>OY728151.1:673659981-678644762 GCA_963277665.1 Viscum album | reverse complement strand
GGAAACGCGTTTCCGGCGCCGTTAAACACCAAAACGGCGTGCGGCGGTCCGATTTCGGAGCAAACGTACTCCGAACGACCTGAAACCGCACGAGAATGATAGAAATATTATTCTTGAGATGCAGGAGGAGGCCGCACGTCCATCGGATGTGCGGTGCGCGCGGCACGTCCGATTGTGTCGTTTTCAGCAGCGCGGCGCGCGCTAAAATGGCGCGTTGGGGGGTCAAAACCACACGAACGACCTCCTAATGCCACGAAACCGTACGACAACATCCGGGGCGTGAATTGTGAAATGGTCGGCCAAGCGGCACCTCATTCGGAGGTGCCGTGTGACCGCGGCGGCCGGAAACGCGTTTCTGGCGCCGTTAAACACCAAAACGGCGTGCGGCGGTCCGATTCGGAGCAAACGTGCTCCGAACGACCTGAAACCGCACGGGAACGATAGAAATATTATTCCTGAGATGCAGGAGGAGGCCGCACGTCCATCGGACGTGCGGTGCGCGCGGCACGTCCGATTGTGTCGTTTTCAGCAGCGCGGCGCGCGCTGAAATGGCGCGTTGGGGGGTCAAACCCACCCGAACGACCTCCGAATGCCACGAAACCGTACGACAACATCCGGGGCGTGAATTGTGAAATGGTCGGCTAGACGGCACCTCATTCGGAGGTGCCGTGTGACCGCGGCGGCCGGAAACGCGTTTCCGGCGCCGTTAAACACCAAAATGGCGTGCGGCGGTCCGATTCGGAGCAAACGTGCTCCGAACGACCTGAAACCGTACGGGAACGATAGAAATATTACTCCTGAGATGCAGGAGGAGGCCTCACGTCCATCAGACATGCGGTGCGCGCGGCATGTCCGATTGTATCGTTTTCAGCATCGCGGCGCGCGCTGAAATGGCGCGTTGGGGGTCAAAACAACCCGAACGACCTCCGAATGCCACGAAACCGTACGACAACATCCGGGGCCTGAATTGTGAAATGGTCGGCCAGACGGCACCTCATTCGGAGGTGTCGTGTGACCGCGGCGGCCGGAAACGCGTTTCCGGCGCCGTTAAACACCAAAACGGCGTGCGGCAGTCCGATTCGGAGCAAACGTGCTCCGAACGACCTGAAACCGCACGGGAACGATAGAAATATTATTCCTGAGATGCAGGAGGAGGCCGCACGTCCATCGGACGTGCGGTGCGCGCGGCACGTCCGATTGTGTCGTTTTCAGCATCGCGGCGCGCGCTGAAATGGCGCGTTGGGGGGTCAAAACCACCCGAACGTCCTCTGAATGCCACGAAACCGTACGACAACATCCGGGGCGTGAATTGTGAAATGGTCGGCCAGACGGAACCTCATTTGGAGGTGTCGTGTGACCGCGGCGGCCGGAAACGCGTTTCCGGCGCCGTTAAACACCAAAACGGCGTGCTGCGGTCCGATTCGGAGCAAACGTGCTCCGAACGACCTGAAACCGCACAGGAACGGTAGAAATATTATTCCTGAGATGCAGGAGGAGGCCGCACGTCCATCGGACGTGCGGTGCGCGCGGCACGTCCGATTGTGTCGTTTTCAGCATCGCGGCGCGCGCTGAAATGGCGCGTTGGGGGGTCAAAACCACCAGAACGACCTCCGAATGCCACGAAACCGTACGACAACATCCGGGGCGTGAATTTTGAAATGGTCGGCCAGGCGGAACCTCATTCGGAGGTGCCGTGTGACCACGGCGGCCGGAAACGCGTTTCCGGCGCCGTTAAACACCAAAACGGCGTGCGGCAGTCCGATTCGGAGCAAACGTGCTCCGAACGACCTGAAACCGCACGGGAACGATAGAAATATTATTCCTGAGATGCAGGAGGAGGCCGCACGTCCATCGGACGTGCGGTGCGCGCGACACGTCCGATTGTGTCGTTTTCAGCTGCGCGGCGCGCGCTGAAATGGCGCGTTGGGGGGTCAAAACCACCCGAACGACCTCTGAATGCCACGAAACCGTACGACAACATCCAGGGCGTGAATTGTGAAATGTTCGGCCAGACGGCACCTCATTCGGAGGTGCCGTGTGACCGCGGCGGCCGGAAACGCGTTTCCGGCGCCGTTAAACACCAAAACGGCGTGCGGCGGTCCGATTCGAAGAAAACGTGCTCCGAACGACCTGATGCCGCACGGGAACGATGTAAATACTATTCCTGAGATGCAGGAGGAGGCCGCACGTCCATTGGACGTGCGGTGTGCGCGGCACGTCCGATTGTGTCGTTTTCAGCATCGCGGCGCGCGCTGAAATGGCGCGTTGGGGGGTCAAAACCACCCGAACGACCTCCGAATGCCACGAAATCGTACGACAACATCCGGGGCGTGAATTGTGAAATGGTTGGCCAGACGGCACCTCATTTGGAGGTGCCGTGTGACCGCGGCGGCCGGAAACGCGTTTCCGGCGCCGTTAAACACCAAAACGGCGTTCGGCGGTCCGATTCGAAGCAAACTTGCTCCGAACGATCTGAAACCGCACGGGAACGATAGAAATATTATTCTTGAGATGCAGGAGGATACCGCACGTCCATCGGACGTGCGGTGCGCGCGACACGTCCGATTGTGTCGTTTTCAGCATCGCGGCGCGCGCTGAAAGGGCGCGTTGGGGGGTCAAAACCACCCGAACGACCACCGAATGCAACGAAACCGTACGACAACATCCGGGGCGTGAATTGTGAAATGGTCGGCCAGACGGAACCTCATTCAGAGGTCCCGTGTGACCGCGGCGGCCGGAAACACGTTTCTGGCGCCGTTAAACACCAAAACTGCGTGCGGCGGTCCGATTCGGAGCAAACGTGCTCCGAACGACCTGAAACCGCACAGGAACGATAGAAATATTATTCCCGAGATGCAGGAAGAGGCCGCACGTCCATCGGAAGTGTGGTGCGCGTGGCACGTCCGATTGTGTCGTTTTCAGCAGCGCGGCGCGCGCTGAAATGGCGCGTTGGGGGGTCAAAACCACACGAACGACCCCCGAATGCCACGAAACCGTACGACAACATCCGGGGTGTGAATTGTGAAATGGTCGGCTAGACGGCACCTCATTCGGAGGTGCCGTGTGACCGCGGCGGCCGGAAACGCGTTTCCGGCGCCGTTAAACACCAAAACGGCGTGCGGCGGTCCGATTCGGAGCAAACGTGCTCCGAACGACCTGAAACCGCACGGGAACGATAGAAATATTATTCCTGAGATGCAGGAGGAGGCCGCACGTCCATCTGACGTGCGGTGCGCGCGGCACGTCCGATTGTGTCGTTTTCAGCAGCGCGGCGCGCGCTGAAATGGCGCGTTGGGGGGTCAAAACCACCCGAACGACCTCCGAATGCCACGAAACCGTACGACAACATCCGGGACATGAATTGTGAAATGGTCGGCCAGACGGCACCTCATTCGTAGGTGTCGTGTGACCGCGGCGGCCGAAACGCGTTTCCGGCGCCGTTAAACATCAAAACGGCGTGCGGCGGTCCGATTTGGAGCAAACGTGCTCCGAACGACCTGAAACCGCACAGGAATGATAGAAATACTATTCCTGAGATGCAGGAGGAGGCCTCACGTCCATCGGACATGCGGTGCGCGCGGCACGTCCGATTGTGTCGTTTTCATCAGCGCGGAGCGCGCTGAAATGGCGCGTTGGGGGGTCAAAACCACCCGAACGACCTCCGAATGCCACGAAACCGTACGACAACATCCGGGGCGTGAATTATGAAATGGTCGGCCAGACGGTACCTCATTCGGAGGTGTCGTGTGACCGCGGCGGCCGGAAACGCGTTTTCGGCGCCGTTAAACACCAAAACGGCGTGCGGCGGTCCGATTCGGAGCAAACGTGCTCCGAACGACCTGAAACTGCACAGGAACGATAGAAATATTATTCCTGAGATGCAGGAGGAGGCCGCATGTCCATCGGACGTGCGGTGCGCGCGGCACGTCCGATTGTGTCGTTTTCAGCATCGCGGCGCGCGCTGAAATGGCGCGTTGGGGGGTCAAAACCACCCGAACGACCTCTGAATGCCACGAAACCGTACGACAACATCCGGGGCGTGAAATGTGAAATGGTCGGCCAGACGGAACCTCATTCGGAGGTTCCGTGTGACCGCGGCGGCCGGACACGCGTTTCCGGCACCGTTAAACACCAAAACGGCGTGCGGCGGTCCGATTCGGAGCAAACGTGCTCCGAACGACCTGAAACCGCACGGGAACGATAGAAATATTATTCCTGAGATGCAGGAGGAGGCCACACATTTATCGGACGTGCGTTGCGCGTGGCACGTCCGATTGTGTCGTTTTCAGCAGCGCGGCGCGCGCTGAAATGGCGCGTTGGGGGGTCAAAACCACCCGAACGACCTCTGAATGCCACGAAACCGTACGACAACATCCGGGGCGTGAATTGTGAAATGGTCGGCCAGACGGCACCTCATTCGGAGGTGCCGTGTGACCGCGGCGGCCGGAAACGCGTTTCCGGCGCCGTTAAACACCAAAACGGCGTGCGGCGGTCCGATTCGGAGCAAACGTGCTCCGAACGACCTGAAACCGCACGGGAACGATAGAAATATTATTTCTGAGATTGAGGAGGAGGCCGCACGTCCATCGGACATGCGGTGCGCACGGCACGCCCGATTGTGTCGTTTTCAGCATCGCGGCGCACGCTGAAATGGCGCGTTGGGGGGTCAAAACCACCCGAACGACCTCCGAATGCCACGAAACCGTACGACAACATCCGGGGCGTGAATTGTGAAATGGTCGGCTAGACGGCACCTCATTCGGAGGTGCCGTGTGACCGCGGCGGCTGGAAACGCGTTTCTGGCGCCGTTAAACACCAAAACGTCGTGCGGCGGTCCGATTCGGAGCAAACGTGCTCCGAACGACCTGAAACCGTACGGGAACGATAGAAATATTACTCCTGAGATGCAGGAGGAGGCCTCACGTCCATCAGACATGCGGTGCGCGCGGCATGTCCGATTGTGTCGTTTTCAGCATCGCGGCGCGCGCTGAAATGGCGCGTTGGGGGTCAAAACAACCCGAACGACCTCCGAATGCCACGAAACCGTACGACAACATCCGGGGCCTGAATTGTGAAATGGTCGGCCAGACGGCACCTCATTCGGAGGTGCCGTGTGACCGCGGCGGCCGGAAACGCGTTTCCGGCGCCGTTAAACACCAAAACGGCGTGCGGCAGTCCGATTCGGAGCAAACGTGCTCCGAACGACCTGAAACCGCACGGGAACGATAGAAATATTATTCCTGAGATGCAGGAGGAGGCCGCACGTCCATCGGACGTGCGGTGCGCGCGGCACGTCCGATTGTGTCGTTTTCAGCATCGCGGCGCGCGCTGAAATGGCGCGTTGGGGGGTCAAAACCACCCGAACGTCCTCTGAATGCCACGAAACCGTACGACAACATCCGGGGCGTGAATTGTGAAATGGTCGGCCAGACGGAACCTCATTTGGAGGTGTCGTGTGACCGCGGCGGCCGGAAACGCGTTTCCGGCGCCGTTAAACACCAAAACGGCGTGCTGCGGTCCGATTCGGAGCAAACGTGCTCCGAACGACCTGAAACCGCACAGGAACGGTAGAAATATTATTCCTGAGATGCAGGAGGAGGCCGCACGTCCATCGGACGTGCGGTGCGCGCGGCACGTCCGATTGTGTCGTTTTCAGCATCGCGGCGCGCGCTGAAATGGCGCGTTGGGGGGTCAAAACCACCAGAACGACCTCCGAATGCCACGAAACCGTACGACAACATCCGGGGCGTGAATTTTGAAATGGTCGGCCAGGCGGAACCTCATTCGGAGGTGCCGTGTGACCACGGCGGCCGGAAACGCGTTTCCGGCGCCGTTAAACACCAAAACGGCGTGCGGCAGTCCGATTCGGAGCAAAACGTGCTCCGAACGACCTGAAACCGCACGGGAACGATAGAAATATTATTCCTGAGATGCAGGAGGAGGCCGCACGTCCATCGGACGTGCGGTGCGCGCGACACGTCCGATTGTGTCGTTTTCAGCTGCGCGGCGCGCGCTGAAATGGCGCGTTGGGGGGTCAAAACCACCCGAACGACCTCTGAATGCCACGAAACCGTACGACAACATCCAGGGCGTGAATTGTGAAATGTTCGGCCAGACGGCACCTCATTCGGAGGTGCCGTGTGACCGCGGCGGCCGGAAACGCGTTTCCGGCGCCGTTAAACACCAAAACGGCGTGCGGCGGTCCGATTCGAAGAAAACGTGCTCCGAACGACCTGATGCCGCACGGGAACGATGTATATACTATTCCTGAGATGCAGGAGGAGGCCGCACGTCCATTGGACGTGCGGTGTGCGCGGCACGTCCGATTGTGTCGTTTTCAGCATCGCGGCGCGCGCTGAAATGGCGCGTTGGGGGGTCAAAACCACCCGAACGACCTCCGAATGCCACGAAATCGTACGACAACATCCGGGGCGTGAATTGTGAAATGGTTGGCCAGACGGCACCTCATTTGGAGGTGCCGTGTGACCGCGGCGGCCGGAAACGCGTTTCCGGCGCCGTTAAACACCAAAACGGCGTTCGGCGGTCCGATTCGAAGCAAACTTGCTCCGAACGATCTGAAACCGCACGGGAACGATAGAAATATTATTCTTGAGATGCAGGAGGATACCGCACGTCCATCGGACGTGCGGTGCGCGCGACACGTCCGATTGTGTCGTTTTCAGCATCGCGGCGCGCGCTGAAATGGCGCGTTGGGGGGTCAAAACCACCCGAACGACCACCGAATGCAACGAAACCGTACGACAACATCCGGGGCGTGAATTGTGAAATGGTCGGCCAGACGGAACCTCATTCAGAGGTCCCGTGTGACCGCGGCGGCCGGAAACACGTTTCTGGCGCCGTTAAACACCAAAACTGCGTGCGGCGGTCCGATTCGGAGCAAACGTGCTCCGAACGACCTGAAACCGCACAGGAACGATAGAAATATTATTCCCGAGATGCAGGAAGAGGCCGCACGTCCATCGGAAGTGTGGTGCGCGTGGCACGTCCGATTGTGTCGTTTTCAGCAGCGCGGCGCGCGCTGAAATGGCGCGTTGGGGGGTCAAAACCACACGAACGACCCCCGAATGCCACGAAACCGTACGACAACATCCGGGGTGTGAATTGTGAAATGGTCGGCTAGACGGCACCTCATTCGGAGGTGCCGTGTGACCGCGGCGGCCGGAAACGCGTTTCCGGCGCCGTTAAACACCAAAACGGCGTGCGGCGGTCCGATTCGGAGCAAACGTGCTCCGAACGACCTGAAACCGCACGGGAACGATAGAAATATTATTCCTGAGATGCAGGAGGAGGCCGCACGTCCATCTGACGTGCGGTGCGCGCGGCACGTCCGATTGTGTCGTTTTCAGCAGCGCGGCGCGCGCTGAAATGGCGCGTTGGGGGGTCAAAACCACCCGAACGACCTCCGAATGCCACGAAACGTACGACAACATCCGGGACATGAATTGTGAAATGGTCGGCCAGACGGCACCTCATTCGTAGGTGTCGTGTGACCGCGGCGGCCGAAACGCGTTTCCGGCGCCGTTAAACATCAAAACGGCGTGCGGCGGTCCGATTTGGAGCAAACGTGCTCCGAACGACCTGAAACCGCACAGGAATGATAGAAATACTATTCCTGAGATGCAGGAGGAGGCCTCACGTCCATCGGACATGCGGTGCGCGCGGCACGTCCGATTGTGTCGTTTTCATCAGCGCGGAGCGCGCTGAAATGGCGCGTTGGGGGGTCAAAACCACCCGAACGACCTCCGAATGCCACGAAACCGTACGACAACATCCGGGGCGTGAATTATGAAATGGTCGGCCAGACGGTACCTCATTCGGAGGTGTCGTGTGACCGCGGCGGCCGGAAACGCGTTTTCGGCGCCGTTAAACACCAAAACGGCGTGCGGCGGTCCGATTCGGAGCAAACGTGCTCCGAACGACCTGAAACTGCACAGGAACGATAGAAATATTATTCCTGAGATGCAGGAGGAGGCCGCATGTCCATCGGACGTGCGGTGCGCGCGGCACGTCCGATTGTGTCGTTTTCAGCATCGCGGCGCGCGCTGAAATGGCGCGTTGGGGGGTCAAAACCACCCGAACGACCTCTGAATGCCACGAAACCGTACGACAACATCCGGGGCGTGAAATGTGAAATGGTCGGCCAGACGGAACCTCATTCGGAGGTTCCGTGTGACCGCGGCGGCCGGACACGCGTTTCCGGCACCGTTAAACACCAAAACGGCGTGCGGCGGTCCGATTCGGAGCAAACGTGCTCCGAACGACCTGAAACCGCACGGGAACGATAGAAATATTATTCCTGAGATGCAGGAGGAGGCCACACATTTATCGGACGTGCGTTGCGCGTGGCACGTCCGATTGTGTCGTTTTCAGCAGCGCGGCGCGCGCTGAAATGGCGCGTTGGGGGGTCAAAACCACCCGAACGACCTCTGAATGCCACGAAACCGTACGACAACATCCGGGGCGTGAATTGTGAAATGGTCGGCCAGACGGCACCTCATTCGGAGGTGCCGTGTGACCGCGGCGGCCGGAAACGCGTTTCCGGCGCCGTTAAACACCAAAACGGCGTGCGGCGGTCCGATTCGGAGCAAACGTGCTCCGAACGACCTGAAACCGCACGGGAACGATAGAAATATTATTTCTGAGATTGAGGAGGAGGCCGCACGTCCATCGGACATGCGGTGCGCACGGCACGCCCGATTGTGTCGTTTTCAGCATCGCGGCGCACGCTGAAATGGCGCGTTGGGGGGTCAAAACCACCCGAACGACCTCCGAATGCCACGAAACCGTACGACAACATCCGGGGCGTGAATTGTGAAATGGTCGGCTAGACGGCACCTCATTCGGAGGTGCCGTGTGACCGCGGCGGCTGGAAACGCGTTTCTGGCGCCGTTAAACACCAAAACGTCGTGCGGCGGTCCGATTCGGAGCAAACGTGCTCCGAACGACCTGAAACCGTACGGGAACGATAGAAATATTACTCCTGAGATGCAGGAGGAGGCCTCACGTCCATCAGACATGCGGTGCGCGCGGCATGTCCGATTGTGTCGTTTTCAGCATCGCGGCGCGCGCTGAAATGGCGCGTTGGGGGTCAAAACAACCCGAACGACCTCCGAATGCCACGAAACCGTACGACAACATCCGGGGCCTGAATTGTGAAATGGTCGGCCAGACGGCACCTCATTCGGAGGTGCCGTGTGACCGCGGCGGCCGGAAACGCGTTTCCGGCGCCGTTAAACACCAAAACGGCGTGCGGCAGTCCGATTCGGAGCAAACGTGCTCCGAACGACCTGAAACCGCACGGGAACGATAGAAATATTATTCCTGAGATGCAGGAGGAGGCCGCACGTCCATCGGACGTGCGGTGCGCGCGGCACGTCCGATTGTGTCGTTTTCAGCATCGCGGCGCGCGCTGAAATGGCGCGTTGGGGGGTCAAAACCACCCGAACGTCCTCTGAATGCCACGAAACCGTACGACAACATCCGGGGCGTGAATTGTGAAATGGTCGGCCAGACGGAACCTCATTTGGAGGTGTCGTGTGACCGCGGCGGCCGGAAACGCGTTTCCGGCGCCGTTAAACACCAAAACGGCGTGCTGCGGTCCGATTCGGAGCAAACGTGCTCCGAACGACCTGAAACCGCACAGGAACGGTAGAAATATTATTCCTGAGATGCAGGAGGAGGCCGCACGTCCATCGGACGTGCGGTGCGCGCGGCACGTCCGATTGTGTCGTTTTCAGCATCGCGGCGCGCGCTGAAATGGCGCGTTGGGGGGTCAAAACCACCAGAACGACCTCCGAATGCCACGAAACCGTACGACAACATCCGGGGCGTGAATTTTGAAATGGTCGGCCAGGCGGAACCTCATTCGGAGGTGCCGTGTGACCACGGCGGCCGGAAACGCGTTTCCGGCGCCGTTAAACACCAAAACGGCGTGCGGCAGTCCGATTCGGAGCAAACGTGCTCCGAACGACCTGAAACCGCACGGGAACGATAGAAATATTATTCCTGAGATGCAGGAGGAGGCCGCACGTCCATCGGACGTGCGGTGCGCGCGACACGTCCGATTGTGTCGTTTTCAGCTGCGCGGCGCGCGCTGAAATGGCGCGTTGGGGGGTCAAAACCACCCGAACGACCTCTGAATGCCACGAAACCGTACGACAACATCCAGGGCGTGAATTGTGAAATGTTCGGCCAGACGGCACCTCATTCGGAGGTGCCGTGTGACCGCGGCGGCCGGAAACGCGTTTCCGGCGCCGTTAAACACCAAAACGGCGTGCGGCGGTCCGATTCGAAGAAAACGTGCTCCGAACGACCTGATGCCGCACGGGAACGATGTATATACTATTCCTGAGATGCAGGAGGAGGCCGCACGTCCATTGGACGTGCGGTGTGCGCGGCACGTCCGATTGTGTCGTTTTCAGCATCGCGGCGCGCGCTGAAATGGCGCGTTGGGGGGTCAAAACCACCCGAACGACCTCCGAATGCCACGAAATCGTACGACAACATCCGGGGCGTGAATTGTGAAATGGTTGGCCAGACGGCACCTCATTTGGAGGTGCCGTGTGACCGCGGCGGCCGGAAACGCGTTTCCGGCGCCGTTAAACACCAAAACGGCGTTCGGCGGTCCGATTCGAAGCAAACTTGCTCCGAACGATCTGAAACCGCACGGGAACGATAGAAATATTATTCTTGAGATGCAGGAGGATACCGCACGTCCATCGGACGTGCGGTGCGCGCGACACGTCCGATTGTGTCGTTTTCAGCATCGCGGCGCGCGCTGAAATGGCGCGTTGGGGGGTCAAAACCACCCGAACGACCACCGAATGCAACGAAACCGTACGACAACATCCGGGGCGTGAATTGTGAAATGGTCGGCCAGACGGAACCTCATTCAGAGGTCCCGTGTGACCGCGGCGGCCGGAAACACGTTTCTGGCGCCGTTAAACACCAAAACTGCGTGCGGCGGTCCGATTCGGAGCAAACGTGCTCCGAACGACCTGAAACCGCACAGGAACGATAGAAATATTATTCCCGAGATGCAGGAAGAGGCCGCACGTCCATCGGAAGTGTGGTGCGCGTGGCACGTCCGATTGTGTCGTTTTCAGCAGCGCGGCGCGCGCTGAAATGGCGCGTTGGGGGGTCAAAACCACACGAACGACCCCCGAATGCCACGAAACCGTACGACAACATCCGGGGTGTGAATTGTGAAATGGTCGGCTAGACGGCACCTCATTCGGAGGTGCCGTGTGACCGCGGCGGCCGGAAACGCGTTTCCGGCGCCGTTAAACACCAAAACGGCGTGCGGCGGTCCGATTCGGAGCAAACGTGCTCCGAACGACCTGAAACCGCACGGGAACGATAGAAATATTATTCCTGAGATGCAGGAGGAGGCCGCACGTCCATCTGACGTGCGGTGCGCGCGGCACGTCCGATTGTGTCGTTTTCAGCAGCGCGGCGCGCGCTGAAATGGCGCGTTGGGGGGTCAAAACCACCCGAACGACCTCCGAATGCCACGAAACCGTACGACAACATCCGGGACATGAATTGTGAAATGGTCGGCCAGACGGCACCTCATTCGTAGGTGTCGTGTGACCGCGGCGGCCGAAACGCGTTTCCGGCGCCGTTAAACACCAAAACGGCGTGCGGCGGTCCGATTGGGAGCAAACGTGCTCCGAACGACCTGAAACCGCACAGGAATGATAGAAATACTATTCCTGAGATGCAGGAGGAGGCCTCACGTCCATCGGACATGCGGTGCGCGCGGCACGTCCGATTGTGTCGTTTTCATCAGCGCGGAGCGCGCTGAAATGGCGCGTTGGGGGGTCAAAACCACCCGAACGACCTCCGAATGCCACGAAACCGTACGACAACATCCGGGGCGTGAATTATGAAATGGTCGGCCAGACGGTACCTCATTCGGAGGTGTCGTGTGACCGCGGCGGCCGGAAACGCGTTTTCGGCGCCGTTAAACACCAAAACGGCGTGCGGCGGTCCGATTCGGAGCAAACGTGCTCTGAACGACCTGAAACTGCACAGGAACGATAGAAATATTATTCCTGAGATGCAGGAGGAGGCCGCATGTCCATCGGACGTGCGGTGCGCGCGGCACGTCCGATTGTGTCGTTTTCAGCATCGCGGCGCGCGCTGAAATGGCGCGTTGGGGGGTCAAAACCACCCGAACGACCTCTGAATGCCACGAAACCGTACGACAACATCCGGGGCGTGAAATGTGAAATGGTCGGCCAGACGGAACCTCATTCGGAGGTTCCGTGTGACCGCGGCGGCCGGACACGCGTTTCCGGCACCGTTAAACACCAAAACGGCGTGCGGCGGTCCGATTCGGAGCAAACGTGCTCCGAACGACCTGAAACCGCACGGGAACGATAGAAATATTATTCCTGAGATGCAGGAGGAGGCCACACATTTATCGGACGTGCGTTGCGCGTGGCACGTCCGATTGTGTCGTTTTCAGCAGCGCGGCGCGCGCTGAAATGGCGCGTTGGGGGGTCAAAACCACCCGAACGACCTCTGAATGCCACGAAACCGTACGACAACATCCGGGGCGTGAATTGTGAAATGGTCGGCCAGACGGCACCTCATTCGGAGGTGCCGTGTGACCGCGGCGGCCGGAAACGCGTTTCCGGCGCCGTTAAACACCAAAACGGCGTGCGGCGGTCCGATTCGGAGCAAACGTGCTCCGAACGACCTGAAACCGCACGGGAACGATAGAAATATTATTTCTGAGATTGAGGAGGAGGCCGCACGTCCATCGGACATGCGGTGCGCGCGGCACGCCCGATTGTGTCGTTTTCAGCATCGCGGCGCACGCTGAAATGGCGCGTTGGGGGGTCAAAACCACCCGAACGACCTCCGAATGCCACGAAACCGTACGACAACATCCGGGGCGTGAATTGTGAAATGGTCGGCTAGACGGCACCTCATTCGGAGGTGCCGTGTGACCGCGGCGGCTGGAAACGCGTTTCTGGCGCCGTTAAACACCAAAACGTCGTGCGGCGGTCCGATTCGGAGCAAACGTGCTCCGAACGACCTGAAACCGTACGGGAACGATAGAAATATTACTCCTGAGATGCAGGAGGAGGCCTCACGTCCATCAGACATGCGGTGCGCGCGGCATGTCCGATTGTGTCGTTTTCAGCATCGCGGCGCGCGCTGAAATGGCGCGTTGGGGGTCAAAACAACCCGAACGACCTCCGAATGCCACGAAACCGTACGACAACATCCGGGGCCTGAATTGTGAAATGGTCGGCCAGACGGCACCTCATTCGGAGGTGCCGTGTGACCGCGGCGGCCGGAAACGCGTTTCCGGCGCCGTTAAACACCAAAACGGCGTGCGGCAGTCCGATTCGGAGCAAACGTGCTCCGAACGACCTGAAACCGCACGGGAACGATAGAAATATTATTCCTGAGATGCAGGAGGAGGCCGCACGTCCATCGGACGTGCGGTGCGCGCGGCACGTCCGATTGTGTCGTTTTCAGCATCGCGGCGCGCGCTGAAATGGCGCGTTGGGGGGTCAAAACCACCCGAACGTCCTCTGAATGCCACGAAACCGTACGACAACATCCGGGGCGTGAATTGTGAAATGGTCGGCCAGACGGAACCTCATTTGGAGGTGTCGTGTGACCGCGGCGGCCGGAAACGCGTTTCCGGCGCCGTTAAACACCAAAACGGCGTGCTGCGGTCCGATTCGGAGCAAACGTGCTCCGAACGACCTGAAACCGCACAGGAACGGTAGAAATATTATTCCTGAGATGCAGGAGGAGGCCGCACGTCCATCGGACGTGCGGTGCGCGCGGCACGTCCGATTGTGTCGTTTTCAGCATCGCGGCGCGCGCTGAAATGGCGCGTTGGGGGGTCAAAACCACCAGAACGACCTCCGAATGCCACGAAACCGTACGACAACATCCGGGGCGTGAATTTTGAAATGGTCGGCCAGGCGGAACCTCATTCGGAGGTGCCGTGTGACCACGGCGGCCGGAAACGCGTTTCCGGCGCCGTTAAACACCAAAACGGCGTGCGGCAGTCCGATTCGGAGCAAACGTGCTCCGAACGACCTGAAACCGCACGGGAACGATAGAAATATTATTCCTGAGATGCAGGAGGAGGTCGCACGTCCATCGGACGTGCGGTGCGCGCGACACGTCCGATTGTGTCGTTTTCAGCTGCGCGGCGCGCGCTGAAATGGCGCGTTGGGGGGGTCAAAACCACCCGAACGACCTCTGAATGCCACGAAACCGTACGACAACATCCAGGGCGTGAATTGTGAAATGTTCGGCCAGACGGCACCTCATTCGGAGGTGCCGTGTGACCGCGGCGGCCGGAAACGCGTTTCCGGCGCCGTTAAACACCAAAACGGCGTGCGGCGGTCCGATTCGAAGAAAACGTGCTCCGAACGACCTGATGCCGCACGGGAACGATGGAAATACTATTCCTGAGATGCAGGAGGAGGCCGCACGTCCATTGGACGTGCGGTGTGCGCGGCACGTCCGATTGTGTCGTTTTCAGCATCGCGGCGCGCGCTGAAATGGCGCGTTGGGGGGTCAAAACCACCCGAACGACCTCCGAATGCCACGAAATCGTACGACAACATCCGGGGCGTGAATTGTGAAATGGTTGGCCAGACGGCACCTCATTTGGAGGTGCCGTGTGACCGCGGCGGCCGGAAACGCGTTTCCGGCGCCGTTAAACACCAAAACGGCGTTCGGCGGTCCGATTCGAAGCAAACTTGCTCCGAACGATCTGAAACCGCACGGGAACGATAGAAATATTATTCTTGAGATGCAGGAGGATACCGCACGTCCATCGGACGTGCGGTGCGCGCGACACGTCCGATTGTGTCGTTTTCAGCATCGCGGCGCGCGCTGAAATGGCGCGTTGGGGGGTCAAAACCACCCGAACGACCACCGAATGCAACGAAACCGTACGACAACATCCGGGGCATGAATTGTGAAATGGTCGGCCAGACGGAACCTCATTCAGAGGTCCCGTGTGACCGCGGCGGCCGGAAACACGTTTCTGGCGCCGTTAAACACCAAAACTGCGTGCGGCGGTCCGATTCGGAGCAAACGTGCTCCGAACGACCTGAAACCGCACAGGAACGATAGAAATATTATTCCCGAGATGCAGGAAGAGGCCGCACGTCCATCGGAAGTGTGGTGCGCGTGGCACGTCCGATTGTGTCGTTTTCAGCAGCGCGGCGCGCGCTGAAATGGCGCGTTGGGGGGTCAAAACCACACGAACGACCCCCGAATGCCACGAAACCATACGACAACATCCGGGGTGTGAATTTTGAAATGGTCGGCTAGACGGCACCTCATTCGGAGGTGCCGTGTGACCGCGGCGGCCGGAAACGCGTTTCCGGCGCCGTTAAACACCAAAACGGCGTGCGGCGGTCCGATTCGGAGCAAACGTGCTCCGAACGACCTGAAACCGCACGGGAACGATAGAAATATTATTCCTGAGATGCAGGAGGAGGCCGCACGTCCATCTGACGTGCGGTGCGCGCGGCACGTCCGATTGTGTCGTTTTCAGCAGCGCGGCACGCGCTGAAATGGCGCGTTGGGGGGTCAAAACCACCCGAACGACCTCCGAATGCCACGAAACCGTACGACAACATCCGGGACATGAATTGTGAAATGGTCGGCCAGACGGCACCTCATTCGTAGGTGTCGTGTGACCGCGGCGGCCGAAACGCGTTTCCGGCGCCGTTAAACACCAAAACGGCGTGCGGCGGTCCGATTTGGAGCAAACGTGCTCCGAACGACCTGAAACCGCACAGGAATGATAGAAATACTATTCCTGAGATGCAGGAGGAGGCCTCACGTCCATCGGACATGCGGTGCGCGCGGCACGTCCGATTGTGTCGTTTTCATCAGCGCGGAGCGCGCTGAAATGGCGCGTTGGGGGGTCAAAACCACCCGAACGACCTCCGAATGCCACGAAACCGTACGACAACATCCGGGGCGTGAATTATGAAATGGTCGGCCAGACGGTACCTCATTCGGAGGTGTCGTGTGACCGCGGCGGCCGGAAACGCGTTTTCGGCGCCGTTAAACACCAAAACGGCGTGCGGCGGTCCGATTCGGAGCAAACGTGCTCCGAACGACCTGAAACCGCACAGGAACGATAGAAATATTATTCCTGAGATGAAGGAGGAGGCCGCATGTCCATCGGACGTGCGGTGCGCGCGGCACGTCCGATTGTGTCGTTTTCAGCATCGCGGCGCGCGCTGAAATGGCGCGTTGGGGGGTCAAAACCACCCGAACGACCTCTGAATTCCACGAAACCGTACGACAACATCCGGGGCGTGAAATGTGAAATGGTCGGCCAGACGGAACCTCATTCGGAGGTTCCGTGTGACCGCGGCGGCCGGACACGCGTTTCCGGCACCGTTAAACACCAAAACGGCGTGCGGCGGTCCGATTCGGAGCAAACGTGCTCCGAACGACCTGAAACCGCACGGGAACGATAGAAATATTATTCCTGAGATGCAGGAGGAGGCCACACATTTATCGGACGTGCGTTGCGCGTGGCACGTCCGATTGTGTCGTTTTCAGCAGCGCGGCGCGCGCTGAAATGGCGCGTTGGGGGGTCAAAACCACCCGAACGACCTCTGAATGCCACGAAACCGTACGACAACATCCGGGGCGTGAATTGTGAAATGGTCGGCCAGACGGCACCTCATTCGGAGGTGCCGTGTGACCGCGGCGGCCGGAAACGCGTTTCCGGCGCCGTTAAACACCAAAACGGCGTGCGGCGGTCCGATTCGGAGCAAACGTGCTCCGAACGACCTGAAACCGCACGGGAACGATAGAAATATTATTTCTGAGATTGAGGAGGAGGCCGCACGTCCATCGGACATGCGGTGCGCGCGGCACGCCCGATTGTGTCGTTTTCAGCATCGCGGCGCACGCTGAAATGGCGCGTTGGGGGGTCAAAACCACCCGAACGACCTCCGAATGCCACGAAACCGTACGACAACATCCGGGGCGTGAATTGTGAAATGGTCGGCTAGACGGCACCTCATTCGGAGGTGCCGTGTGACCGCGGCGGCTGGAAACGCGTTTCTGGCGCCGTTAAACACCAAAACGTCGTGCGGCGGTCCGATTCGGAGAAAACGTGCTCCGAACGACCTGAAATGAGATTATTTCTTGAATCGAACTTTTTAAATTATTATAGCACAATGATTTGATATTATATATATATTAAATATATATTAAATATATATTAAAACATTTAAAATATATTATATATATATATATATTTAAAATATTGGATTTAATAGTATATATATGAATATTTTTACACATATATATATATATATATTTATATTTATATTCAATTCAATAAAAAATTTTAAATTTTTTTTTTAGAATAGCGACCGCCAATGGCGGTCGCTAAAGGCCTCTAGCGACGAGGCAACAGCGACCGCCAATGGCCTTATTTATAGTAGTGCCAGGAGGGGCGGGGGCTGTCCAGAGGGGTCGGGGGGTGTCCAGGGGGGGTTTACAAGGGGGTGGGTGGGTGTGGGGGGTTGTCCAAGGGTGTGGGTGGGTGTTGGGGGGTGTCCAGGGGGGTGTCCAAGGGGGTAGGGGGTGGGGGTGGTGTTTAGGAGGGGTGGGGGGGGGGCTGTCCAGAGGGTTGGGGGTGTCCAGGGGGGTGTCCAAGCAGGTCGGGGGTGGGGTTGTGTCCAGGAGGGGTGGGGGGTGGTTTCTAGAGGGGTCGGGTGCTGTCCAGAGGGGTCGGGGGGTATCCAGAGTGGTGTCCAAGGGGATGGGTGGGTGTGGGGGGTTGTCCAAGGGGGTGGCGGCCTGTCCAGAGGGGTCGGTGGGGTGTCCAGGGGGGTGTCCAAGGGGGTGGATGGGTGTGGGGGGCTGTCCAAGTGGGTGGCGGCCTCTCCAGAGGTTATTTGGGGTTGTCCGGGTGGGTGGGGGGGCTGCCCAGAGGGTTGGGGGATGTCCAGGGGGTGTCCAAGGGGGTAGGGGGTGAGAGGTGGTGTCTAGGAGGGGTGGGGGGCTGTCCAGAGGGGTCAGGGGGTGTCAAGGGGGGTTTACAAGGGGGTGGGTGGGTGTGGGGGGCTGTCCAAGGGTGTGGGTGGGTGTTGGGGGGTGTCCAGGGGGGTTTCCAAGGGGGTAGGGGGTGGGGGTGGTGTTTAGGAGGGGTGGGGGGGGGGGGCTATCCAGAGGGTTGGGGGGTGTCCAAGCAGGTCGGGGGTGGGGGGTTGTGTCCAGGAGGGGTGGGGGTGCTTTCTAGAGGGGTCGGGGGCTGTCCAGAGGGGTCGGGGGGTGTCCAGGGTGGTGTCCAAGGGGATGGGTGGGTGTGGGGGGCTGTCCAAGGGGGTGGCGGCCTGTCCAGAGGGGTCGGTGGGGTGTCCAGGGGGGTGTCCAAGGGGTTGGATGTGTGGGGGGGGGCTGTCCAAGTGGGTGGCGGCCTCTCCAGAGGGTATTTGGGTTTGTCCGGGTGGGTGGAGGGGCTGCCCAGAGGGTTGGGGGATGTCCAGGGGGGGTGTCCAAGGGGGTAGGGGGTGGGGGGTGGTGTCCAGGAGGGGTGGGAGTGCTTTCTAGAGGGGTCGGGGGGTGTCCAGAGGGGTCGGGGTGTGTCCAGGGTGGTGTCCAAGGGGATGGGTGGGTGTGGGGGGGGCTGTCCAAGGGGGTGGCCACCTGTCCAGAGGGGTCGGTGGGGTGTCCAGGAGGGTGTCCAAGGGGGTGGATGGGTGTGGGGGGCTGTCCAAGTGGGTGGCGGCCTCTCCAGAGGGTATTTGGGGTTGTCCGGGTGGGTGGCGGGGCTGTCCAGAGGGTTGGGGGATGTCCAGGGGGTTTCCAAGGGGGTAGGGGTGGGGGGTGGTGTCCAGGAGGGGCGGGGGGCTGTCCAGAGGGGTGTGGGTGGTGTCCAGGGGGTGTTATATCTTACTATATTTTGTTTAAAAAATAATATTCAAGCATATTTTTTTAAATACACATCGATTTGTTTTATATTTCAAAATTGTTTACATTCAAATTATGATTTTTTTCATATAAACATATATTTGTTTTATCTAAAAAATATATATATTTTTGCTATTTGTTATAGGTAATAATGAGGCGAAGTTGGATTACGGCACATCGAATGAGTAATGAATATGAGGAAGGTGTTGATGCCTTTTTGGAATTTTCTAAACGAAATGTTCCAAGTAGTGACATTTTTTTCTGTCCATGCCTGAAATGTCTGAATATGAAGAAGTTGAAATGTAGAGAGATAAAAGATCATCTGATTTGTCATGGTTTCAATCCGAGTTACAACCCTTGGATTTGGCATGGCGAAACTGGACAGAATGTCACTGATGATAATGAATCGCAAGATGGTAACTCCGATGGAATTGAAGAAATGATTCGCGATATTGTAGCAGAACAAATTGAGATAGAACCGACAGTTGCACGTCTATATGGTGATGCCGAAAAACCATTATATCCTGGTTGTACAGATTTTACGGTTTTGTCGGCGGTGTTAAGATTGATTAACCTGAAGGCGAAACATGGATGGTGTGACAGAAATTTTACAGAGCTGCTACAATTGATGAAAGACATTCTTCCAAAAGATAACGATCTTCCAGATTCACATTATAAGGCCAAAAAAATATTATGCCCGATGGGATTGGGATACAGGAAAATACATGCCTGTCCGAATGACTGCATTATATATAGGAAGGAATATGAATTTCTAAAAGAGTGTCCTAAATGTGGGACATCACGGTATAAGGTGAAAGAAAAATCACAAGCTGATGTAGAGATTAAAAAGCTCCCTTCAAACGTATTTTGGTATCTTTCTATAATTCCTCGTTTCAAACGTTTATTTGCTAATTCACATGATGCAAAAAGGTTAAGATGGCATGTTGATGAGCGGGTATGTGATGGAAAAATACGTCATCCAGCTGATTGTCCACAATGGAAAAAAATTGATGCCCAGTACCCTACATTTGGAAATGAAATTAGAAATCTGAGACTAGGCTTGTGCACAGATGGAATGAATCCATACCGAACCCTCAGTAGCACACATAGTTCATGGCCTGTTTTATTGGTAATTTACAACCTCTCTCCTGAAGTTTGTATGAAGCACAAATATGTCATGTTGAGTATCATGATCTCTGGTCCAAAGTAAACCGGCAATGATATTGATGTATACTTGTCACCGCTGATTGATGATTTGAAACTGTTATGGGCTGATGGTATTAGGGTGTATGATTCTTATAAAATGGAATATTTTCAACTACATGCAGTGCTTCTATTCACTATAAATGACTTCCCAGCATATGGAAATTTGTTTGGATACAGTGTTAAAGGGCATAAAGCATGTCCAATTTGCGAACAACAGACGTCATATTGTCAATTGCATCATGGGAGGAAAACAGTGTACATGGGTCATCGAAAGTTTTTGCCTATGGATCACCCTTATAGAAGACTAAAAAAGGCATTCAATGGCTCACAAGAATTTGATACTGCTCCAAAACCATTATCCCCAGATTTTTATTTTGAGAGGGTGAAAAACCTTGATGTGACATTGGGAAAGACACAGAAATCTGGTAATGATAGACATATTTGGATGAAAAGGTCAATATTTTTTGAGCTACCATATTGGAGGTATCATGAAGTCAAACATTATATTGATGTCATGCACGTGGAGAAGAATATCTGTGATTCTTTGATCGGAACATTGCTAGATATTAAAGGAAAGACAAAAGATGGGTTGAATGCAAGGTTAGACCTACTATCAATGGGAATACGTTTGGAGTTAGCTCCCACTCTTTAAGGAAGACGAACATTTCTTCCCCCGGCTTGTCATACATTATCGAAGAGGGAGAAAAGTAGCTTCTGTCAGTGTCTTCATGATATCAAAGTGCCTCAAGGTTATTCTTCTAATGTAAAAATTTTTGTCTCATTGAAAGACTTGAAGTTGATAGGTATGAAATCACATGATTGTCACGTCATGATGCAACAAATTCTACCAGTTGCACTGCATAGAATATTGCCCATCCGTATCAGAAAGACTATAATGAGGTTGTGTTATTTTTTCAATTCAATTTGTAACAAGACGATTGCTGTGAATGATTTGAACATTTTGGAAAAGGAAGCAATTTTTATACTTTGTCATTTTGAAATGTATTTTCCTCCAACTTTTTTTGATATGATGGTGCATTTAATGATTCATCTGGTTCGAGAAATAAAGCTTTGTGGACCTGTATATCTTCGTTGGATGTATCCTTTTGAAAGGTGTATGAAAATATTAAAGGGATATGTTAAAAATCCATATCGACCTGAAGCCTCCATTATTGAAAAGTATATTTCTGAGGAGGTAGCAGAGTTTTGTACGAGTTACTTGGCTACGGCGCAAAACATAGGTTTGCCTCCATCTCGCCATGAACGGGTTAATAATGAGGGAAAGGGGATTCGTGGCTTGAAAGTCAAATCACTGTCAGCTGAACATATGAAGAAGTTAGAATCATACATCTTGAATAACATAGCTGATGTTCAACCGTATATCACATTGCATATTAATGAGTTGAAGCAATGTCATCCAAAGAAGAAAGAAATGTGAATTTTGAATGAGCATAACAAAACTTTTTTGCCATGGTTTAAAAAGACCTTTCTTGGTAGATCAGATGTATCATAGACATTAAAATGGATAGTGGGTGGTCCATCTTTAAATGTGATAACATGGTCCGCTTATGACATTAATGGCTATACATTTCATACGAAAGCTCAGGACAACAGAAGTGCAGTTCAGAATAGTGGTGTATTGGTGTTTGCAGAAGCAATGCATTTTTCGAGTGCTAAGGACAGAAACCCAATTTCGGCATCAAGTGCATATTATGGAGTGATTGAAGACATATGGGAGGCTGATTACTTTAAAATTAATGTTCATGTTTTTAACTGTAAATGGTTTATCGGTAACAACAGTGTCAGACACGATGAATTTGGAATGACACTTGTTAATCTGAATAGACTGGAAGACACAGCTGATTCTTTTATAATGGCAACACATGCCAAACAAATTTTCTATGTAGAAGATCAATCAGATATGCAGTGGGCTGTTGTTTTACAAGGGAAAAAACAATATGTTGGTGAGGATGAATTTGATGAAGATGCTGATTTTTGTGAGATCCCTACTTCCATGGAAATATTAACAGAACATAATGATGAGTATGTTGAAGAAATGGTTTGTTCCATAAGGAACGATCACGACGAAGGAATTTGGGAAAACAATCCAACTGTACATTCCTAATATTACAGGTAACACATGTTTATTTCTTGTTTACATTTAGTTTTTTCATATAATGTTAGATATTGTAAATTTTATACTTATTAAAACATGTATCAAAACAAAACGATAAAACAATAAAAACCGTAAAGAGGAGAAGTCCTGGGCACACCGGCAGGCCGGTGGTGGAGCACCGGTTGGCCGGTGGTCCAGACAGAGAGGAAGGCTCTCTGTATGGTCCACCGGCCGGCGGGTGGTGATCCAGCGGCCGGACGGTGGTCCAGACAGGAAGGCTCTGTCTGGTCCACCGGCCGGCCGGTGGTGAGCCAGCGGCCGGACGGTGGCACCAGGCAGTGGGCAAGTCTACTGCCTGGGTCCTCCGGCTGGCCGGTGAGCTCACACCGGCAGACCGGTGGACTCAGTGAGTCCACTTTTAAGCTTTCTTGGGCCAACTCCTTGGCAAACTTTTGCCTATCAACAATAACACTTGAAAACAAGTTAGAACATAATAAGAGTGATTGTGATCATTAAAATCCAAGAGAGAGGGGTACAACAGACTGTGTTTACCATGTTTATCATTGTTTAACATGCTTACCATATTACCAATGTTTACTATTATGTAATTTAGTACACTTTTCTATTTTCTGATTAAGTATTATTACAATATTTGAATTTTTATATTTGTGAACTAATGTTTGTTTTTTTGATTTGAAGGAAAATGACAAATCAATCAGTTGATCAGCCACATGATTCTGGAGATGAGCATATTGGTCATACATCTGGGGAGGAACATTCACATGATCCTATTACGAAAAAGAGTTCAAAGGTTGGTAAGCATGGGTGCACATGTTTACCAAAATTATCACTTGCCCGTACGAAGGAGGAGAGGATAGTCGTGGAGTTTGATGATGATGATCTTCCTAGAGGTCCAAATGCTAATGATTTTAAGGGTTTTGTAGCAACTCAGGCTAAGAGCAAAGTAAGCATTCTCTATGATGATTGGAAAAGTGTGGATAAGGCGATAATTTCTCAGCTGTGGGAGACCATTTTGGTAAGATCTTTTGCTATTGTTTGACTGTTCTTTAAATGTTTCTAGTATATATAATATTTTAACCACTTTTTTTATCAGATGACATTTGATATTCCTGACACTGGAGGAGTCAGGAAGAAATGCTTATCGTTGGCTGCTAGGAGATGGAGGGATTTCAAATCAACCCTCTCATCTGATTTCATTTATGGTCATAGGAGTCGTGAGAATCCATGTCGTATATATCCTTTTATAGATGAAGACACATGGAGACAATTTTTTGAAAGTAGAAGAAAAGAATCATTTTTGGTAAGGGCAATGTAAAATTTTATAAGCTTTCTTATATAAATGATCTTATTATTGTTTTGTTAATGATTATTTATTCTTAATTTACAGCAAACAAGGAAAGCTCATCAAGAGATCCAATCTAAAAATGTATACCCTCATAGTTTATCTCGAGGAGGGTATGCATTATTGGAAGAACAAATGATGGAAGAAAAATTTCAACAACTAAGAGCTGAGTCTTCAAGCTCTGGAGAGGTGGCCCCTCCATCCCCTCCATCTAGACATGAGAAATGGAAAAGAGCTCGGAAGGGCAAAAAAGGACAATATCTTTCAGAAGAATCGAGACTCGTAGTTGAGAGGATTGTAAGATATCTATTTTATTTATTTAAGTTTACTATTTTCGTCATATATTTCCAATCATTATAGAAATGTTCAATTAATTATTACAGGACTCTCTTGAGGAGCAGAGTTCACAGGGGACATTTACACCATCTGGGAGGGAAGATATTTTATCTGTGGCATTGGGAAAGCCCGAACATCCTGGCCGTGTAAGAGGATATCCGGCAGGTGTATCGGTAAGAAAAGTGTTTCCACGTTCCTCAACTTCTAACGTTGAGGGAGTTTATAAAAAAAATAGAATCCTTGGAGGCTGAAGTCCATAATATTAATGCGAAAATGGAGGACAAGATTAGAGCATCGGTGCAGTTTATGTTTGCAGACTTGCAAAGAAAATTTCAGGGTGCAGCTCCCACTCCACCTCTCCCAGTATCTCCCACTCCCCCACCTCAGCCTGCGGACCCCATTTTTGATCCTCCTACTCCGCCGCAACTACCTACTTATTGTGAGTTGTATGTTGATGATCCTCAACATCATATAGTTGCATATGGGATGGTATATTGTATAGGAGATACAGTTCATCATCAACAGTTAGAGGTAGAGAATCAGAGGGTCACTGTACAGGATATTATAGATAGATCAGCTCGGATACCATTACCTACAAATGAGGTGACGACAGTTGGATATAGTATCGGCCATTTTTTACTTTGGCCATCCAGACTTCTTCGACTCATTACCATAGAGGTATGGATGTTATATCTTTTATTTTATATTTTTATTAATGTTTTATCATTTGAAAACTAATATATTTTTCAATTTATTTTTACAGGAATACTTCAAAGGTAAAGAAATACTGTATAGACAACAACAAAGACAGATAGCTATGACATCAGATGCAGATACTAGCAGTCTTGACAAATTGTCAAGATATTTAAATTTGTTGGCGAATCATTATGACTTTACAATGGAAGCTCATGTCTGTGGACGTGAACTAAGTGTGGGGATTATGAAAACTGAAATCATGGAGTTTGTCACTGGATATAAGTTGGGCATCAACGTGGTGAAAATTTTTATCATGTAAGTCTTAACACCTTTTCCTTGCGTTATATTTATTAAAAATGTATACTTATGTCTGCTTTGTATTAGGTATCTGTATAAAATTTGTGAGAGGAATGAGCTGACAGATGTATATGGATTCGTGGACCCACAATTGATTTCCCCTGAAGCATGTGCATTGGATGAGGAACAAAGAATGCTTTATATTGCTGATAGATTTGAAAAGAATGTAATCACACAGTGTTGGATGATGCCTTTTTGTGAGAGGTATGAAACACATCCCTCTCAAAGAGTTAATTATCTTTTAACATAAAAAACCACTAACGTTAAATTTCCTTTTATCAGGGATCATTGGATGTTAGGGGTTTTTTTCCCTAGGGAGAAAACACTTTATTGGATATGCTCTCTCCATGATGATGTGCGAGAATGTTTTAAGAATATATTGGAAATGTATGTTTCAATTTCACAATAGTTTTATATATTATAATGAATTTTAATTTTACCCCATTCGTATTATTTTCTAACAGGGCATGGGTCCACTTTCGAAAAAGCGCAAAGAAAAGGAATTTCAAGATCAAATATGTACATGCGAAGGTAAATATCCATTTATAATTTGTACATTTTGATTTATTACATAAAAATAATATATTGAATTTACCCTCATTCAAACAGAAATGTCCTGAGAAACAAGGCATCATCGAATGCGGATATTACATGTTATGATTTATGTATGAAATAATAACAACTGGGACAGTTCTGAGTTTTGACATGGTAAGATTTCCTCTTTCTCATAATATTTCAATTTGATTTATTCATTATACATGTTGACTACTATCCTTTTCCATTGTAGATTTTTGATGACCCTCAACCCTTTACTACTGAAGATATCAAACACTTACAAGTGGAGTGGTCAAATTATTTTACAGGGTTTATTGACTTTTAGTTGTTTGTAATGTAAAATGTAATTTTGAATATTGTCAATGTAATTGTGTATTTCGTAGTCGTTTAGGTTGGATTTATTTTTTTTTTGAAGTTGACAGTGTAAATTTTGAATGTTATATAAGTGAATGTTTAATTTTTCTCTACTTCTTGTTTTGGTCTACTATTGATGGTTTTTCTGGTCTGGATTTTGGTATGGGGGGAGAGGATCCAAGGGGGTGGGTGGGTGTTTGGGGGGTGTCCAAGGGATATGGGAGGGGTGTCCAAGGTGTGTTTGGGGCTGTCCTAGGGGTCGGGGGGTGTAAATGAGGGTGGGGGGTGTCCAAGGGGTGGGGGTGTCCAAGGGATATGGGAGGGGTGTCCAAGGTGTGTTTGGGGCTGTCCAAGGAGTCGGTTGGGTGTAAATGAGGGTGGGGGGGGGGGGGGCTGTCCAAGGGGTGGGGGTGTCCAAGTGGTGGGGGGGGTGTCCAAGGGATATAGGAGGGGTGTCCAAGGGGTGTTTGGGGCTGTCCAAGGGGATGGGAGGGTTTCCAAGAGGTAGGGGGGTTTCCAAGGGGTTGGGGGGGTGTCCAGGGGGTGGGGGGGGGGGGGGGGGGGGCTGTCCAAGGGGTGGGGGGGGGGGTCCAAGGGGTGGGGGGGGGGGTGTCCAAGGGATATGGGAGGGGTGTCCAAGGGGTGTTTGGGGCTGTCCTAGTGTTCGGGGGGTGTAAATGAGGGTGGGGGGGCTGTCGAAGGGGTGGGGGTGTCCCAGGGATATGGGAGTGGTGTCCAAGGTGTCTGGGAGTTCTGTCCAAGGGTCCGGTTGGGTGTAAATGATGGTGGGGGGGGGGGGGGGCTGTCCAAGGGGTGGGGGTGTCCAAGGGGTGGGGGTGTCCAAGGGATATGGGAGGGGTGTCCAAGGTGTGTTTGGGGCTGTCCTAGGGGTCGGGGGGTGTAAATGAGGGTGGGGGTGTCCAAGGGGTGGGGGGTGTCCAAGGGATATGGGAGGGGTGTCCAAAGTGTGTTTGGGGCTGTCCAAGGAGTCGGTTGGGTATAAATGAGGGTGGGGGGGGGGGGGCTGTCCAAGGGGTGGGGGGGGGGGGTGTCCAAGTGGTGGGGGGGGGGAGTCCAAGGGATATAGGAGGGGTGTCCAAGGGGTGTTTGGGGCTGTCCAAGGGGATGGGGGGGGGGTTTCCAAGGGGTAGGGGGGTTTCCAAGGGGTCGGGGGGTGTCCAGGGGGTGGGGGGGCTGTCCAAGGGGTGGGGGGGTGTCCAAGGGATATGGGAGGGGGTGTCCAAGGGGTGTTTGGGGCTGTCCTAGTGTTCGGGGGGTGTAAATGAGGGTGGGGGGATGTCGAAGGGGTGGGGGGGTGTCCAAGGGGTGGGGGTGTCCTAGGGATATGGGAGTGGTGTCCAAGGTGTCTGGGAGTTCTGTCCAAGGGGCCGGTTGGGTGTAAATGAGGGTGGGGGCTGTCCAAGGGGTGGGGGGTGTCCAAGGGGTGGGGGGTGTCCAAGGGATATGGGAGGGGTGTCCAAGGGGTGTTTGGGGCTGTCCAAGGGCTCGGGGGGGGGGGGGGGGGGGGTGTCCAGGGGTCAGGGGGGTGTCCAACGGGTCTGGGAGGGCTGTCAAGGTGTGGGCGGGTGTCCAATGGGTGTTTGAGGCTATACTAGGGGTCTTGGGGGTGTAAATGAGGGTGGGGGGGGGGGGGGCTGTCCAAGGGATGGGGGGTGTCCAAGGGGTGGGGGGTGTCCAAGGGATATGGGAGGGGTGTCCAATGGGTGTTTGAGGCTGTACTAGGGGTCGTGGGGGTGTAAATGAGGGTGGGGGGCTGTCCAAGGGGTGGGGGGTGTCCAAGGGTTGTGGTGGGGCTCCAATGTGGTGGGGGAGGGCTGGACAGGTTGTTAGGTGGGTATAGATGACGGTGGGGTTCAGTTGGGGCTTGGGGGAGGGCTGGCATGGTTATTTTTGTTGTTTGGTTTCTGGTTGCTTTTTGGTGAGAGCAGTGCAATTATTTTAAAAAAAAATCTCGCTTTCACGTCGGTTATTTTATAACCGACGTGGTAAATAAATCGGTAGGGGTTTATCACGTCGGTTTTTTTGAGAACCGACGTGATAAACCGTTCCCGGGCCTTTTATCACGTCGGTTCTTAATATAACCGACGTGCTAAAAGGCCGGGGAATCGATTTACCACGTCGGTTATTGGATAACCGACGTGCTAAAACGTTTCCCAGGCCTTTTTATCACGTTGGTCATTTAAGAAACCGACGTGATAATAGGCCCGGGGAAGGGTTAATCACGTCAGTTATGTCATAACCGACGTGATAAACGATATCCCAGGCATTTTATCACATCGGTTTAGAAAATAACCGACGTGATAACCCCCCCCCCCCCCCCCGCGCATATTTATCACGTCGGTTATTAATGAACCGACGTGATAAACACCGTGATGTTAGGGATGTTACGTCGGGTTTTAAATAACCGACGTAAAAAACGTTATTTATAACGTCGTCCGTATTAACGTCGCCTAAAAACCGGCGTAAATAATGATAAAAAACCGACGTAAAAAATGTTTTCTGCACTAGTGCGAGTACGGGGCACCAGTGGAGGGGCTCTGGACTCAGGTCGTTACATGTAGTGAGTCAGTGATATCAATTTATTTATGTTTCCCAAATTTATTAAAAACAATCTCATTCTATGAAATATTTCATTTACTCTTGGAAAAAAATATAAAACCCAACCATAGGAACACAAGAATTTGTAATGATATCCTTTCAAAAATAGTAAAATGTATTTTGTATGGTTCGTAAAAAATAAACACCACATATTCCACTATATAATAGTTATTTTGAGAGAAATACAATGACAAGATATGCCCATAAACAAATTTATATCTATGTTAAATTCCACATTGAATTTGTTTCAAGTAGCAAAAAATAATGTAATAACTTTTATTTATAACAAACTGGTTGCAATTCCTCATGATAAACTTTCCCTAATGTGATATTAAAAAAAATATTTACTTTCGTACCCTGAATTTCATGGGAACATCATGTACATCATAATGCTACTCCATCTATTCCCCCAAGCTGATTTTTTTGATCTATTTCTGAAAATGGAAATCCCAAATTTCTATGTAATGTTATTTTTTCATAAAATTGTTTTTGTAGGATATTTTAGTACCATCGCGAACATCCATGAACCAATCTTGAACTATACATTAACCTCTACAAACTACCTTAAACTACGTGTTGTGAGTGTTTCATGTACAACCTTCCCTTTGTAGATGGAATCTACATCGTGCGTAGATGATGACTCTGTAAAACCCTAATACTTCACAGAACCTCTATCATTTGGGAAATATAACCCCACAAACCACTTCCATGAACTGTCTTTGTAAAACATTATAATTTTTAGAAAATACCCCCCATGAACCACTTCCCCATCCATGGAATCCTTCCTCAAAAACTCATATCCATTATAGAATTCAACCACCAGAGCTAGTGTAGACATACCTGAATTCTTCCACCAGCGATGATCTAATCTAATTGAATATTCTCTAGATTATACTCAAATTAATGATCTTAAAAACAATCTATTCTTAATTACCCAAAACTTCAATGTAGAATACCCTTAATCATGAATTATAATATTTCTTTCACATTTATCCTTTATCATTGGTGGTATTCATTGTTATCCTCAAACGAAAACCCCTTTGTGGAAGCCTAAATCATCATCTCTCAACCTCAAACAATGAGCCTCCTGTGAACTAAATGCCTCAAGTGAACTAATTTTTCCTATGCATTCTTTGTAGCATGCTTTGTGGTTCAAATATTTCTTCTAGGCTAATATATGACGTTGAAAGTATTCATTCACTGTTCTGCGTACCTAGTATGCTGTCTGTGAGCTACGCTTCTCATTATACAAAGAATTTTGCAAAAAATCATTATCATAAAACCATTCATTTTCCAAAAAATTCCAATTTTAATGCCCAAAAATATGGAAAACACGAGGTGACTTCCCCACCATAATAATATGCTTCAGAAACATCAACTATATTGATTCAAGGTCATTGTTATTTTTCAAATAAGACAAATTGATACATCATTAGAGAATAAACTATCTTCTACAAAAATTCACATCTTCTAATCTAGATGGAGATCACAGATGTACTCAAAACATTCTTTAATCTCACATGAAACATGCTCAACATGAAAAAAATAGTAGAATTTATTGTTCGTCAATGAATCCCTTCCTTCCAAAATCACTCATATGATTTCATCACTAACCTTATTTGCCATGTTATTTAACCTTTGATTGATCATAATTAGCATTATCAGATTTACCACGAAATCTATTGTAACATCCCTATCTTACATCAATTATTTTTGATTCTTAATAAAATGGACTTTTTTTATTAATTGTTAGACTAATTTCATGAATACAATTGTTCGTCTGATCATTCGGTTTTACAAAGTAAGCTGATTTCTTGTCTTCGAAAAAAGTAATTGACCACAAACATAAATATTTGAATATTATTATCATCTTTATTTTCATGGTCCTAAAAATATCTCCCTCTATATAGTTTTCCACCAAAATTCATAAATAACTGAAAATTGCAACCTTAATAGAATGATTAGTTATTAACAATTATAATCCTATGTGAGAAAAAATTTAATGGAAACATTAGTAAAAAAGATGTTTTCTAGAAGTTGTTACTCTTGAAAAACATCCTCAAATATATTTATCATATTTCTTCCATAGAATTATCATCTTCTACAAACGTCCCTAGAATAAAATTTTTTTCCATACAACTACTCTAACTTACAATTATAATAGATCACACACATATATCATCGAATCATATATAATCCAACCCACCCATATGAATTCATACATAAGGATATATTTGTGAAACAATTCTTCCCTTTAGAAATAGTATCTAATAGTATGATGCATGATCGTACAAATACAAATACCTCTACCTTGATGAGAAATTAGTTGGTCACCCTTTCCCAAACTCAATTTATAAAATGGTTCAATTGGTAAACGTTTTTTGAATATGTATGAAACATTTTCCAATGAATAAATATACTCAAATATTAATTCATTCTTCTCCACATGATTCATTCCTGAAAGGATATTTTATATCCATATGTTTGGATGTATTATGTTATACTAGATTCCTTGTACAGTTTATTGCTCATTGATTATCACATTCATAGAGAATTATAAACCTTATATCTATAACTAAGTCACCCAACTATGTTTTCATACACATATGTTGGATAAAATATGCAATGGAAGATACATAAACAATTTCCTATATTCATAGAGTTACTGAAGTCTATTTCATTGTAAACTGAGAAACTCACATTTTCCCAAAATCAAATACTCTACTAATTTTGGATATTCAATCAACTACATTTCATTCCTAATCAGCTTATGAAAACCCAAAAAGCCACTAATATCATATTTATCATTCCTAATTAAAAAATTTATTGTCTCGTTGATATATCTAATAATTAATTTTCCAGAAAGTTAATTTTTTTTTCATTTGGATCCCTATGAACTCTTTTACATACTGTAATAGCTTAATCCATGATGTTTCATGATGCAATAACATATAAAATCATCGAAATAGCTTCTAAAACTCGTTTTTAAACATTTTTTTTCTCCATCTTCATAAATCATGTATTCCATTTAAATCAATTCAAAAACTTGTTTCATATATTCCATTCTAAACTATTAAACATGTTACTTGGTATACTTTTCATGAGGATGAAAAATGATTTTTTATTTTGTTATTATTTATAATCTAAGAAATTAATTCATTTCCCCTAAGATGGACTTCTCCAAAAACATTTTCATCTCTCCTGAAAATCATCCACAAATACTGTCAATAGTCCTAACATAAATAATTTCTTAAACACAAATGATAATAATGAGACAAAACTACCAAAATTTTATGATGTAAATATTTATATAAATACTACCATTCATAAAATTAATATTTCCCATGTATGTATCCAATTTCTTATAACATTCCCTTGGTTATTTTTTATCCCAGTGAATAATTTAATTAGATCATAGAAAAGAATTCATCATTCTGAACGAAAAAGAAACATGGGTGTTCAGTTTAAATGTCCTCATCAAGATCCCAATTTAAAAATGAGGACATAACATTCATTGGATAAATATTATAACATCATTATGAAGAAATAGAATGAAAAATTAAAATATTTTCTATCCATTATATTGGACAAAATTTCTCACCAAAATGAACACCATTAATATTTAAGTAACCTTTGCACACATGTCTTGTCTTTATCCTTAACACTTCTCCTTTTTCATTAAACTTGTTTCAAAAAACCCATTTTGTACAAATATATTTTAGGTTATCTGGATTTGGGTATGAGTTCTCATATATAGATTGTCTTATATAATCATGTTCATCATTTGTATCATAAACCCATTTTGGATGATCAAAATCATTGTTCACATCATTTGGAATGATATTTGAATACAATGATGGGTGTTTGAAATCTTTTGATGTTATTATGTTTTTAACATCTTGATTCAGATCACTAATAATTTTAGGATTCCCTACATGATCCATCGTCCTAGGATGAGTTATTTGAGTTTCATTTTCATCACCTAAAATTCTGGAGTCTGATTCCTCTTCTTGATTAGGATTACCCTTGTTAGCAGCCTAATATGAACTCTTAACAAAACATTCATTTTTACACACCCCATCTTTATTAGCATATGTTTTTTCTTCCTCCTCAACATTATTGTACAATATTATCATTATTAGAACAAAAAATTATTTCTATTTGTATTTTAATCATCTATATACTCTTTATTCTATATCATAACCAAAAAAATTTATATATTCACCTCTCTACTCAAGATTTATATGGATTCCAAATTTCATCTTCATAAGTCATCGAATCCAAACAAATCATATGTTTTTCAAAAATAGTGTTCTATATCTAACCATTTCATATTGAGTAATATATGAAGTTGGACTATAGAAACATTGGTTTTGGATACAATAAGAGTAATCATGGATTGACTATAATAGTAATGAGAATATCCATGTTCAAGTATAATAGTTCTCCCCATTTAAACTAAACTTATATTATTTCTTTCTGTAACTCCAATGTTATCAGGTGTGTTTGTTGAACATGACACATGATGTATTCAATGATTCATATGATATAATTAAAATTCATCATTATTACACACACAACCATTATCAGTTATCCAATTATTCATTTAAAACATACATTTCATCTCAACTTTCCACAGGATTCTTTTAATAATTTTAAGAGCATGTTTTTATGTTTCAAAAACATAACAAAAGTTGTGTATTTAATTCATAAATGAGTGTGATTATGTACATATCACCATTTGATTATTATTTTCTCTAGGGTCCCATAGATATCAGAATGAGAATGTATTAATTGGGTTTTTACAATTAAAAACATTCTTACACACTGAGTTTGTTATTTTTCCATTCTAAAAAATATTTCTTCACTAATGTCATGTTCTCGACATGTCAGGAATACGATTGACACTGTCTATATTTAATATCATTCTACTGTATCTATGACATAGGTGTCCAATCCTTTTATTTCACAACTTATATTTTCCACCATAACCAATAAAATGATTTAGTTATTTCAACAGCATGTAACACATTTCCTTTTGTATGTTTCCCTCTTGTAACAATCTTCCCATCTTCATCAGTTTTCACAAAAAAAATTTGTTTTATGACAACATTTTTACCCTCATAAATATTTTTTTGAACACTTACTAGGTTGTGTTTCATCCCATTAGCATATAAATATTACTTGTATTTCAACATTTAATTCCCAATTATAACTGATCCAACACCTTTGATTCTCAATGATTCGTCATATCCAAATTTTACATTACATTATTTGAAGTCTTTCACATTATTAAATATCATAATGTCTCCTTCCATATGATCATAACACACTCTATTAAGAAACCAAGGTCATTCTCCATTTATTGATTTCTAAGAGTTTTCAACAAAAAGTTATACCTATTCTTGCATTTATTTCATCATCTCTAGATTCTATGAAATGTCACCAAATTTTTGTTGTATAGGTAACAAAACAAGGAAACTCTTCATATAATGTATATGTTGATCAAATATTTCACAAGTAGTTTCTAGTGGTAGAAAACAATTTTAAACATTCACAACAACCTTATCTTGTTTCTTCTGAGCTACCATTTAATAATTCTCATTTTGAGAGGATTCATTCCACATAAAACCCTACCTTCAAAAAATATTGGAATTGTAATAATTTTGATTTTTACATGAAATCAAAATTATTTATATATCCAAATCTAGAAAATTATATTCAGTACCCATGGGATGATTTTTTTCCATTAAATATTCGAATTGACCGATGATGTGTGTATGTTTCTCAGTAACCTTCTTAACAAAACTTTGTTGACCACATGAAATTTTATTTCAAAAAAACATCTTATTTTTATTTCCCAATTATCAATAAAAAAATTATTATAAACTTTTCAAAACTCTGAATTTTTATAACATTTAGAATCCAAGATTCCATAAAATTTTAAATTTTCAACATTGTTAATAATTTTCACTAACTTAACATTATCAAAATTATTTTTCATCAGCATAATTCTTGATTTATTATAAACCAATCAACAAAACATTTCTTGATCCATATTAGAATTACCATTACTATAATTTTGACTAACATTTGAGATATAATATTTGAATATTATATCACTTTGTTCAAATTTAGAATGTTTTTGTTGTGTATATTCTATCCCATTTTCAATTCCCTTAAACTTTACATCTAGATGATAATTATGATTATTATGTTACTCAGTTTTTTTTAAAAAATAATCAATATTTTTTACAAATTTTATTTTTCATCATGAACTAATACTTTATTTTTTGTTGAATATGTTTCATTCTCTAGTGTCCTGATTTGATTTTCTTGCCTTCCAAAATTTCACAGACATTCGTTTAATTATTTCTTAATATTAAATGCTAATATAGTTTTTTCTTTTTTTTAGAACTTACAACTATTCACCCTTAATTACACATAATTTTATTAATTTTATTTTCACCATCCTTGTCAAAATATTTTTTCAGATTCAGGTTCTACTTTTTCTTATGCATCATTTTAAAAAAAATGGATTGGAAGAGATAATTATATTTACCTCTTGATAAATATTTACTCTTATCCACCTATTTATTACACAAACATATGGTCTTATTTTATCATCATTACAACTATCTTCCTTCATTATTTGAGGATATTAAGCCACAAAGTGCCCAATGGATACCCATTTGAAGCATTTGAAAGGATGTTTCCCATTATATATAAATATACCAATGACAACATTTTTAGAAAACGAGGATATGTTATAATATATGATTTTTCATACCACGCCTTGTGAGAATGATTCAGAAACACCATAATCCTTATGATCATTGGTAGAATTTCCAATCTTGGAATCGTGGAAATATATTTCTCAATCAGAAATTTTTCACATTATAACCTTCTCCCTTGATATTTCAAAAGTAAATATGGTTTTATGAAAATCATAATGTGAAAATGATTTATGGTATCCATCATCCAATGAAAAAATTTTAAAATAAAACACATTGGGAAGAATGGTTATGATCTTCTCAAATACTATATAATCAACTAGAATTTGTCCAAGACATCTGATAGTGTTGAAAATGTCATGTACCCTGGTAAATAAGTCCCCAATAGATTCATATTCACAAATTTTAAAATCATAATACTTCATCCTCAAGAGTTTTAGTTTTATCATCTGATTTTTTTATTTCTTTCATATATGTTTTTAAGTATATTCTATATACCATTAGATATAGAAACACATTTCACTATTAAAAATCACATTCAGAATGTAATGAGAGTAAAACATTTGTAGATCTTCTATAATTCTCATGATTCATCTTATCGATAGGTGTAAGTGGAAACTGGACTTCAAAAAGAGTAAATCCATCATTTGAAGATTCTATAACATTGTACAAAATATATATTAGATAATTCATCATTCTATATTTACAGATCTAATAGTTTTTTCTATCAATGATCAGAATCCCCGTATATTTCACAAAATTGATATTCGTAATCCAATCATGTCTTAAAAAATAGGAAATGAATAAACGAAGGGGTCCTTCATCTCTAAAATCAAATGATATTAGTTAACCATGATTAAAGAATCACTGAGAGGGGCAGAGGTGAATATGTGATGTCGTTTTCATTATATTTTCCTTACTTTGGGATCACTCTTCACCTCTTATTAATGATTTATTTCTCTATTGAAAAAAATAAAACATAAAACAACATTTACACTATATTTTACAAGGCTCACTACAGGACACTATTTTATAGTCCTTGGTATGGTTTGAAAATAATTCAATACCCTACAATTTACATGAAGAACATCATTTTATTTGAAATACAATGAGTGGGTTATGCACTTAAAGTTGTGTATCACTATGTTCAATTCCACAGTGCATGTTCATCATGTAAAAAAATGATTTAATAATGTTTTGCAACAAACATGTTACAGAGATCCATGATAATCATTAAAAATATTATCCTTCAAAAAATCATCTCTTTCATACCGAAAAATAATGTAATAACATCCTAATCAATTTAAGGCTACTCATTCCATTTTTCCCGTATGACTTCCTTGTTTGGGCTCTCAAAATGAAAATCCCAATTTTCCATGTATAATTAGTTTCTTTAAATTATTATCACAAAGAGTTATATTCCCTTAGGAAATTATTTTTACTAACAATGAACCATCATGTATCCTTCATGAATTTTATTGTGCCGCGTGGTGTTAGCGCTTCACAGAAATCCTTCCCTTCACGGACCACCTATAATTTTTAGATAAATGATGACTCTAAAAACCACTGATGCATTACGAACCTTCTTTATTTACAAAAAAAATTTAACCCTACAAACTTATTCCTCGAACTATATTCACATATTCATCTCGTTCAAGGAAATGTCCTCGTGTGAACTAATTCCACCATTGTGGAATCCTACCATTCAACCTATTATCATATAGAGAATTCTCCACTGAAAACTAATTATATCCTAGCCAAAGTCATATAGCATCAAAGATGTCCTCTGTTGAAATTCTCTCTAATTATTTATTTTTTAGAGATCATTATATTATAAAAAATATCCATAAAACCCATTAATCAAAAATACTCGAAACAACAATCTGATAAAACCATTCCCGTCAACTATTAAATGTGGTGTGTATAACACATTATTACATTACAAATGATGTTGTCTTCTAAAAATAAAAAAAATCCATTATAAGAGCCTAAATCAATGCATATCAACTTCAAATGATGATATTTTGAAAAACAACATGTCTCCCAGAAACGATTTTCCCAATTTTGACTGTGTATCTTTCATCATGGTCCAAATATTAGTGGTTTATAAAAATCTTTATTTTATGATTTTCCTTAAATAAACCGCATACCTCCTATTCAGTTTGAAACCTATTCACATTGGTTCATGAATTTCAGTCGGTTCACTCAATTATAGAAATTACATAAAAAAATTCTTGATTTTGGGCCCAAAACTTTTGGAACAGACTATAAAGTTGCCCGACCTTAAAAATATACCACGGTAACAAAATTAATAATGATTCATGGATATCTATTATTTTAAATAAATAATGAAAATTGATATATAAATAAATATTAAACCATATTCTAACAAAACACTCTTAACAGGATTCAGATATCGATCAATTATTTTCTCAACACATAATCTATGCTCACATGACCCCTACTCATTGTTAAAAAAAAGTATTCTGGAGAATTCATCACCAAATCCTTCATTCATAAATAACTCAGCTTATTTCATCATGAACATAACATGTTGTGATATTTAACCTTTTAGTGTGCATATTTAGCATCATTATATTTAATAATGATTGTATTTAAACTGCCACGACATCGAACAACATATTTAATTGCTAATAATATTTAATTTCATTTATCAGAGAGATAAATGTTTCATGAATACAACATTTAGTATGATCATCCACCTATACAAAGTGTGATGATTTCTATTCTATTGAAACCTACATGATAGCCATAGATAATACCTCATTATTATAATCTTCCTTATCAATTTTTTTACAGTAGTTTAACTCCCACCTTACATGGCATAAATTAACATGTTTCTAAACGGGTGATTTTGATATTCATCATCCATAAGAAGCATATAAAATGTTAGACAAAATTAATAAACATTCACATCATTTATAGATGAATGGAAGTCCATTTAATCTCTAAAGAACACTTCCATCCACCTGATGAACTATTGGCATGCCTCAACGCTGATCCTCTTTTCCTAGAACTATCACATTCCCACAAGATGTTATCAGCTGTAATATATTTAGTGAAAATAAAAAAGAATGTGGGTTGGTGAAATGAAATCACCCTAGTACTTATGGAATATTGAATCATTTCCTCAAATAATTTAGTATGAGGAAACTCTTCAATGTCTTGATAAAGAGAAATAATTGTACCTTGAAAAACACATGGAATAATCAATGACTAATATAACTCCTTTATCTATATTCATGTACTCTCTATCTGGGTCATCCATTTGCATTTGAGAATCAATGTAGTCATATAATGTAATCAAAATATTATTCCATACCATTTCTAGGTGAAGACTAGCTTCATTAATCACACGACAAACGAACTTGGCCACAACACACATCATATTAGTATCCTGATTAACCATATTCACTAGATTTATGTTTATATTCTCAAAAATAAATAGTGTGGCCTCCGACAATGACTCAGTAGAAAGGTTATTACCATCCAGTGTGAAATGATAGGATGATGCTACTGCAAATCACATGTAAAACCATCAATCATAGGTTGGGTCATGATGGACCTTTAATTTATTTCATTAGACATAAGAAACTCTCATGAATATGATATTTAGTTCCATGATTAGGTATGGAAGGAGATGAATCATGTGTGACTCGTAGTGGTAATAATGTGTGCTTAGGGACAACCATGGTTTGATTATTATCATCGACAACCAACCAGAACATTACAAGTGGATTTCATGGATGAATATGTCTAAAAATTCCATGAAAATTCCATAGAACAATATTAATGAATGTTGAAACACTATAGAAAGTATATCATAAGATTTAAGGATCACTACCCATGGTATAATACCTTAAAAACCCACTTATAAGGCCATGTGTCGGTAAAAATTAATGTTTAAAATACAAAGGTTCTAATAGGTGAATGTACACATAATCCATGAATTTTATTTACAAACTAACATTTCATTTTTAAATAATTTCTCACATTTTATCATCCATTTTCTGTTAAACATATATCCATGTAGGATTAAAATGGATATTTATTCCTAGTGAATCAGGACCTGTACATATTATCCCTGAAATTGGCACACATTTTATTTCTAATTAATCCAATTTACATTCAGTCTTATAATTTAAATAGGTATATATGATGGATTGAAGGGATAAACTACACATTCTAACATAGGAGGTCCATACATCTCATGAATTGAATCTATAAATCTCCCAATCAAAATAAAGGATAAGAAAACTTATATAAATGACACGAATCAATCGAAAATCACCAATAATACAATAAATTAAATATTTTAAATGCACATATATATCATGGAATATTCATGGAATGTGAATTCTAGGGGCCTATAATGATGCATGTAAAAATGATCCCTTATATCATATTATATGGTATAAGGATAACCTTAAATCCTCAATCAGAATAATGATAATAACCCCATCAAAATATGTGAATCACAAAATATTTCTATTACATCCATATTAATAAGAAAATTATTAACATGAATAATTATTTCATGAAACTCAAAATTCACATGTAACATGGGTTTTCTACAACCATTAACATGTTATTACCAAGCCCCAGAGAATTCTTAATATTGCATTTATTGTCTCTAGTTAATAAATCAATAAATGAAATTGTAAACACCACATTGTGTTACAGAACCCATCTGCCACTCAAAGGATTTCCATCACTAGATTGCAACATGACCACATGTGCATCATCCTAAATGCCCGAGGGTGACAACTAGAAGCAAGGGGCCAAGGTGTGTCCATTGGGAGACAATTCCTATATTAAAAGAGTGTAACACAATATATTTATATAATAATAAGTAATTATATTTTGAAATATAAATACAAATTTGGAACAACATAAGTAGATAAGAAAAATGAATAATAGAAGAAACTAATAATAGTACCGAATGATAATAACTAAATCAAATTAAAAAGATGATGATAATGTATGTTATGTGTCTAATATCATGAAAAATAGGTATACAAAAAATAAATTACAACATTCTATACAAAATAATAATAGATAATCCAAAAACTACCCAAGCATCTCGAGCTATGGCTTGGTCATCAGCTACCAATCTCTATCCTACAACAGCAAGAAATATCGAGTGTCCAAAGTGGGGTTCCTCCAATTGTCAGCACCTACATACATGTAATATTCCCTGGAAACAATTGTGGCTTAGATTTTGTGTGAGTTAAATAACGTTATTCCACAAAAAATTACTTCTATGAAATTCGCATCTTTTAATATAAACTAAAATAGTGAGCATGCATGCATATATAAAAGTAAAGTATTACAGTAGTGTAAATACCCATGTACCTACTTCATCCATAGCTAGTGTATAGATATTTAATCATTTCATTTATTAATTATCATCCAATTTCTATATAATTTCCGGTATGTTATATCCATCATTATCATTGATTCATGATAATAGTAATAATGGATCCCAGAAGAACATGGAGACTTCTAACACTGGTATAGAGAAACGAACCAATGTAATAACATAGACATCCTTGACCTCAGGGTTCAAGACAACATAATAATAATATATATCTTAGATAGAGGGGAAATAATGTATTACAAGGTGCATCACCCAGTGAATACTATAATAAAGATTCTAACAATGATCAATGAATTCATCCAATGTAAAATGAGAAAAGAAATGAATAGGCTGATGGATGTATCTTAGGAGACACATTTATGCAGACGTCATGCTCGATCAAAAGAGTGTACCCAGACATCCTAAAATATTAACGGTGGGATCAAATGGAATCATAATACGAATCCACTTGTAGAAAAAGATCATGATACAAGGTTGGTATCACCCTTGGAAACCAGAATCCCTGAAATAGAATGGCATCCATGAGTGATCAATGTATTCCCTTGAGAATACATGGTGAGATCATTTCTGGACGCTCATATTATAATTTTTACAAACTTATACAATATGCAACGTATTATTAATTCATAAATTAATTAGGGATACATATTAGTAATTAATTCTAATATGTAAATTGGATCATTCTATTTTATTTCATTAGTGTGACAATGCTAATATGGCATGCAACCATTTAGATCATTAATCAAATTTTACTTTTATGTTCCCTCAATTACTGTTTATTAGCCTGGCAAGTTTGGATAAGGACATGAAACCATATTTAATTCATTTATAATAAACATAGCCAAGATATATCCATCATATACATTAAAATTAACCATTTAAGCAGTAATTAATTAATTAATACAATTTCCTTATATGGTTAAAGTGATATATTCACATGTTATATCCATCCAAAAATTATAGAATTAATTAAACAGTTAACTTTATAATCCCCATGTAATATAACACCATAATAGCAGTGTAGATAGGATTAACAAGGAACTAAAAGTATAATTAATAAAACACTCTACTTGGGTTTGTTAGTTATGAGAACACAACCACTATTGTTGGATGACATGTTTATCAAGTGACTTAGTATACGATTTTAAGGACAATAAGAAATGAATGTGAATGTAACAATCCACGCATGATGAAATCAGTGTGCACACAATTATAGAAATTTATAAAATGAAAGATAATGAGGGATGATTTATATACCACTTATATTGAGATCATTTGACTCTCCTCGTCTAGTATTAGACAATAGTTTAAACAACATAGGTTGAAATATGAGGAATTGACCAATGCCCTAAAGATTGGTTATATGATCCTATATTTAAAAATCATCTTCAAGGGATATAAGATAGATTAATAGAAAAAAAAACCATTACATAATATTGCACATCCAATGTGAAAAACATAGATTAAATTAAACATCATATGTCTAATTAGGGGAAAAATTAAATCATGGGTTTGGGAGCTCAAAATAGGAGAAGGATCCCTCTGATGTACTCTAGAAACATACAAGGATGAAGGGGTATCAATATATTTGATGGTTATATGAAAATAATTCATTTCACCAAAAATATATTAGTCTCTATGTTTTATAAACCATGATCAAGTCATGCCCCTACAACCGATTAAATATGGAACAAACATGGTCTTATCTCACAATTATGGAAACCATGTACCAACCATAAAAATTCCCTCTTCCAAAAACTAAAGATATTTTACCTGGTCAAGTGGCCCTTGTAATATGGTAATGTTAAATCATGTTCCTTGATTAACCATATTATCTATCCCCACAAGGATAGGATAGACCATTTTGGAAGGGTTTCAGGGATTATACTAAGTATGCGGCCAAGTTTCTTTCTCCACTAGTTGGGGTTTTGAGCTACAAACAAGCCCCAAACACTAACATAAACATAATGAAATAATTAGTAATCCATATTTGGTTCCAAATAATGTATTAGAACCAAATTTATATGAAAAATTCTAGGGATTAAAATATCGTTCATAAACTATACCATATAGCAAGGATTGGGTACACATTACTTGATAAGAAAATATTATGTATTTTAAATCTATATTAAATGTTTTATATGATATAAAAAAATATATTTCTATTTTTATATTATTATTGATGAAATAGAAACCAAATCCTCTTAATAAAAAATCATGTACCATGGAAGGAACCTTATATAAATTAAGAGGGAATATTAATAGATGAAATTGCACAAGTATTATTGGAATAATGTGTAGGCCATAAACAATAGTAATTTTTTGATTTCTATTTGTATTATATACATATATATATTATTTCTATGATTTTTATACAATTTATAACAAACAATCATCATCGACTATACCTATTGGAATACTACTATATGTAGCCTTGAAGTGGCCATAATAATGTGTCCTCATTATAGGTTTATATATAATAGTGTCATCATTAACATATTTCAATAGAAGAAATCCTCAACTAGAATCATATGATATGATGGAAGTAATAAAACATAGATTAGTGGATTATAATAAACAATTTTCCACAATGATTTGTAAAACCAAAATATATTATTGGATCAAAATGAAGAAATTGCGGAATAATGATCCATACATGACGATAAACAAAACCCCACTAAAATTGAGAATAATAATTCCCCTCGACCACCAAAATTACCTGAGGTAGTCAACATGGTCAAATCACATTCTCATAAATTTTAATCTATTGATAACGTTGATTTAATAATATTTTTTGGGGTGAAATTGTACGTTATTTATATCGATCAACACCCACACATCACCTTGATGTGAAGGTCATGATGTATAATATTCTATGAAATATGAAACCAAGTAAAAACACATAAATGATCCCATGAGATTTTGTATTGATGTAGATCATGAAAATAACCCAAATATTTCTATTCATATTGATGATATGGATGTTTCAATAATTTATAATATTATTGAAACATTCATAGAAATATTGTAAAATTTTATAATGAACCAAGAAGTACGCCCTTAATTTTTTTCAAATGACTAACATCATACAGTTTCTGATTAACATTATTAAATGAGTTATGATATTACAATAAAACAAAATGCTGTTGATTTTTTTTAATGAAGACAATATAGTGGATCCTCCAAGAAATAAAAAGGGAATTTAGAGAGTTCCTTCACCATAAAATTCCATGACTATATATATTAACATTATAATTTCATAATGATACACCATTTAAAAAAGAAAATATATCATGTCTTCAATGTAAATAATAAATATTAGGATAGGCCATTACAAACAATGTTGGTATTTACAGTATAAATAAAATTATAGAGTTTGAATGGAAGGGATTCATAATTAAGAATACATATGTAATGTACAATTTCATAATTATTTTGGACCAAAAATATTTATTATGATCATTACATATAATAAATATTAAATATTTCTATAATATTATATATTACAACTCTATAATTGGACCCCCAAAATTAAATATATTCTCCATTTAATCCCTCTATCATTTCTATGGTAACACATTCTTTACAATTTGATGAAATTGAATTGAAAAAAATTCAATTAAGAAATCCATTTTAAAATAAAATAAATGTCGAAATAGTCCTCTTAATGGTAATAATTAATGGGAAAATTCTCTAATACAATCATATAATCTAAATTTATCATTCTCCAATTTATAAATTTTTTAGAATAATTTGATCCCCATTCAAATAAATTTGGATAACACAAATGTTTGTATGGATCTAAATCATGGATTTAATGCAAATTGAAACCATATGTTCTATGTTGTGATTTTTTAGGCGATAGAGTCAATATTTTAATGAAAAAAAATTCAGTTATATGTTTTAGTTCATGTTTTTTATAAGAATAATATTTTTAAATGAAGATCTATAAATATCAGATAATCATTGGAATGAGGCAGGTAATGGAACACAATAATCCTATGGATTTCATTATTTGGAATCCAAATAATGTATATATAGTTGATTTAAACATCCAAAAAAATTTCAAAAAATTTCATTTATATTGGTGAATGTCTATGGAGTGTGTAAAAAATAATGATAATGGTTGTGGATATTGATTTTGAATGTATAATAATGATATCATATATCAAAATAAAATATAATCCTTGAAATTTTAATTTCTAAATGTAATTACAATTTCATTTTATATGTTTTTATATTAATTTTTTGTCAATATATTCTTTGTACTACCAGGCCATAAAATTTTTACATAGTTAGAAGAAAACATAATTTTTATAGTGATGACTGGGAAATGTATGTGGTGGCATAATGTCTTTCGCTATTAAGTTTAGTTGATTTACTATCATGTTTTTGATCTATTGAAGACCATGACCATAGTGATACATTTTGAAGTCTTCATGTAATAATTTTAGTTGAATATTTAATTTTCAATTACCATCAATTTTTTTTATATTTTATCCTTTAACAATTTCAAATGAATTTGAAACCCACCATATATTTTCTAACCCTATTGAGTGAGACTACCAATTTGATGACCTTTCACCACTTGTGGTTCCTACACCTGATGAAAATTATATTAATATCTTTACTAAGGATGTTTCTTTTGTGAGAATTGTAAAATGATAATTATAAATTACACTAATATAATGGGAAATAATTTCCTATACATTCAAATCCACCTATTTTTTTGGATGCAATCTAGATTCAATTAATCCTTTCATATACATATACTAAACCTATATATAATTTGAATTAATTAATATTACTATTCCTAGTATGATTTTTAAATTTCTTAGAATGGAATATTCTCATTCCCCATTTGACCATGTATTTCTTTAAAACTATTAAATAATTTTTTTCTCGATGTGTTATGAAGAGTTCATAGAAAATATAAAATTATTTTTTTAAAAAAATAAGGATGAAATTATTTATGTTATTTCTCAAGGAAAAGTATCATAGAGTGTTTTATATTATGTATTATTTTATATATAGTAACATGTAATAATATATTTGTGATTATGATTGATTGTTCTTTGAGGATCGAAATGAGATTATAGTGAGATAGAAATGGGTCAAGGATCCTCTTATAAAAAATAATAATACTTATTACCATCCACTGGGAATGGTACATCATGTAACATAAACATAATCATTTAAAATCAACTTCTTATTTTCATATTGTTTGTTTGTTAAGATGGTATGGGCTATGTTCCAATAACATCCACCTCTATGATTGTAAAGAAAGATGGATTCTGTTACTACCACACTTTATTAAAAAATTACATGAAAATGAAATTCGTTATTAGTAGTTATATATATTTTTGACCCATATTCCAATCCAATTAATAATGTAGAGAACAGTAATAGATATTGAAAAATACTTAATTAGTGTTTGAATTTAAATATTTTAAGATGTTAGATGATCTCTAAAATTTATTTTTGCTTAAAACAAATATCCAATTTTCAAAAAAATTCTAATAAACTCAAATTGATTTAAAAATTTATATTAATTATTCATATTTAATTTGTTTCTTATATAAATAACAAACATTTCAATTTGATACACTATACAGATAGTATGACTCAATTATCATATTTTCATTAAAAATTGTAAACTTATTTTAAAATGAACATCACAATTTTATAACTAGGAAAACCAGCGTGTATTTCCATTATGATTCAATAAAAGGATCGATAATTAATTTTATATAGTTGGAATTGACCAAATTTCATTCTAGTGTAAAATTATGCATGTATGAGTTAATGTGGAAGTTTTCAATATTAATGTGTCATTTTATTTGACAAAATGTACCAAAAAAACCCAGAAAAAAGAGATGTAATTGTTTTAAAAATATTTTAATATTATCTATAATTCATTTTAGATTTATAAGAATCGACACGATATCCAACTAATAGGTTATGTGGTATGTATGAAATTATGTGCATGTTTTCAAAATAATAGTGTGAATTTAGTTTAAAATGCATTCTGGATTTTTGAAACTGAGTAAATGAGATCATATTGTTCTAAAACATTAAAAAAATGTTCCAAAATTCATTTGTGATGTTTTGGAGACAATTAGAAAACAATAAAAAACAAAATGTGATTGATAAGTCTTAAAATATGTTTTTTTCATTCTAAAAGAGTTAGTTATGTTTAAAGGACTTATCACATAGTCAAAATTGACAAAATATGATTGGATTGTTTCCAAACATTAATAAAATGATCCATTTTCAATTTATGAAGTGTAGGAATTAAGTGCACATCAATTTTTAACATGTTTTGATCATTATGAACCTATGTGTGTGTATTCAATATTAGAGGGTTATCACATAGAAAAAATAAATAAAATGACCAAACATTGTTTCGAATCCTATGAAAAAGTTATATAATTCATTTTTTGATAGGTAGGAATTACCCCTAGACCAATCAAAAACCAAATTTGCACAGTATGACTCAAATACCATGTTTTCAATATTAAAATGTAATTTTATATAAAAATATGTGTCTAATAGAATAATATATATTTCATTTGTCATATAAAAGAACCCACTGCCCTTCAATCCAATAGATAATGTCACTATTACAACTCCACGTATATATTTCTAATTTTAATGTTTCATTTTATTTTAAAACAAGTGACATATTGGAAAACCCATTGAAATTAAATTTGACCGATTTCTAAATTTTTTAAAATGATCCAAAATTCTTTTTTAGGTGTAGGGTTCGACTAAAAATAAATCATAGATCATATGTCTTATATATGACCGTAACGTTATATTTTCAGTATAAAAATATAATTTTATTTTATTGATAAAATTGATATTTAATATTTATGATACTAATATAATAAATAATTGGTAATATCAATAAATTTAAATAATAATCAATAAAATTTATTTGGGATATTAGTTATCAAAATAATAATTATTTTATATTTAAATTTCCAATAAATATTATAACTAATAATCAATAAGGTTATTATAAGGTTATTTTGGCATCAAAAAATAATTAATAATTAATTTAGATAAATATTTTATTCATTAAAATTATAATTAAAAGTATAACTAAAAATATCATATATATATTCTATAATTAAAAAATTAATTTCCAACATTTGGATTATATAACATTAAGTTTTAAAAAAATAATATTATTATGTACTATTTCTATAATAACCATTTGTATTGTTGTAAAGTCTTGTTTTTCAATGATGGTTTGTTTTTAGAAAAAACCAGCCTAAAGTGTTTTGATTTTGTATGTTGTATTTCAATTTTTTTTATTTAGAAATATAACATAAATTTAAATATATTTCAACAAAATATTAAAATGAAATAATAGTGTAATGTATTTTATATTCCAATATAGGGATCTAAAATAATTTTTTTGAAATTTTATTAGGTGACTAGTCTTGTTATGTTTTAAGGATACTATGGGGATATTGGTTTTGTAGTATGTTCCATGGAATTTATTTTCACTATGAAAAGTTATTCTAAATGAGATCATGATCATTGATTAAATAATGTGACAATAAGTGACACATTATCAGCACTAAATCAATCACTAATAAAAGACCATATATTTTATAGGACATCATAATTATTGTGTTTTTAGCACTCACAAAGGAAATTTCTGGAGAAAATAATGCATATTTCTACTGTATTATATATTTGTAAAAAAATCAATATTTCTGCTAGACATTTCATTATACATTATCTGTTGATCATTAATATAGGTTCTTGATAATGGGTTTTATGGTTAGTTGAACACATTATCTGATTACGTAATGGAAAAATGTTATGTTAAATACTATAGGAATGAAATAAGTGAAATTATTTAATTTAAATCTATTAGAAACCTATAAGACATCAAATTCATTGGAAAAAATTTCCATTCTTGTAACAAAATTACTAGAATCAAGAAAATATAGATCTTGTAGGGAAAATTTCCCAGCTACACTCTAGGATATTTCTTGATTTTTCAATGTATATATTTATCAGTTTAAATAATCACTCTTGGATCATTTTAAATATTGTATTATGCTCCCAAACTATATAGTGGATTGTAACTGGGTTTAAATGGAACTACGGGAAATTGGATAGTGGGTTTTTGAAAATATTAGCATTATCCTGGAATGAAGAATGTTAACTAACTCATTAGTAATACACAAAAAAAAGATCAAGTGGTTTAAAAATGATTTACATGACTATGAGGATAAAAGGATTGACTATAAAAATTGTATGGGTGACATAAAAGACATGATAAATCTACATGAAATAGATATATAGTCTTGCTGGGTTAATGATATATAGTGTATACTATCAAATAAAAATATATTATTATAATAGAGACACCTTGATGGAGAAATCTATGCAAAAAATAAATCAATATTGATTTGGATCAATGTCTGAAGAAATAAATCTACATTTCCCCTACACGTATAAAGGGATGTAAATTCATAGCAAACCATAACCAGAAACATAATTATGTCTCAGTCGTAATTTATAGAGAGATATCTATGATTTTGAATTTTTATTTTGTATTTTCTGGCCCATTTCATTTCTTGGATAATAAAAATACCAAAAAATTTGATAAGGGCATGTTCATCAGTGTTATTACATGGGCCATTGTAGTGTACGAGAACTCAAAGATGGATGTTATTCCCTTGTTATAGGAGATCAAAAGAAAAAATTATATCCTTAACCAAGAATGTTCTCTTATCTTTAATGGGATTTTTGTACATTAATAATTTTATTATGGGTTTTAATTCAATTATACATACTAAAAAGTGTGAAATACAATTATATGCATGGAATTAACACTAATTTAACATGATCTTCAAGCATGGTGTTAATTTCTAATGTTACTTATTCAAAAAAAAATTCAACCTATATTTTACTACCACCTCATTAATATCTCCAACCAAATAATAATTTTTTTAATGACATAATCCCCTTTCTCCTTCCAAACATAGTAATATAATATAAACATGAGTTTTTAAAAGGTAAAATAATTCAAGGTTCTCTCATGTTGGGTCACGAAATGTTGACATGACTAAATAAAAAATATTAATGAACGAATAATATAGTGAAAATGTATATTGACAAATAATATTATATAATGATCATTTTTAGAGTTTAATAGTTTTCCCAGGACATAATTCTCTAGAGATATCATTTCATGAGATATCAATAACCCTCATAGGTAATTTTTTTTCTTCTCTTAATCTATTTGAGATCATTGATATTGAGAACTAATATATCTGAGCCTATTTATTCTAAATCAGGACCTCCTAAATTGGAACTCATCTTTTTTTTCATAAATGAAGAGGTGTTTTGATTCAAAATAATTTGTAAATTCAATTGCATCTTGATTCCCTTCTTCCCAAATGAATTGATCTTTTTCCATAGGGGTATGATTTGATCACTTAAAAGGATCAATGATTTACTCAATAAAAATGGTATGTGGATAGGGAAATAAATTAATAATGTGAAATGTGACATCTAAATTTATAAAATTCATTAATAGAAGTTATCATCACATTAATAATTACATTACTTTTTCTATTGGTGCCTTTAAATTGATTTACCCATGGAATCCATTGTTGTTTGGGTGAATAAATATAAATTATTTTTAATGTGTTTTTGTGGGGATATAATGGACTATCACCTAGTATATAGTTTAGTTTCCCTCTGTATGGGGTGGTATCAATGTTATTGTTAGTGCAATTCATTCTGTTACAATGCACGTGATATATGTAATTCAAGATCCAGATTTTTTCAGAAGGAAAATGGAAAATATACTCATTGATTTCTATTGGACTCTCACTATAAAGGCCAATGAAACTATGTGATCTGGTTCTCTATAAATAAACCCTTTGGTGATGTTAGTATCAATGTAAAAACTAGAGGAAGTCATAAATTAATACATCTGAAAATGGAATGATATGTATTTGAGATTAACTCCTTATTGGAAAATTATATAATTTGTTGGAATATGAGTATTACAAATGCCTAGTGTTTAAAATGTTATGAAAATTTCTCACATTGGTAGATCCCTAAAAAGTCCCGCTATTAGAGATCTTTTTTATTAATATAAATTCCCTATTTTGGTAATACAACATAGTGGAACGTCCAACATCGGATTTAATCCATATTCAAATCATATATCCACCACATGTTCAATGTTTAGAACCAGGAAGATAAAGAACCAAACCCAATTAATCGATTCAATACCCACATTGTTGTATCATAAACCCCCTATTAATCCATATTACTAGAATAAAAAAGAATAATCCCATGAAAACTAAACATACATGTAGGAAAAAAAGCATATCCATAGTTCCAAAAGATTAGTTGATTTGGGTTTTCATCCTATATGAACTGGGGAAAAATAACAACAATATATCAATCCCGTCTAAATAAATGATTTTTTAAGTAATTTAATATTTTTAAAAAACATAATAATCCTCTAAAATATATCACACCAATTCAATCCTATAGTCATTCCATATCCTCATACCCATTCTTGTGATATAACCATATCCACTAGAATTTTTTATTTCTAACATATAGATGTTCTTGTTGTTCCCTCCAAATAGAGAGAAAAAAAACTAAAGAATTGCTCATATGATAATCTTATATATAATTCAAATAATTTTGAAGACTTTTCTGGTATTGTATAACCCACAGATTATGGTTGTCCATAGCGAGTCATCCAGGAAAACATGCACTCCTAAATTTGTGGGAATCCATTTGTTGACATGATGAACTAGTGATATCTTGTAGAAAATCCCTCTAATTATTAAAAACTACTAAGTAGTGTACGTAATCTCTTTCTAACAACAAATATATTGAAAAATATCCTTCTTCCACATCCTATAATATATAATTCAACTCCCCATCATGAGAGTTAATGGAACTCCGGATGATTAATACTTATCTCACTTACTCTAGGCATCCATTCAGATACCAGATGATAGCCCTTCCACCTTCCTCACATTAACCTTTTCAAAAAATGATTTCATACAAGAATACATACATTTTAAGATTCATCCCATCATAAAAACACTCTAACATCATTTTTCATCATCTTTTGAATTCAATCTTTTGAGTCACATTTTCCAGACTAAACACACTAAACTCCTTCTATTGACTATGAAAATTTTTGATCGAACATATAAAAAATGAAATGTTGTATAAATTTAGTGATTTCACTTAATATATTTTCATTCATCCAATGTTTCTTCATTATTATGTTTCCATCAATCTTCTATTCAACACACAGTTGATGCTTCCACTAAACTAATTTCTTCCAGCTGGATGTTGTGATCTTAATTCAGCTAAATAAATTTAACCGTACATGGTGTAAAATTTATAGTCTATATCAAGCCACACATTAAAGTAAATACTAGTGAATGAACATACATATAATAAATAACATGTTTAAGAATCATTTTCTTGCACATAACCCTAATAATATCTTACTGGTTTTTATTTCTTTTAAATGTGCATTCCAATAATCTTCTACTACATGACTATTCTCACATATAAACTGATGATGTTCCAACCATCATGTATTAAACATCATTCCAACGTATACACATGTATATTAACAACATTCATCAATAAAATCATTTAATTTATCACTAATGTAATTTCAACCTCAACATCATTATCCATGATCTATCATTCCTATGCTTCTTTAGAAATCATTTGAATGCCTCCAATGAATACCAATAAAAAAAATAAGAACCATGTTTTCATCCAAAGAGTTAGTTTATTTTCCAAATAATAATATTTTAAATAAACCATTTCCAGGGAACCACTCCTTCGTATAACTACATACAAAAAATTCTAATGTTAATGAATAAAGAGAGATAACCTATACACTATACATTAATGAAATAATCATAACCAAAATTTATATAGAAATTCTGAAAAGTATTATTTCATTCACATGAAAACCATCATTGAAAACTCCCTTCAGTTCAAACATAAAAATATTGGACCCTTTACCACACCTATATCACCAATTCCCTACTATGTAAGAGTATATCTCCATATATAGAGATAATTATGTTACATTAAATATTATTCCCATGATTATTCCAGTGAGATAGAAATATTATATGGTTACTGAGGTTGATACATGGTGTAACACCCAATGCTTCAACGGTACGCTTCTCTTTGAATAATACAATAGTGTGTGTTGTACGCAACTTTGAATTCTAACAAACACTGCAACCAATCAAACTAGACGTTATGAATAGTAATACTGACTTTTTGAAATTTTATAAATTTTATCCTTCAAAATGAAATTCATTTTGGTATTCGTAATATCAAAATTAGCTTAAGGTGAATTTTTGGTTTTTTTTTTGAAAACATACAAATTTAGAGGAATAGTGAAAAAACACTGAGTTATAGTTTAAAACCAAATTTTTTTATAAATAATTATTTAATTTATATAAATTTAATTACGGTCAAAATAGATACATAATACCTAAATATGTTCAATGTAATTCATTGGATTTTGTTTAGAATAATATTGGATATATAAAAATTTTATTGAACATTTCACGGTCTTTTACCCACCTCCTAGGAGAATTTGCAAATATACATAAAACATAATTTTACCACTTCTGTGAGTGGAATTTAGAAAATCCGAGAGACATGGATAATATCAAGTAGTAAAATTTGGTTTAATTATATAAAAATAATTTTTGGTAAATATCAACTTTTTACATTTATTTACCATAGTTAAATGAAAATAGGGTAATTAAGGGTAAAAATGTTATTATTATTACCCTAAAACATGTCATAATTCTTTTTTCTAAGTATAATTCGACAAAAAAAACCTTAGGAATAAAATATGAATCTCTTTGGTTCACTTGGATTAGATTAGGACATTTATTATTATTTAATTCAAAGAAGAGTTAAAAGAGTTAAAATCAATGTTTAATAACTTAATCATTTTTAATATTGGGTTATACATAAGATAAATTCGATTATAAATATTCATTAGAAATCTAATCATATTTCTAACATAATCGTATTTTATTTATAATTTTTATAAATTAAATAATTTAATTTTGTTATGATACAATGGTGATGCTGTAATTACCTAATTAATGAAAAATAAAAATAATTGATATTATAAATATCCAAATATAAGTAATTTGTTACTTTTTATGAATTAAACTAAATTTATAGGTCAATATGACATGTTAGTATTGATTAAATGAATTTATTTCTAATTAATATATTTCATAAAAATAAAAAAAAAATCAATTATTAAATAGTGTCACAATTGACATAAAGGAGTATTTAAAACAAATATTATATTATTAATTGATATTCTTTTACTAAAATTCTAAGGTTCAATCAAATGGCTTAGATAAGGTTATATATATTAATAATGAACCACATGGATTCTCATGGATGGTTATTGTATGTTTATTAACCATATAATATAAAAATTAAATGATACATGGTAAATGCTAAACTATTTAACTAAGAGATAAATATAAATGAAAAAGTTAATATTGTTAACTGAACCTGTCTAAAATGTATTGGCTGAAATGATTTCAACCCATACCCACATTATACTCTAAATAATCCACTTTTGAGCCTTTATAAATGGAATATGAATTTATTATTAAATAATATTTTTAGTTTTTCTAAAGGTGCCCCTCAACCCTCTTATAAAAGGGCACTCCCCCTTCTCTCATATTCATACCTTCGAAGCCCTATGGATCGGCCAAACCCTTCCCAAATATCCTCCGAACATCCCTCAATTCATCCTAGAGGCCTTCCTTTATTCATAAACGCATCTTAAGGATCCCTTTTGATCAAATCAAAAAGAATAACAGGAAGAAGAGGTAAAAATCCCACCACCTCTTTCATGTTCTTTTCTTCTTCCACTTCTTCTTTCTTTGTTATTTACCTTCTAAAATAATAACTCCAGTATCTTCTATATACTATGATGTTATTATAAATATGTTATAGCCACATTCATTATTCTATCCATCTTTTGAATGACATGTCACCAAACGTGCGTACGTACAGATTACCGTCTCCACGTCATGGTGTAATTGTTATCCAATACATTATTACTTGGATGTGTATAATAATGACGCTTTATTCATGTAAATAATAAATGTAACATGATAATTATTCTGTATATATGATACACAATCCAATTATATGTTATTTTAAAATAAAAAGAAAGATATTTTCGCTCGTGCATACGTACGGACTACCGTCTCCACGAACGGGATTAGAATCATTCCCCATCGTATCCATTCAAGAATAAATATTATTTGGTGATTGCAAATAAGGTTTAAGGAATTGATATCATTCTAGATATGAATAAGACACAACCAATGGATAATAAACACCTATTATGTAACAAAAAATAAAAAATAAAATGAGTAAGTGAACACCCGAAACAACTATAATACTATAATATTATTAACCAAGAAATGTTAAAAGATCATATATGATATCATATATATGTATATGATTCTTGTATAACTCAATAACAATTATTTAACTATTATATAAGAGGTTAACCTACCCTCGACCAAGGAAAATTACAAGGTAAGGGTTAATTTCACAATCTCATTATTATCCGAGGTTGTTTTTACGTAAGTATCTACTGGGACATATTTATTATCCATGTCCAAGTTTCATGAAAGGGTTTTGAAAGGTATTCATTTAAGGGACTTTTTTACACATTGTAAGAACCTGGGTTTTTGTATGAGGTACGAATCCTTATCTTTTCAGTTTAACTATTTTGTTGAGGCGTAATGGGGATGGGTAACTTGACCGAGGGTGTTACGGAGGTGTTCAGGGCTTGTTCGGAGTTGGGACGAAGTGTTAGAATGCAAATGTCCTAGACCATGGTTTGTGCATGACCTACACATGACCTGGGTAAACTGTGCACCTTGGTGCATGGTTGGCATAGGTAGGAGCATGGCATGCACACAATTTGTGAAACCGTGAGGGGTGGCCTTGCAGTTGCCCCTTTCCTTCCAACAAGGTCCACACGGTCTCTACATGGGTTGTCTAGGCCGTGCGGGAAAACCGTGTGACCTGATTTATTTAGATATTTAATTAATTTTTAGTTAAATTAATTAAATGTTATTAAATATTACCTAAACATATCACTCTTGCACCGCACAGCAGGGAGAAGATCTCTCAAGCAGCCCACGGAGGGATTTGATCCTCCTCCTCCGTCGGATCTCTGTTTCAATCGGTGTTCATCATTTTAGATCCATAATGGTATGTCCTCAATTCATTTTTAATCTTTCTCGATTCTTGTTGATATAACGAATGCAGATTGGATTAAGGCTCATATGCCCTAATTTCTTGTTCTCCGTCTGTTCTTCAGATTTCTTCCAAACCAGGGTGAATCAGAGCCTAATACTAGATTAGCTATCTACTACAAGCCAAAGATAGGTTTTCTCATTCTATATGATGATTTTCAAGCTGTTTATATATACCAGAGTGATGCGCGCCCACTTTTAGGGTGTCTTGAACCATGAATTTAACCCTGTTGTTACCAAGCATGTTGTCGGTAATCTGAATAGGATGGTATGTTCTTGAGTTTGGTTTTACACCTGGGAGAGGAACCACCCCTTGGGTGAGTTGACTATAATGTCTCTTTTATGGATTTTGACCCAGGATGCCTATGAGGCATTCCTTTTCATTCCCTTATGTGTTGATAAAAATGGTAATTTAATATGAATGGAATTTTAATAACATGAAATTTTAATTTAAATGGTTTTGGGTATGGGATGGGGTTTTCCCCTTGACCCCGATATGCTAATTTTGAATTGCTATCCCATGTGATTTAAATGATTTTGAACTACTTAAAATGTGAAACAAAATTCATGGGTGAACCATGGAACCAATGTGAGATGCCATAGACAGACTCATACGAGACTTGTTACAAAAATGTTGAGTGAATCATGGATCTAGTGTGAGATTCCATGGATGGAATCAACAAGGCATGATATGTCATGGGTGATACACGGATCTTATTTATAGGATCATGGGGATGGGCTCAGATGACAGACTATACCGAACCTAGAGCGGGGGTGGGTTCCAAGGAGGTTCCCCGGAATGTGGTTGTAGGGTGTTGGTGGATTTTCTCCCTAAGCGATGCCTGGTTTTTGAATTGAGTATTCCATGAACAAGCTCAAGGAATGGTTGAACACTTGAATGATGTGATTAATGAATGGAATGGATACATGATGCGATGCCAAGCTGAAGCACAAGTTTTGTTCGGCCTTGTTAGATTCCTTGATTACTGCTTTCCATATTACGCTGCCCGTTTTATATATTAACTGACAGATTAGCATAGATCTTTGGTGGTTGCCTACTGGGATTTTGTCTCACACACTATTTGCGTCATGTTTTTGGACATAAGAAGATCATATGATTTCAGGTAATGATAAGGGGAAAAGCGCTAGTATATGTACTTGACTTTCAGCCCAATGTAGGAGTGGATGGGACCAAGCTGAGGCTTACGATGCGACCGAGGATGCTTTTTGGTTTATTTTTGGTAATTTTTTATACATGTACTATATTTTATTGACATGCACCATCTCTTATAAACATATGTCAGATATTTATTTTTGTCATCTATTTCTACTGTCTATGTGTTGTCTACTAGATACCTTATTCGGCTATTGTATGTATGTAATTCTACTGTGATACATGGGTAATTATGGCATAGTCTCGCTACAGAATCACCTAGGCCCTCACTACTAGTCAGCAGCCTTTGGCATTTGGGGAGATGGGCTTGAGGCCATGTGGCGACCGGTCTGGCTACCGGGTTGAATGGTATGTCGGGTCAGGACGTTAAAAAGTGGTATCAGAGGGATTTAGTTTTCTGATTTGACCTACTTTTTGGCGTCTATAGACAGGAGTAGGAAGGGAAGGGACTTCGGTAATAAACTGTTCCTGGGAGTTGCAAACCCGGGTACATGTAAAAGCCATATTTCCTCGTATGGAATTGTATTTCAGGGTTTAATTATTACAGTTGTTCTAATTTCACCGTTGGGTGATGCACATGGGTTTTGCTGATACTATTGATATTATTATGGGTTCTATTTCATTGAAACCCGATGAGATGAGGGTTTTCCATCTCATGCATCATATAGGCCCCTTGTTAGGAATCACATCTCAGGAATTATTCCATGCTTTCTAGGATGCATTAAATATTGCATACTGTTGTGATTGGTGTTTTTATAGCTATTTCATGATGTTTTCATTGTTGATTTATAGGTGTGCATGTTGTTGTGTTAGATTGGGTTCAATGAATGAAGAGTGATGTCATCATTCAATTCATAAGGTGTATAGGACCTTATGGATTGAGAAATGACGCACCAATGGGATGTAAATGATAAATGAAATTGAATTGCATGGTTATATGGGAATAAAATTTTGATTCATGAGGTTGTATGGGTCCTCAGGGATTGAAACATGGTGGACCATTGGATAAAGCTTTTGAAAAAAGGTATGTTAAATGAATGAGTGTTGAAAATAGAGCCGACCTAGACCCAGCTTCTGAGTGGGAAAGAGGATGCGACTCTAGTGGTTTTTGTTGACTGTTCCTTATGCAGTTTTGACTATAGAAGAAGATTGTGGGTTGACGTGGTTTTTAGGAAGGTCTTGAAATGTCCTGTCCTAGTGCTTGTGCTCGTGAGTTTCCAATATCCTTAAAAATAATGAACTCTGGCGTGTGTTTGGCATTGTAGAGTCATGCCTCCACGGTGACATCTAGTCGCATGTCAGGAGAGCGGTGACGACCACGTTTTGGAGATGGTAGGCCACAAGCAACTAGTGGAAACACCAGTTGTACTCGCTGCGGCACCGGTGGTTATACCGGACACAGGTTCTGAGGTATAGTTCCGTGAGAGCTTGTTGCGTTTTATGCAAACCATTCTGGGTGCACCGTGACCTGCCCCGACTATGGAAGAGTTGGCACGTGAGTTTCAGCTGCAGCATCTGCTTACTTTTTCTAGGGATGGAATACCACAGTCTGTATAGTCCAAGTTAGAGGTGATACTAGCTATCTTTGAGAATTTGGAGACACCTCTAGAGAGGAGGGTCAAGCTCGCTATGTACATGATGCGTGATTCTGCCAAGAAGTGGTGGGACGTGATGACCCTGTCTAATCGTCATCGGGAGATGGCATGGTTAGAGTTATTAAGACCTTTTATGATTTAATTTATCCTAATACTTTGAGGGCCGATTGAGCCCGATAGTTCATGCGTATGGAACATGGCTTGTTATCAGTGATGGAATACTTGGACCCTTTTACTGAGCATCAGCGCTTCCCAGCTATCTTGATGGGTGATGAGCTGTCGAGGGCCAGGCGTTCTGAGAATGGTCTGTGATATGACATCTGATATTAGGTAAATATCTTCAGGATGACTACTTTTTCTAGAATTGTCAACCAGGTGCTAATCACAGAACGTAACCTGAGAGAGGCTGGAGGTGCTAGAGAGAGTGGTTCGACATCGAGATTAGGTATTGAAGCGACTATTTGTAGGAGGCATTGTCTGGAGCTTCTACACGATGATTCTAGCCGTCCGATCCAATATTCGGTTAGCCATCGGAGGTGCTACCAATGCAGTAGGTTGGGACACACGAATCCACAGCGTCCGAGGGACCCATTCAAGTGTCGATCATGTGGCAAGGTGGGTCATCTTCAATGTTTCTGCAGAACTTTTTCACCAGCATCTAGAAATAGAGGGTCCGCACCGACTCCACATGTCGGAGCAGGGTCGTCAACTTCTTATCATACATGGAGTTGGGGTGTGACTGGCCAATCGGACTGAGGTAGTGGTTGTGGTAGAGGTATCCAGGAACATGGTACACCGAGACATCACAGTGGGCCAGTTCTGGGTAGTGAGGTTGTATCACATGTCCATGGTTCAGACCAGATGTTTTCAGTGCAGCCTACTTCTGGGGATTAGGGAGCGGGACCATCTACGGTGATAGGTACGATTTTAGTAGCATTCATTATTTCATTTTCCCACTTTGATACAGGTGCATCACTCAGTTTTATATCTACGCCTATAGTGGAAATACTTGGGCTAGTTGTCTTGTCTTCTTGATGGTTTCTTGACGCTAGAAACACCACTAGGAGTTAGGGAAGAGGTTCTATACTAGTGGATAGGGTGTCCCCTTGAGGTTGGAGTGTTTCACTTCATCTGGTTCTTTATATTCTTGAAATGGCAGGTTTTGATGTCATTCTCGGTATGGACTGGCTAGTAGCTTATCGAGCCTACGATGATTGTTACCACTAGAGGGTGATTTTCACGACACCAGATGATGCAGTGTATACTTTTAAGGGCGAGTGGGATCTCCAGGAAAGTCGAGATAGACCAGAGCATCGTGGGCTGGACGAGATGTCAGCCCAGATCACTAGTTTGTTTTTCAATTATCAGGGAGTAAGTCAGACGGACCTTCCTCTAGGAGTGGAGCGCTTCAAGGATGTTTTTCTAAATGACTTTTCAGGTCTTCCTCTTGACAGAGAGGTGTAATTCTCCATTGATCTAGTACCAGGAGATGAACCAGTATCCATTACTCCTTATAGGATTGCTACGATGGAGTGGCATGAGATCAAGAAGAAGCTCTAAGATTTGGAGCCAAAGGGGTTTATTCGACCCAGTACTTCTCTATGGGTTTCTCCAGTCCTTTTTTCAAAAAAGGTGGACATGACTCTTGGGCTGTGTGTGGACTATCGGAAGCTAAAACGACTGACAGTTAAAAACAAATATCCCTTGCCGGGGATAGATGACCTTTTTGATCAGCTTTGAGAAGTTAGGGTAGTCTTGAAAATTGATTTGAGGTCAGGGTATCACCAAGTACCTGTTCAAACTGCATACATACCTCGTATTGATTTTCGTAGTAGGTATGGTTTATATGAGTATCTGGTTGTGTCGTTCGGTCTCATGAACGTGCAAGCAGTTTTCTTTGCTTTGATGAATTGTGTGTTCCATCCTTACATGTACTCGTTCATCATGGTTTTCATGGATGATATTTTGGTGTATTCTTGAAAATAAAATGAATATGACAATCATATTGAGATCATCCTAAATACACTAAGAGAGAATCATCTATACAAAAAGAATACTATGTGGCACTTTTGGATGGTCCAAATTCACTTCTTGGGCCATGTTATCTCGGAGACATGAGTGTCTGTAGACATAGAGAAGGTAAGAGTTGTGGTTTCTTGGGAACATCCGAAGAATGTATTTGACATATTGAGTTTCATGAGACTTGTTGGTTATTATTGTCATTTCATATAAGATTTCTCACACTTAGTAGCACTGTTGACAGGCCTGACTAAGAAGGGTGTGAAATTTTTATGGACAGGTGATTGTAAAGCTGCCTTTCAGGAACTGAAATAAAGGTTGAAATCAGCACCAGGACCGATACTACTAGAATAAGGGAAGAGTTACATAGTCTATTGGGATGCATCAAGTATTGGGATAGGTGCAGTGTTGATGTAGGGAGACAGAGTCATGGCGTACATATGTCAGCAGCTGAGGCCACAGGAGAGGAATTATCCAACGCACAATCTTGAGCTAGCAGTAGTTGTTAATGCAATGCGCTGTTGGAGACACTATTAATTAGGAGAGAATTATGTTGTGTTCATAGACCACAAGAGCCTTAAATATATCTTTACTCAGTGTGATCAAAATATTAAGATGCGATAGTGGGTAGAGTACCAACAGTCCTTTGATTTCAAGCAGGCTTATATGCATGGTAAGGGAAATGTAGTGGCCGATGCATTGAGCAGGAGGACTCAAACATATGAAGTGGAACATGATAGAAATGAATGGAAGCTTATGTATTTATTCTATGAGATTCATATTGATGTGCAGAATAGCCAAGGGCAGTCTTTTCTATTCCCCTTTGCTGTGACTTTTACCCACCTGGACAGAATATGGAACAGACAAATATCATATTTGGAAGGCCTATTTCTACGGGATGGTGTGTCAGGTGAGGACCCTCCTCTAGGTTGGATGATAGGCTATGATGAATTTCTTCATATCCATGGACCTGTATGGGTTCCAGTGGATATTAGAGAGGTGATGATGCTAGAGTTTCATGCTTCGGTTTGGGCAGTTCATCCTAGAGTCACTAAGATGTATCATGACCTGTGCCGACAGTACTGGTGACCGGGTATGAAGAGGGATGTGTCTATTTTTATCATGAGATGTTCCACCAGTCAGCAGGTGAAGGCAGAACACCAGCGGCTAGCTGGGATTTTATAGCAGTTACCTATCCCAGAGTGGAAATGGGTGATGTTGTGATGGACTCCATTACTGGTTTACGGAGGTCACCTTGAGGTAACGATGTTGTGTGGGTTGTGGTTGATAGGCTCATGAAGGTTTCTCATTTAATACCAATCAAGGAGACCTTCAATGTGGATGAACTGGGAAGGATGTATATCCAAGAGATAGTACGACTCCATGGGGTCCCACACACCATTTTTTCAGATAGGGATGCTCATTTTACATCACGTTTCTGGCAGATTTTTTCGGGGTCGTTGGGTACACGGGTGCATCTAAGCACAACATACCAACCTCAAACTGATTTCCAGTCAAAGGGTACAATACAAGTCCTTGAGTACATGCTGCGAGCAAGCATCCTAGATTTTGGGGGCTCTTGGGAGAGTCATATTCCCCTAGTTCATTTTTCCTATAACAACAGTTATCAGGCGACTATACAGATGTCACCGTATGAGGCTTTATATGGTAGGCCATGCCTATCACCCCTATACTGGTTAGAGGTGGGAGATCCAGCTTTACTGGGGCCACGTCTTGTTCAGGAGACCTCAGAGTAGGTCTAGTTGATACAGAAGCTGATGGCTACCACACCATCTTATTAGAAGTCATATGTTGATCTCCACAGACGACCTCTAGATTTTGATTTCAGGGATTAAGTTTTCATGCATATTTCACCGAGGCTGGGTCACAGGCGGATCAGAAGATAGGGTAAGCTATTGCCGAGATATGTTGGGCCTTTTGAGATTCTGGAGAGGGTTGGGCTGGTAGCCTATCGGTTGTAGTTACCTCATATGTATTGAGCCATGCATGACGTGTTCTATTTTTTTCAGTTATGGTGATACTATTCAGACCCATCTCATACCTTCCTGCATGAGGAGGTCGAGCTTTAGGTAGATGCATCCTCTGAGGAGCATCCGATTCATATTGTTGATAAGAGCAAAAAGGTTTTCTGAGTCCGGTCAGTTTTTCAAGTACGGGTGCTATGTCAGCATGACCGTTTATAGGATGAGACTTGGGAGCGGGAGGCCGACGTACGTGCTCAGTGGCTAGAGTTGTTCATAGACGAATCTTGACCACCCCTTTATAGAGGTATTCGAGGATGAATATCCAAATGGGGGGAAGATTGTAAGAACCCGGGTTTTCGTACAAGGTACATATCCTTTTCTTTTCGGTTTAACAGCTTTGTTGAGGCCTAATGTGAATTCGTAACTTGACCGAGGGAGTTACGGTGGTTTTTGGGGATTTTTCTGAGCCGGAACGAAGTTTTCGGCTCAAAATGACCTGGCACACTATTTGCACACATCCTGCACATAGCCTGGGTAAACTGTACACCATGGTGAAAGATTGGAAGAGACATGAGCACGTCCTATGCGCGGTTTGGGAAACCGTGTGGGGGTGGTCGTGATGTTTCTCCTTGCCTTCCAACAATGTATGCACGATCTATGTACGGTTTTTCCAGGTCGGGCAGGTAAATCGTTAGACTTTCTGTATTTTGATATTTAATTAATTTTTCATTAAATTAATAAAATGTTATAAAGTCTAACCTAAACCTATCCCTCTTCCACTGCACAGTAGTGGGAATAGCTCTTAAGAAGCCTACAGAGGGATTTGATCATGCTCCACCTTCAGATCTATGTATCAAATGTCATTCGTCTTGTTAGATCTTAAACTGTAAGTCCTCAAATACCACTTAATCTTTCTTTATTCTACTGGTTATAACGAACCAAGATTGGATTAAGGATCATATGCCCTAATTTCTCGTTCTTCGTCTGTTAATCATATTTCTTCCAAACCCGGACGAATCAGAGCCTGATACAATACGAGATATCTAGTACGAGCCTAAGGTATGTGGTCTCGTGCTTTTTGTAGATTTTCAAGTAGTAAATAAATGTCGGAGTGTCGCACACCCACTTTTGGGGTGTCACTTGAACCTGGAATTTAACCATATTCTTACCTAGCATGTTGTTGGTAATATGAATAGTATGGTATGTGCTTAAGTTAGGTTGTACACATTGGACAGGAACCACCCCTTGGGTGCGTTGCCTAGAATGGATCTTTTATGGTATTTGACCCAGGATGCCTATGAGGCAAGACATTTCGTTCCCTTTTGGGTTGTTAAAAATAGAAATTGAATATGATTGGAATTCTAATAAGAAGAAATTGTAATTGAAATGGTTTCGGGTATGGGATGTAGTTTTTCCCCTTGACCATGGTATGATAATTCTTGAATTGCTATCCCACGTGAGTTAAATTCTTTTGAACTTCTTAAAATATGAAACAATGTCATGGGTGAACTGTGGATCCAATGTGAGTTGCCATGGACAGACTAATACGAGAATTGTTACAGAAATGCCAAGTGGATCACGGATCTAGTTTGAGATGCCCTGGACAGACTCAAATGGGTATGATATGTCCTGGGAAATACCTGGATCTTATTTATAGGATCCTTGGGATGGGCTCAGTTGACAGACTATACCGCACCTAGAGCGAGGTTGGGTACCTAGGAGGTTCACCGGAACGGTATTGTAGGGTGTTGGTGCATTTTATCCCCGAGTGATGCCTAGTTTCCGAATTCTGTATTCCAGGAACTGGCTCAAGGAATGGTTGAACACTTGAATGGAGTGATTAATGAATGGAATGGATAATTGAAGCGACGCCAAGACAAAGCTCAAGCTTGTGTTGGTTTTTCTAGTTTCCTTGTTTATTGCTTTCCATATTACAGTCCCTATTATATATATTCACTAACAGATTAGCATGAATCTGTGGTTGTTTCCTATTAGGATATTGTATCACACCATGTTTGGGACATGTTTTTGGACCCCAAGCAGATCATATGATTTCAAGTAATGATATGAGGAAAATACCTAGTATAGGTACTTGACTTTCTACTCATAATAGGAGTGCACGTGACCAATCTGACGCTTGTGATGCGACTGGGGATACTTTTTGGTTTCTTTTTGGTATTTTGTATACTTTTACTGTATTTTATTGGATTGCATGATCATATATAAACATATGTTAGATCTTTCTATTTGTTATCTATTTCTGCTTTCTGTGTGTTGTCTACTAGTTACCTTCTTCTGTTATTGTATGTTTGAAATTCCGCTGTGATACTTTGGTAATGAAGGCATAGTCTCCCCACGGACTCACCTAGGCCCTCGCTACTAGTCGGTAGCCTCTGGAATTTTGGGAGACGAGCTTGAGGCCATGTGGGGACCGGTCCAGCTACCAGGTTGAATGGTATGTCGGGTCGGGATGTTACACTCATCATTTCAAATGTTTTAAATATTTATTCATCTAAAAATTTCTCATAAATTACCATGTATTCAAAATGGTTTTTATGGATTTATTTATGTGGACATGAATGTTTTTAAAATGTTAATACCTTTCAAAAGTTTCTATGTTGTTTGGGACACTTTTATTCAAAAATGTCATTAAATGTCTTCCTTTCAAAATTGAGTGACTATTAAATGATTTCATGAAAAAGGGGTATTTCTCTCAAAGAGTTTTACAAATAATTTTCATTTATTTCAACATCCATTAATGGATTTTAATCTTTTTCTGAAGTTGATTTATAATGATAAAAATATTCCATATTGTATAGAAGGTTTTGTGATATGTTTGGCTGTGGATGTATTATTTTTATACCATTCATGGATTATGATTAAAGTATTGACATTTAGTATTCTAATTTTAATATGAACATTTATGTTATGTTTAAAACATTTCATATGAGAAATGAATTTGACTTAGTAAGTGATGGGTGGATCACTCTATAGCTCCTCGATGTATCGGTAGGTCTCATGAGACAAACTAGTGTCTTGGAAAAAGGGCATGAAAAAGTCTTATTTATAGTCTTGGGACAAGGCCTTTACTATGTGGTTATGATAGTCTAGTATTATGAATTCTATCATTATGAATGTGGTTATCGATATTCCATGTGATTATTCAACTAGTGGAATATCCATGTGAATAAGTAAATGGAATTATTTCATTTTATTTATTCAATATTATGTTGATGTTCATGTTTAAAAGGCATTTGTTTTGGTTATTCATTGCCGGATTTTTTTTTCTTATTTATGAAATTTTCCGCTATTTTGTTATCTTTACTAGGCATTTGAGCTCACCACTTTCTATTTTTTTTCCAGGATGTGAAGAAGTATTTTTTGAATGACCTACAAGGATAGTTTGAGGGGATAAGATTGTGGTCTATGGAGACACGATTTTGTTGTAGTTTTTCACTTTATGATGTAATGTAATCATTATTAATGTATCTAGTGATTACAAGGCTACTAAACTAATTGGTCTTTAGAGAAATGATATTTTGTGATCATTCTAATGTTATGTAATAATGAACCGACTCTGGGTAACTGGGGTCGGAGAATTATAGTTGGTATCAGAAAAACTTAGTACAATCCTTGGATGCTAGATTTAGATAAAACTGGATTATAAAACATATCCCTATGATAGGATTTTAGGATTAGTATAGAATAAATTCCAATAATTTTGGTTTTTTAGAGATTTTGTGACTATTCCAAGCAATGCATCCTTGTCTGGATACAGGAAGGTAGAGGCGGTTCTGGCACAGATCTACCTAGGGGTAAAACTCGAAAACACCACTTTGAGCTAGACTCGAACGGGAACTGGTGCACAACAATGGGCCATGATGCACTATTGGTTACGACACTCATGAGGGATATGCTTAGGATAATTCTCATTTTCTTTACAATCCATTATGAAGGGTTTATGAGTATATACATACTCAAAGAAAACATATTTATGATTATGGATTATATCTATAAACTGTTCTATTTACGTTAGGTATTTTACAAGTTTGGAATTATTCATTATACTTCATAATCTGACCTAGTGTATTCCATTGTATAGAAATGGCGCCCAGTAGAAGGAATGTGAACTCCAAAAATACATATGATACAAAGAGTAAGAAGGATCATATCTTCCATGGTATTAATCTGTCATTTATAAGGGAAATTTTCTCTCATGTTTTCTCAACTATTTAAGAAATATTATCATTTGTTAATAATTTAAGTAATGAAATCTATGAGTCTTATGGAATTGAATGGAAGCAAGAGAAAAAAAGGATGTAAGAGAGATAGATGGATAAAGCGAAGAGGGAAAAGAATAATTTTCACATATGTGATAAGTGTGGGAAGAAACACCCTGAAACATGCATGAAGGGAATGGTATTTTGTTATAAGTGTAAAGAAAAAGGACACCAAGCACGTTACTCCATGGGTAAGAAAGGGTTCAAATGTACAATGCTTCATTTGTAAAGAGTTGGGACACTACGCGAACCAATGTACAAATCATCAGAGTATTACCCAAATGATTATATTTGATAATAATCATGTTCTGATACTACCTCATATGAAGAAGATTGACAAGTGTTCTTATGTTATAGTTATTATATTATTTCATCCGAGTGTTGTGAAAACAATATACTGGTTATATGATTTATGGAGATAAATAAGGATTGTACTGAAGTACTATATTATTGAGGATTTGAGATTATATAGTTCTAGGAAAATTTGCTTAATAGTGAGATACACTTTTGGTAAAATACATGGTTGAAGGATAGGTAATCCTTAATATGGTCCGGATAATGATGTAGTGATGTTGGAATAAGTGATAGTGGATTTGAATAAATTATATTGGATATTCTTGACTACCTTGAAACTAATTAAGGATTTGTCATCATTGGAGTTTACAACATTTTTGGATAGAAGGAGTATATCCAGTATTCTAGAAAGAATAAGGGATCATGAATGTAATCAATCAGGTTTTATGGTAGTTAAGGATGTTACCATGTTTTAAAATAATACATGATGAAGGTGTTATCATGTTATTAAATGGAAAAAATCATCATTGTGTTTAACTTCCTTACTAATTTTGGACTATGAGTTTGGATAGTATAATTTTGGATTAGTCTAATGGTTGGAATGGATTATGTTTGAAATGTTATTTTTGGATTTTTATAAAAGGACAACACGTAGACCATGTGACAACCCGTCATGTCAGATAAAGATGTGGGAATCGAACCCACAACCATATGTGTGATTGGGATTTATCACCTACCACTGGACTATGTGATGTTCCTGGATGGTGTAATGTGGTTTCTTTTTTTAAAGTGTCTGATATGTGAATTATAAATTCATTATTTTTGAAACCACTATACGATTAGGTAATATATAATATTTTTGAGTTGTATTATGTTTTGGAGTAAAAGATGAGTTTGTGGTAAAAATTAATTAATGGATAAAACTATAATTATAAAGTAAGTATATCTCTTTATGATCTTATCCAATCTCATAAATAAATTCCTCAACATTAATAAAATGAACTTAGAAAAAAAAATGTTGTCCTAGATGGTACCTTAGATCATCACAAATTTATGGCTATGTCATTGATGGCCTTTCCATATCCATGTTCTCAACCAATCTCTATCAGATATTGATGGTAATAATTATCATCCATATACATGTTTTCCTAAATGTAACCCTAGTATGTGTTATTTACGGCAACCTTCATACATACCACAATTTATTTTTAAAAGAGGCCTCATTAATCCATTTTATGATGTGGGATTTCAACTATAATATTTTGAAATGTCAACCCCATGTTTCCAATACCTATCATAAATTTCAAGAAAGAAATTTATTAAAGGAGAGGATAATGTAACACCACAAGCTTCCACGGTACGCTTCTCTTTGAATAATACATTAGTGTTTGTTGTACTCAACATCGAGTTCTAACACACAACACAACCAATCAAAATATCTGTTATGAAATGAAGTACCCACTTTTTTAAATTTTATAAATTTATATATTTCAAAATAGAATTCATTTTTGGATTCATATATTGAAATTATCTTATGGTGAATTTTTTGTATTTTTCTGAAAACATTCAGTTTTTTTATGAATAGTTAAAGAACATTGAGTTGTAGTTTAAAACTGATTTTTTGTTTAAATAATTATTCATTATATTTAAAATTAATTAAGGTAAAAATAGATATATAATACATATAAAATTTCAATGTAATTCATTGGAGTTAGTTTAGAATAATTTTAGATCTATAAAAAGTTTATTGAACTTTTCACCGTCTTTTACCCACCTCCTAGGAGAATTTGCAAATTCACAAAAAACATAATTTTACATCTTCTGTGAGAATAATTTTGAAATTCCTATAGACAAAACTAATATCAAGGAGTAAAATGTGGTTCAATAAGATTAAAATAATTATAGGAGAATAGTAACTTTTTATGTTTTTTTACCACGGTTAAAATTAAATAGGGTAATTAAGGGTAAAAACTATATTATTATTACCCTAAAACATGTCCTAATTCTATTGGATAAGTATTATTCGTCCAAAATCAACCATAGGAATAAAATATGATCCTCTTTGGACCTATTGGATTAGATTTGGACATTCATTACTATTTAATTTGAAGACGAGTTAAAAGAGTTAAAATCAATGTTTAAGAAAAAAAAATTTCATATAAGGTTATATGTAAGATAAATTCGATTATAAATTTTAATTATAAATATAACAATATTTCCTACATCATGGTATTTTATTTATAATTTTTAAACATTTTATAATTTTATTTATTTATGAAACAATGGTGATGAAGTAATTACCTAATTAATGATATATGAAAATAATTGATTTTATGAATAATCAAATATATGTAATTTGAGACTTTTAATGAATTAAAATAATTTTATAGGTTAATATGACATTTTAGGATTGATTAAATAAATTTATGTTGAATTAATAATGTTTTTACGACTTATACAAAAATAAATTATTAAATAGTGTCAAAATTAACATAAAAGAGTATTTAAAACAAATGTTATATTATTAATTAATATTAAATTCATTAAAATATAAGGTTCGGCCAAATAACTTAGATAAGGTCATATATATTAATAATTAACCACTTGGGGTTCAATTTTCTTGTTATAGTATGTTTATTAACTATATTATATAATAATATAAATAGACATGGTAAATGTTAAACTATTTAAAAAAGAGTTAAATATAAATGATAAGGTTAATATAGTGACCCAAACCTGTCTAAAATCTATTGGTTGAAAGGATTTTGACCCATCCCCACCTTATAATCTAAATAAGACACTTTTGAGAAATTATATACCGAATAATAATATATTATAATATAATATTTTATGTTTTTTCTAAGGTGGCCCTCACCCCTCTTATAAAAGGGCACTCTCCCTTCTCTCAAATTCACACCTTCAAAGCCATTTGGATTGGCCAAGACCTGTCCAAATATCTGCTAAACTTCCATAAATATTTCCTAGATGCCATCCTTTTGTCATAAAGGCAACTTAAAGAGCCCTTTTGATCAAATCAAATTGAAGAACATGAAGAAGAGGTAAAAATCTCACCACCTCTTTCAAGTTCTTTTCTTCTTCCACTTCTTCTATCTTTGTTATTTCCATTATAAAATAGTAAATCCAGTATAATATATATACTATGATGTTATTATAAATATGTTACAGCCATATTCATTATTCTATCCATCCTTTGAATTATATGTCACCATACGTGAAAACGTACGAATTACCGTCTCCATGCCATGGTGTAATTGTTATTCAATACATCATTACTTGGATGGGTATAATAATGGTGGGTAATTCATGTAAATAGATAATATAACATGATTTTTATTCTGTATTTAAGATTCCACATCTATTTATATATTATTTTAAAATCAAAAGAGTGATATTGTCGCTCGTGCATAACTACGGACTACCGTCTCCCCGAACGCAATCAGATTCATTCCCCATCTTATCCATTCAGGACTAATTTTTATTTGATGATTAGAAATAATGTTTAAGGACATGATATCATTCCGGATATGATTTAGATACAACCTATTGATAATAAACACGTCATATGTAACAAATCATATAAAAGAAAAAGATTATGTGAACACACTGAAACGACAATAATACTAAAATATTATCAACAAAGTAATATTAAAAGATCATATATGAAATCATATTTATGTATATGATTCTTGTATAATTCAATAACAATTATTTAACTATTCTAAAAGATATTATCCTACCTTCGACTAAGGATAAGTTCAAGGTATTGGTTAAATTCACAATCTCATTATTATCCAGGGTTGTTTTTACGGAAGTATCTACAAGGACATATTTATTATCCATGTACATGTTTCATGAAAGAGTTTTAAAATGGATTATTTTAAGGGACATTTTTAATTATCATTTCAAATGTTTCAAATATTTATTCTTCTAAATATGTCTCAACAATATCCATGTATTCAAAATAGGTTTTAAGGATTTATTCATATGGACATGAAAATTTTTAAAATGTTAAATCGTTTCAAAAGTTTCGAAGTGTTATGGGACAGTTTGATTAAAAAATTTCATTAAATGTCTTCCTTTCTAAATTTTGTATCTTTTTAATGATTTCATGATAAAGGGGTATTTCTCCCAAAGAGTTTTACAAATAATTTTCATATATGTCAAAATACATTAATGGATTTTAAACTTGTTTTGATGTTGAATTTAATTATACAAATCATCCATATTGTATTTATGGTTTTGTGATATGTTTGACTTTGGACGTGTTATTTTCATACCATTCATGGTTTATGGGTAATGTATTGACATTTCGTATGCTATTTTTAATACGAATGTTTATGTTATGTTTAAACCTTTTCATATGTGGAAGGCATTGGAATTAGTAAGTGATAGGTGGAGGCCGCTATAGCTCTTCGATGCATCAGTAGGTATCATGAGAAAACTAATGACATGGCACAAGGCCATGATAAAATATTATTTATAGTCTTTGAACAAGGCCTTGAATATGTTTTTATGATAGTTTGGCATTATCCATTCCATCATTATGAAAGTGGTTATTGATATTGCATGTGATTATACAACTCGTAGAATATCCATGTGAATATGTAAATGGAATTATTTCATTTTATTTATTCCATATTATGTTGGCGTTCATGTTTAAAAGGCTTTTGTTTTAGTTATACAGTGACTTAAATGTTTATGATTATTTATAAATGTTTCCCCTATTTTGTTATCCTTACTGCGCATCTGAGCTCACCCATTTCTATGTTTAGTTTTTTCCAGGATGTGGAGAAGTATTTTATGAATGACCTGTAGGGATAGTATGAGGGGATATGAGTGTGGTCTATGGAGACAAGATGTTGTTGTAGTTTTCATTTTTTTAATGTAAACATTATTAATTTATCTAGTTATTACAAGGCTAATAAACTAATCGGTCATTCAGGACTTAATCTTTTGTGATCATGCCAATGTTATGTAATAATGCACCAACTCTGGGTAACTGGGGTCGGGGCGTTACACATGGTGTTATCCTCTCATTAGAAATAGTACATCACATTTATTAATATTTACTAGACATTATTCATGTTTTAAATGACATACCTTCATCTCTAATTAATATATTCCCACTATAATTTCATCATTCATGAATTCCATTCTTTTTTTACACTCTAATTTTCTAGAGACATGATCTATTCTAATTCATCATGGGTCTTATTTATTTCATAAGGATGAATTTATATTGATATAAAATTTAATCTTATGATATTAATAATATTAAATTAATATTATATGATTCCCACGAAAACATACTTGAGAATCATGAACCCCAGTTACAACCACCGATGACTATTCCCCCCTCAACCACATTCATGAAAAAAATATAAACAATATATAATTCTCATTAATTCCTCCCCTACCACTCTTATGTTACCATTATAATTATTCAACCAATCCTATCTTTTTTTTTCATATGATCCCAATGAATATTTATTTTCTTATTTAGCATTGATACATATCCATATGTGCCATCATTTTGACCCCCAGGGTGATACTACCATAATCTTCTACATCCCTCCTGCGTACATCTAAACATATTATGTTGAATTTTGTCAATAGTTGTTTGGAATATTTATCACAATATAACCATTTTTGATATATTATTCAGAATAATCCTCTTATTGTAATAAAAAAATCATTGATTGATGAAACACCTAGAGATAAATTCCAAAATAAACACTTGGGTTCAACGAACACATAGAAACAAAACATAGTAATCTCCTCAGATGTAATGTGGTTGGACATCAATTGACATACTATTTCAATAATGTACCTCATTATAATCATTTAATATATTTTAATTTCTCTTATTATTGATATCATATATGTTACTTATTTGAAACATTAGTTATCTTTCACCTTACTATGAAATTCTAAAAAAATATTTTTTCTTAATTTTTATCCTTCTAGTTCACTTCAATACGTCTGATTGACTTTTTCATCCAATAAAACATACCAAATAATTAGGATTAGTACTAATAGTATTCTCCAAATCATCCAAACTACTCCACCAAATCATCAGAATATTAATTTCCCAACTAATGTCTTCTGTAGGAAATGTGATCAACCATTGAATCTAATAAATGAAAGTGATCATATAGAGTAATATAATTTTTTACAACATGTAAACATTCATGGAATGATGACTAATGAATGGAACACATCACATTAAACCTAATTAATTTTGTATGATAGGTATCCTAGAAACACCTCAAGTACCCCAATCATCTTATAGAGACATGTATATTGACACATATTCATTATCCAAATTTTGAGCTCCCAATCATTTTTCAATAGTGGTAATTCTATGTGTTTAACAAAATACTCCACCAATATACATACAACCATGATTTATTGAAAACTATAAAATTGAGCATTTATATAATTTCTTCAGTATTCTGTTGTTTTCTAAAAACATCTTCTTGGTAATCATGCAGAATATTAATTCATACTCAAGAAGAAGGAGAATATTTTATTATATTTATCCCATGAAATTTTAATGTAAATTAAGAATACCATGTACCCGATCCACCCCATCGTGTCATCATATACCTTTTAGATCCATTCACCAAATTATCCTTGTTTTTATAAGTTTAAATGTGAAAAATAACACGAAACAGATATAGACGTGTAAGAAAAAATCTCACAAATAGTTCACCATGGATAACATGTTTCAAATCGTCATCCTACCTATGTAGGGGAATCATAGAATCAATTTTTCATAGAATTAGAAAAAGGGTAAATGAGTTGTAAGAGAATGATAACAACCTAAAATAACACTCATTTATCTTGATGATATCCCAAAATTTCCTTCACTTGTTAACTATATCTTCCACCAATCTTCATATTTTTTTGTAACAAACTATGATAATTCATTTTTTCAACAGTTTTATGTTCCAAAGTGTTCTACCACTACTAGAGCCACAACCGTTCATCAATTAATACATTTTTGTGTCTTTAGAACCCTCTGGTAACTCATGCACATTTTCCACTTTTTGTCGAAGAAACCATTTATAGTGGCCTCAACTGTCATTTAGTAACACCTTCTCGCCTGCAAATATGGGTGTCAAAATATTAACATGCGAAACTGCAATTTCAAACTATACTATAGTTTCTAACACCTGATAAAAAATTCTAGTCTTCTCTACTTCACTCTAAATTATTTTAAGATCCATTATTTTCCAAATATAATCAGAACGACTTCCATTACCCATAATTAATGTTCATGGATATCAACAACTATCACACATAAATCACCTTATTCATAAAATTCGTAACTACTAAAAAATATCCTTCTATTATATTTACATAATCATCTATAAAAATAACATCATCCCATAGTTAATATATCCAAAGATCGTCTTCAGAATTCCCACACATTTAAATCATTGTAGCCCATTCATTAACATTATGTTTTAGTGACTGAATATCTATGGAATTAACCCCTAATGGAATTCTAGTTACCTCAAGCAATATATCTGTATTCATATGGAATCATGAAATTATTAGGATCAAATTGAAATTTAACAAATGTAAGAATTTATTACTCCAAAAAAATTAATATTTCTAGATATATCATTTAAACTGACTATATATTCATGAATCTAGATTTCCAGGGTGATGTTGTGGTTTTTTTCTATCTAGGATCTCTAAAATATATATTCTTGTGAACGAACATATTGATCATCCATAAAAGGATATACAAAAAATATCACATCAAATGATAATGTATGGATCTATTCATAATTTGTTTATAAATTCATGATGGCTCATGGTGTGAGGAAACATTATTATCTATTTTAATAGTTGGTCTTGGAACTCTCTTTAAATCATAAGGTTTCTACATCCATATATTATATAATGGGAATCTATATTCCATCCAAGGCTCATTGATGTAGTTCCTAATATGAAACATCAATGTTTACTATCAAATTTCATGTTAGTTGATGATATAGACCAATGTCACTTCATATATTCTGACATGAGGTTAATTTATTTTATTGATTTTTTCTTCCTTATTCATACTCAATAAAATTTTGAACCATGAGAAAAAAATTCTAGAATGGTGGTTTGAAGTGAAGAATATATTCATGGTGACTAATATTGGACACACCATTATTCCCAATTATAAAATGATTCAATGAAATTTAATTAATTTAGATACCAAATATTAATGTTCCACAATTTCTAAAATTTTGAATGACTACCATTTCATTGTGGAATATTAGCACGGGAGTGTTTTTTGGAACTTTTTTAGGAATTATATTGTCTGTAGCATCTCTCTTAGTGGGTCTGAAATTGTTTTTATATTTTATTTTCATATCATGGAGGCAACATCGTCATCTAAATTTCATGCTCACCGGATATTCTTAATGTATGGTTACTAGATTATATGAGGGATTTGTAATTAGGGAAGGGATACATACTATCTATCAGGCATGATTTTTTTGAAATTCGGGGAAATCTTGTTGATCTCTGATATTGATATAAATTTTCCACAGGGAGGATTGGAATGTTTCTTCTTGGAACGAATTTGATTGAATGTAGGATTAATAAGGTCTAGAAAAGGTTATTTTGTTTATATGGATATTTTGGGTTTGATTTCTTTAGGTTTCAAGATCAAAACTAACCACACTTGTCTCAATGTAATTATGTTCCAATGAGGTATCAATTCTGACTATCAGATATTGGTGTTTTGGAGTTCAGTGCCTTTTATTGGGATGTGATCATTTATATCGCTAAATCCAATGATATATTGTGAATGATTATTCATTGTTGACCTTACATTCTTTTCAACTATATAATTGGGAAAAAATTAGTACTACATTTCATTTTTCATTATGGTTATTTTCTTATCCATTGAACCATTATTTATTACATTAGATGATGTAAGGAAGTAATTGATCAAAATATATTTATCGGAAACACATGATGATATGGATATATAGAAGAAGACCTCAATTCCAATTAATGATAAGCATTTTGATCCTCCCCAAAATATCTCTTGAACAAGGTTTCTTCATTGGGACTGTGACAAAATTTTCAATTGGGGTACACATGGGCTCTACTAAATTAAATCCCAAGAATCCCTCAAATATATTATCTCATATTTGCATTTATAATAATTATATTCAAATGAATATATTTATTAATTTAAATACATTTATAATATGTCATATCTATATATATATTTTCTACTATATTGTAATACGTTATAAGCTACAATTATTTATTAATATAAATTTTATTAAAATTACATTGATATGTTACGTAAATGAAATTGAAAACATTATCCTACAATGATATATATATATATATAGATATTCAATTTTTAAGTAAATATATTTTAATATTCTAAAATATACTCAATATTATAAATATATTATTATTATACATATATAAACAAACACAAACATATAATTATAAAAGTATATAAATGTTATAAATTATATAATATATAAATGAATATATAAAAATTCATATATCAATTTTGCAACATTTGTTTATATATTTAATTATATACATCATATTTATATATATTATAAATATACACAGGTTATTATAAAATTATATATAATTATAAATAAAATAACTAATTATAAAATTACCCTTTACATAAATATTTGTATTAATTATTAAAAAAAGCATACATAAGAATATATATATATATATATATATATATTATTTAATCATTTGATCCATTTTATCATTTCTTAATATTAAATATAATTTTATGTAAAAAATAGTGACCCTCAAGGTAGTCATGGTCCTCCATGTTAATTCAATTAAGTTACATGTAACACAATATAGAAATTGGAAATTAATTTGATAAGGGAGATATTTTCATCCCCACCTGTCACATAAGGAAGAATAATACTTTACATTTACCTAGGTTCTTTTTCATGTTATTCAATGTTATATATAGATATATATTATTCAATATATATGTTTATTATAATATATATTTATATTTAATCACATTTATTAATTAAATGTACTTAAAAAAATTTAAATTAATGTTTCAAAATAAAATACGATAAATTTTTCTAATGTTTTAAAATACATTATAAAATACTCATACTGTGTAATATCAATTTAATATACATTTTTTTCATAACTTCTGTAAATTAATTGTATTATCAATTTTCATTTTAATATCATTCATAAATTTAAATATAAAATTTATATATAAATATATATGAATATATATATATATATATATATAAACACACACACACCCATATAGACACATATAATTATAAGTACACAAAATCATACATATATAAATACACACGCTCATACATGTTATATAGATTTAAATATTTATATAAAAAGACCCACAAGTAAATAATATCAACTAAAAATTAAAATAAATAAATATATATATTTATAATCAAATATTTGTGTTGTAAAATATAAAATTTAAAATTTAATATATAAATATAATGATGTTGTATATTTGGTGTATTTATATCATTATATACATAAACATCATACCTTAAAAATAATTAGAATGTTCATATGTATTTTTATTTATATATATAATTATAAATAACTACATACATATATAATTCTTGTTTATATATTTACAAGGTGATTAGGTTGTTGATACAAATGTATTTGTAATGATCATCTTTTATTAGTACAAAAAAATAGGGTCGATAATTCCTTAATTTACCAATTCTAAAATAATTCACGGATAAAGGCTCCTACTATTAATTCTAGTTTTTTTCCTACTATGTATAGATATCACAACAATGAATCTAATAACCCCAAAAACCAATATAAAAAATATATTATGTAGATAGAAGAAATCATTTATACAATACGTTTGAACGAAATGGTAAGAGTAATTAAATTGAGGGTAGTTTTTAAAAATTATAAGTCATGCTTTGATGTGACCCAATGGATATCTGAGAATATATTGGTCATGTGGCCTTCTTATTGAAGATAATGAGAGAGTGGTTCAAGAGTAATGATATTATGGGAAGATTCTCTTGGGTTGGGCATGGTTCACTCAAGGTGTCCAAAAAGTTGATTAAGGATAATTCCTTTTCTTATTACAATTTAACTATTATTATCAACAATAACTACAAAAATTAATTTTTTTTAAAATATAAATTTAATTTTGGAATCACCTATGTGAATTTCTATATCACATTATTAATAAAAAACTATTTTATTTTAATATTTCAAATAAAATAATTTTTCTAAATGTTGAAAATAAAATATACTGGTTCCTAAGAAGTTTGATTTCCAATAATGTAATCATAAAATATTAAATTTAATAATAAATAATATCTCCCAAAACCACGGAGTTTCATTTCTAGTTTATATTCATTATATCATTCCTGATATCTAATATAACTAGTTAATATGTTGAGTTATACATAGTTTGTTACAAAAATGGTGTTGTGTATCATGACCATCAAAGTTATGGAACAATGAGTATGTATTATCATATCTGTTGATTTTACAATCTGTTTGACCTATTAAGTGAAACTAGTTTCATAATATATTTTTGATTCAATTTTAGAATTTTTAAATCCTGGTTATTTTTTATTACCTAGTTTGTTTCATGCATAAATTAATATGCTTCTCATGGTGTTCTTTTACCCTTATGTAAAAATTGGTTCATCATTGCATGAGCATTATATTGATTTCGTTATGTTTATATGATACCCATAGTATACTTACACAATCTATTTGTGGATGTATATAACCTTGAATGAGTACATCATTTTAAGTATATGGTGTTCCTACTAGATTTTTGTTTCCTTTATAATGTGATAATTACCTTTACATGGGTAATAATTATTGTGTGGTTTCACTAACATGACTATTTTATACCTCCCTTTGGCAAAAAATGACACAAATACACTGCAACCACCTCTACTAGTCTACACTTACATTATAGGGATTTGGCTCCGACATCTTATCATAAAAGGTGAGTCACCTTTGGAAATGGATTTTGACCTTATAATTAAGAAATATTTTCATTTTACATTAATAAATATTTCATTTTCTATCCCAATAATTGTATTGGTTATTTGAGATTATGAATTTACAACCCTCTATTTTACAAACATAGTTGAATCATCAAATCTGATCTCAAATTTCCTGGGATATTTAAACCCATATTAAAAAAATTGTGGGATGTAGATTCATGTGACGTTTTTTGGGAGATGATCATGTTCTTATATTATAAAGAGATAGAGGTAGAGATGTATATATTTTTTATTGTAGTATGTTCTTTATGGGTCGTTAGGCGGTGTACCCATCCATACATGATGAATCCCGCACTATATAGATTAGTTCTATCGTCGATGATGCATTCTGGCATAAATTTTGTTACATACAATTTCAAGGTTCAATAGTTTTTTTATTTTTAATTCCAATGAATATACATAAAATCCCATGTGGGAATGATTATTGTTAAAGATAACTATTCATAAGATATTTTCTTTTTTATTTCATTGAAAATTATTCACTGTTTCTTAATATTATATCTAGATGGTTTTTTCAAGTAGAATTATTTAAAAAAAATGGAGTAATAAAAATGGTATTAAAGGGTGGTATTATTTCCATGTAGTATGACCAAATGGGTACCCAACCACACGAAATAATATAATATATAACTTATTTATATTCTCTTTTGATAGGTTATATTAATATTCTATTGTTTGTCACTTGTTATTATTTCATTTACCTCTAACAGTGAGCGGAATGTCTTCAACTTATGAGTGTTGTGGGGATATTAAATAATTAGTAACCATGTGCCGTTCATCAATAGTTGGAATCCAATATACACATAAACAATAAAGGATTTTATAAACTATGATATTGATATATTAATTGGTATCAACGACATTTATTTTTAGAAACATAGATTTTGATTGTTGATATCCCAAAAAGGGTTGATATATTATATGTATAGTCCAATAAGACCTCATATAAACATATATTTTAATAGAAATACCATGACAACGTACAATGATGTACCACCTAATGTTTTAATAAAATCATATGCTCTTTAACACCATCCTTTGAACGAAATGTTCTACAGGTTGATGCCTATAAATTACATACAACTGGTAATTTGTATATGGAAAAATAATATGGAAATAAATTTATTTTTTCATCAATATAAGAAAGAATAATCCTAAACCATAATGATTCAACCTAGAACTCCAATCATGTCACATATTGTTTAGTACTATAAAATTTTGTATTATCTAAAAGATATCAACATTATAGATAAAGGTAAAGACCACCAAAGTATTGTTATAATATCATTGGATTGTTCATAAGAATATATTATATGTAATATGATGTTTAGAAGATATTACTTTACCTTATTGGGAGTAAAATTGTTCTTCCTTTCTCATGTGTTGTATGAAAATTTCCAAGATTAAAATTGATGCTGATTTTTTGTGTATTAATGTTTAGCCTATGTGTCTGGGAAAAAATTATGAAAAGATCTATAAGGGAAAATATATATATATATATATACAGTCTTAGTCTAAATTAATATTGAGAGTGGTTTCCTACTATATGTCTAAAAAACATGTTCATATAATCCATCTAAGAATGAATTATAAATATAGGGTTCCTTTTAAGAAGTTGATGACCATTTACACTACTCTAAACAATGAAATGTGAGAGTTGCAGTATTAACTATATACCAACAGTGATACACACTAGATTGGTCTTAGACTGCATGTTTTCTATCTTGATTTTATCAGAAGGGAATTATTTTTATGATTTTTATGTGGGTGAAGGATAAGTTGTTTTCGATACGAATAGAGATGTTGTGTCATAAATATATGATCATTTATGATATAAATCTCATAACATTCTCTTATAACCTTATTTGAAGCAATATGTGAATTAAATTTGTACATGAATATTATTTTCTTATGTTTCATGGATAAAAAGGTATTTACATTTCAACCTAAGGGAGGTTATTCAATGTATCCAAGGTTACTCATGTAGTTCGTTGGGATTAATTATTTAACGGATAATATTTATTGAATAGAAAAACTCACACCAGAATGTAGGAAACATATATGTCATTAATATTGAAAAATAATATCTATTAGATTATGATGTTGGGAAAAGTGGGAAATAAGTTGTTTGGAAAGTTGTGTAACAAAGGGAATCAAACAAATGTCAATGCAATAAACTTTTCCATTTTTTAATATTGAGTTCATTGAAATTGTAAAAGAGTCAGTTATCATAAATCTATATTCAATGATAGTTACCCACTTGAATATGTTCATCATACTTATAGGTACCCACAATGACTACCTTTCACTGTGGTTGCTTCAACGATTTCATGATCTTAGTTATATTTTTAATTGGAATTCAGAATTTGTGTACGATGAAATAAATATAATGTCTTTGTGGGGTATTGAAGTCGTCTATAAAAATCCAATATTTGAAAAAATAAAAGTCATTAATATATAATATTAGAAATGAATAACATTCAACTGAGTTAATTAACTTTTATGAAGATGGGAAAATTTCAAGACACTCAATAGTGAATCAAAATCCATAGCATAATAATATAGATGATTTTATTAACCCCATAACTCTAGGGAAGTTTCAAAACATAGTTTACTGATGTAAATTATGAAAATATTTCTTGTTTGAGGTTTCGACCTTGGTTTTTTATTCAATAGACTATTTTCTATAATCATCCTCTTATTTCAAGAATCCATAGGAGTATTAAATTAAGTAGCCCACATCATTTGGATATTAATAAGTATTTAGATATAATACATATGATCTTATTAAAAACTAAAACATGAACAAATTGTTTTCATGTACATTATTATAGGTTATCGTGAGGATGTAAAATGCTATATGCATTTTGTAAAGTATCATAGTTTTTATAAATTTAGAATTATATGGGATGTGGTGTTTCAAAAGTCTGTTACTTTTATTTTTCTATTATCCAAATAATGACAACCGTCATACTTATCTACCACTCATGGTGAGTCTCCAATTGATACTTCTCAAACTATTACTCATCCTAAACTATATTATGTATCAGAATATGAGGATACATAGAGTGATTAATCCCCCAGTGTTCATAGAAATTATCATCTCACCTGGGATTAGGATGTAAGAGTTATTATATTTTCTTCATGGAATATACATGGAAATATTATTTCCGTGTCCCCACATATTTCCAAAAATATTTATGGAGAAAATACTTAACCTTCTATATAGGATATGAATACTATAAAATTAAGGTAATTGACTAATTCCATGGAAGATAATATGGATACATTATAAATAATTATACCTATTCCATATACAGTAATCCCTATATTACAATTGATATTGAATATAAATGAAAATGTTAATGAAAATAGTATAATATTCTTTGAAATAAAATCAAATTTATGTTCGTAATTATTTTTAAATGTTTTCTTTAAAGATGTAATGGAATATTTTGAAAAAAGTCCTCTTTCAAATTATCAGTCATCATTTAGAATTTTTTTTGATTATTATGTAGATATTAGTACTGAATAAATTGATGTAAAAACCATATTTTTTATTGTGACATAAATGAAAAATAATATAGGAAACCTTTTACTAATTTTCATCCTGAATTTCATCCAGATCTATTTGGATTTATACATACATAAATTTGTGGATTAAAACCAGATTCCAAATAATTGAAAAAAAGTATCAATCCCTCTTACCGAAAATTGGTTATAGAACTATTGTTTTTATTCAATTATTTATTTGGATTCTATTAAAAAATAAATTACTTTTTAGCATCATTATGTTGATGTCAAGTTCCTCATATAGAGTAGTATGAAATTGACCACCAAGGTCAAAATAATTTTTTTTTCATATTTTGAAATAAAAGATTTATGTTGTGTTAATATAATCCTAGTAAAAGAAAAAAAATTGATATAGAATACTGGTTACATTATTTTTCTCAAAATTACTCTATATTATAATTTATTTAGAGACATTTGTTTGATTAATTATAGATTATAGTCTTCCTATTATTCATAACAATAAAATATATTTTTCATAGTATCCTGATAGTTCTTTTGATGTTTAATATATGAGAATGATCTCCAATGATAATTTTTTGGGTAATATTTTATATTCGATGATCTGTACCAAGCCATATGTTTTCCTTTTATTTTTGTTCCTTAATTCGGATTATGAAAAAAATGCAAGACACTAGGGAATTACCTTAAAAAAGAAATTAAGGTGTGTCTCTGCTACATAGTCTCAATACATTTTCTTTGCTAGTAATTTTATATAAATTGACATTGTGACTGACCATGTTGATTTTGATTATACTAGAAATGATTATTCAAGGAAATCAGTAACACATTATTTTTTCACTACATATTACATACCAGTATCATTGACATGAAATATGAAATTAGTGTTATATATTCTAAACATTTTGTATGAAAATATAATATGTATATTGGCCGTGAAAAATTCCAATATCATTTATGTTTGACTGGTATTTTTTATTTTATTTAGTTTTTTGGATTTCTGATATCTATTTAATTAATCCTATTGGAATTTTCCAGTTTTATTCCCAATATGACATTCAAATATATAGAAACCAATTATTGCATTTTATTTCCAAACATATTAATATTGGGTATAATATTTTTATAGAGGTTATTGAATTTTTAGTTGTATTTTTCTCCATGATACATATATAAAAACCCATTCGATTTAATGAATTTTACTTCGACATTTCCCAAAATTTGGAATGATTCATATATTTTCAAATTGGTTCTACTTAAAAAAATATTATGTACTAGAACATCAACTTTTGTTTTTTAATATTTTAATTTCCAAATGTATTATACTTGTTAAATTCATAATTTTATTTGTTAAAAAAATTAATCTAATTTTTTTTTGTTTTTTATAATAATTTTTCTCTTTTCATTTCATTATTGTTACTCTATAACTATTTTTTCATTTCCATATTTTATAATATCTTTATGTTTTTTTCTTAATTTTACGTTAGATTTTGGGAACCCTTATGAAAGAATCATAGTCAATTATTTTCCATTATATTAGAAACATGGTACCCATACATAGACATTGTGTCAAAGGCTATACCATTACATTAGTCCCTCATTACCCTTACATAGAGTTTCTACTACCAAAATGTAGCTTTCGTAACAATAAATTTACCTTTGAGTGGGACAATTTGAAGGCGTTATTACCCTAAAATGGAGGTCTAACTCTTTCCATACAGTATACATGGTACCCTTCTGTCATAGAATCCATGGACAAGTTACCCTTAAATAGTGTGAATTAGCAATAATACAATGATGTTGAGGGTGGAAAATTGTTATATATAATGTTTTTGAGAAATAATTTTGGAATTATTTTAATTTCATATTTTCAAACATTTTATTTTCAATCACACTAGTTGTTTTATGTTTTTAGGAATTATGAAATTAATTCAATCGAATTTTCCAAACCATTTAACATTTTAGTAAATCATCTATAGTTTTTTTATAATAACCATGAACTAATAAATGATGATAGATTCAAGTTAACGGGTTTTTAAAAGAGTCTTTTGTGTTAAATTTCTAGATATAGATTGGGGGATTTATTTAATTGGAGGAAGAGTTTTACAATAATTATGGTCTTGTACACATCTAGACACACTACATCCCTCACTACAATGTTTGGATCTCTCCCCAAACATACTTTCAGGTAGATATAATGTTTCTTTAGATCATGATGTTCCATAGAATTAATTTTTTATACCCCCGAAGATGTCCAATCATTCCATTTGGGGCTGTTGGATTGAAAATTTTACTATTCAGAGGACTATTTCTTAAGGTTTTTATGTGATTTATGTATTTTGTCTTTATAAGTTTTTGGATATTTTTCTTTGTTCTCATGATTTATTTTAAATTTTGTTTTTTGTATTAATAAACGAAGTATAATTTGTTTTTATTCCCTCGGATTATTACCTAATTTGTAATGAACCATGTTATATCTTATGTCTTCATTATTTAATTTCTTTTTTCTTCTCTTATTTTGGATTTTGATTATACTGTGATTATTCTTTCATAGATTCTAATCTAACATCATGATGGAATTCATAGATATTTTTGTGAGGTTAGTAATTTAACGAGGTTTTACCCTTCTATATTACTTCAATAATACTATTTAATCAAAAAATGCATAAATGGATATTTTCCAGATTCTACTACCCTAACGGTGACCTTCATATATACTTGCATACGTAAATTTGTAAATATATAAATACAGACACAAACACTAATACACATATATATATATATGTATGTATGTACACATATAATATTCATAAATGGTATTCCTTCTATGATATTTTATTCCACATTAGGATATAAACATTCAATGTTGATAATATGATATTTCTTATATCATACCATGTCTTTATCTTAATTAAAATAAATAATTTCTCAAAAAACAATTTCCAAGTAAGTAATTATTATATAAATATATAAAATTAAATGAAATTAATTATATTATTTATTATTATTTATTCTCCATTTTCATTATTATTCTATGATATATATTATTTATTTTAATAATGATGAAATGATCATCACTAGATAAAACATGTTGGAGTGAAGAATAAGGAAAAATTGGTTATGGGAAATTATTTGCTTTGTCAACCCAATTACTAAATAATTTCAGTTGAATAATATATTTCTAGTCATATAAAATGTTTTCTTGAAATATGTATTATTTTACTTATCATTTCTATTCAACATTTGTTTGTTATTTTTATATTTTGATGATACATGTTTCTTATAAGAACAACCAAATTATAATTTTGAAATCATTTTTTCTATAATTAATTATTTATATATATGTATCACTCTATAAAAATAATTTTTATTATAATTTAAATAAGGAAAAAAAATTATCATATTAAAAAAATCTGTTATTTTTATGGATAGAAACAGATTTCACTAAATTTAATCTCATTCCCTTGAATAGTTATTTTCAAATATTGAATTAAATAAAAAAGAATGTTTGAAATTTATGTTTATGTTTTTTTTCATCCTACTACAGGAAGCATTCATGTAGTCATAATCGCTAAAAACTCATTATTTATTTCTGTTGAGCCCTCTGGAAGATTGTTGATTTCATGTATATGTTTGATGTTTTAATAATCAGAAATCATCACATACCATTAATGCTTAATCTGGTTTGTTTTCTCATAAACTTAATTACAATCTATAAATGAATCTGTTATCATGTTTTTGTCTATGCTTATTGACTTACAAAGTATGTTGGAAGTCTTCTGGATTCAACAGACATCAGACTCACCGATCCATCAGACTCACTGATCCATCAGACTCACCGATCCATCAGACTCACTGATCCATCAGACTCACCGATCCATCAGACTCACCGATCCAGCAGACTCACCGATCCATCAGACTCACCGATCCACCAGACTCACCGATCCACCAGACTCACCGATCCCTCAGACTCACCGATCCATCAGACTCACCGAACCATCAGACTCAATGATCCATCAGACTCACCGATCCATCAGACTCACCGATCCATCAGACTCACCGATCCATCAGACTCACCGATCCATCAGACTCACCGATCCATCAGACTCACCGATCCATCAGACTCACCGGTCCATCAGACTCACCGATCCATCAGACTCACCTATCCATCAGACTCACTGATCCATCAGACTCACCGATCCATCAGACTCACCGATCCATCAGACTCACCGATCCATCAGACTCACCGATCCATCAGACTCACTGATCCATCAGACTCACCGATCCATCAGACTCACCGATCCATCAGACTCACCGATCCATCAGACTCACCGATCCATCAGACGCACCGATCCAAGGACTCACCGATGCAAATGAGTCACCGATGCAAATGAGTCACCGATGCAAATGAGTCACCGATGCAAATGACTCACCGATCAGATGACAGACCGATGCTGATCTATCTGAGTCACCGATCATTACTCTAATGTTGATGACCTACCGATCACTTGAATAGTCATAAACAGCTGTTTGAATTTCTTTATCTTTATCTTTATTTATTCTAACCAACAGTCATATTAGTTATATTTTAATACCCTGACAATTAATTAATAAAGGTTGTCGGATGTCAGGAAACCATACCTCGTACCTGCGGAAAGGAAACCTCTTCTGTCCTACAGAGCATGTGATATAAATACAAGAAGACTCTGCTGAAGAGATGTGCGAGACAACACACACAGAGACAAGGAAGACATACGACATACTCAAGAAGAGCTCTGTGCATACAAGAAGAACCAAGCAAGACACAATCACACATACAATCAAGCCTACTCAAGAAGAGTTCTGTGCATACAAAAGAATATCGAAGAGCTTCATCGACTACATCTCACGGCCTGTGAACCTGAAGCATACGACACTATGCTTCTCAAACAAAATCGAGAAAAGGACTCAGAATCACTTCTGATCAATTCCAAAACGAGTCCAGTGCTACACTGAAATCACTAGATCCATTTCATCTTTGCTCTGTGATTTATTTATTCTACATTTTGAGCAGTGTGTGTTATCTGCTATATTAAACACACACACTGACTCCTGTACTTTCACTGGAGGATCTGTAAATCCTCAGCAACCTTTTACACTTCATTTCCCACTGTGGATAGTGGTAGAGGTCTTGTGACCTGGACAGCTGACTGCTGTTGTTTTTTTTTCCACGTAGAACTGTGGTAGAGGTCTTGTGACCTGGACAGTGTGTTCACTGTTGTTAACCCCGATCCAGGGTGTGGATCATTTTTATATAAACTGTTGAGAGGACTAAGTCTCGGCTTGAGACTGAACCTCTTGGTTAATTCTCTGTGTTTGTAGCTACATACTTTATCCATACTATACATATTTATTTCATTTTCCACTGCTATTACTTTGAAATATAATTTATCTTCAAAGCTACTTTGATAATTAAATTCGCAAGTGTTTATATTTATTATAAATCAGTAAGTTAGTTTCAAAAGTTAATTTAATCATAAGATTAAGTTAACTGAGAACTAATCAATCTTTGAGAAACTAATTGAACCTTTATAATCTATATAAATTCACTACAGTTTAATTTTTTTTTGAAATTGGGGGATTTTAATTGAAATTGTTTTTAACATAAATTTTAATTGGAACTCAATTCACCCCCCCTCTTGAGTGTCCACTCCGACTAACACTTGGTATCAGAGGTTTGAAAATACTTTCTAAAAGTACTCTGCTTTTGAACTGTGATTTTAGTTGTATTTTAAAGGTCTTAAAATTTCTGTTATATCTAATTTTTTATCTCTTTAAAATTCTCTCATTATGGACAATAGACTTGAGGGTGCTGCTACTAACCGGCCACATTTCTTCAATGGAACCAATTATGCTCAGTGGAAACTGAAAATGAAAATTCATCTAGAAAGCATAGGTTTTGATATTTGGACTGCTATTGAATCAGAATACAAAATTCCTACTACTGCTAGATCTACGTGGGATGAACCTACAAAGACTGCTTACAATAATAACTGTAAAGCTATGAATGCTCTGTACTGTGCTCTAGGAGATGAAGAGTTTAATAGAATTTCTACTTGTAAAACTGCATATGAGATTTGGGATACCTTAGCTGTTTCTCATGAAGGAACAACTAATGTTAAGGAGATGAGATTGAATACCTATACTATTAAGTATGATAATTTTAAGATGAAGCCTGATGAACCCATTTCTGATATGTATCTCAGGTTCAATGAAATTTTCAACACAATGACTTCTCTGGGAAAGGATGTTCCAGCAAAGGAGCAAATCATGAGAATTTTGAGATGTCTACCTGAAAGATGGAGAGGAACCTCTGTCTCCATTAGAGAATGTTGTGACATTGGAACACTGCCTGTCAAGGAATTAATTGGTAAACTGATGATGTATGAAGAAGAGATTAAAGTAAATAAAGAAGAAGATGATGAACCTAAAAGGAAGTCTATTGCCTTCAAGACTACAACCTCAAAGAATAAGGATAAAGAAAAGCCTCAAGCTATCAATGATAGTTCAAGCAGTGAGGAAAGTGAGAATGATTCTGACAGTGATGCTGAGATGGCTCAAATAGCCAGGAGATTCAAAAAGTTTTATAGGAAAAAGAAATTCTTTAGGAAACCAAATTACAAGGGAAAGTATGACCAACAAGGAAAATGGAAAAAGGATTGGAAGAAGGCTGACAGAACTGATGAAGTTGTCTGTTATGAATGCAAAAGAAAAGGGCACATAAAAACAGACTGTCCAAAGCTGAAATACAGAAAGAAGTATGAATACAAGGATAACAAGTACAAGAAAGCCATGAAGGCTACTTGGAGTGCTTCAGAAGACAGCACAAGTGAAGCTGAATCTTCAGACTCTGAAAAGAATCGGGCCAACATGTGTTTCATGACAAACACTTCTGAGGTAACATCAGAGACTCCTGTTTTTAATTCATACTATTATGGAGAAGATTCTGACTCAGAAAAAATGTCAAAATCTGAATTGTTTGAATACTGTGACATGTTAGAAGAAACTTGTAATGAGATTAAGGATAAATATAAAGGTTGAATGAAACAGTATTCTTTAAGTGTTAAGCATAAATCTGATCTGGATATAGAAGTAGAAAAGAATGCTCAGTTGCTTAAAGAGAATACTGAACTAAAATTGCCTAATGAACAACTCAGAAAAGACTTAGAGAAGTTCAGAAATGGCAAGAATACTCTAACACAGATTCTAGGAAAGCAAGTTGCACCTAAATATACTACTGGTATAGGATACCAACCTGGACAAAGGAAAGTTTCCAAAACTAGATTCATTCCTAAATCTGGACAGAAGATAGTTAATTCTGGAACTTCATATGCCTCAACTAGTTATATTCATAGTTATGGATCTAATAAGGTTTATCTTTAAAAGAATGATAATTCTACAAATTATATGAGACCCATTAGACAAATATGGGTACCTAAAGTGCTATTGGCTAACCTGTCTGGACCCAAGAAGATCTGGGTACCAAAATCATCTCACATCTAAATCTGTTCTATAGGAGACCTGCTTGAAGAGCTTTCACAAGAAGATATGGTACTTAGACAGTGGATGTTCAAGACATATGTTAGGAGACTTTTCATGTTTCAAGAGCTTAGTAAAAGTTGATGGAGGCTTTGTCACTTTTGGTGATAATTCAAAAGGAAAAATCATCGGCTTAGACCAGATTGGTAACACTGACTCAGTATTAATTTTTAAAGTCTTATTTGTCGATGGACTTAAATATAACCTGTTAAGCATTTCTCAGTTGTGTGATGATGGTTTTTATGTGAAATTTAGAAATGATTCTTGCAGTATTTTTAACTCTAAACATGTTTTAGTATTTTCTACTTTAAGAAATGAAAATGTTTATGTTGTTGATTTAGATTCTTTAGCTAAACAGAACATTCCTTGCTTAAATGCGTTTCATAAAGAGTCTTGGCTTTGGCACATAAGATTAGGACACTGCAATGTACACTCACATAGAAAACTTTCTAGGAAGAACTTAGTTAGAGACTTACCCAAACTTGAATTTCCAGCAGACAAAGTTTGTAATCCCTGTCAAAAGGGAAAGCAACATAAAGTTTCTTTTAAATCAAAGAAAGAAGTCTCAACTTCTCAACCACTTGAGTTGGTTCACATGGATTTGTTTGGACCATCAAGAGTTTCTAGTCTAAATGGGAAGCACTATGTCTATGTTCTCGTAGATGATTTTTCTAGATATACTTGGGTATACTTTCTAGCTCACAAAATTGAAGCTTGTTCTTACTTTATTAAATATTCCAAGTCCGTAGAGAACCTTAGTGGACTTAAGATTAAAACCATGAGGAGTGATCATGGTCGTGAGTTTGAAAATCAAGATTTTGAATCTTACTGCTCACTCTATGGCTATTCTCATAACTTTTCTGCCCCTAGGACACCCCAACAGAATGGTGTAGTAGAAAGAAGAAACAGAACCCTGCAAGAAATTGCTAGAACCATGCTCAATGAATATGAACTGCCTATTTACTTTTGGGCTGAAGCTGTTAATACAGCTTGTTATGTCATTAATAGAGTCTTAATTAGACCTGTTCTTAAGAGGACCCCTTATGAGTTGTGGAACCATAGGAAACCCAAGGTTAACTACTTCAAAGTTTTTGGCTGCAAAGTCTTCATTCTCAATACTAGAGACAATCTTGACAAATTTGAATCCAAGAGTGATGAAGGAATTTTCCTAGGTTATTCTATCTCTAGTAAAGCCTATAAAGTTTTCAATAAAAGAACCAAATGCGTGGAAGAATCTGTTCACATCAAATTTGATGAAACTGATCCACATGAACCTAAAATCTCTCTTGAAGATGATCTCTCTGGTTTGAATCTCAATGATAAATACAATGGACCTATAGTTAAAACATCCAGCTCTGGAAATTCTCCAGAACCTGCTTCTGTTGAACATCAATCTATAGATGAACCTGCAATTTCTAGTCCAACCTTTACCAGATCAACGAGGATTCTAAAGAATCATCCTTTAGATGCTGTCGTAGGAAATCTAGATAGAGGAACATAGACTAGAGCTTCTCTAAGAAATCAGGTTGAACATCAAGCCTTTCTTTCACAATCAGAACCTAAAAATATCAATGATGCTATCAATGATGAGTTTTGTGTAATGGCTATGCAAGAAGAGTTAAATCAGTTTGAAAGAAACAAAGTCTGGGAATTAGTTGACAGACCTAAGGACACCTTAACAATAGGCACAAAATGGGTTTTTAGAAATAAAGTAGATGAATCTTGAAATATAGTTAGAAACAAAGCTAGACTAGTTGCACAAGGATATAGTCAAGAAGAAGGTATATACTATGAGGAGACTTTTGCACCTGTAGCTAGACTAGAAGCCATTAGGATCTTACTTGCATATGCTGCACATCTTGATTTCAAGTTATATCAAATGGATGTCAAAAGTGCTTTTCTAAATGGTTTTATAATTGAAGATGTTTTTGTAGAACAACCACCTGGATTTTATAACCCCCATTTTCCAAATCAAGTTTTCAAACTTTCTAAAGCTTTGTATGGTTTGAAACAAGCTCCACGAGCTTGGTATGATAGACTTAGCAATTTCATTATTTCAAAAGGCTTTACTAAAGGGATTGCTGATCCAACTCTTTTCATTAAAAGAATTTCTAAAGATGTTTTAGTTGTACAAATATATGTTGATGATATTATTTTTGGATCCTCTAAACACTCTTTATGTACTGATTTTTCAAAAAGTATGCAAAATGAATTTGAAATGAGCTTAATGGGAGAGCTTATGTACTTTCTTGGATTTCAAGTATTTCAAAATGAAAATGGTATTATTTTGAATCAAAGTAAATATACAAAGGATCTTTTAAAACGTTTTGGTCTGGATAGTATCATGGAAAGTGAAAATCCTATGAGTACTACCTGTAAATTGGATGTAGATGAAACTGGGAAACCAGTTGATCAAACCAATTACAGAGGTATGATTGGTAGTTTACTTTATCTTACTGCTAGTCGACCTGATATTATGTTTAGTGTGTGTATGTGTGCTAGATTTCAAGCTAATCCAAAAGAATCTCATTTGCTTGCTGTCAAAAGAATTTTTAAATATCTCAAACACACAGCTAACTTAGGTTTGTTTTACCCAAATGGACAATTCTTTGAGTTAATGAGTTATTCAGATGCTGACTTTGCATGATGTAAGTTAGATAGGAAGAGCACATCTGGAACATGTCATTTGCTTGGAAAATCTTTAGTTTGTTGGTGTAGTAAGAAACAGAACTCAGTTGCATTATCTACTGCCGAAGCAGAATACATAGCTGCTGGTAGTTGTTGTGCACAAATTCTGTGGATGAAACACACTCTTTTGGACTATGGATATGTTTTTAAACATGTTTCAATCAAGTGTGATAACACCAGTGCAATAAATATATCTAAAAACCCTGTGTCTCACTCTAGAACTAAGCACATTGATGTCAGACACCATTTCCTAAGAGATCACTATCAAAAAGGTGATATTTCTCTAGAATTTGTTAGTTCTGAAAATCAATTAGCTGATATCTTCACAAAGCCCTTATGCTCTGAAAGAATGAAATTTATTAAACAAGAGTTGTGTATGATCGATCTGTGAAACCGATCTGTGAAACTGATCTGTGAAACCGATCTGTGAAACTGATTTGTGAAACCGATTTGTGAAACTGATCTGTGAAACTGATCTGTGAAACCGATCTGTGAAACTGATCTGTGAAACTGATCTGTGAAACCGATCTGTGAAACTGATCTACGAAACCGATCTGTGAAACCGATCTGTGGAACCGATCTGTCACACTGTTCTGTGAAACCGATCTATTTTCAATTACTTCTTATTAATTAGTAAATTACTTTTTATGGAAACCCTAAATGATAAAATAAATGATACGCGGCTATTTATCTTCCCTAAACCTTTTTACCTCTCATTTCCCGCCGAACCTCTCAACATCTCTTCCCCTCTACTTCGAACCTTCGAACTCCTGCCTTCTCAAAATCCTCGAATGGCTAAGCAAAAGAGACCGAGCAAAGGACCGGATAGCGATGTACCTTCAAAGCGTGCTCGAGGCGAGTCGAGTAGTACCTCTCAACTATCAGTAAATCCGAACCTGGAAACTCGGATTGTTGCTGTAGAAAAAGAAGTAAACTCTGCCTGGCTTTTGTCAAGTAAGTCACTGTTGCTGCAAGTTCTTGAATCGCAAAGTTGGATAGACTGGTTTTCTGACAACACTCGAATAGACTACCCGAAGCTGGTACATGAGTTCTATATGAATCTCGAAATCACTTTAGATGGTGTGGAGGCTACCCGGATGTCGTATGTGGTAAAAGGAAAGAAAATATCCTTCTCATCTAAGCAGTGGGCTGAGTGCCTGAACGTACCTCATGAAGGTCGGTATGAGGATTATGCTGGGAATATTCCTCTGACATCTGATTACTTTTCTTATGAGATAGCTCTGGAGCTTCTGACAAGAAACAGAGTCACGAAGAATCACAGCTTCAGAATTAAATGGTGAGTGCAGACTTCTTTTTAAGTTTATTCAGCACCAACATTGCCCTAGGAGAGGAGATTTTGCTGCTGTAAAATACCAGGATGTTTTCCTGTTGTTTCTTCTGAAAACACATGAGAAAATCAATTTGTGTAGATATGTGATGGTACACATAGCTGGAATGATAAAACCATCCAAGAAAGCCACTGCCTTGTTTTATTCAAAGATGATATCTACCATGCTCAAGAATCTAGATTGTCTTGATGAAGATGATGAAGTTAATGAAATAGACCATACCTTCTGTCTTAACAAAGAGATATGCATGAGGATGAAAATAAATTGGAATCCATGGAAGAAGTGCTGGGTTGCAGATGAAGATAAATTGTATGAATCCTACAATCCCATAGATCATGGCAAGAGGCCAAAGGATTTGAGAGATCCTGGATTAAAACCAGATGAGGAACCAGTTTATTCTGATGATGATGAGCAAGAAGAAGCTGCTACTGCAGAAGGAAGTGTGTCTTCTCCTGATGATAGGAGTGACCCTGACACTGCTAGTCCCAAGAAAAGAATAGAATTTGGACCTGCTAGTCCACCCTTAACTCTACCAGAGTCAGAACCTATTCTTGGTGATGAAGAAGATTCTGATACTGAAGAATATCACAGTGAAGCCTCTGAGCAGAGTAATAATGAGCAAGGTGATACTGATGACAATCATGGTGATGATGATGATGCTGATGTTGTTGAAGCTGCTGTTGATGGTGTTAACAGACCGGTGGATGGTCTTGTTGTAGATCAAGTAGAACAACCTCAGTCTGTACAAGAAATCCATATCAGTGGCAAGGATGACTCACAAAAAATCAGTGTAACAGCAAGCTACGAAAAACCAAAATACACTCTGTGTGCTGCCGTTTGGGATGACTACCCTGGTTATGCTGTGTTGGGCTTAGAATATTTTGAAGACGAAGAAGCAATGCCAGAAACTGCTGCAGCTGTGAAGAGAAACCTCCCACGAGAAGCAAGGTCTGTTCCTATTGTTGATCCTACCAATAATAATTTCCCTGGTTCTGGAATCAGTCAAGCTGATCTTGATAAGTTTAAGTTTGAATTGCTAACTGCTATGAAAACCATAGTTAGAGAAGAAGTTTCTAATGCTCTTACTCAAGTGTCTCTACAAGTTTCTGAAAATTCTTTAGAAGCCTTCTCACAGAGAGTATCTAATGCTGTGAAGCCAGACCTAGCCAATACTGGTGAACTTATTGGAAGGAAAATAGCCTTTTTGAATCAGACTATGAAGGATCTTCACACCGGCCTGGTATCTCTATCCAGCGAATTCCAATCAACCATCTCTGGTATGATGGATGTTTTGAGAAATCTGATTGAACATCTCAACAAGTCTGACCTGAGGAAGTTCAAAGCTGAACTAACTCACATAGTCGGCGAAGCCAGTACAGGCAAGGTAACCAAGATCACTACCCTTGAGATAGAAGCTCTAAAAGAAGTTGTGCGTGAAGAGTTAGCTGCTGTAAGACAAATTCTTGATTTAGAATCTTTGAGGAAGATGAAAGAGCTCTGTGATAACAGTCATAAGATGGCCTTGGTATATTCAGCAGATGCTAAGAACGCCCTGCAAGAGATCATGGAAAAAGTTGATACTTACTTTTCCAAGATTTATACAAAACATGAGATGACTGCAAGCTTCAAGGTGTTAGCAGAGAATCTGAAATTACCTCCTGTCACTCAGGCCTTCAAAACTCAAGTTCGCCAATTGCAATATTTTGTCCCTTCCTTAGCACAATTCATGGAGAATAAAGATGATTTTGAAAAAGCTATGAAGTATGGAGCAGAAGTCATTCAGGACTTCATTCATCTGTTGAAGCCTTATTTGGATGCACCGGCCACTGCAATTGTACTTCCTACTTCTGAACCTCTCAGTGCCTCTGATGTAGCTCCAAATCAGCTGTCTGTTTCCCAAGCTCTATCTCAATTAAGACCAGTTCCTCAGCAAGATCCTCAATCAGCTCTTGTTTCTCAACAACAACCCACTATGGTACCTGCTCCTACACCTGCCCGAGTTGTCCTACCACCACTTCAGATTCGCCAAGACCAGCATGTCTCCAAACCTTCCACCTTACCTACTATTGATCCCAAAGACAAAGGCAAATCCCCTTTGTATCCCACCAAATAGTTGTGTATTGTCTTTGATGGGGTGAACAATGTGCTACTTGTAATAATCTGTTCTTTATCATTTTTTTTCTTTCTTTTTCTCTCTCTACTCTCTTTTGACTGCTTTTAATTTCACTTTCTCTTATCTGTTTTCCCTCCTTTTTGATTATTCCAAAGGGGGAGAATGATCTGATATATATAATGGGAGAAAGATCTGATATATATATAATGGGAGACCGATATATATGAGAGATGTGAATATTTCCGAGGGAGATCCATATCTCAGGGGGAGCAATCTGAATATTATATATATGGGAATGTTGAATTAAAAAGGATATTTATATCTCTTTACTCTTATTCTCATTATGTTTTTATGTTTTTATTATTGATTGATTTTTTTTATTTATATATATATATATATATAAATATTTGTGATTATCAAAAAGGGGGAGATTGTTGTGCCCTCTGGAAGATTGTTGATTTCATGTCTATGTTTGATGTTTTAATAATCACAAATCATCACATACCATTAATGCTTAATCTGGTTTGTTTTCACATAAACTTAATTACAATCTGTAAATGAATCTGTTATCATGTTTTTGTCTATGCTTATTGACTTACAAAGTATGTTGGAAGCCTTCTGGATTCAATAGACATCAGACTCACCGATCCATCAGACTCACCGATCCATCAGACTCACCGATCCATCAGACTCACCGATCCATCATATACTCACCGATCCATCAGACTCACCGATCCATCAGACTCACCGATCCATCAGACTCACCGATCCATCAGACTCACCGATCCATCAGACTCAATGATCCATCAGACTCACCGATCCATCAGACTCACCGATCCATCAGACTCACCGATCCATCAGACTCACCGATCCATCAGACTCACCGATCCATCAGACTCACCGATCCATCAGACTCACCGATCCATCAGACTCACCGATCCATCAGACTCACCGATCCATCAAACTCACCGATCCATCAGACTCACCGATACATCAGACTCACCGACCCATCAGACGCACCGATCCAAGGACTCACCGATGCAAATGAGTCACCGATGCAAATGAGTCACCGATGCAAATGAGTCACCGATGCAAATGACTCACCGATCAGATGACAGACCGATGCTGATCTATCTGAGTCACCGATCATTACTCTAATGCTGATGACCTACCGATCACTTGAACAGTCATAAACAACTGTTTGAATTTCTTTATCTTTATCTTTATTTATTCTAACCAACGGTCATATTAGTTATATTTTAATACCCTGACAATTAATTAATAAAGGTTGTCGGATGTCAGGAAACCGTACCTCATACCTGTGGAGAGGAAACCTCTTCTGTCCTACGAAGCACGTGACATAAATACAAGAAGACTCTGCTGAAGAGATGTGCGAGACAACACACACAGAGACAAGGAAGACATACGACATACTCAAGAAGAGCTCTGTGCATACAAGAAGAACCAAGCAAGACACAATCACACATACAATCAAGCCTACTCAAGAAGAGTTCTGTGCATACAAAAGAATATCGAAGAGCTTCATCGACTACATCTCACGGCCTGTGAACCTGAAGTATACGACACTCTGCTTCTCAAACAAAATCGAGAAAAGGACTCAGAATCACTTTTGATCAATTCCAAAACGAGTCCAGTGCTACACTGAAATCACTAGAGCCATTTCTAAACTCTACATCTCTGCTCTGTGATTTATTTATTCTACATTTTGAGCAGTGTGTGTTATCTGCTGTATTAAACACACACACTGACTCCTGTACTTTCACTGGAGGATCTGTAAATCCTCAGCAAACCTTTTACACTTCATTTCCCACTGTGGATAGTGGTAGAGGTCTTGTGACCTGGACAGCTGGCTGCTGTTGTTTGTTTTCCCACGTAGAACTGTGGTAGAGGTCTTGTGACCTGGACAGTGTGTTCACTGTTGTTAACCCCGATCCAGGGTGTGGATCATTTTTATATAAACTGTTGAGAGGACTATGTCTCGGCTTGAGACTGAACCTCTTGGTTAATTATCTGTGTTTGTAGCTACATACATTATCCATACTATACATATTTATTTCATTTTCCGCTGCTATTACTTTGAAATATAATTTATCTTCAAAGCTACTTTGATAATTAAATTCGCAAGTGTTTATATTTATTATAAATCAGTAAGTTAGTTTCAAAAGTTAATTTAATCATAAGATTAAGTTAACTGAGAACTAATCAATCTTTGAGAAACTAATTGAACCTTTATAATCTATATAAACTCACTACAGTTTAATTGGTTTTTGAAATTGGGGGATTTTAATAGAAATTGTTTTTAACAGAAATTTTAAATGGAACTCAATTCACCCCCCCTCTTGAGTGTCCACTCCGTCCAATAATTTCATATGTTATATACAAAATAAATCGATGTAGTTCGATATAAAAAAGTGTAATAATTCATGAAACCACTAAAAAAGTGATAAATAGTATTTTAAATTAAAATGATCCTGCTATAAGAATAATGAAATGAACAGAAATTTTTTTAAAAAATTATTTCATGATAAATCTAAATTTATTTTTACCTCATATATATAATCAAATGATTCTCGATTTAGTGTCGATTATAAAATATATATTATAATGATTCATAATGATATAAAATTTCATCATGTTATTATATTCATGATATTGATTAAGTACAATATTTATATAAATATATATGATGAGAAATTATTAACCTACAAATGTTCTTAAGTGAAAATAAAATAAATAATATTGGAATTTCAATCATTATATGACATTAAATTTAATTGTAAAATTGTAAAACTAGATTATTTTCATAAACATTATTCAATTAAAATATTAATTGGCTGACAATATCTTCACTTTAAACTTCTTTCTTATATTGGAAGGAAAATAAATAATTTATATATATAACACCCTTTATTAACTGCTATTTCTGGAATAAATAATGAAATGGATTTTTAGGGGTTAATTTTGGTTGTGTAAGATTGTTTATAGTAAAATCAATTGTTTTATTTATTTAATGCATCTAACTTTTTTTGAAATATTTATAAGAAATGGTGGCATTTATTGAAAATTACATAAGATAGAGTTCATAAACAATTTAGAGAAAATAGATTATGTGTATTTCTATAAGACAAATGGAAACCTTGGTTGAAATCCACTTATGTTTGGTGAGATGGGTAGAGGGGCAGTACCACTACCCTACCATGATGAACATGTGGGACGGTCCCTCATAAACCAAGGGAGGTCAATTTAATTCCATAATATTTTAATTTTATCTTGTTTTAAATAAATATAATTTGTTTGATAACATTTTATACATGCACCAATAAATGAAAATGAATTGTGACACCTTTCCTTAAAATTAATATAGCCATCATTAAATAGTAGTATAATTGGAGGATGTGAAAAGGGTAAAAAAATAATAAAATTTATATCTAAATTAAATAATTAACATTGTTAATGGATTGATAAAATTCAATTGGTATAACTAAATGAATCATAAATAAACGTATGTGTAAAAATATTTTTTAATAAAAATTAATTTTCATAATCTATTAATTTAATATTATAATTAAATAATAATCTAAATAGTAAAAGATAATAATATATTGAATAATAATTGAAAAAACATCTTATAGTTATTATTAGAAATTAATTATCTTTTATTATTTCTTATAGGACACATTATTTGAAAAAATTTCATGTGCAAATATATTAAAATAAATCCTTAGATACATTGTATACTTTTTATTTAATAAAATATAATGTAACAATTTTAAACGATGACTATGAAATGCTGCATAAAATTACATTAAAAAATTTACTCTCATTTAATTATAAATTAATTTTATAAAATATTATTTAAACTGATTTACTAAAATGGAATTTTTATACAATTTTTTTTTACAATACATCATATGTTTTATGTTAAAACTAACTTTTTTTATTCATAAATTAAATTATATTAAATAAATTCTAAATTAGAATTTAGAAAATAAATTTTTATTAATAAGGGACATCTTCAATGTTTAGTAATAATATAATTAAGGTAGTAAATATTTAATGAAGATTAATATGTTTCAAGATGGGTAATCTAATGTGAATCTAATTTTTCTAACAATAAATGAAACATAGTCCATATAGAATATATTTTCTATTTTGGAATGTTTTAAATAAATTTCATAAGAACATTTACACACCTAACACGTCTATCCCATATGAAATTCCATTTTTATCTCCTACATAAGATTATTTTCCAAGGTGTTGTCCCTCTTTTTCAACCATAAAAGGTTCTCATGTCAACCCACATTATGAGACACATGTAGTTTTAGATAACATGAAACTATAACAATTTTAATTCTCCCAAATACACTTTAAAATTTTAGCAACCCCTATTATCATGAAATTTCTTTGATTCCTCTAATTCCAAAGGATAGTTCAAGTAAAGATCCAAACTCTCTATTTGAGTATTACATACCCATTATCTTCCTTCTTCTATAATTCTCATTAACCACATTCTAAACCTATAAATAATATAAGTAAATAAGAACATCTTTTTAAATTACACCCAAAAATTGTATTATGTTAATGGTATAACCATTATATATTCCCTTCATCTGAATTTGAAATAAAGGAAGAGCTTGTTTATAATGAAACATACATTCAATACATATATATTACTTCATAAATGATGATATGTCACTAAAAGTGTATAAAAAATCCATGATTGTACTATATATGTAAAATATATTTATAAATTTGGAAACATAAAGAACAAGATCAACATACATCTAAAATATCTCAATCTTATTATTTCATAACTAGACCCCTTTCTAAAAAATCTTTATTAATAAATTTATTCATGGATTGTGGAAAAAAACATAAGAAAGGGTGAGATCTGATTTTCATTAATGGTTAATAAGGGATATATCAATTATATCAAAATCATAAAACATAATAACCTTACATTTGAAAATCGCATCCTTCGTATGTAATATTATGATATCAAGTCACGAATTAAATCAGAAATTCTCTTAAATAATTAGTGAACATATTCGAAAAATTCATAACAAAAGAAATTTAATTGGTTGAATACACATTATAATAATAAATAATTTTATATTAGTCAAGGATCGTTTCCATGAACATCATAACGAAATCTATTGTTGAACCGATTTCACTCCTCATTCCTGCTTTATTATAGTGAAATGGGATCATCTCCCATTCCATAACAATCTATCTCATGATATATAATTCATTACCAATTAATTAGAGAGATATATGTCCAAACCATCTCATAATTAAATCATTATTATGTGTTCCACAACAACATAAATTAGTTACCCTAACATAAAAAATGTAATAAAATGGGTTTCTTAAATATAATTCTAAACAACATAATCCAAAAATGGAATTCATAAATAAAATTACATTATAAATAAAATAAAACCATGGTAACAATAATCATTGAATCATATCACTATTTATATAATTTAATCATTGATTGAAAATAATTTCGAAGAAACATTTCAAATTAATATTTTTGGAAAATATCCATTCAACTTCAAAATAAAATTTCTTTTCTGAGAATTCCATGAAATTTTAAATGAAATTATTTTATTTGAAAATAATCCTAATATAGTTTAATGTATGATTAATGGAAATTATCAGATATGAACTAAGGAAAATATGTTCCTGCTATATAAGTTAAAAAATGTGATTCTCGTACTTTTTTTGGAACGTCAAAAATGTTAATCATCAACAATGTGATAACATTTTCCTTTCATATCTTTTAATAAAAACTCACCAATTGTTTAAATTTATTTCGGATTATAGTACAAGGATATGAAAAATATTTCCAAGTATATATGTTAAAAATATGTATACTAAGTATAAATATACCTTAATAAATACTTATGTATAAACAATCTGAGATAATGTTGAGATTGAAAAATTATCCCTTAGGTCTGATTATATTGGTTTCTATTATAAAATCTTGTATATCAGTTAAAAAACATCATTATATCATTCATGAATTATATTAATTTTAATGATAAGATATCTGAACATGTTATCAACTATTTGTCAAAAAAATTCATTATTAATCATTATTCGGGTATTAACTTCTTCATTTTTTATTCACGTTCTGTCAAATAAGTTATAGTTCCCATTTCTAGGTCATAGTTCAATCCATAAAAAAATTATATTAATATAATATATATCATATTTATAAATTATATAAATTTATATAATCATATTTTAATCAATTTTATTTTAAATGAATCTCGTCGCATTATGGATACAGTAGGTCATACGCATGCATGAACGATGAAATCGTTCCACTAATTATTAAACAGTATGGATGTTTATGGTACAAATATTATTCCATAATATGTAACTTGTTATAATTATAAAAATATTGTTATTATTTCTATCATTATTTCCAACCAAATATAGAGGAGGTGAAAAAATGATTATAGCATTTCATGGGGATGGTAAACGTACATATGCAACGGTAGTGATTTCGTTTTTCACATTATGTATAGAAGGTGGAATAATTTTTCTACATGAACATAAAAAATTAAACTTATATATGTGAAACTAGATTTATTACATATTATTGGAAACAAAAATGAGGCTGTTGTAGACAAAGAAATAATCTTGAGAGAGTCAGTAGTGTATATTATCTCTTCATCGTCAAGCTCCATCTCGATCTCCTCCAATAGGCACAAAAGATGGTCTTTTGAGAAGACCATAACAACAAGAATATGAATAAGAATGTTGATAAATAAAATGGTTACAATATTTCTGAAAATTAAGGCTCATTTATTGAAAAATAAATGATGTAGGAGGTTCCCATTTTTATTTTAGTTTGGGGGAATCTTTGGAAGTTCTGAAACAATTAATTTATAAGTAATTCTAACCACCTTTTTAAACCCTGCATATTTAATAGTTTATAATTTTAAATGAGATAAGGTTATACTATCAACAAACCATAAAATTTAGAAAATTTTTTAACTCAATTTAAACAATATCATTTAAATTAACAATTACTTATACTATTTAATTTTTAGTAGGGTATCAAATATTTTAATATTAAATGGGTGAAATATTTACATATTTGATGTAAATTAGACCAAAAATAAATAATTTAGACTATTTTATAAAGTATCATAATTATTAATATTTATTTTGAAAGGTTTTATTACTTTTAAATAAAAAAACAAAATAGTATTTTATGAAAACCCAATATTGCCCATTCTTATAGTATTTAATGAATTGATCTCTATAAATATTTATATTACTATAAAACATCGAACCAATTATTATAAAATATTACTAAGAGGTCAAGGTAATCGATTAAATTTTTAGGATATAATAATTTTTCAAAATTTTATTTATTTTAATATTTTAATTTAATATAATTGTTATCTCTGGAAATAAAATAATTACAACATCAATTTTGTGTAATTATTTAATAAACATTTATTTTGAATAAAAAAACAAAATAATATAATAATTTAAAATATAATATGATTCAGTATAATTCTTGATGTTGAATATGGATTCTGGAAAATCCATCAGTAATCAATTTGTTCTTATCAGAACATGAATGTCATAAGTTTAACATCATTTTTAATTTAACAATATAATTGTAACAATATATTCTATAAAGCTCCAAATGGATTACTCAGCGCAAGATTGGTTATTGTCATTATATAATTTGCTAATAATATTTGGTTATGTTTTTTTGTATCATTAAATTGTTATTATCATTTTTATAAAAATTATTATTTTTATTTTTCATCACTAAAATAGTTTATTCGTCATCAATATATAAACCATTATGGTAATTATTTATTTCATAAAAATTAATAATAAATATCATTGATAAATAAAAACATTTTATCATCTAAATTAGTTTTTATAATCTCACTTATATATTATATAACATTAATTTATAAATGATTTATTTATTAACATTTGAGTGTGACATATTTGTCTTTTCATTAAATAAAATAAATTAAATGTCCTTAACACATCAAACTGAATTCCAATGGATACCATTTAAATCAAATGATAATTTAAGTATAAACCTAATCATGAAATTATATTAATATAAATATTATGATTAATTTATTTTATTATTCTTATATTTAATTATGCTATTTACCCATTAATCATATTAATAAATATTATTGATGTTATTATTTATAGTACCCAAAAATATAAAATAATGAATATTTAAATAATTTTGACCAAATGATTCCAAATCAGGAATTAAATTATTAATATTATTAAAATATAATTTTCCGTAAAAAATTTAAGATTAATGTCATTGTCGGAATGAGATATCATGTTTTTAATTATAAAAATTTTGAAAATATTCAAATTTTTATAGCTATACATTCCAAGTGAAATTAATTACAATGTCAAAATTTATATGAAATTATAAAAATATATTCTAATTATACTTTAAAACCATTCAATAATATTGTATTACCATGTAATTCATTTTGATGAATATAGTTGTCTTCAATTAAAATTTATTATGTTTTTACTATTCATGAAAATATAAATCTAATCGGTAAAATATAAGAGATTCATTTAAATAAATAATTTATGTCAATATATAGTGAAAAAGATTATTTCGTTAAATAGAATATATGAACACTTTGAAACAATATTTAAAATAGGTTCTCCATCAAAATGTGGCAAAAATATATTTTTTAAAACCCTTCTTTTATCTAAAAAAATGAATTGTTCTTATATCATGTACAGAATAAATATAAGATTAATTTTCAACATTATATTGAATATATTATATATATATTACATTAATCAAATCCATAAATTTTTTTTCTTATTTTATAAACTCACATATTTACATTTAGATAGTTTTTCAGAAAAAAAAAACTTAATATTGTACATACTGACCGTGGACAAGAATTTGATATTAGGTAACATAAATGTATATATTTTTTCACATACACTCAATATTTTGGGAAATTAATTCTATCAAAATAATATGAAATTGTGTGTAACACAAGCCAATCATTGTGCTGAGCATCACACATTCTATGTCAGTGTTGCGTATAACACAATCTTATATTGTTGTACTGTACAACAGAAGACATCAAAAGTAATAACAAAAAATATATCCCATAAAAATCCGGGAGTATTAAATTATACCCGATTAAAATTAACTTCACCCTCAAAAATTTTCTCGCTTATAAATGGAGTAATTCATGAATGATTCATTCAATTAAACACACTTCGTGAAAAGAAACAATAGAACAACCATATAAAGAGGAATAGTTGAAAAATAACATTTACAAAAAGTAATGAATATTTAAGTATATATATAATATAACATTTTTTAAGAATTGGGAATAGTGTAAAATTATAAATAATCATATATAATGTTATAGAGGGAAAATCACATGAAATAGGGAGATCCAGAGAAATATTACAATAAAAAACCATTAACTACAGATGTTGAAAATGATATTTGATATTTTCAAAAATAATTATAACAGGGCACCATTTTACATCATGATCCATTTCCCTGATGCTGATAAATTTTCAGGAGAGTATATACTTACACAATTCAGGCATAATTTCACTATTGTTCTTACCTTGTATAATTTCCAACAACATCTCTTATTCAATTAAATTAGGTTTTAATTTTCCTTCCTAAATCATTAATATATTATGCGAATTATTGTTTATTAATTCTATCATTTTCATAATATAATGGTTATAAAAATTTATTAAATATTCTTAAGTCCACTTATATCGAGATTTATCTTTATTCTTACAAACATCATCTTAATTTTTACATAAACATTTAATAAATTGAAAACTATATAAACAATTTGAATGATGGGAATAAAAAATATTATCAAGTGTTTCACTAAAATAGATTAACATATATCCCCCATTTCTCATAAGGTATCTTTTTTGGTCACATTTTAATCATGTGATTGCCTTCATCATGTATTTTCTTGAAACAAGCTAATAACTGGAATTACCATTGTATCATTGTGAAAACATGCATGATGTCAAAAATTTACTCTATCCATATTCTATCAATCCCAAATATTATATATTCTCCCTAAATGATATCATAAATCAATTTTACATCATATAATTCCAAATTTAAATAATAATATCAAACAAATATTTATTACCTTAGCCTGACATTATTGACATATTACAGGTTGTCCTTCCATTGATGTCTTTTTTTCAAAAAAAATATGAACCACATTTCATAGATACTAGTAAAACATAGAATACAATATAAATTACATATGTGAAAAATGGAAGTAGACCAATATATATTTCCTTATTCTATAATACTATAAAATTAAATTTTAATAAGTTATAATATAATTCCATTACACAAAAAATTAATAATTCAACCACTTAGTTTTAGTATTCTACCTCAGAAATTGCGATCGTATGTGAGTTATTGATGTCATTAGAATTAAGATGTTTCTAATGCCTATCATTATAAAAATCACTTTGATAAGGTAATTTGTTGGAATTATACCCCATTTCATATCTATTTGAACATTGATGTTTGTGTGGTGCATTCTGTGTAACCTTTTCTCTATTAGCATCATTAGCTATCTTTTTCCCATTAATTCCACACTCAACATCCCAATGAAATTATTTTCCACAAATAAAACATTTACTAATCAATTGATGACATTGTCCACCATGATTATTTCCACAATTTTATCACAAAGATACTATCACATTCTTTTCTCCATCATTTATATATTTTTCACTATACTCCATTATTTATTTCTTTTCAAACCCTTGGGATTGATATGTAACACAAGAATCCATTACTACTATGATAGAACAATGAAAAATATCTTTATATACCCTAATGTATATTATAACTAACATCATTCAAATAGTTAGTTTTAAGCTACTAATGCATTGATCAACATTGCATTCATGGTGGATGATAGAGAAAAAATCCTACCTTTCATGTCTTGTATGTATTTTGTTATATATCAGAACCAATTCATAATCCTTTTTCTTATGCTCAATCACATAATTTTCTATGTATATACAAAAAATACAATGAAATTACTTATTCAAAACTATGTTCTCAAACTCTTCCCATTACATGGATTTAATTTCATCTTGCTTCCTTATATTTTTTATTATAGTCCACAACCTGTCTGCTTCACCATCTAATTTGTTAATAAACAAAATGATTCATTCATGTTCAGAACAATGAAGTATATAAAATAATTTTAAATGATACAGATACATTTATCATAAATAAGAGGATTAAAAGACCCACATGAAGATGGTGGATGTTCCTTCATGATGGACGTAACAGAATGTTGTTCCCTTCATTGCTCATGTGGTTATATAGAATGATTCATAGATTGTATAAGTATAGAGATAATATTTTTCATTAATGATATAGTATAATTTGGTTTTTAAAGAATACAATTTTTGGATTTAACATTTCATTGATCATAATCACAGTTCCTTTGGGTTACAAAAATTGTTTAAAACCCAAAAAGAATGGTATCACGGGCCAAAATCTTACTAGGAAAACAATATAATCATCGGGAACTACATCCAATATATAACATGTTAGGATTATTTATTGGTTAACAATTATAATTACCAATATTCAAGGATTGTAACCTATATTTCAACTTATCTTTAGGGACATCCATATATCTATTGATGTATTTCTAGGAATCTCACTAATGCTTTTCCATCAAAATTTCCAAAGGTTTACTTTACCTCTCCCTAGTAAAAACCATAATGACCCATACATTATATAAAAAATTATTATAAAAAATTGAAAAATATTCATTAAATATATGAAAAATCTAGGGTAAGACCCTATATATATTGTCTCTATAAAGTTGGAAACATAAACAATTGGATAATAAGAAATCGACCTTATCTCCCTCTTATTCATTAATAACTACATTCCTTTTTGACATATCGTACTTAATACACTTGTTCGTGACCACAGGAAAAGGAATATAAGAAAGGAAGATCCCAGATTCATAGTAAGGGTTAACAAGGTAGATATCAATTATATCATACTCTTATAGTATAAGATCATATCATTTGAAAATATTATCCTACATATGAATTTTCATGATATCATGTTATGGGATAAATAATAAAAATTCATAATGAATCAATGAAAATATTCCAAAAATTCATTACAAATGAAATTTAATTTTTTTCATTGAAATACACATAATATATATTTTCATATTAGTCCAATATCATTCCTAACACCATCATAACAGATAAATTCTATTACTGATACAACTTAACTCCTTCTTCCAACTCTATGTTATTGATGAAAAATCATTTTACGTTCCTGATTTTCCTATCACATTATATATAAATCATTAACCAATTAATTGTATGGAGATTTAGTTCTCACCCATATCATATTGAATTAATTTTTACATGTTCCACTAAAACATATATCATTCATAATTTCATAAACCAAGGAATATAAATAGTTTCTTAAACAACATTCCATCATAACATAATCCACAAATGAATTTCATAAATATAATTCCATCATAATAAAATATTAAAAAATATTAATAATATGTATTGAAACATAAACATATTTAATGAACATCATCTTATATGGAAATTAATTTTAATAAACATTTGAAATAAGATCATGAGTAAAATATCCTTTCTTCTTCAAAACCTATTCTTTTCTTAAAATGCCTCTCAATCATAAAAGAATATAATATCATTCAAAATAATCATGAAATAATATAAAATTTGATTTGTGGAAATAAATAATTATTAAAGAATAATAATATTTTCTTAACGTATATGATAAATTAAAACAATCATCTTGTACTTCTGTCAGAAAGTCAAAAAGGTATGTCGTAGTGAATGCCACAAAATATTCCCTTCACACTATTTCGTAAAAATTATCCATTGGGTAAAAATAAAAATTAATTAGTGATAGTAGGATATGAAGAATATTTTATAATATATACATATAAAATGTAGACATTGATGATAAATATACAGTAGTAAATATTTACACATAAATAATCTCAGACATTATTGAAATTTAAAAATAATCTATATCCTTTGGTATGAATTCCATTGTATGTATCCAAAACACATATATAAAAATTGAAACAATTTAATTGAATTATAAAAGAACAATTTTAATTTTTATTATATAAAATATGTTCTTATTATCATCCTTATGTTAATAATATTTCATTATTACACATACATCAGATATTAACTGCTTCCTTTTTATATCCATGTTGCATCGGATAAAATCTTGTTATTATTATTAGATAATACTTATATAATTATAAAATTATATTAAAATAATATATATTATACTTATTTAATCTATAAATTTTTATATTATGGTTTTAATATATATCATGTTTTTTGAATCTCATCACATCAGGGAAAATGAAGGTCAAACGTATGCACGAGCGATGATATCATTACTTAAATTATTAAATGGCTTTGAAGTGGTAGGTATATATATTTTTATAGAATAAATTTAATATATATAATGATGATATGTATTTATTATTTCATTAAATATATTTATACATGTATGGTTGTGGTGAAAATTGGTTACACTATGATGTGGTGATGATAAGTCGTATGTTGGCACGCCTATTTATTTCATTTTTCATGGGATGAATGGAAGGTTGAATAAGGTTATTCCATAATAGTAATAAAATATCATTATATATTTGATACTTTATATATGTATTATTATTTTAAAAAACAATTGAAGATTATTTATAAGATGAAATGATCCTTATAGAGTCGGTAAACCATATTACCTTATCATTGGCTCCCCCTAAAGATATCCTCTTATAGGCAATAAAGATGGCCTTTGGAGACTAAAAGAACGTATATAATTTGACTAGGGACGTTGAGAATGCTAATGGAGATGGGATATAAGACCATGAAGGTTCAATGGACTATGAAAAATTTAGAGAGGTTGGTCCCTTTTATATTTGAGTTTTTGGCACCATTGGAAATTCCAAAAATATTAATATGAAAATAATTCATACCATAAAAAATTCATAAAAATTTACATATTTTAAAATATTTAAAGATCCTTTAAATATTAAAATATTTTTAGAAGATAATATATTTGACCATATAATAAATATTGGATATTTTTTAAAATGATTTATCACTTTTTAAATAATTTAATAAAAAATCATATTGATAAACAATTAGTACAATAAAATTTGATATTATTGAATTCATGGATTTTAAAAAATATTAAGATAAATAATTTACTTCGAATGATCTATTTTTTTAATTTAAAACTAAGTTAATTTCATCTAGAAAATTAATTATACATATTAATTAGCTGAAATTATATATTTTTTTAAAGTTTTTATATCATTTATTTGTTATCTCTTGAAATATAATAAATATAGCATCAGTTTTTTATAATAATTTAGTACATGTATTTTTTGAATATAAATTAATGATAAAATACTAGGAATAATATAAATCTACTATTTTTAAATAGAATAATATTTCCATAAAATATATTCAAGAAAATGCTTTAATAAAAATGATAAAATTAATAAGTAAAAATTTGACAAGTTTTACATGACTTTAAATATAATATAATTAGTTTCAAAATCTCTTCTATTATCATCATAATGAATAGTAATACATTCATTGGTTGATTATTGTCGATATATAATTTACCATTATTATTTGAACACGAGTTTTGTCTTTTAATGGTTATTTTCATATTAATAAATATTAGTTTGTTGATTTATCAACAATTAAATAATTTCTTCAACATTAGAATATAATCCTTTAATGTAATTATTTATTGAAAAAAAATTAATAATAATTTACAATGATAAATAAAAACATTATATATTTTAAATTAGTAATTATAATCAAATTTATTTTCTATATCAGCTTTTATTAAAAATTAGATTGTTATTAAAATTTGAGTTGGATATATTTAACTTTTCTATAAATAAATTAAATCGAATGTCCTAATCTCATCCACGAGGATTACAATTTAAACCATTTCAACCTAAGGATGACTTAGGTGGTAAAATACTCAACCAATGTTGTTATGAAAATCGTTAGTGTAATTTTATAATATTTTTCATACCAACAAATAGATAATTTACCCTTATATAATATTAATAAAAATAACCGAAGTTACTATTTTTGTCACCTAATAATAAAATAAGGTTATCAACATAATTCAGACCTTCTGATTCAAAATATAGAATCTATTTTATGAAATTAAAAACATATAAGTTTCAAAAACTAATTTAATATTGAAATTGTTCTCAGAATAAGAGAACATGTTTCAAAAGCTAAATCATATTCAATTATGGAAATTTTTTAACATTAGAATTCCTTGTCAAATTAATTCAAAAAACCTAAATTATATTAACTTATAAAAATATATTCTATTTTTAGTTTGAAACCATTCAATAATATAATTTAATCTTTTAAATTATTCCATTTAATTTCTTTACAATTACAAATTAGTATATTTTATTATTCATCAAAACCTAAAAGTTATGAAACAAATATTAAAAAAATTCAAAGTATATTTATATATATACATTCAAAATAATATGTTTATTTTGTTATCAAAAATATATAATACTGAAAAAACGAAATTTAAAATATGTGCTCTATCAAATAGTAGAAAAACTTAATTTGTTGAAAAATAAATATTTTATCTAAAAAATTGAATTTTTTCGTTTACCTGTTCTAAAAATAATATAATATGAATTTAAAATATTTTATTGAATATAATTCATAACAATTTTAGATATAAAATCCTTCAATATTGATTTTATTCATTTATAAAATCACCTATATATATTTAAATAGTATTTCATAAAAATGTTATTATTATTCATACACACCATTATAATTACTATGTTATAAGGTAACATATTAATATATAGTTTTTCACATATAATTGTTATTTTTTGAAGTGAATTATTTCAATAGAACAATATTTTTTTTGAACGACCAGCCAAGCATTGTGTTACATATAACACAAGATAAGTTGTTGTTATGTATTGCATATGCTTATCTTGGGGTATCCTAAAATATAATAAATCAATGAAATTAATAAAATCATTGTCACGACCCGCCTTCACCAAAAGGAGGGAAGGGTCAGCAGTTTTCCAGGCCCTTCCTCCTTTAAGTTGAAGGAGATATAATTACCCCCGAAACCCGCCTTCAATAGGTCCCGGAGTGGCGACTAGCGCCAAGGGTATAGAAAATTCTTGCAAATGGAAGGCATTACCCTTTTTATTTTTCAGGATCGGGAAATAAGACAAGTCAATCTCCCAAAAAGGGAAAGAAACAGGTGTAAATAAATAAACCCAAAGAAAGCCCCCATGCATGTTTAAACAGTTTACAACAAGGTGCAAGTACAAAAAGAGGCTCAAGGTACAATACCAAAAAAAAACAATGGTACAACAACATCAACAACTCCAACTATCTAACTAGTAGGATCCCGCACAGCCCTGGTAGTCCTCCTGGAAACCTGATAGTAAACGTAGGGTGAGTATACAAGTACACTCAGTAGGGAAAACCAAGACTCTCGTGCACAAGTGGGGGAACGTACTAAAGTCCCGTGAGAAAAAGAGTAAACCAAACACCTAACAAGGCAAACTATCCATCCCAGGCCTCACCAAGGCTCACTCCCCAAATAACGCAAGTCAAGTAATATATATAATAAGAGCACATCGATATTTGGGTACCTCGCGCCACTTTCCCACTGGTTATTTAGACATCCTATGCATCGGACCAATCCCGCCATTCTCACCGTAGTCCCACTGCCACACCCGCCCGCACACACCTGGGCCACAACCACACGCAGTCCCACTGCAGAATCCCACCTGCACACACCTGGGCCACAACTGTCACATGTAACCATGCCTGCAAACACCAAGGCCAGAACAACCACCGCCACACCCGAAGACACCTGGGCTAAAGGATCCACTGCCACGCCCAAAGACACCTGGTCCTCATCCCGAAGACACTTGGGAAACCACCTGCCGCACACACCTGGCCAACCACCACAATGCCCCGCCCGATGGTTCTTGGGCTAATAATGGACATCAGGCCATCACAGCCTGCCCGAAGGTTCTTGGGCTATCCGGGAAAGGGAGCAGAAAAGGAGCTAATAACCAGCCACTAAGGATAGTGTTGGGAAAAACACCCTTCCCCCATAAATGGGGGTGTTCGGCACTGAGTTCTCAACTTGGGTGGGGCACGAATAAGAAACACAAAGCTACAAGTATAGATGTAGGTAACAAACACTCACCCAAAGCTTAGGTTTTCCTAGCCAACCTACAGAACACAACACCACTGCATCCAAGTCACAGTTCACGACCGTTGCCCACAAAACCATTTGTCCCATTCTTGTTTCACGTTCAGTTAAAAATGTTCAATTAATTTTAAGCACTACTGGGCAACTACCATAAGCATAACCAAGGAAAGCGTCAAAATCATGGATCAACCAAAACACTCACACCCGGTTCTGCCAACAGAGGATCTCTCCCCAATTTGTGATAAAAAAAAACTCACAACCACCGAAACCACACCAACAGGAGATCCCATCCCCCAAATTCACACAACCCCCGAGAGTATAAAACAACAGGGGATCCCATCCCCTCCCACATTTCCAGCAATCGGCCCGAAAGGAAAACAACCAACTACCACTACCAACACAAGTCATGGATTTTCAGATTTAAAAGACTTAACACACTCCATGATTTAAAATTCCGTGTGTTCTAACCGGGAGTTATCACAGAAGGGTTGATCCTGGTGCTTTCAACTTATCCAGTCGGGCATACGTGATTAACCAATTTCACAGCAGGAGTTCATAATTTCAGCAACCCATTTAAAACATCACGAGGGGATTCATCAGTGCACACACAACGACCACCAATGACCTCAATTTTCAGAAAACATAAACCAACACAACTAAAAAGGATGATCACAAGATAAAGCATAAACAACGATCACAACCCCTTCCCCTTCTTTCTTTAGTACTTCGTTTATTATCTTCATTAAGGTTCGGTTCAACCAATTCCAGAGGAACAAAAATAACGCCCACCCAGCATGATACACAAAAGTGAGAGACGAGAGAAATTCCCTACTTGTTGATAGATGATCGACGTTTAGGCCGGGGGCGCGGAACATTACGGATAACGATGCGGCGGTCCCGATGCACCAGAAGAGCCACGATCGAAGAAGGGGGAAACCACGACCTAACCCTTAATTTATAAGAGCTGAGGACGGTTGAGGTGAAAACGCGAAACCGCGTAAGACGTGGAAGTCGTGGGTTGACCACGCGGCTCGACTCATCATTAAAGGTGCTGAGTGGTTTAAACCGACTCAGGAGTCGATTCAGTATCTAATTAAAACTTTTGTGCGCGTTACTGGAACAACTTGGCAAGGCCGGGTGACGTCGGCCGGTTCCGCCTATCGGTCGCACCGATCGGCCTCACCGATCGGCACTCCTTAAGGATCCGGATTTTGGCAAAGGGACCAAGGGGGGGGGGGTTTGGGTCATCACATCAGATACCTCTTAAACGATTCTTGTCCTCGAGAATCACAACAAACTAGAAGGAAAGGGAGGGTCCGAACAACCATCTTTGAAAGATACCTCTTAGGAGTGAACCTCTACTAACTAAAAACACTCCCTTATCAAGAAATAAGCAACATTCCACGCCAAACCGCCCGGTCTTGTGGGTTTGGGGAGTTTCCCTCCCCCATGTCAAGATATTATCCACTTTGGGCGACACTGACTCGCCCGCACGGGTTTAATCGCATCCACCTTAATGCGTCTTAATTAGGGGTCGGGTTCCCTCTTCCCTTTAGCCGGGGCTTTTCACACACAACAGAGGAAATAAACCAGTACATTACATAGCCAAGGTCAAACGTTCTACCACAGCAGGTACAAAAGGAACGAAGCTCAAAACAACTCGGGGTATTGGGCACGCATCTGTGCTTCCCTTTCCCACGTACTCTCCTCGAGCCCGCCATGTCTCCACAACACACGAACTAAGGGAATAGCTCGCCCACGAAGCACCTTCTCCTTGCGATCCTTGATCATCACTGGTTTTTCCACAAAGGTTACGTCGTCCTCGATGTGCAGTTCACCCCAATCAAGGACGTGTGAATCATCGTGCAGATAACGACGGAGCTGGGATACATGAAAGACATCATGTATCCTTAGCAGCGGCCGAGGTAACACTAGCTGATAAGCCACTTCGCCGACCCGCCGTAACACTTCGATGGGTCCGACAAATCTGGGGTAAAGCTTACCCCCCTTGCAGAACCTCCGTTGCCCACGCCGCGGGGAGACCTTCAAGACACGTGGTCTCCAACCTCAAACTCCAAGGGCCTTCTCCTAGTATCAACATATGACTTCTGTCGATCCTGGGCCGCCTTCATCCTTTCCCGTATGAGCTGAATCTTCTCTGTCGTGTTCTGAACTACCTCCGGGCCCAGGATGCCTGCCTCTCCTACTTCGGTCCAACACACAGGTGAACGACATGGCCTCCCGTACAAAGCCTCAAACGGGGCCATACCGATGGTAGAGTGGTAGCTATTATTGTAGGAGAACTCTACTAGAGGCAAGTATCGCACCCATGACTCTCCTGAGTCCAAAACACATGCCCGTAGCATATCCTCCAAGGTCTGGATGGTTCTCTCTGTTTGTCCATCTGTCTGGGGATGGAAAGCAGTGCTAAGGCGTAACTGGGTGCCAAACGCATGCTGCAATCCTCTCCAGATTCGTGAGGTAAACTGTGCATCCCTATCCGAGACTATAGACCTCGGAACTCCATGCAACCGTACTACCTCATTCACGTACTTTCGTGCCAAAGCATCCACAGTACATGACTCCCTGATTGCCAGAAAGTGAGCTGATTTCGTTAACCTGTCCACCACCACCCAAATGGCGTCGCACCCTCCTTGGTCCTTGGGTAGTCCCGTGACGAAATCCATTGAGATGTCATCCCACTTCCACTCCGGAACAGCTAAAGGCTACAGTAGGCTTCCTGGAACCCGGTGTTCAGCCTTCACTTGCTGACATACTAAGCATTTAGCCACGAATTCTGCCACCTCTCCCTTAACTCCGGGCCACCAGAACTGCCTTTTCAGCCCCTGGTACATCTTGGTAACTCTTGGTTGCACCGCTAGGGGTGAGTTGTGGAACTCACTGAGAACATTGCCACACATCACTCTTGGAACAAACAACCTTTTCTGGAAAAGCATCTGGTGCTGACCATCCTCTGTCCATTCTCTTGGAGCATCGTCCGGGTCAACCCGATCACGCATCACTTCGCACTCGGGGTCTCCCCACTGAGACTCCTCCACTTGTCGAAATAGATATGACTGCACTATTATCTGATATAGGTAGCCTCTTCCACTATCCATCTTCGCATTCATTTGTAAGGCAGCCAACTCCTCCATTGCCTTCCAGGAATTTTCCGACTCTCGGACCGCATCCTTTTCCGTCCTCCTGCTCAAGGCATCGGCCACCACACTGCCCTTTCCCTCAGTATAAGAGATTTCAAAGTCGTAGTCCTGGAGGAACTCCACCCATCTCCGTTGTCGCAAGTTCAAGTCCCACTGGGAGAAGATATACTTCAAGCTTTTGTGATCTGTGAAGACCACAAAGCATTCCCCGATGAGGTAGTGCCGCCAAAACTTTAGCGCAAAAACGACCGCTGCAAGCTCCAGGTCATGGGTGGCATAGTTACGCTCATGGGGGCGTAGCTGCCTGGACCCGTAAGAGATCACCCCTTGTTGCTACATCAACACGCATCCCAGGCCCTGTCCTGAAGCATCACAAAATACCTCATAGGACATCCCTTCTTATGGTAATCTCAACACTGTGGCACTAACAATCTTTTCTTTCAGGTAGCTGAAGGACGACTCGCATTGCTCTCTCCACACGAAAACCTGGTCCTTCTTGGTCAAAGCCGTCAAAGGGGCTGCTACTCGGGAGAAGTTGGGTACGAATCTCCGGTAGTAACCTTCCAGTCCGAGGAAACTCCGGACATCCGCCACATTCTTGGGTGCTGCCCAAGAAACAATTGCCTCAACCTTTGATGGGTCAACTGCTACCCCCTGCTCAGACACTACGTGCCTGAGGAAGTGTACTTCTCGTGCCCAGAACATGCACTTTGACAACTTCCCGTAGAGCTGGTGTTGTCGGAGGACTTCCAAAACTGTCCTCAGGTGCTCTGCATCGTCCTTTTCTGACCTTGAATAGATCTGGATATCGTCGATGAATACCACCACAAACCGATCCAGGTACTCCCGAAAGATGGAGTTCATAAGCCCCATGAACACGGCCGGGGCGTTCGTAACACCAAAGGGCATGACCACGAACTCGAAGTGCACATACCTGCACCTGAACGCTGTCTTCGGGATGTCACTCTCTTTCACCCTCAGCTGGTGGTACCCAGACTGCAGGTCGATCTTCGAGAACCATCCTGCACCTTTCAGCTGGTCAAAAAGATCATCTATCCTCGGAAGAGGGTAGCGATTCTTGATCGTCACCTGATTCAACCTCCTGTAGTCGATGCACAACCTGAGGCCACCATCCGCCTTCCTTGCGAACAAGACCGGAGCACCCCACGGTGACGCACTTGGACGAACATAACCCCTCTTCATCAGATCGTCAATCTGTACCCGCAACTCCCGTAGCTCCGAAGGTGCCATCGAGATTGGTCGAGAGCCGGGCTGCAGGTCTATCCCGAACTCGATATCACGTCGAGGGGGTAGAGTCGTCACCTCCTCAGGAAATATGTCCATAAATTCATGGACGATCTCTGGCACTTCCACCATTTCCACATCTACTGATTCTACCATCAGTTCGGTCAACAAGGAGAGGAGAGGTTCCTCCCTCCTGTTTCCCTTCGGACAGCTCCGCTCGCCGGTGAAGGTAACACGCTGGTCGTCCAAACCTGAGAACACCACCCTTCTTTGTAAACAGTCGATGACGGCGCACATAGAAAATAGCCAGTCGATGCCTAGGATGACATCGTACGACTGAATCTGTAGCAGAAGGAGATCCCTAACCGACTGATGTGGCCCCAACATCAGTCTACATCCCCGACAAACGAACAGCAAGTCGGTCTGACCTCTAACTGGTGTGCTCAACACCAGGGGCACTGGAAGTCTCTCGGCATCTAGACCCAAGGAACGGGCTAGACTGGGTGCAACAAAGGAGTGCGAAGCTCCGGTATCGAACAATGCATAAGCAAGAGTGCTAAACACATTGATCGTACCTCGAACAACCTCTGGCCCTGTTGGAACTGTTGCCTCTGCGGCATGTAGCTGTCCACGCCCAGCTCCCCTGCCCCTCGGCTATCGGCCACCTCCCCGACCACGCCCTGGTCGAGGTCCCTGGGGAGCACCCTGAGGTCGGCCTCCTCCTCCTATGTCTGCCTACGGAGGAGCGGGAGCTCGCTGTCCCTGCTGCTGCTGTCGGAAGGGTCTGGCTGGAAACTGCTGCTGCGGCGGATGCTGGGGATGACTGCCACTGCTGTACTGCACCCGATCGGGGCACTGACTACGGAGATGTCCAGGGCTCCCGCAGATGAAGCACCGTGGTCCCGAGCCTGAAGGGAAAGAACGTGGTCCAGGGGATCGAAACTGAAACTGCTGCGGTCCGATCCCTGCGGGTCGGAACCTGGAGGGTCCTGATGCTGGAGGCCTGGTGCTGACGGCCTTCCCCTTCGATGGTCCCAGCTGGATCCCTTCTCGTGACACTCCGCCCAGAGAATGCATCCTTTCCACCACTTCGGCCTTCTTCTGAACCTCTAAGTATGTCGAAAGGGTAAAGGGGGTGACAACACACTGGAGGGAGGGTCGGAGCGCCTCCTCCAAACGTCTTTCCCGAGACTCCTCATCAGGAAAGAGGTCCGGAGCAAAACGTAGGAGGTCCTTGAACTTGATTCCAAGTTCCCTCACGGACATGCTCCCCTGCTGGAGGGAGAGTAGCTCCTACCTCTTCTCCGCCTTCATTGTCGAGGAGAGGAACTCCGCCCGGAACTCCTTCTCGAAATCCGCCCAAGAAACCTCAGACTCTTTCCTATTCCCCAGGTGAAGCATCCACCACTGACGTGCCGCTCCTCGCATCTGGCTAACAGCCAGAGGAACCCAGTACTCGGTCGGGGCCCGAATCAGGCCGAAGGCTATAACTAACTCCTCTAGCCAGCCTTCTGTCTTCATATCGGAGGTGCTGCCCTCATACTTCTCGAGGGCCTGTCGCTGGAAGGCTCGAAGATTCTTCTGCCACTGGTCGTCCTCTTCCTCTCGATCAGATCTCTGCCGATTGGCCAAAGTAGTCTCAGGGGCCTCGATCGCCTATACCACATGTGGTCGCCTTCCAGGTGCCATAAATGCAAGGTAAACAAGGAATGCCTAAGCCCATGTAGTGCATAATATCGTTCTTAAAACTTCTTAAGATTTAAGTTATTCTTAATTCCCAAGACATCCCAGAAACACAAGAACACAAGTCATTATGATGCATGTACCATTCCTAGGGTCTCTACCCTACAATCAGTGTGGCCTCACTTTGTCGTTCGGTAGGTCCAGATTCCTTGCATCGGATCACGGGGGGCCCTAAAATCCCGTGTCCTAGTCGGTCTTCCCTGTCCCAATTCACGCTCCAAGGTCACCCAACACCGTTGCCTTTCCATCCCATGCAATCCTCACTGTGCCTAACTCCAGACTCCGTCCTATCTCTCAACCCCCCCTCTGATACCATTCTGTCACGATCCGCCTTCACCAAAAGGAGGGAAGGGTCAGCAGTTTGCCAGGACCTTCCTCCTTTAAGTTGAAGGAGAGATAATGACCCCCGAAACCCGCCTTCAATAGGTCCCGGAGTGGCGACTGGCGCCAAGGGTATAGAAAATTCTCGCAAATGGAAGGCATTACCCTTTTTATTTTTCAGGATCGGGAAATAAGACAAGTCAATCTCCCAAAAAGGGAAAGAAACAGGTGTAAATAAATAAACCCAAACAAAGCCCCCATGAATGTTTAAACAGTTTACAACAAGGTGCAAGTACAAAAAGAGGCTCAAGGTACATTACCAAAAGAAAACAAAGGTACGAAAACAGCAACAACTCCAACTGTCTGACTAGTAGGGTCCCGTACAGCCCTGGTAGTCCTCCTGGAAACCTGAAAGTAAACGTAGGGTGAGTATACAAGTACACTCAGTTGGGAAAACCAAGACTCTCGGGCACAAGTGGGGGAACGTACTAAAGTCCCGTGAGAAAAAGAGTAAACCAAACACCTGACAAGGCAAACTATCCATCCCAGGCCTCACCAAGGCTCACTCCCCAAATAACGCAAGTCAAGTAATATATATAATAAGAGCACATCGATATTTGGGTACCCCGCGCCACTTTCCCACTGGTTATTTAGACATCCTACGCATCAGACCAATCCCGCCATACTCACCGCAGTCCCACTGCCACACCCGCCCGCAGACACCTGGGCCACAACCACACGCAGTCCCACTGCTGAATCCCGCCCGCACACACCTGGGCCACAAATGTCACATGTAACCATGCCTGCAAACACCTAGGCCAGAACAACCACCGCCATGCCCGAAGACACATGGGCTAAAGGATCCACTGCCATGCCCGAAGACACCTGGGCCTCATCCCGAAGACACTTGGGAAACCACCTGCCGCACACACCTGGCCGACCACCACAACGCCCCGCCCGATGGTTCTTGGGCTAATAATGGACTTCAGGCCACCACAGCCTGCCCGAAGGTTCTTGGGCTGTCTGGGAAAGGGAGCAGAAAAGGATCTAATAACCAGCCACTAAGGATAGTGTTGGGAAAAACAACCTTCCCCCATAAATGGGGGTGTTCGGCACTAAGTGCTAAACTTGGGTGGGGCACGAATAAGAAACACAAAGCTACAAGTATAGATGTAGGTAAAAAACACTCACCCAAAGCATAGGTTTTCCTAGCCAACCTACAGAACACAACACCACTGCATCCAAGTCACAGTTCACAACCCTTGCCCACAAAACCATTTGTCCCATTCTTGTTTCACGTTTAGTTAAAAATGTTCAATTAATTTTAAGCACTACTGGGCAACTACCATAAGCATAACCAAGGAAAGCTTCAAAAGCATGGATCAACCAAAACACTCACACCCGGTTCTGCCAACAGAGGATCTCTTCCCAATTTGTGATAAAAAAAACTCACAACCACCGAAACCACACCAATAGGAGATCCCATCTCCCAAATTCACACAACCACCGAGAGTATAAAAGAACAGGGGATCCCATCCCGTCCCACATTTCCAGAAATCGGCCCGAAAGGAAAACAACCAACTACCACTACCAACACAAGTCATGGATTTTCAGATTTAAAAGACCTAACACACTCCATGATTTAAAATTCCGTGTGTTCTAACCGGGAGTTATCACAGAAGGGTTGATCCTGGTGCTTTCAACTTATCCAGGCGGGCATACGTGATTAACCAATTTCACAGCAGGAGTTCACAATTTCAGCAACCCATTTAAAACATCACGAGGGGATTCATCAGTGCACACACAACGACCACCAACGACCTCAATTTTCAGAAAACATAAACCGGCACAACTAAAAAGGATGATCACAAGATAAAGCATAAACAACGATCACAACCCCTTCCCCTTCTTTCTTTAGTACTTAGTTTATTATCTTCATTAAGGTTCGGTTCAACCAATTCCAGAGGAACAAAAATAACGCCCACCCCGCATGATACACAAAAGTGAGAGACGAGAGAAATTCCTTACTTGTTGATAGATGATCGACGTTTAGGCCGAGGGCGCGGAACTTTACGGATAACGATGTGGCAGTCCCGATGCACCAGAAGAGCCACGATCGAAGAAGGGGGAAACCACGACCTAACCCTTAATTTATAAGAACTGGGGATGGTTGAGGTGAAAACGCGAAACCGCGTAAGACGTGGAAGTCGTGGGTTGACCACACAGCTCGACTCATCATTAAAGGTGCTGAGTGGTTTAAACCGACTCATGAGTCGATGCGCGTTACTGGAACAACATGGCAAGGCCGGGTGACGTCGGCCGGTTCCGCCGATCGGTCACCCCGATCAGTCGCACCGATCGGTCGCCCCGATCGGTCTCACCGATCGGCCTCACCGATCGGCCTCACCGATCGGTCTCACCGATCGGCCGCACCGATCGGCCGCGCCGATCGGACTCACCGATCGGTCTCACCGATCGGCCTCACCGATCGGGCTCACCGATCGGTCTCACCGATCGGCCTCACCGATCGGCCTCACCGATCGGCCTCACCGATCGGTCTCACCGATCGGCCTCACCGATCGGCCTCACCGATCGGACTCACCGATGGGACTCACCGATCGGTCTCACCGATCGGCCTCACCGATCGGTCTCACCGATCGGGCTCACCGATCGGGCTCACCGATCGGCCTCACCGATCGGGTTCACCGATCGGCCTCACCGATCGGACTCACCGATCGGTCTCACCGATCGGCCTCACCGATCGGTCTCACCGATCGGCCTCACCGATCGGTCTCACCGATCGGTCTCACCAATCGGCACTCCTTAAGGATCCAGATTTTGGCAAAGGGACCAGGGGGGGTTTGGGTCATCACAATCATATCCCATAAAAATCTCTCAAGGTTAAATTATTCAAAAATATGTGCATAATACCACCTCTATGAATGAAACAATTAATTTTATAATCACCTAAATTAAGGGATTGTTGTAATAATAGATTTAGTGAATAGATATGATAATTCGTTCATTATATATTATATATATATATAAATTATTGATTCTATTATAAATACCAATAAACTATCATTATAAAATTAATTTCACTAAAATATGATAGTAAGAGGAAAACAAATCTATTTACGTTATCAACATTTATCCATTTATTATATTATTATAATTCATCGTAAATATAATAAAAAAAATTAATATTTTAATAATTAATTCAATATAATATCAAATTAGTATATTATACGAAGAGAATATATTCCAAAATCATAATCACACATAGATTATTGCATGTTATTATTTTAGTCAATTTAACAACCCACATGATCAAAGATATAAATTTTTGTCATGGATGGATATAAATAAGTAATTTTTGGAAATATTAAAAATTAAGGATAAAATAAACATTTTATAAGTATTACATAATGGTGATAATATTGCTAAGATGTTTTACTAATATACTGATTCTACTCATAGAATATAACTAAAATAGTGTCATCAATAGTTTCATCTCTACTAATAATAAATAAAAATATCATGTAATGTTATTATAAATTATTATAACCACGTGGAATATAAATTATAGAATCTTTTCTAATGTTCCGATTCTCAGTGCCGACCAAAGGTTCCACATGCCCGGTTGGTCACATTAATTTGAGCGCATTTCCCCCAACGCCAAATGTTGCCGACATGCAATGAGTTCCAAGGTCTTATTATGGGGAAACTATTCTCTCACGGGATGAGTATACGAAGTGGAATAACAAATAGAAAATAGTAGCTGAAGAAATAATTCCATACAACTGATGTAAACAGTAGAAGACAAATACTATATTCAACATCAATAAATATAAATAAATTATGCATGTCACATGTATCAAGGAATGTTGCTAAACATGTCCCTATGCTGGAAATACAATACAAAAACTAAATGAATGACCCAAACATGTTTTGAGTCTAATCCCAGTGGGAAACCACCAAAAGATCTATGCCAAATAGATAATGAATATGTATTATAAGGAATAAGAAAAAATGAGGAAATACTAAGAAGTACTCAATAGTAAAAAATCCTATAATTTTCAAATAAATTCATTTACATTGATTAATTATTAATTATATTGAATAATGAGATCTCTGGTATTAGCCTATGCTCTATATGCCCTAAATAACAGAAAAACATATGACTCGTAATAACATTTAAAGAAACTATTATGATAGAGTCCATGCTTGCTCTTTGGATCGGAAGGCTCATCCAAAAAATTAAATCCTTCAATACACAACCCTTTGGAAATGTTCTCACAGTCTAAATCATCTGGTTTAACATATCTCTAATTCAATAAATAATATAATGAACCTCAGGGAATGCCCGCACATTCAAACCCATTTGGTCTCACATAGCACTAAACATTTACAAGCGAACACATGGGTATCTCTCACGGTCAATACCCCCATGTTATGAAAATAAACAATAAATTATAATATCATGTTGAGAGCTCCCACAATCAATTTAATATGGTCCAATAATCATTTTATAATGACCCTTAGAGAAACTCTCATAGTCTAACCCCTCTGGTCAATGGACCCATGGTATCTATCACATTCAATACCTCTTCCCATCATAACAACAATTCCAAATTAAATGAACCTACCGTGGGAAGTTCTCACAGAAAATTACCTTTTCCCATACATTCAAAATGTGAATCACAAAGATCTAAAATAAAAAACAAATCTATCCTAACAACCCTATGCATGGAAAACAATGAAATCCTAACATTCATCAGATACCCAATGGTCATAATCAATCAAACAGGGAAAATAAAAATATAATCCAAGAAATAGTTCATATTCCTAGTCAATAACAATTAATCAAACAATCACTCCATAACATATATTAAATAGGGTAAATTATCCAAAACATGTAATACCCTAAAGAATATTATTTTTCACATTTAGGATATAAAATTAATATAAACTCATTGAAAGTCCCAAAAAACCTACCTTTATGTTGTACGATGAAAACCCTTGAACGTCGAACCATTGAATTGGCCTAGAACGATATAGATATACAATAGGATAAAATTGGTCAACCATGGATAACTCAAGAGAGAGGATAAATCCAGAAGAGATGCTACATGGGAAGAGAGAACTCATCTGTGGGAATCCAACACACCCATTGATGTCTCTATAAGATATTGTACATAGGAAAGGGAGGGCTCTATGTTCTCAGTCATATGTCGCTGTCATGTACAAAACATAGGGAGAGGAAGGTATTTCGAGAGATGATAATTGACCATTAATGATTGATCAAATAAAAAGAAAAGTACAAAGTGTGTTCATTTAATGTACAAACCATCTACTGGCGTCAACTAGACCCATATATAGGTAGTCTACTAGGTCACCCACAAGACCGTGTACTCAGACGTTACATATCTAGTACACGGCTGCATGTGGAAACCATGTACATGGAGTGTACTTAGGAGTACTCTGTGGGTACATAAAAAATTTCCAATAGTATTTTTTTTCTTTAGAAACAACCCTACATAAATATCCACAGTGATATAATGTTGGTTTCCCTCTCCCATGTCTCATATTGTACTCATCCGTGTTTCCGTAGCACCTGTACCAGTGGAATAGACCAACCATGGAGACCATCATGATGTGATTCACAATATGAATAGAGTTCTCCTAAAAAGAAATATCCACCTCCATCAACACCTCCATGGGATGAAAAATGTGAGACATCTCCAAAATGTAACATCTTAGTTGAGAAACATTAAAAACATCGTGCATATCTATGTTTTTATGAGGTAACAGTTGGCGATAGGAATCTGGATCGACTCTCTTAGTGACCTTGAATAGTGTAGAGTATCTTAGTGGAAGATTCCCCTATCTCTGGATCCTACTGTTTCCCATCATCTGTGTGACATATAAGAAATATTGATCTTCGTCCTCGATCTCTAGAGGTCGTCCCTATGGATCAACATAAGATTTCTGGTGAAACGTTGCAGTATTCTTCCTCTTCTGAATGAACTCCACACTCTCTGTTGTCTCATGGAAAAGGTGAGATCCTAGCATAGATGCCTCTCCTGCATCCAGCCGACATAGGGGTGACCAACATGGCATACAATACAATGCCTCATAATGGTTCCATCTAAATCATCTTCTGAAAACTGTTATTGTAAGAAAACTACAGTAGGGGTACATGCCTTTCCCTAGACCCCTCAAAATCCAAGACTCATTCTAAAAACATGTAATCCAAAACATGAATGATGAGCTTGAATTTTCCATCCTTATGGGGATGGTAAGTTGTATTCACAAGTACCTTCGTACCAAATGACCATTGAAGTCCCTTCTAGACATGAGAAGTAAATCTGATGTCCCTATATCAAATGATAGAATGTTGAACCCCATGAAAATTTAAAATATATAGGATTTCCAAAAATTCAAAATCTTCAACACGAAAGGACTCATAGATCAGTAAGATATGTGAATCCTTCATGTGTCTGTCAACAATAACCCACACTACATCATTCCCTTGCTGCAATCTTGAGAAAACCATCACAAAATCCTTCATGACATCATACCACATAAAATCAGGAATGGGTAACTACTGTAAAATACATGATGGTCGATGATGCGACACCATCACCTACAAATTGGTGGAACATCTCATAAAAAACCTGCACCAACCCTCTTCATACCTGGCCACCAAAACTGACTGTGTATATCAAAAAACATCTTAGTGCCACTATGTTGAACTAGGCAAACTGAGGAATGAAAATATCACATTAAATCTTCATGTATGTCAACTGAAACACATACACATCCTGGAAAATGCATGATCGCATCACATCCAATAGTCCACCCATGATTAGTGTCCACTCCCGACACACTCTCTATAAGGACTATGCATTCAGATTCTGATAGCATCCACATTCACAATCAATCTAGTAAATTAGAAGTAATAATTATTTGAGAACTAAATTTCTTCCCCTCTCTATAACGATCCTCCAAGTGAAACTCAAGGAATCGAGCCATAAGCCACCAATCAATGATGGCCTCTAGAACTTCATGTATTTGAGTCTTCATGTTCAATCCCTCAGCCATTGTGTTGCCTTTCCTAGGCAAGTAGGAATGATCAAAGTCTAATGAATGAAGGTAATAAACCCACCATTGATGTATCAAATTCTAATCATATTAAGTAAAGAAATTATTTGACTTTTGTGTTCATCGAATACCACAAAATTACCTCCAAAAAAATAATTCCTCCAACAATGTAAATAATGCAAGACTGCAGCTAACTTTAGATCATGCATCATGTAATTTATCTCATACGACCTTAAATACTAAGACCCATATGCAGTGACTCCTTCTGCCTATAATACCCTTCTCCCAGCAAAAATCATAACCCATCAGATTAAATGGTGTATCTCTTTCCAATCTATGCAAAAATTAGTATTTGTGCTGATGTCAATCTCCCTTTCGACTTCTATGAGGTTAAATCGTAGGAATTTGTCCACAAGTACATTCCACCCATCATGTCACACCCCGACCAAAGAAGCCCTTATTTTACTCTTTTCTTGGTCTCGGTCTGAAATTTTCAATGTTTCTTTGTGTTGAAGGGTTTCACGCCAGTGCGCAGTCATCGCATCGTTAGCGGTGACCGTGCGTTTGGCCCGGGGTGACTATGTGTTCGCACGTCGTTCAAATTTTTTAATTTTACGTTGTCTTTTTGTTATTTATACTGCTATTATTATTGTTATAAAGATTTATTTATTTATTATTATTATTATAAAGTTTTATTATTATTATTATATATATATATTATTATTATTTTTATTATTAGGGTCATTAAATTATTATTATTATTATTATTATTATTATTATAATGTTTTACTATTTTTATAAAGTTAAATTGTTATTAAGAATTGTTTCTATTCTTTTATTTAGTCTTTTATTGTTATTATTATATTATTATAAAGTTTCATATATATATATATATATATATATTTAACCCTAACCCTAAACCAGTTCCACCCCCCTCTCCTCTCTCTCCTTTTCCCCTACCTCCAGCCTAAGCCACCCCGCCTCCCTCTGTCTGCCTCGCCACTGGCGGCTTCCCTTTGCCTTGCCGCACCCCCGTCCGGCTCCCATCCCGGTCACCGCACCTCCTCCCTCACACCCGGCCTCCCGACCTGCCTGTTCCCTACGCCACCACCCCATGCCAGCACCCCCGGGCTGGCCTCCGCATGACCCCTAGCCTTTGCATGTCTCCTCCCGGCATCCCGACCGACCTCCAGCCCTCTCGACCGCCGCGCCCCGCTCTCCATCCCTCCGCGCCCAGCCACCGTCCCGGCCCCGGCTTCCTGTCGCCTTGCCCCTACTGCCTCCGCCAGTCCGCCCGCCGACCCGCCTTTCTCCTGACTCCTCCGAAAGCCCAACCGATGGCCTCCCCTCCCTCCTGCTTCCGCTAACCTGGCCACCACTACGCGGCCCCCGACCCTTACACGAACTCGCCACGCTGCCCCTGCCCTTTTTCTGGCGACCTCTAACCGACCTCCGGCGAGTCCCCCTACCGGCCAGCGGCCCCCGGCCCCCTTTCGGTGCACCTGCCAGCCCTTCCGGTGAGACCCCGCCATCGGCCAGCACATCCGGCGAGCCCTGCTCCGGCCAGCGACCTCCGCAGCCAGTTCCGGCATCCCGGCCAACCCTCCGGACACTTCCCAGCATTTGTTTCGGCACTCCGACGCAACCCCTGGCTTCCTCACGACCCACCTCCACTACCCGAAGTTATTCTGACGTCCCCTTCCCTATTCCGGTGACCCCGACTGCGTTCCACATCCCCACCGGCACCCCTTCTTTACTCCGGCACCTCCTGCCAGCGTCCCATGGCCTTTTCTGGGGCTCCGGCCAGCTCTGCCACAACGTCGGCAGGGTGCGTACCAGATTTTCGCCGTCCGGCCAGCCACCACCGTCTTGCACCAGGCATCGACACACTTGATAATCAGCACGCGACCTCCGGTGGTATCCCAGCCAGTGCGCGCCACCCCTTTTTCTGGCGCGCGACCCCGGCGGTCGAGCGCATCTACACCAAGGTTGTATTTTGTGGCTTATCTCTGGTTGAATATATTTTTATATCGGTGGTTTGTTGCTTTGTTTTTTTGCTGTTTGTTGTAGTGCGTCGGTGGGATAATTCTGCAACGTTGTGGTCTTCAGCTGGCGCATTCCTCCGTTGGTCGGGCACACCCCTACGCCGAGGTTATCTTGTGTTGGTTATATGTTTGTATTTATATTTATGATATTTGAGCTATTTTAAGTGTTCCATGTTTGTTGTAGTGCATTGGAGGAATGATTCCGCGATGTAGTGATCGTCGGCTTGCGTGTGCGTACGCGCCAGCGCGAAGAGTGTTCCTTCTTCAATTTCGGATGACGATTTCAAGGTAGGTTTTCTCCCACTGCACTTGACTATAACTTTATAAATTATTTATTCCTTGCCTTTTTATTTAATTTCTGTAAATTCAAATTATTATTAAATAGTATTCTTAATGCGGTGACCTGCTGAAAATGAAATCTGTTTAATTCTTGCATTGCACTGGAAGCGTTTTTCTTGGAATTAATTGTGTGGTTTTCTAGTGATATGGCTAAAAGAGTTCTTTTTGAAATGTTCAAGACATGTTGAGGTGTGATTGAAAATGGTTTTGGTGTGTGTAAAATGTAAAGTGTATTATTTATGGAAGTGGCGTTCTCTTAAAACATTGAATAGAGAAAATGCTCGTTTGGCCTTTAAACTTATTTTTGGAAACATGAAGTTTGGATCATTGGATGTTGAAAAATGTCTTCCTTTGACACGTGAATAAAATTTTGGATTTTCATTTGAGAAACAGCGTTCCCAAAAAAATGATTAAAGGATTGTTTGGCTCTTGATAAAAGTGGCATGAATTAGGATTTTGGAGAATGGTTTTACTTGTGACTCCAATCTGTTTCAGTTATAAAATGCTGATTTGAGTTTCTTAAATAATGTTCTAAGTGTGTACTGGTTGTCAACATGATGGTGTGTGTTGCTTCTGTTGGAAATGTTTTGGTATTACATGGTTTCTGAGGCCCGGTTGGCACTTTTTTATTATGTGAAATGATTATATGTATATATATATATATATATACTTATAGGGAATCTCTATAGGGGGACTTACCTTTGAGGGTTGTCGTGTAGCGGTGTCCGTGTAAGGGGTTGGCAAGTGCGGTGAGGTGAGTCACGTGTGCGAGGGCCTCCCACTTACACAGAATTATTAAAACCACTGTGGGTTCCTGGGCGTCTTCTAGAGAATCGAGTGACGGTTGCTAGCTATCCCCGATTAGACGGGTTAGTCCCCCCTTGGTAGGTAGGTACTATGGGGCGTTCCACTGGTTGGATGTTAGGGCATCCAGTTGGTTATTGAATGTGGAGTAACATTCCGGCAGGTAGTCTGAGCCTGAGTACGTCTAGGGGTTTTCTAGGGATGTTTAGGATCACCCACTGTTGCTTGTTTTTCCTTTCTTCTTTTTCCTTGCTTGTTTACTCTCAGTTGTCCTTTACAGCTTATATTATTCTACTTTGTGAAAAATGGTTTTCAAATGAAAATGATTTGTTCTATTTGTGAAAATAAAAAATTGAAGATGTAACATTTATTTCCATTTTAGAACGAGTTTGGCACTATTGAAAAGGAGTCCAACTTTTGGAAATATATAAGGGAAATGATTCTTGTTTTGATTTCAAGTAAAATATTCAGATAATCATTCTTTTAGACATTGTAGTTCATACATGGAATTTATAGATTATTTATTTATTGGTAGTGCTTTGGGATTAGTTGCTGGGCTCACCCACTTAGTACTCTTTGTTCTCACACCTATCTTTTATCTTATCAGTTACAGGTTACTTTGTGTACAAAGTTTCTCTGGTTTAGTCGCTGAGTGTTGGAGCGATGTTGGTTTTCAGTTGGGTGGGGACCCGTGGGGTCACGTGGAGGTACGTTGGTTGTGTAGTTTTTCTTGTATGTTTTGTTTAGTTCTTATTCTTTTACTGTTTCTCGTTTTCTTTTGGGCCAAATCGTTCCCAACTGGTTACTTTTGATGCCCGACACTAGTTTCCATCCCGGGGGGATCAGGAACGCCCCTCAGGACTTGCCGCGGACCGGCTCGGGTGACCGGTTTAGGGTCGACCTGGGCTGGTTCATGACAAAATTGTATCAGATGGAGGTTCTTGTTATTTGGGTAGTCTGGTAGGTGGATATTAGGACTGTCGGGACTCGAGAGGTAGTTACGGGAAGGACATCTTGAACCCTCGCCTATTCCACACCTCAGGTCGCCAGGGGTAGTCCGGGAATTGTGTCCTTGTCTCTTTCTGGTTTGTCTTGCATTGAGATACGACAATGGAGTCAAGCCGATGTTACATAGTAATTTCACATGGAGTAATGACCCATGTGTTGTTTGAGTACACAGTTCGAATTCCTCCTAGTGGTCGACACTGACATGGGACATGGCCCACTACCATGTCGCCAGGTTGAGCGTGACTATAAGTCCCTCACTCCAGTGGTTGATGCAAATTTGGATGCTACTATTGTTTTTGTCTGTGTAAGTGCGTTTTTGAAAAAAAAGGGTTTTTGAAAATTGGTCTGGATTCTTTTAAAAGACTTTAAATATATGAAATGAGTTTTAAAACTGAAATATCTTGATTTGGAAATCTGTTGTTTGCTTGAAATTGGTTAAGAATAGTTTGGGGTGAATCCTCAGGTCCTCTTTATGAACATTTTCACATGTATAAGAACGAATGGAAAGTGTATGTTGGTGCGAGTATGAATGGAAAGTGGATGAAGACATGTCCAACGGTTCATAGGATTACCTGGGTGTGTATTTGAAATTTAAGGCATGTCATTGTTTTCTAAATTGGTTTTTAAAGGGGAAATGGTTTTGGAAAGTGGTCTAGAAACAGGGTGGTTTTGGTATCTAGAATAAAAAGGGGATTTTATTTTGGGTTGTGTTTGTTTTTTTAGTCTTTGTTCTGACTTTTTTTGATGAAGGAACTTATATTGATGTTTCTTTTATTTGATATTAGTATTTGATTTGTGTTTTATATGTCTCTTAGGAAATGCCGCCCAGAAAGGTCTCTAAGGATTCTGATAATTCATGCCCAGTTTTTGGTCCTCCTCAGACATTACCTATTCTCCATGGTGATAAGGGTCTGATAGAGGCAGTGGAATGGCTCGAGGAAGTGGTGTGTATCTTTAAAACACTGGGAACTCTTGATAATGTTAAGGTTCGTGTAATTATGGAGTTGTTTGAGGATCCAGTTCTGGACCGGTGGAAGAGGGTTACCCCATTGTCAATGCAAGTTGGAATGACGTGGGATGTATTTAAAATCATTTTCATCCAATGGTTTGTACCTGAGAAAGTGAAGCTGGAGAAAAAGAGAGAGCTTGTGCATATTCAACAGGGTCAATAGACGGTGAAGGCATATGTTGACCATTTCAAGGAACTGATTTCCTTTTCTCCAGAGGTAGTGTCACATGATCTCATGAAGGCCTCTCTTTTCACCAGGGGTCTTCACCTCGAGATCAAGGAGTGAGTCCTCCCTTCTAAAGACCATTATTTCGAAAAGCTAGTGGAGGAAGATTTCTTAGCCGAGTTGGTTTCTGGTGCGCTGGTTGTTAGTACTTCAGCATACCCTGTTGTTCGTAAGAGTTCTCCCTCTGGTGTGGAAAAATTGCCAGAGATAACTGTTCCTAAGGAGTTATCCCCTTTGGTCCCAACTTCCAGTTCATCAGATCATTCAATGATATGCTATCAGTGTGGTTGTTTCAGGCATTCAAAGTCGTATTGTCGCAATCCTCCAAAGGCGTGTCATCGTTGCGGCTGTCTGGGTCATCTGGATAAGTTTTGTAGGAAGCGTCACATGAAGAGGATGCTGTGATTGGAGAATGTCAGTACCTGACTGTGAGGTAGGGGATGCTTCAGCCATCAGAGCCCCAACCACAGGTCTCGGGGTGAAGCTCGCGCACAGTCAGTTATTCCCAAGGCTGTGAAGCTTTGGTCCATGTTTTGTTCCATGTTGGCGGTGGAACAATTAGAAATATTTTCATATTTGTTTTCCTTCTATTAAAGTTTCAACAACATTGTAAATTCTTTGTTTTTCCATAAAGTTAATATGGACTTGTTCTATGATAATCCAATCAGACTTGTCGTGTGGATGTGATATTCTAAATCGTGTGTCTTTCTTAAAAGTGTGTTTGACCCTTGTGTGGGTTGACCTCGGTTTACTATGCTTGTCGGATGTGGTTATGTTTCATGGATTTCAATGGTTCATGTTTCCGACTCGAGTTTTGGTTATGTCTTTTCTGTGGGTTTCCCCTGGTGTTGAAGTTGTTGACTTTAGTTGAGGGTTCAGTGTTTCGACAAAGGTGTTGTTTTGATCGTGCTATAGGAGTCGGTTTGGATCAGTTGTGAGTTTCCACACTGGACCCGCCTCTTTGTGGTATTATGTTTTGGGTGTTAAATTTTCAAACAAGTTATGTTCTTGCGGTGGGGAGAACCCCTTTGTTTTCTCCCCTCAACTTCGGACTTCAGTTTTCTCTTGAATCTGTCGGGTGTGACCTGTGTAATGTACGTTCATTCCAAGATTCTCAGTTCTCTTTGGTTCCTTTAGTTCCATTGGGGTATGGACTTGAATATTGACTAACTTTTGGCTTTGTTACTTTCTGGGGGCAGAAAGTTTCTATGGTGGAGAGAATTGTCACACCCCAACCGCAGATGACCTTATTTTACACTTTTCTTGGTCTCGGTCTGAAATTTGCAATTTTTTTTGTGTTGAAGTGTTTTGCGCCAGTGCGCGGTCATCACATCGTTAGCGGTGACCGTGCGTTCGGCCCGGGTGACAATGTGTTCGCCCAACATTCAAATTTTAAAATTTTACGTTTTCTTTTTGTTATTTATACTGTTATTATTATTATTATTATAATGTTTTTATTTATTTATTATTATTTTTATTGTTATAAGGTTTTACTATTTTTATAAAGTTTTATTGTTATTAATATTTGTTTTTATTCTTTTATTAAGTCTTTTATTGTTATTATTATTATTGTTATAAAGTTTCATGTATATATATATATATATATATTTAACCCTAACCCTAAACTGGTTCCCCCCCTCTCTCATCTCTCTCCTTTTCCCCTACCTCCAGTCCGAGCCGCCTCGCCTCCCTCGGTCTGGATCGCCACTGTCGGCTTCCCTTCGCCTCGCCGCACCCCCGTCCATCTCCTGTCCCGGTCGCTGCACAACCTCCCACACACACGGCCTCCCGACCTGCCGGTTCCCTGCGCCACCACCCCGCGCCAGCACACCCAGGCTAGACTCTGCGCGACCCCCAGCCTTCGCAAGTCTCCTCCCGGCATCCCGACCGACCTCCGTCCCTCCCGACTGCCGTGCCCCGCTCGCCATCCCGCCGCGCCCAGCCGCCGTCCCGGCCCCGACTTCCTGTCGCCTTGCACCTACCGCCTCTGCCAGTCCGCTGGCCGGCCCGCCTTGCCCCTGCCTCCTCCGCAAGCCCGACCGCTGGCCTCCCCTCCCTCTGGCTTCCTCTCACCCGACCACCACTGCGCAGCCCCTGACCCTCCTGCGAACTTGCCGTGCTGCCCCTGCCCTTTTCCGGGTGACCTCCAACCGACCTCCGGCGAGCCCCCCTACCGGCAAGCGTCGCTAATCCCCCTTCTGACGCACCTGCCATCCCTTCCAGCGCGACCCCACCGTCGGCCAGCACCTCCGGCGAGCCCCGCTCCGGCCAGCGACCTCCACCGCCCGTTCCGGCATCCCAGCCAACCCTCCGGCCACTTCCCGGACCTTTTTACCGGTGCTCCAGCGCACCCCTGGCTCCCGCATGACCCGTCTCCACTGGCCGGAGTTATTCCGACGTCCCCTTCCCTATTCTGGCGACCCCGCCGGCATTCCACATCCCCACCAGCACCCCTCATTCGCTCCGGCACCGCCTGCCAGCATCCCCCGGCCTTTTCCGGCGCTCCGGCCGGCTCTGCCACACCTTCAGCAGGCCACATTCCGGCTTTTCGTGGTCCATCCAGCCATCACCTTCTTGTGCTGTGCAGCGACGCACTTGATAATCAGTGCGCGACCTCTGGCGGTCTCCCTGCCGATGCGCGCCACCCCTTTTACTGGCGCGCAACCCTGTTGGTCGAGCGCATCTGCACCAAGGTAGTCATTTGTGGCTGATCTATCGTTGATTCTATTTTTATATCCGCGGTCTGCTGCTTTTTTGTTTTGGTGTTTGTTGCAGCGCATTGGTGGGATAATTCCGCAACATTGCAGTTTTCAGTTGGCGCGTGCCTCCGTTCGTCGGGCACACCACTACACCAAGGTGATCTCGTGTTGGTTATATGTTTTTATTTATATTTATGACATTTGAGCTATTTTATGTGTTCCGTGTTTGTTGTAGTGCATTGGCGGAATGATTCCGCGATGCAGTGATCGTCGGCTTGCATGTGCTTACGCGCATGCGTGAAGCGTGTTCCTTCGTCGAGTTCAGATGACGATTTCAAGGTAGGTTTTCTCCCACTGCACTTGCCTTTAACTTTAGAATTTATTTATTCCATGCCTTTTTAATTAATTGAATTATATAAAAATTAGTATTAAATAGTATTCTTAATGCGGTGAATTGCTGAAAATGAAATCTGTTTAATTCTTACATTGCACTGGAAGCGTTTTTCTTGGACTTAATTGTGTGATTTTCTAGTGATATGGCTAAATGAGTTCTTTTTGAAATGTGCGAGACGTGTTGAGGTGTGATTGGAAATGGTTTTGGTGTGTGTAAAATGGGATGTGTATTGTTTATGGAAGTGGTGTTCTCTTAAAACATTGAATAGAGAAAATGCTTGTTTGGCCTTTAAACTTGTTTTTCGAAACACCAAGAGTGGATCTTTTGATGTTGAATTTTTTTTCCTTTGACACGTGAATAAAATTTTGTATTTCATTTGAGAAAAAGTGTTCCCCCCAAAAAATTATTAATGGATCGTTTGGCTCTTGATAAAAGTGGCATGCATTAGGATTTTGGAGAATGGTTTTACATGTGACACCAATATGTTTCAGTTCTAAAACTCTGATTTGAGTTTCTTAAATAAGGTTCAATGTGTGTACTGGTTTTCAACGTGATGGCGTGTGCTGCGTTTGTTGGAAATGTTTTGGTATTACATGGTTTCTGAGGCCCAGTTGGAACTTTTTGGAATGTGAAGTGATAATATGTATATATAAATATATAAATACTTATGGGGCATCTCTACATGCGGACTTCCCTTTGAGGGTTTTCGTGTAGCGGTGTCTGTGTAAGGGGTTGACAAATGTGGTGAGGTGAGTCACGCATGCGTGGGCCTCCCACTTACACAGTATTATTAAAACCACTGTGGGTTCCTGGGCGTCTTTTAGAGAATCGAGTGACGGTTGATGGCTAACCCCTATTAGATGGGTTAGTCCCCCCTTGGTAGGTAGGTCTTGTGGGGCATGCCACTGGTCGGCTGTTAGGGCAGCCGGTTGGTTATTGACTGTGGAGTACCCTGCCGGCAGGTAGTCTGAACCCTAGTACATCTAGGGGTTTTCTAGGGATGTTTAGGATCACCCATGGTTGCTTGTTTTTTCCTTTCTTTTTTACTCTCAGGTGTCCTTTACATCTTATACTATTCTACTTTTTGAAAAATGGTTTTCAAATGAAAATGATTTGTTCTCTTTGTGAAAATAAAAATTGAAGATTTAACATTACTTTCCATTTTAGAACGAGTTTGGAACTAATGAAAAGGAGTCTAAATTTTGGAAATAAATAAGGGGAATGATTCATGTTTTGATTTCAAGTAAAATATTCAGAAAAGCATACTTTTATACATTGTTGTTCAAACATGGAATTTATAGATTCTTTATTTATTGCCAGTGCTTTGGGATTAGTTGTTGGGCTCACCTACTAAGTACTTTTTGTGCTCACGCCTATCTTTTATCTTCTCATTTGTAGGTTACTTTGTGTACAGGGTTTCCCTGGTTTAGTCGCTCAATGATGGAGCGAGGTTGGTTTTCATTTGGGTGGTGACCCGTGGGGTCATGTGGAGGTACGTTGGTTGTGTAGATTTGCTTGTATGTTTTGTTTAGTTTCTATTCTTTTACTGGTTCTGGGTTTCTTTTGGGCCAAATCGTCCCCACCTTGTTACTTTTGATGCCTGACACTAGTTTCCATCCCGGGGGGATCGGGAACGCCCCTCGGGACATGTCGCGGACCGGCTCGGGTGACCGGTTCAGGGTCGACCTGGGCTGGTTCATGAAACATCATAGTCAGGCATTTCATTGGCACTGCTAAGCGTGAAAATTATTTTATAAAGCACATGTAGTAACCATCCAGCCATAGAAAACATCATAACTCAAATAGGTTCTTCTACTACTCCTAGAAAACTAGTGCTCTCACTTTATCTGGGTCTACAACGTCTATTGTCTCTAAGATTACATGAAAAAATAAGTGAATTTAGTCCATGAAAAAATGTCATTTTGAGTGCATATCATATAATTGATGATCACTTAGTGTACTCAATATGATCTCAATATGGGTGGCATAGTCTTCTTGTGTGTGATATTACAGTAAGATATTATCCCCATAAACTACCAATAAATAATCCATGTATGTATGGACCACTCAGTTCATTACATCCACAAAAACATCTTCTTCTTTGTTGAAACTGAAAAACATAACCAAATACTAATATAGGCCACACCTACTCTGAAAGGCTGTAAGAGGTGTATTTGTTGGTCTATCGGGAAACTGATGATAATTAGATATCATGACAATCATCGAGAACACCCAGGCACCTCAATGTTGATCATAGATCTCATCAATACATGGCAAGGGAAATCATTTATTGACCATCAACTGGTTCATCTTTTGATAATCTACAAAAAGTGTGAGTGTACCCACCAACTTCTTCACAAAAAGGATAGGATAACTACAAGGATAATAATAGGGTCCAATAAAACACTTTTTCTACATCTCCTCTAACTATTTATTGAGCTCTTGTAACACTGTTGTAGCCATCCTATAATGAACAATGCACACCAGTGCTGATCCTAGAACAAGATCAAATGAGAAATATACCTCTCCCTCTAGAGGTATATATGAAAATTCATCTGTATAAACATCTCTATAATAGTCCACTACTGGAGGAATGCCCATCTGTGAACTCCCTTGGTCATCCAAATATAATCTAGAAATCTTGGTTGTAATTCCCGCAACCCATGAGGCTCGGGTCCTGCACAGCTATCATGGACCTCCCAATCTCGGTTGTGTAGAATGTACATACCTTCTGGTGAAGTTAAACTCACCCTTTGGCAATAGAAGTCAAAAAAATATCCTATAAGGTGACTAACCAGTCCATTTTGACAATGACATAGATGACTATTATCTCATAGTCATATATGTCCCATGAGAAGTAACACCAACCAAACTCAAGAGGAAACTATTTCATTGACATACACTATAGGTCATGTGACCATACAAAGTGTCTAGCAACATATCATCCTCAGAGGTAAAGATGTGGATCTTGATGCTCTCCATAATGGTGATAGATATAAAATAATGTGAATCCCCTGTATCAATATGAGAAAGATAAAAGTGAAAAAACTAGAATTGTACCTCTAATCGTAGAGGGTCTTAAATCCTTCTTCTACTAAGCCTTGTCAATTGCAATAGTCTAACCTACAATATGGACCTTCAATGGTGTGTGATTGTCCTGTGCTGATCCACCATTTTGTCACTTCAAGACATATATATGAGTACAATTTTCATGTCCAGCTCATCTGGGTGAATGGCCTAAAAAATTACAGTTCACTGACTAATGAGAAATTGGTGGTCCTAATCCTGGGCATGTTGTCATAACTGATCTTCTATAACTGGCTACTAGTGAGGGAATCCTATAAAAACGCAGAAGAAGGCCCATCTTGCAACAATATCAGTACTCTACTGGATCATTTTAGAAATTTGGTCTCATATTCCCACTCTCCCTGCACTAGAAGAATACAACATTGATACATGATTAAATGTCACTTGAAAACTTCAAATATCGCTTCTTGTTATCTTTCAAATGAGTACCAGGACTAGATGCTAAAACACCTTGGCTCGAAGCTCCTAACTCCCTCAGATTGCGCTCGATAATTAGTACCTGGTTCTCTATATTAGTCACCGAAGTTAGCCTATATACATTCACATATGATCAGATGTCATGCATGAGACCATCCTCATACCACCTAGGAAATTATATCTCTTCACCTCCCAGAATAGGTGTGAAGCGATGAATCTCTTTAAAATGGGAAAAGCATTCCATCGTGGAAAGAGTTCCCTGTTCAAAATTTATGAACTATCGGGATTGGTAATCCCTTGAAGGATCCAGGTATAATTAATCATAGTAAATCCTCTAAAAATCATCCCAATAAACTTGTCGATGATTTCCCACATGTGAGATAACATCCCACTGTCTCTTATAGGAATCATGTAGCATGTTTGTCACAAGCTTCGCAATCCTCTCAGGAGGCCTCTCCAGGTTCTCGATGATGGTAATCCTGGCCTCCAACCATGTCTCTACATCCTATGGTCCTCAATCCCCTAAAATAGTTGGAGGATGTTGTGGCATGAACATCCTTGTCAACTCTCCCATTGTCGGGGCAGGATGCGGTTCTCCATAGAAGTGGTGAAACATCCCCAATAAATCGTCACTAAAATATGTATCAGCACATGAGTCTGATATATTAGTAGGAGCTAAAATGGTCATGAAAGGAGGATCTATCAGTAGTCTCATATCTACTATTTCAGGTGTCTGATCAGTGTCTTGTATTTGGCTTACAACCGGAGGATATCTTGGGGGGAATGACTCTACATAGTTAGTCTGAACCCTCTGTACAAGATTATAACGGATAACAATAAATAAGTTGAAGAATTTTATATGATAAAAAACATGCATATTTTCCAAAACAGGGTTTTAGGGCATATATAACCACTACACAGCTTGTTCTCTTATGTTTTTAACATGGGATGTTCCTCTACCAATCTTGGGAATGTATCTCCAATACACAAGCTGTGTTCCTCCTAAGACGGGGTGTGTATATGAATCTACCCTCCTTCCCATGTTCTATTACATGGGTAAGAATACACGGTTCACTCCGGGCTAATACTACATGACATGTAATCCCTAGAGAAAATGTATACTAGTTCAGATCCCTCTACATGTGGCGTTTGTCACACTATACTATACATGGTCTCCCATACCTGGTGTGTTCAATATTTTCACAACATGTAAAACCTATGATTCATCCATCCTAAATTTTGATCACATGTCCGGATACATTATACTCTACACACGACATGGAAAATCTAGACACGAAGTGTACTACCAAAAATTTCCCCACCACATGTCTCTGCACACAGATCCAGTAACACTGTTAAAGACTACACGGCATGAGCCAATGGTACACAATGTGTGAAAATGGTACATTTTGGGTACATATAGTACATTTTTTGAACCTAAGAAATGTTTTTTCATCCATAACAGAAGAAAACTTTACATGTGTTTATAACACCACATGCCTTGTTTTCTGGGATTTTAGACAGTATACCTTTGAAACATCTCCATAACCCGTAAAAGCATAAAATTTTGTCCATGGCATTAAAATTTGATACCCGATAAATCCCATACCCCCCCATGAATCAATGATTCTAATCCATATTCATCTCATAACATGAAAAAATTCAATTAAATTCAAACATGGTCGACCATATTTTTTTCCAAGAGGGCCCATAACAGCTCAAGGACACAATTTTGGCATCCATCATAATGAATCACTACAATTTCCAAATCCTTATCAGAATTAATAGTGTTCTATTAAGGAATATATCATAACAACAAGCATATCTTGCACAACATCTATCAGAATCCCTAGAAATCGGTAATAAATCCTAAATGGCATGAAAATAATTCATGACATGTGATCTCCTACTTGTTCTTATATGATGCATGTGATGGAATACCCTCATCTAATTTGGTGGAAACAGATATAAAAACTCAATCATATCAATGATAACAACAACAAAAAGTTGAATCCCCTAATGGGAAAATCAAATCAACTATAACAATTACAAAAACCAGATAAATGGAAATATTCGAGGTAAACTGGAATTTCCATATATACAAGTTGGCTACTCCCAAGAACAAATTATTACCCTCTACATATTACTTCATATCCCATTATAAAGTCTATATATAGTAATACAGTTATAAAAATAAACATCTTTTATTCCACTTTGTTACTTTCCAGATCCGAGTTCTGATCAATGGTTCCCCAATCGTTGTTGGTCACATGACCTCAAGCGCATATCCAAAAATTCAAGATGCTTCTGACTAGCAGTGAGGGAAAATGTCATATAATGTGGAAACAATTATCTCATTAGAAGATTATACAATGTGTAATAAAAAATAGAAAACAGTTACAGCAACAATAATACCATACAATATGATGTAAACAGTGGAAGCGTGTTAGTATAAACCATCACAACATATATAAATAAATGATGAAGGCCACATGTATCAATTAATTTAGAAAATAGTTACAATTATGGAAATAAAACATTAAAAAAAAGTATAGAAAATAGTAAACACCAAAATAATCTCAAAACTCAGCTTGGTCTAATGGTCTCCAGCACCAACAACAAATCTTGTACCTGATGAAGAAGGGTTTATTCCCTTATCTAAACATGAAACCATATAATCTGTTTGGTTCCAAAAGCATGACCCAAACATGGTGTGCGACTAATCATAGTATTCAGTTACAAAAAGATCGTTTCCTAACAGTTAGTGAATATATATAGCTGGTAGGTACTCAAAAGTAAAAAAATCCTTTATTTTTCAATTAAATTCATTTTCATTTGTTAATTATTCATTCCATTGAATAATGAGATCTAGGTATCTTGACTTTGATTTTTATCTCCTCTATGAATGAAAAAAAATGTATCATAAGACAATCTAAACTAACAAGTAAGACCAAGTCTAATCTTATTCTTTGTCTTGGAAGACTCATAAAAAACATTCAATCATTCAATATTCAACACACTATGAACTTTGTCAAAGTCTAACACATTTCGTTAACATATCTTCAATTAAATAAAATATATAATAAAAAATGTACATGTTAGAATTGAGATAACAACTATAGTACCTACCACCAAAACAATTGGACCTTCAACACTAGTCATTGAGTTAGAAAAATATTGATCTCACTCCCATTTCCTATATAGAGGATGATTGTGATTCCCCACCACTACACACAGATTTAGAGAGAGATTAGACTCTACCATAGCTATCCACACTATGAAGTATTGGACATTAGGAATGGACTACACCATATTCCCTTTATATTTAGTGTTGGCATGTTGAAGCTTCACCTCACTAAGTTATTTACCGAGTTAAATGGCCATCTCTTCTACATTTCTAACACATCCTTCTACTAAATTGGATGTTTCCCAAATGCTTCTTATAATATTTATTATACATGCGATGTTATACTTTATTTCTACCTCTCTCATTATCAATGATACACCCTAAAAATGGTTCCATTGATCTCTTATTTTCATAGAATTTATGGGTCCATTACATCTCACCAAACTCTAGTTCGACATTCATAACACCTAATACGATCTCTTTTTTGTGGTCATAGTATCTGTTTTTAATATTATTCCATAAATGAGGTCTCAGTACCTTGAAAAAAAAATCAACCTTTCCATAAGGATCCATGAAAAAGAAAGATGCGTTATGTGACAGCCTTTTGGTGTTCATATAACAAACTCCAATGGATTCATTATCCTTCTGCTTCATCATGATAAATTCATTCTCATTTTTCATTCTCATCAATCAAATGAAATAATTATTAATGAAAATATCTTTTAACTCCTATAAACCCATAGATTCAATAAAAATATTATCCTTGTGTTTTTAATCAATTCCCACCACTTTTCAATTTATCCATCTAAGTGGTGTAGAGACATGGTGACATTCAATTCCTTAAAAGTAAAATGTACATAAAAGATATTTTATATAGAGCATGTACACTATTTTTCAATCAATGGGAAGATAGATCCACTAAATGTTGGTGGTTGTTGATGAATACAGTACTCAACACAATTTTTTCCCATTCATGGTGATATTGGTATCTCATCGTTAATGAAGTTATTTCCTATAACGTGAGTCATTTGTTTCATCATTCTCATGAATGCTTCCATTCCAGCATCAATTAGGGGGATATAATCACATGGTCTAGTTTGGTCACAATTATCTCAATTCCCCCTATTTTTTTTGCCATTTCATAATAGAGGAAAAACTTTGTGAGAAATTTGTTTCATTTATGAATCTTATAACTCTAAAGATTTAATTTTAAAAAAAATGATGATTAAACATGTTATTCATTCTAAAAAATTACATTTTCAATAAATATTTTTTAATGGGTCATCAAAACCTTATGATTCACCAAACATATCCCCCAGGACTGTCAAAACAATAGTGCATCAAGGACCTTTTTCATGCACCATTTCCCATTTGATTCTAGCTCAATGTGGTATTTTCAGGTTTTACCACTTGATACATCTATTACATATCCATATACACTTGTTTGTAACCAAAAATGGATATATTTGTTTGAAAACCACTTAATTAATATTTCACCATAATACCATGATGTTTCCTAATTAATGAATTTTTTATAGCATATTCATAATGTTTTAAAATCATATTTTTCCCAAATAAACAAACTATCAGTTGATACCAACTATTCCATCCAGACTTTTTATTACATATATTTACATGGCATTTTATAAGGAAATGATCTTTTAATGTTTAGTGTCCTAGAAATAAGGCATATAATACATGAAAAGAAAAAACTATATTCTATTCCACATGAAAGTATTATTCAAGGTTCATCCAATGTAAACTTTTCTAATCTCATAACAATGGGTCATACATTAAATGAAACGGTGAACATAAGAACCAAAAATGAATAACAAGTGAAAGAATTTACATATGAACATGAGAAATATCAATAAGAAAATGAGGAATTTATTAAATGAATGACAATGAACAAATTAACAATAATACTATGAATCATAACATGAAATTTTTTCCAAAAAAATTGATTTAGACATTCATAAGAATATCACAAATGTCCATCCCCAAACTGTCACTTCGAAACTACAACATTTATCCCCAAAGGTACCATAAAAGTTAAACCAAATAGTGATCAATTTCAGTACATAGTAAATTGGAGTGAATTTAGGTAAAACAATTAAGATTTATTTATTTTCATGTATGAAACATATATCATAATCAAACACTTCATAAATAACCCATGGAGTATAAAAAATGGGATTTATATCATAATCATGTCCTTTTAAAGAGCTGTTAAAGACATGATCATTATTTCATTTATATACCACTGAAAGGATGAAACACCCCGAGATTTTATGATAAGTATTATTTTTAATTTATTGGATGTCATGTTTTTTTTTGCTACACCAAGATTATCTTGTTCTATACGCAACACCGTATTATCTTGTAGTATATGCAACACAATTCTCGGATTGTGTTACACACAATTTCAAGTTCATTTGATAGAAGTTATTCTACGAAACATTGAGTGTATATATATATATTCAATGTATAAAAGAAATATGGTTGGATTTTGTTATATGAAACTAAAAGGATTCTTGCACTACACGCAACCCAGACTTGGCTTTCATTACACGCAATCGCGACCTTCCTCGATAGCATGTGTTGTACGCAATACCAGGTTTCACTAAACAACGATATATGGTTATAATATTGACACGAACTAGCCGTTATGAATATAATTAACCAAATTTTTAATTTTATAACATCATTATTCATCTTATAAATTTTCGAAAACATTTTATGTGAACAAAATAAAATTTTCGGGTAAAATAAGTATTTTTCCAAAAATGTAGTTTTGTAACCTTTTGATGGCACAGCCACATTAAATCTAGTTTTTGACATGTTTATAAGTTCAATTTTACAAAATAAAATTATTCTTTGGAATAAGGATATAAAATTTTACCTTGGATAAAATTTTCATGTTATTCTGATAACTTTCATATTTTAATGAATAGTAAAAACACGCTATATTTTAACTAAAAAAACTTTTTTCATCGTAATAATTTATGTGGTAATATTATAGTATTAAATGGTCTTAAAATATAAATAGAATATATTTTTACCATTTAATATAATATATGTCATTAGCATTGATTTTACCTTGAATTCGTTGGTTAAATCAATTCAGTCTTTTGTAATATTTTAAACGAAACCCCATTTTCTTTCGACAATGGGATTAATTTTAATTTAATTTCTGAAACATATGTGTAATGAATTTGGAATAATGGATTCCATATTTGGAATAAGTGGGTCCAAATTATATTAATAGACAACTTTTTATTTTTGGGCATCATGAATAGTAACTACGGTAAATTTTATTTATCATAGTTAAAGGTAAATTTGGTAATTAAGGGTAAATATAAGATTATAAAATTACCCTAACACCTGAAAAAATCCTATCGGATGACTAAAAGTCTACCCATATCACCTAAGGGTCGGATTAGAATCATTTAATGGACTTTTTTCCATTAAAATAACTTCATTATTATTAAAACCAATGAAAGTGACAACATGTCACTCTCTTAAATCTAATAAGTATATTAATTTTACTTTAGTGATAAATTTCATGAAACATCGAACATGAATAGTCTCCAGAAATATAATGAAATTATTTACATCATATAAATTTATTTATAATTTTTAGGGATTAAATAATTATCATTAATTGTGACACAATAGTGATGTAGAAATTGTTTATCTATTGAAAATCAAGAAAATAGTTTTTATTAAAATAAGAGTGACCATAAAAGGCACAAAACCCATAACAAAACATATTGGTCATGTAACATTAAACCATAATCATCCAATGATATAATATTTGTCCATTTGGAGCCTTATAAAAGAGATTATGACACTTATATTATTTTATTTTAAATGATTCCAGAGTTGTTACCTTCAAAATTTAATAAATATAACAATTTAAATATTGTGATTTTAAGATGATAAATTCGAGTAAAAGTATTATTGTGAAATATAATAGATTTATATACATCATAGGATTTTATTTTTAATTTTTATGCAACAAATAAGTATATTAAATAATTATCCAAAAATGATGTAGTAATTATTTTATTAAGAGATAAACCAAATAAATGATTTTAAAAATAATAAAATAAATATTATATGAACTATTTAATGTTCTGCACTAATTTTCTAGATACATATAACCTTTTATGAATCTATTAAATCTTTTATTTCGAACATAAATTCCTTATATATTTTATTTAAATTCAAATAAATAAATAGTGTCAAAATTGACACTATTGTTATTTTATAAAAATAACATATTATAAAATTGTTTAAAAATCAAAAAAATATTTAAAAATTATAAAATTAAAATTATATGGTCTAAAATGTTATAAAGTATCCAATAATGGAAAATTAACAACAAATACGTAATTATTTTTTATAATTTAAAATTTAGAATGTTATTACCACAAATAAAATTAAATTGATTAAATAAGGATAAATCAAGTTGATAATGTTTTAAATAAATTCCTAACATGTCCAAATATTATTTGATGATGAGATTACAACCCTATCTCATCTAATATTCGGATGTGAGTCGTTTTGGATGTTTTTATGTGCGGTTGGGATTTTATATAAACTAATATTTCTTCTATTTCCAAAGGTGCCCCTCTCCTCCTTTATAAAAGGGCACCTCCTCACTCTCTTCCTCACACCACATTGAGCCTTCAAGCTCGGCCAACCCCTGACAAATTCTCTTCTCCACTTTCATAGAAACATCCTAGAGGTTCTGGTCTTCTTCAAAAACCAATTTTAGTGCCCTAAGAGGAGGTCTCAAAGAGGCGCTTCAAAGAAGAGGAGGTTCAGATAAGTATGAAGCATTTCAGACCTAAGGTAAGGGATAATTTTGCGAATCTCATTTTTATCCGAGATTGCTTATTCGTATGTATTTACTGGGGTTATTTATATCAGCAAAGTAAATGTTTTATAAAAGTTTTTTCATGTATGTTTGAATTCCTTTTTACCCATTTTTGACTTTTACTACATGGTATGTATGGAATCATTCTTTTGTTTACGTTACGAGGTACTTTTTTGACTTTTCCGACAAAAGTACGCGGAGAATGTTATTTTTATCTTATACAGCATGAACGGATTTTTACAGTTTCATAAAGCCTCATTTTCATGAAGCTTACTCTACATGCTTTTATGACTATTTTCAACAAAATACTTTTATTTTAAAAGTTCATGGCATTTTTTGAAAAGAAAATGATTTTGACGAAGAAAGGATATTTTCCTCCAGAATTCCTTTCAAATGTTTTCTCAAAACCATTTTCCATCTAAGATGACATTATTTGATATGGGTATGTTTCAATTTTAATGTCTCTATGATTTACATAGTTCACATTTCTTATGATGAAATTTCCATTTGTTTTATATGGATTATGTAATTATGGGATGATGTTTATGAAACCCATTTTTTTCTTTGGGTTATGATGGATGTTTTATGTTTATTTTGTGGCACAAGTAAGAATGATTTCATTATGAGATGGGTGGGACCAATATCTCCCTCCAATTCATTGGGTAATGATTTATATCTCATGAGATAGACATGGTTGGAACGACAAGTTAAACTGGTTCATTAATACAGGACTGGAATGAGGAGTGAACTCGATTCAGAAAGGGAATTTGTCCACTAATATGGTCTTGGTAGCAATGCCTTGGATACTATGGAAATCAAATCATGTGCTTAATGGTTTCCATAATTACATGTTTTATTCACATGCTATTTTATCATTATTGATGTTCCATTTTGATGTATGCCTTACGTACTTCCAAGATTCATGTCTTTGCCCAAGATTTTGATGTTTAGATTTTATGTTCAAGTTTTTGAATTCAAATGTTTATGGATTGTTTTATTTTCTCTATGTTTACCCTTACTGGGAATTTGAGCTCACCCCTTTTATGTTTTCTTTTCCCCAGGATATAACGAAAGGTTTTAGGTAAGAAAAAAAGGGGAAAATCTTTATTGGGAGATGTAGAAGATCTTTCACCACGATTATGAAGATTTTATTCCAAGTTTCCAAAGACACTAAAATATTACGGTCCTTGTGTGTATGTTTTTGTTGTGTATTAAGTATTCCAAAAAAGTAATGTAATCTCCATGTACACCAAGCTTCGTGCCTCTATAGTTTGTATTAGAGGAAAGGTTTAGTCACGCTTTAGAAACAAGGATGCGAGAACTTTAGTGAGATCCCTAGAGATATTTCTAAGGTATGTCTAGGGATGTCTCTAAGTTTACGTATATGTATAGGTTATAGTCCTAGAATTATCGTAAAGATATTATATTAAACCTAAGATGTTAGATATTGAAGTTACTCCCCCTTTATTATGATTTTTTCCTCTCACACTATTCTTTTTGGGTTTTAGAAAATGGCTGGAAACAAGATGATTCACGATAATGGAGGATATGATGGACAACAGAATGGTATTATTCATGAGCAACCAAATGAAATTGGATTTGGAAGTACAAACATCATTATTAATCCAAATCAGCAATTTCATTATATGATCAATAAACTCAAATTTGGTAAGTTTCCTGACTCGGCTAATAAGAGAAATATGGAGTTTCATGATGATCATAGAGGAATGAAAGTTCAATTTCGCTTATGTAAATCATGTGGGAAGATGCATCCAGGAGAATATTTCAAAGGAACTGGAAGATGCTTTGGGTGTGGAAAAGAAGGACATAAAGCTAGTAAGTGCAACGGAAAAGTTTCAGTTAACACCATGGATAAGGATAATGGTATTGCTACGACATCAAAAATGGTTAAATGTTTTAAATGTGGGATGTACGAGCATTATGCAAACCAATACCCTAAGGGAAAGTTTTTTGAAGAGAATCAGTATGGTCGTATGGGTAATATTTTTGTTGATGATGATGAGGAGACTACAAATGACATGTGAGATGAAATAATTGTTGAAGCTCGGTCAATGGTTTAAGAAGGTAGTGGAATGATTACATGTTTATCAAGTGTAATGCTGTATAAGTAATCTCATGATACTATGGAATAAGGAGACATCTAAGGATTGTTACACTATTGTCCTTTCATAAGTTTTGAAAGTGTGTGATGAATGGTACCGTTATTTTTAGAAAGTAGATGATATGCGCATAATGAAGGACTGATATAAGGAGAAGGTTATATCATGGTTTGAGTATATAGAATTTTTGAATTTTGGTATGTGGAAAGAGTTAACTTTTGACAGTATTCATGTTTTCACTAATGTTTAATGGGTATTCATTTTTTAAGAGAATACATGATTAAGGTATTCACATGATTGGAATGTGACCAACAAGATAATGGGGGATAAGTGATGGTTGGTTGATGACATTTCAAGTAATATTTTTCTTTATACTATGAGCTTGGACCGAATTATTTTAGATAAAGATTGGAATGGATTATGTTGGAAATAAGATAGTATAGTTTAAGGATATAACTTTTTTCGATATTATTGATGTGATGTTATAGTAATATAGTTTTATAAAAAATACAACCTGCAGGACGGGCGATAGCCCATCGCGTCGGAGAAGGCTGTGGGAATCGAACCCACAACTGAAGTGAAACTGGCCTTTATCGCATACCACTGGCCTACAGGAAGTCCCTAGTTAGTAGAAACTAGTTGTATTTTATTAAGAAATATGATATATAAAGTATAAGTTCATTTTTGGAATCGTATATGATTAACCTCACCATAGATGGACTTATGTATATTTGATAACTTTTTCTAACCTTTTGTTTAAAATAGATGGAATGACCCACCATTCTATCACATGATCTGTTAACACTTCACAAATAACAAATTCAACTTCATTTCATTAAGAGATGAAGTGGAAATTGTTCAAAGCACGAACAACAGTGAGATTGTACCAAAATCAAGCAGGTATTTCTTCTATTTCAAAATTTTCAACTTTAGGGAAATTATCATGAAAACCAAAAATGTTGTCCTAGTGCACTTATATCCGATGAATCAGATGGTACCTTATATAATCATTAATTTATGGCTTTTTGATTGTTGGCTATTTCATAGCCATGTCCTCTACCACTCTCCATCAGAACATGATGGTTAGATTTTTCTTCCATATCCATATTTTCATCTATGTTCTCCTATATGGAAACCCAATGATGAGTTTATTTGGGTAATTGTTTGATTTCATACTATAGTTTTTAAAATTTTGTTTTAGTATTCCTTTTTACGACGTGGGTTTCAATGAATAGTAAATGATTTATAACCCCGATGAATTTCGAGGGAGAAATTCATTTTAAGGGGGGTAGAATGTAACTCTCCGAGATTTTATGATAAGTATTATTTTTAATTTATAGGATGTTATTTTTTCTTTTTCTACACCATGATTATTATGTTCTATACGCATCACCGTATTAGCTTGCATTATACGCAACACAATTCTTGGATTGTGTTACACACAATTTCAAGTTCATTTGATATAAGTTATTCTATGAAAGATTGAGTGTATATATATATATATATTCAATTTATAAATGATATATGGTTGGATTTTGTTATATGATACAACAAATGAGTCTTTCACTACAGGCAACCCTGACTTGCCTTCCATTACACGCAATCGCAACCTTTATCAATAGCGTGTGTTGTACGCAATACCGGGTTTCACTAAACAACGATATATGGTTATAATATTATCACGAACTAGCTATTATGAATAGAATTAACCACATTTTGAATTTTATAACATTATTATTCATCTTATAAATTTCCTAAAACATTTTATGTGAAAAAAATAAAATTTTTGGGTAAAATAAGTATTTGTAAAAAAATGCAGTTTTGCCGCCTTTTGATGGTGCACCCACATTAAATCTAGTTTTTGAAATGTTTATAAGTTAAATTTTACAAAATAAAAATATTCTTTGGAATAAGGATATAAAATTTTACCTTGGATAAAATTTTGAATTATTCTGATAACTTTCATATTTTAATGAATAGTAAAAACATGCTATATTTTAACTAAAAACAACTTTTTTCATCGTAATAAATTATGTGGTTAAATTATAATATTTAATGGCCTTAAAATATTAATAGAATATATTTTTACCATTTAATATAATGTATGTCATTAGCATTGATTTTACCTTGAATTCTTAGGGTAAATCAATTTAATCTTTTGTAATGTTTTAAACAAAAACTCGTTTTCTTTCGACAACGGGGTTAATTTTAATTTAATTTCTGCATCTTATGTGTACTGAATTTCGAAAAATTGACTTCATATTTGGAATCAGTGGGTCAAAATTATATTAATAGACTACTTTTTATTTTTGGGCATTATGAATAGTAACTACGGTAAATTTTATTTAACATAGTTAAAGGTAAATCGTGTAATTAAGGGTAAATATAAGATTATAAAATTACCCTAACACCAGACAAAATCCTATTAGATGACTAAAAGTCCACCCATATCACCTAGGGGTCAGATTAGAATCATTTAATGGACTTTTTTCCATGAAAATAACTTAATTATTATTATAACCAAAGAAAGTGACAACATGTCACTCTCTTAAATCTTATAAGTATATTAATTTTATTTTAGTTATATACTTCATGAAACATCTAACATAAATAGTATCAAAAAATATAATGAAATTATCTACATCATATGAATTTATTTATAATTTTTGGGGATTATATAATTATCATTAATTGCGACACAATAGTGATGTAGAAATTGATTATCGATTAAAAATTCAAGAATATAGTTTTTATTAAAATAATATTGAAAATAAAAGGAACAAAACCCAGACCAAAACATATTTGTCATGTAACTTTAAACCATAATCATCCAATGGTCGAATATTTGTCCATTTAAATCCTTATAAAAGAAATTATGACACTTATATTATTTTATTTTAAATGATGCCAAAGTTTTCACCTTCATAATTTAATAAATATAAGAATTTAAATATTTTGATTTTAAGATGATAAATTCGAGTAAAAGTATAATTGTGAAAGGTAATAGATTTTTCATCATCATAGGATTTTATTTTTAATTTTTATGCAACAAATAAGTATATTAAATAATTATACAAAAATGATGTATTAATTATTTTATTAAGAGATAAACCAAATAAATGGTTTTATAAATAACAAAATAAATATTATATGAACTATTTAATGTGCTCCACTAATTTTAGAGATACATATGTCCTTTTATGAATCTATTAAAGCTTTTATTTCGAACATATCTTCTGTATATATTTTTATTAAATTCAAATAGATCAATAGTGTCAAAATTGACACATTGTTATTTTATAAAAGTAACATATTATAAAATTGTTAAAAATCACAAAAATATTTAAAAATTATAAATTTAAATTTATATGGTATAAAATGTTATAAAGTATCCAATTATGGACAATTCACAATAAATAAGTAATTATTTGTTATAATTTAATATTTAGAATGTTATTACCACAAATAAAATAAAATTGATTTAATAAAGTTAAATCAAGTTGATAATGTTTAAAATAAATTCCTAACAGGCATAAATTTTATTGTTTGATGAGATTATAACCCTATATCATCTAATCTTCAGATATGAGTCATTTTGGATGTTTTAATGTGGGATTGGGATTTAATATAAACTAATATTTCTTCTATTTCTAAAGGTGACCCTCTCCTCCCTTATAAAGGGCACCTCCTCCCTCTCTTCCTCACACCACAAAAAGACTTCAAGCTCAGCCAACCACTGCCAAATTCACTTATCCACTTCCATATAAACATTCTAGAGGTTCTGGTCTTCTTCAAAGACCAATATTAGTTCTCTAAGAGGAGGTCTCAAAGAGGCGCTTCAAAGAAGAGGAGGTTCAGATACATACGAAGCATATCAGACCTAAGGTAAAGGATAATTTTGAAAATCTCATTTTTATATGAGATTGCTTAAACGTAAGTATTTACTGGGGTTATTTATATCATCCAAGTCCGTGTTTTGTAAAAGTGTTTTCATGTATGTTTTAATTCCTTTTTACCCATTTTGACTTTTACAACATGGTATGTAAGGAATCTTTCTTTTGTTTACGTTACGAGGTACTTTTTTTGACTTTTTCGACAAAAGTATGAGGAGAATGTTATTTTTAACTTATAAGACGTGAATGGATTCTTATAGTTTCATAACTCCTCATTTTAATGAAGCTTACTCTACATGATTTTATGAGTGTTTTCAACAAAATAATTTTATTTTAAAAGTGCATGGCATTTTTTGAAAAGAAAATGATTTTGACGAAGAAAGGATATTTTCCTCAAGAATTCATTTCAAATGTTTTATCAAAACCATTTTCCATCTAAGATGAAATTATTTGATATGGGTATGTTTCAAGTTTAAAGTCTCTATGATTTACATGGTTCACTTTTCTTATGATGAAATGTCCATTTGTTTTATATGGCATTGTGAAATGATTGGATGATGTTTATGTAACCCATTTTATTCTTTGGGTTATGATAATGTTTTATGTTTATTTTGTGACACAAGTAACAATGATTTTATTATGAGATGGGTGGGACCTATATCTCCCTCCAATGCATTGGGTAAAGATTTATATCTCATGAGATTGACATGGCTGGAACGACAATTGAGACCGGTTCAGTAATACAGGACTGGAATGAGGAGTGAACTCGATTCAGAAAGGGACTTTGTCCACTATGATGGTCTTGGCAGCAATGTCTTGGCTACTATGGAAATCATATCATGTGATTAATGGTTTCCAGAATTACATGTTTTATTCCCATGCTATTTTATCATGATTGATGTTCCCTTATGATATATGCCTTACGTACTTCCAAGATTCATGTCTTTGCTCAAGATTTTGATGTTTAGATTTTATGTTCAAGTTTTTTCATTCAAATGTTTATGGATTGTTTTATGTTCTCTATGTTTACCCTTACTAGGCATTTGAGATCACCCCTTTTATTTTTTTCTTTTCTGCAGGATATAATGAAATTTTTTAGGTTAGAAAAAAAGGGGAAGATCTTTATTAGGAGATGTTGAAGATCTTTCACCATATTTAGAAGATTTTATTCCTAGTTTCCTAAGACACTAAACTATTATGGTCCTTGTGTGTCTGTTTTTGTTATGTATTAAGTATTCCGCAAAAGTAATGTAATGTCCATGTACACCAAGCTTCGGGCCTCTACAAATGTTATTACAGTTTTATGTATGTAAATTTTAGAATAAAATAAATCCTAATTATGCCTTGATGAATACCCCTATAAATGAAATAGTTTTGGGTATTAAAATAAAAATAATTAAAAGAATATTGTTAGAAAAAGAAGGATATTTTTAGATGAAAAATATATATCATAACATGCATGAATAATGGTTATATAAAAAAATAAAAAGAGATGGTAAAGGGTTCAAAAAATAATATAATATTCATAATATAGTATAGGGAAAGAATAAAATTTAAATAATAACCCAATATTGAAATTTTATGGACATAGCATATAAAAGAATACACGGAAAGAAAAGAGATGTTGAGAGTTCCCTTACCATGAAGAGTAACTTCTGAAACACTATAATTGGTACCCTAAGTTCTTGAGGAAAAATTGTAAGGATTCATTTGGAGAAATAACCAGAAGAAAAATTTAGCGCACTAATTTTAAATGAATGGAAATTAATTGATGAGTGTGTATTTATAGATAAATAGTGGGAGTATTTTATTAATTTCAATGACCATCTCATTAGTTTTATATGTGAAACCATGACATGGTATTGGCCATGTGGGACACAAAATATAATTTTATAATCCACAAGAGTCTTCCATATTCTTATCTTACTCAATAATAAATTAGGACAATGTTATGAATTCTTTAATCATACAAAAAACACAAAACTATATTTTTACTATTCATCAAAAAGTCAACGATTACAGAAAAATTACAAAAATCACCCTATCAATTTATCAACATATATAATTAAAAAATGAAATCCATTTTATAAAAATTAATTTAATTTTAAATTAATTTTAATACCAAAATACAAAAAATTGACTCATAATTTCAAAAAAAATTATTTACATATAATATGATATAATTATATCTCATTCCCATTTAAGATGACTATTATATATTAATACATCTAGCGATGAGTTTCCAACTCTATTGGTCCAATTACATGCATAAGGTTATCATTAATATTTCAATGGGTAAAGTTAGTACTCAACATATATTATGTTGATCCCATTATACACTAAAGATTTTACTGATCACAACTGTGTATGTCCATTTTTCAAAAATCATTTCCCCGAATCAATTATTTAATATTTATTTTAGTTTTTTTCCTATTCATAAAAATACTATTCATCGATTAATATTCATAAAAAAGTATACTATACTTCCAAACCATTCATTTTATCAAAAAATGCATCTTTTAATAAAACTACTAAATAATGACCATAGATTAATTTTTACATTTGAAATTCAAAATTGATGTTTATTTTACCATAATAATACACTATGTATGACAAATTTCTAAAAATTATAATTTTTTTATTAAAATAAAAATAAAATTTTTCTTAATAAAACATATATTTTATTACAACAAGCTATTTTTAAAAAATAAACGGTGAAATGAAATATTTATTAAAACAAAGGGATTACATTTTAAGTATCCCAGGCCTTGCAACATAACCCCTTAAAATAGCTATATGTGACCTTGGGTTATGGTGTATGATAGTGATGAAATATTGGGTTGGCTCAAAAAACATAGCATGACTGGTAATCTCTAATAATATTAACTTGTCCCACATGTAATTTTGTTCAAGAATAAAATTTTAAAGCACGACTTGGGATTTTTCTAGAGTGACACTTAGTTATGAAACCACCTTCCCAAGCTCGAAAAAATGGTCTTCGTTTGGCCCGAGTCTACTACATAAGACCATCGATTCTTATTTTTGGATTTAGTATCTATTTTCATTTCAATTTAAAAAATATATTTATAATTTAACAAATTTAATATCATTACCAATGGCCTTATTAACAAATGATCATATACTGGTAAAAACATGATAGTCAAATTTTATTTCAACATTGTATTGTCTATGAAAAGGAAAAACATATAATTTTAGGAAATAATATATTATTCATATGTTCGGGTAGTTAAAAAATTGAACAATGATGTTTTTTGTAATTCCTGGGAAACCATCAATTTTGTGATAGCTTTTTTGAATTGTGCACGTTTTGATTGAGTCCCTTGTTGTTTATATTTTCTTATAAACAAAGGAGGTACTAATTTTTTTTTCTGATTAACAATATAAGAATTAATAATATATACTATATTAATATTATTTGATGGATCCTTGTGATACATGGCGGGAGTTCACACATTGGATTCCATCATGTTAAGAGAAAACCATAGTGAAATTTTTTGGAACAATTATATAGTTTGAGGGATAGTTATCATGTTCACCACCAAACAAAGGTGAAACATTTACATATTATTTGTTAAATTTCATATTGATTAAATTTATGGATTCTATATTGGGGGATTATTTTCCCAATATAATTATGAATTCTATCTAGGGCTAAAAACAAAGGATATAATTAGGGTTGCTTTTCCCCTAACACTGGATAATGTTTTTATCACACATGTGAGAGAGTGATTGGACATGTTCCAACCGAGGTATGAATTATTTTAGGATAATCGATTCATTTAGAGTTGCAATTACAAATTTTCATAATGATTTATATTATATTGTGTGTGTAGCAATTCTTATTTTATTTTATATTTAGTTACATAAATCTTTATACTCTTATATTATTTTATTTCATACCCTAGACCTTCTATTCTCCATTGGGGAATGGAAGTGGTGAAATCGAATATTTCAATGTAGGATAGAAGGGAGACACTACAAGTCTCTGAGACAATACATACATTATAATAGGTTCTTCTTTCATTTGGAGATAGTAATGATAATACCTTTGAGACGGAACAATATATAATGATTCATTTGGTGTATGGTTTAATGAAATAGTGTGAAACAAATAATTATATAATTATATGTAATGATAAATCACTTAAGATAATGTGAAATTTATTGGTTAGACCCATATTTGATTTAGAGGTAGTATAAATAATATATTATGTGAGGACCAGTGAGTTGATATGGTGCAATTCATGTTATATGGAATCTCAATTATTCTATATTATTGTTTATGATTTACTATTTTCTAATTTTTTTTAAAATTATTTTTTACATTTACATTTTCTCCACATTGAATATAATTATTTTTTCTTTATTGTTTGATGTTATATTGGAGGTCGGACCTGATTTAATTTCCAAATTTTGAATTTCATACTGGGATAATCATTTAAGATATTATTTAATTTTTTTATTAATATATGAATGTGGGGTCTAGTGGGGCTTTGTTGATTTTGGGTAATCTTGAATACAATGTGAGACATGAAGATGATCACGAATGACGAGAATAATGTATTAATCCTTATAGTATAATGATCCATAATTTAAACAAGAAACTGTTTCTAAATAAAAAATTTATACATAAATATAATTATATATTAATTTTATATTCCCATAGTGGTTAATGTGACTTCATTGATATAATGGAATACAGGTATGATGATATTTCATCTGAAATAATGGGTTGTGATTTGCGTTGATTGAGTATCAATCACCATATATTATAAAATATATCATCATGATCAATAATACCATGTATTTCACTGGGAGTAGGGGAATCATATTGGGTTGTTGAACATAACCCCATCATTAATAAGTAACTTTAGAATTTATTTATGTTGTGGAAATTAAAATTTCATTGCATGTTCAGGTATCTACATGGAGCGTCAGTAATGTTTTGTGATAGAAGTGTTATATAGGATTATAATTAAATTTAATTATCATATTTAGTATGCATGATGGCATTTTAATATTTTTTAAGACATAAAATTTATTAACCATTTAACAAAAGTATTTGCATATAATATCTTATGATTATATTTTTTGTTTTCATTTTGATGATACACATTATATAATATTTTTATTCATCATACTATATGGTGGGATTCAACTAATGGATCCGAGATAGATTTCCACGAGTTTGAAATATATCTGATGAGGCCATCATCAAATGTTTAAAAACCATAGTGTAAGGATAGGGACACATGAGGTCATTTGGTTATCTGGTATTATGTTCTAATGTTGGATTTTTTTTTTCAATTTTTAACAATTGTATTAATGTCCTTTAATTTTAAGAAAAGTCTGATAAATTTAGAGATAAGATACTGGACCATAAAAGTTAAACCATGAATATGAAAGTGCAATATGTTTTTTATAAATTCCTTGTTTTGAGAGAAGATAACATATATGATGTTGGAACTCTATGTATAAGTGTTTTTTTGGTTTGATCATTATGTGTAAATTAAATATGGGAATCAAGATAACTCTTAGTGACTAAGGATGTATTGATTTATGTATTGTCTCGACATTTTTATAGTGAAATGTTTTAGTAATTTTATGAACATTTAAGGGTAGTGTCGTTAAACATAATACCTTGGATGGATTGAATTTTACATAAAATTAACTTTAAATCAATTCAATATTTTGTCAAATAATTTTTTTAATATTATATAATATGTTTGGATATGATATGATAGGAATTGATATGACTGATTGATTGTAATTTGATTTAATTTTATTATGTTATTGTATAATTATAAAATTTTGAAAAATATATTTACTGTTCTTTAGAGAGTTGGTGAGGTGTTTCAGGCCTTATAGATACTATTCATTTATATATTAAAAGTATAAAATATATTTAATCCCAGAAACATATTTTGTTGAAAATTATGAATTATATCCTTGACATAGTCATAGATTATAAAACTCAAACAACCATTGTATCTAGAAATTAGCATTTACCATATTCACAATATAAGGTTCATTCATAATGATGATTAAGATGGTGCATAGTCAAAGGCACATTGAATTGATAATTAATTCATTATTTATTTTATTTTCTATTTAAATGTCATATCCACATCTAGCTTCAATATATATCTTTATTTTGACTCTCTAGGCTTAGATAAATATCCTAGAGGGAAAAATTATAAGAGATTCAGTGGTGGAGATTCCTTTAGTTAAATATCATAGATAGAATGAGGGGATCGATGATGGATGTATCAGCCTTCAGCAATGAAAATTTTATCATACATGTTCTTCAACAATGGTCCATCCAAATTTGATGTAATGATTATTTTGTTGGATTTCATCCCATTTATTTCTATCATAGTGAAAAATAAATAATTAAATTAAAATTTCATCAATTTTATCCTATACATGGACCTATCAATTTACAATATTTATAAATTTAAGATTTTAGTGTATTATTTATTTTATACCATAAATGTGCTTCTTTATATCTAGTTTTCCATCAATTAATGATGGAAAAGACTAACATGGACATTTTTATTTCCCCACTTCTATGATTTCAATATTTATATCTCCATTTTGGGTATGTTTGCCATTGGTATTCATTTTGATCATGGGAAATGTGTTAATAATGACTGATCTCATTGTACAATCAAATAATGGTTATTTGGATCATTAATAAAGGTTTTTATGATGATTTTGACATGGTGGAAGATTTATAATGATGATTATGGGAGTAAAATAATTATGTGAGGATGAGGGATTTGTGAGCTTGTGTATACGAACAATATTAGAGACGATGATAAATTGTTTTTCCTACAAATAGTGTATGTAATATGACTTCCAATGGTTCATTGATGATGGTCAACAATGGTTTAGATTTTTTTTCATCATGATTTTTATTGTATTCGATGGATGAGGTACGAGATTTTGATTATGCATCACGGATATGGGTTTTTATAAATTTTCACAAAACATGGAAAAATATATTTTATATGAACACATGTCATGTAGTATATTTGATATGGCACCTAGTAATTAGTCTATACTAAAATATCACATTACCATGTGACTTATTCACATTCCATGTCAACCATAATGGTCTAGCAAGTCATGTTCCAAATGTATAAAACAACTTACCCATTTTTTATACTATAGTATGACTAATGGTCCACAAAGAATGCACCTTTAAGGTACTTATCATTAGAAGATGTGGATAGTGATGTGTACCTTTTTAGATATGGAACACTATGTGACCCCATTATATGAAGTGTAGTTATTCTAAGATGCACTATGTAGGAGGATTAAACATGGAAACATATATGAATTTGTATAACCCACCATGTGTCCCATGTACTTGAAATGTATGTCCCCATAGCCAAGAATAATTCATAGAAAAGTATATTTTACCGCCATATTCCCTACTACATATGGTATATAATTCATTGAGATTAGTACCCTACTTAGGATTCATTATTTCAATATTTATATATTGGATTGGAATCCACTACCAACATAACTAGATAATGTTTGTATTTCACCAATAGTATCCGGAAGAGATCATTTCATTTTATTTTCATTACTTTTACTTTATATGAAGATTGAAAATAAAGGGATCCTATACACAAGTTAATATTTATACTTTTGTTCAGGGTAATAGATCCACCATTTTCTTCTGAGTGAATATACTTGTTGATTAATTGATTCATTCAGATTAGATGATGAGAATGTAGTGTTTTTTCGTAACAGAATGTTTGGAACTGTAATCCTGGAATTTACTATAATGAAAATAATATATATTATTTTCATCCTTATTTACCCTTTTGATTGTCATTCTAAGATGACTATCTTTTATTATATATATATATTAGAGATTTAAAGGCTCTATGTAGTGTATATTTATATACCTACCATTGTATGAGATCGTTCCTCATCAGTTCTGTCTTATGGTAATATACATGATATTTGATGGAATCCTAGGTGGAATATGATCAACAATAAAATATTAGTACATTGTCATAATTCTAGTTTTAGAATGAATATCCTCATATTTTTGGTGTATGTGGATTGATGACTTTATATCTATTATGTTAGAACCATGGAGCAATTGTTATGCTTTCATTTTTATCATTTAATTATATTTTAGTTGAAATTCCATACTCTATTGTGGGATAAAATGTTGTGTATGAATTTACTACATTAATATTTATTATTTTACAATACATTAAATTTTATGGAGGTGTGATCATGTGTAAAACTAAATTGGTATATGACATCCCATTTTTTTTGATATTCCTATTTGAGGCTAGTAAATATTCCATGGCATATTCAAGGAGGGGTGGGAGTGGAACAATCATCTTACAAAAATCTGCATAGGGTCTGGTGGGTTTGGACTATTCAATGTGGAATCAGACCCAAAGCTATCATAGGGATATTGTTTTGAGATAGAACATTTGTGATGATTGGTTTTAGGCATTATGGAAAAGGTGTTAAGGTATATCCCATCTGGCTCCTATACTATGGATCATAGTATATGTATGATGAAAAACATATCCACAAACTAGTACTTTTATCCTCATTTAAAAAACCTAATATTTAGAGAATATTAATATGTGAGATAAAATAATACAATAACACTTTAGGAATGGGTTTTGGTTTATATATATTTCTTTAATCAGATATGTATTTATGCAATATTTAACCATAGAACATCAATAATATTGAAGGATTATTTAATAAACAAATATAATGATGATTTTTCATAAACAATTTGATAATGATTTGATGATTGAAATGTACTATGTGAATGGACCAATTCATGAGTTATTACCGGCTTATGAGTTGGATCATACCCACAATCCCAAATTTTATTGCATTATCCATGTCAGGAAAAGAAAGTATTTGTTCGAGTCATATAATATTATAATGTACATAGGTTGATCAGTATTCATGAGTTTCAATTATACACATTAGAAAGTTTTGAGGGTAATCTGGGACTATAGGTAGTAAAAGAGTAGTTGGAGCCCATTGTCTATGTGTGTCATCTCATATGGACCATATCCGATTTTGTTAAAGTGTATATTGACATTATTCTATAGGGATTGGTTGGAAATTGGTGGATTATTATAATGTAGGATAATAATTTTGAAAATAATTCATGGATGATGTTAGTTATCCTCTCATAGAAGATAATTTTCATACTTCTATGTGATTAGTGCTCATCATAGATTTCCATGTGCATTAGCATGGAAACATGTCAATTTGTGAGTATTCCTAAGGTTTATAAACCACATATGGTATTGTTTCAACATTATTCACGGTGAATATTTCTGAGAACTATTGTTCTTATCAGATCTAAATATATATATTCAAGCTACATTTGTTCTCCATTACACAATCACATATTCTAGGGTAACAGAATGTGCATTGGTGGTAGAGAGTTTTCTTATTGTTTAGTAAAATACAACGGGTTATGATTGTAGTCTCCCAGGTCTAGATGATTCTTTAGTTAGGTGATGAAATTTATCTTTTGGTTTGCAACACTAATAGAGTTAACATGTATAGTATAATACTAGAAGTTCCATGACCTATGATTTTCAAAGAGATTCTAGACATACTATAAAGATAAAAATCTATTCATGTGACTAATAAGTTCAATTTTCATCATAATATCCATACCTCTATAATGTATCATATGAATTTTTTTGGGTGATATATTGAGGTATAGCTAGTGGAATGTTCAGGATGATTTGTAGGGAGGTGTTTGTTGAAGAGGAGCTTGGAGGTCCAGTGCTACTAGTCAATGTTATAATCAGCTACCATTGGCACCACAGTTGGATGGTCCACTCCATGGTCTAGAAGCTAGTGGATGAAGATGTGGAAACATGCAGAAAGTGGTGGTTTATAATCTAGTGGCTATTTATATTGTTAGAGGTAGATTTATATTTTATCTACTCTATAATATCCTATGCTAGATAAATGAGTAAGAAATTTCTACCTTTATATATCAATTTTTTGAGATCTCAAGTATCAATTAAAACCTATAGATTAACCCATAAAAAATATAATCATACATAAGGATAATTTACAATAAGATATATCATTCGTGAGTGTTACTTGACTCATCAAGGATAGATCAACACATGAGATCATTTTCTTATTAAGGTGAGACCTCAGGATGTCATTTTTGGTAGTATTAGTTGTCTATAGTACATCCCAGATTAATTATTGTTATTAGAGTATATGAAGTGTTATAATTGATATGAAATGATATTCATTCACATGTAAGAAGGAATTACAATCCATGTAGGGTTGGCTCAGATGAGTAGGATCATAGATGATATCTCATCAACTATCTATATTTACCATCGTGAAAACAAAGGTAATGAGATTCATATTTCAAAAAATAATGAAGGAATATAAGGATTTATTCCATAGAGAAATTAAAAAATTACAACCCTCATGAAATATATATATTTTCTGTGACATTCCCAAAGTTATGCACTAATATATTCAATAGTATAGTTTACAGTCCCTTTATATCTATAAGATATGAGGGTGTAGTCAGAGATCCTATAGAGTAAAGGATTCATCATATCCATCGTGTCCCCCGATGTGGGCCCAATGTGGTTTTCCATGAATTTTATTTGGATATTGAGGTATTTTTCAGAATATAATAACATATAATATGTGACCATCAAGAATAATTATTTACTTATTAGAATTGATGAACACATAAACCAATTTAAAGTGGTAAATAAGTTCTCAAATATTTAACACAGGTTAGGTTGTCACCAAATTGATGTTCAATAGGAGGATATAATTAAGAATAAATTACATTGTTTCTACAGTCCTTATAAATATTTGGTGATACCATTCAACCTAGAAAACTCTGTAGTAATGATCATGAGACTCATCAAATAGATCATTCAACCTTTCTAAGACATGTTCAGAGTAGTCTTTTTGGAATACATCCTCAATAACAAAAAAAATTAGGTATAGCATTTATTGAATTTTTGGATTATCCTAGATGTAAAATGATATAATAAACTATATAAGAATGTATTAATGTCTCTATTTGGGATTAATGATATGTATATACATTCATATATCCTCTTAGAGCAGGGAATATAAATTGAATTTATGAATATTGTTGTATTTCTATCGTAGAATCCAATCATGACCGTGATTTTGGTGTGGTCTTCATTATTTGGGGTAGTAATAATTATATATATATATGTTTTTAATATTTTTCATTTTTCATATCCCATTTAATTCTATAACTAGTAATGTGAATTCATTTGTTTAGTCAGAGATATTTCAAAATTATTTAATGGATTGTGGTAGAGGTTGACCAACACTCCCATATTGAGACTAGAATAAGATGGAGTCGAGTTAATGGTGTTCCATAATGCTTATAGTTCATGGATATTATGTACTATGATGTAGAGGGATTATATGACTGATTATCTATCCTGATAGCTATGACCTCATGATTAGAACAACATGAAACATCATTTATAGCTCGAAATACTACTATTTATCCTAGACACATAGAAACACTAGATTTTTTGATATAATTTCATTTTATATTCCCTCCACAATAGTTTTACTTAAATATTCTCATAGAGTGGTCTCAACCAGACACATTATGGATAGATATATTTTCTTCATGATTTTTACATTAAGATAGTATATGATCTATAGAAAGAATTTATAGTGTTAGATTTTGTAAGACGAAAATCATATTCATAGTTGTCAGGTGAATAATTGATGTAGTTTTCCTTATTGTGATTAAACCTTATTTAAGAGGAATGGGAAAAAACTCCAAGAGACCACTGTGACACCTCAAATTATTTCTAATTCCTGGGGAAAAAATTGGAGATTTTTATTTTGAGGTACTACATGACAAAATTCTCATAGAATATATTCATAATGAATTACTTATTGGTGGATAAATTTCCATCATTTTCCTATTATATATGATGGTACATCTCACACTATGAGATAATGTGTTTAGGGAGTGTCATATATATCACTTCTCTATACATCACAAAGTGTGAAATATATTCAAAGATAATTATCATCAATATTTGTGGCTATGTAAGAAGATGAGTTCTATTGATTTTAACTTTAACTATGTCACCTACCATTTGGTGAAGGAATAACATCAAATACTAGAGGGTTTTGGATTGACCCTTTGTGTTTCCAAAATAGATGTAGGATGTTATATACATGTATTTTTTGCTGTTACATCCAATATTTATGATTATTCTTAAAACTATATGGTATCAATAGTTGGATTACTAATTAATCCCACATCCAATCCATCACATAGCATAGCTTGTTGTTGATATTGAGATGGTTGTATATATATGGGATATTCTAGATTCAGGGTGTTCAATCGATGTTTTTTTATGATTTTGAATATTTTGTCACATATCTGTTATAGGGAAGATTGAATGAGTCTATCAGGGCTCTTTTTCAAATTAGTATGAAGTCACACCCATATATTGAGGGAAATAATAAAAAGACCATATATATATTTGATAGCAGTCTATAAGACTACATTTTAGATTTCAATTAAATCTAAGAGGAGTTTTCCTAATATAATAGCTATAATTTTACTATTGGAATGACTCAATTTAATGCTTTATATGGTCGATTGGGTGTGGTACCCTTTTCAGTCATAGTTTGATAAATGTTATTTATGGGGTTAGAGATAGTGTCTATAGTGATGGGGAAATTGTAGATCATCCCGTAGTGGATGATGATAGCATAGATCCCTGAAAATTCATATACAGAGTGATGATAGAGGTCATTGTTGTTCAAGGATGTAGATGAATTCTTAATGATGGTGTCACCTTGACTTGAGTTATGATGATTTATGCAAAGTAGAAATATATTTATGAGGTTAATCATCCCATACTAGATATTTTGTAGAGTGGTTGAAATATCTAACTCCATGGATTTACCATCATAGTTAGACCGAGTACATGATTTTTTTAATGTTTCTAATCATGAGATATTTACACAATATGTAACATGTTATTGACTGTGGTGACATATAAATTTATGACATACATACATTTATATAGTTCATTTTGGAATTCAATTATTTTTATTATATAGTCCTTCAGGTTTGTGTGATTCCCTATATTTATGTAATCTAGAAGCCCATTAATCTTAGTAAGTGATAAATATTGTCGGATAGATAGATGTAATCCTAGTACCTCATACTATATGAGAAGATATTACAATATGGTGAGACATTACATAATGGTGTGGATAGTATAATTACATCAATGTTGTTATTAGACATCATTAATATTTTGAATCAAATATTTTGAGTTAATCACGGGGGTGGAATGGATTTTTTGTCAACGTGGAAGCTCAATAATAATATTTTACAACTGTTAAATATATTTATACCCACATAGATTTTATTTTGGAAATATTGTATTTCCACTTGAAAGGAGATTAATATGTGGTGACCAGTGTAACCATTGGAGTCAGAATGCTTGTTTTTCCCATGGATTGGCATATTTTCCATTATAATTGGTTATTAGGATGGTATAGAACCATGGGAAGATTTAATTATTGGTCAAAATTGTTACTTTTTGTATTATTTATTTATATTTTGTAACACTAAATAATCCATATATACATATATATATATATATATATATGGATATTCTTTAAGGGTTATCAATATATCTTGTAGATATTATTAAAAAGATTGTTTGGGGTAGTGAATTAATAGGTAGATTAGTGGATATAGAACGTGAGAATCGATGACAGAAATATTTCCAATAATCAAAAAGAAAATTATAAAAATAAATCTTCACTAATGAATGATCCATAAACATGGTAGTAATTTTTCATTATTCTATTTCATCCCATTTTATAATCATAGCAAACAACAATTAGTTATCATTCAATTAATTCAATGTTCACTTAGGTATGGTCTCATCAATTAATTGTTTTCCTGAGACAGAAAATGTTAGTGTTTATTTGGTTTCAGACCACTCATTTGATTCATGATTAATTATAATCTATCAAATAATGAATACCAATACTAACTTTATGATTCTTTGTTCCTCTATTTTATCTATATTTCTCCCTCTATTTGATATATGTTCGTTATCGAAAACCCTTTAGGCTGGTGGTTTGACTATTTCTATAGATTCATCTCATTATGTTATTGAATAATATTTCCATGGATAATTTGTGTGGGTTCCATGATGGTGATTTCGTAAAGGAGGAGGACTATTGAGCATGAATATAATCAAAAGGTGAATTGAGAATGTTTGTTTTATGAGTTGGTGCATGTGTATGACACAATAAGTCAAATGATATTATTTTTCCAATGAACGGATGATGGAATCTAGAATCTATTAAATCATTTCTAATGGTTAACATTTTTAGGGAGTTTTTTATATAGGATTCACAAAAATTTACTTTGATGATTCATGATAGTAATATGATGTTTTAGGAATATATGATTATATAAATATTGTTAAAAAAATTCTGTAATTCTAATGAATAATTGTCATGAACCCCTCCATTAAATTAAACCACATTGGGGAGAGATAGATAATGAACCCTGATTCCATACTCTAATAGCCATTAGGTTAGAGACTAGCACTGATGGTGTAAATATCCCATGGAAAGGGATATATTAACCTATATAATAAAATAGAATCGAGAGATAAGATGAATAATCATAAAGAAACACCTTAAAATAGTTTTAATGAAACCAGAACCTTCCCACATTCAGTCTCTAAATAAAACAGATATAGATAAAAATATATAATTACAAAATACTATGAATTAATTCAAATGTAGTCACATAGAAGTTACCCAATGATTCAAGACATTGATGTCCACCATGGTCCAGGTAATCCACCTAGAATCCATAAACATGTTAATATATTTAGTGTGAGAATAAAAAAATACTCAACAAGAAAACCATATGCCATCACACACATGTGAAGGATGCATTATAAAGAATCAATGAAAAAATAGAAGAACCAACCACACATAAATATCTCATGTATCCATCCCATCCCCACCATGGATCGATCACCAAATAAATATTTCCAATAAAATAACATAATATGATGTATATAGACTATGGGTACCCCTCACACAAAACTACCTTTCTCATCAAATAAAACAATAAAAAAAGTAGTAGGGTATAATGAAGGTGAAGGAAATAGATAAAATTACATCCTTCCACTATTAATGAACCCAACCCTATGCTTCACCACAACATGATCACAATACATATGAACCAAAAGCAATGTGGTAACCACCCCATATAATGGTAATATCACATCACCCCTAAAACACCTAGGTAATTACATAGATCAGAAATAGACTACCAACCATCATATCATATGAATATATAATCACATGGATGTGAATTCGGGGAATATAGGTTAACTGACCAATCATCCCCATCACCTGGATTTCTAGTAAAACACCCTCCATGTGAATGTATGAGAGTCAGTGCAAATTTTTCAATGTGGAAGGATATCATGTTGAAATAGAAATTAATATACAAGTATATACATATAGGAACATAGAAGACCATCTTATGGGTTCAAAATAAAACCCTAACCAACTAAAAAACCCTCCAATTTTTCTTTAACCAAAAAATTCCTAACACCCAAATAACCAAATGCGATGGAACACCCACAAAAAATTGAATTATCTTGCCAGTTCTTTTAATTACAAATTATCAACCACATTTAACCACAAGGACAATGATTTTTTTTTGTTAATTATACATTTCCATTTTATTAATCAAAAAACACATGGAATTTCAATCATTGTTAAATAATTCTTTTATCACTACTTACAATTCTATAAAAATGAAACCACACATCAAAAGAAGAAAATCATCCCAATCATACCATCGCCTCACCGCCCCACATGTGCATCCAAAAAAACCATCAAATTTTGGCCCCAAAAAATGACCAAACAACCATAACATCGCCACCCAAAAATCACATACTGACAAACCATCACCTTTCCACCCCCAAAATTAACGGCCAAACACACCATAGCCTCACCGCCCCAAATAGAAATCCAAACAAACCCTCATTAAACCCACATTCCCAAAACCAATAAAAACAACACATCGCCACACCAGAATAATTCCACACATCACAATACATCAAAGATAATTTTAAAGATTTAAAAAATGGTATTTTACGACATTTCACATTATTTTATGGGTGTTATCACATAATGCATAAATACAGGGGGATCCATTTTATTATACAAATATAAAATTTATCTAATTCCTATTTTTGCTGATATCACATAATATTATAACCTCTTTTTCAATATAACAAAAAAATGTAATCATTGGCCCCCAAAGACCATGATTTTGGAGGAAACTTCAGCTCGTACAAACACAACATCATATTAATAAAAATGATATAAAATAACGATAAATCATTCCTATTTTCCCTCCTATTTAAAATAACTAATTTTACTCATCATTACACATGGGAAAACTATCTTAATTATTATAAACAAAGTAATACCATCCCATAATATAAAGGATAAAGTGAAATAAGTGATTCCCTACCTTAATGAAGCATTATCGGCTTGTTACTCATCGTAGAGCGAATAATAAATTTCTACAATCCAAAACCGTATGTTGGGAACCACAGATCAACACAATTCACATCAAGGGTTATAATCAAAAATTCACAAATCAAAACCAAATCCCATAGTGTTCCTCCATAACAAATCCCATAGAGAAAAATAAGAGTAAAAAACATGGAGGAAGGAATAGTCTTACTTCTGATCACAAATGGGAACCCACCAGTTCAAATGAATATAAGGAAGAGAAATAGGGATGTAACATATAATTGGGGTGAATATATTTCTTACATGAAAATAGGGGATGAATCCACGGATGAATGATTTAAATTGGTATAAAAATGACTTTAAATCTTGGATCCCATTATTATCACATCTTTTAAAATATACATGATTTTCAATTCATTGATTTTCTAAAAATTCCCACATTCAGCAAAATACACATGGCCAAAACTTTTTTAAATTAAACGTCATGAAATTAATTTTAATATAGTGAAATTTTTTATGGGTCTCCCTTTGCTAATTTATATGTCCCAGACCATCTTTCTATACATGTCGTGATCCATCAGTTCGCATCGTGAATAAAATACATGGAATATTTTCCCCATTAAATATATTAAACATTAAACCAAATAGAAACCTACAAAATAATCCTCTAAATCCACTCCATCCTAAAAAGACAAGAAATGTAATGGATTAAGAAGGAAATAAACCATTACATAAGATACCAATAAAATGATTCTTGACCTCAAGAACCCAAAACAAATTCTAAAAGAAAATGGGTATGAATAACCATCCCATGATATACCAATATTAGATATTAGTACTCATCAATGATACCACCAACAAAGCATTCCAAAAAATGTGTCCAAAGGCATCACAAAAAACCTCATCACTATATATACAATTTACCACAACCATCCAACTGCACATCCCCAAACAAATGAACTATGAAATTCTATCATATGTGCCAGGATATTATCCATTCTTGGTGGAACTAACTCTCTTGCATGGATTTAATCACATCATAGTATAATTCAGGTCAACATGAAATTATTTCTGACCCTTTCCAAATAAATAAAATTTTATCAAATATCAAAAATCACAAACAGTGTAAATAATTTCATCGCAAAATATCCTAAGGTTCCAATAATTACATAACAATAAAACACATTGAAATGAAAAATTCAAAACACCTCAGTGTAGAAGGAACACATATATGTATATCTCACCCATGTACTGTCCTCTAGGACACCATGACTCCAAAACATATGAACCAAGGTTATTGTTATTCCCTATAGCACATTCTCTTAGAAGTCTTAGATCTATACTAGAAACTCTTGTAACTTAATTTAATCCTTGATATCCAAATCTCCCCTATCTTTGCAATAGAGTTCATCGTGATGATACTAATGAATTTAAGAGATGTGGAATATTTCATAGTTCATCACTAGCAGTTGTGGAAACTCTAACTGATATTCCTCATTGACAACTCACTCCAACACATCAAAGGGACAAAAAAACCTGGGTGAAATCTTACTACATTTCACAACACTACTACCCATTTCATATGGAAACAATCAAGAAAAACATTGTCCCAAATCTCAAATAAATTTGAATCATCCTATGATTAGAATAAGACTTATTATAATCCTTCACAACATTAATCCTCTAAAAAAATATGAACCTTATCTATCATGCTCTATACCACATCAGGTTTAAGAACTGATAACTCCCCATCCACCAAGAAACACAATGGAGAATGACACTATATCCCATGAAATGCCTCAAATTTGTTCGTATCGATGGATGATAGGTAGATGTTATTATAATAAAATTGAACTAATAGAACATCTCACTACAAATATACATCAATTATTTAGATTCTTGACTTCTACAAGTCCTCTATATTTAGGATGTTCAAATCCATCTTCTCATCCGTATGAGGGTAGAAAGCAGTGTTGTGGTGTAACTGGGTTCCAAAATAATGTTGTAATAACCTTAAAACTTGTGTTGTAAAATGTGAATCTTTGTTTTATAAAATGGAAATTATAAATCCATGAAACAACACCTACTCATCCACGTACCTCATGGGAAATGAATCTATTGTGAGAGATTATCTAAGAGTTGCTTCAGCTGGTGCTTTCATAAGTTTCACAGATCATCTCCAAGAGATCATGAGCCATATAAGATATAATTTTTATCATGTTCTCATGATTATTACCAACCATCCCCATGACAAGAAATATAATAGAGAAAAAATTATTATTTCAAAAAAATATTCTCTATCGAGGATTTATACAAACCATTCAATGGATGCAAATTTCAAATTCCTGTATAAAAATTAAGGATGCTTACTATGAATCATGAATTGAATGAAAATGCATGACACCATTTAGAGATGACCCAATTTTTGAACTTATTTTTGTAGGAGAAGGATGATATAATTGGTGAAATTGAAAGGGGTGTCCAAATTATCAATGATTTAATATATCCCATGAAGCCAGATCTTCATGTTCATGTTTAGTTAGTTATTTATCCAAATTAATTTATTACTACCACTCAATTACCCCTTAGATTAAGAGTTACCAAGGATCCTATTTCCCTATTGCTATACTTTTTTCACCCTTTTTTGATGTCTCATAGTCATTCATTGAGGCACCTCCATCCTATTTAAATTTTGGAAGATCATCATCAGACGGTAGAAAGAGTCCCTGCCGGAGTCACATATATTCTGACTAGATCTGATCTAATTACATAAATAATGAATAAGATAATGGAAAAAGGTAATGTAAAAGAATAAATGGTACCCTATCCAAAAGAACGACTCTTTTATCATAATTGGTTAGATATTTTTTCTTTGATGGGACCTAGTCTGTAATAATTTATTGATAATCATTTTGAATAAATTTTATAACATTAATTCTATTCATTATCTATGTCCACTATTTTAATGTATTTATTCATCTAATCTATAACTATTTTATTATCCCAAAATAGAGATAATTCGTATGGAATTTTGTTTTATATAATCTTATAATTTATTATATTTTCATTGATAGAATATGTTTCTAATCATTTTATAATTGATTCAAGATACTCACCCTAGAAATATATTATTTTATTATATATCATTAAAACCATCAACATCTAATATGAATGATAATTTCTTATTTATATTTATATCTTATATTGGATATCATGTTTAATTATATTTAATAATTTTGATTCATGATATTTGATAATAAAAAATGTGAAATTATTTAATCTCCTAGTTTTAATGATCACAGAATCTTGATTATAATAATATTAATGAATTTCATGTTTCATAGTTTGTAATCTATATTGTGAGTTAAGTGAAAAAAATTTCTAGTATAACTCACTATTATGGATGAGATACTATATGATATCAAACCACCAAGATATCGTACCATAATAATGAAAAATTTATTATGTCTAAGACACCGTTATTATACAAACCATCTAGATTTAATGCCGCCAAAATGAAAAATTAGATAAGTAAGCGATCCCACTAGATGAGGCACCACCAATTTCATACTGCTAACATTGAATTTTGGATAAGTCTAATATAATTTTATAACCCATAACACTAAAAACAGACAGTTCTTATAGATACACCTGCAGTGTAGTAGAATTTTTTGAAATTCTTAGACACATTCAGACCACACACCGCCATAACAGATACATTTATTTAAGAAAACTCCAGAATAGTGTAAATAAGGCAACATTAAACACACCACCAGTATCATACCAGTCAAATTACATACCACCAGAGAGAGATAATATCAGACCTTCACTCACATCCATTTAAGACAATTAAACTATCTTCCTATCTTATCATTTTTAATTACATTATTTAAATATCTATATTATTAAAATTTAATACTATTTATTATTTTTATGATAATCTCTTAAATTATTAAAAGAAATATTTGAATATTGTTTTAGAATGTGAATTTCAAGGATACATTCGATCTAGATACTCTCTTTACCACTTTTGATAAAATTATAACACACTCTTGTGTTCCTTGGAAATAAATTAGTTGATGAAGTTTACCGATATCATGCTAAAAGCTCAAACAATATGAGAACACTTATATATTAAACTGGTTGGAAAAAATAGACCTCACATTATACAAAAACATGACTAGAAAGATTAATTTCATCATCACATAAATTTGTTCCCTCTAGTAGAAGAACAAAAGTCCGTGACACTCTTTTTTTCTTGATGTATTCAAGAGAACCAGACTCAAGCATTACAATAGAAACAATTCAATAGACACAAGTTTCATTTGAAGAAAATGATCATTCCTAAACTCTAATCTTTTATATTTTTACGATCTCTTTATCTATATAAAATTTATGATTAGTGTCTGTGTATACTCTATTTTATCACACACACACACTATCTCTTGTGCTGAATTAGAAGATACATGATATCTTATAAAATATTGTTCATCAATAATTATCCCACGAATAATTTTTTAGAGGTCCTTATGTTGTTTTTTTATTTTATTTATCACATGTATGACTATCAGAGTAGTCGTTTGCGACTTGGACCGTTGAAAAAAATTGTAAACCATGTCCCAGGTTGTGGATAATCTTGATTATTATACATAAACAATGTAGTGGGGGAGTGATCAACATATAGAGAAGACTTTGTATCATGTTGGTAATGAAAATATGATATTCAATCTGTTCGTTGTATGACTTAATTATGTTATATGCAATTTATTCATAAATATTGAAAATATTTTTAACATTATAAATTATATATACATTGATTGTTTTACAATATTTGAGTTAATAATTTATTTTGATCGACTAAAATGATTTCAATGGACCAAATAACAATGTATATTATTTATCAGAGACCTAATAAATATTTATAAAATCATTAAAAACAAGGTGAAATTTACAATATGACATATCTTGATCAACTAGGATGTATTTAATCATTTTAGTGATATCAAAATAATACATTTTAGAGGAAAAAATATCAGGTACACAATTCACCCCCTCTTGATATACTAACTCTGACTAGCACCGACATCTAGATAAGGTTAACAAAGATTAAATTTTAATATATAGACATTATAAACTTATGTTGATTCATTGAAAAAATGATGATTAATAAAAATTAATTAAAAAATATTTGGGGATGGTATGTTGTACATACACATGAACATTGTTTTCACTTTTTGAAAATGGATTAGAAGAAATGTAAATAATAATAATAAATTAATAAATTATTATTTTTATCATATATATCATATATATTCATTAAATATATATTTATTTCTATCCATGTAAATAGGAATAAAGAATCAACTCACATTGCTTCATTGAGGTGATATTCCACACGCATGCACGAGACACATTATCATTAAGATTCTAGATGCCATACAATAAATATAAACCTATAAATATTTCCTAATTATCATATTTTAACATTAAAAAAATTATAATAACCGTTATTGAAATATGATGGATGAAAAAAATTGTATCATTATGTGAACATTGTATTTCGTACGTAAAATTAGTGATAATTTCACATCCCATTTGATAGAATATAGTGTGGACATTAGTGTTTACATAATCATGATAAACATATATTACAATATATGATACTGGAATTATAAATTCATTATGAATAACACACAATTATAGGAGGTAGATAAATTAATGAATTTACAGATGTCAAGTAGAGTGATTACCACTTCATTGATATTCCTCATTTAGACGTCCCCCTAAGGAGAATATCACTTGTATTATTGGTTTAAAAACCCCCTTAAAACCTATATAACTAATATTTGAACGTAAATTTTTAGGTATAGGTTGAAATCACATGCTCAATGAGTTATAATGAAAAGAGATAAAAAATTACCCGTTATAATTGAGAATGGATGCCTTCTTAGAATATATTTAAATTATAAATTTATATGAACTTATTTATTATGTAAAAATGGATGCAATTATATATAATGAAAATATAATATTATTATGATTATAAATACAATCATTAATTAATATTTGTAAATTTTTTTTTATGTTTTCACCCTTATATTATAGTTTTAAAACCCATGAACCATCTTGGAAATTACCGTATAATTATGATTTTCTTCAATTAATAGAAATATAATGATACCATTAAATAAAAAACATCCCATAAATGGAACACGATTGATTATCTCATCCATAAACCATTTAGTAGGATAGATATAATATTTTTACGAGTTTGAAATCATTAAACAAAAAATATATTATAAAATATTGTTAATTTTATTTTTGACATTATTCATATAATATTACTTTATATACATCAATGAAAAAAGAACAAAGTATAAAATACCAGAAATCATACAAATCATTTTATAGTTATATATAAAATTCATTTAACACAATAAATATTTAAATTATATTTTCTTTTAAAAATTTGAAAATCATTTATCTTATACCATTTTTTTAATTTAATAAATATTGTGTCGATTTTTCATAAGAATTTATTCTAGTTATTAAATCACTAAAAATTTAATATAAATTTGCATGATAAAAATAATTAATCAATACATAAAATATCATTTTTATCCATACCTATGTTGGATTTATCTTCTCAAAATAATTTATAGATATTAAAAGATGAAAATGAAATTTTTGTCTCTATACCTATATTAAATATTATAAATTAAAAAATCGTATAAACCCGTAAAATGGTATTATTTTATAATTATTTTTGAATATAGGTGAATTATACCCATCCAATGAAATTATAATAGTTTTTTGGTTAATTATTAATTCCTTATCACGCTATTTTATGCTTAATTACACAATTTACCCTTAATGTGGTGACAATATTTATAATGATTAGTATTCATAATGACAAAATATAAATGAAACCTATAATCCATATATTCCCTTATATATATAAATATGGTATTATTTTTTAAAAAGTAAATATCAATAATTGGTGGAAGAAAATTTAATTCTAATATGTAAAACATAATGAATAACAAATTTTCATATAAATGTGTTCTTATGAACAAATTTTATTTATACTATATTCAGCCAAAAAAATTTTAATTTACTGAATTATATAATTAATAATATAATGTAAATAATTTTACATTTAAACATTTTCGAAATAAAATCAATTTCTGTAAATTATTGAAATAAAAATAAATATTTCGATGAAAATAAGAATTGTTTTCGCTATTCCTTCGAAAATTAATCATTTAATATATATTAAAAAATATCTCCCCATATTGGTTTTAATATATTGATTTAATTTTTTCATTTTAAAAAATATAATTCCCGAATTTTGTTAAAGATTTTGAAAATTCCAACAATCAAAATGATAAATAACCCATTTTTTACAAAACATTATTTTGAAGAAAAAATGTGATTATATTTAGAATTCATACATATTTATTATATTTTTAAATAATATAAAAACAAGTATTCATATTTTAAAAATTGGTTTGGACTCGTTCAATCTCCCAAATGTAACGGATCCGTTATAATTTCTACATTAACTAATAATCTCTTAATATTATTTCAATGTTTTTATAAAGAACGATATTTCATATTGTATACAATGTCGAACATATGGATATTTTAAAATATCAAGGAGATAAATACCCCCACCCATTCCATAAAATTCAATGTAACAATTTTATATTTTTCTCTTTTGGACATTGTAAAATTCCTTTTATGAATGGCCACATCGAAAATATAAATAATAAAACATCATTTAAGAATGAAAAGTGGGAGACATAGAGTATTTCTAATGTTCTATATATTTTGGTTAATAACTTATGACAACATTGGTTTGATGTAAAAATATATACATGGAAGAAATAATAATGATTGAAGACTACTACTGAGTGGTAGTGAACATGGTCCTGAGATTTTTACTAACTCTAAAACCCCAAATTAGTGAGACATAAAATAACAAACAATTCATTAAAAATTATTGTAAATATATAATTTTTTTATTTTAATACCCTTTTCAAATGATGATTTATTATATTACTATAATGATAGATTAAATTTAAAAATTATACAAAATTGATTCTATTACATATCATAAAGAAAATTTAATTCTTTGTTTTTCTTTCGATAAAAATCCACTTGATTTCTTACCCCCAACAATTGAATATTCAAATGAGTTATTTCATGCATGAAGATAAATAATAAACATTAAAAAGATAACAAAATCCCCAAAATAATAACAATATATTCATTTAGATATTATTAATACTAAAAGTGTTAGCACAATGAATGATGATACCGAAAATGAATCAATCACCATATGAATAAATAATACAATAATCATCCAAATTACACAATAAACCCAATGGTCTTACTTGTATAATTTTATAAATAATCCAACATCCCAAATACAGTCAATAAAATTAACATTATATAATGTTTTGACCTGTGAGGTGGTCTCATACCATCCAACATACATCCCGAAAATTATAATTTAATTATTCCTAAACACTCTTTATGGTAAAATCATATGTTAGAGATAAAGGTTACAGATACATATACCTAATGAATCATCTCCAAAAATATCATTAATAACCTTGATAAATTAATCAAAAATATTATATTGTAGTGAAATTAAATAACGCATAATAAATAAAAATTACAAACTGACCCAAATGCTAATCATGACCCTAACCATATATATCTCAAAAATATCGCCTTTCCAATGAACCACTTTTCATCTATGAATATTATAGATATCCCAATATCTGACAGGCCATAATTAATATACCATCAAATAATATACAACCCGAAATGTATCACTTAGTCCTCAAAAGTTTAGTCTTCCTAAAATCTTGTAAAAGTATCAAATCATCTCTAATCCCATTACATAAATGATCTAAAGGTGTATACATTCATTTTTACATTTGATAAAACTTATACATATAAACATGTGATAATATTAATAACTCATAAGAAAACCTAATAAATAAATAGTTATTCTTTCCAAAATTTAACACAATACATTTTCATATTATAAAATCATATACAATAAAAAATTAAATATAAAAAAATCAATAAACCTAATCATATATGACCTAAATTACAATTTCACCAAATTGATAACCAAATTCATGGTCACCATTGAAATACCATTTATTTCATGAATGTCAATAATCTATTTATCTCAACTAAACATTAACATCATTCCACTAAATTAGTTTTCAAGGGTTTTGGTAATATTAAATTTTTTTCAAAACCATGCATAATTACTACTATAAGACAATTGATATATGTTGTATGACTATTATATCTCTAATTTCACTAATATAATCCATATACAATATAATTCTGGAATCCCAATACATTAACACATAAGTCCCTTTTTCTTTAAAAATTGGCATAGGTACTTAATTATTCTTGTATGTTGTTCTCAGATTTGGTCATTAACACTGATAATTCCCATATTACCTATACATAATATATTAATCTATAAAGGCTACCATAGGATTGACTTCATAAGACTATGTTGAAGACTTCATTTTTTTCCAATAAATAACGATGCATATGATATTTCTTCCGACGCATAAAACACATTCTTCTTCCTTTGAGTCATTCCCATAAGTTATTCTTTACACACACATGAAACATAAGAAATTGAATCTTCTTCCCTCCACAGTCATCATGAAAATAAATTTTCTCTTATTATAGATTTTATCAAAATCTTCCATGTTGATATTATTAATTATATTTTATGATAGTTGATTAGGATGAATCACACAGCTTAATAATCAAATTCCCATTTCACTTTTTTTTATTTTGGGGACAATACATCCAATATCTTTTACATTCAATTTTAACAAAAATACTCATATTTCTGTATATTTACTAAGCCCCAAAAAATCAAATCATGAATAATAATAATCATAATGGTAAAAAACATAATTATGAAAAAACAATTATATAATGAATAAATCATGATTCATTATTTTTAATCATCAGCGCATTATGTTTAACTGAGGTCATACATTGTAATAATATATTCAAATCCTTTATGATGGAATGTAATGAATATATTAATAAACCCAAGCATATCATCAGTCTATGGAAAACGAGGTGCGTATTAAGGGAAAAATGTGCACTATTTGGTTGGTTATATATAATAAATAAAATCTCTTTTATACCGCACGATTAATCTCTTCCAAAAACAATTCCACTTGTATTATCCAAAAATGGATTTATCGATTGGAAAATACAGTAATGTTTTCCATTTCAATGCATTTGGATGTTATTATATATATAGAATGATTCATATGTTTAACACCATTGATCCCTAATACTAATTTTCAAATATTGACTAATCCATTTCTCCAAATAGAATTATAGTGACCTAAAAATTTCATTCATATATATTTCATCATAATATATGAATGTCCGATATATTTTTCAAATATCAACATGATGAATGTAATGGTTTATTATCATTGGAGACTAGATAAACAATTATTTATTTTTTGAACGAATTTTATCATATCCCATAAACATCCTCTCACATTAATATATTCTTAGAAATGCTATTTATAACCTAAGGAAAGGGAAAAAAATAAATCTCAGATTCTCAGTAAAGTTTACAAAGGATATATTAATAAACATATAATAAGAACATGATCAAAAGGGTAAGATAACATGCATTTAAATTTTGATAACCATATCCTTCATATCATAGATCATAATCATAGGTCATGATATTAATCATTGATGTTCATAATACATTAATCACATAAGAATCAAACAACGTGATTCATGTATGTATAAAATTGGAACAATACATAATTTAATGATATATACAAAATCTTGGAAAATAATATCAGTAAAACTAAATTTCTATATATAGTACAATAATAGTGAATTTTTTTCCATCCCCATTCCGTAAATTTGGTAAAAGGTTAGTCTAAGTACTATTTGAATTAAAATATCATGTTGTAAACATTATTCCCACCCAGCTCCATTCAATTTATTCACATGATAAATACATATTCACCAAATACATTAGAGGGATATATATTTTTTACTTCCTCCAATCACATAATGGAAATATTTCATATGTTTTTAACAAGATTATAAAATAATAATCATATCAGAACCCATGAAAAGGAAGTGGTTTTCCTAAATAGTTCATCATTATATAACACATGGAAGATAAATTAATGTAATAATAATTTTGTCATAATAATTATAAATTATTTATATAAAGAATAAAAATTGTACACTTTGATCATATCCCCAATATATTATATTTAATATCAAATGATTTTATCTAAAATATAATTCCATTAAAATATCACATGGAATATTTCATAAGGAAAATATCCTTTTAACATTTATATCAAATAAATAAAATCATAAACATTCCAAAATAATAAATAAACTACTTATTAGAAATAATAATTGGAAACATATAAATTAATCCTCAAATACATGGGTTGTCATGATAGAGGTAATTAACTTTCATTCCATATAAGCTAAGTGAAAACATACAATTCACACTTTTATAGATAATTTAAAAAGATCCTCATCCATTAATTAAACATTACATTCATTTTAATTTTTATAATGATTATATAATTGTTCAATTTTGTATTAATCATTAATAATATAAATGAAAAACATTTATATATAATATGGTCTTAGAGGAGAATGATTCTTGACTTAATTTTAATACATAGTTAGGTTTTCCATAATAATATTTTTTTAGTCAATTGATTAGTTATATAGACGAATGAAAAAGAAAAAAAATCAATATTCATAATTTACCATATGAGAAACAAACCATGAGTTTCATGACAGTAATCGGAGAAATATTTATCATTGGAATCACAATCATGAATATTCCAGGAAAATAATTAAATTATTAGATTATTCCTTTACCGCTTTGGTAATCTATGAATCAAAGCATCCAGAAAGTGAACATAGTATATAGATTTTGTAAATCCAAATAATACTCATAATAATTATCCTAAAATTTATTATTGGGTTTCATTTACCACAAGAAAAATATAAGCGGTGAATATGTTAAGTGTCTCACAAAAATTAAGGATCAGTGGGAAATCCCGTTCTGATGCACCCAATTTGTTTAAACATTTTCACATAAATTATTGAATAAAAGAACATTTTTTCATCAGTTACATACTTATTATAAGAAAAATAAATTGATTATTGGTGATCTTGTTCATTTTCAAGAGATTAATTTACAAATACGCAAAATAATGGATAATTGAGCTAAATATACATACTATATGGCGTGTAATTATATACAAGCTGTGTACATTCAAACTCAGACACAGATTGGACAAGACAAGTACATGCCCATGTAACATTAAATGGGTACACACCGTGTTCATACTATACACGTTGTGTGCACCCATCAGGAAGTAGATGATGGATTTAAATAAGTCCACACACCCATGTGGCCAGCTGATAGGGGCACGTCGTTTTATTCCTATACACGTCGTGTCTACATTTCTGGAAGTGGTTGGTGGCTGAACCAATGAAACTACACACCGTGTAATGTGGGGCTACACACCGTGTATATCTACCTACTAGGAGGCCTTGTCTTTTAAGTCAAATACGACATGTTAATATGCCTTCCAGCTAATAAAACAATGAAAAAAGCACGTTGACAAAAGTACACGTCATCTACATTGGTCACACAACATCTAGTATTATTTCCTATAAATAGAGGTCTTGGACTCCAGTTGAATGAGAGGAGAGAAGAGGTGGAGAAAAATGGTTGGAGGTCCGAAGGAAATAGGCTGTGCTGCCATTCTACCACCATTATTCTACTTCTCCATTCTACCATTCTACCCAAGAGTCACTCCCTCGTCGAGGTTTCATGAAATGATCAAATCGGGTATTGAGGCTTTTGAGCTTATATTAACCTCTATTATTAACTAAATACAAAATGTTTTGCAGTTTTAGGAGATGTATGAGTTGTACTATATATTAGTTTCAATGATTTTTTTGTTCTTTTATCTTCTTCTTATCCTACTCAAATCAGTTCATCTTATTACTGAAAATTCTGAACTAGGCCAAGGGAAGAATGTTTAGGCATTCAAAATAAGAATAATAATGAATATATTCCTGGTCATTGTAAGTATTTTTTGACACAAATAATGGACTAAGACAAATTAAAAACTAGTAAACACTAATTACACGGCCAAGGAGTTAGTTTCTTCAGCTCTAAAATAACAATGAATATATTCCTGTTCATTGTATGTATTTGTTGGGTTATCATAAACAACACTGCCTCATTAGAAATTGGAATTAATAATACACTTCTAATAAATTCACAACCCCAATGCATTCTTCTCTTTACGTGCAGCAAAACCAATTATCCCGTATTTTATTTTATTTATTAATTAATTTAGTAATGAATATTAATACCAATTATTATTTTGATCCAAATATCAATAATGGACTCTTAATTTTGTAAACTTCACTAAGTAAAAAATATAAATTAGTTTAACATGGAAAAAAATAACTAATTTTACCATGTGGATTGACCCCTTACTTGTATTATACTTGTTAGGGTAAAAAAAATAATATGGGACACTGATAAAATACCTTCGGTGAAACAACTCACCAAATTTTGGCGGCATTGTTGGGGTACAAAGATAAGTGAATTTTGATATTGTTTTAGATGACATTGAATCAAATTTTAGAGAAAATAAAAATCATAAATTCCAAAAAATATCTTTTCCCATACAATTTCAGTTTATATATCATTATTCTTATTTGCGCTTGGTGTGTTTTTTATTGTGTAGGTCGTTAGGTGTTTGAGCAGTTACGTCACACGTTCAAAGAACGCCAAGTCCTCAGGGTTTTTCCCAATTGACCTAGAGAACGAACAGACACTTTTGAGGCTCCAACGAGAACTCATGACCGAGCACAATCACAAAAATCCGATGACAAAAAACAAGGAATTAAATATAGATGTTTTACAAGGAGATTGACAACCATTAGGATCAGATGATAACCAGAACCCACAAGCTCCACTTGCTCTAGGGTATGGCCCGCAACAGCTCAAAAAATTCCAACCGAAGCAGACGCCATTTTTACCTCCAGGATAGGGGCTGTTCTATGCCCCTCAAGATCATCATTATATGCTAGCTCCACTACCTCAACAGAAACCTCCATGCTATACTCTCATATAGTACAACTTGCAATATATCTGCGAAGCTCACACATGAATCGTACGTCCCCCGGTGCAGACCCAATACTTTGAGATGAAGCATGATATTATGTAGATAATCCAAAACACCATTCAGTTTGGAGGCCTACCTAGAGAGGACCCCAATGCCCATCTACCAAATTTTTTGGTGTTCTGCAACATGTTACGCTACCACGAAGTGTCCACAGACACAATTTGTCTTTTCCTCTTCACGTTCTCTCCCATGGAAAAGGTGAGAGAATGGATCAAAGTATTGGCGTAACAATAAATACTAAACTGATAGGAGCTCTCTCAGACATTCCTGAGTAAATACTTCCCACCCGAGAAGACTATGAATATGTTGAATGAAATACATTACATCTAGATGCATGACTCAAAGTCATTGTACGAGTCGTGGGAGCACTTCAAGGAGATGTTGCACAAATGCCCACACCAAAGACTCCCACATTGAATGCAGATCCAAACATTTTATGGAGGACTGATAAAAATTAAAAAAAAAATTGGTGGATGCTTCTCATGGAGGTACAGTAATGAAGAAATCCCCCTAGGATCTTTTTGAACTACTAGAAGACATGCCTACCAACAGTGTCCAGTTTCATTCCGAGTAGGGAACAATGAAACAAGGTATGCATAACATTGAAGCAAGTACTATGATTGATTCCCAGATGGATGTTGTGTCCTAAATGATCTATGTGGTCAATCTGAATGGAACGCCCAAAGTACATGCAGAAAACCATCTGGGGTGTAGATAATTTGGTGATAACCACAACATTGAAGAATTATCAGGTTCTACAAGAGCTTCTTCCACAATAGAGGTAATTTATGTTTCCAAAAACCTAATGCCAATCTAGTAACAGTAGTATCAGAACCCGACATTGCGTGATCAACAAAACACAAGCAGGGACTAACAAAAAAAAATTGCCGCCCTTGTGACTGCCCAGCTACGACCAGCCTATGTATCAGAACCAGTAACCAAGGAAAAAACAACCCCAACAGGGCATTATCAGCAACAAGGGTATCAAAACCCTTTCCCATAGTAGACACGATAGCCACCACCTCCACCAAATCAACAACCAAATCCGTAAGAGAACACATAATGTTTAGAAGAATTCATAAAAAATTTATTTATAATGCTAAGACTAGGTTCTCAAGTCAAGAGGTTTTAATTAAAGGAATGCAGAACCATATTGTCCTTGTGGAAAACAAACTCTCTGAAAGGAAAACTGTTACACTACTAGGTAACAGTAAGAAGAACCCGAGGGGGGAGGCCCATGCCGTCACGTTGCATAGTGGAAAGGGTCTACCACAACAGAACCAATCACCACAGTCAGGTGTATCCCACCTCTGTTGATGAAGAGGGTACAAATACAGATCCATCCTCATCCAATAGCCAGTGGGATGAGGATACAATAAATAAAGTGAATGAGGTTTTCAAACCTTTTGAGCCTACCTTACCCTACCTACAGAGATTTAAATAGATGAACCTAGAGAACTGGTTTGAAAAATTCAAGGATTTTTTCATGAAGCTACAGATAAATATTCCACTTATAGAGGCACTGATGATGATTTCCACTTATGCCGAATTACTGAAATAAATCCTCTCCAACAAAAGAAATATGGAGGATCTGGGAACCATTTCCCAAACCATGGAGTGTTCTACTGTCATCCATCATTCGATTCATCCCAAACTCCAGCAACTAGTTAGATTCACTATTTCATTCACTATTGGACCATGTGTGTCTCGGAACGCCCTCTATGACTTAGGGGCTATTGTGAACCTCATGCCCCTAGGAGTTTTCAAAAATCTAGGGCTCAAAAAATTGAAGCCTACACGATTATCCCATTAGCTTGCTGATCGATCCATCAAATATCTATAGGGTTACTAGAGGACGTGATGGTAATGTTATGGAGGATGATATTTCTTAGTGATTTTTATATCCTTCACATAGAAGAAAACCAAAAGGCATCTCTCATTATGGTAAGGCCTTTTTTTGAAATGGGAAAGGTACTGATCGATGTGCACCAAGGGGAGTTAATTTGTTTGGGTAAGTGATGAGGGAGTGTCCAACAATCTGTTCAAAGCTGTCAACCATGCATCATAGTATAAGAATGAGAAATGTTATGCGATAACCATATTGGATTATCTCTTGATCCAAAAAGAGGATGATCTAGTATGTTCTTTTACCTCAGACAACTTTTTCATTCAAACATACCAGTTGAAGAAACACCAAGAAACATGAAATTCCTAGAAGGCCAGAGTAGCCACTACAGCCAACCTGCAGATGTTCCTAATAGTCTGAAACATGAAAAGGTGCAACCACTTGTACATTTGGTTTTAAAGGCTCCTGAACTAGAATTGAAGCATCTCCCGTCTTCTGTAAAGTACATGTATTTGGGAAACCATAAAACATTTCCAGTATTAAATAGTGCATAACTTTTACAATAGCATAAAGATGCACCTCTCCAGGTTTTGAAACAACAAAAGCATGCTATTGGGTGGAAAGTATCATATTTCTAGGGCATCAAACATACCATTTGCACCCACAAAATGGTACTTGATGAAGGTGAAAATCACTCTCAACAACCAGAGTGATGCCTAAAACCCCCCATGAAGGAAGTTGTAAAAATGTGGTTTTTAAATTGTTGGATGCAGGCATCAATTATCTCATCTCAGATAGTCTGTGGTTTTCCTTGCTAAACATGTTACCAAAAAGGGGGTATCATTGTGATTTCATATGATATGAACGAGATCTTCCCCACACACACTGTCATGGGCTGGAGTGTCTTTGTGGACTACAAGAGGCAGAATGACTCCATTAGGAAGCATCATTTACCTCTACGCTTCATGGATCATATTCTAGAGAGTCTAGTGTGGCACAACTTTTGATGCTTCCTTGACAGCTATTCCAGTTACAACCATATTTCCATTACTCTAGGGGATCTAGAGAAAACACATTTACTTGACCCTAATGTACGTTTTCATATCGAAGGATGTAATTTGGAATGCTCGACGCCCCTACTTCTATCCATCACTGTATGCTGGCTATCTTCCAATACATGATAGAACATATCCTGGAGGTATTCATGGATGAATTTTCCATTTATGGAAATTATTTCACTATTTTTTAGAGACACTTGGAGATAGTATTTGTATGATGTAAATATGAAAACCAAGATTTGAACTGAGAAAAGTGTCATTTCATGGTGCAAATTGGCTTTGTCCTTGAACAATGAATCTCAGAAAAGGGGATATAGGTGGACCATGCAATGATTGAAGTAATTTCAAAACGTCCTATTCTTACTTACGTCAGATCCATCATAATCTTCATGGGGAAATCTGGTTTTTATAGGCAGTTTGTCCGCAACTTCTCAAAAATGGCCCAGCCCCACATTAATCTTCAGAAAAAGGATTAATTATTTGATATCGATGAGACATGCACCATATCATTTGAAGACATGATGTAGTGCCTAGTTGAAGAAATAATGATGATTTCTCCAAACCAGGAGGAACAATTTGAAGTGATGTGTGATGTAAGGAACTAAGAAGTATGAGTAGTCTAGGGCCAGCGACATGAATAGATTTTCTGAATTTTATATTATGACAGCTGGACACTGAATGAGGATCAAAAGAACTACCCCACTATAGAGAAGCAGATTTTGGAAATAGTGTATTGATTTGACAGGTTGCGTTCTTAAATAATTTTATCTAATTTTATTTTGTATAATGAGCATTCATCAATAAAGTACCTACTAATCAAGAAAGATGTGTGGCCCTGATTTATTCGATGTGTGAACCACCTACAATAATTTGATCTGGAGATCAGAGACAAGAAAGTGAGTGAGAATGTTGTTGCTGATCATGTCCCCCATATAGAGATTCCTCATTTTGATAAGGAGAAAGATCAAAAGATCTTTGAGGATTTCACAGAATAGCACATCCTTTCAATCACTAAAACACAAAGACATTGCTATGATGATATTGCTAGTTTTTTAGTTATAGGTGTAGTTCTCCTCAACCTCTCCTTCCTTCAATGAAACATGTTTCTTTCTAATGTTAAGAGGTACTTCTTGAATCTTCCCCTTCTATTACGATCCAGTGGAGATGGGGTGATCCATCATTGCATTCCGGAAAACGATGTTCAATGAGTATTGAAATTTTTTCACACCTCTTCTATTGAGGGACATCCTGTCCCCGACCGTAAGATAGAAAAAAACCTGCAATCTGATTTATTCTGGCCCACCATGAATAATGTTCTCAGGCCTTCTTTTCCTATTGTGATCGATGCTAGAGAAACAGTAATGTGGGACATAGAGCTATGATGACTCATCACTACAACCTGGAGGTCGAAATTTTGGACATCTAGGGAATAGATTTCATTTTTTCGTTTACCCCTTTATTTAGGAACAATTATGTCTTGGTCTACATTGACTATGTCTACATGTTAGTGGTAGATGCTTCTACAACTGACGACACAGCCAAGGTAGTCATGATATTTTTAATGAAACACATTTTTATTAGGTTCAGAGTTCCCCGAGTACTAATTAGTTATAGAGGGACCCACATAGACAACACATTGATGATATGAATATAGTAAAATTATGGATTAAAGCATCATAGGGGGACGATATATCATCCACAGTCTTGTGGAATAGTGGATCTCTCTAACCATGAGCTCAAGCATATCCTGGAGAAAATAGTCAACACATTGAAGAAAGACTGGTCCAACAACTTAGGTGATACATTGTGAGAATATTGGATTGCTTTCAAAAACCACTAGGAATGTCCCTGTTTAACCTCTTCTATGGAAAAATATTCCATTTTCCATTAGAATTGAATCATAAAGCAGACATGGCCGTTATGTCCCTGAATATTGATTTGTAGGCAGCTAAAGAGAAGCGAATTTTATAACCGTCGGAACCTGATGAAATCATATTAGAGGCATTTGAGAACGCCAATCAATACAAGTACAAGACGAGATCAATTCACAACAAGATGATTTCCCAGAAATCATTCTAACCCATTGACCAGGTACATACCTTTAACTCTCTTCTTCGATTTTTCCCAGGGATGTTGAAGTCATTATGGTTGAGACCATTCCCTGTTCTATGTATATTCCATCACGGAGCAGTGGAAATTTCTGGAGAGGATGGTCAACCATTCATGGTGACTGAACAGCGGTTGAAAGCATACCATCACATGGAAGACACAGTGGGATGGTTTTCCACCATGTAGCTTAGGTAAGCATAGGTGTGTTGGTTGAGCCAATGACCTAAAACAAAGGCTCTTCTTGGGAGGCAACCCAACAGTTATATGTCATGTACCACTTATATACACGGCGTGTACTTATTCATTTTCATTTAAAATCTAACTATTACAAATATAAACCTTAAAAATGTAATAAATAATGATGGTCTTGGGGCCGATGGTACGATCATTGGATTTTATCTGAGTATTCATCAGTTTGAATCTCTCCTGACCTTCCTAAGGCACGGGGATCCTACTTTTTCTCCACATGTTTTCTTATTGTGGGTACTTTTTCAAATATATATATATATATATATATATATATTCTTATACGAAAACCCATGGTGGGGATGAATCAGTTGGCCATGATTGTATCCCAGTTTCAAAAGACCGGGGTTTGAATCCTGATAACCACCACATTTCCATCATGCCCCCTTTTTAATAAAACCGCATGACGTATCTTTCAATACACATCATGTGCCCCATGTTTTCTTTCTATAACTGAAAATATTTTTCAAATATTGAAATTCATGTTGTTGATGTGTTTAGATTGGCAGTGTCTTGGCCCTGGATCCAAACGACCTGGGTTCGAACTCGTCTAATCTCTCTGCTTCATCCCTTTTTGTCTAATTAAAACCCACATGTCGTGCATTTACTTTCTTCCAATATAGTATATTCCTATTTACATTATCTACATTTAAATAATAAATATTAGAAGTAGTAAAAAAAAATTTCCAATGTTTTGGTGATTCCATTCAGAATGGCCAATCACTGGTTCGATCCTCACCCCATGCACAAGACTAAAGGTTGTACTTCTCCTTTCCCAATTTTAGAACACACGACGTGTATTTCACAATACATTACATGTATAGTTTTATTTTTGATAAATTTTGTATATATATGTATATCTATTCTTATTATTATAATTATTAATATTAATTATTATATAGTTTAATATAACATATATATATATATTAATATAAAAAAAATTGGATATAAAGAGTTTAGTATGTAGATACTCTCTGTGTACCTCGGCTATAAAAGTCGCGCACCACCCCAACCACATGCTGACAATCCTGCCCCCGCCGATGCAAATTTCCCTACTTCTGTCATGACCCATCCTCGGGGCCTGTGCCGTGACAACCCCAAGACCACCTTCCATAGGCCAGCGGCTGACGACTAGCACCAAGGCACAATTCTCGATAATATAAGGGAAGGCATTTCCTTTGTAAGGTAAACAAACACCTCATAGTAAGAAAGAAGAAGTAAAAACTAATTAAAACTGGGTAAAAAAGTAAGTGCGGAAAAGTATGTTGGCCAGAATACAAACCCAAACGGAAAGTAAAGTACAACTGAAGGGAATGAACAACAACTGAAAGTAAAGTAGCAACATCGAGCCGTCCATTGGTAGTCCCACTTGAAGGGTTGGTACAGATAGCCACCCCATCTTCTCGGTTCCAGCCGTCTGCTCCGAGTACGTCCCACCTAGTGGTCCACCTCCAGGTACCGACGTGCTCCACAAGCCTCCACCACGATCAGCGTTGTCCTTCGTCTATATCCAACACAATGTAGTATGGGCATATCCCGAGCAGGGGTGAGTATAAGCTACTCAGTAGGTACCCTGAGACCCCCGAAGGTCTCCCAGAATCTACAAAGGATAATCATCAAAGGAAAGATACAATCACGATGTAACATCTAACACTAGTTAGGTATATGCCCATACATATACATAAATCATCAATTCCAGTTAGGCTCCAGAATCGGAGCCCATGTACAACCCAATCCTCACATGAAAAAATAACTCAAATCCACATAGGAAAGCATATAGTAATCCGCACAGGATATCAAGTCAATCTTATCGAAGATAAATATTGAAAGTCAAGAAACAGCTCACACAGGTATGCTTCTTTGTAAGACGTTAGAAATGATCAGTTGTAGCCACTAATTCATCTAAGCCATTGGACCCACACATGATCGATAGGTACTAACCCCCGCAATGACCCACAAAGGATCGATAAGTACTAACCCCGGCAATGACCCACACAGGATCTGACCCACACAGGATCGGTATGCGCTGACCCACATAGGACTGCTGAGCGCTGACCCACATAGGATCTGACCCACACAAGATTGGTAGCACTGACCCACGTAGGATCGCTAAGTGTTGTAGTCATCGTCGTCGAATCCATGGAGGATTTATGTACAATCGTCATCGTCGTCGCAGTCGCAGCCAGCTCCAGGATTCCCACAGACAACATGCTCGTTCGGGGAGGGTCCGCTCACGAGCTGAGGGCTGATACATCGACTGACATGAAGTCCGGAGATGATGTATCCAAAAGTTCTGTATTGGCAACAGGAACTCAAAGTAACAGAAGGTGCGTCAATCGGACGCCCGGTTTGAGAGTTATTGGCTTTTTCGTCCTAGAGGCCCGATTGTTTTTTATTTTAAAACCAACATGATCATACTCCAAATTGCGTCCAAACCTCAATAGGAGTAATCCAAAAGGTCAGTCTCACTATGAGGAATCCAACAAAGTTGATCGCACGTCAATCGTACGTCCAGAGCTCAAGTTATAATCGTGTCTGCTCCGAGGGCCCTGTTGGTTTCGTGTTCGAACCAACTCGGCCGAACCCAAAGTACACCGAAACAATGAGTGTGATATATCAAAACGACCACCTATATCCAATGATCGCATCATAGCTGACGGTGTGTCGATCAAAGGTTCGTAGCCCATGTTATAGGCAAAAGATAGGAAGATGTCTGAAAGTGGGGGTTTTGGGCCAGGACCGACCCGGCCTGAGTCCCCCTGGGTCGGCCCGAACCGGGTCCCCCCTACTCGGGTCCGGGTTTGGCCTGCTTGGGCGCGGACTAAACCGGCTGGCGCGGCCTGGCGCGGTCTTGGGGCGGCGCGGCCCTGCCTCGGGGCGGCCCGGCCCGACCCGGCGCGCTGGCGGTCCGCTGGCGAGCTCGGTGTAACCGAGCTGGGTGGTCACGGGGGGGGGGGGGGGGCGATAGCCCCCGTATTCAATTAAATGCTGCCCCCCACATTGGGGCCGCTGCTGTTCGGCCATCCGGGGGTTACGAAACCCCAGATTCTCCCCTGATCCGGCCGGCCGGCTGTTGCCGCCACGGGACCGGCTGGTCCGGTACCCCTATAATGACGCCGGAGGCCGGAAACCGGATGTCACTCCCTACTCCACCACGGCCTTTTTCCTTCTGGCGTGGCGCGACGATGCCTCACATCCTTGCCGCAAGATCCCACATGGTGTCATTGCACCGCGTCACTTTCCTTTGAACCGCAACAACACAAAGACAAGGGAGGAGGGTCGGCCGTGTTTGTGTGGTCTGGACCCCTCCCATTAATAGATAGCAAGGGGTCCAATTTGAAATGAGGAATGACGACCGGAGAATTCATGAATAACAATAACAATCAATCCCCTACCTCAAGCGTTGTCGTTGAATGAGGTTTGTCGAGGAAAGGGACGTCACACAATTGATCGTCACGGAAGAAGAGGATTGTTGGCATTTTTTGATCTCCGAGGAAGGCATCTTTTACCGTCGTCCGCCATCGGAGGTCGGCGTTCCTCGTCGACGGTGGTGCGTTCTTCGCGTTCTTCGATGAAGAACGAAGAACTTCAAGACTCCTATTTTTATCCCAAAAACTCCACACAACAAGCCCAACCATAAAAAAATAAGCCACCTCTTATTTTATTACTCAATCCTAAAGTTTGAAATTCAAAAAAAATAAATAACCTAAGTAATTAAACATATGTCATTAAAAGGAGGGTTATGGGGGGTTAGGGAAAATGAAGGGGTGGGGTTCATGTGGGCCCCACCGCCCTCATAACCTCTCATGGGACGTTGGGTGTTTGTGGGCCCCACCAACAACTTCCCATTACAGAATTAAACAAACCAAGATAAAATATATTTGCACATAATTTATTTTACCTAACATTTCATCCCTTAATTTTTAACAACTCCTACCGAGAAAACGCAACTCCAGTAAAGGTCTTCTTAAGCAATTACCAGTGTTGCGGTTTCATCGGTGCCCTCAGATTTCGATTCCGAGAACCGGTTCAAAAGTTAGGAAAACCCACTTGTTCGTTCACTGAACGTACTCGAGCTATACTTCGAAAAATGATTCCGGGCACACCGGGCGTCAGAATCAGGTGCCTTTAGAAACTGTGTTCTTGTAAAATCAAAAATAAAATTAAGAAAAAAAATTTCTTTGAATTTTACGGGTCATTACATTACTCCCACCATAGGGATTTACGTCCCCATAAAGATACATCATAAACTAGGTAAACAAATGTTGGTACTGTGCATGCATCTAAGCCTCCCGCTCCAAAGTGCTCTCTTGCAGGTTCACGTGCTTCCATCTGATGTGCACTAGAGGAATCGATCATCCATGCAGGACCCGCTCCTGTCGATCCTCGATCTCCACTGGGACCTCCACAAAAGTCGCCCCATCATCAACATCCAGCTTCACATGGTCAATGATATGCTTTGGTCCCTGCACGTACTTCCTGAGCTGAGATATGTGGAAGACGTCGTGCACCCGGTGCAACTGAGGTGGTAGAGCCAGGCGATAATCCACCTCGTCAATCCTGTTGAGGACCTGGAATGGTCCGATGAAGCATGGAGAAAACATTCTGTGTCGGCCAAATCTCCGTAATCCACGTTGAGGTGAGACCCGTAAGAAGATGTGGTCGCCATCCTCGAACTCTAGTGGCCTCCGCCTCCTGTCAATCTAGGACTTCTGCCAGCTCTGAGCGGTCCTCATCCGCTTCTGGATGACCTAGACCTTCTTTATCATGGCCTGGACCATCTCCGGTCCCTCAAGTGATGAGTCCCCTGGGTCTGTCCAGCACAGCTGTGATATTCAAGGTTGACCGTACAACGCCTCGTAAGGTTCCATCCGGATGGTGGAGTGGTAGCTATTGTTTTACACAAACAACACCAAGGGTATGTGGTCCTCCCAGTTGTGACCAAAGTTGAGGACAGATGCGCAGAGCATGTCCTTGAGAGTATGAATGGTCCTCTCCATCTGACCATCTGTCTGAGGGTGAAAGGCGGTGCTTAGATGTACCTGCGTCCCGAACACCTCCTGCAACTGTTTCCAAACCTGGGAAGTAATGTGAGCTTCTCGATCGGAAACGATAGATGATGGTATACCATAAAGCCGTACATTCTCCTGAATGTAGAGACATCTCAAGCTCTCCACTGAGCCCTGCTCTCTGATGGGTAAGAAGTGAGCCGACTTGCTGAGTCAGTCAACAATCACCCATATGGAGTCGTGACTTCTGGAAGTGTGTGGAAGTCCAGTCACGAAGTCCATAGATATCCCGTCCCACTTCCACTCTTGGACCTCCAAGGGTTGTTCTAGTCCTGCTGGTACCTTGTGCTCTGCCTTCACATGCTGATAGGTGAGGCATCGAGAAATGAACTCAGCCACAACCTTCTTTATACTCGGCCACCAGTGCTTTCGTTTGAGATCCTGGTACATGTTCGCCACCCCTGGATGTACCTCTAGAGGGGAAGTGTGGAACTCCCTCAGTACCCTCTCTCATAAAGCAGCATGTACCATGGTACATCCTATGAAAAGGATGTCGTGATCTCCTCCTAAAGAGAATCCATCAGGTACCTTTCATGAGGATATATGTGCACGCCGCGTCTCACAGTCAACGTCCCCACGCTGTGCATCTCTGACCCACTAAAGAAGGGGAAGAGTGATTGTGAGTCACTTTAGGAAGGTTGATATATCGTTATCCATGAAGGATATCTGCAAAGCGGATAACTGCTTTGTCACTTCCCCAAGTAGCTAAATGCCCATCCTCTTGCTGAGAGCATCAGCTACTACGTTCCCCTTTCCAGGAGTATAGACTATCTCAAAGTCATAGTCCTGGATAAACTCGAGCCATCGCCGCTGTCTTAGGGTCAGGTCCTTCTGTGAGAAGATGTACCTGAGACTCTGGTGGTCAGAATAGACTGCAAAGCACTTTCCCATCAGATAGTGTCGCCACATCTTCAGAGCGAAGAACACTGCTACTAACACCAGGTCATGTGTAGCGCAGTTCTTCTCATGCTTCCTCAACTGTCATGATCCATTGGCGGTCATTGTGCGATCCTTCATCAGAACACATCTGAGTCCAGTCCCTGATGCATCGCAGTAGACTACGTACCCAAATCCCTATTCTGGTAGCCTCAACATAGGTGCGCTGATCAATCTCTGTCTCTGCTCACAGAAGCTCTTCTGACATCTGTCTGACCACCCGAAGGGATTTCCCTTCTTCGTCAAAGCCGAGAGTGGTGCCGCAACTCTGGAAAAGTTTGGAACAAATCTCCGGTAGTATCCAGTTAGCCCCGGGAAACTCCACACCTCCGTCACGCTCCTGGGTGGCTCCCAAGCTAGTACTGCATCGATCTTCGTAGGATCCACCGCAACTCCCGCCTTTGAGATGACGTGTCCCAAGAAGTGGACCTCGCGTATCTAGAACTGACACTTCCATATCTTACCATAATGATGGTGCTCTCGGAGTATGTCTAGTACAACCCGCAAGTGGTAGGCGTCCCTCTCCTCAATCGTCGAGTAAATCAAAATGTCGTCGATGAATACCATGACAAATCGATCGAGGTAAGGCTGAAAGAGCCTATTCATGAGACCCATGGACACTGCTAGAGCATTGGTTACACCGAAAGGCATAACCAAGAACTCATAGTGGCCATACCGACACCTGAAGGTCATCTTCTGCACATCCTCATCCCGAACTCTGAGCTGATGATAGCCTGACCTGAGGTCTATCTTCAAAATCCACTGTGCTCCCTTGAGCTGATCAAAGAGGTTGTCAATCCTCGGCAGTAGATACTTGTTCGTCACTGTCACCCAGTTCAATCAACGGTAATAGACAGAAATTCGCAAGCTCCCGTCCACCTTCTTGTCGAACAATATCGGGGATGCCCATGGTGAAACACTGGGTTGAATGAATCCCTTTCCCTCCAAGTCCTCATGTTGTACCCGTAGCTCTCGATGCTCGGCGGGTGACATCCGATAGGCTGGGGTGGATATCAGGGCTGTCCTGGGGTACATGTAAATATAAAAGTCTACATATCTGCGAGGAGGTAGTCCTGGAACGACGTAGGAAAAAACGTCTATATATTGATCCACCACTTTATGTAAGATTGGACTCCGCACATCAACTACTCCTAGGATGAGGCTAGCCAACTGATGATTGATGGGATATCATCTCCTCTGCGTGAGTACATCATGTGCTGCAAAGGCACCCTTCTCACCAGTGAAAGTGAACCTGCTCCCATCGGTGCGAACACATCCCACCGTGTGCCTAATGCAGTCGATCTGCGCATGAACTATAGATAACCAATCCATGCCCAAGATGACGTCATAAGGCCTCGACACCGCTACAAGAAGATCCCAGCCGATGATCTCTCCTCCTAGAGTAAGCTCACACTGCCGGAACGAGTGCGTAATCGTAGACTCTGCTCCTGTAAGAGTCTCTTGCCGTAAGGATCGAGCTAAGTGCTCCGTTGGAATCTACGAGCTCCGAACAAGGGCAGTGGCTATGAAAAAATTTACTTGCCCCTGTGTCTATAAGAACTGTAGCAAGGGTGGAGTAGACACAGATATTTCTTCGAATCATCTTGGGTGCGCCGTGGTCGTAGGCATCCATTTCCTGGAGCTGTGCCTATCTTTTCCCGTCAGCTCCCTGTGGTCGGGGTGGGCCTCCTAGTGGTGGTGGTGGTATAGAATCAATGTGTCGCCCACCACCTGCTGCTCGGCCAGCTCCTCTGCCTCGTCCGCCTGCTCCCTATGGACCACCACGGTCGACCCTCTGCCTATACCTGGGTGGTCCCTCAACCTTCTGCTGCTCATCTGCATGGTGAGTAGGGCAGTCACGAGCCACGTGGCCCTGCCCGCCCCATGCGTAGCACTGTATGCCTCTCGAAAGACAGGCTCTCCGTTGAGTGCCCCACACCTCTGAGCCAGTGTCCTGAGGTCGTCTGCCTGAGGGTCTGGTCTGCCTGGACCCATGTGTCATCCGTCGACTTCCTGCTACATAAGACTCTGCTATGCGGCGCCCTGCGGTAGGTCTCGCTGCTGATGTAGGCTCAACAAGGAAGCTCTCGATGAGAAGGGCTCCCTCCAGTACCCCTGCCTGTGTCAGAATGCTTAGGGAGATCAGGGATGCCCTGATCTCATGTCTCAGTCCCTGCTCGAAGGTCTGGGCCCGGAATTATGGGTCTCGTACCATGTCCATCGAATAGCGCGAGAGGTCTGTAAATCTCGTCGAGTACTGGGTGACCGTCAAGCTTTCCTACCGCAGCTGTAGAAGCTCTTCGATGCGCACCGCGCGGAGGGTGGCTGGGGTGATCTCCGAGCAGAAGAGGCTCTCAAAGTCTATCCAGAGGACATATGCCTCATCGTGCACCTGGATCATCATGCTCCACCATCTTCCTGATGCCGCAAGTAGGAGACTCACTGCAAGGATTACCGTGAAGTCTGTTGGTGTCAATACCAAACGGAAAACTCGTACAACTGCCTCCAGCCAATCCTCGGCTACCTGGGGGTCCATATCCCTACGGAACCTGGGTGGTCACTGACACTGGATCTCGTGCAGTGCACTAAGGTGACATGCACTCTCAGCGGCTGGGGCTGGTGGCATCAGTGGCTCGGCGGGTAGTGGTACCTCCGGTGCCTCCGCAGTAAAAGGGCCCTACACCGAGGCCTCGTCACTCGGCGAGCTATCGTCACGTACAAAACTCTGATCCCTAGTTGGCTGCTGTTGTGGGGTCATCCTGAAAAGGGAAAGGTGCGCCACAGTCAATACAATATACCTGGTTTTCTGACACTAAGTAATAACAAAGAAAACTTGAAACCCACATGCAATCAATTTTTTCATTTACTAAGTCGGAAATCAGAGTCAGGGTCCTGGTGTACGGATACGTCGGCCTCCGCACAAACACTGGACTCCCTGGATTGGTAAACACACTCAATACTCTTATCACTATTACTTCACATAGAAAAGGATCAGAGTCCTGAGTTCTGCGGTAGAACCAAAATCCTCTGATACCAATTTGTCAGGACCCGTCCTCAGGGCCAGTGCTGTGACTACCCCAAGCCCTCCTTCCAAAGGCCAGGGGCTGGAGACTAGCACCAAGGTGTAATTCCCGATAAAAGTAGGGAAGGAATTGCCTTTGTGAAGTAAACAAACACCTCAGAGTTAGAAAGCAGAAGTAAAAACTAAGTAAAACTGGGTACAAAAGTACGTGCGAAAAAGAAAGTGGTCCAGAATACAAACCCAAACTGAAAGTAAAGTACAACTGAAGGGAAAGTACAACAACTGAAAGTAAAGCAGCAACGTTGAACCGTCCACTGGTAGTCCCACCTGAAGGGTGGGTACAGATAGCCACCTCAGATACTCGAGTACAGCCGTCCGCTCCGAGTACGTCCCGCCCATTGGTCCACCTCCAGGTACCGAATTTCTCCACAAGCCTCCACCACGACTAGCGTTGTCTATCGTCTGCATCCAACACAACATAGTGCGAGCATAGCCCATGGATGGGTAAGTATAAGATACTTAGTAGGGACCCCTAGACCCCCGATGGTCTCCCAGAATCCAAAAAGGATAATCCACAAAAGAAAGATACAATCACGAAGTAACATCCAACAATAATTATGTATATGTTAATACATATACCTATATAATCAATTCTAGTTCGACTCCAGCATCCGGGTCCAAGTACAACCCATTCATCATAGGAAAACACAATTCAAATCCACACAGGAAATAATATATTAATCCACACAGGATATGAAGTCAATATTATCGATGATAATGATTGAAAATCAAGAATCAACTCACAGAGGTATACTTCTTCACAAGACGATAGAGATGATCAGGTGTAGCCACTGATTCATCTAAGCCGTCAGACCCACACAAGATCGATAGATATTATCCCCTACAATGACCCACAAAGGATCGATAGGTACAAACCCCCGCAGTGACCCACACAGGATCTGACCCACACATGATCGGTATGCGCTGGACTATACAGGACCGCTGAGCGCTGACCCACACAAGATCGGTAGAACTGACCCATGTAGGATCTATAAGTGATGTAGTCATGGCCGTCGAATCCACGAAGGATTCTTGTACAATCGTCATCGTCGTCACAGACGCTGCCAGCTCTAGGGTTCCCACACACATCAAGCTCGTTCGGGGAGGTTCCGCTCTACGAGCCAAGGGATAATACATCAACTGACTCGAAGTCCAGAGTTGATATATCCAAAAGTTCTGTATCGTCAATAGGAACTCAACATGACAGATGACGCGTCAATTGGACGCCCGGTCTGAGAGTTATTGGCTTTTTTGTCCTAGGGGCCCAGACGGATTTTAAGTCAAAACCAACCCAACCATATTTCAACTATGTACAAACCTCGAACGGAGTAAGCCAAAAGGTCTGTCTCATGAAGAGTAATCCCACAAAGTCGAAGGCACATCAATTGGACGTCCGGAGCTCATGTTATATGCGTTTCCCCTCCGAGGGTCTGGTTGGTTTCATGTTCAAACCAACCAGACTGAACCCAAAGTACTCTGAAACCTTGAGTGTAATATATCAAAACGGCTGTCTCGATCCAAGGATCTCGTCGCAGTTGAAAGTGTGTCGATCCGAGGTCCGTAGCCCATGTTATGGGAAAAAGAACGGAAGAGGTCTGAAAGTGGGGGTTTTTGGGGCCCAAACTGACCCGGCCCGAGACCCCCTGGGTTGGCCCGAACCGGGGCGACCTGACCCGGGTCCGGGTCCGTCCCGGATGGCGCAGCCCGGCCTGGGCAGCTCGGCCAGGCGTGCTGGCAGTCCGCTGTCCAGCACGGTGTAACTGAGCTCGACGATCACGGGGGGGGGGGGGGGGGTGGTGGGGGGGTGCCCCCTTATTCAATTACACGGGGCCCCCAACGCGGGGGCCGCTGCTGTTTGGCCAGATGGGGGTTATGAACCCTCGGCTTCTCCCCTGACCGGCTGGCCCGCTTTCGCCGGCAGGCTACTGCCGCCACGAGACCGGCTGGTCCGGTCCTCCTTCTCTGATGCCGGTAGCTGGAAACTGGCCGCCGCTCCCTGCTCCACTGTGGCCTTGTTTTTTCCTGCGGGGCGCGACGGCGCCGTGCCCCTCTGCTGTGGCCCCGCTCAGGCCATGGTACCCCTTTTGGTTCTCCGGCGTGGCGCGATGGTGTCACAAATCCTTGCCGCCTGATCCCACGCGGTGCCATTCCACCACGTCACATTCCTTCGAACCTCAACAACAAAAAGATAAGGGAGGAGGGTCGGTCATGTTTGTGTGGTCCGACCCCCTCCCGTTAATCGATAGAAAGCGGTCCAATTTGAAACGAGGAACGACAGCAGAAGAATTCATAAATAACAATAACAATAAATCCCCTACCTCAAGTGTTGTCATAGAACGATATTTGTCACGGAAAGGGATGTCGTTGAATTGATCATCATGGATGAAGAGGATCGTTGGCATTTTTTGATCTCCGGGGAAGGCGTCTCTCACCGTCATCCATCGTCGGAGGTCAGCGTTCCTCGTCGACGGTGGTGCGTTCTTCGCGTTCTTCAATGAAGAAATAAGAACATCAAGACTCCTATTTTTCTCCCAAAAACATAACACAACAAGACCAACCATAATAAAATAAGCCACCTCTTATTTTATTACTCAAGCCTTAAGTTTGAAATTCAAAAAAAGAAAAAACTTAAGTAAATAAACCTAAGACGTTAAAAGGAGGGTTATTGGGGGTTAGTGAAAATGAAGGGGTGGGGTTCGTGTGGTCCCCACCACCCTCATAACCTCTCATGGATGTTGGGTGGTTGTGGTCCCCACCAACAACTTCCCGTTAGAGAATTAAACTAACCAAGTTAAATAAATTTTCATATAATTTATTTTACCTAACATTTCATTCTATAATTTTTAACAACTCCTCCCGAGAAAACACAACTCCATTAAAGGTCTTCTTAAGCAATTACCGGTGCTGTGGTTCCATTGTTGCCCTCAGATTTCGATTCCGAGCACTGGTTCAAAAGTTTGGGAAACCCGCTAGTTCGTTCACTGAACGTACCCGAGCTAAACATTAGAAAATGATTCCGGGCACACTGGGCCTTGGAATCACGTGCCGTCAGAAAATGCGTTCTTGTAAAATCTTAAATAAAATTAAGAATAAAATTTCCCGTGAATTTTACGGGTGTTTACACCTTCCCCATCCCTTGTGACTTCCACACCCACCCCCCTTCTTCTAACCCCCCTTCTTCTTTCCTACCTTCTTCTATTCCACCTCTTACCCCATACCCCAACACCCTCGGTCGATCTCTCCAACACCCTACACCTAGCTGTGATGGAGCCACACTTGGATCATCTTGATTGGCACCATGACCAAATAGAGAATATGTTGGGGATTCTTCTTCAACATCCTGGTTTACCAATAATCCCACCACCTGCCTCTACCTCGGTTCTTGGCCCTTCTTCCACAGCTCCACCGCCCTTTACTACATAGCCCACAGATTCAGTTCTCCTATCCAATATGGGCACAACTATTGGAACAAGTGCTTCCAGTCTAGGGAGTGATGTCGAGATTCTAATTCTTATTCTATTTCCTATGAATCCTACTACTAAGGCTTTTCTTCTAAGAGAAGATTATGAGCCTCCAGTTTCCAAAGCTCATGATCCCTCTCTACAGGCTGTTTCTGTACCGGATGATGCATCTCTTAAGGCGACTCCCTAACTGGTTTTTGGACACATGTTTTTCATTATATATATATTTGTGATATCTTGTGCATGTGTATGTTATATATACTTGCAGTGTTCTTTATGAAAGACCATAACAGCTACTCTGGAACGTTATGGACTAGCCTTCCCCATCACTTCTCATTTATCTACCCCTTGACGCGATGGAAGTATTGTTTTTCCACGTTTTTATATTGTTTTCTTTTCATCCTTGGTTTACTTGTTTCCTTAATTCCGCTCATCATGGTCCACTATTGTGTCCCCAAATTCCATTATTTACTTTCTATTAAACATTGAGGACCATGTCCGTCATTAAGTATGTGGGAATCTCTTGAACACTTTAGTCTTTCACCATATCATCATTCTAGGAGACACCATTATTGGATGTTATTTTTGAAAATGTGATGACATTTAGGATAATCATATTTCTTAATAATATAAATTATAACGAAATTTTTTTTCAGGATGCATGCTTATTTTGTTTCTTATGTGTTTTAAAATGATTGATGATATAGTTTAAATTACAAATTGTAATCCATGGATAATTACATCGATTAGTGTAATCAATTATATGCATGTCACAACCTGATTGTCTCTTTATTTGTTTTTACCACTCTTGAGAGGTATTCTAGACCCTTTTTAATATTCTTTGTAATGCCCTCTTTCTTGAGTGATTGTTATGATATACATAACTACCGTAATTTTTAATTTTTCTTTTCAAAAAATGAAGAATTTTTGAAAACCATTAAAATGATTGAGGAATTAGATTGTTTAAAACCCTTTATCTTGAGACCTACCCTACATCGTATCTTCGTAATTCCCCTAGAGACCATGAATTGCCTTTATAGTAAGAAATATTTCAGGACTATTTTTCTTCCTACTGTAATTATTTTATTATTTTCAATGATTATTTAAGTGGTATTAAAAAAAGGGATTGGAAACACAAAGAATATTTTTGTTTATTGTTGTGAAATTAAGAATGGGGGAGATCCTCTTGTTCATTTGGGGCATGAAGGGTTCCATACCTCTATTTATAAAAATTCTAAAAGGCTCCCACTGTTCTAAAAAAATGGTCAAGACGAAGGGACCTTATGCTCACTTGTTGATTTGTGAACCCTGCCTACCTAACTATAGGCGAAGGTGGTGATGAGATCATCTGATAAAGCATAATGAGGACACTTTGTTACATTGACCTTAACTTCAAATATCATGAATTGTTATTTAATAATTTATCCCCTTTTTTCAACAAAATAATGTTATTTTTCACATCATTACCTACAAAAATTTATCCGCTAAAAAATATGATCCTTATTGAAAAGCCCTCTTGATTTTTTAAATCATTTTTTAGAAGTAGAGAACTAGATATCATGAAAACCTATGGTAGTGAGTATATATCATTGATTGAGAATAATTTTAATTTAAAATATCTAGAATTTTGAGTATATTATTAGTGATATAGTTCATCATGTGGCTTTGTTATTTTCGAATAATTGAAACATGTGTTGAAAAGTGGATTAAAATAGTTAATTAAATTATATATGAGGCATGATTATAATATCTCATGAATTGAAAATATTTTGTAGCATTTTAGAATTTAAGCCTATGAATTATTATTAACATTTATGATAAACTAATGTCCTTCCATTTTAAATACAGACTTACTTAATTGAATGTTGAGATTGAGGAAAAGAAACTAACTATGTTTGGGGGATATTGATGCACCCGATTTGTGTATACGTTTTCACATACATTATTAAAAATAAGAACATGTTTTCAGCAATTACAGACTGTTCAAGGAAAAAAGACATTGATTATTGGTGGTCATGTTCATTCGCAAGATATTTATGGACAAATACACAAATCGGGGAAGAATTGAGCTAAATTTAAAAACTACACGTCGTGTACTTACACACATGCCATGTATATTCAATCATAGAAATAGATTGACAAGGATAGGTAGATTCCCAAGTAACCAGAAGCTGGTACATGCCATGTTTACACTGTACACAAGGAGTACACCATTCTAGAGGTAGTTGGAGAAGGAGAAAGAGTCTACATGCTCATGTAGCCAGCTGATGGGGGCACGCCATGTTCTTCCTATACACGTCGTTTCTACATTTCATGAAGCAATTGGTGACTAAAAAATTAGACTACACACCTGTATGGTGGCGCTACATGAAATGTATTACTACCTACAAGGAGACGTTGTTTTCCAAGTTAATGATTCTGTGTTAGGTAACATACTAGATATGAAAACAATGACAGAAGAACATTGACAAAAGTACACACCGTGTACTTCTCTCACAAGCCATGTAGTTGTTTCTCCTATAAATAGAGTCCTTGGACTCTGGATCAATGAGAAAATAGAATAGGTGGAGAGAATGGGATGAAGGCATCAAGGAAAGATTCTTTCTTTCCATTCTACGACCATTATACAACTTATCCATTCTACGATTATACCCAAAAGTCACTCCCTCTTTTAAAAATCAAGCAATGATGAAATCTGGTATTCGGGATTTTTTTTTCTTATCTTTACCTCTAGGTGTAGATTAATACACAATGTGTTGGGGTTTGGGGAAATGTAATCATAGAAATACAGATTAGATGCTTTGAATATGTTTGTTCTCTTAACATCTTCTTATCCTTCTTAAATCACATCTTCTTATCACTAAAAATTCTGAACTAGACCAAGGGATGAATATTCAAGGATTGAAAAAAAATAACAATGAATATTTTTAGGATCATTGTATGTATTTGTTGACTCGGAAAATTGACTAATCCAAATAGAGAACAATTAAATACTAACTACTAGACCATGGAGTAAGTTTATTCATATCTAATTATAACTTTACAAGAAAAATAGAACATATTTAAAAATTGATCCCATAGTGATTGGTTATCATGAACAAAACAACCCCATAAGCAATTTGATTTAATAATCACCATCTCATAAATCCACAACCCCAACAAAATTCCCTCTTTATTTTCATCGAAACCTATTTTCTCGTATTATATTCTATTCATTATGTAATTTATTAGAGAAACTTAAAACCAATTATTATTTTTATCCAAACATAAAAAATCAACTATAAATTCATCACACTTCACTGTGACTAAAATACAAAATTTTTAAGAAGAGTCAAAAATAACTCCTTTATCAGTGTGGATAAAACTTTTAGTGGTACTATACTCCTTAGGGTAAAAACATAATTTGGGACACCGATAACATACCTTTGGTGAAACAACTCCCTAATTACCATGAGTTCTACATGTTACAAAAAAAAACTAAACTATGTTATAATATGTATAAATTTAATAATATTCTATAAACTAATCATTTAAAAAATTATAACATGATAAAGGATTAAATTATCAAAATTTAACACCCATTTATAAATTAATCATTATTAAAATCACTGTTTATGGGTGTAAACTCTTTTGTTTTTCATGACATTTTCTATTCGGTTGTTCTTGTACATGTTCCTATACAGTGGTCCAATCATATAAACACACTAATAATTATTAAAATATATTATATACCCATTATATATATATATATTCTTTCATATAATTTATATATAGAAACATTTAGTTCACTGTTCATGGTGGCAATTTATTGAATGTGCACATGAATGCTATTTTCAATTAAGAAAGGATATTGAATAATGAAGGTAAATAATAATACACCATTATATGATTATATATATATATATTGTATATATTAATTAAATCTATACTTATTACCATCCCTAGAAAATATGAAAAAAAATCAAATCGCATTATGGATGTGGCTGTAAAAAAATACACATGAGCGACATTACAATTTTCATATGGATTGGAAGTTAAGAATTTATATGACATATTATAATTTATAAATTAAAACAACAAAATTTTTATCATATATAAAATTTAAAACAATCATAATAACCATCCATTAATGATGGTGATGGAAAATGAATATTTTCTATATGAGGAAACAATTACTCATATGTACGTAAAATCATTGAATTAACATAAAATTTGATGAAATATTCGGTGGATATTGGTGGTTCCATAATGAATATAAAAATTATTTATTTATGAAAATTTGAATTTATTAGTTCATGATGCATAACAGATAATCAAGGGACATAAATGAATTAATGAATTGAAATAGGTCAGGTATAGTGATTAGCTTTTCTTCAGTAGGACTCCTTGAGTTATAATTTTATGGAGACATTCGGTGGTTTTTTTTGAAGTAAATTCCACTTGAACATGACTAAAAAGTTTAAAATATAAATTATATGGAACTCATTTATATAAGTTCATCAAGGTGGTGTAAATTAAAGTGAGAATGGGTCTTACAATCCACCTTATACAATATGAGGGATGGGATAGTGATTTTTTGTGACCTTCCTTCCTCAAGGTGAAGGAGTGATAATATCCTCTGAGTCCAATATCTATTAGTACCCTAAGTGGTGACCAAAAATAAGTGTTTATAATGTTAATAAAAATCTTAGGTATTTAACTTTTTATAGTGACAAAAATCGGAACATATGATTTATCAACGTGGAAAAACAACAAGGAAGACATATATAATGATTCAAAAATCCAACCCACATGATGGTTTAAAATAAAACTGCAAGAAATACAATGAAAAATACAAATTAAGTACCATAAAAATATAGGTAGAGATAATGAAACTATCCCAATGGACCGAGCTAGTATGTATAATCACGGTCCGTGTAATATCCTTGGAAAATTTAAAATGGCTTTATATATGTAGGGATAGAATTAATGTATACACAATAAGAAATTTCAAAGTCCCTCATTCATAAGGGGGATGTACATATTAATTCCCCAATTAGAAAAATAATCAGAAACGAACAACACCTACCAGGGAATACTAACCACCCAACCTCAGATATGCGCACTCACATTGTTATGCAAATCATTTAATGTAATATAACAAGAATCACCTATATTTGGGTACCTCACACTACATACAATGTTTAACTTCTCATCCCAAAATGGGGAATTTACAGAGTCTACCACATACTTCCATAGGCCCCACAGTCACAACCAGCTCAGACACACCAGGCCCAAAACCACATAGCCTTCCTACATGTTGACAAATAGGCCTCACACATACCGCATGTCTCACTAATAAACATTATGGAATCATCCTGAGGACACCTATGAAACAAACCTCAAAACTACTCCCCTCAAAAACACATTTGTTTCTACCCCTACATGGACATATAACCATGAACAACGACCACTTGAATTTTGCTTCACTACAATCCATGAATAAAAACATACCCCCAAATAATAAATTTAATCACTCATTATTCTTCCTTATAAATTAATATATTTATTCATTCCATACCTACCCTAGAAACTACGAAACACAACATATGAAATAGCCAAACAATCATCCATAACACACTAGGGAGAATTACCAAGGTAAAACCACCCACACACACTCCCTATTCCTAAACACCCTTTCAACAACTGCCGAAATTCATTGTTCAATGATATCCTAGAAAATCATACAATCAAAACTAAACCTGGAAGCCCAACGACACAACAACACCACACCCTTCACACCCATAAACAAAAAATCAGGACACAACCTATTCCTAGAACCCCACTACCTATACAGTACTCATATGTTGTCCCACTACATATCAAGTCCACCAATTAAACAATCAATCACTAAAATACCTTTACACCTCCCCATACACACAATCACATAGATACTACCACCAATACCGACACATGGCACAAATCCCAAAACAACATTTCACAAAACCACACATAGAAAAAAAAGGTGAATTCATATTTTTCCAAAATTGTTCCATTAATACCACATTGATATGGTTGGTTGATCACCCAAGGGGTTACATACTAGGGAATAAAATTATCAAACCAAGTGCACGTTATAAATCAAATTGATATTTACATCAATTATTCATAGGATAAAAACAATAGTTAAAAATGATCACCCATGTGAAGAAAAAGACTACCATAGTCTGTGATTTTAAGGGGACAGATATCCATAATTGATCACATCATAAAAAAAGATAATAAATAAATCAAGTGGTCAACATCTATCCAACCCGAGTCCATTATCAATTATTTATTTTACCATTAGCATTTATCATTGTTAATTTTTGGATTTGGTAGTTTTTCACAACATACCAATACTACAAAAAACTTGTATGATACACAATTATAAAGAGACAATAGAATCTATTCATTGAACAACATGTGACCAAATATCATCCATGCACTAGAACAGAGGGTCGTGTGGGTAGGATACTCCATGGAAAACCAAACATGGGGGATATAGTATAGGAATACAGTTTGTCTTTGATGAAAAGTTCTCTGCACAACATGGGTAAAGATAAGAGAGGAACTCGTCTTTCAAAAAGTCCAGACCCTATATTAATGTAAGGAAATGGTCCCATAAAACATTAAAGTCAGATTGCGGCCAAGATCATCGGGTTCGAGTATTTCATAGTCCTCATGTGTTATGGCATTAAATATATAATTAATGTCCTTTGAAACACACATATAAATTACCAAAAATTTTTGGAGTATTTATTGATGCCAAAATAAATTTTAGAGGGGTGAAATAGGATAATTTGGGAAAATATGCAATTGAGTCACTGATGGTTGATTCACTGACATCATGCCACCAACACCAAAATAGAGTAACCATTGGATTTTTCATGGAAAACATGCCACCAACACCGACAGAGAGTCATAGATGGGTGAGTCACCAAAATCAATCATTATATTCTAATAATGATTCCCTGATGGGTGAGTCACCTACTTCATGTCACTGACAGTGAGTCACCGACACTCAGCTACTGACATTGATCTATTGAAGATATGCCACTGACACTCCCTACCCACACCTGACTCCCTGATTCCCTATACCACTGATTCACTTACTAACTGGTGTAGTGACTCCCTGGTTCCCTATCCTATCAATAGAAAAATATAAAATATGGAAAACTCTTGAAATGAGCAACTATTTCCTCCCAGAACACCAAAATCTATATTTTGACAATATAATGGACTATGCATGTTCGGGCCATTACAACTGTTACCTCTCAACCTATTCTCTCACATAAGAATTCAATAGAAAACCCAGAAGAAAAAGGGGCTGAACAAAAATCTAGTAAGATACCTCAAAATGAAAAACCACCTCATTGACGTTAAACCCGACATCCAAGAACACCTTATATGATAATTTCCTACCCAAAAACCACAATACGTACAACACAAGAACCAAATATCAGACTTCGTGATCATATGAATCATAAAATTCAATCCCCCATGTCATGGTATCATCCACATAGGGTGGAACTAACTCTCCCTACCATGTTACATCATATACTCACTAATGTGTCTTGATTAGGGATCAGGTCATGCCCTCCACAAGCGTTATAACATTACAATACATTATGTTACAAGGAAACATCTCATCTTATAGAAAACCTGTTTTATACAATTAATAAAAAGAAAAAACACAACACAACTCCGAGTACTAGGCACACATCTGCATCTATCTGTCTAATATACTCTCCTCCATGACACAATGCCTCTAAAACATGCAAACCAAGTGAATGTTCCTTCCATGCAACACCTTCTCTCAATTATATGAATCCCATCTAACTCATACAAAATCCAAATAATATGAAACCCTACAATCACTTCCCAACACATCAAATGTTCCAATGAACATCGGATAATGCTCACTCCCACTAATGATCCTTCTCTTCCCATGACGAGTGGAAACCTACAAGAATATTTGGTCCCAAAAATCAAACTCTAAAGGCCTTATATTGTGATTTACATATGATTTCAACCAATCCTATTTAACCTTCATTCTCACACAGATAAGATGTATCATCTCTATTGTAATCAGTACCACATCTTGAACAAGAATAGCTACCAAACCCACTTCTTACCAGCACAATGTTGAAAGGAACAACCTCCCATTGAGAGCATCGAATGAAGCCATACTAAAGGATGAGTGATAACTATTATTGCATTAATACTCTTCCAAAGGGAATATGTCACACAAAAAACCCAATAAAGGCAATAACATATTCCTATAAAAGTTTCTCCAATGTCTAGATGGTACTCTCTATATGTATTTCCTTCTGAGTGTGGAAAGTAGTGTTGATGTGTAACTGATTTCCAAAGGAATGCTAAAATCCCCTCCAACATGCGACGTAGAACACATACTTTGATACGAGTTGATGGATATAAAAACGTCATGCAGTCGAACCACTTCATCCACATACGTTCATGTAATGGCATCCAATGCGCTCGACTCCTTGTTCACTATAATGTGAACCAATTTCATCAATTGATACAGTACTACCCAAATAACCACACATCCTCCCTAATATCTTGGTAATCCTATGACCAAATCCATTGAGATTTCATCCCACATCCAATCATGGACTGTAATGGTTGCAATAAACCATCAAGAACATGGTGTAAGACTTTAACTGGATGTCACAACAAGTACATTCCCACAAACTCTACAACTTCCTGATTTATCCCAAGCCACAAATACAGTTCCCTCAATCCCCAGTACATCATGGTAACTCCGGTGTTAATCGCTAGGGGTGATCTATGAAACTCACATAGATCTTCCACTCACACTACCACTATAATAAATAGATTCACAATGAATAATATCTGATTTTAACCATCCTTTGACCATCCCTATGGAGCATCACCCTATTCAAAGATACTATGAATCACATCTATCATAGAGTCTCCACAACGAGAGTCCTCCACCTTCTTCCTCAGAGATGACTATACCATCATCTGAAACAGATGGTCTCTCCCACCATAAATTCCTACATCTAAGTAGAAGGAAGCCAACTCTTACATTACTCTCCATGAATCCTTAGATTCCCAAACTAACTCCTTCCTTGAATTACTATTCAAAACAACAACCACAAAATTTTCCTTCCCTTAGTTGTAAGAGATATAAAAATTGTAATCATGGAGATACTCTATCAACCTCCACTACGTCTTGTACATACATCTCTATGAAAAGATATTCCATAATCTCTATGGATCCATGAAGACGAAAAAGCACTCTTATATGTGGTAATGATGTCCTAGCTTCTACACAAAACATGATAGTTGATTTCTCCAGATCCAGGGTGTAATAGTTTCAGTCACGGTGACGTAAAATCGTAGACCAATATTAGATCACTCGTCATTTCTGCGTCAACAAACACCCAAAGCAAACACAAAAATATTCAATTAACACCTCTAACATCACCACTTCCTCTGAAATCTAGATTAGTAGTGCACCAAAAAACATCCACTTAAGATTTCCAAATGCTTACTGAATTTTATCACCCAACACGAAATCTAGTCAACTTCTAGTCAGAACCATCAATGAAGCCGCTACCTGAGAGAAATAAAATATGAATCTCCAAGAGTTGCATACCAAACTGTTAAATCTGTGAACCTATACCATATTATTATGTGAATCCTATGAAAGGAATACCTAAAACATATATATGTCCACAACTTCACATTACTGAGACACCAGATGTCCATGTAAGTGGACCTCTAATGTACAAAAATATAACATCGATAGGTTTCCATTGATTTAGTGGTGCCAAAAGACCTCTTTGAGCTTCATTAGATATTTGGAATTATCTTAATCTAAATTTGAGTATATTATCATTTCATCTATGAATACGAGGATGAACCTTCTAGGAGCTCATGAATCAAAGATTTCATATTCCCTATTAACTCGACCGGTGTATTCATAACACTAAATAACATAACCACGAACTCAAAGTCCTCATACATGCACCAAAAGAAATATTCATGACGTCACCCACCATCAAAATCATTTGGGGATATAAAAACTATATGTCGATAATGGAAAGCTAACTATTCCCCTCATCTAGATGAAGAGTTCATCTACCCTCATGAGAGGGTAACAGTTCATAACTGTTACCTAATACAGTCTCCAGTAGTCTATGAACTACCTTAGTCCACTGCCTTCCTTCGTTGAAAACAAGAATAGAGAACCCTGGTGTGACAAAATAGGCTGGACAAAACCCTTCTCCATCAGATCATCAATCTGAATCTTCAGCTCCCATAACTCAGAAGGATCCATCTGATAAGGATCCATCAAAATTGTACTAGCATCATATGGAAGGTCTGTTCCAAACTCTACTTCATGTCGAGTGGGTGGAGCCACAACACTCATAAGGAAAACATACATAAAATCTCTAAAAACCCCAAGAAACACCACCATATTATCATCCATTAATCCCACATACATCTCATCTAACAATGAATGAAGAGACCACATACACCACCTGCACACCTGACTACTTCTCTCACCAATAGAAGAAATAAACTAGCCTTTCAAGATTTAAAAAATGACTCTTATCTAGAAGAAGTCAAATATAGAACACACAGTGTAAAATCAGTCAACACAAAGGATAAAATATTATTGTTGAACATGTAGTAGCTATAGATCCCCACTAAACAGATGAAACCCCAACATCTTTCTACAACTGCGGCTGACAAAAAACAAGTTGGTATGACCTCTGATTGCTGTACTCAATATCATGGGTGAGGAATGTCTCTATATGTCTAGTCCCAGAGGATGGTATGGACTGATTCCAACAATGGAGTTTGAAGATCCTATTCAAACAAGGTGCAAGCAAGCATGGTAAAAAAACTGATCATACCTCAAATGTTTTCCAGTCGTGCTGAAATTTATACCTCTATACCATGAAACATCTCACTCCCAGTTCCCCATCACCTCAGTTTTAAGCTGATTACTAGAACACACCCCAGTCAATGTCCCTGAGGAGAACCATGAGTTCAGAATCCTCCTTCATTGTACTCTATGGGTGGAGCAGGGGCATATAGTCCCTATTATTGGAAAGGCATGGCCGACAAGTGATGTTGAGTTGACAAATGATTTTTCCAATATCCATTATACTGATATTGTGTCATGAAATGTCCCTAGAGTTTACCACAACCTCCTCATGAAAAACTCTCCATACCTAATCCAATGGGAAAAAAGGATGGGCTAAGAGGGTTTGTTCTGAAAATGGTGGGGTCATCTCCCTGTATGTCAAAACCTTGAAGGACCTAATGATGGAGACTTTATGCAGACTGCTTTATCCTTTGAATAACTCATATGAAATCTATCCATGTGGTATAACTCCATGTGAGTGAATCATTTTTACAAACTAATCATTTTTATGAACCACAATGCATGTCAGTACGGTGAAGGGGGTAAATGCATAATGTAGACAATGATATAGTGCCTCCTCTAAGACCCCCTCCGGAGACTCCTCGCCTAGAAGGAGATTATTGATCTTAATCCCAAAATCCCTCACTAACATACTCCCATGTTTTAGGGAAAACCTATTCTTCTTATTCTCATAATTCATTATGGAATAAAATAATTCTGATAAGAACTCCCTCTCAATGTCGACCCACAGAACATCAATCTCCTTCTTCTCCTTGTGGTAATGTGCCCACCACTGATAGCCATCTCCCCTCGTCTGGCTCACTTCAAGGGGACCCCCAGTACTCTATCAGATCCATGATCAGACTAAAAGTGATCACTATATCCTCAACACAACTCTACATATCAATTTCTATGACACTAACCACATACTTTTGAAGTGTCTTCCACTAGAATTCACTATTCTTTTTTAACACCTGATTATCCTCATCCACTAGACTGAACCTTCATAGGTCAACTGGGGTTTCCTACTAAACCTTCACTTCTTGTAAAACATGCGATAAATGTTGAAGTTCAATATTTGAAATGAAAACAAGGAACTCTTAATCCCAGGTAGTATGTAATTTGTTTGAGAATCATTTTAACGTATTATTTATTTCAATTTCCCAAAAATTCTCAAAACATACAAGAAAACAAGTCATCATGATAAATGTTCCTTTATTAAGGTCCCTAATCTATAAATGGTGTTGGCCACATGGATGTTTTTATGTTGAGATTCATCGAATCAGGTCATTGGGGGGATACGATATTGTTTCAAAGCCGTTCTTCCCTAGACTATGTCACGCACCAGGATCACCTAACACTATTTCCCGACCAACCCATGCAATACTCATTGTTCCTAACTCGATAATCCATTATTCCTCTCAAACATCATACTGTTATACCATTTTTTCATGACCAAACATCAGCGTGATGAGGGAAGGGATAATTAGATGCTGAGACCTTCCTTCCTTGAGATGAAGGAGAGATAATGACCCCTGATTTCTGCCTCCAATAGTTCCAGGGTTGGAGACTAGAAACAATGGTATATAAATATCACAAAAATTGGAGGCTTCAAACTTGTCATAATAACCTTTATTTTAAGATAAGATGTATCAACCTCAAATAACTACATGGAATAAATATATAGAAAGTAACCAAAATACATCCCACATGATTGTCTAAAGTAAGACTACTAAAATTACTAAGAAAAATTCTCTAGATGTACCAAAATAAAACTATGCAGTGGCACATCAACTGGCCACAAAGTCCAAGATAGTAAGGTATTATATAGTCCACTATATATTTTATGAAACCTAAAAGGTTTTTTATATGTAGGTTGACCATAATTGTATTCTCATTTGGAAAATCCAAAGCCTTGCATGCACAATTGGGAGGAACATACTAATGACCCTATAAGAATAAAACTGAATCCAATAGATCATATCAAGGAATACTAACCCTCCAGCCTCACGATGTCAAACACAGCATGTAACTCAAATTCAGTAATGTAATTTAATAAGAAATTCAATATTTTGGTACCCCACACAACATACCACATGTTAACTTCTCATTCTTAATGGATAACTTACTGAAACTATCATTATCTTTCATAGGCCCACAATCAAAACCTACCCACACAAATCTAGGTTACAAACCCCATAACATTCCAACCCACAGAAACTTGGGCCTCACACATACCACACATCTCAACTGAAACCACATAGGACTCATCCCGAAGACACCCATCACAGATCCAATACCATAAATTTTGTATTAAACCTGAATCCATTTCAATTTATGCAATGATTCTTCAGTGATAAATTTATAGAATGAAGATCATGGTAATGTCAGTTACCATCCATCAAGCCTCCCACCAGGATTTTGGGAAAGACACCCTTATTCATAATGATAGGGGTGTTTTATACATAGTTTTCAAAATCAGGTGGGTGCGTATCGATAAAAAGAACTACATGTTTTTATATATAGGTCATAAACACTCATACCATCCATTGGGATTCTGAGCATACAACCAACCCACTCAAAACCACCATTTTTACAACCCCTACATGCATGTACAACCATAAAAAATGAAAAATTGAACACCAATTCACTACAATCCATGACTAAAAACATACCCCCTACCAATTCAATTAAACAGTCATCATTATTTTTAAAAAATGCATTCAGTTATTTATTCCATTATTACCTGGGAAAATAAAAAACACTAAACAAGGAACATCAACACACTCAACCATAAAAAACCTAGATGGGGGACCTAAGTAAAAAAACCTTTTTCACACTCTCTATTCTTGAAAACCCATTTATCCACTGCCAACTATCAATCCTCAATGTTATCCTACCCAATCAGCCTCTCATATCTAATCCTGGCATCCCCAGTGCACAAAAAAACCACACCCAACACTCCCATAAACATGAAATCATGACATAACCCTGTACTGCTCCCTTACATCCCAACCACTTCCAATATGCAGTCACAGAACATAACAAGTCCACACATTCAACAATAAATCAATCTATCGGCCTCAGATATCATCACACATCCCCTACACACAATCACACATATACAATCACCAAAACCCACTCAAGGAACCAAAAAAATATATACACCACACAAGAACCACAACTATCAAACTGAGTGTATTTAAGTATGGTATACACTATTGATTAAAATAATCCTTGATAAGAAGGTTTGATCACGCAAGGGTCTTCATCATGGGAAATATGACAACCCTGCTCTTTATTACACAATAAGACATGATTTATTAAATAATTCTCATTTGATAAAAGATTGTTGATAAAGAGGTCTAGTGTCTATGGGACATAAGATCACTACATAATAACATAAAACATGAATTACAACATCCTTATTGAAAACGTCCTTTATATGACCACTACAATCTCTCATACTTAGAATTGCATGGGATAACTAGAGGACATGCATAAGAAAAGGATGAGTTGCAATGCATTGTGAGGGAGTAAACAAGTAATAACATGAATATTACATTACATGCTCGGAAATAGTCATATCAATGTAGCACAAGAGAAACATTAACATAATGGCATGATATGGTATGATAATCATAACATGGAAATGGGGAAACAACACTAGGCATGGAATTTGAAGGAGTCAAGGAACATTGCACATAGAGAATGAGTGAACCCTAATTAAAGATGAATTATCATGAGTCAAAACCCATTTCACATGACTTATCATGATACTATACCATACCTAGTTCATTGGAGTGCTAGCAGGGATCACACTTCATAAACATTTCATTTCAAGCGTATGTGTTCAACATGGATCATATAACATGGAATAATTCAACATCGTAAGTTATTAAATCGTTAATTAATATGGGAAAAATAAAATAAATTACCATTAAATGTGTATATCTTTATAATGGTGAATACCCTTGATAGAGAAATGGGTATGTTATTCACTACACAATGATCTTGGATTGGAAAAATGCTGTGCAATTTCTATAGCCTAAGGACATGACATAAGGATTCATGAAAGTGGTTGATGGGAGAGAAATGGGTCTCTCATCATATGTACATGAAATTTAATGTAATTGTTTCATATAAATACATGTCACATCAAACATAATGGAATTATAGAGCCTAATACAAAAGAATTACTTGGATGTAAAAGAGAAGAGAGAAATCCCTCACATAATTTTGGTATGGTAACATGTGTACATGGGAAGAATTAATGAGAGATAAATGGTTCTCCCATCCTCTAAACATATATATGGAAGTATGGGGGATGGTAAAAATCATACCCCAACATTTTTAATTTAAAAAAATTGTCATAATAACATAAATAAAATTGGACAAAATTTGCAAGGATGAAATCCCTTACATGGAAGTGTGAACAGAATGGCTAGAGAGTGTCTTGTGAGAGGTTTCTTTTGATATTGGGAATCCTTGGGAGGATTCTTGATAGAGGATGGAAGAGGTTGGAAGAACTACAAAGGCTTTCAGTGAAGATTATGTGGGAGATATGGTGGGATTATATAGGAATGGAGAGGGAATTCATTATTATTTAGGTTGGGGTCACCACAAATAAGTCTAATCCATTCCACAAACCAGACCATGGTTTTTCCCCATGGTTTTTTCCATAGGGGATTGGACAAAAGTATATTTTATGTTCAATGGGTGAACATCATAACATAATACAGTTTCTCACATGGAGGTGAGTCACACTCTCATGGAAATTTATTTAAAAAGTGAAAATGTTTTGAAACTCTTGGAGGGTCGACTAATGAATTGTAAAATAAATCAAACAAAACTAAAATCACATTATCATCATGTTAAAAAATATATTAGCCCAACATATCTTTTATATTATTTTATTACATCTCTATTGGGTCATTATGTTGTCATAAAACACATTATATATTTAAACAATATTTATTTTTTAACCCAAAATTCGTTTGTCATGGAAAATTATGAATAATTCACCATTGGATAATTTGGAAACCTGATACCAAAAATAATATTCATTTTATCTAGAATTTTTTCCACATATTTGAATTTTTTTTATTAAAATAAAAACATACATTATCGAAATTTTTGGGTTCTGACCATAAGGGATTTCATACATTAACAAACATTAAAATTCCATTCATAAAATTACATGATCATTTATATTTAATAAAATGAAATTTAATAATAGTTAAATTCTATTATAATAATATTGAATTGAAGAATTAGTTAATACATAAAAATATATTCTTCAGTGGAAGATTAACTAAAAATACAATATGCTATCTAAAATCTATTTACAAAGTATCAATAATAAAATAAATTTCTATTCACTATTATATACAAAAATAACGATTATAATCATATTTATAAGGTCTTGTTACATAACCCCTTATAACACCCGCATAAGACTGAAGGGAAAGGTGTGGGATGGTGACATACACTTCGGGTGGATTGGATTACATTTCTCGTGTGGTAATCTATATCAACATCCACTTCTCTAGTAGTCTACTCCATTCGAGAATAACATGTTGAATCTCGGCATGGGATTAGTCATGAGTGAAGCCCAATGACACCACCACCAATCTGAGATCCGGCAAATGGGATTCATATGGGGAAAAAATTCTAGATGTGTCTATAACTTCATTTTTCTGAGTAAATTGGATTTGTTAAAGCCCTGTATTTATACAAATCATGATATCAGTGTTCAACGAATATATTTAAAATTATCAAAATTCATAATGTTATTTTAAAATTTAGAAACATAAAATAATATTTTTGAATATGTTATATAAAAATTATTCATTATATGATAATTAATTTGTTCAAGAATAATTTTCATTAATGAATGTTTGGGTCGTTACAATCTTCCTGCTTAATAAATATCACTTATGAAATTTCATTTTCTCTCACTAAAAAAGAAGAGTTTAACAATGCTTCATCACTACCTTTGATTCCCACTTTTCTTCTTCAAACATGTGGCTTCTCCAAAACACCTTCACAAGGGGCGTTGTCTTATTTTTTCAGACTTTTCCCCAATGTTCTTAGATATTCATTGGTTTGTCCTCATAATAAAGATCATCCTCTAATTGTATTACCACTAATGAGAGTACATGTGAAGGGTCTGGTATGTAATTCCTTAAAACGGATACATGAAATTCATCATGTTCATTGTCCATGGTTGGTGGGAGTGCTAGTTGATATGCCACAACCCCAACATGATCAAGAATCTCTAAGGGGCTGATATACCTCAGACATAACTTCCCTTTCATTCAAAACCTCATGAATATTTTCCATGGAATTATGTGTAGGAATTTAATGTCTCATACCTTAAACAAAAGGTCTCGTCAATGGTTATCAACATAACATTTCTGTAGACTCTGGGCTACCTTAATATGTTTTCAAATGATTTTGACCCTCTCCACAATTTCTTCGACCATTTCTAGTCCTATTATCTTACACTCACTGACTTCATCACATAATGCTAGTATTCTGGTCCACTTCCCATATAGGGATTCATAAGGTTTCATTCAGATGATTGAGTAGAAATTGTTATTATAGAGGAATTATACTAGAGGAAGTTGTTGATCCCATCCTACATTAATGTCAATTGAACATGATCTTAAAATATCATCCATTTTCTTAATAGTTCACTCAGATTGTCCATCCGTTTGAGGATGATAGGCCGTACTAAAGTTCAGTTCAGTATCTATAACATGTTGAAGACTCATCCAAAATGTAGAGGGGATTCTTGGATCTCGATCTGAAACAACATATAGAGATACTCTATACAACCTTACCACTTTTATGATACATATATGTACCCATTGACCCAATGAGAAATCCTCATGATTTGAAATTTTGTGTGCAGACTTTATATGACGATCCAAACAACCCAGATGGCAATGTTGCCTTTAGAACTCTTCATATGTCTGGTGAAAATGTCCATAGTGATGTTATCCCATTTCGTTGTTGGTATGGGAAATGGTGGCGTTATCCCCTTAGTCTTCTGCCTATGCCTTCCTTTTTTGACCCATCAGGCACTTAGATGTTCACTCAGCGATATACTTCTTTATATTATCCGACCAATAATTCTCTCGAAGATCATGATACGTCATTGTGTTTATTGGGTGAGTAGAAAAAGTTTAACAGTTTGTATCATCAAAATGTTCCTTCTTCAAATCCGTACATTATGGAAAACATAGTCTTTTCCTAAATATCACAATTCCTTATTCAATGGCATTGAACTCCAAGGAACTACATTTGATGATGGCTTCCCCTTTCTTCTGAATTCCCACATCATCCTTTTGAGCATCCTTTAACCTTTGAAAAAGAGATGGTTGGGAAATCATTTTTTAAAGGATTGATGATGTTCCCTTATTTATGATTCACATGTCCATATTCATCAAATCTTAAAATATTGGATCCCTCTCAATTCTAAACAATGATAGAATCATTGGATCCTTTTAAATTTGAGCATTCGCCACCTTGTTTTCTTTCTCTGGGTGGTAATTAATTTTGCTATCATAGTTTTTGATCATCTATAACCATCTTGGTTGTCGCATGTTCAGTTCTTTCTATGTGAATATATAATTGAGGCTTTTGAGGTCCATGTATATTTCACACTTCCCCCCCAAAGAGATAGTGCAACCAAAATTTTAAGGCGATGATCAAGTAATCCAAATCAAGATCATGTGTTGGATAATTCTGCTCATTAGCATTCAATTTACTTGATGTATAGGAAATGAATTTGTCATTTTTAATCAACACAAATCCCACTACCTTCTATGAAGAATCACAAAATACCATAAAAGGTTCTCCCTGTGTGGGTATAGTGAACATGGGTGCATTGATAATCCTCCATTTTAAATCGATGATGCTTTCTTCGCATTCATCACTCTAAAAAACATTACTCCCGTCTGATTTTCCATGGAAAGAGGGTTGACAATCGTGATAAATTTAACACTAATCGCAAATAATATTCAGATAACCCCCATAATCTATGGATATTGATTAGAAATTTTGGACTCTTCCATCCCTTAATTTCATGTTTCTTGGAAAGATACATAGATATCCCATTGCTTGTGATGATATGGTGCAAAAACAAGACCTTGTTCAACCTGAACTCACAATAGTTATACTTTCCATAGAGCTTCTCCTTCTGCAATGTCTGTAGTACTGTTCTTAGATACTCCCCATGATCCTCCTTGTTTCTGGAGTATATTATAATATAATATATATAGACTATGATAAATTTGTAGAGTTAATCTCTAATTACTCTATTCATCTAGTCCATGGATATTGTTGGATCATTAGTTTTTCATAAAGAATTTACTATGAATTCATAGTGCTCGTATTATGTATGGAAATCAGTGTTGAAGATATCTTTGTTCTTCACCCATTCATGATAATATCCTGACCGAAAATCCACCATGGAGAAGTATTGTACCCCATCCAGTGGATCAAAGTAGTAATCAATTCATCAGAGTGGATAATAGTCCACTATCACGATTTTTTTAAGTTCATAATAATCAATGCAAAGGTTCATTGACCCATACACTTTCTTGTTGAAGAGGTCTGTTTCACCTTATGGTGAATAACTTGGGCTTATAAATCCTTTATATATATTCTCATGTACTTTTTTCCTCATCTCCTCATGCTTTGAAACATCCATTCAATACGGATTCTTCGATATTGGAAACACACTAGGTATATGGTCCATTGAGAACTCAACATCTCTTTTAAGTGGGATACCAGACAATTCCTAGGTAAACACTTCAAAAAATTCCCTCACAATAGCCTTGTCTTCAAGGATGAATTATTCCTTGGACTCAGTCATTTGATCCATATTGTCCTACTTATAAGGAAGTAATATCCTTGCGTGAGATGATTGATCTAAAGAATAATCATCGTCCTCCTTGAACATGTACAGAATCATTGGCCGATTTTCCACCTGGAATGTGATTTCCCTCTTATGGAATCTTTTTTGGGATCTATATAAAGAAATCCTATAGATGTCATGAATTACATCAAATTCCACTAGTGGAAGTATGATGATGTTTTCGGAGAAGATCAATTAATCAATTAAAACATCAGAGGGGTTACATCCATGGGATGAATTGATTTCTCCATTTTCTATACTCCTCAAAATCTTTAAATCCATGATTTTTGGTGGTGTTGGGATTGTTCTACTAAATATTCGACATATAAAAGAATGTGTAGACCCTGAATCAAAAAGTGAATCCGCTATTCTAGAATAAATAACTAGTGTAAATGTAACCTCGTCTTTGTCGGGGTTCACTTCAGTAATCGTGATCGAACAATCTCACCCTTGCTACCTTGGATGTTGTTGGTTGCCTCCGAAAACCCATGGATTAGGGAAATGATTTTCAGGGTGCCCTAGTTCTTTGAAATTAAAGCAATTGACAATTCATTGAGATTCTAATCCTGCATTCCACTCATCTGTCATAGCCACTAGTTTTTTTACCGACTGTTAATATCACGGTTCCCTTTTCTTCCACACCTTAAGAATTTCCTAGTCCCCTTCAAGACATTTATGGGGTTCTTCATTCCACTCCATTTTCATGTAGGGTACTGTATTTTCTTTGAAACATTGGATTTATCAACCGGAATACCATAATTTATGTCCACCTTATGCTTCGTTTGCACATGATACCCCTGAGGTTCAACGATCTCCATTTCAACCATTAGGGCACATCAGACAATTTCCTCCTAGCTGTCGAAGTCATAGATCCATAGGGCTTTATGTATTCTAGGATTCAACCCACAAAAGAAGCATTCAACCTTAAATTTGGGTGTTATGAAAAATCTAGAGGCATATCATTCAAGCCTTGTGAAATTTTCATCGTACGCTCCAACGTATTCGTCATCTTTTTGTTTAAGAGAAAGGATGTACCTTTCAATCTTAAGTGGGAGGGTGCATGGAAAATATTTATTGAAAAACATATTCTGGAAATCCTTCCAATCCAAATCCTCAATCTCCTCCTTAGGCATCATATTTTTTTATCAATGTCCAACATTGATCAGCTTCACCCTCTAAACGATAAGCATCCAAGAAAACCTTCACTTTTTTGGAACATTTATAGATGAATGAGATGTTTTCTAGGCAGTTGATCCATTGTTCGACGATTGAGGGATCGAATGATCCATTATAAGTAAGAGACCTTTGTCTCAAGAATCATTTGATATGGAATTTTTAATTCTTAGGTGGGATTGAACATTCATCTTGACCCATGTATCTATTCAAAACTTTAGTTAAGTAAGAGTTTATCATGAAAATGTTTGTGATTATTACTCCAATCTTTTTTGGGAATCTTATGAGCACTGTCGTTAAAATGATCTTCACATTGGTTTTTAGCTCGAGTCCTCATATTACCAGCCATAGGCTAGAATAAAAGGGAAAGTTAGGGGTAACCCATAACAGATAATCCAAGGAAAAAACAGATGACTTATAAATAGATTTTTTTCATTAACATATGAATCTATAGGCTTCAATCTATGTTATCCAACATATATTCTTAGGGGTTTTTTTAATTCATTTAATAATGGTTCATACTATAATTTTGAATTTACTAATGTATATCCCACAAGAGATTCGTAACTAAGAGTGCAGCAAGGCACTTTGTTGTGTACCAGGATACCCTAGGTCAAGCCTGAAACTCCTTGTCGGGGTTTTCACCCATAGGTACATCTCTGCTAGAGCTTCCTCTACCTTATCGTATAAAGACAAGGATGTATTTTCATTGATAAAAACATACTCAATACCCACCAAAACAAAGGGATGTATTTATTATAGATAGTCTTGCCTCTAAAGGTTCTCAAGTGTTTTCTAATCCTAATCCCCAAAATAACTAAACCTATCCTCTAAAATCAACTATGAAATATTTGATCTTTTTTACACAGTAAAACATGATTTATTACATAAACAATACTTGATTCCACATATAATATCGAGAGGTATAGTGTCTTTGGGGATTAGGATCAATACCTAAAGCCATAAAACATGAAATAGAACATCATTATTGAAAACATCCTTTAAATGACCACTACATTATCTCGTACATATTATTTCATGGGATAACCAGAGGACATGTATAAGAAAAGGGAGAGCTATAAAGACCACTCAGGGATTAATCTAGGAATAACATGAAGATTACAATACCTGATTGGAAATAGGAATATCCATGGAGTACAAGTGAAAAATGAACATGAAGGCACGATAAATCATTGCAATCCTTACATGGAAATGTGGAAACAACACATAACATAGTATTACCATGATCAAAGGATCATTGAACATGTAGCATGAGTGAACCATAATTGCACATGAATTATTATGATTAAACACCTATTTTACATAACGTATGATGATACTATACATTACCCAATGCATTGGAGCACTATCTGGGCTCACCATTCTTAATGATTTCATTTCTTGCATAAGTGTGCCTCATAAATCATATAACATGGAATTAATCCATATCATAAGTTTTTCAACGTTTAAGTAATGTATAATAAATACATTAATGTAACATTAATTGTGTATATATTCATAATGGTGAAAACCCTTGATAGAGACATGGGTATTGAATTCAATAATCAATGATCCTGGATTGGAAAAATGCGGTGCAATTTCAGCTGTATAACATCGTCACATAAGGATTCATGAAAATTTTTGATGATAGAGAAATGATTGTCCCATAATATTTAAATGAAATGGACAGGACATGGGTCATAGAGATTCATGTCCCAACAAACGTAATGGAATCTAGATGCATAATACAAAAGAATTACTTGGATGAAAAAGAGGAGAGAGAAATACATTTATGAATTTTGGCATTGTAATGGGTGTACATGGGAGGAATTAAGGAGAGAGAAAGGTGTTTCCCTTCATCCAAACATAATTAGTGAAGTATAGGGGATAGAAATCATACCCCAACATTTTTAATTGGAAAACGGGCATAACAACTTAATAGAAATTAGACAAAAATGAGAAAGCAAGAAGTCCCATTCTTGGAAGTGTGATCTAAAAGGCTTGAGAGAGGATTGAGAGAGGCTTAATGAGAGGATGAGGAACCTTAAGATGATTCTAGAGAGAAGAGGGAATAGGACGGAAGAACTAAAAAGGCATTGAGTGAATTAGATGTGGGGGGTCGGGTGGGATTATAAAATAAAGGAGAATGAATTATTTATTATTTAGGTTTGGGTCACTACACATTAAAATAATCAATACCAGAAACCAGTCCATAGTTTTTTCCAATTTTTTTTACCAAATGGTAGTAGAAAAAATATCCAATAAGTATAATGGTCTATATTTTAAAAATAATAGGTTTTCTTATGTGGAGGTGAGTCACACTCTCAAGGAAATTCATTTAAGAAGTGAAAATGTTTTATTACTCTTGGAGGGTCCACTAAAGTATGGTAAAATAAGTCAAACAAACCGAAAATCACATCATTTTAATGGTAAATTATATATTGTCCAAAAAATTCATTTATATTATTTTATTACATCACTATTGGGACATTATGATCTCATAAAACACATTAAATATTAAAACAGTATTTATTTTTACCCTAAAATTCAATTATCCAAGAAAATTATAAAAAAATGCATTGATTGATAATTTTGACATCATGATTCCAAAAATAATATTCATTTTATCTAAATAATTTTCTAAATATGTGAATTTTTAAATTCAAAATAAAAAAAGTCATCTAACGATAATTCATGGATTTTGACCAAAATGACTTCCAAAACATAACAAAAATTGCCATTGCATTCATGAAATTATAATATCACACTTATTTATTATAAATTAATTTAATAATAATAATATTTTTTTCAATATTATTTAATTCCAAAAATATATAATTTATCGAAATAGATTTCTTAGTTGAATATTAACTAAAATTACTATTTTCACTTTAAAAACTATTTACCATGTAACAATAATAAAATAAATGTATATTCACTAGTATATACAGAAATAATGCACATAATCATAGTTCTACGGTCTTGTTACATAACCATTTATAACACTTGAATATGGCTAAAGGGTAAGGTGTGCGATGGTGACATAATTTTGGTGTGGCTCGGATAAAATTGCTCTGGTGGTAATCTCTGTCAATTTTAACTTCTTTCTACGGTGGTTAAGATCGATCTAACATGTTGAATCTCGGGATGGGAATGGTCAAGAATGAAGCCCTATGATTCCACCTCCTTTCTGAGCTCTGACAAATTGACTTCATATGAGGAATGTCTACTGGATGAGGCCATCACATCCTTTTTCTGGGTAAATTGGATTTTTTAAAGCCCTATATTTATACTAATCATGTGATCAATGTTCAACAACTATATTTGCAACGATCACAATTAATAACAGTATTTTAAAATCTAGAAACATATAACAAAATATGTTATTATGTTATATAACTATTTTAAATAATACAATATTTAATTAGATCAAGAGGAATTATCACTAATTAACGTTTGTGTCGTTAAAGGGAATCCATTTATTTAATCCTGTGAACAAGACTTATCATATTGATATATAATGTAATTAATCATATGGAAACAATAGTAGTTAAAAACTATCATTCATGCATAATGAAATGAAACTAAATATCATTATTTTTAGAGACCACATGACCACAAAAAATCACATCATAAACAAATATAACAAATAAAACAAGCAATAAACATAAATCCACTCTCATCTTGCTATCAAGTATTTATTTCATCATTTGCATTAATGATTGTTAATAGTGGGATTTGGAAATTTTTCCAAAAATAACCTTGCTACACCCTCACTACATGATAAACAATTAAAGAGAGAAATTACAATCCCTACCTCAATCATGATGCTACAAAAAATACTCCTTGCACCAAAATTGAGGGGTTGTGCGAGGATGAGAGTCGAAGAAAAACTGATCATGGGGCTAAATCATAGGTGTACTACTCATCAGTGAATAAATGTTCTCATTTCACTTACAGAAAATATTAGAGAGGATATCAGTTTTAGAAAAATCTAGATCCTATATCTATGATAAGAAATTGTCACAATGGACTATTATGTCGGATCGTTTCCACAAACATGTTTTTTAACTATTTCAATGTCCTAGGAGCATTAGGATATTATTGATATAATTAATATCTTGTGATATTACCTTATAAACGTCCATCCTAATCCTAAAATTCAGTTTTTGTCAATCTTAATACAAGAGGTTCATAACTGGAGAAATTGGGAAAAACTTGAAATGAGCCACTCATGGGTGAGTAAGACAAAATTAGCCACCAACATTGACACATAGTCACTGATGGGTGAGTTATCAATGGGTTAGTAACTGACATCAAGCCACTAATACTAACAGTGAGTCACTGATGGGAGATTCACTAACAGTGAGCCACAAATAGCAATTCACTAATGCTGACCTATCAATGTTGAGCTACTTGCACTGAGCTACCATCATGAACTACTAATGCATGAATCACCAATGCCATGACTCACCGATTCCCTAACTCACCAACGCCTTAACCTATTGGGGGAAAACTAGAAATCAAGAGAACTTTTAAAATGATCTATCATTTCTTCATATAACACCCTAAACACTATATTTTGAAAAATTAATGGACTATAGTGGATTAAGACATTACATGGGGTGTCCTTTTATAAATTAAGAGTAGGAAATTATCAGAATTTTTTAAATTATTAAATAGATAGAATTTTTTAGTGTAAAAATTGATCCAAATATATATAATTGGAATATAATATGATTAAGAGTATCAATAAAAACATCTAATCAAATTTGGTCAAGTTTTGGTTATATTTTCACCAATTGATTTTAGTTTTACCCCTCATTAACCCTTTGTAAAATATTATCCTTATTTATGTTTTCAATCTTTGATATTTCAATAATATTACAAAAAAATATAAGATTTACGAAATGTGGAACTTGTTGGATATTTTAAACCATATCAAATTAATTGGATGTATATAATATATTAATAAATTTGAAATCATTTAATAAAATATAATAAAAGGCAATTTTGATAGTAATAATTTAATTTGACATTATATAAATCAAGAGGAAGATGGAATTAAAACATAATAATTTAGTACATTCCTAATATTTTATATTAATATATAATTTATTGGAAGAAAAATGCATCAAAATTTTAACACTGTTTACATTTTCCAAATCATTTAATCATATTTTTATGTCATTTCAAAAAATGTTATGTCATTGTCATGTAAGAATTTAAGATAATTATTCAATATCTAAAAATTTAAAATAAATTTACATGATAAATGCAATTCATTCATATTTGAAATAATCTTTTGGAACCAATACTATATTGAATTTATCCATATCATACAATATTATAGTCATTAAATGAAAAAAAGTGACGTTTTTGTCTTTTCTCTCACTTAAGTAGGGGAAAACCATATAAGCATGTATAAAGTAATATTTTCTATTTTCAGATGATTATGGATAAAATATAATTAAAAATAAAAATTAAATCAATTTATTGGATTATTTTTAATGGAATATCACAACATTTTTAACCTCAATAACCTGATTTACCCTTATCATATTGACCACTATTTAATATGACCACTATTAATTGTGACAACAAATAAGGTTGACCTATTTACTAGATTTGGACTCCATGAGTAAACGTATATAATTCATTTTCCATGAGTCACTTTTAACGATAAGAATACATTAATTTATTGTCTAAACATAAAATGAAATGAAAATAAATTTTTAATAACGAAATAATTTTATTTAGAAACATGATTTTATATGAAATTAAACCTTATTATCGATTCCTTTGAATTTAATTGAATTATTAATAACATAATATATATAATTTTACATTTAATCCTTTTTAATATAAAATAAACCATTTTATAATAATTGAAAAAATACAAATTTCAATGAAAACTAGTATGTTTCACAATTCACTAGAATGAAACAATTTTCAATAAATTTCCAAAATATCACCCTATGTTTGTTTTGAAATGTTGATTTCAAAAATAATTATCATTTTAAAAAATAAATTTGAATTTTTTCTGGAAATTAATAATAATTCCCAAACAAAAAATGAAAAATAATACAACATTTTTTTTGAAAATATATTTTTCCAGCTTAAGATGATTTATTTCTCAAATAAGTAATTCTTTATTATTAATAAATAATGTATATAGACCCTTTATAAATATTTTCATAATTTGTTCAAAATTTTGAAATCGTGATGTTTATTGTTGTATACAAAATCAAACATAGTGTTCAATTAAAATATTTTAATGTAACATGGACTTAGTGTGTTACATTGGTTAAGTGAATCATTTTGGGATAATGGACTCACTCCCATTCTGTGTATATGGGATGGGATTAGATGCAAAATATATTCATAATATTTTAACTTTTTGTTCAACTATTTTCATAGATTTGGTCTTATGTTTTGATAATAATAGTGTCATAGATGCAAATGTTTTAGTATAAGATGTCATACTGATATTGGTATATTCTTTAAAAATTGGATTTAATTTATAATACTATTTATGGATGGGCCATATCGACATTACATTCATTTATTAAGACATACCTAAGTATAAATATATCTTGAAGCGCTATTTGAACACATATCATAGAGTTTTATTTTTTTTTGTAATCTCGAATTTGGGATATTACTGTGGACTCCCAATTTTTCTCCTATAGGATATCATATTTTCCAATGAATTTTTATTCTTGTTGAGTTTTTTTGGGAAATTTCCTACTTCGATGCAACTATTCCATTGTTGATATTTATAATAATCTCTCATGGGAACTCACTAATATCAAGAGGATACATAATAGTACTAAGGGGGTATATCTATGTATATGTTGGGGGTAATTTTCAACTATAGTGGTTCATATTAAAACAATAACAATTAAATTGATAAAATATTAATAAAAAGTCGAAAACATTATTACATGATCAATAAAGATAAGTTAAAATCACATAGATACACATATATCATACGACCAAACATGACTGCAAAATACAACTAATGTACCAAAATTGGGTCAAACCAACAACAATGAAAAAACAATATCACATGAATAACTTCCAAATAACTCCAAATATAATATTATAGCTCAAGATGACTCTATAAATCATATCTTTTCAATTGAGCCTCTTCCCATTACTCACAACATCATATAATACATTCATAGGCATATGTGTTGTGTATATATAGGGAGTGACAAATAAATCCTCAATAGAATCCACTAGAATGTATAACATCCATTTTAGTTTTATGTATCCACAAATGCAATTTTTTAACCCATTAGATGATTTATAAATTCATTTAAACAATAAAAAATTATTTTAGTATGTGTTAGCCATGTAACCAATGTATCCTTCTAACTGTTTTTGAAAAATATAGGGAGATTTTCTATTTTCAACTGTGGAACAAGGCATCTAATCACATGGATTTAGTATTCAATTAGAAATCACATGATAAATAATGAATCCATGGGCTAAATATAAGTCCTATCCGAAAACCATTCCAATCATAATATTTAGTTAATTTATATAGTAAACAAAATATCTTTGGAAATAAGTCAACACTACAGATATTTAATAGAAACTATAGTTATGATATAACATCTCAAATACAACATTATTTTTAACAAAAAAATCCACCAATCATCCCCTATTTGTTCCATAATTTTTTTAATTTACAATAACATTTAAAAAAATAATTCCCACAAAATCTTTTTTATAAAAAAATCCTTATATAAATAATTAAACCCCATTAGTTGTATACTAATATTCACTCTATGAATTTTACCTAAACTATATCCATCATCGTGTAAGAATATTAATTATAACCTTACATCTTAGAAAATCTTATATCATATCAGTAAAATAATTATAATTAGTTGAATATAATTCATATAAATATATTATGGATTAATATTTCACTAGAAAATAAAATAACACCAACCAATGACTCCAAAACATCAATTTCAATTAACATAAATTTTAAATTAATAAAAACAATATATTCTCCATAAATTCAATGAGTTTATTTTTATAGTCCTAGTGGATAGGGAATTGACTCCTAAGTTAGGAGTTAATTTGGTGTACATGACACATCTAATTTCATTTTAATATATATCTTTCATTACTGATTTATATTTTATCCTCTCAATTTTAACAGTCAATCATACACATAGATTGTAATATACAAAATAACAATTAGCGCACAAAACTTTTTATAAAGGTTTTATTCTATGAAAAATATTAATAATTTTTTCATCAAGTCATTATATAGGTCACAAAATCATAGTGTGTATGAATATACCATCCATCATAAACATATTAAAGCTTTTAGTTGTTTAGATGTTTTTATAATGGCTCACCCAATAATAGGAAAAAACAAATAACACCAGTTGAGAAAGATACCTAAAAATATAATTTCACTCAAAAATGAAATATAAATAATCCTACTTTAAAATTTATAGACAATTCATGTACTAAAAACAAACCATATTATGAAACATGATAGTAAATGATACAATTTTATTCGAATATAATCCACATTTATATCATTGAGGGTCTCTTTATGTTTAAATTTCAATTCTTTAGAGAAAATGTTTTTTAATTATCTACTACCAAATAGATTCATCATATACTCCTCATCATTCTTACAGAGCCACAATAATCACATACTTGAAACACATATTATTTTTGTATCAAAAAATTTACCTCACATCATTAAAAACCATTTTATTTTAAATGAATACTATGTTCAAAATCGTGTACAACATGAAACACCAATCTTAAGTGAACCAAAAATATTATTATTTAATTTCCATTTTAAAATTGTCCTTCAATTAGATGGTATGAATATATGTAACCCAATTATAAAATATTTATAATTTTCGTAATTAACATTAATTCGTTGACAAATTCTTATGGAATACAAATTAAATATTATGTATAGTTAATTTATTCTTCAAAATAAATGTCACTACCCGTCCTCGGGGCCCGTGTCGTGACTACCCCAAGACCACCTTCCATAGGCCAGGGGCTGGCGACTAGCACCAAGACGTAAATCCCGGTAAAAAGGGAAGGCATTGCCTTTGTAAAGTAAACAATCACACAGAGTACAAGCGGAAGAAGTAAACACTAAGTAAAAACTGAGTACAACAGTAAGTGCGGAAAGTAAAAAGGGGCCGGAAATACAAGCCCAACTGTAAAGTAAAAATCGAAAGGGAAAACAACGACTAAAAAGTAAAGCTGCTACGTCACGTTGTCCACTGGAAATCCCACCTGAAGGGTGGGTACAGACAGCTCCTCTGCTCCTCGGGTCCCGTCGTCCGCTCCGAGTATGTCCCGCCCAGTGGTCCACCTCCGGGTACTGCCTCGTCGTCACGTCCACCTCTGGGTACCATCTTGTTGTATAGTCCACCTCCAGGTACGGTCCAGTCCTCGAACACTTGACCTCTGTCAGTACTGGTCGTCGTCTGCAACCAACACAACGAGGTGCGGGCATAGCCCGTGCAGGGGTGAGTATAATGATACTCAGTAGGGATCCCGAGACCCTCAAGGTCTCACTAAAACCAACAAGGATAACCACATAGAAGATCTCAACAGATAACCTCTACTTAGGTATATGCCCATACATATACCTACGTTATCAAGTAATCCATATCAATCATGAGGAAACACAAGGATTGTGAAATCAATAGATAACTACTACCCAGGTATATGCCCATACATATACCTAAGTTATCAAGTGACCCATCTCAATCATGAGGTAAACACAAGGTCAAAAGGCTCAGCTCAAACCAGGATTTTCATTATCAAAACCGTAACTGCTAAAGAGCTCTGTCTCTGGAGTGTACAGTGGTCCTGTCATGACTCCGAGGTACTGCTCACTAACCTAAGACTGCTGAAGTACTCCTCCTGTCGAGTACCGCGGGTCAGCCACCTAGACACAGTAGTGCTTCCCGCCGAGGTATGTCACCCAAACACAGTAGTGCACACCCCCTAGTAGCCTGCTGAGGTACTCTCCAGACGAGTACCGTGGGTCTGCACTGTCACACAGGTAGTGCTCCGTCCGCCATGGGTCTGCACCTTTGAAAGTAGTGCTCCGTCCACTGGGCTAGTCGACTCACTCCAAGTCGAGTCGGTCAAGCAGTCGTCAGGTCTCAGCCAGTTACACGGTCTCTGTACTCCGCACGCTCATCACTGGGAGGGTCCTCTCCACGAGCTACATGTCGATACTCCATGTATCTCAAAGTCCCACGAAGAAGTATCTCAAAGGACCGCCTCGTCATAGGGGTCTCAACACAACAGACAGCGCGTCAATCGGACGCACAGTCTGTGAGTTATTAGCCTTTTCGTCCCAGGGGCCCAGTTGGTTTCGTGAGCGAACCAAACCCGGCCGTATCTCAACTGTACCCAGAACTCTCATAGGGTATACTCATAGGGACCGTTTGTCAATGAGATCACCAATGCCACTGACGGTTCGTCAAACGGACGTTCTGCCAGAAAGGTATCAGCTTTTCCGTTCCAGGGGCCCGGTTGGATTTCTGTGCAATCCAACCCGGCCACTATCCATCTGCATCCAAAACTTGAGGGGAGAATGCCAAAAGTTCCGTATCATCAGCAGGAACTCAACGCAACAGACGACACGTCAATCGGATGCCCGGTCTGAGAGTTATTGGCTTTTTCGTTCCACACCCACCCTGGGAAACTTCCCAGGAGGTCACCCATACTGATCACTACTCTAGGCCAAGCACGCTTAACTATGGAGTTTTAACTACGTAGGCTCCCAAAAAGGAAGGTGCACCTTTAGTATAGTATACCGAAGTAACCGTCTCGATCCAAGGATCGTGTTGCCGCTGACGGCGAGTCGTTTGGAGGCACGTAGCCCAAGATACGAGCATTTGACCAAACCGCTCGGAAACGGGGGTTTCGGGCCCGGGCCGTCCTGGCCCGAGACCCCCCGGATGGCCCGAACCGGGTCGACCCGCCTAGGACGGGGTTGTCCCGGCCCGGCCCGGCGCCGCCCGACCCGACCCGGCGAACCGGCCAGGCGCGCCGGTTCGGCGCAAGGCAGCGCGGTGGGCGCGCTGCCTGCTTGCCCGAAGGCCGAGCTTGCTGGAAACGGGGGGCCGCCTGCCCCCATTTGTGAAACCGGCCCCCCTCATAATGGGGTGCCAAATAACAGCCCGAGGGAATTAAATTCCCCAGGTTTCCACCAACCCGGCCGGCCCGACCTGGCCGACCAGCTTCTTGTCAAAAGGACTGGCAAGGGTCGGTCCTCTTCCGTCTTCCAGCACCAGCGGCCCGGCTGGCCGCCAGTCATCATGATCCGCCGCGGCCCGGAACCGGCTGCGGCCTTCGTCATCTGGCGCGGTGCGACGGCACCGCGCCCCTCCTCCGTGGCCCCGCTCCGGCCGCGGCGTCTTCGGTTTCATTCGACGCGGCGCGACCGTTTCGCCTTCATGATAATTCTTTCCACGGCGCGGCGCGACGGCGCCGCGCAATAATTTCCGTGTGATTCCCGCGTGGTGCGACAGCACCATGCTATCTCGTTTCATCCGCAAGAAACATTCATGAACAAAGGAGGGGGGTTCGGCTGTGTTTGTGCAGTCCAGTCCCCCTCTCCTTAGACGATAACACTTAATCGTTCATCCTCAAGTTTGTCATGCTAGAACCAAGAACGGAAAATAATTAAATAAAGAAACAACAAACCCCTACTTGGATATTTGACGTCGCACGTTGGGCGTCGCGGAGAACGGCGTCGCGGAGAACAACATCGCGGAGAACGACGTCGCGGAGATCGGACGTCGATTCCATGGATGTTGGGGTACGTCCGAGGAGGAAACGACGTCTCCTCACTTGTTGCGGAGATGAAGAAGGAAGGAGTGTTGTCGTTGGATAGTTCCCTACATCGGTGTCTTCTCCCTTGCCGTGGAGGAAAAATAGGATGAAGAACCGTGATCACCGAGTCGTTCTAAGTTGAGGGATCGATGTTCTTCATCGGATAAGAACCGTTCTTCACGGAGAGGAGGAAGTTGTTCAACGAAGAAGGAGCTTCCTTCTTCTATCACACAAAGGCTCTTTCTCAAAATTCCTCCCACCACAAATCAACCTCCAAATAAAAGAAGGTTTCCCCTTATTTTATTTTAATCATGCCATGCATTGTAAGTTCAAAATTCAAACACTTAATTTATTAAGAGTTTCAATAACTTAATTTAAGTGCTAGTTGGCATGAGTTATGAGGGAGAGAGGGAGAGAAGGAGTTTCAAAATAAAGAGGGAGTTGAAGAGTTTCAAAATAAAGAGGGAGGTGAGGAGTTTCAAAATAAAGAGGGAGGCGAGGAGTTTCAAAATAAAGAGGGAGGTGAGGAGTTTCAAAATAAAGAGGGAGTTAGGGGGTAATGGGAAAAGTGAAGGGGTGGGGTTCATCTGGGCCCCACCTCACCTTAAATCCTTCCATGGGTGGTTAACTCCAAGTGGGTCCCCCCACTAACTCCCTTACATAGGTTAAAACCACTTAAGAGAGGGTCAAGTGTTGTAACATAACACTTAATCTACTTAACAAGAAAATAAAAAATTTAGATAAGTTATAAATTAAACTTCCACAATTTTTATCATCTTCTCTCAGATAAACGCAACTCCGGAAATGGCGTTCTAAAAAAAATACCGGCACTGTGGTTTCATCGGTGCCCTCGGAATTCGATTCCGGGCACCGGTTCAAAAGATAGAAATTCCCGCTCGCACGTTCACTGAATGTACCCGAGCCAAACTTCGGAAATTAATTCCGGGCACACCGGGCCTCGGAATCAGGCGCCGTCAGAAACCGTGTTCTTGTAAAATTCCAAAGAAAATTATGAAAAAAATTTCCTTGAAATTTCCGGATCTTTACAATAAAATAAAAAATATTGAAAGAATATTATAATTATATTTTCAAAATTTAATAAATTTTATTTGATTATAATATTATCATTATTGAAATCATTATATCAAAATTATTCTAGGGTAAAAGCTTTATATTTTTTATAAAAATAGTGATTATATATTCTATACTGTTTATACTTATTATAACTAAAAATTGTATATCTATTTCAAGAATTTACAAAGTTTAGTTCTGCTCTAAAATGAATTTTAATGTGAAAATTCATCAATTATATTATTTATAATCATATATAGTCAATTTTAATGAATATTAATATTCAATTTCTATAAAAATATTATTTTATTTAATTTTTTTTTGCAAAAATATATTTTCTACTATGATTTGAATTTTTATATTATATTAATTTCTTCAACTTCATAAAATTGAGTAAAAATAGAATTAATATTTGGAATTTGGAGGAATATATTTACTAAATTACATATTTATCCATATTAATAGTAACTATAGTAAATTTATAAAAACATTGTAAATGTAAATGGGTTAATTAGAGTTAAAACACACATTATAAGACAATTCATTAATATAATAACTTTTCATCATTTGATTATATGATTCTATTTCATCAATATTCATCCAAAATCCGAATGTATGACCTTTTATTTTCATTAATCATTTTTTACCGTTATAATATTTAAGTACAAGAAAAAGTAAAATATATCACTTTCTTACATTCAATATCAATAATATTATGGGACTCAGATAAAAAACATATATTAAGATATAAATTAATATTTAAAATTGTAAAAATCTTTTATCATGGAAAATTGAATTTTGATATTTTTAATGACAAAATAATTTCCTTATATTATTATGCTACTTCGACAAAGTGCTTGAATAAATATTATATAAATAATGTAATTAATTTTAAAAACACATAAAATAATAATTTTCTGGGAGAGATAATGTGTATGTTGAATTTAATGATCCTTATAAAACAATATATCATATTGAATGGTTTATATTTTAATTCCATTACTTCCATGTGGATTTCAATGTTAATTTTTTTGAATAGTTCGTAAATGTTCATTAATAGTATTTTATAAAGAAAAAATTATTAAATATTTAACTAATCAAAAAAATATTATAATATGAATATTATATTGGATTATTTCCTGAAATATCATCAATTTTCCATTTAGGATCCAATTATCAACTTTTATGTAATATTATAACACATTAGTATTGAAAATGTTTATACAATAGTAAAGGTTATATTTTGTTAACCATGGGGTCAATCAAAAAGATATGTCTTCAAATTAAATAAAAATATGTATAAATTTTACATTATGAAAATAATAATTAAGCCTATGTTTTCCCCATATTATTTTTCATTTCATTTCCCAAAAATTTGACATGAGTTATAACGATATTATATTTTAATATTTCGTGTATCTCTAAAAATTATATTAATGATATTTTATAATAAATAATAATGAATTTAATGATATTAAAGTTATATAAATTCAATATTTAGAAGATTTAGGGTCAATTTATTTAAAAAATTGAAAATTTTCAATTTCTATTTCACTTTTTTTATAGTATCATTATTGACACCTAAATAGTAAAATAAATAAATATCACAATAATTCGCAAAAGGGTTATTGTGGTGGTAAATCATAGATAAATGTTTGAAAAAATAATATGTTATTGTAAAAACATTGTTGTATGATAGTATTTAGACTCACCACAATCGTTTATTCAAATTATGTCAATTTGGGACCATTTATCCATAATAATTAATATATAATAATTTAATAGTTTAATTAGTTCCCAGAGTTCCCTCCCCTCCCTTATATATTGGTATATATTATCCTCTATTCATAACATATTTTAAGCCATATATATAATAAAATATCTACCACTATACCTTCTTATAATCATTCATGTTATAACTCCAATAAATTTATTTTATCCATAAAAAAATTACTAATGTATAATAAATAAGATTATTATTGTGGAACAACCATTATCTATCATCTTCCCATCATTGATAAAAAATAATGTCACTCTTATGTACATGTTGATTGCCACATCGAAAAAGCGATGAGATTCAATTTAATTCATTATTTAAAATGATGTTAATAAAGATAAATTTAATTAATATACTGTATATATAAGATATTAGAATCATTGTTAAAAGTAGTTATATTATCTACTTATTTTGTTATATTTATCAAAAAATGAGAACTATATTCTTTCATACGTACAGACTACCGTCTTCAAGAATGATGTAATTAATTTTTCTATAAATAAATTTTATTGATTAAAATATACATACATATAATTAATATATAAGAAATCTATACAATGATTATAATTCATATGGTAAATGAACCATTATCATTGTATAATTATTAGGATAGCTGATCCAAAACAATTAGGTAAAAAGATGCACTTAGCACCGAAAACTATAAATATAATAATGAATTTTAATTATAAATTTTTAAAAATTTATATTTATATCATATATCTAGTGATATATATGTATTTTTATGTAATATTTGTGTAACAAATATATTTTTTATATACTATAGTAAAACAAGTACAATGAACGATGAGAATTATTGTAAGGAAGTTTCATCTCACTTTAATGTCTATAATGCATAAGACATATTCAAAACATGGTTACATTATGTGGTGAAAGTAGTTTTAATTAACTAATTGTATGACTCAATTTAAAAAATTTATATTTATATATAAATCCATACAATTTTCTCACTTTCATGAGGTTTGGATTGACAAACTATCAATGTAATATTGGTTCTTCATCTCAATATTCATTCATTTAGTTGTAATAGGTGTTATAAAGCTATTTGGGTTTGGGAGGTGTATATAATGATTCATTGATGTATTTTATCATTACTATCTATATTGTTAAATATATATGATTTTTTAATTGATGTTATTATTCGATTGGGATTTCAATTCAAAATTTACCAAAGAGGTATGGGATTTATGTTTCAATATCATTTTCATTTGGATTTATTTTATATGAATTTTCTTTGAGGAAATAAAAAGATTATTATCCAAAAAAATTACATTTATTATCTTGTTTTTATTCATGAAATTTTAATTTGTTAGAAATAATATATTGTCTTTGATACTTAAAATTATGAAGAAAATGTTTTCTATGAAAAAACATAACTTTTTTAAACTTTGGTCAATATAATTTTCATTAATTTTATATGTTTTCACTGATATTATTCCAATATGGTTGTCATTTTATCCTATTGTTTTAAAATGTTTTTTATCAATTTTTTAATTATTTTCATAACGAACTAAGGAAACATTCTTCTCATTTTTTGAATAATGAAATTTTTAATTTTTACCAAGAATGTTAATTGAATATTTGTTTTAATTTATATGGTATAAACATAATTTCATACGGTCATGATCACTAAATTTGTTTTAAAATTTATTAAATATTTCAAGGATTTTTTAAGGAAATTTTTTCCTTAATAATTTGGAAATTATTATTTTTGAAATTAGTTATTTATAAATTAAAATAATTTTTTCCTAAATAAATATTAGATTGATATTCTAATGGAATCATTCATCTGTGATAAAATCCATTATTGTAATATATTATTTATTGGTTATATGATACAATAATATTGTACATATTATTTATCAATATTGTTATTTATTATGATGATCATATGATTATGAAACAAGTTTATTTTCAATGTGTTATGTGGTGATGAATTTAATAAATGTTTATCAAACCCCTTTTTTTACATGAATTATGATATTATAATAATAGGATTGTTTTATGATATTGTCGCACACATGTGTATAGTTTTCATTATGTTATGAGTATTCCTAGAATTATATATCCCTATGATTCACTAGGTAATTTTTTAAATCTCATATGATAATTACAGGAAACCTTTTTTATGCGTAATCTACAATGAGAAATAGGTGGTTATTCCTAAACCAATACCTGAAATGTGAGATGTATTCTAATATTTTATAAATCTGAATAAAATTTTTACGCCTTATTCACTATGATTATATATTTAATATATTTATCCATAAAAGACTAAATGTAATTTATTTTGTTGATTTTACCACACATTTATGAAATGATTGTGATTAGAACATATAGTTAATGATGGATTCATAACACTTTCTAAATCTTTTGATTCATTTAATTTGAAATGATAATGTTTGAATCCATAACTCCTGATTTTGATCTATTTTTGATTTGGTATGATCTTTTTCTTTTATTATTATGAAATCATTGCCTTGTTGTAATATTATTCATTCTTATTATCATAAAATGATATCTACCATGTATACAATTATTGAGCATCTATTCGTTCCCTTTCTTATGATTTCATTATTAAGGGTATGTAGAATGGTTTTTTACGTAGTTCAAGAAGGCTGAAATGCGTGAATAACTTTTTATGAATTTTTTTTGAATGTAATTAAATAATATTTCCACATATCTAGTATATAATGTCACTAAACCATTATGGATCGTCCATGGATCACAATTTTAAATTCATCAAAAATAAGATGAAAATTATTTATGAGATGTATGGATAACTATAGTGTGTATCCATGTAGGTTTTAGATAATCCATGGTGTATAGAATTAGAAAACATTAGTTAAAATAATAGTGACAAGTCTATGAAGATGATTGAAACCTAAATGTTTATTATGATATAAATTTTGTTGCTTTTCTTTGAAATATTTCTATTTCACCATTTTATAAGTTGATGTGGTTTTGGAACATTTTTATTTATTGGTAATAGCGTTGAAAATATATTTTCTAGTATATATCAACTATCATTTTTGTTGATGGAGAAAATTCCATTAACATCCCATGGTTTTACACTTTCGAGGTATTTTTCTGGGTTATCACACATTTTCATATGATACATTTTTATGGGATTCATTTTATGATAACGAAGGAATTATTAGGATAAATCAATGGTTTAATAGACTATAAATATGGATATAGACATCATTTATATTATTTTTCATAATTATTTTGTTTACCAATATTTTTATTGTCTCCAACACAATGCATTTTTAGTTTTTTTCCATTGATGGAACCATGAGTAATAATGTTTACACATAATTTAATAGACTGTGTAATGATTTTCCTAATTAGAACCTAATTAAAATAAGATATGGAATTAAAAATTGTTTAATTATGACTAATCATTTATACATTAATATGATTAATAACCTCTTATTGGGTATGTTTCTTAAGACACCAAATAATATTAAAATGAAGATTCATGAATTCCATGTATAATATAATGTTATACTTCATATATATTTATAGTGTATAAAGAAGAAAACATGGAATATCTTAGAGGAATGAGTACATTTTTTATCAATATAAATTATGGGAATAAGGACATTTGTTTATGATAAGAAATGAAGATTTTTTTAAGGATATGAAGATCATCATAATGATAAATTTAATGTTTTATTTTTTATATAAGTGTAATTGGGGAATTATCTAATCTAATACCATAACATAATGGTTAACACTGATGTCATGGAATTTCCTATTACATTCTAATCAATGGGGTGAAATTATTGATGTGTTTATGTATTTTTATTTTAGAATTGTGTTATATTTATGTTATATCATTTATATTCCATATATAATATTCATGCAACATATAATTTTTTTTCAACTTTTTTATTTCCTTATGGATTTTAAAATCTATGTTGAATGATAGTGATAAAGAGAAATGGTATCTAATACTAAGAAGATAATTTTTATATTGGATAATGAGATGATTTACATTATTTAGGACAATGGAATAATATTTCAGAACATGATACTGGTAGGTAAATTGATGGAAAATTTAAATAGATCATCATTGATGAATTTTATTTCATTTTGGGATTTTTTAAATATATTAAATTGTCTAATATTTTTTGAAAAATAGGGATAAAATTAAATTTTGGAATCATATATATCATCATGTTAGTTTAAAATTTTATTTTTGGATACCATAATGGGTTATTAATTTTAAGGTAATATTAAACCGTTTTATGGGTTCTAGTGATGGGATGTTGAGTTAATTTGAATCTTATATTGGATTTTTGAACGACAAATCCATTTAGGATTAAATAAAACATTTAATTAGTATATGATTTGATGTTATGGTTTTTGTATATTGAATAGTGGGAATTAAATAAACATGATATATTCAATAAACTTTATTTAAAAATATATATTTTCGATATTTAATGATCATTAAAAATATTATATTTTAGATTAGTATATAAAATTAATTTGTGATATTTTTATGAATTTAACTTTATTATAAGATTATATAGTGACTTTTCATGGGAATATTGATATTTTTAGAGATGTTTCATTAGGATGAGTTATATGTAACCTATGGGAATAAAATATGGTTTATCATTACACATTATTTACGGAGAAAAGAACTGAATTTTTGAATATTTCTGAAGCATGGTAAGATATATTATTTTTTGTTTAAACATTCATTAATAATGAGTTCGTTTTTGATGATGGGTTATTTATTTCTAGTTTGATTTATGATGAATTATATGGTCTATTGATAATTTTTTCGAATTTAATTAATTTTTAATTTATATAAACGTGTATTAATTTTGGGAATTATCATAAACTGTTTTAATCATTTTTTATTTTGGTTAATGTCTAAATGTCTGACGAATGTCTTTTTATCCTTTTGTGATCCATTAAATGTATATTTTATTTCTTCATTTATTAATTATTTATCTTTAATACACATCATTTTGTGAAATAAATGAGATTGTGGAAGAAATTGATAAATGTTTAAATTGACAATGGTTTTGTATGTATACTTCTTTATGTTTTTAGTTTAAATGTTAATGTAATTCCTTAAATCTAGGAAACATATCAAAAAATAATAGTGTTGTCATATTACAATCATTTATCATGAATTGAAGGTCTATTTCAACCTACTTTGGTTTATTTTTTTCTGATCATCGACTTTATAATGATCATGTATGTGATTCAGATAAATGATCTATGCCACTCCCTATGATTCTCAGACATTCCTTTTCCTCGATTTCCGTATTTTAAATTTAGTTTAATGTTCTCTTTTTTTGAATCCTAGTTTTTTTTCATGCTTGCCTTGATATTTCTATTTAATTCTTTTCAATATGATATTTGATTAACGTTTTTTATGATGTGGGATTTCAATAATGGAATTATCAAATCAAAACATATAAATATTTATTAAATGTCCAGCTATCTAGGATTTCATTGATTAAATTCGGTATAATGTAACACCCCATGATTTTAGAATTACCTTACGTTGGATATCAATTATAACACGCATCACAAAGCATAGAAGAGTGAAGAAATATAATTATTTTATGACCATTATGAAATATTATTTTAGCCTGAAATAATTAATATATGATTCCAAACTGTGAAATAGATATAAATTTCATAATAAAGGAAAAAAATTGATTAATTATTATGAAATTAGAACAATATCATTTCTAAATTCATTTTAATTTTCAAATTATGTTTTGATAAAAAAAATTGATTGAATATTATAGAGGACATTTGTAAAATTTATAAACTTTATTTGATAATGAGAATTAAATTTTATAATTAACATCTAAATGTTATCTTATGGTGATTTATTTAATTTTTTTTAAAAAAATACTGAATTTCTCTTGAATAGTGAAAATGTTGTTTTTTATGGAAAAATGTAATTTTTTATATAATTTAAAGAAACATTTTGTTATAAAATATTTTAATTAAAATTTTATATATTATATAATTACTAATACAATTATGTTAATTGAAATCAATATTTTGATTTAATTTTAAGTGAAAACATTTCGATACTTCGAGAGGCATTTTTCTGAAAACAAATTTTTCATTGTGTTTTGCATTTCCTGCTTAAAGTAATTTCATCCAATTATAAAAACGTAATTTAGAAGAACGTATCCCATATTATTAAATTTTAATCCTAATTTTTTAGAATAAATTACTTTTTTTACAATATGAAATGTAACCAAATATTTTTTTTCATACTATAGAAAATGTCAAATGAGAGGATTAGTGTTTAATCAAATTTCATAAGAATTTAAATTAATTAAAACACAATAATTTATATCATTCGATGAGTATATTTTTTAATAATCATCAAAAAATAAAAAATTTAAATTCATTCATTTAACTTATATTTTGACTGTTATAACATTTATGTAAAAGATAAAGTTAAAATAGGCAAATTTTGGATATTTATATATATAATTTTTTTAATTGAATAATAAATTATGTTCATTTATAAATGATTATTAACAAATATTAATGAATTTTTCTTATAATTTTAATTTATTTATTTTTTTAGTGATGTTATAATTATTTTAAAAGAATAGCCAATGTCGACACTGTTCTTGTGCAAGTAGTAAAAAATAAATTGATTTAAATTGAAAACTCAAAAAATAATTTTTTTGGTTAGTTAATGTATAACAAAAACTATGAAGATAAATATAAAATATTATATAATAATGGGATAATTTTATTCGATTTCAATTTACAAAATTTTATTTTCAAATTCAAATTATGTGAATTGTTCTTGAAATGACATTAATATTAATTTATCTTAAATATCGTTTTATTAAAATATTTAAAAATATAATAGTTCTACACGAATTAAATTAGGCGGAATAATTTATAAAATTGATTTTTTTACATTTATCATCCAATTTATTTATTACATATTAAATTATTACACATTAATATTGAAAAAAATTCAATATGATGATTATGATTAAAATTGGTTAACAAAGGTGTTAAACAAAAATGATATGGTTGAAAATGACATTTGTTATAATATTATTTGATTATATGATTTCATTTAGACCCTATAGTCCTTATATTTGAGTACATGTCATTTGGGAACTAATATTAATGGTTTAGACACATATTATATCATAATATTTCATCTATATCCCAAAATTGCCGTAATGATATTTTTTATAAAATATACTTTATTAACGGATTAAAAAACCATTAAAATCATATATTAATCAAAAATAATTATATGGTTTAATATTACATTTAGGGTCATTTATATATCAATTATATTTTTTGGGAACAATATTTACACAAAAATATTAAAAAACATTGATATCATGGTAATTGTCAAAAGGTGTACTGAGGGTGGGGGGGGGGGGGTTTAAAATAATGGATAACATAGAAAACATTAAATAATAGGTCAAATTTTAATTTATTTATATTATTTATACTATTCATTATATGTTTTAAAATTATATAAATTTTGATCAATTTTCCAATGGAAATTAATTTATTTTAATTTAATACATTCATTAATCCCAAACGATTAATCCCATCACTTATAAGAGGGAACCAACAATCGTATTTTATATATACAAATTAATACATATAGATCATCAAATACACATCTTATTAACTTACTAGCTTCATTATACAAATTTTAGAGCTCACAATATTTCTAAAACACCATCATTCAATGCTTGTGTCATAATTAAAAAGTAGTTCCTCAAACATGAGGTATAACTCGTAAAAAAGCATTTATAATATTATTTCTTATTATAAGTAATATAAATATATAGTATATATTATAAAATAGATAATTAAATATATTAATTATTTATTATTATTATTACGATGATGGAACGACCATTATTTAACCTCATTCCATCTGTTAGAAACTAATAACGTCACCCATGAATATGTTTGAACTTCCACGTCCACAATGAAATTTGAATAGTTTTCTATTTATGAATTTCATGGGGGTGAAATGATTAAATGTTTTTAATAAATATTATATATATATATATTAATATAAATAATCTTTCATGGTGAATTATTATTTTTTCCTTTATTTCATCGATTTAAATATGAGAAACGTGTTCACGTATACTTACAACCGACCATCTCTTTGATGGTGTAATTCAATTTTATAACCATATCTTTTATGGATGGATATATATATACATATGTATAATTAATATATAAAATATTTTTATAATTTTTAACAATATAGAGGTTATAGAACCATGATCAATGTATATAGACTAGCACTATTGAACCGAAAAATCTATGAAAAGAAAAGTAGTTATCACCAAAAAAAATATTAAATAATTTTTAATATAGGTGGGATATAATTTTATTAGTAAATAATATATGTAATGATGTATTTAAATATTATTATATAATAGATTATAATAAATATATTATTTTATACATGTGCATGTAACATTTATGATTAACCACAAGACATATATTTAGGAATTTTCTTCTCATTTTGATATCATTGATACATATTCCATATTAACAACATGTTTACTTTGTGTGGTATATATCATTTCCTAGAATATTTTTAAAAATATTCAGTATAAATTTTGGGATCCCAAAATTCATATATTTTTCCCACTTTCATGAGGTTATTATTCAGAAATTACCAAATTTGCAATGGTTATTCATCTCAATATTGTTACAGTGAGACATGTTTGATGTTATGAACCTATATATATTTAAATTGTATATACATCCCCATTGACTATTTATATAATGATTATAATTATTTTCATGACATTTTATTTTTTATTATAATTTATTATTTCACTGGGATTAAAATATTAGGGTTACCAATGTGGCAAGGGATTTACACTTAAATCCTAATTTAATCGTGATTTTTTATGAATGAATTTACATTTATGGAATTATATGATTGTTATCTAACCAATCCGTGTAATTTAATACCAGTTTGGTTATTCAATAGATTATCATGGTTTATAACCATTTTCATATTTTTTACCTAATATTATGAGGATTATGTTTTCGAGAAAAAGATAATTTATGTACACATTGGTTACAGATATTTTTCTTCATTCTAATTGTACTCTATAAAATGATTACAATATGGTTTTAATATTTTCCAATGATTGTATAATTTCATGTATTCCAAGGTTTGAATTTATATAATTTTTTATCATTTTAATCTACCACGACTTTTCAAAAATTATGTACTGTCTAATTTTATATTGATAATGTGAATGAATTGTGGTTATTAAATCATATATTAGGATCCAAATTTTATGTTTTCATTATCTCTCATCATTTTAAATCATCATTCACATGTTTATGAGTTTATTTTCTAAAAAAATTATATCCTTAATATTTTTAAAATTTTTAAATTTTAAATTTTTTACTTATAAATGAAAAATGTATATTCCTCAGGAAATATTAAATTGGTATTTTTAAGAAATATTTCATCCATGATAACATCCTTTGTTGTTACATATGTTTTACTAGGGATATTATCCAATGATAGCACCCTAATTATATATTTTAATGGATTATTATTATGATTATGTGATTTTGCAAAACCCAATTATTTTTTATGTGTCATTTTATGATTAATTTATTAAATTTTTTTGTAACCAATTTCCTTTTACCATGTTATGATATGTTAATAAAATGAATGTTTTATATTATTTTTTAGAATATATTTATGGTTTTTATTATGTTATATATAGGTCCAAAATTTATTTTCCCCCAAATGAATTCTGAGTTTTTAACTACATTATATAATTATTTGACATGTGTTTATATGCTTGATCTACTATATGAAACTTCGGGTGATTCCATAATCACAATTGAGAAAATGAAAAGATTCTTGATCTGTTACAAATTGGTAACAATTTTTTATTCTTAATACTCTATTATTTGAAGGTATTTATAGTAAAATTGAACATATTAAATGGTTTCTTTGATTATGAAATTGATACACATTTATGGAATTATTTTTATCTTATAGTTCATGATTGATTTTTTTATGATTCCTCAACAGTACGATTCATATATTTTGAAATGTAATTTTTTTATTCCATGACTCGTGATTTTTATCCATGATATATTGTGTATGATCATTTTATGTTAATATCATTTACTAATACACTAATTTTTTTCTTTTGATCAACAATTTTTATCTCACATGTTAACACTTACAAAGAATCTAAGCCAACCTTTTCATATGTTTACTTTCCCCAGGATATGATGAATGATTTTTAGTGTATGTCAAGAACATTAAAAATTTAGAATAACATTATGAGAAATAGTGGATAATAAAACCAAAAATGATGTTCTTATATTTAGTCCCCAAATACAGTAATCCTTTATGGTTCACTCTTGGATCATAATGGTATATTTATCTAAAATTATGTATAACTTATGTTTTATAAATATCAGTATTTTTACATCTGTAGTCTTTTATACATTGGTGAACTTATTTAATTGTAGGAAATTTTCCATATACATAAAATTGTATCATAAAATATTTCTTCACTATACGAAAAGAAATAATAATTTTGATATCACAATCCGTGTTTTCACATAATCGTGTGAGTGAACCGGAAAAACCCTTTTATGTTGATCCATCACCATTGATTTGAAGTAATATTTTGAATATTTTATTTGGATCATTTTAATTAAAAAACACAAAAACATATATTGATTGATAACAAGAATAAAATAAATAACAAATATACACATTATTGAATTCCATACATATCTTCTAGTAATCTACTCGTCATTTCAACTGAAACTAGAAAAGTTCCCATATTCTTATAAAATATCACAAAATTATCGAACATCTTACTGAACAATAACACATGAAATTATAATATCTGGGAAAAAATTTTACTTGAACACCTTTTATTGAATCTGAATACAATTTTAATGTTATTATGGAACCTATGTTAAACATGAAATCATGACATTAATATTCCATAAATAACCTATAACTTTTACTGACATACACTACTTTCTTCGTATAAATTATTTAGAATAAAATGTTTATCTTGGGTGATATAGTTCATTAGGACATTAATATCATGGTTTATTCCTAATGTATCAATCATAATTAATTTTTAATCTTATAATTAATTATGTTAAATTTTAATATTATATGTTCTTATTCTATCCAATCAAATCACCATTCAAATTTTCTCAAATTTACCTATGCATTGATTTTGTAGTTACATGACAACAAAACTACCTATATTAAAAATAATAAAATATACATTATGATGTTTTTTTAATTCATGGACCCTTTTGGAATATACATTATATTTTATATATATCATATGTGTTAGGAAGGATATAGATTTGTCTTTTCATCACAAGGACAACCATTATATAACAATATGTTTTGTATTGTATGTTTATGTCACTTAAATATGGTATTATGGGGAAGTCCAATGTGGAAGCAGAATTTTTGTGTGTGATAATATTGGAGCTGTCCATGTGGTAATTTGTGGACTATGATGATTAAAATATTTATGGATGGCTTTTTGGTTGGGTATTTCGCATTGTGTAGCGGTATCCTATCCATTTATCCCATGTATTTGTATGAAAATGAAACAATATGTGAATTTGAAATGAATAAACGTAAGTCATATTAAATTTATTTGATGAACTTCGTGATGCATCATTTCAACATAAGTAGTGAAGTAGTGAAACATGAAAATTTAGAATCTATTTTTCATGAAGAATCCACCTGTAAAAAATAGTGACTATTGAAATCCCATAGTTTATCCATTTTTATAGGTGTGGTAGTGAGTTTATTTAGAATAAAAAGGGACAACGCTTTTTATATTATTGGGGAGGAAATAATTAGATGGTGGTCTCTAAGACATAGATCATGATTTGGTATACCAAAACAATGAGGAATTTACCCATATGTCATTGTGGAGGTCGTGGTTGTAGTCATGATTTGTTTCTAAGTATGTGTATGGATAGACTCACATAAAGGAAGATCCTTTTTATGTAAGGGTAGTCCCTACTCATGTAAGGGTCACTATATTTAATTGTATATCACCAGTATGTAAATACACTAATATGTTTCGGTATATTGGAGATTACTCATCTTGCCTGAGGTTTATTTAAAGTAGTTTTAGGTTTTGAACAATTTGAGTATTTTAATAATATTTTTCACATAATTACAATGTAATGGTTGATAACACACACATTTATAGTCATATGACCACATAAATGTACCATAAGAATCATAATTTTCTTGTATGTGTCATCATGTATACCATGCTAACGTTAGTTTCCATAAATCCTTAGGCATCACATATATATAGTGCGTGGATAGTGGAATTATATAAAAATATAAATTTTTTAAAAAATTTATATTCAATAAAAACTTGGTTCTAAAATAATGTATTTATAACTTGTTATGATATAGATGAATATAATACATAAATTGGTTCTAAAAATATAGAATTTTTAAATGTAATATGTGATAGAAAAAAGAGGAATCATGTAATTGTGAAATAATGTAAATGCGTATTGTTGAGTTTTGTAGGATATCAAGGTAAATTGATATATATAGTTTTCAGAACCCATATTATTCCTCCATTTGATCTCCCTTATTTTCCACATTTCTCAGTGATCAAACTTTTCCAATTTATTCTAATGAGTTCTTGGTTTACATTTTAGTTCATTCATGTATTTCTAGTTTTATACAATTTTCATAATTTTCTCACTCAACATTTGAGTTCATAATATAATGAAGCGTATTCCATGGTGTAAGAGATTCAAGTCCATTTTCCTATTTAGTTATTTAAAATTATGAGTTTATCATGTATTTTATTCAATTGGTAGTTACAACAGAAATAACATAAGAAATATATAAGCATGAAATGTGGGAATTAAATTGATATGTATTTATATATATTTTATTCATATTTATCTATTATTTCATGTGATATCTTAGATGATACAGTCATAAATAAAATAGAATAAATAACTAATAGAAAATATTATTATAAAAGTTATGATATTTTTGAGAAATAATGTAATGAATGCCACATTAATTTTTTGTGATATGTAATCATTTTTAAATGAGGTGTAATTATTGATTTTTTGTAGGAGGACCCTTAAGATATGAATTATTTTACATTGAGAATATGAATATTTGTTTCGTTTGTTTCCTAGAATAACTATTCACAATCAATATTGATTACAATATATAATTAAATTGTCATTTTGAATAGTCGATACATGAATAACATTGATTCTGGAGTTTGTATTATATATATATGGATGAATTGTTGTTGTTATTGTGGGGGATATGAAATTATATGCATTTAGTTAATGATGGGTGGTTTGTTAGTAATATACAGTAGTATGTTAGGTTATAAAATTAATAAATCTATACCATGTGATGTGGTTAGAATAAAGGAAGTTGAAGAATATACTTTTTTAAAATGTGGAAGGTCAGAAATATAAGGATAAATAATGTAATTTGAAAATATATTCTCCAAATGAATAAAGATGGGATAGAAAAAATTTGGATGATAGTTGACAGAGGGTTTTCAAAAGATATAATATATTACCTGATTTACTGAATACAGTTTAGAGATTGTATATATGGTATTTCCTAAATAAATGATTAAATGAGAATCCAGGGTTATATATGAGGATTTTTGGGGTTTTAAACTAGTTTTGATACAATGAATGCTTGGAAATTAATTGGTGGGGTTCATGCAATTTTGGGGGATATTAGTTATCTTTGGGATGTTTTTAGGGACTGCCTGATTGGGATCTATGGGAGACTGTATAATCATGTATATAACAATGATTTATTAATGAGCCATTCCTAAGTCGCATATTATATACTATAAAAAAGTATTTTATTCAAGATGACTTTCAGAAATTCCTTGTTTGTGTGGGAAATGACTGAATCTCCATTCCCCACTCTCCCATTATAAATATAATTTTATTAATGTAATTAGGTTAGTATGATTATGAATTGTGGGAGTGGAATTTGGTTTAACCAATGAATTGGTGATGATATGGGAGATGTTTATGTAATCGGGATCATACATGGTAGGATATGGAATGAGGTTGATTTCCCTCCTCTTCATGACATTTACTACTATAGTACAAATATATGATATATTTGGTTTGTTTTTGATGACTTAATTTTGGTTTTGGGTATGATTTTTCCCGAATTACAACATGAGATGTTTCTTATTTTTGGAATTAGGGTAGGATTTGTAGTGAACTGAACTGCATTATCCAAGAATGTATAAGAGTATAGTAAATTTTTAATTGGGATGTGAGAATGTAAAATTAGTAGTGAAGTTGTTATTAGGAACCTAATATTAAATTACCCTGATTATTATATTATTATATTTTTTTGAGACATAAATGGGGTGAGCCTTTGTGATGATGTTAATGTGAAGTTGACCTAATAGAAGAATGTTGTTTCCAATCATTACATCCAAGAGAATTGGTATTATTTTACTAAATTTATAAGAGAAGCCTCATGGGTAACTTAATAAGTACACAAGTTATTCTAAAACACTAACATATATGTATATATAACGTTTTTAGGAGGGTTTTGGTGACTGAGATGGACTAGGATTGTTCGGAGTTGACGTTTTAGTTTGGTGATGTTCATTAGGTGTTTTTATGAATTTTATTTTAGACACTCATTTATATGACTTGGGATGAATTATTTAGTATATATCAAATGATATTGTATTAGCTTATTTTTTGGTATTGTTAATTATTTCTCATTTTATATATTTTCCTTGAATTTATATATCAGGTTAATGTCTCCCATTATATGTTTCATAACCTTTCTGCTAGTTATAATGACATGGACTTTTGGAGGAGGGATTTTCCGGTCACTTATTAACATCATTGCAACCTTGTGAAGGGTATCAGTAGAGAGAATATAGTGTTATATGATAGATGATTGTTGAGAGATAATATATATATATTTTATATTTGAACTATTTAAATTACATATCTATTGAGAATGGTGCATGGCTAGGTAGACCATGCATGACATAATATTTTAAGGCACTGAATGTTTAGAATAATTAATTTCTTTCTACCAAATGATCATGTAAACTGGTATGAATTTTGGTGTAGATATCTTATAAAGTAGCATGGTTAATATTTTTCTATTATTGTGTTTGAGTAAAATGATATAATCAATTAAATGAATCTAATAAAATGATTTAGAATGTATTATATTATATTAGTATTAGTTATTATCTTGTGATGATGGAATTTATCATGTATTAACATATATTAAGAGTGGGGACAGCTCCCCTTATCATGATTAATTATTTTCATGATGGATTATAAATCTATGATGGTGAGACAAAGCCACATAGGGAAGTGAATATCATTATGTGGTGGATTTATTTGATTTGTTATTATTCTTTCAACGACATGGTTAATAGTGACGTATGTGCTTTAATTGTTGGTGAATACACATTGTTGTTGAATACAAAATTTATTTTGGAATGTAATAACATTATATTATAGTGAAATATGAATGGTAATGACAAACTTTATATAATATATACATGGTTGGTTTCTAGATATTTCATTTTTTTCAAACTTAGAGGATCCTTAAATCTAAAATAATGAAATTTTCAAACCACATATATTCTGAAAAAGAATTTTTTGTGGATTTTGATTCGATAGTTTTTAAATAAGATGAATTAATACTAACATGAAAAAAAATTTAATTGAAAATATGATCTGATGTTGTTTGAACAATTTTTACACAAATTTTCATATTATTTTATAATAGTTAGAATATATATCCATGAATGATTTAAATTCATTAAAAACATAATGTGCAATATTTCTCATCAAGTAGCAATTTTAGTTTTAAAAATTGATACAATATTTTCGTAATGTTATTGAAACTAGTTTAGAGTTTTTAGATGATTTTTCATTACCCGTTTGATAAAAAATAAAATTTGGGTGTGTCTGTAGTATTTTTTTAAATATAATTTCAATATTACCAATAGAATTGTCTTTGTATTCATATAATACTTTCATGCATAAATTTCATGTAATAAATATCAGGTTTTAAATAAAATATTATTTTATTATTTCTATCTATGAATACAATATGTAATTTATTTGGGGTTTCACTTACTTTGATTTTTTAAGTTTTAATTTATTAATATGGAAATATATATAATATTAATATCCATATATACATGAAATTGTTAATTTTATTTAATATTAAGTAATCGATTTGGGATTAACTTGTTAAGGGAAGAATTGGGGAAATGGTTTTAAATTTATCTGTTTCTATTTTCAGAATCTTGTTCAATGTTACATCGAGATGTTTGGTGTTAGTCACAAAATTCCAATAAAATAAATAAAATTGTTGGATGTAAATTTTCTCGAATATGATTTGAGGATTCATCTTACAAGGGTGTGTGAATTAAATATATTTAGTAATCGTATTTCTTAATAATGTTTGGTGATGATATGTCACTGGATGAAATCTAAAATTTAGTGTTTGAAAGAACAGAGATAATTTTGTTGGATGACATATTGTTATACATTTTGTGGTAGATGGTATATAATTTTATTGGATTACAATCAGGTCATCAAAATTGAACAATTGACTAATGTGGTTGGGGTCTCCTTCAAGTTGGAATGAAACCCATAGAAGTGTGACGATTCCTTATTAGTGCGTACACGATTTAGGGTACCTCCGGCACGGTGGAATATGGATCACATTTATAATAATAGAGTCCCTTAGGGATAATTCTTGGTCATTTTTAAGGATTATAAATTTTAAAAAAGGTGTAATATTTCTGAAAAGGTTAGGTGTGGTTCATTGAGTTATAGATCATGAAACATATCTATAAAGGGAGCCAATAGGATTATAGGGTCACAATCACGAAGATGGGATTTGGGATCTCCTAGAATTATGAATTTTATATAGTAAATTGTGACATGATTTGGTTATGGTGTGATTTCCCACTAATTATCTCAGTGCCTCATGTTTTATGGATTTCCAAGATCTTAGAGAAGTTGTTTACTATCCATAATGATGGTTGGGTATTCGATGAAATTTTTTAATAGAATACCTATTTTTATAATTGTTCTATAAAACATTTATGTTGAATGATTCTCTTGGTTTTTAAAATATATAGATGAATATTAGTTTTGTCAAATTTTACATGATTGATTATGTTATTCATTCTGTTGAGTTATAATTTGAGTAATATAACTACCTCTATTTGATAAGAATATCCCATGGAGAAATGGGAAAATGTTGATGCAACAGATTATTAGTGTCAAGAACTTAATAGGACGTGTTCATTTTTTAGTCATTGATAGATCATCTTGAAGTTCACCATTATATATTTTCTCAGACCAACCCTATTTTATTTTTCATTATATTATAACAGTACGGATTTGTAAATTTTTGGAGGTTCTTATATTAATTAAATGGTTTATTTCATGTAGGATTGTTACATTTCTATGAATATTGAGGTGTTCCAAATTAATGAAATGGTATTATATATCCTAAAGAACACTACACGGTATTAGTGGAAACAATTCTGGAAATTTGAGATCCTTACAGTTGTGAGCATGGGGTGGGACGTTTTGACTGTGAATTTTATGTTTATCTATATGGTTAAGGGAATACCATTGGGATTAAAACAATAAAGATTTATATTTCACTTCCGGTTTAACGGTTTGTAGTCTTTTCATAGACTTGTTCAATGTTTAAAGGTAAACTGTATTAATGTCACGTGAGATGTTGTTGCGTATTGGTAATCATGCGTACCATTTTTAAGGAACCACTTGACGATGGATTGATTCACAAGCAGGGAATCAATTAAAAAAAATTTAGAAGATTTTTTTAAAAATATAATATACCTAAATGAAAAAGGGATCACTCAAATGCCTTAGTATAGTTATTTTAATGGTTGTGGTTGTGACTTTTGGAGAAAGTTGAAGAGAAACAAATTTTCAATTGATAAAAGATAATATAAATAGTGGAGGTCAGTACACTAGATTTCATGGTGTGATCAGCCAAAATGGGGATAAATTTATCACTACAACCCATTTTGAGGTTATGCTGGTGGACAGGAGTATTTTCCAGGCTCATATATGTGTAGACTCACATAAACATATTTCTTCTTCACATTCAGGTAGTCTCTCCTCGAATTAGAGTCACCACATTTCATCATTCCTATTATATATTAAAAATTCAATACATTAGATTTCTATTGAGATTTTATATCTTGTGTTACGGTGTTATGGGTGTTTTGTGAAGATTAAGACATCATGATGATCAAATTAAAGTGTCATAAATTGTTCCCAAATGATTATAGATAACACACATATGGGTTGTATTAAGCTCATATAAGAGAACTTTAATAATATGAGTTCTCACATATGAGTATTTATTAGATACCATGTGAGATTATTTTCCACTTTCCCTTATGCATCACATATATTTCAAGTGAGGATAATTATTTAATATAGAACTTTTATTTTTATCTAAATCTATCTTTGAATATTTTATTAAAAATCAATTGAAATATTTATTTTTTTATAAATTTGAGACCATTGATAAATTGGGAAATACTCTTAATAAAAATGATATAAAAAGAGTGTAAAAAGGATTATTACAACAATCTATTTAGGATAGATGATAAAGTCTAGAAAGAAACTCATCAATGAAAATAAGACCACCATATGTTACCCTATATATTAGAAAGTCTATACCCCAATATGTTCACCTCGTTATAGTTGTGAGGAAAAATAAAATTTGATCTACTGAGGAAGCCTAGGTATATAATTCATAATTTCATTGGGATCCCTGACGGCTGGAAAATTTTATTCTACATAGATTTCACATTGATAGTGGTGTCTCTCTAACAAAATGTTATCCGATTATTTTTTCTTGGAAAAAGATATTGAATGAATGAATAATAGAATCTCTGCATCAAGGCAGTGGTAACACCTCATTATCTATAGTAGTAAACCACAATTATTACATTATTGTTTTTAAAGTCCTACCCATAACATGAACTTAATGATTATCCTATGGAAGATTTATCTAGGTTTATTTTAATCCATCAAAGAAAGGAATAAAAAATGAAGATCATGTCTGTTCCAGAAATTGGATTAAAATTTGCATCAATTAAATGGTTATTCATGATGGGGATGTCAGTTATAGAATTATCAAAACATTCCATTTGTGGGGATTTGAATTAATTAGTGATTATAATTATTCTAGAAAGGTAATTCTAAATAATGGGAGATATTTTTTTTAATTTATAAGCATTTAATGTACAAACAGGATAATCTAAATGGATATTGAAGTATAAATCCACATGATTTTACCATGATGAGTATATAAGAGTATGCTTGAAAATTTTTGAATTTGGTTTAGATCTGAGTCATCTGGATGATAATATACATTAATCCGGCTTCAATGTGATTTATATAATGCAGAAATAATCACACAACACAAGAAGAGGTGATCAGTATAATCCATATGCTCTTTTCAAACATAACTCATAGAATAATGAGGAATGCAGAAGGATTTCATACCTGAATTAATAGTGATTCAATAGAATCCTTACTTATTGGAGACATCGTTGAGTTTATAATCCATGATTTATTGAATTTTGTATCGAGGAAATAACTATATCCAGATGAGCATATAATAGGTCATAATAATATATAGAGTTCAATTCACCATTTCTATTAGGTTTTCATAACAATACATATTCATTTGGTAGAAAAATTATAGTATTTAATGATTCTATTGAAATGATCATACATAATCTCAAATGAATGAACATATTAATTTTTAATTAAAGCAGAATGATAATAATATGGATCAAAATTATGAAAAGGAATTCTGAATTGTATTTCAACCTAGAAATCAATACAAACATTATAGAGGAATTTTGGCAATAAATTATCTTTTCATTAGAAATGATTTTTGAAAATTATGACCTAGGAGCCGATCATTGGAATAATGTAGTTAAAAAATTCTACTATTGATCTTACATAATAATTTAGCCCTACAAATACCATGTGAATTGGACCTACATTAATGAGACTCTACATGTAGCAATCCAAAATATAATAATTGATGTACTTAAAAATTTTGAGAAACATTCCTATATCATTAAGTGGATTTTTATAATAACTCAATGGATCAATGAAAATATTATATAAAATAACTAACCGACTATAACAAATCTATAATACAATAATTTATGTTCTAAATAAGATATTATTTCAATTTGTAAATCGTAAATAAATATACCAGCTTGGAATCAATTATTTGTTTGACAAGGTTAGTCCTTCCAAACACTGAAACGGCCATCCAATTCCAAAAATAAATCTACCTTTGAACCAAATCAGGGACATTATAGTGGTATAGGGCATTGGTTCATTACAAAAATTAGGGAACCCCAATTTAAATAAATGGTATAACACCTTCTCTAATTCAAAAATATCTAACGATTCCAGCATTATTAAAATGTTAATTAACTTTTCAAAAAATAGATAATGATTTTTTACTTACTAAGGAATTATATCGAGACCCTTTCTTAATGAATAAGGGATAATTTATGGAGGCAAATATTCATTCTTTCAACAATAACAAAAATGATATTTTTTACACATATAGATGAAGATAGTGGTCTTTAGGACCTTATAAACATGAGTGGTATTTAAGATTGATTGATCATCTCCATTAGAGAAGAGAGTACTAAGGTAATATTCTATGATAGAGATTATTATAATAAATATAATGTTACCTTTTTAGAACAGTATTCCTGATGTAAAGTAACCCATCGAATACTAGTTAATTATAAAGGAATATGAGTTGAACCAAAAAGATGTTTAATCAAAGTAAAGATGGTTACATTGAATCTATACCTAGATAATTGATTATAAATAAGACATCATTTATTATTGTTGATTTATTTACTTAAATCAACCGTAGGGATATGTTACCACAAATTTGTGACTTCTTGAGGAGGCTTAAAGATTCATAATCCAAATAAATAATGTTTCAGGTGATTATATAAATCAAATACAAATATTGGTTTAAATAGATGATTTTCATAGTGATATAATCATGTTTGTTGCCCATAATATTGTTGATGATTTTATATACAGAGTTGCCAATGAAATAGAGAGAAAAATATAATTTTATAGGTATTATATACCTTAATAATTAATGTGAGATATTTAAAATTGATACAATAATGGAGGGTCCCATTTCAAATAATTTAATTCACTAACCTACTAAAACATGAACAACTAATTGTTTTTAATTATAGAAAATATAGTGATTGAATCCTTAAATGCGTTCATAACATCCACGATTCATGATATAGAATGCATATATGATATTCTTAACATGAGTAGTGATAGTGTTGAATCTATTACCAGTATGGGAAATAAGGGAATAATTGATGTTTTTTAGATTCTCAACACATGAGCTAGGGCCATTGACAATATTTTAGTAGTATTGTACAATGTAATCTAAATGTTTTCTCTTACTTCCAAAGTCCCAATAAAAATCATTGATGGGTAGAGAGGCTTCATAGCCTTGAAAAATAATTCAAAATAATTATAAAATCATATATTCTTGTTCGCATATTGGTTCCATTTATCATTAAAGATCCCCCATTGAATTATTTCATTTAAGCTCATATAATAATTATGGTTTCCAATAATCTAATATTCCTATTCCAAATCCATTTTGATGTCAATAATGTTGTGTTCTTTATATAGTTTCTATATATTATACTCAAGTGATGTATTTTATCTCCATATAGATCTAAATATTTTCTTATTGTACCCTTTGAGTATGCTCTTTGAGGTAACCATCTACCCAACACTAGTAAATGTATCATTCCAAAATTTAGCAGAATTATATAAATCATGAAACACTTAGTAGATATATCACTTTATAGAAAAATCATTGATAGTTTTTAAAGGAATAGAGGGATGACTATCCCTATTAATGATGCTAATTAACATGGGATGCTGATCTAAATTCATTCTTAAAAGAGTAATAAAGGTATTGCTGAATGATTTTTCTGTGGAATTGTCATTATAGAAAGGCCAATCTAATATCAATAGTAATTATTCTATTAAAATTTCATATGTAGCATACATTTTTATAAGAAACTATATTAATATTTATGATATAAGTTTTTATATAAAGAATGTAAATTATCATGAGTTTATAGGTAGTGGAGAGTTTTCCGAATCACACTTTTGATTATTGTGGTATTGAAATTTCTATTAACGAGCTAAATATCAATTATTATACTATTGAATATATCTATATCCCACTAATTCCCTCTTCTATATTAATAGCGCTTAATGGAATATATGTTAGAAACAAATAATGGAAAATGAAATGAAAAAATCTAACAAGTGAAAAAATTTCCCATAATATAATTATTGAAATGGTTCCAAAAGAGGAGTGATCAATCACCCAAGTGGTCTCAATAGATGAAACAAAATTACTAATGCCTATCAGATGATACTATGTTTGTTCATGTACTCTAATATTTGGTGAAAAGTTTCAATATGATGAAATTATACCAAAATATTATGTTTTTCATTTCAATTGTATCATCTTAAGGATGAGGTGATTGTAAGGGTAAAAACCCTTTTTAAAATCACGAAATTAATATTTATCTTGGTCCTATTTTTTATTATATGTATCCTCTCATTTTTTTTCATATAGAATTATTTTTAGTGGAGTAACCGTTTATTTTACCTGATAGTTTTAATGATCATGTATTTTTTCCATGAGATTATTCAAGTGATATATAATATTATTTTATGTTAGAAATAATATAATTAACTGATGATAAAATAAGCATAGAGATAATTGTCTCATTAGGCTTCCCCAGGGGGGAAATAGTTTATTTGGGATCCATAGTAGAGTCAAGAAACTATGCATCTACCTTATTCACTTCAAAAAGTGGAGTGTGATTTATATAATTATATCAATTTTGAAATATGAATAAAAATTCATTTCCTACATTTGATTTTGATCTACACTGCATTATCATATTCATTCAAAAATTTATTCCCTACATTTAATTGGGTGTAATATTCAATTTTGATATTCATTTTATTAGGAAATTAGATCCTCCCAATGAATTTATTTCTTAGTAGTACTCATTGAGATAGTCTTTTATTGCATTTAATATCCACTGGTATGCTAGGTTAGTAACCAGGGTTGAGATGCTAGCTAGATGATCAAGACTATAGATTGATTCTGTGATTATATTACTGTGGTATTGGAATATATCCTCCACATTCAGGTGTGATTCATTTCCATATTTGGGATTTTCTATCAATTCATGATTTTCAATATCATTTTTCCCTTGATCATAATTATTCGTGTTCACTATTTCATTTTATCTACTCAATTCTTTAAATATAATGGTCTCTAAGTGAGGATCCTTGGGTGCCTCCATATTTAAATTTTCATCTATGTCATATGGTTCTCCTTTTTCAAGGGTAACATCCTTATACGTTAAAAAATGAGACACTTTTTTCATTATCAATAAAATGATTGCAATAATTGTTGATGAATCTAAAATTATAATTTGAATGTCTTATAAAATTCAATTGGTCACAAAATGGGGGAACGCAGTTATATATAATATTCACGTCTATTTTAGGATCATTGATGACATGGGTGATCACCTTTGATAATTTAGAATACATACCTGTCTCAATATGATTGTGACAACAGAATAATAATTCACATTCAAGTATTAATTGATCCAATTTTAGTGGAATACCAACACACGATGAGTGATCATTTAGAATTATGAAATGAAAACATACCCAATTAATCCCATGGATCAGAATCCATATTGTCATCTAGGAATTATTTTACTTGAAATTATTAATGTTAAGACCCAATTATGAAATCTAAATACATCTTATTTTAAAAAAGATTTCCATTTTCAACAATTGATTTGGGATATATTTTTGTTTGGTGATGGCTTTGTGGAATTATCCTTCACTTGGAGGGATTAATATTTAATAGTAAAATCCCATAAAATTCATGAGATGTATTTTTAGAACTACCTTTCCCAATGGTTTATGCCATTTTGTAAAAATGATTCAATCATGTAAAGAAATGTTTTAAATGTCAATTAAATATTGCAACACATACAGAACAAAAACCATTGAGAATGTAATTTTGTAAAAATTTTCTAATTAAATTAGTCATTTAGAGATTATTAGGGAATGAAAAATAAATTCAATTTAATACCTCCAAAAAATGAAACACATCTACCTTCATGAATAGAAGACTCCCTACTAAGAAATGATTCAATTAAATGACCAAATACTATGAAAAACAACCACATTCATTCCCATATCTTCACAGGAGAAAAAGAACCTTATAGATTAGAAGATAGTAGTATTAGTGAAAGGATTGAATCTGAGATTTAGAAGATATGATTATCATAAATGTCTGTTTTTGAAAAGATCTTGAATGCATCTAATTATCCAACATAAGTATATACAGTTATTTAAATCATGTATTTATAAACTTATATGATGATTAAAAATTTAATATTTAGTGAATGATGTTGAAACTAATTAATATAGTTTATATTCAAAGAGTTAAAATATGTTTGTATCTACAGATTCTATAAACCATTTTACAAATCCTTTTTTGATCAATTTTTCTATTAGTTATGAGAGATTATTTATTTTGGATTTATTCTAATGTGTTCCATCAAATTCATATATTGAATTTTTTTTCCAAACCTATTTTATTTACATAGTTATCACAATCATATTTGTTGTATAAAATCATCATCCTTATTCAATGAGGTATTGAATTGAAGCACCTCTCAATTTTATTTTTTAGAAATCAGTATTTATCATTGATTTATATAAATTTTAATTTTGTATGTGTATAATAATTTTAAATATGGGAATTAATAAATGGGTGTGCTATATATTTGTTTCATTCACATTTCTCTATAATTTAATGAATTTTTATTATATATACCATCATAAACAAAATATCATGATCAACAAATATAAAATATGAGAGGAAAGGGTATAAAAATTGATAAACATAATATAATTTTAATTCTTAATATTTTATATCATTTTTTTATCATTTTCTTATAATATTTTTATTCTATATATTTCATTTATAAGTTGGATCCCCATAAAATCATTGAATTGTTTAACTTATAATATAAGAATTGATATTTTTTTGGAAACACCCTGCATAAGTGGAAAATAAATATAACTATTTATTTTGTGGAATACATTTATTATCATCATATTAATGATGTCGGGGATTCCCCATGTATTGTGTATTAATAGAAGTATGATTTATTCTTGATACTTCGTGGGATTTGAAATGAAAGCTAGTTGGTATTTGGATTGTGGGTTGGTTTTGAGTAGTATAAAATTATATGGGATCTAATTAATATATTTTAACACTGGTATGTGTTTGGAATAATGCCAATAATTATATATTAATTATATCAAGAAAGTGTAAAGGATGTAATATGTGGATGTAGGATGTAATTAGAAAATAAATTCTTGAAATGTAGGGATAAATTTTGTTGATTTTTGATAGTGGTTTGTCATTAAATACAGAAAATAACGATTAAAATTAAATGGACACTTTTTGGAAAGGTTAGCTCAGGGTTTTTTAAAATATACTATTAAATTAGAATAATATTTTATTGTATAGACATATTCTTTTTTCTCACTACAATAATTGTATTGGATGTGTGGTTATTGTTAGGAATATATAATTCAGTGAGGGGATACATGAGTTTTTATTGGGTTTTTTTTCAAAATAAAGACATGATATGTGTGAGGTAATCTTTTAATGATTTTTTTTATTTTGAAATGAATCCATTCTAAATAGATTATTTTATTTTGACAGTAAATGTAATGGATTATTTTGTTTTCCATCAACATTCATTTTGGTGAATGTGGATGGTTGGATACCCCATCTACCACACTCTCCTTTTAATAGTAAATTGGATAGAAAATATTGATGTTTGAACATTTTTGTATAGTGATGTAGTTTTATTTGGGGCACCAGAAGATGTCATGATGATGGGAGGATATGGTTATATGGTGGTGGTTCATTCATAATTATAGGAGGAAAATTGTTTGTGTACTTCATGATTATGATACCCTACAACATTATTATTTTGATGTGATGGTGGTTGTATGTGGTGGATGATGATACTATGTTACATGGTTTGATATTTTACCTATTTCCAATAAGATAGAGTTTGCCATATTTGATTTGTTGGGTTTATAGGGTTGCAGCCTGACCCACATCATACATTATGGGATGGGGGACAAGGCATTTTATATTGGGTTGATTGAATTGAGATTGGTGGTGAAGTGGTTTGTAGGATCCTATGATTAAATTGTTATGATTATAATAATTTCATATTTTTGATGTGATAAATGTTGAGTGAGCCTTGTTGAGTATGAGAATAAGTGGTTGACCTAATAGTTGTATATTTATTATACTCTCAAAACACCAGGGAATTGGTATGTTTTTCTAGCACTTCGATGAGAGGTTATGGGGATGATCTTATGACGTATATATGTTATAATTACAAAAATATATATTTATCATGTGAGTAGGGGGGGTTTTAGTGACACAGATGGACTATACTATCCTTCAGATACAGCTATGGTTTGGATTTAGTGTTAATAAAATTTTAAGTATTTTATTATGGTGATTCAATATTTATTTAATGAATTTATATTTTGTATTAATTTTTATATTTCATTTTAAATTTAATTATTTGGTTTTGATTAATAATTCTCCACATATATCTTTTATTAATATAAAAAATAGCATAATTTCTCCAATATTATATCTTATACCCTTTGGGATATTTTCCAACATCATGGCTATTGGAGGTAATATTTTTGGGTCACTCCACTTCATTTATAACCTAGAAGGTGTACTAGTAGTGGGGGTGAAAATTCTGATCAACCAAACAACAAATTTAATATCATGAAGATATTTATAATTTTGTTCATTAAAAATATAATATTCATCAACTATTAGATTTTTAACTCAAATTTCTTACTTTACTCGATGATATTATATTGATGCACTATATGAAATCCCAACGTAAGGTAAACTAATTTGTTAAAACCAATAAAAACAACCAATCCTAAAATATATTTTATTATAATTAACCATCTAATATCGTTGAGGAACTATAGATAGTATCCCTTGATGTTCAATTTTTGGTTCATGACTTTATATAATATAGGTGTATTCCCCGTGATAAATTTTACATAGAATAATATACTCAATGTAGTCCCTCTAAACTCTATGATGTTGGTAAACTCAGATACAAATGATAAATTATAGAATTGTAGACATCATTAACGAGATATAAAACTATATCATCTCTTCTTAGGACATCAACAAAATAATGTTAAAAACATTTCATATAACATCGGTCACTTATCATTATTATATATATGTTTTTAATCTTGGATTAAGTCAAACAAGATCCCATGAAAATTTCATAGGGCACCTCGGTATAACACTTTGAATAGTTTTTTAAAATCAGAATACTTTTATCAAAATATCTCAAATCATATTTTTAATTATTAATTCTTATAAAAATCACCAATTTATATAATTTATTAAATAATATGTTTCATAAAAACACAGTACTAGATAATGTAATGTTTTTTAAAGAATTCTGCACTTGGTGAAAATCAATAGTGTCTAAGTGACATAGATGAACTCTCTTTCAATTGAATCATCTGAATTATCTTCCTTTCCCCATTTTATCAATTAACATGGAATAATATTAATAAAAGGTAAATAAATAAAAACATTCTAATTTTAAAATTAAATGTACAATAGTTTTTCCAAAAAAAATGCACAATTTTTCAAACATTTTTGAAATACAATAAAAATAATTCTATGGTTGGTGATTTCCATGATTATTCAATAATGTGGTGGAGTCCAAAAGATATTTTTTTATCCTTAATTTCTCTAAACACTGTCATGGAATATCCTTAGTTATTATATATTCAAAATTATTTTTGTTTAAACGATTTTCACGTTTCACATCACTATCATCCTCTTCTTTGGGAATATAATATCTTACTTCCCATTGAATTTATTATTAGTGTTTCATAGGATACATAGACAGATCGATAAAAAATATTTATCAAACAAAATATTTTTGGGCTTCTCATTCAAAAATTCTGAGTCTCCCATATATAATTGAATAAATAAAAATTATGTTAAGGAGTTAGTTTCAACAATTTACTATTCCTAAAATATACATAGTGAAAAACAAAATTATTGATTATGTTAAGAAAACCCAAAAATCAATCCCCAAGAAAGAATCCATCACATATAGTAGTTGTTTTTTTGTGAAATATCACACTCAACATGTATAAGTAAATCCTTATAGGCATAATTTTGGATTTGTTGTACAAAATTATTAATTTCAATATATGATAAACATATTGAATTTTTTTAACTATTAGTATATAATATTCAATTAGAATTAAATGATATTTAACCCAAATAATCATATAAAATAAAATATATATTCTTCATGTAATCATGTTCCAATGACTACCATTTACTTTTCTTAATAATTTTTTATTAACACTCTTTGTATACTAATCCTTTGATAGATTTTCCATCAACTCTGTAAGTATATATTTAATTGTATCATATCATATCAAAACACGTCAAAAACGTCTTTTTATATTTATATTTCGATAGAGTGGTGTACTCAATAATTTTATCAATATGAAATCGTATAATATAAATAATATATACCAGTATATAAAAATCAATGTATCATATTATCATCCTTAAAAAAACTTTTTAGTCATGCTCTTTTCCAATAAAAATAATAATTATATATACATATATAATAACCAAAAGAGTTCCCCTAGAAATTTCATTCACATATATGTTGACATCAGATATACCCATTGGATACTAAAATATTCTCAAAAATGTATTAATCATTTAATACAATGATAAATGGGTATATTAAAATATATGTATGGTCTTATTGAACATTCATACCATTGTATAGTCTATATCTAGGATAGAAACCTTTTTTAGGAAAAGAAAGGGTCATATTATTATCACCATTATAAATGTAAAACATCAATACAATTTGTTAGATCTTTTAAATTCAATTTTCACCACTATAAGGAACACTATGATGAAATCAATTTTTATTAATATTTAAAATGATTCATCAAAATAAAATTAAATTAATTGGGGTGTATACTTGGAATAATACATTTACATTTTTTCTTTTCATTTTTCACTTTTAATAAATATTATTTATAAAACCCTCCTTGATGATAATCAAATTTTATTGTTTAGTTTATTAAAAAAGATCGCAAACATAGTTTTTCCCAATCTGGTAATTCTATTCATTTTAAAAATTTATCTATTCCTCAATATTATCTTCCAAATATAGAGTATATGATTTATTTCTTAAAATGAGTTCAATTTAGTTTTCAAATATCAAACAAATTCTTTTTTCATAAAGATCATTTAATAATAAAGAATGTTTTCATAAGTAATTTCATTCATAAATCTATTATGTATCCTAATATGGCTATGAGAGGTCTCATATTAAACATTGGAATAATTTTAATCAAGATCAATAATGTTCTACACATTTCCATCTTCATCACCAATAAGTGTTTAGAAAATATGCATGCCTCCAACTCCAGTTATCTATTGACCCACCTCAACAAAACCCATTTTTTGTAATAATACTCAATTATATTAACATAAAAAATATCTACCATATATTTATTTCTACCATTTATATGAACATAAAAATAATTGGTATCGAATTTGGATGGATCCATTTGTTTTTGTCAAATTTCTCCCGATTTCTACCATTACACAAAATAGTGAAAGGGATTCCAATGCCTTTAAATTTTATAATGGTCAAATTACATTGGTTTCACATCTAATATAATTTCATATGAATATAAGGTAATGGAAATTTATGTTATGATTGTTTAATTATTTGAAATGTCATATCACTAAATGTAATATTAATATTTAGTCTCAAAGAGTATAGATAAGAACAATATAGCATGGGGTGAGCATAGTCATAACATAGGCAAAAAGATCATGAACATGAGAGGAGCATAAATAAAATAATTGAAATGTGGAAATGCATAAAAATGAAACATCATGTCTTAGTGGTTAACTAACAAACATAATTGTGATCCAAGATTGCATCTTGTTCACAAATAATTTCACATTTACTCATGAGATTCATCACTTTACAAAATGTATTGGATCGTTGTATAATTCCAGGTGCACCTGTCACCTCATAATATCACCATTATCTTTCATGACACATACAAAATATATCAATAATGAACATAACTAACCCATAGTATATAATTGGTTTCATATCATAATAATACATTCATAAACCTTAGGTTCCCAAAATAAAGAGGGAACATCATACTTGATAGAAGAACCGTCCACTTTGAGTGAGAAATAAAGGGGTTTTCATAAAAGAAGAGTGCTTTTGGAAAAAATTTTGTTTGACATAAAAAACCATTGAATAACATGTATATCCCAGAAAAGTAAATTCAATGATGAAAAAATGATCCTTAAGGAGTAACCATATCAAAATTGGAGAGAAAGAGGTAGAACCTGAAGGATGAAAGTTGGGTTCGAGAATTTCCCCTTACCTAGTATCTGAATGCTTCCTTAAATTTAATGTCCTATATAATGACATCATATTAATTAATTAGAAACTCTGGAACTTTTTATACAATAATATGGTTAATTATGGTTTCATTATGTGATTTAATTTTCCTTTGGATGAGTTATAGTGTTTAGAATCATTATTCAGGAATGATTGTTTTTATGGTTTTCATGAGTGGTTCACATGTATTCATAAATTGAAGTTCGGGTAGAACATTGGTAAATATCAAGAACTAATATTACATGTTATTAATGAGATTACAGAAGTTTTAATGATCTTATAATGATTCATATTATATCCATGTGTATGAATCATTAGATAAGAATTAAATGATCATTGTTTGGGTTTATTTGGGTGGGTTTTCGATCACAACGAACTTGTTTTAATTTATCACTTAGTAATATGATAATAATATAGTTCCAGAACATTAAAAAGGACCTAATACATATAACATATTCTGGTTAAACTATAAAATTGGTTTCCTGACCAGATATGCAGGTAGAAATGGAAGAAGAAAGCATGTCGTTCTTGAAGGTGATAAATTGACACCTCACGAACAACTTTCTCTTTAAAAAATTAAAAGGAAGAGGGAGAGGGGGTTGGATGATATAATATCCAATTAGAATCAAAATATTAATGTATATATATAATACTGATGTTTCAATAACATTTAGATTAATATAGGCGGGGAGAGATCAAGAAATGAACTTTAACTTGAAAGGATATTAAAGGAGAAGAGGGAGAGAAATTACCTCTTGAATCCTTCTCTTGAGAACCTCCTCAAGAGCCTATGCGTGGTCTTTTGGTGAGACCTGAAGCTCATGGACGTGTGGGATGGTCTAGGGAAGGTGTTTGGGCAGAGATTAGGGAAGGCTTGGAGCTTGAGAGGTGTGAGGAAATGAGGGTGTGAAAGGTGGCTTTTATAGTGGAGGGGAGATGGGTTTCCTTAATATAAAATTAAATAGTTTATTAATTTCCCCTAAGACAAGGAATAATGAGTCTTTAATGACCAAGTATAGTAATTTTTTCTTGTGCTCCCAAAACTAGTGGAATTACATCAGTAGAGCATCATCGAGGACTCAATTAATCCTTTATTTAACATTTATTACAAATTATCGGATTCAAATATTCATAAAAAATTCAAGTATCTGAGAAAAATCCCAAAATTTTACTCAACCATTTTTTACATGTAAGAACCAAAAAATAATTCCATTTTTCAAAAATAATTATCTAAATATTTTTAATTTAATTTTTAATTAAAATCATAATTTACATAAAAAACAGTTTTAAGATTAAAATTGATTTTATAGTGCTTTCAAAAATTACATAGGGTCTTATAAAATTATCTAAAAACTATAAGACGTTGATTAAATAATTTATGAATACATTTTATGGAAATAAATTTTATTTTATATAAATAAATAAATTATAATTAATTATTTATGACTTACAAAATACCAAAACGTCTACAAAGGTCAAATTGTCACTTTCTAAGATGTCTAAATTATATTTAATTATACATAGGAAATGTTACCCTTATGTTTAATGATTCACCATTCATAAGGGTCATATTACAATTAATAAGGGTATGTTACTATTCATAAGGGTAAGTCACTATTCACAAAAAATTGTTTATGTTTCATTAGACTCCAAAAATCAACTTGAACACAACCGAGTATGTCGGATTTTTGAAATTACAAACACATAAGTGACAAAAATATTTTTAAAGGTCACTTATCACTTAGTAGTTAAATATGTTTTGTTTTCATTTTATTTTATAAAATAATTATAAGAAGGGAATTTCCATTGAAAAACATTAGGTTATTACATTTCCGGTGGTCGTATATATTTTGGGAGTATTGGGCCTAGAAACAAATATTTTGGGCGGACTGGTAAGGGATTACAGTTTCTATTAAATTGTGTGGCCCACAAGTGAAATTTTTTTGAAACCATCAAGTGAGAAGATGGGGTTTTGACTATTCATGCATGGATTCTAATACAACGATACTAGACCACATGATTAGTGACATTTATATATTATTTTTACACTATTTGGAATGTTTCTAGAGAATCATCAGTCAAACCATGAAGGAAAATTGTACATGTTGTGGTTCTTAAGCATAATGAGATGCTTGGTTTTTGGACGATTTTGAAACCCCTTGATTCCAAATCATGAAACCACTATTTTTAATTGAATTTAAATTCTATCCCATAATGATCCAAATCGCCTAATTTATCCTTCCTTCATTCTATACTCAAGTAGGTGTCTCATCCTCCCTCACATGTTGGGCTCCTCCAACGCAAATCTCATTCATGGAATGGTCTCTTTTTCCATTTTCATAATTGAGTGTCATCAGTCCATGTGGATTATTCTATGTAAGCTCTTCATTCCTCTTAAATATTCTTCTGCTAATCAATATATTAAGGAAGTTTTCTTAGTTAAATATAAATCGTCGTATTGTTAGGTTGTTCACCCATTTCATTGATTTCTCTAGAATCAGACAGATTCAAGCCACGATATTAGAAAATTAGTTCATCTATAGTATAATGCATGTTGTATATATATTTTACCCTATGTTTTTCTCCTTTATAAAATTTTATCATCTATCACATTCCATACATACCGATTGTCAACCCTAAATTATAAACTGGTTTAAATTATATGTTATTTCTGGGCTTGGGATGCCTTTGTCTCCTAATTTTGTGGTTAGACCATATGAAATCAAACACAACTTCCCTTCTAAGGGTTTACATATTGGTTCATGTTTATTTAATTGTTCTTCTTTTGATTGAAACACCACTTTCGGTGTTCTTTTTCAATTATGAATTTGAAGGGGATGCTTGCTTATATTAATCCCACCATAGGTGTGTTGATTATGAATTGTGTTGAAATTTGGTTTCCTAAATTGCATAAAATTAATTACTCATTTTTTATAATAAACCCCATTTTTGAGGTGTACGAACTTCTAAACCAAAAATATTATGCTTATTGGTTCATTGATTTTATTGGTAACATGATTATTACATAAGACAAATTTTTCAATAATTGAATTGATCAATGGGTTTGGGCTTATCTATTATTATGTATTATTTTTTATTTTGATTTCACATATGCGTAGCCTCCAAATTTTTATCTTGTTTTCTATACAGAATGGTTATATACATGGAATCTTAAGTGATTTAAATATAAATGGAATTAATGAATTGATTACACATTAAGTGATACTCAAATTAATATTTATGTAATTCATAATATGGAATCATGAGTTGATGAGGCTTCATACACTGAGGAGATACCTGCTAAATCTTGTAATGGCTCATCGTGGGTGATTCTTTCCTCCACATGAGTAACTATGGTTCCCAAGGGTTTACCAATGGAAGGTCTTGGTGTAAATATTTTATTGATACCCTGAATGTGACTTGAATACCTGTGCGATATAACATAGATGGACTCCAAATGTACCAATTTTACGTATGTAGGGGGTGATACTAGTGATTCCATTTATGAATCATTGTGAATGAACACTTTAATTTTTGAATTTATTTATCCTCCAAATGTTTTAATAGGATATATTTTATTTTTACGGTTAGAAATTTCAAGGACATGTTTTTTCACTTGTTTAGTTATTTTATTTGTATAATTCTACAATCTAAATTACCACGCTTTTTATATATTTCATGTTTTAATGTTTACTATAGGTTTTAAAAATTTCCTTATTTTTGTTTCATGTTATTGCTTATTTAAAATTCATATTAGTTCATTTATAAATCTAATTTATGACTACGTTGAGTGACTAATTATTAGGATTGATTCTAATGGACATGATTCAATGCTTCATTATAACATGCTAAAACATGTTGATTGCAATTAAAAGGGCATCAATTTCCAATTTTTATAGTGTATGGATGCCATAAAAATTGGAAATTGATAACACATAAAATCAAAAAACTTGTAATATCTCCCATATAATGAAAGTATATCTTATAAATGTTATTGCAGTTTGATTTTATTTTTAAATTTAAAATGAATTTGTTGTGGCTATATGGGAGCCACCTACAACTTTTAAAGTGTATGGTCACATTATAAATTTATACTAGTGACCCACATAACAAAAACATATGTTTTGAAACGTCTATATAGAAACTATTTTAAGCATAACTATTTCTACGGTCAATATTAATCTTTTTGGTTTCCACATTAATGCTTATACCACTATCAGTTTTGATTAATTACCCGTGTGTGTAAATTTATAAAATTCACTACCAGGAAATAGTAGGAATGTTGGGGTATGTTTCATATTAGATGAACTAGCAATGGATGTATTTGAAACATATATATATATAAATAATATGAGATTCGATTAGTTGAAACTAAAATTTATTGGTTGTACCCTCAAAGGTAAAATATTCTTTTTGTTTGCCTTAGTGCTTATCCATGTAGGGGTGTTCATATGTTGTCTGTTGAGGTAATAATATATAGGTCAATTCAATATATATGGTATTCAAAACAAATTAATAGTGGAATCATTTTTAACAAAATAAATTCATTAATATAATCCCATTTAATATTCATAGAGATGTAATTTTATGAGGCCTTTGTTAATTGAAATGAAAATTAAATCCCCTATGGTGTTTTTTTATATAGACACCAATAGAAATTTTATTTAACCAAGACAATGAGGTATCATTATAAATAAATGATTTCATTTTAAATATGGTGTATATGACAGGAAATTACAATTTTATACAGGGATGTCAATAAATAAAAAATTCTTAAAAATGAGGTTCAATATAACATAATTGAGTTCCTTATATCGTTGTTTAAATAATTTTTATGTTCATACACTTGTAAAGGGTTTTTTTCTTATAATCTAATCCATGAATCATTAAATAATTTATAAAGATGTGGTTAATTCCATAAAATGATATCATAAGAGGTGGTCATGAAATTAACCACTGTGTAAGTGGAGATTCAATTATTTTCTTGAGTTTCATCTTGAAATAGGGGAATGAGAATTACCCATAATACCTTCAATAATAGCTCAATACTGAAATATAGTTCCTTAATCCTAGTAACATTTTGAGTCATGAACCCTTGGTAGGGTCAACCATTTATTATTTTTTAGGGGGTTATACCATTGTAGGGATCACCCTCAGATCACCAAGACCCTTTCTGAAAGAAATAAAATATTTTCAGGCATGTGGTACTATTCATGTGCCCTAGTTCTAGTTGATATTTTAGTTTCTAAAATTAAAAAATCTGTTTATATTGGTGTTAATGAACTGTTTTTACTCCCATTACAAGAATTAGCATTGTGTAATGCATTGTTTCAGTAGGCTAGGCATGATTAAGGCATGTATGGCTGCTTAATAGGTTGTGTGTCCCTTCTTCCTCCTATCATGTGATGGATAAATCAATATATTGTTATTGAGATTAATAGTCATATAGATTAGTATGAATTTGTTTTCAATATTTATCATTCCTTCAAATACGTGAATGAATATGTCCTTTTATGCCAATGGATCACGTCATGGATGTATATTTCACATTATAAATCCTCAAGGTAGTATCTATTGATTCACATAATACTAATCTTTTTGTATAATAGTACAACGATCTATAAGTGTTTTGTGGTTCCCATTTAATCCTTTACATGTTCTTCTTTAGTCGCATTCCATATTTGGTATATACTGACCATGATTTGTGATGTTGAGTTGTCCTAGTGTTCTAGAAGTTTCACTATAGAGAAAAAAGATGTGACCCACTGATTATTTCGGTTTATCATTTATGAAAAATTCTTACTTATTGGTGCATAAGAGAATAACATAATAGAATTTAAAATTTTAATCCTATAGTAAATCTATAGTATCATGGTTTTATGTTTCTATTCTATCTCCCTTTTTTTAAGATCGCAAAAGAATTTTTTTAATTCCCTTTTTTAGTAAACAATAGGAAAAAAACTCCAGAGGTGGGGAGGGTCATGCTAGAAGTATTGTTGTGTGTTCTATTTTTAGAGGGAGATCCTCCTTATTAAATACAATATATGAATTTTTGGACTCATTTTATCCTCCCTTTATGCTATAAATACCTCATTTTCAGTCATCGAGTGTGAGGAAAATTGAAGATGAAATGGTTGGTTGTCTACAGAACCCCTGAAAACACAAATAGTCGGGGTGGGACTTCAATTGTTATTATTGAGTGATAGTGGAATTCCTCTTGTTGTGAATGTATCACGGTCGAGTAGTGTGGGTGTTTCAGCTTGTGGAGAAAATATTTTTTCTATAAGAAGTCAACCATTAGTGGATTGACTATTCTTAAATTTTTATTCTTGGGTTTTATAGTTTCATCAAAATTTAACATAGTGAAATGTATTGGTCATGTAAAAAGTGTATTTGGCCTACAAGTAAAATAAATATATCCTCATATTGTACATTATCATATTTAATATCATTTCCCCAATCTTGATATCATCTTGGTAAACTAAGAATGCATCAGTTCTACATTATGCTAAATTTAAAAGTCATTAGGCATAATCATTGGTCTCTATAAGAGTGAGCTTATAAGGTGTTGTTGACCATAGAGTCATGGATTCTCTTATGTGATTACTCTATTCCCAATTAGTAATTTTATGTTATAACACGTAATCAAAATTAGTTTCCAATGAAAAAATCATGTGGAAGATAATAATTTGATCTTGGTTTGGGTTTGGATGTGTGGACGTTTTTCCTTGTACCGACATCAGTCTTCTCTAAATTTTAGATAAGGGATTCCATAAATAAGATCCTTAGACATATTTTGAATATTCATAGACTACCCACATTTTCTAATAGACTTGATTAAGTCATTTAAAATGGGTATCTATCTATGTGTGCTTGAATTGGTGGACACACAGGGTTGTGTGGAGTAATGATATGTTAATTGTTTTCCTTGTAATGAGAGGTCACCAAAAGCCAATCAAAATCATTAGAGAGAATATTGAGAGAGTTATTGTGGTTACATTTTCCAAAGGAATCATATCTATATTTTTACATACATTGACCATCTATTTAGATAGAATTAGGGATAGTTGAATAAAGATGGTTCAACTTGTTAACTCCCTCTTTTCGTAAGATGGTTGTGAGAAAACTATTAACGAAATTGACAGTTTATGGAATGTGTGAAATGTTGAATGGGTATTTTTTTGAAATGTATTATTGACTAGACCAATAATTATGTTTGGTAGTTGGCTGGAAATTTTTATTTTTAACTATTTCTACAGCTCCATTGAAGCATTACAGTCTCACATAAATCTGTACTTCCATTGAGGGATTATTGTGACCTAGTTTCAAACATACAATTTATAGTTATAGGTTGTGATGGAGACCTCAATTGGATAAATTCTTGAGTAATACAGGCTTGTTTATGTTTCATATAGTAGTTTTAGATCAGAAAATCAGGATTTTACTTTTAATTTTATGACTTATAAGTCATATGTTAATGTGATAGTTGATAATGTTTTGGGCATTTGGAAATGAAAAATGTCCATTTGAATATGACTTCATGGCCCATGTATGTTGATTGATGTTATAATAATTTCCCCAAATCATCCCTTGGATGACGTGGTCAATTGTGGTGAGTTTCAAACACACTTTATTTTGGATCCAATTAAATTCCATGGGAATTTAAATTTTATCATTTGCTGGAAGATATATCTAGTAAACTGTCCATCGGTTCCTATATATGTGTTTTGGAACACTTTAATGTTTTTTTGTAGATTATGTTAAGATACAATGACATTTCTTCAGTTTTTATATGATTTTTGTGAGTACCAAGCCCAGAAAATAAATTCTTTGGTGGATAGGTAGGGGCCTATGGTTTGTTTAAAACCATACATCCCTCCAAATCAAGCGTTTGTGACGGCTATATGAAATCAGAGGGTATTTTCATTGTCATTAAATGGTTTCCAAAACAATTATCCTATAAATCAGGCTTAGTTCCATTTAGGTTGAATGTGTTCTCATTTTTTGCATATATAGGTCATGGTTGGTTAATTTATATTGGACAACCTTGTGAGGGCATGGTTCTAATGTAGATCTTTTCGCTCAGCTGACTCTTGGAATGACCAAACCATGTAGCCCAACCATGGAATCCATATTTTTTATGAAATTTCCCTTTCTTCCTTTCATGTACTAAATAACCTAATTCCTTTTTCCCATTCTCTTTACACAAGTGGGTGTCTCCTCCCTCATGTGTGTGGATCCTCCAACAAGTTTCTTTGTAATAGAAGGATAAACTCTCTTTATTGTTGAAATCAATAATCATTTGTCCCTATGTATTCATCTCATTAATAATTATGATCTCGTTGAATGTTTTTCAATTTATCTATCTCTCATGTATGTTGTTATGGTTCAAGCTGATTCTCAATAATTTTTGGGTGTTCATTAGTTTCATCAATTTCTAAAATATAAGAAGAATTCAAGACTCAATATTGAATGTGTAGATCATCAATGGTATAAGTTAGGTTTTACATATAATTTACCATATGATTTATCATTTTAATATAAAACAATTTCCTCTCATGCACTATAGTTACCCAATGCATCCCCAAAATTAAAAATTGGTTTAATGTAAATTTCTTACATAATCTTGGGATTCCTTTGAACTCTATCTTATATGGTTAGAGGTCATTAATTCCCAATGAACCACCCTTGTGAGGGTTTGAATATTCTTTCATCTTTATTAATCATGTCTACATTTGATAGAGACAATCCTATTGGGGTTCTTTTTCATATTTGTATTAATTGGAGATTCTCACTTGTATAAAACCCACAATAAAGATTCCCCACTATGGATTGTGTTAGATTTTTATTTCCAAAAGTTTGATAAAAAAATTCAGGAGAAAAATTTCTTGTTTTCTAATAAAACCCCTTAATTTTATAATGTCTTCTTGAAAACCAAAAATACATTACATATTGGTAAATTGTTCATATTGGAGTCATGATTAATTCATTTTATTTATTATTCTATAATTTATATGATCAATGAGATTGTCCCTATCCATTATTATGAAAAAAATTAGTTGTAACGCTTAATTATAAAATTTTTTATTATAAGGAATGTTTATATAATTGTCCTCCTTAGTGAATTAAATTCCAAACTATTGAATATATCACTTACAACATGAGTAATTCCCATATTCCTCTTTAAAAAATGTATAGGATAGACTGATGTATTGATGAGGCATCATATGTCGGGGGTGAAACATTCTATAACATGGAAGGGATCAGAATGCATGTTTATTACCTCAATATGTGTGGCGTCGGTGCCCAAGGGACTGGTCAAGAAAGGTCATGGTGGATTATGGGTACACCATGACACAAGTGTGTCTCGAACCTATTTATGAGATTCTATGGATGGACTCAGAGGGGAATTGTATTACTTATGTCATGATAGATACATCAGATTCCATTTTAGGAAGAACATGGACTAACACATTCATATTTGAAAATTGTTACACTCTTAGTGAGATACTCATGTTCCTTTAATGTCTCACAATGTATGTTCACATGATTCGTATAAATGGAAAATAGAGATTACTATGTTAATTAAATACATGATGATATGAAATTAAATTCAAATGAGTGTATTCGACATGCTAAATCACACGTTTGGGTTTGGTATTTTTCAATTATTTATATTATGATGACCCTTTAATACGTTATGATTCCATTGGAATAGGTTTCCTTTGGTTCCAACATTCTAGCATAGGTTGAACCAGGTATCGTTGGGTACAATGTCCTAGAGGGACTCAGTCCTGACATTTTTATATATTTATTGCAAATTTTTTCTTTAGATTTTCTCTATTTTCACACATCTTTTTTATGCATGAACTGGATTATGTTTTAGACACCTTCTGTTGGGGCCTAATGAGTATATCTCACACACTGCATATTCCGCCACAGCACTTGGGTACCCAAAAGATCATCATGTTCATAGATCTATGTATTTTTACATGTGAAGTGCATTGTACATGGGGTTTAGGAACACCAGAAAAGCTAGTTATTAGGATTCGTGAGGAGACCACCCTCTAGGACGTTTATTTCTCTTCATTGTTAACTTATTGTTTTATATTTTAGTTTTATTGTTCTTTGAATTATTTGGTTTCATCATGGAAATTAATGCATGATTGTATTGACAGTGGCCAGTTTATTCATTATCTATATTTATCTATTGTGCATATTCAAAATTATTATTACGGCCTCCAAAATTGTCATTTTATTAACACATTATATACTTTTGTGTGACTCCATTTTTTTTAGGTTTATTGTCCCTATATTACCATCATTAGACGATCACTTCTATTCAGAAACCATTTGTGTATTGAGAGGTGTTCATGAGGCCTTGGGGTAACCTGCTTGGCAATAGGTTATGTAGTTAGATGTGATAAAATCATAAAAAACAATATATAAAAATAAAAATTAACAATTATGTTTATCATTATATAAATAACAACATTTAAAATTAAAAAATGTATGCAAAATATTTTATAAAACTATAAATGTATATAAAATTTACATATTTTAACAAAAACTCTATGTGGATCAAAGTAACAGTCAACATTAAATACTGATCTAGTCCTTGAGAATCCAAAATCCCGCCTAGAATCTAAAAAACTATCAAATATCTAACGAAAATGATTTTCATATGTAGCGTTTGAGATAAAATCCTAAAAGGATACCAATAAATAATATTTTTTTTCTTTTCCATGACATATCAGAAATGCTAGTTTGAATTATGTTATTTTAAAATGGGGTATCAAAACTTTAGGAAAAAACCCATAATCCATTGTTCATAACAAAATATTGACATTAATAAAATTTTAAAACATCTCTTAATAATTAATTTTCAATTAGAACATTTTAAAACCATTTTTTACTTCTTTATTTAAAACTAAATGAAAAAATTCATATAAAACATTAAAAATATTAATTTGATAGAATCATTATAATGGTAAATTTGATCATATAAGAATTAAAAAATTTAGGTAAAAATTAATTCTTAAATTAACGAATGTAAATAATAAATTTATCAATGAAAAAATTGAAATAGTTCTAAATTAGAAAAGATAGATAGTGAAATATACCATTGAAGAATATTAATATAAATAGAAAAACATAAAAATGATTTAAATTTCATTATGTAGAAAATAGTAATTATAGATAGTCATTATAGATTCCTAAAAATTCTATGAGATTACCCTATACATGATTGTGATAGATCCAACTCTAATTCTACTCTTGAATTCATAATTCTATAACCTACCTACTCCTCTAAACATTCCTTTTGGGTGGCACTACCCCAAGGGATATTCCTATTCAATTCCATGGGGGATTAGTTAATCTAATTATGATAAGGGATAAATAATATTTTAATCCCTCACTAATACAGCTTGGAACCTCGTTATGTATGTGTAAATTGGTGAGGAGACTTTACATAAGAAAATAATATTGTACCACATCCTAAAACTCCCTTAAATAATACCAAAAAATATATACACTTTGATAACATCATTAATATCAATAAAAAATTCAATTATTATCTAACCACAGGAGAATGAAATTAGTGTACAATCCATTTCTAAAAAAAACCAGTTTATAAGAATGTGCCAAAGAGAAAAATCTTATAAGATAATGATAATATTTTCAAATAATCTTATAGGAAAAAACCTCAATATTTACTAATTTCATAAAAAATTATTCCAAAGTAACAAATAGTCCATACACATTCCTCAAAATCATCACCTTAGATTTTTTTAATCCATTGGAATTGAAAGCCGTTCTTAAAAATAATTTAAAAATAATGAAAATATAACAACTCAAAACTATCAAACCCAATGAAATATAAAATAAATAGTAGAAAGATGTTATGAAATAATAATAGAAAACCTATAGTAAGTATAATTAAAAAAACCAATGAAAAAGTCTAATAAAAATATTTAATTTCAATTATAATAATATTGAAAATAAACCCATGATTGTTCCTTTGAAAATTATTTAAATGTTTTTAAAACATCATTATATACAAAATATCATTGATATATGGTTTTAGAAATTTTAATAATCACATATTATACTTAATTTATATGATACAAAAATTTAGAAATCTGAATGACAACTTGATAGAAAAGATAAAAAGGATAACATGGAATCAAAAACCCTTGAAAAAGTGTGTATTGTGTAAATCCATCAAATATATAAATAATATGACCAATGAACCCATCAATACATCATAATTATGATGAATCTGATACATTTAGAATTGAGTCCCTAGTTAGGGTTCAAAATGTGTGAAATGCAATGAATGGAATGTGTGAAATGAGATGAGGAAAAATAGAGGATGTGGATACCTAACACAAAGATATACCTCATAAAATAAGAAGTTGGATAATCAAAAATACATGTGGGGGGAAATGGTAATCACATTAGTAGATGTCATCATCAGCTAACTGTCATGAATTTTTATTGAGTGTAGGAATATGAAGGACAAAATATTGATTTATTTAAGAGAGGGTAAAATATGATTTTCTAAATTTTGAAGGACCTAAAAGTGTTTCATGGGTTTTCTATACTACTGGTAAAATATTACCTGAACCATGTAGCTATAACTAGACATTTTTGGGAATATAAATGGGTTTGTTATATAATTATACTGGTTCAATGTTTAATCTATTATTTTCAATTACAAAATATTTTAGGTCTCTCACAAAGTTATTTCATGGTTTGTCCAAATAGACCCCCATTCATTGACATTTAATTAAAATATCAAAATATAAAAACGTGAATTTTTTTTGACCCAAAACTCAACAGAAAAATTAATATTCAATAATATAAAAAAATAATAAATATTTTATTATGATAGTTTTGTATAAAATGAAAATACACCAATTATCTCATGATTTGTGATAAATAAAAAAATAGTGGTGGAATCTACATTGATACATTGGAAGGATCTATGCCCATCAACATATAATGTGATTCTTAAATACTGATAACACATTATTTTTAGATTTATATGTGTTAATTTATATAGGGATTCAATATCAACACCCATAATAATAAAAATTACATCAATTAGTGGGAACTAATTGTGTAGAAGCAATATTTTTAGAACAATAATTAATTATAAAATGATGTGAAGATATTTTAAGAGGAATCCATCCAAAATCAATTAAATATAATAATTTGATGATATATCATTATAAAATATTAAATGATATATATTCACTATGGTAATTATACTATGTATGTATATTTCAATGGGTATTTGTGTGGTCATGATTATTTTTTATTATTTTATATTCGATCATACTAAATTATAATTTATTTTCATATTTATCATTATTAAATGATTCAATTTTAAAAAATGTCTATATGTGATATTTTATTACGTGGATATCAAGATCTAAATCATTAGTTTTGGTATTAATATATTTATAAATGTGTAATTTGGGTTTCAATTTAGTTTATATATTGTATCCAAGGATTAATTCTGGATTCTTGGAAGTCTTCATGATTTATTTTCATGGAACTAAATATTAAGGATCCTTTATAGGAGATATATTAGACTACACGACTAATATAATATCAAATGGGAACCATGTAAAGATGTTGAGTCCACCTAGGGTAAATAAAATATAATGGTGAAACCCCTTCTGCAGTATTGATTATAGCATTTATCCTAACATCGCTAGTGGCTATGGAATCTTTCTTGGATGAAATAATGAGCTAGTTCATGGAACCATTTAATGGATTTTTTCGTTGGGGATTCTTTTTATAGGCCCACACATTCCCATATCTAGACATTCAGTGAGCTGTCACCCCACTAAGAGAATATTTAATTCCATACACAAACACTAGTTTGATGTTATTATAATAAATGTTTGAAAAAATTTATTAAAGATAGTGGATACTACCTCCCCCATTAATACTTCAAATGAAGGAAGACAAGATGAATATGTGGCGGGATCCCAACCAAACTAACCATCTATTGGAGAAGAATGAGGTAGAGGAGGAAAGTTATAAATGGGGATTTCTCCCAACAGTTCCAGCAAAAGCCATCAGTTATCTAATAACCCATTGTTCATTAGTCTATTTGGTATTTTGTGTTGCAGATTCCACATATATTCAAGATAAGTGATTTTTGTGTTCTACATGTATTATCGAGGGAGTGTGTACCCAATTTTACCCACAGAAATCCTTTTATTTTTCCCATTTTTTCGTACCCCTTTTATATTTTGGGGGTTTCTGTGTGATATTTGTCATTATTTATTTTGATATTTTGAAATTTAAATTTTCCTATATTATTGTTGCACCAATTGTCCAATCATTTATGGTCCCAAAATGTGTTATCAAAGGTAGGTTTTATCCCTATGTTGTTATCATTTTTGGAAATTAATAAGTCTCCTTAATTTGATTATTCTATGTAAATGTGACTCTAGTTTATATTTCACATCATAATTTTTTTATTATTAAATACACCATTGTGAAAAATCATAAATAATATATTGATGTTTTTTCTTGATGGTCATGAAATTTGAGATCAAAAAATTCAATGGGAATTAGTTTTTTTATAAAAAATGAAGAAACATGCAGTGTAATAGATGTATAATTGCCTAAAGGTAATCTGAAAAAAGAAGGAATGTATAAATATGAATTTGTTTAAATAGAGATCTAGAACCGTAAAATTAATGGAAATATTGAAGTTGCTACTAGAAGATGAGATATATTAGTCAGTGAATTGACGATGATTGTTTGAGGAATGTGATATTTCAATGATGAATGTATAAATGAAATGGGAGAAACATTGAACATGGTGTCTAAATAGTAATTATTTCATTAGTATTAAAATAACATAGAAGTAATTATGTATATTTGTAAGAGTCACACATTGAATATTTTTGGATTCAGTGCCTTCGTATTCAAGAAACACGATGGTACTGTTGGAACATTCCAATGAGTATACCATCTGATTGATAGGAAGAAGAATGTATTATATTTGGGAGAATTTGATGTCATTATATAAAACACTCACATAAGGAATGGAGTGATGAGAATTGTAATGGGTTCACTTATACGGATTGAGTAACAGTGGTTATAGGAGGATACATACCTACATATGGGTGAAAAATACACGGTGTAAAAGTTTTTTTTCACATCAACTACATTGAAATAAAATATAATGACGTCATGGAATCAGAATCTTGGTCATACATCATAACAAGGATTGAAGAAGCATGTGGATCAAAATTTGTTTCCGAATATTACAAAGTATCCTCATGATTTTTTTACTCTTGGTTTTTTGTGCAAGAAACATATGTTGATGTTTGAGACGTCAACATAATGACGAATGTATATCTTAGAGTTGATTCATTATAACATTTTGGAGGAACCAATTATTTAATTTGGAGGATCTAGGTAATTTATATATTTCATTATTAAATACTAAGTGATATTTGTCGTACACCCAATGTTGAGAAATGAAATTTTATTCAATAAAATTCAACACATTTAGAGAATAGAAGGAGCATTAATATTGATGGAAGATCAATTTATTAGGGGTTGATAGTCGTGGGGAATATATAAGAAAGGAGTTTGAAATTTTATTCAACCTGAAGGCATCAATATATTATTGTTAGTGGTGTACACTCTTCATTATAATGGTGTGGTAGAGTTGATAGACAGGTCCATGTTTGATAGAATAATGTAACAGATGATGATTATAGGAATTGCCAAAACATTTTTATTAAAAACCATAAATACTAATTATTATGTGATCAATCGATCTCATTCAATGTATATTGATCAATAGACACATATGGAGATGTGTAATGGTAAACCAACTAAAAATTATCAGTTACATACTTTTTATGTCCTCTATGTGAATTATTTAATGACTAAAAATATCAATGATGGATTCAAGTTCCCAAAAATTAAACTTCTTTGGGTATTCTTATGGTGTGAAATGCTATAGTCTATGGGACCACACTGCCTAAAAACATATTATCAACGTAGATTTCAATTTTTAGAAAATAATGGTGAAATTAAAATTGTTGGAGACATGGATAAAGATAATAAAAAAATTCACAATAGTCAAATTAGAGGATGAATTCAAGGAAGAACCAGTTTCCTCTAATGCATTAGTATAGCATGAGTATTTCGTACTGGTTGTCTATGTACCACGGCGATCAAGTCGAATTGAAAGAGAAATATTATGAAATCAGAATATATGACTGAGTATAATATAATGAACAGCTTATTAATTTATGATAGGGAGAAATATTCATTTATGGAGGTGACCTAGAGCCCAAATTTATCCTTATTGAAGATGGAAATGCGAGAGGAATATTAATCCATACTGAAGAACAATGCATGGGATCATATTCTATTACTTCATGGATGAATGGATATGGGAATCAAAAGGATCATAATGATCATGTACGATATAAATGGAAAAGAAAAAATATAATGTACAAGACTGGTGGTAAAAGGATATACTTATATTGAAGTTATCAATTTCAATGATTTATGTTCAATTGTTGTTAGACTGATTGTTATTTGCGTAGTTTTGATGATGTGTGAAGAATAAATATTTGATCTGGAGAAGTTATATATGAAAAACAAATTCTCCATTGTCCTCATGATAGAAGATATCATTATTCTCCAACCAGAACATTTTATAGAAGACGGATAAGAGAACATGGTTGGAAGATTGAAAAAATATTTGTACAGACTTAATTAGGAAAAAGGTGTTGGGAGAAGAGATTTTATTCCAGTATCATGAATCCTATATTCAAAAAAAACCACTTTTAGTTCATTTTTCATATTTAGTGGGAATGTATTTTCATGATTTCATCAGTATTTTTTTGGATGAAATGTCTGTTACAAGCCTCAAATTTGATCAGATATATGAGACTTAATTAAAGTTGGCTTGGAAGATTGATATGAAGGTCTCGGTTCTAGAAAACAAGATTATTGGGATATATATTTTCGATGATATAAATAAATGGATTGTTTTGATATCATAGAATAATTTCTTACGAGGTTTTTTTAAATTATTATACATGAAATACATTAAGACAATATCCACTCCACATCATGAAAATTTCATGGTATCCTCTATGATGACTATGATAACTGATCCATAGAGGAGGTATATGTCTTGAGTACTGTATGAATAAATAGTTTTTAGTTTGATGTTATCTATGATTTGTACTTGACAAGCCTTACACATGAAATAAGAGAATTATTCACTTCATGGGTATCCATTATGGTATCATTGAATCAAAATGAAGAGGATCCTAAGATACATCAAGGATGCCTTAAAATCATCAATATGTTATAGAGGATCATATTTTACCATTAGAGGTTTATTTGAATCAATTTTTTAAGTGATTATTAATAGAGAATATTTACTACTAGTTATGTGTTTACACTTGTAGGATGACTTTTGAGATAGGTTTTAAAGTTACAGTCAATTTTTTATTTACCCATGACTGAGGTGGAGTACACATCGGCTACACAGTTTTTTAAAGAGGATATGTGGATGATATGTTTACAAGAGGATCATAAACATAGATATGAGAAACGTCCATTTTTTGGGAGTTAGAGAACCTTTTACATTACATGGAATCCATATATTAATTATTAGAAAAAGATTATTAGGATAAAAAATGACATTGTTTGAGATGTGGAGGAAGGAGGAACTACAAATATGTAGATAATTCAAACTAATAAAAATACATTATATATCCAAAAGATGTTATTTAAATCTGATATGATATGTTGGCACATATCGGTCAGTATCCTTACAGAGACATGAGTAGCATGGTTGGAAGATATAAATGATGTGTGGAGATGTGATTAGATCTCAATCCAATTTCAATGTGGGAGACTTTTTTGAAATTATTTATTCGGGATAGTGCATGTCCCCTTAATTTTTCAAATTGAAGATAGAAGGTGGCACTATGGTCGGTGGCCAAACCCCACCTACCATTCTGCAAATGAAAAGTAATATTAGGATGTATATTATAAATGTGTCTCTCTCCTAGTGGTTACAAAATCATCAACTTACAATATCATCAACAACAGTTCATTATTTTGTGTTGTATTTTATTGATTTAGATTCCTTACATATTAAATCGATCGATTTATGAGGGTTTTCTATTAGTAATATTGAAGCTATATATACCCCCCTTTACCCATTGTGATTATTTTATTTTCTTATGTTTATTAACACATTTAAATTTGGTTGTTTTATACATTAAATTTGGTGTCAATTTTTTCCGCTTGTTTCAATTTATTTTATCACTATATTATAACATCACCAGTGGTACAATCATTTACGGTCCCAACAACCACGATAGTCTAGATATCTAATTTTTCATGTTTGGGATCTTCACATATTAGGTTGTTCTTCATAATTTCCTCACACTGGTTCTACGATATGTGTATACACAAAGGGTTCAACATGAGGTTATCTAAAATATAAAGAAACACCCACATGTTCTAGCATCTAAAATATCCATTTACATACTGGTTTGACATGTAAATTTTCATATTGTATCTTAATTAAATAAAGTATTTATTAATTCATATTATGTAAAAATTTTATATATTTTTATTCATTTTTCAAAAAATTGAATTGGGATAAATTATAATTTTTATATAAGTTTTAAAATATTTATGTTTTGTAAAGATGTAGATAAACGGAAGTAAATAAAATTAATTAATTAGTTGTAATTATTGAATGATATTGGATTAGATAGTGTTTAGTTTTTTTATATTATTAATTTATGGATAATCATGATCTTGAGGTTTAACATTGTTTGTTTGACATTGAAGTACCATTAGATGTCTTAAAATGATGTTGTATTTTTTAAAAATTAAAAAAATTCAATATACATAACAAGAAATAATTGGACATTCAATGGAACTTGTAACTTATGATGGCTGACGTATGTTATCCTGAAGGCCACACAATGTCTGTAATGAACTTACTTCTAATAAATAAAATGATTAACATATTAAATGGGACACTATTAAAATAAAATATTGGGGAGATGATTTTTGTTCTACTGAAAACATTTCATGGTTTGAAAATGTCTGTGATAGATACAATAGTAGTGGGGAGATTATGAATGATCTCACTACTAGACTTATGAATGATATATTTTATGATATATACATAATAAGTTTTATAAAGGTTTACTTTATATAGGGTTCTATATGAATTTGTGAGGAAACCAACCTACGGTAGCTGAGTATGAAGGTTACTGAAATGGGTATTCAGAGTTTCATGGTTGATAAATATTTATGTGAATATGAACATATAATGGAAATATGGATCATGAAAATAACCTAACAAGAGTATATATATAATTTATTATTATTTGAGAATGTTTATACATTTTTCTAGAATGTTTCATATCTTCACAAATGTATTTTGATTGATATCTGATGGATTGAGTCATTCTAAGTTATCCTTTAAATCATTTGAAAGAAATGTGAAAAAATTTCATGTTGTATACAACAATAATGAAGAATGTTCTATTGATGGAAAAAGTGTAAGGGTTATACATCCTTATATGTTATCATCATTGATCAACTAAGGTTGATCCCATAAGGATAATTAATCATTACAAGTAAGTTGTAGCGATAATGATAGGTCATAAGGGTGGTCATCCTATAAGGAAGGCAACCATAAGCATGAAGGGATATAAGGGTTTTCTATGTTGAAAGGATGAAGGTATGTAATGCTTGTGTACTATGTAATCATGTATTCATTAATCTATAAGTGATGTAGTTTTTTGGATGAATGACCCCATGTGAATGAATTTGAGTTGATCTATATAGATCATTAGTTCCATAAGGATCATCGAGTTCTATTACCATGATCCTATAATGTTTAATTTTGAAGGAAATGAGTTATATATGATATCAATAGCATGATACTATAAGGCCCAATAAGATATATATCGATAATATCCTAACACATGATCACATAATTATTATATTACCCATATATAAATTCTATGTTTTTCATAAATTGTAATTCTAATGACAAAATATATGATTGATGTTACAAGAACAATTATTAAGTGTTCTAGATGTAATTATACCTATTTAATAAATGATTAAATATTGATTTAGGTAATACTAAATGTTAAAAACATGAAAAGATCAACTACACAAGATAAATGATAATGAAAAAAAATCCATCGGTTTTCATTGAAACTGTAGATGAAGATGAATCTTTCCTTATGTTATCTATCAGAGAAAAAATAATTTATTCTAAGCAATATAAAAGAAGAATCACTTAGTGATGAAATGTAGATAAATATTTTACGATTATATTGGGTACTTATAGATTTTTGGTGAATTTGAATAAGAAAATATCACAAATCAATATTATTTGTTGTTTTTAGTAGAGAAAATATCAAATATTAATTCAGGATTCAGGAAAAATGAAAACGTATATGAGTTTTTATTAGTGTATAAATATTAAATATGTATTTATAAATGGCTTCCATGGGATATACTTCGAGAAGATATAGACTAATGTTCGTATCCATATATGTTCTGCTGCAAAACATAATTTTTTATATAAATATTTTTATGAATTTATTATTGATTTTAATTTGATAAAAGGAAGAAGAAAGTGATTTTCAAGTAAATTAATATATATATATATATTTATTTATTCTTCAATTAGAGAAAAATTTATACAGGTTTTGTTAATAATCCACGATTAATGAAAAATAAATGGCAGGAACACACTCATACAGAGTGTTAAAAATTCGATAACTGGGAAATAATGATAGATATATTTTTAATTGTTTGTATATTTATGTATTTATATGAAATTATATTAAAAAACAAAGTTAATATTCCATAGTAAAAAATAAAAGTCAAATTGATAGTTATGGGTTCATAACTCTCTAGAAATATGTGTTTCATAATAAAAAAAATAATATAACAGTTCAATAATTTATGTTTAGTTATTTAAAAAAGGGTTGGCAAATAGAATCTCAGAATCTCTAGGATGAAGAGAAAGGTGTAGATCTACCTAACCAATATTAAACCTAAGATAATATAGGGTTCAAAAATTATAAATGAAAATAAAATGAGGGTTATAAAGTTACCACTGCCAATATAAAATTGTGTGACATTGTAGTGAGAAATAAGAAGATAAAATTGATGTAAGTAGTAGTATGGTCAGAGTGTTTTCATAATATTATTAAAAATAACACCCATGAATCATAGTGTTGTATCACCATGAACTACATTGATGAGAATTACTATTTTATAAACTCAACAATTAAGATCAATAAATGGATTTTTTCTTTAGGTTTGATTTAGGACCATAGCCTACAATGAAACTCTATCGATTAATTAAGATCAACACTAATATTAGATTCTATTTTATATGTTCTGATCATGAATATTATCATATATTTTAAAAAAAATTATTGGGGATGTAGAATAGTTTTTATGTGGTAAATACATCCGAGAAAAATATTTTCTCTATATAAAATTATAGGAGAAAAGAAAAAAGATTACCGGAGTCATGGAATGAATCTTATGTTCAAATTTGCAATATGGTGAAAAAATAAATTTTCTAATATTTAGTTATTGGGATAGTATAAAAATTTCTATATCCACTTGTTTTGGCATCAAGTATCATAGTTATTTAATAAAGGAGATGGATAATTAATTGGTTTTAAAATAGTGTGATCATATTGAGACAAAACATTATAATTTATTTTTCTTATCTTTATGAATTTATATAAAATGTATATAATTATGTTCATGGTAAAAACATTTATTATTTTACAGATATTATATATTAAATCTACAGGGTTTTTATAATATTAAAATAATATTTGGTTTTTTATTAAAAAAATATTTTCATAACACCTATTTCACCTACTCTTAGATCTGTATGCATAATGTCACATTGAATATCAATTGATATTAGTGATAAGGCCCGAAATTATTGGATATAGTGTTCTATAATAATTTTATTAATATCAAGTTATAATGAATGGTCAGTTCAAGAATTATTTTAATCTATTTATTAAATTTTTTCCATGAAATGCATATTTTCAATTTTTACTGATTTTCCTTAAACGGAATAATCTACTGTAATATTATTTGGGATGATTTAGAAGTCACATATTATTCCTTGTAGTATTGAAAAATTAATTGGGAATGGTATTTTATAATTTCATAAATATAGAAATACTAATATCAACATTCTAAAGGTAATCAATGTGGTATTATTCTTACTAAAACTTTTGATCATAGATTTATTAGCATTACAATCACATGTACATAAAATGATAAATATTACGATTCAATTAGAATCTTTAATTATAGAATTTAATGTCATTTAAAAAAAATTCATGTTGGATGATATATATTTTCTTGCATCATGGGTTCGACTAACAACAAGTTGGAGGTGTAATGAAAGAATGGTGAAATGGGTAATGCATTATTAACTAAATGATTTGTATTTAAAACACCCACAAAAGGAATGTAATGGAAAAGGATGATTTTATCCACACTATTAAACAGAATAGTTTCCTTAATAAATAATTTATTGAAAATATTTCCTCATGATAATATTTTGTTAACAAAAATTCGTTGAATTATTCAATAAATTTGAAAATATATATAATGTTCCAACGGATGTACAAATAGGTCAATTGTAAATCAAGTCTAACAGGGTGAATGATCTAGATAGTTTGTTCAAGTGAAAATTAAAATGCATGATTATTGGTTAAATAATTTATTCTTAATTTGTTATAGGAGTTTTATGTCACTTGATGGATATATGTATATACTATATAGGTAATTTCATGAGTAATAGGTAAAAATGCGATAAATGGAAACCAACCAAAACTGTGACTCACAATCTGCTGAATGAAAGAATCATTCCACAATAAATCCATAAATTATTATGTTATCAATGAAGACATAAATTTTTTTCAAAATGATATTTGTGTAATATATAGATGAATTCACCTCATTATCATATAGATAAGTTTACCATTGTCATGTAAAACTATTTATAACTTGTCTTGTTTTATTAGAAATGTGGGAAATGATAAATTCTAAAAAAATTAATGTGTAAAAATACTAAAATCCCTACCAATATGTCAATGGTACAAGTAGTCATGCCGAAAAAGGTACCCCTAAAAAACCAAATAACATGTGGTTCCAACTCAAAAACCAAAATAATTAAAATCTATACTAACATCATATAAAATGAAAACATGAGATTAAATGGAAGATGTTGGTTTTGTTGGAGATTCAGGTCTAAAAAAAATGAATGCGTCAAAACATTAAAATATATGGATATTATAGAATCCCACATGTATTCATGTCTGTAGATATGAAAACAAATTTAAATTCTAGAGGAAAATATATTTCATATCAAAGGAATAATTAATACTTAAGAAATATATTTGGAATATTGGATAACTATTGTGATTTTTGTTCATTTATTATCATTTTTATGATAAATTTTTTTTATACCAAACCAATATTATGATTATATAATGAGAGTATATAGACACCTTATTATGTGGAGGAATAAATAATAAAGTATTTCATTAGAATAAACTACATTAATTCATTGATGAAGATAATAGATAAGAATGTTATAATGAAAGGAAACCAGGATTTTAAACCTACAAGGAGAACATGATAGAACTATGATAATATATTGCACAACATAGATCATCATAAAATATCCAAGAACATAAAATTGGATGGGATAAATATAGAATCAATAATATAATTATTCTATGGTAGAGATAATAAAATTTTAGTAGTGGTCACCACTCTTTGGGAAAAGTTTTATCGGCTACCACAAAAGGGTAGCTCAATGGTTATTGAAAATGTGTGGGGACAGAGAAAAAATATGCTTCATTTTTATCAAGATGAATACATGGATTCCTAATCAAAATAAATGATTACATTCCAGGATAACAAACTAATGAATCATGATATAATGAATGTTTTTTTAATAAAGAGACCATACAGATTAAAATAACTATATGCGTGTTTAATAAATTTTTAATTGGATGTTTTTACCAGTTAAATGGGGCTCGGATGAGGGATAATGTTAGAAAAATAAAATATATATTCTTTAAAAATTTGGCAAGCATATTTCCACTAATAACAAGTTGGAAGAATGTTTGAATCACATGTTTTTTCATGGATAACAATCTTATATAATCATCAATGATGATGGAATAAAGAAGTATAGATACTTAGACATTCATGTACGAGTGTCTCTAGGTGTATAATTTTTTATCAACATTTGTCTTAAATTGATGTCCTTATAGAAGACACACTATATTCCCATATTGCATTTTTTATGCATAAAAAAATTGGAATCAAAGGTAAACCATATAAATAATTAGAAATGATATAATATATAATTTATAATAGACATGGAGGGATTATCATTAATTGAATATCTCAACTGTAAAACACCCCATGATTGATATTAGCCATTTAAATCAGAATCATACAAGCTTAAAAATCCACCATAGTGAAGTACCATTAAAGAGAATCCATTAAGGGGGAACATAGGTTACTAACATACCAGACACTAATCACTATACATTTTTTTTTATTTTATATATATTTTATTATATTTAATAATATAGTATGATTTTCATTCTCACATCAATGTTTTTTTTATTTTTTATGTTTATAAAGGAGGAATGTTTTTTTAACTAAATGGGGAAGAGATAATATAACAATAAAAAATTAGATGTGTATGTTCAAATAAGTGGTGGTTTAGAAAATCTGATTAAATTTTTTTAAAACCATCCAAAGTTAATAAAAAAAAGTTTTTGTATCAAATTTATAACTTATTATGGATATCAATGTTTTCTAAAATATCATTATCACTTTATAAACTCTATTATCCAACATAGGATTATAAATAGATAGTTGATATCACACCTCCTAGAAAAACATTGAACAAAGATTATTTATCTAATTGAATTATTAGAGAACATGAAATAAATATTTTTACATAATGATATGATGTGTTTTTTTAAATTAGATAATTTTTATATGGGAATACCCTTTCATTGATGTAGTTACTTTAATTAGGGTTATCAGTTTTTTATCCATTTCATTTATTATCAATTATGTAGAGAGGGATTAACAACTCTTGAGAAAGTTTGTAATTATCAAGGAAACTAAAGGGGGGAGATTGGATTATCCATTTATGTGTTAATATGAATTTATTTTGATTCGTGATTATAAATATATATTCGAAGTCGGAATTGAACATGGAAATGATTATGTGACTGATGTTGGAATGTGTAAGGAAATTGGCTATCCTTATACTGTGGGTAATAAAATTTCCACTATAGAATATATGGATTTAAAAATAAAAAAGGAATCCCATACATTATATAATCGGTGTGCACATACAAGTGACCATATAACGATAATTCATCAATAAAAACATACATTCATATGGATAATTCATCACAAATATGGTAATCCCATAAGAATAACTTCTCTAAGAATTAATGTTTATATCGTTTATGAGTCCCATAATGGTGAAGGCGTGCATGTGTGATGTCCTATGTAAAAAAGAATTCATGAGTCCATAAGGTTCATCCAAGTACATTTGATGATCCTGTAGGGATGACAATGAGTTGAGTGATATGGAACATCACTGTTATATATATTATCCCTATATCTTAGAATAACCACATAAATATGAGTTCCAATGATCATAAATATTATCTAATCATGTAACCATGATGTTGTAATGTTTATTATGGTTTGTATCAATACCAGTCATAAGAATGAGTATATAACCCTCATTTTTCCCTTTGCAAAATTAAAATTGTTTCATAATTTTAATTCATAAGACTAAATCAAACTAGAAAGATGTAAGAACTACTTTTAGGTGTTCTAAAAATAATGTTTTTAGTTAATCCATGAGGAATTATTCATATAAATATTATTAAATTATATGAAGATTAAATGATCATGTGTATAAGATACATGATAAAGAACATGAAAATTCATCGGTTTTAAATAATAATATATAAGTAGTGTAATTGATGCTCGTATTTTCCATCACTATTTAATGAAATGTTATCCCAGTTATTGATGTGTAGATTAAATGAAGTTTGAACTTTAGAGAATTATTTTTTTATCAAAATGAGAAATTCTATATTTTAGTGACTCTGGAAATGAAAAAAAATATCAATGCATGGTTTTATTCTATGAGTAATTAAATAAAATATATTTATTTATAATTCAAGAAGAATGTGTATACAGATGAGTTACAATAGGTTTTGAATATTCAACTATAATATATAAATTATCATAATGGGATTCACTTAGAAACAATAATTAGAGATGTTATAATCTTCATATTATTTTATGCTATATTAAATATAATATATAAAGAATATTTTTGAATATTTTTGGATGAATTTATTTTCCAAATAAAAATAATTCTACTTTTCTAGAATAAAAGAGATAGATATAGTGATACTTATGTTTGATAGTCACACTGGAATCATTTTAATACATTATGAGTTGACAGAAAAGGGTGTGCAATCTCTATTGTTATGTGTTTAAAATGGAATATATGAGGAATAGTGGGAAAAATTAAGTGTGTGAATTGAGTTATTGAATTATACACATTTACATTTATTTATAATATAAGAAGATCCCACAATGAGAATAAAAATCCACCTCTATTGTAATGGGTGGGTGACTCTCTTGATAAGAATTATTTCATGTATATATATAATATACCTCTTAAATATGATGAGTCAATTTAAATATAATAGTGTAACCACTGAGAATATGAAGTCATCTTGATGGAGGATGAATAATTCATTGTGTATTTAAACAAATGTTGAATAAAAAATATTTAGTCTTCTAAAGACTAATAAGGGATTGAAAATAATAGGAAGAAGATAAAAAATATATACGTAAAAATAGTGTCACAATTTGGTGACAATAATAAATAAGAATAATTAAAATTATAGAGGAACAACATACCAATGAGTGTATACATAAAATGAGTTATCAAATGGCCAAAAAATGTTACGTTTCAATAGGATGGATGTTAAGTATCAGTACATTTTTCTGTATACACTCTGGATAATATGAATATAGAGTTGCATTATTGATATTTGATGTGAGGTAGAGACCACAAATCATATTTTTTTTGGGGAACTAAATTTTTTTATAAAATTAGAGGGTGAGATAATTGTGTAGATCTTAGTGATATTTGTTAATTAACACTAAAAAATTTGTAATTAGATTTTTTTGAATTCACATCCTTATGTTGATTATGGTTTACATCAATGAGTAGGGGGAAAGATTATAAAACTAGATGGTGGGATGATTTCTTGATGATAAATTATGATGAACCACTTATGATCTCATTTGTAATATATTGAATGCACTCACCTATGTTTCATTGTATGCGTGGGTTGGGATAATAACAAAATGAATCTCATTTTATGGATAACATGATTTATATTTGAAAATATTACAAAATAGATAACAACTTGTAATATATATGATAATGTTTACAGTGAGATAAAACATATGAAAATATATATTCCAATTTTAATAATTTATCTATATTTCATATTTGGGAAATAAATGTTAAATAATCAAATGATCTGTCTCTTTTACCAATAATCAGTTGTTCAAAACCATATTGGATTATAAATCTAAACAAATATTAATTTTTGATAAAAAAAACATAGTTACACATAATTCACCCCATCATAAGTTGTTTCACATGACCTCGTATATAAACTCAAAATTTTGATTAATTTAATAATTTAATTTTTATAATGTGATGACATTTTAATAAAGAAATAGGATTTATGAATCATCCCTACCCTCTTTTATAACATGTAGGAATGTATGACCATGGTTATGTTTTATGATGACACATACCATAAGTCCTCCTCATATATATGTGATTATAATTGTAAAATTTGAGATATCATGAGTAGGTGGTTAAAGTGGTGAGATGAAGGAGATCCAAACTATTTGAACAACAACATAATGGTGGACCCTATAATTTTATTTATGATAGACTAAAGGGGTTTCTCCCACTATGGGTTCAATTATTTTATTAAAACATGATAAAATATTCATGTATTAAAATATTATGATCATTCATTGTTATATTTATATCTATATGTTCTTAATTATACATTTTTGTTATAAAAAATAATATGTTGATATAAAATAATTCTAAAAAAAATTCCATAAGTTTGTATTTTATGTGTGTTTCTTTAATTATGTAATATATTATATAAACTAGTTAATGAATATTCATATATAAAATACGATAACATGAATCTAAAAAAACCATAATTAAAATATTATGCCGTATTCATTCCATGATTTGTTTAGAATATTCAATCATTTGAAGTTCATATTTCAAGATAGATAGGAGAAATTCAATTTATCCGGGTTTTTTTAAAATTTTATAGACTTTATTATACAAATTAGAATGGGATAGATTTTATATAAAATACCTACTGAATTAAGATTCATTAATTGATAAAACCTCAGGTAAAGAGTAATAATTTTTGAGTCTACTAAAAAATCATGGAGTACTGAGTCACTGTATTTGGTAAAAGAGTCACATATCCAAATACCATAAAATTATTGTCTGGCATTTGAAAATAGTACAATAAAATATATATGGTCCTTTTAGTCTAAAAATTATAATGAACAGATATTATAAATCCAATAATAAGGTATGTAGGTATTTTATTGAATAGTGGAAGACTTAATAATTAAATTAATAATGTCTTTAAATGTAATCAAGATAAATGAATAATGTAACATTCTATTTTTTCTGTTGAAATATCATGTAATCAACCAATTAATAAAAACATTTATATATTTTGGGTCTATAAAATTTCCTCCCAAGTGTTGATTTCATGATGTGTTACCGGAACATACTCATAAATTTTATGAAGAGGGGAAGGTTTAAGTACTTGAATACCCCCTAAAACTCGATGATAAAACTTTATTAGTTATTTTTGGTAAAAAAGAAGACAGTACAAGGTAACATGTCCATGCCCACTAGGACACAAATTGGAATGGAAATAATCCAATTATGATACCCCAAACCTGCCACTAATATGGATGAGGTTGGAAATAAGATTCAGAATGGCATAAAACACATGATATGCCTTGTAATATAAACATTTATACAAAAACATATCTATAGAATAATATTCTCAATATTGTAAATATCATATATGACTAACTACAGTACAATATATAAGTGGATAATAAAAAATAAACCAGTAAATAATCAATACAAATACTTTTAGGGTGATAATACAATTCCTAACATCATATAGTACTGTAAATAATCAAATAATTGTTATTGGTTTAATATGCATCACTCTAACACTATCAAATAAACTACTGGAAAAAAACACCACCAAAATATGTTATCCACCAACACAATGAATATTCTTTACATTGAAGACAAGGTTGATTTGTGCATCCTATATACATATGAAGCACATGTGGTCATATGAACAATGCATTAGTTTGTATAATATTAAAATATAGGATTCATAAAAAAAATGAAGATATAGGAAACCATGTAAGATCAAAAAAATTATTATTTATCAGATAATGTTATCCACAGAGAATAATGATATTAATCATCATAACGTAGCTCTGTACAAGTAATAAAAGGAAAATAACTAATTACAATAGAGGAACACATAACCTAAATCAACCAATTTATCTAAATTTGTTCATTTCTATATTATCCCACTATAAAAGAAGTTGGTTCCTTAACCTTTTTTAGGAGTGTAATTAATTAAACGATTTATTGACCCCTATAGAGAACCAACACCTCATCATATGGTGTAGGAATGATGGTTATACCTCCCCCATTAGTAGTGGACCCAAAAAAATTCTTTAACTGGGGATACCTCTTACGTTATATATATCAAGGATCCCTTTCTGGGAGTTAATATTCTTCTAGGGGTTTACCAAAAAACATGACGCTATACACATTTGGCCTAATATTCAATATCATATAAATAATGATAAGGAAATACATATGATAGACAGAAAAAAAATGTTATATAGAAGATGATGATCTATTGAACACCATTCTCTATATTGGAAAAATAATATAAAATAATATTTTTACGTATTATTTTCAAACCCAAATGAGATGTTAAGAAATCACCAAAAACTCTGTAGTACAAGAAATACAAATTAGTATAATCAGTGTTTAAGCCTTTTTAGAAGTGACATACAATATACTGCAAACCATTTCATGTGGGTTTGACCGTAATGGAAGGAATAAGAATGTATACAACATATTGGAGCCCTAAATAGTATATGAATGTACATCCATGAGGGTTTATGTTTTGTAACTGATGTGTTGGACTTATTATGTGAAAAACGTGTTGTGGGTTACTGTGAATGTTACATAGCATGAACTTGAGTACAGACAGGGCCATTTAAAATTAAATACATAGGGTGTCTGACCTATAGTCAAATCTCATGTATTGTTTAATTAAAATTAAATCCTAACAACCTATTATAAAATATACGAAACATAATCATCAAAATTATATTACATTTGATACTTATAGAAATATAGAAACAAAATTTCTATATGAAAATCAGTTATAAGAATTGTGAAATGAGGAAATAAAAACTATATACTCAAGAATTCCATTTTTAGTATTATGTCCATCCGTGTATTAATCAGAGACATTGCTATCTTCTTCTCCTCTAGTTAACCCTTTATTTCTATGTACACATTACACCATCAGAGCTATCTCATTGCCTCTTCAGACCTCTATCACTATCATCTAACCATCAAGTCATATTCCCCTAATAACCCATACGTTGAACCTATATAAATACATGTTACACTACCACTACAAATGTATTTACAAACCATACTCAATTACTCTTGATTTCAGATATCCATCTATTATGTTGTTGATAATTTGAACTACTATCCATTACAAGGGTCATTGGCCAATGGAAACAATTAAAACTACTTTATATATTACCTTTAATAGAGATAAAATCATTCATTATTAGCGCAAAAAAAATCATTGACTACTGCAGCATGATTAAATTTTATTTTCATCTATTAGAACTAGAAAAAAACTTATAGAGGAACATTTTTTCATCATTATTAAAAGTGCTAATAAATGGTACCTTTATTAGAAATTATTTATGCACTCATAGTGGAAACCATTTATCAAATATTTTCTTTAGAACTACTATTGGACCACCTTTATTAGTGCTTTTAGTAAAACTTCTCATGGATATAATTTTCAGGTCTTTCAATAGCACTGATAATAAGGAATATTGTTTTAGTTTCATGTAAAAATTATAGCACAATACATCAGCATAAAACATCATAAAATTATAAAAAATATTGTTTTGAATTACAAAATATAAAATTAATAAAATTTACAACATATATTAAAAACAAATATTATAGAAATTTCAAACATTGGTTTATATAATTACATGAATAAACAAAAATTATCAGGATCCTTAAATAAAACAAATCATCCATTCTATGTGGACCCCAACACCTATCCATTATATTTCCAAACAAATCACCCCATCCCAATAAAAAATTCACCTATATAATATTGAAATTCTTATGATAGTAATACTATAAAAAAATACTTGGGAAGAATCATTTCAAATAATAACTCAACACATTTACATTTAGTAAATATAAGAACACTATGTATCAAATTGAGATTCGGTTGATTCTTTCATGTCACACCATTTTTTGTTTTTCTGAAAATTATGTACAATTATGTTTTTTCTCATAGTTGGTGATAAAAAATTTACTATGGATGAGAATCAAATAAATTAGACATGATTTTTTAGAGTAATCCTTCAATGATCAGACCATCTATTTTTTTCCATAAATGAATTTTCTATAATAAAATTAATTATATAAGTGTAATATAAAAATGATAATGAAAATAAATAACTTATAGAATATAAACTACTGAGAAAACATTTCGATCTCGTTTTCTCTGTTTTGGCACTATGATGAGCATTTTAGACTAAAATATAAATTATATATTGAGAACACTTAATTGAATTATAATAGACCACATTATTTGAAGGATTCACGTGTAGAAATATTTAATATTTTAAAAATAAATTGTGGATTTTATAATGTTATAATGAAAATATGAGCATGTTTTCATGGTTTTTATTTAGTGAAGCTCATTTGTAAATGAATAGTCAAATTTAATACGATAATTTACGATTCGTATCTTACCTGACACAAAATTTATTATATTTATGTGTAGGTGATTATTCCACATATTGAATGAATTATTCATCATTTTTCTATATTATCTAAGGCATAAAAATGCATCTATCAGTTTTGATTATCTCACATTTATTTTTTTACTAAAATTTATGAATGTTTTAAATTAAAAGACATAATTCGAGTCATGTCTATTACACCATGAATCATATTGAGGTGCAACTAATTCCAAGATAATATAAATTATAGATTTACAATTTTAATAAATTATAGAAACAACACAAATTCAATTGCACCGTTTTTAGTATGAGACTTTTTTCATAGTAAAATTTAATTTTTAACTAGAAATACACACTTTGAGTTAGACATGTCACATCTAGAGTTGTTTTTATGTGATACTAATTAAAAAAAATGACCAGTGGATATTTTTTCAAAATTATCATGGAAATCTTATAATGTTTTTGTATAGTTTTGGGGCCGCCACCCATGCGGAACAAAAAATGAATCTTTACGCTAATAACAGAGATTTTGAGTCATTCCAGAAACCCCACTTATTGGATTTAGATTATGATACTTCCTACATTCCAGAAATGAAATATGGATAATTTCAAAATTATCAAAAACAATTCATATGTGTTTATCCTGTTATGATAATTTCACATTAATTTTTTACTAAAATTAATGTCAATTTAAAAAAATACACACCTGAAGGTATACTGGTCTCACCGTTCATCAGATTGAGCTGCAGCTGATCCCTACATGTAAATAATGACTTCTATATTATTTTCATAAATTATAAAAACAATCCTAATGTGTTTTGTAGTTTTAAAGTATACCAATTTTTTAAATAAAATATCATTTTAACAAGAAGCACAAACATTGAATAATTAAAGAAACATATTTCATCAGTATGATATGTGATTGATTACTAAATGGTGAAAAATTATTATGATTGATTTTCATAAAATATCAAGAGGCTTACCATTAATTTTATCAGTTTTCAGTCAGTGACACATATTTTGAACTAAAATTGAAATTTAAAAATAATAACAGACATATTGTGTTATATCAAGAACATTGTGTATCAGAATGATGTGTGGAAGATTCCAACATGGGAAAATTGATATATGTATAATTTTTCTGATGAACCAAATAATAAAAATTCAATTTAATTGTATTGATATTTTCATATGCCATTTTGTCAAAAAATATTGTCAATTGTAAATAAAAGCACACACATGGAGTCATTATGGTACTACCATGCTTCAGATTATTGGGAAACTAATTCTTATACATAATAAATGGCATATCTATCATTTTTATAAATTATAAAATTAATAAAAATATTTTTCATAGGTTTTCAGTATGTCACTTATTTTACTAAAATTTTACTTTAATCTAGAAACACAAGCATTGTGTCATATATGTCACATAAAGAGTGAATTTTATGTGATACTAATTCCAATAAATCACAAATGACATATGGATACGTATCTTAATTTATCATTAAAATATGAATGTGTTTTCTTGGTTTTCAGTTAGTGTAACATGTTTTAAACATAAATGTCAATTTAAAACCCATAATGGAAACATTGAGTCATACCAGGAACACAATGTATTTTTTAGAGATATGAATGATTATTACACATCCAAAATGACATATTGATACTATTCATAAAGTATCAAAATAATCATAATTTATTTATTTATTTTTGTGTATTTCATTTTCCATTTTTACAAAAATTAATGAAAATGGTAAATAGAAATTCACACTAAGAGTCATATAGGTCACATTATGAGTCGAATTGAGTTGAAATTTACTAGTACATGTACCAAATGTATAATAGTTAATTTTAATAATGTATAAAATTAATCTAAATCTGTTTTCCATGATTCGAGTATGTCAAAGGGTTTTTTACTAAAATGTCATTTTAAACTAAAAATATGCATGTTGAGTCATGTTGATCACATTATGTGTCATTTTTATATGATACTAATTCATAAATTTTATAAATTAGTTATGTATCATTTTCCAAAATTATAAATACAATTCAATCAATGTTTCATAGTTTCATGTATGGGACACACTTCTAAATCTAAAATGTCTATTTTAAACAGATAACATACACCTTGAGTCATATTGAGCTCAACGTGTATTAGATAGAGGTATGGCTGAATCCTATATATCACAATTAACTAATTAATCATTTTATGAAACTATTCAAATAATAATAATTAATTTACAAAGTTTATTATTATGTAACATTTTTTTAAATAATATTAATTTCAATATTAAATATTAATACACAATTCAAGTAATACAAGTCACACCAAGAATTGGATTGAGGAGTAGATGACTCCTACTTGTGAAACATGACGCACATATCATTTCCATTATGTTTTATAACAATATGAATTTTCTTCTTAATTTTGATTATTTATTTGTGTTTTCAACTAAAATTAAAATTGTACACTATGAATATACAATTTCAGTAATACTTAGAACATTATGTTTCAGATTGATGTGTGGATTATTTAAAAGTTGATGTGTGATTTTCATCAACTGTCTGAAACAAGCTCAAAATGAGAGAACATTATCTATTTGGAAGCAAAATGAATCCCCATTATTTAAAAATCACATCAAATTTCAGGATCTATTGTGCTTCCTCCTATATCCAAAAGAAATATCTTCTCTATTTTCTAAATTTTTATATATTGCTGAAAGAGAAATATGGATTCCAAAAATATATGTTAAAAACTGAATATTTATTAGTAAAATTGACCAGGAAATAATATTAGAAATAGTAGATGAAATGGTGAAAAGAATAACGAAATTATTATTAGGAATTCAACTTCTCATTATGTTTATATTCATTTGGGACCTATTTATATATATCCATTATCTCAGTTATAGCATCAAAGTCTAATCTCTCAAGAACATGATTTTCATAAAAACACCACCCAAACTTGAAAAAAAAATCCAAATGTATATGAAAACAATTCTTATGGTAGTAATACTATAAATGAAAATCTTATACCTAAATACGAAATAATAAAATAATAAAAAATATATTTTTAAATGATACTACACATTTTATGCCATAACGTGTAGATTCTTTATCGGATTGAGGTACGGTTGATTCCACCATGTCTTTTTATCCAAAAATATATTCAACATTCTAGGTTATCAAATAATATTTTGGTTTGATTCAATTTAATGATTAATGCATTTTATAATACATAGAAAATTTAATCATCATAGGTATGTTATTCCAATTGAGTTCATGATCATAGTACATGTGTGAATTATCATTTTTAAAGAAGCCATTTCTTCATGAAATCTGTTAAAATTATCAAAATAAATATTAGATGAAAATGATAAATAAATTATATAAATATTTAAATAATTATGTTACAATTAACTAATGATGAATTATAATGTCAATAATTCATGATATCTGTGTCCAATCCAAACTCATTTCATTAGTTTTTATTTCTGATGTATGATGAAAATTAAAATGACCCTATAGAAATGATAAAATGTACTCAGAGTAATTCTCATTAAATCTATTGTTAGATCGATTTTTGCTAAACTAATTCATGTGAAATAGTAATAATGGATAATTTTCTTAAATAATGAAAACACTATGAGCTTTTTTTAGTAGTCTTAACTATTTGATATATGTTTTAAACTAAAATGGAACTTTTTTTATTGAAAAACAATTATTTAAGTTAGACCAACCACAATAAGTGTTATGTTAATGTTCTGCCATTTACTACATATAACAATTACCATATAGACCATTGACACAAATTATGAAAACAATCTATTTTTTTTCGAATTTATTTTGAACTTGTGATATGTTTTTTCAAATAAATTTAAATTTTTAATAAATAATTATCTGATTAGAATCATAACATAATTTTCTAAAAAATTAAATAAAATGATAATAAAATTAAATAAAATTATAATAAAATTAAATAAATTAGTATTATTAATTCACCTCTTCCTGATGTATGTATAAATTTTGACATCATATATTCATCCCAATTATTTTCTAAAAAATTTATTTCCACTATTAAATGTATCAATGAGAAATAGATAAAATATATTATATAAGAATTTTGATACATATACATTACACCCCGAATTTATTTTTATGTTCATATCCCACACTAGGTAACAAACCTTGTTGGTAGTCATATAAACTAGATGTTGGAAAACATTCATACACCATGAATTCAGCCCATATGTCTCTAAAATATTTTAGATTCTAATTTATTGTTTGAAGGTTGTAACAAATAGTGGTACTAATATGAGAATATAAATTTAAAAACATATTAAAAAATATTTTAAACTAAATGGTATTTATCTTAAAAAATTACCTCTTCAGGGATGCTGGGAATTCCATGGTGATGATATAATATAGAAATTATCAAACATAATATTCAAAATAACTATTGTTATATTGTTTTAGAAACGTAGAATCATTGGAAAAAATAAATATGTTGTTATAAATATGTTGTGATAGTAATGTATTTTTTTATATACCATAATATATTTGTAATATAACAAATAGATAAGATTATTTTATTTAGTAACTAACATCATACCATGATTCAACCTACATTGAGCAACCACCCTAGCATAAAGTATTTCATGTTAAAAAATGCTAAATAATAAAATTAAAATGTTATCTATTAAATATTGATTACAGTGCATTAAAAATTTACAATAAAAATTATGTGAGGTCATATTGATGGATATCAATGTATTAGATCAAAAAAATTAAACATTTTTCGAATCTATATTAATTACAATCCACATTCAGTGCATTCAAAGAAAATATCATATAATGTTTGATAGAAAATTAAAAATACATTTTATACGATTACATTGAAGTGTTCTAGCCTATCATTGTTATAATTAAAAAGGGTCTATCATCAATTATTTTAATCTCTATCTCTATTTTAATACAGCTTTTTTCATATCAATTTAGTTCGAGTCAAATTTTTTTTCTACCGTAAAATGAAACAATGATAAATGAATCAAAATTTTTATTGAAATGTTTTTCCCATTATTTACTGGTAATATAAAATATTGTGGAATGTATGAATATTTATTAACATTAATTAACATATTAGATCATTTTTAGACAAACGTGTTGTAAAAATGTACGTCATGAATCTATTCACAATTTAGACTCCCTGCCATTAAAACATGAGTTTCTCATTTATAATATGGAGACCCACAACATTTATATTTTCATTTACAATAAATATATTCATTATGTTGACTATATGAAATCTATATATTTTATTATTTGTTGTCTAAATGATATTTTAAAAATAAAAAATGTTTTTGTGGAACTTGAATGGTGAATTTATTCATCTAAGTAATTTTTTTTGGTCGATAACTATATTTTCGTGATCCAACCTTATATTTCAACATTTCTTTATCTGTCTATAATACCATCCATTACATAAAACCATTTTCATCAACTTTAATATATTATTCATTTGATTTTTTTAAAAAATAAATAACTAATTTATATTTATAGTTTTAGGAATTTATTTCTCAAAATTTCCAATATAAAATAATGATTGTTGTAATATCAGGATCGTTAATTTGGAAAAGAATCATAGTAATCAGTTCATAAGCTACCTCCATCCACCATTTCATGTGATATTTTATTGGGTGTTATATTTTTTATTGTGTCTTATGGGATATTATATGTTGTAACCCTTGAAACAAGGTATTCTTTTGGTGTTGAAAGATAAAAATCACTTACAACATTAAATTATTGAATTTTAGTAATATAAATTTATCAGATGATGTATGATTTAGATTTAGTAAAAAGTGTAATGAAAATATTTATTACCTTGGGTATGTTATACCGTTAAGGGAATGACTAGTCTAAGAGATAGTGGGGTCATTTGGTAGTTCATGTGTTCATCTTTGTTCCACCACTAGTACTCTTTGGTCCTTTAACATATATCTGTCTACCCAACTAGTTTAAAAAATAATTTTATGAAAAGAATATATATTTTGCTATAAAAACATTCAAAATCATATATGTATCGTCCTTAAGTTTTGTTTTCTCAAAATATGTTTGAGGATAAACAAAAAAACTTCCACCTCTAACACGGCCTTATTGTTTCGACCACTTCAATGTAACTAAAATAAGATTCTATTTTGGTATGGTCACTACTGAATATTTTGTATAAACTAGAAAAAATATACATTTGAACATAAGTTTATGTGTTTTATTTAATTCTATTCTATCGAATAAAAAATTAGTATTATTTCATAATTAAACATTTTTCATGAAATGATTTTGTGTTTTGATCATGTAGTTTTCCATATTTATTTATGTGAGCCATATTTCTAAGCCCTTAATGTGGGATGGTTGTGGTATTGGATTTTGATTCCTAAATCCCCAGATACAAATATCACATATTCCTTTTCATATAACAAAAAACATCTAGTTTTTTTAATATACATACTAATTTTGTTTCTACTGACCATACCTCATCCTTAAATTGTGATTGGGGTACATTGGTTTTTAGGCATGTTCTTTATTTTTATCAATCCTTTTCATTTTCATAAAATCACAATTTTGAATCACATTGTATATAATAAATAAATTGAAATAATATTTAATGGGATACAATTCACCAATAAGGATTAATCTTCATGAATACGGGTAAAATCATTCAATGATTACTCATTTATAATGTGTGTAAAAGTAACAAGTGGGTGGGGATTTACATTCCACTCAACATACCTAAGTTGAAACTGGGTATAATATTTATGGAATCCTCTACTGGACTTTCCAACATCAATAAAGAAGATTTTATTATGGAAATCATAAAAAATGAACTCTACATTGAATTATGAAAATTAAATCAATGTTTCATTAAATATTTTTTTGGAAAAATATTGAATTTTTATTGTATCAATGCCTTTATATTGACCAAAAGGGCTTCCTACATTACAGGAAATACATGGAACAAAAATAATGTAAATTATTCATCACATACAACATGTATTTAACCACAAATAAACTAATGAACCTTAAATTTTTTGTCAACATTATATTGGCATTTATTCCTTCCAATAACGTTTTTATACCCTTATATCATTCCTTGAAAATTGTAATCAATACTATGATGTTTTGTTGTTATTTTTTTCAAACGACATTTTTTTCATCGCATAATAATTTTGTAGATTTATCATTAATCACCAGTTATTCGTGGAAATTTTTCAATACATGTTGTAAAAAATTTATTTTATGCCTGAGGAGTGTAACATTTAATTTAGATTATGTTAATATAATTATGAAAATAAAATATTATTTGGAAAGACATAGTATATTAAAAATCATTAACATTCCCATTTATCTTACATTGTTTTTTTATGTTTGAATTGATGTAGCTCTACTATTAAGAAGCCAAATCCCATATATTTAGTCCCATATAATGTGAATTAAATTGTATATATTGGGACCTCCATGTAATAATTGTGATATAACAATGAAAGGGTCATCCATGAATGAATTTTCATCTAAACCTATATTTTTTATATTCTTTAGAAATACAATAAACCATCTATTTTTTACTAGATCTAATACACAACAATCATTCTCTACTTGTGATTTTTTTGAAAGGAATGTTCTTTTCTCATCCACAATAAATTCACATTCTCGAATCTCATTTCATCAACTTTCCTTCCACTAAATTTTTCAACCTCGTTGCAATAGAATATCTGATCATGAAATGTTGTATAATCTAACTAATTTATTTGTTCATTAATACCAATATATGATATATTCTCATAATTTGGATATATATCATTAGAATTTCTTATGGGCATCACTTCTTCCACAAGATTAATTCCAATTAAATGCATGATACATCACTTATCGTATTATTTTTTATATAATTTATAAAAGTTAATTTCAAAACAATCGTATGATATAAAATTTCTATTTCGCCCCTTAGATATCAATAAATTCTTTTAGAAGTTGATTTTTTATTTTCAAATAAATCCTTATAAATCTAAACTATGAACCATCCTATAATGTATCGATTATAAGTATATGGTATTCATCCTTCATCCATTGATGTATTCTAATATATAAGAAATATATTCCATGATTTTTCATATGGATCATTATCTTCACTATTATGTAAAATAGACATATGTTCTTTCTCTCACTATATTGTGTAATTATAAAAATGAATATTATATAAATACCTATTCCTATAAGGAATCCATTGTGATGAGTCTTTGGGAGACTAATGATATCATCATTTGATTGGTATCCAGTACGAAATCTATAGATTCCTTAATAATATATCATTATATAATTCAAAATTTTGTATGACTTCAATTTGTGGCTTGTCCTTTCAAAATAATTAATTATTTTTTATGGTTTAAATCCATCAAAAATGGATAGGACCACACAGATGAACATAACTAAGTGAACTATCAGGTGGACCATTATTACAATTAATTATGGTTGGAAAAACATATCTAATTCACATAATTCCACTACAACATCGTTATTATTGATTGGAAGCATCCCTTAGACTAAAATATTACAAAATATTTCATTGAAAAAGAAGAATAGTGAGGCTAATATATGAATTATATGTTTTGATAGAATGTAATGTAAAGAGATAGTGATAAAATCATGAATAAGAACATGAAATTCATGCGATTTTGTCCCTGTAACTTCCAATTAATCATTAAAATGACATTATTGATATTTTATGAGTACCCATTCAAAACAATTACACCATTAATTAAATTAAAATATTGTATTATTTCATTTATGTATAGTCTATAAGCTAGAAGAAGAATAAAAGTATTCCTTTCAACCCTTACTAGTGAATAGTCTTACCTTATCCTCTTATAAATACTTTCTAATCTAGAAAGAATTCCATAATTTTTTTGGAACATTTAGAAACATGTAAATAACACGGAAAAATATATTGTTTCATATAATGTCAAGAAAATTTCATATGTAAAAACAATTCCTCTATGGTAATTTATAAAATTATCACTTTCTCAAACCTTGTTTAATGTTGTTTTTAGATATGGTTTTGTAAAATCAATGTCTATATCATTTATGTTATCCAATAGTTGATCAAGCATTATAGGAGAAAATGTTTTAAATCATTCGTTATTCACATAAAATGTGGTCTTCCAAGATTTGTATTTATTCCATTGAGGTAATATTTTATGATGTCCAATTGACACAATATTCTAGGAATGTTTTAACCATAGTGAGTGTGTTCATTCTTCAGAAATGGGACACCATAGCATTCCATTAATTCTATAGTGTGAAAAATATCAATAATACAGAATTTCTATTATCTATGCATACAACATAGACTGCAATGTGAATTAAACACTTCAATAAGAATAATAAATTTTAACAACATTAACCCACATCAATTTTGGATCAATGATCAATGTATCCAAATAGATATTAAAGTCATTACTAGGTTAATTTGGTCCATATATAATAAGAGAAAACATAATTTATTGTCCCTTTACACATAATCATGGTAGAATGTTATAATTAACTAACATAATGGGTCATGTATAGTGAGTACTACTCAATATTCAAGAAAAAATTATTCAATCTATAGATAATGCAAGTCATATGTATCATCTCAAATTTCCAAATTTAGTATACATATAATTGATTTTTATATAATAAAGTGATTGTTCGTTATGCTATAGTTTCCATTATTTTTATCTTATATATTCTTGTCAGGTTAATTTTCATGGCCTCTCCTAGTATCTAAATAGACATACAAACCGCACAATGATTAGAATGTACAATATATCTATCGAAGGACATGATTAATATTTATTGCATCGATATGTGCCACACATAGAGAATATTGTGGGCTGTAAATGGTCATTTCTAAATAATATGATATCATTTGTATAACTGTGTATTTTTTAGATATCATTGAAAATGAATGGATCATTTAATTCGAATCAAACTCTTGATAAGGAATTTCAATTTCATCTGGTATCATATCATTCAGGAGACCAAGTAGTTATATAAAGATGGTGTTGAGCTATGCATAACAATATTTCATATTATAAATATCAATACAATTGTAAATGTTGTCTATTTTAAGCAACCATTATAAAATGTTATCTAAGCATGAATAGTTATCTTCCCAAATAACATTGGACAATAACTTTGGTAATATTCAATTTAATTTTTTATTTTCCATGTAATATCCATTATTATTTACACTAGTATTCATATAAAATGATCAATAAACTGCAGTATCTTCCAAATCAGTATTAACCTTAATTATTTCCAATTCATTGACTAATAATTAAATATATGATCTATTAGGTGACAAATAGAATGTTCTTCCTACTCATCCAAATTAAATTTTCCTGAATAAAAATAATGTATACATAGACTAAGGATTTGAGAAGGGTTGTATGCATGCTCTTTTCCAAACATTATAAACTCTTTAAATCCATATTCATAGTATTTTATCATGTTTTTAGCAATAATCCATGTCTAATTCATATCAATCATATTAGGTTCATAAAATATATATATATCTTTTTTACAAAACAATTAAAATAAATACAAAAATTATATTCATAATCAAGGGATAATGAAATTAATATTGGTAAGAATGGAATCCCAATATTTTATTGTTTGAAATAATTTATTATTCATTGAATGAAATGGGCTATTGGATTTAGGAAAATAATTAATCCACTGGTTTTAGTTGTTATCCTATGAATTCATACCAAATGATCACTGATACAATGTTAGGGCTGATAATTGTTTAACATAGTTTTGTAAAAATAGGTCCATTTATAGATGAGATGGGGGATGAGCCACCCTAAAGACAAATAAAATGATACTTTTATGGAGATAAATCTAATGAGGATGACAATTTTTCCCTCGAATCTTAATATTTATAGAATAAGAGTTGGTTATGATCCAAACAAAATTTTATATTTTTCTAAGATAAAAAAAGCAGAAATAATATATTGATCATTATAATGGGCTATTTAATTTGTGTGTCAACATGAATGTTTATTTGGATGGCCATACACATACTAATGATTATATAAACGATTAAATTTCATAATTTAAATTAAATATTTAATTTCAATATGGTAACCAAAATTATTTTCCTTTGAGGAATGATTTTAAATGTACAAAGAATCTAATGAAAAATTTGGTAATTCATGTATAGATTATAAATCCTTTCTCAATGGGAGTCCACCAAGTGGAAAGAGTTTGTGTTTATTTATTTATTAACTTGGTATGTGATTCCCAAGGAGGGGTTTTAATGATTTTACATGTGGGGATTTAATAGGGAAATAAATTTCAGTCAGTCATTTTATTTTTATCAACATTTTAATTTTCACTCTATTTTTAAATTCAATATACATATCAATAAAATTAAGAAATCATGAATTTGAATCCATTATATTAATTAAATTTATAGATATAACATACCTAATCTTTAAAAAAAATATAAATCTTTTTTGAGGAATATTAATTTCATAACATAAAAAAATCCACATAATAACTGTATAGATCTAGTTTATTTGGTACATGGAATTAAAAACAACTAATCTATAAAATATCAATATAATATTCCTCATATTTCATAATAACTACAACCCTTTTAAAATTTCATAATTCATAACTTTCTACATATCTAATGAAATTAAATATAATATAGGGTGTGTTCACTTGCTTAGTTAGGAAAAAGAAGGGATATAATAATGATTTCATAAGAACGATATGTGTATAAGGGTATAATAACATGAACACAACAGTGGGAAATTATACCGTGAATATCAAAGATCATTATTAATAATGATGGAGTAAATATTTACATTTCATAAGGCTTTTATAATAAGGAAATAATGAACGTGAGACATGAGAATAATATTGTCATAAGATAAAGAACACATAAGCATATAAAAACATTTCCATATTAGGCAAGGCTGAATATATAGACCATCATTGAGTATAATGTAATTTACTAAAACAGGTTCACACTCCATTCCAGAAATGTATTACAAAATGAAATTCACATATCATTACATCCATGTATTTCTGACCCAACTTCTCTTCCCATTACAACCCATCATTAATAAACTGGTTTGACTTCTTGTTCAATCCATGTATTAATAATCAATGATCACTCTCCATTCCAATCATATCTATCTCATGAGATATAAAAAATTTTCAAATGAATTTGTGGCATATATAGGTCCCACTGATCATATAATGAAACTCATACATATGTGTTTCAAGTGAAAATAAATCGTTCATCATATCGTAATCTATTACAAAATTGGTTTCGTAAATATTTCGTTATTTAAAAACTAGAGGAAATGTTTTTGAATTAATTAATTTCTTGATATCATAAATTTAAATCATCTAGATAAAGAGTAAGGATGGTATACTTGGATCTTATCTCCAGTAACTCATAATTAACATCAAATATTCTTTCCTTATATGAAAAATTATTTTTGAATATCACATAAAATGATTCTCAATAAAAATAAAATTTCAAAATGGAAAACATTTTTTAAAAGTCAGGAAATGAAAAATGAAAAAAAATTCATTGAAATTATCCTTGTAATAAATTTTTGGGTTATTAACAAAATTATGAATTCATTCATATGTAAAATTATTTCATTCTATATAAGTTCAAAAACATTCCGTTTGACTTTTGTTAAAAACCATAAATGATTATTTTTTGAGAAAGATCCAAAAAATGACATTAAAGTGAGGGGAACAATAAATATTTGGTGCATAACATGTAAATAAACATAAAAATAGTCTAAATAAAAAATAAGATAACCAAAATTCATTTCACAGATAATCAAAGTATTATGTGAACAATTGAGTGGATATTAAACTCAATGAAATGAAATTGAGTTAAAGATTCCATTACCTCATGTATTTTTTTTCCACATTGAATCCCCATATATAATCAATAAGGATTTGTTATGAATTTATTAAATGACATTAATTGTAACATATCATGTATTATTTATATATAACATCATATCAACATTTTATAAATAAACATTTATTTAAATCATTGTTCTGGTGAAAACTACATCGTTTTCCATGCATGTTTTGGTTCTCATGTATTTGTTATTATACTATGATCTTGGTCTCATAATTTCAATAATGTTATTTATTGTTAAAAAGTAATATATTTATTGTCATTCATAAAATTTATAAATAGAAAGATTAATGAAAATGTTCATGGAGACGGTAGGCCATACGTACATTAGAAAGCTATTTTTATTTCCCTATTGATGGAATGGAAAAATTTATTCATAATTAATATTACAATAATCATTATTAAATAATATATATAATATATTTTGAATAAACCCACCATAATCCCCATCCATAATTAATGGCGAAGAAAAACTAATTGTATCTCTATGTGGAGATGGTATGTCGTACACATGCACGAGTGATACATTCACTTATTTTTTCATCAGAAAGATAGGGTATAATAGTGTTTTGATAAGAATAATAACATTTAATAATAAATAATATTATGAATTAATTTTTTTATGAAAAAAATATTTGATTTTTATGAGGTAAATAAAATTATACAAAAGAAAGTGATCTGTTTGAGAGATTGCATCATCTTTGAAATGTCTGCATTGGATATGAACTAAAGAAATCTAGATTAATTTTTTAGAATAAAATCTCCTATATAATTTATATATGGATATTTATGAAACAATTTGGTATTGTATGGTCAATTTAGAAAGATAAAATTTGATTAAATAAGTGAAGTAAGTGGTTCCCTTTTATAATTTAGGTGAGGGGCACATTTAGAATTTCTCAAATGATTATATTTTAATAAATTCATTTTCTAAAACACAAACAAATGGAAATTTATTCGAAACTAGGATACTAAAATTCTTTAATATTATCAAAAAATATAATTTAACCTTGTTTTCGTGTTATTTTTAACCTTAACATTTTTATCAACCCTTGGTTAACCTATATTAATTATAACCACTATATTCCATGTTAAATAATAAAAGGCAATAATTTTTACTTATAAAGAGTAAATTAGACAATAAATGAGTTATTTAGGATACTGATTACATAATTGTTCCTTTATTAACTTTTTTACCTTATTTATTTATTTTAAATAATTTACTAAAATAATATATCCATAAAATATCATTATAGTCAATTTTGACACTATTCATTAACTTGTCCTTAATAAAATCAAAAAAAAAATGATATCTCAACACCAAGTATTTTAATAAACCCCTAATATTTCATAATTATATATATACACATTTTAAATTCAAAATTAATAAAAATTATACTTTTTTTAATTTTATGATATCAATTATTTCTTTTTTCATATATTTGAATAATTAATCTGTTAGAGTTTTATAGGAATTTAGGAAAATTATTTAAATAATAAAGATTGTATATAGAATACCGTTATTTAGATATATTTATTTTATTTTAAAATAATATTTATAGTTGATATTATCTTCAAGTTAACCACATCTTGATAAAACTATACTAATTAAATATAAAGGTGTAACATTTTTCAATTTCTTTGATTTTAAAAATATCTATGTCATTTTATCAATAAATTGTCCATTTAATAGCCATATATAGAACAATATGTTTTATATAATTTTTTAAATTCATACATTATTAAGTAGGATGAATATTTATAGCCATATAACATATTATTTATCAATATAATCTTGTTTTACCCTTTACTAAGGTAATAATTTTTACCACAGTTATTATTCATATTTACTAAAATAAATGAATCATAATTTGAAAACACTAAAGAAAACAATATATTTATGCAATTACTTTTTCTTATTTATGATATATAATTTTTAAAATGGTAATTTAAATTAAACAAAAAAATACAATGAGCAATAGATTTTCCAAAAAAACACTACTAAAAAAATATTATACAAAATTCATGTATAAAATACATTTAAAACCCATTATTAGATTATTTAAAATATATATTAACTAATTAAAATATTAAAATAATTAATAATAAAAGTTTACCTTGTAAAAACATTAAAAATATAATTATAAATATAAATCATTATTTTTCATTATTCATTGAAAAATAAATGTTTTTGGAAAAATAAAAAAATATGATAATTTTCAAATGATGAAATAAAAATTCATATTAATTTTTTCCAATATATTTTATTGGATTTCTATAAGAGAGTATTCACTCATAAATAAAATATGAAATCATTTTTTTAATGAAATTATAATTTTGAATAATAAAATGACTTTACAAAAAATCAATCATTTTAAATGTTTTTAATAAATCATTCACATTTAACTTGATATTTATTTAATAAATTAGATATTTATATTAATTATGATCTATTAAATAAATATGTTATAATAGTTATAAAATATTTCAATCATATTTAATGGTTCTTATGAACATTATTTTGTGTGGAACACATTATATCTATGAAATCAAATTATTTTAAAATATATTCTATAAAAATATCATGGTGTGACCTTATAAAACCCAAAATTAAAATTAATTTCTCCCCTTAAATTCTTCATAGAAACCAATTATTTAATATTTTATAACGCATTCATAGAAACCCACATAATAAGAATTAATTATTAAAGGTCCATTAAAAAGGGGAAGTTTAAATCATAAATGTTACCTGAAGTAACATGTACCTAGGATTCCCTATTTTGAAGAAATTGGTCGAAAGATTAAAATTTGGATTTTCAAGGAAAACAATTCCCCCAAAAAAAATACCAAGGGGACGAGAAGATGATTAATTGATGATTAGTAACCATAAATTCATTGACCAAAGAGTTTAGAAAAGGGTCACTTATGTAATCTAAAATATAGATAATATGATAAAATTTCATTTAAAAATGATTTTATAAGATATAATTACATGAACTAATTTCATATGTATAATCTGAATCTTTTTTTATTGATTAATGTATGCTTTGTCTCTTACTCTAATAAAGGAAGATAAAATTGTGATGCCTAAAGGACTAGTGGATTATAAGATCCATAATTGGATTATTATTCATTCATTCTATCTCTAATTATAGTCATAACAAAATAGGTGTCACAGGTTAAGAAATATGAACGAATGATTATACGGTGAAGTAAAATATTAATTTCTAATACCGTATCCAAATTTCTACATAAACAATTTTATAATTGGTTCCCCTTATATACCGTCAATAATATTAACAACAAAAAACATTAAATGAATGTCAATAAACATTAAAAATAAAAACATGATTAATCCCCCCAAATAAATGACGTATCTATTAATTTTAACACACTAAACTTGTGAAAACAATTATTATGAACTCTCTTAAACTATATAGATAAACTAAATTTCTATCAATCCATAGTGAAAAAATTAATGATTTAAAAAATTTACTGTTTATGATACCATAAATACCAAAAAACAATAATATAAATCCATGATATCAGAAACCACCTTATTATATTATTACTGTCCAGTAACGAGGTCATTATATAACAACCAAAAAATGCAAAGTAAGATTAATGTAATTGATAGCACGTATAAAACACAACACCAATCGAGTAAGGAAAAATAATATACCAATAATTTATAATATATATTATATAATAAATAAATTAATCATATTTTATATCTTTCAATTCACATAAAACGTAGTTGGAGTTCCTTGTACCCAATACTGACTTTCCTCGATGGATTACGTTACATGTATGAGAGGGTCTTACTGAAGAATAATATATTATTAAAATATTACTCTGTAATATAATAAAATATAAACTAGCTAGTAGGATTTGTATTTTCTAACATAGGAAGATATATGTTTTATCTAAATATAAAATTAATTCATCACATAAAAATTTATTTGAAATCATTATAAAAGAAAATTGAATATATGGGAAAATTTTATAGAAAGTAATATTTTATTCTTAAAAAGCTGTTTAGCACTAATAAATTATAATTAATTTAAATTAGTTAGTGATATTGATGTTATATCTATATATATGTTATTAAACATAATATTTTTTATATTTATACAATTGATTTGTTATGAATAATAAAATAATAAACCAATTTTAACACATAAAACCCAATATTATTATTTAGGTATGTTTATTCTATTTAATAGATAAGATATTTTGATTACAGTTTTTTTCCTTTTATATATTATATATTTATGAATTATCTTCATATTTTATTTACAAATATTAAAATTAATTTTGTTTTAATTTGTTTTGAATTTTAATGTGATGTCTCATTTTTTAATGTATACCGAAAATACTAAATTTTAGTTGAGATCATATTTTTATCTATTTTATTAATATTTATAAAACATATATTAAATAGTTTTTAAAGAATAATTTTATCAAATATTTATAAATTAATCTAATTTCAATAATTGGAATAAATTTTATATTGAAATTTTCTATATAATCATTGAAAACATTTGAATGTTTTTACATTAAAAACCTACATTCTTGTACCATATGTATGATTAATTTTAAATTAATTTGTGATATTTCGGTGATTGACATTTGAATAAATAGATCCAAATATCAGAATCCTCATAATTTTTAATTTTTAATAAATTAATGATTATTTTTGACCAAAAATATTAGTAAATATAATTAAAATTAATTTCATTGATTAAGAAAAAAATTAATATTAAGTAAGGATTAAAACAAAAAAATTAAAAGGTAAAATGGCCTATAAACATGTGAAAAAAAATCATGGATTTATTCCATCATATACACCAATATAGTTCATTAATGGTTCATTATAACACATTGGGGATAAGTGATTCATGTGGAACACAAATTTCTTTTAAAATATACCAACTGTGACCCTTCCTACATTATAAAAATGCACTCACCCCTCCCATTTTCATACACCTGTCAAGACACTATTTCTTGACCATGAACTAAAAAAATACCTCCAAAAAATCCATCCACTCAATGTACATGCCTCAGCTTTTAGATAAATCTATTCTAGTAAAAACGTTTATTCATTCCAAAAGAAGTTACCCGACTGAAAGGTAAAATCATTCATTATGCACTTTATATTTATTTCCATTATGTACAGACAAAAAAATTATTTATAAATTATTTTATGACAAAAATTTTATCCTAAATGATGTAATGATTTTTATTCTATATTTTTTACCCCCACTAAAACACACATACATCAAATGGATAATGAACATGTTATTTATCTATAAGACAAACTACTGCCTCACAAAATGATGATTGTTTGTTTTCATTTACCACTTCTTGTGATTAGAAATTTTGATATAAACATTGTTCATGTATGTTATATGTTATGTTTATTATGTATAATCATATTTAATTATTTTACCACACAGATCCTTATACATTCCATTTTTGTAAAATGTATTACATCATTGGTGGACGTTTGGACTACTGCTTCGTAAAAGCAATGTGATTCATTCAAACGATACAATGAATGAATAAAGTATCATTATATACAAACATATGAGACATAAATATAATATATTATTAATTATTTAATTACCTTTATAATATATATATATATCATTTTCTTTATTAACCTTTTACACACTTAAAAAGTGATATCATTGTTCGTAGACATGTGGACTACTGCCTCCTCGACGCTATGTGATTCCTTTTAAATCAAATAATCAAATATATATATATATACTTAAATAAATTTCTTTATAATATAATTATCAATTTGAAATATATATTTCTGCTTACCTTCATTCCATAATGTTCATCGAAATAAGCAAATGTTACTCCTGGAGTAGTAGGGCCCACCATCTCCATGATCGTTACATTTGTATATTTTTAATAAACATGTTTATTTATTGGTTTAAAAATTATCATTTATGTATAAATTTTAAAATTAGGTCAATATTATTTTTCTGGAGATGTTATATAATGAATCCTTTGACCATAGTTGACCAACAAACATTTTTTGAACTCATAAACCGAAGTTGGTCTCTACAACCAATGATGAATTAATGATTTAAGAAATTATATTCAAAATAAAAATAAGGGAAGTAAAATTTATGATTAACATGAAAAAATTTATCATTAAATTAAATTTTTACAAAATTTTGATATTTAGAAATACAAAGACACACGATAAAAGTCGGACACTAGGTAATGATTTTTCATATAACTTATTATGTATGTCTGATAAGATTCATCTTCTACATTTACATATTTTGTGAGGTGTATGTACTAATTTTTTTGATATATTATCTGATGAATTATTTTAAATTCATTTCATATAAATGATTTATTTCATATTACTCAATCACGAGGTGAATGATTTAAATTTATTTAATGTCGTTTAGGACACATTGTGATGCTTAAAAATTATTTTCCATAATATTAATACTAATGAACTTTAAATTGTAATTAAATTCAAGGACATTATATGAAAATTGTTTTATAAAACAATTAATATATTCTCATTAATTAATTATGGACCCTTTTCAAGTATTTGTATAAGGTTTTCTCTCCATAGTTTTCAAAATGATGTAGAAAATGTTTTTAAAAAAACTAGACAATATTTCATTCTTCAGATGAATAATCCATTTTCTGGTTATAATCAATTTTTTTTAAAATGTCATCCAAAATTTCATTAATCGTTTCCAAATGATTTTGTAATGTAATTTTTAACCATTTTTATTATACCAATGTTTTCAAATAAATCATCTTGTCTTATTTGGAAAGTGGTATTTTTCTATCTCTTTATCGTGAAAAAGGAATGTTCTTTTACCTTATACGACATGTATATATTTACTAGACATTATTTCATTGAAAATTTATTTAATTTTTAAAATTGATAATTTTTAATGAAAATTGATTCAATATTGAATTTTATATAAAATAATTGTCTAAATAATGTAATATTTTCAATTAGACAATTTCTAAAATATCACTTTATCCATCAATGAAAAAAACCCATTATTTTACTCAACATAGTTTATGTTTATTAATACCATTATTAATATTTCAGTGGATGGTTTATTATTTATTTGTCCAAGGATAGATTCAAATTTGACTTCTTTTATTACTTATTTATTCACCTTGAAATATTCAATTTCCAATGATCATTGAACATAGAATTACACCTACCAATTCATATCATTTAACATGGATTAGTCCATTTCCTAACCCATATTCAATTTTTCATTTGGTTTTTAACATGAAATGTATTTGATTATTTTGGGAGATGTTGTTAAATTTTTATGCTTTATTCAAAATGGATATTTGATAAGGAATATGATATATTCGAAATGAGTAATGTTTTTGAAAGATAAGACATGTGTTGGGGAATGATAATGTTAGAACATATGGGTTGGGGACTAGTTAATGAAACCCCCACATTGCATCATTGGTCTCATGAGAATAAATTTGTTGCTAAAATTCATTTTGAGTTTGTTTCCAAGTATAATATATGGGTTTTTATCAAATATGATAAACTATCATCTACATGTTTTTGAAGGTACTGGTTCTATGTAAATATGAAACATAGTGTCTAATAATTATGAATTTTGTGCAATTATATTCAATTATTATTAATCAATGAGATAATGCATTGACATATCTGTGGATACATTTCATGTTCAATTCATTGATTCAACTTCAACTATTTTAGATTCATTTCATTGCATATTTATTTTTCCTTATCCAGTTAACGGAATGGAATGTGTATCCATTTCATAAACTTGACACGTTATTATTCGAATTTACTTATTATTTCTCCAATTGTACAATACCCTTATTAAGAATTTGAGCTAACCATTATTATTTTTTCTTTCCCTAGAAATCCATGATGTTTGAATGTTATACAATGATATTATTTATAGAATAAAGTTAGTATCCTTGATATTATTTTGAAAACAATACGTTATAATTATTTGATTCAAATGTGACAAAAGTCACATGTATGTATCGTGTATACCAATACCACTCAACTCTTAGTCCTTCAGTATTATATGCCTCGTAATCAGGTTAATATAATGTATGTAGACATTGAATCTATGAATTGTGGTGTTGGGTCACTATAGTTATATAAGAAAACTTTTAGTACCATCCTTGAGAACTATATTTTAGAAAACATAGTTTAGAGAAACTACTCGAAGGTTGAATTTGATGATATATATGGAATAAAACACACTACTTTATGTTAGATAGATATTATGAGGGTTTTCTAGCGATACATATCTTTCTTGATACTACATGTGGACTTGTTTCTGGCATAAATGTTTCTATTATTAACTGACTAGAAAATGATGTTTTAAATAATACTCTATCATTTATTGATAAATTTAATGTTCACAAATGCCATGATTTTTATTTCTAATGATTTTACATTGATTATATTTTATGAAATTAATATTATTTATTTCTCTATTTTGAAATAATATTTACGCATTTTAATTTGTGTGGAATATTTTACAGCATGTTTAGAATAACTTTTGCATGTTTTGGAAACACTTTTCATGCTCAACATGTTTAGAAATAACTATTACATGTTCTGGAAACATTGTTCATAATATACGTTGAGGAGCATAGCGTAAGGACGAGCACTGTCACATACATTATCAGTAATGTATGGTTTAGGAATAATACATTAAAAAAAGAATAGAAGAAGAACGCTACATTTGGAAGGAACCATACATTTAAAATTTCAGAAAAACATGGAAGAATAACCTTACATATGTATGGAAAGTCATGTTTTCTTATAAAAAATATGGTTCATCAACTTTACTATCGTAACACAACCTTACATTGGATCATTTACATTTCATTTAGAATATGATAAAATAATGGATTATATACCGTACATTTGAAAGTTGAAGAGAAAATTATTTGTGATCAATGTTACATTTGTGATCAACCATGAGTTGTGAACCTTACATTCAGTGAATGTATACTATGTCATTCCACCCTATGTTTGGCATCAGAGAATTAAATTATGAAATTATTAACAAAATGGTCCTTATGTGGATTATCCTAAGGATTTCAAGCCAAATTAAAATCCCGAATCTAATGTGCGTCCTTGACTGATTCAAAGAAATTTATTTATTAAAATATCTATTTAGGTGGATATTTTCATTGCGAATTATAAGGGGAATTGCGGCTGCTCTATTAATCAAATATTTGAATATCCAGATTCTAAAGGCGACTCTTGTGGATCTGAATTTAAAAAGAGAACACTAGTCATTATTATTTATATACCTAAATTATTTTGTATTACAGATATAGAGAAAAATCATAAAAAAGTAGACAAATATATACCATGGTTTTGATTTTCTCAATACTACAGTTTTCTAAGACAATTGAGACATATAGATCTTCTGTTACAAAGAGAGACAAAGCTCTATTTTTGTAGAAGAAGGAACGTAATTGACGATTCACTAATTTTACATCAAATAACTTTGGTGAATCAATTGTTGTTAAAGTTGAGAATTTTATTTCCTGATTTACAAAAACCAAATAATCTCATATATGTTTTACCTAAAGATCGTGATTTCTGATGACGACGTTCCATCAACTGTCAGTTGCGTGCGGTTGAAATTTTGGAGAAAAATTGCAATGTATTTCAGAGGAGAAATACTCTTTTACATTGAGTGACTGGCTTCTCATGCTATGATGTGTGTTCCAAATTTTATATGAACTAGAAAGCACTATTTTTTCCTTTAAATTATGATGTTTTAAACTACCTACCCTCAGTTATGGAATGTTTGGTTTATAAAAGGACTAGATAAAAAAAATCACCAAGTTCGTGGAGTTAAAATTGATGGAGTGGACTAGGGGCATTCGATTCACTGAACCACTACACATTTTGTGACCATTGCTATTTATTTTGTGTTGATTAATCATTTTAATAATCTTAATATGACAGATTTTGATCTTGCGATGAAATTTTAATACACACAATTCCCTTCCACCCGTCTGGTGTATATTTTTTATAACCCAAGCTAACAATTGGAATCACATGTGGTTGTTTTGATAACGCTATAACAAGTTAAATGTTTGTAGATTATACAAAGCCAATTTTTTGTACAAGAGAGGGAATGAAAATGGTTTGAGCTCCATACTTCAGTAGTGTAAATTCTGGATGTTGGATATCAAGGATGATCATTTATTAAAAGAACCCTTGATATAGAGTCTACTCGAAAATTCTAACTCCCTATGTGATTCTAGAGAATCTTGAATCACAAATTGCTTATATAGAAGCAAAGTATGACATAAACTGAAATGATATGAATGATTTCATATGTATTCTTGGACCAGATGAATTAAAAAGAGTATCTCAATGACCAACATCTTATGAAATGTGTAAGATGACCGGAGTTACTTGTAATGGAATTGACAATATTTGAAAAATGAGGTATGCCAATGCTAAAATAAAATTTGACACGTTCAGAATGATTGAAGGAGAAACCATCTCCCTAATGAATGTAAGGCTTATAGAATTTGATAATAACATTAGTACCTCTGGAGATCCTATCAATCATGCAGATCAGTCTCTCAATGTTCTATGAGTATAACCACCAAGATGGAATGGAATTTTGGCTGCCATTTGGCAATCATTAGCAATCATAAATCTTATAATGAAATAGTTAATTGGAACCCTTATGATGTATGAAAATGAGATTGAAGATGAAGCAAATGACTATAAAGTATTGATTAAGAGAAAATAATACTACTTGAAAGTAACATCTCAATAGAAGAACAGAAAAAAGAAGAATGAAATCAAACTGAAATTAGAAAATTCTGATTCATCAAATTTAGATGTGGAACTGGCATAGCTAGACATAATGTTCAGTAAATTCAATAGAAAGAAGAAAGTATTCAAAAAATATTTAAAAAATGGAGAAAAAAACCAAAGGAAGTCAGTTTCTATGAATGCAAACAAGATGGGTCACATAATACCAGATTATCCCCAATTAAAAAATCACGAGAAAAATATATTTTTCAAGTGAAATGAATATGGGTAGAATGAAATAAAGAGGATGATTTCTACATGTACTGTTTCTGAAGACATCATCTACTCATCAAAGTCTTACTCGGATGAAAATAATCAAATATGAATGAAAACAAGTGCTTTATGGTAGAAGCTGATGAGGTATAATCGTTTTCCTCATCTAATGTGTATTCTAGATCTTTATTTTCAAAGAATAAACTCAGAACCTTCTATAATATGCTGGAAGAGAAATATGATTCCTTATTTAAGAAGCATAAAACGTTGAAAAATATGTATACTGTTATTTTAGGAGAAAGAGACAATTTTATAAAACAACATCAAGAGTAAATTGAAAAATATAACTCATAAAAAAATTGTACAGATAATGAAACTAATATAAAAACACTACAAATAATAGTTGAATCATAAATAATTGTAGATTTTATTTTTACAAAATGAGAGAATACAGTAAATGAAATAAAAGGAAAGAATGTGATTAAAAATTAATGTTATGAAACTAGAAGTGAAGATAAAAAACCTAAACTATATACCAATTATTTTTCTCATAGTACTAGAAAAGTAATATTTAGTTATTTTGGTATAAGAGGACACATATCTATAATATTTTATTTATGAAAACAACAAATAAGTGGTATTAAGAATGATTTTTTTTCAAGATGTTAATTTGATTCTGTTGATTATTGAAAAAATTACACGTCTGTATTCCCAGATCACTACTAACAATCATTATTGGACCCAAGAGAATATGGGTACCAAAACATATCCTTGTTTAAATTCCATTGTAGGAAGCTGGTCACAAAAGCCAAACTGAAATATGGTATATGGACAGCGGGTGCTCCTGACATATGAGAGGAGACTCATCAAATTTTAGAAACTCTATCTCAATAGAATGGTGGTGTAGTCACATTTAGTGATTATGTAAAAGTCTGTCTATTTTCATTGGAACAGTTGGATATCAAGAATTAGTCTCAATCGATAAAGTACATTATGTAATATGATTGAAGTGCAACCTAATAAGTATCTCTAAACTCTGTGATGATGGTTATTTTTTTCTAATAAATATTGTTATGTTTTTATAGATAAATAGCTTAAATTTAGATCACCATGAACTGATAATGTTATCACCCATGACATAAATTCCTTATTGAATAAAAAATTAAATTTCATAACTGTTATGATAGATAAATCATGGATCTGGAAGAAAAGACATCAACATTGAAATATTTATTCATTACAAAATTTATCTAAGAATAAATTAGTTTCTGATTTGCCTAGTCTCAAAATTGAATTTGATAGATTCTATGATGCATGTCAACATGGAAAGCACCACCAATAATTATTTAAATTTGTTAGCAAAATTGCTACAGACAAACCTGTAGAAAATATCCATTTCAATATTTTGGGACCTTCAATAGTAGAATGTTTTTCTGGTAAATTACATGTGTATGTTTTAGTTGTTGACGATTTAATATTTACTTTGATTTATATTATAAAATATAAAAATGATGCTTTTATTATATTTGAATGCTTTTTCGAAGCTGTTCAAAATGAAAAATATACTAAAATAATTTCATTAAGCATTGATCTGAATGCAAAATTTTAGAATACGGAATTTAATTAATTCTAATCAAATATGGGTATTGAACACACCTTATCTACACCAAGAATGACCCAACAAAATGGAATTCTTAAAAGAAGTAATGGGACTATTCACGAAATGACTTTAACTATGCTTAATGAATATAGTCTTCCTACCTATTTTGGGGTAGAAGATATAACACAACCTGTATTATAATGAATATATCATTAATAAGACCTTATTTCAAAAATACACCCTATGAACACTATAATAATTGAAAAGATAATGTAAATTGATTTACATTTTTTGGATTAAAGGTTTACACCTTAATCACCATGAAAAAACATGGTATGTTTGATACAAAATATGATAAAACCATTTCCATAGGATATTCTTCTACTTCCAAAGCTGGTAGATTTTTTAATAAAAAATCATGGATTTTTTATGATTCAGTTCATGTGATATTTGATTAATCTGATCCCTTTGAGAAAAGGAATGGCCAAATTGAAGGATCTATCTATTATGACAACATGAGACATCCGGACATAAATGAGGATTTTGAAAATAATTTAAATGAAATATTGTCCAGTTCAGAATGACATGGCTTTGAAGAACCTAATTATATACTACCTAGATCATCTAGAAAACTAAATAATAACCCTTTAGAAACTATTATAGGATTCTTAAACACTAGAATAAAAATAAATTTTTTTTTTCGAAATCTTGTTAAATTCTATATCATTCAATCGCAGTTAGAACTTAATACATTAGATGAAGACATAGTTGATTAATGTTAAATGATTGCTATATACGATGAACTAATCCAATTCAAGAGAAATGAAGCTTGGAATTTTGGAAAAATCCCTCAAAACTATCCACTTATAGGAACCAAATGGATATTTATAAATAAAACAGATGATCTAGGAATAATAACTAGAAATAAAACAAGACATTCACTGAAAGGTTATAATCCGAAAGAAGGTATAGATTATGATGAGATATTTTCACCTATAGGTTGATTAGAAGCCATTATGGTCCTTTTATAATATGCATCTCATATCAATTTTAAATTATTTTAGATGGATGTAAGGTCTGCCTTTTAAATGGTTACATATTGGATGACGTTTATGTTTGTAAACCTCATGGCATTGAAAATTCACAAAAACAAGATTTTGTTTTTAAACGTACTAAAGAACTTTGTGACATTAAATAATCACCATGATCTAGGAATTAATGATTAATCTGTTTTCATTTTAAAAATGTTTTTATTGTTGGAATGGAAGACCCAACATTGTTTAAGAAAACTATCAACTATAATATTTTATATGTTCAAATTTATTTTTATGATGTAATTTTTATTTCATAAAACAAAAAATATTGTCATGGGTTTTCAAATTTATTGCAAAAATAATTTGAAATGAATCTACTGGGAGAATTAAATATTTTTTCAGGACATTAAATTTATCAAAAATATTTTGTAAATGATTCAAATCAATGAAAATACATTTCTAAATTACTAAAAAAATTGACATGAAAACAACAAGGCATATTCAACTCTTATTTGTACTAATATAAAACATGATTTGGATGAAACAGAAAAATCAGATGAAAACTAGTAATATAGATGTATGATCGGTAGTTTATTATATCTTACTAATAGCAGGACAAATATAATATGCTCAGTATATCATTGTTCTAGATTTGAAAAAGATCCAAAATAATCACAATTAGGTTCTATAAAAAGAATCATTAGATATTTAAATGGAATTATTCTCAATCTCTTCTCTATCAAAAAACTTCTAATTTTAATTTCATTTAATATTCAGATAAATAATTAAAAAGTTATAGATTATATATAAAATAGAACCTCAAGGATAAGCCACATTTCAGAAAAATCATTAGTGTCACGGTCTTATAAGAAACAACACTCAGTTGCCCTGTCATTAGCTAAAGCAGAATATATATCTGCTAGTAGTTTTTGTGCACATGTTTTGTGGATGAAAAACAATCTTATGGATTTTGGACTAAATTTTAATAATACACCTATTTTATGTGATAAAACTTGTGCTATAAATATTTCAAAAAAATTATTAATCATTCTAGAACTAAGAATATTGATGACATACATTATTTTCTAAGAGATCGTGTTTATAAAAAGGATATATTCTTAGAATTGTTAATCACAAAAATTCAAATAGCTGATATTTTTACTAAATTACATCCCACTAAAAATGTTTATTTTATTATGGGGGAGAATGGTTTATTTATTTTTAAATGAATTTATTTTTAATTTTTTTTTTAATTCTTATTTTATCATTTTTTACTTATCTTTATTAAATTAAAAAATTTTCAGATAAGTTTTATTCTTTTACTGCATAAGTTTTTACTTTTAAAAAAATGTAATAATTATTATGTTCATAATGACATGGGAATCAAACATGTCATAAATTGTTTCCATGTCCAAAACCGTTTATTTTCTCAAAACCCCTTGATACCCCGAAAACATATAATGCTCTTCTCTATCCACACATGAAACATTGAAAGCCAATATTTTCAAGCCTTCATAAATCTATTAAAGTAATGGGAATACTAAAAGGACTAATGATCCATAATCTTGCAACTCCAAGTGGAAACGCTCGACAGGCCAATATATATTCCCAAATAGCTCATAAAAATCGTTCACATAAACTTATAATCCTAACCTAGTTCATAAATCCATCCAATGAAGGCCTTTGTTTCAAACCCGAAGGTGTTACCCAATTAAGAGGTAACATTTTTTCTTAAGCTCTATAGTGTTATTTCTATTATACACCCCCCTAAACTCTGATTATCACATGATTATATTAAAAATTATCATAAATATACTATAATATTTTCACGATATTTTTTTTACCAATACTCACACACACTTCTATATTTTGGGTAACAGACATAGTGTTTCTGTGTATATCAAAATACAACCTCACGAAATGCTGATTTTTTGTTTTACTTTTCCATCTATCATGGTTGTGAATTATGATATAAAAACATTTTTATATACTTTGTATGATATATTTATTATTTTTTAATTCTTCTTTTATTATTTTACAATACATATCTTTATACATTCAATTCTATGTAAAAATATTTACATCATTTATGGAAGTGTTTACCACTACCACCTAAAAGAGATTTAATTCATTTACATGATAAACATATTTTCAATATGACTATTACTATTAAACATATGATACAGAAAAAATTGTATATTTTATTCCTAAAATAATTACATTTCATGAAATATAAAATACAAGTATCATTTTGTTTATTAACCATTAACAAGATTAAAAAGTTAGAAGGTCTTACATGGATGTGTGGACTATCACCTCCTCAACATTTTGTGATTCCTTTAAAAAACAATAATTATAAATATAATTATATATGATTAAATATAAATGTATTTACGATATAATTATCATTATATATATATAGTGTTACTTACCTTATCTTCATAATGATTATTGAAAAATTGGGACGTAACTCATGCATATGTATGACCCTCCATCTCCATGATTATAACATGGGTTCTTTTCTCAAATAAATATTTAATAATTTCGTTTAAAATTATATTTGATTTATAATTTTGATAATTATGTCATGACTATTATTCTCTAGATGTTATATAATGACCCTTTTTACCATAATTGACCTATAAATTTTCTTTTTAACATATTTTCTAAATTTAGTCAAAGTAGTCAATGTAAATAGAATTTATTATAGAGTTTTATACCACATGGTTATTTGTGAAATAATATTAATGGAGAAATGATAAAGTTTCAAATATATGAAAATAATTAACATAATTTTGTTTATTTTTATGATAAATACAAATATGATAAGTCTACTTCAAGGTACGGTGTTTTCATCTCACCTTTTACATCAGTGAGATAAAAGTCATGTTCATCATTTACATCTTATTTGTGGTGTATGAAATGAAAATTATGAGATATTAAATCACAGATTATATTAATATCATTGTAATAAAACAAATCATCTAACATTACTATTATATTAGGTATATGTTTTAAAACATATCAATGTGGAATGCGACACTTTGGGAGGATTAAAGACAATTTTCTTCAAGAATTATATTAATGATATTTAAATGGTATTTACATTCAATGAAATTATATAACCATTGTTTAATAAACTCATAAATTCTATTCTCCTTCTGTTTTTAATGACCATTATCATGTATTAGAACCATTTTTAACTCTTTAATACTCAACATGTTCTATAATTTTTTTAATAAAACCCATCATTATTTCATTCTTCTGTTTGAGAACCTTTTTTCTCCTATTTTTTTAATTAAAATGATTCTGAAAATGTTTTTTATATTTTTAAATTCATTATGATACGATATTTTAATCCTTTTATTCTTTTTCAAATTATTTCAATGAAATCAATTTTTTTGTTTCCAAAAATGATTTTTTATATGTTTTTACAATGATAAAGGAATAATCCTTTAACTTATATGATATGTATGGATTTACTTATCTTCATTACATTGAATCTTTTTTTCATGTTTAAAATTTTAATTTAAAGTAAAATGCATTCTAATGAAATTTTCCATGTTTTATTTTCAAAAATATATTAAAATAATTTTGATATTTTCCACTAGAATGTTTTAAAAAAATAACATTATTAATTAATGAGAAAAAGAATTTTATTTTACTCCACTTGTGTTATATAACATTGCTTCCATCCATAATCTTTAACTTAATGGTTTATGAGTATGTTGGCTAAGGATATAATCCAAATCAACTTAATTGATTCCATTTTTAGTCTCCTTAAAATATTCAATTTCATATTATCATTGAATGTTTAATTTCCCCATGATATCTATATAATTTATCATTGACATGTTCACTGCCTAAATTATAAAACATTTATTATACATTATTTAACATGAAAAATATTTTATTATATTTGGAAATATTGATAAATATATATATCCTTTATTCATTATTGATATTTGATAGGGAATGTTATTTATTCGATATATGGAACGGAATGTAGAGGTAAGACACGGGTTTAAGACCATTTAAGGTAAGAACAATGTCTCAGCGACTGATTGATGAAATCCCTTTGATTCATCTATAGTCTCATGAGGAAATATTGTTAGGGAATAAATATTTTGAATTTTTTTCCATTAAGAATAAATGTGTTTCTTCTTGATATTCCAAGAAGTGTTATGAATGGACTTGATCGTACTTGTTTCATGTAACATGGAATCATGGTGCCCAATAATTATGAATTTCCCTCATTTTTTTAGTTATTATATATAAATGATATCATTCATCGACATATCTGTTGATACATTTCTTTTTCAGTTTATTGAATAAATGGAATGTGTTTTTGTTTCATTAATTTCCATATTTATATTTTTGTATCTTGTTATACAAATGGAATGTGCTTTAAATTCATTACCTTTCGACATGATTATTATAATTAGTTATTTATTAATTCTAATATACCTTTTCCTTACAAATAATTTGAGATAATATTTATTATGTTTCCTTTCCCTAGGAATGCATGTATAAAGAAAGATATGTATGTAATATATAGATGGAATTATTTCATTACCATCGATGTAATATATAAAAAAATTTGTTTAATATTATTGTATTTGTTTTTAATACAAGACCCATGTATGTATTTGTTCTACCAAGACTAATAAACTCTCAGCCTTTTGGGATTTGATTCATTGTAATCATTCCAATGTAACTGAATCAGACACCGAATTTGGGTTTTCTAGATTTGGGTCCCTACATATCACTACAATCCCATTTATTTTGTCATAATGAAGCATCTCATGATCACATTATTATTACAAAATAATGCAAATATTATGGCTTATATTTCACATAATCATGTTTTATCCAAAACATTCAACTTACCACTTCAATCAATTTACATGGTTACTTGTATCATTCAACATATTCATTAAAATCATCATAGAAAAAATATTATTTAATAATCCTTAGATGTTTCATTATTCAATAATACCTAATTTTCAAGTAGTAATTACCCATTACAGTTATCATATTCGAATGTAATTTAATTTGGATCCACATGACTTGACTAAGATATATATTTTAAAATAATTTTCTAGGTATTTACAATTTTTCCACCCAACTACCAAATAAATTGGTCCCCCTCTCTTCTAATTTCCACAAAACTATTTCCACATAGCATGAATAATCTCTACAAAAGAATTATCCCAATATCCCTCCCTATATCATAGAGGTATATTTATCACTAAAATAACACCTCATATAACAAATCGACCTAGACTACGCTTTAAAAATTACATCTCAACCAATCTACCACATGCCCAAATGGTGTTCCTTATCAGCAGTGGCTGAAAAATAGTTCATTGGAATCATAGGAACATGGGAGGGAAAATTATAATTAAAATTATTAAACATAAAATATAAATAAATTATAAAAATCCAATTGAGGGATAAAATATGATATGCAATAGTAAATGAAACAATATAAGTAAACATATATGATAACAAGGTCTATGGATGATGCACCTGACAGTATGGGAAAAAATACCAAGCTATTAACTTCTCCTTGGGAAGGTTAGGTAATACCAAATGATCTTATACTAAAAATTATACAAAAAACATAATAATATTTGTAACAAGTTGTATCCTGGTTAACATGGAATATATATAACCATGAGAGAAAATCTCAATATGCTTCCACCTACTGACCAAAATAAAAACACTTTATAATAGGTGATATATCATATAGGTATAAAAATTAGAATATAAAAAAATGATCTTCCTAGTTTACCTTCATAAAATTAAGCATCATAAGTGTTCCATTTAAGACACATATTTTCAAAAATTTATATCATTTCCAAAAAACCATATTTTTTTCTTATATTATAAAATTTAAAAAATTATTTTTCCAAATAACATAAAATGAACCCAACATGAAACCTAAAATCAATTCAAATTTTGTTAAAAGAAGCATACCTTATAAAAACACAAATAAATCATAGTTATGGATTCTAAATGTGATAAAGGAAAAAAATCTAGAAAATTATCATTCTTGTCATCAAAATTAAAAAAATTAATGCCATAATACAATCAAAACCTCATTAAACATTATCCCAAGCACCATTTATAATCCTATAATGGCATGATCATTGGGGAAATAATTTAGTTTTACCTCTATCCCACCTAATTACAATATATATAAATTGATTCTAAACAAGTTCATATGTGTACATATACTTCCCACCTTAAAACATGGGTCTTATGATGACTTACAAATGGATTAGAGAATTTAAAAATAGTATCATACTATTTATAAATTCATATCATAAAATTTTCAAATAACAAAAAGTTTTTCTATCATTTTTTATAACAAATGGGAAATGTACCCTTTATCAATAATATCAATTAAATTAATTTATGAATCCTTTAAATGGAAATTACATTAGAAGAATTCAAACATCCATCAATATAATTACATATAAAGTGTAACTTCCTAAGGGATTTATATTTTCCATTATATTTTTTATAGATTCAATTGGTCCATTAAATATTCCACTTAGGATACCAAGACATTATCATTGTTTTAACATTGATTCCAAAACAATTTATAAATCATTTTATTTTAATAAATATTTTTTTCATCTTTTTTCTAAAAATGGTTAAAATGTATTGAATTACTATAAAACATAAATTTTCACTTTATTCTAGAAGTCTTCATCCCAATAAATATATATTGAGATATCAAGATCTTGTGAGCCATTTTAATTTCCAAAATTAAATTATATTCCAATAAAATGGTTTTCACCTAAAATCGTAAAAAAATACCCTTTTCCACTTTTATAAAAAAAAATAAATCCTCAACAATAGACATATATATTTAATATAATTCAAAATATACAAAAAATTGAAAAAACCTGATTAAATAATAATAAATAATGGAATAAATTTTAAAGGGAAATGATTGGGACACCTACATTGGAATTCATAGAATCTCAATCACTAGTTAGAAAATACCATTCCAAGAGAGTAATCATTCATATAATTAAGATGTATATTCTAAGAGACAAATTTCTCAATTAGAAATAATGGATACAACACACTCCCATGTATTACATATTCATTAGTCAAGATGATTAATAAATTTAAGATGATCCAAGACACATATATATATAATGAAATAACTACCAAAAACCATCACGACGAATGAAAATTTTTCCATGAAAAATTGTTGTTGGGATGATGAATTCTCTAAAGTAGAGTTGTCAACATTATATAGAATGATTCTATATTTTGTGAGGAAAATTTTGGTATGAAATAATTTTTTCTGTAAAATATTCATAAAAAATCCTATCATGTCCTAGTCCTAAAAACAATAAATGCTACCTAGTGGCCACAACCTATTATCTAGAGGTTCTATATATCTTTATCGATTTTCTATGACGTTCATTGGTATGTGTTTTGGTATCATCAACTATATAATGGATTCCATGTGGGGAAATTATTATTAAAATAATTCCACTTGCTAGATGGTGGTCATCATCGCTGATTTGGTGGCCTACACATAGCTTTACATATTACATGTTGATGTCCACACTCTCCACAACCATTCAATGATCCATATAACCCCTCAATAATCATTAAAAAATCCACTAAATAATGATATGAATTTTATTTTAAAACAAGTATCCAAAAAAAGACTTTTCATCCCCTGAAAAATTCAAGGATATTAGTCTCTCAAGATAATATATAAATGAATTAATTTATAAATGTTGTTTAAAGAAACCCTATTAAATCAAAACACATTAAAAATTCTAAAAAATCAATGAAATTAAATGTAATTAAAAATATATTTCAAAATAGACAAAGAATTAAATCATGATCAAAATGTAACTACTCTGAAAGAATGATTCACCAAATAATATATCTAAAGAAAACAAATAATCTTGTTTAAGAAAGGATGTGATACACTATAAAGAATATTGATTATGTGACTATACATCATCCAACCATGCAAATGTCATAGGTATGGGTTTATAAAAGTATCTAATTGTTTTCTAAATTGATATTGTTTATATTTCATTGAATGAAATTTTAAGATATCTATATTTAAAATTAAATATATTTTCATCTCTTATTTTTTTCTATAGTGTTTTTAAAATTAATTTTTAATTTTTTCTTTTTGGAGCCTAATGAGATACAGAAAATTATTTTTATGAAGTGTCGACCTTATTGATCTTTTTTTTAAAACATTATCTTAAATGATTATGATTCTTTAAATATTATCCTGTATGTTATCTTATATGATCAAATGATTATTTAAATTAATATTCAACCCTTTTTCATTCTCATCAATGTTTTAAAATTAATCTTCTTTTCATTTTTTGAACACGGTACATTTGAATTTTTATGAAAAGTGTTAAATAAATAAATGTTTTAATGTTTATAGAATAAATGTGGTTTCCTTCCGCAAAATATCATTGTTTCTTTAATGTATCCTATTTATATTTCCTTGTTTACTTTAGTATGAAATCATATAGTTTATATTATGGTTTTTTTATTCAAAATATATTCAAATGAAAAGTATATTTTCTCTAATATTTATAATAAAATTATTGAGAAATATTTTAAATGTATTATCAGTATTAGTATTATACTTACCGAGTGTAATAGTCTAATTATAACATCAAGATTATTTCTCTAAAAGTATTATGACAATTTTTTAATTTTTAAAGTTTGAAAAATTTACATTTTGTTTTCTAGTTTTTCAATATGTTTTTTCAGTATATATTTAATTTTTATCCGTTTTTTATGAAGAATGCATTAATATTACTATGTGTTGGGAAGATATCATTATAATCCCTCAAAACATCAGCATGTATCATTATAACAAATTATTTTTAGTATTTGGTGTACGACATATATTTTAATAGATAATTTCAATTCATGATTCCTTTAGAATGAAATTATGATGTATGATGTTATACATTATATCAACAACAACATATTTTATTTTATTAAAATATATTGTCGATGTACAGAAGAAAAATATTATTGAATATAGTATGTATAATAATGTTTTTGATCAGGGGGTCTAAAATAATTGAGCCCATGAAAATCTCTTTGAACAATACTAACACACTCCAGAAGAAATGATCCCATGTTGGATAACGAAACTAAATCATCACCATGAATGATCCATGATGAATATATGTCTTCCTCCTATTTACCATCTCCCCATATATTGTGTTAGACTATGCTAATATTGATTAGACGTTTTCAAACCGGATAAGATATAAAATATTCGATAGAGTATAGTTGTGATCATTAAGATAATTGTAAATAAATTTGTAGTATTATTTAATATATAAGAGGGAAATTTTCTTGGAAAACAATCCTGAAGCCCTTTGAGTAGTTCCCATGTCTCACCCTAAAGGGATTATCATCTGCTGAAAATTGAAATGTCGGTTGCTACCATGCTTCACCTTGTGTTCCTGATAACCCCTCCCCTGCCATATATTCCCAATGAAATAAGACACAGAAAGACTATGTTTCATCCATTAAAATGGGGGATTAATATATATACATTATCCTAAAGAGCTCATATAGTTTCCTATATGATAAATAGATTTGTAATGGAACACCTATTACATATAAGGTTCCTCTTCCTATTTTTTAGGAGAACTCCTAGATTAGAGGTCAAGCACATTATTCATGAAACAAGGCCAACACTTCTTCTAGAACATACTTTGTATAGTGATTTGTTTCATGCCTCGTAGATACACAAAAAAAATTTAATAAACAATGACTCTCACATTATTCTCTGTGTAATTTCGTCCCACACCCTGGAACCACCACTATATGAATGGATTTTTAAGTCATTTCATGTATTCCAAGACTATGAAATATTCCACTACATACCAAAAATTATTATCCAATCCCCTATCAAAAAAATAAATATGATATCTATATGACATTGTGGTGTTAGGGGAAGGATCATTTGGAGGTAATGTTGATCCTTTTACAGGAAATCTCCTCATCAGTTGAAATGGTCTGCTGATCATACCTCTAAATGAAAAAATTATACATCAGTGGTCTAAAAATACACAAGAAGTGAAGAACCCAGGTATCATGAGGAAGGGAATCCTATAGAAATAACTTATAGGACTTCGATGAAAAGGATCATAAAAAATAGTCCTTAAAAGCCCAATTGTGTGGTTTTTTCGAGATTTTTATGAGTTCAAACACATCATTCCATTCATTCTTTAAGAATTCATGAATAAATGTTCATTTTCTAATAGTATATTATATTGAGATATTAGTATTCGGGAATCTGATGAATCCAAGAGTACCACCTATCCAATTAACATTCCAAAAAATGATATCACCATGAAAGATTATTCACCTTTCATGGATGAGGAGAAAGGGGAAATACCTTGAATAGTTTTCCAATGGAAGGAGGCGTTTATGTTAAAATTCTCTAGGTTTATCTAGTACTTATCCTTGATGACTCATATCCATAGAGTATTCCCTTCCATAGAATCCCAATCCTGCATCATTTGTATGCAGTTTATCATGTTAGAGAGACTACGCGGCATGATACCACCCTCATTCATAGGGAGATACATTCTAGACTAACATACATAGTGGTACCTACCTTCTTAATTTCAGTCACAAATTATAGAGGTCGTGATCTTCTCAATATTCATTATGAAAGTCTTTAGGACCTTTACAACTCAGATATTTTGCTATGAAATCGAGGAAAATGTGTTAGTAAGAAGAGTGGTCCTTCCTCCAATGGAGAGGAAATGATTTTAATAATTATTAATATTAGTAAAAATCCTCCCCACCACCTTATGCAGATTCTTGATACATTGTCTATTCAATATAATTATAGAACATATGAAGTCCATGGGAATAATCCTAATATATTTGCCCAAGATGTATTCAATGATGAGTGTGGGGAACTCATCGAAATTCCATGAGAAGTAGAGTCTACATTAATCTCTAATAATGAGTTTCCCACTCCATTTTCAGTACTTATAAAGGGTGTAATAATTTCCCAAGATAAAATTATAGCTCCCATTAACAAATAATAATATATCATAGGAAAACATGAGGTGGTAAAAATTCTTGAATCAGGATCTACTGTGTAATGTTTGAAGGGAATATTAATGATTTTTCCCAGATTACTCTACTCAAAGCATCAAGTGTCAAGATGAAAAAACTCAACTAAAACAGATCCCCCTTTATTCGACAATAGTATGATTTAATAAATTCCTTCCTCCTATAAAAAAAATAATATACAAAACCATGGTGAGATCACACTTTTAAAGAGGATGTCAGTATCACAAGAAGAAATTCCTATGCATCTTGTGACATTAATAATAAAATCCCACTCAATTTCATCATATTCATTTCAATATAAAACTTGATGGAAATATTGGACCCATTGTATTTCCTATTATTGTATTCAATAATCTCTTTACAGATATCTATTTCACCATGGATGGTCTTGCCTCTAAAAAATTCATGTTGCTCTTCGAAAAACCAGGATGAAATATGATGTCTAATCTTCCTTTTAAAAACACTATAAAAGATCATGTATGAAAAGATGCAGTTACATATAGCCATGTATTTATTAAGTAAATATGACTACTTTACTTTTGTAATAATAAAAATATTTTATGCATTAGACACCTTTAGGAGACTTCTTCCATGAACGAAATATTGAACTTCCTCATGAAGATTGTTGTTCACAATGATACAACTGGCCACATTGAATATTCAAGATAACAATACCATCAAGGATAACATTCTGGGTTGGTGACATGCACAACATCCCATCATTCTTTATCCTCATTAATTGTTTCTATGAAATTATTTTTGTCCTCTGACAGCTTCGTTAGTATTTTTTTAAAGATTTAGGAGTCCTTGCATTAGTACCCATCCTGCATGGATGGATAAGGTTGAGCTCAAAGAGATTTAAAAATATATTCTAACATAACTTAGTGAATTCACTATCATTATTAAATGTATAATATTTGAAAAAAATGTTTGCAGGCTTGAAAAAACATCATTTATTATGAAATAATGATAGTAGACATATATTCGTTCACCAACTCAACAACAATGAGCTCTGGATTTCTCCATTACTAAGAGCTATTGTGTTAGTAACAAATCATCAAGATAAAAACTCTTATGTTTTAGGGTGGTAAATAGATCTTCATAACAACCATCTTCAATTATATTCCCAATCTTCTCAATATTGATTTTTAATATACTAATTTTTATTTAATTATTTTATGACACATTATGGTGAATGCATTCATTTACTAAGCATATGTTCTCGCCCATTATTTTTTTTCCTTTCCCAAAGATAATAATGTGGGATGCAATAAATATTTTTGAGATATATTAGACTATATAATAATGTTATAAATATAATTATCATTTATATACCATGTTTTAAAATATAATCCTGTAAATTTTTATGTATCTAGTCTCCCTAAAGAGATAAACTATTTCAAATTTTGGGATGAAATCTCTTATATGTTGTTACAATATTGGAAGATAATCACAGGATTTTGGTTATTTGATTCATGGTGTAACATTTTATATCAATTAATGTTTACAATAACACTTGGGAACATTATTATGGAGAACATATATTATGTAACATATCATAGGGACATGTTAACGTATATGGTAATATCATTCAATTTTTTGTAATGTATATATTATTTTTTCCCTAGAAATTAAATCCCTGTATTGATATTGGATAGTGTATGTGATTGAATAAAATATGTACCTAGGTTTAATCATAATAATAACACCAGTTTTGTATCATCTCGATCTTCATGAGGTGCACGGTGAGCTTTACTAAGACTCCACTTCTTAGTAGAATCTCTATAATTATATTATGTGGCAGATACACTTCTACATTCGAAATCATTATGATTGATTTGAAAATATTTTTATTATTTAATGATACTCCCAAATATAATATGATTATGATTATAAAATTATCTAAGTATAAATATTTATCTTCTGTTATGTGTTACCAATGATATAGAATTATACATTATGATTTAATGTTACTAATTTCTTGATCTAACTCAGTATATTCAACAGTTTAGAAATCGAACATAACATAATGAATAGAATCCTTATAATTTCAATTAATTTCCTTATGGGTTATCCTACATGTATGGAAAATGTATTTGGTTCCATATAGGAGGTAATTTTACTATTTAATGATAAAGGATAGAGAAAATATTTTAAATTTAGATTATAATGTCACATTGTAGTATACTCATCATATTGAATATCTACCCAATCCATGTAGTAAGATTGATAACATTTTTGGTGGATTAAAAACTATACATTTGAAGTCATTAGAATCTAAAAAAACATTATCATACGAGAATATAGTATCATGTTCCTTGTAGAGAAACATATAATTCCTTATGTCATTGGTTTTCTAGGGAAAACAGAACACAAATTTTAGCTGAGAACCCTGAAAAAAAATTATAGAAAAAGGGAATAAGGGAATGGGGGAATTTAAAACATTTAATAATTGGGGAATACAACACCTTGACCATGAGTAATAAAAATATTATTTACCATTATGTGTAGATATAAGGGATATTACTATCATGAATAAAGGGGAAATAAATTTCTTTCTTTTTATAATTCTTCAACTGTAAGCAGATAGAGATTTATTTGAATGAGTTCCCTAAGACTCTAGAGAATTATAATTGAAAAAATATAATATTATGAGAAAATTGTAGCTAACATTAATGTTCCTAATGAAGTAGTCGTTGGTAATTTTATAAAAACATCAAATTTAGATAAATATTGATCTGAATCAAGATCATTACACTCCTTTATTTCATCATTGTTTTCCATGAATTTTAAATACTTCTCTTTAACCGTAATATGATATTTTCATATCAGGAATCATAATGGAAATCATATTTCAAAAATTATATGTTAGGCAGTTTCCGTTATGATCAATTGACAAAAACATTTTTTAAAAATAGATATTTTTCCAATGGTTGAAATTGATATAATCCTTGGTTTGGATTTTCAATCAAATAATAATGAAAAAATTTATTTCCAAGGGGATATTATGACATATGAAAGATATATGTAATCCCATATAATTATAATAAAAACCTCATCACATAAGTTATATCTAGATCCTCCTCCATTACCTATCTTTAATGAAATTCTAGGACAAAAAGATCAAAAAACATTTGAATGGGAAAAATATCCTTTGAATATAGAATGAACCTATTGGGCTACAATATATTGATGTTTCTTCAAAATAACTACATGTACTCCCACTTGATCGTGATGTTTTCAATTTAATTGATCTCATCCAAAATGAAAACCCTATATCAATGAATCCATAAAGGAAAACTATTGTGAAACTAATTTAAAATAATAAATAACTACTAGTTTTGTTTGATATGGGATTTATATGCCCTTGTGTTTCCCCATGGAGAGTACCTATTACTTTCATTAATTATAATGACGTTTCTATGAGGTTTTGAGTCAATTTCATGTAAATAAATGTTATTTCAATAAAACACAAGTATCCTATATGTCATATTTCTTCCTATTTTGATAAACACCATGAAGATAAAAAAATTCAGTGATTGGACATCATTCTAGGTACAATATTGTGTGAGTAAATAATGAAGATATTCTTATGAAAATATTTTTTATCATGTATGGACATTTTGAATTTACAATAATGAACATTATATTGACTTAGGAACCCTTAGGGATCTGATTAACAGACCATTCAAGGATCATATCAATAGATTCTATCTATTATTTATTGATTATATCTTGGAATTATATAAAATGTATAAATAATATAAATGTCAATTTTTAATAATTCTTGAGATTCTTTGAGAATAAAAATTGATGTCGAAAATTTATCAAATGTGAATTTTGTTTATATGATTTTACTTTTCTTTCCCCAATCATTTTTAAGGATAAAATATCAGTTGATCCATCAAATTCAAATGTGGTGATCGAATTGAAAATGATAAATAAAGTAACATGTGTATTTTATCCTTATATTTTTTTGGTTTCATTCAATACTTATTTCAAAATTGCACTCAATAAGTGGAACTATTAAGCATGTTGAAAACTAAAGGGGTTATGTTAATATGGATATAATAATATAAAAACAGTTTTAGAAAATTAAATAAGATACTGGTCAACGCATCGATACAGGAATTACCATCGAAAAATGGAAGGATTTATGATATATAGTGATTCATCGAAGAAGGTAATTAGATTTTATTTATAAAAAATGATAGAGTTTATTCCTATGAATCAATGTAGTTATGTATACCTTAATAGAATTATTGTACCCATGATCTTTGATTGTAATTTTTAACCATTTCATTGAGGATGTTGAGGCATTACCCAAATGGGGAAATATGTGAAATATATATTGATTCTAAATGTTTTTAATAAATCATCATATAGAACGAGCTCTACATAATATTTAGGTGATGGTTAGAGCTAATAAAGGATTATTATTTCTCAATACACTAAAAACATTGTAAGGAATATTACTTGTATAATTAATTGAGTAGAAAATATGATAGACATTGGAAAAAAATGAGGATTGAAAAATATCATAAATTACTTAATTTAGTATGTCTAGATATCTGAATAATTAAAGAATGGGAAACATCAAATGTATTAGACCCAATAAGGGATATATAGCATTTGAGAACCTATTGTGGTTCTATATTAATGAATTTTTGAGACTTCATGGAACACATATATCAAATATATATGACCATTATATATGGTTTAAATTCATATTATAGAAAAATCATTGGAAGGACCTAAATAGTAATATACATTTGATAACTACATATCATAATCAAACCGATGGATAGTGTGGATGTTCTATTCAGACCATATAAGATATGTTGTATTCACATAAAATTGAAATTAATGGTATATCTTTTTAGAGTTTACATATGGTGGGATTTTTATAAAATAATATCATCCATTAAATAATTAAAATTACACCATATGAATCATTGATGAGAAATATAGTTCATTCTCTAACTTATGGGGATAACGTCAGTGAAGTGATGCTTATTGGAATATATCTTATGGAAGAGGGAATGGATAATGTGGAGCCTATTGATAAACAAATTAATGCAACTCATAGTTAAAAAGAATTTGTGCTGATAACTGAATGAAGGATTTAAAATTTAATGTGGGATATCAATATTTCTTGATGGTATCTTTGGGGAATGATGTTATAAGATTCAGATAGTACGGGATACTATTTGTTAGGTATATTGGGCCTTGAAAGCTTCTATAAATAATATAATCTTTGTCTTACCATTTTTGAAATTACACACTGGAATCTCTAATGTTAATGATGAGATCCGAATTTCATTATTAATGAATACATTTTAGACATAATTAATGTTATCACCATATCGTAAATAAGATTGTAACATGTTTTATATTATTCTAAAGAACTTATCTAGATTTTTTAGTCGAGGGAAAATGTGTTGAGGAGTCAAACGTGTAACATCCCGACCTAGGTACCACATAAATCTTACCCCAAGTAGGTGGGAAACATGTCTTCAAGTGAGCATCCATATGCATCAGAGGTTGCTGACTATCATTGAGTATTTAAAGGTGGAACATTGTGGATACTATACCCTCATTTAAGTATAGAAAAATGGATACAACTAATATAAAATAACTAAAACCAAATATATAAGGAGACAAAATCAATATGTTGACGAAGAATAAATATATGTCTGACTAAGTAAGTGGTGGAAGAAATAGATAACTGAGAAGATTTCAAATATCTCATAAATCCACAATAAAATTTTTCGGTACATTGGTGAATGAAATGCTGATAATGAAAAGGTGAATATATTTCATATTGATACAAGAAAGCAATTCGAAATATATAAAGAACAAAAACTTCTACACTGCCATATTGAAATAATGACTTACCTACTTTTCATAATCTCCAACTGTCAGAAAAATCCTATCAATAAGCTATAGAAGGATTATTACCCATATCAAAATCTATAGGCATATAGTATTCGAAGGTATAATAGACTTCCTATGTACGGTGTGACATACAAATATCAGAAGTGCACAACCAAAAATTTATATATGTAATCCAAGCAGTGCTCATAACAAAACAATTTACAAGTATAAGAAGAATAATAAAAAAATTTGAAATATATAACCAACCACTCAGGTCCCTATTTGACACCTAGGAGTAAACCTACATCATCTCAATGTTGTAATGGAAGTCTAGAATATCACTATATATATAGTTTTAATATATATTTAGTGTAATTTTATATATTTTATTCACATATATGAACCATGTATATGTAGACGTATGTGGACATATAACTTTAATACATGTGCTAGCAGGACTAAGGTATAACTCAGACATCCACGAATATTATAACAATCCTAAGTGCTCATGAAATAGGTTTCATGCCATACATCCAAATAGAGTGAGATACGCTAGGCTACGACTCTCAGGATAGAGAGTGTTCCATCATGGAAACGCTCTAATCATGAAATGTGGTGCGTAAATCCCATCCCATATATAATATCTCTGGTTTGACATTACATAATCCACACCTACTGTATGTGAGAGTGATTATCCACCATGATCAACACCCCTTACCAAAGTACATAGCCTCTATTATGGTGTATTAATTTATAGTATAAGGTATGAGTGAAATCCTATCATGAAAACTATTTATCATGACCATATATATAAATAATTAAAATTCATGATTATAAAAAAGATGAGGAAAATATGTCTCATGTTTCCCAAAAGCCTTGTTCAACTCCATTTAAAACATTACGGTTCATATTTGTACTTTTAAATAACAAAAAAAGCATGTTCTTATTATCCCTTTGATTCAACCCATTTTAAACCAGTTGATTCATTTACTCAAGGAAAACATAACCAAATTTCATTAGTGAACCCATGAAATTAATGTATAAGAATAATTACTTAACCATTCATTCACCATTAGATTCTTAAACCCCCTATGTCAAAGTCATCTGAATTAAAGAATCAACCATATAATGTCCTTTTCAAATCATGTCGGAAAAATTAAATTGATAAAATAGTAGGCACTCATCCCACATGTTTTATTGATGATATATATCCCACTATGTAAATATGAACTGGAGGATTTTTTGATCTATGAATACCACACAATTATCTTAATGTAAACTGTGTCTCCAACAGTGTAAGGAATAAACTACTGATGCGATCTTGAAATCACGAATCAGGTAATTCTATTCATGATGCCTCAACTGACAATACCAATACCTAATGACTCACATGTCCTGGATCAGAGTAGGTCCATTACCAATAAATGATGCCTCAATGTATAAAGTATGTATCATTTCTGACTCTGGGATAATCACTAATGGTAATGAATTCAATCATCCCTTTAATAGCCAATAGTTTTCATAACAATATTTTAACCATAAGAATTTATCACACATATATTTCAAGCACATAATTAGCACTACAAGACATGAAAAATCTTGGATGAATCATATGATGTATCCATAAATACCAAAGAAACATTAAATGTCAAATATATTAATATTCTTCTCACAAGAAACTATAGCTCTCACATTTTCAAGGACTACAAAATATTATTAATCTGAGATGATGAGACCTAGGAAGTATAATTTATCAATCTATATGTAGCATTTACTAAGATTATCATATAGTTGGTTATAATTTGGTGTATTCAGCATGATCTCAATTTGGGTTTCATGGTCGGGTTTGGATAGAAAATACACTAAGATGTCATTAAAAAATACTTCAACAAATATATAATGATATAGTTGTAAAACACAGTTCATAATATCCTTAAAGAACACATGTGAATTTGTTAGTCCAAATGGAATAAGTAGTAACTCATATAGACTATACCTACTATAGAAATACAGTTGAGGTATGCTCAGTGTCTAGAAAATCACCTCATGATAGTCCAACCTCACATCTATTATTGAAAATAATTTCTCACCTCAGAGTTGATCAATTGTGTTGTCTATACCAAGTAATGGGTACATATTCTTAATTGCGAGTTGATTCAAATGAAAAAAAATCCATACAGATCCATAGGGTTATGTTCACATTATTAATTAATATGAATGGAGAATTCCTATGAAATGTTTTGGGACATATGAATCCTTTTGACTCTAGATCCATCAACTATTTCCTGTGATCTGTAATTTCATGGTCGTTATCATATAAAGATGAATGTTCAATAGTTCTTCTTTTGGAACGGTTGACCTCACCTGTTTTGATAATCTCAATCATGTATTCATATGTGTTGAAAATCCCAATTATGTTTTCATTCTCTATGATATTCTTAAGTATCATTGATCTATACTTTAATTCATTCAAATCTGTGATAAAACCAATAATAATTTTTAAAATAGTCTTTGGAATATGTTAATCCTCATTTATCCATGTTCATACAAGTTATAAATTAATTCTAACACAATCAGATGTGTTCTGCATAAAACAGATAAGTATTCTGTCTATAGCTACTGATAAAGAGCTACCGGTACCCAGTCGACCGATAGACTTAGTCTACCAACAGACAGAGTCACCGATATACTTAACACAGAACTACTGATGTACTTATAAATGTATGCTACTGACTTACAGACATCTACCGACACAAACATAGAGCTACCGGTGTAAGTATAAATAGCTACCAATGGAATAAGAGTCACCGATGGACGATGCTACCGATACAAACTCACAGCTACCGATACCGGCGCATGGAGCTACCGTCGCATGGAGCTACCGACGCATGGTGCTACCGACGCATGGAGCTACCGATAAACAATGTCACCGATACAAGCATGTACCAACCGACGCATAGAGCCACCGATAGTGTCAAAGCAACTAATGAAATTGAGCTACCGATGTTCAAGCTACCGATGTCCAAGCTACCGATGTTGATTACCTACCGATCACTGGACTCATTGTTTGAATTTCTTTATTTCCTATCCTTATTTAATCTATCTAACGGTCATATCATGTACATTTTAATGTTTTGTCAAATATCTGATAAAGGTTGTCGGATGTCAGGAATCCATACCTCGTACCTGCATAAAGGAAATCTTTTCTGTCCCCTGTTGGGAGATAAATACAAGAAGACTACGCTGCCCAAAGTGAAGCGATAAGAGAAGTGCGTGGTGGATGACATATACCAGAAACACAAGAAGAGAAAAACCAGTTCCATCAAGAACACAGAGAAGCTCATAGACAATCAAGCCTATTCAAGAAGAGTTTTGTGCATACAAAAGAATATCAAAGAGCTTCATCGACTACATTTTCACTGTCTGTGAACCTGGAGCATACGACACTCTATTTCTCAAACAGAAACTAGAAGAGGACTCAGACTCACTTCTAATCGAATCCAAAAGAGTCCAGAGCTACACTGAAATCACCAGAACCATCTCTAAACTCTACATCTCTTATTCTGTGATTTATTATTATAATTTTCGAGCAGTGTGTGTTATCTGCTGTATCTAACACATACACTGTCTCCCGTACTTAAACTGGAGGATTTGTAAATCCTTACCAAACTCTTTCATTCTTTCTTTCCCACGAATAACAGTGGTAGAGGTCGTGTGTGACATGGACAGCTGGGTGCTGTTGTACTGTTTCCCACGAAGAACAGTGGTAGAGGTCTTGGACCTGGACAGTTGTAAACTGTTGAACCTCGATCCAGGGTGTGGATCATTTTTATATAAACTTTTGAGAGGACTAAGTCTCGGCTTGAGACTGAACCTCTTGGTTACATTTGTTGTGTCATCTCTTTCAAAGTTTTATTCCACTGCTAATCACTTTAAAACCAATATTGTCTTTAAAGTTACTTTGATAATTAAATTAGCATGTGTTTATGTTAAGTGTAGATTAGTAAGTTAGTTTCAAAAGATAATCATACACTCCTGTATTGATTAACTGGGAAATAATCAATCCCTTGAGAATCTAACAGAACCTCTACATTAATATAAATTCACTACAGTTTAATTTATTATTTTATTTGGGGGTCTTTAAGACAGTGTTTTTAAATACAGAAATTTTAATTGGTACTCAATTCACCCCCCTCTTGTGTAAACCACTCTGACCAACACTTGGTATCAAAGGATTGAAAATACTCTCTAAAAGTAATTTTCTTTTGAACTGTGATTTCAGTTGTATTTTAATGTTCTTAAAATTTCTGTTATATCTAAATTTTTATCTCTTTAAAATTTTCTCATCATGGATAATAGACTTGAGGGTTCTGCTACTAACCGGCCACCTTTCTTCAATGGAACTAATTATGCTCAGTGGAAACTGAAAATGAAAATTCATCTAGAAAGCATATGTTTTGATATTTGGACTGCTATTGAATCAGAATACAAAATTACCACTACTGCTAGATCTACTTGGGATGAACCTACAAATACTGCTTACAATAACAACTGTAAAGCTATGAATTCCTTGTACTGTGCTCTAGGAGATGAAGAGTTTAATAGAATTTCCTCTTGTAAAACTGCATATGAAATTTGGGATACCTTAGCTGTTTCTCATGAAGGAACAACGAATGTTAAAGAAATGAGATTGAACACTTATACTATCAAGTATGATAATTTTAAAATGAAGCCTGACGAACCCATTTCTGACATGTATCTCAGGTTCAATGAAATTGTCAATACAATGATCTCGCTGGGAAAGGATGTCTCATCGAAGGAACAAATTATGAGAATTTTGAGATGTCTACATGATAGATGGAGAGGCACATCTATCTCAATCAGAGAATCATGTGACATTGCTGCTCTACCTGTCAAGGAACTAATTGGCAAGCTGATGATGTACGAAGAAGAGCTTAAAGTGAATAAAGAGGAAGAAAATGAACCTCCAAGAAAGTCTGTTGCTTTCAAATCTTCAACATCAAAGAATAAGGACAAAGAAAAGCTTCAAGCTGTAGTTGAAAGTTCAAGTTGTGAAGACAGTGAAAGTGATTCTGACAGTGATGCTGATATGGCTCACATTGCTAGAAGATTCAAGAAATTTTATAGGAAAAAAAAGTTCTTCAGAAAAACAAATTATAAGGTTAAGTATGATCACCAAGGTAAATGGAAAAAGGACTGGAAGAAGAATGACAAATCAAATGATGTTGTCTGTTATGAGTGCAAGGGAAAAGGACACATTAAAGCCGACTGTCCAAAGCTGAAGTATAAAAAGAAATATGAATATAAGGAAAATAAGTTTAAGAAAGCCATGAAGGCTACTTGGAGTGCTTCAGAAGACAGCACAAGTGTAGCTGAATCTTTAGACTCTGAAAGTAATCGAGCAAACATGTGCTTTATGAAAAACACTTCTCAGGTAACTGCTGAAACTCCTGCTTTAAATTATTACTCTGGAGATAATGCAAAATCTGATTGTGATTCTAGAACAATGTCTAAAAATGAACTGTTTGAGTACTGTGATATGCTAAAAGAGACATGTAATGAACTTAAGGATAAATACAATTCATTAAAGAAACAGCATGCTCTCACCACTACAGTTAAAACCGAACTCACTATTGAAAAAGAGAAAAATGCTCAACTGTTAAAAGAAAACACTGAACTGAAACTATCTAATGAGCAACTCAAGAAAGACTTAGAGAAGTTCACCAATGGCAAAAATACTCTAACACAGATGCTAGGAAAGCAAATAGCACCTAAATATACTACTGGTATAGGATACCAACCTGGACAACGGAAAATTGCCAAAACTAGATTCATTTCTAAATCTGGACAGAATGAAGGTAATTCTGGAACTTCATATGCTTCAACCAGTTATATACATTTCTATGGATCTAATAAAGTTTATCTTTCAAAGCATATCAATTCTAAAAATTATATGAGACCCATTAGACAAATATGGGTACCTAAAGTGTTATTGGCTAACCTGTCTGGACCCAAGAAAATCTGGGTACCAAAATCATCTCCCATCTAAATCTGTTTTGTAGGGAACTTGCTTGAAGAGCTCCTGTAAAGAGACCTGGTATTTGGACAGTGGATGTTCAAGACATATGTCAGGAGAATTCTCTTGTTTTAAGAGTTTAATAAAAGTTGATGGAGGCTTTGTCACCTTTGGTGACAACTCTAGAGGAAAAATCATCGGCCTAGGCCAGATTGGTAACACTGCTTCAATTTTGATTTCTAAAGTTTTATTTGTTGACGGCCTTAAATACAATTTATTAAGTATTTCTCAGTTATGTGATGATGGTTTTCATGTTAAATTTGAGAATGATTCATGCAAAGTTTTTAATTATAAGAATGTTTTGGTATTTTCTGCCTTAAGAAATGAAAATGTTTATGATGTTAATCTGAATTCATTCGCTAAGCAGAATATTACTTGTTTGAATGCTTTTCATAAAGAATATTGGCTATGGCACAGAAGATTGGGACATTGAAACACTCACTCACTTAGAAAACTCTCTAGAAAAAACCTAGTTAGAGACCTACCTAAATTAGAATTCCCAAATGATAGAGTGTGTAACCCCTGTCAAAAGGGAAAACAACACAAAGTTTCTTTTAAATAAAAGAAAGAAGTTTCGACTTCTCAACCACTTGAATTGGTTCACATGGATTTGTTTGGACCATCAAGAGTTTCTAGTTTAAATGCGAAGCACTATGTTTATGTTCTTGTAGATGATTTTTCAAGATATACTTGGGTATATTTTCTAGCTCACAAAAGTGAAGCTTGTTCTTCTTTTGTTAAATACTCTAAATCTGTAGAGAACCTTAGTGGACTTAAGATTAAAACATTGAGGAGTAATCATGGTCGTGAGTTTGAAAATCAAGATTTTGAATCTTATTGCTCACACAATGGCTATACTCATAACTTCTCTGCCCCTAGAACACACCAACAAAATGGTGTAGTAGAAAGAAGAAACCAAACCCTTCAAGAAATTGCTAGAACCATGCTCAATGAATATGACCTGCCTATTTATTTTTGGGCTGAAGCTGTAAATACAGCTTGTTTTGTTATTAATAGAGTCTTAATCAGACCTGTTCTTAAGAAAACCCCTTATGAATTGTGGAACAATAGAAAGCCTAAGGTTAATTACTTTAATGTTTTTGGTTGCAAAGTATTTATTCTGAATACTAAAGATAATCTGGATAAGTTTGCTTCAAAAAGTGATGAAGGAATTTTTCTGGGTTACTCTATTTCAAGTAAAGCCTATAGAGTATTCAATAAGAAAACTAAATGTGTGGAAGAATCTGTTCACATCAAGTTTGATGAAACTGATCCACATGAGCCTAAAACCTCTCTTGAGAATCTTGAAGAAGATTTGTCTATTCTGGACCTTAATGATAAATCTAAAGAACCTGTTATAAAAGCATCCAGTTCTGGACTTTTACCAGAATCTACTTCTGTTGAACCCGAACCTATAGATGAACCTGAAATTTCTAGTCCAACCTTTACCAGATCAACGAGGATTCTAAAGAATCATCCTTTAGAAGCTGTTGTTGGTAATCTTGATAGAGGAACACAAACTAGAGCTTCTATAAGAAACCAGGTTGAACATCAAGCTTTTCTTTCACAGCTAGAGCCCAAAAATATCAATGATGCTATCAATGATGAATTCTGGGTAATAGCTATGCAGGAAGAATTAAATCAGTTTGAAAGAAACAAAGTCTGGGAATTAGTTGACAGACCTAAGGACACTTTGACAATAGGAAAAAAATGGGTTTTTAGAAATAAAGTAGATGAATCTGGAAATATAGTTAGAAACAAAGCTAGACTAGTTGCACAAGTATATAGTCAAGAAGAAGGTATAGACTATGAAGAAACTTTTGCACCTGTAGCTAGACTAGAAGCCATTAGGATCTTACTTGCATATGATGCACATCTGGATTTCAAGTTATATCAAATGGATGTAAAAAGTGAATTTATAAATGGTTTTATAATTGAAGATGTTTTCGTAGAACAACCACCTGGATTTACTAATCCCCATTTTCCAAATCAAGTTTTTAAACTTTCTAAAGCATTGTATGGTTTATAACAAGCTCCAAGAGCTTGGTATGATAGACTTAGCAATTTCCTTATTTCAAAAGGTTTTACTAAAGGGATTGCTGATCCAAATATTTTCATTAAAATAATTTCTAAAGATGTTTTAGTTGTACAAATATATGTTGATGATATTATTTTTGGATCTTCTAAACACTCATTATGTACTGATTTTTCAAAAAGTATGCAAAATGAATTTGAAATGAGCTTAATGGGAGAGCTTAAGTACTTTCTTGGATTTCAATTATTTCAAAATGAAGATTGTATTATTTTGAATGAAAGTAAATATACAAAGGATCTTTTAAAACGTTTTGGCCTGGATAATATCAAGGAAAGTGAAACTCCTATGAGTACTACCTGTAAATTGGACGCAGATGAAACTGGGAAACCAGTTGATCAAACAAATTATAGAGGTATGATTGGTAGTTTACTTTATCTTACTGCTAGTCGACCTGATATTATGTTTAGTGTGTTTATGTGTGCTATATTTCAAGCTAATCCAAAAGAATATCATTTGCTTGCTGTTAAAAGAATATTCAAATATATCAAACACACGGTTAACTTAGGTTTGTTTTACCCAAAAGGACAATCCTTTGAGTTAATGAGTTATTCAGATGCTGACTTTGCTGGTTGTAAGTTAGATAGAAAAAGCACATCAGGAACATGTCATTTGCTTGGAAAATCCTTAGTTTCTTGGTGTAGTAAGAAACATAACTCAGTTGCATTATCTACTGCCGAAGCAGAATATATAACTGCTGGTAGTTGCTGTGCACAAATTCTGTGGATGAAACACACTCTTTTGGACTATGGATATGTTTTTAAACATGTTTCAATCAACTGTGATATCACCAGTGCAATAAACATCTCTAAGAATCCTGTATCTCACTCTAGAACCAAACACATAGATGTAAGACACCATTTCCTAAGAGATCACTATCAAAAGAGTGATATTTCTCTTGAATTTATTGGCACTGAACATCAATTGGCTGATATTTTCACTAAAACTTTAAGTTCGGATAGGCTAGGTTACATAAGACACGAATTGGGAATGTTTAATCACTGATGTGAAATTCTCACCGATGTGAAATTCTCACCGATGTGAAAAATCTCACCGATGTGAAATTGTCACCGATGTGAAAATTCTCACCGATGTGAAATTCTCACCGATGCTTTATTTTAAAACTTCTGTCTGCCACCAAGAATACGAATCGTTTTATTTTATTTTATTTTACTCTATTTTAGTCGTTTATTTGGAATTCCTAAATGATAAAACTAAGTCTAAGCCAATTCTTACCTCACGGAGCTTGAAATCTCTCACCTTCGAACCTTTGCTCCCAAATCGACCAAGAACCCTAAACCCGCGATGGCAAAAACTAAGCTTCCTATCATTAGAGATGAAAGTGTAGAACCAAACGCTAAGAAGCAGAAGACACAGCATAAAGCCAGTGTTAGTGAAGTCAGAACTAGATCGGGAAAGCGACCAGTGAATCCTCACTTGCAGAATAGAGACATAGTAATCGAGAAGGAACTGTGCGTGGAATGGCTACTGCCTAGCAAATCTTTAGTACTCGAGATTCTGGAGGACCAAAAATGGGTGGATTGTTTCTCGAATAACAATGGCCCATACTACCTGAAGTTGGTAAAACAGTTCTACGAGTTTGTAACCTTCGAGAAGTCTGAAAATGAGAATCGGGTAAGCTCTTGTTTAAATGGAAAAGAGATGTCTTTTTCTTCAGTAGAGTGGGCTGAGTGTTTGAAAGTACCACATGAAGGTGTCTCTGGGTATGTATCAAGAGCAATGCCACCTAGCAGTGATATCTTTGATTATGAAACCGCCTTAAAATAACTGACTGGTAATGGGAATCAAAGGCAAGTGGTTGCTGCTGAAATGGATGGAGAAAATCGACTGCTCTTCAAGTTTGTTCAGCATGTGTTGATACCGAGGCGAGGAGATTTTTCAAATATGAGATATCAAGATATCTATCTTCTTCATTTTCTAAGACATGGTGTAAAAATCAATCTGTGCAGATTGTTAATGCTTCAAATGGAAGACATGATTAGACCAAAGTCAAAGACTAATGCTTTGTTCTTTGCCAAGCTGATTTCAGTAATGATAAAAGTGAAAGGAATAGCTGAGTCTCAGGATGAGACAGCTGTAGTCAAGAACAATTTCTGCATCACCTCGACTGTTTGTATGTACATGAAAATTAACTGGAACCCATGGAAGGGAGAATGGGTCAGTGATGATCAGAAGATATATGATAGGTTTAATCCTGTGGATCATCCCTCAAGACCAAAGGATATTAGAGATCCAAGTCTGAGACCAGATGAAGAGGAAACTGTTTATAGTGATGAGACAGAAGAAGAAGAAGAAAAAACTCCCATGGATGTTGGAGGAGATCCAGACTTGCCCCCAAGTCCTGTTGCAGAATTGGTTTATTCTAGGAAAGGAAAGGTAGAGGAAATTTTGTCTACATATGAGGAAGACCAGTCTGTACCTCACCAAGAAGAAGAGGAAAAGGAAAATGTATCTGAATCGCCTGCTTCTGGTAGGTTAAGTATGATTCCTTTGATTGGAAACTCAGCTATGCCTGCTACTGAAGTAGAAAGAGATACAGAAGAAGATGTACCTGTATCAGAAGATCTTCTAGATGCTGCATCAGTGGAACTTGTAGTAGAAGATTCTGATGAAGATAATCGAGCACTAAATACTGTTGTGATACATGAGAATGAACCCATTGAGGGGGAGCATCAATATGTTATTGGAAATGTTACAGTATCTGTTGAGCTTGGAGACTGGGTAGAAGACCCAGGGTTTATAGTCTGTGGATTGGATTATCCGGATTCTGATAATGAGATGTCTATGAATAGACCGAAGACCAATTATGATCCTGCTTCTGAGATGTTGCCAGATGATGTGGTCAGATTTCATGATCTGAATAAGCTGAAAGAGGACCTCAAAACCAGTTTTGTTGAAGAAGTGAAGTTAATGGAAACCTCCCTTTCATCTTCAATTAATCCAATAATGACTGATTCTGTAGTTAGTTTAGCCTCAGCAAAGGGATCAGATGCAGTTGTCCCAAATGATTTTGTCTCTAAATCTGATCTTGAATCCATGAAGAATGAGCTGAAAGAATCATTCAGTGTATCAGTTGCTGAGATGAAGCAAAGCTTTAATGAAGAAATAAAAATGTTAGAGAGATCCTTCGAGCTATCTCTGGCTTGTAATTTATCTTCTTTTGTGTCTGAGCTTATGGAAGAAGTGAAAGAGTTCAAGACTTAGTCTTCTAGAATCGAAGCAGAGCTTGAAGCTCTCAAGACAACAGTTGTTTCTTTAGATTCTTATATGAGCTCCAAGTCTCAAGCTGACAAGGACCTAGCTCATGTGAAGAGTGTAGTAAGCCAGTTTGTCTCGGTATTTGAACGTTTCAAAACCTCAGTGAAGGATCACGTTCAATTACAAGACTCTCATGTTCAAAGCCTAATCAGTGGTTTGTCTAAGAGATTCAATGAAACTGTTTCCTTCTCTCTTGGCCCTCTCACATCCAAACTTTTAGTTGATCTGAATTCAGTTCGAGCAATGTTGAAGGAGGAGATTGGTTCTATTTCAACCAGTGGCTCTGTGGACTCATCAGAGTTGAGTCGAGTGGTGCTTTCTACAAGAGATTATGCTAGAGAAATAATGAAGATTGTTCAAGACTATATGAGAGAAGCCTCTGCCTTTCATAAAGCCGTAAAGAGCAAAGTGGACTACTACTTCACCAAAATTTTCACCAAGCATCAACTCGAACACCACTTCAAGCTGATGTTAGAAAACATGAAGCTCCCTCTAATAACTCAAGCTTTTAGAGAACAAGTGAGCAAGCTAAGAGAACTGACTCCTGCCTTAGAGAAATTCATGGAAAACATAGATGTTTTCATCTCTTCTATGGAAAGAGGAGGAGGAATTATTATGGATTTTAGAAATCTGCTGCTGCCCTTCTTGCATGTTGATGCCAAACCAGTCATCATACCTCCTGCTTTGCCTGCTTCTGCCTCAGCTGCTTCCACAGTCCAGCTGACTCCTGCTCAAGCTATTCGAAGCCTCACACCAATGATCACCCAAAGATCTTCAACCTACAGCCCTGACTATATGTCAGTGGCCCAGCCTCCTTTGATCTTCTCTGGCATTCCAAAACCTTCACCTGCATCCTCACCACCCGAACCTTCTTCTGATCCCAAAGGAAAATCTCACGTGGAAGATGTGGATTGATCTCGTGGCCATGATTTTTGATAGGAATTCATTTGTATTCTGTTTCTGTACTTTTTGACTACTCTAATACAGAAGAACTCCTTTTACTTCTCATGTTTTATTTGTCTCCTATATATGCTTTCCCACTTTTTGATTATCACAAAGGGGGAGAATAATAAGGGGGAGGACAATAAGCGTGGGAGAACACAATGAGAGAATGAGAAATATTTTCAATGGAGAAAAATAAGGAATAAGGGGAGACACATTACCCTTTTTTCATTTTTACCTCTGATACCTTATGTCTATTTAGTACCTTATGATTGTTACCTCTGATAACTTATGTCTATATCATACTATTTCTATTATCTCTGATGCTGTTTTCAATAAGAAAATTGAATTCAATATTATACTCTTTACTATTATATTTTCACTATGTTAAATGCCCATATCATAAATTGTGATTATCAAAAAGGGGGAGATTGTTGACCTCACCTGTTTTGATAATCTCAATCATGTATTCATATGTGTTGAAAATCCCAATTATGTTTTCATTCTCTTTGATATTCTTACGTATCATTGATCTATACTTTAATTCTTTCAAATCTGTGATCAAACCAATAATAATTTTTAAAATAGTCTTTGGAATATGTTAATCCTCATTTATCCATGTTCATACAAGTTATAAATTAATTCTAACACAATCATATGTGTTCTGCATAAAACAGATAAGTAATCTGTCTATAGCTACTGATAAAGAGCTACTGGTACCCAGTCTACCGATAGACTTAGTCTACCGACAGACAGAGACAACGATATACTTAACACAGAGATACCGATGTACTTATAAATGTAAGCTACTGACTTACAGACATCTACCGACACAAACATAGAGCTACCAGTGTAAGTATAAATAGCTACCAATGGAATAAGAGTCACTGATGGACGAAGCTACCGATACAGACTCACAGCTACTGATACCGGCACATGGAGCTACCGACACATGGAGCTTCCGACGCATGGAGCTACCGATAAACAAAGTCACCGATACAAGCATGTACCAACTGACGCATAGAGCCACCGATAGAGTCAAAGTAACTAATGAAATTGAGCTACCGAGGTTCAAGCTACCGATGTCCAAGCTACCGATGCTGATTACCTACCGATCACTCGACACACTGTTTGAATTTCTTTATTTCCTATCCTTATTTAATCTATCTAACGGTCATATCATGTACATTTTAATGTTTTGTCAAATATCTGATAAAGGTTGTCGGATGTCAGGAATCCATACCTCGTACCTGCAGAAAGAAAATCTTTTCTGTCCCCTGTTGGGAGATAAATACAAGAAGACTACGCTGCCCAAAGTGAAGCGATAAGAGAAGTGCGTGGTGGATGACATATACCAGAAACACAAGAAGAGAAAAACTAGTTCCATCAAGAACACAGAGAAGCTCATAGTCAATCAAGCCTATTCAAGAAGAGTTCTGTGCATACAAAAGAATATCAAAGAGCTTCATCGACTACATTTTCACTGTCTGTGAACCTGGAGCATACGACACTCTGTTTCTCAAACAGAAACGAGAAGAGGACTCAGACTCACTTCTAATCGAATCCAAAAGAGTCCAGAGCTTCACTGAAATCACCAAAACCATCTCTAAACTCTACATCTCTTGTTCTGTGATTTAATATTATACTTTTCGAGCAGTGTGTGTTATCTGTTGTATCTAACACATACACTGTCTCATGTACTTAAACTGGAGGATTTGTAAATCCTTACCAAACTCTTTCATTCTTTCTTTCCCACGAATAACAGTGGTAGAGGTCGTGTGTGACCTGGACAGCTGGGTGCTGTTGTACTGTTTCCCACGAAGAACAGTGGTAGAGGTCTTGGACCTGGACAGTTGTAAACTGTTGAACCCCGATCCAGGGTGTGGATCATTTTTATATAAACTTTTGAGAGGACTAAGTCTCGGATTGAGACTGAACCTCTTGGTTACATTTGTTGTGTCATCTCTTTCAAAGTTTTATTCCGCTGCTAATCACTTTAAAACCAATACTGTTTTTAAAGTTACTTTGATAATTAAATTAGCAAGTGTTTATGTTAAGTGTAGATTAGTAAGTTAGTTTCAAAAGATAATCATACACTCCTGTATTGATTAACTAGGAATTAATCAATCCCTTGAGAATCTAACAGAACCTCTACATTAATATAAATTCACTACAGTTTAATTTATTATTTTATTTGGGGGTCTTTAAGACAGTGTTTTTAAATACAGAAATTTTAATTGGTACTCAATTCATCCCCCTCTTGAGTAAACCACTCCGACCAATAGGAACCAACTCAATAGTATACTCTACCTCTCTCACTGAAGGTAAACCATATAAGTTAAGAGGAAAAAAATCTATAAACCTATCCCCTACAAGAGGAAAATGAGTATTATGTAACCCCAATTCATTGTGAAAAAACTGTTAATATACACTGTAACACTGCCTAGACTCTACTACTCCATCCCATCTATAGTATCTCTCACATACCGTTCTACCTTATGCATGTTAATAATTCCCTCTGATGATTTAAAAGACACCCTTGGATGTTAGTAGCCAAATTCTGATTGATAGGGAACTAAAATGTTCATCCCAATGATTTCATGAAGTCCCTTCACAAAGATGATTTAAATATTTCACACTGAACGGTAACCACCTATCTCATGATGATAATTCATAAACGAGGGAATTCCAATTGAAAAAAAGTATAATGGGTTGTCTAGCGTTATAATTCGATATTATTTCACAACATTCTGGCCTAGACTAATATTGGTTTCCTCATATATAAATGAGTGAGATGAACCTATTTCCAATAAATTAAACATTATAGTTGATACTAGTAGAGTAGTACAATGTAATGTAGATGGTCAGTTGCGCTACTGCTGAGGAGTATGATGGACCACATGTAACTAGCATGTTTCACAACTTTGGGTCTCTTCCTGATATCTTTATGCATGCCAACACTATTGGTGAAGAGATTCGTTTGTCTTACTTTCTCTATATCTACCACCACCAAGGCCTAATCAGTCTATGGTATTATAGAATCCTTCTTGTTATGATCCTGTTGGCCATGAATATGATAGATGTGTAGGTGAAGATCGCCACTCTATAGGCACTGTTGTAAAATATTTATAAAAATGATAGATACAACTCAATCATCCATATCCTCTTCACTCCATGGGAATATTTAAGTATTGAGGCATTTAATATCCAAGATTCCCAGACTTATAATGTATTAAGAAGCTATAAATGTGAGGAGTAAGGTAATTACTACCTCCAAGGGAAACCACAAAACAATTCATGCACCCTGCAAAAGAACCACTGCCTGCCTTTTGTTCCATCCCACTATTACTCGAACTATTAGATTCCATCTTATTCATTTCACTAATAAGGGAAGGGATGATTTGAACATGTTGAATTATGAATAGATGGAATAGAACATACCTTCCATTAATTTCCTAGTGGTCCTAATATCATTAAAAAATAATGTTCTAGATAATATTTTCATATCTATGAAATGAACATTGTATTCCATAACAAATATACTTCCATGCTGCTGGTTCATTAATTCCCAATCATTATCAACCCTAAGAGTTTTAAGGAAAAATATATTATGAAATGATCATCATGAACTCATCCAAGAAAATATCATGATACTGATGAACATTGATGATGGAATCCCATGACTACGTTGCTGAGTCATGTAGAATTTGTGCAACAAGCATGACCCTATACTATAGAGGCCTCTCAAGAATATTTAATATATGCAAGATATATTTGTACCAAGACTCCATAGCATGAGGAATTCCATATTCTAAAAAAGTGGTACGATATTGTAGTTGAAACTTGGGATTCAAATCTTCGATACTCAAGGTAGGTTGAAAATCACCTTTGAAAAATTGAAGTATATGTAGAAAATCATTTTAGAACTGGGTCTCAATTTCCATATCCATTACTTAAAGATGTTCTACAGGTGGCACTATAGGAGGAATAACTTGTGGCTCAGGGAATTCCATCTTATGTGAAGGATCATCACCATCTTTTCGGAAAGTTACAATGTCTATCATGGTGTAATAATGGTATAATGCCAAAATTCACTACTCATAAGAGATTTGTGAAATTTAGGGAATTTCCAATATAAACTATGTTAGGTGAAAATCCATCATATAGATAATTCCTTTCCTGATTATTTAATCTAAAATCCAAAACTATGTGGTACAAAGATACCTATAATGGCTTAAAAACGTATGTGATACCCAACTACCCAATACTAAGCTCGAGCTCAAGTATATTTATCTGTTTCGCATGTAATAAATAAATAATGTCCTTTTATATATAACATTCATTTGAATTTGATCTTTTTTATGTATTTAAATCATTATGAAAGATTTAATTAGTTGTTTTTCCATTTTCATATCCATAAGGGCCCATACTTCTTATAAACCAAAACATGGAATTCACATAACCCACACCATATCATGTTCCATCTCCGCAACCAATGGTTTATATCACAATGTGCCATAATTGACTACATTAGATGTTTCGATTAAACTATTTTGGAAAACACTATGGAGCGATGGCAAGCACATTAATTAATAATTATTTATTACCACCACTAAAAGTTGTTTCAACACAATACAATACATTTTAATGAAATAAAAACATGAAACATGAAAAATCATGCTAAATAGAATCGTGAACTAGAAAAATTCATGGAATATTTTTCCTTGCATTCATAGTGATAATGAATGAGTATATGAAAATCCCCCATTTCCTCGAGGATAGGTCACGAAATAATACATTGAATACTTATAATATAAATTACATCATAACATATGTGTTTTACTCAATGGATAAGTCATATGAATTGTAATAATCCAACTATAAAAAAACAATTCTAATTTTGAAAACTCAACCATTACCCCGAACAAGTGTTTGCAATGCCCATGGATGTATTCTACCCATGTTATAGGCATTAGCACTATTCAATGTATTGACTCCAACGTGTAACAAATTAAATGGATCCCCTATGATATCACATTTTAATGTCCTGACTCTAGATCAACTTAACCCATGACTGTAGCCAGTGGGCCACATGGACTCAAACACATCACCATGTTTTCAAAAGCCTTCAAACTAGAAGTGACAGTGTAATGGTGATAAATTGGTAATATTATACCCTCATGATAGAGTATAAAAAATTATATAAGCAATAATAATCCATAGAAAAAGAATATAAAAATAGAAAAATTCATTAAAATAAGGACTCGTAAATAGATAACTGGGTATGTAATGAGTGGATGTAATAAATAACTAAAAAACACATAAATATCTCAAAATTCATAATGGAATTTTATAATACATTGATTCCTGTAAATATGATAATAAAAATGTGAATATGAGTTCGACAGGTATAAGAAAGTTATACAAAAAAGAAAAAGAAAAATAGATCATCCACGAGTAACTATTGATAAATCATGATTCCCTCCTCATAATCTCTATCTATAATAAAAATTATATCAACAACCTGTAGAAGGTATCTTACCCATATACATACATCTGTGAATATAGTCTTCTAAGGTACCAAAGGCAACAAGAGTTTGGTTTGAGATATAAATCTCAGTAGGCCACCACCATCAATGTTTACATGTAATCCAATCTATTCTCATAACTGAATAGTTTTCTGGTATAATAAAAATATTAAAACATTGGTGTAATAACTAAACGACACACTCATTATCATATAGGAAACTTGGTGGGTCTACCTACTTCATCTCATGTTAGGAATTGAAGTCTGAATACTCACTATATATATTATTAATATAAATATATATAGTATAATTATACCTATTTCATCCACCAATATAAACCATGTACGTGCAGATGTAAGTGGTCATATACCAAGAATACTAGTACTGGATGGACTAGGTAATGTCTCAGATATCCATGACCAGTTTAAAGATCCAATGAGACCATGAAATTAGTACATACCATACATCCCAATAGAGAGAGATTTCATTGTATATCACTCTGGATGGAGAGTGAGCCATCACAACAAAACTCTATTAATGGAACATGGTACATAAAGAATATCGTGAAAATAGTATCACGGCTGTGAAAAGACATAATCAAGGCCTGGTTTAAGGGAGTGTGATTATATACCATGCTCAACATATAATTACACAGCCCTTTATTACACACTTAAACATTATATATTACGTAATCATGCACTTAAGACAACTCTTAATATTGAGATGTCTAGTTTCCTAGGAAATTAAAAACATAACATGAATACATAAAAAATAAAATAAATCATCTTTATTGAAAATTTATTTTACAAGACCTCAACACACTTTCTTACTTAAAATTTAATGAGATAACCTGAGGACATACATAAAGAAAATGTGAGGTATAAAGCCTAGTAGGGGAGTAAACAATGCATAACATGTGAAATATAACTTGTTTTAAGAAATTTGAATAAAAATGTATTATAAGAGAAAGATGAACATAAATTCATGATATAGCATTATTATAATAACATGGAAATGTGGAAGGAATATTTAACATGAAAATTGCATGATCCAGGGCTAATTGCACCTGGATCAAGAGTAAATCGTCTTTGAAAATGAATTAGAATGAGTAAACCCTCATTTTACATGAATTAACATGAGTCAATCCTCACTGCACATGAATTATAATGATTCAAACCCCATTAAAAACGTTGTATAATGATATTATTATTTTCAAAATTCATTGTAGCACTTCCATGGTTTTCCCTGATTAATGATTTCATTTCATGTATAAGTATGCCACATATATCATAAAACATTTATTCATTAAACATCATAATTTATTATATGAATAAGGGATGTGGAGAACAGAAATTAAATCAACAATAAACATTGACATTTTTTAAAGGATAATACCATTGATAATGAAAAGGGTATGTTATTTACTTACATGCTAATTTTGGCATGAGAAATTTTTGTGTAACTTTTGAAGCATAAAGACATCAAATAGAAATTGTAAAATGTGTTGATGAGTGAGAAAAGGGTATTTCTTCATTTATCAATTAAGACGAAAGTAATCGTTCGTGGAACATAATATAAAATCATACGTAATGGAATTTATATGCATAATATAAAATAATTTCATGAATGTAAATGAGGAGGGAGAAATCCCATAAGGAATTTGATCATAGTAATGGGTGTATAAGAAAGGTATTAATGATAAATAAGGGGTCTCTCATAATTCAAAAGAAAGGATGAAAGTATAATTTATGTAATAAACCATTCCCCAAATTTTTTTATTTAAAATAGAAGGGAATAAAAATATAAGGACACTTGGAGATAAATAAGGAATGGCGGAATGTCAGGATCCCTTACTAGAGTGTGTGACTTCAAGATATTTAGTTGGGGCTTCGTGAGTACGTGGGGTGCTTTGAGTGGAATATAGAGAGATTATGTGAGAGTAGGGACGTCCTCCAATATTTTTTAATGAAGATATGTGGGAGTATAGGTGGGATAATATAATAAATGAGACTGTAATTCTTTAATTTTTAACAAACATAGGTTTTGGAATCTAGATAATTTATTATTCAAAACCAAAAACCATCTTCTGGTATTTTCACATGATTTTTTAAAAGGTTAGTGAAAAAAAAATATTTTTTAAAGACCAATGTCCAATTAAATTAAAATATCAGACTATATTACGTGACGATGAGTCTCACTATGTATGATATTATTTTTAAAAGGAAAAATATTTTTATTTGTTTCGGACGGTACACTAAGGCATTGTAAAATTAATCAAACAAATATAAAATAATATTATTTTAAATTTAAAACATAAATTGTCCAAATTAACCTTTAATAGTATTTTTATTACATCAATATTAGGTCATTATAATTTCATAAAACACATTATATATTTATAAGGTATTAAATTTTAACCTAAAAATTGAAAGTCTCTGAAAATTATGAAAAATTTACCATTGGCTAATTTTGACATCCTGATTCCAAAATTAATATTCATTTTAGGTATAAAATTATCCAAATATGTGAATTTTTTCAATTAAAATAAAAATTAACATTTATTGAAAATTCATGGTCTTTGATAAAAACAGTTTTCAATCCTAAATAATAACTACAATTATATTCATAAATTTACATGATCATTTTTTTAATTAAAATTAATTTAGAAATAATAATATACTAAATTATTAATTACTTTCAAATTAATTTAATTCTTAAAAATATATTCTTAATTAAATTTCTATATTAACTAAAAATACTATTTTTTCATTAAAATCCAATTACAAAGTCACAATAATCAAATGAATGTATATTCTTTATTTTATAGAAAAACATAATTCGAATAATAATAATTCTTGGGTCTATTTACATGTCCCTTATTATACCTTCAAACTCCATAAAAATATGGTGTGTGATGGTGGGGCTTTCTTGGGGCGGTTCGGTGAACATAGAATGGCTTGTCATCTTGAGGATCTTGAACAAGTCCCGTAAACGAGTTTTCCCATTATTAAGTTGTTGGATATAGTATTTGTCTTGGTCTAGGTAAAATCCAAGAAATTCTATTTCCCTCTAAAAATCTGTTATATATGATTCAAAGGGAATGATCCTACTAGTCACTCCCAGTAATTCCTTTTTCTGTTTCAAAAGGATTTGCTAATACCCAATATACTAGTCATATGAGAATATATCAATGACAATAAATCAATGTTAATGACACTTAATCATTATTTAATCCCAAATAACAAAATTTTCCTATAATTGATATATCTATAATATATTTAAATATATAATGTAAAAGTAATTTTATTCATCAAACTTTGAGTCATTACAACATTCCCTACATTAGAAAAAATTTCCATCTAAATTTCATTTCCCAAAACTAAAACAAATGTGGGTAACTTTGCATCATCACTTCCTCTGGTTCCCATGTTTCCTCTTTAAACATGTGGTTTCTCCAAAACATTTTTACGAGAGGAATTGTCTTATTACATAGTCCTTTTTCCCTACAATATATTATCATCCCTAGATAATCATCATAGGAGAGGTTATCCTCCAATGGAACCACCTCAGGATTGAGTACAAGTAATGGTTCAGGTATGTACATCATCAAGAGTGATAAATGGAATAAATCATGCCCTTAAGATAGGTTATATGTGGGTGTTAGTTGATAGGACATTGCTCCAATGTGAACTAAGACCTCAAAAGGATTGATGTTCATTGGAATAATATTTCACTTATTCCCATATCTCAGAATACTTTTCCTCAGTTATATGTGGTGGAATATCATTTCTCCAACATCAAACACTAGGTATTGTAGATGATTAACTGTACATATCATTTGTCTACATCGAGAAACATTAATGTGATGTTGGATGGTCTTAAAATTATCCATTATTTTATCATTTATTTATGGACCAATTAGTTTTTTCTCCATTACATCACCCAAGATGCCAGTGTTATGAACCTCTTCCAAAAAAGAGCTTCATTTGGATCCATCTAGATGCTTGAGTGGATTCTATTTTTTATGATAACTTAACCCAAGTATTATGTCTATCTCATCCAAAATTTATGTCCATTGAGAATTATCCCAACATTTCATCAAGTATTTGGGTAGTCTGCTCATATTGGACATAAGTCTGAGGATGATAAGTCATACAGAAGGTCAGAACAGTTTTCATAGTTTTTTTGGAGACTCTCCCAGAACATAGAGGGGAATCATATATCTCGATCGGATACAATCGATAGTGGTACACCATGCAGCCTTACCACATAACTGATTTAAATTCTTTCTTGGTGATTCAATGAAAATCGCTTATGAATTTCAATGAAGTGTGCATCCATTGAAATATGATCCACAACAACCTATATAACCTTGTTTCCATTACATGTCTTTGGAATTATAATGATAAATTCCATGGTGATTTTCTCGCATTTCCATGTTGTTATGGTAAATCGTTTCATTATCCCCCTTAGACTTCTGCCTCTCAGACATCATTTTCTAAGATACCAACCACTTTTATGTACACTCAGTGAACTCGTTCTTCATTTTATCCCAAAAAAAATCTCTCATAGATCTCTAATCATATTTTAGTTTTGTTGGTGAATGGAGATATTTGGACAATGTGAATCATCAAAAGGGTCATTCATTAACTCCTAATTTGATGGAACATATATTAGTTGTCCAAATATCACAACTACTTATTTTTTAACAATTAACTATAAGGATTTTCCCATTGGATTTATTTCTATTTATTATAAATTCACACATCATCCATTTGAGCATCCTTTATCCATTCCAAAATAGATGGTTGAGCAATCATTTATTAAAGGATTTAGTATTTTTCCTTCTTTCTGAACCACATGTCCATCTTCATCAAATCAATGAAAATTGGAACCTTTTCAATTCTAGTCAATAATATAATTTTTGGGTCCTATCTACATAAAGCCTCTTCCATATTGATTACTTTCTAAGGGTGGTAACAGATTGAGCCATTATAGTATTCTATCACATCTAACCATCTTCAATTTTTCATATTCACCCTTTATGTGCCAATATATACATAACGCATTTTTGATCTATATATATTTCACACATCTCTATAGAGCGATTTTATCGCCAAAAATTTAAATCGAATGTTACTTCGGCCCACTCTAGATCAGGTGTTTCATAGCTTGTCTCATTAACATTCAATTTCCTTGTAGTAGAGCCAATGAATTTATCATTTGGCATCAAAAGTCACACATGACCTTCTTCTAAGTATTAATGAGTAACACAAAATGTTCTCCACTTGTGGGTAGTGTGAGAACATTCAAAGCTGTAAGACTTTTTTCAAATCCTTGAATCTATATTCTCATTCATCACTCCATGAAAACATGAATCCTATTAATGATATCATGGTAAGAGGTTTTGAGAATATTGAGAAATTTCTGACCCATCGTCCATAATATCCATCTAGCCCACATAAACTATGGATATCAACCATATATGTTGGCCTCAACCATTCAACAATTTCATTTTTCATTGAGGGATGCATTGATATCCCAATCCATGTGATGATATGACATAATAATGAAACATCTTTCAACTAAAACTCACACTTGTTGTACATTCCATAGTTCTTCCCCTTTTCTATGGTCTCTAGTATAGTTCTTATATGATTTTGACTCTCCTCATTTATATTATAGTATATTATAATATCATTAATAATGACAACCAAATTTTTTTTCAGTAACCTCTAATGACTATATTCACCAATTCCATATTTATTTGTCAATAATTAGTGGGTCTGAATGGCATTACTAAGAATTGATAGTACTGAAGCCATGTACGAAAAGTTTCCTTGGGGATATCCTCTTTCTTCACCCATACATGGTAATATCCCAACTACAGATCCACATTGCAGATTTATTGTGCTCTATGTAGCTGATCAAAAAAGTAATCTATTCATGGAAATGGAGACTTGTTCTTTATCGTGTTTTTGTTGAGCTAAGGATAATAAATTCAAAGGCCCATTGACCCATCATTCTTTTTGATTAATAGGACTTGTGCATCCTATATTGAGGCATTTGGTCACATAAACCCATTATCCAAAATATATGTTAGTTTTTTTTACTCTTCATGCTCCACAAAATCCATTCTATATGGAGTCATTGATATTGGAAAAGACCCAAGTTTAATATTAGTCAATAATTAAACATATATTCTAGGAGGAACACAAGGCAATTCCTATGTAAACTCTTTAGTCAATCCCCTCACAATAAGTGAATCTTCAGGGATGGTTTCTTTCATATACTCAATTATCTGAACAAGATCAGCATGCTCATAGGGTAGTAATATCCAAGATGGATATGATAGTGATAAAGATGATTTATCCTCTTTCATGAACTTGTATAAAATTGGGGGTAAATTTTCCACATGGAGAGTGAAATCCGTCTCATGAAAATTTATGTTGTCTTTATATAGTAAAAGCCAAACCATGAAAAGAATTGCTTCAAATTTCACTAGACGAAGTATTATGAGGTTTTCTGGGATTTTCAATCCACAAATTCTAATAGTGGAAGAGCAATATTCATTGGAAGAAAAAATTTCCCCTTTATTCATTCTTAGTGACATCTCTACATCCATGATTTTTTATGGTGTTGTTATTTTCTATTAAACATTCAGGATATAAAAGAATGTGTAAAAGCTGAATCAAATGTTACATTCACTATTAATGAATGAATAATAAGCATACATGTCACCACATCAGTGTCGAGATTTTCTTATGCGGTAGTGATGGATAAAACTCTCCCTAGCAACCTTGGATGATGTTGGTTTCCACTAAAAACCCTTGGCATTGGCAATTGGTTTTAAATATTCACTAGTTATTTGTATTTGAAGCAATAACAAATGCATTGAGGATCGAGTAAAGAATTTATTTCCTCTAATATAGCTGTGGGTTTTTCTCGTCATCGATTAATGGTCGGTTTCCCTTATGTTCGATATATATATCACTTCATCTCCCCTTTTAGGAAATTTCTAGGGTGCTTAATTCTGCACCTTTGGCATGTGGAGTTATTTAATTTATTAGCATTGCAGGATTTATCCATCATACCAACAAAATTAGAGTCCAATTTCAACTTCTTATCCCCATGATACCCCTAAGATTACCTGATATCTATTTTTACTTTGAAGGAACATCGTTCAATTTTCTCTTAGATATCGATGTCACAGAACGCTAGGGATTTATGTAGGCTATGATTTATCCCACCAAGTTGTGGTCATCCTTTCATTTAGGGGTATCAACAAAGCTGGAGGCATATAATGAAATACTTGTAATGTTTTCCTCCCACACTCAGACTGATTCATCGATTTTTTCATTAGGGCAGGGAAATCCCTTTACATATTATGTCAGAGAGTTCTTGGAAAATATTTATATAAAATAAATCTCTAGAAATCCTTCAATTCCAACACATCAATCTCTACACTTGTCTTAGTAATTTTTGATCAATGTCCAATATTGATAAGATTTTCCATCTATAATATAAGTAGCTAGAAGAACCTTCTCTTGTTCAGATCATTTAAAGATGTAGAAAAACATCTCAATGGATTTGATCCATTGTTCAACGATTGACAGATCAGATGATCTATTTAATGTCGGTGGGCTTTGTCTCATAAATCTCTCGATCGTGGCTTGTTATATCTTAAAGGTGGTCATTCGTATTAACCCATGATTATATTCAAACAATGAGTTAACTAAGAGAAAATCATGGAAATATTTTTGATTCCTGCTTCCATCATATTAGTAATCTCATTAGAACATTCATCACCTTGATCTTTGAGTCAGTTGTTATCATGATTCATCCTTTTACCATCCATTGGAAGGATGAAAAGGAATGTTAGTGGTAACACATAACAGAGAATCCAATGAATAAGAGGAATATCTAATGAATTACATTTATTTCATTAACTTACGAATTTATATGATTCAATATATGTTATTCATGAACCACTTCCCATCATATATTATTAGGTTCAATTTTTTAATTCCTTTAATAATGGTTTGTACAATGATTATGAATTTACCAAAGCATATCCCCCTAGAACATCGAACAAATAGTGCAATAAGTCCCGTTTTTTCGAATTTCTCATTCGAGTCTTGTTCAATGCGGTGTTTTCATGTCTCACCTCTAGGTATATCTGGGATAGATATACCTCTACTTTACTTATCTTTGTAGGGATGTATCTTATTGATAAACCTCATACTATATAGTCACAAAAATTTTGTGTTTTCTTTTTTTACATTGTATTATAATATAGGCATTCAATAGGGTTTTCTCATGGTAATCCCAAAAATAAGTTAACATCTACATGAAATACAAACTATTACAGCCATTCTCTTTATTACACACTTAATCACGATTTATTACCTGAACATGCACTTAAGACAACTATATGCATCAAGACGTATTGTGTCTTGAGAAATTAGTAACATTACATGAAAAATTAAGACATAAACTAAAGCATCTATATTGAAAACTTCTTCGCATGACCACAATATTCTTTCTTACATATCATTGAATAGGATAACCATAGGACATACATAAGAAAAAGAAGAGCTGTAAAGCACAGAAAGAAAGTAAAGAAGGCATAACATGAGAAATAAATGAATTGTTATGAATTATGAATATAAATGGATTATATGAGAAGACTGAACAAAAATAAATAATATTGAATGTTTATTATATCATGGAAATGTGGGAAAAACATTTAACATGATATTATCAGGATTAAAGGCTCATTGCACACAGTGGTTGAGTAAAGCCTCACTGAACATGAATTAATAAGAGTAAACACTCATTGAACATGAATTACCAAAATTAAAATTTCATTGAAGATTAATTAGCATGATTCAACACTCAATGAAGATTTTGTATCATGAAACTATTATTTACCCAATACATTAGAGGGATATCAGGTCTCTCCTTCCGTAATCACTTAATCTCATGCATAAGTGTACCACATAGATCATATAACATGGATTCATTAAATATCATAATTTATTTAACGAATAAGAGATATGGAATACATTAATGTTTATCCTCAATCAACGGGTTCATATCCTTAAATGTGAATACCATTGATAGAGTAATGGGTATGGTATTTACATACACGATGAATTTGGCATGGGAAATTTTTTAGTCTCATCATCAACATAACAACATCAAATAGAAATCGTAAAACTGGATGATTAGAGGGAAAGTGGTGTCTCATTATTTATTTATGAAAATAATGGTAAGGGGTTAATTTAACATAATATCCCAACATATTTCATGGAATATAGGTGCATAATAAAATCAAATTGCATTAAATTAATTGAGGAGAGAGAAATCCCTTATGGAACTTCACAATGGTAATGGGTGTTATTGGAGATATTAATGATAGATAAAATGGAATCCCATCATTCAAACATTAATAGGGTTGTATAGGGGATTGGAAAAATCATACCCCAAATTTTTATATTGAAAATATAATGACCCTACAATATAAGGAAACATGGACATAAATAAGGAAGGACGGAATGTGAGGATACCTAACATGAGTGTGTGAGATCTATAACTTAAGGAGGTGATTCAATAATGTTATTACCATCCTTGGGAGGGCTATAGTGATTGGAATTTTAAGTAGTTATGTTATCAAATGGTTTTTATTTATGTGAAGTGGGTGCATGGGTGAGATTATATAGTCAATTAGAGGGGAATTCATTAATATTTCACAAACATAGTTTCTAGTATCTAAACATTTAAATATTCAAAACCACGAACCATATCAAGGTTATGCCATTGGTTTTTTCCAACGAGGAGTGGAAAACAATATTTCATAAGTAAAATGGCATAAAATATTGAAATATTAGGCTTTATTATTTGGAGTTGAGTCACATTACCATGGACATTATTTTAAAAAGATAAAATATTTTATAAGTCTTGGAGGGTCCACTAATGTATTTAAATATTTGTAAAACACATCTAAAATCACATATATTGAAGGTAATATAAATATTAGGGAATATCTGTTTTGTAGAAATTTATTAATCTAATATTGGGTCATTATGATATGTTAAAACACATTATATATTTATAAGGTATTAAATTTTTACCCAAAATTGAGATTATCCCATAAAAATAATGAAAAACTAACCATTGGATAAATTTGACATCTATATTTCAAAAATAATATTCATTTTATCTAAATAATTTTTTATATATGTAAATTTTTTCTATTAAAATAATCAGTGATATTTATTGAAAATTCATGGTTTTTGACACAATAATTTTTCAATCCTTAATAAAAATTATAATTTTATTAATAAAAATTATATGATAATCATTATTTAATAAATAGTAATTTCGTAATAGCATTTTATTAAAAATATTATTTAATTCAAAAATCCATTAAATAACAAAATTAATTTCTTAATTGAATTTAGATATTAACTAAAAATAATATTTGTGAATTAAAACTCATTTACAAAGTAACAATAATAAAAATAATGTATATTATTTTTTTTATACAAACATATAATGCACATAATCATAATTTTAGTTTCCTGTTATATATCCCTTTAATACCAAAGTATATTCCTTATGATTATGGTTTGCGATGGTAGGGCTTTCAGGGGGGTTTTTGGGAATCATGGTTTGGTACGTGATCTCGATGAGCATGAACTTCTCCCATTAATAGTATATCTCATGCTTTTGTGTTTCGATATAGACTTGGAATTGGCCTATGGAAAAGCCCAAGAATGATAGTTCAATGAAAATATGAGATAAATGGTCTTAAAAAGGGAAAATGTTATTGTTTGAGGCCATCAATTCCTTTTTCTGTGTCACAAGGATTAGTTAAAACCCTATATACTTGGCATGTGATCGTTGTTCAATAACTATATTATCAACAGTAATGATACGTAAAGGTTATTTAAATTTAAATAAAAAAAATATCTTGTTTTTTCCATATCCATAAGACATAAAAATAAATAAATGAATGGTAATTTTGTTCATGATTGTTCGGGTTGTTACACAACAACACTTAACATCATAAAAAACCTCTATAAAAGAAAATTCTTTCTAAGTAAAAGTAATCAGAAAAAAAATCATGCTACTTTCTTATCAATAGAATATATATAATTAAGGCATATTCATGTTTATAAAAAATTTCACTAGAGGAAATTTCCTATAATATGTCTACATAGCCAAGTTCAATTCTATTTAAAACATTTCCATTTATATGAATCATTTTAAAAATCCTAAACCAAGGGAAAGACCTATCATAATTTTGTGGTCATACCATATAAAACCAATTTATTGATTTAATCATGAATGATATTTTCATCTTGCAAAATACAACCCATGTAATCAATTCCATTTATCACATTCAATTTATAAAAATGTCGGAAACCCATTTTGTAATCTCAAAGAGCGACTTGGGAGGTGACAAGGGATACAAGGAAAATCCTACTTACTAAATTCAACCTATAATAGGTCCAAACACATAAGATGTATTTTTTGATCAAATTAACATTCATGATTAATGTGAAAAAATGATTAATAATCAAATCCCTAATCCAATTAAGCCTTTTGAGAATACAATTCATTCTACATTAAGGAGAAATTTCATGTTCAAAACCATATTGGTGCCCATATAAAGTGATTAAAACCTCCCAAATATCAAAAAAATCTCAATATACATGTATTTATAAGAAATGGTAAATTTTATAGGATGAAATCAATTAAAATGTGACCCTCAAAAAAGACATCATGTGGCATAATGGATGAATTATGAAAAATAAAAACTCAATTGGTAACGACATGATAACATATATAAAGGGTATATATGATGCCTCACTCGACATTAACATCAAATTATGGGGAATTTTGAAGATATCTCAGAAAAAATCCAACACATTGAGAATATAGAAAATTATATTTCACCAAAACAGAAAGATGGAACAATAAGTAAACTATAATTGGATTTAAGAGACTAGGTGAGAAGACTAAAATTGATCCAATTCTTTTGAAGGATTGGTGAATGGAGAACATATAAGAAAGTTTCTTTAATTCAATAATTGAGAGATTTTGAAACTCAATGGGGAGGAGAACAAAAACTAGAAACTGTATGGATATATAAAAGAGTCTAGAGGGTAAAAACATAAGTGAGTATGGGAGGGGAATTACATTTCCCACCCAAATAAGGGGGTGAACAGTTCAAGGACATGGCTTGCAAATTTTGTGCAAACACTGCACTATTCAACTATTGAAAAAAAATCAATTGATAGACATAAATTTTCCTAGAGTCACATGGTTACAAAAAAATGATGCAACTTTTGATGTGTCATTGTTTTATCCATCACAGTTATGAATTAATTTGTGGCTTCAGTGACACTGTTTAATATAACAATATAGCCAGTTATTTTGGCAATTTTTTCTAGAACACAGGGCTCTGAACTACCCCGGACAGTCATGGGATTTTCATTAGGTCCTATCACACATTATCAATGATTAAAAAAATGTTTCAAATTTTAAAACAAATGATTCATTCCATTGTGAAAGTAAGTCTCATTACCAAAAGACTGAGATGGAAATGGTACATTACAGAAATCATTATATATAAGAGGCGATGAGGGAATCTGGAGAAGTTGTGCTGGAAGAACACCCATATCTATTACATAGTTGATATTCTAAAAAAAATTTGAAACATATTTTATATGTTGGAAAATTTTAATTCCAAACATTAATTAAAATAATTAATCAATTCATTCTAAAGAAATAATGACATAATATACATAGATTTATTCATTAATGTTGTTAAAACTTAAAATGGAAATATATATTATTTTAATTTGATGAGATGAATTTCATTTTAAAATTTTTATTTTAAAATTATCGTAAAATGAATTATTGATATTTTTAATAAATTGAATACTTTGGCATGGATGGAGAAAAATACCGATTTTACGAATTAGTTATATTTTATGATATTTTAATGATACAAAAATAACATTATTTATTATAATGTCTATTTTATAATCTTATTATATATTTAATAAGTTATAAAATTAATAAAAAACTTTAATTTCACACATAGAAATTTATGCATAACATTTTGGGAATCTAAGGACTGTTGTTTATTCTTACATAATCAAGTATTCACAAGGTTTCATTTGATTTAGGATTATTTTTTTCAAAATAATTGTCATTTTATTTAACATGATTCAAATAATTAAAATATAATTAATAGTATACAGTTTTTTTAAATCAATTTTTATTCTTAAAACAATAATTTTTCCAAAATTGGATCTTGTTGTGTTTAAAAACATATATTATATGTAGTTTTTTGAAAATTTTAAATTGAATCGTATAATATTTGTTAAATATTTTTAATAATAAAAATTAAAATTAGGAAATTATGTAAATTTAATTTGTGTTCATAATGAATAGTAAATGCATTAAATATTTTTCACATTGATTAAGGATAAAATGGGTTTATAGGGTATACATAATGTGTTACTACTTCAACATAACATTGAGCACCTACACAAAGTCTTATTTTTTTGGATTTTATTTTCATACACTTATCATGGTCAAATATATTGTAATATATAGCCATATTGCAACATTAATCGGTATATTATATAATAAACATTCATGTATTTACATGATTTCGACCGACCTCATATAAAAAAGAGAACTCACCCCCAACTTTTATCTACTATACATGAGAAACTTATCTGTACAAGTATATACCCAAATTAATTCCCAACATCCCTTATCATATCCTAGATTTCTTAGTCTCACAATAATACCACGTAAAAAATAATTAATTTGTAATCAAAATGAGGTTACCAAAAGAAGAGGTATATGTTCATAACAAGATTATTCCAGTTATTTTCTTCATAAAAAATATAAAAAAATTTAATAAATATAATAAAATAATTACAATAGTATATTAACTAATCTTATATGATTCCATTTTAATGATACATCCATTATCTAACTCCTTTTATTTTTATGGATTTTGAAAACATCTATCATGTATTCATATGGTCTATTATCTCCACATATTGACGTAATTAATTTTCCATCACCAGTTTACATGGATACTTATAAACATTTAACTAATGAATATATAACATATTTATGAAATTTTTATTATTATTAAAATATAAAATATCATATACCTTATTTCCCATAAATAAATTACAAAATGAAATCATTGATCTTTCATACGTGTAGACTACCACCTCAATGATATAACATAGACAGTTTTTATATTACCACAATGAATTAATAACTCTAAAATTGTATATAATTTAAAATTTTATATTACTAAATTTAATAAGAACTATATAATGGAATCATTTCATAACATATTTATCCTTGGAAAATATGCACCTGTAATTTTGGAAAAAATTGACCAGACAACCTTATGTTGTCAATGTAATCAACATAAACACAATGAATGAATTATATGTGACTACGAAAGTACCTTAAAATGATTTATATTTGAAAAAATTTCATAATGAAGTATTTTATTAAATTATATTGATTAATTGGGAGGATATAATGTGTCTAACCATGGAGATGTCTTATGTATGGGTATATTCTACAATATAATTTTTACCAGATAGTTTATGTTTACATTTACATTGAAGGAAATTATAAAATCTATATCTTTTAAACTCCACATATTTTTTTTACACATTTTATCTCTGAATTATAGATTTTTTCATTTAGGATTACTCTATTTTTACATAGTTGTTTTTTATATTTTTTTTAAATAAATGATGACCTTATTTGAGCTTTAATCGATTAACACTTTCTTCTATGTTTCATAGAATGTTTTCAAAGATGTTCTTTTATATAAGAAATTGTTATTCCGATTTACTTTCAACCCTTTGTTACTTTCTCATTAATAATTTAATATTAATCATACACCATTTTTTGAATGAAATACTTTTGAATTTCTACCCAATCTAAGAAAGAAAATATTTTTAAATTTTCAAAATAAATAGTTTTTACTATGATAATAAATATTACCATAATTAATGAATATTTAATGAGATTCAATCATTATTTTCAATGAAAATACTTCACCAAATTCTAAATTAATTTTTATTTAAAACATAATAAAATAAAAAGGTTATTTTTCTCAAGTGGTCAGATAAGGGCTCAAATATTCTATTAATTATATTTTAATATATGTAAATATTATATAATTATTATTATAATTTCCTAGGTATAAACTCTAATGATACCATCTACTTTTTTTGTATATGTATTTTTATCATGTTTCTTTTTTTATTTACTAGAGAATATTTTCATTTCATATTCTTGTTTGTTTATATGAATTTTTTTACTGATTATGCTCCCAATTTTTATCTAATTATTTCTTATGATAAATTATTTATACATATTATGTTATAGGTATAACCAATTATATCATCTCTATACATAGATTTATCACTTGATACAAAATAGTTTTTATATTTTTCATCTGATTTAAATCTTTAGATATGATGTCTTGTAGTCATGTCATAGTGATAAGACTATGTTTTTGAAAGTAGGCATTCTATCATTATGAAACCAATTATTATTTTACATATTATAATTTATAATGTTATATCATCCATGGATATATTCCACTTTTATGATATTAGTTTTATTGAATATTTATATATTATTTATCTCTAAAATATTATCCATTATTTATTTATTATATAATATCTTGTGTTTAATGATTTACCTTAAAAAAAATAAGAGCTCAGCCATTATTATGTTTTATTTTCCATGGGATACATGGAAGGTATCTATGAATGATTGCAATTATTTACATAATTATATAAAAAATTTCACAAAAATTATATGTGGTATTTTATAATTCCCAACACAATGTTAAAATAATGAATATATTTATTCTATAAAGACTACTAAAATATTCATTCAATTAGGATGTCATCTATTGAATCTTGTTCCAATATTGTAATATAGAGACCTATACTGAGTTATATGAGGTTGGGAGTTATAGAAGGACTCTGTGATTTTATAGTCAAATATTAATAGTCTAAATATACCATTAGAGAATAATAAGGGTGGATTAAATAAAGGAGTACCATTAATAATTGTGATGAGGGGGATACCCCAATAGAATTCTAATTGGGGTGAAATATTTTTTATTTTTAAATTAAATCAATAGAATATGAAATTAATACTTTGAGGAAGAATAATAAATTTATTTTGATATCCGTTGATACTTTAAAAGTTACGACTTTCAATGATATGGAAATGAAGTTCACTGTGAATATGTTCGGACTCAATATAATCTTTGAAATAAAATATAATATGCTTGATATTATAGTAACAAATATATTACTAAGGAATATAAGGTAAAAATTATTAGGTTGGAAATGAGGGAGATACAATTTCCTTGATGAACACACATTTTGAGATTTAAAATTCTATCATGGATAATAGTGAAAGTTACAAAAAACTATTAATGTTTTTTTATTAAAATTAAGAATATTTTTATTTCTGAATTATATCATATAAAATTATCATAGAAACTCAAACTGGTTATCAAAATTGTGCTAATGGTAAAAATAAATGGAAGTAGGTGAAAAAATAACCTAATAATTAAAGAACACACTATTTAAATTCTTGTGGTTGAATAGATAACACAAAAACATTGAGTATTGGAATAAGATTGTGATGAACATCAAGTGGAAGATCAATAATAAATAATTAAATAATGGTTCAATGCACGAGGATGTTAAAAATAAGAATCAAAAATAATTTTAGAGGAACGATTAATGGAAAACAACTTAGGAATCGTGTTTACAATGAATGATACTTTTATTTAATGGAATATCTTTTTTATGGGGGTGACTATGGAAAAAATTTACATGTGTTGGTAATATAAACCACTCTATAAAAATTGAATGGTATATGAGGTAAGGGGAAGTCAACCAAAAATATTAAGTGGCACTCCATTTAAAAAATTAATGAGAACACGAAATTACCAAATTCATGTAATTATCTTGAGAAAATATGAGGTAGGTTTGATAAATTAAAAAATAATAATAGTGTATCATAATACTATAAAAACAATTTCACAGTAATTGGAATAAAAAATTTAACAATGGGAAGAGTGATAATGAAATATAATTTTATATTATTGTAGTTAATAAACCCAAGGAAGTACAAAATCCTTTAATACTTGATAGTTAATACTCATTTAAAATGTTCAAAATTAAATAACTCTTAAATCAATAACATTGTTATGATATGGGACTTTTAAATTTCTAATACGATGGAACACTTGACATTAAATGTGTTCGGTGTACCAATATTACAAGATGAAACTGGAATAATGAAATGTTTTCTTTATTCATGAGTTGAGACAAACTACCATAAGATTTTATCAACTTAGTGAAAATGGGAATGATATAATCCTTAACAAGATTGGATGTTTCATAAGTTATTTAATGGATGACATCGTGATCATAAAATGATGATTAATGAATGAAAATTTACTTTAGATTTAAAATAACTAATGTTATTATAGATTTACTATATATGAAAATATATTTTTTTGGAAAAGAATACGAATCCATTTGTGTCCAAAGTACTTGAAAAATATTAAAAAATATTTTTTTATTGATTCTAAATAAAATTTATCCTTAATGTACCAATAATTGTGACATATGACACAAAGGAAAAATAGTGACCAAGAATTACGTGGTGGCGGAGAAAAAACTGATGAACCATCTAGAGTTTATACATATATATGTGTAATATCTATTGAGGTTGAATTGAAATAATAGTGATAGTTGTTTCGGTAAATAGGTATGTGAATTTATACACATGAATAATGTATATTTTATCACAAGTATCCACAATCTCTTGAGATATTTATGAAATTTTATAGGTTATGTGAAAATAAAACTAGATGATCTATCAAATGATTTTGGTTCAAAAATAGACCTGAATTAAAGAATGTATAATTTGTGGAATTTCATGATAAATATGGAATATGTATGAAATATGGTGCTCTATGTGTTGGGTATGGAACCACTAATCAATGGAATCAATCATTTGGAAGCATCAAACATGGAACAATGTTGTATAACATTATAGATCCGAATTAATATTCTTCCGCTATGTGTCATGAAATAGGAAGAAAAAACACCCCATCCATGATTAAAAATTTTCATGTACACCCCAAAAAAAACTAGTAAGGAAGATTAAAAATCTGAACAAATGGAACACCAATATTATATATGGTTTAGCCAAATTTTTTATACATGATGAATTATAGAAATTATTTAGTTAATATTGTAAAAAATAATTACAATAGTGAATGTAAATAAATTACACATAATGTTATCCTAATATTATAGTTTGACCTAGTCTATGAAAAAAATGCATTACCTTTTGATTTTTTTTGTGATGGTTCACCCATGATTGAATACAGACATAGTACCACAACCTTGACTGAATTTCATATTAAACACGGTATACATCTAGAAACTCGGTGTGTTCTCCTAATGTAGCCATATTATGAGAAATTATATAATCATCGTAAATATAAATACCATCTTATATAACATAAAAATATTTCTGTAAATCAGATGAATCCATGTCCTTCATCCCACTATAATCCTCATTTTTTCTCTTGATTTATCTTCTTCAAATTTCATTATTTTCAGACATCTAGAATTTAGCAACAAATTTAAAAAAAAAATTATCTATCTTCATTATTTGAATTATATATATAATCCTCATAAACAACCTCACACATATCAAGATAATTGTTTAAAAAAATTAAACTATCAATCCTCCAAATGAGAATCATTTTCAAGCATCACTACCAAGTCCTTTTTCAGTACCCCCAAATCTCTTCTTCCCCAAATCATCCTTTGTCAATTCATATTTCTCCCAATATGATGTCATTTGTTTAAAAATTAATGCGTCATATTATAAACCTGGAATAATTAGACTTTAACCTTGTTTATGGTAAATTATATAGTAAAAACACACTCCAACTTTTGTAGATCCAAAACATTATCCTCCAACAACATCTGTTTGATATAGTTTTAAATGAACACTTGAATGATACATTGAATTTTTCAATATTTATATCTAAATTATTTAATCATAAAACTAAGTCCCAAATATTTTATTTATTATGAAATTCTATAATAAACCCTTATTTCTAATTAACACCTTCCTAGATTTGAAAAGTGAGACATACTCAAATTCTATTTTTAAAAGTGAAACTGTCAATCAAATCTTGGATATCAAAATAATAGTTGTGCCTCCAATTGAAAACACATACAAAATGGTGATCCTCAATGTCTATATATCACCCTCATACTATAATTCTTCAAACCCCGACAGTTATATATTTTTTAGATATAGAAAAAAACATACATATCCATTGAGTTATCAAATGATTAGTTATCCCTGATAGGTCAAATACCATAATGGGGGTGGATCAATGTATCCAAGTTTAAAAAATGACACCTTCTGATATTTCTTATTTATTAAGAAAACACTCTTCTTTTTTTTCTTAAAAAAAAGTATAAATAAAAATTAAATCATGCATATTAAATAGATATTTTACATGGTTCATCCACAATGAGATAAAACCAAAGATCATAAATATTAAATGTTCCTATATACCAAATCCACTAAATTTTGCTACTATTAGAATAGTTGAAGTCGAATCTGTGTCCCTTCTGGTTCCCTACCATTCCCAATTTATAATGGTCATTACACAATTAACTGATGTGTTCTCTCAATTCCTTTAGATGATTATTCTTTTGAATATATGAATAACTATAGTTAACACATTATTTTTTGCATCATGAATTCCAACATTAATTCAAATGATAAATAAAAAATTTCCATAAAATTAATAGTTAATCCCATATGATTAAAAAATGATACACATTAAAAAAAACCTTTTATAACTGTTGTCAAAACTACCAAAATTTTCTTGATTCTTTTCAAATCTCTGAAATAAAATTTCTTCTGTAAAACTCAAAAACTGTTGTAATAATTTCTAAATTTCAGGAAACTCAAAACTATTTGTGAATCATTTGAATTCATGAAACTGCATTCATTTTCATATCTAATGATCTTATTAATCCAGAACACATAAAAATCATTCCAAAATTCCTTCATGAATTAAAATACATAGGATTTTCTCTTTGTATTCTTCTCTTTAAAGGAGGGCGATAGTCTCCAAATTATAAATGTTACCTATGATTTCTGAAACTATCATTATCACCACCACCTTTTCATGAAACTCTTATTACATGTTCAAGAAATTCCATAACTTTTCCACACATTAGAAAAATATTCCACAATAAAAACATCTTTTAATTACAAAACTTACTATCTTTATTCATTTAAATAATATATTTATCATATAATTTATAGCATTATTTCATTCAAAAAACATCTTATAATTGTATGAATTTATATATTTTTCATATATGGATCAACATCCTTTTGAAAAACATTATTTCATGAATATAAAAATTATCATAGAAACTAAAATTTGTTAAACTCAATTCCATTACCATATATCCATGACGTTCTCCAAAAAATAAATCTTTCCAGAAATATGACACGTTTTTCAAATATTGGAAGAAATAAAATTTTACAACCCTGGGAAACGACACCACATTGTAAAAAAAATTTCATATACAACATCTAGAACTTCTATACCTCTACATGAAGCTTTTCCAGCATACCTAATCCATAATCCTATTGTAAATCCACTACTATCCTTTTTAACAAACTCAATCAACCCCAAAATATTACAGTGTTAACTTGAAGTATTTTTTCTCAATGATATACTAGTTTGAGATTTTTAACAACACTTCTCCCCTTAATACCCCTTTAAAACATCTTTCATATTATAACAAAATTCCTTTATTATGATACTAGAAAATTAAAACTATTTTACTAAACACACACTCTATGCCCATATGATCCATGCATGGCTTGATAAACAAGAGTAATATAAATTTTTCATCCATATGACACTTAATTCCCAAAAAAACAAATAGGTTCATTTAAAACACCATATTTTCTTATATATAACCTCTGATTTATCATATGTATCATTTTAATATTTAAATCTCCCCCTACATCATTGCTCTCTAAATTAGCTTCTCCCAAATCCTGGATAAAATTTTTCCCACAAATTGTTACTAACACATGAGTTCACTACTTTGTGGCCAAAACCTAAAAAAAACAAATAATTACCTTAGAAAAAACCTCTAATACCATTTCGATAGGGGGATACGCTTCCCTATTTATGCAATTGTGGAGAGTCGACTAACCTTTAATATCATGAAAGTAGTATTAGAATAATTATTCAGGTATCTCCTTCATTAGAATATTTGAAACCTATAATAATGTAGGTATATACACACACATCCCTAGCCCATGGTCAACATTATCAATGATAAATTGATTCATCATTTCAATTTGAACTATCAATGAGTGGTGGAATAGATTTTTTTAGGATTTGTATCACTTGATAAATCATAGTGGATTATGATTTCAGACATCACTTTAAAACTCATATAATCAATATAGTTCTTCATAAAAATAAATTCATCTATTATTAAGTATCTATAATTTTTTTTTATTATTACGTGCTAAAAAATACTATATTTTTTCATTGAAAGACAATAAATACACAATCTACCAAGAAAAAATACACCATGTGATGTTTATATTATTTCATCTTAAAATATGGACAAATATAAATTTCTCAAAACCAATAAATATTATTTCTATTATTCATTATAATACAAAACAAAATCTATTTCCCCTTCATTTACCTATGTATTCATTTTTACTATGAGCAAGCTGGTTTCATGGGATTTCATTGATACTGCAATAAATTTCATGTGAAAAAACAATATAGGGATGACTGTATTTTAAGTACAATAAATATCCAATGATATAATTCTATTCATTGATATTATCTTCTTTGAATTCATCTTATAGTGATAGATTCATCAAACATTCCATCATAGTTTTCATTTCCATAGAATTATCATTTCCAAATCTTATCACAACCACTATGGAATAATTTTATAGGGAAATGAGTGTTTCATTTCGTCCTTTCATCACCTTCAAACAAAATGATAACATTAGTTTACAAGTTATATATATTGAAACTAATTATTCATTAATTATATGAACTATTGGAACTCTGGTTCATATAATCCACGAAATATTGTGTCGTCAACATGCACGAGCATTGTTATATTTTATGTTGTAGACATTGTTGAAATAGAGATTGTAATCTACTTCACCATACTAAAAACCAAGTTTCTTCCAAAACATATCTAGTCATGAATAACACACAATTTGTGATTTATTTAACCCATATTGTTCCTTCCATAGAATAAGAGTTTTTTCTAAGATTCATGGACAATAAAAACCATATGGTGGATCAATGAACACTACTTATTTCAGAACACCATTCAAAAATTAGTACATAACATCCATCTGGAAGGCATTGAAATATTGTTTCTCTATAATGGATAAGAATAAGAAAACATTATACAACCATAAAGCATGTGAGAATATATCACCAATATTTATTACCTTGATCAGGGAGTATCGATTGTACAATAGTCATTTGTTTCAATTGTCAATCCTTCTTCATTTATTTTTTTCTGGAAGGCCCATTTGTCCCTGAGGACATTCTTATATATTGGTCTCACAAAAATCAACCGTGTTTGGTTATTTTCAATTTGTTCGTACTATTTGTTCACATATTGAACCTAGTTCCCAACATTATATTCTTCATCAAAACATTAAGGCTCTACCTAGGATACGAAAGATTCCTGGTAAAGAGGATTTATTTTATGTGTTTTTAGATGAACAACATGATCACCGATGATATATTTTTTTACCAATATCAAGTTTACTGTTTTTCTTTTGTGCTGATATATAATTTAATTCATCCTTCTCATCATTATTATCCTATTATGAATCAATATTTTATACTTCTTCGAACCATACGTTTCGTAGATCCTCATCACTATCATCATTGAAATTTTCATTGTATTTTTTTATAATATATTTATTTTCTACTATGGTGGCATCATTGTATAAAAACACATTTCCCATCCACTTATTGTAGAATTAATATTATTTTATTTTTACAAAGTAAACATGAAACATCTCATCTTATCTATAAGACTCATTCTTTTTATGATTATCCTTATTGGTTACATCCAAATATTGGAATGTATTTTTTTGTACTGTTATATCTATTCCATAACATATATTATGTCTTTTATTAATTAATAAAAAATAACACCCTATTGAATATATATATAATGATGTTAATATTTATTCCTTCCTAAATTATATTTCTGTTCCTTCCCAATATGAATTGATCTGCACATGATGTTTAGGATCCAATTTCTCTTATCAAAAACATCAGTTTGTTGAAAAGTTCTCATTGATGAAACCTAGTTCCTTCTCTGTTTTTTATCACATCAGCATCCACCTCTCTGTTTATTAATTTCATACAATTTATAGTTTAATGCTTCAAAATATTCTGATTAAGCACCCTTTTAACAATGCTCGGATATTTTGATATAAAAAACATCATAATTGTTGGAAAGGAATAATATTCATGTAATCCTTTTTAAATAATAACTAAAAAACATAATACATCTTCCTATCAATGTATCTTGGTGTGATAAGTTTACAGATATCATTATTCACTGATTCAACCACTCTGGTTAACTTTGGTTATGTTTCCTTTTATGTATTTCAGATAGTATAACCTTGCTGAAAAACATCACATTTGTGAGTATTATCACGTTATATCTTGGGGAGATATCAACCTAAATCAAATTTGACTAGATCTTCCAGTTATGGTTAGTATAAATGACCAATATTATTTTTCCCCAAACTATTTTCATCCTCTTTGGAAATAAACCATATATCCCTTTCTCCACTCCCAAGGTATAGATTCACATTGGTATTATTTATCAATAATAGAACATTACTTTATTTTCCCTTGATGATACAAAACGTATTGGTAGAGCTTATAATATGACCTAATTCACACAATTGACTAACACATAAATGGTTTTGACAAATACCATTGACAATCAAGACAACATCAAATCTCACATACTTTTCCCCCAAATTTGTAATTTATCGAGTCATTAATCTTCAGGTCATCCTAAATTAAACATTTTTCCAAACCATTATTTTCCATTTTTATTCCTGTATCAATATTCATATTTCCAATCACATGGGATGTTCATCAACCATAAAAGATAAATAAACCATAACGATCTTATTCTTTACATTATTCTATGTAACCAACTCCTGCTCTTCTCTTTTCATATTGAAACATCTCATTAAATTCATTCCTATTGTGGATTGATATTCTACGTCTTTCTTGAATTATAATTGACTAGCTACATACTACAGAGACATAAATTGATTTCTATTAACTAAATAACTCTTGGAAATTCCCTTTAATAAAAAGATAGGTTTACCTCAGGACTAACATCTCCATTGTTTAAGAGAAATATCGGGTCATGTGTCTGAATCCTCCACACTATGAATAGTATTCATAAAAAAATTCATGGATGATTAGACAATGTGGATTCCTTTGAATATTATATTCAAATCTATTCCTTTTCTCCATTATAAAATACAATTTAGAAATGAATAAACTTTACCCATAGAGAACACCGAATACGAGCTATATTCATGTTCATCATCGATGCTCTATTGGCCAATCCCTAGAATCCATGATTCTGTTTTGTATCTAAAACCATTTTCAACCTCAGAGTGGTAAATTTTTGTCTGACATTAATCATCAGATATTTCAATTTGTTATAATGCCTTAAACTATCATTTTCATTTTGAAAGGACTATTTATTCTATTATTATGATCCTTTAAGGACTACATTAGATTTTTCGACCATCTTAGATATTTAATTTACTGATGTCATATGGGGATTCCAGATTTTATCTTGGTATTTTAGTTTTTTTAGCAATTAAATGACCTCATCTTTATGTTCATTGATATGTTTTATTTAAACATTTTATGTGTTAGTAAAACCGTCATTCAAATTTTTTTATTATTAAAAATTGGGTTTCTAATCAATTTCCATTTATATGTTCTCTGGAATTAATGTCTGAAGTATTATAATTTCATCCTACATATTAAAATAATCGTCATACAATGGCTTCATATACTCTTCAGAATCATGAACCACTGTTATATATTTCATCATTTTTAATCTCCAAATATCTATCTATGAAATAATGTCATTTAATTTAGAATATAGATCAATCTATCATTTTACATCTACATTATCATTTTTGATTTACCCCCTTGTTTGGGGTCTACCTATCACTTCCACCATATAATTTTCCTAATGATATTTTTTTCACCATCTATTCAAACTTATATTCATTATAACTATCATTCTCTTTTGAAATTAGATTCTTATTATTAATGAAATTTCAATTCTCATTTTTCATACCTTACACATAGGATTACGGAATATTTATAGTAAATTTGACTTTACCTTCATCATCTTCATTGAATTTGTTAGGGAAAATTATAGTAATATTTCCATCCTTTCCCCAACTAAATAGTTTTATAGAATGATTCCACTAGAAAATTCCTTTTCTAATACATAGATTGGAGTAGAGGAATTACATGTCCCCATCTATCACTTCTTCTTCAAAGTCATTTTCAACATTGATACTCTTCATGGTCTTGAATGCCAACATTTAGACTCACTTTTTTCCATATATTAATAATATTTATTTCTTATTATGTATGCAACAAGAGTACTATAAAAATTATCCAATTTCATCTCCATTGGATATTTATATTTTATTAAATGTTTGGTTTGATCCAAGGTATATTTACTCACAAGATGTGCTTAAACTTCTTTAAATCTTCCATAATTTCTCCAAGACCACTGTTTTCTTCAAAAAAAACAATCTCCCCGTCAAAAAATGTGTCTATAATCTCACTAAGGTGCATTCTCTTGTCCTCATACTTTTTTCCACAAAACTATTAATTTAGAATTAGTTATCTTTAATTAGTCCTCATAAATATTTAATATCGATTCCAAATTATAAGTCTTGTACTTAAATAAAATCATCTTACTGTATATATTTTTAGAAAAAACTATTCCTGAGGTATTAATTCTATTGGCGTTAGTATCTAATTCCCTTATGTCTAATTCTAAAGGTACTCCACTTCCCACACTTGTATAAATACCATACATCACATATATATGGACATCCACACCTAATGATATGCATTAGTGTTGTATTTATTTCTTCAAGAACTAAATTTTTTTTCCCTCAAATATTGAAATCCATCTTTTATTAACAACCTTCATTAATATAACTGAGAAAAAAAATACAAAGTGTAACCTTTCCCTAGGATATCAATTATTATCCCAACAAGGTTAAATACACTGCGCATTGGGTTATGGTATATAATAAAAATAAAAAATCCATTTATATATTTTTTCATCATTAATGAATTACTCTTCTCTTCCTTTAACATAAAAAATTATTTACAGAAAAGAAAGATTACACAGGATAATAAATTTCACATGATTCAACTGCATTAGAATACATCCAAGGAGAACACATATGTAATGTTCATAAGTAAAAAATGTACTAAATTTCACAATTATTAAAAATTTCAATGTATAATTATTGTCCCTCCAAGTTCACTACCATTAACACTTTGAAATCTCCTTGGTATTTTAAATGATGTATGCTCACTAATCCTCTAGAAGAGTATTCATTTGATAACTAAAATTAATGCAGTTTACACCCCATCTCATATATAATAAATAACTCATTTACTTCACATGAGGAATTCATCTATAGCATATAATTTCTAGGATATCCGTTCTAATTCTCATAAGATTAACTTTTTCAAATCCCCTTTCTCAACAATCACCAAACATCTCATTTATTCTTAAAACATATCAAACTATCCTGAAATTTGTACATTTCCAAAACATGCAACCTTTCAAAAGTCAATCTAATCCTAAAATAACTCTATATAATTCATAAAACATTAACATTCTACAAACATCTTTATTTCATGGAAATGGTGTTCTTATGAATCCTTCTAGCATAGAAATATTTTTCAGAATTCCTTCATGAAAATAAACCCACTAGGATTTTGTTATGAAATTCACATTTAATATGAGGCGGTATCCACATATTTGTATGTGTTTCCTCTCATTTGTGAAATATTCAATCTCTACACCATCTTCTGTAAAATCTCTTCATACATGTTTTTGAAACTCATAATCTTCATGAAATGTTAAGGAAATTTTTCATTTAATAAAAATCTATAAATATCATAACATTATACCTTTTTTATTTTTAAAATTTATCATCATCATATAACATACCACCTTTTTTAATTTAAGAATATTATCATAATCGTGTGAATTTACCCCTTTTTCTTTTGGGGCTCATTAGTCTTTCCTGAAACATTATTTTGAGAATCTATAGACCCCCCCCCCCCAAACATAATATTCATAAATTCAATGATTTTTACACCATGTACATGAAAATTTTTCTACCAATTATATAACATACATACCTCATCTTGATTCTTTATTAAAATTTCAAGTCAAAATACTCATTAGAACTCCAAAACTGACCTTCATAACATTCCTTTTCAACAAACACAATCAACATAGAAATAATATAAAGATACCTTGAGGTATTTTTTCACAACATGGATTACACAGGAAGAATTTAAAAACTAAAACTATATGTTCAATTTATGGAAATATAAAAACCAATGTACACAAAAAGCATCAAATAACTAATGTAATTATAAAATGGTCTTGTTACTCAATATATTATTTCATTATAGGTGACTTCTACATCATAGTAAAAAATATTATCCTAGGGTTGTAAAATGGTTTTTCAATCTTCATTATAAACCATTCAATAACCTTTAGGATGTGTTCAATATAATTCAAGAACAATGCTCTATATATTTAGTCCCTTTGAATTTACACCACCAAATGTTTTTATAAGATCAAGATACATTATCTTGAATCATCATAACAGTTTAATCTTCATCTAATAAATATATTAGTTTACTACTCTAGAAAATTTATTTTAACTAGATACAGACGTATTATTATGAATCATTAACAATCAAACATATTTTTGTGGAAATATTTATTTTGATTATACTTTACGGATGTCCATTCTAGCACAAAAGAATTTAACTTCGAGTGTCACTACACTGTTAATTGAATAATACTTTTAAGGATCCATTTTATCATTCAAAGAATATAATTTTTCTTTTTATCCCTAAATCAAAATAGATATTCATGTAAATTTTCACATCAATGTCTCCGTGAAAAAAAATATTTTTAACATCAATTTTTTTCAGATTAAACCATTATATGGAAAACATTCTGAGGACTATTAAAATTATAATCTTCTTAATAACCTTATAAAATATCTACAAAATGGTTATACCATCAATTTATTAATTAAATTTTAATTTAAGCCTCTTTTAACATCTATTTCCACCATTCACTTCATCCTTTTTCTATTAAACACAGTTTTTTAATATTCATTCTTAAAAAAAAGTCATTCCATTAGCTCAAAAGAATCATATTCTTGTATGGAATTCATTTCATCCATCATGGTTAATTTCAACTTATTTTAGTCACTCAAATGTACAATAATTCCTAAAAATTAATGTTCTCTATCATACATGATAATGTAGTAGTGAAAATCACATCCCTTACTCAAGACTTTTCGATGAATCCTGATTGTCCAAACCCCATGGCTATGCTTCTTAGAGATCCACTTCTTCATATCATAATATCCTGGTAAACAAACTTAAACCTGTGCAAACCATGATAATTTTGATATATTTATCCTTGGAAACTACATTAATAATTTTCATCCATAAAAATCATCTTCCAGAAATTTTGATGAATATAAAACAAATGTTTTTCCCAAATATTTCAAAAATTATTGACCATATATACTCCAATTATAATTAAAATTAATTATTTATGATTATTTAATATTATATACATATAATAATTGGTTCTGATAATTAAAAAATATCTCTTAATTAATAATAATATTTCATATTATAAAAACCATGATGGTTCACGATGCAGCAGAAGTGCTTATCGAGGCTGATCCCGACTCATCAAATGTACGATTTTGTGGATATTTCTCATATTCCATAAAATATGAATGTCTCGAATAATGATAACTTTGAAATTAATAATGTTGAATAATTTCACTATAACTAATAGCTTGTATTAATACATTAAAAAATAATCAATTTAAATCGATCAGATGAATGAATACTTCGCTCTTCAGATAATTTATTGATATATATATAATATAACTCATTATCAATCAATTTTCATTTCTTTTAAAAGATCATACTGTAGAATAACACAATAAGTTGTCTAGATGTGCTCTTATGATATCTAAACAGCACCAGTAGATTTTTGAGTGCTTTCTCAATGGACTGCTCATTATGTGATGATTTTATTCATAGCTATAATGATTCCTTTTTCCTTATAAATAATAATTAAAATATCATTCTTGAGATGGTGGATGTTAAAGGATAATCTATACTGAATTCTTCAATATTGATAGATAGATCTATATTTTCTTTGTTCAATGTGATTCACAATTATGATCAAAGTCTACACAATAGATATTATCATTTATTTATAGAGATAGGGATAGGTATATATATAATTGAATTTCAAAATGTTCCATAAATTATATATTAAATTATATATACCCTTATTACGTGAAATATAATTATAAATATTTTCGCAAGGTGAGCACTAACTGGTGCAACAATTAATGTTATTTTACCAGCAAACAAATTTATATTTATTTTCAGACATTATCATGTTCCACTTCTCCTCCATTGTATTTTTTATATGAGTGAATAAATATTTATTAATTTATTAATAAAAAAAATACTATATATCCATGTAATTAAATTAATCACATTGAGAATGAATATTTATTTAATTTATGCAATGAATATAACTTAAATAAGAATATTCAAATATATTGAGTGTACTTTTTGATACAAAATTAAAATAAAAATTACATTTTATTAAGATATGTGGAAACAAATAATATGTGTCCCACTAGGATTCATTATTTTTTAAATTATAAATTCTCACATAAAGTCAACGATTACAGTGTAGAAATTGGTCAAGGAACCCAAGAGAAAATAGTAATGTTGAAACATTGATAACCACATATGATTGATCACTCTATAATATAATCTATTTTCACAATATCTAATCAAGTAGGATGCACAACCGTTACATAAACATATATTATTTATACATCATTCGTTGGATCTCTGATATAAACACATTGTTCAATAATGGGAATGTAATTTAATTGGATAATTCAATTTCAATCAATGGATAAAGATAATAATACTCATCAATATGGAACAGACAAATCCATAATCAAATTATTCATTAAATACATGATACTCCTGATGCACCCAACATATCAGTTTTTGGAAAACAAATAGAATAATTGTTTCTGTTAGTGAATTGGTATACCAGTGTTGTGGAAACCATTAACAATAATATGTAATTATATGGACTTATACACAAACTCACAGACTATAATATCAGTTAACATCTAACCATATCAAATTACTACTAGCATGACTTTTCTCAATGTCTCCCTTATATGAAATTACCAAGTGTAAACATCATGATAAGATTTAAAATATTATTCAGAGTACTAACACCTAACATAAAGGATACAATTTTTCACATCATCAATTGTTATCAGACTTTGCAACATGGATTACAAATATTATCTCATCATCTCAAGGTTCTCATCTAATCTGGTAACTGTTATAACATTTTTAATGTTATAGATAATGTAGAACAAGATAACATAATAATAATTGAAAAATAATATTTATATGTAATAAAATTTTTAATTAATGTCTAATAATTTTAATATACATGTAATTCCAATTAAACACAGTGGGTTCTACGAAACCCACTCAAACAATCTATTACTTGGAGTAGAGAAAACTGATAATGACTTTCATTCCACAATATCTCACATTGTGATCATGTTTCTATTAATTAAAATCCTTATTATATGGGTTTAATTTTATTCTCGCATATAGAATATTCTCACCACAACTTCACCACTCTATCAAAAACCCTCTAGAGGTGATACACCATATTTATGTGCTTCATCTGCTGATGTGACCTTGGATCCTTTGTATGTTTCATTGCTTCATTATTATCAAAGTATATTGTGATATGGTCTTTAATTCTTGGAAACATTTCCATATCATTGGAAAGGATTCATATTCAAATTTATTGTTTATCATTCTCAAAATCAATAAAATACTAAAACACTATTGCAGAATCTGTCATTGCATTAGTCTTTGAGCTCATCCATCTCTCAACACCATTATTTAGAGTTAATATGAATCCATAATGTGAGTTGTGATTATTATTAAATATTTAGAAACTAGTGTCATATTATCTTCATATTAATAGTTCATCATGTCATCCATATCCTAGGATAATATCCTTAGTATCCCTCAAATATGTAATTATAGTCTTGACTTCCATCCAATAGTGGTCACCAAGGTAAAATTAATATCCTCTTATTTCCAATAATTAATTAAAAACAAATATCACAATATAAGGAATAACATACAAGACATCACCAACATCCAACTTTTATGGAATATTTAATATTATTTACCTTTTATGTTGTGTCTAAGGAAAAAATTTCATTGAAATAATAATTTCATGTGACCCTACAAAAAATCCATTATTGGATTCTTTAATACTGAATCTCTAAAATATCATATCAACATATGTTCTTGTAAATGTATTAGAATCCTCTTGGATCTATCAAAAATTATTTTTTAAACCTTAATATATTATACATCACAAATGTCCTTATTAGAGAATAAGGGTTTTAATTCGGATTTAACAGATTGTAAGAGTAGTAATTCATTTCCCATAATTAGTATGTCATCGATATAATCTATGAAGAATATGACCACATGCTCACAAAACCCTTTATATACACATGTGTCTCACATAATCAATAGGATACCAAAATAATTTATGAAATCATCAAACCAAATCTACCGTGACATGGATTCTTACATTAATCCATAAATATATCATTGAAATTTTCCATATTGTGTTGGTATACATTGGAGTCACAAACTATTTGGGTTGTGTTATGAAAACATCTTCTCAATAGATCCTATAATAGAAGGGTATTTTGGAATATATTTTTCATATATCTTAGACAAGGTATGCTACTATAGAAATTATAAATTTGTTGTATTTCAGTATTGAAACTAGTGAAAGGGATTCATCAATGGAAATGACAAGATGTTGTATGGACCCTTTTGAAACCAGTCATTCTTTATTGGTAATGAATTTTCCATCCATGCATTGTTTTTTCATGAATACACATTTATAAATAATATTGTTTACATACACATTATTATAAACCCAAATCCAAATATATTTTTGATGTAGGGAATCTATTTTAGAATTCATATCTTCCTTCCATTTGGTATCTTCTGTGCCACATAATACTTCCTTGGAAATTAAATGATAATTATTATCAGATAATAATGATTCACTATCCTCCGTGACTAGAAAACCATATCATCTGTATTATGAAACATATATCATACTTCTATGATGTACTTTTGTCTCTGAAGCTTGTTTTATCACATGGATTTGGGGGATATTTTCTTGTGACAACTTTTTTGTAACTTGGTTATGGAATTCATCAATTTCTTTTTCACTTCACCATTGTTTATATATATGGTCTCCAACAAATAGAATACATCGTATCATGCCAAAAATACATATTTTTTTCTTAGGGGTATTATAGTTAGTATCCCATTTTTTCATTATGGATTCCGATAATGGTAGAATTTATGAATTAAGGTGCATGTTTAGGAACTAATAGGGCCATAAAAAAATTAACAGCCCCATGCATATAAATGTGAACATAGATTTTAACTTCCAAAACAAATTTCATATACAATATAATTTGTTTATTTTGGAGAGACATGGTTTATTATATTTTTTATTTTCTAAAATGTGTGTCCATAAATGGATAATGGAAGGCTTGTATCAATTGAAATTTATCTCAACTTTCCCAGTAAGGTGTGTTTCATCCTTTTACAGACACCATTACATTGTGATCTATACAGGGTTGTGTGTTGGTATATAATCAAATAATTATGATAATAATCAATTATTACTTGATTAGGATATTAACTACCGTGGTTTATGTGGAGTTTTTATTCTTCATACCAAGGGAGTTTCCATTTTCATTATTGTAGTAATTGTATTTATCAAAATAATATTATGTATACCTCATCACTGAGAGATATCTATGTCTATCAAAATCGTCAGTAAATATTATGAAATATGAGTACCCGACCCTTTTGTTAACTCGAAATGTTCGACACACTTCTTTTTGAACTTATTCAATAACTTCCTTGGCCATTTATAGTTTTCATAAAAATGGGGGTTTAACAAATTTTTCATGTAATATTGTGTGACATACAATATGAGGATTTGGTTTAATAAAATCCAAATATCTATCTTGGTGTAACTTCGTCAAACTATTTTTGTCTATATGACCAAGCTAGTGATTCTAATGTTGTGTGTGGTATGAGTCATGTGAGCTAGTTCTGTTATTGAATTATATTTATTGGTTTTCATAATCCAATAGATAAATATTATTATTTAAATATGTCTTACCATGACATGTGATTTATTTATAAATGAAGAATCATTTAATCCCAAATTTGAAAATAAATTGGTATGTCGAAATTCAAGATACATATATAATTTTTTACTAATTAATGGCCCAAAATAATATCCTATTAAACCTAATATCAATTATATTTACAGCATGAGGTTGTAGTCCTTGATAGCTATAATCACAAGTCTAGCCCAATTAGTTACTTTTAGATCTACATCACCCTATTAAGAACTTAATAATTTACATGGATCCTTTATTTGAATTCAAATTTGGGAACCTCATGTTGTATCAAATACAGAAATTATAGACAAAAATAAATTACACATGATAATAAATGCACTAGATGTTTCCCCTTTCTTCATTGTCATAGTGTGGTTTTTCTTCTTGTGGCCCTTCTTTATATAAGAAAAATAGATAGCATTTGGTACAATTATTTTCGATTGGTGCTTATCATATACTAAGGATGGAACAAAAAATATTTATACATTGAGTTCATTTATAATCCTTACCTTTTACATACTACAAGTATAGAAAGCTCTCTACACTTCATATCCTTGTCAATATGGAGAAGTAGAATGAGAATATTGTGAACAGACTTCCCTATAATCTTTATTATTAAATTATCTACCATAATTTATAATATCATAGGGAGTTATGAAATATAGATACTAGTGTGTAGTTATTTAGGAAACATAAAACCTTGAACATATAGGCACAAAATATAGCCAATGAGTGTTTCTATGTGGGACCCATTTGGAACACCTTCTATACGATTTCATTGAAAAATAAACACTAATATCTCAAATTGTTCTTATATTTCACTATCCTAATTAATTAGACAAAGATGGTATAGATTGCTATATGAATTGTATTATTCATGAGACTTCTTAAGTTTAATAGACAAGGAAGATATCATTATCTAAATAACATAAACTACAATGTTTATTAATATTTCATTAGAATTGATCTCCTCATCACAACTACATTAGCATTTGGATCAAAAAGTGGGTATTATAACACATAAGACACTAATTTATAGTAAAATACTTCTCATATGCTAATAAACAATTACTAGATGTTATTTCCCATTACTAGATGGTATTCCTAGAGAATTGACCACTTGTATGATGTGGTTGATGATATACACATTACTATAAAATGTTATTGGGGAATATTATTTGTAATTCACATTATTATTATTTCTAGGACTGATAATAATTTTTAATCATTTACTATGTCTCATGATATTTTGTCATATCCCAGTAGCCCTCTCTATTATACTTGGAATGTCATGTTTTATAGTCATTCTACTTAATTGGATCTATATTCCTCTTATTATAATCCTAGAAAAGGCATGGTTAATTACTTCAAGGTAATTTGGTAGTAAATTTTCTACAAATTTTAGGTGTGATGCTCTATATTCCATTAGGTGGACTTCATAATCCATAAACCATATCCTAGGATTCCCAAACACTTTCCTCCAAGTCACATAATTTCTTGTTGTGGATAATCCTATTGATGTAAAATGGTTATGTCATTCCAGAACATTTATCAGAACTAATCGACAAAACTAAGTGTCCTAACAATTTTTCGTCAAACACATAGTTTTATTGTTTTCATCTAAATAAACTAATGGATCTCATAGTATGACATAATATTAAGTCAAGTGATCTATTTTATTTTTCATAAATATTTATTCTTTTATACATTAATTCAATTATTTAAATTATTTTTTTACTTATGGTATTAACCTGGTAATTATAAAACATTTACCCATAATCCAATTATTTTAATTCCTTATTTCTATATAATTGAATTTAATTATTTTATTTTTGTCTTATATACATAAAATAAGGCATGTATAAGATTGAAAAAAATATATGTGACCATGAGATTATCTAAATGATTTTTTATTAAAGGGACAATAAATCATCCAATGTACTGAATAGAGACAAAAAAATGTGTGGATTTAATTTCAAATGTTATAGTATTCCACTTATTCGCCTACATATCACTTGTCTGGGTTTTGACATGGTTCGATCTTGAACTGCACCTTCCTCAAATCCAAATTGAACTAACATCATGAATATACTGATACACCATTTATTGTAGGTCTTGTATAAGACAGATGATGGGGAGAGAATCTAAAATATTGGACAATGTTAATTACAAAAAATAACATTGGGCATGAAGGTACTACAAAATAATGGAGGGAGGGATAAACTAAATTCCATTATATTTAATTTAATAATAAAAACTTAAAACCAGTGAAATAAATTAAGTTAAATTATATTAAATTAAATAATATATTAGACTATTCAAATCTCATGATTGGTCATTGACATAAAATAGATATTAACTTAAAATATATAATTTCAATTCGTTATAATTTGTTCTTATATGAAATAAATCGCACGCTAGTTGAATCAATTATTTATGTTATTAATCATCTATTTCATTTTATCATATTCCATCCAATATTCCTATATAATCTGATCCATTAATAATCTAAATGAAATAATCTATTTAATTTTATGTGAAATCCATTATTATTAGGAATAAATTTACTTGGTTGCAACCTTGAATGTGCCTATTTGTCCTAATAAGAATACTTCTATTTGAATTCAATTCACTCATACAACATATTTTATACATGAAAAGTGTCATAATTGCATAGTGAGTATAATATGATTAATTACCCATGCAATACATAGATATTAAATTGAATGTTCAATTTAATGTGCTATTCATTTAGTATATAATAACCATAAATTAATTATAGTTTATAATATTACATAGATGTAAGTATGAATTTATTATAACATAAAAACTAAAGATGGGTTTTTATAGTCAATTTGATGAATCATTTAACTAAGGTGTATAAGGATTAATAGATTAATTAATTTCATTTAATATTTCTTTTTGAATATGTAATGTACATAATGTGTGAATGCCAACACCATGGAGTGTATTTTACTTCAGCAGATTTCCAATCTACACACCTAGCAACTCAATTTTCACTTCTTATAAATATTTAAGTAGTAAGTGGTGTGTAGATAGGATACAAAATGTGAACATTTAGAAACACGAATTATAGCCTATAAATTTCTCAAATTAAATACACATTGTGTATTAATTACAAGATAAGCATTGACCCCATGTATTCCATAGTACAAACATGTGGAATACATGTTTTGTAGGATATATAGATAGTGTTTATTCCATAAAATTTATGTTTCTCGCTATCCCATTAAACATGAAATGCATTAAATTTACATAGCATGTATTTATTACATGACAACCTACAGTCCATGTGAGTTTCCTAGTGTAAGGATAAGGAATAACCTTCTTGTGAATTTGGAGTAAATGCATTGTAACACTATGTTATTCAACCTGAATTATTCAAATCTATTGTTAGTATTTTCAAATGGGATATGGATGGACGAATGAAGAATTAATTAAACATGTAATGAAACAATTCTATTAAATGTATTACTATAATAAATAAAATAAAAAATTATTAATTTTAATATGGTAACTGTGATGATACATGATTGTTGGGGAGGCAACATAAGAGCTAATCAAAGATAATCCCAATTTAGAATGTTTTGAATTCAATGGATGATTCACATATTATAGAGTATATAAACATCATGACTAAAACAATTTTTTCTATCAAAACTAAAATGTAAAGTTATGAAAATAAGAGGATATCATTTCATGTTAAACAAATAATAAATTTAAATAGACCATATAAAAAATACCTTTTTTTTGAGTTATTTTTATGATATAGATTTTGAGGTTCTAAAATTGGGAGGACACAATTCCCAAAACGGTGGAAGGATGTAACATCACTAGTAAATAATGAATATGATATTTTACATATTTATTAATATTGTTTAATTAAATATTATTTTTACTTTAAAGGGGATGCTATGATTGATGGTATACCCGATACGCAACAATGGATTTCTCCAAAATCATTTTTTGTACATAATTATGAGTCATACTAGAAAAATATTAATATAATATTATTGTATCCAATTGTAGATAACGCCTAGCTGTTGTACTATTATGAATGAACAAAACTAATTAAAATATGATTGTACATGTTTGTTAAATGTCATTAAATTTTTCTAGTAAATGTTAGTGGCTTAAAATGCGAATGAATACAATTTTAAGCATAAATTCTGTAATATTAAATAAATGTTGGATTACTACATTTTGATGGAAACCCATTTTTAAATATAGTATTTGTACTTTTATATGTTTTATTTTATTAAATAAAATACTTCTAAGGAATCGGGTCATCAAAATTTTCTATGGGTAAAATTTTTCATTTTTTTCTTAAAGCTCATTTTTCATGAATAGTGAAAAACACTACATTTTAATTCCAAAATGTCTTTTAATCTTAATTATTTATAAGATTACATTAAACATTTGATTGGTTTTAAAAGGTAATTTGATTATATTTTTACCATTTAATCCAATTATTTTCATTGGATGTAATTTTACATTGAAATTTTGCATAAACAACTGTCCATCTTTTGATTGTTATTATTTCGTAAAAACACGCTTTTTTGTCGACGAGAATTAATTTTAAATTATTTTATACAACATCTATATTTTTAATTTTGTAAAAAATATTACATATTTGGAATCAGGGAGCCCAAATTTTGTAAATAGTTATATTTTATTTTTAATCATTATAAATAGTAACTTTAGTAAATATTCAATTTAACATGGTTAAATGAAACATTTGGTAAGTAGGAGGAACAAATAATAATATATTAATATTAAAATATCCTAACACATGTCAAAATCCTCTTTCCAATACATTTCTTACCATGGGCATCCTTGGGTCATTTTTGGACCCCTTGGAGCCACATGGTAGTGATAATGACATTTTATATTAATTAATTTAATATAAGGACATATATAACATAAACATATATCTTTTAGTAAAACAGTTGTATATGGGTTATATAAGTAATCTATTCAACTATAAATATGAAATGGGACTGAAAAAAAATTTCCTATATCTTGGTATTTTATTTATAATTTTTAGTCATTAAATAAATAGACTTATTGATAACACAACGGGGATGCAGTAATTTCTTCATTACTAAAGGATTCAAATTAATCTTATTATAAAAATTAAAATAAATTTATATTGAAACATTTTATTCCATCAAAAAATTAAATGCAATGTAATTACTTGTTAAATTTAAAGTAAATATGGTTGTTAAAAATAATCAAGCTGTTATAGATTTTTTAAAAGTTAAGATATGAATATTTTATAAATGAAAATAAACGAGTTTTTATAACAACTAATATTTTATTTAATGATAAAATAATGTTAAAAATATAAAATTTGTCCATATAACATAAATAATGTTACAAATGTCAATAATGATCCATTTTGGTTCTCTTGGCTTATTATTGTATTTATTTTAACCGTATAGTATAAATATATAAGAGGACATGATAAAAGTTAATTATGATAACAAAGCGTTAAATTAAAAAGATTAGGACAAAAAAATCCAATCCCTAACCAATTATTATTCAATGATTTTATTTGGATGTATATGTACCTTATCTTCGAATGAAATATATTTTTGACCTTTTGATACTGAAAATGATTTTAAAATGACATATTTCATTCAAGCATTCATAAAGTGCTCATCCTAAATATTATAAAAGTCCACAACCTCTACACCATTAAAAACCCCTCTCTACCCAATTGGCTCTTCCAAAAACACGTTAAATAATCTTCCTAAATCCATATATTTTACCTAGAAGCCTTAAATTGGTCATAATTGTAACACCCTGAGATTTTATGAGAATTATTATTTCTAATTTCATTGATGTCTTTTTTATACGCTACACCATGATTATCTAGCGCTATATGCAACAATGTATTATCTTGTATTATACACAACACTATTCGTGGGTTGCATTACACACTAGAGAAAACTTCCTCGATAGCTTGCGTTGTACGCAATACCGAGTTTCACTAAACATTGATATGTTATAAAAATATAATATAAACATGCCATTATGAAAAGTAATACCCACTTTTTGAAATTTTAAAAATTTTATCTTTCAAAATAGACTTCATTTTTTGATTTGGAATATCAAAATTAGCCTAGGGAAAATTTTCTGTATTTCTCTAAAAATTTCAATTTTTGATGAATATTGAAAAACAATGAGTTATAGTTTAAAACCGAATTTTTATTTAAACAATTTTTTATTTTATTTAAATATATTTTAGGTCAAACAGATACATAATACCTATATAAGTTCAATGTAATTCAATGGAGTCATTTTATAATAATTTTAGATATATAATTTATTTTCGAACTTTTCACGACTTTTACCCACCACCTAGGAGAATTTGAAAACATACATTTAACATAATTTTACATCTTCTGTGAGTGAAATTTCAAAAATCCTAGATACATTGTTAATATCATTTAGTAATATGTGGTTCAATAAGATAAAAATAAATTTTGGTGAACAATAACTTTTTACTTTTATTTACCACAGTTAAAAGTAATATGGTAATTAAGTGAAAAATGATATTATTATTACACTAATACGTGTTTTAATTTTAGTTTTTAAGTGTAATTCAACCAAAAAAAACCTTAATAATAAAATATAAACCTCTTTGGTCCACTTGGATTAGAATAAGACACTTATTATTATTTTATTTAAAAACTAGATAAACTAGTTTAAAAGCGTTTAGTAACTAAAACAGTTTTAATATAGGGTAATACAAAAGAAAAATTCTACTATAAATATTCATTATAAAGATAAAAATATTTCCTATGTGGTGGTATTTTATTTATATTTTTAACTATTAAATAATCTTATTTATTTATGATACAATGATTATACATTAATTACCTTATTAATGAAATATTAACATAATTGATATTATAAATGCCCAAATAAATGTAATTTGAGACTTTTTATGAATAAAACTAATTTTATAGGTTAATAATAAATATTGGGGTTGGTTTGATGAATTTTGTTCGATGTAATAATTCTATTATGAATTTAAAGAAAACAAAATACCAAATACTGTCAAAATTGACATAAAAGAGTTTTTAAAACAAATATTATATTATTAATTGATATAAGGGTCCTAAAATTATAAGGCTAGACCAAAAGACTTTTATAATAATATATATGACATTCATTAACCAATTGGGGTTATACTGAAAGTATTTAGTATGTTTATTAACCATATATTGTAAGAATACTAGAAGACATGGTAAAAGTTAAATTATTTATCTTAGAACTAAATCTAAATGATAATGTTAAAATGGTTACCTAAACTTTTCAAAAACCTATTGGTTGAGAGGATATAGACCCATCCCTACACTAGAATCGCAATAACTCACTTTGGAGCCATTATACACCGAAAATGAATTTATTATAAAATAATATTTTAACATTTTCCTAAGGTGTCCCTCTCCTCCCTTATAAAAGGGCACCTCGTCCCTCTCCCCTTTAACCAATTTTGAGCCTTCAAGCTTGAAAAACCCCTGAAAATTTCATTTCTCAACCTCTCTAGTTATATCAAAGATTTTCTGGTATTCTCAAAAGACCAACCCTAGTTCCCTAAGAGGATGTTTAAAAGAGGCACGTCGAAGAAGAGGTAATTTCTTCTACCGATTCTTTCATATTCCTTTCTTCTTCCACATCCTTGTTCATTGTTTTTTCTATTATAAATAATAAATACAATATATTCTATATACTATGATGTTATTATTAAAATTTCACAACCATATTAGTTATTTTATCTAACCTATAAATGAAAAAGTCACCACACATGTGTATGTACAACTTCCCGCCTCCACGTCGTGGTGTAGGTTGTTATTCAAACATTTCTTCATTAGGATGTGAATAATAATCAGTATAAATGATATAAATTAAAAATATAACATTATGATGATTATTTATAGATGATATACCATCCAGTTAAATACAATTTTTATATCAAAAAAATGATATTGTCACGTGTGCGTACGTACGGACATCCATCTCCACGAACACGATGAGATTCATTTTCTATGAGTAACCATTCAAGTATGATAATAAATTATATATAATAAATAATCAGGAAAGTTATTTCATAATAATGAAACTGGATTTATTTACATATATGTTTAATTTACATAATTCCATTCAATTCAATAAGGAAATGAAAACAGCGTTCATGCGTACGTGTGGCCTACCGTCTCCCTGAACGATGTATTTCATTTCCAGTTATCGATCTATCATATATATTTAAATGATGAATATATATTATATATAAATCATTTTTTACATTCTCAAATTAATAAAATCAGGATATAAGTAATAATATCAAGAACAACAAGTCCAAACACGTATGATAAATGAAATTATTTTATCCAAAACACTACTTTAACATGGAATTTACAAAAGAACGGGTAATATAAAGTCATAAGTGAATCATATATGATATCATGAATATTATTTTGGTTATGTTACAAGTTAATAATATTTTTAAACCCACTATACAGGTGTTTCGGACATGTACGGATGAAATTGGACCTAAGGTATGAGATAAATTTTCAAATCTCATTTTTATCTGAGATTTCTTATGCGTTATTATTTACTAGTGTTATATTTATCATCCACATCCTTGTATTCCAAAAATGTGTTCATTAAATGATTACCATTATTCCATATATGTTTAAATTCATTTTTACCCTTTTGTACTTTTACCAGATTATATTGATGGAATATTTCTTTTGGTTACTATATAAGGTACTTTGTGACTTTTCTAGAAAAAGTATGTGAAGAATGTTTTTTTAACTTATACAGCATGAACAGATTTTTACAGTTTCATAATGCTGAATTTTCATGAAGCTTAATCTACAATATTTCGTGATTATTTTCAACAAAATAATTTTCTTTTAAAATTAAATTTCATTTTGTGAAAAGAAAATGATTTTGATGAAGAATGGATATTTTCTTTAAGAATTCATTTCAAGTGTTTTATCAAAACTATTTTCCATATAAGATGAAATTATTTAGTATTTTTATGTTTCAAGAATAATGTCTCTATTATTTACATGATTTTATTTTTCTTATGATGAAATGATATGTATTTCTTTTATATGGATTATGTTATGATGGAATGATGTTTACGAAACCCCTTTTATTCGTTGGGTTTTTATGAATGATGTATGTTTTTTTTTTGGAACAAAGAAGAAACATTTCATTATGAGATATGTGGGACCTATATCTCCCTCAAATGAATTGGGTAAAGATTTATATCTCATGAGATAGACATGTCTGGAACCGAAAATTAATCCGGTTCAGTGATACAAGACTGGAACGAGGAGTGAAGTCGATTCAGTAAGGGACTTTTTCCACTATGATGGACTTGGCAGAAATGCCTTGGCTACTAGGGAAATCATAACATGTGCTTAATTGTTTTCCACAATTACATTTTTTTTTATATTTTATTTTATCATGGTTAATGTTTTATTATGATTAATTCCTTACGCACTTCCAAGATTTATGTCTTTACTCACGATATACATTTTTTTGTTCATGTTCTTATGTTCAAATGTTTAGGGCTTGTTTTTTGTTCTCCATGTTTACCAATACTAAGCATTTGAACTCACCCTTTTTATGTTTTATTTTACCCATGATATAAAGATAGTTTTTAGGATAGAAAAAAAAGGGGAAGATCTTTATGGGATATTTTGAAGATCATTCACCATGATTAAAATATTATGTTCCGAGTTTCCAAAGACACTAAACTATCATGGTATTTTGGCATCTGTTTTTTTCATCTATTAATTAATCCTCAAAATTTATTTAATGTCCATTTACTTCATGCTTTGGGTCTCGATAGTTGGTATCAGAGAGAAGGTTTAGTTAACCTATGGACGCGACGATATGAAATCTTTAGTGAAATCCATAGAGATATTTATAAGGTATGTATAGGGATGTCTCTAAGGTTAATTATAAGTATAGGATATAATCCTAGAATTACAGAAAAGATCTTAGAATTAATCCTAAGATGTTATATATTTATGGTAATCCCCCTTTATTATGTTGTTTTCCTAGAATTATTTTTCCCTCCTTCACTATTCATTTTGGGTTTTAGACGATGGCTGGAACCCGATGGAACCGTGTTGATCAATGTAAATGGAAATGAAATGATTTTCATCTTGAACAAACCATTGTTATGGGATATGGAGTGAAAAATATTATTTCTATACTTACACAAACTATGAATCATTCTGGATATCCGAATGAGTAGAGAAGGGAACAATATTCTATTGAGTCATTCATGAAGAAACGTCCACCTTCATTCGGTGGGTCTTCTGATACACATGTTGCTGAACAATGGATCAGTACCATTGAACATATATTTTCTATACTTTGATGACCAGAACATGAAAAGTTCATTCTAGTTGTTTAATGTTTAGAAGGTGAAGCAGACCAGTGGTAGAGTCTAAATAAGAATATAATAACCCCATGTGAAATTGAATCCATGGAATGAGATGAGTTCAAGAACTTATTTCTCAATAAGTACTCCCCTAGTATTATTTGAACAAAGATTGAAACAGAGTTCCTTGAGCTTATGCAAAATGCTGATGAATTTGTTGGTATATACGAGGCGAATTTTACAAGGCTTGCAAGGTATGCATCTGGCTTTATGATCCAACCTGAATGTAAAGTTGATTGATACTTCAATGGATTAAAACCAAGTCTTCGAAGGGAATTAGCTACAAGAGACATCCGTAGCTATGAATAAATTGAGCATTGTGCTATCAAGGAAAAACTGGAAGTTGGTGTTACATATCCATGTCATGGTTTTGACAAAAAAACAAAAGATGGAGATCAAGGAAAAATCTCAGAACAATGGTGAAAAGAAGGTGAATGATTCTTTATGCTCAATGTGTGGAATGAATCATGGTGGAGATTGTCTAAAAGGTATAAGAAAATGTTTCAAGTGTGGAAAAGAAAGTCATCAAGCTGCTGAGCGCCGATATAATGGGAAAAAGGATTCTTTTGACGTGAATAGAGAAAAGACTACAGAGAACTCTCCACCAACACTTCAATGCTTAAAGTGCAAGGAAATGGGGAGTTATACTAATCAATGCCCTAATCCAAGGGTTAATGATGATCGACGTGAGCAACCATTGAAGGCAAAGGATAAATAGAATTCACATGCGAACACTATTTGTGATGTTGAGTATGACGATGATGTTTTGGAATTATTAAGTGTTAATGTAATGGGATTTCAAAATAGTATCATGGAATATCATTTATAGTATCGTGTAATTTTGGAATATATATGAATTGGTTTTAAATAATTGTACGGTACCGGTCACCATGAAAAGTGATTGAGATATTTTTGGAAAGCAGTTGATATGCGCATAATGAAGGGGTAAGGAAAAAATGAAATGTTTGATATTATTCATGAGATCATGAAGGATATAAGGACAAAGTGATATCGTGGTTTGAGTATGTATAAATTTTCAGGATTTTGGTATGTGGAAAGAGTTAACTTTTGACAATATTCATGTTTTAAAAGAATACATGATTAAGGTACTCACATATTTGGAATGTGATCAACAATATATATTTAAATATATATGGGGGATAAATGATGGTATTCACATGCTTGTTATGTGACCATTCACGTAATCATTTTCTTTATACTTTGAGATTTGACCGAAGTATTTTGGATAAGCCTAAAGATTGGAATGAATGATGATATACATAATATAGTAATGTATAAAGCTACAACATTTTTCCAAATTATTGATGGAATGTTATAATAATATTGTTTCAGAAAAAAGGGACAACCAGCAGGATGGGCGACAACCCGTCGTGTCAGACACAGATGCGTAAATCGAACCCACAATTGAAGTGCGACGGGCCTTTATCGTCTACCACTGGCCTACAGGAAGTACCTGGTTAGTATAAAGAAATTTTATTTTATTATGCGGTATGATTGATGATGTATAAGTCCATTTTTGGAACCATATATGATTAATCTCACCATTGGTGGACTTATGTATATTTAATAAACTTTTTCCAACCTTTTGTTACAGACAGATGGAATGACATATCATTCTATCGCATGATCTGCTAACATTTCAAGAAGAAAAAATTTAACATAATTTCATTAAATAAGGGATAAAGTGGAAATTGTTATTGGAATGACCCACAATGATATTACATTTAAATCAAGTTAGTATTTCTCCTTGTGTGAAAATTTATCAACATTAGGGAAGTGATCATAAAAACCAAAAATGTTGTCCTAGTACCCTCATATTTGATGAATCAGATGGTACCTTAGATCATCACAAATTTATGGCTTTGTGATTTTGGGCATTTTCATAGCCAGGTTCTCTACCACTCTCTATCATAACATAATGGATATATTTCTCTTCCATATCCATATTTTCATCTATAATCTATTATTTGGAAACCGAGTGATGAGTTATATTGGGTATCCATTATGATTCTAACATTCCTTTTTAAAATGATGATTTGGTATTACCTATTACAATGTGGGTATTTATGAAAGAAAATTTCATGTAGAAAACCATTTATCATCATGACGAATTTCGAGGGCAAAATTCATTTTAAGGGGGGTAGAATGTAACACCCCGATATTTTATGAGAATTTTTTTTAATTTTTTTGATTTTTTTTGTTTTATGCTACAAAAAGATTATCTTGCGCTATACGCAACCCCATATTTTCTAATAGTATATGCAACACTAATCATTTCTTTCATTACATGCACGATCAACATTCCTTGATAGCTTGCGTTGTATGCAATACCTAGTTTCACTAAACAATGATATGTTATTAAAATATTATATAAACTAACCGTTATTAATAGTAATACCCACTTTTTGAAATTTTATAAATTTTATCTTTAAAAATGGACTTCATTTTTTGGATTCGGAATATTGAAATTATCCTAGAGTGATTTTTTTATATTTTTCTGAAAACATTCAATTTTTGATGAATAGTGAAAAACACTGAGTTATAGTTTAAAACCTAATTTTTATTTAATTTTTTATTTATTTAATTTAATTTTTTAAGGAAAAAAGATACATAATACCTTTATAAGTTCACTATAATTCATTAGAGTAATTTTATAAGAATTTTAGATATATATAATTTTTATTGAACTTTTCACTGTCTTTTACCCACCTCCTAGGAGAATTTACAAATTTACATAAAATGTAATTTTATCGCTTATGTGAGTGGAATTTAAAACTTCCGAGAGACATGGTTAATATCAAGGAGTAAAATTTTGTTCAATAAGATAAAAATAATTTTTGGTGAATAGTAACTTTTTGCCTTAATTTACCACGGTTAAAAGTAAATTGGGTAATTAAGGGTAAAAATGGTATTTTTATTATTACCCTAACACATGTCATAATTATATTGGATAAGTGTAATTCGACCAAAATAAACCGTTGGAATAAAATATGAACTGCTTTGGTCCACATGGATTAGATTAAGACACTTATTATTATTATACTAAAAGAAGAGTTAAAATAGGTAAAATCAAAGTTTAATAACTAAAACATTTTTAATATTTGGTTATACATAAGATAAATTAGACTAAAAATATTCATTATAAAGATAAAAATATTTCCTACATAAAGGTATTTTATTTATATTTTTTAGAAATTAAATAACTTAATTTATTTATGACACAATGATGATGTTGTAATTACCTTATTAATGAAATATTAACATAATTGATATTATAAATACCCAAATAAATGTAATTTGAGACTTTTTATAGATTACACTAATACTATATTTTAATATATGATATTGGGGATGGTTAGATAAATTATTTTCGAAGCAATAATGATGTTATGAATTTAGAGAAAACAAAATACCTAATATTTTCAAAATTGACATAAAAGAGTTTTTAAAAAAATATTATATTATTAATTGTTATAATTGTCTAAAAATATACGGTTTGGCCTAAAGACATATATAATAATATATATGACATTAATGTACCAATTGGGGTTCTATTGGCAGATTATAGTATGTTCGTTAACCTTATATAGTAAGTACACAAGAAGACATGGTAAAAGATAAATTATTTAACTTAGAATTAAATCTAAATGATAAAGTTAAAATGGTAACCTAAACATGTCTAAAACCTATTAGATGATAATATTTCGACCCATTCACACCCTAGCCTCTAAATAAGTCACATTGGATCCTTTATATACTGAATATGAATTTATTTAAATAATATTTTATGTTTTTTCTATGGTGCCCTTCTCCTCCTTTATAAATGGTCTCCTCCTCCCTCTCCTCTTTACAAAATTTCGTGCCATAAAACGTGGCCAACCCCTACCAGTTTTTCTTCTCAACCTCTCTTGTTCTATCATAGAGGTTATGGTCTTTTCAAAAGACCAACCCTAGTTCCCTAAGAGGATGTTTAAAAGAGGCATGTCGAAGAAGAGGTAATCTCTTCAACCAATTCTTTCAAGTTCCTTCGTTCTTCCACATTCTCTTTATTTTATGTTTCCATTATAAAATAATAATTACAGTATCTTCTATATAATGTGATTTTATTATAAAAAATTTACAACCATACTAGTAATTTTATCTATCCTGTGAATGAAAATGTCACCACACGTGCATATGTACGTCTTACTGTCTCCACGTCGGGTTGTAGTTTGTTATTCAAACATTTCATCATTTGGATGGGTATAATAATGAGTATAAAAAATATAAATAATAAATATATCATTATGATTATTCTTTATATATGATATACCTTCCAATTAAATATGATTTTAATATCAAAATAATGATATTGTCGCTCGTGTGTACGTAGGGACTAAAGTCTCCACGAACTCGATGAGATTCATTTTCCATGATTAACCATTCTAGTATGATTATAATGTATATATAATAAATAATCATGAAAGATATAACATAATAATGATTCTGGATTTATTTACACATATGTTTCATTTACTTAATTCAATTCAATTCAATAAGGAAATGAAAACAATGTTCATGCATATGTACGACCAACCGTTTCCGTAAATAATGTATTTCATTTCCATTTATCGATCTATCATATATTTTTATATTCTGAAGATAAATTATATCTAAATAATGTTTTACATTCTGAAATTATGTACATCATGATTTAAGTTATAATATCAAGAACAACAAGTCCAAACACGTACGATAAATGAAATGACTTTACACAAAACACTACTTTAACATGGAATTTACAAAAGAACAGGTAATATAAAGTAATAAGTATAAGGCCCCAACCTTAAACATTACTTAATCATGAATTAAACAAATTATTCACATAGGGGATATTTTCTGGTTTATAGTTTTAGAGAATTAGGACATAACTATTACATCTCAAAAGATTTCATAGTAGACACTTCTACTAAGTTTCCATAAAATAAAAAAATACTTATAAAGAAACATGTCTACTTCCATGTTTTAGATAGAATGTCTTTCCTTGATCCCATCCTTGACCCTATGAATCTTTAAGTCCTGTGGAAAAAAATTTCAAAAACATGGGATGAGCATAAAAAGCCCAGTAAAGGGTACACAATGAAGGTAAACTTTTAGTTTGTCAAAACAACAAGTAAACCATGATTACTTTACCAAAGTAATACTTTTCACCTTCATGGAGTAGTAAAAACTCTTCACTAAATAAAATACCATTACTTACCCTTTTGTAACCAATAGATTACCATAAAACCCATATAAAGAACACATAAAATATAAAGATAACTTGGGACATAAACATACTTAAATGGAATAATCATACGGTCGACTTCCACACATACTTAATGGAATAGCCATATGGCCGACTTCTATACCCAATGCATTGGAGGTTATAACGTAACCACCCGTCCTGGTATTCACGGCACCACCCATCACATGGTTTATCACGTAACCACCTGTAAAATGTCCATGTACCATAATTACACATAAAATATTGGAAATATAAACATTTCAATAAAAAAATTTCATTTGTAATCACAATAATTAATTCCAAGATATTGAATTAATCAATCCATTTTCAAAAACCATTTAAATGAGATTTTTGAATCAAAGTGTCCAATACCACTTTGATGCTTTTAATGGAATTAAAATTTTAAAAAATTAATTTTCATATAAATAAATACTAAAAACCATTTTGAAAACATGGACAGTAAAATAAATAGTTAGAATAATGAATCTTTAAAACATTTAAAATGATTTTTTTTTGTTAAAGAGTTTTTAACAAAATGAGCGACTCTTGAAAACAAATAGTTTTGGAATAACATTTAATCCAAACATTATAATATCATGAGAATAAAGGGATTCATTATATAATATGTCAAAGGATAGTATATACACCATATAAGAGTGAATTGGTGCATAACAACAATGAAGTCTCAATAGAAATGTAAATTGAGATGAAATCCATTATAAAGATGGTATCCTTAAATTAAGGATAAATATATCACATAATTATGTGTGAGAAATATAAATACACCCAATATAATTGTATATTAATTGTGAAACAATCAGAGGTAATTCACCCATATTCATAGGATGACATGTTCATGAATTGCAAGTTGAACCCAAAGAAATCAAAATTGGGTTAAGACATTCCCTTGTAAAAATTCGACAGCCTAACGGCGTCACATTAATATTCAGAAAATGAGTTGATGAGAAACAAAGTGTTTCTCATCACTTGGAAATAAAATTTACATCAATAAGGATATAGAATAACATATCCCAACATAATAAGATGTAAATTAAAAGACATAACAAAAATAAGTCTTTTAAAAAGAGGAGGGTGAAATGTCCCCTTACCGAGTTGGGTAACTTTCGAAACGTACAACCCATGGAAGAAAGGTCATACAATGAAGATGTAAATACACATAAATTAAACTATACTACACAAATTTCATATTAATAGGAATTACATACACCACTCAAAGGAAATAGTGTCAAATGTAGCATAAATGACACGGGAATAAAAGTGATAAGAAAAATCCCCTACAAAAACTCTGCCGCCTAACAGCGCCACATAAAACTTCAAAAATGGATTGATGAGATCAAATAGGGTATCTCATCATATTAACATAATATTTAAGTATTAGTAATATAAAATAACATCCCAATCATAAGAAATATGAGCTAAAAATAAATGACATAAAAGAGTGTACTTAAACAGAAAGAGAGGGGTATGATCCCTTAGTTCGGGTCCGACATGACTCGATCGTTCTTTAACGTCCTGAATAATAAACTTGAGTTAATTTATACTTTATCAATAACCTTTTTCAAGTTCTTTATTCCTTTTATATCACTTATTTCCATGTTATAAACATTATGTAATCATTTATGTTAATAATGTTTGTTTTGTCGATATTTAGTTCTTAAGTCGAAAGTGGACTTATTCCAATTACATATTGTTTGTTTGGTCAAAGGTTAATTATATCCAAAATGATATTCGTGATTTGGATATCATATATATCATATATATCCAGCATATACATGTATTTATAATATTACATAATCAGTTAGAGGTAAGAAATGAAATGCACCAATCATGGAGACGGTAAGCTGTACGTACGCATGAACACTACATTCATTTATATGTCATATTAATGGAATTAAAACTAATTGAGAGATATGTTTATTATAATTACAGTATAATATATATATTATAAAGGTCACATTTTTTCATTTGTTTCATTCTTTATACATTCCATGTATTGCATGAATGAGTCACATCACTTGAGGGGGCGGTAGTCCACACTTCCTCGTATGAAATTATCGCATTTGCACAACATGAAAAGCATAAAAGAATGATTTAAATATAGAATTCAGAAGAATATAGAAAACATAAATACCATATAAATAATATATAAAATATAGTGACATCATAATGGACACCATGAAAGGTGTTAAGAGGAGATTGAACAATCATCGTTTCGTGAGGCAGAAATTTGCCATCCACAGAAACAATATTTTCTTTAACCATTAGATGAAGTTCTGTGTAAGTATAGATCTAATAATTCACATAACAACATCCTAGTATATTTAATATACTGGTTTTGTTACAAAATAAAGGAATAAAAATAGTTTATGGGTTTGTAGAAGCAAAATAAAAGAAAAGAACACAAGTGTAGACATTACCTTTAAATCAGGTAACTCTTTTTTATTTGAGCTCAATGGCGTCCATTGAAAGGATTATTCCCAAAGGTGAGGCTTCAATGATGAATATAGGGATGTGGAGAGATGAAATGGGCAGGGTTTGGCCGACCCAAAGTCTTTAGAGGTGTGGGTAATGTGGTAGAGGTGGGGGCCTTTTTTAAGAGGAGAGGAGGGGCACTCTTGGAAAGTTATAAAATAGTACTTAAGTATATAATGCTTTTCGATTTTTAAAGGTCCCAAAAGGATATATTTCGAGAATAAGGTGATAAGGTTTCGAAATCCACCAATCCAATAGGTTTGTCACAAGTTTAGGTCTTATATTTTACATTATCTTGTCATTTTATTTAAATCGTTAAATAATGAGGTAATCGTTGCATCATCATGGTGTCATAAATAATTTAATTTATATAGTGTCTAAAAATAATAAAACAAATATCATGATGTATTAAATCATTTTATCTTTATAATGAATATTTATAGTCAAAAATATGACTTCTATAACCCCATTGAAAAATTGTTTTAGTAAAACAACACATGTTTGTTAGATTTTATCGTTAAATTTAAATAAAAATGTATTAATGTCATTTTCCTACCATAGTGGCTCCATGGGTTCCCCAAGATGACTTATGGATTATCTTGGTCAGCCATGACACATAAAAGGATGGTAGGACATGTGTCTCGGTCATTTCATATTATTAAAAAATTGTTTTTACCTTAAATTACACTAATTACCTCTAATCGCGATTAATAAACTTAAAAGTTACTATTCACCAAAAAATTATTTTAATCCCATTGAACCAAATATTACTTCTTAATTACAACCATTTATGTCAGATTTTTGAAATTAAAATCACAGAAGTGGTAAAGTTTCATTTAAACGAAAATTCAGTTTCTTTAACTACCACTTAGTGGTTTCACTATTAATCAAAAATCGAAGTTTTTCAGAAAATTACGAAAAATTCACCCCAGGCTATATTTGATATTCCGAATTCAAAAATGATGTCTATTTTAAAAAATTAAAAACATATAAGTTACATTAATTAATTTAATAATAAATTCTCGTTGTCAGAGAAAAGAGCGTGTTTTTATGAAATAATAAGTATCAAAAGATTGACACTAGATTAAGTCCAATTTCAAGATGAAATTAATTCCAACGACCACTATTGGATTAAATGGTAACAACATATTCTTATTTCACTTTGAAACCAATTCGAAAGATAATATAATCATATAAATAAATTATATTAAAAAAGGTTTTGAATTAAAATACAACATTTTTCACTATTTATAAATAAATCAACATTATCGGAAAAATACAAAAAATTTACACAAAGTAAATTTTGATGTCCCGATTTTAAAGAAGAATTTTATTTTGTCAAATATAACACCTAAAATTTTCAAAAAGTGGATTTAAAAGAGTCTTGTCATCAAAAGGCGGTTAATCGACCTTTTAAAGAATATTAGAATGTTTACGCTTAAAATTGGATTCATTCGCATTTTTTATCCTCTAAAATTTATTGTAAAAAGTAAAAATATTTGAAAAACCTATATAAGAATTTTTTAGTTAGTTCTGTTCATTCCCGCCATTACAACATCTAAGCGTTAACTACAATTTAAAATAAAATTATTTTATTATTAGAGTGAAACATAAGATTCCCAAGAAACTCGTTGTTGCGTATTGGGTACGCCATCGAGCATAGCATCCCCTTTAAAGTTATATTAATATTTTATTCACAAATATGGATAAACGAGAAAATGTTATATTTATTATTTACCTTGGATGTTACATCCTTCCCCCCTTTTGGGAATTGTGTCCTCGCAATTTTAAAATTGGGCTTGGAAACTTCATTGGAAATCCCACATCGGAACAAGAGTCAGTAAAACTATCACTTTAAAATAATGAAAGAGAAGTAAAAAGGTCACTATAGTTAAGCCATACTAGGATTACATGTATGAAAATATGGATATGGAGGAGAAAACAATGGGTTATGTCCTGATGGAGAGTGATAGTAAACGTGTTTAGGAGAAAGTTAAGCACAAGAAAATCACAAAGTTGTGGTGGGTTAAACGGTATTCGATTCTCCAGTACGAAAAGTTAACAGACAACATTTTTGTTTTAAGTTACTCTTCATTGAGGAATTTATTTTTGAGCTTAACTAAATCATAATTAAAAACACTTAATTGTCACGTAGACTTTCAACTTTTACTAGATTCGTTAATCAAACTCATATTTTCTCCAAATGATGAGTTTTTAGTAAGACTTGTTCGCATTAAGAGTACTATACTCAACTTCATGAGAATCACCTAATCCACAAAAGAGAACTGTATATTTCCCATGTCTTTATAAAAAATCCAAAACCAAATTTGTTTGTATGAGATCAGATAATCCACAAAAGTATAATCTGTTATAAAAAGAAAATCTATTCTTAATCTCCGAAATTTGTCCCCAAAAAACCCAAAGTTCAACGAAGTCCATTTTATAAACAATTGTTCCATAATATTCTTCATTGTAAACCAAAATAAGATTGAAATCCAAATATTTGAAGGATTTAATCACATAGTCTTCCAATTTACAAATTAACTTTTATCTCCAAATAACATCAGTTGCTCTTAAATTATCATATTGAAAAGTAATTAACCTAATCACATATCCTCGATGATAGGTTAATCATTTCCATAGATAACCCAAAATAACCTTACTCTTGATTCCTAAAATCATCTAACTAAAAAGAATTAGTCAAACTAACCAGGGACTTCACATAGTCCAGTGGTAGGTGATAAATACCAGTCACACTTTGGTTGTGGGTTCAATTCTTGTAGCTTTGTCCGACGAGACAGGTTGCCACACGGTCTACGTGTTTTCCTTTTTCCAAAACTATATAATTATTAAAACATTCCCCAAAACGAGATAAAATCTTCAAAAATAATCATAACAAAATTTAACCTCAATTTTTTTATCATGCTTTTCACTTTCCATCATAACATATAGTAACCCATAATTACCTCAAAATTAAGGATCAGATAAACCCAAATGGTTTTTTATTACTATGTCCACAAATGAACAGATAACTATTCCTTGAATAAAATTTTCATATATCAAACATCAGGGTTACACATACAATAAAAAGGCTTCTAATATATCCCTATCATCAAAAGAGACTAAACACTCTTAAGAATTTCACCATTACTCTTGAAGCCCTTATATGTTGACTTCATACTCATTCAACATTCTTCATGATCCATTAACCATTCCTATCCAACATATTCTGAAATACATGTTTCCTACAAACAAAATCATGAATCATATCCCAATATTCCAAAATAGGAAAACAATAGTTTAGAATTAATCCATACCATTGATTGGTCATTTTCTATTTCTTCATCCTCAATCAGAATGGAATTAGGTATTGGTAAGTGAATATTTGTACGATCTTGGTGATATCATTCCCGAAACATCTTCATAGGACATGTGTTTGCATAATTACCATGCACACCACATTTAAAACATTCAACTGATCCCTCAGAAAGAACTTATTTCCCTTTCCTCGAGTCAACTGGATGCTTCCTTTTTCCAGGGAATGTTCTTGCTTTATGAACTTCATTTCCACATCTATAGCATATTTCTGTCCCTTTGAAACATTTTCCTAGGTGTTTCTTTCCACATCTTTGACACATAGGTTTTTGAACACACTTACCTTTATGATTTTTACCAGTAGATCTGTAGGGATTTTTTTCTCTCATATATGATGCCTTATAAAAATCACCAAGGTTTAGGTGGTCAATAATAGCTCCAGATAGTTGGTTGAAGATAAACACAAGAGTTATCATTGCAGCTCACATATCATTCAGTTTCTTGCTCAGGAAACTCTCACAGTTTCCTTCACATCCACTTTTACTTTGGTGCCTGCCAAATCCAGCCATTTACTAAAACCAAAAAGCTAAGTGTGAATATATCAACAAAACAATCATGTACTAATGAGGAAGATAAACACAAAGATATACTTACTCATTCAATTTATCTAAAACTAGGACTCTTTTTGAAATCATAACCATTATGGTAATGTCACTTCTGCTTATAGAATATCCTAACCTCTAAAGTTATCTAAACCAACCTCAAATACCAACTATAAGGCCCCACCCTTAAACATTACTTAATCATGAATTAAATGAATAATTCACATAGACGATCTTTTTTGGTTTAGAGTTTTATAGAATGAGGACATAACTATTACATCTCAAAAGATTACATAGTAGACACTTCTACTATGTTTCCATAAAATAAGAAAACACTTAAAAAGAAACATTTCTAGTTCCATGTTTTATATAGAATGTCTTTCCTTGATCCCATCATTGACCCTATTGATCTTCAAGTCCTGTGGAAATCATTTCAAAAACTTGGGATGAGCATAAAAATACCAGTAAATGATACACAAAGAATGAAAACTGTTAGTTTTTCAAAACAACAAGTAAACCATGAATACTTTACCAAAGTAATAATTTTAACCTTTATGAAGTAGTAAAAACTCTTCACTGAATAAAAGACCATTACTTACCCTTTTGTAACCAATAGATTACCATAAAAACCATATAAAGAACACATAACATATAAAGGTAACTTGGGACATAAACATATTTAAATGGAATAACCATAGGGTCGACTTCCACACATACTTAATTGAATAGACATACGGCCGACTTCCATACACAATGCATTTGAGGTTATAATGTTACCATCGTCCTGGTATTCACGGCACCACCCGTCATATGGTTTATCACGTAACCACCCGTAAAATGTCCAAGTACCATCATTACACATAAAATATTGAAAATATAAACTTTTAAATAACAAAATTTCATTTGAAATCACAATAAGTAATTCCAAGATATTGAATTAATCAATCCATTTTCAAAAACCATTTAAAAGAGATTTTTGAATCAAAGTGTCACATAGCACGTTGAAGCTTTTAATGGAATTATAATTTTAAAACATTAATGTCCATATAAATAAATACTGAAAACCATTTTGAAAACATTGACATTAAAGATAATGATTTAGAATAATGAATCTTTAAAACATTTAAAACGATATTTTTTATTAAAGAGTTTTTAACAAAATGAGAGACTCTTAAATACAAATAATTTCGGAATAACATTTAATCCTAACTTTATAATATCATGAGAATAAAGGGATTGATGATATAATATGTCAAAGGACTGTATATACACCATATAAGAGTGAATTGGTGCATAACAACAATTAAGTCTCTATGGAAATGTAAATTGAGATGAAATCCATTATAAAGATGGTATCCTTAAATTAAGGATAAATATATCACATAATTATGTGTGAGAAATATAAATACACCCAATATAAGTGGATATTAAATGTGAAACAATCATAAGTCATTCACCCATATTAATAGGATGACATGTTCAAGAATTACAAGTTGAACCAAAGAAATCGAAATTAGGTTAAGACGTTCCCTTGTAAAAATTTGACAGCCTAACGACGTTACATTAAAATTCAAAAAATGAGTTGATGAGACAAAAAGGGTGTCTCATCACATGGAAATAAATTTTACATAAATAAGGATATAGAATAACATATACCAACATAATAATATGAGAATTAAATGACATAACAAAAATAAGTCTTTTAAAAAGAGGAGGGTGAAAGGTCCCCTTACCGAGTTGGGTAACTTTCGAAACATACACCCAATTGAAGAAGGGTCGTACAATGAAGATGTAAATACCCATAAATGAAATTAAACTAAACAAAGTTTATAACAATGGGAAGTACATACACCACTCAAATGAAATAGTGGAAAACGTAGCATAAATGTCACGGGAATAAAAGTGAGATGAAAAATCCCCTACAAAAACTCGGCCGCCTAAAGGCGCCACATAAAACTTCAAAAATGGATTTATGAGATGAAATATGGTATCTCATCATATTAACACAATATTTTCAGTATGATTAATATAAAAGAACATCCCTATCATAAGAAATATTATCTTAAAATAAATGACATAAAATAGTGTACTTAAAAAAGAAAGAGAGGGGTAGGATCCCTTACCTCGGGTCCGACTTGACTCGATCGTTCTTTAATGTCCGGAATATAAAATATGAGTAAATTTCTAATTTCTTAATAACCATTTTCAAGTTCATTATTCCTTTTATATCACTTATTTCAAAGTTTTAATAATTATGTAATCATTTATGTTAATAATGTTTGCTTTGTCGATATTTGGTTATTAAGTCGAAAGTTGACTTCTTACAATTACATGTTGTTCGTGTGGTCAATGGTTTATTATATCCAGAATGATATTCATGATTTGGATATCATATATATCATATATATCTATAATATACATGTATTTATAATATTACTTAATCATTTAGATATAAGAAATTAAATGCACCGTTCATGGAGATGGTAAGTCGTAGTTACGAATGAACGCTAATTTCATTTATATGTCATATTTTGGAACTAAAACTAATTGAGATATATATATATTATACTTAAAGTATAATATATATTTTATATAGGTTACATATTTTCATTAATTTTATTCTTTATACATTCCATGTATTGCATGAACGAGTCACATCACTTGAGGGGGCGGTAGTCCACACTTCGTCGTATGAAATTATCGCATTTGCACAACATGAAAAGCATAAAGGCTTGATTTAAATATAAAATTCAGAAGCATATAGAAATTATAAATACCATATAAATCATATATAAAATATATTTACATCATAATATCCACCATGAAAGGTTTTAAGAGGAGATTGAATAATCATCGTTTCATGAGGCAGAAATTCGCCATCCACAGAAACATTATGTTCTTTAACCATTAGACGAAGATGTGTGTAAGTATAGCTCTAATACTTCATATAACAACATCATAGTATAATTAAGATATTGGTGTTGTTACAAAATAATGGAATAAAACGAGTTTAAGGGATTGGAGAAGAAAAATAAAAAGAAAAGAACACAAGGGAAGACATTACCTTTAAATCGGGTAACTATTATTTATTTGAGCTCAAAAGCTTCCTCGGAAAGGATTATTCCAAAAGTTGAGGCTTAAATGATGAAGAGAGTGATTTGGAGAGATGAAATGGGAAGGGGTTGGCCGATCCAAAGGACTGAGAGGTTAGGGTAATGTGGTAGAGTTGGGGGCCTTTTATAAGAGGAGAGGAGGGGCACTCTTGGAATGTTATAAAATATTACTTTATTATATAATGATTTTCGGTTTTTAAAGGTCCCAAAAGGATATATTTCTAGGATAAGGTGATAAGGTTTCTAAATCCACCCATCCAATATGTTTGGGACAAGTTTAAGTCCTATATTTTACATTATCATTTCATTTTATTTAAATTGATAAATAAAGAGGTAATCATTGCATCATCATGGTGTCATAAATAATTTAATTTATTTAGTGTCTAAAAATTAAAAAAAAAATCTCATGATGTATGAAATAGTTTTATCTTTCTAATGAATATTTATAGTCAAAATTATGACTTTTATAACCCCATTTAAAAATTGTTTTGGTAAAACAACACATGTTTGTGACATTTTAACGTTAAATTTAAATAAAAAGGTATTAATGTCATTTTCCTACCATAGTGGCTCCATGGGGTCGCCAAGTTGACCCATGTATTTTCTTGGTCGGCCAAGAAACATCCAATGAGGGTAGGACATGTGTCTTGGACATTTCATATTATTAAAACATTATTTTTAACTTAAATTACACTAATTACCTCTAATCGCGATTAATAAACATAAAAGTTACTATTCACCAAAAAATTATTTTAATCACATTGAACCACATTTTAATTCTTAATGAGAACCATGTATGTCATATTTTTGAATTTCCAATCACAGAAGTGGTAAAGTTTAATATAAATGAAAAATCAGTTTCTTTAACTACCACTTAGTGGTTTCACAATTCATCAAAATTTGAAGTTTTTCAGAAAATTACCAATAATTCACCCTAGGATATATTTGATATTCCAAATTAAAAAATGATGTATATTTTACAAAATTCAAAACATATAAGTTAAATTAATTAATTTAATAATTAATTCCCGTTTTCAGAGCGAATAGCGGGTTTTTATGAATCAATAAGTATCAAAAGATTGACACTAGTTTAAGTCCAATTTCAAGTTGAAATTAATTCCAACGACCACTATTTGATTAAATGGTAAAAATATATTATAATTTAACATTGAAACCAATTCAAAAGAGAATATAATCATATAAATAAATTAGATTAAAAAAGGTTTTTGAATTAAAATACAACATTTTTCACTATTCATTAAAAATGAATATTATCGTCAAAATACGAAAAATTTACACAAAGTAAATTTTGATGTCCCGATTCTAAAGAAGAATTTTATTTTGTCAAATTTAACACATAAAATTGTCAAAAAGTGGATTTAAAAGAGGTTCGTCATCAAAAGGCGGTTAATCGACCTTTTAAAGAATATTTGAATGTTTACGCTTAAAATTGGATTCATTCGCATTTTTAATCCTCTAACAGTTATTGTAAAAAGAAAAAAAATTTGACAAACATATATAATCATTTTGTAGTTTGTTCTGTTCATTCCCTCCATTACAATGACTAGGAATTAACTACAATTTAAAATAATATTATTTTATTATTAGAGTGCAACGTAAGATTTCCATGAAACATAGTGTTGCGTATTGGGTATGCCATCGAGCAATAGAAACCCCTTTAAAGTTATATTAATATGTTATTAAAACATATGGATAAATGTGAAAATGTCATATTCATTATTTACCTGGGGTGTTACAATAAGTGAATCATATATGATATCATAAATATTATTATGGTTCTTTTACAAGTTGTTAATTTGATTAAACCCAGTATACAGGAGTTTCAGACATGTACGGAAGAAATTGTACCAAAGGTAAGGGATAATTTTGTGAATCTCATTTTTATCTAATATTTCTTATACGTAAGTATTTACTGGGGTTATATTTATCATCCACATCTATGTATTCTAGAAATGTTTTCATAAAATGATTACCATTCTTCTATTTATGTTTAACGTCATTGTTTCCCTTTTTTGACTTTTAACTCATTGTATTGATGGAATCATTAATTTGGTTACCATATATGGTACTTTTTTACTTTCCTGGAAAAAGTACGCGAAAAATGTTTTTTTAAATTATACGGCATAAACAAATTTTAATGGTTTATTAATGCCAAATTTTCATGAATCTTCCACTAAAATATTTCATGATTATTTTCAACAAAATCATTTTCTTTTAAAATTTAATGTCATTTAGTGAAAAAAAAATTATTTTGAAGAATAAAGGAAATTTTCCTCATGAATTCATTTCAATTGTTTTATCAAAACCATTTTCCATCTGTGATGATATTATTTAGTATGTTTACGTTTAAAGTATAATGTCACTATTATTTACATAGTTAGATTTTTCTAATGATGAAATGATATCCATTTCTTTTATATGGATTATGTTATGATGGATTGATGTTTATGAACCCATTTTATAACTTGGGTTATTATGAATGATATATGTTTATTTTGGGGCACATGAAAAAATGATTTTATTATGAGATTGGTGGAACCTATATATCCCTCCAATGCATTGGGTAACGATTTATATCTCATGAGATAGACATGGATTGAATGATAAGTTAATCCAGTTTAGTGGTACATGACTGGAATGAGTAGTGAACTCAATTCAGTAAGGGACATTGTCCACTATGAATGTCTTGGTAGAAATGCCTTGGATAATATGGAAATCATAACATGTGATTAATGGTTTTCAAAAATTACATGTTTTATTACCATGATATTTTATCATGGTTAATGTTCTTTTATGATTTATGCCATATGCATTTCCATGATTTATGACATTACACATGATTTTGATATTTTATGTTCATGTTCTTATGTTCAAATGTTTAGGGTATGTTTTGTGTTCTCCATGTTTACCCTTACAGAGCATTTGAGTTCACCCTTTTTATGTATTTTTTTCCCCAGGATATAAAGAACGGTTTTAGATATGAAAACAAAAGGGGGTAATCTTTATGGGAGATGTTGAAGATCTTTCACCATGATTAGAAGATTATGTTCCGAGTTTCCAAAGACACTAAACTAATATGGTCTTTCGGCATCTGTTTTTAACATGCATTAAGTATTCCACAAATGTAATTTAATTTCCATGTACATCAAGATTTGCGTCTCTACAATACTTTAATTCAATAATGCCCTTTGGTTCAATCCAAAAGGATTTCCCAATTTTATGATAGCATGTTCTCTCAACTTCTTTTCGTTTATGTTCCTTCTATAGCCCCTAAAATATCTTTATTCCAATATTTTATTACAAAATCAGTATCTTCAATATACTAGGATGTTTTTATTAGATTTTTTCTAACTAAAAATCCACACACCTCCATCTAATAGAAATGAATATACTGGTTTTATGGACAATGATGTACTTCCTCAAGAAACAATGATTGTTCAAATATCTCCTACCGCTTCTCATGGTGGCCATTATTATGGAACTGAATTTATATGTGATATTTATTATATATATATTGAGTCTATTATTATTTATTTTTCATTTATGTAATAACTGTATGGCTTCCATAATCGGTAAATTGGATAATTTCATGTGAGAACGTGCAGACTACTGCCCCCTCAAAGTGATATGACTTGTTCATAGCATACATGGAATGTTTAATGTTGGGTTTTAATAAACATATAAAACATATATAAAATATTTTATTACACATTAATAATAATATTCCTAAGTATAATTTCGTTTTCATTCCATTAAAATTGAAAAAAATGAAATGAAAATAGGGTTAATGGGCATGTACAGCTTACTGTCTCCATGAATGGTGCATTTAGTTTTAATATATCAAAATGATATGTACTATTATAAATATAAATATAAAGGATATATAGGATAAATATGATATCTACATCATCAATATAATTTTTAAGATAATGTTCATTTTACGACATGGACAATTTGTAATTATAAGAAGTTCATTTTAGACTCAAGTTCCGAACATCGACAAAATAACCGATACGAAGTCAAATAATTAACTAATTGTTACACCAAGATAATAATTTATAAAAATGGAATAATAATATTGAAAAATGTTCTTAATCAAGTATCAATTAACATAACTCTATTATTCAGGATGAAAAAGGAACATATAATAGTAGTCATATTTTAGGTAAGGGGTTTTCATCTCACTTTTTATTCCCAAGATATTCATGCTATATTTGAAACTATTTCCTTTTGGTGTGGTGTATATATTTCCCATGATTTTTTTATTTCAATAATATAATTTATTTTAACGGTATTTAAATCTTCATTGGAAGATTCTTCTTTCATAGGGTGTTTGTTTTGTACGTCACCAAATTGGTAAGGTAACTGTTCACCGTCCTCTTTTATTCAGAGACTTATTTTATGTTATTTATTTTAATATCAATTTTCATATGTTGGGATATTTTTTTATATCTTTATTTTTGTAAATTTTATTTCCAAGTGATGATAGAACCTTTTCTTTAACATCAAAACATTTCTGAATTTTATGTTACTGTTAGGATATTGAATTTTTTTAAGGTAACTTCTTAACCCAATTCACATTATTTGGGTTAAAAATATACTTAATGATTATGTCATTCAATGATTATGTGTGAATGGCCACTAAATGTTTTACACTTAATATCCACATATATTATATGTATCTCTATTTTTTAAACATAGTTATTTTATTGATTTATCCGTAATCAAATGTTACAATCATTTTACGGGACTTCGTCTCAATCTTTTTTCCATGAAGCTTATCTTGATTTCTACACGACATTCTTTTATACGCATTATATAACCATTTGACATTTCCTTTCATTCAAAAAGATTTATTTTTTATGTAACATTTTACTAAAATAATAAGGGAATGTTTCTTTTTAATGTATGCGTTGAGAATAACCTTTTATCAATAGCGATCATTAATTGATATTTGGATTCATCTACAAGACATAGTGTTTTTAAAAATGAAAATAAATACAATATACACATTTTTCATATTTTTTTATTTAAAATTGTTTTGATAATGGATTTCTTATTTAAATATCTTGAAATGATATATTTTTATTTAAATTTTCAAATATTATCTTTATTTTATGTTTGTTTTTTGAGTAACAAATATTTTATGGTCCTTGGGTATTGTTTACGTATAAAGGTGGTTTAGTGATAAACCTATGGCAGGTGAGCTGATGATAGCTCTCTAATTCCTTAGGTAATATGACAGAGGTAAACATTATTGTTTCTCCTTATATATTTAAGGAATATACCCTAATGGGTATTCCAAAATTAACTCCATATGTAGCAGTGAAAGCTAAAATGTATGTATGTTAGGGATGCCACCAGTTAGCTTTTAGATTTATGATTTCTATATGTTATTCAAAAATCTTATGATTTCACGAGGTTTCATAAAGAGATTATTTTTTATGTATTAATGGACTAATGATTTCATTTATTATTTATAACCCTTACTTATCTTTTTATGCTAATCCCATGTGTTTTGAAATTTTTTTAGATAGTAAAAGAAAGGAAGATTTCCTGATGATATATATTAAAAAATTAATTCATGTCTTGTTTATAATGTTTTTATTTTATGAAAAATGGATATTGGGTAGAAGTGCCTACTTTGTAATATTTTAGATGTAATGTAATAGTAATGGCCAAATTCCCTAAAACATTAAAACTGAAAAGATCGTCAATGTTAATTCATATTTTAACATCAGATTAAGTAATGTTTTAAGGGTGGCACCTTATAATGTCATAGAAATAAAACATGTAATTGTGGTAAAAATATAAGAATATATTATTTTTAACATGTATAAGTAGAAATGTGTCCTCTAATTAGGTTAAGGATAGAAGACCATCCCCTCATATAAACTAATGGACATACAAACATGTCCACACATATAATTTTGTACATGAAATCATGTTAACACATATTAGTCAAGGTATACAAATAAATACCCATCTTAGTAGTCTGGGATCACTTCTGATACCATATTTTCAGTCATGGATAACTCCCATTGCCATGTTTTTATCATTAGTTCACTTCTTATATCATCATGGTAGCCAGGGTTCACTCCCATGCCATCATATTAGCATTATTTCACTCCTCATATAATGCTGGTAGTCGTAGATCACTCTGATGTCCATCTCAGTAGTCCATGTTCACTCCAAACTCCATCTCATTCTATCCCATGATATATAAATCATTAACCAATTCATTGGGAGGAGATATAGGTCCCACCAGTATCATAGAGTAACCATAAAAACATGTGCCACAAAATCATAAACAATCTTATATTAACCCATGATATTAAATGGGTGTCATAAACAAGAAAAAATATCTTATTATGTGGAAGAGATACTGGTTTTATAATTATTTCAATAATAGCGTTTCTCAGGAAAGAGAAACGGATTTTTGAAAAATAATAATTGTAAAAGGGAAATGGGGTTCAAAAAGACCATTACGTTAATAAAAACCCATTCTCATAAAAGATATGAATGTAACCATTAGATCATTTTCATTAATGGAATGAGTAAAATAAACGGATATCATCATATATGGAAAATAATTTTAAATATATTTAAAAAAAAACTTAGAGAAAATATCATTTCTTCATTGAAAATGGATTTTTAAAACATAAAACCATTTGAAAATCCATTTCATACAAAATACAATTAAAACATATAAAGAATAATAGAAATAATTTGAAAACCTTTGTCCTTGAAAACTTATAAAATATTCTTAAAATCGTTTTGATATCATTTTTCATCGAAAACACATTGAAAACTTTTAAAAAAATTATAATGATTTGAAAATCATTTTATTTAAAATAAATTTATAACATATAAATAAAGATCAAAAATGTGTTGAAATAAATTTTCTTTGAAAAAATATAAAATAAGGATGAAAACATATTGAAAAAATATTAATTATTCTTGAAGTATTTTTGAAATAAATTTTACTTGAAATCAAATTAAATATACTTGAAAACGTTTTAAAACCCATTTTTGTTGACAAAATTAAAAATTAAGTTTGAAAAAAATTTCCAAACCATTTTATGTAAAAACTTATTTAAGAATTTTAAAAACTATTTTACATGAAAACATGTAAAAAATGTTGAAATGGTATTGAAAACCATTTACATTATAACTGAAGTTTGAAAAAGTTTTGAAAAAAATATTCCGTGAAAATTTATAAAAGAAGACTGGAAACGTTTTGAAAATCATTTTCCTTTAAAATCACTTTTAACAAATTTATAAAAAAAATAACCTTAAACATGAAAAATAATATTCAAAGTAATGATGTTGAATAAATTCAAACAATTTGTATGCGTTAAAAAAGAACATTACTATTTACATAGAAATAAATGATTAAAAATTACTTTGTTCATAAAGAGATAAATAGTTTATGTTTAAGGAATTGGTAATAGAAACAAGGGTAAAAGTTAGTATTAATAAAATATGGTGATTAGTATAATATTATTTGAATATTTTTTCTGAAAACAAGGTTTTTAAGGAAAAAGGATTTCTAACTGAATAGACTGTACTATAAGGATTTCTTAAAAAAATTATTAAATATCTTATGTTCCAATGAGTATGAAATTGTACCACTACAATTATATAGAATGGATAATATTTTGAGAAGAAAATTTGTGAATGTCTTGTGATATGTAACATATTAATTCAAAAAGGAGTACGTAAATGTAAAAAATCTCAAAATGTGATGTGATTGTCCTAATAAACTCTCATAACATGTTATCATGGGATCATACTCTCTATATAAGAAATTAAATTAAATAAAGCTGGAAATATCATCAATAGAATGAGATTCATAGTATAACATGTAAAATGGAATTATATACTCCTCAAAAAAGAGTTTAGGTGCATAAAAACTTGTGTCTCAAAGAATGAAAATTGAGACAAAACATTTTTACCGATTTGTTAATTATTAAAACATAAACCCCATGTTTGAATGTTCATAAAAATGATATGTTAATACCCGAAAATTTTGGTATATTATACATATAATACAACCAAAGGAATTAAATACCCCACACAAAAGAAATGAGTAGTGAACGAAACATATATCTCATGGAAATTAATAGTGGGATGAACTCTCCATACCTTATGTCTTGACTCGCATTGTATATGTTCAAACTACCTATATAATAAATATAAATTTAATATAAACCTTTTAAAAAGCGATTATTTTATATGTAACACCATATATGGTTTGATTATGAAAATATATGTCCCACTTGTTAACAATCTAATGTTGAGGTTTCAGTTTTGGTAATATTCGTTATGTTTTTCATATGTGTCTTAATTTGTGATAATCTTGGTCTATATACATATCACAAATATAAGGTGTCAAAAATGATATAAATATCATGTATATATATTATTTTTTTATTAAAATAATCTTTAGTATATATATTAATGAAATGGAGTACACCATTAATGGATACAGCATGCCATATACACGCATGGAAGCTATTTACGTTTAATGATTTTGTTGGGAGAAAGAATGTAAAAGAAACACACATATATATATTTAATATAGTAAAATTACTTTAGAATATATATAATATTTATTCACAAAATCAATACTTAATACAATATATATAGTGTATTAACAAATAAAATCACTATAAGGGGGAAGTAGTCCACACTTCCTCAGATGAAATTATCATATTTACATAAGATGGGAAAAAGGAAATATATTCCAAATAAATACTAAAAATGAAAAAATAAATTATATATATAATATAAGTCATATATATACAGAGTATATATAATAATGGCATCCATGATAGCTGGTAATGAGAAAATTAACAATCATTGTATCAGGAGGTAGCAGTTCACCGTACACAGAAACAATATGTTCATTTTCTGTTTTATGGTGGTGCATATAAGTGTAGGTAGAAACATTTACATAAAAAATAATAGTATATTGAGGATACTATTTATTTATATAATCATATACTAATGTGATTTGTTTTTTTTGGGATAAGGAAAATAAAATAAAGGACTTTAGAGAAGACATTACATCTTTATCATGTAACTCTTTTTGGTTTGTGCCAAAAGGATTCCATGGATTCCCTTATGACAAAGGTATGGATTCAAGGAGAAAGCGAGTGTTTTTTATAATTTTACTTGGTTGTACCTTTCTGATCAAATTTTTGTAGAGGTGTTACTAAGTGGGAGTGATGGTGGCATTTTATAGTGAAGGAAAAGTATTTCCTTGTAATTTTAAGAAACAAGTTAGGTATACATAAGTTCTAACCGAAAAGTTATAAAAATGAAAAAAAACACAATATTGGAAGTTGTGTGGCCAAAATATAGAAATCTGATGGGTTTTTACAAGTTTATAGATCATTTGGGTCATTATTTTTATGGTTTTGTCCATAATAAATCTTAATTTTGCATTAATTGATGTGATTATATTTAATTGTTTTTAGTAATCATTTAGGTATAAAATTAACATGGACTTATTATAAACTAAATACTATACTAAATAAATTGGTTTATGTCAAATTTTCATAATTAAATTCATAGAAGGGGAAAAAATAAAACTAATGCAAATCAAGTAGATTATACAAAATAATGGGTTTTTAATGTTGAATTTTTTTAAAATGTTTTTTACGATTTTGTATTCAATTTCAAGTTGAAATTGATTTTATTGAAATACATTGTATTAATTGATTTAAAATTTATCTAATGTGACCTTAACAAATATAATATCATATAACATTAATAATTAACTAAAAAGTCAGTTCTAAACTGAAAATAATTAGTATTCACTATATATCAAATAATGAAGTTTCTCAGATAAACCCCAAAAATCACCCTAGGATAATTTAGATGTTCTGAATTAAAAAATGATGTTTATTTTATCAATTTATATTTAAAAATTTGAATGTAAATAATTTTTAATGAGTTATCCCACCTGTTAGTAGCTGATGGCGGAACACCATTGAACAGTTTTACTTTTATATCAATTTCCTATAACCGAGTGGGAATGGAATGTTGTCAAGATGGAATTTTTGACACGACTACCATGGTCACTGCGATGATTTATTCTTGGTTGTTATTGATTGATATAAAAAAGTTTCTCAATTCCTACCTATCAAGTATACCTTTTATTTTTAATCACATGAATGATTTTACATCCAAGAGATAGTATGACTTCGTGGGGTATCAAATAATATTGTTTTCGATAGGGATGCCATGTTTACTTCACAATTATGGTGAGGGATATAGATAGAATTTGGTACACATGTTCTTTTGAGAACATCATACCACCCCTTACAGATGGACAGTTAGAGCACATGATTCAAGTGATATGGGATATGTTGTGGGAATTTTTTCTATATTTTATGAGCGCATGGTAGAAGCATATACCCCTAGTTATAATTTCCTACAACAATAGCTTTCATGAACTTAATCAGATGGCTCTATATGATCCATATTATGGTAGGCCTTGTTGATCACCCTTGTGTTGTATAAAATAATGAGAGAAAGCCTGTACCAGAACTCATCGTCTTTAGGAGATCACAAAATACATTCAGTTGATTGGGAAGTTGGTGGATACTACACATTGTCATCATACATCATATGTTGATCACTACAGATTACCCAAAGAGTTTGATTTTAGGGATCATGTTTTCGTTCAGGATTCATAATGGTTGGGACATAAAAAATCAAGATATAGGGTAAGCTTTCACAGGGGTGTGTTAGGCCGTTCAGGATTCGTGAGAGATTCGGGTTTGTAGCCTATCAGTTGTAGTTACATCAAAGGTACCAAGACAAGCACAATATCTTCCATGATTCCCATGTACAACATTACTATTTATAATATCCACAAGCCTTTCATCCTTATCAGGTACAAATTCTAGAGGATTTTTCCATTGAGAAGCATACAATAAGTATTATGGATCGTATCATGGAGGTTCACTGATGCTAGTTTGTTCCCCTTGTATGGGAATTGATGCAGCACAACCAAGTGTATGAATAGAACATGGAGATAGAGGCTGATGTATGATTATTGTGGTCAGAGTTATTCTGAGATCATGCTTCACCACCCTATAAAGCTAATTTGGAGATGAATAGCTTTAAGGGGGTGATTATAGGAACTTGGTTCAACTTTGAGGTATATATCTAGTTTTTTTACAAAAATTATTATATTAAATGTATAAATGTGACATGTTACAAATGACCCTCGTTGTAATGTAGGTTTTAGGGATGAATGGGGCTCCGTTGATGCCCAAATCCATCTTTTAGGAGAAAATTATCTTGTGCACGATTAGTGAAATATATATGCATAATATTTTATAGTTTGACAAAATCAGGTGACACTATACAGTGAATAATGAATAGACATAGGGTTATCCCAATCCCTTAAGAATGGGATACAAGGTCATGCGGTCAGGTTGGCATTTTTTTGCATACATTGATAGTGTATTATTACATGATTTTCACATGGTTTTTCAAAATATTTCCCCTAAATCGTAGAACCACTATAATTTTGGAAATTTTATTATTTTCAATTAAATTATAAAAAAGAACAAAAACATCTCATTAATTCTTCTGCAGAACACATTCAACATTTCAGAGATTCCTATGATTCATAAACCTAGTTTTCAGTTAACTTTCCCATATGTGATCTTGATCAAAGGTCATTAATCTCCATGGATCTATAATGGTATGAACTTAATTATTTTTTATCCCTTCTCTGTTCTTCTAGATATTGGTTGTGAAATTTGGGAGAAAGATGATATTCCATATTGTCAGGTTCTTCGTCTCTTCTTCATATTTATCACATACTAAGTCGAATCAGTGGTTGAAACTGGACGAGTTATCCTCTATGGATCTATGTTATATGGTCTCATTTTGTTCTCCTAATATCCATCAATTTATATAAGTAATTGTGTCATTCACAAAATTTTCCAATATTTTGTTTAATTGAAATTGAACCCTAGAATTGATAGGAATGTTTTAGGTCATTAATGAGACATGTTAATGGTGGTTTATAGGTTAAAGACCATCACTTATATGAATACCACACCATTGGTGATATTGGTTGTTAAATATGCCCTTTTTGGGAATTTAACCTTGTATGCCTGTAAGGTGTGACTTTTACTCCGTTTTATGTTATGTCACATGTGAATTGGTGTCTAAATAAATTAGGGAATTGAATACATTTTTGAATTTTTAAATGAAATTGATTAACATCATGAGATGGTTGAATTGAATCATGGTTATTGGTTGGGTAATGGATTTTTATGCATTTCTTCCATTAAAAGTATATGTCCAATGTCAGTTAACATATAGGTTATTCCATGTATTGCTTGATATAACATTAATTTCTCTTAAAAACGGTTTTACCATGTTATATAAATGATGTTGATGCCATGTATTAGATTGTTTATGCATTAAATGTTATATATGTTAAAATTCATATCTGATTAGTAAAAAACAAGCCTTATATGCTATCCAATGTTATGAAAATTGATTCATTAACCCAGATTAGCCTTTTAACTGAGATAACCAGGTGATTAAATGAATGTAATAGCCATATAGGGTTGGAAAATTCTTGATTCACCTTCTGATGTGAGATTGATATATGATGTTCTTTGTATTGACCTTGAAATAGATTAATGAAATTGATTTTATGATATTAAATTGTTTTGTGACTTTTTTGAAATGTGGATTCATATTATAATTCCATGGATATACAAAATAAATTTAACTTATCTTAAACTATGGGTGATAAATGGATCCAAATGGGGGATTCCATGGATAGACTCACTGAAGAATCACTTATAGGTAAAGTGTTACATGATTCATATGAGAATTTCATGGATGGACTCATGGGGAATCCACTATTTATTCCATGTTTGATACTCTGGTTCCGTTAAATAACCATAGAAGATAGAGTCGATAGGAAGTGATGTTGTACCCCACCTATAAGGATATTGAGTTCCTGGGTGGTTACCTAAGAATTGGATTGTAAGTTATTGGTTGAATTTTGACATTAAAATATATATGAATTCCAAATTAGTAATGTCATGGATAGACTCAGGTTCTAAATTGAATAAATAATGAAATTGATTATATTATGATGTTCCATACAATCAATAAAAAACATGATTGTATTCTATCTTGACTTATACCATTATTGATTACCTTCCTCTAAAACCTTTGGTTATATTATCACGATAAACTCCAGTCATTGATCCAAGTCTCAAGGATTAAAATTAAATGGCATTGAATGATAAAATGAGAATTTTATAACTCCCAAAGCTATGACTATTAAATAAGGGACTTATCTGCTAAATTAAATTGATAAATTCAATTTCACATAAATGAAAACCATTTTGTATAGGATTTTTAAATTAGACAATATCCTTTTTTTGTAATTCAAGCACAGTTGTTATATATATTCACTGATTGATTGACACATGACCTCTAGAGGTTTCATACTAAGATTATATGTCACACCAGGTTTTAGACCTATTTATTGGGACCCAATCATACTATATGATTACAGGTGTTGGAAAGCTAATGTTCTCTAATTTCGGAACTTGATTGCTGATTAGAGAAGGGGAGCGTGGGAATAAGATGATGCTCATAATGACAGCTGGGAAACGTTTTGGTCCTTTTTTCCATTTTTCTATATGTATTTGGAATATTCCATAAATAAATGATATGGATTATTTATAATAAACATGTGACATGTATCACTGACATTGAATATTAGAATCTTTTCGAGAGTATTATTTATTCCTAAAGTTGTTTTATTATTTAATTGTAATTACTACATCCGCTACATGTATATGTTGATTCTGTTGTGGTACACTCTGTTGATTAGTTCATAGTATCTGCACCAACAACCCTATGCTCTCACTGCTAGTTGAAAACCTCTATGATTTTTGGAGATGCACATGAGCCCATGTGACCCACCAGGCTCGGTGCCCTGTTGAATGGAATCTATGTTTGGGACATTTCAACATGTACCAAAGGTAGAGGGATAGTGGATTGAGATTGAGTGAAGTTTGAGGATAACAATTCACATCCCCTCTCGCATCCTATGTGGATTAATTCATGACTTGTGATTCATACAAAGTGAAATTCTAGGATAGCCACATATGGTGACATCATAGTTTAATTTCATGTGTTGAGGATGTTCTAACTATGTAGTTTCAACATCCTATAGCTTAGAATAGGGGGACTCAATTGTAACGACCCAAAGTTTTTCAATGAAATTACCTTCTTATATTTATGTAATGTAAACACAAAATAATGAACTACTAATTTCTATGTGACTAAAAAAACAAAAGTTTTTCACTTTTGTGTTTTGAATTTCGATAATCTGACATACACGGTTGCGTTCGAGCTGATTTTTGGATTATAATGAAACAAAAAAATAATTTTCATTGAACAGTTGAGTAACCTTTTGAATAGTAACGTACCCTTATTAATTTTGTAAATACCCTTATGAATAGTAAATAATCCAACATAATAGTAACCTTACCCACGAATAATTATATAAAATTTAGACATCTTAGAAATTGACAATTTAACCTTACTAAATGTTTGGGTATTTTGTAATCCATAAATAAATAATTATAATTAATTAATTTATTTATAAGAAATTTTTTTTCATAAAATGTATTCATAAATTATTTAATCATTGTCTTTTAATTTTTATATAATTTTATAAGACCCTAGGTAATTTTTGAAAGCACTATAAAATCACTTTTTACTTTTAAAAATTGTTTTTTTATGTAAGGTATTATTTTAATTAAATATTAAATTAATAATATTTAGAAAATATTTTTGAAAAATTGACTTCATTTTTGGATTCTACACATCGAAAAATTGTATGGGTAAGGGTTTGGGATTTTTCTGAAATACATCAATTTTCGTGTGAAGAGTAAAAAAATACAGTTTTTCATAAAATCGGTGTTTCCTAAATTGCATCATTAATGATGTTATTATTAAATAGACATTCTATAAAATTATTTTTGTGAAAATTATTTAAAATTTTATAAATGTTTCTTTAAAATACAATAATTTCAATTTTCAATTCTAAATATAACTTTCCAATGTCTAAAGTCTAAAGGTGATTTCTAAAAGTGCCTTTTTCTATTTCTTTCACTTTCCTTTTAATAAATTAATTAATTCGAATTATAAAGATGAATTAAAGACTAAAAAGATTTATATTATGTTAATATATGATTTAGGATGTCAAAAACAAATATTACATGTCTAACTAATGTTATGTTATTTTATTTAATATTTTATACTAAAAACACATCCCTTCTCATGTATAAATAACCCCTCCCCCTCTCCTTGCCAAACCACACCTCTCAAGCGTCAAAAATTGTCTAATATCTTCCCAAGAATCATTCCTAGACCCTCCACCACGTCCAAGAACTTCTGGTCTCATCAGAATACCAAGCATATACCCCTTATGGAGGATCTCAAGAAGAGGATTCAAGAGGTAATTTATCTTTCTCTTTCCTTTAATTCCCTTCCAATTTCAAGTCCATTTCGTAAACTCTCCCAAACTATATTTATCCAAATGGTACCAAGACTCTAGTATGACACATATAATGGAATTTTATGATACTAATGAGATATTATACCATCCAACCCCTTCTCCTTTTCCGTTTATTTTATAAAAGTAATCATTTCTTATAAGGTGTTAATATATCACCTTCAAGAACTACATGTTTTCTTTTTCCATTTTTACCTACATATCTAAACATGAAACCATTTTTAGAGTTTCAAGAGAATATTATATATTTTTATGTCATATTTTATGTTCTGGAACTAACTTATGTAAATATTACTAGATGAGTAAACAAAACAAGTTCATTGTGGTCGAAAAACCGCCCAAATTAACCCAAACAATAATCATTAATTTTATATCTAATGATTCATCCACGTGGTATCAAATTTAATCCATATTAATATCATTTTAACTTTGGGAATATCATTAATAAAATGTAACGTATGTTCTGGATGTTTACCCATGTTCTACACAAACTTCAATTCATTTATACATGTGGAACGCTCAGGAAAAACATAAAAACAAACATTCTCGAACAATGATTTTAAAAACTATAACTCATCCAAAGGCACATGAAATCAATTAATAAAACCATAATGAAACATATTAATGTAATTTTTTTTTGTTATTTCTAATTATTTAATATAATGTCATTATACATGACATTAAAGAGATGGAAGCATTCAGATACAATGTAAGGGGAAATTCTCGAACCGAACTTTCATCCTTCGGGTTCTCCCTCTTTCATTTATTTTGATATGGTTACACCTTAAAATTATTTATTCAATCATTATCATTAATCTTCTGGGATATACATGTTTTTCACTGGTATTTATGAAAAACCAATTTTTTTCCAAAAGGACTCTTCTTTTACGAACACACCTTTTACATTTCATTCAAGATTGACGGTTCTTGTAACATGTATATTATTCCCTCATTATTTTGGGGACCCAATGTTTATGAATGTGTTATTATGAGATGAAACCCATTACATTACATGGTTTCATTATGTTAATTTATGTTATATGTTCATTGTGGCATGCATGATAAATGTTAATGTTATGATGTGAGGGGTGCACCCAGCATTATATAGCGCAATATAAATGTTTAAATGTGATGGGTGCGACTGGAATTATACAGTGCTCCAATGCATTGGGTAAAGTGATGAATCTCATGAATAAATTTGAAATGATGTGGGAACAAGATACTATCTTGGTTAACAAGTATGTGTGGTAGTTAACCACTAATACATGATGTTTCATTTTTATGTGTTGCCACATTTCAAGTCTTATATTTATACTTCCGCTCATATTCCTGATATTTTTTCCATGTTATGAATATTATCATTCCATTCCATATTGTTATTATCTATCCTCTTACTAGGATTCTAGCTCACCCTTTTTTATGTATATCCTCAATTGGATAAAGGTACTAAGGAGAGGACAAGTTCCAATAAGAAGCAAGAGAAGAAGAAATTAAATGAATGTTTAAGCATGATGTAGTATTTTTTATGCATGGTCCTAGTTTTCCCAAGACACTAAACCATTGGATCCTCTATGTGTAATACTATTATGTTGTTTATCAATAAAATAATGTAATAGTAATGTATGAAAAGGAAGTTATACTAGAGTTGGTATCATAAGCAATGTTTAGTTAATTTGGGAATTATGATTAGTGAACCCTAGAGAAAAACTCTAGCATGAGACTAAGTAAAAATATGAACACAAGAATATTTACCTAGGGATCCAATATGTTATGCTTTTAGTACAAATTATTTAAATTAATATGTTATTCATGTCTTGTTTATTTATGTTTTATTCTAACCTTTTTAATTTTTGAAAATGGTGGGAACCCTGAGAAATCAGGCCAACAACTCATTCGAGGACAAATGCAACGATTGTCTGAACAACATCCCCAATAATTTGGGAGGTGGAGTTAAAAACATCATGGAGATTCTTATGAAATTATATCAGGTTATGAACAATAACCATAATAATGGGGAACATCCTACATCCCTAAAGAGGGAGCAACTGGCTATCGAATGTTTTATATGGCAATGACCACCGACGTTTAGTTGATCATCTAATCCATTCGTTCTGGAAGAGTGGGTAAACTCCATGGAGATGATCTTTTCTGTTCATCACTGTTCTGAGATAGAGAAGGTGACCCTAGTCGTTTATCATCTAGATGTAGAAGCTGATCAATGGTGGACTTTGATTAAGAACACCAAGCCAAGGGAGGAAATTGATGTGATGGAATGGGGAGACTTTAAGATAATTTTTCTTAATAAGTATTTCCCACAAACTCTTCACACGAATATGGAGAGGTAATTCATAGATCATAATTAAAAATAAGTAGAATCTATCACAACCTATGAAGCGAATTTTAGAAGGCTTGCAAGTTACTCTTCGAGTTTTGTTATCCATGATGATAGCAAAATTTTTATATTCTTTAGTGGATTAAAACCACACCATCGAAAGGCTATTTCTATTAAAGACTTTGGGAGTTATGAAAAAGTTGTTCGATATGCCCTCAAAGTGGAGATGGTGTTTGGAGAATGATACCCTGTATATGGGGATAAGAAACAAAATATGGAGTTTCATGATAGTGTATCTAATGATAAAGGTGGGAAGAAAAATCAACTACCCACATGCCAACATTGAGGGATGTTGCACCATGGGAACTGCCTCCAAGTTACAGGGAAGTTATTCAAGTGTGGGAATGAAGGACATCATGCTCAAGAATATCGAAAAGACGCAAGAAGAAAGGGGAATGTAGCTGATGAAAGGAGAGAAAAACTCATAGTTCAATGCTAAAACTCTAGGGATCTAGGGAACTATTCAAACCACTGCATTAAACCTCGACCTCTCAAGGGTAATCAGCGTCAGCAGCCACCAAATCCAAAGTAACATGGGAAGGCTTATGCCATCACTACTGCGGAGGTGGATCAAGATAATGAAATCATACATGGTACACTTCCTATTCAGTCAATACTGGCCAAAGTCATATTTGATTTTGGTTCTATGCATTCCTTTATATCATTCATGTTTTCTAGAACTATAGAATCGAAGCCTCGAAACCTTTATGTAGAGATATTCGAAAAAACACCAAGTGGTGTAATCATTGAAACCCAAGTCTGTGACTCTTCTCCTGTAGGCGTTTGTGGGATGATTCTTCCATGAAAATATTTTAATACTTCCCTTGTTGGAATTCGAATCTATAATGGGAATGGATTGTCTCTTGTTATATAGAGCACATATCATCTGTTGAGAAAAGAAAATATCTTTTCATATTTCGAACCATCCCATGATTCTCTAAAATGAATGAAATATCATGAATCTCCTTTGAAAACCCATTCAATAGTGTGTGTGTGTAAATTTTCTAGGAAGAAACCTCCCTCTCCCAAATGGTTGAGTTAAAGGATAGTTCCAACATTGAGTAAATTCCCATCATGATGGAATATGGTGATGTATTTCCCGAAGAGTTACACGGAATTCCCCCAGATCGTGAGGTAGAGTTCTCAATTGAACTCATGCCTGGAGCTACTCTAATCTTGAAGTGTACCTATAGGATGGCTCATATCGAACTAGAAACGTTAAAGAAGTAGATGCAAGAGCATCTAGACAAAGGGTTCATACGCCCTAGTGCATCACCTTAGGGTGAGCCAATGCTCTTTGTGAAGAAGAAGGGTGGAATAATGCAGTAGTGTATCGACTTTCGGGAACTCAATAAGATCACCATAATGAACAAGTATCCTCTCCCAAGTATTGATGACTTATTCGATCAATTAAGAGGATCTCAATAATTTTCAAAGGTGGATATTCATTTTGGATGTCATCAGGTAAAGGTGAAGAAGAAAGATATCCCGAAGACTGCCTTCTGTACAAGGTATGGGCACTATGAGTTTTTTGTGATTCCCTTCGGACTTACTAATACCCATGCAATCTTCATGTATTTGATGAATAGATTCTTTAGACATTACCTTCACAAATTTGTGGAATTTTTTATTAATTATATTCTCATCTACTCCACGATTAAGGAGGAACATTAAGAACATCTATTATTTGTGTTGGAGACATTAGGAAAGAAGAAGTTGTAAGCCATGTTCAGAAAGTTTGAATTTTGTATGAAGCAAGTCATGTTCTTGGGACATGTGATCACAAGTGAGGGAATTTTTGTGGATCCATCAAATACAAAGGGAATTGAGGAATGGCCCAGACCCTCTAGTGTCACACAAATCTGTTGTTTTTTGTATTAGCTGGGTACTACCGACGTTTTGTGAGAAACATCTCACAATTGTCATGCCCCCTAACTAAGTTAACAAGGAAAGGGTTAATGTATGTCTGGATGGAAGAATGTGAGGGAAGCTTGAAGGAGCTAAAGATAAGGCTGATCATGGAACCTGTAATCACACTACCTAAAAGTTAATAATGTTTTGTGATATATAGTGATGCTTCAAAGAATGTCATGGGTTGTGTACTCATGAAATATGATAATGTGATAGACTATGCCTCACGACAGTTGAAGATCCATGGGCAGAACTACCTGACGCAGGATCTAGAGCTGGAAGCCATGCTTTTTTCCTTGAAAACGTGGTGGCACTACCTTCATAGTGAAAAGTGTGACATATACACCGACCATAAGATCCTAAAGTATATATTCACACAAATGGAGCTCCACATGCTTCAAAGGAGATTCTTAGTGCTAATCCAGGATTACGATTCCTCTATTCACTATCATCCTGGAAAATTCAACAAGGTAGATAATGCTCTAAGCAGAAAATAACCTTATACTCTATCCATGCTACAGATTTAGAATGACCATATCTTCTTGGGTATGAAAAGGATGGATTTGGAAATCATAAGGGCATGAGATACATCCTACCTTTCCCAAAAGATGGAAAAACCATCCATCCAGGAGAAGTTTAAGGAAGAACAAAGGGATGATGTGTAGAGACAAAAGAGGGTGAATGCAATAAAGGAAGGGAATCTACAAGAGTTCCATATCAGAGATGATGGTGTGATTCAATTTGGAACGCGGCTTTGTGTGCCTTCATCAACCTGGATAAAGAAGGAGATATTGGACAATTCACATAGCTCAACTATATTTATCCATCTTGGGAGTACCATGATGTACTGTGATATCCGAGAACACTTCTGGTGGGATAACATGAATAATGAGATTATGGAATATATATCGAGGTTCATGGTATGTCAGCAAGTTAAATATGAGTGACATTATCCAAAGGTATGATGCAGCCATTGCCTATACCCATGTAGAAATGGGAAAATGTTACTATGGACTTTGTCACGGGTCTCCCGAAGACGTCAGTGGGAAATAATGCGATATGGTTTGTGGTTGATCTACTCACCAAGACTGCCCCTTTTATCGTTATTCAGGAAGATCTCTCGCTTGAACAACTTGAAAAGATATATGAGAAGGAAGTGGTGAGACTTCACGGTGTTCCACTGTCAATTGACTCTGATCGTGATACATGGTTCACATCTAAATTCTTGAGTAGCCTTCAACATTCATTGAGTACTAAATTAAATTTCAGCATGGTATATAACCCCCAAATTGGGGGCCAGACTGAAAGGACTATTTAGACATTTGAAGATATTCTAAGAGCATGCTCTCTAGAATTCAAAGGTGGATGGGATCAGCATCTCCCATTGGGTGAGTTCTCATACAACAATAGCTTCCACTCAAATATTCAGATGAATCCATATAAAGCGTTGTATGGAAAGTGATGTAGAACACTATCTGGTTGGTATGAAGTTTGGGATTGAAAGCTACATGGACCTGATCTTCTAAGAGAGATCACTAAGAATGTTCAAGTCATCCAGAAACACATCAAATATGCTCAATGTCACAAAAAATGCTATGCTGACAACCGTCGAAGGGACTTGAAGTTCGACGTATGAGATATAATCTTACTTTGAATATCTCCATGGAAGAAATTCATGACATTCTGTATGAAAGGGAAGCTATGCCCAATGTATATTTCCCCTTTGAAATCCATGACCGCATAGGAGTTGTGACCTATCGTCTTGATCTTCAACCGAATATGGCTCAAGTTCTGGATGTGTTTCATGTATCACTACTGAGTAAGTACATACCAGACCCATCACATGTGCTAAACTCAGAAGTGGTGCAACTGGAAGATGATCTCTCATATGAGGAGCAGTAAGTAAAGATTCTAGATCGGAGAGATAAGGTACTACGATTCAAGACAACCCACCATTTCAATGTTTTGTGCAGGAACCTTATGTTTGAAGAAGAAACATGGGTACCATAAGAGGCAAAGAAGGAGAGGTACCTTCACCTACTTATGTAAAGTGAAATTTTGAAGGCGAAATTTCATGAGGGGGGATGAATTTAATGACCAAATGTTTTTCAATAGAAATTCCATTCTTATATTTATGTCATGAAAACACAACATAATGAACAAAGAAGTGCTAAATGACCATAAAACATTAGTTTCTCTCTTTTGTGTTTTGATTTTCAAAAATCTGACATACACGGTTGTGTTCAAGATGATTTTTGGAGTCTAATTAAACAAAAATAATAATTTTCGGTGAATAGTAGCATACCCATGTGAATAGTAACATACCCTTATGAATATTATTATGACCCTTATGAATTTTAAATCATCCAACGTAAGAGTAACTTTACCCATGAATAATTAAATAAAATTTAGACATCCTAGAAAGTGACAATTTGACCTTTGTAAATGTTTTCATATTTTGTAAGTAATAAATAATTAATTATAATTAATGAATTAATTTAAATGATATTGTATTTTCCTTAAATTTATTCATAAATTATTTTATAATTTTCTTATTGTTTTTAGATAATTTTATATGTCTCTACGTAATTTTTGAAAGCACTTTAAAATCAGTTTTAACTTTTAAAAACTGTTTTTTTAAGTAAGTTGTGATTTTAATTGAATATTAAATTAATATTATTTAAAATAATTATTTTTCAAAAATAGACTTCATTTTTGGATTCTACATGTCGAAAAATGGTAGGGGTAACGTTTTTGGATTTTTCTGAAATACATCAATTTTCAGGTGAATAGTAAAAAATACAGTTTTTCACATAATCGTTGTATCCTAAATTGCATCATTAATGATGTAATGATGAAATACACATTATAGGCCTTTATGTTCGTCCAAATTATTTTAAATTTCATAAATGTTCCTTTAAAATACTATTAATTCAATTTTCAAACCTAAAAAGAACTTTCCAAATTCTAAAGTCTAAATGTGATTTCTTAAATTGCCTTTTTCTCTTTCCTTCACTTTCATGTTAATAAATTTATGAATTATTTTTATAAAGATTAATTAAAGAATAAATATAATTATATAATATTAATAAATTATTTTGGATATAAAAAAACTACTATTAAAAGTCTAACTTTTGATATATTATTTTATTTAATATTTTATACTAAAAACACCTCCCTCCCCATGTATAAATAACCCATCCCCCTCCCCTTGACAATACACACCTCTCAAGCATCAAGAATTGCCTAATATCTACCCATGAATCTTTTCTAGCCCCTACCCCATGTCCAAGACCTTTTTTTCTCACCTAAATACCATGCTTAGGCCCCTTAAGGGGGATCTCAAGAGGAGGATTCAAGAGGTAATTTATCTTCCTCTTTCCTTTAATTCCCTTTCAATTTCATGTCCTTTTCTTATTCTATACCAACCTATCTTTATCCAAATTGTATGGTTACTCCAGTATCACACATATAATGTAATTTTATGATTCTAATGGGATATTATACCATCCAACCCCCTTCTCATCTTCCTTTTATTTTATAAAAGAAAACGTTGCTCATAAGGTGTTAATCTATCACCTTGAAAAACGACATGTTTTATTCTTCCATTATTACCTACAGATCCGTTCATGAAACCATTTATATTGTTGATAGAGAATATTATATATTTCTTATTTCTTATTTTATGTTCTGGAACTAACTTATGTACATTTTACTGGATGATTAAAAAAACAAGATCGTTGTGGTCAAAAAACTGCCCAAATTAAGCCAAACAATCATCAATAAATTCATATCTAATGATTCATACCCATGGTATAAAATTAAATTCATATTAATATCATTTTAACTTATGTAATATCATTAATAACTTTTAATGTATGTTCTGGATGTTTACCCATGTTCTGCACAAACATCAATTCAAGGATACATGTGAAACGCTCATGAAAACCATAAAAACGAACATTCCCGAACAATTTTTTTAAACACTATAACCCATCCAAAGGCACATAAAATCACTTAATAAAACCATAATGAACCTTATTAATGTAAACAAGGTTCTGGAATTCTAATTAATGAATGTAATGTCTTTATACATGACATTAAGTGGAAAGAAGCATTCAGATACAAGGAAATGGGAAATTCTCGAACCCAACTTTCATTCTTCAGGTTCTCCCTCTTTCACTCCAATTGATATGGTTACACCTTGAAAATATTTTTTTCAAAATTATATTTACTCTTATTGGATATACATGTTTTACACTAGTATTTATAAAAAACCAAATGATTTCTAAAAGAACTCTTATTTCAATAACACATCTTTTACTTTTCATTCAAGATTGACGGTTCTTGTAACATGTATGTTATTCCCTCATTCTATTGGGAACCCAATGATTATGAATGTGTTATTATAAGATGAAACCCATTAATTTTCATGGTTTCATTATGTTAATTTATGTTATATGTTCATTGTGGCATGAATGATAAATGATAATGTTTTGATCTGACGGGTGTGCCGAGAATTATATAGCGTAATATGTATGTTTAAATGTGACGGGTGTGCCAAGAATTATACAGCGCTCCAATTAATTGGGTAAAGTGATAAATCTCATGAGTAAATGTGAAATGATGTGTGAAAATGATTATAGCATGGTTCCCAAGTATGTTTGGTAGTTGTCCAATAATACATGATGTTTCATTTTTATGCATTTCCACATTTCCAGTCTTATATTTTTACTTCATCTCATGTTCATGAGGTTATTCCCATGTTATGATTATGATAAACCCATTCCATATTGTTCTTATCTATCCTCTTACTGGGCTTCTATCCCACCCCTTTCGTTGTGTATCCTCATGTGGCAACATGTACTATGGAGAGGACAAGTGCCAATAAAAATCTAGAGAAGATGAAATTAAATGAATGTTTATGCTTGATGTTGTATATGTTATGTATGGTCCTAGTTTTCCCCAAAAACTAAACCTTTGGATAATCTATGTGTAATACTATTATGTTTTTTATATTTGAAATGATGTAATAGTAATGTACGAAAAGGCAGTGGATCTATACCAATCCCTATCTATTGGAGTTACATAACATTCACACATTAACCCTTGTGGATGGGAAGGCATCCACAATTCCAAACGGTGTGGGTGTGGAACACTGGTAACTCACGAGGTCTATTTTTTGATAGCTATAATGGAAAAAAAAATTCATTTGATTAAATATACCGAAAAGTGATATTTAAGCCAATGGAAGAGGGTAAACATTATGAGGGACAATGAAATCAAAATGTGTGATCCTAGAGGGTTGTACGACAGAGGTGAGCACAAGTGATGATGATTGCATTCAATAAGGGCACATAAATGGTTTTTAGCGTAAATGCAATCTATAGAGAAAAAAAGGAGGGCTGCATGAAATATTAGGGTCTTGTCTACAAAATGTAGGTTTGAGCACATTAATAGGGCTCTCCCATGACTAAGAGGAGTTTGAAATAGGGGAATTTGGAACACACATTCCTTATGATTGAATGAAATGGGTAAATGTCAAGAAACTATGGGCCCACATGAATAAATAGACATAGGGAACATGTTGTTAATGTTATTATACCTTGAATCCATCACACATTCGCACCGTCATGGATTATTATCCTTATGCATATTTTCGAAATGATCATACTTCTAGATGATCACCCTCAAGAAGGGGGATTCACATCAATATATTGTGGAGGACTTGCGGGATGACTTACATGATTTAGTGAAAATATGTAGGTTGGATGATGTCATATTTCATGCAAAAGAACCACCCATGGAAAGAGTAAATCTTACACACAATGTTATCCACTTAAACACACCTCAGAAATCCAATTGTAAATAATATGAGTGTAAGATAGTCATTTGGCATGTCTCAAAACCTTCTTGAAATTTGATACATTCCATTAAGATGTTTCATCATGTCTAAAAGTTCCTTTGAATAACATAAATATCATCGTTCTTGGGTCAGTGTAGAAATCAGTGCAAACATATGCCCTCCAATAATTTTAGTGAAGGGAATCCCAAAGGTCGGGTTCTAAGGAGGATGCTAATGATAGAGGTCAGTTTATAGTGTGGCATGTGAAATCCATTTCCACGTTCAAAAGACAAATTGTGCATACTTGTAATACTTTTATGACCCTTCTAAATATATGATGGAGACCCTATGCATTGAACATTGACATTCGGTGTGGTAGGCTATTTACTCCCGAATGTGTAAGATCATCGTTCCTACATGAAACTCCAACCTTCAGCCGCTTCATTCATGAAACACGTTGCATTTATGCACACTTTATGTTCCTAAGACCCCATTATTTTAGACACTCGTTGTCACTATTGTTCAAAAACTCATGTTTTTTAAAAAACTATTCAAATCATAAACACAACTTCCTTATGACTTTTCAAATGATCTAAAATTGAAAACCCACAAGACGCCTCTCAGATTGAGGATGTTATAGCAACTAGAAGGGCTGATATAGTTGGAACCATGCAAAAACTTCATTAAAAGAGCGTCATATCAATTAAAAAGATACTTATGGGGATTCATATGTATGAAATGAAAGATCATTTTTTTAGTGAATCTCTTCCACTATAGAACATTGTACCACTGGATGATGTAACAATTCTATTTTATACATATGATGTGACAAAATTGTTATTAACTTGAGAAGATATTATCACATTATACCATATCAATGTACATGGCCACATCACTCATGATCATAAAAACATTAAAATTTAGTCCATTAATGGGTGGGACAAGATGGTAACACGGAATGAACCACTAGTAGACGAGTTATCGTCTCACTACTCCATCACATTTCATAGTAGATTCAAGGACGATAGGAAGGGATGGTAGAATGATTAGGATCTTATAAATAGGGTTCAACATTACTAGTCAATTTTTATTGGAGTACTGGGTATGCTTCACATATTAAGAGTAGTGGAAGGAAATATGAGGCATCGGGATTTATGCTATGGTGTGGGTGTCGTAGTACCATTAATATCATTAGAAATTGATACTGCCAAAACTCCTTAGATGGTGGTCCCGGATACGAACACATTTTACCTCCACCATGGTGAGTGTATAATTTCTATGTGGGATATCCATTTTATAAGAGTTATCCCACTCTAAGGATTTAAATATGATGAATTACTTCTGCCATAGAATATGATGGAGAATCACGAGTGGACCCCAATTTCAACACGGAATATCCTATATGAAGTAAAGGTAAGTATGAAAATACAAATCATTTAGAATGATACCCTATATTATGAATGGTTAGACCTATTCCTGAGGAAGTATGAGAGGGTTCATATATTATTCCACCAAAAGTAGTTTCTGAACTTATCTCAAATATGGAAGGTCAAATAATACTGGTTCATCTTGGATGTAGAAGAATACCAAAAGTGGGGGTACAACATGGCAGGAGATTAGGATCTTATGGTAAGCTTCATCACCCACATTCATGAGTAGGTGGATACTTATAATGATGGATATGAGAATGTAAATTCACCCACATACATTGGCGATTTTAGAAATCATGGAAGCTAGGAATAGTGTCTACCTATGAGTATATATGTTATACAGTAAATATAGAATCTTGGTAAACATATCAATATGAAGAGTAACCAAGAGAATCTATGGGTATTTATAGAATAGATATTGCTAGAACCATGAAATTTATTAATTGTTTGAATTCCAAAAGTCCATTTTCCATACTGCATTTGTTTCTACGACCATTGTAATAAAGACCCGAAGCTTGACGTACATGAACATTACATTACTTTTGCGGAATACTTAGTACATAACAAAAACACACACACAAGGATCGTAACAGTTTAGTGTCTTTGGAAACTCGGAATAAAATCTTCTAATCATGGTGAATGATCTTCAACATCCCCCATAAAGATCTTCCTTTTTTTTACCTAAAACGTTTCTTTATATCATGGGGAAAAGTAAACATAAAAGGGTGAGCTCAAATGCTCAGTAAGGGTAAACAAAAGAAATATCAATCACATCGTATTCATAAGAACATAACATTTTGGAAATCATAACCTGCAAAAGAGAGCTTAATTTCATAACATGGGATAAATCATGGTAGTGAAATTTAATCACAATAATCATAACATAAAACATGAAACTTTGTGGCATTCACACATAATCATAGAGAATCATTTCTTGTTAGTCAAGACTCATTGCCAAGAATATCTTAGTGGACAAAGTCCCTTTCTGAATCGATTAACCCTCGTTTCAGTCCTGTTTCACTGAACCGGTATAACCTACCATTCCAGCCATGTCTATCACATGAGATATAAAATCTTTACCCAATGCATTGGAGGGAGATATAGGTCCCACCCATCTCATAATGATACCATTCTTATGTGTGCCACAAAATCATAAACCATACATCATTGCATAACCCATGTAATACAAATGGGAATCTTAAACATCATGACATCATAAATCAATTCATATAAGATAAAGGAATTCATAAAAATAATTCCATCACAACATGATCAAATCAATGTAATAATAGGGATAAAAACATAACCCTTTATTATCTTATATGGAAAATAATTTTGATAAAACACTTGAACTCCATTCTTGAGGAAAATATCCTTTCTTCTTCAAAAACATTTTTCCTTTCATAACATGTCATACGACTTCAAAATAAAAGAATTTGATTAAAAATAAACTTTAAAACTTGTAAAGGAAGCTTCTTAGAAAAAATGTTTTAAAAATCCATTCATGTCGTATAAGTTAAAAAAACATTCTTCGTACTTTTGTCGGAAAAGTCAAAAAGTACCTCGTACGACAAAAGATTCCTTTCATACATATTACTAAAAACTCACCGAAGGGTAAAAATGGATTTCAAAAATTGTAGGTGGATGGAAATAATATTACTTATTGATGAAACATAGATGTGGATGATAAAATACACCCCAGTAAATACTTACGAATAAACACTCTCGGATAAAAATGAGATTGTGATATTTCCCTTACCTTAGGTCCGATTTGCTTCGTATGTGTCCGAACCTACTGTATAATGATTTAAATAATGTCATTGAATTATTAAAGAATCATATTCATTGTTATGATATCATATATTGTTCACTTGTGACATTATATTACCCGTTCTTTTGTAAATTCCATGTTAAAGAAGCGTTTTGGGTAAAATCGTTTCATTTATCGTAGGTGTTTTGATTTGTTGTTCTTGACATTATTATTACTTATATAATGATTTACTTACTTCCAGAATATAAAATATGATTTATATATCATATATATTCAGTATATGTATATATATATATAAGATAGATAAATGAAATGAAAAACACCGTTCATGGAGACGGTAGACCGTACGTACGCATGAACGCTGTTTTCCTTTCCTTATTGTCTTGAATGGAAGTAAGTAGATGACATACATATAAATACATAAATCCAGTAGCTTTATAATGTCATATATTTCATTATTATTTCTTATATATACTTTTTAATCATTCTTAAATGGTTAACATGGAGAATGAATCTCATCGCGTCATGGAGACGGTAGTCCGTACGTACGCACGAGCGATGATATCGTTCCCATGGTCGTGGAATTATGTTGAAGTGTATGTATACTATTTTAGAATCAATATCACTTTATAATAATCATATATAGTTACTCATTACACCATTATAACAATCCAATTAAGGTGGTGACGGAAAATATATTTCACCACGGCGTGGAGACGGTATTCCGTACGCACGCACGCGCGGTGATTTCATTTTTCCGTAGGATGGATAGAAGGTGAATTAGAGTTGTTTCATATTTATAATAACATATCAGTATATAAGAAATACTGATGTTATTACTTTATCATGAAACAACTAAAGAAGAAGAAGTTGAAGAAGAATGAAATTGAAAAGATCGGTAATGGATATTACCTCTTCTTTGAAACGCCTCATTGAATCCTCCACTTAGGGAACTAAGATTGGTCTTTGAAGAAGACCAGGACCTCTAGGATTATTCTAGGGAAGTGGATAAGGGATTTTGGCTGGGGTTGGACGAGATTGAGTGCTCAAATTGGTGTGAGGAGGAGGGGGAGGAGGTACCCTTTTATAAGGGAGGAGAGGGGCACCTTAGGAATATCTCAAAATATTATTTTATATTAAAGTCAAAATCGGTTTATAATGGTTCCAAAGGGTCTTATTTCGAATCTAAAGTGGGGATGGGTCGAAAGCCTATCATCCAATAGGATTTAGACAAGTTTAGGGTATTATTTTAACCTTATCAATTAGATTTAACTCTAAGTTAAATAATTTAACTTTTACCGTGTCTTTTTGTTTTCTTTCACTATATGGTTAATACACATACTATAACATGCCAAACGAACCCCAAATTGTTTATTATTAATATATATATCCTTATCTATGTCATTTGGCCGAACCTTAGTTTTTTAGGAATAAAATAACAATTAATAATATAATATTTGATTTAAAAACTATTTTGTGTCAATTTTGACATTATTTGATATATGATTTTTGTGAAAGTCATAACAGAATTATATGTTCTAACCCAGTTGATTAAATAAAAACTAATATATCATAGTAACCTAGAAAATTAGTGGAATCATAAAAAGTCTCAAATCACATTCATTTGATCATTTATAACATCAATTATATTAATATTTCCTTAAAAGGGTAATTACTGCATCATCGTTGTGTCATAAATAAATTAATTTATTTAAAGTCTAAAAATTATAAATAAAATATCATTATGTAATAAATCTTTTGAGATTTCTAATGAATATTTATAGTCGAATTTATCTTATGTATAACCCCATATTAAAAATGTTTTAGTTATTAAACATTGATTTTAACTATTTTAACTATTCATTAAATAAAATAATATTAAATGTCATAATCTAATCCAAGTGGACCCAAAGGGTCATATTATATTAATAAGGTTGTTTTTGGTCGAATTACACTTATCCAATAGAATTAGGACATGTGTTAGGGTAATAGTAATATCATATTTACCCTTAGTTACCCTATTTACTATTAACCGTGGTAAAAAAAAGAAAAATGTTACTATTCACCAAAAATTATTTTCATCTTATTGAACCACATTTTAGTCATTGATATTAACCGTGTCTGTCGGATTTTCTAAATTCCATTCACAAAAGCGGTAAAATTAAGTTTTATGCAAAATTTAGTTTTTAACCTACCACTTAGTGGTTTCACTATTCATCAAAAATTGAAAGTTTTTAGAAAAATGCCAAAATTTCATCCTAAGCTATATTTCATATTCCGAATTCATAAATGAAGTCTATTTTACCAAATTTATAACATAGAAATTGCATTAATTAATTTTATAATTAAATCCCGCTGTTAAAACAAATAGCGTGTTTTTAAGAAACAATATCTATCAAAAGATTGACACTTGATTATGTCTGGTTTAAATGTGAAATTACATCCAATTGTATTAAATTGTAAAAATATATTCTAAATATACTTTAAAACAACTCATATTAATAATTTATCACTATTAATTATTTTGATTAAAAAAAAGTTGTTTTTAATTCTAATTTAGTAATTTTCACTATTCATCAGAATATGAAAGTTATCCGAAAAGTACCAAAAATTCACCTTAGGCTAAAATCGATACTCCTAATCCAAAAATGAATTCCATTTTGAGAGCTAAAATTTCTAAAATTTAAAAAGTGGTTATTACTACTCATAACGGCTAGTTTTAATAATATTTTAATAGCATATCGTTGTTTAGTGAAACTCGGTATTGCGTACTACACACGCTATCGAGGAAGGTTGCGATTGCGTGTTATGCAAGGCAAGTTAAGCATGCGTGTTGTGCAAGATCCTTTTGGTGTAGCGTAAAACACAATACATTAGTGAAATTAAAAGGAATATTTTTCATAAAATCTTGGGCTGTTACATTCTACCCCCCTTAAAATGAATTTCGCCCTCGAAATTCGTCGGGGTTATAAATGGTTTACTATTCGAAAGTTTCTTTAATAGAAACCCACATCGTAAAAAGGAATACCAAAACCAATATTTAAAAACAAAAGTATGAAACTTAACGGTTACCCAAATAAACTAATCACTGGGTTTCCACATAGGTGAAAATATAGATATGGAAGAAAAATCTAACCATTTTGTTCTGATGGAGAGTGGTAGAGAACATGGCTATGGAAAAGCCAACAATCACAAATCCATAAATTTGTGATGATCTAAGGTACCATCCGATTCATCAGGTATAAGATCACTAGGACAACATTTTTGGTTTTCAAGATCATTTCCCTAAAGTTGAAAATTTGAATTAGAATAAATACTTTCTTTATTTTGGAACAATCTCACTGTTGTTCATGCCTTGAACAATTTCCACTTAATCTCTTAAATAAATGAAGTTGAATTTTTTATTCGTGAAGTGTTAGCAGATGATGTGATAGAATGACGGGTCATTCCATCTGTCTCAAACTAAAGGTTAGCAAAAATTATATACATAAGTCGATCTATAGTTAGATTAATCACATATGGTTCCTAAAATGGACTTATACTTCATATATCATACTGCTTAATATAATAATACTAATTTCTACTAAACAGGGACTTCCTGTAGGCCAGTGGTAGGCGATAAAGGCCAGTCACACTTCGGTTGTGGGTTTGATTCCCACAGCCTTGTCCGAAGCGATGGGCTGTCGCCCGTCCGGCAGGTTGTCCTTTTTCTAAAACTACATTACTATAACATCCCATTAATAATAAAAAAAACTTCTATCCTTAAACAATACTCACTTATGTCCAACATAATCCATTTCAATATTTAGGCTTTTCCATAATACTGCAGTCCACTCTCATAACATAGTGAAAACGATTACCAGAGATTTAATACCATCGTTGATCCCCTTATATCATAAGATATGTTTTGTTGGTCACATTACAAACATTCAAAGTCCTTAATCATGTATTCTATTGAATACCTTAGTGAAAACATGATTGTAGTTGGAAGTTAACACTTTCCACATACCAAAATCCAAAAATTCTCTACAGTCAAACCATGATATAGCCTTCTCCTTATACCAGTCATGAGCTCATGAATACAATCAAACACCTCATTATCTTATTATTCCTTCATTATGCGCATATCATCTAAATTCCAAAAATATCTGAATAACCTTTCATGGATAGTGGTACCATTAATCATACACTTTCATAACTCAATGAAAGACAATAGTGTAACAATCCTTAGATGTCTCTTTATTCCATAGTACCATGAGATTTCTTATACAACATTACACATGATAAACATGTAATCATTCCACTACATTCTTAAACCATTGACCGAGCATCAACAATTTTTTCATCTCACATATCATTTGTAGTCTCTTCATCATCATCAACATAAATACTTCCCATACGACCATACTGATTATCTTCATGAGACTTTCCCTTTGGGCATTGGTTTGCATAATGCCCGTACATTCCACATTTAAAACATTTAACCATTGTTGATGTCGTAGCCATACCATTATCCTCATCCATGGTGTTAACTGATCCTTTTCCTTTGCACTTACTTGCTTTGTGTCCTTCTTTTTCACACCCAAAGCATCTTCCAGTTCCTTTGAAACATTCTCCTTGATGCCTCTTCCCACATGATTTACATAGGGGAAATTGAACTTTCTTTCCTCTATGATCATCATGAAACTCCATCTTTCTCTTATTAGCCGAGTCAGGAAACATACCAAATTTTACTTTATTGATCATATTATGAGATTGCTGATTCGGCATAATAATGATGTTTGGACATCCAAATCCCATTTCATTATGAGGAATATCATTCAATTGTCCATCATATCCTCCATTATCGTGAATCATCTTGTTTCCAGCCATTTTCTAAAACCCAAAAAGAATAGTGTGAGAGGAAAAAATCATGCTAGGGAAAACAACATTATAAAGGGGGAGTATCCTCAATATCTAACTTCTTAGGTTAAATTCTAATATCGTTACCGTAGTTATAGGATTGTATCCTATACGTATACTTATCCTTAGGGACATCCCTAGACAAAACTTATAAATATCTCTAGGGATCTCACTAAAGTTCTCGCATCGTAGTTTCCAAAGGTTGACTAAACCTTTCCTCTGATACCAACTATAAAGACCCGAAGCTTGAAGTACATGAACATTACATTACTTTTGCGGAATACTTAGTACATAACAAAAACACACACACAAGGATCGTAATAGTTTAGTGTCTTTGGAAACTCGGAATAAAATCTTCTAATCGTGGTGAAAGAACCTCAACATCTCCCATAAAGATATTCCTTTTTTTACCTAAAACCTTTCTTTATATCATGGGGAAAAGAAAACATAAAAGGGTGAGCTCAAATGCTCAGTAAGGGTAAACAAAAGAAATATCAATCACATCTTATTCATAAGAACATAACATTTTGGAAATCATAACCTGCAAAAGAGAGCATAATTTCATAACATGGGATAAATCATGGTAGTGAAATTTAATCACAATAATAATAACTTAAAACATGAAACTTTGTGTCATTCACACATAATCATAGAGAATCATTTCTTGTTAGTCAAGTCTCATTGCCAAGACTATCTTAGTGGACAAAGTCCCTTTCTGAATCGAGTAACCCTCGTTTCAGTCCTGTTTCACTGAACCGGTATAACCTACCATTCCAGCCATGTCTATCTCATGAGATATAAAATCTTTACCCAATGCATTGGAGGGAGATATAGGTCCCACCCATCTCATAATGATACCATTCTTTTGTGTGCCACAAAATCATAAACCATACATCATTGCATAACCCATGTAATACAAATGGGAATCATAAATATCATGACATCATAAATCAATTCATATAAGATAAAAGAATTCATAAAAATAAATCCATCACAACATGATCAAATCAATGTAATAATAGGGATAAAAACATAACCCTTTATTATCTTAGATGGAAAATGATTTTGATAAAACACTTGAACTCCATTCTTGAGGAAAATATCATTTCTTCTTCAAAAACATTTTTCCTTTCATAACATGTCATACGACTTCAAAATAAAAGAAGTTGATTAAAAATAAACATGATAACTTGTAAAGGAAGCTTCTTAGAAATAATGTTTTAAAAATCCATTCATGTCGTATACGTTAAAAAAAACATTCTTCGTACTTTTGTCGGAAAAGTCAAAAAGTACCTCGTACGACAAAAGATTCCTTTCTTACATATTACTAAAAACTCACCGAAGGGTAAAAATGGATTTAAACAATTGTAGGTGGAAGGAAATAATATTACATATTGATGAAACATGGATGTGGATGATAAAATACACCCCAGTAAATACTTACGAATAAACAATCTCAGATAAAAATGAGATTGTGATATTTCCCTTACCTTAGGTCCGATTTGCTTCGTATGTGTCCGAACCTCCTGTATAATGATTTAAATAATGTCATTGAATTATTAAAGAATCATATTCATTGTTATGATATCATATATTGTTCACTTGTGACATTATATTACCCGTTCTTTTGTAAATTCCATGTTAAAGAAGCGTTTTGGGTAAAATCGTTTCATTTATCGTAGGTGTTTTGATTTGTTGTTCTTGACATTATTATTACTTATATAATGATTTACTTACTTCCAGAATATAAAATATGATTTATATATCATATATATTCAGTATATGTATATATATATATAAGATAGATAAATGAAATGAAAAACACCGTTCATGGAGACGGTAGTCCGTACGTACGCATGAACGCTGTTTTCCTTTCCTTATTGTCTTGAATGGAAGTAATTAGATGACATACATATACATACATAAATCCAGTAGCTTTATAATGTCATATATTTAATTATTATTTCTTATATATAATTTTTAATCATTCTTAAATGTTTAACAAGGATAATGAATCTCATCGCATCGTGGAGACGGTAGTCCGTAAGTACGCACGAGCGATGATATCGTTCCCATGGTCGTGGAATTGTGTTGAAGTGTATGTATACTATTTTAGTATCAATATCACTATAGAATAATCATATATAGTTTCTCATTACACCATTATACAAATCCAATTAAGGTGGTGACGGAAAATATATTTCACCACGACGTGGAGACGGTATTTCGTACGTACGCACGTGCGGTGATTTCATTTTTCCGTAGGATGGATAGAAGGTGAAATAGAGTTGTTTCATATTTATAATAAAATATCAGTATATAATAAATACTGATGATATTACTTTATCATGAGACAACTAAAGAAGAAAAAGTTGAAGAAGAATGAAATTGAAAAGATCCGTAATGGATATTACATCTTCTTTGAAACGCCTCTTTGAATCCTCCACTTAGGGAACTAAGAATGGTCTTTGAAGAAGACCAGGACCTCTAGGATTATTCTAAGGAAGTGTAGAATGGATTTTGGCAGGGGTTGGCCGAGCTTGAGTGCTCAAATTGGTGTGAGGAGGAGGGGGAGGAGGTACCCTTTTATAAGGGAGGAGAGGGGCACCTTAGGAATATCTCAAAATATTATTTTATATTAAAGTCAAAATCGGTTTATAATTGTTCCAAAGGGTCTTATTTCGAATCTAAAGTGGGGATGGGTCGAAATCCTATCATCTAATATGATTTAGACAAGTTTAGGGTATTATTTTAACCTTATCAATTATATTTAACTCTAAGTTAAATAATTTAACTTTTACCGTGTCTTTTTGTTTTCTTACACTATATGGTTAATACACTTACTATAACATTCCAAACGAACCCCAAATTGTTTATTATTAATATATATATCCGTATCTAAGTAATTTGGCCGAACCTTAGATTTTTAGGAATAAAATAACAATTAATAATATAATATTTGATTTAAAAACTATTTTTTGTCAATTTTGACACTATTTGATATATGATTTTTGTGAAAGTCATAACAGAATTATATGTTCGAACCCAGTTGATTACATCAACACTAATATATCATAGTAACCTAGAAAATTAGTGGAATTCATAAAAAGTCTCAAATTACATTCATTTGAGCATTTATAACATCAATTGTGTTAATATTTCCTTAAAAGGGTAATTACTGCATCATCGTTGTGTCATAAATAAATAAATTTATTTAAAATCTAAAAATTATAAATAAAATATCATTATGTAGGAAATATTTTTAGTTTTCTAATGAATATTTATAGTCGAATTTATCTTATGTATAACCCCATATTAAAAATGATTGAGTTATTAAACTTTGATTTTAACTATTTTAACTATTCATTAAATAAAATAATATTAAATGTCATAATCTAATCCAAGTGGACCTAAATGGTCATATTATATTCATAAGGTTGTTTTTGGTCGAATTACACTTATCCAATAGAATTAGGACATGTGTTAGGGTAATAGTAATATCATATTTACCCTTAGTTACCCTATTTACTATTAACCGTGGTAAAAAAAGTAAAAGTTACTATTCACCAAAAATTATTTTCATCTCATTGAACCACATTTTAGTCCTTGATATTAACCGTGTCTGTCGGATTTTCGAAATTCCATTCACAGAAGCGGTAAAATTATGTTTTATGCAAAACGCAGTTTTTAACCTACCACTTAGTGGTTTCACTATTCATCAAAAATTGAAAGTTTTCAGAAAAATGCCAAAATTTTATCCTAAGCTATATTTCATATTCCGAATTCAAAAATAAAGTCTATTTTACCAAATTCATAACATAGAAATTGCATTAATTAATATTATAATTAAATCCCGCTGTTAAAACAAATAGCTTATTTTTAAGAAACAATATCTATCAAAAGATTGACACTTGATTATGTCTGGTTTAAATGTGAAATTATATCCAATTGTATTAAATTGTAAAAATATATTCTAAATATACTTTAAAACAACTCAAATTAATAATTTATCACTATTAATTATTTTGATTAAAAAAAAGTTGTTTTTAATTATAATTTAGTAATTTTCACTATTCATCAGAATATGAAAGTTATCCGAAAAGTACCAAAATTTCACCTTAGGCTAAATTCGATACTCCGAATCCAAAAAATGAAGTCCATTTTGAGAGATAAAATTTTTAAAATTTAAAAAGTGGTTATTACTACTCATAACAGCTAGTTATAATAATATTTTAATAGCATATCGTTGTTTAGTGAAACTCGGTATTGCGTACTACACACGCTATCGAGGACGGTTGCGATTGCGTGTAATTCAAGGCAAGTCAAGGATGTGTGTTGTGCAAGCTCCTTTTGGTGTAGCGTACAACACAAGACATTAGTGAAATTAAAAAGAATATTTTTTATAAAATCTTGGGCTGTTACAATTGTTGTTGTACATTTTTTGGGTTTGATACATGCAAATCAATGATAATGGGGTCAATATCTAAATAATAAACCATATGAACATCAAATTGTCCCCCTTTTCTACCATGGTAGGTCTAATAGTATAAAATATGCGAGGATTTTAGAATCAAAATTAATACCTATTGGGCTTCCAAGGTGGATTCACGGTGGAGTGTATTGATGAAAATGTGTTCTGCGAGCCATATGCACCATCCCGTATTTCCAAAAAATATGTATATCTTCAATGGTTGGTTAATTGTGTATGTATATAAGTATTTAAATAATATAAACCCTTTATAAATCTCCATTATTGTGCATTCTGATTATTGCAGGCTCCAGCAGAGACATCATGTTGTCGCACGCCAACTGGCGTTGATGTAGTTCAATTGATGGGTATGCCAACAACTATGTGGCATCATATCTGGAGTAAATTCAGTGGAAGAACATTATAGTAAAAAAACTAGTGACTATGGAGCTCGATTAGTGGGGATGTTGACGGGATCCATCTCGTGGGGCGTTCCAAAACAATGGGAAAAATCAGTTTGGAGCTGCGATGGTAGTGTTTTATTTGGATGTTGTTGCACCTGCACCTCCTGAATAGAGGTAGTCTTGAAAACATTCTTGAGGAAAATGAGAGTGGACCCTAGGAATAAAATGGAATTATTTTTAGACCCATCCTATGATTCCATGTTCCCATCCTTGATGTCTTCCTAGAGGACATTTTTGGCATTATTAATGACATATGACCTATGGAGGAAGCTGAATCAGGGTAGAGTCATGCTATCAGATGTATGACACATCCAGGTGGAATATTGAGTAAAAATTCATCATTGGACTTAATACCTAACTATCATGGATATCTTAACTTGAGAATAGGGATTATATGAAAATCCTCATGTGCTGGTGATAGTGATGGTTAGGGACGATCCATATCCAGAACAAATATCATCTGGGGAAGATTTTGGAGATGTAAAAGAAGATAAGGATGAGTCATATGAGAGATAATCCTTAGGGAAAGCCACTCCTCAGGATAGAAATTGGTAAATTGGATGGATATCATACCTCTTGGACGAACTAGATTACTATTTCATGTTGAACCTTAGCTTATATTGTTCCATGATATCATCCCCACCATGAAGACCCATATACCACAACATTTCATGAATAGAAGACACTAGATAGTGACATTGAGACCACTACCACATGGGTTGATGTTGAGACAATGGGAGTAGAATTGCACCCTTCGAAGCCTATGCCTAGGGATAAAGCAGGTGGTGGGTCCAATGATACTAAAACTATAGTTCTGACATCGTCCAACTCATAGGCCCTTCTGAATGTTTATGGGGGCCTCGCCCTTTCTTCCCAATGGATGAGCCCATGATCAGAGAGAGGATACGCCCAAGATGGATTTTCATCGAGATCCATCCTCGTCTAGGTAGGAGTGAATCTTAGACTACCCAGTCACATGTGTGATACCAACGAGATTTAGCGTTAACATACATTATTTTCTCATGAATATCCTAGACGGGTGACATATGGAGAAACCACAATGATCATCAAAATACCATGTGTGGAATAAAATCATATGGGATGAATCCCTATAGAAAATCAATAGCTCAACAATGTTTTACTCACCACCTATTAGTCTTCACTTTTTGAAATAGTTCCTTTCATTTTCTGAATAGGTTTACTGAGGTGATATCATAAGAAGCTATCAGAAGACTATAAGATCAATAAATAGATGTGGATGGGGAATCAACGAGAAATATGATATTTTTGGCTATCCATGTGGATCCAGTCATCCACGATGATCCATATCTAGTACATTGTCAACAGGTGGCTGCAAATTCTTGTAGTGTAATTGGCGTGGTATATCTTGAGGATGCTTATGAGGAAGAAACACACAAATATGGGTTCCCAAATATCATAGAGCCTAGATGTTCATTGAGTATACCATTGAAGGACATTTATGCTAATATGATATATAATATCTTAACCTATTAGCTTTCTGACCCTGAGTATTTGGCTACCACTGATACCGAGGTGGATAAAGAGAATAACATCATTCAACACAAGGCATGGGGGTGAGTTCAGTGAATCATTATGACTCTGAAGCCAGAAATACTGAGTCAGATGGGGTTGATTCACCATTGGTTGTAAAATTTGTGTGGTGGGGGGGATGATTCTTATGTTCTTCATTAGTTATTCAATGATTACCTTGATTAAAATATGCAGAAAGGGATCCAACACTTAGATGATTCTTGTATCTTGTAGAATTTTGGATTCATATGAATTCTCAATGTGGTCATTGGGAATATCCAATAGCACAAAGAACAAGAGAGTGAGCGGACATCCTTCCATAGGTTCAAGGAGGGGATCATTATCATGCTAAATGATCAAATAGAGAAGGATTTGAACCAAATGAAGTAGGAAAGTTCCCAAATTGCGGATCATAAGACTGAATAAGACTTAGTATATGAGAGAGTTAGTGAGCTTCATCTTAGTTCTAGTGATGAGGAGGCATAACGAGAGAAGATACAATGACCCATAGAGTCTACACATTGATGACTAGATGAGATTAATCAGTCTATCACAAAAATAGATCAATATGTTGTGTTATTAAAAACTCATCAATTGTACCTATTTGTTTCTTTTTAAAAACCTCTGTGAATTAACACATTCTTCTTTATTTACGTATCCAACATTAACCATACATTTCAGACCCCAAATAACCAATTCCTAAGATCATGTGGGTCATGACTAGAGTGAAAAACAAGGGAAGATCATATGATTGTTCACATTATATGAGTGTTATGTATAACTATCAAACAATCAGGGTCTATATTATGGATAACTCTATGACATGTTCTAGATGGGAGAATTTGTGAATATTGAATATGGCTCTGGGAGTATCCAAATTTCATTCCTAGCATGCATTAGTAATGAACCTTTCTGAATACTTTTAAACTATCACACTTCCCAACCGAAGCTATAGAAGCTATTGGAAACATAGCGACAACAACATGGTGAGGGTAGAACTCTTCCTTCAAGAGTCTCTCAAACTCCACCAAGTGAGTGTCTCCTCAATATGGCACTATTTCACTAAACACCACCACATCCTAGACAAACCATGTAGAAAGATAATTATTAGGACCACCATATGATTGGAAGGTGTCATCAGTAAGCAAAAAAACTCACATGAGTATCTCAAGTCAGTCATCAGCTGCCTAGCGGTCTAGATCACCATGATACCTCTTAGGTCAATACCTCTGAAACTCCTGCAGTGCACTCAACCTATACTCATCATTGCCCTAAAATACTGGCATAACTAGCTGCTCAATGGGTGGTGGAATAGTCAGCAGACCACCTAGAGTAAACACCTTAGAACTAATGCCTTGTAATGAAGCCTTATCATGGGGCGGATCACACCACCATCCCATTGTGGAACCCTATTTGACTGTATTCGTGGAGGTATCTTGAAATATAATCATGATTCACCACAATCAAAATAGGGTTTAACAATGGGTTGTGTACTCATGAAAATGATAATGTGATAGACTATGCCTCATGACAGTTGAATATCCAAGGGCAGAACTACCCAATGCATGATCTAGATCTGGAAGCCATGATTTTTTCCTAGAAAATCTAGCAGCACTACCATCAAGGAAAAAAGTGTGACATATACACCGACCATAAGATCCTAATGTATATATTCACAAAAAAGGAGCTCAACATGCTTTAAAAGAGATGCTTAGAGATAATCAAGGATTACGATTGCTTTATTCACTATCATCTTGGAAAGGTGAACAAGGTAGATGATGCTCTAAGCAGAAAAAACCTGCTACACTATCCATGCTACAGATTTAGAATGACCCTATATTCATGGATATGCAACGAATAGATTTGGAGATCATAAGGGCAGGGGATACATCCAACCTTTCCCGAATGATGGGACAACCATCCATCTAGGAGAAGATTAAGGAAGAACAAAGGGATGATGTGGAGACACAAAAGTGGGTGAATTCAATAAAGTAAGGGAAGCTACAAGAGTTACATATCGGCTATGATGGTGTGATTCGGTTTGGAACATGTCTTTGTGTGACTTCATCAACCTAGATAAAGAAGGAGATATTGGAAAATTCACATAGCTCAACTATATTTATCCTTCTTGAGAGTACCATGATGTACTGTGATCTCCGAGAACACTTCTGGTGGGATAAAATGAATAAAGTGATTGTGGAATAGATATCGAGGTTCTTGGTATGTCAGCATGTTAAAGATGAGCCCAAAAATCCATAGGTATGATGCAGCCATTGCCTATACCCGTGTGGAAATGGGAAAATGTTACTATGGACATAGTCACAGGTCTCTCGAAGACATCAATGGGAAATAATGCGATATGGGTTGTGGTTTATCGACTCACCAAGACTGCCCATTTTATCGTTATTCGGGAAGATCTCTCGCTTGAACAACATGCAAAGATATATGTGAAGGAAGTTGTGAGACTGCACGGTGTTCCACTCTCAATTGTATCTGACCGTGATAATGGTTCACATATAAATTCTAGAGGATCCTTCAACATTCATTGAGTACTAAATTAAATTTCAGCATGGCATATCACCCCCAAACTGAGGGCCAGTCTGAAAGGACTATTTAGACAGTTGAAGATACTCTAAGAGCCTTCTCTCTAAAATTCAAAGGTGGATGGGATCAGCATCTCCCATTGGTTGAGTTCTCATACAACAATAGTTTCCACTCGTTTATTCAGATGGCTCCATATGAAGCTCTGTATAGAAAGTGATGTAGAACTCCATCATGTTGGTTTGAAGTTGGGGAATGAAAGCTACATGGACCTGATCTTGTGAAAGAGACAGCTCATAAGGATCAAGTCATCCAGAAACACATCAAAGCTGCTCAATGTTGTAAAAAATCTATGCTGACAACTGTCAAAAGGACATGATGTTCAACGTTGGAGATATAGTCTTACTTCGAATATCGCGATGGAAGAGAGTCATGTGATTCTGGAAGAAAGGGAAGCTAAGCCCAATGTGTATTGCCCCTTTGAAATCCTTGACCGCATAAGATTTATGGCCTAGCATCATTCACTTCCACTGAATATGGCTTGAGTTCATGATGTGTTTCATGTATCACTACTGAGTAAGTACATAGCAGATCCATCACATGTACTAAACTCAGAAGTGGTGCAAGTGGAAGATGATATCACCTTTGAGGAGTAGCAAGTAAAGAATCTTGATCAGAGATATAAGGTACTAAGAAACATGAAAACCTGCCTTTTCAAAGTGTTGTGGAGGAACTGTAAGTTTTAAGTAGCATCTTGGGTACTATAAGAGGTAATGAAGGAGTGGTACCCTCACATGCTTGTGTAAAGTGAAATTTCGGGGGCGAAATTTCATAAGGGGGAAGAATGTAATGACCAAATGTGTTTCAATAGAAATTACCTTCTTATATTTATGTCATAAAAACACAACATAATGAACAAATAATTTCTAAATGACTATTAAACATATTTTTCTCTCTTTTGTGTTTTGATTTTCGAAATTTTGACATACACGGTTGGGTTCAAGATGATTTTTGGAGTCTAATTAAACAAAAAAATAATTTTCGGTGAATAGTAGCATACCCTTGTGAATTGTAACATACCCTTATGAATAATATTATGTCCCTTATGAATTTTAAATCATCCAACTTAAGAGTATCCTTACCCATGAATAATTAAATAAAATTTAGACATCTTAGAAAGTGACAATTTGACCTTAGAAAACGTTTTGGTATTTTGTATGTAATAAATAAATAATTATAATTAATTAATTAATTTAAATGAAAATGTATTTTCCTAAAATGTATTCATAATTATTGTATCATTGTCTTATTGTTTTCAGATAATTTTATTTGACTCTATGTAATTTTTGAAAGCACTATAAAAATAGTTTTAACTTCTAAAAACTATTTTTTATGTAAGTTATGATTTTAATTAAATATTAAATTAATAATATTTAGATAATTATTATTCAAAAATGGACTTCATTTTTTAATTCTACACATCGAAAAATGGTAGGGGTAACTTTTTGGAATTTTTCTGAAATACTTCAATTTTCGGGTGAATAGTAAAAAATACAGTTTTTCGCATAATCGATGTATCCTAAATTTTATCATTAATGATGTAATGATGAAATACACATTATAAGCCATTATGTTCGTCAATAGTATTTTAAATTTCATAAATGGTCCCTTAAAATACTATTAATTCAATTTTCAAACCTAAAAAGAACTTTCCAAATTCTAAGTCTTAATGTGATTTCTTAAATTTCCTTTTTCACTTTCTTTCACATTCATTTTAATAAATTAATTAATTATAATTAAAAAGATGAATTAAATCCTAAAAATAATTATATAATATTAATAAATTATTTAGGATTCCAAAAAACTACTATTACATGTCTATCTTTTCATATATTATTTTCTTTAATATTTTATTCTAAAAACACCTCCCTCCCCTGTATAAATACCCCCCTACCCTTGCCAAACCACACCTATCAAGATTCAAGAATTGCCTAATCTCTGCCCAAGAATCTTCTCTACCCCATCCCACACGTCCAAGGCCTTCTGTTCTCACCAAAAGACCAAGCATATGCCCCTTAAGGATGATCTCAATAGGAGGATTCAAGAGGTAATTTATCATCCTCTTTCCTTTAATTCCCTTTCAATTTCAAGTCCTTTTTTTATTATATCCCAACCTATCTTTATCCAAATGGTATGGTGACTCTATTATCACACATATAATAGAATTTTATGATCTTAATGGGATATTATACCATCCAACCACCTTCTCATCTTCCTTTTATTTTATAATAGAAAACATTGGTCGTAAGGTGTTAATCTATCACCTTCAAGAACAACATGTTTTATTTTTCCATTTATACCTAAAAATCCGTTCATGAATCCATTTTTATGGTTGATCCAGAATATTATATATTTATTATTTCTTATTTTATGTTCTGGAACTAGCTTATGTACATATTACAAGATGAGTAAACAAAACAAATTCGTTGTGGTCAAACAACCGCCCAAATTAACCCAACGATCACCAATAAATTCCTATCTAATGATTCATCAACATGGTATAAAATTAAATTCATACTAATATAATTTTAACTTCTGTAATATCATTAATAACATGTAATTTATGTTCTGTTTGTTTACCCATGTTCATCACAAACATCAATTCATGGATACATGTGAAATGCTCAAGAAACCCATAAAAACGAACATTGCCGAACAATGTTTTTAAACTCCATAACTCATAAAAAGGCACATAAAATCACTTAATAAAACCATAATTAACCTTATCAATGTACCCAAAGTTCTATAATACTAATTAATTAATATAATGTCTTTATACATTACATTAAAGGGAAAGAAGTATTCAGATACAAGGTAATGGGAAATTATCGAACCCAACATTCATCCTTTGGGTTCTCCCTCTTCCACTCCATATGATATGGTTGCTCCTTAAAAATATTTTTTTCATAATTATCTTTAATCTTCGCGGATATTAATGTTTTTCACTTGTATTTATGAAAAACCAATTTTTTTCTAAAAGAACACTTATTTCAAGAACACATATTCTACTTTTCATTCAGGATTGGCGGTTCTTATAACATGTATGTTATTCCCTCATTCTATTGGGAACCCAATGTTTATGAATGTTTTGTTATAATATAAAACCCATTACTTTTCATCAGTTCATTTGGTTAATTTATGTTATATGTTTATTGTGGCGTTAATGATAAATGATAATGTTTTGATGTGACGGGTGCACCCATAATTATATAGCGTAATATGTATGTTTAAATGTGATGGGTGAGCCCAGAATTATACAGTGCTCCAATGAATTGGGTAAATTGATAAATCTCATGATTAAATGTGAAATGATGTGTGAACAAGATACTATCTTGGTTCCTAAGTATGTGTGGTAGTTGACCAATAAGACATGATGTTTCATTTTTATGCAGTGCCACATTTCCAGTCTTATATTTTTGCTTCATCTCATGTTCATGAAATTTTTCCCATGTTATGATTAATATCACCCAATTCCATATTGTTATTATATATCCTCTTATTGGGATTCTATCTCACCCTTTTGTTGTATATCCTCATGTGGCAACATGTACTAAGGAGAGTTCAAGTGCCAATAAGAATCAAGAGAAGATGAAATTAAATGAATGTTTATGCTTGATGTTGTATGTGTTATGTATGGTCCTAGTTTTCCCCAGAAACAAAACCTTTGTATCTTCTATGTGTAATACTATTATGTTTTTAATCATTAAAATGATGTAATAGTAATTTATGAAAAGGCTGGGGTACTATATCAATCTCTAGCTATTAGAGTTACATAACATTCACACATTAACCCTTCTGGATGGGAAGGCATCCACAATTCCAGATGGTGTGGGTGTGGAAGAGTGGTAACTCATGAGGTCCATTTTTTGATACCTATAATGGAAAAAAATTCATTAGAATAAATATACTTAAAATAGAGAGTTATGGCAATGGAAGAGGGAAAACATTATGAGGTACTATGAAATCACAATGTGTGATCCTGGAGGGTTGTACGACAAAGGTGTGCACAAGTGATGAGGATTGCATTCAATAAGGGCACATAAATGGTTTTTAGGGTAAAGGAAAACTATTGAGAAAAAAGGAGGGGTGTGTTAAATACTAGTGTCTTGTGCACAAAAGGTAGGTTTGAGCACATGAATAGGGCTCTCCCATGACCAAGAGATATTTGAAAAGGTGGAATTTAGAACACACATTCCTTATGATTGTATGAAATGGGTGAATGTCAAGAAACTATGCGCCCACATGAAGAAATAGGGAACATGCTGGGAATGTTCTTATACCTTGAATCCATCACACATTCACGCCTTCGTGGATTATTATTCTTATGCATATTTTAGAAATGATCATACTTCTAGATGATCACCCCCAAGAAGGGGGATTCACTACAATATATAATGGAGGACTTGCGGGATGGATTACATGATTTAGTGCAAATATGTAGGTTGGATGATGTCACATTTCCTGCAAAAGAACTACCCATGGAAATAGTAATTATTACACACAATGTTCGCCACTTACACACACCATAGATATCCAATTGTAAATAGTAGGAGTGGAAGATAGTCATTTGGAATGTCTCAAATCCTTCTTGAAATTTCCTACATTCCAATAAGATGTTTCATCATGTATAATAGTGCCTTTGGATCACATAAATATCATCATTCTTGGGTTTGTGTAGAAGTGCAAACATATGCCCTCCCATAATTTTAGTGAACGAAATCCAAAAGGTCGGGTTCTGAGGAGGATGCTAAATATAGAGGTTAGTTTACATTGTGGCATGTCAAATCGATTTCCATGTTCAAAAGACACATTGTGCATACTTGGAATAATTTTTTGACCCGTCTAAATATATGATGGAGACCCAATGCATGGAACATTGACATTCTGTGTGGTATGGAATTGACTCCCAAATGTGTAAGTCCATCGTTCCTACATGAAACCCCAACCTTCATCCACTTGTTTCATGCAACACTATTCATTTATTTACACTTTCTATTCCTAAGTCCAAATTATTTTTCACTCTCATTGTCACTATTGTTCAAAAACTCATGTTTTTTAAAAAGCCATTGAAATATTAAATGCAACTTCCTTAGGTTTTTCAAATGTTCTAAAATAGAAAACCCACAAGACATCTCTCAGATTGGGGATGTTATAGCAACTCGAAGGGTTGAAATGGTTGGAACCACGCAAAATCTTCATTAAAAGAGGGTCATATCAATTAACAAGATGCTTATGGGGATTCATATGAATGAAATGAAAGATCATTTTCTTAGTGAATCTCTTCCGCTATAGAACATTGTACCATTGGATGATGTAACTATTCTATTTTATACATACGATGTGCCAAAATTCTTATTAACTTGAGAAAATGATATCCCATGATATCATACCAACGTACATGGCCACATCACTCATGATCATAAGAAAATTACTATTTAGTCCATTAATGGGTGGAACAAGATATGTCACTGGGAATGAACCAGTAGTAGAGGAGTTCTCATCTCACTACTCAACCACATTCCATAGTTGCTTCAGGGATGATAGCAATGGATGGTAGAAAGATTAGGATCTTACAATTTGGGAGGAACATTACTAGTGAATATTTGTTGGAGTACTGGGTATTCTTCACATATTAGGATTAGTGAGAGGAACTATAAGGCATCAGGATTTATGCAGTACTGTGGGTGTCATATTTCCATTAATATAATTTGAAATTGATACTACCAAGACTCCTTAGATGGTTGTCCTGGATACGAACACATTTTACGTCCACCATGGGAAGGTTATCATTTCTATGTGGGATATCCATTTTATAAGAGTAATCCCACTCTAAGGATTTCAATATGATGAATTACATATGCCATAGAATATGATGGAGAATCACGAGTGGACCCCAATTTCAACACAGAATATCCTATAAGAACTAAAGTTAAGTATGAAAATAAAAGTCATTTTGAAGGACACACTGTATTAGGCATGGTTTGACCTATTCCTGGTGAAGGATGAGAGGGTTCATATATTAGGCCATCAAAATTAGTTTCTGAACATATCTCAAATACGGAAGGTCAAATAATATTGGTTCATCCTGGATGTAGAAGAACACCAAAAGTGGGGGTACAACATGGTAGGAGATTAGGACCTGATGGTAAGCTTCATCACCCACCTTCATGAGTAGGTGGATACATATAATTAGGGATATGAGAATGTAAATTCTCCCACATACATTGGCGATTGTAGAAATCATGGATGCAGGGAATAGTATTATCCTAAGAGTAAATATGTTATACAGTGTATATAGCATCTTGGAAAACATATCAATATGAAGCGCAACCAGGATAATCTGTGGGTCTTTCTAGAATCGATATTTCTAGAACCAAGAAATTTATTAATTCTTTGAATTCAAAATTCCATTATCCATACTGAATTTTTTTCTACGGCCATTGTTGTTGTGCATTTTTGGGTTTCGACATATGAAAATCAATGATACTGGGGTCAATATATGAATCGAAAACCATGTGAACATCAAATTATTCCCCTTTTCTATCATGGAAGTTCTAGTAGTAGAAAATATGCGAGGATTGTAGAATCAAAATTAATACCTATTGAGCTCCCAAGGTGGATTCATGGTGGAGTGTATTGATGAAAATGTCATCTGCGATCCATATGCACCATCTTGTATTTCCAAAATATATTTATCTCTTAAATGGTTGGTTGATTTTGTATATATATAAGTATTTAAATAATATAACCCCTTCATAATTACCCATTATTGTGAATTCTAATTATTTCAGGCTCCGGCAGAGCCATCTTTTTTTCGCACACCAACTGGTATCGATGCAGTTCAATTGATGGGTATGCCAACAACTATGTGGCATCGTATCTGGAGTAAATTCAGAGGAAGAACATTCTAGTAAAATAACATGTGAATGTGGAGCTTTAGTAGTGGGGATGTTGATGGGTTCCATCTTGTGGGGCGATCCAAAACCTTGGAAAAAATCAGTTTGGAGCTGCGATGGTAGGGTTTTCATTGGATGTTGATGCACCTGAACCTCCTGAATAGAGGTAGTCATGAAAACACACTTGAGGCCAATGAGAGAGGACCCTATAAATAAAATGGAATTATTTTTAGACCCATACTATGAATCAATGTTCCCATATTTGTGGTCTTCCTAGAGGACATTGTGGGCATCATTAATGACATATGACCTATGGAGGAAGCCGAATCAGGGTAGAGTCAAGTTGTCACATGTCTGACACATCCTGGTTGAATATTGGGTAAACATTCATCATTGGGCTTCATACCTAACTAAAATAGATATCTTAACATGAAAATTGGGATTATATGAAAAACTCATTTGCTGGTGATAGTGACGGTTAGTGGCGAGCCATATCAAGAATAAATATCTTCTAGAGAGTATTTTGGAGATGTAAAAGAAGAGTACGGTGAGTCATATGAGGGATAATCCTTAGGGAAAGCCACTCATCAGGATAGAAATTGGGAAATTGGAGGTATATCATACCTCTTGGATGAACTAGATTACTATTTAATGTTGAACCTTAGCTTATATTGATCCATGATATCATCCCAACCGTGAAAAACCACATACCACAATATTTCATGAATAGAAGACCCTAGATAGTGACATGGAGACTACTAAAACATGGGTTGATGTTGAGATAATGGGAGAATAATTGCACGCTTTGAATCCTATGCCTAGGGATAAAGTAGGTGGTGGGTCTGATGATACTAAAACTAGATTTTTGACATCTTCCAACTCATAGGCCCTCCTTATTGTTTATGTGGGCCTCGCCCTTGCATCCCAATGGATGTGCCCATGGTCAGAGAGAGGATACAACCAAGAACGATTTTCATCGGGATCCATCCTCGTCTAGGTAGGAGTGAATCTTGGACTACCCAGTCACATGTGGGATACCAACGAGCTTTATCATTAACATGAATTCTTTTCTCATGAATATCCTAGACATATGAGATATGGAGAACCCGCCATGATAATCAAAATGCCATGCATGGAATGAAGTCATATGGGATGAATCCCTATGGAATCTCAAGAGCTCAACAATGTTGTACTCACCACCTATTAGTCTTCACTTTTCGAAATAGTTCCTTTCATTTTCTGAATAGTTTTACTGAGGAGATATCATATGAAGCTATAAGAAGACTACAAGATCAATGACTAGATGAGGATGGGGAATCATGGAGAAATATGATATTTTTTTCTATCCAAGTGGATCCAGTCATCCACGAAGATCCATATCTAGTTCATTGTCAACAGGTGGATGCAAATTCTTGTAATCTAATTGGCGTGGAATATCTTGAGGATGCAGATGAAGAAGAAACACACAAATATGGGTTCCATAATATCATAGAGCGTATACATTCATTGAGTATACCATTGAAGGACCTTTATGCTAATATCATATATACTATCCCAACATGTGAGCTTGCCGACCCTGAGTAGTTGGATACCACTGATACCGAGGTGGCTTAAGAGAATAACATCATTCGACACATGGCATGGGGTGAGTTCAATGAATCATTGAGACTCTGAAGCCAAAAATACTGAGTCATATGGGGTTTATTGACCATTGGTTGTAAAATTTGTGTGGTGGGGGGGATGATTCTCATGATATTCATTAACTATTTCATGATTACCTTGCTTAAAAGATGTATCAAGGGATCCAACACTTAGATGATTCTTGTATCTTGGATAATTTTGGATTCATAGGAATGCTCAAAGAGGTCATTGGAAATATCGAATAGAAATACGAGCTACAGAATGTGTGCACATACTTTCATAGGTCCAAGGAGGGGATCATTATAAAGCTAAATTCTCAAATAGGGAAGGATTTGTACCAAATGAAGTAGAAAAGATCCCAAATTGCTGATCATAAGACCGAATAGGACTTAGTATATGAGATAGTTAGTGAGCTTCATCTTAGGGCTAGTTATGAGGAGGCATAACACGAGATGAGAAAATTACCCATAGAGGCTACACATCGATGCCTAGATGAGATGAATCAGTCTATCACAAGAATATATCGATATGGTGTGTTATTAAAAATTCATGAATTGTACCTATTTGTCTCTTTTTAAACAGCTATGTGAATGAACACATTTTTTTTTACATATCCAACATCAACCATACATTTGAGACACCAAATAACCAATTCCTAAGATCATGTGGGTCTTCACTAGACTGAGAAACAAGGGAAGATCCTATGGATGTTCACATTATATGAGTGTTATGGACAACTATATAACAATCAGGGACTATATTATGGATAACTATATGACATGTTAAAGATGAGAGAAGTTGTGAATATAGAACTTGGCTCTGGGAGTATCCAAATTTCATTCATAGCAAGTGTTAGTTATGAACCATTCTGAATCCATCCATTATACAAGAACATGGAAAAAAACAATGTTGAGACATTAATTTTCCAGAGGATGTGAAGAATAGTAGTTAAGGGCTGGCGATGGGCTGTGTTCGAGGCACATGGACCCTAACTGTACCGATCAAGAGTGGTGGTGGGAAAATATAGGGAAAATTATTGACCAAATTCAAAACATAGGATTCATTATTTGTTCTGACAGATCGATCATTGTGTTTCCCATGATGGGATGTGATCCAATGATGGTATGAGACCATCACAATTATGGGGTCTGTCAAGATGTGAATGATTATTGGGATCCAAACCTGTAATGAATCAAAGTCTAGAATGAGTGTATCAGGAAGAGAGAATCAGATTTGGGATCTGTAGAAATTTTAAGGCTGTATTTCCTAGATTGTGGAAGGCAGTTTTATGTCATGCTGAATGAAAAATAATATAAATATTCATTTGATGTTATCTATTGATTGAAAGAGACAATGCACGTTGTAAAGGAGGGATTAATATCCCACATACCACATTGATTCTGAAATATAGTCTATATATAGTTTATAATCATGGATCATTTACTGAAATCAAGGCCAAGGGGCCGAGGGTTTGACAGATTATGTGGTTGGGCCCAAAGATAAAAATTTTATGCATCAGAATGTATCATGTGAGGTTATGTATCAAGCCAAACATATTAATTAATAATAGTTTGGCTTAATCCCAACACTGGTATAGTAAATCATCACTGGCAGGTGAGTAGAGGAATAATATGATTATTAAGATGCTTCCAAAAGTTTCTCAAGGAATTTTTTCATTTTATCATCATACATTGATCATGTTGGATCAATGATTAAGGTCGTAGAAATCAAACCATTATGGATGGTATCTCCAACGGGTTTTCTGAAGTTTTTTTATGAGAAACCAAATATGAATGTGGTCCATAGTTGCTCACAACCACACAACACATCCTATTACAGAACTGAATAATGTATTAATCCTGATGATTATACTATTGGATCCTAGTTTGCAGACATGTAGTTCAGACCTAGGTGATGAGGCTCCACAAAATAGGCATATTTGGTAGAGTAAAGTAATGACCTCTAAATGAAAAAAGTCAGAGGAGGCCTGATGATGCACCACATTTTTCTATAGTGGGACAATATTGAGATTGACCCTAAACGAATCAGTATGGCCTAGGTGAAATAATCATATGATATGAGTTATCGATTATGTTCCATAAATGTGTCTTATGGGTAATGGACAAAAGGCGAGGTGAATTTTTGGCTGCTCCAATATACAAAGTTGATGAGAATCGCTATGTTTCCCACGAGGAAGGGAATCAAGCCACACGTAGTTATGGGATTTTTTGTAGTTTAATATAGTTCGGTAAGGACGTAGGTTACCTAACTTGAATGGTGAAAAATGTTATGGATAGACCTAATAATGTTGATTCATGCATCACTATGTATCCTATGAGGACATGAATCCATCCACCTATAGTTCATGAAGATAAATATCCCTACGCAGGACTAACCCATACATAGAGAGGGGGATTTATTTTTAATTTTTTTGGAATGGATAGACCATGATGGAAAACCCAAGCATCACTATGTAACCCATGATGATTGGAATCAATTAGTATGAAGTTCTTAGCAGGTGGCATGGTAGATTCCCAGTTCCATATGTGTTTTCCTCCCATGAAAGAGCTCCACATTGTTGTTACATTTTTCATCATGCGGCATGGATGACGATGTCGTTGTTCAAGGTCCTGTAATAGGTTCAGTCTCTGAATTTAAACATCATGAATTATGGAAGATGATTGTAATTGATTTTATCTTCATGAAATTATGATTTTGGCGATAGAGTGGTTCACAAGGGGATTTTTATGGATTCTTAGTTATAACTCGATGTGAATGAGAACCATGTAGGCCCATACCATAGTAGACACTACCATGGAAATGTGTGGATGCAAACATCTTTTCCAATGCTCTGTCAATCCTATTATAGTTCCTCTCTAGATTATGCATGGCTCGGAGCCTGTTCTCATCGAGGGATTTCAGTTTAGTTTGATAGACTTAGTCTATCATTTTTGACATCTGATGATTTTAGATAGGTGTTATGATCAAAGTTAGTGGAATCGTAATGGGAGATACATTAACTCTTTCATACACTTTGGAATATGGTGTCACCTAGGTGGAATTTTGGGTCATCATCTGATAATCCCATGGATCATTGCGGAACTTATTGGGCATACTTTTCTTATTCTACCCTACAATCTTCTACAAAATTTTGGAGAGGGTTTTGTTGAACACCTAGAGGATATCATTTTCCTTCTCATGAGAGTTGAATGTATGGTTGTACTAGATATTGAACTTGGCATACAACAAATTTCGCTCATCTACTAAAAAATTCGTTTTGGTGTCGGTGAAAATGGTGTGAGGGACTCAAAATCGATAGATGATAAGGGATATCACAAATTTAATGACAGATCTAGCCTAGAATCTTGGATAACTATCACTTATTTCCACGTGGAGAATAAATCCATTTTATTTATAAATAACCTACATTGGTGTGTTTTCACAAGTGGATACGGTCCCATGACATCATGTCCCTTGATCGTAAAGGCCTAGAGTACATTGTAGTATGCAGGATATTCGACGAAAGATGCAAAAAATAGGAATGGATCTATCATGTGTTGAAACTCTTGGAGAACTCAATGTAGTCATGGACCATGGTTGTCCATATGTATCTCATCCTTCAAATATGGTGGGAGATCATAAACCCTACCCTACATAGGGAGAACCACAATATTCTGCATAAAAATCCTACATAACCTTGGGGATCTTTTCCCTATAGATACAATGGAATATATTTCATTCAAACTGCATATTTAATGATTCTAGTCACTATTGGGTCAACCATGAAGGGGGAAATTTTCTTCATGAAAATGGATTCAACGAAGTACTTATTTTTCCAGTGGGAGAGTTCCATGATGAAGATACATGATGAAAGGAGTTGTCTAATTAGATACTTCCTCAATTGTGAGGGGATTCATAGATCCAAATCTAGATGAACATGACATAATATGATTCACCGGCTAGCTAACGACATCAATTGAATTAATTTTATTGACAACTCTTCAATTCCCCACATAAGTGACAAAATCATCATGTTTATGTTGAATGAGAGAATGGTTTAATCATTATATGGAATTCGTTATTAGATTTTGTGATTGGGGAACATGATTTACCACTGGCTGAGAAGGGAACTAGGCCATCAACTTGAATGAATTCTTGAGACAGGACATGATATATGTATTTTTGGGGATGTAATCACCATTTATTTTTATTATAACAAACATATAAACCCCTATCATATAAATGTTGTGAACTATAATCAAATGATCCAGCTCGCGACGAGTAATGAGATCCTAATACTCTGCCACAATGATTGTACAACCATCTAGTAGTATGAAAAAATAGGGAAGGGTAGAATGTTTCATGGTGATAAAGACAATACCTATTCCTATTCTATTGAGTATTCCATCATTGGTCCTTCTACTAATTGGTTTCTTGGAGGCACAAAAAAATTTCATCTTCAACATGTCATAGTCTGATCCACTAAGAGGTTCACCTCTTCTAGGAAATCAAGATCTTGGGACAAATCTATTAGGGCCATGTGGGAGGCAAAAAATTCTTCCAAAGCCTATCTATTGACATCCTTCAATATATCAAACCTTATGTCGAACTTCTAAAGGATCAAGGACCAATGTGCATTTCCAAATATCAATATAGGGTGGTTTAAGATAAACATGATCATTAATATACAATAAACAAGAATTATCTCTTGATAAATCAAGTATTGTCTCAAAATCAACATTGGGAAAACTAGTGTGAGGCTACTCCCCTCGGTAGGGGAGTTTCTGGACTCCATGTCGAGGAGCATGTGGCTGAGACAGTATATATATTTTTCTGTAACTTTTTTTCCCAATCAGCTATGAGGGAACCAATGGATCATTCCAGATCAGTCATATAGAGGACCAATGGCCTCCCTAATATTGGTTACATGAGAATCAATGGCTGCATCATATATTTCATGATATCCATGAAGGTTGTATTGCACTCATCATCCCACTGGTAGACGAATCCATTCCTCAAGAGCCTATAAAATGGTATTGCACATTATATCCAAATATGAAATGAATATTTTTATATACAATAAGGGGCCGTGGAGTCATCAAAAAACTCGTAGGTCCCTTGGATGATGAATCTAGAAAACAAAATTGGTTTTCTGTAGGATGATCTCAATGATACATTATCTGATAATGAAACTGAGAATCATTCCATATGTCACACCGAAATCACATTACTAGGGATTTATCATCAAATACCAAGAATATGTGAAGAATAAAACATTCTCAATATCTTTGAGATGAACGTGATGATGGTTGTATATTACCACAAAATCGTCAATGTAGCATTCCACTAGTTTCCCAATGATCAGTTTGAAGATGTGTTGAATGAGAAGTTAATAGGTAGATACTTCATTATTCACACCAAAATATATTACATGATAAAAATGTATTCCATAAGGCACTCTGACGGTTATAAACTCGTCATTTTTAGTGTCCATCGAGATCTATTTGTATCTGAAGTACCCATAAATGAATCAGATACAAGGAATATATCTATTTCATTGATAAAAAACTCTTTCACCATAAGTTTAAAATCAACCTCTAAAAAATAGTGGTTGATATCTTGAATGTCGATACACACCCTGACATGTCATTAATTCATCCTATCGTGAATGATATATGATATCCACCTGGGGTATTGAACATCCTTGAGAAAGTTGTCTTCAATAATCATGTCAATATTTTCCTTGATTGTGGCACCATGGGTTGGGTGCATCATCCTAGGAGGCTTCTTGAACCTGTGATGGATTACGGGGAGACCAAGATGGTGGGTAGTGACATAAGGGTCTAGCCCTCGCATCATTTCATATCTACATGAATACCCATCATGATGTTGGTTCAATAAATCCACATACTATTGTTTTTCTCATGTACGAATGGATATAATAATCAGTATCAGACATGGATATATTTATGTACCAATATTAATTTGAACTAGCCCATAGATTGTGGGGGAGACATATTCCTAAAATGCCTTAAGATAATCGTCAAAATAATCTTTATAATTTGAGGTAGAGGTATCATAGAGAATAGGTTATTCTTTAAGGATGACTGATTTTGGAGAAACATTATTGCAGGTCTGGGCGGTGGTGTAATATTTATTGGGAGACTCCTTCTCCACTTAAATGATGCCAATAAAGATTTTTTTAAAGATTCCATCAACCATTCGACCAAATGTTCTATTATTTATATTGAATAAATGTTTATGGGACATATTTTGATGGTTTAACCTATATCATTGGAATTAGAGGAGTTGATGCACAACTGTATCCATGGGGTGAACATCTTGATACCTTACAAGAGTATGGGGTTGGGTTATCACCTGATCCTGATCCGTAAGGGATTATGAGTTAACCTACTTGTTCTCCTAGATCAATGGATTGTTGTTCCATATAATCTCATAGATAAAAAAGTAGTTCCACACATCCAGTGTCGTATAATCCAACAGGTGAATCATTAATATGTAATAATTACCAAAATTTGTCTATTCATTGGATACAATGGATGTGTTCCCAAACTAATTGGTTTTAGTGTGATTATCTTTGCTCTAATAATTGGTCATGTCAATATAGAAGTATTCTCCATAATCAAAGGAAGAATATTCACATTGGAGAATGCCAACATGGTCATTGAGGTAGTGCTGGAGGCACAAGTGTACAAGGAATGGACTTCTATATGTAAATGATGCTAGGGAATACCAATCAATAGGGTGTAATAGGTGTATTGAGTGAAAATCAAAAATTTAGTTTTTTTATCTAACTGAAAAATTTGGTCTTCATATAAATCCTACAACATTGTTTCTTTTCAGTCCTATCATAACCATGAATCTTCATTTCATAGGGGCTCAAATATTTTTTGGATAGTCACAACATATGAAGCATCTGGGAAGAGATAAGATTTCTCCCATTAATTTTGTCCACTAGATATCAATGGACCTCAATTCCATTGAATTGGATAATGATGTAAAGTGGATAGAATTTCCCCAACACAAGATAATCGTCATCTTCTTTGAAAAAAGATATGAACGTTGGAAATTCAGACTACTCAAATCCCTCAGCATAGAATGCATCAGCTACTACAACCTTATTTTTATACTAGAGGGGGACTTGTTAGTATTATGTGTTGGATTTTTGCATATCCTTTGATAGAAGGATACCACATGTATTGATATCATGGTTGTAATCAGGTTAGGTGATTCTATACATTTTATATCCATGAAATGAGAACATTTATACCTATAGAGGGTCTCTCTATGGTGGGATGTTCGACAAGCATAGGTGGCAGGCCCACTAGATTCTGACTGGTTCTAGAAACACCCTATTGTGCATTGGAAAAAACTACCAATAACAACCACTATATGAATATCAGATGACTGAGGCCTTTTTGAACAGGGATGATCCTAACATGACCACAGTTGTTCAACCATATCAATGATCATCGTCAGTGGTGGTTGTGAATCTGACAGAGTGGGGTGGAAGGAATGTGCGTACTTAGATCTGTTCAACACCTGCTACCCAGTATCATTGTCATGTACATCCTATATTGAATAAATTGATTCAGATTTCTTGTAATTTTAATTTCCTCATCATCATATTTGATAGTTCTAGACATGGACCTTGGGGGGATCTCCTGATACTCATCATCATTAATGTTCATGTAGGGTCCACCATTCAATATTATTCACAGATGAATACTATTTATCATCATTAGAATTGTATTTAGGTACATTATCAGAACTTGGTTTGATTCTTATATCTCTAGTCCTAAAGGACCAAAGTGTACAAGATGACTTCCACACTGGTGGTGAACCCTTTTTATCTTACATCGTTATTTCATAATTATCCGAGTCATTAGGTGATGAGAGTTGGTTGCAGAAGAAGTGGATATAGAAATTACAATTACATTTGAAGGTTTGGCCTCTCCCGGACACACCCAGATGGATAAGTGAGCATGTGAAACTTCAATACAATTAAACCAATCATCATACATATAGGTCCCGCAGTTGGATACTTTCATCAACCCACTATAACCCTTTTTTTCACTGTTGGGATTAGCCGATATGTACACTAACTACATTAATACATAACCCAGTCCGACTATGTAATTATGATCCATTTCATGGATCGATCCCTTGAATTCATATCACTTCATGATGGTATGTAAAAGGGTTTTGTGGTACGGATTGTAGTCACAATGAACAATGATTTCATCCAACTAGGAATTTTTATAATGGTGTAGCTTCAGGATTCATTTCTCTAATGAAAATAATAAATAATTGGGAACGTTGTCCTATTGGAAATAGAATATTTGTTTTATTTTTTTGGAGGGGAACACTAGGAGCATGGTTCTAAAAATTATGTGGTAGATGATGTGGATCTAGAACCAAAATCTCTCAATTGGGTGGTTGTGTATATCGAGGAGGTTTCTAATGATTCAAAAGAATGTTGTGTGGATATTAATAATGTTGTTGTCTTCAATGAGGTAGGGCTTAGAGACTAACTACGTTAAATGATTCTAATGTATTTGAATACCCCAACTATACAATAGAGGTGGTCTCTATCTTGATGACACTATATATAGGTTCTTGGGGAGGAAAAGAGAATTTTTGATTTTCATTCTTTATGGATTCCTCTAGGTGTTGAGCCTTCTTATTGAAATCAATAAATTCTCATGGGAAATTATAAATTATTAGGGTGGGGAATAATTATGTTTTTAAATTCCATAAACAAATTTTCAATTTTTTATCCAATGTTATTGGAATATCAAGTTGGTATGTGACTCTTTCCACCTAGATATGACATATTTTACACATTTATCTAAACGCTTCATGCACTTTTAGAGGTCGAAAATACTCATATTGTGTGTATTGCAACTGATTTTCTATAGAACCTTCATGACTATGCCTTCCCATCCAGTGATGCACCCTATGGGTAATTGTATATATCATATAAATTTAGAGCATTCCAATGTTTGAATAATATATCTGAGCATAGCGGCTTCCTTCTACTATAGGGTTCCCAAAATGGGCCGTCTTCTGAAGATGAATTGTTCCAGATGTGTTAGTGGGTTACCGATCTTATTGAATGAGATGAATTTATGATTCATAAAGCATGTGGATGATCTCTTGTCATCCACCTATGCCATATATGGTATTACATCATGTTGGATTTCAACTTTTCACATTTCCATGGATTTGAGACAAGTTGTGAGAGAATATATCAAGTCATCTAGGTGGGTATTGATATCTTGGCGATGATTCATGACCACTAGGGAATTTATGGGGTTATCACCATGAAAGTATGGATTAGGGGATCACAGAAAAATGTGCAATGTCTCTTGCAAAATGGCCTACAATGCGGCTTGTAAGTCGGATTACAGTGTGGCTTGTTCAGTGGATTTCAATGAGGATTGTGGAATGACATGATTTGGGTCCAATGGGAGATATCCATTATACTCGGTTGGATTGGTCATTGCATTCCATAGAATTTATCCATACCTACTAGGGTGCACATGGTCTACAAGGTCGAGTAAGAGAAACTGGTCATGGGGGACATGTGGTTGCCCCTGATACCCAGGTGGAGGGGGAACATGGTCCTGTTAAGGGTCATTATAATATGTTCAATGAAAATATAAAAGTTCATCGATTATTTGGTGTTGATCTATAATTTTTTTAGATTGAATACTACAAGATCATATTTTAACTTTTTTCACTACATCATGTGGATCTGATTCCACGAGATGTCCCTAACCCTTATTGAGATTCCATCCAATGATCAATAATGTAGAGGGTTACCTTAGGCTAAAAGTATATCTTTTTTTTCTGATTAAAGAACAATTTTTTTCACGTGATACTATGCTACCTCAACAGGCTAGTTTTCCCAGTCAAATCCATTTTTGATTTCCACATCCATAGTTATCAAAATTTTATGAATATTTATTACAATAGAAACTGGAGTGTCGTCAATGTCACCGAATGAATCGTGATTTCTCTTGATAGGAATGATGTGGACAGCTCGGAAGTATCCCCAAAAATAGATATTCATTTGGGGATACTTATTTTCAATGATTCTATAGAGCATTGTGATTCTCTAAAATCTTCGCACTGATGGTTTTGGTGTTGATCAGATGGTGTAGGGTATTGCGCCACTGGAAGTGACGCCTTCTCAATAATGCATCATTGATGAAAAATGACATCAAAGAGATCATAGCTCCTTGGGTAGACCAAATGAAAGTAAAAAAGATAGGAATGTGTCTCCCAGATTGTCCGATGAAATCACTAACTCTCATCCTGAGTTATGGTCTCTGAAATATCGAATTCTGGAAACACGTTCATCCAAAAAACATAAAACAGATAGTCAATGATCTTAGTGTCCCATGGGATTACCCACTCAGAGGAAGGACCCAGATCTTGTCTACTCCATGCTCTTATCGAAATTGGATGGGATATATTCAATATCATATATGTAATCCACGATAGCGGTGGACTGGCTGAAATAGGTATTGTAACATGAATCGATCGATATTTGCATGTTGAGCCATCTCTAGGAGGTAGTGATGACCACATCGTCACATCCCTGTAGGAAGGGGTGTCAACTACTGACTCATGTGTGAGGTTAAAGATAGTTATTTTTTGGTCCAACGGGATCATAGAGTGTATCATTTCCCCAAAATAATCTCCATGATATCATGTTGATGTAGAGAATAAGGCTGCTGATGATATAGATGATTGCACTGTGAGACCCTTGAAGGGGGTATTGTCTTCCATCTCCTACATATACCTATGAAGGGATTTAGGGATCTTGTGAACTTCACCATCTAGGATGAATAATCTCAACGATTAGGCTCGTTCTACAGGCTCTGATGTAAAAGACATGGGGAAGGCTCCATCATCAAGTCAAGCTCAGATTTAGAATCTATGTAGATAATGGGATCAACAATGATATGGTGCTTCCTAGAGTTATTCCATAAAGGGTGATGGTTCTCCCTTCTACCCAAGTATGGTTCATCTGGGTAGGAAAATTATTTCGAATGACGAGTTCCTTCATGTTGTGGGTTGATTTCATAGGGAGGACCACCACATTGATTTTTTGGGATATGTTGAGGATCTATGTATCATTTATCACCATAGTGGGAGGATCTCCACATTGGATATTGAAGTATAATGGAGGAGATCTATTGTGTTCATCAAGAACATGATGAAGAACTCCATGTTGTGTAGTACGAGTACGAGGAGGACTTCCATACAGGTTGGGGGATATTCCGGATGGACCTCGGTTCTTGATGGATGTAGCATGGGAAGGATCATTGTGTTGGTAGATGACATGGGAAGGATGAGGACCTTCATACTGATCATCTATGAAGTCGGGAGTACCTCCAATTTTGTGGAATATGTAACAACAATTTCCTCCACTAGATATGGGGATGACAAGAGGGGTACCTTTGCATCGCTTGTATGAGACATGGGGAGGTCCTCCATATGAAGAACCACAGGCATGTGGAGGGCCTTCATATTACATAACGAGGTAAAGGGGAGGACCTCCACCTTCTTTGATGTTGGGAACATGGGGAGGACATCCATTTTGCTTGTGATTGTGTGGGGGAACTACACTCTAACATGAAACTATATAGGGTGGGTATCTGTATTGAGGCACATCATCACAAAATAGACTGGAACGGTTTTTAGAGACACCAATGGTTGAAAGAGTCAACCCACCCAATCTATGATGTGATTGAGGGCTCAGTACGAACTAGTCATTGATGTGTTCCTATTTTGAAGAGACATGGACATGGGAGAATGTCCATGTAGTGAAAGGGGCCACTTGATCTATGGATGATGATGCCCCCTAACGGGAATCCACTTGACCCCTAGATTAAAATTTGTGTCGGTTAGTCATACCGGGACTGGTAGAGTAAAGAAATAGTCCTCTTATTCATTATCATGTAAAACATGTCTTTGGCAGCTTTGATGGGACCTGATGAAGGCCTCCTGATTGAATCCCAGGAAATTGTCATTATCGAGGTGACCCGAGTATCTATTACACCCTCAGCCTAGGGGAATGAGTTAAATGATCTCTCAATGGGGAACATCGTAGAGTTAATCATATGAGTCTGGATTAGGGGATCCATTCAAAAGGGTGTCTTTCACACTCATCAAGAGGATATCAGGGGGTAATATGGTAAATGGGGTCCCATTATTTGATGGTTTCATTGATTTTGTGGTTGAGGTGGGATCATGTGGAATTGCCGCCTCTATAGGCATCATAACTCTCCATTGTCATGGATTGGTTCAGCATCTTCCTATTGCATGGATCCTACAAAGGATGATGATTTATCTATCAATACAAGTTCCTAAAATGATATTCCCAATGCCTAAAAATCATTCAATATTCCATGGATTGAGAGAGAGATCCATGTTGACAATGTAGTAGACTGAGATTCTCAATGTTTTTCTTCCCCATGTATTGACCAGTTCAACCCTGAACCAATTTTTTTCTTAGCTGGACCTCATGTTGGATAGTTAGATCCTATAACATGATAATTTGTTAAATAGATGTTTTGAACCCTACCAGTCCCCACATAGAGGATAAGTAATTTTGTTCAATTTCACCATTTTTTTGGAAGTCTAAATACAATAGCATATGATAACAATCCTTGACCTAATAATAAACATTTCCAATCACAATTTTTGAAGAAGAAAAGCTACATATGATTATAATCTTTTCTATTTATAATGCTTTCCTTGGGCCAGGCCACCTTGTGCATCACAATGACATTGATAGTTTCATTTTATCTCATAATCCTACTTTCTATAGGTAGGAGACATTCATCATGTTCTTGAAAATGTCTCCTCCTTGAATGAAACATGATAATGGGATTGCAGTCCTTCCATTTATTCCTCCTTGGAACTCATCTCTACGTTTGGGTCTCCCACATAGATTAAGACGTGGTTGTGATACTTATTCTTAGTGTCATCTATTTTTGGATGTCTTTTAATTATAATGATTCTATATGGATATTCCAAGTGGTCTAGATAAGAAATAAACCATTGATTATGGGTGGTATCATGCTAGGAATCATTTTGGAATGTCATGAAGATATAAAATTAACAACATATATATTTCTCATAGAAGGAAATCTTATGGAGGCATCTCAGGAATTGGACAAGAAGAATCCAATGTCAATAATGGTATAATATATGATAAATACATGTATTTGAATTTTTTCCTCATAAATCTCTTGTTTAACATGTGGAATGATGTGAGATTTGTCTTGTCGAGACTAAGAGAAGATGATCAGAATTATCTATGTAAGAGGATCAGAGAGGGTTCATCCCTAGGAGGCAGTTCTTGGAATATTTATTTGAGGGATAGGTCAGAAAACCATATTAGAGTGGACATGGGGTGGTGTGTCCCATAAAGTTTAGATGTCACACCATGAGGTTGGATCTGGACACTAGTGGATGTGGATTTGGGAGGTGAACCCCAAGGATGGGGATACAATGGTTTATCCTTTGACGGTATTGAATCATAATGATTTTATACATAGACTCTACCTAAGAGGATGGTATGAAGACCCACATATTTAGATGGATGGAGTGTGGCATCCTCTTGGGAGTATCCCTATAAAAGAGTATTTCCCTTGGTTACATTTTTCGATTATGTAGGGACTATGCAAGGGAGATTCCTTGGATCCGATGGGTGTTGCGATGACGATTGTGCACTATGTATAGAAATGGCCCATCTGGATTGAATGATCTCACTGAGAGGTGGCATCCCAGAAATGATCTGGATTGATTATGGACGGTGTGGATAAAATTGATGGAAGGGGTAAGATGGATGAAGTGTGTGGGTGTTGGGATGGACCCTCAAGGAGGTTTCCTACCTTTCTCATCTTGATAAGAATCAATGTCCACATAGATATATAATGCCAATATAGGATTAAACCTAATGATGTATCCCCCTAGATGTTGAACATATGGATGGGGATTATGCTCAAATAAGAGGCACGCTAGATGGGACATGTTGGGGCTTACATATAGAAACAACCCATCGAAAGATGAAAACTAGGGATTAATCCAGTGGAATGGCCATTTGAGGTTGGATGGATATTACAGTCCCTACTATCCACTAACCACACATGATTCATACATATTGTGTGAAACTAGTTGAAGCAGTAGGCATGATTCTCCTTGTTTGAATGAAACATCGACGAGAGATGTTGTGGGGATTACATAAGTGGGATGCCTGATGGGGATATCATTCTATGAAAGGAGGATCACATTCTAGGGGAGTAATATATATTTACATGTCATTCATACATGTATAAACCTATCAATGGGGCATAGAAGATTACACGTGGAAAATTCATGTGGCGCAAATGGTGACGAGTCCTAAAGGTAGAGGGATAGTGAATTGATTGTGAGGGAAGTGAGTGGTCCATAATGAACATCCCATCTCTAATCATGTGTCAAAGATAGAATTCCATACTTTTCATACACAAATACATCGATGTATATCGTCATAGGGTGATATCATAGTGAAACATCGTGTATTGAGATCATTGGTGCTAGTCAGTTTGACATACTGCATTTCTAATGTGGGGGGACTCACTCCACACCCATTGTAATTAAATAACTTTTTAAAATTCACACATGGGGAAGGGAAGTCATCAACAATTTTACAAGGATACATTGTGAAGTATTAGTTCCTCATAAGGCAAATGAATGAGTTGTTGTTTCGAAATGAAAAATCCATTAGCGTACTTATGATGAAAAGGAAGAGGTAAGACAATGAAATAGGGGAATCCTTGATAGGTACAATGAAATCACAACTCGCAATATTGGAGGACAATGTAAAGGACCTTCCCACAGGATCTGATGATGTTATGCAATAAGGACTCAAAAATTATTATTCGGATAATGGAAATCCATTGGTTATCAAAGGAGTGGTGTGTTCAAGCTTGTAGGATTTCATGAAACAAAATATGATATAGGGAAAGATTATGGTGCGCCCTCGTCCATGATGTGATTGTAATAAGAGAATTTTGACTTCGCATGCCTTAGAATTGAAAAAATGAGTGCTGGTCATGAAACTATGGGATCACATAAAGGACGGCCACTAGAGAACCAGTCATGGATGATCTTATACCATGAAGCCATCATTCTTTCACATTGTCGCATAAGATCCTACTTACATTAGAGTGATTTTTGGACTTCCATAGGATCACCTCAAATAAATAGGTGGACTAAAATATATTGGGGATGACTTCTGCAATGGAAAACATGATTATAGATGCCTAAAATAGTTGGTTTATGTCAAATTGGTAGTGAAATAACCTTTGGTGTGTATCAGAATTCTTACGCACAAATCACCTCACTTACGCTCATCCCACATATTCATTTTAAGATAGTAGTGGTAGAAGATGGTTGGTTGAAATCACATGGATGCAAAAGGAATTTTCTAAGAAATTTAAATCGTACACGCATGACTGAAAACATGTAAACACCTCCCTGTGATCCTTCATGATACTTCATCGAGTCGGATGGTGATTCTAGTTTACATAAAAATTATTTTTCACAGATCGTCGAAGAAAAAGGTGAAAACAAACCACCTGAAAATTGTTGAATTTGACATTCCATTAGATGCCTTTCGAAGTAGGTACAACCATTATGATTAATTATTCATCTCATTTTTCTAACCATTTATCCTAAAATTTTCATGACTTTGATTAATAGTTTCGTCCATGACTACCTCAACACATTCATTATAGTCTTTATTGATGACAACCCATTGAACTCTAAAAATATGTAGGATCATGCGTGTCACATGACGAAAGGGATAGAAATTTATTCAAATCATGAACTTCATTCCAAGAATTATAAAATTTATTTCTTGAATAATGAAGTGAATTTATTAGGACACATGGTCTTAAAAAGTGGTATCTTAGTTGATCCAAAAATGATAAATTTTTGATGAAATGGGGAAAATCGAAAACGGTTTTCATGATTTAGAGCTTCATTAGTTTAACAAGTTATTTTTTCTACATAAAAGATTTTTTAACGTTTGAATCCCTAATAAACACTACCACTCTGAAAGGATTGATGATTATTTGGGATTATAAATTTAATAGATATAATTTTCAGGTAAAAATATTTTTACATTCTTGTTGGTGTTGACTTTTCCAAACACAAGGTAGGGTTAATTGGTCTTCTTTAATGCATCATGTTTGGGTTTTTGTTTGTGTTATTATACATGGATATCTCATCATTTCTTTTAGATATACAAAACATATGCTATAGAAGAAGAATTATCCAACCCATGACCATGAACATGAATTTTCAATGAATGTCGTTAATGGATGGATGTATAATATTTTTGGAGAAATATTTACTACTTGTTCAGATAAAAAAATATTGAGTTATATCTTCTATCAAAAATATTTGAATCTCTGAAAAAGGTTTTGGGTGTAGTAAATTTATTCATTAAATTTTTATATTCGATATACCAGGAGAAAGAGGAATGTTTTCACTGATTCTATGAGAAATAAAATTATGACTGAAACCATGGATGAATCATAATAATAGAGGGATTTTACGGCTCTCCTTCCACACTTTCATTTGGGTATCCATGAATTTTTTTGCATGTTTTGACAAGTGTTTGGCTAAAATACTCTCTCCATGGGATGATTCTCCCAGATAAGAAGTGTAATAATGATTTATGTGGTATTAATAACTATACTTATTGTTGGCAGGTCATTATTGATTGGTCATTCTTAACATAGGTTATTCAATATTTTCTGAATTGGTAAATTGTTCCATTATTTCTAAGGAAGGATGTGATAGGATACTATCATAACTATTAGAGGGCAGTGCACCCACATACCATGAAGATGTTATATGATATGAGGTGATGATTCTATTGGATAGATATGAGATGAGATATTGTAGACATTGATTCACATCATTATAAAATCGAAATGGTTATGAACGAGCACAAGAAACCTTCATGTTTACTCAAACCGCTTCTAATGCTGAATTTGAAGTGGGATAAGATTTATATGGGTTTATTGGTGGTTTATACTCATTTTCCTAGGAAGAAGAATTTGATATGTGTTATTATTGTTCAACATACCAAATCAAATCACATAAGTCACATCCATGATACATGTAATGTTATGGACATGGGAAATATATATTTACAAGATGTTTCATGAAATAATTGTGTTTCATATATGATTACATATTATAGATATCCACAATTTTCCTCTTTTTAGTTTGGTGTACATCAAGAGTAAATTAGATCTCATGTTTCTTTAGTATAGAAAATAATCCAAAAGTGGATTGTCAAATAGATAGGGCTATAAATATTCTTAAGGATATTCTTCATACCAATATCCTTGATTTTGGTGGATATTGGGAAATCCATTTGCGACTCTATGAGTTTTTTACAAAACAAAATTAACCATTCCACAATCTAGATGGCTCATTCAATGGCCTTGAATGGAAGGTCCGGTAAATATATTTTGTGTTGGATAGATATGGTTAATTTTATTTTTAGTACCAAGCTTGGTCCAAGGGATTGTTGATAATATTTTGTTGATTAATTATATAATATTGATGGTACAGAGCGTGTATAAATATTATGTTAGATATAATAGGTGATAATAAGATTTATTAGTTTATAAACTGGTTACGTTAGGATTTAATATTGTTTTGGTCATCGATATCCAGGGTGGTAAGGGATGATTTCTCAATGTTTTGTGGGAATTTTTTTTCCATTGAGATGTTGGATAATATTTCGTTCCATTTAACATTTAAACAATATATAATGTCAGTAATAATGTGTTCAATGTATCATATATGTGGATGTATCTCTCTAACTCATCACATGTTTTTGTGCTACACTGATCTTGATGTTGAGCCTTATTTAACTATGACTATATATATAGTCAATATTGTTGACACTGATAAAAAATGTTATTCATGGGAGGAAAATAGAAATGGTCATTTTTATAAGGACGCGTGGTTATAATTCTCATATGTCATGGGAGCATGAGGAATTAATGAGAGATTAATGGGCTCATCTCGTTGAAATAGAAACTTCTTTATATGTTTTCATTGAAAAAAAATGTTTTTATGGTTGGGTGGTTGTAATATCTCGTTACATGTCTTCCTATTCTCATTGAACCTTATTTTTATAATGTTTTGGTTAGGGATTATTACAATTAATCTTTATATAATTTTGTATAATTTTTAATGCCTTTTTGGCTATGCACAGTTTTTTCATTGTTATGAAAAATCATTTAGTTTGGCTCAGCAAACTGCGATTCCTTCAATGGTACGCTGGAGGGGTGTACTGTTTTTCTGAATAGTGCATCTAGACTCTCCAATCCTAAAATTATTATATATGGGTATTTTAAAATTTTAACATATAGTTATTCGATTTTTTCCCACATAGGACAAACTATACTCCATAGATATTGTGGGCACACTATTACGGTGCACTCCTTTGTTAACCATATGGACCTTCCCATCAACCCCTATGACCATGTTTTGAATGCCTTTATTTTTTATATAAAAATCATGAACCTCTCATTTTAAACCCCTAATCCCACAATTCAACCAATACACAATTTTATCATATTTGGGGGATCATAAGATGTGGGTTTTGATCCATAAACCCTTTCTTTTGGGAGATCAATGCATGGTTGATCATTTTAATCACCTCTGGGTAAGTGAATATTCTATCACGTGGTTTCTTCTGATCCCTCATTCACCTCTATTTATAGTACTATATATTATCATGGAATATATTGATCTAAACTCCAATTATTTTATCATGATTCTTTATTTGATTTCATATTCTTTAATTCCTTCATTCATCATTATTGAATCCCATTGTGAATGTCAATTATTGATCTTTGATTAAAGGTAGTTTGTTCCATTTATGATTTTCCATGTAATTGAATCCTTTTTTTTTGAAACAGCTTTTAATTGATTCATAAATCATAGATTTGATATGATTTAAAATAGGAATTTGAAATAGCATGGATTTTGAGAGAACCCCCATTTCCACTGGAATTGGAATTGTGTGGTGAATATTGAAATTTATAAAATTGATGAAATGATTTAATAATTTTTTTTGAATAAAATGGATTAAATTCAAGGGGATATCCTATGATTAGTTTTGGATTGAAAATTTATTGAAATGATGAAAACCCCATATTTTTGTTTTGAAATGTAAAAGGAATATTGAATCTAAAAATTTTGAAATTGAAATGTAAATTATGTTTGATTTGAAATGAGATTATTTTCAATTATTTATGTCTTCATTTAGCACCTGAAAAACATGGTAGTTATTGGGATGACTTTTACAGACATGCTAGGATATTGATCTCCATGTAATCGATTTATGAAAAGAACTCTAACAAAAACCTAGTTCAATATGATTATCCCAGTGTTTTATTGATCAATCTTATTCAGACTCATCCTGATGTATGTGTGAACACATGTTTCACTAAGATAATGGATTTTAGATGTGAGTGGATATTATATTTAAAAACTAACATATTATAATGTATATGACAATCATTCATGTTTCGAATAATTTGATTATATATTATATTTATTATTCCAAATGATAAGTATAAATTAATTTCTATAATAAATATTTTTTAATCTCGGCTATTAATGTTCTCAATATATTGAAAATAAATCATGATTTGATATAAATATGAAAATGATATGTGATCTCAAGCCTTATTATATCAAAATTTAATGCATTATTGGTTCATTGTTATATAATATAGTATGGAAAAATTGTTGAGACCCTAGAAGGATTCACATCCCACGAATTACATTTTCATTCAAGATTCATTTATTTTATTATGTTGGGTCTATGCAAAGGGAATGATTCACTAGGAGGTGGTGGATATTCTAGATCACACGGACAATGGAGTGATGGTGGGGACTTGTAGAGATGAGTTACACTTGTTACATAAGGTTTTTTAAGTCTATAGATAATTTTTATGGTATTTTTGGTTGATGTTACAATGATAAGTTTATCTAAATTCATTATTTGTTTTACATCTTCTAAATCTAGTACGATTTCCTTGATGAGTGATGATATACTAACTTGTATCTTGTTTATATTTTGTTATTTTGTGGAATAATCTTTCTCTATTTAATATTGTGTGATGAAATGTTCTATTAAATTACCAATGGGGATCAATAATTCTATTTGGTTCAAGTTAGTGTAAGCACAGGTATCAGGGTTAAAGGGAATCTGGGTTGGTTCCGGGTAAAAATTGTAAATTTTAGTGTTAGTTGCTTCATTTTTCATTATTGTTTTAGGTCAAAAGGTATGGTACATTTACATATATCGTGGATAATAATTATATAGAATTTTTTCCATTTTATAAAAATTATATATCATCATTATTTACATATTATTATACATTGATGTTATGTGGCGGTAAAAATGTATTTTATCAGTTTACAGAAATGGTAATCTTTTATGTGCACATGAGTGACGTTTCCACATTTCAATGGAAGAAAAGAAATAATGTACATGATAATTCAACATTAAAGGATAATTATTATACAATAAATATCATATGAGTATATTTTATCTATCATTTTTACCTTCCAATAAAAGAGGAAATGATAAATATATCATATATCTTTGTGGAGGTGGTAGTCTATAAGTATGCATGATGGACGTTATCGTTTTTCAATGGATCAGAATATAATAAGGTCAAGAGGATATTATAATTATAGAATCAGAATTATGTTTTTAATATCTTTAATAAACATTAAATAAATCATTATAACAACCCATGAAATTTGGTGACAGAAAATGAATTGTATCACTATATGGAGTCGTTAGTCCACACGTATACATGATCGATACTTTTATTTCCCATTTAATGGATAGGGGGTATAAAATGGTGACAATGTCTTCCAAGTAACATATAACTATATTTATAATACATAATTAATTGTGATTTTATAAAAATAAAATATTTATAGAAGCTATAATATTAAATAAAATTGAAATATCATCATTAAGATTTATCCAAATTCTTTATTAGACCCCCGTGTGAATGATACATTAATCCGTAATGGATTGGGATTAATATAAGAAATTATTCTATGGGATTATTTAAATAATTATGTTGAGGGATTTAATCATGTATTTATTTCATATTGTATGTTAAAATGGTGTAAATTAGGGAAGAGGATTCATTCCCTTTCACAAGTATGTAGATGGAGAGACATTGATTTTATTAAAATAATTGGATTCTATATGGTTATTTTTAAGGTTATGGTGATAAATATAATGAGGGATTAAAATTTATGATAATATATGGTAGAAATATAATTAACCAATAATTATTATATAGGTTTGGATGTAAATCATAACCTTATATCATTGTTTCCCCCTCGATAAACACATTTTAAACATAACTATCGTAAGAAAATATTACTATTATAACTTTTACCCATTACAAAAAAATCTGTTATCATTATTATATTATATTAATTTATTTTATATTCAATATGGAATCATCATTACAATAATTTACTACTATATGTATTGGAATTTAATTTTAAATAAGCACCTAAACCGTAACAAAAACACATTTTAGAAAAATGAATCATTATGCATAAAGCCAATTTAACATAGAGTCCTTCTGCAGTAAAAACCATAAAATTATGGTTGCAATATATTAATGAATGTGTAATATAATAATTTCATTAAAACCATTAATCAATTCTTATTAAAGTAATTTATTAAGGAAAAACAATTGTTTGTATAAAACATTATTTCGAATAATTAACTTTTACGCCAAAAAATATTCTTATGACAGAATAAACTGAAATGAAGACTCTCATATATTTAATTATATAATTTATAATAAAATGTGATAATTTATAAGATAATATAAAATTTTAATCATAATTGTAATTTAACATGAAAATATATTATAACTTTTAGAAAAAAGAGTGTTCTTCAGTATTCACTAAAAAATAAATCATTTTTAGAAAAATCTTACAAACTCCACCTAAGATAATATTTACAAGATGATTTAAAAAATGAAATTAAAATAATAAAAAAAATACATATTAATTATAGAAAATAATTATTATTTAACTTCATGTAAATTTTCATAAAACCCATTTGTGAAGAAAACACATTTTTGGTGCATAAAATGATTTTTACTAAAAATGGAGGACTTATATGTAATATATTAATAAATATATTTTATTTATTTAAAAAATAAATCCATATTTTTCACAATTTGGATATTATTATCAATACCTACCAATTCTATTGAAAGATAACAATGGTCTACTATATCACAGTTCATAAAGATTTGCGGTTTTAATTAAATAATGGTATTGAAAAATTTCATTTTAAATAATGAATAATATATTATGTAATCTTTGTGTGCTGAATTATCCCAATAACACTTTATGAAAATTTTAATTCACAATATTTTTCGCTTTATATAAATGTTTTATATTTTAAAGTACAATATTTGATCTCATATAATGGGAAAAGGAATAATAAAACCTCATCTGAAAAGGGAATCTGGGTAACATAATGGTTACCATAAAGAAGATATAAGTTAGTTACCATGTAAGGAGAACATTAATGAGGGGTGAAAATATGTTTCGGATGGATAAAGATAATCTAAATGGCCCGGATGGCTTCATTTTTATTGATTTTTGATAACTCCCTTTCAAGGGATGATGGGGAATCCTTACAAGGCCCATTGGCTCAGAGATTACATGGCTCATAGGATTAGGAGATTATATGACCCGAAAGTCATAGGGAATTCAATAAGACTATCTACAAGTAACTACCCCTCCCCAACATCTTCATCATGATATTAGCTCTCCACCTTCGCTTTTTCATCTGGCTAGTCATCCCGTGTAAGAACATGCTCGTCCCGAAGGCATAGCCATAACCCCCCATTCTGACAAATCCATTTGGCTCTGCTCTGGTGAGTGAACCAACTCTGAAACCACTTATGGGGCTGCTACTTTTCGGTATTGTGTTTGGGGAAACTGCATGTGGCCCGAAGGACTTGAGGTGTCCTGAAGGTCTTAATGGTGTCTCGAAAACCCTACTGACCCAAAGGCCTGGGTGGCCGGAAAGCCTTAAGGACTCCAAGCCCAAACCATAATTTAATCATTTTTTGGGTGTTGAAATTGGATTTCACATATTTTCATCCATTTTCCACGAAAAAAACAATATTAATTATTCCAAAAATTAAATATTTAATGATTTAATGAACTATAAAATAATGAAATTTAATTCCTTAAATATCAATACATTTAAAAAACCAAATTGTATAGTAAAATTTATTTATTATATATAATTATTCATATGTCTAAATAATATATTAATCTCTAAAACATCAGAAATTATAATGAATGTTCAAAACATAACATTCCATATATATATAACCTTAAAATTCCTCTAAGTTATGTATACAAAAATTCAAAGCCCATTATTTTTTTAATTTTTTATAAATTTCAATAATCCTCATAACTTCTCTACCAAAATAACATAATGTATTAGTTAATTAACATACCAAAAATGTGAATTCCATGATCATATATTTTCTTAAAACATATTAATTATTTTACAAAATAACATGAATAAAAATTAACCCTCAATGGAAACATATATTCTTCCTAAAATGCTAATTATATCATTTTTCCTTAAATAATCCATATACTATTAAATATATTACATAAATCAAAAATTGAATTAAACTTCAACAAATATAACATAAATGAATTTTTTAGAAAATAAATAATCAATTTCAAGGTTAAAAATATTGTATAATTTACCTTATCCAAAACATTCATCCCATTATATACACTAAAAAATATTATCTAAACCTCAGTGATATATTTTGGTTTATCTACCAATCAATATTTTGTTTTCTAATATAATAACCTTACCAAAAATTCAATTTTCATTATCATTAATACCATGAAATATATGCTTGAAACCCCATAATGAAAAGTTACTATGAAAAAATTCATTGGTTTTCCATGATTCTAATTACAGAATTATATTTAATAAAACACTTCTATAACATAAATATAAAATTTAAATCCATAGACACATCAACTATTACACTCCATTGATTATAATAGTATATTCCCATAATTATTTAATGAATTATCCCTTGGATTATGAAATAGTATCATATAATGTCCATGTTCACTGAACATATGAAATTAAACTATAAAAGGCACATTGGGATTTAGTTTATTTCTATCTATTAAAATTTTCCTTTGAAATTAATTCCTCTATGAACATATTTTCCTTACATAAAAATGTTACCTTTCTTTTAATTTATTTATCTTTATGCTTCTTCCAAGATTTATTACATGTAGGATGTTGAATCTTGTTTCCTCTATTATCCACATGAAACACCATTTTTCTCTTATTTGGTTTATTCATAAACTCAAATATTCTCAATATTTTAATTATATATTATGATATCCAGTTCGGTATAATCATAATATTTTTTATTCCATCTCCCATTTCATTTTCCAACTCGATAGTTGAATCATTTCATTAACTATAACATTTAGTGTTAACATGATTCCTCTTGGTACTAAATAAAAACTAAAACCAATATCATGATGGGATAAATAATAATGAGTAATTATAAAATCATGAACAATAATTCATAGGGTGTATAAATCATGAAACATTCTTTTCATCCTATAAAACCTTAATGTTAACCTAGTCATCTATGATAATTATCTATCAAAATCCTTTATAATGATACATAAATAAATGTGAGTAATCTTAATCAAATCCTCTATGTGTTTAAACTAGATGCATAGTAAGACCATTCACAGTGCTCCAGAATGGGGGATGATATATATATTTGATGAAATATTTTTAGTCATATTATCCCTAGTTGAACTTGTTCCAAAATAACAACCAATAATAATATCTAAAAAATGATGAATTTCAAGGAAAAATATTTTTCTTTTTTTAATATAACATATTTTTTCTCCTACATTTAGTATTATTCTAAAGTTACTCAATAATTTTATTTCGTACTATTTCCCAAAATATTCTAAACTTTTATCTAATACAAACTATATATACACAACCATTTCATACAAAAATAGTACATATATTTTGCAGAATATTCATTATAGAAAATATGACCCACACTATAAGCATAAATGTTTAGTTTATTAAAACAAATTCATAAAAAATAATACATAAAATACTAAATCATTTCTCACTAATTTATAAAAAAAATGGACACTTATCAGACATAATTTAATTCAAAAATATATCCATAACCATGGTAAGGGACTAATATGAATGGTTGAGGTCAGATTATTATTAAGAGTAAAAATAAGAGATATTAATTCGTAATCGTGACGGAGTATAAGATAATAATAAGCTTATGAGGATATTATCATGATAAAAAATAATAATAACTAATCATTTTATGATATTTAATTATGAAGAATGATATAATGATTTCTCAAAGAAAATACACATGGAAAAGTTGTGTGAAATCATCACTAATCAATCATAATTCATGAGATCTTATCATAATAATAATTCATTTTTTTTGTAAAACACATTATCATATAAAATCATTTCAATAGTTAAGGATCAAAACCAAGAATATCGTATTGGAATGGGTTCGGTATCTATTTCATTAGTTCATTAGTTAAGGTTCACTCACAAGACTATTTTATTGGAAAAATTCACATACAGAATTGGGTTCACTCCCAATTCTAGTCATTATTATCTCCTTAGTAATATATATTTACCCAATGCATTAGAGGGATTTGGTGTACCCACCCTTCCATTGTTTATAATGTATCAACCCGTCCTTATATTATAATGAAACCCTCATCACATAATTAAAACCATACATATGTGTTACACAAGACCATGAAAACATTTATCATTACATTAGAGTTTAACCCATGGAATTGAACTGAATTTCACCAATATTTTTATCATCATAAAAATAAATCCATAAAGAGAATGAATAGGAATAGTGACATTGGGATATGTCCAAAAAAATTGGTAATAATCATTATAAGATTTCCTAATAGATGAAAATACCTTTAAAATATCAATATAACATTTCATGATTAAAATAATCTTAATATTTTAAGTTATATATTAAAAATATAAAAATTACTAATATATTAAGGAAATATTTTTTTTAAATCAACATATTAAAATAAAAAATGATTCTTTATGTAAAATTTTATTCGGGTAGGTAGGGAAATCCATTATTGTGGGTTATCTTAAAATTAAAATATATCTCTGTTTTTAGTAAAAAGTACATTATTCAGAAACAGAAAATAATATTACATTAGAACATTTTCATAGAGAGAAAAAAATGGTTAATAATGAAAATAATACATTTTAATGATCTAGAAATTCAATGAATAGCTTTTAAATTAAATTGAATTATTTCAAGTCTGCAAAAATTAACAGCACAAAATTATGAGGTCCTGAGCTTCTAGATATCAAATCTGAGGGCACCATTGCATTTGGGATGGTGAGTATACTATAGGTGTGACATATATTTACTCGGCGTAGACCTCGAGTAAAAACACACAAAAATTTCATTACCCTATATTATATAATTAAATAAAATTATTTTATTTTTCAAAAGAATATAACTCACAAGTCATTACTCGGATTAAAAAAAACCTCCACTATGCTCATGAGGGTATTATTTTCATAGGCGGATTCCATCCTTGGATGGCGCATGCCAATAATAGAAGTTAGTTTGTGTCTGTAAATAAAATAATTAATTAACAATTATTTTTTTTGATAAATTCTTTAAAACATATATAGTAACTCTGATTGGAATTTTTTGAGTACCATTGAGCTAGTGAGGTTGTGTTTCTCATAGGCAGATCTAAACATCGACTTGAGGCTGAATGCTAAAAAAATTTGAACTTTTTTTATTGTACATTTAGTAAACGTGCAACCAGCGATTTCTATCTTTTTATCTTGTGGTCTGATTAAATTTACGAAGGCACTATAGAATTCACAGCCCCAAGATTCGCTTAAGGGAAGAATAACATCAACTAGTAAGGGTCATATGAAATTTTTTTGGACATTACAATAATTATAATAAGAAGACTCAATGAGTTATTTTATTCTCTCTTGTAACTATTTAGTGGTGGTGGTAGTACGGCTGGATTTTAAAACCATTAAATGGCCGGTTACACTTGGTTTTGTAATCGTTACATTGGGATAATTAATAGGCTCATTAATTTAATTCATTAATGAAGCTCTTTAATATTGTGAGGCATTGATCCCCTCTTCTGTCTATTTAAACAATGTCGGGGAATGGTTTTTGGGCACTCAAGAGAGGAACCATTGATGAAATACTATGACCTCCTCCACCATCATAGAATGAGGCTTCGATGACTGTTAGAGGAATAAATGATGAGCACCAAAGGATGTGAACCTTCTCCCTTTTCATCAACACCCTCATATGTGGTCACTCCTTCCTCATCTGCAACAACATCTGATGAGCTCGAGGTAGGGGTTTTGTGTTAATTCCTCCATTTTCACCATTTTTAAATATACCGAAAAACACTTATCAACCACCAGTTGGTTAATCTGTGTTTTGTTCTATAATGCGGGTGAATAGTGACATGTTTCTTTATGAGAGTATCTACTATTAAATAATACTTCAAATGTTATATTGCTAACGCAGAGGGCACGGTCCGAACAAACAATACTCAGACCCTCTGTCGTTCTTGGTGTGATTGTGTTTCTTCATGGGAGAATAAGAAACGGTTCCGAAAATCCAAACCATGTTCCACACAATGATGACATCATCTTGGGGGTATATGAAAAATCAGTAGAGGTAACGGACTTCTGTAGGTTTAGTGGAGGACCTTAATTGATTCGTCGGAATGTCAGCACCGTCGATCGGAGAAGGCGGTGGCCTGAACCCACTAGTGGCGGCTGTTGGATGACACCGGCTGCATTGACAATAGTGGTTCACCACAGAGGAATTCCACGGCTCTAAGCAGCGATAGATTGATGGAGTTTCCTGCCATCACCAGTTGCGTTGTCACCATGCAGTGGGCCGCGGGTCCCATGGGTGACCAGTCAGAGCGGACCAGCCAGGTGGTGTTGTGCCATATTGTGGCCCCACATTAAAAACCTGAACAAGTATACCATTCTGAAAAGAGGGTGCATCCCCACTCCAATATAGTGGGTTGGGTTTTCTGTAGCCCGGCAGTCCATGTGGTTCCGATCCCTAGCGGGCCTCGCCCAACTTGTTGGGATGGGCCGCACCCCACTTCTAGCGGGCTGAGCCCATGGTCGTGTGGGATGGACTTGGAAGAGCAGTACTGGGCTTAGTCTAGCATGCCCTGTCTGGTTGGTTTGACCAGATCAGGCCAGACCCAAACCCTTTTCATCCCAGTTATGCTTAAATAGGCATATCTACCAAACCAGATGGTTGTATGATGAACTATCTATGAAACAAGAACCCTTAGGATGAGTCATATATTTTTTGATTCTACACATTAGTTTTAGATAATTTTTGATAACAGTTGTGTTGGATGAACCCCAAATCCATATGCAACCTTAGAACTAAAATGCCTATAACTCACAGACCGATCATCTGGTTGATGCACCTTCTATTTTGTTGGAACCCTTAGAACATGGAGGTTCATTGGGTTACTCATTATAAGGAATTCGTGCTGGGTGAAAAAAGTATGATATATTGAATATCGGATCCTCTCGGAATCATGCATTCTTTGTGCAGGAATCCAGTGGCTGGTTGAGATGTGAAGAATGAATAGTGGTTCAGTGACGATCATCATCAAGCGATACTGTATGAATCAGTACTGAGTGATCTTGGGTAGATAATCACTGAGAAATCATTTTTGCATCAGCGCTGAGAAATATTTTGTGTGTCATTAGTAGATCCTAATGATAGAATAAGATGGTCTAGCTTTATGACTAAACATATGTACTTCTGTACATAAGATAAAACTAGTGTGATCTGTATTTTATTTTTTCAATTCTTATTGAGTAGTTTTTTGGTGGTTTTTTAATTGTGAAATTATGAGATACCATTGAGGGTCTAGGGGGGCCATACTCAGTATTTTTATTCTCACCCCTACATGGGCTTCACCCACCACATTTTGTGTCATATGTAGATGATGTGAATCATTGACAAAGTCTCGAGGAGCTAGGACATGATGGTATACGGAGATGACAAGTTGGTGTGGATAGAAAAAATGATTAGATACACCTACCCTTCAAGTAGGATCCTTAGCGGACGACCCAAGATGTTGGTTTCCCTTTTTTATGTATTTCTATTTCTGTCGGGCTTGTATTATACCCCTTTACTCCAATACTTACTCGTACAGTCTTTTGTGGTTTTTAGTTGTGGTTGCACATTCCTTCATCAATTGTGTTTTCCTTATGCTTAGTGTACAATGTCTTTGTGGGTTAAGGTTTTGAGGATATTCCTTCCAATTTTTTGGAAATGCATTTCTAGTGCTAGTCGACAACCCGTGACCATTGGATGGCGGGCTTGGGGTAGTCACAGAACGGTCCCTGGGGGACAGGTCCTGAGAATTTGCTATCAAAGAGAAGTTGATTATACTAGAATAACTAAGAGTCTATATATATAAATGGGAAAATAGTGTTAAGTGTCTTGAGTTTGGAATATAGTCCGTGGAGTCCTCTATTAGTGTGGCGGTCGTCGTATCCATACACCAGGACCATGAATTTTGTTTTCTGCCTCGGTACTCGAAAACAATCATTGCCCGTGTTTGATTAATGTTTTTATATTGATCTATTCTGAGTCATCTCATCAGGTATAACTTATTTTTTGTGTATCATATTGGTTCTCTATCATGATGCCTCCACGTAAAAAGTAAGCCCAGATTCCAATGTGTGACAATGATGATTGTCAACAGTTTGATGAGGCTTCAGTTCAAGGGTTTTTGATCGAGATGGTACCTTCGCATAGTGTCCTAAGGATACCACTGCCCATTGGTTAGTAGTTACTACCGGCACTACTAGTTGTGGATACATATAGTCTTAGTTTATTATATGAGTATTAGTGATAGATGCCCCATAGGTTTTGATTTGATCCTGAATCTCTGATAACTATTGACTGGATTGAGTTGGTGACCAATTTTCCATCTAGCGAGGGCACCATTAAATTATGTGGTGGTCTAGGTAGTGATCATTCTATTTGTCTTAGTAGGGTGATCAAAATGGATTAGATTACCCCTTTATTACAATGTGGTGACTTCATCCATGGATAGATCTTGAGAACCATCCTATGAAAAGGTGATCTATTTCCATTAAAAGAAAAGAGGTTTGTGTTCCCATGCGCTTTTAAAGATTCAACATGTCATTAACTACGAATTATTCGAGGTGTATTGGCCATTCCTGTTACTCAATGAATACGATACTACAAGATCTTCAAGGCACATACCTCTGAATCAGAAGTGTTTAAGGACATCTAAGACATAACTATTCCTCTGTGCATTCCATCATATATTTGGGCTCTAGATAGAACCTTTGTTGTTGAAATTTATTTGGTTGAGTAGATGCAGGCAGTAAATGCCAGTTTTGGGAATGAAGGAAACCAACCATAGTATTAGAGACATAGATGTGTAAAATCTTTTGGGTAGAGGATGTGATAGGGACAGATGAATATTCTGGGAAGCAGATGTGGAAGGGGTCTTGGACAGTAGCATGTGGTGATGTACATTTCGACATGTTTTAGCCAACACCCCAATGTAGTCCACACAAGGCATAGGGAGAAGGAGGAAAGAGAAAAGGAGTAGAAACATGCAGTCAAAGAGTTTGAACTAAGGGCTTCATGATTGAATCGAGTTGCGGTCCATTTCTACTACTAGTTGTTGTAAATAATAAACATAGTTACTAATCATATCTTCTTGTCACGAATCTTGTTCAAGGCGTAGAGTTTCTGGCTAAACAGTTGACTTTATCCATACATCCGGATATACCTATGGGAGGATACTCAACGGTCACACTTATGTTGATGATGTGATCTGACCCATGAGGATAGAGTTTCAGTTGGAACCTCTGGTTGGCAGCGTCAAGGCCTTATGATGTTAGTTTTTTTACAGAATAGTCTTCCACAGTTTAGGGTCAAATTGAATTTTTTAGGCCAAAAGGTTTTTGTATATCTACAGCGTTGGAATTGGGTTTTCCTTGGTCGGCGAAAAATGAATCCATGGCATCCCGGTAATAACTCATGTATATGAGGGTGTGGCCGATTACTATTGATTCATCATACCTTATCATCATGGTAGAAGGTGTTTTGATTTTTCAGATTCCAATAGTAGTGGCAGTGCTCGATAGAAAACTTTCAAAATATTTTTACTGGATTACCTCCCCGTAGGGAGAGTGACATCTACATTGACTTTTACCCAAGGAAAACACCAATATCTACAATTTCATATCAGATGGCACTTGAAAATCTTTGTGAGCTGAGTGTATAGCTTAGATAATGGTTAAATGTCTACCCTAATAACAAGATTCTCATGAATATCTTCTTACTGATGGACTTGAAACTGAGTTAGTGTCTATGGATAGAGTTCTTCCAGGATGATTTCTTTGAAATGGTATACACTCTTGAGAAGGGAAAACATAGTAGCAGATGCACTCAGTAGATGGTCAGGTCTACACATGTGGAGTGAGAAGACATATCAATTATCCATGTTGGAGTTATTCTTTGTAGATAGTGATGGAGAATTTTACCTCGAGTCTATGACAGTCACTTACCCACTTTTTCAAAGAGTCCCGGCATCACAGCTTGGGTAGGTTGACAGTGTGACCCGACGTGCTCATAAATCCTCAGCGTAAGATCCTAAAGGATTATCTGAAGGTCAGGAGTACTTAATCCTCTTCAGAAGAAGTACCATGGTGCTGATGATGCTATGAGATGATGTGTTTAAGGAGTTACACACATCCCCATTGGTGGTAGATCATTTCATGGAAATGATGTACTAGAACATCCAGCATCATTACTGGTGGCCCATGATAGAAAAAATAGTGGCAGAGATCATTTTTCAATTCCTCACTTGTCGACATGTGAAGGTTGACCAACATGTTTTCAGTATGCTTGACTCAACCACCTGTTGTACGAGAGATGACATGGGATGGAATCACTATGGACATCAGGATAGGGATACCACATATGTCATGGGCCAAAACCCCTTCTGGGTGATCATTGTCCGACTCACCATGTCAGACCACTTCCTACGCATCTGAGAGTAGGGATTAGTAGTGGGATTGAGATGCATTTACGTACATGAGATTGATCAATTTCTGGAGGACACATCGATGATCATTTTAGAAAATGATTCCCTATTTAAAAATCGGTTGTGTATGTAATTATAGAAGTCATTGTGGACTCATCTAGGCATAGGCACCACCATTCATCACCATGCAAATGGTCAGAAGGAGTAGACAATAAAGATGCAAGAGGACATGCATTGATTTTGCGTCCATGATTATGGACAAAGTAGGAGGACCAACTACCCCTAGTGGATTTCATATACAATAATAATTATCACTCCATCATCATAATTTCACCATTTGAGGCCTTGTATGAGTGACTATGCAGATCACCTATATGCTTGATAGACCATGGGGAGAAATCACTTATGGGTCCAGTGTTGGTATGGGCTAGCACTAGGAAGGTGCAGAATATCCAGGAGCGGATGAAGACTACATAGTGCCGGTAGAAGGATTATTATGTCAAGATATAGAGGCCCTTTTTATTCACGAATTGACACCATATTTTCCTATTGGTATCACCTTGAAGAAGATTTTGGAGATTAGGCCAGGGTTTCTTGCTATCTATGAGGTTCATTCGGCCTTTTCAGGTTCTCAACATTGTGGGTGATGTGGTGTACCCTCTTTCTTTTCCAACACAAATGAAGGGACTAAAAAATGTTTTCCATGTGATGTAGTTGTGGAGGTATGTGTGTGATATATCACAGATTATTGAAAGGGGTATAATTAAAACTTATGATGGATTGATTTTTGCTAAGTTCCCAAGGATGATAGTGCATCGACTGGAGTGGGTTCTTTAAGGGTGGCCGATTCCTCCACTGTGAGTTTGGTTGCAGTACAAGACCCTCTAGAAGATAATATGGGAGAGGAAGGCTCACAGAAGTGCTCATTACCCTCAATTTTTTCAAATATTTTATTGTAGATTTTAGGGAAAAAATACCTATGGCGGGGAGAATGTAAGGACCCAAAAATTCCATGTAAAATTTTTTAATTAAATATCGTTATTACGAGTCTGCGAAAATTGACAATACATTATTCTGAGTTCTAGAGTTCCCAGAATGATACGTAAAACAGTTTTAAGCTATAAATAGTGTGTGTGAGTAGTTTTTTTGAAAGTGTGGAATAACACTTAAATGGGTCCCCAGATCAGAAATCTTAGTGAACCATTATGTTCAGGATGGCATGTTAATCCATGGAGAGACTTAATTTTAGTTAGGTAAGAGCTTTAGTAAGAAAATCATAAAATTTATTAACCATAAATAAATAATTAGATAAAATTATTTTATTTTTCAAATGATAAATTCTCAGGAATGATGACTCGGATTAACAATCTGATGCCATCACTGAGCACGTGATGTTATTCTTTACATAGGATGATTCTAACTTTGACCGGTGCAGCGAAACAGTGGATTTTAGTTTTTTTCCATAAATAAAATAATTAAGTAACAATTATTTTATTGTTAAATTATTTAACTTTTAAATTGTTACAAATATTGGAAACACGAGAGTTCCGTTGAGTTTGTAAGGGTGTGTTTCCCTCAGGTAGAGTCGAATCACGACCAGCATGGGTCGAGGGTTACTTTTAAATTTTTTTTAACATTTTTAATGTTACGTTCAGAAAACGTTCAGTAATCATTTAGTATCTTTTGAACTTATGCTCGATGTAAAAATATCAGGGCACCGTTGAATTTGCATCGTCTGGATTCCCTTAAGGGAAGAATAACTTCAACTAACAAGGGTTAATTTTTGGGCTTTACAAAAAATTATTAAATAAATCCATGATTTATTTTATTCATTCATGTAATTGTTGAGTGTAAGAATAGGGAATGTTGGGTTGTTGGACCATTAAATGCTCAGTTACACTAGGTTGTGTAACCACACCATTGGGAGAATTAACAGGTTCAAAAATTTAATTCATTAATGAACCTCTTAAATTGTGTGGTGCATTGATCCTATATTTAATTTATTTAAATGAATCTTGGGAATGGGTATTTGTATATAAGGAGATGAACTTATGACAAAGTGTTGCAACGTCCTCCACCTTCCTTGAACTATGCTTCGAAAACTATTAGAGGATTCTACGATGAGTGCCAAAGGATGTGAAACTTATCCTCTGTCTGCAGCACCCACATATGTGAACACTCCTTCCTCATCTATAGCGACATGAAATGAGCACTATGTAGAGGGTAATGTTCTAAATTTCTTACTTTTCCCGATTCTAGAAAATTATGAAAAACAGGGATCAGCATACAACTGGTTGATCTGTATTTCGTTTTCTAATGTGGGAGGATAATGTGTGGTTTTATTAATGGTAATTTTTTTATTAAATGATAATTCCCATGTGCAAATGCTAACGTGGATAGAGCTAGATGAATGAACAAGGACTAGACCCTCCATTTTTTAGGGTTTGGTTGTGTTTCTTCATGGGAGACTGACAAACAAACCAAAAAGGCCAAACCTAACGTCCTGAGTGTCTTGTAGGCATAGTCGGTAGATGAAACAGACCTCTGATGCTTCACTAGAAGCCTGCATAAGCATTTTTGTTGTAGCGACGCCAAAAATCATAGAAGGTGGCGGCTAGCACCCACCAACCACAAAGAAGAGGCAGTACCCCAAGGCATCGCGGTGGGAAATGAAGGATTTCCAATGCAATACATGTTGACAATAGCAGCACACAACATAGGAGGGACGTGAATCTGAGCCACAACTGATGGAAGGGGTAGCTTCCCATCGTCAGCCGCATTGTCACCATGTAGAAAATGATAGAGGGGTCACGCCTCTGAGACACAACTAATGAAAGGGGCAGCCGACCATTTTTGACCACATTTTCACTTAGCATATTTCCACTACAGCGTGCCGCTTAATGAATTGGTGGTCAGACGATGTAGGCTGCATTGACAACGGCGGCATGCCACATAAGAGGGTCGTGGCTCTGAGCCGCAGCTGACGGATGGGCTGGCAGGCTATCTAAGAACACATTGTCACCTGGTGGCTTACTACAGCAACATGCTGTAGAGGAAGGCCGCAACTTCAAGAAAAAGTTGAGGGAGGACCCGAGCCACATGGGTCCTGTAGGTGATAGGTCCGAGCAGACCGACCAGGTAGTGTAGCTCCATCCAACTCCATCATGTTAAAAACCCGAACAACTCGACTATTCGGGATGGGGAGCAGACCCTAGTGTCCACAAAGGGGGTCAGTTGTTTATGCAGACCATGCGGGTCCTGCCCAACTAGGTGGGTCGGGCCCCACCCCTGGAATCAAAAAACTGGGCTCATCCTAGGAGGTCGGGTCAGGTTGGTCGGACCGGGTTAGACTAGACCTAGACCATTTTTGGCCCAGTTATGATTAAATGGTTGTATCTAATATAATGAATGTTTTTTTTGACGAACCATCTGCAATACCAGAACCATAAATATGATGATGACCATTTATGATATGCCGGATGATTTTTGGAGAATATTGGGGAATGTCTGGTTCCGATCGACCCCGAATCCATCCAGTCCTTTAGGAATAAAATTCATATAACTCATAGATCGCACATTCGGTAGTCCCACTGTATTTTTTTGGAAAACATTATGATATTGAGGTTCACTAGGTTAAATCATAGTGGGACTTCATTCTGGTTGAGATACAACTGATGGATTGAGGTGCAGATCCTCCTGGAATCAAGCGTTCTTTGTTCTGGAATCCATTGGCTGGCTGAGGCGTGAAGATTGAATAGATATTCTCAATGGATCTGCACAGAGTGATCCAATGTGGATCATCACCTATAGATTATGTGTAGATTAGCACTGAGTGATAATTTGTAGATCAGCTCCAGATGTTCTTATGTGGATCATCATTGATCGATCTAGTGTGGATCATCACAGAGCTATCCTATATGGATAAGCACCGAGAAATTTTGTGTGGGTCAGATGTAAATCCTCATTACAGAATAAGATGATCTAGATTTATTATTAAACATATGTACTTCTATACTTATGTTAAATCTAGTGTGATCTATCATTCACTTTGTACTTTGTGATTGAGATCATGCTTTATTGTTTTTTCTTTTTTTATTTTTTGGGGACCTTGGGGGGTCTCAGTGTCCCTACTTTATATAGTTATACTCTCCCATCCATGGGCTTCGCCCGCAACATGTTGTGTATTGTACTGCTAAAGGAATATTTGACTAATTCTCGAGGATCCAAGACATGATAATGTACAGTGGTGACCAGTTGGTGTGGAAAGCCGTAGTGATGATCTGTACTTACCTGTCAGGTAGGATACATTGCAGATGACCTTAGGAGTGGTTTTCCCTTTTGGATGTATTTCTATTTCAAATGGGATTGTATTATGGGCCCTTTAAATTACTACTTAAATTAACACTATGTGGTGGTTTTAGATGTGGTTTCATCATTCTTATTCCATGTTTTAATTTTTCATAGTGTACTGTATCTCTTTGTGTACTGGTTTGGAGGAAATTCCTTCACGTTTTATGAAAATGTATTTCTTGTGCCAGTCTCTAACCACTGGCCTGTAAAAGGAGGAATTGTGTAAGTCACAGTATAGGCCCTGAGGGACAGGTCATGACATAAATCCTTAGATAATATTAATAAAATGATTAAAAATAATTTTGAACAATATTGACATTTAAGAAAATATTCTCGACAAAAGAGATAAATTATGTAATTTTTTATAAAAACATTCTGTTGTGTATCGAGTAACGAAAGAGTAAAATGAATCAAAAATTACATTATTTCAATAATATCTAAAGGATAAAATATCCATGCTATTTTGGAGATATATATAATATAATTTCATCATCATAAATTTAAGCATAACCTATCCCTGTAAATGAAATACCATAACATAAAACTCATACTGTTGTGGTAAAATTTCAACCACAACCCCCATGAATGAAAAAAAATTAAAATGAAACCTTAAATATATTGAATTAAATGATATTAATGAAATAAATTTTCCATTGGGTTGTAGATACAACTCATTATAGAATATAGCTGTCTAGTATTAAACACATCTGAATGAAACAAAATTGTGGTGAAGAACCCTTACGATATAGTAATATATTGAATTTAATGTCATTAGAATCATAAAAATAATATTGATTTTTAAATAACTTAAAGAAAATAATTTATTATTTTAAAATAAAATATAGGGTAGTATATAAAATATAGAAATAAAAAATATGTTCAAAAAAATAAAGCATGTGTCAATGAAGAAATTTTTTGACAAAACCCATACAACATCAGCAAGTTTTGAATAAAAGTCCAGGTAAAAAACAAAAATATATTTTCTATTAAAACCCAAGTAATTTCATGAAAATTTAAATATAATCACACTTGGAAGTGATAAAAATAAATAAAGGATATTATTATGGGAAATATCAATCTTATCTGTTGAATTTGAAAATGAGAAAACAAACCATTATGTTTTGTCTGACTAGATTTGTAAAAATTATATCCTATTATTTAAAAAAATATTTCTTTTTTTTAATTATATACATGAATTATATTTATATATATAATATCATTTATTTTCCAATTATATCATTTGAACAATATATTATTAATGACTCTTAATTAATGTTGTGATTCTCGTTGTTAATTGAGTCATTTTTCATGTATATTTTAGATTGAAAGGTATATTCCATGTACTTTGATCATGGTTACTCATTACATAATTTTTTTCACTTATATAAATATCATATATAATCAATATGTATATATATATTTATTTATTTATGACCATTCATATAAATTTTTGAATAAAATGTAATGAAATAACTTTATGGAGATTGTTATTCATACATACACACCAGGTTTGTTTCCACATTTTGATGGATGGAAAAAAGATAAATATAATTGATAATTCATATTTATAGAAACATTAATATATCATATTTATAATATATTTTCACTAAAATTTTCCATTTTACAATCCATGTAAATATGAAATTATAATCATATCACATCACTTCGTGTATGTTGCAGTGCACATTTACCCAGGGGATACATTATCAATTATGAATGAATAAGAATTTAAGAAGGAATATATGATATTATTATACAATAAGAATAAATATTATATATATAAAATTTATAAATTTAATTCATGAATATAAATACCCTTGTAATATGGTGATGAAAAATGAATTTTCTTGTTACATGGAGGAGATAGTCCACACACACGCACAAGGGATGTTGTTATTTCCCATTTGATGGTTAATGGGAAGAATATAGTTGTGTAATAATCATAATTACATAAAATTTTATTTGAGATTCAATATTCATTATTTCATGATGGAGTAAATAGTATTAGTGAATGTATAAGAATAAATAAATTGAATGATGTTATTTAATAATTATACAAATTCCTTGAGAGACCCACTATGGCTTACACATTATGCCATGAGGGATTAGTCTAAAGAGATAACCATAAGTAATGGGTTGAAAAAAATTATTCTAATAATGATTTTTATTAGGTATTTCTGGAGTTATACAAATAATATTTTTACATTCTAAGCTCAGTACTCCCTTATGTGATCATGTCATGTAAGTTACTAGCCCTCAGGTGCTCCTCCCTATATGTTAGGGGTAACCAACTTGTAGAGAGGGTGTAAACAATATCATAGGGATATTATAAGCAATGTAACATAGTTTCAATAACTAAATAAATAATATAAATAATCAAACATGCGACTCAATGTAATAAAAGTTTAATCTCAACCATCCAAATAATAATAAAAATTGTCTAATGAGAAGGTGATTGTAACTAAATGGTTTGTTGAATGAAATACAAGTAAAAGGCTAAAAATACACTAAATAGACTCTAAACACAATACCAATCCCCATTTTAGACCCACACCTATGCTCTAAACCATAAAACATGATATCAACCAACACATGGTCTTTCTCCCATATCTAGACCTGTATCCCTGAAATTTGTTCAAGTACAAAATGGTTTCGAAACAAGGACGACATATTACTCAATTTTCTAAAAACTAGGGTATATAATCATATCCAGCCAACATAATTACATCATAAAAAAGTATATTAAATATAAAATGTTAAATAATAAATAAATATATGTTATCAAAGAATCATTCCAAACCTTGAGCCCCATGATGATGCTCTATTTAGCCAAATATACTTAGAATCGATGACATAATGCCTTTGAGCATGTAATGAAACCATGATAACAAAAAACATAATTTTCATAGGGTATATCCCATAACTAATAATCTAATAACCAAACTGGGACCCTAAAATACTCAAAACATAATTGGGCCAACCACTATAAGAATTATATCTTAAGTGGGCCAATAAATATGAGCATTAAAGCACAATTGAGAAAATCCATACAATAATTACATAAAAATCAAACCAGGTAATATAATTGTTACATCATAAATATGCTAGTAATAATAATAATTATAGCATTACTGGTAGTCAAAACTATACAATTAGTCAATCTAGTATAATGAATGGTCTCACATTTGACAATATAAAAAAGATCATTACAAGTCACTTTTGTTATTTCATAAAATTACCAATTAGAAATCATTTATTCCATTGAACGGATTTACCAAATTATGGTATTATTTAAATTCCAGTGTAATTCACTTCCCATGATAATAAAATATTTAAATATTTGGTTCAAATGGTTGGAATATCCCTATGCTGGACAGAAGTCATGTATCAATTCAAATGGTCCCAATGGGATCCTTGGAAGGTCCAGTTACAAGATATTTAAATATTGGTGAATTAACAATTATATTAAGTCACAAAAACATTGTTCCAATGAAGTTTTATATTTTTCACACACATGAAGATACATTAAAAAATCATGGTGAGGATTTATATCACCCACTACAAGAGTAATGTAGATGTTGATATTTCCTAAAAAACCAGGGTAACGAACTGATACATCCTTCTTTAATTCCAGAAAAGATAAAAAATTATTCCCAGATAAGTTATTTGATCTCAGTGTAGATTATTCATCATGAACGAGTGTTCATAATGTAAATTATATAGACCTAGAGGGGTAAGAATAAGAACCATATGGCTTTCTCTTAATTTCTAGGTCTAAATCACTGAGATCCAATGTGGTATTTTTTTTGGTTTGAAGGGAACTCCAGAGAACTCCCATAAAATTGTAAAAAAGTGAGATAAAGGGTGTGATATTTCAAAATAACTGAACAATAAATACTAAAAACATTAGTGAAACTATATTTATGATTTGAATAGAAGATTCACATTGTTAATTACTTGGTTCCCATATACACTTATAAAATCATAACCTCATCTTATAAACACCCAAAATCCATTTTACATCTAGAACCCCATTCAAATTATGAGTTTATGGGTCCCAGATTACATAGATACATTCAATCCATGAATAAATTTATAATAGTCTATCTAGAACCATTCAATTCAGGTATAAGGTTTATGGGGTCTACCTTATCAATTCATACCGTGAATTAAAAATTCACAGATGAATTAATACTATTACAAGACTTGCTTCTATTTTTTTCTCGCAGAACCAACAAACCAAATTGACCAATCTCATTGAAGGATTAAAAAAATCATAAAAATGGTGTTATCTGAAAAATAAAAGGAATTACAACCACCCAATGTTATGTCAAATTATCCAAGAACTATGATATAATGCATCACAAGGGGTATCAATGAAATGGTTTGTGAACAATGAACATATATATAAATCCCAATCTTATGTCTCCTTTTGAACATGCCCATGATTCCACTACACTCTATCCAGAGGAATGGTCTTCCACCCATAGGTTCTTCTCAGTATGATCTGTGATATGGATCAAATGCCCCTCAAAGGACTAAATAACATCTAACAACACATTATCATTGTATATCATGTTATAAAAGAGAGAATGATAACTATAATGTTCTGATATTGGAAATATGTGATTCATATTATTATAGAACTATGGAAAGGGAAAATGGAATTACACTATAATAAAACATTCCAAAATCTCAATCAGATAAAAAACATTAGCACTATCTTTACTTATTTCTTAATACATTATTTTCCCATCCAATGGGTCACCTAAATAAAATCTTGATGACCAAACTAAATATATAGAGTTCATATCTAATGGAAATAATACGGTTTTTTCATCTCCTTGAATTCACCAACTGGTTTTTGATTAGTCGATCATGCTCTAAATCCCCTATTTCAAGACAAGGTCCAACAGTTGATGGATAACCAACTTCTGACTAGAAAAGAGGAAAACAACAATTCCTCCGTGAAATGGCCCTATATTTATAAATTTGGATCTATGTATAGAATATTTTATTTTTACATAAATCTATTATTACCATATGTGAATCCCATAAACCACTGAACTCTAAAACACATGCTCGAAACATATAATCCAGAATCTGAGTCATTCATTTAGATTGACCATTAGTATTGGGATAATAGGTTATACAGAAAAACACATATGACCCTAGTGCCGTATCAATAAATTTCCATAACCATGATTTCAAATGGAGATCTCAATGAGAATCTATAGTCCTAAAAACCCTATGGTATTAAACAATATCTTATATGTAAATACTAAATATATTTTTTACATTGAATGTATTCCTAATATTAAATAAATTATATTCCATTGTTAACAAATATATGATCACCCATACTATAATAATATTTCTAGTTGTGATAGGTAATTTGGTCATGAAATATATTTTTGTATCAATTTATTTTCATTCTAGAATTTTAGAGATTGTAAAATCCTAGGAGGCCATTGATGTTTGTCCTTCACATACTGATAGGTGAATCATCTCACTAAAAATACATTTATCTCCTCCATCCTCTTCAATGGAAACCATTACACACATGAAAATGAATTAAATGAACATTGGGGATACCAATAAACAATTCTTATGGTGTATCCCAACTATATAATCATTACCTCATCACCCATCCATTTGGACTAGATAAATTATATCTCTTTATTGGTTCCATAGGTATTGGTATAATAGATATTGAAGTCATATATACGTGACCATGGGACTCCAAAACATCTAGATGCATGTTTTCCAAGAGTTTCATCAACATCCATCATCATAAGACTCATGTACTGTATTTTTCTATATATTATAGGTAAAGGAATCAATAATAACATTTTCTCTTCCTAGTGTCTAAGACATCTTGAAGTTGAAATATATTACCTTCTTGGCACACCTCCATTGTTGAAGGCTTATGTATCACTAGGAAATGATTTACATGAGGATCTATGGTCTATGTACATAACAATCTACAACAAAATAGGTACTGACATTTATATATTTTGGTCTATACTTCTACTTCTAACTCCATATAATGATTATGTTGATTCCTCTCATGCAGTCTCATCTGTCGGGAGCCATATGCAACCACTCGGTCTTCTTATATAAAAAATGATCTATGTCTTACTCTGGATGAATTGAAGTACATGGTATACTTGTTACCCAGAACATGAAAGATGAGGATTGATAGTTTGTTCATCAATCCTTTAACATATGAAAATCCAACTGTAAATAATCAATTAAAATAAAGATCATCCCCTTTTTTATTATCACATACTTTTGTGCTTCCATATAGAATAAGTCACTGATAAAGTGTTGGTAAAAGCATTTTTGACCCATAATGATATGAATCTCAAATATATTATTAGTTCACTTCCAAGATACCATAGATAAAACCTAATCTAGTTCAACTATCACTCGATCATCTAATATAATAGAACACATGAAGTGTACTTTTTGTAACCATAAGTTTCACATGTATATAATGAATTTAATCTAAAAATATCTCAGTGTACTCAACATGATTTCATGATGTAGCGATATATAATATGTACACTATGATTATACTCAGATATCATCAATAAAAACCTACACAAATAGGTCCAAGAATGTATCAAATATCTAGCTTCTCATATCCATGAACACCCCTGGTGTGTTGGTCAGAATAAGTGACGTCACAAAAAATTAATATCAGATATACCTTCTTCTCAATGAATTATGGGGTATCTCAGATGCTATCACGGTTAACTTTTGGTGACATAACTCAATTTAATTTTTTAAAAAAAATTTAAACCACTCAATTAATCAATGATATCAAGTATACATAGAAGTGTGTATCGATTCTTGATTGTCATATTCTTCATTTTATGTTAATTTATACATAAGTTTAATTATCCAATGGATTTCATAGTAAAAAACAATTGAGAAACTCAATGTATTGTACAAGGATATATGAATCCCATTTATTATAAACCATCAAATAAGAATATAAACTCAAGAATCACAACAGGTTCAATCATAAATAGTGGGATATATAATGGATATATTTCCGCACCAACTCCATCTTGTGCTCGATATACCACCCGAGTAAAAATATATGAAACTCTTGAAGAAAAAATTACTAAAAATTTAATAAATGTAAAGGAAAAGTATCATTATGTACTCTCTGAAATCCAAAATATGTTATCTTCTCTAATCCATTATATAGTCTAATATATATTGAACTGGTCCTGCTTGGATAACATGAAGATCCCACACACCCTAGTGATTGTATCCACCCTTATCTATATATTGAAAGATAACTCTCAGATGATAATAGTTTATAAGAGACTGGTAATTGACTATCTAATAAATTACAAAAAATAAATTTAATCCAATCATATCTACACAAATAGCTCTCAAAAGAAATTGTAGCCACCTATTTCAGGAGAACATTTAATGTGGTGTAAGATTATATATAACTTTTTTCACCCTGGGTTTGATGTATGTATGAATTTTTAAATTTTTTTCGGTATATATAATGTTGGGGAACTTGTAAGGGAGTTTAGAAGGCTTTTGGTACTTTTCTAGTATTTTCTAAAAGCTCACAGTTTGTGCATGATTCGTTAAAACTGTGCAACCCATGCAAGAAAGCCTAAATGTGGGAAAAGTGGAAAGGAATTTGGTGCACAACTATGGAACATGGTTTTCAAAACAATGTGGCATACCTAAGTCAACCATGCACCAGTTTATAGATATTTTCTGCATGTTTTTCCACTGTTTTTTCTAATGGTGTTGGCCAAACATGTGAGCCACCGATGATGCAGTAACAGGTTCATGGTTAGAGAATGGGTAGTCTAACTATGCGGTTAAACTGTTTTTGGCATAAAAAGTGTTTTTTTAATGGATCTCATACGATTTTAAACTGAAATAACCCATTTTATCAATGTTTTAGCAGTCACTCAATATTTCTTCTTCTCTATGGTTTTTGAACCCCTCCCACTCATTTTGAAAGTGATTTGAAGGGTTATATTGGTGGTTTAATGGTGGATATCTTGTGTTAAGTCTTATCCATTGGTAGTTTAGTGGGGTTCCATAGATCTACATCTCCCTCTATCCTTATTTATTATAAAAACTTTAATTTTGGATAGATATAGTGTTATAATTTCAAATAATTGTCAGTTTTTTTCCAAATTGATGTTAGGGGAAGTGATCAATGGTTATTTTGTGATTTTTTTCACTCATATTGGTGAGTGTTTTGTGACACTATTATTTTCCATCAAAACTCCATGGTATGTGGATCCACTCTTGACACCACATTCTAGAACTAAAACAATTAATTTCAAATGATTTGGAGTTATTTAAATTGTTTTTGAAATTTATATGGGAATCTTATCTAAATTCTCATTAGTGTTGATTTCTGTATTTTGTTGAAATATGATATTATTGTCCAATGTGCTTTATTGATTGATTTTAAAATATGATTATTGGTTTGATTTATGAAATAATGTTACTAGAAATAGTTTTTAATAATTTTTTTTATTGAAATGGTGTTGGAATGGATGTGTCTTGATTTTTTTTTAATATATTGTTGATTTTTTTGTAATGATTTTACCATGTGTGTTGGAAATGTGGTTTGAAAAATATTCATTTATATTTTCATTGTAAATATTTATTTGGTGGTTCTGCAGTTTGTGATTAAGAATGAGTTTAGTGGGATGGGTAGTAGGTAATAAGTTCCACCATCAACATATTGGAATTTGGTGTGACAAACCAAAATAAAAATGGGAAACAGTGGGAGGTGAAGTTACACCTTCAATTTTAACAATGATCTCTTGTGGTTTAGTTTTATGTATGGATGAAATCTTGGTGTGGCCATGAAAAATGGAACGAGGTATTCAAATTTTAAATATGAAAATGGGCGTGGACATGTTTTCTTGGTCAGTTATAATGTGTTGTTTGGGGAAATTTTTTTTGTAAGTGTGTGTTTGGTTTGTAGGACTTCTTATAACTGTTAATGTATTCATATAAGTTACATTATATAAATGTTATATCATGTTCTATATTAGCGTTTTTATTAGGGAAGTAATTTTGGGAAGTCCTACTGAGTATTATTACTCTCACTCATCCTTGTAACATGAGGGATTTGGTAGATTTTGGATTCTGGGGCACTAGAAAAATATATCATATCTTTATTGGTTCATCGTGATTATTGTGCGGTACTCTGGTGGAGGATCATTGAGCTTGGTGTGGAGTTTAAGATTTATATAATTGTTTCATTAGATTTTTTGTTTTAATCTTCCCCTTGGTACTGTGATTTGTTTTGGGTATGGTTTTTATTATTTCATTGGTAAGAGGTTAAATAAGGATACATTGCTCACATGAATCATGTAGTTTTCTACTAATGGATCCTTTGGTTTCTTGTTATAATTTCAAAGGGAAAATGATCCTCTACTATTCTTGATACCCTCAACCTATATTTCCAGTCTTCAGTGCCTTGGGGGTGTTACATATGTCCAAGTAGATCATCATCCTCATCTCAATCCAATAACGAGGGTGGGACGTTACAAGTGGTATCAGTTTGTTCGGCCTTTGATATGTAAGTGAAATCAGTCTTTTTCTGTCACTAGGCATTCAAATTTAGTCTTGGAGTTGGAACACATTCATTGTTTATTCAATGATTGGGATAACATAATGTGGTAGGATTTTCATAACCCGAAATATATAGCATAAAAAGATATAGATACATTTTTATGCTGACTGTAATGGCCCGGGTTTTTTGGGGTCCATTACTTTGTGAAAACCTCGTGTTGGGTTTTCTGGTCTGGGAATCACGGTGGCGTAGGCCTACCTGTAGCCCTAGATTACCAGTAGCAGGCCTACCGGTAGCCGCAGCCTACTGGTAGCTCTATCTACCGGTAGATCGGTCTACCGGTAGCTCAGCCGACGAGTAGCTGCGGCCTACCGGTAGCTGGGTTTATCGGTAGCTGCGGCCTACCGGTAGCGGGGTCTAGCGGTAGCTGCTGTTTACCGGTAGCTTGGCCTACCGGTAGCTCCCGCCTACCAGTAGCTCGGCCTACCGGTAGCCGCAGCCTACCGGTAGTGCGGCCTACAGGTAGCCGCAACCTACCGGTAGTGCGGCCTACCGGTAGCCGCAACCTACCGGTAGCTGGGTCTACGGTAGCTGCAGCCTACCGGTAGCGCGGCCTACCGGTCGCTACAGCCTACTGGTAGCTGGGTCTACCGGTAGCTGCAGCCTACCGGTTGCTCGGCTACTCGTCTTCGTCAGCCACTGGTAGCCCTTATCCACCGGTGGCTCTGGCCTACCATGCGGGTTCTTTCTAGTGGCGTTCCTTCTTGCACAATTAGGGTTTTAAACCCAATTTTGACTCTTTCAAGCATGTTTTAAAGCCCGGTAACATGCGTGAATGTTTTTACTAATTAATTAATGAATTACTGTGTCGGTTTAAACCACCCGACCCCTTTAATGACGTGTGGGGCCACGTGGTCAACCCACGACCCCTGCGCCTTACGCAGTTTCACGTTGTCACCTCAACCGCCCGCGGCTCTTATAAACTATGGGTTAGTCATGGTTTATTCATTCCTCGATCACGGATTTTCATGAACAACTTCTGGTGCATCAGGCGTGCCGCATCGTTATCTGTAAAGTTCCGCGCTCGGCCTAAGCGTCGATCATCTATCATCAAGGTGGGAATTTCTCCTTCATCTCTCTCTTTTATGTATCATGCGGGGTGGGCGTACTTTTTATTCTGTAGAATTGGATAATCCCGACCTAATTAAAGATAATGAATGAATCCTGTAAAAAAAGAAGGGGGGGATGAGATCGTTGATGTTGTTTATATTAAAACCAACTTTCTCACTTGTGCTGGCTTACGCGTTTCTGAAAATCGAGGTAGTTGGTGGTTGTTGTCTATGCACTAATGAACCCCTCGTGGTGTTTTAAATGGCTTGTTTGTGGTTGTGAGCTCCTGCTTTTAAAAAGGATACTGGTTAATCACGTACACCCAGCTAAGTGAATTGAAAGACCAGGATCAATCCTTCTCCAATAACCCTTTGTTTAAACACACGGAAATTGAAATCATGGAGCGTGTAAAATCTTTTAAATATGAAAATACCGGAAAGGCCCTGCTTAGTGTTGGTGATGGTGGTTTGGTTGTTTTCTCTCACGGGCCTGTTGCTGGAGATGTGGGAGGGGATGGGATCCCCTGTTCTTTTTATGCTCTTAGTGGTCATGAAATTGGGGATGGGTTTCCCTATTGATATGAATTCGGTGGTTGTGAGTTTTATGACCCGCTGGTTACCAGTTTATATCACGAATTGGGATGGGATCCTCTGTTGTTGAGAACCGGTTGTGGGCGTTATGGTTGATGCTTGACTGTTTACTTTCCTGGACTTGTGCTTAGGTTTACTAGTTTCCCAGTAGTGCTTAAACTTAATTAAACATTATCACTGAACTTGAAACAAGAATGGGACAAATGGGTTTTGTTGGCGAGATTCGTGAATTGTGACTTGGACACAGTGGTGTTGTGTTCTGTAGGCTGCTTAGAAAAACCTATGCTTTGGGTGAGTGCTTGTTACCTATATCTATACTTGTAGTTTTGTGTTTCTTATTCGCGCCCCACCCAGGTTGAGCACTTAGTGCCGAACACCCCCATTTCATGGGTGAGGGTGTTTTTCCCAACACTATTTTAAGTGGCTGGTTATTAGATCATTTTCTGCTCCCTTTCCCGGATAGCCCATGTATCTTCGGGCAGGCTGTGATGGCCTAAGGTCCATTATTAGCCCAAGAACATTCGGGCGAGGTAGTGTGGTGGTTGTCTAGGTGTGTGCGGCAGGTGGTTCCCAAGTGTCTTTAGGATGAGGCCCAGGTGTCCTCGGGCGTGGCAGTGAATTCTCTAGCACAGGTGTCTTCGAGCGTGGTGGTGGTTGTTATGGCCTAGGAGTTTGCAAGCGTGGTTACATGTGATAGTTGTGGCCCAGGTTTTTGTGGGCGGGATTCGGTAGTGGGACTGCGTGTGGTGGTTGTGGCCCGGGTGTGTGCGGGCGGGTGTGGCAGTGAGACTGCGGTGAGAATGGCGGGATTGGTTCGATGCATAGGATGTCTCAATAACCAATGAGAAAGTGGCGCAGGGTACCCAAACATCGATGTGATCTGATTTTATATATTACTTGACTTGCGTTATTTGGGGCGTGTGCCTTGGTAATGCATGGGGTGGATAGTTTACCTTGATAGTTGTTTGGTTTACTCCTTTTTCTCACAAGACTTTAGTACATTCCCCCACTTGTGCACGAGAGTCTATGGTTTTCCCTACTGAGTGTACTTGTATGCTCAGCCTATGTATATAAAACAACTTTCAGGTTTCCAGGAGGACTTCAGGGATCACGCAGGACCATACTAGCTCGGACCATTGGGGCAGTTGCAGTTGTTTCTTTTCTTCTTTGGTACTTACCTTTGTAGTCACCTTTTGTACCTTGTGGCTTTACCTTTGGAACATGCATGTGGGAATTGTTTACTTTTGGCTTTACGTTTCTATTACCTTGTTGTTGATGAGATTCATCATCTTATCTCTCGATATTATAAAACAAAAAGGGGTAATGCCTTCCATTTGTGAGAAATTTATAAACCCTTGGTTCTAGTCGCCACTCCGGGATCTATTGAGGGCGTGTCTTGGGGGTCATTATCTCTCCTTCAACTTAAAGAAGGAAGGGGATAACAATCTGCTAACCCTACCCTCCTTTTGGTGAAGGCGGGTTGTGACAGAATGGTATCAGAGGATAGGTTGAGAGAAAGGATTGAGTCTGGAGTTAGGCACAGTGAGTATTGCATGGGATGGTAAGGAAACAATGTTGGTTGACCTTGGCGCGTGAATTAGGCCAGGGAATACCGGGTAGGACACGAGATTTTTATGGCCCCTCGTGATCCGATGCAAGGACTCTGGACCTACCGAACGACCAAGTGAGGCCACGCTGATTGCAGGGTAGAGACCCTAGGAAAGGCACATGCATCATAATGACTTGTGTTCTTGTGTTTCTGGGATGTCTTGGTAATTAAGAATAAATTAATGTTTTAAGAAGTTTTTAAGACGATATTCTACACTACTTGGGCTTAGGAATTCCTAGTTTACCTTTCAGATATGGCACCTCGAAGGCGACCACGTGTGGTACAGACAATCGAGGCCCCGAAGACTACTTTGGCCGATCGGCAGAGAGATGATCGAGATGAAGAGGACGACCTGTGGAAGAAGACTCTTCGGTCCTTCCAGCGACATGCCCTTGAGACGTATGAGGGAAGCACCTCCGACATGAAGACGAAAGGCTTGCTAGAGGAGCTAGTTATTGCTTTCGGCCTGATTCGGGCCCCGACCGAGTACTGGGTTCCTCTGGCCGTCAGCCAGATGCGGGGAGCGGCGCGTTAGTGGTGGACGCTTTACCTGGGGGAGATGAGAGAGGCTGAGGTGGCGTGGGAGGATTTCGAGAGGGAGTTCCGGGCGGAATTCCTCTCTTCGACGATGAAGGCAGAAAATGGAAAGGATCTACTCTCCCTATAACAGGCGAATATGTCCATGTGGGAGATAGGGATCAAGTTCAAGGACCTCCTACGTTTTTCTCTGGACCTCTTTTTCGACGAGGAGTCTCGGGCGAGACGTTTGGAGGAGGCACTCCGACCTCCCTCCAGTACGTTGTTGCCACCTTTCACCTGCCGATGTACTTATAGGTCTAGAAGAAGGCCGAAGTGGTTGAGAGAATGCACGATCTAGGAGGCGTTTCACGAGAGGGGATCTAGCTGGGACCATCAAAGGGGAAGGCCGTCAGCACCAAGCCTCCATCGTCAGGACCCTCAAGGTTCTGACCCGCAGGGAGCAGGCCCCAGCAGTTTCAGTTTCAATCCCCTGGTCCTCACCCCTTTTCTTCGGGCCCATGACCATGATGCTTTATCTGTGGGAGCCCTGGACATCTTCGGTGTCATTGTCCGGACTGGGTAGATTACAGCTGTGGCGGACACCCCCAGCGCTCACCACAGCAGCAGCTTCCAGCTCGGCATTTCCAGCAGCACCAGCAGGGATAGTGAGCTCCCGCTCCTCTAAGGGCAGACGTAGGAGGAGGAGGCCAACCTCATAGCTCTCTACAGGGACCTCAAACAGGGCATGGTTGGGGAGGTGGACGACAACTGAGGGGCATGGTAGTTGGGTGTGGAAAGCTACACGCCGTGTAGGCAGCAGTTCTACCAAGTTCGGAGGTTGTTTGAGGTACAATCTGTTTGTTTAGCACTGTTGCTTATGCTTAGTTCAATACTGGATCTTCCCACTCCTTTATTGCGCCTAGTTTAGCCCGTGCATTGGGTCTAGATGCCGAGAGACTCCTACTGCCCCTGGTGTTGAGCACACCAGTCGGAGGTCAGACCAACATGTTGTTTGTTTGTCGGGAATGTAGAATGATGATAGGTCCACAACAGTCGGTTATGGATCTTCTTATACTACAGATTTAGCCATACGATGTCATCCTAGGCATCGACTGACTATTCTCTGTGTGCGCCATCATCGACTGTTTCTGAAGAAGGGTGGTGTTCTCGGACTCGGATGGCCTGCATGTTACCTTCACAGGTGAGTGGAGCAGTCAGAAGGGAAACAGGCGAGATGAACCCCTCCTCTCCTTGTTGGCCGAGCTGACAGTGGAATCAGTAGATGCTGAAATGGTGGAAGTGCAAGAGATCATCAGTGACTTTATGTACGTCCTCCCTGAGGAGGTGATGACTGTACCCCCTTGGCGTGATATCGAGTTTGGGATAGAAATTCATCTCGACGCTCGACTGATCTCGATGGATCCTTACCAGATGGCACCTTCAGAGCTACAGGAGTTGCGGATTTAGATTGATGATCTGATGAAGAGGGATTATGTTCGCCCGAGTGCGTCACCATGGGGTGCTCCAGTCTTGTTATAAAAGAAGGAAGATGGTGGTCTCAGGTTGTGGATAGACTACAGGAGGTTGAATCTGGTGATGATCAAGAATCGCTACCCTCTTTTGAGGATAAATGACCTTTTCGACCAACTGAAAGGGGTAGGATGGTTCTTGAAGATCGATATGCGGTCTGGTACCACCCGTTGAGAGTGAAGGAGGGAGACATCCCAAAGATGGCGTTCGAATGCAGATATGGACACTTCATGTTCGTAGTCATGCCCTTCGGTGTTACGAATTCCCCGCCTGTGTTCATGGGGCTTATGAACTCCATCTTCCAGGAGGACATGGATCGGTTCGTGGTTGTGTTCATCGACGATATCCTGATCTATTTGAAGTCCGAAAGGGACCATGCAGAGCACCTTAGGACAGTTTTGTAGGTCCTCTGATATCCTCATTTCTATGGGAAGTTTTCGAAATGTAACTTCTAGACACGAGAAGTTCACTTCCTCGGGAACGTGGTGTCCGAGCAGGGGGTAGCGGTGGACCCATAAAAAGTTGAGGTGGTTGTTTCTTGGGCAGCACCCAAGAATGTGGAAAAGGTTTGTAGTTTCCTTGGGATGGCAGGTTATTATCGGAGGTTCGTACCCAACATCTCCTGAGTAGCATCCCCTTTGACAACCCTTACCAAGAAGGACCAAGTTTTCGGGTGGAGTGAGCAGTGCGAGTCAGCCTTCAGCTATCTGAAAGAGATGTTGGTTAGTTCCCCAGTGCTGAGATTACCAGAAGAAGGGGTGGCATATGAGGTGTTCTTTGATGCTTCAGGATAGGTTCAAGGATGTGTGTTGATGCAACGACAAGGGGTGATCTCTTATGGGTCCAGGCTGCTATGCCCCCATGAGCATAATTATGCCACCCACGACCTGGAGGGTGCAGCAGTCGTTTTTGCGCTAAAGTTGTGGCGGCACTACCTGATCAGTGAATGCTTTGTGGTCTTTACGGTTAAAAAAATCTTGAGGTATATCTTCTCCCAGCGGGACATAAACTTGCGACAGCGGAGATGGGTGGAGTTCCTCTAGGATTACGACTTCGAGATCTCTTATTCTGAGGGAAAGGGCAATGTGGTGGCCGATGCCTTGAGCAGGAGGACGCAGAAGGATGTGGTCCGAGAGTAGGAGGATGCCTGGAAGGCAATAGAGGAGTTGGCTGCCTTACAACTGGATGTAAAGATGGATAGCGGTAGTGGTTGTCTATATCGGATGTTAGTGCAGTCATCTCTGTTTCGACAAGTGGATGAGTCTCAGTGGGGAGACCCGGAGTGCAATGTGATGTGTGACTGCGTAGACCAGGACAATGCTCCGGAAGGATGGACATAGGATGGTCAGAACCAGATGCTATTCCGGAAAAGGTTGTTTGTTCCAGAAGTGATGTGTGGAAAGGTTATCAGTGAGTTCCACAACTCACCCCTGGAGGTACACCCAAGAGTTTCCAAGATTACCAGGGACTGAAGGGACTGTTTTGGTGTCCCGGAGTGAAGCGAGCAGTGGCAGAGTTTGTGGCCAAGTGCTTAGTGTGTCAGCAAGTGAAGGCTGAACAATGAGTTCCAGGTGGCCTACTACAGTCTCTATATTTCCGCAAGTGGAAGTGGGATGACATCTCGATGGATTTCTTCACGAGACTACCCAAGGTCCAAGGGGGATATGACACCATCTAGGTGGTAGTGGACAGGTTGACGAAATAGGCTCACTTTCTGGCAATCAGGGAGTCGAGTGCAGTTGATACTTTGGCACGAAGGCATGTGGATGAGGTGGTGCGGTTTCATGGAGTTTTGAGGTCTATAGTCTTGGATAGGGTTGTACAGTTTACCTCGTGAGTCTGGAGAGGATTAAAGCATGATTTTGGCACCCAGTTACGCCTTAGCACTGCTTTCCATCCCCAGATAGATGGACAGACAGAGCGCACCATCCAGACCTTGGAGGATATGATGCGGGCATGTGTCCTGGACTGAGGAGGATCATGGGTGCGATAGTTGCCCCTGGTAGAGTTTACCTACAATAATAGCTACAACTCTACCATTGATATGGCCCCGTTTTATGCCTTGTATGGGAGGCCATGCCGTTCACCTATGTGTTGGCCCGATGTAGGAGAGGCAGGCATCCTTGGCCCAGAGGTGGTGCAGAACACGAAAGTGAAGGTTCAGCTCATACGAGAAAGGATGAAGGCATCCCAGGACCGACAGAAGGCGTATGCTGATACTAGGAGGAGGGCCATGGAGTTTGAGGTTGGAGACCATGTCTTCTTGAAGGTATCCCCTCGGCGTGGGCAGCGGAGGTTCAGGAAGGGGAGTACGCTTTCCCCCAGGTTCATCGGACCCTTTGAAATGTTGTGGTGGGTCGGAGAAGTGGCTTTTCAGCTAGAGTTACCACCGCCACTACTGAGGATACATGATGTCTTTCATGTGTCCCATCTTTGTGGGTATCTGCAAGACGATTCACACGTCCTTGATTAGGGTGAGCTCGAAATCGAGGATGACATGACCTTTGTGGAGAGACCAGTGATGATCGAGGATCGTAAGGAGAAGGTGCTTTGTGGGAGAACCATTCGCTTGGTTTGTGTGTTGTGGAGACATAGTGGGCTTGGAGAGAGTACGTGGGAGAGGGAAGCACAGATGCATACCCAGTACCCAAAGTTGTTTTATGTTTTGTTCCTTGTTGTACCAGTTCTGGAAGACCGTTTTGCTTTTGGCTATGAAACGTACTGGTTTCCTTTCCTCTGATTGTGTGCGGAAAGGCCTGGGTATGGGGGGGGGGGGGAGAACCCGACCCCTAATCAAGACGCATTAAGGTGGATGCGATTAAACCCGTGCAGGCGACTCAGTGCCGCCCAAAGAGGATAATATCTTGACATGGGGGAGGAGACTCCCCAACCCACATGCCTGGGCAGTTTGGCAAGGTATGTTGCATGGCTCTTGACAGAGAAGTGTTTTTGGTTAGCATTGGTTCACTCCTAAGAGGTATCATTCCAGGGTGGTTGTTCGGACACTCTCTTTCCTTCTGGTTTGTTTTGATTCTCGAGGATGAGAATCGTTTAAGAGGTATCTGATGTAATGGCCTAGGTTTTTTGGGGTCCATTACTTTGTGAAAACCTCATGTTGGGTTTTCTGGTTTGGGGATCACGGTGGCGTAGGCCAACCGGTAGCCTTAGCGTACCGGTAGCAGGTCTACCAGCAGCATGACCTACAAGTAGCCGCAACCTACTGGTAGCTCTGTCTACTGGTAGCTCGGCCTACCGGTAGCTACATCTACCGGTGGCTCTGTCTACAGGTAGCTCGGCCTACTTGTAGCGGCGAACTACCAGTAGCGGGGTCTAGCGGTAGCTGTGGCCTACCGGTAGCGGGGTCTACCGGTAGCTGATGGCTACGGGTAGCGCAACCTACCGGAAGTCGCAGCCTACCGGTAGCGTGGCCTACCGGTAGCCGCAGCCTACCGGTAGCTGGGTCTATTGGTAGCTGCAGCCTACCGGTAGCTCGGCCTACCCGTAGATGCATTCTACCAGTAGCTCGGCCTACCGGTAGCAGCATCCTACCCGTAGCTCGGCCTACCGGTAGCCGCAGCCTACCGGTAGCGGGGTCTAGCGGTAGCAGCAGCCTACCGGTAGCGCGACCTACCGGTAGCTGCAGCCTATCGGTAGCACGGCCTACCGGTGGCTGCGGCCAACCGGTAGCTGGGCCTACCGGTCGCTATAGCCTATTAGTATCTCAGCTACCCGTCGTCGTCACCCACCGGCAGCCCTCAGCCACCGGTGGCTCTGGCCTACCACGCGGGTTCCTTCTTGGGCAATTAGTGTTTTAAAACCAATTTTGACTCCTTTAAGCGTGATTTAAAGCCCGGTAATGCGCGTGAATGTTTTAATTAATTGATTAATGAATTAATGCATCGATTTAAACCACTCTACCCCTTTAATGATGTTTGGGGTCGCGTGGTCAACCCACGACCCCCGCGCCTTACGCGGTTTCGCGTTCTCACCTCAACAGTCCGCAGATCTAATAAACTAAGGGTTAGCCGTGGTTTCTTGTTTCCTCGATCACGGATTTTCATGAATAGCATATGGTGCATCGGGAACACTGCATCGTTATCTGTAAGGTTTCGTGCCCGGCCTAAGCGTCGATCCTCTATCAACAAGTAGGGAATTTCTCCTTCGTCTCTCTCTTTTGTGTATCATGTGGGGTGGGAGTACTTTTGATTCTGTAGAATTGGATAAACCAGAACTAATTAAAGATAATGAATGAATCCGGTAAAGAAAGAAGGGGGGGTTGTGATCGTTGATGTTGTTTATATTAAAATCATCTTTATCAGTTGTTCTGGCTTACGCGTTTCGGAAAATCGAGGCCTTTGTTGGTCGTTGTCTGTGCACTAATGAACCCCTCGTGATGTTTTAAATGGCTTGTTTGTGGTTGTGAACTCCTGCTGTTAAAAATGATACTAGTTAATCACGTACACCCAGCTAATTGAATCGAATGCCCAGGATCAATCCTTCTCTAATAACCCCCAGTTAAAACACACAGAAATTGAAATCATGGAGCGTGTAAAATCTTTTTAATCGGAAAATACCGGCAAGGCCCTTCTTAGTGTTGGTGACGGTGGTTTGGTTGTTTTCTCTCATGGTCTGGTTGTTGGAGATGTGGGAGGGGATGGGATCCCCTGTTCTTTTTATGCTCTCGGTGGTTATGAAATTAGGGATGGGTTTCCCTGTTGATATGAATTCGGTGGTTGTGAGTTTTAAGACTCGGTGGTTACTTGTTTATATCAATAATTGGGGTGGGATCCTCTATTGTTGAGAACCGGGTGTGGGCGTTATGGTTGATGCTTGACTGTTTACTTTCTTGGACTTGTTCTTATGCTTACTAGTTGCCCAGTAGTTCTTAAACATAATTAAACATTATCACTGAACTTGAAACAAGAATGGGACAAATGGGTTTTGTTGGCGAGATTCGTTACTTATGACTTGGACGCAGTGGTGTTGTGTTCTGTAGGATGGTTAGAAAAACCTATGCTTTGGGTGAGTGCTTGTTACCTATATCTATACTTGTAGTTTTTTGTTTCTTATTCGCGCCCCACCCAAGTTGAGCACTTAGTGCCGAACACCCCCATTTCATGGGGGAGGGTGTTTTTCCCAACACTATTTTTAGTGGATGGTTATTAGCTCCTTTTCTACTCCCTTTCCCAGATAGACCAAGTATCTTCGGGGAGGCTGTGATGGCCTGAGGTCCATTAGTAGCCCATGAACCTTCGGGCGAGGTATTGTGGTGGTTGGCTAGGTGTATGCGGTAGGTGGTTCCCAAGTTTCTTCGGGATGAGGCCCAGGTGTCTTCAGGCGTGGCAATGAATTCTCTAGCCCAGGTGTCTTGGGGCGTGGTTGTGGTTGTTCTGGCCTAGGTGTTTGCAGGAGTGGTTACATGTGATAGTTTTGGCCCAGTTGTTTGCGGGCGGGATTCGGCAGTGGGGCTGCGTGTGGTGGTTGTGGCCCAGGTGTGTGCGGGCGTGTGTGGAAGTGGGACTGCGGTGAGAATGGCGGGATTGGTTCGATGCGTAGGATGTATCAATAACCAGTGGGAAAGTGGTGCGGGGTACCCAAACATTGATGTGCTATGATAATATATATTACATGACATGCATTATTTGGGGAGTGTGCCTTGGTGAGTCCTGGGGTGGATAGTTTACCTTGATAGATGTTTGGTTTACTCCTTTTTCTCACGGGACTTTAGTACGTTCCCCCACTTGTGCACGAGAGTCTTTGGTTTTCCCTACTGAGTGTACTTGTATGATCACCCTACGTATATAAAACTGCTTTCAGGTTTCCAGGAGGACATCGGGGATCATGCAGGACCATAGTAGCTCGGACCCTTGGGGCACTTTCAGTTGTTGTTTTTCTTCTTTGTTACTTACCTTTGTAGTCACCTTTTGTACCTTGTGACTTTACTTTTGGAACATGCATGTGGGAATGGTTTACTTTTGGCTTTACTTTTATTTTACCTTGGTGTTATTGAGTTTCATCATCTTATCTATCGTTCTTATAAAACAAAAAGGGGTAATGCCTTCCATTTGTGTGAAATTTATAAACCCTTGGTGCTAGTCGCCACTCCGGGATCTATTGAAGGCGGGTCTCAGGGGTCATTATCTCTCCTTCAACTTAAAGAAGGAAGGGCCTGTAAATCTGCTAACCCTTACCTCCTTTTGGTGAAGGCGGGTCATGACACTGACCTTCATTTTACTAGGGTTTTGGGTAATAAATATTTAAGGACACCTATTGAAGATTTATCTCATTGTTTTTTGTTTAGCCAATTAAAAGCGCATGGAATTGATGGTAAAAATTGACATCCAATGAGTATTTCATATCTTGTTTGGAGTAATTATTTAATTTCTGCTATGAATATGTTTCTTTTTAAAAACATCAAGAAATTTATTTCAAAAGAGATATTTTTAAAAATGAATAGTTGTGGTAATTCAAAAATAGGCTAATTTTTAATACATGGTTGGTTTTTAAATAAAACGATTAAACAAAAATATAGTGAATTTTTTAAATCATGGTTGTGATAGTGGAAATATCATAGAATGTGGAATTTTAATTTTTCATTTGATAGAGAGTTAGACTTATATTGCTTGTTATGTGTTTATAGAAATAGAGTTGGATAGGAATTGCAAACACCAACCAGCGAAAGATGCTAAAAATGTGGTTTCACCTAAGGATTAAGGGAACTAGAAGTCGGTTCAGAGAATTGTGGAATTTTATCATGTTGTGGATATAAGGAACCAAAAATATGGACACAGTAATGTGGATCATTCACTTTATCTTTTGAAGTAGAATCCACCAATTTTTAGAGTGATTTGAAACTAGAAAAAAATAGGCGTGGCTAAATAAGAAGACTCGAATCTGTAATTTCCTAGGCCAACCAGTAGAGTCGAAAGACAACTTAGCGGTGTACATTTTGGATGATATTTCATTTCAGTAGTGTGATTTCATCATCTATTATAAAGAGGATATATCACGGAACGATTTTTTTTGAATTGTTTAATAAACAATTATATCCTCACATGATAAAAATTCAATGAAAAATATATTTATTAATATCAATATAAGTGAACCATATGGTGACAAAATATGCATCTATTTTCATAATCATAGTTTGGGTTTTACATGAGGTTGTGTATGGTTCATCTTTGAAGGGGAACATCTTTTAATCAGGATCAAGTCATGAAATTCATTCAAAGATTACGGTAACATGTATAATAGATTTTACAAATATGTAAATTGAAATATAGTTTCTAAATGAAATATTTTGGGGGATACACGAAGAGGAGGTATGATGATACACACCCAATAAGGTTGGAACTCTGACACAAGCTTGAAGAGGAAGACGAACACGTATTTCAAAAGTAGGTGGGTGGATCAGAATCAATCAGCAGGATCGGTGAATATTCCTCTGAAAACTCATAGATAGCCATGATGTTTCTAGCATTGTTCAGTAATCCACAAGAAATGAGATTGTATAACACCACCTCGAGCAGGCCATAAATTAAATCTTATGGGACATCTTCATTGTTTCTATTTTAATGCTCTGAGGTCAGGTGATAGTTACACATATAAGGGGATGTAGGGCTATAATAGTTCCACATGAAGAGGAATGTAGAATAACCCTCATCTACAGAACAATAATTTCCATGGTGATTCTATGAACAGTACAAATCCTCATCAAGGGTAGTTTCAACAAGGTAACAAGGAGATAAGTGTATACATTAAACTACTTTTCATATTTGAGTAATATGTGGTTAATGATCGGTCTTGACCATACATGGTTAGGGGTATAAATCTATTGAATTCTACTATAATAAAAGTGTTGTTTGATATAGATTCATCTCATTATTTAATTTTATATAATGAGGTTTAATTTTGTGGGATTAAATTGGAAATGATGCCTTCGATTTTGGAACTTCAAACTCCTCTATCCAAAAGAGAGTTTTAATCCTTTCAATATAGATAATGTCATATAGTTTTCAATGATATCGAGAATATATGGGACCACTCAGTGCTTGATATGGACATGTATGATGTAATACTGGGTATGGATTGGTTGGTGATATAAAACATTCACATTGGCTATCGTGTGCGAATGGATAGTTTGATGACTGAGAATGGTGTTGAGAATAGCTTTAATGTGGAGAAGAAGGATAAGGTGGATGTAATTGTATTTTTTTACCCACAGTTTTTATGATCTTGTATCTGTTACTGGCATTGTATTTGGAATCAATAGAAGATATTAATAGAATCATTTTTCTAACAATTTTCGGTCATTTTTTGGATGTCTTCCAAAAGGTTTATTAGGGTTTCCACCTCTAAGGGAAAGTGGAGTTTATGATTTATCTCCTATAATGGTCTACTAATATATTACTTCCATTTTAATAAATGGAACCAGAAGGATCATGGGAATTGAAGGTGACACTATATTTTTTGGAAATCAAAAGGATCATCTAGCCTAACACATCTTCATGGGCATCACTAGTTTAATTTGAAAAAAAGGTGGAAAAAACTCTCTAGTTATGTGTGATTTGTCATAAGCCTAACCATGTTATGATATATAGATTCTGTTTATATTTTCCAAAAACATGTTTCAAGATCATTCAATCATTCTTTTTTTGGTATATACATTTTTTTAAGTGATTCCCACATTAATTCATTCTGATAAGAAATCATGTTTTAAGGGAACACCCGAAATCTTACCCAATTTCAAATGCACTATATCATCTTTTTTATGCCACCTTTTTCTTTATAATATCAGTACTTTTATTATAATAACTTTCTTGTTTAAATTATTGTTTTATATAAAATATTTTAACCTTTTATAATTTAAATGATCTATATTATTTTCTATAAAACCGCAAAAAAATGTTTTAATGCTAATGTTTCTCAAAACCATTTCTTATATATTTTCACTTCAGTTTAAAATCAGGTATCATTTTATGTGAAAATTTTTCCTTATGATCGTCCATGTCTATTCTAATCCTTTTTTTCAGGGAAAATATCATGATATGCTCTTGGGTTATGCTTTATGTCATGATTTTGGTACCCAATTCATTCAAGGGGCACCCTTCTGTTTATGTATGGTTTATTATGTTTTATAGTTAATATCGCAAGAATACTCATAATTTTTTTGAGATGTGTGAACCCATATAGTTATCAAATGAATTGGATAAAGTTAAGTATCATGAGATGCGATATGAAACAAGATTGGTGGTAATCAATTACCCGTAATTCTTTGGAAACGAGATATACGGTTATCCTTGAATCATACTAAAGACATGTTTTATATTTCTACTACATTTATATGATTACATGGTTATATGATCCAATTATTACATGTTATGATTCTATATGTTACATTACTTTTGTATCATTATGGTATGCCTTTTTACTCATGTGCTTATGCTTTAATTTTTATACATTCCCTTACTGTGCTTTTTAGCTCATCCCATTGTTCATATGTTTCTCTAGGCTATCCTATGCAGGTGAATGATAAAAATGGAACTTTTGAGATCATTATAGTGATTAAATAATGATGTGTATTTTCATCCCATTGAATTATGTTTTATGTACCTAGTTTTCGAAGATACTATACATTATGATCCTTGGCTTGTACTCTGATGTATATTTAATCTTAAAATCATGTAATGTTTTATGTAAAGGGATACAGTAAATATTACTACACTCATATGGGATTTTTCTAGACACATAGAGTCCTTAAATCATTGAATCCACTATAATATAATTTAATTCTAACAATAGCTGACCATATTTTGGTGTATAATTATCCTAACAGAATCGGTGTAGATGGTCATAACATCCACAACCATTACCCATATTTTAGGAGTAGGGTAGGAACATCATTTGTGTGGGACCTCTACAATATGATACAATGTTTAGTGGGTATAAATAGTAGTAATTGATGTTGTAGAGGATTCTCATTGTTGATAACTCTCCACCACACATTCTATTCTCATGCCACTTCCTCTTAATTACCATCTTGTAAATAATGCAGTTGTTGTGTTGAAGATATAGGGAACAATTTCTAACCATTTATTCAATATCTATCTCTATCATCATTGATCTATCTACCATCTCCACATTGACATAATGATTGAGTATAAATACATATGATCTGATATCTGGTTGCAAACCCCCAATGTACATTTGATCCTTCAACTAATCATTACATACTACATATTCTACAAGAAAATACAACATTCTGAATTTATTTGTGTAAGACGATGTTGAAAACACTCCATAATATAAGGATATTAACTAAATTTATTTTCCTATCATTTTGGACATTGTAAATAATTAATAAAATAATATAGTATTTGACTGGACTTTAACGGAAATTTATTAAAGAGAAAAGAAAACAGTACAAGAAAAATACAAACAAAAAACACCAAAACCATAAAAATTGGTTAAGGTGAAAAGGAAAGAGACCAAAGCAGACAACAGCCCTGGCATTTATAAGCCAAAAAATAACAACAAGAAAGCCTACCCTCCACCAAAAGAATCCATCAATCCCAAGATGACTTGCCTCTGAAACCAGTCTTCTATCCTTTCCTGCCTCAAACCATCAACAACGTGATTATTCATCTCCTGCAAAATGAAGAACCAGACCCCCAAAAAATAGTTCCCAATCCCCTAGAAGGAACAAATAATTGGAAGTCTCCTGCTGTGTCAAAAGACAATGCTGGAATCTAAAAGCCAACGTGATTCCTCTGACCTGAATATTCTCAACTGAAGGAATCACCTGATTCCACAAGTGCCAAACCAAAATTATCAACTTCCAAGGTATACCCTTGTACTAAAGATAGGATTCCCCCATCAATATTGCCTCTAGAAAGAATGAGATCCATGAAACCCAACTCTGAAATCTTCAATAGAATGATCTGAAAAGAGTACACCTATTCATCTCATCGACCAATCATAATTATATCAAACACCTCCCACTGCACCATGGATAAAATTGCCTCCAGGAAATCCAGATAATTTTCCATAGATTGATGTCACCACGACCCACTGCCCATCGAACTGTATTATCAGTCCATTTCTCCTTTAAAGCAGTATCTGAGATTTTCCTGAAAAATGACTGCAAGTTCTTCATATTATTGATGCAGAAATCCAGCTCTGTAACTGAATTATGATCACCATACTGCCCAGCTTCATCCTCTGTGGAAATATCCAGGTATGAAACAATAATTACAACTTATTTATCATCATGTAAAGAGATAAAAAATCATGGATTTCTATCTGAAAATTCAGAAAAAACTGATACTCATCCTCCTCATTCTGTAAGTCATAAACCAGAAACATTGCTAATCTCAGAGAATAGGTGAAAATCCTCCTTTGAAACCCATTCAAAAACCGACTAAGAAAATATGGCATTGAAACCAATGCCATAAAGTGACAAGAAACAGCCGAGAGAAAACTCATGGTAAATTATTTCCAGATTCAGTCAGCTCATCAAGACATGCTTTAGTCATGGTAATATGCTTTGAACTCCTAACCTTTAAAGTAGTATCCATGATTTTCCTGGCTTTAGGGGGTCTCCCTACTTTCCTTTTCAAACGTTGAGGACCTTTGTAGCCTTGAAGCAGGTCCTCAATGTTAACAACTTCAGGTAAACCACTATCCTTTGAAAATCTTTGTGAGCATCCATGGGAACCAGAATGATGGGCAGCATTTTGAGAATTTTTTTCAGAAGCAACATTACTGTTAACAATAGATAACATAGCCGAAGTATCAGACATTCTCTCCATGGAAGCTGGAAGATGAATCTGCAGGTTCTTCTGAGTATTGATGCTGAAATCCAGTTCTATAACAGAATTATGATCACAGTTCTGCCCAGCTTCAACCTCTGTGAAAAAATGCAGGTTTGAATCAACAAAAACATCTTCTTTATCATCCTGTAAAGAGATAAAAAATCATGGATTTCAGTCTGAAAATTCAGAAAAAACTGATACTCATCCTCCTCATTCTGTAAGTCATAAACCAGAATACAAAAATCATTGCTAATCTCAGAGAATAGGTGAAGATCCTCCTTTGAAACCCATTCGAAAACTGGCTGAATAGGCACAAGATTTAAGATCTGCTCTTCCTCCTCAGCCACATCAGCCCATGAAACTCTTTGCGATGAAGAAGAAACACGATACATTGATAAAGAAGCATTTTCCAAAGGAATATGAGTTTTAACAGGGGGCATCTGACTTTAGAATTCCTTTTTTTTCAATAAAAACAGCCTTGTTCTGTTTATATCTTTTGACATCATTCCATTCAGAAGCCTTAGATGACACCATGGAATTTCTCTGAATCAACCTACAGTTAGAGATATTATGTCCCACAATTTTACAGACATCACAAAAGTAGGGCACATTATCATATTCCAATCGAATATCAGATTTAATTCCATTAGCATTAAACATAATCGAAGCAGGTCTTTTGACTTCCAAGTTAATGTCCACAAGAATTCTGGTAAAATAACCATTTTCACCATCCAAGGTGTGCTGATCTATCCTCATAGGAGTACCAATACATGAAGCAATGTCGTTGAGGATTCTAGGATGCAGATACACCCAATTTAATCCATGCAATTTTACCCAAATTTGTGCATTAGAATACTTGAGATTAAAAGGATTAAAATTAAAATTCCCTGCTGATAACCTTAGAATTCCAGGTTTGAGTTGAAGGCTACCTATCTTCCAAACCGAATTCAAGGAAGCAGAGGAGGAAAAGATAATGTGAAAATTCCCTTTTCCGATTGAAATAAATTTCCAATCTCTTAAACTCCAGCAATGAGAAATTCTGTTTTTGAGATCAACAAAAGACCAGGGTTTGTCTCCCTTCAAGTAAATAACACGACCCAGTAATGAATACTTACAAAGGTCCAGCCGTTGCTGCAATGTAATTGAATCCGCAACCACTGAGAATCCACCATTTTCTATCCTGGTGATATTTGATTTAGATGAATCCACCTTTGTAGGATTTTCTGCTCCAGAAAGAACCTCTGCGAAGGAAAGATTCTTCTTTCAAAGAATCGATGATTCTTTGAAGCCCGAAGGTTCGAAAATTTCCTTCGCTTCTTGATGATTGTCCCTGAAGGTCATTTCCCACTCTGGATTGAATGAATCCATTGAGAGATTCAGGTAATAAGATCAAGGTTATCCGAATCGCCATTGATGCGAAGGAAGCATAGGTATCTTTCTCCGAATCGCCATCGCCCTATTTTGAATTCAAGAAGTCATTTTTCTAAAATAATTTTGATTTAAATCATTGACTGGACTTTGTCATTATGATCACTCCAAATTTTATCTCTTACAGATGTTCATTAATTTCACAATTTAGTTTTGGCCTAGATTTATATAGGTAAATGAATATGGGATGGGAAGGTTACTCTTATAAAGGATTATATTAGGACATAATAAAGGAGTTCTCTTTATTACATCTATCCCATAATTTGTTTAAATTTTTCCACTTTGAACAATCCATTTTGTTTAAATTTTCTATCATCATCATATATATATGGATGAATTAGAATTTATCTAAAATATCCATGTTAAATTTTTCCTCATATTCATCACAATATGTGATCTTCCATTGAAATATTATTTATCCTTCATGAATATGATAATAACATATCTTCACGAGGACATAGAAGCAATGCAGATCAAACACTCAAAGATTTTAATCACAACATGTACCTATACATAGAATAATTCAAACTCCACAACATTCATATACCACAAAATACCTTCTAAGTGTATATTAATGAAATTTTATAATTACGTAAGTTAATATTATACTTAATGAGTTATTTGTGATTTAAATGAGATATTACTGGTTTATATGGATATTCATCTAATTCAATTTTTTTATAATGTCCCTAGTGTACAACATCAGTTTATTAAGAAACTATTGAATCAGTTAACAATAAATAATTTTTCATTTTATGATTTCATTTGAAATAAACGTCCATGTTATATTATATTGAATTATTGTACTGATGATATTCTCATATATCAATCAATTAAATATAAATTTAGAGCATATGTTGATGATGATTCACAAATCAAGATGAGTAGCTACTTCATGGGTTGGATCTGGTGAAATATAAAACCACACATTTTAATAGAATGATTATTTTGTATACAATGTAATCGGATTATTTTTGAAATAGTTTTATAGGGATAGATCATTGTAGTCTCCCATCAGATAATGAATATATCCATCCTTAATAAAACATGATATTGATATTATCATATCTTTAATGAGATAGAGGTCATTCTTTTTTATTTAATGGTTATCTCATAAAAATTTATAATTCACGAAGAATTATTTGTGTAAACATCCTTTCTTCCACAATTTAATAATAGAGGTTCGATGATCACAAAAAAAACAAGGTGTCCTCTATTCTTCTTTTACTTATTACTCTTCGTTTATTTCCTCTTCTTATAATTATTTAATATTATTCTTATTATCATACATTTACATCTGATATGCCAAATAAATTTTTCAAGAAACATATTTTGATATCCTAACACACAAAAATAATATTCTTCATATTTAAATTTGAATTTCAAATTTGAATTTAAACTCCCAAAATCCTTCAACAACTCTTTAACAACATTCAATATAGTTAGTTTTATGTTACTTTTTTCAACCACAATAAATTTCAATAAATTGTTTTTAAAACACCCTGTACTGTGATGCTTTTTCAATTTTCTATTTTATATAAGGATTTTATATTAACACCACGGTAAATAATTCAATATATGACACCCTATTTTGATCCTTTTAAAATATCTAGCTCATTTCACTTCATGTTTAAAAACCACCTCAGCACATTATGGACTTATCAGACTATCAAACATAGGATAAATAGTTTTTCATGGATGTTTTTTTATCCCTAGATAATATTTCTCCATTTTCAATAGTTATAAAATATTAAATTCCACTATTGCATTTTTCTAGTATTATCATTCAGAAATAACTTTTTCAATTGGATACTCACACGTATAAAAATCATACATTACTCAATATTTATGGGAAAATATGTTAAGATATTTTTTCGAAATTATTATACATGACACTACAAACACAATACACAATGACGTAGATGATGGTGTGAAGAAACCTCACTATTTATTATAGTAAAACTTCTCAAATAAAATAGCTACTAAAACCCCTATTTTAAATATGAGAACATCATTTCATATATTTTATATTTACATCAATTCCTAGGGTCATAGTAGTTTATCCATCCTCTGACCATGACTTACCAAAACACTCATTTCTAATTAATACATTCCATTTTATATCCCATCCCAATGAAACACATTTTATTATAGACTTTGGATTATTGAGGTAACCTAAACCTAAAATTACTCCCCACATATATAATCATCATCATGACTTTATATTTTCACTTTCAATCATTCACAAATATTGTTATGAAAGTGACATCAAATGAAAAACCTTGAAACACATGAGTTTGAACATGATTTATGTGTTTAAAATAAAATACAACATAATGACCTGATAAAATTTATCACTTCGCTAATTCATATTTTTTATTCAGACACTATTAAAACCATCGCGGCTCCAAAAAATCTACCACATTCCATAATTGAAGATGAAGACATGACATAAATATTGTTTTATGAAATGATAATGACAATATCATTTACAATGTTTATATATATATATTAAATCTTGTATGAAATATAATTCCTTAGTTGATCATAAGGTGTACTTAGTCCAATTCACATGTTTTAATCCCTTATAGCCTAATGGTTGTGTTTAGAATAATATTAACCATGAAAAATTTCATGATAATATGTTGAAGATGGTATAATATTATTTTCATTCGATGTATACCATGACATTAGATTTTTATTAACAATCATGGATATAAAAAAGTGGTGGATAATGATTAATTGTTAGTTTTCATGTGAATAATTTCCATGTTGGATTTCAATATGAATTGTTTCATCATATAAAATATAAGGATTTAATATGAATTCCACCATGATATTCTTTAAGGGTCCAATGAATTTACTCATGTACTATAATTAATGTATAGTATTTGAGTATCTAGAGAGGAAAAATAAAGAGCTTCATTCAATGATATAAAGGAAATAAAACATACCCACTATTATTCATATCTCTCTCCAAACTGAATATCTATTTTTCATACATTATTTATTTTAAAAAAGTAATATAATGCCATAGATTTTATATAATTCCTCTCAAGAGATGAGTGATTTTGCCCATCCCATGGATACCTCGAGAGGTTTGATTACCTTGGAATCTACTATGGTGATCTTGATCAACCACATATGATAATGATATATATTATTTCTCATTGATGTAAGGTATGAATTATATTTATATAGTTCTAAATCTCAGGTTTTATACCCAGTCTCTATAATATTTTCCATAGATCTTGGATTGGGTTTCTGGATTACATCAAATTCTGTTTATAAGGGTTATTAAGCTCTGATGAAATTGATAAATGGTATCAAAGAAACTGTGTTTCTAAAATAATGAATTCATGTTTCTGAAATGATGAACCACCATCTAACATTGTATATCAATAATGTAATCTCTACAATGATCATGAAATGACGTTATAGGATTACGTAATTTTAGGAACACATGCTTGAGAATATTTTAAAAATTATCATAATATAGACTGATCCCCTAATGATAAATTTGTGTTATAATATAACATGTGATGTAACATGATCGTATGTTATTGGATAATTTGGACTATTTTGTGGGACCATTACACGACATTATATGATAACATTTATTTATGAATATACCTAAAATTTCGAATAATCAATTACAAAATATAGAGTTTAACACATAGTATATGCTATATGATAACTACACATTCATATCTTTCATCAAAAAGATAATATTGTAAATCAATTACTTGAACTTATGTTGTGATACTTCATAGCATACAATTCCATTATAAAACATTAAGCAATGATTTATTACCATGTGCCCAAAATTAAATTAATTTTATATTATGGAATATTTTTTATAGGTTATAATTTTTTTAATAATGATAAATGTTGGTCTTTTTAAAATGGAATATTTTCAGAATATAATAAATTTACAGAAATATTTCCAAGATATAATGTGTTTATTTTTAATTATGAAATATTTATAATTATTAATTAGAACTGTTCAAATAAAATCCTTATTTTGAAATATCAAATAAACTTCATGAAAAGTTGTTTTGATGAATGCATTGATCAAGTTAAAAATATCGTTAAGTATATGATATTTTTATTATATAAGATATTTATATAATTAAAATTAGCTTATAAAATTATAATAATTCATAAAATATCATTTATTCAATATGAAATTATATATAAAGTATAATGTGATGTACACATTATGACAGGAATACAATATTTCTTTGTTACATTATATATAATTTCCATAATGATTAGATGATATATAAAATGTTTATATTTATATTTTGTTTTTGATTAGTTTCATAATATATTTTTATTATTTATTTATGAGATATTTTTATATATTTTATATATTTTATCATTTTAATCATAGATAATAATTATTTATTTTATGAACATATTTCCACATTAATGTAATTATCATTACATCTTATTATAAATTTCTAATCCATATATGTTTTGATAGGTATGATTATATTACATTTAGTTTTTGATGTACAATGAACAAGGTATTTTAGTTTTATTTATTACCTTAAATTTAGTATTTGAATTTATTTAACACATATTTGTTTCTAGAGTTATAATGAAATGTATTATTTCCTGAGTAATGTTTCCCTATGGGGAGGGGCCTTTGGTCAAACCACCAACTCACATTCAGACTTTTTATTATTCTCAAATGGCGGGGGTGGGATAATTGTCACAATGGGTATAATCATTTAAATATTTTCAATCTCACATAATTAACAAGCATTACATGAAGAGTTAATTATTAATATACTTGTTATTCTTTTAGATATGGGTTAATATATTTATTATATATTTCTTTGCAAGTGAAAACAACTACAGAATGTGTAATGAGATATACATTAATGTGGATTGAATCTATTGGTTGTTGGATTTAATGGGATTACCAATTTGATTCATTAGAAGAAATAATACATAAATATAATATAATGACATAGTATTGTGAGATTTATCCCCTCAGATTTACTAAGAGATATATTCAATCCCAAATCATAAATTTATTTTTCCATGTTCATTCAGTACGGGTGACCATAACGTTTAGGTTCCCATGGATTCTCTTATGTAAGGAAATCAAGTAATGATGTTATCTTTAGAATTTGGTGTATTATTCCAGAAATTTTCTTTGGGATACAAATAATTGGTAAACCCTAAATAGTATGATAGAAAATGAATAAGTTAGAGTTTATATCAATCTGATCGATTAAGAAATGAGTTTTCCACTTTACTATCCAAGAGTAATATATGGTATGATTGAAAATAATTATCTTCAATATATGTATTATTTACATTAATAAATAATTTTATTTTATAGAAAAATATGGACCAGGTATCAATAATTGATATGATGAATTTAAATGGATTCATCAGTTTAGTGGGAGATAATTTAAAAGAATTACTCATTATATGACAATATTAAATGATATATATATGTAAAAATTATTATTTATAATAGTGTCATCAGCATCAAACATAACATTAAAGTCATTCTAAGAAGAAAGGTACTGTTAATGTAAGAATATTTATAATATTGTAACATAAGAAACGTTCTTAAGTAATGTGACATTTTATTTGATTAACCAATACATTCAAAAACAACCATTTGTTGAATTATTCTAAAAGTAAATCAATAAACATATAAGTTTCATTGAATGATTTAATTCGGGTTACAAAGGTAATAAAAAAAGTTTCATAAAGGACTATTTTCTCTACTCATATGCTCGATATGAAGGGGTATGTTAATAAATTAGTTGGACCAAAGTCTTTATTATATATTACTTAGGGTATAGAATTTTTCATATTATAATATATATATATGTAAATATAATGACCTGGAGATAAATCATTACCTAATCTTGATATTGGTGAATAACATGACTTTGACTCACAATGATGATCTTTTTAGATTTACATTTTTTGAAGAGTATTCCATAAATATTATATTAAATCTCAAAATTTCAATGAAAAAACATATAATCTTTCTTATTTTTTTAAATAACAAATTATATAAATGAAAAAAATTATTTTCATAAAAAATATGTTCTTGAATTATTATATTCTCTTATAATTACTTATACCCAGTGAATAACATTTAAAAAAAACATGGTATGAATTTCAAAAGATTAGTAATGGAAAATATATTACATATGATAATCAGAGATTTAAATAAGATCTCGAGTGTATTTATAATGGCCTGAGAAAGAAAAATATCATAACCATATTAACATGGATCATAACCTGAAAATGTCTCCACGACATGTAATTGTGATATTCATAATCATATAAATGAGGTCCATCTCGAAGTGTCAAATTACCAAGTTCCATCCACAATGTGTCATTGAAATTAAAAAGGTTATTCAGCAAGGTATCATTAAAATTAACATGTTTATTCACCTAGGTGTCATAAAAATTAAAAATGTTATTCACCGTGGTTTTATAAAAAATTTCACCTCTAGAGAATAATTTATTTACCCAATCAATATTATTTCTATAAGGGAACACACTTAAAATGTCATTATTTTCATGTGATACACAGGAATCATAACATGTAAAATTTTGAAATTATCAACCTGTCACTCATAAAATTTCATTACCAATAACAAGAAATCATTTCAAGATATTGAAATTGTAAATCCTAGTTCCAAACCATTTTCAATACCAAAACACACAAAAAGGTAATAACAGATTTATTTTTCTTTTGAAAACATTAATGCTTATAGAGGATGACAAATATCAAATAATGGTTATGGCGGCAGAGAAGTCTCTATCGCCGATTATGTTAAAAACTTTATTTTTATCGTTTTGTATGATGATTCGTAGAAGAAAGATTACATTTGAATGTAATTAAAATTAAAAAGGTTTTCTTATTCATCGTAAAAAATAATGTGGTGTATAATTTCAAAAATATTTCTCAATTAACAGACATTGTTATGATGCCCCTTACAAAGATCATATCATTAAACAAAGAAAAAATAAATGACATTATTATATATGAAAATTAAAAATTCACCCAATATAAGTGGATATTAAATTTAAAACAATTAGATTTCATTCACATATATTCGTTGAAAAAAACCATTGACATGGATATTTAACTCTAATAATGGAGATTGAGGTTAGATTTCCCTTTCAATGTTTATATAAATGATGTAAACATTTATTTATGGGGTTATTATGTGTAGAAAAAGTATATCAACAAAAAGGGAAGTGGGAACTGAATAATAAATAAATAAACAATGATTCCATGCATAATCATGGCATATTATATTCACCAAAGTATGCGAAAATCCAGTGAGTGGAAATTGTGTTTATAAATTAGCTTAATAAATGTTGATAGACGAACAATGTCACATAAAAATTCCTTAAATTGGTTTATTGAGAGAATAATTGTTACCTCATTATTATAAAATAACATGGACAAGAAGGTGAAAATGTAATGACATATCCCATCATTCGAAAATAGAAATTAAGAATGCATAACACTAATGGAGTTCTTTAAAATAGAAGTGTAGTAGATTCCATTAACTTCAGTTTGACTCATCACATATGTTCCTTGTTCATCCAGAATAATTAAAAATAGATAAATAATAATTTTTTGAGAAATTTTTTTAAATTTATTATTCCTTTTATAAATATTATTATAATTATATAACAATAATATAATTATTTATGTTCATATCATACATTTTGTTGATATTCGGTACTTGAGTCCAAAATGAATATGTTTTGATGTAAATTGTCGAGGTGGTCATATGTAAAACATCTCTAGAATATAATTCTAGATTTAAATACCTTATATATCTAGTATATAATTATTTATTATATTTTATAACATTTCTATATAAGAATTGAAGTGCACCATTCATGGAGATGGTAGGCCGTACGTACGCTTGAACCGTACTTTTATTTCATTGCAATACTAAAAAAATCATATTATAATTTATATTAAAAATTCCGCATTATATTTATGTCAATTATGTAATATAGGTTTGATAAAACTATCCTTCATAAATTCCATGTATAGCATGAATGAGTCATATCACATTGAGGTGGCTGTAGTCCAGACTTCCACAAAGGAAATTATCGTAATTACACAACATGGAATGCACAAAATGTATGTTTTAAATAAAACATAAACAATCATAAAGATAATATAAATATAAATTATATCATATACAACTAAATGTCTATCTCAATAGACACCATGAGAGGTTGTAGAAGGAAATTGAACAATCATCGTTTCATGATGCAGTAGTTCGTCCTACACAGAAACATTATGTTCACATCCATTATATGGAGGTTAGTGTAAGTATAGTTATTATACTTCTCATAAAAAATCCATGTATATTTGGGATACTTGTTTTTTTATTTATAAAAACAATAAGAATAAAATAGTTAGTGGAGAAGAAAAATAAATGAAATTAATATGAGAACAGATGTTACCTCTAAATCGGGTAACTTATTTTTATTTGAGCCAAAAGGCTTTCTTGAATAGCCTTTTTCCCATGGTATGGTTTCTCGGAAGAAAGGAAGGGTATTGGAACATTATTTTATCATAATATGAATGAGACAAATGGTCATGAGATGTGTTTGTTAGTAGGAATTGGTGGTGAACATTTATAAGAGGGAGGAGATGCATTTTAAAAAAGTCATCAAATATTAAATTATAATAAAATCAAATTCAGGTAAAAATGATCCAAAAATTATTTAATTATAATATAAGATGGACTTGGTTTGAATTATTAACATCTAATAATTTATAGTGAAGTTTGGAATATTTTTTATCCTTATTTATTTGGATTAACCCTTATTTTACCATTTTAATCTTATCAAGATATCAGGTTATTTATACATTATTTACTGAAGTAATTAACACATAATGTTAAAAAACCCAAAAAAATAAATTTATGAAATATTTTTACTTCTCTTAACCAATTTTTTGGAATCGTTGATTTTAGAAATTTAATAACATTTATTAAACTATTCTATTTTTTATGTTATGAATTATGTCAACAAAGACACTATTCATAGTTGACTTTTTAAAAAAATCATAAAAACATTATTACTTGAAAATAAAATTAAAAATCCCTGAATTTCATATTAAACTAGTTAATCCATGTATGACATTATATATGCAAAATAAATATTTATTTTAGTATTTATAATATTATTTATTTGAAACATTTACTAAATAAGAAATAACTACATCATCTTTATGTCATAATATAAATTATTTATTTAGTGTATAAATATAGTAAAAAATATATCTTGATTAATGAAGAAATCTTTATATATATAAATATTTTTTATAGATTATGATGTCACTTTTATAACAGCATTAAAAAATTGTTATAGTAAAAGATAGATGTTTATGTTATATTTCTATTTACTTTAAAATATTTCTTATAACATGTCATTACAATGACCATGTGGCCTTATGGGGTCCCCAAATCGACTAAAGTATGATCATGGTCATAAATAAATCATAAAATAGTATTAGGACTTGTTTTAGGATATTCTAATATTATTATAATATTATATTTTCCATTTATTTACAAGATTTACCCTTTAACTATGGTAACTAAAAATAATTTCTGAAGTTACAAATCATAATATAAAAAAAGGGACATATTTTAAAAATATGAACCTTTTGATTCTAAATACAAGAACCATTTTTTCAAATTCCAATCATAGATTAATAGAAATTAATTTAATGTTAATTCTTGTTGTCAAAATCAGAAGGTAGTTTTTAGAAGTAAAAGCTATCAAAAGATTTATTTGTGTTTATTTTGAAAATTAATTTGATATTTCTCATAATGGAAAAAATTGAATTAAATTAAAAAAATATATCCCATTTATAAATTAAAACCGTTAAATAATATTATTTAACCATATAAATTATCACAATGGAAAAAAACTTTTGAATTAAAATTCTGTATATTTTTACTATTCGTCAAAAATAATAGTTATCATAAAAATAAGAAAACATAATAAAAATTAAATTTTGATGTCTCTATTATAAAAAGTAAGGTTATTTATTAAAATATATCATTTAATTTTGTAGAAAAATAACTTCAAAAAGGGTTCTTCTTCAAAAGGCCGTAAAACTGCATTTTTATAAAAATATTTCTTTTATCTGAAAAATAGAATTTTCTCTTATATCATATATATTGAAAACATATAAGATGAATATAAAACATTAAACTGACAATATAACAAATATTTAAATTCAAATAAAAATCCATAATGAGTGATATGATTTTATCAACACAATAATTCTCTTTATAAAAAGTTTTTATTTGTAAAACCAGATGCTTTAAATTTTATTGGTTTTCTTATTTATGGGAAAACAAGGACACTTAATTTAAATATGTGTTTCCATATTTTAATAATTCAGTAGATATTATTCATTTATTCCATTCATATGTATATGTTATAATTGAATCATCTAAATAAAAATATTTAATTGTTTTTTTAAGCTCGAAGTAGTGTATCATCTATGCTATTGAGCATAATTTTTATTTCTTAAAACATTGGATGTTACAATTATAATAATGTGAATGTGTTCAAAATGGTTTAATTGATATTAAAAATTATTAAAAATAGGTGAATTTGGTATATGGTGTCAAGTTTCTAGTCTTAAATAGAGTATAATGTGGGTAAATATTCAATCAAAATGAAGAAATATTAGTTTGAGGGTCTAACAATGTTTATATAAGTAGTTAATAAATGATATTGAAACATAAATTTAAAATAAACAGGGAAAATTTATTTAAAATATTGTATTATTCTAAATACAAAAAGGGTTTTTTCTGAATGTCTATAAAATATCCATGGGAGATAAGAATGTTATGGGAATAAATTCTATGAATTTTGATTGTATGTGATACTGAATGTATAATTTATGATTATTTTAAATATACATGAGTTCAAAATAAAGTTGTGTATTAGTAGTGAGTGTTGTTTTTATTCAAGTGATATAGGATAGATTTTTTACATTGATGATGGGAATATAATGGAATTAACTTGCTCAAATGAATTTGAGTGAAGGATTTGTGTCTTTATATAATTTCCCTTATAAGATAAGATTAAATGTGGGTTAAGAAGGTGATATCATAAGAAAAATTATATGGTTAATTTTACATACATCGTTTATGATTAATCATTTTCTTTGAAATTTATTTAGGAGAATGAAATGTTATATTGGTTTTATACAATATATAAGAGATTTTGTATATGTTTTTTAAAAATAGATAGAATATGATCTGGCAACCAATCAATGGAATATTTAGAGATATAATATTCCTTTTAGAGGAAAAATAATCTAAACACATAGAATACCACATATGACATGGGTATACAAGTATATTTATTAAATATCACTTATAAATATAAATAAGTGTTATTTTCAAAACATAAATAAGTGTATGTATCTTATTGTGATATTCTAAAAAAATGAAATTTCAAAGAGATTAGTGGGAGTATGATTGTACATAGAGAAGATAAAACTTTACAAATAAAATTTTATTCTTGTGTAAAATTAATATGATTTACACATAATATACCAATGATATTATGATATTTTATAATAAAGAAAAATGTAAAGTGTTCCATTTAGTTACCATAGAAATAGTATTTATCACTATTTACTAAAGGATAATTCCAGTCAAATTCAATGTGAATGTCTACATGTCCCATATTTTTTTGGGAAGCCTAGTTAATCAATAATATAAATAGTTACCATGTATTAACAGAAATGTTTGATTGAAAGGGATCCTAGGCTAATATTGTTTGATTTAAAAAGAGTTTTATGAACACAATAAAAGCTTACATTGTAATAAAATATATTGTAAAGTTAAGAAGTATGGATATGTTTAAAAAGTTGAATATTATGAGTATGATTCTTATGTCCCTACAATATTTATTCAAAATTTTGATCTAGATTAATTTCATTAATGATATGTTATAAATTTCTTATAGAGGGTACTGTAAGGTATTGTGTTAAAAAAGATGAATCTAAAATGCATCAAATTAAAGGAAAACACTATTTAATCATCTATTAGGGTTTATTACAAGAATGTATATATATATATATATTTCATATAATTAAGGGATAATTGACCACCCAATGTATGTCTTTTATTGAAATTTAAATAATTTTCATCTGGAAGTATTATAGGTTGTGATAAAATGATTATATAATCATGAGAACGATTCTTGTATGAGATGTGGAATATGATCATTATGAAAATATGGGGTTTTTTATAATATATAACCAACTAGGGATATAAATTGAAGTCATACAACATTTCTTGGGTATTCTAGAGGTGCATGGATCATATAATATTCCCCATTGAATTAGGTTTGTAATATACCTAGTGTGATAACATTCATACATTCATAACTTTCTTTTGAAATCCATTGTGGTTTAATATAGATAAATATTATATATATATTAATAGATATTATATTGTAATTATAGATATATAATATGATTAAATTGTAATAATTAAAATAACAAAATTAAAAATGAATAAATTGTAATAATTAAAAATAAATTAAAATTAAAAATGTTACAAAATTATAGAAACTTCTAAATGAAAAAAAATCTTAATAAAATTTAATAATATATATATATATATATTATAAATAGTAATAATTATTATATATTTTTTATAAATTTATTTAAATTGAATAAAATGTAATAATTAAAAACATATTAATGTCTTATTTATTTTTAATGATGTCTTAATTATCAATTTAATTTATGTAAAACTTGTGTTAACATGGTTTCATGTACATTTACATAATTAATGTATTTTTATACACAACAAACACTCACAAATTTATGAAATTAAAGAAATCTCAGATAGAAACACAAACACCAAATTTTTATGTAATTTATTCAAATTTTAATTTTTTTATAATATCATTATATCATGAATCATTTAATATGTTATGATTTAAATGAGTAAATTTTATTTATTTATTTTTAATAATATTATAGTTTTGTATTATTTATTCATTTTTGATAATTTTAATTTATCAGTTTTGTTGAATTTATTAATTTTATATTATATATATATATGTTTATTTATTTATATATTTACTATATTTTTGTATTTTTAATATGTATTCATCTTAAATTCCATATACATCTATATTATTTAATAAATTATATTTATTTATTAAAACATTTCAATATTTTCATAATTTTTATATTGTATTCAATTTTAATTATTCAATTTCACTCATTTTTAAAATTCAGGTATTTAAGATTATATATTCAATAATAATGTTAAAAATGTATTTGTAAATAAAAATTTACAAATAAATATATTTATTTCTGTATATTTACAATATTATTAAAATTTATATATTTAAAATTATTATAAATAAATAAATAATTCTTTAGAAAAACTATTTAAATGATTATAAAAAAATAATTATATATTGTAAAATAATTATATATTTATAATAAATTTATTTAAAGAACTATTCTACTATAATTATAATTATAATTATAATAATATTTCTATTTATATTTATATTTACATTATATTTATTATGTAGATATATAATTATATAAATATATATAATGATATAAATATATAAATATTACATTTTTAAAGTATAAATATATTTATAAATAAATTTTTAAATATTTAAATAATTATTAAACTATAATAAATATATTTAAATGGTGAATACATACTATATATTAATATTAATATTTATTTTTATTTTTATTTTTATATATGTTTATTTTATATATAATAATAATATAAATAAATATAATTATGTAAATAAATTTATAATTTTAAAATTGAAAGAAATATATTATAATAATTAATATAGTTACTATATTTATTTTTATATATATTTATTATATATATAAACATATAATTATATACATATATATAATGATATAAATATATTTTTAACTATAAATAATTAATTATAAATATATTTAGAAATATATTTATTTATAAATATATTTATAAATTTATATTTAATGTATTTGTAAAATATATATTTATATTTATAAATTAAGAAGTATTTTTCTTTAAAAAAGTATTTATGTAATGATAAAAAAATTAAATATTTAAATAATAATTGAATTGTAATAAATAAATATATATTTATATAAATATATTTAAAAATAGTTATATATAATTATAATTAGAAATCATTTATAAGTGCAACTGTTTTAGAGATGTAAAAGGTTCATTTTATCATCAATTCTTTAGTGCTGGTAATGATGTATTTATTCAGTGCTTATCAATTTATCACTGATAAAAATTTTCTTCATCAATGCTTTTTTGAATGGACTAATAAAAGTGTGCCCTGTCTTTTTAAAAAACCTTAACCGTAGCTGATTTAGTAATGATTCTCAATCTCTCAAGGAACTCCCATGATGTCTCCACTATTCCACTATATTCTCTCAAATGAATGTATACTATAATTCATGGAATGTTATTTTCTCCTTTTCTTCTCTCATTGATTTTCTATTTTGGTTCAACGATTTTTATTTTTTTAGTGTTCTAATCCATATTTAATCGTACATATAATCTCCAAAACTCTAGATTTGATTGGTCTGTCTCATTATTTGTTATAGTTTCCATTCATATCACCACCTTCACTCATGGATCTTTCCGTTGTTAGCGCTATCGTTGTCTCCAATACAACTATCCTCAATGCTCCATCGATCATTCCCTCCGATCATTCCCTTTATTCTATGTTGTCACAACATATCATAGATTTCATATTGGATAATAATGGATCTTTTGTGATAGAAAATGGAAATGGGATGGGTTCTTCACATAAATTTGAGGGCTCATTATTTCTATTTTTAAGTAGTTGTAGCATCCCATTTAGGAATAGCATCTATTATAGAGTATGTAAAGGATGTTTGTTTGAAGACATTATTGTGCATCGATAAGGGTGTCAACCCATAAATTTTTTTATTGACTCTTCATTTTTTGAAACATGTTCTTATCACAATCTAAAACCAATAATCCAATTACCTACCAAATATGTAGTTCAATGGTATTTATAATATTCAATTCAGTGTCCCTGAAAGTATTATAGAACAAATTATGGATTCAGACATGCTATCTTTGGTTGGAAGGACAAAGGTATCCATGTGTTTTTTACATGGATATACGTCTCTTTGTGATGATTATTAATGATACCAGGGTCTGAATTCCCTCAAACAAATATTTTAATTGACACCATGATTTTTATTTCACATGTTCCATACTTTTTTTTTAAAATAATTCTACATTGATAAATATAATTATTTATACAAATATATTAATATTATATGAATTTCAATTTAATGTAATGTTTTTACAGTTATTTTATTTCAATCAATATTGATTATCACATTATATTATTTTATTTTATGGTATTTTAAAAAATATTTTTTTTTCATTATCCAATTGATAAAAATGAACACTTATGTTTCAAGAATATTTATTTTTGAAATATTATATGTTATAAAACATAGTTTAAATTTCATTTAGGTTATTTTTTATATAAATAGGTTTATATTATACATGAGTTAAATTAATTTTTATAAAATAATATGTTCTATGATTTATATGGTTTTCAAAACCAATTTGTTTTCAGTTCTTTTTCTAATTAGATATAAAAAATAGTTTCTCATTGAATATAAAAATTACATCATGGATTAGGTTAATTATAATATAGGCTATATTAATTTTACAATATCTGGATAATGTAGGATATTGAAGAGTTTATAATGTATAACTTTTACATTATTTTTTTTGAAAATATAGAAGTTATTGTTTATTAACCATTTAAATATCTTATTCATTATTTAAATAATTAAATACTTATCAAATAACTCCCTTGATCAGGGTTTTAATTTTTTTTGTTAATAATCAATTACAGTGAATGGTTTTAATTATGTTATAATAGTGAAAACATGGGTAATATATAATATTTATCAATTTTTTTGTATTACACATGATATAATATAATTATTTATGTTATTATCATATTTTATTATTAAATTATGAAATTTTATATTTATGATACTGGATTAGTTATAGTTTTTATTTATTTAAGTGGTATTTTATTTATTATATTAAATGGGTAATAATATATATTTGTTGTTATGATTAATTTAATCTTCAAAATATTTTATGATAATCATAAAAAATATGTATTTGATAATCATTATATTTTAAAATGAACCAATACACATTTATAAATTTGTTTTTGACTAAGGGAACTATATGAATTATTTTAAAATATAACAAGATTTTTTTCAAGACATTAAAATATTATGAAATGGAAAAATTATATGACTTCTATTTAATAATTAATTATTATTATCTTTGTATACATTTTTTACTAATTGATAAGTTAATGTTTTTTGTATACTTGTTTACAAATTTATTCTCTAATACAATTTTCTGAAAATTAATATATTGAATATAATATTTAACTAAATTTTTTGATAAATTTTGCTAAATAATACCCTATAATATTGCCATTGAATAATCACAGATATTATTTTAAATAAATTTAAATACACATGTCGATGTATTATAATAATGTATTTCTAAAAGAAAAACATATGTGGACGTGATAAAATAATTTTTATAATATATTACAATATTATGGGTATTGTGTGAGGTCTAGGTATGGTATCTTAGAATGTGAGTAACTATAGACATATTAGTGATTCATCATGTCATGGGTAATAGTTATGTAAAATTTGGGTTAATGTTTGTTCTTCTTTTGGGGGTTTAGAAGTTAGGATTAACTAATATATAGTGGAACACATTCCATGGTTCATTACTAAGACAACCAATAATGCCAAGACATCAAATATTTCAAATTCTCTTCTTATAAAAAATGTTTATGTTATACACATTTCATGATTTGGATACAATAAGTGCATATGATTGTTATTTCTAAAAGATACTCTGGGATGAAAGGTGTCTATGTTCGAATATCATTGTACCTGTGATGCGGTTTTTTCTAGAGTTAGATAAATAGATTTTAATCCCCCTATGATTCAAATGTCAACCTCTTACTAGTGAAAATATTTGAATGTCATGGAAAAACCATGGAATAAAATAATGGTTTCATTATATTAGTGTCCTGGTAAGTGTAAAATGAATTTACGTAAATTCATATTTTGGGTGTTACTACTTTAAACATATACTCAAATTATAATGTAGGGAAATGTACTACATCAACCAGTTTCCCCAATGACAAAAAATTTAAGGTACATTTTAGTAGATAATATTTTATTTCAAATTATTTATTTTATAATATTTAATTTTAATTTGTTAATTTAAAAATAATAAAATAATACTAAATATAAATATCCTGCATCAAAACTAATGCAATCTTATGTCAATGAAGGGATGTTGTAATCTTAAATAGAGATAAAATATGTATTATTTTAAAAAAAATAAATGTTTTTTGTGATATGAAATAACATAAATTACTTTATTCATATGATGATTGATGAAGAATATTTTGAATCCATTTCCATCCCGCATCAAATGATATGTAAGTAGTCATGTAATAATAAATATGGTAAACTAGTTGATGGGAACAAAAATTAAATATAGTAAACCTGTCTACGAATGAAATACTAGTAATTTTATATTATTTATATCAGTATTCCATAAAAATCTAAATTTATGTTAATAATTTTTATAATATTTAGACACTATTATTGTAAGCAACAGTACTATATGAAAAACTAATTTCAATGGAATTGAATCAGATGGAACAATGTGGTGGGGTTATAGGATTATATTTTGGAGTGTCTCCAAAAAAATATTTTTAGAGGATAAAACAACATAAATATTCATATATGATAGTGAAAGGATTATAAACACAAATAGATTCATTAAAAATTATAATTTTCTGAACTACTAATGTTGACAAATGTATAAGAAATGATCAAAGGGAACCAGTGCTGGATCAATTATCCATACATGAACCAAATGACCCCACTAGCCTTGAGTCTAGTCATTTCCATAAACAATATGCCTTACCTATGGTAATAAATCCATCCATTAATATTTATATTAAATTTGAATCAATCAAAATATTATAGCATTATATTAGTAATATTATATAGGGTATATTTTTATGTTATTTGTATATGTCAAAACCCAGGAACCATCTTATATTAATGGGAACGGTGTATAATATACTGGAAGACATGATACAATAGAAAGTCATCCTAAAATATCATTCAAGAGTGGGGATTGAGGTATCTCATGATCAGACCGTTAGGTTTCATATTCCACATGATGATCTATATATTATAATGGTCACTAATGCAATCAGAACTTTCATAACCTGGCTGTCCAATCTAACAATGATAGATGAGGTATGTCTTAAAAAAATCAAATTAATACCAAATAATAGTAAATGAAAAAAGTTCTAATGTTAGTTATTATGTTATAGTTGGATAAAGAGATGGAGAAATAATATTTTAGATCAATACAGTCTCCTGAATCAACCGTGTAAATAAAATGACCTTCCAAGAGTACCTTTACCAAGCATGTTCTTGAGTAACATTTACTATCTTTACATATTTACAAGAAACTTAATTTTAATAAGAATATATATAAAAAATTACATCTGAAAAATAAATATATGGAACATTCTTGAAGGATATAATTATTGTCAAGACTTTAAATTATATTCTAAATTTTAAATAGTTCAAAGTCTTAGTTATGAATACATACATAAGTTACATTTTCACAATATGTATGTCGAAATAGATATATAATATTTTTATAAATGCGAAAAACTATTCCTATTTTCAAAATGTGTTTATATTAATACTATATATATTGAAATTTGAATGAAGAATGATCTGTATTCATTAATAATTATATCAGTTCTATTAAAATTATACATAATATAATGAATAAATTAAGAATAAAATATATGGTTTTCTCAATTCATTTGAGAAAAAATATCAGATGACAAACTATTTTTATGCCTACAATACAAAAGTAAAACTCTACTATCTAATCAAATAATTTTTTTTATTTATTTCATTTCATATTTTTTTCGGAAACATTAAATGCTGATCGTAGTCAATAAGGATCCACCAAATATTTATTTTTTTGATGAAATGTTGGATATACAACAAACCGACCACATATTATGTGTATTGAGAATTTTTATTTCACTGAAATTAACATTATATATATAAATATTTAATTATATGTTTCAAACTGTGTTTTAATAAGAATTTTGTTATAATAGGTCGATCACACAGAATAGGGTAATTCATGGAATGAAGTCACTATCTGAGTAGATAAATCCTCTTCATTACTAAATATGTAAATATATTAATTTATATAAATACATATATAAATAAGAAATCTTAATCCCAAACTATTTACTTATTTTGTTCAATGATTATGATGTGTACGAAGTAAGATAATGGAATTGATTTTGGATATTATGTTTGCAAATTTATGAGAGATATCATAAAAATGAAAAGACCATAATTCATAAAATGTTAATATTTGAAGCTAATTAACTATTCATTAAATATTTTTTGTATTATTTAATTGTCTATATTTTTTTATTATTATATATAATATTGAAATCCTTCATACTAAAAAAGAAATACTAATTTTTTTGGATATGAGTAGGCACCGTACATGTTTTTAGAATGTTTAATGATATTAATGTTAGGTGATTTCCTGCAATATTAGTGACCTTGTAAAGCTATGACCATTAAAATATATTTGGCAAGTGAATAATTAGATTCAGAATTATTAGATATTATTTTTTTTGTGTTTCTCAAGGAAATGTATGATGGAGGAAATTAATTTATTTACAAGAACTAAGTTATAAAGAATAAATTTTTTGGGCAGTGGTGGAGGTCGATGTAAAGGTTTAGGTGGACGTTTATTCGATGATGGTGAAGTTTTTGGGAGGAGGAAGAGGTAGAGACCAATGCATAATAGAAGATGAAGCCTTGTCATGAAAATAATAAAATTCATGGGAAATCAATATCTCCTTGGGAATTTTTTATTCCAATAGGTTTATCAAAATTCGAAATTTACAAACATTAATCAAACAAACCACTAATCTATAGGGTAGTATTGGAAAACAAATATATGGATGAATACATAGAGACATGGTTGGAGAAAATATTGAATAAATAAAATAATCCTAAACTAATTATGATATTTAGAAAAAAAAATTAAACTAATGAGTAAGTGATTGTTAAATAATATGGGAGAAAAAATAGAAAATAGTTTCTATGTAGAGATTATTCCAAGTTAATGTGGTGAAAAGGTATGAAATAATCAAATATCATCTATTTGTTCATTGGAATTAGATCCAATATAATCATTTGGAAATGATAAATAATCTATATTCAAAAGAATCCTTTTCTCTTGGTTTGTTGTAAAATTGAATAGAATGGGTAACCAAAAAAGCTAATTTAGACATAGGTACGATACCAAAAAAATGATAATGGTGGAAGCCTAAACATTATTTTTCATACCGAAAAAATGCATTCAATTAACATATTTAATGGTTATTCTCAAATTATGAAATAAATTAGTTTTTTTCCTAACTCCACTCAAAATGGTCATATAAGAATGAACGAGGAAGATATAGAATTGATGAACCATAGTAAAACTAAAACATAAATTGAAAAAAAAATACATCATACATTCAATCATTACTCATCATTCATTACATGTAAAAAATAAAATCACACGCTCAGGCTAACTATGAGTGGGGGAGAAAAATAATTATCAAAAGGCTACAAAAATATGGTAGTTGGGTTATATAGTGGGTATGCGTATATTCATAAGGAATCCTTCTCCAATCCCCTTCCATCAACAATTTATCAAAATGGAAGTCTTGGGAATTATTTTATAATGAATACCATCAAACCCTCGTAAATGCTTCATTTAATTTAATGTTCACCAAAACAATCACGACTTGTAAATTTTACACAATGTTTGATCATCTAATTTTCACTATTGCATATGGAGTCATGAATTTTGGCATATCTCATTAATATAACTTTTCCCAATAACCTTACGTCATGTAATGTATTTACACCATGTATACATTTTTCTGCTTCAGTTCCACAACTCACGTACTTCCTCAAAAATCTTATGTCGTGATGAGATCGATGTGAAGCGAAATAAAGAGGCACAAAGTTAAATTTAGCTCCAATATCCACCTATTTTAATTATATTTCCAAAAATCTATTATATCCTCCAATAAAATACCCAAAAACTAAAACTATTCCACATTTTAATTATTACTCATTAAAATATAGAAATAAATATTATAAAACACCATAAATATTAGTCTTGATATAAGCATATTAGTGATGGGATAGAATGGGGAGCATAATAAGGTTGTTATTTAGAAAAATAATTTAATAGTGTTTACAAAACATATAAATTAAGATTTGAACCATTTTGAAACTATTTCGTCTATATTATTGAAAAAAATAACTACTTTTTATGTTGTTTTATACAAGATTATAAGTGGAGATATTTTTTCAGAATCAAAAAAATTACCATGTATTTTTTCAAATTGATTATTATATGATAAAATTTTTATTAAAACATTCCATATTATATCAAATATTACTAAATTTTGATAGTAACCCATCACCACGAACAAAAAAACAACAATAAGAAAATAGATGCAGTTGCGTTCCAAGGACTTCTCTACTTTATAAAAAATCCTCTTTGTAGTGGATCCAATAGTCACTTGAGAGTCATAATAAACAATACAATCATAAAATTGGTATATAATCCAACCCACACGTTTGAATAAATTGTTTTGTAATCAACCAAAGTATAAACAATTACTATGAGAGAACTATTGGTGGACAACTAATACTGAGATATATTCATCATCGAAGATGGTCAGTGGGAAAGGATACATGACATCAAATGAAAAAAAAATACCTTATGATGAAATCCCAAAAAATAAAAATCTTGCTTCAAATGAAATATTGAAGGACACAAAATCCAAACGAATTCCCATTTGAAAAACAAATCATGTAGATTGATCCAACACCTAAAAAAATAAAAAAATAATCATCAATTGAATAAAGAATTTTCATAAAAGAAAAATATAGTGGTATCACATTGGTGGGTTTTGAATTTTTTTTTGGTAATTTGATCATCAATTAGATTCATTGTGTATTTTCAAAAATCAATGTGAAATCCATACAAGAAATATTAATGATGCATTTGAACATTCATTATGTTAAATTGTCTATGTACATTAGCTCATTAATAAGAAACACATCATCATTATCAACAAAAAGATTCTAGATAAAAGAGATATCGAAATTTTTATGATCAAATAATAATGATGTTATATTTATGTTTATGAAAACATGGAATATTAAAATTGATATACTAATATGTAGAATAATACAAGAATACATAAGGGATTCACATTATTTCAATGTCATTTGGATGCTATAAAGGGTTATCATGAAGTTTAATACATCCAAAAATTGGTAATTAATTTTTAATGTAGTTTAGTATCTTCTGAAAATACATATTGGGTTACACTAACATTTTTTCTTTCAAATAATGTAAATGGTTTATCCTATAGTTCTCACACATAGTGGTGCTGAAAGGGGAAGATATATTTTATTATGTTTCATAAAAATTCATTTGTAAATATTGATATTATTTCAATCAAATAATTCTAATAGGTTAACACAAAGGTTTAATGTTTATTAAAATAAATAAAGTCATAAAAAGGGTGATTCAATATTATACTATGATCATTGACTCAATAAGGATGATTCAATCATGATGATGAAATTTTATTTTTTTTCTCTACTACATTCCAAAAATAGCAATATTGTCAGATTCCCCAATGTGTTGAATGAACTATAAGGTAAATAGACATGGTGTAATCAAACATAACTCAACGAAATACACAGTGTACCTAGTATGAATCACATTTTGTGGTTACAGTTTAAAATTTACATTTTATTAATTTATTTTTTCATATTGATATTTATTTTATTTAATTTTAGTAATACTAACATAATTTTTTTTGTTATATAGGTGGATTATTTTTCGCGAGATGTGATGTTTTTTTCAATGCTACTCATTCTTCTATGATATTGGACTTTGATGTCGAAACTGTGATAAAAAAAATAAGGAAATGGTTCATCAAAGTATATAATCATTATGAAAAGGTAAATTTCTACTACTTATTTAGTAAATTTTGTCTCTATTTTATATAATATTTTTTTGTTAATTTTCATCCCATTTTTATATAATATATTTTTTCAAAAATATTCTTGGATGTAATATTTTTCCATTAATAATATAAAACAAGAAATAAATGAGAGAAAACATTGTTTTTGGATATTGATTTTCAGATAGCCTCGGGTTTCTTGTTATATACAAATGGAAAATTTATTTATTTTATATCTTTTTAAATATGGTTGAAAGAAAAACACACATTACATACACAATTAGTTGTACCTCAATATGATGCATGGTGTGACCGACATGGCTTGAATGGTTTGTTTTTAGTTTTCATTTAACATTTGTGTTCAAAACACAAATCAAATACTCCACACCACAAAAGTGAATTAATATTGTCTCAATATTTTATTAAATCAATCTGTAATTCATTTGTGACATGTAGAAATAAATTGCTTATCATTTAGATAAAAGATGTGCTTCGTATAACTGAAAAAGATCATTATCTTTTTAAAATAACATTTACATTCACATAACATCACAGATTGAAAACTGAGACCGTACACTATTATAGTCATTATAATTATGAAAATTGATTTATAATTCATTATGGTTGTTTAGGAATTAGTCTCAGATCAATGTGGCGCATGATGTAACTGATATGTCTCATAGTGATTTTATTAATATGATATTTTAGTAAAATACACATGTCTTGTACTCAAAAAAATAAAAATGTGTTCATATTGTTTTGATAATTTATTAAAATTATCTATAAGTAAATTGGGATTTGTAAATGGAATCCCTACCTCAATCTGATATATGGTTTGACTAGTATGACTACAAGTGAATTTTTTTTTAAATTGACATCAATTTCACAAAAAAAGTCTAATGATTATCTCAAAAACCAAGAACACAAAACCATATAATTTTGATACTATAAGAAAATGATATATAATTAAATTATAATATATAGTAATCATTCACACCACAATATGATACACGATGTTCCTATAATAACTCAAAGTGCTTGTTATTAGTTTAAAATTGAAATTTTAGTAGAAAATGATTCACACAATGGAAACTAAAAAAATTCATGAATTATATCGAACATTTAGGAAAATGAATGATAATTAAAATGTAATGTGAATAAACTAGTATCTTATCAAACAAACACATGATATGATTGGTATGACTCAAAGGGTGTGTTTCTAGTTCAAAATGTCAATAAGTAGAAAAGGTGGAATACTAAAATATGATAAAATTCATTAGAATTAATTTTATACATTATAAAAAATATCCATATGTAATTTTGGATGTGTAGGAATCATCCCAACCCCAATCTGATGCATATTATGACTATAATGATTCTAAGTGTTTCTTTTATTTTAAAAGTGAAATTTATTTTAGAAAAAATGATAATTGACATACTCAAAATGGGGAAAATGACTTGGTATTGTTTTTGTACTGTAGTAAAATTAATTATATGTCATTTTAAACATTTAGTAATCATTCACACCTCGATGTAGTAAATGATTTTCCCAAAATTACTCCAAGATACCATTATCCATTTAAATTTGGAATTTTTTTTCTAAAAATTCCACTAATTAAAAACAAATAAAATGCACTCAGTTTGTATTGGTAATTTTGGAAAACAATTTCTAAATCCATTATAACATGTCATAAATAGTATCATTTAAAATCCACAAGTTATTTCAAATGTATGAATCAAGGTGAGTGTTTCTAGATTAAACTGACATATTAGTTTAAAATAAAACTGACATTCTCAAAATTAAGGAGATACAGTAAGAATGTTTTTATAATTTATTAAAAGATTCATAAGACATTTGGGATGTATAGTAATAGGCCTCACCTCAATCTGGCATATGGTGTGACATGTACGTCACAAAAAGTTTCTTTTCAAAATATAATTGTAATTTTAATTTATAATGAGAATCACAATGCCAATAATCATCAAACGAGCCAATATTTTATTCTCATCATTATATCTAACATCACATAAATAATTTCCTTATCATTTTTATCTTCATCTAATTTAGTAAAATATCTTATAGACAATGCATAAGTGTGAACAATAAATGGAGTGACGTGCAAGAAGAAACCACAAATCAATCAGATACACAATATTTTGTTTCTAATCACTATTTAGTTTAAAATTAATTGTTTTTGATTAATTTATTTTTTATCATATTACTAAAATTTGATTTTTTCTTAAAAACATGTTTTCTTTTTTAGAGGAAGGGTTTTTATTCTTTTATAATTGTTCATTCTTATTCTACATAATTGTATTTTTTATTATATTTTTGTTGTAAATTAAATTCCATTTAAATTAAGTATTTGTATCAGATTTTACTATTTTGTGGGACTATAGTGTACCATAACATTATAGTCCAGTATAACCCTTTATCAACACTACTAAATGAATTAATAAATGAATGGGTTTTCAGTTTTTGTATTTGTATCGATAAAGGGGACCTTTTTAGTTCTAAATTAAAAAACTAATGAATGATGTCCATTATCAGTTCTTCTAAAACTTATGATGAAATCCCCTTTTTAAATTTTTTTATAGGGTGGATAATATACTATGTATTTTGACTACAATCTAATAGTCTTTGCTATTTTATCACTGATAAAGTCCAATTCTAGCATTATTAATGGCCACTATTATAGTAGTGTTGAGAGAGTTAATTTTGCCTAAATTTTACATATGATGTTCATATCTATACATGAAAGGCTCATGTTATTCACTATCCATAGAGTTGAATGAAATATGATATATTCATCAACCAAGATTGGATATCTCCAATGAATCATGAAATATATGATATGGAAATATCTTATTGAAATACTCTTTTCACAATGGTCACTTAATGTATTTGATAAAGAAAATGTGTAAGAGTGAATGCTATCATGATACGTGGATAGAGAGTATATGTAACGAGATGCATGTGTCTAATGTAAATCACATCAGAACCCTTTTGATATTTATTAACATGTATTATTTCTTAGAGGACAAAAATTTCATATATATATTGATCCAATGATTCAAATTTATTTTAAATGATATAATGGCCCATGGGGTAACACTTATTTGTTGAGATAATAGATATTGTTTTTGAGTAAAAGAGTGGATCCAAAAATATTACAGAGTTAATAAAAAAATTTAATGGGTTTTTTGAAAAGTATTTCAAATAATTTATTACACAATGAATGTAACAATTGGTTTCCATTATTATTTAAGGAGATATTATACAAGTTATTGATATATCTTTACAATTTGTTTTATATTATTCAATATAAAGAGAAATGGATTTATGTTTATTATCTTTTAGTGTAAGTGGTTTATTGAATAAAAAGATTTCCCAAAATCTTGTTTCACAGGATGAATATGACTATATCATATTATATGACAAGGGATATCATAAATCATGTAAATATGATTATTCCATTTCTGATCAGAGAGTATGATTAGTTTATGTCTTAAATTACCATCACCTATATCATAATGGTTGCATTTTCAATAAATGTATCATTGACAAGAAGAATAATAATACATTGAATCCAATGAAATATGATATACATGTGATGCATATATTGGGATTATATTTCTCATAATATTTCATTGGATTATAATAGTTGTGGTTAAACATTTTGTGTTAATATTATATTAAATCATTCCCCAACTTTCTATCATTATTAACTATTTCATAAGATGAAATGTAGAAGAGTTGGTACGTTTATTCATGATATTCTTGAAATTGAAGACACATTTAGTAAGGAAATATAATTATCATTAGATACATGTGTTGTCTAAGAGTTACCTCAGGGTTCCGTTAAAGGGCCTACATCAAAATGATAGAGGTACATTATCTTATCTATTATTAGCTGAAGATATCTGCAACCTAATTCTATCATTCTACAAACTTATTTAAACCACAATGTACTAACATGTTGTGAAGGATATATAATTCCAATCATATATTGAGTGATTCATTTCAACCCAGGGATACATCTAGAAGTGTAATTCAATTTTTTCCACTTTATTGATCATAGTCAACCATAATTAATCAACATAGTCAATATTTTTGGTCATTACTGTTGGTACACATATTATTTAAACAGTTATATATTTCAGTTATTTGAATGTATAATATAATATTTCATGAATATCATGGTATGGATTTTTTAAATACTCTTCCTTCCTCTAATATGTTCTATTAGAAATCTATAAATCCCACAAACAACAACATAGGTTCTCAACTACTCCCCATTACTAATCTCAATCCATTTGGATTTTTTGGTAACCCTTGATCATAAATCAATATTTAGCATTATTACACTTAGGAATGAATATTTATTTTACAATTCTAGGAAAATGTGAGTGAACATTGTAACATCCGGAGTTTTTTTGGCATAGTTTGAAAACATATCCCCTTTTCATATTTTTAAATTGGTTGGTATTCTAATTTTTCTCGATCATTAGAACATAATTATGAGTTTTCTATTAACCATATATCTTCATTTTATATGGATTTAGAGGACATGAAGGTGCATTAGTTTTTCCGTTGGGTTTTGCGAGCATCGAATGCCCGAATGAATATTTAGGATGTTGTAGGTTGAGGAGAACAATTTGGGGTAAACCGTGCGGCCACTCTTAGAAAACCGTGCAACCCAGTTTTCAATAGCTGCATGATTATTTAAACAATATGGATTATGAAAAATGGTAATGAGTGAATCTTTAATTTCTTATAGAGGAATTTTTCATGGATTGCATATGGTAATGGAAAACAGTGTACAAGGGACATAGGTAGTTCCTCTTTGGTAGTACCTCAATATTGTATCCCACATGATATCCTCATGATTTCGAAAACCATACATGTTAACCATGTGACCTCTTAAAGGGAAGAAATGAAATTTTTCCCCTCTCATTATTAGTCATTTCTTCACATATTCTCTCTTTCTTCAATTATGGGTCTTGCAACTGTAATGGGGAACTCTTATCCTCCTCTCTTCCAAGGGTATGAGTTATCTCACTTAGTAGACCATTGTTCTTCAAGAATATTGTGGCGTTGAATCTATCTTGGTATGTCTATCCTTAAGCATTTTTCATTTATTTTTTTCTCTTGCCTCATGGATCACTAAATCCATTGGAATAATATTTACCAATTTTTAGGGAGGTCGAATGAAATATTGATTTCTTCAAAACTAGTTGACGTTAGATGCTAATATAGGTTGTTCTTATGTCTACGAATATAAGTTAGGGTGTTTGTACCTATATTCATGTTTTCACAGTCATTTTGGTGGTGCATATTTTAGGGATTCGTTGGATAGATGAGAGAGACCCTAATAAAATTGATTGTTTAATGTTAACATAATTATATGAACATATGGGATATCATTCGACATACCCAGTCCTTTTTAACTTTTACAGGGGAAGGTTCGAGGTTATCGACCACCTGGGTACTTATGTTATAGTGTGTTCCTTATACTAATTAAATAGTTTTTTTACATTGAGTTGTGTAGTCCAATTACATTTAATTGTTATGTTATATTGAAGTGATTTATATATGTTAATGGTTTTTTATATAATACTGAGATCCATTGGAACATGATTGGATTCATCAAATGTTTGAAATGGAGATGACAATTTGGAATTTAGGCAACGTGATCATCAAAATGGGCTTGGCCTAGTTTACTTGGTTGATGTGATCATTGATTGGACCACATGGTCTTTAGTTGAAGTGCATATATCTTCATGGTGAGGTAATGGCTTGTGATATTAGATGGTATGTCCATCAAATTTGAGATAAATGGTCCCATGAGCTTGATTTGGCAATGTCAGTGTGGAATAGGTACTATTTTGGTGATTTCCGCACAACTGTGATGGCCAAAGCGCCGCATGGAGTCATGTGAACATTAGTGGAATCTGTTTTGAGGTGTTTTGAGAACTTCTGTGGTTAGAGTCACATAGTATCATTTATTAGGTAATAGTTTTTGGGGGTTCATTCCTTAGAATGACATAGGGATGGTGAGGGGAAATTAGATGAATGCATTGAGGATATCGATTGGGGTATGATGCTCATTGTATTTTTACCATTTGGTCATGAAATGTTTTTGTGTATGAGAATCATAGTTCTTTGGGTGTTGTTCATTTAGGCAATGGTTGAAAAAATTTTAGAACTACTATCATTTTACCTCTCAAATTTGGTATTTGAGCTGAGGGGTGGTTTTGATTTAGAGTTTTAGGAACTGTGTTCCTATTTTCTTGGGCGATCCTATCACGAAACCAATACGATCACCTTCTAAAATGGTACCAATCCAGGACCACGACATGTCCCGAATGGAATTCCCAATCCCCATGGGTTAGCACAAGTTATTAGGTATGATAAACTGAAAATTGAAAATATTTTCTGAGAGTTTGTAAACATAAAGTAGGAAATGAATAAAATAAAATGTATCTAGATTTTTCAGAACAAATCCTCATTTATTAAATATATGAATTTAATTTAATAACATAAAAAATGATCAAAGACCATTAAAATGTTAAAAACCCGACATGACATCCCAATGACCTCCACATGTCAAGAGGTACTTACCTAAATCCATTTCCACAACACTGCATCATGTTGGACCACTAAAACCCAAACCATAGGCACATAAGTTGTCCCAAAACATGCGGCAACAAAATTAGAATGTCTAAATACACCCAATGGTGTATGTATGGTATATGAAAATTCCCAGTAGGATTAAACCTCTATGAAATTCCATGTGATAAACACTCATACATGAAAAGCATGAAAGTTTTCAAAAACATGAAATTCAAGTTACAATTTCTAAATGATGCAACATTAATAATTAAAACCGTTTTCATGTAGGATATATTAAAGAATCAAAACATTTAAATAAAATGATAAAGATACTAAAATTACAAGCCAAACATATCTTCTTCCAACGTTAAGAGTAAATCATCTAATGAGCACAAGCAATAAGAAATAAACCCTATGCACTAGCTCACTTTGGGTCCCAGGTACCTTGTATCTCGGTGAGAGTCACCATCAGAATATTCGTTCTCTTGCACAAGTAACTAATAGGTAATATATAAATAACACTTTGGTCCCCAATCATCATCATCATCATCTTATTTTAGAATTATTTTTAATCATTAATATTTCTACTTGAATCTGAGGCATAACCCAACATGATCACTAGAATACTAGTACACATCCACCCACCTTGATACTCAGGTTTTCTTATTGTGATCAAACAATTTCTAAAAGAAATAAAATAAAAATTTCACATGTTGATACCTCTTCCACATCACACATCAACCAAACATCCCACATGTACATCACACAGTCGCATAATCCAATTTTTCATTCTAACTAATTTTGAAATATAACTGACACGAAATAGTCCACAAAACAATTTTTATATCTTTCACAATTCAACACATCCTTTAAAAATTTTGTAAAATAATTCCCAATATACTAAACATAAAAAAACATCCCAATCAAATGTAACATAATACCCTTTTAGTATAAAAATAAATCCATTTTTCACATCACAGTCACACAAAACAGCCCACATCATGTTCACGTCATATTAACATATCAGTAATTTCGTTAAAATTTTTAGTAAAACATTTAAATGAAGATACAAATCACATGAAAACCCTTTTAGAATTTAAATTATATCCTTTAAAAATATACAAAATCCATTACAGTTTTCCAATGTGGATTCTTCTCTTACATAAATAATTAAACCATTCAAATCTTTCATAAAACAATTATAATGAGTATACCCATGTTTTGGATATAAAACTCATTTAAAAACCTTATTTCAATGAAAAAATTACACTAATACCAATACAAAATAGAATTTTCATTCCTTTAATGATTTAAAAATCAACTCTCAGGTATTATAAAATCATGTCGAATAATATCACCAAATATGAACATGAAAACATACCCATTTTTATAAAACACTTTCAAGAGGCATGGCATGGTTTCACACAAAAACCCCATTCAAAAACCCTATTTCGAACCCAATGGCAGACAAATACCCCACCAATTCAGAATTGTAATCCCAAAAAAGATTTAATAATCCAATTTCATATGTTATAAAATACACCCAAATAATACCCCAAGAGTTACAGAAGAAAAACACCCCATTCCAAGCTAAAATGAAAAAATAAAAATAAAATGGTAACAAAATAAATCATAAATAGTTTTCTCACCACACACATTATATGATGAATATGAGAAATTAGTAAATAAAATACGATAAATCATCATAAAATGGTTACAAATGGAATCACCTACCTTTTCGTGTCGAAACCCTCAAAACATTATTCAAAACATAAATTGCACCACCACCGCACCACAAGGGGGAGAAAACAAACCATGAACCACAATATTTTACCAATAGATAAAAAATTGAACCCTAGTTTTGAACCCAAAATTTGGGACATTTTAGATCATCATGAAAGTGGGGTGAAACCCTAAGAAAAATAGAAGAAACCAATAAAGAATAACATAAATTAAACAATCTTGAAGAATCCCCCCAAATCCACCGAAGGAAGAATCTCAATGAAATCATAACTGATTATTAAGATCTAATAACGATTACGTGTTTATGTGGGGACAGAAATGGGGTAGAATGTGTGAAAACTGATTTTTTAATGAAAGAATAAAATCACCATCTAAGATATGAACGATTTGAGAATCCCTGAGACTTTTCACCATAGTATGTGATCCAATGATCTCCAAAGCTGTTAAATTAATAATGAGCAAGAACCACGAGGGATTGGATTTCTGTGGGTGGTGGAATCACTGAAAAAGAGAAAAAAATTAATGAGATATTGAAATTTTAAAAATATAATTTAATGTAGGAAATTGTCTAACTGGATGGACCAAAATAGTAATAGAAAACTCAAATCCAACTTTATTATAGATTTTCATTTTTTCCAAATTGATATACTGATTTTCTTTTACAAAGGGGAACCAATTGGGAAGTGGAATGGGTGTAAAATCTTGAAAAACGAAGGTGTTATAAAAGTAATAAAATTTATTTTCAAATGGAAAAATGGGCTCACACATTAGCCGATATTTTCAAAACACACCATTTCCCCTAAAATGAATTGGAAACCTCAAAAAAAGAATTTAAATTAAATAAGAAATACCATTATATAAACTCATGGGTCTAACAATTATCCCATCCATAAAACATTATGCTCTCTGAATGTGATAGCATGACCAAAGGAAAAAAACCAAAACTAACCAAATGGCCAAAATGGGATCTATTGCCACATTTCACCCACCTGCAAAAGGCCAAAACAACTCCAGTTGATCAATCAGGGAAGGAATTCTCTCACCAACATAATCATCCACCACTTCCTGAAAAGATTTGGTATATTCTGATTTTATCTCAAAATAAAAACCGTCCAACACTATCCAAAAAAGATTCCAACAATTTACACAATCGAACAATAACAACGAACAAGGTTACACATACCTTAGACCATTGGGTTTTATCCACTCTCTACATTTATACATGAATATTTTATGTAGTTAGTTAGCTCAGAAAAACACTACATGCACCAAGATAAGGCCTATGACAAATCTGAGTTACTAGTATGAGGATACACAAAAGATCTCCCCACCGTAAGAGGCAACACAAAGTTTTCCAAGACCGAATAGTGACACCAACAGGGGGAGTCCCAAAAGGACTTCCCTGTACAAGGGTCAGACCTCTATTAAAAATTTCCAACGGAACATACATGAGAAGAATAGTCAGTCTCCCCACCATAACAACCAACCATCTTAACCGACCAACGTGGGCCGACACTGAACGAACCTAAATTTAATGAATTGAGGGGTGCACAATAAATATGCATAGTTTGAGAAATCATGTGATAACCATGTGGATCCTTAAACATGTATTGTTTTCTAGAGAATGGTTACTAATAAGCTTGTGAAAAATGTGTGTTGAACCTATCTAGCCAAATTCCAAACCATACTGAAAAAATCTCAATGTTATCCCGAGGGGAAAAGAATGACATTGAGAGATAACATAGTCATGAGCTCCTTCAAACTGTTTCCATCGAACAGGAACTACAATATCAAGATGAAAACATCATTGGTTTAAACTATTTTCCATATCTTATACTGAGGATATGACTTTTTAAAAGGTTTTAAATGACCCAAGGATTTACCCTAACTACAATATAGCTTCTCTTAGGGACCTATGGATGGAGTTCAAATGATTGAATCCTCTTTGGCCTCAAATATACGCTTTACAGAACCATAAACTAAACATATATTTTTGGTTCCATGAAAACAATACCCTAATCCTAGATGGGATCACTAAGACATAACACATTCAAAACACACATTACCTTACCCCCATTTTATGGAATCAAGGGATTATAAAAGGCACAAAAACATCACACCTTGTTTCATCTGATGAGAAAAAACATATGGAAAGCACACATATAATCCACGTCCTCTAAAACAGAGGTTTTTGAAGTTTTCCCATAAGTGACATACTATCAACAAATCAAATACTCTCATTGGATTTCATGAACTTCACATGTACAGTAAAAAAGAACACGAACCCATAAGGAATCACCGAATGTGACCACTACGACTGATAGAAACAATACATGGAAGGATGCCTTTTTCGAATTCCACTAACATCATAAAATTCTATGAAGTATTCATAATATCCGCTCATGACCATATTTCCTAAACTGGTGGTTTAACATAAACCCCTGCTTCAAAGTCACATTGATGGACCTAGAGACCTTCTTGGACACCATCCTGATACACATCCAAACTAACGACCCCATACCACATCCACCTTAATTGATTCAGGTAACTTAAGAAACTATCATCCCTTTCAACCTTCCAAGAGAAATCTCTATCTACAATAGGTTCCATAAAATAATGAATGGAAATTGTGTAAACTCAATCTCCCATGCTCAATATAAGGGTTCCTTATATTTATCAACTGGAGGATTTTCCAATTGAAAAACAATATGAGTTTCACTTCAAACATGCACTAATCCTTAATGTTGTCTTACCTTATCAATAGAAAGAACCAAAGGTCCCAACGATGCTAGTAAATTAGTCGATACATGCTTAAAATAAAAACCAAACACGTGAGGGGAACCACTGTAAAGGATTCCAAATCATTTCTTCGAAGAGACCACAAACTAGCCCTTCAACTCACCTTACTGACCAAAAGGAAACCCAAAAAACAGTTCAAACAAAAAAGGTTCTTAGAATTAAAACATCCCACAATATCAAAATTTTAAAAAATTCATAATAAAAACAATCCAAAACATGTCATCAATACATCTTGTTTTCCTTTGAAAACATTTATTTGAAAACAAAAGGTTCAACAGTAGGAAATTCCACAAACGGTACCCCATGGGCCTCACAGAAGCATGATTATGTGTGACACTAAGTACCCTACTTTTATCCATCCCAACACTCATCCATTCATTCCATTAACCATCCATCACCCTATATAACCCCATTTATGTTTTTTCTCATAGAAATATCAAAGGTTAAAACAAAAAGTCATTCCACCTTTCAATACCAAAACAATAAACAAATACTTCATTTTTCTCAAAATGGCTAACCACAAAATCAAAATACCAAACAATCAAGTGAATACTCTCTTTTAAGTCATATACAACAATTTCAAAACATCTCATCCCAATAAAATACCATTCAATTGTTTAGAAAACACAATTGTGAAAACTATTTCAAAACCAACATTAACATAATTTTGTGCTTTCAAAAGAGGTGTAAGCACTCCATTTTACATTTCATAAATGTTCCACCATTTAAAAAATCAATCCATTCCTTCTTTATTAAAGAATCATTTCATAGAAATATTTCACTTCATAAAACCAAGTCTTTTTTTCCTTTATAACCAAACATCGAGACAAAAAAGTTAATGAACACAATACATTGCAAGAGGAAACTAGTTTAAGTGGATGACTTGGACATATTGTTGGAGGACATATGCCAATCACATCATCATCACAGAGATTTCACTATAGAAATATCCCATAATCGACATGGCTGGCTAGGACCTACGAGCTCATTAAGACCATTGACCCAACTCTCTTTTCATTTCCATAGACCATCATCAACCAAGAAAAAAAAGAATCAAACAAATCCCAACATACCATGGTGAATCTAATATTGTCATGGTGTTTGATGTCCAGATAAATTACCCATAACTAGAATGTAATGTCTTGATAGTCCCAAATCTAGACTATCCTGATTGTTACCTATATTATATAACATAATAGAACAAACCTCCTCTAATACAATTTTGTCACAAAAAAATTTAGTCACCCTCTAAATATCCACCAAACCTAGCCCACAACAATGACTGAAGGGTATTACTTATCACCAAGAGATTGAATAACTTCCCAAGTATATGAAAATGAAATTTGGAAAACTATTTACATGAGTTTATAAACAAAAAATAGCAATCAAATCTAATAAAACAAATCATGTTTTTTTTCAAAAAATGTTCTTTAATAAAATTATAGAATTTAATTACACAACTTAAAACAATGTGCAATAACCATTACTATTTTACAAAAAATATATATAAAATCCCACGAACCTCTGTATGGTATGAGGCACCGCCCATAATCCATTTCCACAACACCTCATCATGTTGGACTACTAAACACGAACAATTGGAACAAACGTTGTACCCAAACCTGTGGAAACAAAATAAGCAAGTCTACTTACCCTAAAAGGTGTAAGTAGGGTGTGTTCCAAATCACAGCAGGATATCACCACTAAGATATTTCATGTGATAATCATTGAAAGGCGAAAAGCATGCATCTTTTAAAAAACATGAACTCCTAATTACAATTTCTATAATATGTAACTATTAAAATTAAAACCATTTTAAAGTGGGCTATTTTTAAGAATCAACTCTTTAAAAAAAATACAAAGCTATTGAAATTTCCATCCAATCATAGATCATGCTGGCTGTAAGTGTAATGCATCTAATGGGAACAATAAATAGGAAATAACCCCTAGGGACTTGCTTATTGTGGTTCCCATGTACCTCATATCTCAGTGAGAGTAAGCATCCTGATATTTGTTCTTGAGCATGAGCCTCTTGTAGAGAACATAAAAATAACCTACTGGTCCCCAAATATCGTCATAACATAGATTAGTTAGTGTTTTATTTTTCAATCTAGCAATGAGAAACTGAGGTCAATCCCCATGATATCTATAGAATACAATTACAAGTCCACCCACCTATATACATGGGTTTCTCTTTTTTCCTCAAACAGGTTCAACAATCCATGAAATATAACTTGAAAGTCAAAATACCACTTCCAAATCACACATCATACAAATAGACCACATGTACATCAAACAATAACATCATCCCCTATTTCATTCAAATGGATTTTGAAATCTAACTCACACAAAAATAGCCTACAACACATTATTCATATCATTCACAATTCAAAAAACCCCTTAACAATTTTATAAAATCATTCCCAAGATTCTAAACAACCCATTATCACCCACTCAAATGTTACCAAATTACATTTTCATAATTAAAATCCATTTTTCAGATCACACTCACACAAAACATCCCACATCATATTCACATCACTTTAACATTTTAGTAATTATGTTAAACATTTTTATAAAGCAATTACAAGAGGATACACATCACATGACAACCCCTTTCACATTTAAAATGGATAATTTCTAAATAATCTCAATCAAAAATATTTTTCCGATATTGTTTCACCTCTTTCATAAATCATTAAAATATTCAAATCATTCATAAAAAAATTCTAAGGAGTATACCCCAGCTTTGCACATATAACCCATAACAAAACCATCCTTCAAAGAAAAAAGCACACTAATACCAATCCAAAACAGAATTTAAATCCCTAGAGTGATTTAATAAACCACTCATAGTTATTATAAAATCACATTGGTTAGTAACACAAAATATGCACATGAAAACACACACATTTTCATAAAACAGATTTAAGAGGCATAACATGGTTTTTCACATAAAACCCATTCAAAAAACCTCTTTCAAACCTAATGAAACACCAAGACCTTAAAAAATCATAATTCTATTCCCAAAATAAAATTTAAACCAATTTCATATGTTATAACATACACCCAAATAGTACCTCAACAGTTACAGATGAAAAACACCCGTTTTCATGATAAAATTCAACTTTCAATTTAGATGATTAACCAAATAAATTATAAACATTTTTTTCACCACAAAAATCATATGAGGAATAAGATGAATGAGTAAATTAAATATTAAAACTCATCATAAAATGGTTACACATGGAATCACCTAAATTTTTTTCGAACCACCATAACATGGTGTGAAACATCAACTGCACCACTGTCACACCACAAGGGGGTGAAAAGCAACCCTAAACAACAATATTTGACCAAAACGATAGCAAATCAAACCCGAGGTTATTACCCTAACTTATCAAAATTTTAGAACATCATGATTGGGGGAAGAAAACCTACAGTAAATGGATGAATCCAAGAAGGAATCACTTACTCTGAAAATCATTGAAGAAATCACCCCAAAGCCCCAAAGGGTCGAATCTCCCAACAACCAAAACTGATAGGTAGTCTCGAATGATGGTTAGTAAGTTATGTGGGGACTTAAATGGGGGATAAATAGTGAAAATTGAATGGGTTATTAATGTATTATTTTACATTATGAAATCTGGATGATTTAGGAATCCTTGAAATTTTCACCCTCATACGTGATCCAAATGGGCTCAAAAGTGCCGAAACAGATATTGAGAGCGAGCCTTGGGTTTTTTGGATTTTGGTGGGAGTTTTAATAACTGAAAAAAAGTACACAATAAATGATATATTTAAAAATTGAATAAAATTAATGTAGGAAATGAGATTATAGGCTAGCACAAAAAGTAGATAAAAACCCCAAATCCATCATTATTATGGATTCCAATGGGTTTTAAATTGATATGGTGGGTTTAATATACCCGTGGGAGAAAATTGGGATGCAGAATGCATAGAAAATTTTAAAAAATAATTGAGTTACAAATAAATAAAATTTATTCTTAAATTTAAAAATTGCCTCATAGTCTTGCCATAATTTGGAAAACAGTCCATTTCCAAAATAAATAAATGGTAAATCTCCAAAAAAAGAAAGAATATAAATTAAATGACAAATAAATTTATAACAAGTCATGTTTCCGATATATCATTTGGGGGGGTTTGTGATATCCCTTGAGACATGAGGTATCAGTGGGCCCATGGTGCTAGTTACATTGGAGGTGGAACATGACGGTTAACATGGGACTATTTGAAATCCATGGAAACCTTGTTCAATGGGAAAAAGATCAATTCATCTTCAGTGAATCTGGTATTGGTTGATGCTCGTGACAACATCTTAGTAGTTTTTGATCACATGAGAAGATTTATTATTTTATTAAAATTTAATTACATTTTGTCCTTATTATATTACACACTTGATTAAACACTTATGTATGGTATGTACTGTAGGGTCCTACACTATTGAGAGTCTTTATCACACACTACTTGATCCCTTTGGGATGCAAAATTTTTAATTTTAAATTTAGGTAATGTTCTACGATCATGAGATAGATCATATTGGTTGTTTAGCATGGGATGTTGGCATAGGGTCTAAAGGTTTTACCCTTAGTTGGAGGTTCTTTTTGGAATCCCATTCCTTTTCATAATGCTCATTATATATATAGTATGTTCTTCCAGTGGAAACCATCATATTTAATTGTATTTTACCACCTATTATAGGTGCATGATTAGTTATAAATCAATGTTTGTATTATTATTCATATCTACTACTGATGTTGTATATTGATTCTGATGTTGTCTGATATTGAATGTGCTTCTCCCAATTGTGGGAATGGTTCGAGTATGTCGAGTATTAATTTTCACAACATGTTATATGTATATATATATAATCATACCATCATATAATCATTATCATAGGGTATAGCCTTCCCAATATTATCTATTAACACCCTCACTACTACTCTTAAGCCTTTGGATTCCGAGATGGCATGCCTAAGGATAGTGAAACCCGGTCCGAAAGCACTTTTCAAGTGGAAACTTAAGTCAGGGATGCTACAAAATAGTATCAATAGTGTTTCATTTACATCCTTTATTTGTATTTTTATCTGGGATATGGAATATTTTATATTTGGGTGTTGTGAAACAGGGTTAATATCACATGGTTGGGTGTCTGCAGCCCTGTTCAAGGGGGACGATCCATGTTACCAAGTGCATTTATTAATAATCTATTTTTCTTCTATGATATTTTATTTAATGTCCACCAAGAGTGGTGCATATGGAATTTGAATGATTACTTTTCATTACATGTGTCCTTATCCTGGTATGGAATGGAAGGAGTATCGAACCCTTGGAATGATATGGAAAGGGGTATTTTTTATGTTTTTTATAAAATCATATGCTTTATTTTAGGCACCTAGGATATTAATTTAGATATATATATATATATTCTTGTCTGATGATAAAAATTCCTTATGATATGTGATATAGCCATGGATATTACAAGGGATGGTAGGTATTGCGACATGGGGTGATATTGATCACCAGATTGAGCAATTTGGATTTATGTTTGATGCATTATGGTTTTCAAGAGGGGAATAGACTAGATATTGTTTGAAACATGGCTCTGTTGATATAAGGTAAGGTGGACATGAGGCTCGGATTATCTTGTGGCATGGTTGTGTTGGAGAGCGGTAAGGGTAGTAAGTTGATGTTTCATGTTACAACATTCATTATATAAGATAAATATTTATATTAGATGGGTTTTCTGACTGTGTTAATGGTATTCGGTATATTTCCTACTAGAAGGATCATATAGAGCATCAGGTATGCAAGGACAATGTGTTGCGGCTGCACAAGTAGGTTAAGACCCTAGCTAGCCAATCAAAGTAAGTATTGTATCATGAAAAAGTTCAATTGCGATTATAATATCTACCAAAAATTAATGTGTTTAGGTCGTGGATGGATGAGAAGCTCATAGTGAACATGATAAATTTGATATAGGGTTTTGAAAACGGATCTCAAGGTTCCAAACCCTTCTTGTATTTTCTGACATGGGAGTTTCAACAACATCACCATCTATTGTTTCATGTTGTCGGTGGTTCACGGGTGTCTGAGAATTGGTTTGAGGCTATAAATATTATTTTTGTGTATCTATATATGCCTCTGGGTGGGGGGTCAAGTTGGAAACATATATGGTCAAACAAACAGCAATGAACTCGTGCAATGTATAGGTATATGCATTCAATCATGAGGGATAGTGTTGGATGGACATTGAGGGTTGGTTATTTGATAAATTTTTTCCCATAAATGTTAAGGGAAGAGATCGATTGATATTTATTATTCCTGTTATAAGGTGAAATATTTTCCATGGATTAGGATGTGAGGTTCACTGAATTGTGTCTTTTTTCACCTCATATGGTGATCTACCAAACCATGAGGGTGATGTGTTTTAAGGAAGGTTTAAATCATTCCATTTGGATGTAGTTGAACATCTTCATGATGGATCATTTTATAGGAGGTAAAATATAAGATCATATCTGATGGAAATTGAATGGAATTTTCTTACTCGAGATAGATGATATCATTCGGTGAAAATAGTGCTAATGCTTCATATCGAATGATGAAAAACTAGGATGAGTTTTACCTAGGTAGTTTGGCCATGCACTTGTGAAAACCACCTCATAGTGGGACTTCAAAATTGTGCTTCTAGATTGTAACAACATGACACATACCAACTTAGAGACAGTGGCCTCCAAAGGGTTTTGTGAATGTGGAATGGTCAGGTGTCCCAATAGGTTATTCAATACTACATTTGGTTAGCGGGACAATACGGTTTGGGGTAGAATAAGGGTTCTGAGATCGTAACTGTATTTGTACCAGGTGATGGTAGTAGAGATTCAATTACACTAAGAGGTCTTGGGAGAGATTGTGGTACCCATCAATGCGGTATGTGGCTAGTGTATCACTGGATGGATGCCTGGATTCAGGCATTAGAGAATCTTGCCATGTGCACACTATAGAGATGATAAGTGCTCAGCAGGGTATTGAAATGTGGATAGTTAGAGGTATGAGAAGGGGGTGGATATGATTTCTATTTTATTGGACATTGAGGCATGTTCATTTTAGGTGCATGAGGTTAATGGGATATATATAGGTACTGAAAAAACATTGGTTAGTTGGTTGGAAACGGTTTAGGTGAGTTATATATATATGAGGTGCATTGCACTAGGACATGTTTGTGAGCATCAATGGATGGGTGTTTTTTGAGGAGTGTTAGAATCACGACATCAAGGAGGTGAAGGTTACCTGATATGAATAAGCATATGGGAATAATATTAATGATTTGTTGTACTAGGGTGTGAGGCTTTTGGAATATTTTGATCATTTTATGAGATGTATGTCCTCAAAATTTCCATGTGTGACAAGTGTACATGGAAGTAATCGATGTAATGTGGAATTATGATGGGTTTTGGGGATGAAATATGAGAACATTATGAGGTGTATGAGTGATTGTATATCATGGGTGGATATTTTTTTCCTTGTATGGTTGAGGTACCATCTGTTTGGTGAGCTTTGACATTGGATGAGATTGGGGTAGGCCACTCCTATGGTGGAGAGCCCCTTTAGGTAGTTTCCATATGTCCTTTAGACTGGCGTAGTCTGAGTTATTTTTTTACCAGAATGGTTATGTTAAATAACATCATTGGGTTTTGTTTTATATCACGGGGTAATCTATGTTATGGTTTTTAGATTTTAGTGTCTCAGGTTTTTGAATGGTTCGAAAACCACTCCATTTTTAATCTTTTGGAAATAGAGGGTTTCTATGTTTCTTTTTTTATCATCAAATCCTTATTTTTAGTTTCCCTTCATTCTTATATCTTATATTTTCATTGTTTTAGATGAATTTAAAGGTCCTTTGGTGTTCGATTGGGTTACCGGTATGTTGATGGCACGAATGACTATTTTTGAAGTTGCGAGTTGTGGTGGATAGTTGGGCTAAATCATTTTTCCTCTAAAAGATATCAATGAATACCAATTCTATATAGATTCATAGTTCCTAAAAAAACGCATTAGGGGGGAACACATTAGTTAATGAACCTCTACATTTTTTTGTAAAGGGCTTTCAGATGACCTGCACTCAACAAGTGAAAATCAGGCACAAGACGCATGGGAAGTCCCACATAGGCAGTACCTCAACACTGTAGCCCACTTAATTTATAAAGTGTTTTAAAATTAAAACAACATAATCATGTGCATGTAAAAGGGGTGAAAATTTTGTTTTTAACCACTATATATTTCTCATTTTTTCTATTATTTTACCCCATTATTCTTATATGAGTTTCACAACATTAAGGAGGAACCCTCATCCTTCAATCTGGCTAGGGTTTGAGATATCTCCCACATTCAAGATCCATTCATAAATCTGTTTGTGGAATTGGATCCATATCAGTATGTCTATCATCAACCATGTCCCATTAATTCTTTCCTCCACCTCCCAGAACACTAAATTTTATGGAATTGTTTTTACATATTTTCATGATGTTTGAATGAAACACAGATTTCATCAAAACCGGTTTGATTTAGTCGATAATATAAAACATACAAATGTCTATGATTCCAAGGTCGGTGGTACATGCCTTTCTTCTTGTTATTAATTCAGATAGGGGGTATCTTTTATCAAGTCATTGGGTAGAAGAGTGATCCCCTAAAAAATTGAGTGAATAATGTTAATTTAACATTATGAACATAATAGATGTTGTTGGGAATGAACAACCCTTATTCACTCGTGAAAGTGTCAACCACTTAGGTTGTAACTCCAAGGTGTGTTGTTCTTATTGATTAAATTTTTCTATTTAATTTTATTTGTACAATTAAATTAAATTGAAGTGATATATATATATATGATTTGTTTCAGATGAACTACTAAGATCTATGGGATCGTTACTAGATTTACCCATGTTTTAAAATGGTGATGTCCATTTGGATTTGAGTCGATGTGTTCATCATGATGGGCTATGTCCAGTTTATAAGGGTGATGTGATCCCCTGTTGGGATACATGGTCATCATTTTAGATTGAATAGCAATAATTTTGAAGGCATTTCCCATGATATTTGATAGCATATTCATCATATTTGTTTGACATGGTTGTTGGGGAATGAGAATCCAGAGTGTGTGTAAATTAGGTACTATTTTGGTGATTTCTGCTAACCAATAATGTCGAATGTTACACATGGTGTTGTGAACACATAGATTCAATTAGTGATGTGGTGGTTTTGACCACACGTATGGGTAAAGGTCCCCAATAACACAACATCTGTAAATTGTATGGGGGTTATTTCCATATAAATATATGAAGATGGAGAGGATCCATTGGATGATAGGATTGAAGTTATTAGTCGGGGATTAGGTTTTTCTTATTGAGTTTGTTGTACCAAGACTATTTTTGGAGCATGGGGATCATCATTCCCCAGTACATTGTGCATAGAGTAGATGGAATTTACTATTTGAGGCCTGGTATCAATGTGCATCAGAATGTTGTGTTTTGAGCCGACACATGATTTTGTGAATGAGTCTCTAGGACTATAGTTTAATTTTCTTGTGCATGTATTTGGGAGGATTGGGATATCCTTTGTCACATTTGGTGTTGGGAGTCACATGGTTCCAGTAGACATTTGTGGTGGATCTTGAGGGTCCACCAGGGCCTATTTAACTGTAAGGGATTCCTTGAGCCATGTGCTATGTATATACTACTCTTTAATGATTCTAGCATTGGTTGATGTAGGTGACTCTTTCCAAGTAGTTGTTGATAAATAGAGAACCATTCTTGATTTTAAAATGGAATGATATGTTTTATTAATTAGATTAAACACCATCTTAAACACATATGTATGGTGCACACAATTCGATGGTACCCTACTATGACTTGTTCTCACAACCCTACTGGGACCTTCTGAATGAATGTAGATTTATGATTTTATGTTAACATAAAATTGCAGACTCATGAGCAGAATCATAGTGTTTTTCCGCATAGGGGACCTTGAGGATCATTCCTCTCTTAGAGTTTCCTTTTGGTTACCCATTCAGATTCAGTAAGATTATGATATATGTATATATTGCGGTTATCCAGTTATTACCTTCCTATTTAATTGTATTTTTCGACCTATTAAGGAAGAATTCGTAGCTATAAATGAATGATTGGATTGTTATCTATTTCTACAACTAATGAGGTATATTTCTTCCACTATTGTCTGATATTTAAGGTTATTTTTCAATGGGTGGGTCTTGTTTGTGTCTAATGAGTCTTTATTTCCATAGCATGTTATATATATAGTCATAACATAATATTATCATTACTAGAGGTTCTAGCCTCCAAACTATTACCTCTTTACCCCCACACTGCTAATCAGAATCCTTGGGCATTTTGGGAGGCATGCCTAAGGCCAATGTCACCAGCCCCAGAAGAACTATTCGGGTGGTTAATCGGTTTGGGGATACCAAAAACTCGATGTATTTAAAAAAATATTCAATATAAATTTCATGTTGTCCATTAGAAAAACATAAAAAAAACTTCTTCACCCCACTTGTACCCAACAGAGATAATCAAAGTTGAATTATAGTATTTCCTCATTATTGAAATAATAATTCAACATGTAGAGAAAATTATCCTATGTATATTATCAACAAAATTTCAAAACTGTTCAAAAATCACACAACACGAATATTGAACTAATATATTAACCATTTCAAAAACTAGTTATATGTTAATTTTCCCCCTAAATAAGAATAATATCCCTCCCCTATTAAGTTAATTATATATATTTGGATTCACCCCCTATACTATTTTTCTCTCTATTTATTAACACATAAAAATATTACCATAATTGGATTTAAATATTAATTCATAACATTTATGAAAAACTCTATGAAAATAATTTATATAGGGGGATCAATCACCATTTTTTATCTTTAAATGTATTGAGGTAGATCACCTTGAAACAATCAAATTTTCTGAAATGTATCATTTGGATGAAGTTTATTTAACACATAATATATTTTATCATTATATGGAACATAATATACCATCAATAATTATTTCTATAAATATTACATGATGAAGTGGTATTTGATATCAATATTCATTGATTGAGATTACTGAAATCGTATCTTTGATATATTGAAAAATATATGATAATTAACACCCTAATGTAGTAAAAAATATTACATCAACCTTGTTATAGTACAATTGCTTTCTATTCCACATATGTGGGGATTTTTAATGAGTTGAATCAGAATACATCCACATGTTAGTAATTAGGGTCACAAAACATTTAAACATTATATATTATGAAAATTTACATTCTCCTAAAAATTAAACTCCAACATATGTATACATTATATCATTTACACTTGCTTCCCAATATGTGTCAGTATACCCCAATAGATCAAGCCCTCAAATATTTTCCTATTTTAACCCATAAATCAGGATGATTTTCATATATTTGACTATCCAATTTACATTTATATGATGTGAGTCCTTGGATTCATTTTTAAATATTGTAGAAAGAGTTTTAGAAAATGTTATATATAATAGTAAATATAACATGCTTGGTAATCACCAAATTAGATTTATAAAATCGCTTGATTCATCTTTATTTCCTTCTATATGACATTATATCATGATTCACAATTAAATTGGGATATGAACATTATTTATTTTCTCAATACCAATCTTTTTTAGATGTTCCTGTGATTATTTTTCTCGGGATATGAAAATATGATTTTACTTATGCTAAATTTTAATTTCGATGAACTTATTTATCTCACATGAAATGTGAATCTCAAACAACTTCTTTGTCACCATAGAAAATAACCCACAAAAATATTCATCGTTTAAATAAATGTATATATGAAATACATATAAGATAATAGACAGAAATTCCACTTAATATTTAATGGTATAGTGGTTTTTATCATCTATTACTTTTCTTGAACATGAACACCATCAGGTACAGATAATGGTTTGAATTCAATAAAAATATTGCTTATTTTAATTTATATAATTCTTTCTTTGGGATGAAATAATATCTATTATTTTCACTAAGAAATATTACTTCAGTTTTCTCAATATAGTCCTCCTCTTCCAACTATTAATTAAAGAAGTATGATTACCCCTCCATTTTTAAAAATCAATGTCTTTAGTTAACTATAAATGGAAGAAATTAAAAATTGTTTTATATGATAGAAAATACAATGAATGTATTATCAAAATATATTCCTTTAACATATGAATATCCATTTCTCATGCTCCTTTATATTTTTCTAATCAATACATCTTCTTTATTAAATTTTTAGAGAACACCCACATTATTTTAATAAAATTATTATTTATTTGTTTGGGTTCCAAATCTAAAGAATAAATCTAATCAATATTACATAAAACAAATTTCATATCTTTGATCCAACCATTATTCATTAAATTGTTTTCTATATCTTGCCTCAAAAAGGTATTACATTTAGTTATGTGTTACTAACAACACAAATACCCTCATTTTATATGGTCATCCTTATTCTACAATTACTATTGTGATCTTCAATTTACTTCATATAAAATTATTAGTTAAAAATATATTTTTCATAAATGAAAATGGATGAATCAAAATCCTCAACTTATATTTTCTAGATTCAACAGAAATTCAACCACATTACCATTGTTTTCAGTATTTTCTTCTTCGTCTACATCACTTTTAGAAAAATCATCTTGATGTGATTTATCGTTGTTTATGTATTTTTAAATATTAAAATCACTATTATAATCAATCATCCATTTTTCACAAATATAGTAATGGTATCCTCTGGAATTTATTATTCATCATATAAAATACCATCGAAATTTATTTGTTTGGACTTCATCATGTTTTCTATTTTCATCACAATAATATAAGGTATTCTAACATTCCAAAAATATTTCAATAATGGGATATTATTTTAATATATATCATCAGGCTTTATTTTTTAATTTTATTTTAATAAATAATATTGTTTTATAGGAATCATTTTACTAACTTTTTTATCTATAAAAATCATGAAGAACTATACTCAACCAATATCATATGAGCAATTTCATCAAATCTCATATTTACTAGTTCAGAAATAAAATTTTGTTGGAGTATATGTTGTACTAAAATCCATATAAATACCATAATTTCCAATGTAACCCTACTAGATTCTACTAGAATATTTAGTACCATTTTAAAAATATAAATTTTTTAAGGATAAACCTCAATAATTTTCTACACATCTTTATAAATGATTGAACATTATCAAGGCCTGTAAATTATGTTTCATAAATATAATACATGTAACAATAGTGAATTAATTAATAAAGAATATATAATAATTGAATTAATATTTCAATTTATTCATTAAATATCATAAATATCTGAATTAATGATCTATAATTGTATATGTTTTTAAATATCCACTTTATTGTGTGAATAATTTACTATATTTTCTTTTTTCTATATAGAGAACAGAAAATACTTCTCAATATTCATCATTTTAACATCAAAATTTTATTACCATGTATATTAATACACATATTGTTTTGAAAAATAATTGAAATAAAAATATTCCTTAATTTATGTTCCTCATTCATATTAAAAGAGAATGAATTTTCAGCTTCACCAATAGAGAGCAGGTTTCCTTGGGTTTTATTCCTCTTTTCAAAATTCATTAATCATTTTACCTCATAAAAATGTTATCTCTTTAAAATTATTAATTCATCCAATTTTTCACATAACAGAGACACAATTTTTAATTTTTGTTTCAACATGTTAATAAAAAATGTGTTCTTCTGTTATAACATGTATTCTCTGATGATTTTTAAAACATGTCCTTTAATTTTGAGTAGCTCTTCATTTCTTATTGTCATTGATCCATCATTCCACTACTCAAGATCCATCAAGAGAATCAAATAAACTGTCATATAAAAGGATCATCCACTATTCATGATCTATGGATGTTCCATTTTTAATTATTTGAGATCCAAAACATCAATGAATTTTACCATATTTCCTTTATCTTTATTATTTAAAGAATTTTTATAGTTATTATTTATAATTAGTTGGGCAGGTAAAATGGTGATAAAATCATGAAAAATATGTCATCAATAGTCACATTTTTCACAGAACCCATCCAAAATTTGGAACATGTTCTCAAATAAGAGTAAATAATTTCAAGATTTCTTCTAAACCTTTATTAATAGAGTGGGTTAACTCCCCGTAAATATTTATCATCTATAACTATAGAATCTTCGGAATATTCGAAATTTATTTTTCATATTATTTTAATGGGTTTAAAGCCTCTACAATACCAGCTATAACCATAAAATAACAATTTCCACGGTAAAATTCTTATTTTCCAGAATTATACTCCTATTGGTATTTCACCCTTTGATAATTAACCTTGGATCATGTACCTAAACTGAAATATAACGACCATGGATTATATTGAAGCCTTCATTTTCTTTACATTGGTATTAAGTATGTGTGGGGGTGTTATCTAATTATTTTGGAGTATTGGAAAGGTTAATGTATTTTGACATATGTATATATGTAATAATGTATGTTAGGGTTTTGACTAATTTATATCTATGTATAAAATAGTAAATTTGAAATTTAAAAAAATTATATATGAAATAAATTTCTTAAATACTTAATTTGATAAAAAATGCACCTTCGAAATTATACAACAACTGAGTATTAATTGTTTTTCCATAAGTATGTTTTAATGTAACTAATAATATATATTTATTGAAAATAATTAAATATTCAAAAAATAATAATTTTCACCTAAAATATATTTTGGAGGTTTTGATCAATTTTTATATTTGTAAAAAATTTTATTGTATTTTAAAAATATTACATATGAAAAATATATCTTATTGGATTTTGTAAAGTTAAAAACAATTATGTATTCAAAGAAAAAGTTATGAGAATGTTTTTTAAAAAGAAAAAATATATTACATATTGTGAAAATATTTAGTCCTTTTTTTGAATAATTTTGATAAAAAATATATTTTTCCCATTGTTCATCATTTTTTATTCATATAAATTATATTATGAATAATATATATATATATATACTGTGACGTCTAAATTATATTATTTTTTAACTAAAAATATATGGTTCTTATTTTATCATTTATGTTATAAACAGTGTATCATATAAATATATAATACATAATCCACATGCATTTATGAACATCCTAATCTATACATATATGATTTAATTCATATTTAAAAGTAATTTAGGATTTAAGTAATTAAAATCATGTGAAATTTATAGTATATTTTTAAATATATTATTATAACAAAATTTAACTAATATAAAGGATTAATGAGTGGGTTTTGATTCATGATTTCATTGTACAAAATGTAAAACACCCTATTAATGTTTTGTAGTAAGAAATGAGGGGTATTAGTTGGAAATATATAACTAAACATTATATATTGTAGAAATAAAATCTATCAGCCCTGGGAGTTATCTTAATAAAATTTATGAATATAAAAATAGAGTTCAAATATTTTAAATGTGGAAATCATATAAGAACAAACTATATATTCACCTTGTCTCATTATTTTGTAATTTGAATTTTTTTCCCATTTGATTACTTATAAGGTTTCCATAAACATTCATAACTATAACAGAATCACATGGTATTTCATGTTCCATTAAAAGGTCATACTATTAAACTATTTCAATAATCATGGATTTTATGTGTGTGAGACTTGTGTTACAAATCACTCTCATCATTCTCATTCATGCATTGTGAAACAAACTGGTTTCACCTCATGGTGGGAGATACAAAACCTTGTCTAAATTTTTATATGAAAATTTTATTGATCACACATCAAATATCATTGGTAAAATATAATAAATTAACATAATAATCCTATCAGTCAAGAATAAAAAATAGAATCTAGAATAATTTTTCATACTGTTGATCGTAATATTCATATTATGAGAAGATATTTCCATGAAATAAATATTAATATTTCTTATTATTTTCTACATTTTGTGTGATTATTAAGTAATATTTTATGAATTATTCCCCATATATCATTTGTTCTTCAAACTATATAACCAACATAATGTTGGAATGATAATAAGGTGTAATAATATATCGAGTTATTGTTCTTCATAAATGATTTAAAAATATAACCATTTTTTGTGAATATGTTTAAGATAAATATTAATAATTTATATCTATTATATTTTATTTCATGTTTAATGATATATACTAATACTTTTTTGTTATAGTCAAGATGGAAAATCAAATTTATAACCATTGAGACTAATTTTATTATATTTATATGTTCAAACAGTGAGTTTTTATCATCATTTATTTATTGTTGAATGAAAATTAATTTATATATCTATTTACTACAGCAGAAATATTATTACATTTTCTCATTTATTATCTGGAATATTAGAAACAATAATATTTTTTATTTCAAAACATGTTATCGTTGGATGATGTTGTGAGGGTGTAATAATTTTACTATTGAATTATATTTATGGAATGGTGTGGATAGTTATGGAATAATGTTGATAATGACTAAGGTGTTAATGATATTTAGAATGGTTGGATTGTGTATAGACACTATTCAATTCTAAATATATAAATTATTTTAATGATTAATTTATGCATGGTATTTATAAATTATCTATTTTTGGTGAATTCTTACTACACACAAGAATAGAGTATCAGTGAGATTTTTATGGTAAATAGTCAATAAAATAAATGGAATAAATTTTGAATTATTGATATTGATAAAGATTTTTAAAATGAAGATATATATTGTGTAATGTTTTTAAGGATCTTGGATAATAATTTAATGACGAATTTAATCCACATTGATTCATTATTAATAATAATATTAGTCATGGAAAATCATAACATGGATTTTTATTGATTGATGTTGTATAAATGAATTGAAACATGTGCTTGATATGCTTATTATCTACTAGTACATGGTGATAGAAGTTGGTTTTTAATGATGGAAATTATCTTTACAACTAGTACGTGGATACATATTTTCCCATCTAATGGTTAGGTGCAATATATATCATTATGTTTTTTGAATAAATATATTTCACCACATGAGAAGTATGTGATGGAATATGATCATTCTTATCCTCAATTTCACAATGTTTCACAAAATCAGGGATTATGAGGTATGATATGGTTAAATAATCTTCCTACCCTACTATCTCTTCAAGACGTTGAGGATATGTATACATATTTTGGTTTTTTTTGGTGTATTGGTTATATGGTATGCCTCATATGGAATTTAATGGCTCTCAATTAGGAAATCCGTGTATATTCAGTATATGTAAACTTATGGTTGTAATATATATATATGTATATATATTGGTTGTAATTGTTGTGGTTATTATTGAAATACTTTTACATTGGATTCATTGGATTTTGTTATAGTATATATTTATTTGGGATGTGATGGATCTTAGATCTCATTCATGACTATTGGATGTTGTGATATAAGGTTATGATAATGTGGATGAGGATGTGATGCATTTATATGGGTATGTTATATTTCTTATGGATAGAATGGGAACACTGTGACATAATATAATATTGTTTAGGGATGTTATATAAGTGGGAAAGTTGTTGTTTGGTGATCTTTGTATATACTTGCTTTGTGATAATGTTTCATATTTCTATTTCATACTTTTGAGAGCACCTTATTGATATTTTTACTATGATTTACTTATTTATTTGAATATATGGTTCACTGTTTACTCCATAGGGATTTAATATACTCCATAAACCTTTTCATGTGATGTTTCTGGGATAATCCTATAATATATAAATATTTGTATCACACGTATATATATATATATATATATATATATATGTTTTCCACATTCAGAAAAAGTAGTTCGTGACCAATATAAATCTTACTAGAGGTTTCTTGTGGGATTTTGGGTGTTTATTTGTAACATTCATATGATTATATCAAGTTTTATTTCCAATTTATGTTTCCCAAATATAAAATAACATGTATTGGAATTATATATATATATATATTATTCATTTTATTAGTTATTCTATATATATTCCAAGAAACATGATGATAATTCAATTAATTTGAGTGTATTTTGTAACTTTGGTGCTAGTTTCCAACTTGTGGCATATTGGAGGTATGCTTCAAGGGGTGCCATTCATTTTCAAAAGTAGCCTAGGTTGGGTACCAGGGGAGGAATGTTATGATAATGTGGGATAAAATATTGTAGTTGACAGATAAGATGGATATTTAGGATAGTAATTGATAAGGAATTCATGGGTAGTTAGTGAAAAAATATCAATTGGTACTAATACGCAATGCACGAAAGGGATACAAGATCAAAAATGAGATTTTACATCCCCAAATGATTCGTTGTAAGGACATTATGTCTATTGAATTTACTATGTTATTAGATCCTACTAAAAAGGATGTGAACTACATATGAATCATGCCTAATTAGTTTATTTATTTAATATTAAATATATTATATATAATAATTTCGGTTAGTCCATAATTAATTAATATTAATTACTCTATAGTTTGAATTTATGAAGCCCCTAAAATTTTATATTTTCTACGTATGGACCTAGGATAACATCACTGATAGGTTCTTGACAAAGTTGTTTAGTAGAATGTTTCCAATGTTTATAGTATAATTTAAGTAGATTAATTAACAAATAAAAATAAGTTGATTTAATAATTTTGTTGTTATAGCCTACAGATGTATGATGGTTTTATTTTTGATCTACAGACAGTGGCTTAGTTTTTTGAGATAAATATGGGATTCATGTTTTTCCAAGTTCATAGGGATCAATTAATTACATTTTTAATTATTATTTAGTGGGTAACTAACTATAAATTGTTTATTATTATCTTTGGTGATCAAAAATAGTCATATATATAAAGGGAGAAGCTCCCTGATCAGTTTCTATATGACTGTCTCTATTAATCCATGAAGTTAATGCACATGTTGGAGATGATTTCCCACCATTGTGAATGATATTTTGTGTAAAAATTTGGAATTCACTTCAAGAATATTCATTGATATGTGTTATGTCATTTACATAATAAGTATTGTCGTGTGAGGAATATTGATGATGCTTTTTGTCTATATTCAGAGCGTCTGGCCCCCTAATTAAAATGTTTGATATTTTTTATGTGTTAGTAGATATCAATATTATTGGGAGGTTATGATCTCCAAATTGATCATCATGAGGGGAAACTGATAATGACACTCCAGAAGACGATATATAACTTTAGGTTATCAGTTTCCTTGTCAATATAAGTATCATAAAATATAGAGGTAGTTTTATCTTTCCTAACTACATTTCAACAATGATGAAATTTTTTAAACCACTATTGGGAGACTGAATGTAATTTTACTTTCATGATGAAATCATGGACATAATATTTAATGATGTATGGAATTCCTTGGAAGATAGTGCGCTAAAAACAGTGCACTTCATGTTCAATAATTTTGTTAGTTTCCCTCATGGAAGAATTAGTATTAATGTAATTGATATATTTTATAGTAGTGTAGAGATAGAGTGGGCTGATGGAAACACTGGGATGTACCTAATATTGTGATAGAAATGAGAATCCATGGAAGACATCACCATTAGGGATATATAGGTCGTGAATCCTGAAATGGTCAGATTAATGTGCTTGAATTTTCAGTTCCTAGAGATCCACACATGGTGTGAGGTACCATTTTATATTAATATACCTATGTGTTTATATTTTTCAAGTTAACAGATTCAAAATCATTCGTCTCATTAACCATACATCATGAACCAAATTTAGAGGTGTGATTTTGAAGCTTCCAATACACATGTCCATAATTACTCCAGTTTGATGTCATCCTAGACTGTATGATGTATATAAATATTTTTAGAATATTCTAGGGTACTATGTTTTTTTGTGGAGAATTCCTATTTATATGGATACAATCATAAAATGTTATCAACCACAAGTTTTTTTTCATTTATTGTATGTGATTATTGATTACATTTAGAGCTGTGTTTTATTATTTGATATTGGTGGTGATCATGTTTGTTCATTATTGAGTTGAATAATTGAATTGGTTAGAAAAATGATAATCATCTACACACTATATTTTCAATGTAGATGTTAATATTAGTGGAGGTCATGCTGGGGTTGTTTCTATGGATACTTGAAGAGTACCATGGTATCCTTCATGAGGAGGCTGTGACACTATCCCCACGATGTGAGATCAAGTTTGTCTAGTTTTTGGTTGTTGGGGAAGCTTGAGGATGGGTGTTCCCAACAATAATTTTTCCGATAACATAGATCAATACTATATCCTTAAAATTAAAGATCATTGGAATACAATGAAGAATAAAAATAAAATAAAAAAGTCATGGATCCGTACAGAGGATCATCATATGTTGGTTATAATTAATTTAATAAAAATACAAGAATTTCCTTGATGTAATTCTCTCACAATTGATGCTTATATTCAAGATCCAATTTTATATTTCATAGAATCTAAGAATCCAAGTGTTGGATTCATCTGGAGGTTATCCACAGGTTCTCTACATATCTCTTGACATCAGCGAAGTGATCTCTAGGTGAGCATGTGGAAGAGAATTTGCTAGAGATGGCCTCCTTCGATCACCTTGAGATCCGCTTCTAATGTGGTCTCCTTGATTCAGTGGAGGAGTATCTCTCTTTTAAATTGATAATATTCATGTATGAAAGGAATTATATATTGTCTTGAAGGCATTCTCTAGATCCATTGTGCACAACAACAGAAAAGTGCAAGGCCTAATGAGAATATTGAAATTGATATTTATATTACATAGAATAATAAAATTAATTAATTTCACAAAGGCATTTATTCATTTCATTTAATTCATAGAAGAACTTCTGTCTAATAATAATGTTTGACTATTATTACCACATGACATGAACCCAATGAATTACACTGAATATTATTTATTTAAATAAAAAATATATTTTCCTAGAAATCAATATAAAACTACACAGTGTGTATATTAAAATACACGATGTGTAGTACTATTTTTTCATTATCTTTATTTCCTCCAAAAAATTTATTAGCCATGGAATAATGACTAATTATATTTTAAAAAAAATCAATGAATTATTCATTAATAAATATAAGAATTCAACCAAAATATATTCTCTCAAAAAAATACTGTCTAAATAAATTTGATTAGGCACCCATGAATAATTATTAATCCAAAATCGGGAATAATCTTTATTAAACCTGTTTAATGGATATTTAACTATGATAATAGGATAAACATAGTCTGTGACCCTCAAAGCCTCTTAATCAGTGGCATTAGGTGGATCTAGTGTAAATTCCAAGGATAGAGTCTAGAAACAGTCCAAGGCACCCATAGAGAATGAGGTTGACCCTACAATGAGGTGTCACCAGCTATGAATGCTTACTGAGTAATGAAATCCATTTGTCTTAGTATCTCTAATCAACCAGGTTACAAACATGTGCCATCGACCAATGTGCTTTATATCTCTATCATTTACCTCCCAAAGTTGAACTAGCCTATTCCTCACCATGGACATGGATTTATTTAGGTTATATCAATTCCATCAATAGTCCATAGATATTAACTTCTGTTATAGAATAGAAGCAAAAAATCCTGTTATCTCATTGTTTATTAATCAAGTATTACAAATGAAACACCTAACATATTCTGCCTCATTGCAAACAGACTTTCATCATAGTTTTGGTCAATAAATCTATGTTCGTGAGTGGTAATACCCATTTAATAATAATCATAATGTATGAGGACCAATAAACATGTCTGTAGATAGGATCATCCAATGACACTATGAAATTTCAATTTCTTATATGTGGGTCGAAAACTAATAATATTATCCTGGGTATTACTAAGGGATAACACTATGAGAAGGTGACCAAATGTTTTATGAATCCTTAAACCAAATGTCATGTAGTATTTACATCCCTTGAATAATTTCATTTAGTTGTAGAACATATATTCGATAATAGTTCAGTGAAACTTCTAGGTTCTCATCATAGAAGAGATTTTATTGACCCTTTAGTGCAATAAAAGCTCATTAGGACATTATCCCATGTATTTTAACATATAAGAACAATTAACATGTGATAAGGTATTTATTACTCTTAATATACTATAATAATTGTTTATCATTTAGTATAACGTAGTTGGTTATTGGCCACTATCTCTGACAGATTCCAACATGGACTAGAGACCACTACTGGAAACCATTATCCCGCTAGCTCTCACATGATATTCATGCTTGTACTGAGATAGGCCATTAGACATGAGGTCTGCCATGTAATCTACTATGTACACTCTACTCACTACAACTTTACCCCTTTGATAGAAATACCTCAAGAGGTGATACTTTCAGATAATGTGATTTTTTCTGTTTATGTGAGCATGGTTCTTCTACAAGATCCCCCACTACAAGATTATCACTCTTCAATGTTATAGGGACTCTACTACATGACACCACATCATGATCCTAGAGAATGATTAAAATCTATATGACTTACCTTCCTACAATAGAAGCCTCTATATATTCATATTCTACTAAATATTCGACAACGACTAGCTTCCTGGATCTCTTCTCGATCACAGATCCTTCGTTGAGACATAATACATATCCTAATCGCATCATCAGATCATTCTGATTTGTTTGAAAACCAGAATTATCATACCCTATAATGAAAAACTCGTCATCTCCTCCATATAGAAGGAACACATACTTAGTTATTCTTAGAAACATAAAGATATTCTTAAGGGTAGTCTTATGATGTTCTCCTAGATCTAGTTGAAATCTACCAGCCATGCTCAGTTAACAGGTTACATAAGGAATATTACATAACATTGAATACATATGGGATCCCATAGTGGAATCTTATGAGATCTTACTCATCCTAACATTCTATGATTGTGTCCAACGACACATTATCAAAGAATGATCTTGGCCATGTGACACTCGAACTAATCCACTATTACATTGTTGCATAGAAAATCACTTTAGTATCAGGTCAAATGTTTCATTACCGGAATGCCTACATTAATCCATATATGTATTTCGGAAAATTACAAACATGTTTGGTTTCAAATTGTGTCACAAACCCTTCTTGTTATTTTATATATACATCTTCAGAAGATTTTCATTAGGGAATGGTATTTTTAAATCCATCTTCTAAATGACATTTTCATGGTAAGATATTATTGCATGTTTGATTCCTACTATTTTAAAAATGGAAACATGTTAAAATGATTCATTATAGTGAATTCCATAACATTGTCCGAATCCTTTTCCCACAAACCTTGCATTATAGGTTATAAAATGCCCTTCCATGTACTGCTTTCTCTTGAACAAACATTTGCATCCAACAAGATTTACATTAAAAGGATCATCAACCAGAACCCAGACATGGTTGTTATACATGGATCCTTCTTATATTAAATAGCTTCTAGACAAATTCTAGCTTCTTAACACTGTACTTCTACCTTTTAGGATATATGCTCATCCTTTTCTATCAATAATTATTCACCATCCCCGGGGACTAGGAAACCGAGTCTCTCTTGTTTCCTTACCTCCCTTGAGTTCCTCCACGGTACTTGTGTTCCTAGAACCTCATCCAAGGGGACATGAGGAACATGTTTATGTACAAACTAATGTATGTTTTGAGTATCAAATTCCTTAATGTAAATCATTCTCCCACTATTTTTTGAGGACTTGATCCATATCAATAATAATACTTTTATGGAGACAATAACATAATTGTTAGTTGGTTTATATAGGTAATATCCTTTTTTTTAAATTGGATATCCTATAAAAATACACATCATACCCCAGGATTCTAGTTTGATTCTTAAAAAGGATTTGAAAATTCCTCTCATTCCCATACATTTATATGCAACAAAATGGGTGTCTTTATATTCCATAACATTGACAGAATTCCATCTTCCGCCTTAGGTGTTACTCGGTTTAATGTTCATGCTTCATTTTGTAATGCATATCCACAAAAGTGTAATGGAATGTATGCATGACCCATCATCAAACAGACCAGGTCTAATAAGTTGTTGTAACTCCTTTCACATACACCATCACACTATAGAATATAATGAAGAGTTAGTTAAGATAGAATCCCAAACTCCCACAAAAGGTTTTTTAACTCATGCTTCTAAAATTTTCCACCTTGACCCAATCAAATATGCTTTATATTTTTACCAAGCTAATTCTGACTTCATTCATTAAATTCATAAATTTATATAAGGACTCTAAATTATACCTCGTTTAGTATATTTATCTATATCTACTAAAATCATTACTAAAAGTAATAAAGAAACAATATCCACCTTTAGCTTCTATTAGAAATTGTCCACAGACATCTTTGTGTACTAATCCTAGAATCGCCATTGCCCATTCACCTTGCCCACCGATAGATGACTAATTAATTTTCCATTATAAACTAGCATGTCATCGTTCAAGTGGTTTTTACTCAGTAGTGTCAAAATAACTATCTTAGCATAGATTTTTCAAGCACTTCATGTTTACATGAGTGAGATATTGGCGCAACAACTTGGTGTTAAATTAATCTTGTGTGTTTGTTTTTTATCTATTTCCACCACTAGGTTTTTATAATACAATACATACAAACCATTATTTAAAAGTTCCATACCCTTATATATTTTGTCCATATAAAAAAATAAAATTTGTATTTCCATACATGATATAGAAATATGATCTTGGTAACACATGGTGTAATATTATAGTTTTGTAAAACAAAAAGTATCCTTGAAGGCAATAAGAGATGGTAATCTCTAATGGAAAACACAACTAGCCTCGTCCCATTGGAATCATGAATACACACCTCTACGCTGTAAATATTTATAAATATACATAGTTGGTTCATTTTAAAAGACATGTTATCCCAATATTTTTTATCTATAATCAAATGTTTAGAATTAAAATAATTACAATCGATAAAAAATGAACCTTTTAGTGTCCCCACTCTTTTAGGTGTAGTTCCTCTTATAGTGGGATATAATTCCTCATGAAAAACATACTACCTCTTGTTCCATTCACTGCCTTTGAATCATCCCCTTTATTGAGGGATGCTACTTGGGGGCTTCAGTCAATTTATAAATCCTTAGCCCCTTGCATTGTCTGACATCTTCTAATTCAATATAATGATTGTGTATTTGTCACAACCCATTCCCTTTTCTTCATGGAAAATCCATGTTAGGAGATCCAATAGACTCTTTTAATTGTTTCAAATGTTTTAGTTGGCATTAATGATAGAGATGGTCTTGATATGTGATGATAGGATGAGATCTGTACGCAACTCATCAAGGAACATAATCAATTAGATGTGCATGCATTCAGTGTAGCCATTAAACATGACTACATGAGGCCCAGCTGGCGTAGACACTCCATGTATAGCTATGAACAATGGGTTGGAGATATCATTTCTATCTTCTTTCTCCTTTTATTGATAGATCTCTATAAGGTAAGACATTAGGCTATATGCGTCCATGTTTTCTTGTTTCTTCAAGATATAATTAGAAATTACTGATAAAAAAAAAATTGTCAATCTATGGAATCATCTAAATGTTTTATTCAGAGAGATATTTCCACATCACATGCCTTTTTTCTAGGAATAACTGGAAGGAGCTCCACCACAACATACATTTTCCACTCGTGGTGAAGGGTGATGCATAAACACCTCTGTCACTCCTAGAAATTATTTTCGGTGAGGAGGTTTTCAATCATAGGTATGGTTCTCAATGATATAGTTGATTTCATATTTCTTTTTGACTATGACTACTTATGATGTCAAAATATTTAATACTCTATCATGATAAAACAGTGAAAAATATATAAATTGATATTTATTAATCTACAACTATTTTATCGAATTTAATATCTTTCACCCTTGACTATGGAATATTCTATTTTCTTGAATATTCTAGTGGAAAGGATCCATATTTCCCTTCGCATTACCCCAACTAGGGTTTGTCAACAAACATGAAGTTTTTAGTTAGGTATTCCAATTGAACTCTTGATTAACTCACACATCCTTGATTCGTTGATTGGACACCCAATCCTAAAATAAATTTATGTTTTCTTTCTTCAACCTTTTCCTCATGGTCACAACATGACCTATGGTGTCTGTCAACCCTAGATGTGATACATGGTATGTCAATCAAAAAACAGGAATTAGAATTCATTAATAATTTAATGTACCCAAACAAGGATAAGTAATGAACTTTGAACTATTGTTTAATTCAAACCATGATTGTGGAAGGCCATACTGACATAATATTACCATAATCAATTTTATCATTAAATGTTATTTTACATTTTATTATCATTATTAAAGGATTTTATATTTTAACTGTGTTATAATTCATTGATTTACTATATATAAGAAAATATTTATGCGTAAGTTGATTTATTTTAGACCCATCTTGTATGATTTTTTATTGCATTAATTGTGTGATCGTGACCACACACCTATAATAAATAAACCATTCAACTGAATAAAAATAAAATAATTGGAATGATATTGAGTTTTTTATTTAGGTTATTTTATCTTGGGGCTGATAGACAATCCCATGACCTTGGTGAGAAACTCCATAAACCATTTCGGTTTGTATTTATAACTTTCCAGCAGTCCACATATGTATCACCTTGGATTGGATTCACCTCGGATTCTAACTAGAGCTACATCGACTAGTTTTGGATCTCCACCCATTCTATATGCATTTATCTCACATGAAGGTGAAGGGGTAAAACAACATTTTACATAAAAGAGTACTTGGGAATGAAGACTATACATATTAATGAGGAAAAGGCTCACAACCCAAAAAAATTAATTTCAATAAATAAATTAAAAGAAACCATCCAAAAAATGTTGATGGTCTAGATCATGATCATCCATACATATAATGATAATTAAGCATATATAATATTTGCATTTAATTCATTAATTGTTCTTGTTTAAGATAAATCACACTCAAATAAATTAATTATTATCATTAATTAAACAATCCTTTTATCTTAAACCAATTTATGAATTTATTTGAGATTCTCATCCTTCATCATTTTAGACAAATAAATTCATTTAAAATTACCATTGTACATAAATTGTACCTCGTAGGAAACCCAATGAATTCCCATTAATAACTACCCAATAAGTAGAAATGGAGAATACAAAGATGTTAAATTAAACACATATATATAATACACCTAGTACATGTTGTGCCAGTGCTTTACACTGACATCATGGTACATGCTTCAGTAGAGTTTATAATTTAATTATAAAATTAAAAAATATACTTAATTTGGATGAGTACAAGGTGTGTAGTTCATACAACATGAAATGTACTAACAATCACTATCCATCCAATGTACAATCCAAAGGTGTCGACCTATCGATGTACTTTGGAATTCTTTGGTGTACATGGAATGTCTAGTGGGACACACACCATGTAGTATCAACGTTTCACAATCTTCAGGTGGGAAATCCATGTATGAGGTACACGATGCAACCCAAAACCGATGGGACTACACACCATATCCAAATATCCACCCAACATGTATTCCAGAAACAATGTCCATATGTTCTTAGTCAACACACACAGTCATGAATACTTAAAAAAACTCCAATGACATAGCTTGGTTTGGCGGACTAGTCTCGATGCATTGAAACTTAACTAAACAACATCCAAGGGATAATACACTCAATTTGTTCTTGTGTTGAAAATCCAAGAACATTTAGCTCCTCCGGATGAGATCCTCTTTTATTATTTTAATAAAAATTAAATGAATATATTGTTTCTATAAGGTAAATGAGAAAAATTAGGACGAACATATCTCTAGATTCATATTTAATAACAATTAACATAAATTGAAACAACTAAATTATTAAATGTGTAAATAATAAATGAAACAATAGATAATAATAATCTATGATAATACCACTCTATTACCACATGTAGGTTCCAAGAAAAATTGGAGTGTGTGAATGGGTGCACCCGACATGTGTTTTTTTGTTAACCATGATAAATCCAAAATCAGTCAATATGATAAAACATTAGATTATTCAAATATAATGAAGAAACAAAAGGAATGTTGGAAGTCTTAGAACCATATATAAGATCATAATATGATGTTTGAAAGTATTTTTATTTAAAACACTAATTCCCTTGATGGAATTCTCTATTCATTGATGCTAAATGTCGTGATCCCATGTGATCCTCCATTATGAGGTAGAAGCCATGTGTAGGTTTTCCCTAGAGAACATCCACATGTGCTACATGTATATATAACCATCAAAGAAGGGATATTTGTGTTCTAACAAGGAAGTGCCTTCTCTTGTGATGTTCGCCTTTGATCATCTTGAGATCCACTATTAATGTGCTCTTCTTGATTCAGTGGAAGAGGATCTCTCTCATAACATGAGATCATTCTGGGAGGAAAGTAATTATCTCTTGTCTTGAGTGCTTTCTCCAGACCTGTTATGAAAACCACATAGAATGGATAGTCATAATGAGAATAATTCAATTGGGATTTATATTACATAGAATCATAAAATTAAATAATGAAACAATGGAATTTATTCATTTTAATTAATTATTATTAAGACCCAATGTCAAATAATAACATTTGACTATTATTATCACTTGACTAGTGCCCAGCAAATGACACTTAATATTATTGTTTGTCACAAATCCATTAAAAACCACATTCCGTGTATATTCATATAAACAACATGTTCTGTTTTTTTTTCTATTTTCTATATTTCCTCCACTATAATCATTAGACCATGAATAATGACTATTTATTTCAAAAATAAATATCACTACAGTATTTTTAAAAAATATATTATTTCACCCACAATATATTTTCTCAAATAACTATAATCAAAATAAATGCGATCAGGAATCCTTGAATAATTATTAAACCACAATCAGGAATAATATTTATTCGACTTGTTAAATGGTTATTTAATTTAGATACATGGATACACATAGTACATGACCCTCTAGGCATCATTCTTAGTGGAATTAGGTAGATCCTACTGAATGTAAAATATTTCAATCTAGAAACATGAAAAGGAATCAATTGAGAAGGATGATAACATTCAATTAACGTGTCACCTCCAATAAATTCTTACAGTGTAATGTTATCCAATTGTATCGATATCTCAAATCGAACGGGTTGCATGATAGTTCCATCAACACATGCACATGGTTTCACTGTCTTTTACATCATGGAATTGAGCTAGCCCATTCCTAACCATGGCCATGCATTTATTTAGGATATATCAATTCCATTAAAGGTCAAGAGATATTATATTTGGTTATGGAATATAAGGGACAAATCCTTTCTGACATTATCTATTAATAAAATATTACTTGTGACACACCCAATATATCCTACCTCAATACCAACTACTTATCATCACAATGATAATAAAAACATAAATGTACATGAGTTGTATTATCCATTTAATAATAATCATAAAATCTAAGGAATAAGATTCACTTCCTCATATATGAATATCCAATGACTCTATGAAATTTAAATTTACTAAAAGAGGGTATTGTACTCATAATAACCTCCTAGATATTACCAAGGGTGTATACCCTGAGAGGGTGCCTCAAATTTTTATGATTCCTCACCCTTAATGCCCTGTATTATTTATGTTCCTCAAATAAAATCATCTGACCAAAGAAACTATAATTAACAATCATGTTATGGATCTTCCATGTTCTCATCATAGTAGGGATATTCTATGAACATTAGTGCAACATTTATCTTTAAGACATTATTAAATGATATTTCACGCAGAAGAACCATCAAGATGTGATATAGTAATTTTTTATATTAAAATACATGAATTCAAGTTTATCATAATGTAAAATTTAATTCTTTATAGTCCACCAACTACAACAGTTTGGGATAGGGTTATGCACATGAGTATATTTCATATTGATGTCCCTATATAGTATTGATCCTTCGGAATTGTTCAAGTTGAATATACAAAAAGATGAGCTTTTTATAGGGGTTTTATTTGGACCATTGTGTCTATATTAGGTGCTCCAATCATGGAACTATGGATAGTGGACAATAGTTTTTGATGTTCTATTTATTTTTATTCCTGAATCAATATATGGTAAATACCCACCTTCCTATTCCATGTATTTATAGAATATTCGAATTTTTTAAAGAATATAATTGCTTTTCTAAGATTTAATTATAGTTATGATTTTATTATTTATGTGTAAAGAATGAAGATGAAAAGAATACTACCTGTAAATTTATCTAAGGACATTTTCTGTCCTTGTTAATTCACTTATATGTCAAGAACAAACAATAAATCATTTATAGTTCCTAGACTAATTTGTTTCCGTGTTCAGCGATATCATAATTGATTATATTTAGTTTAAGGTGGAGAAAAAATATTACTTTTGAGTTGTTTTAGAGGTTCATTGACATCAACATTTATTTGGGATGCTGTAAATGTTTATGTTATAAAACTATGAGCTCAATTTTTTAGGATATTTCATGACATTGTAGGTAGAATCTATGTACACTTCTATGATAAACACTATTTTTTATTGGGTGGACTCCCAAAATTATCATAGATGTTAATTTTTTCTTCGATTATTCAAAATATTTTCAATGGTTTCTACCAAATATTTCGTGTATTGTGATCCCTATGATTTCCTTGACCCAAAAGGATCTAGAATTTGAATAAACATGCTACTATTATAATTCATTTCATCATCAGGAGTGGTTAATGATTTCAAACATTCCTTGTTCTTCTTAGAAATGTGTTAAATTTTAGATTTATTATGATTGTTCACACATTGGATTATATTGTTTTATGATTTAGTATTGGGTGGTTATCTCCAAATATCATGATAGATATAACCTAACAAGTGTATCAATGAAACCAATGATATCAATCATGTTGCAGTCAGGCTTTCCTTCATGTTTGGGAATCACTATCTCATTTTCACCTCTTTATGGTAATAAATGATCCCAGGAATCTAAGATATATATTCTACCCTTGTGATTTGAACTTTTTAAAATGATGTTTGTTGGAATTACTACCAAACTATGACTATGAGATAATTTATACATTAGGTAAATGATTTTTTTTATTCAATGAAGAATGTCGGTTTGATATGTTATTCAAGATTCTATATATTCTTGGAGAGTAATGCAGGAGCTTAAAATGTATCTCCTTAATATAGTGCATGTTTTTGGATGAGGTGTCTCTATTAGATGATTTTGTAGTAATCCTTTGTGTGTTAGATGGAAAAATATAAATTTGTGGTATGTAGTGGATCTTTTATTATATGCCTGATAGCAAACTATTAATTGATGTTGGATCACATCATTAATGTTATAGACTCATGATTAGTGCATGAATTAGTGATACCATATTTGTAGAAGACTATGAGAAATCATGGTATTTCAAATATGATCATCAATGATCATGATCCATTTTTTAAATCCCAATTATGGAGAGATATCCACCATGATTTTATCTGTCATAAATTACCTGTCACTAAATTCAACCCATAGAAGGTCATTTAAAATGTATAAACAATATGTACTTTGTAGGAGATGTGTGTGCATGTACAAGGAATTTTACATGCTCGTGGGTAAGAATCCTACCCATGGATGAGTTGTCTTATAAAAACTTCCATCACCCCGACATTGGTACAGACTCATTCAAATCACTATATATTTGGTCTTATTATTATTTTTTCATTGAAATAAGGTGGAAGAGTCAATTATTATAAATCCATAATCAATGTAAAGATTGATAAAAATGGTGAAAGTGATTATAAGGTAGAAGAATGTATATGAAGAACATTAGAAGACTTAATTAAATCATAGGAGGATTCCTTTTGAGTTTGATGTAGGAGATTATATATTCATGATGGTTTATCCTCATTTAATATAGAAGAAATTTTCTCATGGGAGAAATATTTATCCCCAATTTGTTGAACGTTTTGAGGTGTTGGAGTGTGTCGATGAATTTGCGAATCGGTCAGAACTACCCTCATAAATATAGTATATCAATGACTTTTTTCACATGTTTTAGATTTATTGTAATTATCTTAACAATTAAAATTTCATTTAATGGGGTGACTTAGTTGATAAAGATGATAGAACAATCATGGAATGGAATATTGAGGCTCGCGTTCATCAAGGGAAGCTATTGGACATGAATTTGATCCCTTTGTTTTGTTAATTTGGGTGGTATAGTGTTTTGTAAGAGTGCACTAAAGAACATGAATCGTTAATGTCTGCTCAATAACCCATTTTGTTTATTGGTTGATTTTATTAGAGTGTTTTCAATAACCCTGGATTTTTTTATATGATGGTTGATAATGTTTTGTGATTTTGTGTCAATCATATGTTGTTTTGGTGATGTATTTATTATTGTAGGATGTTTATATGAGATGTGACATAACGTGACTTATCAACACATATTAAATTTCATGTCTAATGTTTTGTTTTGATTTTAAAGGTGAAGAATCATTTGACATGTATTATAGTGTCCCTTGACTTTTATACATATAAATACATGATTTTAATCATACATAATAATCTAATTACAATATATGTATCATAATGTATAGGGTCATGGAGATTAGTTATGTAATTAGTCATCATGATTATAAAATAAGAACATATTTAATTTAATAATCATAAAGATATCAAAACCTAATTTTATACCTTACATCTTTATATGGTAATCATATGAAAATAAATGAATAAAGGGATGGGATAAAAATCCAAATAAGGGGATAAATATTAAAATAAAGCATATCACATGGGTTAGACGACATAACATAATGATATAAAAGGAAAGGAACATGATTAAACATATGGATTCATATAATATAGTACATGTAATCATATAATCGCGTAATCATTATAATGTGTATCGAACATATAACACGACTTTAGAAATATTCACAGATCATTGCACGTAGAGGATGACAAGTCAATGAAATCCACCAAGATCGTCGCACATGGAGAATGAGTCAAGGAAAACCTCCATCATCATTTCATATGACATCTCATGAGATGGAAAATTAACCTATGAATTTGAGTGACATCAGATTGAACCCGTCCTAACATTATTACGGATATGAATTCCACATGAATAATCATACATAATTAATCAAACATTAACATTATGGTTCCCCATGGTATGAATTTGTGTAATATCCCAGGTAAATAAAGAAAATGAATTTTTCATATTTATTAATTTTTTAATTAAATTTTAATTTTATAAGGGTTTCTAAGTTCGATAGTGTACCTGATACGCAACAACGAGTTTCTTTGAAATCATACGTTGCACACTAATAATGTAATATTGTTATTTTAAATGGTAGTTAACTCTTAGAAGTTGTATTGGAAGGAATGAACAAAACTAACTACAATATGATTATACATGTTTGTTAAATGTATATACATTTATTCAATAAATGTTAGAGGCTTAAAATGTGAATGAATCTAATTTTAAGCATAATTTACATAAAAAAGCCGATTTATCCCCTTTTAATGGCGAACACTTTCTAAATCTAGTTTTGGTCACATTAATAAATTATATATGAAGAAATAAAATCATTATTATGAATGGAGACATCAAAATTTACTTTGTTTAAATTTTTGGAATTTTTTCGATAAAGTTCATTTTTTTAATAAATAGTGAAAAAATTGTATTTTAATTCAAAACTAGATTTTAATATAAATTATTTATATGGATATATTAATTTTTTAATTGGATTCAATGTGAAATTAAAACATATTTTTACCATTTAATCCAATGTTGGTCATTGTAACTAATTTAACTTTGAAATAGGACATAAACAAGTATCAATCTTTGGATAGTTATTGTTTCATAAAAACACTCTATTTGTTTTGATAATGGGAATTGATTTTAAAATTAATTAATGAAACATATATGAATATAATTTGGAAAAATATACATCTATTTTGAATTTGGAATATCAAATAATGCTTAGGTTGAATTTTTTTTATTTTTATGAAAAACTTCAATTTTTGATGAATAGTGAAACAACATAGTGGTAGTTAAAAAACTGACTTTTTCATTTAATTGAAATTTTACCACTTCTATGAATTGAATTTCAAAAATCCGACATACATGGTTGTTATGAAGAAATAAGATGTGGTTCATTAATATTAAAATTATTTTTGGTAAATAGTAACTTTTGAATTTTATTTACCGCAGTTGTAGGTAAATATGGTAATTTAGGGTAAAAAGAATATTATAATAATTTACAATTAGCTTAAAACATGTTAAAACCTTATTGGTTGAGTCACTAACGAACATGGGAATATTTTGGTATATTTAGGGACCCCATTGAGCAACTTTAAATCGAAAATGACAATCTATATTAATTAATTTAATGTGAAGGCAAAATTGACATTAACAAAAAATATTTTAGTAATTACTTTTTATATGGTGTTATATAAGACCTATTTTCGAATAAAAATAATATTTGGAATGATTAAAATCTATCCTACATCATGGTAATTCGTTTATAATTTTTATAAATCAAATAAATTAAATTATTTATGATACAATAATGATGTAGTATTTACCTCATTAATAAATCATCTAAATAAATAAGATTATAATGATTAAATTGTTATACAAAACATGTCCAATTATGATTGGATGATTTTATTTAAAATATAAGTGATCTTATATACGATATTATTGTTTTATGGACCATTAGAAACCGAATATCATTATATTATAAAATTATATTTTCACACATTCCCAAAGAGCCCCTCCTCTCCCTTATTAAATGAGACCACTTCTAACCAATTCCTCACACCTCTCAAGACATTTGGCACGACCAAAATCAAACCAATTACGCTCCCAAAATCCGTCTACTCCCTATAGAAACATTAAATTAGTTATAATTCACTTAGGATGTCCGTTGGTTCAATCCAAAATGAGTTACCCAAATTAAAGGTAATGGTTTCTCTTAAATTGTTATCTTTTATTTTTCTTCAACAACCCCTAAACTCTTTTTATTTCCTCTATTTTGTAACAAAACCAGTATCCTTAATATAGTAGGATGTTTTTATGAGAATAATTAGAACTACACTTACACACAACTCCATCTAATGGATGAAGAACATAATGTTTCTCTGGATGGAAAATTAACACCTCATGAAACGATGATTGTTCAATTACATCTTACCACCATTCGTGGTGGCCATTATAGTGGAACTGTATTTATATATGATATATATTATTTTTATTATTTCCTTATGCTTCTATAATTCCCAATTATATCAATCCTTTATGGTTTCCATAATGGCTAAATACGATAATCTCATTTGAGGAAATGTGGACTACTGCCCCCTTAAAGTGATGTGACTCGTTAATGCCTTATGTTGTATGTATAAAGGATAGAGTTAATGATATTAAATATGATATTATACTGGAATTAAAATATAACTATGTATCATTATTTTTTTATTTCATTAAAATAATAAATAGAAATGAAAGTAGTGTTCATCCGTACATACGGCTTACCGTCTCCATGAACAGTGCATTTCATTTCTTACCTCCAAATGTTATGTACTATTATAAATACATGAATATACTGAATATATATGATATATATGATATTTAAATCTTGAATATAAATCTGGATATAATGGACTATTGAACACATGGACAACATGTAAATATAATGTGTTCATTTTTGACTCAACTACCAAATATCGACAAAATGAACGTTATTAACATAAATGATTGCATAGTGTTTATAACATGATAATAAGTCATATAAAAGGAATAATAAACATGAAAAAGGATATTAAGAAATTATAAATTAATTTTAGTTTATTATTTAGGAGATTAATGAACGATCGAGTCAAGTCAGACACGAGGTAAGGGACTTCATCTCAATCTCTTTTCATTGAGGCATATTTTGTTTTAATACAGAAATTTATTTCATACGATGTATAAACACCCTTGAATTTTTAATTGGAATATTTTTATACGAAGTGTTTTACTGAAAGAAAAAAATAATGTTTCTTTAAACGTAATCTGTGACAATGACCTTTCCGCCACCGTGAGTATCATTTGATCTCTGGATTCCTCAACAAGCCAAAACGTTTTTACAAGAAAAGTTAATACAATATACTCTTTCAATTATTTTTGGTATTGAAAATGTTTTCAAAAATGGATTTTCTATGTCAATATATTTAAATGATATATTGTGATTGAAATGTGCAAATGTTTTCTTTCCTTTATATTTGTTTCAGGTCTTATGATTTTATAATGGTACTAGTACATTTGAAGGGTGGTTACATGATAAACCAAATGACGGGTGGTGCCGTGAATACAAGGAATATTGGTTACGTTATAACCTCGAATGAATTGGGTATGGAAGTCAGCCGTATGGCTATTCCATTTAGTTATATGTGTGGAAGTCGATCATATGGTTACTCTATTTAAGTATGTTTATGTCCTAAGTTAACTTTATATGATATGTGTTATTTATATTGGTTTTATTGTAATATTTTGTTTACAAAAGGGTAAGCAATGATATTTTATTCAGTTAAGAGTATTTACTACTTCATAAAGGTTAAATGTATTATGCATGATATTCATGGATTACTTCTTGTTTTGAAAAGCTAACAATTTCCTTCTTTGTGTATCCCTTACTGTGTTTTTTATGCTCATCCAATGTTTTTTTGAAATGTTTTCTGACAGACATAAAGATGAATAGGGTCATGGATGGGATCAAGAAAATATTAAGCTGTCTAAAACATGGAACTAGATATGTTTTATTAAGATTTTTTATTTTATGAAAAACATATATACTAAGTAGTACTATCTATATGTAATCATTAAGATGTTATGTAATAGTTATGGACAAATTCTCAAAAACACTAAACCTGAAAAGATCCTCAATGTAAAAATTCAATTAATTCAAGATTATGTAAGGTTTAATGTTGGGTCTATATAGTTGGTATCAGAGGAAAAGGAGGTAGGAATGAATCCGATCCTTGGGAACTCTCACATGTGAGAATTGGACGAAGCATGGCTCTCCTCCGAAGGGCTTCATGAAGAAATGGCTACCATTGGGGATTGTAGTGTGTCCCTCCCATGGGGTGTATCCTCCCATGGAGTGCCCTGATAGGAATCAATTATAGTCCACTAGAATTAATTCCTGACCGCTATAGTTGGTATCAAAGGTCATATTAGATAACTTTAGTGGTTAGTGTCCAATTTAAGCATAAGTGACATTACCATAATGGTTATAATTTTAGAAAGAGTCATAGTTATTTCTATAAAGTGAATGAGTTTATGATAACATGAATAAGTATATCTTAGTGTTTACCCTCCTCATAAGATATTATATGATGATTTTACTGATATACTCACACTAAACTTTTTGGTTTTAGTAAATGGATGGATCTAGTAGGCACCAAAGTAACAGTGGATGTGAAGAAAACTATGATGGTTTTATGAATGAGAAATTGAATGATATTGGAGCTGCAATGAGAACCCTTGTGGTTATTCTCAACCAAATATCTGGAGTCATGATTGGCCTCTTGACCCTTGGTGATTTTTATAATACATCATATATGCGAGAAACAAGTCCCTACGAATGTTCATGTAATAATCATAAAGGGACGTATGTTCAAAAAACTATGTGTCAAAGATGTGGAAAGAAACACATAGGAAAATGTTTCAAAGGAACAAAAAGATACTATAGATGTGGAAATAAAGGTCAAAAAGCCAAAACCTTCCATGAAAAAAGGAAGCATCTTGTTGACTCTAGTAAAGGGAAAGAATTTCTTTATGAAGGATCAATTGAATGATTTAAATGTGGTGAGCATGGCCATTATGCAAACACATATCCTATGAATATGTTTTTGGAATTGAATCACCAGGATCGTAAAAATATTCTTTTACCTATACCTAATGTCATTCAGTTTGAGGATGAAGAAACTGACAATGAACAATGAATGGTATGGATTGTTTCTTAACATATGTTTAACTATTATTGAAATAATAGGATATGATTCATGATTTTGTTTGTAGGAAAGATGTTTTTCAGAATAACTGGGAAAATAATGTTTAATAGATCAAGAAGAATGTTGAATGAGTAAGAATTGAACATATAAGTGATTCAAGAGTTAGGGTAGAATATAGGATGGTGAAATTATTAAAAGTCTAAAGACTCTTTTGATAATGGGAAGTACATTAGAAGACTTTTTGTAGTATGTGTAACACAATTGTTTGATATATGAAAAATTTATTCAAGGAATAATTATCTTCTCTTTCGAGGATATAGTTATAAAGAACCATTTGGGTATATAGGATCCTTGAATTTGAGGAAATTACCGGTTAATGTATTTTGGGATGAAAAACGAAAGTTATTATATAACCTTTGGGGTTAAAATATGTTGTGGTTATTTTTGATGAATTTATCTCTTTTGGTAAATTTTATAAAATTGTGTAGTTTTTGAAAAGGTATAACACACAAACCGTGTGACAACCCATCTCATAGGACAAAGCTATAGGAATCGAACCCACAACCAGAGTGTGATTGGTATTTACCGCCTTCCACTAGACTATGTGAAGTCCCTGGTTAGTATGACTAATTAATTTTAGTTAGAATATCTTATGAATCAGGAATAAGTTGATTTTGGGTTATCTATGGAAGTTATTAACCTATCATTGAGGATATGTGATTAAGTTAATTAATTTTCAGTATGATTCATTAAGAGTAACTGATGTTATTTGGAGATAAACGTTAAGATTTACCTTGGAAGACTTTGTGACTAAATCCATTTTAGATTTGGGTTTTAATCATAGTTTTGATTACATTGAAGAATTTTAAGGATAGAAATTTATTTAATGGTCTTTCATTATCCTTGGGTTCTTTTTGTTGAATTCTAGAGATTAATAGTAGTATTTATTCTTATAAAGGATTATCCTTTTGGTGATTATATGTTCTTGTACTAAATTTTTTGGTTTTAGTTGATGTATAAATACAAGATAAATAGATAGTTCTCCTTTTTTGGATTATGTGATTCTCTAGAAGATTATTCTTGTGATTTTGATGTGACCAAATCTTTTTGAATGCTCATCATTTAGAGAAATAATTAGTTTTGGTAGAAACTTATTAAAAGATAAAACTCTACTTGAAGGTAAGTATATTTCCTAATGTTTTTATTCTATGTAGATGATGAAATACTCAAAATTATGAAAAGGAACGTAAAACAAACACATTGTTGGTTTTCGTTTCCTACTGGGTAAACAATGAACATTTAAACACATCATAAGTTTGTGATTTTCTTGTGGTTAACTTTCTACTATTCAAGTTTCCTATCACTTTCCATCAGAACATGACCCTTTGTATTCTGTTCCATATACATTTTTTCATGGAATATTAATATGGTTTAACTCGGGTGACCATTGTACTTATCTTTCTTTCTTTTAATGTGATAATTTTAAAGAATCTTTTTCTGATATGGGACTTTCAATAAAGTTTCCAAGCCCAAATTTTAAAATTGCGAGGATGCAATTTCCAAAAGGGGGGAAGGATGTAACATCCCAGGTAAATAAAAAAATGACTTTTTCATATTTATTAATTTTTTAATTAAATATAAATTTTAAAAGGGTTTCTATGATTGATAGTGTACCCGATACACAACAACAGGTTTCTTTGAAATCTTACATTGCACACTAATAATATAATATTGTTATTTTAAATGGCAGTTTACTCCTAGCCGTTGTATTGGAAGGAATTTACAAAACTAACTACAATATGATTATACATGTTTGTTAAATGTGATTACATTTATCCAATAAAATTTATAGGCTTAAAATGTGAATGAATCTAATTTTAAGCATAATTTACATTAAAAGGCCGATTTATCGCCTTTTAGTGGAGAATAATTTTTATAGCTTATTTGGTCACATTAATACATTATATATTACCAAATAATATCCTTTTTTACAATGGGGAAATAAAAATTTACTTTGTTTAATTTTTTTGAATTTTTCTGATAAAGTTCATTTTTAATGAATAGTGAAAATATTGTATTTTAATTTAAAACAAGTTTTTAATTGAAATTATTTATTTGGTTAGCTTATCTTTTTATTTGTTTTCAAAATGAAATTAAAATATATTTTTACCACTTAATCCAAATTTGGTCTTTGTAATTAATTTCACATTGAAATTTGACATAAACTAGTATCAATCTTTTGATAGTTATTGTTAAATAAAAACACGATATTAGTTTTGATAACGGGAATTAATTTTCAAATTAAATAATTCCACTTATATGTTTTTATTTAGGCATAATATACATCAATTTCTAATTCATAATATCATATAATGCTTAGGCTGATTTTTTGGTATTTTTCAGAAAAAAACATCAATTTTTGATGAATAGTGAAACCACTTAGTGGTAGTTAAAAAAACTGACTTTTTCATTTAAATGAAATTTTACCCCTTCTGTGAATTGAATTTTAAAATTCTGACATACATGGTTGTTATCACGATGTAAAATGTTGTTCATTAAGATGAAAATAATTTTTGGTGATTAGTAAATTTTGAATTATATTTACCGCTGTTAAAGGTAAATAGGGTAATTTAAGGTAAAAAAAATATTATAATAATTCAAAATTATCTTAACACTTTTCCAAACCTTATTGGTTGAGTCATTAACGACCATGGGAATCTTTGGGTCGAATATGGGACCCCATTGATCCTCATGGGAGTGAAAATGGCAATCTAGATTAATTAATTTAATGTGAAGACAAAATTGACATTAACAAAAATCTTTTAGTAATAAAATTTAATGTGGTGTTATATAAGCCCTATTTTAGACTACAAATAGCTTTGGAAATTTAAAAATATATCCTAAATTATGATTTTTTTATAATTTTTAGACATCAAATAAATTAAATTATTTATGACACAATAATGATGCAGTATTTATCTCATTAATAAATGATTTAAATAAATAAGATTATAATGATTAAATTATTATCCCAAAAATGTCCAATTCATATTGGATGATTTTATTTCGAATATGAGTCATCTTATATTCTACCTTAATGAATTTGGGACCATTATAAACTGAATATCATTATATTATAAAATAATATTTTCACACATTCTTAAAAATCCCCTCCCCTCCCTTATAAAAGGAGACATCTTCTATCCAATTCCTCACACTGCTCAAGACATTTGGATCATCCAAAATCTTCCCAATTATAGTACCTACATCCCTATTCTCCACCTAGATGCCTTATCTTAGGAAGAAGGCAATTAATAAGTCTTTTGGTTCAAACCAAAGTGAGTTACCCAAATTAAAGGTAACAGTTTCTCTTAAATTGTTTTCTTTTATTTTTCTTCTCCAACCCCTAAAATATTTGTATTTACATTATTTTGTAACAGAACCAGTATCCTAAATATAATAGGATGTTGTTATAAGAAGGATTCTCTCTACACATACACACAACTCCATCTAATGGATGAAGAACAAAATGTTTATGTGGAAGGAAAACTAACGCCTCACGAAATGATGATTCTTCAATTACATCTTACCACCTCTCATAGTGGCCATTATGATGGAACTATATTTATATATGATATATACTGTGTTTATTATTTTCTTATTCTTCTGTACTTCCCAATTATATCAAGACATTATGGTTTACATAGTGGGTAAATACAATAATCTCTTTTGAGGAAGTGCAGACTACCGCCCCCTTAAAGTGATATGACTCGTTAAAGCCTTATGTGGGATGTATAAATGATAGAGTTAATGATATTATATATGATATTATACTAAAATTATAATATAACTATGTATAGTTATGTTTTAATTCCATTAAAATAATAAAAAGAAATGAAAGTAGCGTTCAGTCGTACATACGGCTTACCATCTCCATGAACGGTGCATTTCATTTCGTACCTCCATAAGTTATGTACTATTAAAAATACATGTATATTCTAAATATATATGATATATATGTATTTAAATCATGAATATAAATCTGGATATAATGGACTATTGACCAGATGGACAATATATAAATATAAGGTGTTCATTTTTTTACTCAAGTACCAAATATCGACAAAATGAATGTTATTAACTTAAATGATTGCATAATGTTTATAAAATGATAATAAGTTATATTAAAGGAATAATAAAATTGAAATAGGTTCTTAAGAAAGTAGAAATTAACTTTAGTTTATAATTCATAAGATTAGAGAATAATCGAGTCATGTCAAACGTGAGGTAAGGTACATCGTTTCAATCTCCTTTAATTGAGGCATAATTTGTTTTAATACACGACTTTCTTTTTTACGCTATATAAACACCCTTTAATTTTCAAATGGAATATTTTTATAAGAAGAGTTTTACTAAATGAAAAAAATGAATGTTTCTTTTAAAGTAAGTGGTGACAAAGACCATTCCGCCGCCGCGAGTATCATTTTATCTCTGGCTTCCTCAAGAAGCCGTATTGTTTTAAAAATAACTAAATACCATATACTCTTTTTCAAATTTTTGGTATTGAAAATGGTTTTGGAAATGGATTTTCTATGTCAATATATTTAAGTGATATATTGTGATTGAAATTTGAAAAAAACTTCTTTCCATTATATATGTTTCTTGTCTAATGATTTTATATTGGTACTTGGACATTTGACTGGTGGTTACGTGATAAACCTAATGACAGGTGGTGCGGTGAACACCAGGATGGGTGGTTATGTTATAAAATCCAATGCATTAGGTATGGATGTTGGATGTATGGCTATTCCATTTAGTGATATGTGTGTAAGTCGGCCATATGGTTATTCCATATAAGTATGTTTATATCAGAAGTTATCTTTATATGATATGTGTTCTTTATATGGGTTTTATGATAATTTTTTGGTTACAAAATTGTAATCAATGATATTTTATTCGGTTAAGAGTATTTACTACATCATAAGGGTTAAAAGTATTACTCATTATATCCATGGTTTACTTGTGGTTTTGAAAAACTAATAGTTTCTGTCTTTGTGTATCCCTTACTGAGATTTTTATACTTATACCATGTATTTTTGAAATATTTTCAATAGGTTATAAAGATTAATACGGTAATGGATGGGGTCTACAAAATGTCATGCTGTCTAAAACATGGAACTAGACATGTTTCTTTTTAAGTGTTTTTATTTTATGAAAAAAATAGATACTGATTAGTAGTGTCTACTGGTAATCTTTAAGTTGTTATGTAAAAGTTAAGGCCATATTCTCTAAATCTCTAAACATGAAAACATCCTCAATGTGAATTATTCAATTAATTCAGGATTATATAAAGTGTAAGGCTGGGTCCTAATAATTTGGTTTCATTATAATGTCAAATGGAATAACATAAGGGAATATCATCATTGTGATCATTATAGAAAACTGATAAACCATAAATGGACATTAATAAGGTAGAATAGTTATATATAATGATATTTTAAGTCAATATATAGTGAATACATCTTAAAATAGTGTATAAAAATCATCATAATTAAAACATTTTGTTGTTGTTTAAAGAACATATTAATTATTCATTAAAATAGAAAAATATTAATTATAAAAATAAAACTAGAAATAATATGAGAAATATATTCATAATAAAATGAATTATTTTTTTAAAAAAATGGTGGCTTAAAACATATTATTGAGTGCGCTTGAAAATGGGTATGAATTCAATAATTTCACTTGAATCGTGTTTTCCTTTTGGTTAGATGTGTGAAGGAAACCTTTTTAATACATGTATTACTCAATAAAATAGGGATGCTAGGATATTTATACATGATTTTGGAACATATAAACATAATTTATGACAATTAAATAAAAATAATTAATATTTACAATGGTTAAATAAAAAAAAATTTAACCTGAAGAAAATATGGTGGTTCGAAAAGGATCCATTACTTTGTGTGTAAAACTATTCTACACTTAATCTTATTGTCCTGGTGAATAAAATTAGATTCATTAATTTATAATTCTACAAACTTTTATACATTTAACTTAATTATTATAACATTATTTAGTTTATTTACATATGTTTGATGAGTTATAGAGTTCAATTCCATCATTCCTTAGTGTTGGTTTTCATAGTTGTATTGACCAGTTCGCTTGTATATGAGTATGGAAGTTTTGGTAGAATGGATATAATTATCCATAATTGAAATTTTATGTCAATATTGAATAATTATAATTATAATTTTTATTATAGATTATTTTTTCAGATATTATGAATAATCACTACACAATATGTGGATGATAATCATTGGGGTTAATTTTTCCTACTTTTCGATCACAATGAATTCTTTTGATCTATTATTCAATATAATGAAATTATAATGTTTAAAAAACATTATATAAGATATAATAATTATATTATAATCTATATCATCCATAAAAAAGTTTTCATGAATAGCCTTGAAGATGGTATTATTAATTGAAAACTCGTCACCCTTGAATGTGATAATTTAACACATTATGAATAATGCTTTAATTTTTTTAAAATAAGGTGGGGGAAAATAATTTATGTTGTATTATTGCATAAAAATACTAAATTTATATTATATTTATGTTATTGGAGTTATAATTCCTTTTTTATTATGTTAGGTGAGGATTGAATAAGAAAATAATTAGCTTGAAATCAAAATAAAAGATAAAAAAAGTGGAAGTAACCTCTTGAATTTCTCCTCCTTGAGAGCCTCATTTGGGAAATGGTTTCAGTCTATTGATGTTACCAAGAGATCTTGGTAGATGTTATAAGTTTTGAAAATAGTATTGGTATTAATTTTGAAAAGGCTAAAATATTGGATTGGTGACGGGAAGAGGTGGTGAGGGTGGTAATTATATAGAGGAGATGGTTGTTTTCTCGTTATTTTACTCATTAGTTTATTATTTTTACCAAGACAAGAAATAATGAGGATTAATGATACAAAATATTTTAAATATATAATTTTAGATAAAAATTGTGATTACATCATTAATGTCTCAAGGAATATTATATTTTACTTATTATGTATATATACCATAAATTAACGTATTTTTCTATTCACAAAAAAATCATGTATTTGAGAACCATCCCAAAAAATTACTGTACGATTTTTTAATGTGACGAATTCAAAAAATATACCCATTTTTTAAAAATAAATTTCTAAATATGGTAAATTTTATTTTTAATTAAAATGATCATTTACTAGAGAAATACATAATTTAAATTTATAACAAATTTTTTACGAATCTGAAAAAATTAAATGAGGTCTCATTAAATTATATTATAATCATACGATAAAAACCTCTTAGTTTATGAATACATTTTATGAAAATAAATGTTCCCAAAAATTATAAAATTAATCCTAAAATTATAATTATATTTTTATCACTTATAAAATACCAACAATTAGTTAATATGTTTAAAAAATTTATTTAGGTATACTATGAAACAATTATACCATAATTTCATTTATAGGAAATCAAATTATAATTTATAATTTGATAGGTATGGTTACTATTATATTGGCCACCATACTATTCATCAGGGTCATATTACTATACAAATGGTCAAGTTACTGTTTCATCGGTATAGGTTCCTGATCATCTAGAAATAATTTTTATTTCATTCATTATTCTCTTATAAATTTATATTGTGTAATTTAGGTTATTTAATGTGATTTATACTATATGAAATAACTATATGAAATGGATTTCTGTTTAAAAAATTTTGGGATGATACATTCTTCCCCACTTATGAAATTTTTCCCAACAAATATCGTTTTACATTGTATGTTGAAAAGAGGTGTGGGTACTCCTCCGTCATCGCATACTCAGGATCCCATGTTGCCTCTTCATACTTATAGTTCATCAATTTTACTTTTACCAGGTAAGTTTTATTTTTATGTTTAATTATACCTCTATGACCCATTATCTTCACTAGCTACTCATCATAAGGTAGATAACCTTCCAAATCTACCACCACTAAATTCAGTACATGTGAAGGATCTAGTTTTTATTTCCTCATGATGGACATGTGAAAGACATCCTATATTTGAGACATGGTTGGTGTATGTTCTTGTCAAAATTCCACGACTCTGACACGATATATGATATCAATGTTGTTGATGTACCTAGGACATATCTTTTCATTCTTTCTAAATATCATGATCCTCTTCCATAGAATAATATAGATAAATACCATGTCTCTATCCTTAATATAATGGTCTTGTCAATGATTTTCATCATAGATCTTTTGTTGATAGTGAGTATCCTTGATTTTTGGTGGAATTATTTTCACTTTTTCAACCATTTCATAGACCATTTCATTCCCTATGAGCTTATTTTCACTAACATCATCCCTAAATGCCAGTGTTCTACATCTTTTCCCATATAGGGCTTCATATGGAACCACTTGTGTAATTGATTGGAAATATTGTTGTATAAACATTTGACTAGTTGAATATGTTGGTCCTATCCTCCTTTTAAGTCCCAATAACATGGGCTAAACATGTCTTATTGTATCTGAATAGTCTTCTCAGATATGTCAGAGGTTTGAGGATGATATGCCAGCTGATGTTCAAATCAGTTCTTACATCATGTTGGGTAATTTTCTAAAACAAAAAGTTTATTCTCGAATCATGATCCCTTAAAATTGATAGTGGTACTCCATACAACATTACAATTTCGTTGATATATATTTGGTTATGTTGATCAAGTCAGAAGTCCTCTCAAATTGTGATATTGTGACTTATCTTTGAAAGATGATCCAAAACAACCCATATTGCATTTTTTTCCACATGATGTGTTTAGATGTCCAATGAAAATGTACATGGTAATGATCTACTGGATCCATGTTGGTTTGGGTAGTGGTTACATAATCCTCATATAATTTTTTCATTCAGACATTACATACTAAAATACTGGGAACATTTATGTATATTCAGTTATCTCATTCTTTATATTGTCCCATCAGTTTTTCTCATAGAGATCTCGATATATCTTTGTGATACCCGAATGAATATAGAAGTTGGATTTATGAGCACCATTCAGAAGCAACAACCTTTTCTATAGATATCAAGGTACACATAGTTGTGACCCAAATATTACAACACCTTCATCATAAATTCTAAACTCTAAGGATTTCCCATTTCTTATCGCTTCCACCTTCTTATTGATTTGGAAATCTTTCATTTGAGAATACTTTATTTTAACTGTAAAGAATTTTTGAGAAATAATTTAATAAAGGATTGATTTTATTCATTACTTAAATACTCACATGACTATCTTTTTCAAATATATAATGAATGGATCCCTCAAAATTATCATCATTGATAAATACATATGATTTTTTATTCTTAGTATGTTTTTCACCTTATTTCCTTTACCAAGATTGTAGTGTATTGAGGGGCAATAATCTACGATGAGTTATAACCATATATAGTAGTTCATATTAATATCCCTCCCTATGAATATATATTTTAGTATATTTTAATAAATATGTATCTCACACTTCTACTCAAAAAGATAATGCAACATGATTTTCAATTCAAAGATCCCAACATCACATTCTATATCATACATGGGATAGTTTTCCTCTAGAATTTTCCACATCCATTAGGAATTGGCTATCAATTTATCATTTTTCATTAGTACATATCACACAACATTATATGAATCTTCATTGTACACCAAAAATAGTTCCCCACTTTTTTGAATTGTGAGTATTGGTGTAGTGATATGGTTCTTCTTTCAATATTTAATGTTGTTTTCACATTCACTGGTATAGACAAACATTACTGACATTTGAGTTAACATGGGTACTGTTTTTGAAATTCATGATATGTTATTCATAAATAATCAGCAATACCCTACAAGATGAAAGAAAATATATATCTTTGTTACAGATGTTTGAATTTTCCACTCTTTGGATATATATTTCTATAAAGGATCCACTGATAATCCTTTGATATAGATAAAATTAATCAACAATAAAACTTACACCATTTAGAACTAACATTTATGGTACATTTTGTAATGTTTTTCTCATCGCAATGTCTTCAATAAAGTATTAACGTTCTCTTCATGCTCTACCTTGCACTTGGAGTATATGAAAATATCCTTGATAATGACCACCAAAAAATTTTGAAGGTAATTTAGAAAGACTATATTAATTAAATGAATGAAAAATTATTGAGAATTAGTGAGTCCAAATGGAATCACTATAAACACATATTTTCCATAACTAATTTGAAAAAAGTATTGTGTATATCTTACATCCTCACAATCAATTGGTTATATCTTAAATGAAGGTCCGCATTAGAGAAAAAATTTCACCCACGCTGTTCATCGAACATTTCATATATTTGATAGTTGGGTATACATCTTCTTTATCATAATTTTATTGAGATCAAAATAATCCATACGTTTTAACATTTATCCATCATTCTTCTTAACAAAGAGGACTGGAAAAACCCATAGTGAACCACTTTGGCATATAAAAACCTAGTCTAGATTCTCTTGTAACTGCATCTTTAGTTCGTCCATCTAAAAGATGTCTATTATATAAGATTTCATTGATATAGGAAAATATCAAGGAATAATTTAAATTTAGAACTCAACCTCTCGACTTGGAGGAAGAACAATGAACTATTCAACGAACACATCAGTGTAGTCCCTCACAATTCTCATCTCTTCAATCATGATTCACTCATTTATCTCAATCATTTGAGCTATATATGCTTTCTCAGTAGTAAGTAATATCCACCCTAGGGGAAATTATTATAAAGATAATGTATCTCTCTAATTACACTTGTATATAATTTAAATAATATGTTGGATTTTAAGTGTAATCTCTTTTTGCAGATAGTAGGTATATGGTTTACCTAATGATAAACAATCAATATCAAAAATAGGTTCAAACTCTACTAAAAGAAGTATGACAAGTTTTTCTAGGATTTTTAGTCAATATTCATTAATTGGGTAGGAGTTATAAACATTCGATGAAATAATTTCCTCATTTTTGACTCTCAAAGAATACTCATACTCTAAATTTTGAGGTGGTTTTTAATTATTTCTGCTAAACTTGAACGATATGAAAGAATGTGTAGAACCAAAAGAAAATAGTACATTTTCTAATGTAGAATGATTAATCAGTGTACTCATCACCACATCATTGTTGCGATCCACTTCATAAATAGTGATATCATATGCCCTTCAGTTCATCCTTAGAGGTTGTTGTAAATTATTTCCACCAACAATCCATGGCTATGGAAAAGGGTTCACAAAATTACAATGTTCTTTAAAATTTAAACAATGTAGTATAAGTTGAGTATTGATCTAAATCATCCCTTATTCTTCCACATTATTGGGACTCTTCATATCCCTCCGGATGATATTACCCAGAAGTCACATTCTTCATCAAATAAAGAATTTCATAGTTCTATTTAGCTACTTCCAAAGATGCTTCTTCCGACAATTTTTATATGTGGGATATTTTATTTTCATTGCATTATGGGATTTATATGCTGGACCATCAATATTAAACTCTATTTTCCACTTTTTTCCCAAAATACCCCTAAGTGTCTCTAATATCCATTTCATCCTTAAGGTAAAAAGAAATAATATCTTCATTTCAATCAATGTCTGAAATTGCCAACTCATTTCGTAGATTTGGATTTAGTCAACTAAATAAGACAGCGACCTTACATTCAGTTAATAACAAAGATCAAGGTGTATCATTCAATCATTGTGATGTTTTCCTTACACACCTCGAGAGACTCATCATCCTTCTTCCTTTGATTGAGGAATTTCATTTCCCACATTAGATATAGTGTTCAAGGGAAATATTTATTGGGAAAAAAATTCTTGAAATAATCACACTCCATTGAATCAATTTCCTCCATATAGATCATTTTTTTTATCAGAGTCCATCACTGATTAGCTTCCACCATAAAAAATATAGACAACCATCATAACTTTATCTTCTTTTGAGCATTATTGGAAAGAGAATATCGTTTCAATGGTGAAAATACACTATTTTTTGAGGAGGGGATTCAAAGATCCACTATAAATGGGAGTTCATTTCCACATAAATGATTTGAGGGAATATTTCCTTATTTTATATTAATTTCGGTGTTTCACACAATTCAATTTATTATTCATAACATGAGGGAGTTGACCATGTAATATCATTTGATTTAGAGAACCCATTCCATTAATATTTGGCATATCATTAGTGAAATCATCAAATTTTCTATCACGTTGATTTTTTGGATTGAGTTATTCTATTCCATGCCATTAACATTGAAAAATAAATTACAATAAGCACTTGAATTCATAAATAAATATATCAATAAAAAGAAACATATAATATAAAGGATAATCATGTAAAGGAAATGTATATACAAAAATTTAATTCCCTAGGTTTCAATCTAGGTTATACATGATCTATTTAATGACATATATTCTTATGGAAATTTTTAACTCAATAATGGTTCTAAATAAATTATGAATTTATCACATCATACACCTGCGGTGAGTCTAACCAAGTGTGCCGAATGACCCATTTTTTTCACTAGGTTACCTAGAGTCTGGCCCAGAACAAATTTTCAGAGTTATAACTCCAAGGTAAATCTATGCCAAAACTACTTCTACATGTACTATCATGAAAGAGTTTTATTTTCTTGATCATCCACATACTCTATACTAACCAAAATAAAGGGATGTTTTTCTCACACTTAGTTTTATCTCTTGGGTTCCTACTAATGATCTCTAATCATAATCTCAAAAAAAACTAGAACATCCTCAGATAACAACAATTAACACCCCTGTGTTGTACACATATAAATATATGATTTCAAGAATATATAAAAATCAAATTAATAGACAATGATAGTATAGTCTTGGGTCTTATAGATTAGGTACGTAATTGAACATCATTTTTTTTAAAAAATAATATATTTAATTTAATCTTCACAAAGTGATACTATATTCTTTTTTACATTACATATATTATGTGTAATCATAGTGGAATAAATGATAAAGGGATGCGGTAAAAAATCCCAGTAAGGAAATAAACATCCAAATATAGCATATCACATGGGTTAGAAGGCATCACATAATGATATAAAAAAGAATATAACATGATTTAACATTCAGAATCCTAACATATTGAACTTGGAATCATATAAGCATAGAATCATTGTAATGGTGAAGAAATTAAAAACATGACATTATCATAAGTTAAGGAACCTCAAGGCTATCCCCCAAGGCCGTTGCACATTGATCATGAGTCAAGGAAATCCACTTGGTCCATTGCACAAGAAGTCGCATGAGATTAAAAATTACCCAATGAATTAGAGAACTGTTGGGGTGAATCCATAATAACACTTCCACAAATATATATACCACATGAATTATAAAAAATTTGGATTAAAACATAAACATTAGGGTTACCCAATGTAAGAATTGGGTATCATAATAATGTAAAACATCATAACATAAGGGAGTATCATAATGGTGTCAATTAATGAAATTATTTAACCCATAAATGGATATTAATTAGTAAAAAAAGTAATATATTTTGATAAGTGATGTCAAAATAAACTCAATACTTTTAAATATTGTTTTTAAGAAATGTTAGAAATTTAACATTTTAGTGCGGTTTAAGGATAATATTAAAGAGTAATTAAAATGAAAAATAATAATTGTTTTTGTAAAACAAAAAATGAAACAAGATTTATTTTCAGGATAAAATTAGTTATTTTATAGAAACATTGGTTTCTTAAAAATTAACATTTTTTCATTTTAAAATGGGTAAGAAATCAGGATGTTCCCTTGAAACAGGTTTCATTTCAGAATGATTTGAGAAGGGAACCATATTAGAACATATATTACAAAATAAAATTTTAATTCCAGAATCTAGATACTATATTTTGGAATATATACACATAACATAGAATAATTAAATCAATATATGGATGATTTACACAGGTTAAATAGGGAGAAAATGAAATCAGAAGGAAATATGGAGATTCGGAAAGGATATATTACCTTATGTATGAAATTGTTCTTCACTTGATCTTGAAATACTAAATAATCAAATTTGATAGATTAATTAAAAATTATATAAAATTTTATTCATATAATTTATTTAGATTAATTTTATCAAGACCATTTATGTTTTTTAGAAGAGTTTTAGTGTTCAATTTCATCGTTTGGGGTGTTTTTTCCATAGTTTTCATTATCAGTGAAGTTGTATATGATTATGAATGTTTATATAGAATGGGTATAATTATATAGGATTGAAATTATATGCTATTAAAGAAAAATAAAATTTTTAATTGATATTATATATCATTATTTCCATATATTATGAGAAATCATTAGATAACATGTTAATGATATTTGTTTGAAAAAATTGAAGTGGTTTTTCGATCACATGAACAAGTTTTGTTCTATTATATAATATCATGTAAATATAATGGTTTAAAGACATTAAATAATTAGTAATAAATATGTTCTATTCTATTTTATTAATAAAAATTGTTTCATGTCATGCCATTAAGACATTAATTAAAATTGAAAACCAGTCATCCAAAAATGTGATAAATTAACACATCATGAATGTTGTTTTCATTTTTTTTAAATGAAAAATATAAAGAAATAATAATAGATTATAAAATAATAATATAAAATTAAAATATATTTTAGTTTATTTGTTAATCTGAAAACTAAAATTCAAGTGATTAAAAAAATCAATATGTATATGTTTTTAATGAAGTAAAAGCACATATTTTATTATAAAAACCATACGTGTAGTCATAATATTATGTAATATATAAAATATATTATTCAAAATGATACAAATCATACATAAATTAATTATAATATGTAACATCTATGTAGGGATTTAATTATGTATAAATTAAATTTCACATTATATATATTTATATAAAAATATAAATTATGTACCATAAACATTATATTATGTATTAACTAAAAATATGACACATATCAATAATATTACAGATTATTTATATGAAATATTATATATATATATATACACACATATATAATATAGTATTAATGCCTCTATTAACATCTTAATTTTTATAGATTTGATCTAAATCAGATTTAAAATTTTAAAAGAAATTAATTGTTTAAAAATGTATTTATTGAATAATATATATTAAATGGATATAAAATATATCAAGGATTAAATGGAGGGGACTAATTTATAGTTGAATGAAAAAAAAATTAATTTCCTGTTCGATGGTCTGTTGTATAAAAAAATTGGGGTTATAAATAAAAAAATATAAATGAATATAGTATAGTGTGGAATATAAATCCATCCTCCTTATAAGTTGAGTTAATATTTTTATAAGTAGTTTAAATAAAAGATGACATATTTTTAATGTGGAACAAATACTAGAGCCTATAATGAAATCTCTATGAGTTTTTCTTTTTATACAGGAATATTTCTTCTTATTCAATTACATAGTTATTTTTCAAAAACCAATTCGACTTGTGAACCTTATAGGGGTATTGTTATTTCCCATGAATGGTCTCAATTTTGAACATCCACTATGATCAATAGTTTTTATTGTGTGAAAAAGTTGTTGTGAACCTCTCTAATTTTCCCAACTCCTCTATAGGCAGACGTCAATGATTTTCATTGAGGTGAGGTATCTATAAATTCTAGTTATACATTATATATATATAGACATCACAATTGGAATTATCAAAAAATTAGGGGGTGTGTTATGATTTTGTTAATTATATTCTTGATATTAAGTGAAACTATTTCCGTGATATTCAAATTAGTATTTATTATTATTTTATAGAGATTTTGGATTTATAATGTTGTATATTTTTTTTCTTCTTCTCATATCATATGATCTTTAAACATGATAAACAACTTAATTTTTCAATGATAACATGGATTAAAATTATATTGTGTTACTATAATTTGTCACTTTTTTTTAAAAATAGGCCTTAATTTTTTCCATATTATTTAGATAATTGTCATTATATATGGGATATTATATCTATTTCATTTTTACTATAATCTAATCATAATTTAATGATATTATTAATATATATATATAATATTTTATCTCGATTTGATATTACGTTTTAAATATATATAGACTATTATTGTTTGTTAGCTTACAAATATTATTAATGATATATTAATTTATCTTTTTATTTAATAAAACTAAACTATTATTGTATACTTTCGTTAAATATCCTTAATATTATAACCCTTTATTTTTTATTAATTGATTATCTATTAAAGTTGGATAATGTGGTAAGGGTTGAATGAATATTATTTTTTATTGGAAATAAGACACACTTGGTTGATGGAATGACATAGATGTTGGTGAATGTGAAAATTATATATCGTATGATTGGATTAATTGGATATAATTAATTAATTCATAATATTAATTTTTTTTCAATTAATTGAACCATGATATTTATTAATTATCATATTTGGTTTTATTCTGCTAAAATATTGGAATTGAGTCTTGGTGATCTACTTTTTCAATAATTTATCAATAAATTAATGGGGTGATATTTAAATTATAAATATTGATAAATTTTTAAAATGATAATATGTGTCGAGTATAGTATTAAACGTGAATGGATATGAATTTACTATTGAATTTAATCCCTTTGTATTCAAAATTAATATGAATATTAGTCTAACATAATGTTCAAATAATGGTTAATTGACTAATGGTTTTTTAAAATATTAACCCATATTTCTACTATGATTATTGGCCTTGATTCAATAGTGATTGTAGTTGGATCTTCATGTAGGAACATAGCTTTAGAATGAGTTTATATATAAATAATTTCACAAAATATTGTTTTGTTTTATATTTTGGGATTTATTATACTCCATCACCTTGGATTTTTTGGGGATGTGGATTCCCATTTGATCCATGTGTTCGGGGTGTTTCCCAATGTGAACCAGACAACTCCTCCCGCCCGGCTCTCTCTTCTAGATATCAAATATCTTTTGACATATCTTGGTAGTGGTGGATTATTGTTATAATAAATAATCTCATATGAGAGATAATGAATATCAGTTATCAAATAATTTTATATGAGTCTTGTTTTTTATTAAGGTTATAGAATATTATTTTATCACTATCATAATGTTCATAATTATTATAAGTGTGCATATACAAGGGTTGTTTGGGATAAATGTTTAGTTTATATTTACACAATCAGTGATTGATCTCAAATTTACTATATAGTTATAGGATGTTATCAGATATGGATTTTGTTATGTGGTATAGTCTATGATATAATTCAATGGGAGTGTAATATGAATTATAGAGGGGATAAGAGTACCAAAATGTAAGAAATTGGGATTTAAGTTTTCTTGATTAGATAGAATGTGGTATTAGGGTAGCCATATTTTATATCTTCTTTGTTACTATGTTACTTATGTTTGTAACATATTAAGAGAGCCTTAGTGAGGTTGTAAATATATTTTACCTATTTAGGTGATGAGTTTGTTTCATAATTTATTCACCATGGCTTTGGTGTGATTCTTTCATATTTAAATTGTTACTTCGAGTAGGATCCTAATCAATATAGTTTCATGTTCACCTATATTTATATATTTTTATATATTTTTATTTCATTGGTCTCTAGGTGGATGTTATAAAATGAGATGGGTGTTATAAAATCAACACGTAATCTTAATGAATTTCAAATTTTTAGGGTCACTACCATAGGAATGGTTCATCGTCTATTTTATGCATTGGTTTGAATTACTTGTAATATAATTTGGAATGAGATATTTACATATATAATATAGAATTAATTATTATTATTTATATATTACTATGATCATTAGTTAAATTACTCTTATTTGTGTGTATTTTATACCCTTGGAGCCAGTCACACACTCGCGGCCTATTATAGATGAGAATTGGGGTGTAACACTTTTCATACCAATCAACACGAGTGGAGTATCAGAAAGAGATGTTCAGGAAAAAAATCAAGGTAGAATCCCAATACATCTTTATTAATTCTATACATCCTTTTTAACTATTTATAATTATAATCATTAGTAAATTTAACTTTATAATCATGTTATGTGTATTTTTTGGATTTATGAGTTTTTTTATCTTTTCCAAAAATTTTGAATTCTATAATTGCATGGTTTTATAAAAAAAATCAGTAAATTAATTCCTAATGCTTCATCCATCTACATGATTTGATTTATAAATGTTTCATTGGAATATTTTTATCTCCATTTATTCATCCTAAAATTTATTTGAATAATGTCTATCTCAATCACATTTTATGTAAAAATAATATCCAAATCAATATTCATCTTCTTCTCATGAGTCAGCATCTTCTTTAATTATACAGTCTCATTTATCAACGTTGAATAACTTTTAGAATTTAAGTTATGGTTTTGGATATATTTTTTCCATTTATTTTTCAATCATTACATCACTTTCAAATAATTGAGATATATTCAGAAGATAATATTTCATACCATCATTCATCATGAACTCTATATGTGTGACATTATAACTTCCATTTTTATTTCAATGTTCAATAGTGAATTATCAGTCATTCACTTTATCTATCAATTGTTTTTTAGAAGCATCTATGGATTATCATTTTCACTTTATTCCTCAGAGACACAATAATCTTCGTGATTTGATATGAAATTTAACTTCAAGAATTTAGATGAATTTTTACCTTTCTCCATATAAGAATATTTTCGTGCTTTCTTTTTTGCGGAACTTAATGGCATCTCATGCCCATGATAAAAAACAACCTCTTATTTCCATTTAGGTTATCTTTTCAAATTGTCAAATACTGCTACCCTTGAAACAATTCAAGGGTAGATTCCATATAATGTATCATTTTCCACTTCCCATTATTATTCAAATGAATGAAATGAATTTTTAAAATTAAATTTCAATATTTTCTTCATCAATATATTCTTACTCATCTTCATCATTTTATTTCTTTCTCTTATATTATTTCTAATATTTAATATAAATTTCCTTGTTATCCTTTATTTTTTATTAGTAACATTCCATTCACAATTCATAAGAAATAAAAATGATATAAAATTAATATGAAAGAAATATTCCTTTAACAAGGTCTTCAAGTGTATAGTCCATTGAATAAAATTTCTCCCAAAATATATAAATTATCTTCCAATCAATAGTAGAAAATAATATAATTTCACTAAATATGAATATGGTAGTAATAACTTAATTATCCCTAGTGTAGAAACTATCTACGATTTCATCATCATAAATTATTGTATTTTTATACATTAATATTTATTCATGTAGGTTGGATTGTTTCATTTTCGTGATACCTACATAATTATTTTCTAAATTATTCCAAATGGATTTTTTTCTTGATACCTTTCCCCAAATACATTCCATTTATGTGTGTGGTAAAAAGATGGAATTTCTCTTGTGACCATAATTATGAATATTATTTCCTACCATATATCATCATCGTTGTACATTTAGTATTAGTTGAAATAACTTTGGTAAAAGCTTACATTTTGACTCAATGAGAGAACATGTTATATAATTCAACATTTTTTAATATAAAAATTAATCTTAATTAATATGTGAAGCGCCTTATTTTTAAATGAATTACTATTTTCCAATATGAAGAAAAAAATTTAAAATATGAATCTTCAAGCATATATAATCTTCTACTCTCAAATATTTAATCATCAATGTTAGAACACTAGGATGCTCTGATACCAGTTTTTATGGACCATTTTTACTATGTCAGTTCACTGAGAGGAAGAGTGAATCATTAAGAAATATTCCATTATTATTATTATGATTTCATATGAAATCCAAAAACATCACTTTTATAGTGAATAACCATAATATTAAACAACTCAAATATCAAGGATAAAAAAATGAATAATAAAGAAAATAAAATTTTTAGTACTCCAGATGTGTACCTATGTACTTGTACGATCTAAAAAAACCTGAGGCCACACAGACCACTAGAATCACTATTAGAGATATAATGACTATTGTATACCCTTAAAATATTATAAGAATACAAGAAATCATCTTTCAATTACATTAAAAAAATATTATTACATGATCAATCATATATATGATGTTGTATTATCATTACCATGGTAAGGATTATACATTTACAGAAAATGAATATCTGTAATAAATTTAGAGTATTCCATAAATTTGTCCTGATATATAATAGGTGTGAAATTACCTATTACATAACATATGGTAAATGTGTGTCGAACGTAAAAAATCCAAGTGAGGGTTTTTATTTTTATACTTCTTCACTTCTTCTTCTTCTCTGACTATTCCTCCCACTCCAAATGTAATTCATACATGATGACATGTTCATATTGTGTTACATAGAAATATACTCTTCTTCAAATATTAATTTGAATCTAAAATTCATATTAATAGTCACAACAATACAATAATACCCAATAATTATCATAAATACTTTTTATAATTTTAATCATTAAACATCTATTAGTCATTATTAATGTATGTGCAGATTGTATATGATGAGACTATGTGTAATATAATAATCTCCATTATCAAATCGATTCAAAATCATGAATCCCTAACTAAAAACGACATGCTTAAAATATATGATGTCCTATTGTATTTCATTTTAGATTTACCACTCTAAAAATCGTCGAAACAAACTTTATAATTCCTTTTATCATGGGGTGTTATGTCTTCACCATTTTAAATGGGAATTTTCTTCTTAGGCCACAACAAACAAAATAGCAAAGGACTCCCCATATTGATCGTCTCCAAACAACCTAGTTATTTATCTACATTTGTAAAAAACACCATAATGATTCACGAAATTCACAAAACAACGACTACAACATGAAGACATCATGTTAGATTTCATTTTAATCCCAAGAAAACCACTCAACATTTTTTACTTCCAGTTACACCGTACATTCCATTTTGATCATCTTCTAGGATAATATAATACAAATCACTCTATCTTTTGGTTAATCAAACATTTGATAATGATACATGAATCAATATAAATGTTTCAACATGTTCTATTCATTATTTAATTTAAACATACTTGATACACATCACATGAGACAATATGGTTTTGATCACAACATATAAAATCCACATAGATTCTCACAGGATAACATGTAAACTAAAATAAATTTTAAAATACGTATTTAAAATTAGAAAATTTATTTTAATTAATTGAAAAAAGTGTAGTTGGGTCGTCTTACTTATATTATAGATGATAAAAACACACTTTTCCTAGTAATCCATTAAATTTCACTTCCAATTCTAGCATCGTGCATGTTTTTTACAATAATGATGCGTGGATACTTCTAAACACATTTCTTCATCATCGAAACATCATCAATTTTCGTTCAATATTTAAGAAATGTTGAAATGAACATCTTTCCAAATGAATATATATGTAATATTTGAGTTTGAACATGAACTATATGTGGACAAAAAATTAAAAAAAAATCATATCTACTTGATCACATATCTAATTCATCTTCATTTATGTCATGCATTCTCAGTCAACACAATGGTCAAAACAATCTACCAAAGACCACAACCTCTTCAAATAATAGTGTATTTTTCATTCCTGATCTCAACATTTATTTCAAGTTTATTTTTTTGAGTTGTCATTATCAAAAAACACTAATATTATACCTTATTAGAATGATACATAACATTTATAATGACATTATCTTTTTGAAATATTTGAAATAATCATTTAATTAGTAATATAAGTTTAATATTTCATCTTATCTAAATAATGAGTTATTTGATTATATTTTCAAAATTTAATGCCTTTAATAATAAAATTAATAAAAACCTTCTTTCTCTAATTATTAATAATTATTTTTTCCCTATAATGTAGTTATCTTAGTAATAATTATTTTACTAGTGGAATCTCATCTTAGATTATCATTTTTCCTCGTAATACATTTTTATTAATGTAATATCATCTCAACTACAGGTGGTTAATTAATTATAAATAATTTAATATAAATGGAATAGATTTTTATGTTTTTTATGAAATTCTATTTTATTGTTTGAAACTACTATTATAATTGTATTTTTTGATATTTGTTTACATGGAAGCAACATTTTTCTTCTAATATTATTAAATTTCCAATTTTGATTTATTAAAAGGGTGATTTTATTAGAAATGATTTGGTTGTATAGTTTTTTGATGTTTCCTAAATTATATAAAAATTTGATAGATAAATGAAGTTATTCATTATCTAATTGGGTTTTAGAGTATATTTAATAATTTATATTTCTTGCAATATTTTTATGAACAAATTATTTCATTGAATACTTCTAAATTAATGAGTAATTATGATATGAATGATTTATATTCCCTAAATTATTGTGTGATTTATTGAATTCTGTGTTTTGATTATTTTAAATAACGATATAAATAACATATATAATAATGAAAATAAATAATCTAGGTTAATAATTAGTTTATTTTAACAACACATGATTTTTTTTGATAAATATAATAATAATCAAAAAATGATTTTAGTAAAATAATATGAAATATTTATGAGTTTTATTACCACATATAATATATATTTTTTAAGAATATTTAACAAAAAACAATGTATTTTGATAAAATTTACTACCTTTTAGAAACATATATTTCAGAAAAATTGATATTGGGTGGTCATAACATTTTATTAACTTATAATGCATGTTTTTTAATGAATATATTCTTATATTGTATGATCCAATAGTATTATAGAAATTTTATTACATTTAACTTCCACTTCTTTGTATTTTTTTATCATGATGTTTCAATTTTATATATTATAGAATAATTTATTTGATGAGTATCCTCTTTTAAATTCAATTATTCAATGCTTTTATTATATGTGATCCGACTAAAATTAGAACACCTTTAAAATATTATATCATATCCATGAGTTATCCAATTTCAATATTTCATCATGACTCATAATAAATAAGCTTGTAATAGAATTCATGATTATATCAGGTAGATAACCTTGTTGATCATATCACATATGTCCCGTGTTTAATTATGTAGACAACACTTTTATGGATATAATACACTCTATTATTTGAGTATCTAAACTATTAGGGTTTTAAAACAATTAATAACTCAAGATCATGATAGAAATAGGTACCTAACCATTTGTGTTAACTATATCTTACATGCCTCATTCAAGATAATACATGGATACCCATATTTATAATTACCTACCTATTTGGATTATTGATATCTAGATATTTTATCACTTTATAAGGAATCTAACACTTCAAATTGTTATAATAATATATTATATCACCATCTCATCTCATTAATTACCTTTATATGAATCCATGAATCTAATGATTTTGTATTTAAATCCCAATTTATTATTACAAATCAATACATTCAACCCATATTTAATTCTAATTATTTATCCAGCTAATGTCATATGTTACAAATCTAGATTAGTGGAAAAATATATTTATACCTATACAAATGCATCATATAATAATTAAAACAGAAAATATATTTTCAGGTGCCTATTATCTAAACTTGTTCAATTATTTGTGTGATTTGGAGTTATTCTTGGATTGGGTGAAGTCTCAGGTATCTTATGGATGATTTTAAATTGTTTTTAAGACATTAAGGGGATTTAGAGTTTGAAAATGGGTTTCAAAAACCTTTTTGTTCTCCCCAGGTAAAAATATGGATTATTAAATAGGTAAAATGGGAGGAACTCAATTGGAACCTAGTTAGTTATAACCATGTAAATTTATTATAATTCTATGATACTTTTAATAGGGGTGAAAATAATAGTTATCTTATAGTTTACCAATTCATGTAGCCAAACTATGAATGTTCTTAGAAGAGGTACAAATAATTTCTTGGTTGTTTTATAGTTTTGTAAACTATACAACCAAAACATGAACTGAGTTTTATTTATTCCAAAAATTGTGTTTTATTCCCGAAAACATATTAAATATATTCATTATTCCGCATACAAGTAGGTCAGTCCTAGGGAATCCAATAGTAGGGTTTTGGTGAATCATATCCCATCAAACTCTAAATATAGTTAATATAGAGACATTAAGACTTGAGAGTTCATGGTATGTGGTCATTGATCTCCATTCTTCAAGATATCAAAATAGCATTCCATTTTATCATAGGATGAATAATATATATAGGCTATCATGGGAATATATATAGAACCCTGTTTGATCTAATAGTGAATTCATGGATCATTGAAGGATCAGAGTCCAGATTTATTGAGAATATCCTCTCCTATCTCAAATGGATATAGTTACACCATTGGTGATAGATCACAATGAGTAAGAATAATCAAATTTAATCCATAATCATTTCCTTCCTCGAGAATATTGTTCCATAATCTGAATTGGTGATGAACATAGATTGGTTTTACGGATACTTTTCATGAGATCTTGATTCAGGTGGTGACTATTGGTGGATATTAATGTATGGAATCAATATTTTTTGGATAAATTATATTTACCATATATTTAACATGTATATGTTTTTTGGCATTATATGATGTAATGTGCTTGTGTGCTTTGATAACTATGTTTGATTTGTGTTTCTCATGATGTGTGTATGTGTGTGTAGTTATGAGAGTAATGATTGATATAAACTAGTTTTATATCATTGATAAGATTTTTTGTGGGTGTTTCTTAGATTTTGGATCTTAATTTAGGTATCCAAATTTCTAGGATGCGCAAAATGGGCCAAACGGAATCTTTTAGGGTTGTGAGTGTGTTCTAAAAAAGACTATAGACAAGTTATTACATGGAGATAATTTTATGATTTCACAGACATGTACAGTACAAATGGGAGTAGACCATGTAAGGGTTGTGTGTGTCCAATTTTTTAGGGTGTTTAAAAGGTAGAATAACTATAAATGGGTGATTGTGATCCAATTATTCAAGCATTTCATGTGGTTGTATCATCATGTGGGGACAGATGACCACCATATAGTAGAGCATGATTTGTTCCTTAAATGTAGACGGTGGATTTAAGAAATATGGGAATAGGGTGTAAAACGTATGAGTGGACCTTATGGAATGTCCCAAGATATGTGGTGAATTGAACTGATATCCTTATAGATGTAGTGTTAAATTAGTTTGGGATAGGGTTCATGGAATCTTTGTTAGTGCACGATGACATGGTATTTAGGTTACTTATTGTTTACCTAAAAATTAATTCCATGTTGTGGAATGCACTGAATATGAATACTCACTTTTATTAACGATGAATTGGTAGTGTCTTGATAGATTTATACTCATAGTATTCGTGGGAATCTTATTGCATGAGAAGACATTGTTATATTGGATTGTGGAAACAGAAAGTACCCAGTGACATGTTCTGGAAGAGATTGAACTAGGTGTTTGGAGGCGATGCCCAGAAAAAATAGGATGTGATACTGTAATATCAATATTCATTCTTCTTCATTTTTATTTGACTATGGGTTGACATACCACAAGTTTGGTAGTTGGTTAGCTACATGTTATGAGTATAAGATGCCAAACTAGTCATATGTTATGGCAATTGTATCATTTTTTTCTGCTATTCCAATTGTGTCATTTTCCTTTTCTGGATAGGATTATGATGAATGAATAATGATAAGGGGGTATTAAGTCACCATTGGATCATCTAAACCCCCCTACTATTTAGAAACCACTTATTTATTAGGAGGCGGGCATGAGGTCATGTGACACTCTATCCCAGATTGGGTAATTCAGGGTTCAACGTTAGATAGTTATGTCAGAGGTTTATTTTGATTACATTTGTTGTAGACCTTGTTTGGGGAATAGAAGAAAGTATTTTCATTGTCTGGAACTCAGATAAGAAGTCATTTAAATTTCGGGTTATTACATATTTTATGGTACATTTAGTTATCTGGGATGTGACTTCTATTATATTTATGAATTTATAGTTTCATGTTGATCATTTGAATGTAGTGTTATTATAGTATATGGGACTTTTCTAAATTAATGAAACATGTTTAGGAATGTTTGATAAGATATAATATATATCAGTGTCTTATTATGGATTGTAATTCAATTTACTAAAGGTCTTGATTTTTTCTACAAGCATATACTACATTGACATTTAGATTTCCTAATGACCAATTTTCTATTGTCATATATTTATATATATAACAATGATAATATTTTATGGGGTACCAAATAAAGTTTTGTCGATGATTATTACTAGGAGATTTTTTTCATATCGAGGTGATAGTTTCCAAAGATAGGATTTCATATAAAAATCATAGGGTGTGCCTACGAATATCATGCATGGTTACCTTAATAGAGATATTATAAGAGTTCAAAACATTTTATTGTTATTTCAAATAATAATACCTTGGTGACATTGGATGCGGCCAACCAGGAGTTTGTGGGGGTGTTATGTAACATCCTGTTACTAGTTTCAGGAACTCATCAACACTAATTTTAATAAATATTCGTTTTCTTCTCATTTAGGGGTGCTTCGGGTGAAATTTTTTAATTTTTTTTAAAATTTTCAAGGTTGTGCATAGTTGGCGTATGGTTTACCAAAAATATAAGTCCACATACTTGAAACCAAGAAATTAAAAATTGTGTGGGTTTATATAATTGATACATGGTTTGGAAAATTGTGTGCCCGCATTGTAGAAATATTACACCCTATTTGGGGGTGAATGGTTAGTGAACATGGTTTGACCAACCGTATGGCCCTACCCAGGTAACTGTTCTAGCAGAATTTTTTAATTCTAAAAAATTATTCCAAAATACATGAACCCAATTGGATCCCTTATCAACACAACCTTGGGATTGGAAAACATCCAAGTTATTCAGAAAACCAAATAACCTATTTTGGCTCCTCCAAAATTAATATGAGGTGGATCAATGCTTGGAGAATGTTTTTTGACTTCTCAGCAGTATGAGATCTTCTTTCATTCCATCTCACATTCTCCCTATATCTCTACTCCTTAGTGTTTGAAAGACCATATATTTTTTTATGGATCACAACTCCTTTTTATTATATTTCATCTTTGTTTCATTCATTTATCTCCATTGCCTACATTCCCCATTTGAAAATCATGATGTTTGTCTTGTGTTATGTGACTATGTGGTTGTAATGATATTTTACATGTTATAACCCTTTTAATTTTATGATTTAAATTATATATTTTTTCAATTAAATTGTTATAAACCAATTAAATGTGAATTGAGAAGTTGAAATATATTTGGAATGGCATTTTCGGAAATCCCCCAATTCATATAGAATTTGGAATTTGAGTGGAATTTTAAATTGATGGAATGTGTGACATTTATTTGGAAAATTATTTTTGAGGAAAAAATGTATTAAAACGTTTTGATATAAACCTCTATTTTGTATTATCTTAAAAAGGACTGAATTTGTTTTAAATATGTGTTATTGGTTTTAAATTAAAATTAGCATATGGACATGGGAAATTTTGAAATATTAATATAAATAGTTTTAAAATAATTTTCCCATTGTAAATATATTGACTGATAACATGAAATACAAAGAATTTGGTCAGTTATTCGTGAAAAGAAACTCTAGGTTTGTATGGAAATAGTTATGTATTGTTGCTATAAAAATATAACAAAAATATTGTTGTGTCGATCTTTTCCTTGATCAAATTTTTTGAGTCCTCTTTAACCTGTGTATGAGGGACATGTGTAAACATATTACCATGATCATTGATATGATATATGTGAGGATCCCAAAACATGTAACTATCATACCTCTTGGAGTATTACTATCTTGTTTGTCTGTGAATTATTGGTGATTTATATTTTGTTGAATCAAAACATATTCACAAAAGACTATATATTTAAATAAACTGTTTTATGGAAATGTTTTACATAAGACATTATTTTAAATGTTTACATCTAATGAAAGGGAAAACATGTTTATTTATGTAATAAATTTTTACTTCTATTTATATATTATTTGAAAATTATAAGAATGATAAGTTATATATATTTTGTCATATTATTATGGAACACTTGGTGATACTATAATGGGAATTTATCTCACCCCCAAATATTTCCTTCAATAATTTTTAGATTTATTTCTACCAATTATGAGAAAGGGGAAGGCACCAATCAGTTGTTGTGGGGGTTGTTGTTGAATCCTTGATGCATGGAATGTTATGTCCATTTTGACATGGGTTGTTTATCATGTTTAATGGTAGTTTGTGGATTTACTCTTCTGGTTTTGTTATACTTGTTTGACTTTTAGTAATGTTGTCTGTAGTAGTTTCCTTTGAGAATACTAATATGTATCTGTTTCTTATGTTGATTATATAGAAAATCGATTCATAGATTTCTCTTGTATCATGAGAGGTGATAGTCACAAACCCATGGGAATTGGCTACACCATTAGTTAAATTTCAATGCTGATTTTGGTATTAGAGTAAACTTTTATCCATGTCGGTTCATGAAAATTTTCAAATGGTTATGTATCATTAATTAATTTCAATATAGATTTTTGAAATCATGTCTGGTTTTAGGATGTAGTTACGAGTGATTTCCAGGACATCTTTCATCACAATGAGCATTAAGTCACCAAGGGTGGTTTTGGAATGTCGTATTAAGGAACAGATATAGCCATTTACCTTCTTTTGATTTGGGTATTTGTAATCCATATCTTGTTTTCCTATTTGATGGGATTAATTTCCACAATTTCTATTATTTGATTGTTTATCTGTGTAATCTTATGATGCATTTAATTTTGTTTAGTGATGATTTTTAGATTCATACCTTCAATAATATGTGTGAATATGATCTAGTAATAATCATCTAATAGGCCACAATGAGAATATATTATCTTAGACTAGAATTTGGATGAGGTTATTGTACATGTTTTCCAAGATCTAGGATAATCATAGACACCCATTCCTATTCATGATCCAATTATGAAACAGTAGAAGGATGAGTATAAAAATCGTGCTCATAAGATACTTATCCAAGAATCCAAAATCATTCTATAAGTAAATGATCTTTAAGAGGTTGAGAATTGTTTGAGTGAAATTGTCCATTTGATTGAGTTTTTTGAGATTCTCTATTCAATCAAGGTGAAATGTTCTACCAACAAGTTAGAAGGATATAATAAGAAATGGTGGGACATGATGGTGAAAAAAAATTTGAATGATGGATTAGAGTGGAATGACATTAATGTACTATTAATTAAGCATTTATATCTTGAGTTCTTTGAGTTCTCTAGGCCTGTAGGGTTTTCCATACTCAATCGGACTGAAAACACTATGATTGAATAAGAAAATCACATTCTTAGGCTTGATTAGTTTTCACCTTAGATAGTTTCAAATAATAATATGAGTACATTGAAATTGGATATTGGGCATTGATTAGGTATTAATTAGTAGGTTTTCATATTGGAGAACATATATTTTATTATGTTCTAGATAGCTAATTTATGGTTATTCTATATCTGGATTGCAATTTAGTGTTAATATGAGTTTAACTTTCCTTCAGTTGTAGTTCTATGATTACTTTCTTTTAAATGATAATATGTGATGATTAAAATGGTGGTTCGTGATAGAAGGGTTGTTCCAGACCATTTTTTTTCATTACAATTCTATTTTATTTCATAATAATATAGAAATCTAGGGCACTCAAAACTTGTTTCCACTGAGGTACCCAGTGAGTATGGTTCATATAGACACTCTGGTCACATGTAGATGTAATTTCAAGTTTATTATACACCAAGATCATTACCACCAAGAAGTATTGTGGTGAATGTAACAAACCATGTTTTTATGGTATGTCTATTTTTAAATTTAACCTCTTCGACATATTATTTTGCACACAACAACATATTAAAACAAACAATAATATACAATTAAATAACATTATTTTAACATGACCTTTACAACGAATACAACAAATCAGTGGGAATAAATTGAATTAAAGAAAAATTAAAATTTATATATGATATATTTAATCAATTTTTTACATTCATAAAAAATATTTTATAGGAAAAATAAAATTATTAATCCAATTTTATGCATTAAAATTCTATATTATTATAAATGTGGTTTCACATCCTTTTAATGGAGATCCAATTTTAAATCAAACTTTAGAATATTTTATGTCTATTTTTTTAAATTGCAATATATAAATTTACTTATATATAATTTTTACTATTTTCATGATATGTTTCAGGTCATGAATAATAGTGACAAATAATTTTTTTTATTAAAAATGGTTTTTTTATCAATATAATTTATATAATTAATTATATTTTTGATAGGTTTTAATGTATAACTGTAGAATTTTTTATTTTATGTAATTTAGGTAATTTTGATAAATTTACATTAAAATTCATATAATAACATCATGAACTTTTTAACATTTATTTAAAATCTATTTTCACGCCACATCTATGGGATTAGCGTTAAACATTATTTTGACACTGTTGTGGTTTGAATTTTGAAAAAAATTATATAAATGGTTTTATTTATTATGATATTTATATTCTAATATGATAAACCTAATTTCTAGATATTATCAATAGTAATTTTAGTAAAAAAAATCACCACAGTTAAGGGTAAACCGTGAAAATTTAGTAAAAAACAATATTATATTTTTTATTTTATTACCCTGAAACATATTAAAAAATTTATTTTATAAGTGTGTTACATCCAGAACTCACCATATGCATAAATTACATTACTTTCATTGACCTTGGTATGAGTATAATATTTATAATATTTTATTTAAAGATAACATAAAAATATCATACGCATGTTTTTAATATGTATTTATTTTTTAATACATGGTAATAAAGACTGTAAATTATAAAATAAATATTAATTTGAAATATAATAAAGTTATATTTATAATAAAAATTTATTTTTTATTTTTTGGGAAGATATAATTTAATTAATTACTTCCACAATAATGATGTTGTAATTTTTTTAATTAGTGGAAATATCAAATAAATGATATTAAAAATATTAAAATTAATATAATTTAACACGATTTCATAAAATATATTTATATATATATATTATGTTAGTGATTTATTATTTGTTTTTTTATAAGTAATAATGTTTCTAGGATATTTTTAAAAAATGAAATATTTATTCATATCAATATTGACATAAATTGTACATTAAAACAAATAGTATTTCATTAAATGATATAAAATTTAGAAAATATATAAATCTAAACCAAATTAGTGTAATAAAGTTATATACGACATAAATTACAAATTTTAAATTCTTTTTACATTTTATATTAAAAATATTAACCATAAAGAGTAAAAATCAATGTTGTCATGGTTTAAGATAACTTTTTTAACTAAGGGTTAAATCCAAAAGATAAGTATAATATTGTGACCTAAACATGATTAAAAATAATATGATGATACTATATATACCCATAATTATATTATTATTTAAATAAAATACATTAATGACATTTTCATTATAAAAATAATTTTTATAAAATTTATATTTTAAAGGATTCTAATAGTTCCCCTCGCCTAAAAAGGCACCTCCTCTATCACATCCTCACATCACATTGAGACTTATATGTCATTAAAAACCTTATTATTTATCCTCAATACCTTACTATCAATGTTATGGATGTCTAAGTCTACTAAAAAGACCAACCCAAGTATACATAGTTGGACATCCCAATGAAGTCCATTGAAAAAGAGGTAATTGTTTTACCAACTCATTCAAGTTTTTTCCTTATTCTACATCATTTTGAAATATTTTTTGAATTATAAAATAATAAATACAGTATCATATATATGATTATATTTTATTATTATTATAGTACAACCATATTCCCCATTTATCCATCTGATAAAAAACTGCATCACCGTGCGTGCATGTGTACGAATTACAGTCTCCCCACTAGGGTGTAATTTGTTTTTTATCACAAAATTATTTAGATGGGTATAATTATTAATATAGTGGATATAAATAATAAATATTAAATGATATTTATTATATATAATTAATATTCTATACAATTTTTTACCACAATATCATTAAGGGAGTGATATTGTCACTCCTCCGTATGTACGACTTATCATCTCCATGATGAAATGAAATTCATTATTTACGTTAACCATTCATGAAGGATAATTAAAATGAATATGAAGTGTAAATATTATATTTATGAACTTAATATCATTAGTTGTTTTAATATAAAATAACCTTTATATATGAAATATGACGTAAATGACAAAACAAACATAATAGAATGAAGGAGTTAACACCTGAAACAGGGTTAATAATGAAATATTATTAACAAATAATATTAGAGGATCATATATGGCATAATAAATATTTATATAGTTTTGTTATAATTTAATTACATTATTGAACCAATATAAATGAGTTTAACTCACTTTCAATGATAGGAATGTGCAATGTATAGGTTAATTTCACAATCTAATTGTTATCCGAGATTATTTATACCTCAGTATTAACAAGGTAATATTTATCATCGATGTCATTTTTCATTATAAATTTATTTAAAAATATTCATACAATTCAAATTATATATTTTTATGTATTTTTTATCCATTTTTTGACTCTTTATAATAAGTTTTTAAAAGGATTATTTTTCTTAATTTCCAGATTATGTAATTTATAACCTTTTCACCAAATATGGAAGGAATGTTATTATTTTTTACTTATATGGATTGAAAAATGATTTCACTTTGATATTATAAGATTCATTTCACTGAAACATTTTCATTTAATATTTCATGCCCCTTTTAATATATTTTCAATATAAATGTGGTATTTCTCTCATGTTGTTTTTAATGATTTTATTATATTATTATCATCAATGTCAAAATTTATTTTTTGATTTTATTCTTAACTGAAGTGGGTTTCATATAATACAATCTATCATATTTTATTGAGGTTTTTATGATATTTTTGACTCTGGATATCTTATTTTGATACCATTCATGCTTTACGGTTAATGTATTAACATTTGGTATTCAAGTTTTAATATTGATGTTTTTTATTACGTTTCACCCTTTTCATATGTAGAATGCCTCTAACATAGTAAGTGATACGTGTGGCCCACTATATCACCTCGCTGAATCATTTGGCGTCATGAGACATTCAACCTTTTATTTTCTACCATTTATGTATGGGTTCATGGATGAAGCCTTAACTGTATGTTCAATATATCCTGAATTATAGATTCCCACATTTTGAGATATGTTATTTATTTTACATGTGATAATTTGAATTGTATAATATCCATGATAATGTTTATATGAGATTTTTTATTTTTTTATTTCTATATTTTGATCAAGATTATGTTTATAATTCCTTTGTTTTAGTTATATAGCATGTCTATAAATTTTATGTTTATTTATGATATCTTACAATGTATTATTTACCCTTAATAGCATTTGAGCTCACCCCTTTCTTATGTTTTTTTCCAGGATTTGAAGATGTATATTATGATTTATATTAAGTGTTAATATTGGATAATAATTATGTAATCATAGTATTTATTATGTATCATTTTATGTTTTTAATTCTAATATATAGTTATTATTTGTAATTTATTTTCCAAGAATACTAAAAATATTGTTACATTGGGATTTTATACTTGTATCCTTTAAAATGTGATAATGTGAGGCACCAAATTAGGGATAGAGGGGCCAGGTTCATTAAAATTATTATCAGAGGATGTTTAGCGACAACTGGTAAATTATATTTAGAAAATATAGATCAGAGAATATATTCATATGGATGAATTTAATGATAATCATAGAAACAAATACTACAATATTGATAATATATAGATTATGTGAGTCTTTATAGAAAAGTATGCATATCATGATACTAAATGTCGATTTTTTTCTGGCACAAATGTACATAAGGGTCTCATCTTTGATAAGGTGTGTCAGGCCTAACTCAGTGTAACCTGGTACATCAAAATGGGCCTTATTGCACACCTAGTTTCACACACTCAATGGATATTCTTCAAATAGATCAAATTTTATTTACAAACCATTATAATGTACATATATGTATACATGTCTCCAAGGAAATCATATTTTTTATTTATATATTTGTTAAACATATATTTTCAATTTAGGTTATGTGGTTCAATAGATCTATGTTTAAACATTATGTTTCATAATGTTATGATCTAATGTAGTATATTACATTATTTAGAAACATATCTAAGTAAAGTAATGGAAATAGTATCAGTGCACGTAATCCATGTATGGATTTCCCACTAATGCAAGATATTGATTTTGGGGATGGAGCTGCAACTTGTGCTAAACAACTTATAACAAGAATTAGATAACTAACTCATGTTATGAACAATATCCTTACCCATATGGAGAATCATGACACAAAAAATTGAGGAACAATTTTATACTTCTTCATGAGAGAACCAACACCAACATTAAATGAGACATAAATTCCATTTGAGGCTGGAAAATGGATAAATTCTTAAAAAATATATTTTTATCATTGGGAATTATGGAAAGGGTGAATTTTTTCATGGAAGCTTATCATGTTTTTGTATATGCAGATCAATGGTAGTCATTGATTCAAAACCCTAATGAAAAGTGATAAATTCCATGAATGGAATGGATTAATTTTAATGAAATTTTCTTGGAAAACTATTTCCTTCAAGGATAGTGAGTAGATATGGAGAGAAAATTTCTATGTCTGAGGAAAATGGAATATGAGAATGTTACTAAATACGAATAATTTTTTTAAAATTTAGAACATGATTTTAGGAAATATATAAGTAACCAATGGATTGATATTTATCCTTTCATTGATGGGTTATGGTAATTCAGCCAAAAGGCATTAGTCATCCAAAAATTCACATAATAGGAAGATATAGTATCATGTTCAATCAATATAGAGAATTAATTTCCTAGGTTTTAAGAATTTATAGAAAAGAAAGAGAAGATGTGAATATTTGAGAATGATACAGATAAAGGTAAAAAGGGGGTAAATTATTTTACCTCATATAATAATTGTGGGATAAATCACTCTAGCAATTTCCTAAAGGTAATGAGAATTTGTTACATGTGTTGGGAAAAATATCTTTGGGGTTGTGATTGTATGGGAATGAAATAAGCCGTCAATCTTATTACTTCCAATTTTATGGTTATGGGGTACTATGAAAATGAATATCCCAAATGACAAGGAAATATATATTAGACAAAGTAATGGTACCAATGTCAATCCTATGAATTTACAACAATAGAAGTATAATAATTAATGTATTTCTGTTTTTAGAATCAAGAATTGTGTTTTTATATTCTGGTTATAGAAATCGTGAGATATATAAATATTATACCGAAGTAAATATTCATTATGAACTTGGAATCATTCATGTTTTCATTATGATTTTTATGTAGATCAATGTATTAAAATATTTAGTGTGTGATAAAAAGATATGTGTTACATTGTCTTTAGATAATCTGTTGTGATGTGGATTTAGGAAATTCAGTGACCATCCTTCTAAATTGTTGGAAAAGTATATTTTTGGAAATATAACCATTTATGAAATGTTATAATATGATATTTGGAATTTTTTTTGATAATTTTGTGTTACTCCATGGTGTGATGAAGTCTGGTCTCATAAAAGAAGCCAAAACACATTGAAGAACAACCAAATGATATGATTTCATTTATTGAAACATATATATTCATATATTATTATTAATTAAACTAATTCCTCAAATTTAAAAAATGTTTTTGACTGTAAAATTTTATCCTAGTACCTTCATTTCAGATGAATCAAATAGTACCATAAATAGTCGCTGATTTTTAGCATTGTGATTATGAACATTCAGATGATCATTTATCGATCACTCTTCCCCAAAACATAATTATTATATTAATCTTCCATGTCCATGTTTTCTTACACGGAACCCCAGTATGTATTATATACCAGGAACTTCATACATACCATTCATTATTTTAAATTTAAGCACTCATGATTCCAATTTTGATGTGGGATTTCATCAACTAAATTTGAAATGTCAAACCCCTAATTTTTTATACCAATTTTAAATTGTAAAGATGACATTTTTTTGAACGAGGGAGAATGTAACACCATGATAATTTATGGTAGGTATCTTTTTAAATTTTACTTTTTGATAACATACATTTCACTTAACACCAAGTTCAAATTAATAATGATATACAATTAAATAACATTATTTTAACATGACTGTTATAACCTCTATGTTACACCTGCAGTGATGAATTGTATTAAACCAATTATGAAATTAAAATATTATATGCTAATTAAATGAAATCAAATTCATCCTAATGCTTTTATTTTCATAATTTACGAAATAATCAAATTTTATGCAATCAAAGACTAATTTTTTAAAAGTTGTTTTACAACATTTTAATAGGAAAACTAGTTTAAATCCAATTTATGACAATTTTATATATTTTATTTCAAAAAATAAACTTCTATTATTATGTATAAATATAAAAAATTACATTAATTGATTTTTTTTATTTTTCTGATAAATTTCATGTTTTGTTGAATAGTGAAAAATAATATTTTTTTTGAAAAAATCATTTTTCATCGAAATAATATAGGGTTAAATTATATTGTTGACTTGTTTTATAGTATAATTAGATTATCTTTTTCTAATTTAATTATAAATTCTTTATTTTAATCAATATCTATAACGATCTGAAATTTTGAATAAATCTTGTTTCCTAATTTTGTGTGTTATTTTATTTTTTATACTAAAAAAAACTATTTCATTTGATAACATGAGTATAATTAAAATGAGGCCATTGGGTTTTGACTGTTATATGACCATTGGTCAATATAACTTCTAGAAACTAAACATTTTGATATTTGTCTCTAAATACAATTGATCTTGGTTAATTAATATAGAAAGAAGATTTGATGTCCTCACCTAGTAGTCTTGGACCGATCGATGCCCATCTAACAGAACTTGGGAAGGAGGTAACACCAATGGGCATTGCTCTGGACCAAACCCAATCCGAACTTCATCGTATAAAGCTATACTAGAATCATCTTTGCAAGAAGATCAAACTGATAGAAATTACTACTCGTGTGATGTTGGTCGAGCCTCCCTCAGATTCCCTCACCATAGCACACCTTGCACTTAGGTTCTATGCTGCCATGATAAAGGGATATGTAAGGAGAATATAACTTCCTTGTGTAACCCTTTGTTTTTAATAAAAACATTTATTTCTTCTTATGATGAAGTTTTGGAATTTTCAAATGTCCGGATAAATATATTATGCATATTTTTGGTGAATTTTAGAGAAAGGTTATTTTAAAAAATGTTTATGTTAACCTTAAATAATTAAAAATGTGTAATGATTTTCAAAAAATGGTATTCTACAATTATATTCAGTACTAAATTTAGAGTCTAATAAGATCAACTTAATTTTTTATGAATAGTCAATCATGAATAGTTATTTTATGCTTAGGATTAGTAATGTGACCAAATGGATTAGTAATCTCACTTTAATAAAGCATTAATATAATCTAGGCACCTTGATTAAGTAATGTGATTCAATAAAATGGTTAATTAACAGTTTCATAAATTGTGAGTCAAGTATTAATTTTTTCGGGTGAGTACGGTTTTTTAATTAAAAATTTAATTAAAAATATTTAGAAAATTATTTTAAAAAAATGGATTTTGTTTTTGAACTCAGAGCATCGATAGTATGTTAAGGTAATTTTTGGGGATTTTTCTGAAAAAATGAATTTTCGGTGAATAGTGTATTTATTGAATAATTAATATTAAAAATATTTATAAAATTATTTTTATTAAATAGAGTTCATTTTTGAAATCAGATCATCGATATTTGGTTGAGGTGAAATTTTGGGATTTTTCTGAGAAAGTTGAATTTTTTATGAATAGTGAAAATACAGTTTTTAAGTTACAGTTGTTTAATGACATCATTAAATGATGTATTAAGCATGTAATCAATATGGTCGACTTATTCATAGTAAGATAAGGTATGAGGTGTCCAAAGTGGCCAATATCATGGGAAAATACCATGGGCAGGCCCATGGTTTTTTCAAACCACTAATGAGGTGTCCCTTGGCCATTAATGTCTTGTCCCCTCACTTTCCCTATAAATACCAAGCCATCCTCTCATCCATTCGACTCCCAACTCTCCCCAAACGAATCTCTGGTCTCATTACCTCTCAAGAAGTCCTTACAAGGTACCCCCATGCCCTAATGGTCCCAACCAGTGAGTTTTAAGAGTTACTTTTTAAGGTAAGAGATCCTACCTCCCCCTTTCTTTTCAAGTAATATCTTTTAGGTCATTTCATTTATGCTCCATGCTCTTATGTTGGAGGATGTTCTTTTATATTCATAATACTGTATTTTTCATGTTCATATGGTGATATGCCCCCTCTTTCTCTCATCATTTCATTTTAATAATGTTAAAGTGGCGCCGTTAGGCTGCCAAATTTTTAAGGGATTCTTTCACCCTTCTCAAGTTCTATATTCATGTCATGTATTTCAATTTTATTTTTATTTTTTTGGGGTTATGATATCTAAATCTATCATACTGATCTTTTATGTTCATATTATGAGAGACCATATTTGATCTCTTCAATTAAGTATTTTGATGTTTTATGTGGCGTCGTTAGGCTTCCGAATTTTTAAGCGATTCATTCACCTTTCTCATTTTTCAAAGTTCTACTTTCATGTCAAGTCTTTCAAGTTATTTTTTATTATGTTGGCATATGATATATATATATATCATACTGATATTTTATTTTCATACGTTGATAGATTCTAATTTATATCTTCAATTCAGTATTTTGACGTTTTAAGTGGCGCCGTTAGGCTGCCGAATTTTTAAGGGATTCGTTCACCTTTCTCATTTTTCAAAGTTCTACTTTCATGTCAAGTATTTAATGTTCTTTTTTATTATGTTGGGGTATGATATCTATATCTATTATACTGATCGTTCATTTTCATATAATTAGAGACCGAATTTTATCTCTTCAATTCAGTATTATGAAATTTAATGTGGCCTTGTTATGCTGCCAAATTTTTAAGGGATTCGTTCACCTTTCTCATTTTTCAAATTTCTACTTTCATGTCAAGTATTTCAAGTTCTTTTTATATTATGTTGGGGTATTATCTCTATAAATATCATACTGATATTTTATGTTCACATGACGAGATACCCTATTTCATCTCTTCAATTCAGTATTTTCACGTTTTAAGTGGCGTCGTTAGGCTGCCAAATTTTTAAGGGATTCATTCACCTTTCTCATTTTTCAAAGTTCTACTTTCATGTCAAGTATTTAATGTTCCTTTTTTTATGTTGGGGTTTGATATCTATATATATCATACTGATCTTTTATTTTCATTTGATGAGAGACTCTATTTGATCTCATTAATTCATTTTTTGATGTTTAAGTGACGCCGTTAGGCTGCCGAATTTTCATAAGAGTAATCTTATTTTTGTCTTCCATTCATGTTCTTCAATTCATATGGTATATCATTCAAAATTCATTAACATGTTCATATAACCTTAATATTATGTCCCTATATTTTTTTATGGGTCATTTATGAATGTTTGACCCATGTCCCCTCTCTTTTCAATGTTTTCTAAAACCCCGAAACATAATCGTTATGATGCATAATTTCCGTCTCAAAATGTACCTCTCTCTTGTTCTAATGTTCTTTTATTTTTTTAAGTTAATACTCCAAGATCTATCTTCTATAGAGGTATTCAGATATATACGAAAATTTTCTATTTTAAATTCTGGTATTTACATACATGAGACCCACCTTCTTTTTCCGTGGGTTTTAAAGTGACACAATGATCATGTCTTTAAAGCAGTTTTTAAAATGTTATGATTATTAAATTAAACTCATACCTTTTTATGATATATGGGTTTTTTATGAAATGATTTATGATGATACATGTGGATCACATGATAATAAATACATGTCAAGGGTGCACCCTAACAGCGCTCCAACGCATTGGGTAAATACATAATCACTAGAGATGACTATTTTAAAGGATTCATTGGTGAATAAAATTGGTAATTATTAATGACATCTTGGGGATGGAACTTGGTCAAACCGACATGATTTTCAATATTAAATGTTGTAGCCACATCTTCATGTTATGAAAAACGTTATTATTATTATGATATGGCACATGATTTCTTACTAATGCCTTAAAGTTATTTTTCATTACATTGTTGATGTATCTCAGGATCACATGTTAAATGTTTCCCCTAGTTTCCCTTATTGGGCCTTCTGCTCAACCTTTCTGTTGATGTATGTCCCCATGTTATGAGATGCAGTAATGAACCTAGGATGAACATAATGAGAAGCCTTTCAAGTGTTTAAGAATAATGTTTTATGTTTTCATGTTTTATGTCCCTGGTTTACAAGACACTAATCCTTAAAGATCCTCAGTTTTGTAAAATGTAATGAAAGCGTATGTGATAAAAAGGCGGGATGCTATAGTTGGTATCAAATGACTGTTTAGTTATTTGTGGAAATTGGGATATGAAAACTGTAGGAATAACCATATAGAATAGTTTAAATTTATTAAACCTTCCTGGTATTTTGGTGAGTATTGAGTAAGGGGTTGCCAAGAAAATACATCCTTCTCTGGATACGAGCAAGTAGAGGTGGCTCTGGCACATATGTACATAGGGGTAAAACCCGAAAACACCTCTTCGAGCTAGACTCGAATGAGAACTGGTACACGACAATGGGCCTTGTTTCACTATTGGTTACGATAATCTTGGGAGATATGCTTTGGTAAATTTATAAGCTTAGTATGAACCATTATTAAAGGAACAAAGATAAAATAAAATAAAGATTCACATAAGAATATATTATCATGGATAAACTAGATTGGGGCATAGGGAATCACAAGTTATGGTTTACTTTTCTTCTACATGTTTATCCTTATATGCTATAAGATTCCTTTTAATGATTATTGGCTAAGTATTTAAGCCCATAATTGTACTTTCTTTCCTTATTTAATGGTGGGAAATGGAAGAACATGTCCCAACAACCAATGTGATAGGAAATATGAAAATTTCCATATTAATATGATAGAGATGATTAGAGGGTTAAAAGATGATTATTATTTTGGAAGACGTTCACTATTTTAGGAACCTTATTTGATCGAGGTAAATAAATTACTACGGTATTTTCTTTGAGGAATAAAGGTTGACTTATATTTTGAAGAATCGATGAATTTAAGTTGAACTTATGGTAATATAGGTTACTTATAGAAATGATTAACCTATCTTGGGGAAAATATGTTTAGGTTAGCTACATTTTTTATAAGATGGTATGAGTTTTTGATGTTGTTTGGAGATGAACGACGATGTTTATCTTGGAAGACTATGTAATCAAGTCCTTCTTGTATTTGGGGTTCAATCATAGTTTGGGTTATTTTGAGGAATTTTATGGACGGTTTTTTACGGAATAGTCTATGATTAACACTGGGTAGTACCGAGGAACATTGAAGATATAAAATTAGATTCCCTTCCTATGGGATTCATTATTTTTGAAGAGTTGTCTTATCATACCCTTTCTGTTTTTGGGATAAATGTTTAATGATAGATAGTTTTTCTTTTGTGGAATACGTGATTCTCTAGAAGATTATTCTTGTGCTTTTGATTAGACAAAGTGATTTTGAATGCTCATCATTTGGAGAAATGATTAGTTTTGGTAGAAACTTATTAATGGGTTAAACTCTATTTTAAGATAGGTATATTTCCTTATGTTATTATTCTATGTAGTAAATTAATTCCTCAAAACTATGAAAAGAAACATAAAACAAAAAATTTTGTCTGTTAACGTTTCCTACTATGAAATCATAAACCATTTGACCCATCATGAGTTTGTGATTTTCTGTTTGTAATCTTTCTCATAATCATGTTTTTTATCACTCTCCCTTAGAACACGACCCTTTATTTTTTACTCCATGTCCATGTTTTCCTACATGGAATCCTAGTATGGTTTAACTCGGGTGACCTTTTTACTTCACATTCTTTCTTTTAAAGTAATAGTTTTACTAACTCCTTTTCTGGTGTGGGACTTTCAATGAAATTTCAAAACCCAATTTTAAAAATTGCGAGGACGCCATTTCTTAAGTGTGGAAGAATGTAACTACCCGAAATTTTGAATAAATCTTGTTTCCTAATTTTGTGTGTTATTTTATTTTTTATACTCAAAAAAACTATTTCATTTGGTAACATGCGTATAATTAAAATGAGACCGTTGGGTTTTGACTGTTATATGACAATTGGTCAATATGACCGCTAAAAACTAAACATTTTTATATTTGTCTCTAAATTCAAGTCATCTTGGTTAATTAATATAGAAATAAGATTTGATGGCCTCACCCAGTAGTCTTGGACCAATCAAGGCCAATCTAACAGTACTTTGGAAGGAGGTAGCACCAATGGAATTTTCATTGGACCAAACCCAAGTCGAACTTCATCGTTTGAAGCTAGAACGGAATCGCCTTTGCGAGAATTTCAAACTGATAGAAATTACTACTCGTGCGATGTTGGATGAGCCTCCCACAGATTCTCTCACCTTAGCACACCTTACACTTAGGTCCTATGCTGGTGTGATAAGGGGCTATGTAAGGAGACTGTAAATACCTTGTGCAATCCTTTGTTTTAAAGAAAAATTTTGATGTCTTCTTATGATGATGTTTACTAATTTTCAAATGTCCGGATAAATATAGTATGCATATTTTTGGTGAATTTTAGAGAAAGGATATTTTAAAAATGGTTTATGTAAACATTAAATAATTAAAAATGTGTAATCATTTTCAAAAAAGTGTCTTCTACAATTATGTTCAGTATGAAATTTAGAGTCTAATAAGAACAACATAATTTTTGATTAATAGCAAATTATGAATAGTGATTTTAGGCTTAGGATTAGTAATGTGACCAAATGGATTAGTAATTTCACTTAAATAAAGCATTAATATAATCTAGGAACCTTGATTAAGTAATGTGATTCAATAAAATGGTTGAATAACGGTTTCATAAATTATTATTCAAGTATTAGTTTTTTCAGGTGAATAGTGTTTTTTAATTAAAAATTTAATTAAAAATATTTAAAAAAATATTTTTATAAAATGGATTTCATTTTTGAACTCAGAGCATCGATATTATGTTAAGGTAATTAATGGGGATTTTTCAGAAAAAATGAATTTTCGGTGAATAGTGTATTTATTTAAAAATTAAAGTAACAATATTTAAAAAAATTATTTTTATTAAATTGAGTTCATTTTTGAAATCAGAGCATCGATATTTGTTTAAGGTGAAATTTTTGGATTTTTCTGAGAAAAGTTGAATTTTTGATGAATAGTGAAAATACAGTTTTTAAGATACGGGTGTTTAATGACATCATTAAATTATGTATTAAGTATGTAATAAATATATTCGACTTATGAATAGTAAGATAAGGTATGAGGTGTCCCAATTGGCAAATACCATGGGCAAGCCCATGGTTTTGCCAAAACCACTAATGAGGTGTCCTTTGGCCATTAATGCATTGTCCCCTCACTTTCCCTATAATTACCAAGCCATCCTCTAATCCATTCGACTCCCAACTCTCCCCAAACGAAGTTGTTGTCTCATTACCTCCTAAGGAGTCATTCCGAGGTTCCCCCAAGCCCTCAAGGTCCCAACCATTGTGTTTTAAGCATTACGTTTTACGGTAAGGGATCCTACCTCCCTCTTTCATTTCAAGTAATCTCTTTTATGTCATTTATTTTATGCTCCATCCTCTTATGTTTGAGGATGATCATTCATATTCATACTAATGTCTTTTTCATTTTCATATGATGAGGGACGCCCTCTTTCCCTCATCATTTATTTTATGAATGTTAAAGTGGCGCCGTTAGGCTGCCGAATTCTTAAGGGATTCTTTCACCGTTCTCAAGTTCTATTTTCATGTCAAGTATTTCATGTTCCTTTTTATTTTGTTGGGGTATTATCTCAAAATATATCATACTGATATTTTATTTTCATATTCTTAGAGACCCTATTTTATCTCTTCAATTCAGTATTTTTATGTTTTCAATGGAGCCGTTAGGCTGCCAAATATTTAAGGGATTCGTTCACCTTTCTCATTTTTCAAAGTTCTACTTTCATGTCAAGTCTTTCATGTTATTTTTGATTATGTTGTGGTATGATATCTATATCTATAATACTAATATATTATGTTCATATGATAAGATACCCTATTATATATCTTTAATTCGGTATTTTAAAGTTTTAAGTGGCGTTGTTTGGCTGCCGAACTTTTAAGGGATTCGTTCACCATTCTCATTTTTCAATGTTCTACTTTCATGTCAAGCCTTTCATGTTCTTCTTTATTATTTTGGGGTTTGATCTCTATATCTATCATACTGATCTTTTATGTTCATATGATGAGAGACCCTATTTTATCTCTTCAATTCAGTATTTTGATGAATTAAGTGGCGTTGTTAGGCTGCCGAATTTTTAAGGGATTCATTCACCTTTCTCATTTTTAAAAGTTCTACATTCATGTCAAGTATTTAGAGTTTTTTATTATGTTAGGGTATGATCTATATATCTATCATACTGATAATTTATTTTCATATGATGAGAGACTCTATTTGATATCTTCAATTCAGAATTTGGATGATTTAAGTGGCACCGTTATGCTGCCGAATTTTTATGGGATTCGTTCACCTTTCTCATTTTTCAAAGTTCTACTTTCATGTCAAGTCTTTAAATTTCCTTTTTATTATTTTGGGGTATTATATATATATCTACCATACTGATATTTTATTTTCACATGACGAGAGACCATATTTGATCTCATCAACTCATTTTTTGAAGTTTAAGTGACGTCGTTAGGCTGTCGAATTTCCATAAGAGAAATCTTATTTTTGTCTTTCTTTCATGTTCTTCATTTCATATGGTATATCATTAAAATTTAATTACCATGTTCATATATCCTTCATATTTTTTCCCTCTATTGAATTATGGGTCATTTATGAATGTTTGACCTATGTCTCCTCTCTTTTCATTGTTTTCTAAAACCCCGAAACATAGTCGTTATGCTGCAAAATTTCTGTCTGAAAATGTCTCTCTACCTTGTTATAAAGTTTTTTTATTTTATTAAGTGAATACTCAAAGATCTATCTTCTGTAGAGGTATTCACATATATACCAAAATGTTCTGTTTTAAATTATGTGATTTGTATACATGAGACCCAACTTCCTTTTCCGTGGGTTTTAAAGTGACACAAAGATCATGTCTTTAAAGTAGTTTTTAAAACGTTATGATTATGAAATGAAACCCATTCCATTTATGATATATTGGTTGTTTATGATATGATTGATGATGATATATTTGGCTCACATGATAATAAAGACATTTCAATGGTGCGCCCTGATAGCGCTCCAATGCATTGGGTAATGACTTAAGCTCTTGAGATGACTATTTTTAATGACGCCTTGGTGAATAACCATGGTAATTTTTAATGACCCCTTGGAGATGGACCATAGTGAAACAGAAATGATTGTCAATATTAAATGTTTTAGCCACATCTTAAAGTTATGAAAAACTTTATTTTTATTATGATATGCCTCATGATTTCTTTCTCATGCATTAATGTTCTTTTTCATGACATTGTTGATGTATCTCAAGTTCACATGTTAAATGTTTCCCCTTGTTTCCCTTACTGGGCCTTCTGCTCACCCTTTCTTTTGATGTATGTCCTCAGGTTATGAGATGAAGTGATGAACCTAGGATGAACATAAAGAGAATCCTTTCAAGTGTTTAAGAAGAATGTTTTATGTTTTCATGTTTTATGTTCATGGTTTCCAAGACACTAAACATTAAAGATCCTTGGTTTTGTAAAATGTAATGAAAGTTTATGTGATAAAAATGTCGGATGCTATAATATCACATTAAAATTTTATATAAATACTTATTAATCATTTGAACAATTCATTAAAACTCGCTTTCCCCCCACATCTACAACATTACTGTCAAACATAATTTTGCCACTTTTGTTAATAGAATTTGGAAAATGGACATATATGGTCATAATAGTTAAGATATTTAGATTTCAATATGATCAAATTAAAATTTGGATATTATGTATAGAAATATTATTATCATTAAATTTTTTGCGGTTGGTTGTATATCCTATAAATAAATAAATATATAAAATTATAATATTTTTAACATTATAAAATACATGTCCTAATTTCATTGGGTATGTTTTTTCTCTACAAAAAAACCTTATTGTATAATTATAAACTTTTGATGCTGCTTGAATATCAATATGGAATTAATAATATTTTATTTAATGATAATGAATTATTGAAATGCTCGTGTTTTTATAAGAAATTCATTTTTAATTTATGGTTATAAATAAGATAAATTATAATATAAATATTAAATTAATATATTAAAAAATTATATTTATCATGATTATCTATTTTTAATTTTAATAGAAATTATAATTTAACTAAAGGCTATAATAATAATGATGTAGTAATTGTTTAATTAAAGTATATACAAAATTACTGATTTTATAAGTACTAAATTATATATAATTTAACAAAATTTAGGACATAAAATAATTTTATATATATCTTTGATATGTGAGTGATATGTTATATGTGTTGTTTCGATGTTATCATGCTCTTAGGTTATTTTTAAAAATAAAAACATTGAATAGAATCAAAATTTGAATAAATGATACTATAAAATAAATAATATTTTATTAAATGATATAAAATTAATAAAAACTAAAATTTATGAAAATAACTATAATAAAGATAAATATGTTATAAATGATCCATTTTTTCTTCTTTTGGTTTTTTATTGTATCTATATTATCCCTAATGTGTACAAAATCCAAGTTGTCATGATAAGAGTTAAATGGTTTAATGAAGAGTAAAAGAAAAAACATATGGTTAATATTGTTATATAAACATGTCTCAAAATAATTGGTTTGGATTATTTCTACCCATAATCAAATTATATTCTATATAACAAATTATTGATAACTTTTAAATATATTGTTAATAAATATTAATTTAAAATATTAAAGCATTTCAAAAGTGCTCCAACCTCTCTTATAAAATGGGACATCCTCCATCACTCCATCACACAACATTGATCCTTATAAATTGACCAAAACCTTCCCATTTATCCACCAAAAATTTTAGCATTGTTTTTTAGGTTCTGGTCTTCTAAAAATACAAACCCTAGTGTCCCTATGAGGTTATCCGGAGGTAATCCATCAAAGTGGAGATTATTATTTTACCAAATCATTCACATTGTTTTCTTAATATACTCACTATTCACATATTGTCTCAATTATTAAATAATTATGCTAGTGTATAATATATTATGATATGTTATTATGAATATGGTAAAACAATATCCCTCCTCGTATCCATCCTATGGTAATTAAAATCACCATTCATGCGTATGTACGACTTATCATCTCAACACTATGGTGAAATTGTTTTCATCACAACATTATTTTAATGGGAAAAATTATGAATATAATTTATATAAATAATAAATATTACAAGATATTAATTATTTATCATTAATATAATATTCAATTCCTTATCACATTACCATGATGAGAATAATATGGTCTCTTATGCATATGTATGGATTACTGTCTCCACAACGTGATGATATTCATTATCCATGTTAACCATTAAATAATGATTATAAAAATTTATATTATGATTGGATATAATATTTATGAACATAAATTAATTTTTCATTTCAATAAAATATATCTTATGAATTAGAAACCAGACTAACATTACAAAATAATCATATAAAAATAAAGTAGTTAACACCTGAATCATTGGTAAAATTGAAATTTTATTAACAAAACAATATACGAGGATCTTATATGATATTATAAATATATCTATTAATCTAGTATAATTTAATAACATACCTTTTCCATTATATATTATGTTTACTCACCCATAAGTAAAGGAAAATACATGTTAAGAGTTAGTTTCACTATCTCATTATTATCTATGATTCTTTATATGTGAGTATATAATTGAACATATTTTTCATCCAAGTCCGTGTTTCTTAAAAATTAACTTCAAAATTTTATTAATATTTTTTTATATTTTTTTCACATCAATGTTTTTCAATGGTTTACTATTTATAAAATGTTTCTAAAGTAATATTTTTTTCATTTTACAAACAAGGTACATTATGACCTTATTGACAATATATGGAAGGAATGTTATTAATTTTAATATATAAGGCATGAGCAAAGCTTCCATTAAAATCATAAAAAAATATTTCAACTGATAAGTTTTTCATTTAATATTTTATGTACCTTTTAATATTCTTTCAATATAAAATGTGTATTTATTTTAATGAAAATAATGATTTCATTATATTATTTTCATCCATATCAACATAAATTTTTGAATTATATGCTTAATTGAAATTGATTTAATGTGATAAAATATATCATATTTTATTTAAGGGACTATGATATTTTTTACTATGGATGTTTTATTTTGATAACATTCATTTATTAAGGTTAATATATTGTCAATTCTTATGAATATTTTATAAAAAATGTTTATATTGGTTATGTTTCACTCATTTCATATACGGAATGTACTACACATAGTATGGGATGGGAGAAGATCCATATATCCCCTCAATGCATTAGTAATTCTCATGAGAAGAAATAGTTCGAGTTTTAACCCATTTCTGTATAGAGTCTTGGCTGAAGCCTTGATGGTATGATTATGATATCCGACATTATGTATTTTCTTAATATGAAATGTGTTATTGGAATTTCATGTGATTATTAGATAGCTATAATATACATGTGTATGTTTATATAGAATTATTTTATTTCATTCCATATTGTGATCATGAGATTATTTAAGATTACTATTTTTTATTAATAAACCATTACTTAAATTATTGTACATATTTTTGGTTACTTCCAATGTAATATTTAGCATAACTAATCATTTGATATGACATATTCCTTGTGGTTTATTTTCTCTTGATTCCAAGAGTTGTATTATGATTGACATACTGGGTTTTTCAAGGATAATAATGGAATTCTCAAAGGATTATTTATGATGAATTTTATGTTTTTAATTGTAATATAATATTCATTTATAATATCTATTTTATAAAACTATTAAATTGGTCAGTCCTATGAGATTTAAAACTTGTATCTATGTCAATGTATTAAATTACGGCACCAACTCCGATCAACTTGGGTTGGAATCATTACATGCAATCTTATTCTTCTGTAACTAGGGGTTCTATCCATAAGTATCTATAATGATATTTTTTCACACAGTGTAATATTCTCTAAATAAAGATTATATGGATCTGAAGACTATGATAGGTACAATACCTATTGCTATATCTTTATTGAATACTTTATTTGATAGTTGTTGATCTCATTTATTCATTTAATCCTCTATTTTAAAATTTCTATTTCTTCTTATGTATCTTTTTACTTATGCGATGGACATTATTACTCCCATCAGAATGATAAGGGAGAAGGGTATTTGTTTTCATAATTGTAAATTCTCATTATTAGATATCGATTTTTCTTGAGATTTTATGGTTCTCAACAGAAACTCTCTTAATGTTATACCTAGGATGGATTTTCTCATTACTATTAAATGTTGAATTTATTTTTATCTTTAAAGGGTCTCTTTTACTATTCCTAATGTGGTGATACATATATTTAAATTTGAATGTGACCCAAGGTCAAGAAGAGATGGACATTCTTACCCATAGTTCTGTAAGATAATATATGTGTTCTCTTTTGACCTAGAGTGGGAATACTTGAGTGGTTATCTCACTCCATTTTTCATAGGTTTTCTCAATGTTTTTTCTTCTAACTTATATGTTTTTCCGCTGATAAGGGAGCTAGAGTTTTCTGTGAATTTAGTGTTTGGTAATCAACAAATATATATTCCATCCTACCACATGAAACTAGTTTGAATAAAAGGATGAATATTCATTAAATTGTTATTTTATAGAATGGATTTATATTCCCAACTATATCACCTTGGGCGATGTCTGGTCTCTTGGATAAGAAATCTGATGGGTCACTTTTCTTTTGTGATTATTCCTTAAAACTCAATCGAGTTACAGTAAAAAAAATCACTTATTTCCACATATTGATGGAATATTCGGCCCTTTTAATGAGTAGATGTGGTTATCAAAGATAGATCTTGGATCTTCCTGTCACAATTTGAGAATAAAATAATCTAACACACAATAAACAAACTATGGGAGTATGTATGGTCATTATGATTAATTTTTTATTCCATTCGGTCTATCCAATGCACTTTCTGTCTTCATGGTGTTGATGAATGGAATATTCTACAAGTATATTAATACTTTTGTGGTGGAATTTGTGGATTATATCCTTTTTACTCTATTCCCTAAGAGGATCATGTATACCACCTGAGAGTAGTTCTGGTACAGTTGAGAAATACCCAACTTTATACCATGATATCGAAATATGATATCTGGATTCAAGAATTGATGTTTTTGGGACACATAGTGCGAGGAAATGGTATATCAATTGATCCTATGAAGTGTAATGCAGTTATGACATGGAAGGATCTTCAAAATGTTTTCATGATTTGGATATTATTTTACATAACTAGATAATATTTTTTGTTCGTAATGTATTTCTCAAAGATCGGTTCTCTGTTGAACTCTATCACTCATAAGGGATTTAATGTTTTTTTCGGATGATAAAATTAAGAGTAATTTTATTGAGATGCTATGTATTTTGACTATTAAACCAATGATGACTCTTCAAGAGGATGGGAAGGTCTATGTAGCCATATTTGATTCATCATGTTTGGGATTGATATGTGTTTCTATGCAGGGTGATAATTTCATTGCCTATGTCTCTTGACATTTTAGTCCAGAAAAATAAAATTATCCAACCCATGAATTTGAACATGAAGCCATCATGCAAGCTCTTACGAGTTGGAGGAATTACCTATTAATTGAATGGTTTACCATATATTCCTATTAAAACCTATTGACTTATACATTATATCAAAACGATATGAATCTATTTCAATGGAATTGGGTGGAATACCTAAAATTTTTTTACATCGACATCACTATACCCCATGTAAAGGGAATGTTGTTACAGATGTTTGGTGTAGGATGATTTTGACCATGGCAATGATCAAATCACCAGAAGAGTGGAACTTAATTTATCTATTTTCACAGTTTCTTATCAGTGTTTGAGTAACTGGGAAAAGAATCATTAGGTAAGTGTCTAGATGATCTATGCTCTTTTTGAGATGATTATTTAGGAAAAAATGTATCATGATGAGTTCCTTATAATTAAAAACTCTTTTTATTATTGAGAGACTTGTACTATGTTGTTTTCTCCATTGAGGGTATTCTATGTTTTTAAAAAAAATTCTTGATATCTATGATAAATGATATGATGGGTGATTTCCATAATTCATTGCTGGAACAAGATCTATGAACTAAAAATATTTTCAATGACATGCGGTGATGATTCTGGTGCCTAAGTATGATATGGGACATATCTAATTTTGTATCTCATTATTATATGTGACAAATGGTCAAGGATGAACAGTAGAGATCTTTATGTTTGCTTCATCAACATCTAGTTCAAAATTATAAGTGTGATGAGATCTCAATGGAATTTATTCATGGGTTTCAACATACCCAGAGGATGAAGAATGTGATAAGGGTGATCATCAATTTTATAACCAAATCAGCTCATATTATACCCATTCCTGATACAACAAAATTTGTTATGATGGGAAATATTTATATGAGAGGGATTATTCATTTTCAAGGAGCTTCATCTGCTATAGTATCTCATAGAGATCCCCACATTAATTATAATTTTTAGAGATATCTCTAAAAGGTATTGGGATCACCGATTTATTTTTGTACGACCTACTATCCACATATAGGTGGTCAAGATATGTTTCATGTAAATGATATTGAATTTGATTAAGGCTGGGATTGCCATTTGGGTATAATTGATTTTTATTATAAGAATATAAACTTGTACGAAATAAGAATTCCATCATTTGAGTACATGTATGTTTGGACTTGTAAATATCTGTTGTGTTGGTTAGATAATAGTGAATTGTCTTGGTTGGACCAATCGAGGTCCAAGAGAGGACAACAATGATATTGTTGATTCCTTAGAGGATTTTGATGGAAAAAATATTGTATAATTATTATGACAGTCATCACTACAGACTATTGGATATTTCAATTGTTGATGATGTGTTATTAAATGATTCAACTCATATGGTTCATTGAAATATTTGGAATGAAATGGATGTTTTATCCTCATTTTGTGGGTCCTTTGAGGTTTTTGAGAAGGTAGGGAAAGTGAATTATCATTTATCACTACTTCTATATTTGATGTTGATACATTAAATGTCCCTTGTATGACAAATACCAATGTATATTTCTATTCCATATCTTGTTCTGACCTACAATGATATTTATGTTTAGCGTGATTTTTCCATCACTAGGAATCTAGTCAATATAGTTGATTCTAAAACCAAGGTACTTCATGAGCAGATGATTAATTAGGATTGAGTATTGTGGAAGGATGGTTCTGATACACATGAGATTTGGTATATAGTGGCACTGAATAGAGAGCAGTTAGCTTATATTTCTGAGAAGAAAAACTTTTGACGTGCTTTGTTGGGATAAAATGATTCTTTGGCGATGAGGGTGTAACATCATGTTATTATTTTTTGGTACTCTTTAACCCTCTTTTGGAACATTATATGGTTGTGTCTTTTTTAAGGGTTATTCATGTGGAAATTTGAGAATTTGTTAGCTTTTATGGGTTTTTCAATGATGGTGCATGGTTTTCCAAAACTGTTCACCCATCCAGTGGAAACTGTATACCCAATTAGAGGGTCTCTAGGTTATGGAGCACTATTTTGAAAAACCATGGGGCCCTACTCAACTAATCGTATGCATTTAATTTATCATTTCTAAAAAATAAATTACAAATTCTTGAACCACCATATGATACCCTTCGAGACCCTAACTCAGTATGGGGAGTCTTTTTAGGTGTTTAGAACTACCACGAACACATTTTGGCTCCTACAATCCTATTATTTGGCTGATCGATTCTTGGATAACATTACTTGATTCTTCTATAGTAGGTTATCTTCACATGTTCTTTATCTCCATCTTTCTCTATATCTCTCCTAAAGGTGGTCTATGTCATCATGTGGAAGATGGATTTAAACTCCTTATTTGGATTTTGGATCTTGCATTGATTCCTTGTTCTCCATTTTCAGAGTACTTCATTGTCAAATAATATTACAGGCATAGAGTTAAGAGATATATGTGATAAAGGATGGCGGTTCCATTGATATTTTCCCTATTATAAACCATTGAATTTATTTATTTAAATTTAATTGATTTCAGTTATGTTTGTTGAATCCAATTCAATTTTAATTTTTAATTGCAAAATGATTTGGAATGAGATTTTGGGAAAACCTCCAATTCAAATGGAATTTTAAATTGGGGTGGAATTTTTAATTGATGGAATTTGTGAAATTAATTTGTGAAAGTATTTTTGTAGAAAAAAATTTCCTTAAATTATTTGATAAGAACCACAATTTAATTTAATTTTTAAAATAGAATTAATTGATTAAAATTCTATGATTTGGTTTTTAAAGATAAATTGATATATTGAAACGGGAAAGGGGGAATGGTATTTTTAATAGTTTTTGAATAATTTTCCCATTGTTGATTGATTACTTCAGTATATGAAATCCAGTATATATAATGTGTTATTGGGGAGAAACACACATGGATGGCAATTCCCTAAAAATTTATTGATAATTTAAAACACTATTAAAAACCTTGTGGTGAGGATCTTATCCATGATGGAATATAGATGATTCATCATTGACCAGTTTTTAAGAGACATGTGGACACATATTACCATGATCATCAATATGAGATGTGTGAGGATCCCATTACATCAAACTGTCATTCCTAGATGAACATATTTCTTGTTTTTGAAATAATTTGATATATATTCCATTTTTTAACTTATTTACACATGCGTATAAATTTATATAAACTATTTTATTTAATTATCTTACTTAAGAAATTATTTGAAATTCTTCCTTAAATTTAAATGAAAACCAGGTTTGGTTTTAAATGTAATTATGTGTACGTCCATTTCTATTTTATTTTAAAATTGGAAGCATTATTTAATTTATTAATGAATCAATCATATAATAGAAGTCATAATGATACCATACATATCATTTATCTCACACCCTACCTCTTGCTTTGGGAGTTTCTAAACTTTCTCTCTTCCAGGATCATGAATGGGGAATGAAAACACTTAGTGGTGGTGGGGGATTTAAAATTCTTGAGGCTTAATGTTTTATGTCTATTGGGTCTTGGAATGTTTATCTTGTTTTTTGGTAATTTGGTGAAAAACTATTTTCGTTTTTTGTACCTATTGGATTCTCTTAATATATAATTTTTGAGTCCTCTATGAGAATTCTATCATATATCTATTTCAACAACTTTTTAGGTGAAAAACCCATTCCTAGTTTAATATTTTACGATACAATGTGCTAATCACCACCCCATGGTGATTTTTATTTCCCTTTATGATATGTGATTCTCAACTAGGGTACCTTTGTACTAGGGTATCTGGGATGGTTAGTGACCTGTTATGAGTCAGGTGGTTGGGAATGAAAGACTTAAATAAGAGACCATCAAGGGTCTTTTATTTGAGGATCTCATTCGAGATACCCTAATGAAGGATCATGTTAGTGTTTTAAAAAGACTTAGTAGTACCAGTGTTCTTGTTTTCTCGGTCTACTCATTTTATGGAGTTTTTATGCATTACACCTATCCTTTTTTGAAATAGGGTGAAATGGTCCAAGAATTTTCATATTAGACTAAAATCAGAACGACGACATTGTATCACCAAAATTAACCTTATGATGTGTTCCAACGTTCTTCATATGTCCATGTCTGTTGAGAGGATTATGATGGATGAATGAACTATGAGTCATTGGGTATTATTTGATGGATCAATTAGTAGACTCAACTATGATTCTATGGGTTCCTATTATAAAATTAAGATGATGAAGGTGGAGGATCTATACTAGGGTGCTGGTAGGAAGACATAGCAGAGTAGGAGTTCTCCATCCATCTCTCTAAATAAGTTGGTTCTAATTAGTGTTTAAAATATTGGACAAGAGGGCAATTGAGAAAGAATATTACGAAAATTATTATATATTTTTTACAAATGTAAAAAATTGGGGTATATTTGGTATATTTCTTAGGGATTTATTTATTATTTCGGGCTAGTCATGAAATAATTGGGGTGGAGGATCTCTGTAGATGATATGAAACCCTCATTCTTCAATGAGTCTGGCGATCCAAGAGAGTTTGGGGATTGGTCATGAACCAAATGTTGGGTGGCAATACACAATGGACAGGGTACTGTGGGATGGTATAGTGGGATCATTGATTGTTTTATGTATGGGTTTGATCACATAGATGTTATCCTATAACATTATCGATTCCATATCATCCCATAATTTATATCTTCTCATGTTGTTATTGATCACTATATTCTATTAATGTTATATTTTTTGAGTCTTTAAATATTGATGGTCATTTGGGGAGGATACAAGGTCAACTCCATAGATGTCTAAAATATCTATTGGTAATAGATGAAAATGGACATATGTTGTATTTCAGGATTCTAGAGATATATAATATAGATGTATATTTTGGAATTGAATAATTGAACAGTTATCTGGCACACAATGATTTCAAAAATAATTTATTATCTTGTAATACACCTGAGGTAGATAAGATTTCTTTGAAATATGAATGGAATGATTGACAATGAATTAAGGGTTTGGAAATGAGTGAGAATTGTGCTATAAAAACTAAAGTAATCGGAAAGAATCTTATGATAGATGGAACAATAACATTATTCTCTTTTAATATAGAAGTGTACCTATATTATTACAACATTCAATATTTTTTAATTTTAATCTCTCTTAATATAAGGATTAAATTTGATATTGAACTCATTCTCGTTGTTTAACTTCTGTTTATTGCTCAATATAGTGTATAAATAACTGAGTTGAAGGTGTTGATGGTACAACATGAGTAGTTGAATGTGTAGGGTTTTATTAGACCATGAAATAACCATTGGGTTCTATAGTGTCGTTCAAAATGAAGAATGATGGTATTATTTTGTTATTTATAGACAAAATAAAAATTAATCAAATTTACTTGAAGAATAGATACATGTATCTAAGGATCGATAACATTTCTGATAAGTTGTGGGGAGACAGGTGGTTCACCATTATTGATCAACTGTTAGACTTCCAGAATATTTGGGTTAGGGAGGAGGATATTGCTTAGATAATGTTTATGGGTAGATACGGATTGTATGAGTATCATTTCATTACTTTTGGGTTTAAAAATGCACCATCGGTATTCATGTCCCTCAATAAAAGATATTAAATCTATATATTGACTCATCAATTATGAGGTTCTAAATGAAATTCTCATATAGTCATAGATCATAGAGTTACATGCTAGATACCGGGATATTGTGTTGATTAAACATCAAGCACATAAACATTATTCCGTGATTTTAAAGCAACAATTATAGATCTCATAATTATATTTTCTTGGGAATATTATCTCTAGGATAATAATTTCAAAGCAACCATAGATGGTTGAGGTTGTGGTGTCTTTGAAAAAACCTACAAATGTGTTTGATATTATAAGGTTCATTTGGTTTTTATGATACCTCCAATAGTGCATTCGAGACTTATCCAATTTTAAAAATAACTATAACTAATCATAACAAAAAGGAAGTGAAGTTTAACTTGATAGACTATTGTAAAGAGTCCTTCCTAGGGATGAATATGATATTAACAACAACTCTTTCCATGATATTGCCAGAAAATGGTATTGTATATGGGGTTTAATGTGATTTCTCACTTGTTGTTTTAGGATCAGTGATGATATAAATGTATTATGTAATATCCTATGGGTTTATCCATATATGACCCAATGAGTAGAACATCCTAATGAAAGACTTGGAGTTGGATGTTGTGATCCATTCCCTGAATTGTTGGATCCATTATCTCATTGATGCGATAATAATCATATATATTTAGAAACCATTTTAATTATATATTATCTCTGTGGGAATTGAATATCTCATAGTGGCGATAGTTGTATTATCTATTGAAATTTTATAATGAGATGTATTATTATCTAGGGATAATTAATTTCCTTATTGATTCTCTCTATAGAAAAACATACGAACATGGATAGAGACCTTCTTAGGAGGAATTTTCATTGATAAGCTAACTAGAATAATAGTTGGTAGATAAATTGTTTACCATGGGAATATGACATGTTTTCCCTTGGTTATCACATCAATGTTGGTCGGGTTGGTAAATAATATCTTATAGTTAAATCATGAATGATTGATTATGTAGGAATGGTTGACAAGAGGTTATCTAGCACCGTTATGGTGGATTGATGGTGGTGGCATGATCTATACTCATGGGAGTGTTTTGTTTCTCATCTTCATGATGGTTGAGTTTATGAGGGACTCACATTCCTCTCAGTGATTAGTACACCTAAGATTGTTGCAGATGTATTTGGATATTAGGTGTCACGTTTTTGGACAAAAATGAAGATATATATCACATGATTCTTCTCTAATTTGATGACATCTTATTGAAAAATGCAAGAGCATCAGTGACCATGAAGATTACATCAGCCACCTACCATGACTATATGTATGTGGGATGAGGTGACTATAGAATGTTTTATGGGATTTACAAGGAAACCGAAATGTTAAAATATTTTTTAGTTAATAGTTGATTAGATGATGAATGTAGCACATTTCATTCCAATCTAAGAGACTCCCATTGAATATATGTTTGGTAAGAATAATTTCATGGAGATTGCATGACTGTACAATGTTAAATCAAATATCATATTGGATAGGTCTATTTTTTTACAGATTGATTTTGTCAATGCATATAGAAGAAATTGGGGACTTAGTTGATGAATTTAATGACATATCATTCACAAACAAATGTGTAGTTAGATAAGAGGATCCAAATATTTGAGGATATGCTCTAGGTATGCGTATTAGATTTCTGTGGAGAATGAGATTTTCTTATTTACATTGTGGAGAAAATTTATATTAATAGTTTATGGATTTTTTTTTCATATAGAACCATTTATATATATTTATGGTCCATTTTTCCTCTATCCATTGGGATTGAACGATATGGGTGAGGTTGAAATTGTTTGGACATTTATGGAAGAAGAGACCATTTAGAGGGTGTATTTTATTAGGAATCATTTTGTCACTAATAATATGAGAGAGAATCATATTCTTATTTGAGGATATGAACTTCATATTTCATAGTGGGTGACCATGTTTTCTTGATGATGTCAACTTAGTTTGGGTATTCTTGTTTGATGATGCAAATAAAACAATCACCATGGTTAATGGGACCATTTGAGACCACTGGGTGCATAAGAAAAGTACCCTACCATTTATAACTCCCTCTATGATATTATGGTATGTGTAATTTCTTTCATCCATCCCTACATCAGAGGTATGTGCATGATCATACATTTATCCTTGAAAGTGAGGACATTGAGTTGGAACCGAATCTATCATGTTTTGAGCGGTCAGTATAGATTGTGGACCAAAATGAGAAGGTGTTGAGGTGGTAAATGGTACCAGTTGTTAATATATTATGGTAGAATATATGTGTCTAATAGGGAAATGTTCATAGAATATATTATTTATTCATTATATGGACTGAGTTATTTGATCCAGAACTCGAAATACATGTTTGAGAATGAGAATTCCATTGATAGGGAGATGTAAGGGTTTTTATTTTTATAGGTTCCTTATGTCTAACTCAATTCCATGTTTGAGTATTTTTGAGTTATTAAATCCTTTTATGAAGTCTTATTTAATATTATGGATGGTTTCATAGATATTTGGAGACCTTTAAGGAGGTAAATGGTTTGAGCATGGTTAAGGAAAACTGCACAGTTCATTCCAAGAAACTATGCCTCATTTTGAAGAGGTGGAGTGGGTGGAACATGATTGTTGCGTGGTTAGAGAGGACATAATTATTTTCCTAAAAAACATATAACTCAATACATAGGTTAAAAACAATGTTTTCACATAGATTACCAAATCATATTTATAAACTATGTGGGATTCCAATATAGGTAAAGTGTAGAGCATGATTGGTGTACAATTTTGTATTCCCTATAACCAAACCATGCGTATATTATTAATTAATCTAAAAATTGAGTTTTAAAAACGAAAAATTGTTGAATCTATTAATTTTTCACCCTACACATATGACTCTCGAACTTATGGGCTCTAGAAATGGTTTTTAGTGATTCTTCTCTCATAAAACTCTAAATATTGTGAATCTAGATGCTTTGGGATATAAGAATTCAAGGAATGTGATCATTGATATTAATTCTGCTTTATATCACAAGATATTTACTCATTTTCATGGGATGAATCATTTATTTTAACTAACATGTCCATATTTATAGAATCTTATATGAACTAATAGATAATAATGACATCATTAAAGGATTAGAGCATGGATCTATTGAGAATCACATCATCTATCTTGAACGGATCAAGGTCCACAATTAAAAACTAATCACATTGGGTAATCCTAATCGAATTCAATACCATATCATTTTCTAATTTTGTAATTTTATTTTAAAATCCAATTTTTTGACTAATTGGAATTTATTCAAGGGATCCTTCCAGTGTGGTATTTATTTTGGGGGATGAATCATGACGGTAATTAATGTCTAGCATCATTCTCTTATGTTAGGATGATCCTCACAATTTAGTTCCCTTGTATTTGGTTTTAGGAATGATATGAAAGTATGTAATTATTTTATTTGAGACTCCATATTGATTGGTGTTTCAAATTGTGTGTCTCTATGAGTGGATTTTTGGGAACCATCCCTAATATAAAAAAATAATTCACCAATAATATTCATTGCTTTTGGGTGTTTCGTAGTCTTTTGATCATTCTTAATTCATGAATATGGTTGGGTTTCTTGTAATTAGATATATAGAACCTTTAGGGTGAGAATGGGTGTTGTGACAATATCCATGTAATTTTTAGTACTTCATTTTTCTAGTCAGATGTCACAGACATGTCTACTCGATGTGGGAATAAACAGTACATGTGTGATGTTTATCCAAAATGTCGGTGTATTGTCCGAGGATAATGGAGAATCAAGAGTGATTATGAACAAATTTATTGGGCATTTTGGGTGGACAAACCATCATGATAGGATACAAAACCACCATATGTTTGTGCATGATGTGTTCCATAAATGAGGAAGTGGTATATACGACAAATTAGTATGGGATAAATAACTGACATGTTGTCTTAATTGTAGGTTCCTAGAAATTTGGTAACACCCAAAACCATAACAGTGTCATGAAAAAGTAGGTGGGGTAGGGGTTAATGGTAGATTAGTTAGTGACATCTCTATTTTATATCTTTATTTTCATGTTTTTTATATGAATATAAGTTGATTATTAAATAATGGAATATGCGATGTGTGCTTGATTTTATTATCTATTATGTTCATATGGATGAACATACATTTGCAACAATATGATGGAAATCCAGATATTTCAAGAAGATAAAAGAAAATTGCACTCTGATGTGATGTGGAATGGTATGACAATAAAATGAACATGAAAAAAAATGTCAATGAGGATTAAAATATGTTGATTTTTTAATAAGTATAACACATTAAATGATGTTGGATGATCACGTGATGTTCTGAAGGCACAAAACCGAATAACCAGAGAAAAAAAGACTTCTATAAATGGAAATTGACATTGCACATCATGTAATGATTAGAAGGTTTAAAAACATACAAGGAATATAAAAAATACATGATTTAATGAGATGAAAACAACCATGAGTTCAGCCTTCCACTTTACTCATCATATAAATATTACATGATATTAAATCCTCAGACATACCCATATTCAAATGTTTTTATATATCATTTGATACAGACTCGTATGTTTGACCCCTAAAACAATCATTTTACAGAATTTATGACCCAAGGAATCCCTATGGCGATTTCAAGAATTATAAACATGGATTTTATCCAAAGGAATATGATTCATTCAAAGAATATGGTTCAACCACTAGGAGGATTTCTCAAGGGTTATGACCTAGATTCCATTCTTTATAGATTGGTTTCTATTTTTATTTCATATTTCCTTTTATCGTCATTGATGTAACATTGATTGAAATTTAGTTTAATTTCAATATATCAATTTTATTGATTACATTTCTCATTAATTATGTTCAAATCTTTCTGCTATATGTATTGGTTTATTCATCACCAACAACCACCCAATAATGATTGGATAAACCCCATGGGGGTAGTGGAATCGGTTAAATTGGTTGTGCAACAAAAAATCCAAATTTCCTTCTCTCGTAACATTTTTTTTTGAATATTATCTTGTCGTGTTAAAATATTTCTGTTACTCATATTTGATTCATATAAAAACCAAATTCAATAATAAACATACACCAACATGATGGATATAATTTTTTTAATATGATTTATTGAATTATTCTTCTACCATTGGAAGTCCGACATGAAATTATTTTAGCTATTTTAATTTTTTAGACAGTGATAAATTGGGATTCTAGGTCCGTATGGTTGGGATTGATCATTAATTATTTCAATAAAATTGTATGGTTTATTTAATATATAATTTTATTGTTTTAAAAATATATATGAAATTAATATATTTAGTAAAACCACTAGAGGAAACTGGTTCCCCTCTATTTTTTCTTCTCTGTCTTTCTACATGCATTTTATTTATTTAATTTGTATCCTTAAATTGGGTTAAAAACTAAAATTTAAAATGGAGAGACCCAACATTTAGTCGAGAGTTTTCTTCACTCAGTTACTTGATCTCTGTGTGTTTGTCCATTATGTTTTCTATTCTACACCTTTTTAGTTAGTGTACGTTCAAGAACATTATAAATTTATAATTTAATCATGGCCTAATGATTTAAAAAAGTCCTATGGATGAATCAGCTAGGGCATGATAACCTTGTTTTTATGTGGTTAACTATTTACTTTTATATTACTTCCATGTTTTGGAATGTACCATGTATGAATATAAAAACTTTTTAAGGACACATCAGTGGTATCCTATTAGATTTTCAATCACACCATTCATGGGAATCTTTATGCACGTACAGAATTAATTTTTAGGGATCTAGGAAATGGAATGGTCCATATAGAATTGAGTGAAGGATATGGATTTTTGTATTTATAGGTAGTATCAAGATATACTATAGAGTTTTTCAATAGTGTATTTATTTATTCTAATGTTTCTTTTTTATACTATATTTTGACATACCACATTAGAGGTCACTGGTTTATTACATGTTCTAACTATAAGATACTTGACATGTCATAGGTTATATATTTGTTATTATTTTATTTATATTGTGCAATTTTTATTATTTTCATATTCTAGATATGATTTTAATTTATAGATTCATATTTTTTGGGTATAACCTCTCAAATACACCTCTTGGACACTTACAACTAGTTGGAATCCACTTTTGTAAAATGATATAAGAATGCAGTCATGTGGAACTCCATCTTAGACTTTGCAATTAGAGTTAAGGAGTTATTATAATTTATATAAAATAAAATCAAGTAATGTCTTGAAATAATAAGAAATCTATGATCTCTACGAGATAAATCATGGTACAATCGTTATCCAGCCCCTAATTTTCTAATAAAATCCAATGATACCTTGTTTGTGAGTAGTATGACGCAAATATCAACCACCCATGGTTCAATACACTGTACGTTTCTCAATAATATCATAATTCTAGCACCTATTATATATAAACTATAATTAACAACTAAATTCAAGATCATGGACCATGACCAAGTCATTGTCAATGTAGAATAAGGAAAAATTAATTATCAAACCCAGAATATAATTCCTTGAATATATGTATGATAGTCTATAGAAGTGTTATGAAAATTTAAATTTAATAATAGATATATTCATAACATAAAAATCATATAATGAATAAAATACTTGGGGGAAAAACATTTTAAATTGACATTTCATAAATTTTTACATTAGATAAAAAATTCATGAAAAATTCATAAATAATGAAAACATGAACACTATATTATTTGACATTACCTGTGGATATTCCCTAAAATATTGGTAAATATGATCATTTGATATTTATATTAATATAAAATATTTTATATTTTTAGGTTTCATGGTATTAAATATGAAATATGTCAAATTTAAACATTATGATATTTATAATGACTATTATAATATTATAAATGTATTAAATTTTTAAGTAAACATAGTAAATTGATTTGGAAACATATATTTTTACAAACAGACTTTTTGATATAAATATATTATATTATCACATTGTAACAATTAATTAATCAATATAAACAAATTTTTAATTCATCTTATATTAGAATTTCAAAACACTAATTAAATATTACACCATGTAGATCCATATTAAAATAATATCACAACATCCAAATTTATTTTTATGTTCTAAAATTCACTCATATCACTACACTTGGTAAGGTTGGTGATATATTAAAGAAAGTATTTATCATTTTTCAAACCAATCAGATTTTTTTATTTTTAATATAACAAGTTATTTACTCAAGTGAAAACTCAATCTAAGAGTAAAACAAAATAGTATTCATTCAATCAATAGTATGGTGGATCCAAAATGACTACTCTAATCAATGGGAAATAGGATTACTTATTTTCCTAAATTTGTGTAATATTTTTAATAGTAAGACCTTAATAAAAAACATTTTAAATAGATCCATTAAAATAACCACATATAATCTTACCACAACTCACACCTTTTTAATATTTAGCCTAGTGTGGTATTCAAATATGTTGGGTGTTTATGTTATCAAACACATCAAATTATATTTTTTAATTCATAAAATTTTCGAAGTATAATAGGAACACTTTTTATGACCCAATGAATTATTTGACAACTAAGTATAGAAGATGAAATAAATTATATAAAAGGAAATCAGTTGGATGTAATTGAAGTTCTATATTCAAAAAAATTACGTATACACAAGTAAAAATATAATGAAATGTTGGATATGATGTAATGATTAAAGCATAATCAGCCTTGATAAACCCCTTGATTATCATCCTACATCACATAATGTGATTTGGTTTAAATGATTTGATAATTTATTTAGAATATATAAAACTCAAATTTTATTATATTTTTAATAGTATACCTTCAATGGATCAGTTGGGAACACATAATGATTCGGTAACTACCATTGATGATTGGGTGATTTATGTTTTAATGATAACAAAATCTCATCAAGTAAACATAATAAGAAATCATATTTTTCCATTTTAAATATTAATTTTAATCATACCATGATATAAATTTTCATTGAAAATATATATTTTATATGATTTAATTTTACTAATATGAACCAAAAAACACCTTGATTGAAAGGGGAAGAAAAAGTTGTGAACAATGTGTAAAACATAACATGAATTGTTTCCACCAAACATGATTAATTGAGTGTGTGAATCAAATTCATATACATATCTCAATTAAATAGAGATTTAGTATTTTTATAAAAAAATATACATTAAAATAATTAAAATAATCTTTTAGTGATTAAAAAGATGATTCTCTGGATATATGTTAAGATCATTCATGTGTGATCACAAAAATCTATGAGCATAGTGGAAGGGGAGGAAGACATATAATAGATGAATAAAGAACCCAAGACCTATATTCAACTACTATTTTCTATAATTATCTTATAATTTTTGATTGGATGATTTATATTAAATATTTATGAATTATAGATCCAAAAGAAGTCAAATCCCTTAGTGTATAGGTGATCATTCCTAGATAAACTTATTTACCATCTTTATATGGATGGACGAATGAATTTGGAAATACTTTTGACATGATATTTTTGAATAAATATATATTTGAGTTATATTTATAGTGGATAAATTATAAAAAAATTATATTATTAAATCAGGATATATCAAATTTAATAAAGGTGATCCCAAACTTCCAATCCCATATTTCCTTCTTTTGTGGTCTTCTAACAAGTCTCTTCTATTTGGATTCAATTCATGTAAAATTAGAATAAATTATATACTGGTGAATCGTTGATCCTTAAGAAATTTAATTTTTTAATTAATCTTAGTTTATATCATGTTATGATACAAATATAGACATATTTTCTATTTGGATTAGAAACTATTATTGTCATTTTGAGTATGTTATCATAAAATATATTCAAAATAAATATGAAATAAAAATAGTTTTAATGATCAGTTTATAAACCCCCTAAACAATATAAAAAATGTATAATGTTTAATGTATAAGATAAAATATTATGTGATCGAAATACCCATAAAAAATTGTTTTTGTACTGGGAAATTTCATCTATCCAAATTAAAATCCACACCTAAACCTAAAGTGAAAATGTTTCCACCATTCATTTCAATGTGGAATCTATAATTTCCCATTTATGAAATCATTTTTACATTATTTCTTCTATGAAATTCAATTTTTTTTTAAATTTTATTCCTTCACCAATGTGATATGATTAAACCTACCTCATAAATAATTTTAAAACACTCATATCTCTAATATAAAATTGATGTAAATTTAGAATCATATAAAAATTATAAATGTCATCCCATAATAATTTTTAACTAGAAAATCTCTACACTATATACAAAATACGTCTACTTGTTATAAGGATTTTAAAGTATTTATAATGAACATTAGGTTTTTGGAGTTAACATTTAAAATTTATGGATACAATAAGATGAGTTTATCATAGAATAGAAAAATTGTGATATATAAATAAAAATTTAAAGAAGAAACCTCACTTAAATTACCCTTTCATGAATCACTTGACTCAATTTCCCATTTCAATCTTATCCTTAAGACATTGAATTTAATTTAAAATTAATGATTTGTTTCCATTTATGTTTATATATATATATATATATTCTTTTAATTTCCAATTTGATAAATATTTAATATATTTAACATATAATGGAAAATTCACATTTCTTTTTAATGAGAGGCATGAGTCATATAGATTAGAAGAATATTTAATTTAATTCTAATTCACTTACTTTTCTTTTTTAGGAAAAATGAAATTAATTTATAGTGTGGAACATGACCTATGAACAATCACACAATTGGATACCCACCACATAAGTCATATAGAATGAAACAAATCACAATTAACGAACCTGAATTACTAGGATTCCCCATAATAACAATGAACTTCGATGAAAAAATTTGTACAATATATAATATAGTTATGAAAAAACGTGGATGTAATGTCTATAACTATATGGTCCATCCTAAGTTATAAAGGCCTCAGAGGGAAATTTTAAATGTATAACACAAAAGTGGATTAAAATAAGGAATCATTATCAAGGAAAAACCTCAATCAAAATAGATCATTTAAAACTTTTAAAATGCTCTGGAAAAATATATGAACATATTATAGATAAAATACAAAATATAATTTCCCTCATGAATAGAGGGTACATGGAATTGTTATGAAAAATTGATTAGAGAACCTCTCAATATTGAAAAAATTAATGTTTTTTAGTGCTCTTGAGACTTGTGTTTTAAAAATAAAATATAATCTTATGAATGATTAAAAAATAAAAATTCAAGAAAAATAATCAATACCAACACTCATTTGAATCCTTTTTTTTGCTAAACCATTGATAATCTACCCCAATTGACTCAACTATGTTAAATTTGTTTAAAAATTACATTTAAATAAAATTAAATATATAAACCATACATCAAGTATTAATAAAAACAAATTTTATTTGGGTTTTTGGTTTTTTTTATTTTATTGTATTTTTAACCCAAAATCTATCTTCATTGTTTCTCCCCCAAAAAAAATTATTGGCATTATTGTTATAAATTTTAATTATTATAAAAGTTAATAATTGTATGATTAATGGTTAATCATCTATGTTGGGTCGTATGTATCATCTTTTACATGGGGTTACTCAAAAATAATCCTTGGAAAATAAACATTGAATAATTTATAAAACTTCTCAATGATCGTAAATCATAATCCACTCAACACATGTACAACATATAGTGCACCAAATAGAAATGTTATTAGTGGTATATAATCCATTCCATTGGGAATAATGGTTAATTGGAATGATATTTATCCTATAATTACATATTAGGACCTTTATGCCAATATGTAATCTCCATTGAGGAATTAATTGACATGGTCGTCCTTTTTCAAACCTTTATAGATTTTTCTGCTCTTATATGTATAATTCTGAATTTCATCAAGCTCATCAATCTAAAATTTTCTATGATTAACTACACTAAATAAATTCATATTATGTTATTTAGAATCAAAATATTAATGATGTTATAATACATAAGAGAGGTGAAAAAATTTCCCATTGAAAATACTATAAAATTACAATTTTACGGGGTGTTTTAAATGATTTATGGTCCACCAAAATTAAATTATCAAATAAAATACTTCAATAAATTCTGTTGTATATAGATTTTTTTAATGAAATCATGACTTCTTAATTTGAAATTTCATTTTGTTTATTAGTTTGGGTATGACTTTCATGTTATGATTTCCTAAATGAGATCTCAATCATTAATGATGATCCATAGTAAACAAAACATACTAAAAATTTGATAACTCAAAAATTTTCTGACTTAAAGAGAGTAATAGTATTTATTTACATTTATTTGACTCCTTTAGATGCATCTTCATCATATAATTGTATTTATTAAAATGAAAAAAAATAAATGGTCCACATGATCTTAATTCTTCGTGCATAAAATATTTAAAAAATAACATGGGTTGTTAGGGAATTTTATTCCACTTAGATAAATTATATTTTTATGGAAATCATGTAAATGTATTAAAAATTGAGGATAATGACTATATAATTTGGGAAAATAATTTCTACATTGATGAACCATCCAAGCATTATATTTAGTGATGAAATAGACCCCACAATCATGGTTTTGGTAGAATATCATATAATACATGATCTCATGGATTGGTAAACATAGTCTAACAAAATGACCTCTACAAGTGTTCCATATATAAAGTTAATACCATATAAACCATTATATCTCATGACATAATATCATGGTTTTTTAAATTCAAAAACTAGTGTGAACCAAATTTTCTACCAAAAAATAAAAAATATCCACAAACCACAGGGTAAGGTTTACTATATCACAATAGTGATCATCATGGATGAAATATCCAAGTGGAAAGTGTAAAGGAATGAACATTTTAATAATACTAATTTCCTAAATTTCGGTGTTATTTTATTTTATAATCAACAAAACTATATATTTTAGATAATGAAGTGAGTATAATTGAAATTATAATATAGGGTTTCGACTGTTATATGACTGTTAGTCAATATGACCATTGGAAACAAAACTCTTAACGTTACATTTATTGTTTATAAATACAATTGATCGTGGTTAAATAATGTTGAATGAAGAGTCGATGACCTAATCTAGTAGACTCGGGCCGTACGAAGCCCATGTGTCAGAGCTTGGTAAAGAGGTAGAAACTTTGGGCTTTTCTCTAGACCTACACCATAGTGAAGTTCAACATGTGATGCTTGAATGGAATTGCCTGAGGGATAAGTTCAAGCTGATCGAAGTCACCACTATGGAAATGTTTTCTGAGACGCCCTGAGATTCAATCACCATAGCACACCTTACACTAAGGTCTTATTCATGTTTATAATGGGTTTTTTACAAGGCCTTAGATAGTTTTTAAAATCCCTTGCTATAAATAATATTGTTATTTTTTTTATTATTGTAAATTTTTTGATTTTCTAATGTCCGGATAAATATAGGGGGAATATTATTGATGAATTTTGTAAAAAGGGTATTTTAAAATATTCATGTAAATTTAATATAATTAATAATGTGAAATGAATCTCAAAAAATAGCCTTTTATAGTTGTGATCACTAAAAAATTTTATTTCTAATAAGATCAACATAATTGATAGTGAATAGTAATGTATAAAAAGTAATATTACCCTTATGATTTGTAATGTATAGTAATGAATAGTAAATCTTCCAAAAAATAGAAACTTCATCCATTAAAGTATAAATACCATATAGAAATCTTAAATGTAATGAAATTATCATAGTATAAGTTTGGATATTTTCTTTATGTCATATATATTTTATTTACAATTTTATAATTAATTTAATAATATAAAATGGAAATGTATTTTCATAAAATGTAATAATAAATTGTTACATTATTTTCTTTTGGTTATCTGCTAATTTTATGGGACCATGATTAATTTTTCAAGGTTTTATAAAAAAAGTAATAGTTTTTGAGTGGTTTTTTGAATAAATAATCATTTTATATAAAAATTAAATATAAAATATATAGAAAATTATTTTCATAAAATAGAGTAAATTTTGGAAACCAGATCATAGTTTTTAGGTTTAGGAAAATTTATCAGATTTTTATAATCTGTATTGTTTTCAGTGAATAGTAAAAATATTGTTCTCATGTTTTGGTCTGACTAATGACATCATTAATAAATGAATAAAGATGTTATAAATATCTTGGACTAGTTAAAATTATTATATTTAATGAGATGTACCATGTGTTAAACACCATTGGAAAATAAAATGGTTATGACCATGGTTATGAAAATACCACGTATGAGGCAACCCATCGAAAATAATTAAATATTACCTTCAATTTTACTATAAATACCAAGACATTTCCTCTTTCATTTCATTATAAAATAATCCTCAATGAACTTGTGGTATAGTTACCTCCCACAGAGTCCTCCCAAGGTTACCTCAATACACAAAGGTCCCAACCTTCAATATTTCGAAGTCACACAGCAAGGTTAGGGATCCTTTCACCTATCACTTTTAAGTAATGATTTTTTTATTGTTATGTCTTCAAGATTCCATCTTCTGATGTGGGGGTTGGTTATATTTTTTTAGTCAATTTCAGGTCCAAATTATGAGATACCCATTCTTTTCTCATCAATTTATTTCCTGAATTATTATGTGACGCTATTAGGCTGCCGAATTTTCCTAAAAGAAATCACATTTTATATTTCTTTCCTCATTCCTTTTCATGTGGTATGCCATTAAAATACCCAAACTCTGATATTGTTTCGATTTTAATCTATTCCTATATAGTAAAATGATTCATTTATGGATGTGATACCCTTTCCCTCATATTTTTATTGTTTTCTAAAACCATGTTATGTAGTTGTTATGCTGCAAAACATTCATCTCAAAATTTATTTTTCTTCTCTCATGAAATTATTTTTTATTTATATTAATACCCTAAACAATTTAATATATATGGGTGTTCATAAATACACAAAAATTATAAACTTGATTATGGAATTTACATACATATAACACTCACTCCCATTCCATTGGTTATAAATGACATAATAATCTTATTTTTATGCGCTTTTAAAACATAATAATTTTGAAATGAAACATATTTCTTTTATTCTATTTAGGTTATTTGTGAAATTTTTTATTATGATATATGTGGTTCATATGAAAATAATGACATATTCTGGGTGCACCCTAACAGCGCTCAAATTTATTGGGTAAAAAATTCAATCTCTTGAGAGACCAATCGCACCATGAAGGGAAAATATTATGTTGAGTCCCTTTTGAATCAACAATGACAATACTTTAGTGAATCTACTAACACATTGATTTTTGAACAGTTGATCATCACCATCTACAAGATCATTTCGGTGATCCTCGATTCAGAACAAGATATAGTCACCCTGGATGTTAACTGTTTAGAGGGAGAAGCAGATCAGTTGTGGGAACTGATTAAAAACACAAGTCCAATAGTGGAGGTTGAAGAAATGGATTGGAATGAGATCATATGGATATTATTTAGTAAATATTTCCCTCATACCATGAGAACCAAAATGGAGAAAGAGTATCTTGAGATAAAGTTTTAGAAGAATGAATATGTGCAACGCTACTAGATGAAATTACAAAGACATTCTCGTTATACCACAATATTTTTCATGGATCCTACTGGGAAGGTTGATATATTAATTGGTTGACTAAGGCCTCATATTCTGAATAATCTAGACCATTGAGACTGTAACTGCTATGAGGTGATCGTGTGGAGTGTGATGAATGTTGAACGACAGTTCGGTGTAATCAAGTGGTCTCATAAATCCAATGACAATAGGAGATCAATTGTTACAAGCACAAGGAGGGGCTTCGATCAGGGAAGATGATTCAATCATGTACAATGACCTACGTGTAATAAATGTCGGAAGAGGCATTTGCGGAGCTTTCTACTCCGGAGTGGGATGTGCAACATGTGTGGAAGAGTTGGCCATATTGCTCAAAATTGTCGTAGTGAGGTGATGCCTCAACTTACCCACACTAACAAAAAGGGGAACTTGATTTAGGCCCAACCTAATGTCCAATTATATTTGTGTGGAAAACATGGGAACTCTTCTAATCACTATCCTAATCCAGGGGAAGTTGAGAGGAATGACTATCATCCTCAGAAACAGCCAAGGGAACAAGCTTGTACTTATGAAATCAGTATAACATAATTTGAAGCTCCAAATGATGTCGTGGTAGGTACTCTTGTAGCTATCTCAAAGCAAGAAAGTACATTATTTGATTCTAGTTTTATGCATTCATTTATTTACTCTGAGCTTGTAAATAATTTATAATCAATCCCAATTTTCTAAAATTAGTGTTATCTGTCAAGACTTTAGGTGGGATTATCCAGGAATCATCGTTCATTAGAAACTCTTGTGCTTACTTTAGTGAGCTCAATGTTATCACAATTCTAGAAGTCATTCCCATGCAGGAATTTGACTTTATAATAGGGATGGAATGGCTCTCAATGAATAATGCTAAGATCAAATGAAGAAACAAGAAAATATTAGTAGTCTCGAATGGAAAACTTAACGTTATCTTCCACATAGGGAAATATCATCCTGATATTTTTCTATAAGAACCTCATATAACATTCTTAATGGAGTTGATTGGTGATAAATAAGAATAAAATTATAGATAAAGGGTATAAAAATTCTCCATCATCCAAGAATATATTGACATATTTCCTATGGAGTTACCCGGACCTCCCCCTGATAGAGAGGTAATGTTCTCCATTGAACTCATACTTGGATCTCATCTGATATCAGAGTCCCCATATAAGATGGAAGATGTGAGGCTATTGGAATTATAGAAACAAATAAAATTTCTTTTCTATAAGGGGTTTATCATATAGAAGTTGTCCCCCGGGAGATCACTGGTTCAATTAGTGAAGAAAAATGATACATCGTTGCAGTTATGCAATCATTTTAGAGAACTGAATGAGATCACAGTGAAGAACAAATAACCTCATCTAAGATTTATTTATTTATTTTACCAACTTCATGGGGATCAATTATTATCTATGATCTATCATTGATCTCATTATCATCAATTGAGGGTGAAGAAGGAAGATATTTCATAAACTTCTTTCTGATCATGATTTGGGCATAATGAGTATGTTGATATGCCCTTCAGACTAACTAATGCACCAACAATTTTTATGTATTTGATGAATTGAGTACTTAAGGACTACTGTGATAACTTTGTGTTAGTTTTTATGGATGATTTTATGATATATTTCAATAGTCATGAGGATCATGAGGATCATCTAAGGGTTATTTCAAAACCACTACCGAATGAGAGGATTTTTTCAGAAGATCTGAAAATGTGATTTTGGTTACAACATGTTTCCTTCTTGGTGCACATTGATATCAATGAAGGAATCATTGTTGACCCTCCAATGAAAAAATATATAGAGGAGTGGCCTCATCTTACAGTAATAACTAAGATTGAAAGTTTCCTTGGATTAGTGGGATATTGTAAGAGGTTTGTGAAAAACATTTCAAAACTTTCTAATCCACTAACGATGATAACTCAAAATGGGGTCACGTTCATATTGACAAAGGAGTGTGAGGAGTGATTATATGAGTTGAAGAAGAGATTGGATAATGTACCCATGTTTAATCTTCCCTCTAGGGGAGAAGGATTCGTTATTTTTAGTTGTGCATCTCTAAAAGGGAATCGGAGCGTCCTCATGAAAAAATAAAAAGTAATTGATTATGCATGTCAGAAATTGGAGACTTGGGAGAAGAACTATCCTAAACATGATCTAGAGATGGATGTGGTCGTTTTTGTGCTGAATTTTTTTAGGCACTATCTTTATTGGGTGAAATGTGTTATATAAATAGACCATCAATGTTTGAAGTATATATTCACAAAAAAGGAATTGAACATGAGACAAAGGAGATGATATAAACTTCTTAATGAATATGATTGTTCAATTCATTTTCATCCCATAATAGAAAACAATATCACTGATGAATTGAGCAGGAAAGACCTAGTTGTTCTTTCCATGATGATAAATCAATGAGATCCTTTGATCAATGACCGAATAAATCTGGATAAGGGAATTAAAAGGGATGGGACATCATCCACACTCACCCAAATGATTACGGAACAGTCATTACTAGGGAAAATCAAGAATGATCTGAAAGAAGATCCTTTGTTACAGAAGATGTTTGAGGTTGTGAATGATGGGATGCTTCCAGAGTTCAATTTTGATCAAGTAGGTGTACTGAAATTTCATACAACACTATGTGTTCCATCTATTCTGGAAATAATAAAGGAGGTAACATATGATGCTCATAACTATAATTTCTCTATACATCTGTGATGAAAAAAAATTTATAGAGACCTTCGTGATCTTTATTGGTGAGATAATATGATATGGTACTTTGCTGACTACACATCAAGTTACCTGGTTGGTCAGCAATTGAAGGTAGAGAGACAACTTTTTAAAGTGGTTTTCAAAAAACTACAGATACCAGCATGGAAGTGGGACAATATCCCTGTAAACTTCATCATTGGACTCCCGACAACTTATAAATGAAACTACGTGATATGTGTTATTTTGGACCATCTCACTAAGGCTACCTATTTTATCTCTATTTTGGATGATTTATCTCTTGATCAACATGCCAGTATTTACATAAAATAAGTGGTAAGGATGCATGGATGTCCGCTTTCTATCGTATCTAATCATGATTCAAGGTTCACATCAAAATTCTAGAGGTGTTTTCAATATTCTCTGATTAACGAATTGAATTTTAGTACGAAATATCACCCCCAAACTGATGTCCAATCTAAGAGGAATATTCAAACACTAGAGTATATGGTGAGAAATTTATTATGGAAATTTAATGGTGGATGGCATCAACATCTCTTTTTAGTTGAGTTCTCAAACAACAAGAGTTTCCCCTCGATAATTCATATGGCACCCAATGAAACTCTTTATGGTAAGTGATATAGAACTCCTACTTGATGGAATGAAGTTGGTGAGAGAATGATTAATGGGTTGACCTTGTGAGAATGATGATAGAAAAGGTCCATGCCATCCATCAACACATTAAGGCTGCTCAGAGTCGTCAATATAGCTATGTCGACAGCTGTCGAATGGACTTGGAGTTTGATGTTAGTGATATGGTCTTTCAGTTAATTTTACATTGAAAGTTTGTCACGAGGCTTGGGGAGAACGGGAATCTCATCCCTATGTGAATTGGCCCCTATGAAATCCTTCATCGCATAGGAGTAGTGGCCAGTCGGCTTTCACTCCCTTCAAATCTGGAAAATGTTGATGATGTCTTCCAAGTATAACCCTTGAAGAAATATATACCAGATCTTTCTCATTTAATAAATATTGAGGTGGTACAACTGGAACATGGACTATATTATGTTGAGCGGCCATTGGAGATCTTGGATCATAGAGACAGGGTTCTACGCAATAACTCAACCTACCTTGTTAAGGTGTTGTGAAGGAACATCAAATGTGAAGAAGCCACATGGGAACTAGAGGAGTCTATGAGGCAGAAGTACCCACACCATTTTTATTGTTAAGGTAATAGTTAAAATTTTGGGGAAAATTCATTAGAGGGGAGGCATGTAACGACCTGAACCTTTAATTAATGTTTATTTCGTAACATTGTGTGTTATTTTATTTTATTCTCAAAAAAACTATATCCATTAATTATTGAACTAAATATAAATATAATTTTTCTATGGGGATTCGACTGTTATATGAATATTAGTCAATATGACTGTTGGAAAGTATACTAACAACATTATAATTATTTTTAAAAATACAAGTGATCTTCGTTAAAATATATAGAAAGGATAGTTGATGGCATCCTCTAGTAGACTCAGGCTATATAAAAACCATCAGTTAGAGCTTCGGAAGGAGGTAGAATCAATGGGCCTTTCATTGGACCATGGATAATTTTAGAATTAACAGGGTATGTTTATACTAAACCACCTAAGGGAGTTGTTCAAGATGTTAAAAATCACCACTCGGTCAATGTTGTTCGAACCACTCCATGATTCTATCACCATAGAAAACCTTACACTTGGGTCCTATATATGTGTTATAAGGGGATATGTAACGAGGCCTTGTATTATTTTTTGTAATCCCATTGTATAAATAATACTGTTATTTCTTATTATGGTAAAATTTGTGATTTTTAAATGCTCAAATAATTACAGGATGAATATTATTGATGAATTTTGGTAAAAGGTTATTTTAAAATAGCCAAGTAAACATTAAATAATTAATAATGTCAAATTATTTTCTAAAATTGGTCTTCTATTGTTGTGATCAGTGAGTAATTTAGAGTATAATAAGATCAGCTAATTTTTTTGTTAATAGTAATGAATAAATAGTAACATTACCCTTATGAATAGTAATGAATATTAATGAATAGTCAATAATCCAAAAAATGGAATGATGACCCATGATTTTATATATACAATCTAGATATCTTAAATTTGAAAAAATGATCAGAGTATAAGTTCTAGAATTTTTTTATGTCATAAATATTTTATTTAAAATTTTATAATTAAATTAATAATTTAAAATGGAAATTTATTTTCATAAAAAGTAATAAAAATTTTTACATTTTTTTAAAGGGAAAAATCCCAGGATTATTATTAAAAAGAAAGTCCAAAAGAGGTAAAAAAGGAATGAAAACAGATTTATCACCCATTTTCAGGGGCGCCAAGCTTTTTCCTCATCTTGTCCCCAATGATACGTTCTTTATTTCGCATCTCGTTCCAAAGGATGGTGTTATTACATCCTCTTCCTCTTCCTCTTCCTCCACGATAGGTTTCCTCAGTCTCCCTGGCTTGTTGTAGGAGCAATTCTACATCTTCATCAGAGCTGTCCAATTGAGCTTCTTCCATCCTCTTCATTTTCTCTTTCCTTTCTCTCTTCTTTTGGCTTCGAGTTTTAGCATGTTGCCATTCGTCATCAGAGCCTTTCTTTTTCTGATCTTCTTTTCCTAAGGTTTCCTGCACAAAAGAAGCATTCTACAAAGTACGGGTATTTGAATCCTTACTCACATTTACATCAGGATGTTTCGTCAATAAATCTGGTGATAATTTTTTACATTATTTTCTTATACTTATAAGATAATTTTAGGGGACCATGGTTACTTTGTCATGGAGTTACAAAAAGATTTATAGTTTTAGAGTTGTTTTTTTAAAAAAATAATGATTTTTGTTAAAAATTATATTTAAATATTTAAAAATTTAATTTCATAAAATAGAGTTAAATGTTAATTTTGGATCACAGATATTATGTTAGAGTAAATTTATGAGATCTTTATAAAATATTTTGTTAGATGTTGAATATTGAAAATAAAATTTTGAGTTTCAGTGTGATTAATGACATTATTAATGATGTAATAATGATGTAATTAATTAATTCGTCTTGTGAATAGAAATAATTTTTATGAGGCTTCCCATGTGTCTAATATCATGATAAAAATATGTGGGCATGCCCATGGTATTTCAAATACCACCTGATGAGGTTCCCCTTGTAATTTATTAAAATATTCCCTCACTTGGCTATAAATTCCAAGACATTACCTCTTTACATTCCTCAAAAAATCCTCCTCAAAGATTATATAGTCTATTGACATCCCAAATATTCTTCCCAAGGTTCCCTCAAGGCCCCATCGTCCCAACCTTTGAGCTTTTGATTCCATAGTTCAAGGTAATGGATCCATTCACCTTCCTATTTTATGTCATGACTTCCTCTATGTTATGTCTTCTATTTTCCATCTTCTTATATGTGGGTATGTTTTTTATATATTCTTATTATAGTCAATTTCATGTCCAAATTATTAGAGACCATTTCTCCTCTCATAAATTTATTTTTTGATTTATTAAGTGATGCCGTTAGGCTGCCATAGTTTCGTAAAAGAAATTGAATTTTCTCTTTATTTAATGTTTTTTTCTTGTGTTATGTCATTAAAATATCCAAATAATTATCTTATTTATATTTTATTTTGTACATATACTATAAATTTATTTTTTTTGTGGATGGGATACCTTTCCCACCATTTTTTTAAATCCTAATTATATATCTTTTAAGCTACAAAATTTCATCTCAAAATTTCACCCCTTTCTCTCATGAAATTAATTTATTTAATTATGGAGAATAACCAAAAATATTTCATTTCTATGGGTGTTCATAAATACAAAAAATTGATATATTAGATTCTTAAATTTACAAAAATATATCCCTCACTCCCTTTCCATGAGTGATAAATGATATAATGATCTTATTTTAAAGTGCATTTAAAATGTCATGATTTTGAAATGAAATCAATTTAATTTATTATAATTTGGTTTTTTTATGAATTTTTTTAAAATTATATATGTAGATAACATGAAACTAATGATATATTAATGGGGTTCTATAATATCTCTATAATTTATTGGTTAAAAAATTTAATCTTTGGAGACGACAAGTTTCATGATACCCTAGTGAATAACCATGGTAAACATTTAATGACACCTTGGGGATGAATATTTGTGATATGTTCATGAATGTATAAATGAAATTTGGTAGCCATATATTCATGTAATGATTCATGTTCTTTTTATTATGATATTTCTCTACTTCCATTCTTCATTTTTTTTGTTTTTCATCAAGTTCTTATTGATATCACAAGAAAACTGATATCCTTGCTTTCATTATTGTGCCTTCTACTCACCCTTTCTTTTGATGTTTGCTTCCAGGTTATGAGATGAAGTAATTCATATTTGGATGAACATATAATGATGCCTCACATGTGGATTAGCATAATTGTTTGTGTTTTTTCCACTTATTATGTTCTTGATTTCCAAGACACTGGTCGTTGAAGTTCATCTGTTGGTAAAATGTAATGAAAAGTTACGTAAAAAAAGGCTAGATTCCATAGAATAGATGAGTAAAAATCGTGGTACTATGGTGGGTAAATCCTAATTATGTTATAAACTTCATAAATTTTCATTCTAAACATATCTATAATATCGTGGTCAAAATTCGAGAGAAGAATCATAAACCCTATGAGGCAGGGCTTTGCATAAAGATTCATAGGTAAAAAAGTTAAGGAAAATATGATTAGTAAACAAAATGTTCTTTTATAAATTAATATATGATTTGAAATTGTAAAAATAAAACATATTGTAATGATGTATTTTTTCATTGGAAGTTCAGTTTTCCTATATAGAGTCTATGTTTTTTGGATTGTATAATATGACATTCAGAAACCTCAAATATATTTGTGATAAAAAAATCTCAATTGTTACATTAATGGTATTTCAAATGATGTATAATATGATGTCCCACATACATGGTCTGATAATGGGTGGAAATGTAAGACTCATTTATATAGAATAAAAAAATCAATGTATTTATAACATAAAAAACTCAATATGTTTTTTCAAAAAATGTTGTAATAAAAGTGAGATCTTAATAACATCATTCTTGAATCAATGGTAAAAAAACATAACCCAAATAATACAACACTACATGAAAACAATTATGGGAAATATGAAATTGTATCAAAATATTCAAATTATTTTACATCCCTAGGGATGAAATATCCAAATATTTTACCCTACTATTCCATAAAATGGATTTTATAAAAATTTAATAAAAGATAAATATAAATTTAAGTGTGGAGGATGTAACCTTGGTGTAAAAAATCGTCAAAGGAAGTCCCATAAATGGTGATATAATCGTGGAAAAAACTAATGAAAAAAATAAAGATACTCAATGGAAATACAGACTATACAATATTGAAAAGAAACCTGGAACATTATACAATAGAAATGTAATCTATTATATTGAAATGATTAGAATATATTGGTAAATATTGTCTTTTCCATATCATAATGGGAACTATGTATTTCAGAATAACAATAATAGTCATCAAGGAAAAAATAATGTCCCATAAATATAATATATCTATCATTTATCTAAAAATATATGTAATATATTAATCAATTGGTCAATCAATGGTAGAGAAAAGTACTACATTCATTTGTATAGATTTTATACTTATTATCCCTACATGAATTAATTTTAAAACAAAAATTTTTATAAATTTATAGAGGGTGTCATTTATCTAGAATTGTGAATTCTGTACAAACCAATCCTAACCCACTAAAATAATTTGATTCATTCAAATAGATGGGTAATAAAATAAATATTTCCAATTTTTCTAGGGGATATTATCCGAGTGGTACCAACTGATTATACCCCTTTTCTCTATGGGTACTAGAAAAATATAATGTCCTTCCAGGCTTAAACATTGTGCACATTATTAACTGGGATCTTCCATGGCATTAACTAGATTGGGAATGTTCATAAATCTCTTGGCATAGAGGGGCCACCCATTTTAAAGTGTGTATTACCATTACACCCATTTTTACCATGTGGTGTTAGTTGTTTTGGTCATGCTAGTTTTATACCTCCCTCTCTATGTGAAGTATCCCAAGTTCATGTCCCACGTGAATTAGACACTGTGTATATTATGCGTATTGTGATTCTAATCCATTCCATAACTAGGGAATGCTCAGCGTTCTCTATGCCTGGTTGGGCCACCAGTGGGAGGTGAGTGTTACCCATACACAATTTTTTCACAGGTGGTGTTATATAGGTAGTATCAGCTAGTTTTACCCCTCTCCCTATATGTTAAATGGAACTGGCTTGGACACTGTGTGTATTATGCATAAGGTGATTCAAATCCATATCCTAGAAGAAGATCATGTTTCACACTCTTGGCAAGGAGTTTCCCCAATATTGAAATGATCATTAACCTTAGACACATTTTTTCCATTGGGGTGTTATCCAAGTGGTACCCACTAGTCGTACCCCTCTCTCTCATTGGGAGTAAGCCTAGGATAGAGTCTTTCCATGTCTGTAAACTATGTGTATTATGATAGACTGAATCAAATACATTTCCGGGATGGGTAATGTGTAGTGAACTGTTGGCCTAGAGAGCCCCCAGTGGGATAAAAGTATTACCCTTACACATGTTATCCATCTTTGAATGTGGTGCAGTAGGGAATGAGAAGGGTATAAGAATGTTGTTATTTAGGCGGTGTAGGTTTCAAATCTTAGTATTCCACTCTTGGGTAAATTTCTCCCTACCCCATGATCCTCTCATTATTCTAGGTCACATGATCACATACCGGGTGGGTGAAATATTGTGTGAACCACCTATGCTGACATATTTTTGTGTTGAACCATATCCTATAAGGTCATCACAGTTTGGGATTCTCATCTATATTAGCATGAAATTGATCATTCCCACTTGAGACCCTCTCTCGAGTGATCCCTTAATGATGAGAGGATTATGAGGGTTGTGGGTTTTAAAAAGCCACACATTGGGATTCCATTTTTGAAATGAAATAAATATTTTACAATCTATATCCATTCAACATTTTACCTTCTCTCAAAATTCCAAATAGTTTTGATTCCTACTGTTGTAGTATTTTATTTGAAATAATGATTTAAAATTGGTAAATACTGTAAAGATATTTAGTATAAATTATATGGATTTGGTTTTAATTATAATACTATTAGTTTTTGAATTAATTAATTGTATTTCGGTGGAGTTTGGTTGATTCATCTATGTAGTCTTGATTATTCCTTATAAATAACAAATCATTTAAAATTAAACTATCAAAATCATCAACAGACATGAGTAACCCGAACTCAATAAATTCATCAATTAATATATAAAAAATATACTTTTAAAACCTGTTAAATAATAAAAACATCCATATAATTGGAATGTGAGTCGATTACAAAACCAAATATATGTGTTTTATTAGTGGGAACATTCAAAAAATATTAAATAACAGTGGAGTTTTATTGATCTAGGTGTTTCATCGAATTGAGAATATTTAATTATATATTTTGTACCTCGAAATACAAGGATAATTTTCTATTGAGAACATTGATGATTTTTTATAATGTTTTTATAAAGAGAGATCAATGAATGGGAGGATAATGACTATGAGTTTAGGTATCTTCAATTTTTAGAACATTGGAGTCTATACAGAAGAATATATTCTTCACAAATATAAGGATGTCATAGGCCACTCCATTTGGGTGTGTTATACTCCATTTTTCATGTTGGATCGTAATTCATTTTTGATGATTCTCTCAGAATGATAATAATGTTTAAATAGGTTGAGGTGTCACATTAATCAAATATCATTAGTCATTAATCGAATTAATAATAAATGTATCCCCTATAATGAGAGGTATCATAAATGTTCATAGATACTTTTATTTGGTTTGAATAACCAGTTGCATTAAGGATGAGAAATTACTTCCAATATTGACTCTCCCATTCTCTGACATTTACCGTTAGTGGGTGAAAAACTCCTTTAAATATTTATTATAATAATGAATTTTTTTACTTCATCCAATAGAATAATATTATCTTATAACTTACTAAAAGTACATATGATATATTTATCAACAACATTACCAAAATTTTTAATGGATTTAGAAATATTTTTTTGATGTATAATAGGAATAGAATAATGAAGGGACTCCAAAATGATAAAATTTTTACCTTTTTTATTTTGTTTATACATATTTATATATTTTTATTGTTTGAAAGAAGTGTTTTAAAAAGTATATCACTCATTTGAACAAAAAATATTATTAGGGAAATATCAGTACCACTATGAAGAGTAATAGAACTTACATTGTCGATGTATATTAGACAAAAAATATATTATGATTGTAGTTCTACATAACCATGAATATTTATCTCACTAAAAATATTTTCTAGTTTTTCATATTGATTCTAAAAGTACTAAATTGATTATTGAGTGTTCAGTTGAAATAGATGATTTTGGGATTCCATTTTATTCACCATATCCTTGATGATTCATTTAGAATTTGGAGTAAGATGCGTGTTATTTTTTGAAGGTAAAGGAAGAGGAGGATGTGTACATTGAATATGGTGATATAAGAACTTATTGTGATGTCTTGGGATAATTTTTTTTCGATATTGTGCTTGTTCTTTCAACCAATGTTTTGGAAGGTTCTGAAAGATTCATTCTCAAATGGGTTTCATAGTATAATGGACACTAAGAAAAAAAGAAACACGATCCCAAATGAATCTTTATTTTATGGGTATTAATAATGTAAATGTGTTTTAATTACAAAAAATATTATAATGTAATGGAATGAGTGGTGATATTGAATTACATTTATCTCAAGAAAATTTTATTAGAAGGTTATATATGTTATCAATTTTATTTTTAGAAATATACTATATGAAATAACTGAATAACTTATGTACACTTCATTTGGGTTTTAATTATCATGAACCACTTTTTATTTGAATTTTAGTGATTTTGGATATCAATTCATGATCACGAGAAAGAGTTTTATCCACTACAGCACCACTAACAAAAATATCAATCCTGACAATATCAATGGAGAAAAGTCCCATGAAAAATTATTATTTTGTTAGTATTTTTTTAATATAGTAGTGGGAGAAATCTAATAAATAAATTTTAAATATCAAAATGTTTTTATGAATGGGTTCTCTATAAGAATTCTTAACACCGCGAATTTAATTTCAAATGTATTCGGTTTGGGGAGTTTGGAAATTTTTTATAGAAAGTGTAATTTATAATCATTCAATCATGTATTTTGGTTATCAATATTGTATGGAAAATCTTTGGATATACCATTAATAGATATGGGAAATCCGTAAAGAAAATGAGATCGATGATCATAGCGTGAGATTTTATATTAAATAAAACTTTGAAATAATATTTATATTTTTGTGTGGGTTCTCACAAAGGATACAATATAATTTTCAAAATTATATAGATGAGGCCCAATATTAGATCAATGATGATTTCTTGTTTAGGTTATTGAATGTAAATAGGTTTTTAATCTACATAATAGGTGGTTAAAGATTATATGATCCAGTTATTTATAATAATTGTCTTAACATACTGGTTTTGTTTTATTTTATTTTGCTTTAGACCTTATTAGGTTTCTTCAATAATTAGTTTCATGGTTTGAGATTATAGACCTATCCATGATTATCAAATTTTTGTGCGAGGGGATATTTCATGTACAAGGTTTATTTTATGAAAATTATCATCAGATTATTGGGTCATGAAATAAATTAAAATGAGTTAGTGGTCAGTTTTATATTATTTATTTATAAAAAACTAGAAAGAAATAATCAAGAAAAAACTTCTTTAATGAAACATAAGTGAAAGAACCAATTTTTGGAGAAGAAAAAGAATGAAAAAGTCTGAAAATGGAAAATAAATATTGAAATTGAGAAAAAGACAAAAATGAAAAATGTAAACAGAATAAATTAATATTGAATTCCCTAGAATGGGATTCAAAATTTTATTTTACTATTGAACATGTAAATTTGGTTGTTTTTAAAGATATTTTCTACAGTAAAACAACAATTTTATTTCATTGCATGATTACTACATTGATCATTTGTATAAGAAGGTGATATTAATTTTTTGAAACAAAATTTGTCAGTTGAAATAGATGATTTCGATTCGAACAATAAATTATATGCACATCAATATTTATAGAGAGTGATACATTGATGTGTTGATTAATGTGTGATCAACAATCACAATTCCCATGATAATATTCCTTAATTTCATTTAAAGATAATATTTAGATAAATTAATATTTTATTTTTGCCTGTAATATAATAATTTCAATTAGTTTATACTAGGATACCACAAAGGTATCACAAAAAACAAGAAATTGATCTCCGACAACCATTGTTGATCAAATGATTTATGTCCAAATTCAAATCAAAAAATTTACATAGAATATTGTGAGGATCCCATAGTGTTGTCTACAATAAAAGGATATTTTAGTATGATTAAATGAAATTAATTTTCAACATTATATTAATTTCTAGTTGAGTTTAATCTAGCCTTGATGGAAAGTTGTATAAAAAAGCGATTAATGATGTGTGAAACATCAAATGATTGGGTAAACCAAAACATGATCATTTTATTTCAAGAATGACATACAAGTAAACAAATAATTTAAAAAATAATTGAATTTGTTGGAAATTAACTTTAATATCAATACTAAAAAATTTCTTCAAATGATTATATAGATGAATATTTATATTTATATAATGTTCATTTTTTAGTGATCATAATGAGCTTAGAACTCAATGGAAGCGAATGAGACCATATGATAGATTAATTTCAATCCCAATAATTATTATATTTTATTATAGTCATTAATTCATTGAAAATGAGCGTGAGATTTATTTTTATTAATATTTAACATAAATTAAATCCAAATGAAGTCAGTTCTCTATGGGTATTTTTGAGTTCTCATGGACGTATTTCTTTAACATATTTAACAAAATAAACTGGAAAATTAAGAAAATATTTATTAATTTAAATTTAATGGATATGTGTAATATTTAGTATTATAACTTATTTAATTAGAATAATAGAGATTAGAGTTTTGTATACTATGATATTCTCTATTAATAGAATGTTTTTTCAAACTACCTCACCCATATTTTCTTCTTTTATGGGCCCCCATTGGGCCTCTGGTTCATGGATTCATCTCTTAAAACATTTTATGAAATTATATCTTCAATAATCACTAATATATAAAAATATAATTTATTAATTAGGATCAGAATTTATAATGTTATGCTACAAATTAGAACACAAGGTCTAATTGGATTACATAGTCAATATTTTATTTTATGCTTGTTTTTGAAAAAATATAAATACAAAATAAATCTGGAATGAAATTGGTTTTAATTATTGGAATATAAAAACTATAAAAAAAATAAAACATTAATTTCTCATGGAGAAAATATTTGATAAACCACTCTTCAATACGTGGAAATAAATATTATATAAAAGTGTCATAGTTATTAGTAATTCACACCATGGTTATATCAAAAAAAGATGTTCTGTATTTCACGAATTATATTTATATAAATTTTACCAAACCATTATGTGGTCTTATAACATTTATAAAACCATTTTAATTTTTAATCACAAATTATGTCAATATTTTATAAAACACTATGAACCATGATTATTTAACACTAAACATGTCATTTTTTTGGAAATGTTATTTCTTTATTTATTAACAAAAAAATAAATCAAAATAAGATGAATGTTATATTAATACAAAGATTTTATCTTGGATGTTATAACACCTATCCAAATTTATTAAAAATCATCATCCAAAATATAGAAATACATAGGATCTTCTAATTGGTATTAAAGAAAATAATACAATTTTAGAATAATGTACCATTTGTTTATTGATCTAGCAAGTCTATGATCCATGAGATAATCATGGAAATTATCAATTATTAGTATCAAATAATACCCTTCTTATATGTTAATCAATGGGATTGATTAATCTAAAATTATATTGAAGGATCCACACTTATTCATATATTTTTGTAACCTTGATGTTAATGATATAGGGAGAGATATATCAAAATAGATTCATTCTAGAAGAGTATCACATTATTTAGATTCATAAAAATCACAAACTATGAACCTCATTATATATATATCTATAGAGACTAATTGGATATAATTTTTTTCCATATTGAATTAAACATTTCATAAATTATTTCTGAATTCCAATGTTAATAACTAATGACTCATCATATAAGTACCATAACCCTATTAGCCCAAAGCTAGTGTTTTCATTATATTATTAGGACTACATACATGGAATCACATCCCAATGGAAAAAATATTTTATTAATAATTTTAAACTATATAAATATATGAATATTACATATATTTGTAAACATAAAATAAAATAATATTTTTTAATGAGAATATCATTATTTCACTAGAATAACCTAACATATCAAGCATTGTACACATCCTGGCATTCAAGTTAACAAAAAAAAAATAATGGGTGAGATCATATTATTTGTAATGGTTATGTTAAGTTGTATCAATCTTTATTAAATATGTAATAATCAACACATAATGACAAAAAACTATAAACAAATTTTAGAAAGCCAATAACACGAGTAGAACGATTAACAAGGATGGAAAAAATGATGATAAAATAATGTCATATAAATAATCACATGTTAATGAAACTTACCCATGTAAATCATAACGACAAAAATAATCAAATGGAAATCAATAAATTTTTTCATAATGATAGATTTAATAATCCAAGAAATATGAATCATACAATCGAGGAATTATGTCATGATATATAAAAATACGGACACAGCCCCATGATAAGTCATTTTCTTAAATGGTAAAGGCCTCATCCAAATAACCAATATATTTCGTATCATGAGACCAAATGATTCATCATGGGAATATGAGAATACAATACATAAAGAAAACATAACAATTGAAATGCAGTCATCAAATTATTAAACAATACAACATAATAAATATTCTATATAATTCAACAAATAGTTTGTTTTGGATTAGACACTCATTAATTCATAATATTCATGAATTTATGTTGACATTGTTGAAAACTAATTTAAAAAGATAAGGAGATATTTTCTTTAGGAGAATATCCATTTTTATGTTGATGAATAATATCAAAAAAAATCCCATATTTTAAAGTATAATATTTATTTTAAAATAATCCTATAATATTTATATCAATATGATAATTATTTAGTGCTCATGAAGGTGGTAAATTCCATTCATACAATATATGATAAAACCTTCCGTTTATACTTTTGTATAAAAATTCAAAAAGTTCCTCATTCAGAAAATAAAAAAACAATTCAATTAAATTTTACAGAACATTTGTTAAACTCTATTTAATAAATAAATTTATAATATATGAAAAATTAAATATTTATTAAGGAAAATATATATATTGAAGAAAAATGTTCCAAGCTGTGTAGAAAAAAAATCTCAATTTTCCATTGAATAATTGTATATGTTTCCTGAATAAATAATATGTGAAAATGAATAGAAAAAAAGGAATTCCTAGAATTAATTATAGGGTAAAAATAAATGTTTTGATTTATATAATATGTTTTAACAATTCACTTGTTGGATAATTAATCATAATCAATCCTGAGCAATAATGAGATTGTGAAATGAAATCTTACAGTTTTAGTTACTATTGAATCATAAAACCTATGAAAGGAATAAATTTCAATGAAAAATTAAATACCATTAATATAAATATATTAATGTTATAACATATCAATGGATAAGTATATTCAACAAACAAAATAAACAGTTGGTTATTATGGCATATGTCTCACATGAGTGAATGCTATACGAGAAATTTGTACCACAGGTTTGAATTCCATCATATGTATTTGAACCACCGTTATAATTAAGATATATTAATTATACATATATTACATAACCATAATAATATATATCTTATCATATATGATTTAATTATAACATATTATGACCCTTCTATTGATAATTCTTTATTAAAATCACTTTTCTAGGAGATAACTACTTCATTTTCAATATATGTTTCAGTTCAGTGGTTTGGTTCATTGTTCATTGATTACAGTTCTATAATATAAGAAATATTAGTCATGATATAATAATTATATATATTATTAGATATATATTTTTATTAATCACTAAATTATAGAGATAGAAAAATGTAATTTAATGTTCATGGAGATAGTCTGTCTTAAGTATTCAAGATCGTTGTTTCCATTTTTCAATTGGTGGTACTGAATAATGAAAAATAAAAATTAAACATTTTATAATCATTATTACATCTTAAATATTAATTAAATACATCCTTATTACAATCCATGCAAATCAAAAATAAAAAATTAATCACATCGATTTGTGGAGGTGGTAGATTTCATGTACATTGAAGCAAAGTAATTGTTTTCCAATCAATTAGAAGGTAATAAGATTGATAAAATATTATAATTTTGGGAGATAAATTATTTAAAAAATAGTATATATATTTATAATTACAATATTTTTAACAATACAACTAAATTAGTGATTAAAAAAATTACATCGCTACCTCGAGACGATCATCCATATGTATGTATGAGTGATACTTTTCTATTTTGTAGGATATAAAATATATGGAAAATGTTTATAACATAATCATAATAACATCTCAGTATATTTATGATACTATATTCATTATTTTAGTATGGGTTAAATAAATTCAGAGGATGTTTAAGAAAAAATACACTTCAAATCGACCGTAAAGATGATTACCTCTTCATAAGTTTACTTCCTTTAGATATCCTCTCATGGGACCTAGTGTTTGATTTGTATAACAACCAAAAACTCTAGAACATGGATAAGGATGGTTAAAAGATAAATTATTTGAAATTTTTTAGCAAATATTTCTTAATGTGGTGTAAGGAAAAGAGAGAAGGGTTGTCCTTTTAATACTAGGGAGATGGGAATTCTAGGAATTAAATAATGTATTAGATTACTATAAATTATTTTTTTCTATAAATGGAAAAATATATATATTTAAAATATAATATGATTATTACTCTAAATCATATAATATTATAATATTTTATCATGTTTTGGTTATGTTTTCAGCCTTATCTTTTAGTTTTAAACCCTCATTAACCATTTTGATAATTATCACAATATTAATGTTTTCTACCCGTTAAGGGTCAAAAAATGTTACCATTAAATTAAAAAGGAAACATAAATAGATAATGGAACAATTTTAAAACCAAATCCGACTATCTTTTCAAATGTTTTGGATTTTATGAATTTTAAATAATTTAATAGAAATATACTTATTATAAAATGTCATTAATACCATTTTTCAACTATTCATGTAATTTGACATTAAAAACATCGATACATATATATAATTCCAGTATAATCCTTTCAAACATTAATAATGTTTTATTTTTATGTATAAAATTCATATAGTTCAATAATTCATCCAATTAGTATTAATTTCATTATTTTAAATATTATTTATTTTATTTTCCTATTAGTTAAATAAATATTGTGTGGGTGTTGTGTACGAATTTAAGGTAATTATTAAATAAATAAAAATTAAAAATACATTACCCTTATAAAAATATTAATTTATATTTGAAATTATCACTTAAAACTAAAGTTAACCTATTTGTATCCTTATGAAAATTGTCTAGTGATATTAATGCCAAGAGAGTGGCATTTCGTTAATTATTCTTTTATTAATGTGATATAATGAAAATAATCAATGTACTATTGAATAAGTTATCTATATATTAGAAAAATTCTTGCAAATGGGAAAAAGTTTCTCATTCTAGAAGATTAGAGAATGTGTAAAGGTCATTATTAGTCCAAATCATATTATTTATTAGTAGAATTATACGATTTACCATTACCGTGGGGTCAAGTAATTTCAAAGGTTAATAATCATAATGGCAATAAAGAAAATGTTACTAATTACAAAACATCATCCTCATAATACCAATCATGGTATCTATTTTTCATGATTCAATCATTACAAGGGGAAGAAATTAATTTCTGATATAAACAAAAAACTCCATGAAAAGGCATTTTTCAGAAAAATGCGTTTTTAGTATAAAAATGTTTCTATAGAAAAATAAATTGTAAAATTGATTAGAATAAAAATATTTGGATTATTTAAAATATAATATAATAAATTTTACTTTCAATCATTTTTAAAATAATGCAAATCTTTGTAAATTATTGAAATAAAATATATATTTATTGAAAAAAAATATGTATTTTATACTATTTACTGGAAAATATATCTTTTTTCAAAATCCCAAAAAATATAATAATATTATTTTTAAATTTTGATCTCAAAATGAATATAATTTTATCAAATGAATTTTATAAATTTTTCAAAATTTCATTATAATATTTGCTGTCAAAAGGTAATAATTTTTGTTTTTAAAAAGTTATCTTATTTTCGAAGAATAGAATTACTATATATTTCATGATTATTTTATAAGTGTTAATAAATAAGTTTATATTTAGTATTTATGTTAAATATATTTCACAATTCATTTACATTTATTTATTCCCTTAAATTCAATGCTTAGTTAATAACTATAACATTTAAATAATATTTGTATAGTATATTGCGGTTTGTTTAAACTCGGTGTAGTGTGTAATGCGAGATATAAAAGAAAATTAATTTAATTTATAAAGAAAATTATTCTAAAATGTTTGGTTGTTACATTATACTCCCTAAAATATTTTTTCTTTCCCAATTTTTTCTATATCTCTATAGGTTCATCTCTTATTTAAAACCCACACCGTACAGAGGGATAATGAAACGTCCTTTAAAAAGTGAAGGTGGAAAACAAAATGGTTACCTGAAATGTCAGATATTTTTGTTGAAAAATGAGTATAAAATTGGTGGAAAGATAACATATAGACATTTAGTAAAATAATATTTTCTATGTACTATTATAGTGTGATAGAGAACATGGACAAGATATATTGAACCACCACAAAATCATAAATTTATGATGGGTGAATAGACCATTGGTTCACCAAAAATGAATGTAAATAGATAATATAGTTATTTCAATATTCTGTTACTAAATGTTATGGATTATTTTAATATAACGATAAATTACTCACCAAAATATATGTACTTGAATTATTTTTATATTATAATCACTATTACATCATTTGGTAACACATCAATAAATTTCCACTTCATCACTTACTCTATGAAACAAATATTCTAAAGGAATTTTTAATTATTGAAGTATTAATTTTTTCTTTTAATTAATCATATGTTCTATAAAATAATGAAAAAAATATTCCCCTTGTATATATATATTTTCTTGAATGAATCTTTTTTGCACATGTTATCTAATAATACATTAATCCCTATAAAATCAAAAATACTGCTCGAAGTTCAACTTAATCCATTAAATATTTTTTTAATCACAATACCATTAAAAAATATTTTACGACAAAAAAAAACAACAGAATATTTAGATATAGGTTCACTAAAAAGAACAAACCTTAATCATCTTAATAATATAAATTATCTCTTAATTTTCACATGCAAAATATCTGAATATTTTTTTCATGTATTCACCTAAAACATGGTAATAACATGAATTACTATAAAACCATAATGGAAGAATACATACATCCAATAATCAACACTTTTATCATTCCTTAAATAAATTTATAAATCATACAATATATTCCATAAATCTAGAAATGAAATAATTTTTTTAACTACATCCTAAATCACTTTTTCAACTAATCACTAAAAAATTTCAATGTCACCAATACTATCACATTTACATACTCATTATAAATCAACTCTATACCCAAATTATTATATTTTCCTCAAAAACTTATTATGTATTATATTTCACATAGTAATGTGTTCTCCAAAATTTTTTGCTTACCCCAAATCACTGTTCTTGGGCATCGATACCATTAAGTATATTCTTAAAAATCATTACAGAAAAAATAATACAAAACATTCCTTATTTGGTTTTTGATTTATATGACTAATATATCATTGATATAAAACATATAAAACATTATTTTAAAATCCCAATAAATAACCACTTTAATCCTTCAACATCAATTATTGACATAAAATTGGTCATTCCATCGTAAAAGAGTTAATTTTGGGATTTGGGAATTGAATTGGATAATTTCAATGTTCCCCAAACATAAATCAATTAACTACTGGGAAATTTTTTACTATATAACATTAATTTCCATATATAAAACATTTTCCCACGCCTTTGATACCTTCCTCAGGGATTCTCTCTATGAGGTGAAGGAAATTATGCCCTCTTTTTCATTGGCCACCACTACCAGAGCTCCTAGAAAACTATATCCTTATATTCATTGGTGAGTCAGAGAGTTGGTTATGTCTCAATTTTTTAATAATATATCATAAACACGGATTACGAATACTCACAAAATCATTCACTTTAATCAGTATCACCTTTGGTTTATCATAATTTCTATATTTTCCATCATATTAAATTCTAACATAGTTCCTCGTAGTTCCATCCAATCACAAAAAAAAACAATGTGTGAGAAATAAAAATAATAATGTAAAAAATATTATAATAATAAAAATTAAAATGGTGTCTAAATCATGTAACATTCTTTTCAAAATATAACACATTTGGTTAAACCTATTTTATCAATGATTAATACCAAAACATCACGATGTTATCATATACATAATATTAACATCAATGTCAGTGAGGGGGTATTGATAAATATTGTGTACAGATTCAAATATAATTCCCTGAGAATCCACTAAATGCCCCTTGATACCTATTATAAGTTCTCTAGCCCTAGTAGCCAGATCTAGTAACTATTTTGTTAAATTTTTACTGGATACAAGGAATAAAATCCTGAAGGATTGAATAGTTTAGTAGTTATTGTAAACTAGATATATACATGAATCTGACATACATTTTAAAACATTAAATAAAAAAATATTTTTCTTTATAACATTATTATTCTCTCAATCATATTCTTGCATATCAATCATAGTAAACATCGTAACCCTAGGAAAATGGAAAAAATAAGAGGATAACTCTTATTCTCCGTAAGGGATATATTCAACCGAAGATATCGTGAATAAACCAGTAATAATAAATATATGAAATTAAATAATATAAAAACCCTTACATTAAATAAATAACTTTATAATGAGTTATAATATAGAAGGTATAAATTATAATGAAATAATTACATATAAATAATGACATGATCTCAAAACATATCTGTGGATATCATAACAATTCAAATAATCAAATGGAAATCAATTACTGATATCATAGTAATGGAATACATAATGTCAGGAATCTGAATCATACCACTGAGGCCTTATCCCAAGACGTATAAAAATTTCATCAATATATCCTGTCAAGAAATGTACATGAATGGATAAGGCCTCATCCAAATACCCAATATATTTTTCCTCAAGATTCTAACCATTGTATTGAAGGGTTATGTAATTATAATCACCACCCATAATTTAATAATCCCTATAAATTCATCATTTAAATCAACCATACAACCAAATCATTATGACTTAAAAAAATAAACTATCTATATTATAAAAACTAGAATACATAATTATGTTAATTTCCCCATTAAAATAAAGAATACACCTTCCAAAAAATTTTGTGGATGGTATCTTTGGATTATCACTTCATTTATTCATAATACTTAACAAAATATGTTTTCATTGATGAAAATACAACTCAATGATTAGTGAAAAATTTATTCAAGAAAATACACTTTTTACATGGAAATCACATATCAAAAAAATCCCAAATATTAAAGAATATATATTAATTGAAAAAAATATATAAAATTTTAAATAATACATTAATGAATTTAAAGGCCATGAAATCATAAAATTCTATTCAATATGAATATATTAAATACCATATATTTCACACTTTTTAAAAATAGACTTCCAAATTAGAAAAAAAATGAATAATATTGAAAAAATTATTAAAAATTTAAACATGGGTAAAAATGTATTTAATGAATCATAAAATAAAATTAAAACAAATTATTTTAATAATTTTATGTAAAATATGGACTTTGAAGAAATTAATTTATGACAAAGAAGAAGAACAATGTCGATTTTCTAAAAAAAACATTATCTCGATATCCTGTGTACTTTAAGAGAGGAAAATGAAATGAAAACATATTATTCCAATAATTATACATAGGATAATAAAATATATTAGTATTAATATATAGATATCAAATAATTCACATAGTGGATACATGAACCATAATAATCTCAAATAATATTGAGAATATGAAATAACCCATTACCGTATAAAAACTTTTGAATCATAACCTCAATAAAAGGAATATCATTAAAGGAAAATTTAAATAAAATTAATATAAATATATTAATTATATTATATATAAAATTTATATTATATACACTACAGAAAATATAAAGTGGGGAATATGACATATGTCTTGCATGAGTAAAAGTGAGACCGGAGACCCTTACCTCAAGTCCATCTTCCTTAATATGTATTTAATCTCCTTTATAATAAATATATATTTATTATAAAAATATTTAAGAAACATAATATGGTATATAATATCCTATATGATTTACTTATACCCTTTTTGCGCCCTTCTATTAATAATTCTCCATTAAAATAACTATTTCGGGTGATAATTGGTTTGTTTCTCATTAGGTTTTGGTATGGTAGTTTTGGTCCTTGATCATTGATCATGGTTAAATTATATTTAGATGTATTATCATGATAGAAATATATTATATATTCATTATATATAATTTTAGTAACATTGATAAAATATAAAGATAGAAAAATAAATTAAACCATTAATGGAGATGGAGGGTCATACGAACACATGATTGTTTTTTCCATTTTTTAATGGAATTAATTAATGAAATTTAACTACTAATTAACCATTATAGAATATTTTCCATATCATATAAATTAATTAAACCCATCCATTTTACAAGACATGTTAATCAATATTGAAAAACAAATCACATTTATTCGTGGAGGTAGTAGTCCACACGTTTGTAAGAGCGATGTAGTCATTTTCCAATAGATTACAAGGTAATAATGTATATATTATATTATAATTTCTGAAGAATAAATATGTAATATGTAATATATATACTCATTATTTCTATATTTTTAACCATCCATTTAATTTGTTGATGAAAAATATATTACATCCGTACAGGGATACAATCAGTTATACGTATGCAAGAGATATATTTTTTTCTATTCTTATGATGGAAAATAGATATAAAATGGTTTTAATGTACTAATAATAAAATCTAAATATATTTATGATACTATATGTTTTATTTTATGATGTTTACAATACAGTGAATTGAATTTTATGATGAAATAATCCTGATATTTTTGGTATGGATGATTACCTCTACTTTGGTGGACTTCCTTTAGATCTCTTCTATTGGGACCTAGGGTGGGTCTTTGGAGATTAACAGTACCTCTAGAACATTTATATGTATTGTTATAAGATAAATGTATAGGTCTTGGTATAACTAGGTTTCTCATTGTGGTGTAATGAATATAGATAATGTGTATCTTTTTATAAGTGAGGGTATAATTATTTTGGAATATCATAAAGTATTAAATTTCTATAAATTATTTTGGAGGCGAAAACATATAAAAATTCATATATTTAAAAATAATAACAGTATGAGTTGAATTCATTTCATATAATAATATTTGGACATGTTTTGGTTATTATTACACCTTTATCTTTTTATTTTAACCCACGTTAACCCTATTGACAATTACACCAATATTAATGTTTTTCCCATTACAAGTCAATAATGTTATCATAAGAGGCCAAACAACCAATAAATAGAACATGGATAATATTTTAAACCATATCTCAATAAAATATCGAAATATCATATTTTTATTAATTTTAAATCATTTTATAAATTATTTTTTATAAAATATCATTAATGAACTTTTTAACTCTAATTATTTAATTTGATAATAAATAAATCAAGAAGAAGGTGGGATTTAAACATAATCTTTTAAAAATGAATAAAATTTTATATTAATTAGTAATATTATTAGAATACTATAATTCATCCGAATTATATTTCTTTTTATATTCTTGAAATTATTTATTTTATTTTCGATTAATTAAATAAATATTATGTTGCTGTTGTGTAAAAATTTAAGCTATTTATTAAACAATAAAAAATAAAAAATAATGTATCATGATAAATAATTTAATTTACCTTTCAACTAAACATTTCAAAATTAACATAACCTCATTTTATTTTTTTCAAAAAATTCTATAGATATTAATGTCAAGAGGGTGACATATATGTATTTATTCTGTTATAAAATTGATATAAAGATCAGAATCAATAAAATATAGCACAAAGTTTTAATATATTAAATAATTGTACGGAAATGGAAAAAACCTCAACCAATAGCATATATTCTAGTTTTATGGTCACTTTACGTACTTATCATATTATTTTTAACCTAAATAACACATTTTTCCTATACTTCGGGGTCAAATATTTACAATGGTTACTATGCATAAAGACCAAAAAATAATGGGGCATACATGTAAAATTTTAAACTAGTGGTTGTAAATATATTATCCATTTTTCATGATTCAATTCATGGAAGTGGGATAAATTGATTTAATATAAAAAATGGAAAACACAATGGAAAACATTTTTTCAGAAAAAATGTCTTTTATGTCAAAAAATGATTTTATAACAATTCTAACAATAAAATTAATTAAAATTAACACAATTGGATTTTTATTTATATAATAAAACTTATTTTACTTTGAAAATTTTATTATAAAATTAGAGCTCTGTAAATTCATGAAACAAAATTATAGATTTCGATAATGATCATTATTTTCTAGTATTCAAGAGATAATCAATCACTTCAGATAAATATTAAAAAATCATCTTAAGATAATTCTGATATGTTGATATATAAAAATTAATTTTTTTAAATAAAATAAATTTTACAAATTTCCTACAAAATAATTACAATAGTTTCTCATAAATAAATTAAAAATAATTTTTGGAAAAAATGAATTATAAAAAATGAGTTTACTAAAACATGAGTGTTTATTTCAAAATAATTAATCAATAGATTTTTATTAAGTTAGTAATTTAAATATATTTTAACATTTGGTTAATCCTATTCATGAAATTCAATTAAATTTCTATGTAACAAATGTCATATTTATATAATATTTTAATAGTATATCACGATTTGATGAAGACTGGTGTTTCATGTAAGACAAGCTATAAAAAATTAATTTTATTTAAAAAGCTATTTATTCTAAAATCCCATGGTGCTATACATTATATATGATGGAATTTTTTTATTTTTTTAAAAAATTATTTTGGATATTTAAACTCCTTACATAATCATCACTTGATGATGAAATCAATAATCATTTCTTAGAGTGTGAGAAAAATGTAAAATCATGCGTTATAAAATTACAAGTAGACTATAATGCACAAAAAACTATTATAGTGACATTCACCACAATGTTCCATATCTCTACTCATGACCTGATGTGGTTTAATCCACCATTCCATGGTCTTTCCTTATGTGTATACATCCATCCTAAATTTTAATCCTCTATTCTCCCATTAATCTATTAGGTATCTAAAGAGTATATAAAATCCAACGACATAATTTCAATTATCATACAATAAAATACCCCAACTACTATTTAAAAGTAAATATGATGGATGAACAAGATAAACAATTGAGAAATAATGGGAAACGTACTTTATCTCTTGTAGATTTGATCTTAAGGGACAATAAACTAAAATTACAGTAAAAGACACACAAAAATCATCAAGGGTGTTCACTTTTTTTATAGGTTCATAAAAAGGGAAAAATTATTGAATTAGTGGGAAGAGGTTTACCAACATTTATAATTACACAAGGGTAAACGAAACCATGATGTGGTTTCCAAAACTACATTATCGTTCAGGTCTGTCAAATCTGATTTGAAAATCATGATGCTTAAACTTTGATCCTTCCATAAATATTAATAATTGATTTATTTCTAATCCACCAAATTTAACCCATAATAGAAATATGTTTAATAAACAATGACTTTTTTTAAATTAAGTCTTGTTCAATTCATGATATGAAAGAAAAATTCCCCACACACAACAACATAGTTTTTAAAACCATGAGGATAGTCCTTGATGCGTTTTCTTTTTTATTTATACTTGTAGCTTCACTAAAATACACCTTCATCCCACAAAATTAACCAAAACTAATTTTTACACAAAAATACAAAACTGGAAAATCTAAAAGACTGTGAAAATCCTTATAGAGTTATGTAACTATTTTAAAATCATCAGTTAAACCACGTATTCCCACAATGATTAGATCCTTGATTACAAACAATGATATGAAAATCAGAATAAAATGAGTGAAAACTCATGTTGTGGTTTGCCTCAAAAACCAAAATTTTAAACATCAACCCAAATGTGGTTTTGGACCGACTTATTTCTTCTCCAAAACCACTAAAACTCCCAATTAGGTAGTGAAAAACAAATACATAAAATATTGACCTTCAAACAAATACCTAGGGTAGCGATTCACTAATAATATAAGTGAGTGTTTTATTACCTCAAAACACAATTATGAAATCATAGAAAGAATTGAATGTCGTATATGAAAATAGTAATCAATTTTTGTTATATATAATTTGAACACTAATGATTCAGAAAATCAATGAATTTTAATTTTCAATTATACTACAGAAATAAGAAAATTTATAGTTGAACACATTCCACAATTGAAAATATAAAATGTGAAATTTTATACCTGAATTGGGTATTATTCTAACATATCATTTGTGAACATTTGGGTAGGGGTGTGTAACATGTTTGATGTATAAAGACCATTCACTGTGGATCAAATTAATAGTGAGGAATGGACAATGAAAAAAGGCATCTGTTTTAAATAAGCTTAAACAGATTGGGTGAAAACCCTACATGCTTAAATGGATCAACCTCATATTATGAAGGAAGACCTATGAACCAAAAATATATTTTTTATTTTTTATTTGAAATTTATTTCAATTATATGAATCATTTTTTATGTCAAACACACGCACAGACACATATAATTTATGTGAAAACTATATATACAAATTAATATTTATATAATAACTATTACATGTTAAATATTTATAATTATTTAATAAAAATTATTTATATTTAAAAATATTTTGAATCGTAGTGAAAAATTTCATCCAACACATGATTCAGTCATCTTAAAAAATGTATTAGGATGAAAATGATTTTTTGATCACATATTAAATATGGACCTAAACGAATTAAGTCGTTTTTAGGCCTGTTATGTGTGGGTTTGGCCCCCCTCCACCTAGTTCTAGCCCAATATGAATCATTAAATTATAGTTTTGAATCATTTTTGAAATGCATCACTTAAAATTTGTTAATGGGGTGGTGCAGGTTTGTCATTGTGGTGGGACATGCAGGCCACATATTTTATTGTTAGGTTTTACCCAGTCCATAAAGAATGAGGGCTTAAAAATAATGGTATGACCATATCGTTGCGGGACTCCTGAACTAAAGAGTTAGCCCATAGGCTGAAATAAAATAATATATAAACAATTTTTCATGGTGAAAGAAGATAATGTTAAGTGGGAAAAATGGATTGAGATTTTGTAAAAATATTTAGTTTACAATTAATAATGATCCTTATAAAACCCTTATAAATTATAACATTTTTGGTTTATATATGGGTATCATAAGTGATCATTAACATGATCTTTTATCCATACACATGTTAATTTATTGGGTAAAATATTTTTTTTTTCAATTTTTTAAATTTTATATTGTTTTATGTGTTTAGGATTTTAAAATTTGGGAATATGAGTTTTAAATTATTAATTTTTTTAAAAAAAAATTAAATCTTCCAAAATGATTAATTTTTTTAATGTTTTTAATATTTTTTAAATTTGGGTATTTTTTTACATAATTTGTTATTATACAAAATAAATTATTGAAATTTTGTTCAATAACTAATATTTTTATTAATTATTAGTAATTTAAATATTAAAAACAATATTTTTTTATTTCTGTGATCTTCTACCGGAACATTCACAAATATAATTTATCATATAATAAATATAAATTTTATGTAAAGAATGATAAATTTTATTACTGTAAATTTTATAATAAATTATTATTTATGAATATTTATTTTTTTATTTTCTAAATTTTATTATAAATTATTAGTAATTGTAAATTATTAATAATATTAAATTTGATTTAAAATTATGAAAATTATTTACAGTTATAAATTACAAAATTTATATTATTAATTAGTAATATTTATAATTAAATTTATTATAAATAAAGTAAATCATATGATAAATTTCTTATTTTATTATAAACAATTTAATTTCTATTTTTTTATATTCAAATTTTAACTATTTAATTTTATAATTAAACAAATTTTTAATATGGAAAATAATTAATTATTATCTATTGATTATTAATTATTAAATTAAATTATTATTTATTACTTATTACTTATTATATTGATCATATCAATAATAATATTTAACAATGTATTATATTATTAAATCCTAAATATTTTAATAATTTATTATTAATAGTGATTTAATTACTGATAATATTATTAATAATTAATCATATTAATAATCATTTTCCACATTAATTAAATTAATAAATATCATAGTATTATTAACTATTATTTTTCGTCATAATCATTTTTTATTGCAACTTATTAAATATATTTCTAATATTCAATATTTTAATTATTATAAATAAATATATTATTATTTAATGATTAGTAATTAGGATATTAACTTTATTAATAATAGAGTAAAGTATTTATTGTTAGTTTTTTAGTTGTTATTCAATTATTATATTTATAATTATTGATAACAATATTAAAAAATAATTATATTATTATTTAATATTTTTCATGTTAATTATTAGTATATTAAAAAAATAAGTTATTAAAAAATTATTGTAATATTAATTATTAATTATTAATTTTTGTTTATCATGTTATGTTTTTTTAATATATTTTATTATTTTTTTAATTTTTAACCGATAATTAAATTTAAAATTATTAATAAATATTGATTATTTTCCATGTTACCTATATAATTTCTAAAGTAAAATTTTATTAAAAAAAGTTATGATAACATTTTAAAAAAGAATTAAGTATCTAAACATTTAAAAAAAATCATACAAAAATTTTATAGAATTTTTCAAAATTATAAATTATATATTTTTATTACATATTTATTTAATATATAAATTATATTATAAATTACTAATATTTCTTTATTATATTTTAAATATTGGGAATTATAACATGATATAAATTATATTATAGTCAAGACGGCGTGAACCATGTGTTATAACACATGGCCCGGAAATATATTGAAGTAAAACTAAAGCAAGGTACAAGGAGAAGACAAAAATAAACTAGTCGAAAACAACTACCACAAAGACATGGGAAGACAAATGCTCATGAAATATAATACAAAAATCATCTAGTTTATCACCCACCACCCCTACCTCTTATATAACGGCATATCTTTTATGTTTTGGGTTGTTGTGAGGTCCCATTATCCTCATGAGGATCTGTAGTGCCATCAAATGGCATGGGGTCCATCAGGGGTCAATGATCTTATTCACCGTCATGACTTGTTCCATATGATAAAACCACGAAATTAGAATTACAATATATCATCACAATCAATATGTTAAGGTATTATCCTTAATCTCATATATACATTGGAGCATAGCCAAAATCCTCACTAGATACCTCCAGGATGTATGACATATTTAAAATGTCTAAAAAAATTTAAGAAAATTACAAGAATCCATAGGTGTCATATGATCATCATGATTATAAATAGTATGCGCTTTCACCATATCCTAATCATTGGAGGAAACAAGGTGTTGCACCACATCTTTAGGAGGTGGAGCTGGAGATTCATCAGATTGTTTCATTCAACTAGCCCAACACATTGGATCCGAAATGTCACTTCACTCTTAGAGGATCCTTTGTAGATCAAAAGTGGAGGTGAGTCATCCACTTACTATTTCCCCTACCATAATCTGGAGGCAGGAAAAATCCATTCTGGAGATACCTGACAATCAACCGTGTCTTGAATATCTTGATAAGAGTATGTATGGTTGAGATAATCCTCTCCGCACACATTTTCTTTAACAACAACAATAGAAACCCATAATCGAGGATTTCCCTATTTGTGATAGAAATTCCCATGCACTCGACCTTGATAAAATATATATTGAGGCTAAAAGGAATGTTCCTTTTGTGTATAATAATGTCTTCATGGTTCCACACCTATCTGTGGACCGTGCATAATGATATTTTCAAATTTATCAGGGAATATGCCTAGTCCTTAATTCAAATCCCTTGCATTCAAGACGATACGGTCATATAGAAGCTCATATACCACTATGGTGGATTTCAATGGTATATTGTCCCTCCCATCATATTATACAGGCTCCCTAGTCTTGGATTCATCATCTCTCCTCGTGCATCCCTTTTCCTCGTTCCCTCATTGGCATTATTTCATGAAAACAACTAGTCTACAATAGGTTTCATTCATGTGACCAAATGAATTTCATTCCTAAAAATTATGTGGATGGTTTTAATATTCATCCATAAGATTTATTTTATTATGACATGATCAGAGAAATACATAATCAATGCGGGTTTCACATAAATCAATTTCCACTAATATCCTTGCATAATTCTTAACTCTCACAATTTCAGTTTTCTTGTTATGATAAATAGGAACCCCAATGGATCCAAAAATGTCATGAATAATTTTTGGGTTCCAAAGTACAAAATTGATTCCATAAATATGATTCCAAATGTACACAAATGTATTCCTTACATTTTATATGTTTAAATCTAATGACCAATCATGGATCCGAAATAAGAAGTGGTTTCTGGTAGAGATATCCAATTCACCAATCCTTTTTATTGAGAATATGATATTAAAAGAGGAATTCATAGAATTTATTCCCCAAGGAAACAGAATTATCATTTAAATAATGCAAAATTTATGATATTAAACATACTAGTTCTTCCTGGTTCCATGAAATTTCTCCATTGGTAAGTATGAGCAGTCAATTTATTGAATTCCTTCACATAGACAATCTTTTGAAGACATCATCATAATTCAATTCTACATGGACCATCAAATTCAATCTAACAATCATCCAATGATTGAATCATTGTATGATGTGAAGGGTCTAGATCTAAACTCATAAATATCTTCCTACTTTGATTTTGAATCTCCTTCATTGAAAACATTTCCACCACACAGTCGATTATCCCTAATTCATCTAGTGATTATTTTATTAAGATGAACTAATACATAAAAAGGAATTTCCATTATGTAATATAGTGTTTATTCACAATCATGTTGTGTAGGGTATAATATATTAAAAAAATTAATAATTAGTTATTTATTTATAATTGATAACATTGTAGAGTAATTAAATAAACAATATTTTAGTTGTTTATTATTTATTAAATTTTTATTTCCAATAATAAGATGTCCCTACATAGGATCCACTCAAGGGAACCCTGATCCAATGGTCCACACAACCTCAAATGAGACTTTCCATAGGCTAGATGCAGCCCACAAGTACTGAGGTTCTAGAGTGTGACCATGTGGAAACAATGACCCCATGTTAGATTGAAACATAGCCAAAAAAATTAATTATAAATAGATGAATCTGTACTTTTAGATTAACCTGGAAACATAAGTAAGGTTAAACAACCCAAAATTAAATGATAATTAAAAGCTGGAAACTGAATCATATATAATTTGATAATGTATGTCACGTCTTCACAAAACTGGAAAACAAGTTTATATGGTAGAACGAAATACATGATATAAAAAAGAATCAAAGAGAATCCTAAAACTATGCAATAATACAGATCTCATACACGATCATCTACTACCATGATCCATACAATGAATACAAGAAATTCATGTATCTAAAGAGGGATTCTTCTCCTAATCAACACCTGCATACATATAGACTTTTAACATTGGTGGAAAATATATGGTGTGGATAAATCATAGTAGGCCACTACCAATGTAATCTATACCATCCAGTATATGATTATAAAATGATAATGTACTAGTATATAAAAAATTAATGTTATTCTATAATGATCATTGATACCTGATTCAGGATCAGTTGGATATGTCTATCAACATGTAATATTTCAATTAATTCTTTTGAGTTCAATTTGTATAAATAAAACACATGATTTATAACATCACTGACAATGTATCATGACAATATTAATGATAATGGATCTAAGGTATAATAAGGCATTCTATAATGATGGTAATAGTGATAGAAGATCCCTGATAATAACCATGGAATCCTTGACATCAGGGGTCGATCCAACATAGTAATAACATGCTGTCTATAAAAGGGGTCTATGTGTAATCCCAGAGGAAACACCCAATTCATTCCACCGTAAAAGATTTTAATTGAATCCCATGATCTCATCCAAAGTAAAATGGGATAAACCATACTTGATAGAATAGAGTGATTCCATGGTGCCACATTATTGAAGGCATCAAAAAATATCGAAGGAGTGTATCTAAGGAATCCTAATATCTGATTAATAGTGATGGGATTATACGGTGTTAGGTTAGGAATCCACTAGTACACAAGTACCATGTTCCATGGTGGGAATCTCCCATTGAAATATACTTTGGAATTGTAATTGAGTCCTATGTGTTTTCAAGGAATTCCCATTGTAATCTAAGGATTTTTGAACACTTTAATCTCTTATAAATATAAAATGGTTTATATGAAATAGGAACCTTATAATTGATTCATTAATTAATTTTCGCCGTGTAATACCCATGCCTTTTAGTACATCACAAGTTTTATTCTATTTTCTTTTCATATTAGGAACCAATCCTAAATAGGAAATGCAACTATTAATTAATTTAATTATATAATCAATTACTAGGATCATTCATATACCTTTCATAATCATGAAAATTTTGGCTGCATTCATGAAACCATATTCAATTAAAATAATAATAAAATAGGTCATGTGATATCTATAAATATACTTTCCATTAAAAATATGAAAGGTTAATTAATTAATTAGTACACTTACCTTCTAAGGATCATGGGATAACATTCATGTGATAAACATTAACAACTCATTGATTTAATTAATACATTTACCATTATGATGGAAAATTCAATGAACACCTGAACGACTACATAGTGTGACCCAAATGGATTACCAAGGAATAATTATGGAATCACCCTACTTAGGGTGGAAGTCATTGAGGCCATAAGCACTAATGTTGTAATGGTAATTCATAGGAATATCTCTAGAATACAATAACACATATTATTAGCATAGAATATGAATTTAATAAGAAACTCATGGAGAAACATATGTGTGAAAATTGAAAAAAAAATATAAAATGGATAGACAATGAGGGATGAGTCTTAGACTACCTACACTGAGCATATAGAACACTCATTGTCTAGTATTGACCCTTAGTTTTTCCGGGAATAGATGAATAAAAAATTATGGATTAATATAGTGAAAATCAGACAAATTATCTTCCACTAAAATATCTTCGTCATGGAAAAGAAAAGTTAGGGATGAGGAAAGATGAATGAAGAACTAACTAAGAGGAATCTAACAGGACCAATGGTGATCGAATCAGAGTTCAAATTGATGTTTAATAAAAGAAACTAGCTTGGAGGATGTTTGAGATCTCTAACATGATGAATGGAGGTATCATGTCTTTTAGGGGAAAAAGAGAGTGGGGAAATAATAAAATATATTTAATGTGTAAATCTTCGTTTTCTCTAAAAAATTATAGGGTTGCATGGATTGGCCGCATGGTTTTCGTAATCATGTGTCAATTATGCACCTCCCGCTATCTATAGTGGGACCTCACACGGTTTAGTGAGCATAATTGGACTATATATGCCCAAACCATTATGTAATATCTACTAAAAACTACAGGTACCCCTGTACATAAGTGCCCCTCAAGCAGCACAGTTTCCTCAATCTATGCGGCTTCTTGAATCCATATATCTAACCCCCACATTGTGAATGATATCGTGTAGACTAGAAGGTATGGTTTCTACTAACAAAATGTTACAGTAATTTTATCTAATGGTCGGCATTCAGTGCTATGAACAATCCCTGTAAACCCCCTGAAACATTTGTGAATTCCTTCTATATCTATAAATGGTCCAAAATATATAATTAAACCAGAATTTAAAGAATCCATACATCATAGACATAAATGGTTCTTACTATCTTCCCCCACTTAAAGAATCTCGTCCCAGAGTTCACATTCCAATGGCAGTGAAAATCTTTCTAACAACAACTCCAGACAATCCAGACACACATCTTCCTCCCTCCCCAAGCCTTGTCATATTTACAATTGTATTTTAATATCACCAATATTAAAAGGATAGATGGACATCAAAGATCCTCTATGTTTCGATCCATGATGCATATTAGATAATATTTAAAAATGCATCCGTACCTATCTCAACTTCCTCAACATAAAATGTCTGACATAGTTCATCCTGATGAGGATGATGTCATGAAATATTGAAGAGGCCGTGCAAGGAATGTTACCTACTATGTAAGAGTAACCAATTATATATATTCAAGACACTATCCAAGATATCAAAAAACCTGACATGGCGTGAAAACATCTTACCTTACCTCTATAACATTCTATGCCCAAATATAGGTAAAACCTATAAGAAAGCATGATCTCTGGCCTTGCAATCCATATGTTTTCGATGCCGATCATCATATTATTTTTTCCATGATGAAGCAGTTGACACACACATCTTGATAATTTGAACCTGCTGCTATGACTCTTTCATGGTACAAGGACCTAGTAACACTACCTCTGTAATGTCCCGGATCCGGGTGCCACTCCACAGGTGCCCCGATCCCGGTTTGTCAAATGAATTCAAGCGCATTTCCCCAAATTCCAGAGCCTACCGACTAGCAGTGAGGGCCTAGTTTTAATAATGGGGAAACTATGTCCTCATTTGTCAAAGTGTAGCGCAGTGGGATAAAATAAAAATACATACAACAACAGCGGAAGCAATAAACCATACACTTTTAATATAAAAAACTGCAGTAAAAGATAACCAATCAGGTAGATATATATGATACAACATGTCTCAAGTTCTACGAAAACAACAAGAACATGTCACACAGTAGTACAATACTGTAAAATATAGAGTGCAGAAAAACAAAAAAACAGATGGTAGCATCGCGAGCCTAAGCCCTGTCCCTTGCCCCCCTACTCCTCAGCAGCAATCAAGTACCTGTATAAGGACCCTTGCCCTTATCTACACCTGCATAAATGTAATCTGTTTGGGCAGAAGTCATGACCCAAACATGGTGTGAGAAAAAAATCCCAGTAGGCTGCCACCAAAGGCTCGTGCCCAACTGTGTGTAAACATGAAACCTCAGTGTGTAAATGTTAAATTCAATAAACTAAGCAGTTTGCAAAAGTAATTAATATACCAGTTATGTTGGCATTTTATTATTCATTTAACCATTTATTATTACGAAACCACCATTGTGAATTTTTATGTAAATAGTCCGTATCCTCAGACACGTAACCCTTACCATCAAGTAATCAGAAACGTAACCCGCAGGTAATTGCCCATAGGCAGAATAGATATTTCCCTCAGGTGTATGAAGTTTCTCCCTCAGGAATAGAGTCTATTTCCCATAGGCACGAAAGAAGTTTCCCTCAGGATAAAAGATGCACTTCCCTCAGGCTATGTAAAACACATACCTTGGGTAAAAAATTAACCGGGCCATTCCCAACATATAATAACAATTTACATAAAATTCCTCTCAAGGAAAATTAATAAACATTATTACAAAGGCATACCCTCAGTTATCCTAGACAAACGGCTAAACAGAGGAACGTACCCTCGAGGTGTTCCTGTATCCTTGTAATGATCCCAAACAACAACTTATTATCACATTTAATTACCTATACAATTATAGGTATTAAAAATAGCCAAGGCCACAGCCACACGACACCCCAACAGGGGTTTGTGGCACAAAATTCACAAAACAAACAGCTGTTGGAAAATCTAACACCAAGGAAACTACCTTAAACACCCCTATTCTGTATACTCGAACGTCACTTCTAGAAACTTCCAAGAACGACGTAGATCTGACATAGAAGAAAACCCATTAAAACTCAATTACCTTTCCTTAGAAGATGAATTGGCAAGAACTATGCAAGGAGAAGTAAGGTCTTACCCTTACGGTTACAACCTGATCGACGGAAGCGGGATCGGATTCTCGGTGCTCGAGCGGTTGATCAACAAAGATTATTCCATCTCTCCTGACGTCCTTCATCTAGTTCAAATCCTTCTCTATGAATAGGGGAATCTACTACCCATTTAATCAAAAAAAAAACTACACATCGTGTACTTTTGACTACATGTCGTGTACATCCCTCACTAAACTGTTCCTCTGGAAGCACCACCAAACTGTTCATCTATCGACATGAGTACACTGTGTGTATTCTTGATTACATGGAATATAATTTAACACAGCTGGCGGCTACTCCACTTCTTTACTATTTGCCTACCGACTGACTACACGGCATGTAAATACCACGACACGGAGGGTAGTCCGTTTGTATACCCTTCGCTACCGACATGGCTATACACCATGTGTACTCATAAAAATAAGAACTAGGTTACTACAATCTTCCCCCCTTAAATAAATTCTCCAAAGAATATCCCTTCTAAGGGTGGAAAAGAAATAGATCAGAACAGATCTAGCCACTGAGCACTTACGTCGGTCTCCCGCTCCCATGTTTCATCCTACAATCGGCCATGCTTCCATAACACCCATATTAGAGAAACTGATCATCCTCAGAAAACCTTCTTGCTCCTATCAACAATATGAATCAGATGCTCCTCAAAGGACGCATCGATCTAAAGCTAAACCTCCTCAGGCTGAAAAATGTAAAATGGGTCTGAATGAAAGTCGCACAACTAAGATATATGGAAGACGTCGTGCATGGTTCGATACCTCTGTGGTAACTACAACAGATAGGCAACCGGCCCGACACTCTCAAGGATCTCAAATGGCCCCACATACCTCGAGGAATGTTTAGCCTACCTCCTTATCCGCATATATCCCAGCCTCGGCGAAACACGCAAGAAGACCTAATCCCCGACCACAAACTCCAAAGGTTGTTTATGGCGATAAGCATATGATTTCTGATGAAACTGTGTTGTAACCATCTGCTTCTCAATTAACTGGACCTTCTCGGAAGTCTTCTACACGAGATGTGGTCCTACTAAAGCTACCTCAACTACCTCTAACAAGCACAACGGTGATCAGAATGTCATACAATATAAAGCCTCGTATGGTTCCATCTCAATAGTTTCCTAAAAACTATTATTGTAGGAAAACTTGACCAGGAGTATATGATTCTCCAAAGAGCCCCCAAAGTGTAGGATATATGTACCTAGCATGTCCTCAAGCACCTGTATCATATGCTCTGACTGCCCATCGGTCTGAGGGTGGTATGCTGTGCTCAGAAGAACTTCTGTACCCAGGGCCCTCTGAAAACTCTTCCAGAAACGAGACGTAAAATGGGTGTCCCTATATAAAATCAAAGAACGAGGGACACTATGAAGACACACGATGTCTCAGATATACAACTTCCTGAGCTCATCAACACCGATGGTCCCCTTGATCAGCAAGAAGTGAGCTACCTTCGTGAATTCTGTCCACTATAACCCACACGACATCATTTCCTCTAGGTGACCTCGGCCACCCAGTCACGTAGTCCATTGCGACATCATCCCATTTCCACTCTGGGTTGAGTAACTGTTGTAATAGTCTAGCAGGACTCTGATTCTCCGCCATTACCTGCTGATAGGTAAAACACCTCGTAACAAAATCAACTACATCTCTCTTTATACCCGGCCACCAATACTGACGTCTCAATTCATGGTACATCTTGGAAACCCCGGGATGAACTTCCCAAGATGAATCATGGAACTCCCACATCAAATCCTTGTGTATATCCCCTAGAACCCACACTCGACCATGGAAACGCAGGATTTCATCGTCACCTATTGCCCAACCAAGAGTAGGGTCCTCATTTTCCACCATATCCCGTTGAACTAGGCCTTTTGAATCAGATAGCCATTTCATCTTCACTCTATCCAGGATGGTAGAAGTCACAAATAAAGTTGAAAGATAAGTTTCCCCCTGACTGTCGTGCACCTCCAAATGCATCTCAGAGAACAAAGCCATGAGATGGCACTCACCACTGGCCTCCAACAGTACTTGTATCCGAGTCTTCCTGCTCAGTGCATCAGCTACTGCATTACCTTTAACAGGTGTATAGTCAAGCTCAAAATCGAAGGACTGAAGGTATTCAACCCACCTTATCTATCTCAGGTTCAATTCACACTGAGTAAATATGTACCTGAGACTTTTTTGGTCGGTGAAAACAACAAAATGCTCTCCAAAAAGATAATGTCTCTAGCAGCGCAACGCATGGAAAACTACAGCCAACTCCATGTCATGCATTGAGTAATTAATCTCATGTGGCCTCAAATGTCAAGAACCATACGCAACAACTCAATCTCCCTGCATCAACACTACTCCTAGCCCAATAACTGATTCATCACAGTAAACTATATATCTCTTTCCCTACTCTGGGAGTATTCAGACTGGTGTCGATGTCAACCTCCCCTTCAGGTCCTGAAAGGCTATTTTGCATGCTTCCGATCAAACGAACACCACATCCTTCTTAGTATGACCCATAAACTATGCAGATATGAGGGATAATTCTTATATGTAGCATCTGTTGTAACTAGAAATCCCCAAGAATCCCGGTATCTCAAACACGTTCTTAGGCTGCTCCCAAGAAATTGCTCCTCTCGCCTTCTCCTACTCTACTCCAACTCCTGCCTCTAAGATGATATGACATAGGACGTGAATCTGGTGCATCCAAAAGTGGCACTTTGAGAGTATAGAATATAGACGATTCTATGGGTCTACTGTAACTCATGCCTCTGATACCACTTTGTATTGTCCCATTCACCATTGTATAGAAATTATCTACCCTCTGGTGGTGTGAAACTCACCAATCGACGATAGCAATCTACAAAGGCTTAGAAGGGAACCAACCAGTCCATCCCGAGAATGATGCCATAATCTGTCATCTATAGGACATAGAGATCCCAAAGATGGTGACACCCTCCAACCTCAATGGGGCACTCCTTTCACTGATGCACACATGCCATTCTAGTTCCCAATGGCGTGTCTTGCGTCATAAAATCAAAAGAAGAAGAAACACAGAGCCCAAGGCTCTCCACAATGGGCACAGATATAAAACTATGTGAATTAACCGTATCGAAAAGTACTAACGATAAGACAGAAGCTACTAGAATAGTACCTATGACTATAGAAGGTCCATGATCCTGCTCCTGTTGGGTCTGCAGCAATGCATATGTTCGCCCAGTGTTGCGACCCTACGATAGAGCCTGGCTACCCTGAGATGTCCCGCCCTACTACCTCTGAGATCCTAGTGTCTGGATATCATGGCCACAACCATGATCTCTGCCTGCACAACCTGATGTATTCAGGTTTCCTGACTGGTAAAAAGGTGATGGTCCTACTCCCGCATGCAGAGTCTTCACAGATCCCCTCTCGCTAGCCACTAGGGGAAACACCCTGCAAAAGTGATGAAGATAACCCATATTGCCGCAAAATCAGCACTCCAATGGGTCTCATGGACACTGAGGTCTATTGTGGCCTTCCTTACCACATTGGTAGCACATGACCTAGCCACTTAAAACATTCTACACGCTTGTAATTCCACCATGAGAGAAGATTATATGTCTCTTCCTCTTGCGAGTATAAATATTACCATAAACGGGTGCTAAACCCCCTGGCCCACACCACTAGCTTCCCACAGGTTACTCTCGGTAATATGCACCTGGTTCACAATATCATGTACTAAAGGAAACCTGAAAAAAATCACTAGAGCTCAGATTTCACAATGAATACCATCCTCAAATCGTCAGGATATCAACGTCTCATCACCCACCAAAATGGGTGGAAAGCGCTAAAACATGGTGAAACGAGTAGAATAATCCTTCACCGATATAGCACCCTGCTGCAGGTTCATGAACTCTCAAGCACTATCTTCCCTTAGCGTCCCTGTATAGAAGAAGTCATAGAATCCTTCATGAAAATCTTCCCACACCATTTCCCTGTGATGCTCTGACTGGGTGGTAACATCCCACCACCTCTTGGATAAATCACGCAACATATAAGTCGCGAGATTGACGCTATTCCCTGGATTCTTCTAAAGATGCTCAAAGATAGTCTGTAAAGACCCTAGCCAAGACTTTGTAGACTGTGGTCCGCCATCCCCTGAGAACATATGTGGATTCTATAGTTGGAATATATGAGTTAGCTCAACCAAATATGTCGCAGCGGGCGATGCTCTATTAATGGTCTACATGAACCGCATAAAGCTTTCACGGAACTGCGCCTCCGTGCCTGTGTCCAGTATAACAGATGTCGCCACATCTGGCTCTATTGGAGGATCCACTGGTAGCCCATGGCCAAACATCTCTGGTGTATAATCGTCACTGCTCTTTTGGCGAACAACGCGTGGTCGTCTCGACGTCATGACACTACAAGGTCAAACACACACCTTAGATCCACATTTATCATAGTTTGAAAAATGGGGGGACCAAACAGGAAAAAGGAGGAAGAAGGAATCTCAAGAATTGAAAAACGAGAACACACAGCGTGTATAATGACTACATGACGTGTACCTGACTTCTATTCCCCTGCTCATGTCTCTCTACACGGCCTAGCCACACGACTCCCATTGAACAAAACTACACTGCGTGTATATAATCTACACGGCGTGTATCATGTAAATTTCCAACTACCTGTGTCTCTTGTGACACGGCCGACTACTCGGCTTAATAATACACGGCATGTTACACCCTCACACGGCGTGCACACTACCCATTTTCCCTAGACACATGGATAACACCACACGGTCTGTCCTCGGACAAGACTATACAACATGTCCCACAAGTACACGGCGTGTACTAGACGAGCTTCGCTTACCCATGTTGTTAGTTACATGGCTGAATGCATGGATCAAACTATACAGCGTGTTCCATATACACAGGGAATGTACACGAAAGGATTACCCCGACCCTTGTTGTTAGTTACATGGTTGGGTCCCCAAGTCACACTACACTGCGTGTTCTTCATTGACACGGTGTGTTCGAGAAAAGATTACACCGGAACATGTTTGTTAGTTACACGGCCGGGTCTCCAGGGCAACACTACATGGCGTGTACATACGGTACAAGGCGTGTTTTCCCCAAACATTTCACTTTCCCATGTCCCCACCCACACGGTCTCTGACATGGGAAGGGACTACACGGCGTGTACTGAGGGTAAACAGTGTGGAATTTTTTTTTCTTTTATTTATGAATAGAAGAACATACACAACGTGTTTAAAGAATTATCTGGCGTGTATACTTGGTATTCCAGATAGTATGCCTCAAAAACTTCTCTGGAACCCAAAACATACCGAAAACGACACCTAAGTGCAAAATTCCAATCTGTGAGGGCCCATACTCCTAGAGAATCATATTTTGTCATCTTATCTGTGTTATAATAAAATAAACAGTCTATGATCCACCAAATTTGGGTAAATGGGGGCTCATACTCTCCAATAACCAAAATTTTGGAATTCATTCTATAAACAAGATTATACAACAATACCATATCACATAGAAGGTATTTAATCAAGCAACTATCACAACAACATGATTTTCTGCACAACAACCATCACAAAAACATGAAATTTCTAATGAACCTATATTGCATAGAAATGATGGATGGCTTGTGATTCCGAGAATGTGCCTAAATGATGCATGAGATGGCATACCCTTATCTTATCAGGTTGCAACTAAATAGAGCCCATGGATAAAATATAACAGCACAATCACAAGTGTGTCACCTAGCGGTGAAAATCAAATCAACTGTAAAATTAGGAAAATCAAAATAATTGGAAACAAATGGGAGGTAGACTGGGTTTTCCCAATACACAGGTTAGCAACACTCGAGCACAACTTATTACCAACTGTCGTTCCCGTCCTATCCCTGACTAATGATCCAAATAGTATGTGAAAGAAAAGAACATCCATTTATACCACGTTGTAATGTCCCGGATCCAGGTGCCACTCTACGGGTGCCCTAAACCCGGTTGGTCACATGACCTCAAGCACATTTCCCCAAACTCCAGAGGCTGTCGACTAGCAGCGAGGGCCCATGACTGATAGTGGGGAAACTATGCCCTCATTTTTCAAAGTGTAGCGCAGCGGAATAAAATAAAAAAACATACAACAATAGAAGAAGAAATAAACCATACACTTTTAAAATAAACAACTGCAATAGAATATAACCAATCAGTTATATAGATATGATACAACATGTCTCATGTTCTATGAAAATAGCCAGAACAAGTTACATAGTAGTACAATATAGTACAATAAAAAGTGTAGCAAAACAAAACAAACAGCTGGTAGCAACACGAGCCTAAGCCTGGTCCCATGATCCCCTACTCCTCAGAAACAATCAAGTACCTGTATAACGACCCTTTCCCTTATCCACGCATGTAGAAATTTAATCTGTTTTGGCTGAATACATGACCCAAATTGGGTGTTAGAAATAAATCTCAGTAGGCACACACCAAAGGCTCATGCACAAGTGTGTGTAAACATGAAACATCAGTGTGCAAAAGTAAAATGAAAAAAACTAAGTAGTACTCAAAAGTAACTAACTTACTAGTTATATTTCCATTATATTATTCATTTATCCATTTATTATTAAGAAACCACCATGGTGAATTTTTATGTAAACAGTTAGTATCCTCAGACACGCAACCCTTACCCTCATGTAATAAGAAACATAGGCTATAGGTAATTGCCCACATGCATAAGAAATATTTCCCTCAAGCATACTAAGTGTCTCCCTAAGGCACATAGTCTGTTGCCCATATTCACAGAAGAAGTTTCCCTCAGGATAAAAGATGCATTTCCCACATTCTAAGTAAAACACTACCCTCGGGCTTACGAGTTTCTGGTCCATGCCCAAGATATAATAAGAATTTACATACAATTACTTTCAAGGAAATTTAATAAACATTATTACAAAGGCATACCCTTGGGTATCCTGGCCAAATGGCTTAACAAAGGAACGCACCCTTTGGGTGGTCCTGGATCCAAGAAATGATCCCTAACATCAATTTATTATTACATTTAATAACCTATAAAACTCTAGGTATTTAAAATATTCAAGGCCTCATCCACACGACACCCCAACTTGGGTTCGTGGCACAAAATTCCCAAAACAAACATAAGTTGGAAAATCTAACACCAAGACACCTACCTTAAACGCCCATAATCAGTATACTCAAACGTCACTTCCAGAAACAACGAAGAACGACATAGATATGACGTAGAAGAAAACCGTTCAAACTCAATTAGTTTCCATTAGAAAAATAATTTGCATGAACTACGCATGGAGAAGGAAGGGCTTACCCGTGCGATTCCAACGTGATCGATGGAAGCAGGATCGGATTCCTGGTGCTCGATTGGTTGATCCACAAATATTCGGTCATCTCTCCTGACTCCCTTCCTCCAATTCTAAGCCTTCCCTATGAACAGTGGAAGCCAATGCCCATTTAAGCGAAAAAAACAAACTATATGGCGTGTACTTTTGACTACACGGTCTGTACTTCCCTTATTTAATTGTTCCTCTTGCGGCACCGCCAAATTGTTCATCCGTCGACATGAGTACACGACGTGTATTCTTGATTACATGGCATGTACTGTCACAAAGTTTGTGGTTACTTCCACCGCCTTACTATTTTCATGCCGACTGACTACACTGCGTGTAAATACCACTACACGACATGTAGTCTGTTTTTACACCCTTCGTTGCCGACATGGCTACACACCCTTTGTACTCATCCCACACGGCCAAAAGTACACTGCGTGCGGAATAGTATACAGCGTGAAGTCCCAAATTTTAGGATTTACCCCATTTTCTCTATTTTCAAAAAAACAATTAAGGAAAGGAGAAATGAAGAAACTCGAACCTAAAAAATTGTAATCAGGTTCTTACAACCTCTAATGTCTATAACTAGCATACATGTGAATGATTCAACAAACCATACATTCCCTCATATGATGTCATCTAAATCATTAAATGAAATCTATTGTCATAAGATGAACTAATGAGTGGATGATTCTTCTCCCAAGAACGATCAAAATCAAGTACCCATACTTGGAACATGTCCTTAAACACATATATTATCTTGTTGATTTTTCATCAGTCATAGGGTGAATGGTCGGGCTCATAATCACATATGTAACCATACCTATCTATAAACCCTCCAAAAACACTGATGTGAAATGATTATTAGTATCTAAAACAATATTATAGTGCCCCATTTTGTTGTATGACCACACAGAGATATTCTCTTTTCATATAATTAACTGAGATAGTCTCCTGGTTAGGACCGAAGACTGATACATTATTCAGTTGATCTACTACTACCCTAACCACATCCCTTCTTTAATGTGACCTCCAAAAGTTGTAAAAAATCCATTTAATCAAATTTTTACTTCCATTCTTGTAACAACTATGATTATATCAATCCAGTAGGCCTCTACTGCTCTGCATTCATCTACAGACAGGTGGAACTCCAAGTGATAAAAGCTATATTCTGACATTTCATTCTATGCCACCAATAATGTAGTTAAATATATTGATATTGTTTGGAGATTCCATGATGAAATGACAACTACTATGCATGATACTGTCACATTGGATCCTATCTCTTATCTATAAGAAATTAGATATTACCATGTATAAAGAGGATGTTATCTCCATCAATTGACCAATTCGGTGTTGGGTCCTCACCAGAAATACTCTCCAAATGAACCAAGCCTTTATGATGAAAAACTACAAGATCTTAACCCGCTCTAGAATTTAAGAAGTGACTATTAATACTGAAGGAGATGAATTATCATGACTCCCATGACACTCTAGATACATCTAATAAAATAGGTCCTTCAGTTTTCAATCATCAGTAGCATCAGGAATGACATGTGACTAAGTATTCCAACTCAGTGCATCAGCTACAACATTTACCTTTCCATGCATATTGGAAAACATAGTGTTTGTGTAATAGATATATCTGACCCATCTAAACTTTTTTAAATTCATGTGACACCATGTAATGATATTTCATAATGTCTTTTGTTTTGTATACACCTTAAAGCACTCACCCACTAGATAGTGTCGCCGACAACATAAGACCCATAAAATTGATTCAAGATTGAGATTTTTTCATAAGGTAATTTATCTCGTGAGGGGTAAACTATTGATATATTTAGGAAAAAAATAAATTCCATACCTCAATACTACCCCTATCCCAATGCATGATTCATCATAAAACATTGTATATATATTTCCGGGCTCTATAAGTATTTGAATTGGGGTCGATGTAAGCCTCCCATTCAACTCCTAAAAGGCCTTCTCACAAAATTCTGACCATAGGAACTTCACACACTTCCTTTTAAGATCTGTAATTGGTTCATCAAGGAGTGATAATTCATGTATGGGATGACTTTAAAATCCAACAAAACTTATGAAACCACATATATCAATCATTTTTTGGGCTTCTCCAAGGAAACCAAAACACGCCCCTTCTATAAGTCAATGGATACTCATTATTTAGAAATAATATGACCCAATAAGTGAACACTATCGATCCATATGTTTCACTTGTAAATATTAGCATAATGTTGATTCTCTCTCAATGTATTGTAAATGATCTCGAGATGTTAATTATAGTCTCTACGAGTTTGACAATATAGAAATAATTTTTTGACAATCACCATGAAAAAATAATCCAGATTGGTGTTTAAAACAATAGTCATCAAATCCATGATAAGAGTGTGTATGTTTGAAAGAAATGATTTCATAAAATGATACACATACAGACCATACCTACAATTAAATTGTCTACGAGGTATGTCTAAAGGCTTGAATAAAACATGATGATTTCCATATATTTGGTAAATATTCTTGAATACCCTATATATTTGGATCTATTCAAAGATAACATTTATGAAAGGATGTTTATGATGTTTTATATCTGTATGCTTGTTCAACCATCATTAAACTGCGCATAGCCTAAGGGTGTCATCCTAACCCTTATTTAAAATCATGGGTGAACACCATGATGGCATCATGGGTATGATAAATCCTTTAGACTCCAAATACTATGAATAAATATTCAACTTTCGGGGCTTAGTAGGTGATATTTTTTAAAAAATGAATAGACAATAGTCATTCACATAGATAATTAAATCATAAAATTTACCTCCATCTCATGAGGTAGGAATGAAAAAATCGGTGGAAAACCATCCCTGAATCCATCTACCAATGGTGGAAAATCTGCCAAATGTATTCCCTAATCCTATATAAAAATTCTAGAAATAAGGAAGGTCACTCCACCAAGACCATGATGTTCTGGTCTAGCTCTATCATCTGAGATATTCCACTCACCCTTATGGAGATAATTACTTCCCTTTATTGATGTAAATCATACCTTATGGTGATAGTAGTCCACATTGGCATTATATGGGACCATCCATTCCATTATAAGAATGAAATTGAATCCCATCATCCTGGGAATAATAATATCCCATAAGAAAGGGTAACTACCAACCTAATGGGGACATAACCTACATTGGTGTATGCCCTCAAATTGTACTCCCAATGGTGTATATAGTGTTTTCAGTCCACATTAATATTGAATATACATCATGATATTTTCCACGACCGATAAAGATATTAATAAATGAGAAGAATATAAATCAAATAATTCCATCATAATAGTGGAGGTTACTAGGATTGTACCTTGTACTATTGAAGGTCTTACACTCTTATCCTTGTGTATCAACTGTAAGGAATGAAACTAACATGATCCATGGCCATGTTCTATAATTATACGTACTTGATAATGTTTTCTATACTATAAAAAATAATCAAAATTATTGCTACCAAGGCCATGACAACCTCCTTGTCCTATTCACCCGGTGAAACTCCAACTCCCTACATGACATGACACACCAGATACCACTCTTGATGGTGGAGCCATTGGTGATCATCTCCAAATATAGGTTGGTTGAACAATATAACATAATCTCTAAATATGACCTATATGGTTGCAATAATAGTAATCAAGTGGGAATATATCTCACTAATCCTTCATATTCACATTCCATCCATAATGATTTCATATAACAGAGATACCAGTGTGGATACATTGGACACCACTAATCTAATAAGAAACCTTAGGTTAATATTAACTTATACTAGAAGAACTATTGTCCTTCATTATCACTGAACCTTTATGCTGGGAAATATCAATATCCATAGGGTTATACATAATGATAAGGTCCTAGTGCACGATCTTATAAAATTTTGGTTGGTGAAAGATGTTCACCAAAGTATGGATGGAATACCGATGCTGATCCTTGAAGATTCTAGTGTGTGATACCTCATCCCCGAATAGAAGTAGTGAAAATAATTGAATCTCTATTGAAACATGCTATATATTCCATAATATACATAACATCATTCCCTATGTGCATGAACTCTCTGTCTCAGACAGCTCCCAATATTTTAGGAATGATGTAATATTATGAGGTATTGTAGAAGTTTACTCGGACAATTCCCGGATGAAGACCTTCCATGGTAGTCACATCTCACCAACACTAGGCAAAATCATGCAGAATGTTGGTGGTAATCATTCCCATTTTCTATGGAAGAATATTCAAAAGCACAATGATATATATGGTGTCCTCTAGCTATGACTCATAAGCCTAAGGAATGGAATCCATCGAAAAATGGGGGGATACTACTACTGGAACCCATCTGTCTGATCATCAATTCTAGGTTTTGGTCATGGAGCACCTTTCATAAATTGAATCATACGTATAAAAATATCTCGAAGATGAGTTTCAATACATTGTTTGGTTATAACAGGTGGTTCCTCTAGTTTCACTCCTAGTGGTAGGAATGATAGCTCACAGACCACCGACTATGGAACATAGTCATTGACAACCTCCTAGCACACAACTCGAGGACCTGGAGGTGGAATTTCTCTAATAATGTATAACTCATTTTGAATTATAGCTTGGATGAATATCGAAGCACTATTGGAAACTATTCAATTGGAAAATGAATCATTATCCATGTTATACTACCCCTATTACCACATAAATTATTAGGGTATTGTTAATTTGATAAGTTTAATTTATAGGGGTTCTATTAAGTAATGTGTTGTTTACACTTACCTCTTCATTTACTATAATTTTTTAAAGTCTTGATTTACTTTTTATGTTATCAATATCTTATATATATATATATATCACATGATTTTATTTAATGTGGATTGATATTCCAAGTAAATAAGGGTTCACACCACTTATCACTAAACTCAATTCCCATTTAATATCTATTTATCCAAATCTACATTCGATCTCAAAATGTTGAATTGAATATATGATGAATCAACATGGATAATTATCTATTCCAATTCAAGTCGTCCATTACACCTCATTAATTAAATCTAATAGTCACTCATTCAGAGCTAAAATTTTGGTCATGTAACATGAGGTAAGAAGGTGAAATGGCTATAAACTATCTATTTAAGATGCCACCTATATATGAAAAAATTATTTGGATTGATGCTAACACATTAAATCCCCAATTACTTACCCTGAAGTAAAATGTATATAACACATGCATATATCACAATCATGGATCACTCAACAATCATATTAATAACAAGCAATTAAAGTAGTGAAATGCACCTATATGGCATGGCATGTGCATGGCTTGTGAATTCTAGCTTTCTATAATGATCCAAGAGTGATACTTTCTTTCCCTCATACCATCTGGTCAAGGATAAAATGAAGTCCTCAATCAAAATAATAGTCATCATCAGATAGAATGTGCACAAAGATTATCATCTTTAATAATTCAAATACAAAAAACAATTTTAATTTTAGGAAACATTGTATTAATCATGAATACGGGTTAGTGATTCCCATTCATGGATAACAACCAAGTTAAAAATTGTTTCTAAGAATATGTATATTGTCTCAAAAATTTAAAGCCTGAAAAAATCCTCTAATTTCACTTTGTGACATCCCTACCCATGTTCCACTCATTGGTGCCTTGATCGGGTGTTCCACATGGACTCCATAGCACCTCCCCTTACACTAGAGGCTACCATATAGTAGAGAGGTCCTGGGGTGTGACCATGTGGAGATTATTCCCTCATGTTAGAGTGGAACACAACGAATAAAAAAATAATGAAAAACAGTGGATGATGTATAATATGATAAAACTAGCAGAAAAAGTAAAGATAAAAATCCATGAATTAAATAATAATCAAACTATTAAATCTGAATCATATACAATATGGAAATGTATTTCATGTATCTAAAAAACTGGAAAACAATTGTACATGGAAATAGATAATAAATGATATACAAAATAATAATAAAAGGTCAGAAACAAGCCATGAATCCTGAGATCCTTTTCTATCCTCTGATACGAAGCTCTGTCATGAGAAAGTAGGCATGCCAGGTGTCATGTGAGAGATGATTATCATTATTATCACCTACAAATATATATTCTACATGAGTATGATCAATAGACTAGGTAGATTATGAGAGAAATATTATTAGGCCACCACATGAGACATATATATCATTTAGTCAATGATTATAAATTGACGGATTTTATGTATATACAAATTTAAAGCAATTCTACAATGATAATTGATACCTTCCTTAGCGTTGTCAATGTCTTAGAACATATAATCATTTAATTAATTAATTTGAGATTAGGTTGAATAAATAATTCATGTGAGGTATAATAGCACTGAAAATGAATCATAATAATAATAATGATAAAGGACCAAATGTATAACAAGGCATCTTATAATTATGATAATAATGAAATATGATCCAAGGTAATAACAAAGGAATCTGTGACCTCAAGATTCAATCCATCATAGTAATAATATGTAGTCTTGAATATGGGATTGAGTGTAATGCAATGGGAAAGGATTAAGGAATTCCAGTATAAATGATTCTAACTGATACCAAGGATCCCTTCCAAGGTTAAAATGGGTATGCCACACTAGGCTCAATGGGATTAAAAAATTGTGTTATGTGTCCAAAGATATCAAGCTGGTTCCAAGGAGTGTATCTGAGAAATCATAATATATGTATGATAGTGAAGGGATCCTATGACATCCTGTTGGGAATCCACTATTAGACAATGACCATGTTCCATGGTGTGTATCTCCCTTAGTAACCAACTCAATGAATCAGAAGGTAGTCCTTTCAGTGCTCAAGTAATTTCCTTAGGAAACAATGGTTTGAACAAGTCTGACAACTCCTATAAGATAAAAAGATTAATTTTCCATAGTCACCTTATAAATGATTCATTATTTAATTCAATCCACGTAATACTCCATAATTTTAATAATTCAAAAAGTCTCTTCCATCACCATTCATACTAGGCGACAAGGATAAATAATACATTCAATGTATCACAATCTAGATTCTTGTATGTAATCATTTATTTATTCATTTTATTTATAAAAATATTTATGGGTGATGTTTGGGAGATTTTGGATAACATAGAATGTGTTTTTAGGATAAATTGAAGCCACACAGTTTGTCCAAACCGTGAGACAACCTTAGAGAAACTTTGTCGTTATGGTAGTTCAAAGCAGTGGCTATAGCACAGCTGGTGCATGGTGTTGGAGACCATATGGAAAGACCATGAAAATGGTCATCTTTGAGGAAGTAGTTAATTCACAATCATTACATAGTTTTTCTAACTGTGTGACTAATCCTTTCATGGATCAAAACCACCTCCATAAAAATTTTAGCTGGGTTGGCCAAATTTTTTTAAGCTTAATTCCTCAACATATGTGGAACTAAATCATGATTTTTCTTCTCCAATGGTCAATAATGTTTATTCCATCGATCTAGAGGTTATCCAAAGGTCTCAATGAGTGATTAGCAGCTGATTCTTCTTGCATGTATTTGTTCTTCATCATTCTTGTTGAGTTTATTAGATATACATCTCAAATTCTCTAAGATTCATGTATCAATGCATGATTTTGGTATATCTAGGGTTTTGAATTCAGAATATGTTAATATTTGGTTTTGGTAGTGTTAGGGGAAGAAGACTATGGTGAGTTCTTTGTGATTTAACAAAATTTTGTTGGCTATCTTTATTTGTTTTTCATTTTCACCCAAACTCTCAAGGTAGGTGGATTCATTCTAAACTCTTCTTGATATAATTGATTAGATTGGTTTCAAACTAAATGAATTTCATTATATTGGATTTGAATGTGGTGTGAAAATAAGAGAAAAAATCATATTCAATGATGATTTATGGTTTTGCGTAAAATTATGAAATTGTGGTGAATTGTTTTGTAACATGATTTAGTTCTTGATTTTAAAATGGTGATTTTATAATATATATTGAATAGATTTTTTGAATGGTTTGTTGTAAAAAAATTCCATATAATTATTTTTTTTAGAAATTATTTTGGAAATGATCGTTTTGGAAATGCTATTGGGGATAACTGTGTGGGAATTCATATTGCTTTTACGCCACATGGTTGAAATATGTCCATCTTCTAGATGAAAATGTGTAATGGAACATGGGACATAATTTTCATGTGTTAATATAGTATAAGGACTATATATATCGTGCATGTGTATGGAACATACATAATGAATCATGCATAGTTGGTATTGTGATTGTGTGGAATAACATGGCTAGGCCAAATGGAGTTTTGGGAACATTTTTAAAACTACAGTTTGGTTGATTTCATGAAAAAGATTTTGGGGATTTTTTTCATATAGAACATGTTTGTATTGAGTTAAAAAAAAATTTAGTAGTTCATTATTTATAGTTATTATCTGTTTTTAGAATTTATATATATATATTGTTTTTATATAAATAATCCTAACTATTTTATCCTAGTGGAAGGAATTGAGAAGTCATTCGAGGAATCCTACAGAGATTTAGTGATCACCCCAACATTGTCACTTTGGTGATTTTATAGATGATGTCTATATGTTTATGTGAAATGTTAAATTATAACATTTTTAGTTCTACTTCATGATACTTGGATTTTTTGGTGATGTTTGATCACAGAGCTTATGAAGTATGGAGTCTTGTGGTTATCATGGTGGTTTTAATAGTTTATCTTCTGATTTTTTACATTGATATTGTAGTATTTCACTGGGTTATTTGGGTTTTAGTACGATTTTGATAAAAGAAATGTTGAGATCTCTGTCATTATTCATCCATCATTGTGGTTTGTTTGGTTTGGATTGTTTGGTTAGCTATTTTATTCTTAAAAGGTAATTCTTCCACAACATGTATTAAAATCGTTAGACAATTATTGGCAGCCTTTTGCATCTTGGGGATGTTGATTAAGCCTCAGTATCATCCTCCCACATTCTCATGACTATGAGGAGATGGAGGGATGTTACATGAAACCATTAATAAAAATATTTATATAATCAAATAAAAGGTTCATTACATTGATTTTCAAAAAAATGATAATGTAGACTAAGGACATGCTATTATATTCAATCAAAATTCTAATAAACTAGGCCATGAGATATCTATAAATATATTCTTCGTTTTACATTTGGAAGGTTATTTAATTAATTGGAACAGTTACCTTATAAAATTAATGATATAACATAACATTTTATAACAATTAAAAACACACCCATTTAGTTAAAACATTTACCATTATTAATAAAAAGTCCAATCACACCCAAATGGTGTTGCGGATAAACCCACATGGGTTTCCCTAGCATAATTAAGGAAGAACCCTACTTGGGTTGGAAGGCATTGTGGTCATAATGTCTAATAATTTAATGATCATAAATAAGAATGGATCTAGAATATTAGCACAATGATTATAAGCATGGCATATAAATTTAATAAGCATTGTCTGTTGACACCATCTTATGCACAAAAAAATAGTATATATAATGTAGATACACTGAGGGATGAGTAATAGACCACCTACCTTGATGCTAAATAAATTTTATCAACTTTTATAGGCCCTTAGATTGTTTTCGATCAGAAGAAAATGAAAGAATGGATCAACACCCTAAAAATAGGGCATATGAGCTCACCCCAAAATAGCTTCATCGTGGGGAATATAAATGAAGAATAAATAAGAATGAATGAATTACTAACCAATAAGAATAAAATGAGCCAAATAGTGATTAAGTTATGGTTCGAACATAGGTTTAATTAATTAACATAGTATAGAAGATGTTTTAGAGCTCCAATGTGAAAAATGAAGGTATTGTGTCCACAAGACAAGATAAATTAAAGTGGTAACTATAAAATATATTAATGGGGAAATACTTATTCCATCCAAAAATTACTAGGTCACACGATTGGCCAAACCTTACAACTCCCATAGTCTAAGGACAGACCCCACCTGGATTAGTGTGATAGATTTAACTAATCGTGGGATAACTATTTTCCATGTTCTACTAATAACTGTTGGTACAACCACACAGGTGTGCACCTTAGGAGAAAAAGATTTCTCATTCGTGTAACTTCATGAAGCCCTCTGTTTGTCCCTCAAATTGTTAGGAAACCATGTAGACTGGCTCACAAAGTTTCTATTAACCATGCTACCGAGTCGTTTTCTCCACTGATTGGTGTTCCATGCTCTATCAAATCCCTGGACACCCCCCAAAACAACTGTAAAGTCATTAGTCATCATAATTTGTGTCAAAATAATGATTATTCTGAATATTAAAGGATCAATACCTCATAGAAAAATCAGATAATACAAATAGCATTGTTTATAAATATTTATATAACTAATTTTTTATCACATTAAGTACAGTAATAAATTACTAGGAATAATATTAATTAGTATTTTTCATGTTTATTGTTTATGATTCTTAAAATATTTTAATTATAATTACATATTTTTATTTAATATTCACATTATTGAAAAATAATAATATTACTATTTATTAATATATAATTTTCATATTAATTATATGAATAATATTGTTTATAATTATTAAATAATCCTTTATTGAAAAATATTTCTTATTTTTCATGTTGACTATTACATTTTTAGTAAACCAGTATTTTAAAACTAATATAAATGTATAAAGAAAAAGAGAAAAAATAGAACAGAAATAATCCAAAAAAAATGAAACAAAAAAATAAAAAAATAAAAAAATGCTACTATCAAAACTAAATTATGTCCATTAACGTCACATATTTCATTGTTTCATTTGAAACTATTGAAAACTTATAACCAAAATAAAATAAACTAAAAAATAAAAAACTAAATAAAAAATATGTTAACTCTTATAAACATTAGTCTAATTTAGTGTATTACATTATTTTATTTTAATTTTTTACATACCTTTTGAAACAATGCTTATAATTGCAGGAAAACATGACATGTGGACCCCGAGTAGGATAATCCATGCTAGAGTGGGTTTTTCAAGTTTGATCAAACATTGTTTGAAATTTTAGAGGCCAAAATATTCAAAACATTAACCCAAATAAATACACAGTCTAACATATCATTATATATCCTCATATTTTTTTGACTTATATATTAAAAATAAGTTTGATCACATTTCTAATAATAACTGTAATAATAATAATTTTGGTTATAATTTTCATATTATTTAAACATTTAAATAATGTTATTTAATGCCCCCATTGTATTACTCAGTTGGTAGTTGCCAGATGAGGTCTCGGCAAGGTCTCAGTTCGAGTCTCACCTAGTTAATTCTTATCATTAGTATCAATATATTAATTTATTTCTATCCATTCCAACCGTTGAAATCATAAATATATAAATAAATTAATTTAATGGTAATTATTTTTCAATTTTAAAAAATTTATCAAATATTATTTAATGAATATTTTAGTTAATATTGTGAACCAAATATATAATATATTAGAATTAATTTTACCATTCATTTAGACCATGATTAGTTTTAATTCAAGATACTAATTCAAATATGTTTTCACCACCGCATAGTATGGATGTCACTTTTGAACATGGATTTGTACTATGAAAGGTTAATAAAAATATGTGAATTCAATATTTATTTTTGTATAAATGAATATTAACTAAATCATTAAATATTTTATGTCAAATAATATTCATGAAACTCAATATCATTTTAATAATATTTAAATTTTTAAACATAAAATGATATTAAAGGATTATATAATTAAATTATATGATTAAAATTATTGTAAAAAAATAAAATAAATATTTTAAACATTTTAAAAAGTCTAGTAAAACATGTTAGAATTTATTCAAGAACCAAAAATAAGAATGAGTGTCACTCATAAAATTTATTGTAAGGATTTGTTTTTATTATTTTTTGAATAAAATAAATTAATTGTATATATAACATAATATAAAATTAAATTTCAATGCTATAACGATTATTAGTTAACTTGTAATATGATAAATTATATTTAATAGAATTTTTTTAATAGTGAAATATTTATAATTAATTTTTTAATATTTCATAATTTTAATTCATTATGTTTTTAACTACAATTATCAAAATGAGAACAATTATATTTTAGAATCTTCTATCTCAGGGCTTTAATTGTAGTTAAACTAATAATATGCCCATTCTATATATTTTTTTTTTAAATTATAGATCCTATTATTAATGAGCTATAAAAAATATGTTCTATTTTCACATTTCAAATTTATATCCCATAAGGAAAATTTGATTATGTAGTTGGAGATTTTAATTTTTCTAATTATAAGTTTTTTTACATTTACATAGATTAAAAACAGTAATACATTGGTATACCCGATTTCCCAACAATGTTGAGAAGATATAAAAAGGCATTTAAAGACAACATTACTAATATTAGTAATTGATCCTCAACTTGTTTGAACACCATTAAGGAAAGAAGCTCGTATGCCACTACAGATACTTCTTAAAAATGACACCAATATCTTTGGTACACCCCTAGAAATGGTGGTGTCAAAATTAATTTTAATAAAAACATGAGTTATACACTATAAATATGTAATGTATCAGTAGTTACATTGTGAACCGACGATAGTTTAAACCACCAACTAACTATATAGAGGATGATTCCAAAACCATTACATATTTCATGGTCATTAGTCATTCAGAGAGGGTTTCTTTAATTTCACAATGGTATTGGAATGTGTCCCTTTTTGGAACATTTGGTGGCGGTTTCATTTTTATTTAATTGTGGTTTAATAAAAATTATGCTGGGAAAATAATAAATGACATGAAATTAACTATATATTAATATATTAATAGTTGTTAGGTGTAGCGATGATTACCCTTAACCAACTATAAACATAATTTTAATTAATATACTTACCGTTGATTACTAAAAATATTTAGTAAATATTAAAATTAAATGTTTCTGTGTAAAATATTTAATAAAAACATTAAAAAACTGAAATGAAATAAACTAAAAAATAAATGTATGAAAAAATCAGCATACATATGTCATATATCGATAATCATTTATACAAAAATCAACAATCAACATAATCTCAATATCTTTTAACCCATACATCAGTAAACCAATATCTCAATCGTCTATATATATATATAATATTTCAAACAGAAACTCATTCTCAAATTACCACAACACCATGAACTCTACCGCATCTGTCTACCTCCACATCATCTCATGAACAGAAACATACCAAATCACCTCATAAACTGTATGAAAAATGAATACATAAATTAAAACTAATCATAGAAAATTATAATTATAATATAGCAAATGAAAAAAAATTCCTATACCATGCAAATGTAGAACTATCATGACTGCTTTCAGAAGAATGGAATGGATCAGAATGATCAACCCCCTACCTACTATTGTCATCTATCACCATCAATGAAAATCTAGACACTTATGAAAATAAATGATAATGAGAAAAGACACAATATATATTCTAAATGTTGCTGATTTTTTTTATAAAACTGATTACATATTAAGATTTATCAAATATTATATTTTACAAAACACTTTGAAAAAATAAAAAATATATATTTAAGATATGATTCAACACTTGATACTGAAAAGTGGAAATTAAATATTCCCATTAGTTATTAAATTGACTTCGAGTGTGCTTAACATTTACGTAATAAAAAAATTAAATACAGATATCACAGGATATGCTGTATTCAAAAATAAATCAATGATGGATTTCCCATGATTCGGCATTAATATGATGTTTTTTTCTATGGGGTTGACCATTCCACACACGTTTCAGTGTTTTAAAACACTAAAAACGTGTTTATGTTCATTCTGGGAAAACAGTAATTCAAAATGATGTTCCATCAATTCTCTAATTTCACAATTTAGTCTACGGTTGTTTTCTATTAATTTCAAGACTATCCAACATCATTTCCATCTTTTGACCCACCAACATGTTTTTATGTTATTTCTACAAAAAATTAAGGCATTTAAATTCATTCTGATCACACCACATATTGAATTGACATGTTTTATATCCACTCAAGTAAAAAATAATACAATTGTGGTTTAATATATGGTCATTACCCTCTGATTTGTAGGCAATCTAATATCGTTATCTTGGTTTTGAACCATTGAAACATATTTTTAATGGCTTTTATACTTTTAATAAGTGTTTAAAGAGTAATTCCGACAACACCACACAACAGATTGATATGTTGTCTATGTGTATGAATCAAAAATAACTCAATGGTGGTTTTCCCATTATTACATGTCAATATGAGGACATTTTCTATGGATTTTATAGTTCTACAAAAACTTTAGTTTTTGAAAATACTAAAATTATGCTTACCCCCATCCCAAGAAAATCATAACTCTGAATGATGTGCTCTGAGTTCCATAATTTGAAAATCAATCTATGGTCAAATTCCTTTGATTTTATGAAAATATAATTCTTCTGCCTTAGATTTGTCCCAACTAAATATGTTTTAATGTATGTTTTTCCATTAAAAAGTGTTTACCAAATCATTCCGACCACACTGAATGTCAGATTGACCCATTTTCTACTCATACATATCCTAATTAACAAAAAGGTGTTTTCCATTGATTCCACATAAATAAGAGTATTTAAATAATAGATTAAATCATTCTAGAAACATTTTAGTGTTTTAAAACACTAAAAACATGTTTACGACCATCCCAAGAAAACCGAAACATGATTATATGTGTCGTCAGTTCAAAAATTTTAAAATTAAACATATGGTCATTGTTCAATGATATCAGGGAAATTCGATGTCAGTTTATTTGTTTTAACCCATCATGAAACGTTTTTAATGAATTTTATGCCTTTATAAAGTGTTTACCAGTCATTCCGACCACATTACATGACATATTGGCATTTTTTCTAATTGTACACATCAAAAATAACTCAGTCATGTTTATTCCATGATTTTCATGTAAATAAATTGTCATTTTATATGGTTATGACCATTCAATACATATTTTTGTGTTTTAAAACATGAATACATGTTTATGGCCATCCTTGGAAAACTATATCTCACAATGACGTGTCGTCAGTTTTTACATTTCAACATTAAATCAATGGTCATTGTCCTATGATTTAATGGACATCTGACATTATTTTCATTATTTTGACCCACCGAGACATGTTTTTAATGTTTTTTTACAATTAATATGTGTATACTATGTAATTTTGACAATACCACATGATCTATTGACATGTTTTCAATTTTTACATGTCCAACATTACTCATTGGTTATTTCCCCATGATTTTATAACAATATGAGGTAGTTTCATTTGGTTTTTACCATTCTACACATGTTTTCATTTTCTAGAACACAAAAATGAATTTACAACCATCTTAGAAAAACCATAGCACAGAATGATGTTCTATTGGTTCAAATTTTTCACAATACATTTTAAAATCATTGTCATATGATTTCAAGGAAATAAAATGTTGTGTTCCCGGATTTGAGCCACCGAAACATTTTTAAAAACCCTTTGTGTGCCTTTATGAATTTTTTTGGAGTGATTCCATCCACACCTTCTGTCAGAATGATGTGTTATCTACACACAAAAAACAACACAATGATGGTATTACCGATACTTCCGATAAATATGTGGTCATTTTTTATTGATTTGATCTTTTGACGTACATTTTAGTGTTTTATAATAGTAAAAACACAAATGAGACCATCCTGGGGAAATAATAACTCAAAATTATGTGTTGTAGGTTCATATAATTCATAATTCAATATACAATTGATGTACACTGATTTCAGGGCAATCTGAGATCGTTTTTTGGATTCTGACCCCTCGACACCTGTGTTTTGAAGGCTTTGACACACTTTAAAAAGTTTTTAATGACTCATATCAACCACATCACATGTTAGATTGACCTGTTTTTTTCGCGTACATGTCAAAGAAAGTCAAAATAGGTTTTTCCTAATTTTATATAATATGGGGTTGTTTTATATTGTTTTGACTATATCACACAAGATTTAGTGTTTTAAAACAATAAAAACAAATTTGTGTCCATCCCAGGAAAATTGTATCTCGTAATGACGTGAATTCAGTTTCTACAATTCAAAATTCAATCTAAGGATGATCCACAATGATTTTATTGCAATCCTGTTGAAATAGTGGGTTCCCTAGACCCAGGTTTTCGATGAATTATTATTACCATATAATGTATACAAATATCTATACATGATGTTATCTTAGCATTATAGTGTAGAATTTTTTGCATCCACTATAGACATCGAAATGTCCAAATATTAATTATCATATCAAATTTTTATAAAATATCTGAGGATATAATTAAAACCTATAGATACTATGAAATTTATCATATATTAAGGTTACATGGTCTAGATACATCTTATTGACTGGAAAAAGTAAATGTTGAATTTCTGTTCTTGGATACTCATAAGAATTGAGACTTTTTCTCATGACCTTTGCACGTAGTGATCTTAATAGTGATATCATGTGGAAATAACCTCCAATAGGAGAACCACATGTTTCATGTATCATTGGATATTCCTATATATAATCATGTGTTATGGTATCCTAACTATAAAATTTCTACTGTATTTCATTTGATCACATGCTTTGATATAAGATAAAAACCATGTTTTTGAAATGTGTCGAGGTAGTTTGTGTTGGGTGCATCATAGATGACATGACATTGGTGGAATTGTCTAGAAATGATTTGTCAGTTTTGGGTTAATTGAAGTAATTTATCATAGGCCATGTTGATATGGATGGTAGTGCCTTCAAAAGACCATCTCCATGGCGGTCGAGGGTAAATCATTCGAGACTCATAAACAAAAAAATAAGAAAGTAAAGGGAGATGACACATGTGTATGTATTTCTTTTTGTGATATTAAGGAAAAATAGATTATTTCATATAGTGTGTGTTTGTATGTTGGTTTCCACTACTATGACAATCATTATCTCTTTAGGGGACATGTAGGGTTGCTATATCCCGCTCTTGTTCTGTTAATAGTATTCACTACTAGTGAGGTAAGGGCCTAGAGGGTCACACACAATAGAATATTAGAGAATCATCCATATACAATTGAATAAGAGTATGATAAATGGTGGACCCCACCACATGTCCATGATTTTGAAAAGCAGATAAGATTACCAAGGAATAAATAAATTCATATTATTCACGTTAAGAATAATATGCATTGAATTTTTTGGTTAAATTTTTCTACTATTTTTAAGTCAATAAATGAAAAATATTATTTGAACGAATATTAAAATATTCAATGTTCATGAATATTTGTTGGAGTAAGAGATCAGTTAATGGAAAAATTATTTTCAGGTAACATATTTAATAAATTAAATAAAATTAATTAAAATAATGAATAATATTTTTGACTCTATATATTAGTTGAAATATTATTTATATATCGTGATTAATTGTTTAGTGGTCGGTACATAATTTCATGGTAATTTCATTTCATTATATAAATAAAGGAGCAGTGGAGTTTGCAATACAAAATTCAATGCCTCTTTCTCTTTCCTCCTCCTCTCTCTCCTACTTCCTAGAGATAGACGCTCTGGATCTAATGAGCTCTTATAGAGATCCCTCTCAAGCATCACAATCAAAGTGATGCGGTGATCATTTTAAAATTTAAGGAGTCATCTAAGATCCATGCTAGAACTTGGAATATGACGATTGGCACTCCTGTAGGTTCCTTGAGGCATGTGTGTACAATATAGAGGAATTTGAATTCAGATTCATTAACCATTGATTGCCAACATAAAGAATATTTCATGAATGGATTGACATCTAAACCATGTATTTTATGGGTTTATTTTGTTCTTATAACTCTTCTCATGTGATCCATATCTTAAACCGGGATGTAATCTACCGACTTCGACATGTTCATGTCAAAATTCGGCAAAACTTTTTCAAATCCCACCTCTTTGGGGCTACCTCTACATGCATGGTACCTAAAATATTTATCATTGGAATGCAGGATGATTTTAAGCCAAATAATTATCGATGTTTTACTAAATGTCATAGTAGACAATGTGACAGTCCCAATGCCGCAAACCGCATATTAATCTGATATCAGATTTCCATTTTGTGGTCATATGAAGTTTTATGTTCAGATTTAACACTTGTAAATATACATTTTTTAAATCAATGAACATCCTTTTAATAATCCAACACTCTTGTTTACATAGGAAAATTGTTTTTCTAAGGATATTTGATAACAAATATTGTTATATTAATTTTATAATAATAATAATATTTCTATTATAATACAAATAATTTAATTGGTATAATATTTTTATTCCAATAATATTATAATAATATAATATTATTATTATTTTATAAGAGTAATATATAGTCGATAGAAAATTTTAATGAGTTGATGGATTTTTTAAACAAATAGGAGGGGTTGTATTTTATAAAATCCAAATGATTAAAAAAATTGACCCAAGGGGGTCGGGAAACACATCATGGGTCAACAAAAAATGTGGGAGACATGAAAAACTGGTCTCCTTCATGCTACATGCTGACACTGCAAAGGGGGTCATCTCCACCATGAAACCCGCACCGTGGCCAAGCCTCCTGAACTAGGTCATTGGACTGGCTACGTTGCCACATGTCTATCTTCCTCATGGGCCACCTCTATCATGCACCAGACGCATGCACTAACCACCTTGACAGAACCTGACCCTCCCATCTTTTGAGAGAAACCACACTATGATGCACCGACCCTCCAGCCTCCTCCCCAAGGTACACCACACTGCCCGAGGCTACCACCCCAATGCCTCTATTAGATCACAGCAGCCTCCCCTCAGCATAACTGCTAGCCCTCCAGTACATGTCGAGCTCCTCTGGTCTCCACACCGTCTAGCGCCCCACACCGACGAGTGAACAGTGATGACCTCTTACTGGTCCATATTTGAACACCATAACCCCTACAGGACCACCGTATATTACAACTTGCACTCTCTGTCCAGATCACGCCGCCACTAACATAGCCCTGTTCAAGTCACTGCTTGGTCCTTCCAACTGACAGGTAACCACTGTATAGTATGTTTTTTTTCCATAATTGGCCTCTAGTGTCTCTTCCCTATCTAGAACCAGTGTGTGCATACCTTCTTGACTCTGAACTCCCTTTTGTGGGGTTAGTAGAGCTCGAGAAGATCCATTGTGGGTTCGCCCTGACCCGCATAGGCCCTGCTCGGGGTTTTGAGGACTGGTTGTATTTATTTAATTAAAAAAAGTTAATTAAAAAGTTAATTTAATTAAAATTGATAATTAAATTAAATATGTATATGATTTTTGGTTTAATAAATTATGTGGCGTAAATTAATTTAACATTTAGATAAATAATCTTAATTAATTAGTTATTTTTTAGATTTAATAATAAATTAATTACTAGGCACCGAACGATGATATAATTTTGAATTAAAATTTTGAGTAATGTTTTAAATTCAATTATATTCCCACAAATTTATTTAATTCATTTTTATTTCTATTCTTTATTTATTTAATATACGTAAGATTATTGTGTATATGATTGGTCATGAGCCTATGACCCTCCCATGTATGTCATGTGCTTTTTTTATTTATTTAATTTATTTAATTATTCCATGGTATTGTAATATTTATATTAATTAATAAAATGTAATCAGTGTATCATCTCTAAGTCATTATAGGATCAAGTTTCTATATGCCCATATTCAATGTTGTATTTTTTACTAAGAGACCCCCTCACCTGCGTGTGAGTACAGTTTTATAATTATGAGACGAGGTGTGATGTAGTTCATTAAAGGCCATGGAGACACACCTAGAATTACATATGAGGCATTTGAGGGGAATAATCTACATTTATAGTCGTAAGGGATGTGACACAAGGAATTACCCTTAGGGTCTAGTTTGGTATGTTAATTACTATACAAATCAACGATTAGTACATGCTCATGATCAGATATTCATTTTGTTTTTCATGGTTAATTATTTTTCTGAATGTGTAGTTAATGCGCAATCACATAGAATAATAATAAAGATGCATGCAGGATAAAACAAACATTTTATGCGATGAAGTTTTCTTTTTTATTGCATGGTCAATTATGATTAGGATCACATATTACATGCTTATTTTAATATAAAATGATTTCATTGAACACATTAAAAATAATAAATCCCCCAAATATATATTAATTCATTGTTTCCTTCCATAAATCAAATTTTGAAAACAATTGACTATTTATGGTGCCAGTCACACCATAGACAGGGGTGCCACTTACTATCGGGGAGTCCATATAAGAGTTATGAGTCAACATAACTAATATAATAATACGCAATATCCATATTTAGCTTTATATCATTTTAGAGGAGAGTATTTAGTAAATCATGTTTTTATTTTAGATGTTGGGACTTCACTCAATATATCATGTAACTACATGATAAAGTGGTCGACCCGCCAAAAACCATCCTTGAATCCTCCAACTATTCTCATAGCCATATCTTGTAGACTATGTGTATTTTCTCAGTGATCAATTCCACATAAATACTATACCAATAGAGTATTTCGATTCTAGCAGAGTTGGATCTGAGAATTTGATAAAAATAGTGGGAGTCATTTAATGATATAAGTAATTAATCAAAATTTCATTACATGTAATCATGATAAAATCGACTAATATGTTATAATTTAATTTCATCATCAAATGTAATAATTTACCACTTGTTTCAAAATATGATACATTTTGGATGAAGTAAATGTCTTCAACGACATGAGTGTCCATGAATAGTACAAGAACATGCATATAGTACTATGATATATGAAACTAAAGGTTTATGGGATCCCATAACCCTATTACACTACCTCATGAAAAGAGAGAGAGAAATTTGTTACACAAGACTATTATACAAAGAATATTATGATTATGTCATTAGGATTTCAAAAACATCTCATGTTAGTGCTTGTTACAACATCAGGAAATGGATGATAAAACATGAAGTCCCATCTATGAGATGTTTTCAAATTGAAATCAAAGCACTGATATGAATAAGGCGCAGGTTACACCATATTGTGTAAATTGAATGATGGATAATTATCATTAAATGGATATCTTTCTCTTATCCTTTCAACCTCATTAATCAATATTTTTTTACAGTTATAAAATGAACAAGTATTTATTAAACGCTTCATTAACAATTTAGGTAACAATCATCATGTTAATTAAAGAATTCATCTTAAATTATTATGGTGAATAAATTGAATGACAAGGTGAAATGGCCATTGGCATTTAATGCAAATGGAAAATTTGAATCTTCCATCATTGAAGGAGGTATTAACAATGGTTATTTGCATATAATATTATAAAATAATACAATGGAAGTTAAAAACCAATAAACTGAATTAAAGAATCAAGTTACCCCCAACTTCTTGAAGAATTTTCATCACTGTAATGTTTCTGTTCTACTAAATTGGTAAAAAAAATATGCTGATGACATATGTGTATTATAAAAAGGAAACCAAGTAATTATTGAAATATTAATATAAGTTAGGTTTATTCTCTATGTGGCATAGAAAGGGTGATACCTAGGCTAGTGGAGAGAAGTACACGACTTCTTAATTTCCAAATTAAAGATTAATGTGGATCTATTATTAAGTATAACCACTGTAACACCCCGAGATTTTATTAGAAATATTATTTATAATTTCTTTTATGTCTTGTGTTGTATGCTCCACCACAAATATTTTGCTCTATATGCAACATTGTATTAGCTTGCAGAATACGCAACACTATTCATTTCTTAGGTTGCACACAATTTCATGTTTTTTCAAATAAAATTAATTTTGCATAACATTGAGTATATATTTTGATAAATTTATAAATGAACTATGTTTTGATTATGTTATACGCAACACCAACCAAATCATTCAAAACATGCAACTTAGACTTGGCTTGAATTACATGCAAGAGCGACCATCCTCAAAGTGTGTGTTGTACGCAATATCGAGATTCACTAAACCACGATATATTGTTATAAAATTTTTATGATCTAGTCGTTATGAATAGTATATCCAAATTTTTATTTTTATTTTCATTCATCTTACACATATCATAGAACATGATATGATAACAATATATATTTTTATCGTAAAATAAATATTTTTTGAAAAATGCTGTTTTACCGCTTTTTGATGGAGCGCCCACATAAATTATAGTTTTTGACACGTTTATAAGTTAAATTAGAAAAAATAAAATTATTCATTTCTATCAAGATATAAAAATTTAATTTTGTTAAATTTTTAACATTATTTTGATAACCGTCTTATTTTGATGAATAATAAAAATACTCTAAATTTTAATTAGAACCAACATTTCTTATCGAGATACAAAATATGGTTATATTATAATATTGAATGGTTTTAAAGTATAAATAGAGTATTTTTTCTATTTAATATAATTTTAGTCATTAGCATTAATTTTACACTGAATTCAAAGGTAAAAACATTTCAACCTTTTGTAACATTTAACTTTTAAAACCAGTTTTCTCAACAGCAAGATTAATTTGAAATTAAACACTACATCTTTTTTATTTTGAATTAGGAAAAATGGATTCCATATTTGGAATCAGTAGGATAAAATAATGTTAATAGGATACTTTTTATTTTTAGACATTATGAATAGTAACTACGTTAAATTTTATTTCTTATAGTTACTGGTAATTCAGGTAATTAAGGGTAAAAATATGATTATTAATTTACCCTAAGACCTGAAAAGAGTTATATTTGATGAATAAAAGTATACCCATATAACATAGGGGACAAAATTGAATCATTTCAAGGTCCTTTGACCATGAAAATGTTATAATTATTATTAAAACCAATGAAAGTGACAACATGTCACTCTCTTATATCTTATAAGTTTAATAATTTTAATTTAGTGATAAACTTCATAAATAATCAAAAATAAATATTATCCAGAAAGATAATAAAATTATATAAATCATGTAAATTTATTTATAATTTTTAGATATTAGATAATTATCATTAAACATGACACAATAGTGATGTAGAATTTATTTTATTGATTGAAATATAAAATAAATGGTTTTAAAAATATTAAAATAAATATTATATGAACTAATTAATGTTATAAAGAATTTTTTAGAGGAATATAACATTTTATGAATAAATTAAATATTTTGGTTCTATTATATTCTCTCTGTGGATTTTATTTAAATGCAAATAAATGAATAGTGTCAAAATTGACACTATTGTTATTTTATAAAAATAACATATTATAAAACTGTTTAGGCATCCAAAATATATTTAAAATTTATAAATTGAAATTTATATGGTCTAAAATTATATAATGTATCTAATTATGGACAATTAAAAACAAATAAGTAATTATTTATAACAATTTAAAATTTAGAATATTATTAAAACAAATAAAATTAAATAGATAAAATTATGATAAATAAAGTAGATAAGGTTTAAAATAAATTCCCTACATGTCTAAATTTTATTGGATGATGATATTAAAACCATATCTCATCTAATATTTGGATTTGAGTCATTTTTGGAGTTTTTTATGTGGGGTTTGAGTTTATTATAAATTAATATTTTATAGTTTTCCAAAAGTGCCCCTCTCTTCTCTTATAAAAGGGACCCTCCTCCCTATCCTCCTCACAACATTTTGATCCTTCAATATAGTAATAAACCTTTCCATTTATTTTCTCCACATCCCTAGAAACAAACTATAGTTGTTGGCCTTCTTTAAAGACCAACTTTAGTGCCCTATGAAGAGGTTTAGAAGAGGCGTGTCGAAAAAGTGGTAATATCCTTTACCGATTCATTCAAATTTATTTCATCTTCTACATATTATTATTCATTTTTTTCATTATAAAGTAGTAACATAAGTAACCCTAATATACTGATATGTTATTATATATATATGAAACAACTCTATTTCGCCTACTATCCATCCTACAGAAATCGAAATCACCACACATGTGTACGTATGGAATATCGTCTCCACACCATGGTGTAATATGGTTTCCACGACCACCTTACATGGAAGGGTATAATGGTGTAAAGAATAACTATATATTATTATTATATAATTATACAAATTCCTATATATTCTTTCATCCACATAAATACCATTCAATAATTATTGGAATGATATCAGCGCTCGTGTGTAGGTACGGATTACCATCTCCACGACGTGATGAGATTCATTCTTCATGTTACCCATTCAAAAATTATTATAATGTGTATATATTGAATAATAATATACTATATTACATAATAATTCTACAGGATTTATGTATATATATATATATGATATCTACTTACTTCCATTCAAGTCAATAAGGAAAGGAAAATAGCGTTCATGCATACATACGGCCTACCGTCTCCATGAACGGTGTATTTCATTCCTTTTATCGATATATTATATTATGAATATATATAAATAAAGTTTTAAATTCTGGATATATGTAATCATGATCTATGTAATCATATGAATAATTACAAGTCAAAACACGTAAGACAAATGAAACGATTTTACCCAAAACAATTATTTTACATTGAATTGACAAATGAAAAGGTAATATAAAGTCATTAGTGAATCATATATGATATCATAAATATTATTATGGTTATATTAAAAGTTAATAATATGTTTAATCCCACTATATAAGAGTCTTGGAAATATAATGAAAAATTGCACCAAAGGTAAGGTATAATTATGCCAATATAGTTCTTTTCCGGGATTGTTTATTCATAACTATTTACCGGGGTTATGTTGATCATCCTAGTCCTTGATTTATAAATGTTTTTTCATAAAATGTTTACTATTCTTCCATTTATGTTTAAATTCATTTTTACCCTTTTTTGACTTTTACCACATGGTATTGAAGAATCTTTATTTTGTTTACCATACGAGGCACTTTTTGAATTTTCTGGAAAAAGTATGAGTAGAATGTATTTTTAACTTATACAGCATGAACGGATTTTTACGTTTTCATAACGGATTATTTCCATAAATCATCCTCTACAATATATCATGATTATTTTCAATAAAATTATTTTATTTTAAAATTGCACTGCATTTTGTGAAAAGAAAATGATTTTGAAAAAGAAAGGATATTGTACTAAAAAATTCATTTCAAGTATTTTATCAAAAACTATATTCCATCTAAGATGACATTCTTCAATATGGGTATGATTCATGTATATTTTCCTCATTATTTACATTTTTTAGTTTTTATTATGAAGGAATTATATCCATTTTTTATGTGGATTATGTTGTGATGGGATGATGTATATAAAACAGATTTTATTTATTGGGTTATGTTGGACGATTTATGTTTATTTTTGGAACAATAAATAATGGTTTCATTATGATATGGGTGGGACCTATATCTACCTCCAATACATTGAGTAATGATTTATATCTCCTAAGACAGAAATGGTGTGAATGGAAAGTAAATCCAGTTTGGTAATACAAGGCTGGAACGACAAGTAAACCCGGTTCCATAATGGAATTTGTCTACTATAATGGTCTTGGTAGCAATGCCTTTGATACTATGGAAATCATATCATGTTCTTAATGGTTTGAAATAATTAAATATTTTATTCCCATGATATTTTATCATGATTTATGTTCCTTTATGATCTATGCATTACGTACTGCCATGATTTATTTCCCTACTCAATATTTTTATGTTTAAACATTATGTTCATGTATTTATGTTCAAATATTTATAGTTTTATTTATTATCTCCATGCATAACCTTAATGAGAATTTGAGATCACCTTTTAAATGTTTTCTTTTCCCCAGGATATAAGAAAAAATTTTAGGCAAGAAAAAAAATGAGAATATCTTTATGGGAGATGTTGAAGATCTTTCACGATGATTAGAATATTATGTTCCGAGTTTCCAAAGACACTAAACTATTATGGTACTTGGGTGTCATTTTTTGTTATGTATTATGTAATCTGAAAAAGTAATGTAATGTCCATGTACATCATGCTTGTTTATCTGTAGTCGGTTTCATAAGAAAGGTTTAGTTAACCTTTGGAAAAAATGATACAAAAATATTAGTGAGATCCCTAGAGATATTTATAAGGTATGTCTAGGGATGTCCATAATGTTAAGTATAATAATAGGTTACAGTCCTATAATTATGATAATGATCCAGAATAATCAAGGATTAAACTTAAGATTCTATAGATTGAATGTACTCCCCTTTATTATTTTGTTTTCCTAGTATGATTTTTGCTTCTCATAGTATTCATTTTGGGTTTTAGGTAATGGTTGGAACCCGAAGGAACTGATTTAATGATCAATGCACTGGGAAATGCAATTGTTGTCCTTATGAACAACCATATGTGATGGTAAATTGAGTGAATCATATTATTGATATACCTACACAATCTATGAACCATTCTTTACATCCAAATGACCAATGAAGGGGACATTATTCTATTGAGTCCTTCATGAGGTTACATCCACCTTATTTTAGTGGGTCTTTATATCCACTTGATTATGAACAACATATTAGTACCATTGAAAATATATTTTCCATAATTCACTGTTCAGAACATGAAAAATTCATTTTATCTGTTTACCATTTAGAAGATGAAGCATACCAACGGTGGACTCTAATTATGAATACGAGGCCCTAAGATGAAATTGAATCCATGGAATAGGAAGACATTAATAACGTGTTTTTTAGTAAGTAAATCCCCCGGTATTCCTCATACAAAGATGGAATAAGAGTTCATTTATCTTAAGGAAAAGGATGATGAATCTGTTGGTATGTATGAGGCAAATTTTACAAGGCTTTCAAGGTATGCATCTGGATTTACCATCAAACATTAATATGAAGTTGATCGATTCTTCAGTGGATTAAAACCAAGTCATCGAAGGTAATTAACTATAAGAGGCTTGAGTACCTATGAAGAGATTGTGTGTTGTGCTATCAAGATAGAACTGGAAGTTTGTGTTATATATCCTTCTCATGGTTTTAACAAGAAATGAAAGATGGAGTTCAAGGAAAAATCACAAAACCATGGTAAAAAGAAGTCGAATGTTTTGTTACGCTAAAAGTGTGGAATAAAGCATTGTGGAGATTGTCTTAAAGGGACAATAAAATGTTTTAAGTCTATAAAAGATGGTAATCGAGCAGCTGAGTGTCAATGTAATGGGGAAAAATTAGATAATGATGTTAATAGTGAAAAGACTGTAGAGAATGCACCAACAACACTTCAATTCTACAAGTCATGTAAATGGGGCATTATGATAACCAAGGCCCTAATCCAATGGTTAATGATGAATATAATTGACAAACACTTAAGACAAAAGAAAAAGGGATGTCACATGCGATCACTATTGGTGATTTTGAATATGACAACAAAGTGGTGGAATGATTGAGTGTATATGAAATGGGATTCCCAAATAGTGTTGTGGAATCTCATTTATTGTATTATAGAATATTGGAATATTATTGTACTGGTTTTTAATAATTGTATGGTAACGGTAAACATGAGAAGTGATTGAAATATTTTTGTAAACTGATGATATGCGCATAATGCAGGGATTAGGAGAAAATAATATAAGTTCATTACTAATATATGGACAAAGTGACATGATGGTATAAGTATGTATTAATTTTGGGATTTTGGTATGTGGAAATAATTAACATATGGCAGCATTCATGTTTACACCGAGGTTCTTTGGTAATTCATGTTTCAAGATAATACATGATTAAGGTATTCACATGTTTGGAATGTGACCATCACGATATATCTTAGGTTATATGGGGGATAATGTCTGGTATTTACATGCTTGGTTGATAACCATTTAGGAAATAATTTTCTTTATACTGTGATATTGGACAGAAGTATTTTCAATAAGCCTAATGATTGGAATGGATTAAGTTACACATCAGATAGTATTGTCTAGGGCTAGAACATTTTGATATTATTAAATGTTATAATAGTATTGTTTTTGAAAAGTACAACCCATAGGACGGGCGTAAACCCGTCGTATCAGACAATGATCCAGGAATCAAAATCACAACCAAAGTGTGACATGCCTTTATCACATACCGTAGGCCTACAGGACATCCATAGGTTTTAGAAATTCATTTTATTTTATTAATTGGTGTGATATATAAAGTTTAAATCCATTTTTGGATCCACATACTATTAATATCACCATATATGGACTTCTGTAAAATAAGTAACTTTTGATAACCTTTTTTTTGAGATAGATGGAGTGACCCATCATTCAATCACATGATACGCCAACTCTTAAAAAATGAAAAATTCAACATCGTTTCACTATGATAGGAAGTGGAAATTGTTCAAGGAACGACCAACGGTGAGATTGTACCAAAATCAAGTAAGTATTTCTTCTAATTTAGATTTTTTAACTTTAAGGAAGTGTTCTTGAAAACCAAAAACAATTTCCTAGTACCCTCATATCTGATTATTTAGATGGTACCTTATATCACCACAAAATTATGTCTTTGTGATTGTTCTATTTTTCGTAGCCATGTTCACTACCACACTCCATCAGTACATGATGGTCAGATTTCTCTTCCATATCCATATTTTCACCTATGTTCTTCTATATGGAAACACAATGATGAGTTAATTTGGGTAACCATTATATTTCACACTTTAGTTTTTAAAAATATGGTCTAGTATTACTTTTTATGATATGGGTTTCTATGAATAAAACTTTTATGTTATAAACAATTTATAACCCTGACGAATTTTGAGGGAGAAATTAGTTTTAAGGGGGGTAAAATTTAACTCCGCGCGATTTTATGAGATATATTATTTTTAATTATTTTCGATGTGTTGTGTTGTATGCTTCACCATGATTATCTTTCTCTATATGCAACACCATATTAGCTTGTAGTATATACAACTCTATTCTTGGATTGTGTTGCACACAATTTCATGTTTTTTCAAATAAAATTCATTTTACACAACATCGAGTATAGATTTTGATCAATTTATAAAAGAACTATGTTTTGATTATGTTATACACAACACTAATGAAATCATGCACAACACGCAACCCTAACATGTCTTTCATTATATGCAATAGCAACCACCCTCAATAGTGTGTGTTGTACGCAATGCCGAGATTCACTAAACAACAACATATGGTTATAATATTATTATAAACTAGCAATTATTAATAGTATTAATCAAATTTTGAATTTTATTTTCATTCATCTTACACATATAATAGAACATTTTTTGAGAACAATATACAATTTTTTGGTAAAATAAGTATTTTTAAAAAAGTGTTGTTTTGCGGCCTTCTGATGGCATACCCACATTAAATCTAGTTTTGACACATTAATAAGTTCAATTAGAAAAATAAACATATTCAATTAAATCGGGATATAAAAATTTACATTGTATAATTTTTTGACATTTTTTTGCTAACCATCATATCATGATGAATAGTAAAAATATGCTAATTTTAAATAAAAACAACTTTTTTGTTGAGATAAATTATATTGATAAATTATAATATTTAGTGGATTTAAAGAACAGATATAATATATTTTTACCATTTAATATTATTTCAGTAAATAACATTAATTTTAAACTGAATTCAATGGTAATAAAATTTCTATCATTTGAAAAGTTTTAACTTTTAAAACTCGTTTTCTCAACAGCGGGATTAATTTTAAATTAAATACTGAAACTTCTGTGTTTTGAATTAGGAAAAATGGATCAATATTAGAAATAATTAGTTCCAAATTATGTTAATATGCTACTTTTTATTTTTATACATTATGAAAAGTAACAATGGTAACTTTTATTTAATAAAGATAAAGGTAAATCGGGTAATTATGGGTAAAAATAAGATTATAAAATTACCCTAATACCTTCCAAAATTTTATTGGATGAATATAAGTTGACCCATATTACATTAGTGTCAGAATAGATTCATTTAATGTACTTTTTAACATTAATATGATATAATTATTATTAAACACAATGAAAGTGACAACATGTCACTCTCTTATATCTTATAAGTGTAATAATCTTAATTTTCTGAAAACATCAATAAAGCATCAAACATATATAGTATCCAGAAATATAATAAAATTATTTATATCATGTGAATTTATTTATAATTTTTATGGATTAATAATTATCATTAAATATGACACAATTGTGATATATAAATTATTTAATTGATTGAAATATCAAATAAATTGTTTTAAACATATAAAATTAAAATTATATGGACTAATTAATGTTCTACACAAATTTTTCAGAGGAATTTTAATTTTTAAGAATCTATTATATTTTTTGGTTTGATTATTTTCTCTCAGTGGATTTTATTTAAGAGAAAATAAATGAATAGTGTCAAAATTGACAGTATTGTTATTTTATAAAAATAACATATTATAAAATTGTTTAAAAATCACAAAAATATTTAAATATTATAAATTGAAATTTATATGGTCTAAAATTTCATAAAGTATCAAATTATGGAAAATTCAAAACACATATGTAATTATTTATAACAATTTAAAAAATAGAATATTATTACCACAAATAAAATTAAATAGATTAAATAAGGATAAATACAGTTAATAAGGATTAAAATAAATTCCCAATCCGTATAAATTTTATTGTTTGATTATATTACAACCATATCTCATATAATCTACATATTTGAGTCATTTTTGGCGGTTTTTATGTGGGGATTGTGATTATTATAAATTAATATTTTAGAGGTTGCCAAAAGTGCCCCTCTCCTCTCTTATAAAATGGCACCTCCCTCCCTCTCCTCCTCACTAAATTTTGAGCCATAAATCTCGTCCAAACCCTCTAAATATCTCTTAAAAACTTCTCTATAAACATAATAGAGGTCCTTGTATTCTTTAAAGACCAACTCTAGTGCCCTAAGAGGAGGTTTATAAGATGCGAGTCCAAGAAGAGGTAATATCTTTAACGATTCTTTCAAATTTATTTATTTTTCTACTTCTTCTTATTTATTTTTTTCATTATTATGTAATAACATAAGTATCACTAATATACTTATATGTTGTTATAAATATGAAACAACCCTATTTCACTTTCTATCCAACCTATAGAAAAACGAAATCATTGCGCACTGGTACGTACAAAATACCGTCTCCACGCCGTGGTGTAATTTGTTTTCCCCCACCACCATTAATGGATGGGTATAATGGTGTATATGATATATTTATATGATTATTATAACATGATACTAATTATGATACATTTTATCATCCTCTTCAATAAAATTCCATTATTATGGGAATGATAACATCCCTCGTGCGTCGTAAGGATTATCGTCTCCATGACGCGATGAGATACATTCTTCATGTTAACCATTCATGAATGATTATAAAGTAGATATATTGAATAATAATAAATTATATGACATAATAATGATTCTGAATTTATGTATATATATATATTACATCTACTTACTTCCATTCAAGTCAATAAGGAAAGGAAAACAGCGTTAATGCGTACGTACGACCTAGCGTCACCATGAACGGTGTATTAAATTTCATTTATCGATATATTATATTTTGAATATATATAAATCATATTTTACATTATATAATTATTTAATCATGATCTAATAAATCATATGAATAATTACAAGCCAAAACACATATGAAAAATGAATCAATTTTACCAAAAACACAACTTTAACATGGAATTGAAAAATGAACGAGTACTATACAGTCATAAGTGAATCACATATGATATCATAATCATTATAATGGTTCTGTTACAATTTAATAATATGTTTAAACCCACTATACACGAGTCTCGGACACATACTGAAGAAATTTGACCTAAGGTATGGGATAATTCTTTCATTCTCCTTTTTATCCGGGATTGTTTATTTTTAAGTATTTACTGGGGTTATGTTTATCATTCATTTCCATGTTTTATAAAAATGTTTTAATAAAATGTTTTTTATTCTTCAATGGATGTTTGAATTCATTTTAGCATTATTTGACTTTTACCAAATGATATGGAAAGAATATTTCTTTTGTTTACCATACGAGCAACCTTTTGACTTTTTTAGCAAAAGTATGAGAAGAATGTTTTTTTACTTAAACGGAATGAACTGATTTTTACGTTTTCATAAAGCCTTATTTCCATGAATCTTACTCTACAAGATTTATTGAATATTTTCCAAAAAAATGTTTCATTTAAAATTGCATGACATTTTGAGAAAAGCAAATAATTTTTAAAAATATAGGATATTTTTTTGAAGAATTCATTTCATGTATTTTATCAAAAAGAATTTCTATCTAAGATGAAATTAATTAATATGGATATGATTCATGTATAATTTCCCATTTTTTTATATAGTTTAATTTTGTTTTTGATGAAATTATATTCATTGTTTTATATAGATTATGATGTAATGGGATGATGTATATGAAACCGATTTTATTCGTTGGGTTATGATGGATGACTTATGTTTATTTTGTGGCACAAGATAGAATGATTTCATTATGAGATGGGTGGGAACTATATATCCATCCAATGAATTGGGTAAGGATTTATATCTAATGAGATAGAAATTGCTGGAATGACAAGAAAATCTGGTTTAGTAATACAGGGCTGGAATGAAAACTAAACCCGGTTCAGTAATGGACATTGTCCACTATGATGGACTTGGAAACAATGCCTTGGCTACTATGGAAATCATATAAATTGCCTAATGGTTTTCCACAAATACATTTTTTTCCCCATGAAATTTATCATGATTTATAATCCTTTTTTATCTATGCATTATGTACTACCACGATTTATTTCCCATCTCAATATTTTTTATGTTTAAACTTTATGTTCATGTTTTTAAGATCAAATGTATATGGTTTGTTTTATTTTCTCCATTCATACCCTTAATGAGAATTTGATCTCACCCTTTAACTGTTTTCATGTCCCCAGGATATAAACAAATGTTTTAGGTAAGAAAAAAAAACATGGAATATCTTTATGGGAGATGTTGAAAATCTTTCACCATCATTATATGATTATGTTATGAGTTTCCAAAGACAATAAAATATTACGGTCCTTGCGTGTCATTTTTTGTTATGTATTAAGTATTCTTAATAATTAATGTAATTTCCATGTACATGAAGCTTGGGCCTCTACAACCACAATCAATAATCTCATGTTTCCTTGGATATAAGATGGAATTCTTCCATGTCTCGGAACGAATATTGTATTTTGTATTTAAAACTCAATCCTTATATCAGTAATTCATGAATCAGAGTCAATGAGTGATGAATATAAATTTAATAATTATACACAACTGTGGAAAGATAATTATTTTTCATTACTAAATTTTGATGTCAATAATATTTCCAGAATTATATTTAGGCTCAGCATAGAGAATCACATTTTTTATTATCCAAATTTTATGTTTGGAGAAAGATACCATTATAAATAATTTGAATCCACATGTTCTTTTTTTATAAGTTCATTAACTAAGAAGATAATGTTACATGGGAATTCTAGGGTTGTATATACATTATATGATTCCTTTATGTAATTAAGAAATGTTTAGATGATTTAATTGCATGGTCAAAAGATATGAGTTACTTTGAGCATGCATGCCAAAGAATATCTTGATTTTTCAATCATAAATCATGATAATTTACCATAAAGTAATTTCTAAACACACATTACCATATCTACATATATATATTGATGTTAATAAGGAGGATGGATGATGGAGTCTTACATGACATCATTGATCTATAATATGTAGCATGGGGAAATTTTTAAATGAACATTTCCTACATCATAGTTGTCATGTAAGGAGTATCAAGGTTTCCAATTGTAGAACCATTCATTATATTTCATGATTTTTTTCAAAAATAATAGCATAATACCATAAATATATTCCAAAAATTTGAAAAATGGATATCATATAAGTCATTATATGAATTAAATTCATTATGTCAGAGACAAGTGGTTGGATGCAATGAGTTTTCTAGGCCATTAAAAATGTGAATTAGGAATAAAAAAATTGCGCATCATTTGTAATCTCCCTAATGGTAACATAGGATATTACATAAATCCATATGATAGAAAGGATATAGTATTGTTATATAATTCATATATATAAAAGTGTTTACTTCAATATTAGAGAGAGTGGGATCATGATTGACTTGAGTTTATTCAATGTCTGAGTTGTAAAAATTGTTGTCATATAAACATGTTTTTCAGGCACATGTGGAACAATGTATGTTCCAGAGACACATACTGTGTAGGAAGGATAAAACCATGGTGATGGTTTTTATATTCACCGTGGTTGGTGACCTATTAATCAATGTGAATAATATTTCATTAAATTAAGTAGTGTATAGATATTGGCTATTATTGACTAGACAAATAACTATTCTATAATGGATTCCATGTATCAAATTACTAATGGGTTATTATTTTGAATAATATTGTGGGTATTCTAATGATTTAATACATTTATGATACAAGCATGGTTGCAATAAAGCTTGATTGGTTTTAATAAGTCATTTCCCCCATATCCATTATAATTTAACTTGTCATAGCTAATTTTTATGATCTTATTGTTGAAAATTTTATGTCATGACCACAAATCAGGGATGGTGTCTATTCAACCTAAACAGAAAGAGATAGTGACATCACAAAATTATAATAATGAAATCTTGTTACTGAATCACAGTTTAGGGTTAATGTAAGAAACAAGATCATAAATAAATCATTTCCAACAAATTTTCCCCACGTCTCTACTAGAGGTTAGTGGGAGTGAAATGATTTTCCAATATATGTATGTTCAGTAACATATGGAAACCAAAAATTGGTATTCATGTTAGTTAAGACCATGAGAGAATCAATTCTTGAGTGATTGAATTAATGTAGCACCATATGTTATAGGGTACAAGATGTACTAAGGTGGATCTATAGGATTCCTGGACCTAGTCAATTGTTTATATAGTTAAATAGTGTTGAAAAATACACGTTAAAACAATTTAAGATAATAATAGTTTCCAATATCACATGACATAATCTCTAAAGGTTTCCATGTTCAGAACAATGGAGGATAATAAAGTTATGATTTCACTTCGATACACTTCGGTGGTAGATCAATCACATATGTTATGATATTTACAAGAAATGATATTTCCATTGCATACTTTAAAGTAGAAAAATATTAGTTTTATCATGGAGCACTACAAGTGATTCAATCTGACCTATTCATTTATAAATTGACAAGTACAAAATGTTATATACATGGTAAGTGGAGAAAAATAGAAACCATTTTTTCAAATACAAAATAGAATTTCATAGATCAGTGTGATCTAGTATCATTGTTATGTTAAGGAGGTGAGTGTGACATGCTCAAATCTAACAGTGGTATCCATATATACAAAGAACAAGTTCAATGAAGCTTCTAAGGAAGTTATGAAGAAAATAAATTCAAAGAGCTGTTCTAGTTCTTGGAATCACACCAATTAAAAAAAGTGCAATCATAATGTAAATTGTGGTATACTTACTAGCGAACATGTCAAGATATGAAAGCGGAATAGAGGGATATACTCATGGATACCATCTCTTGATATGTTTTACTCTACAGGATAAGGTCACTATAACAGAAAAGCCACATGGTGGAATCATGTTGGTCCATTAACTAAAGTCGTTACTCATAAGAATCATGGAGTTTATCATGTTAGTAGCTAAGATGTTTGATTTACATGTTGTCTATTGTGCAAGTGTGAGTTATGGAATAGTGGGTTAAATATACCTAACTATTCAGTTCATTGTGATTACAATATCATGAACACAATTATCTATAAATGATATCATCACACCATTATAGTGTATAATTTTATGCTTTCTCTATAGAAATGGTAATTTCCGAAAATTAATTGTTGTATCAAAATGTTATATATGTTCCCAAGAAATATTGATAACCTATAGATACTATTTCATTAATCTTATTTTAGGGTTCTATATTCTAGATGCATCTTACTGACTAGACATAGTAGATGTTGACTATCACGTGTTGGGGGATCATAAGCGTTGATACATATTCAAGTGAAGTTCAAACATAGTGATATCTAGTAATGAGATCATGAAGACTGTCCAACCAATATGAACTCTACTTATTTCTGGTGTCATCGGATGTTATTATCTATGATTATCTGTAATGGTCTCTGATTTGATATCATTTCTAGTGTATGTAATTTGACCGCGTACGTTTATTAAAGATAAAAACTATAATGTTGAAATTGTTGTGAGGTAGTTTGTGTTGGGTGATTCATTGGTTGCATGACATAGGTTGAATGGTTAATAAAGTATTTTTCATTTCTGGGATATGGAAGTAATATATCTCAGGAAATGTTGATATAGATGGTAGTACAATCATAAAACCATGGCCATAGATGTCTAGGGTAAATCAATCCCATTGCACCAACAAAAAAATAAGCCATGTAAAGGGAAATGACTTTGGTGTGTGTTTTACATTTTGACATATTAAGGACAAATATATTATTTTACACAGTGTGTGTTCATAGGTTGGTTTTCGATGATATATAAATCCATATCTCTTTAGGGGATATGATGGGTATCTAGATCCCGATCATGGTCGGTAAATAATATTTTTTACAATTGAGATTAGGTCATAGAGGGTTACACACAATAGAATATTCAAGAATCTTCCATATTCAGTTGAATATGTTTTTTAGACATGGTGGGCCCCATAATGGGACCATGCTTTTTACAAGGAGATATGATTACCATGGAATAAATAAATTCATATTTTTCAACTTAACAATTATGGGCATTGAATTTATTTATTAAATTTATTGACCTGTTTTATGTAAATACATGAAAAATATTATGTTATTTTATATTAAAATATTCAAGCATCACTAATATTACTAGGAGTAAGAGTTGAGTGAATGGCTTAATTATAATCACCTAATATATTTAATATATTACCATAATGTTATAATAGTAATGAATAATATTAATGACTTATTGTAGTACTAGAAATATTATTTATATACTGTGATTAATTGTTCGGGGGTAGGTTGGACATTTCTAATAAATATCATTGATCTCTATAAATTGATGAGGATCAGGGTTTTCCAAAAAAATTCATAGCCTCTATCTCTCCTCCTTTTAACTCTTCTACATCGTAGAGAGAATGGGTGTAGATCCACAGAGCTCGGATAGAGCTCTCTCTCAAGAATTGTAAGCAAAGCGATGCTATGATCGTCAGATCATCATAGGATTTATCGTAGCTCTCTGCTAGCACACATATTATGATGATCGATGCTCTCGAATATTCCTTGATGTGCATGTGGACTATCTAGATGAATTCAAATTCGGATTCATCCACTACTGATCGTCAACGATGTGTAGACATCGTCAACATCTTTTGATCTAAACATGGTATTTTTTTAGTTTTATTTGGTGATTAAAACTCTTCACTCATGATCCTCTGCATATACTTGGAAGCTATTCACCAAATTCGACATGTTCATGTTGAATGTCAGCATATTTTTTTAATATCTTACTTATTTGAGGCTTACGTTGCATGCACGGTTCCAAGACTCCAACATTTTTTCAGAGTTTTGACCACTTGTTAGGGTCATTTACCATAATTCAATAGGGATTACAATAAATATTAAATAAATAAATATTCCCCCAAAATATTGACCTAATTAAGTAGACATAATAAATTATAAAACCATGTTTTAAAAAGCATTGACCTATAATAAAATGATATAAATAATAATGAGTAAAATATAAACTAAAAGTGTTCTTTTCCTTAATAAATTATGAGACCTCGCGATGTGAGTAATGGCTTTCTTCTCATGATTTATTGAATTTTTTAAGATAACTACTAAAATAATATAGAAATTAATAAATATTAATTTTTTTTATGTTATTAATAAACATTAAACAATTCAAATAACTCATGATATTATTCTCAATTAATATAAAAAATGGGCTTAAATTTATCCTGAGAAATGCCTTCTGGCCAGTTCTCATATATCATTTATGAGAATAGAGATGTTTCATTTAAAACATTCCACAATCTACATTTTAAATATCTCCATTTATTTCCCAAATTAATAAATGTCCATGGTAGTGAAACCGAGTTAGGGACATCAAAATGAAAAAATCATCTAAAAAATTAACACATTAATAGTGTACTTAAAAAATTATCTCATTTATTTTGAATTTGTTATGAAGGAATTTTATTTTAGTATTTCCATTTATTTAGTTTCAAATTCCTCATTTCTGAAATCCTAAGGAATACACCTAAAATAATAATATTTAATTGAAAATGACACCATCATGAAAGAAAGCTAACCAATAATCTACCCATTGATTTTGGTAGTGTCATTGGTAGGCACTCTGAACTCATAAAATGGAATGATAATATTGAATTATATTAGGCCCCAAACATATTTCAAGCTCATATTTGAATCCATTCTATGGTTTTCATTATTTGTTTCACCAATGAATTATTCAATTACAAAAATATATAATTTTTTGAAATATTGATATACATTCCAATAACTATAACCCTCCAAAATCCCCTTGATTTAGGGGTTACCAAATAAACCTTCATAAGAGATGAATCAGGAAGTGGGATACCAATGAAATTTAGGGAAATGGATGGATATAAATAAGTCTCAAGTATAATGGAATCACTCATATCCATTGAAACTAACAACAGTGGTGGCGTGCTCCGAGATTTTGATTAGTAGGGATCCAGATTTTTTGTTGTTTTCTACATTTCCACAATTCAAATGGTTCAGGTGTATTAAATTTATAGAAAATAAAAAACTAAATGATTTATAGAAAATTAAAATTAAAAAATTGAATAATTTATATATTTATGAGACACTTATCAATGTGAAATTATAAGATATTTTCATTATAAATTTATACATTCAATTATATTCATATTCATTGTAATCATTGTTATCAAACTCCAATTCATGTAGTCTTTTATTTTCATCCTCTCTTGTTAGTTCTAATATTTTTATAGTCTCCAAAAAATTGTTCAACATTTTGTGGATTATGAGGTTCACTGTCACGATGTATTAATTGATATTTATCTCCTATATCATATAATTATATCTAATTTATGTGAACAACAACACTCAAAATATCATGTATTTCATCATCCACATAATAAAACATTTTCTCTTATAAAACCAAGATAAATTGATCATGATTTTTATGCTCACCATAATGGATCATGAAATATATGTTGATAGAAGTAAAATGTAATAAATATTTCATTATACTCTTATCAATGATGAACAACTTGAATCTGAATAAGGAAATGGAAAAATAACCATTATATTTTAATTTAGTTATATGATTATGTTCTTGATAGTATCCCAAATGTGAAAGTGTAAATACACAAATATTTTGTGTTTTCATGTCTTCATCATGAGAAATTGTATGACAACTGAATGCATGAATATGGTAGGCATCAGATATAATAGCATTTTATAGGGTGTTTCTATCCAAAAACATCAAATTGATTAATATTTCAGTTCAATTCATAAAATTCATTTTCTAGAAAAAACTATAAGGTGTTACTTTTATCATAGAAAACACAAATTCATGTCAATATTATGAATTTGAGTATATACATATAGGATGGGTGAACGTTAAGACAAAAACATTATTAAATTGTTTTTTTAAATTGTAGCTCATTTTGAGCTCGACCCCTTAGTAACATCTTTTTTATTAGTCACAATTCTCCAGTAAAATGATCTGATATAACACTATTGTGTAGCAATTAAATATGTTATTACAGTAACTCCAATTTAGTAAATGTAAACTTAGACCACTTTACAATTGGATGACCAATAGTTTAATATAATAATGATAGGTGTTTTGAAAGATAATTAGTGGTGATATCGTCAGCATGTCCATCAAGATTGAATCTAGTCTCAAGGCCATCAAAATATGTAGAACAGAAGGTCAAATAGTTTTTGGAAAAGTATATTTCAACAATAGAGCCTTCTGGATGAGATTTATTCCCCAAATTTTATTAGAAATGTCATATGTACATAACAAAAATAACAAGAAACATATTAAAAAATTTAAACAATTATTTGTTAAAATCAAATTCAATAATGTAAATGAAAATAATATAAGCCTAATTATTAAATTGTTAAATCCATTTATAGTGGTCCAGTATACCATCATTATCCTCTTTAACCAAATTAATAGTTAAATGAATCATGAAAGCGAATAATGAAGGGGAAATAAAAAATCCAAATAAAAAAGATTCAAAACAAAAATTTATTAATGTTTTTTAAGATCAACTGGAATTTGAATTTTTCAACAAATATCTTTGTAATAGGTAAAAAAATCTAATAGAACAAAAATTACTTTTCGGATAATGTATTACAAAAAGTTAATTGAAAAATGGACTCCCCCAAAATACGTGATTCTTGAATTTTCAATCCATATAACTTTAACTGTTTAATGTCAATTCTCCTTGACATGTTACATGAATATCAATATGGAACTTTTACATTCATTAAAATTCTATGGAATTAATCATTCACAAAATTTTTCACTATATAAATATTTGAATAATACTTTTCATTCTCATTTTACCACAAAATCTTATTTATATTCATTGACACCGAATCATTATGAGAAATAATGTGATCCTTACATTTCCACTACTCATTCAGAAATGTAAAAAATACATTTTCATATATGTTATTCTCTATATGAATTAAATCATGATTATGACATATCAAATTAAACTGCCAATAATGAAGTTAGTAAAATATACCCTTTTTCTTCCATGGTTGTGTTAAAGGTACTTCAAATACTATACCTCATACCATATCCCCCGTTATTAAATTGATGGAATTTTACAAATTATTTTGTGATATAAATTAATTGTCCCAATATTACTGAACTAGATAACAACTTTAGTGACTTTTTCAATACAATATATCCATTGAATCATGGCAGGTTAAACATGAATTTATGAGAGTCATCATGAAAATGATTATGGAACATAAAACCCCATATTATTCTATGAGTTAATCATTGAGGTTCAAAATAAAAAATTTCAAACTGCATAAATGAATCCAATAGTAAAGGAATGTCGCAAATTGTACACATTGAAGTATCCTTAATTTTTTATATTTTTCTCATTAATTCATCATATATTTCCACACCATAATCCTATAATTATCATAATTCATTAATTAGATGATGAAGGTATACATCATTGTCATTTATAAGAACTTTAATTCTAGGAATAATCATAATTATGATGAAAAAAGTCATCTTCATACACAGACATGGATTAAGATTATAGGGTATCAAAAAAACATTCCAAATTGTATAATTAATACCTAATGTTACAAAGGGTTAAAAACATCAGAAGCATATATAATACCTAAATTTATTGGATTAGAATAAAAATATAGAAATAGAAAAATAATTATTTTCCATGATGATGAATCTTTTGGATGTTTTACCAATCCATAATTATTATCCTCAAAATGGAAGTTCATATTATATAAAGTATTATACGACATGAAGAATCATTTCAAGCATGGTTTCAGAGGAATATAATGAAATATATTTGCAACAGTTTTATTATTCTATTTCCTTCAAGGGTTACATTGATTTATACTTTCATTTTTTCATTTAATTCCCTAAACCTGTATGTAATTATATGAAATCTTATTTATTAGACTCTTCTCCCTAGTAAAGAATTCAATAATTAGGACATGATTGTTTCTTTTTATTATCATGCCCAAGTATATTAATGACTTTATTCATCTCATAAAATGATGTGGGGATCTTATATTTACAAAATTAAACTTGAAGAAACTATAAAATCATAGAAATTTCTTATGTGTAATTCCACAGGGATAGTTGATATGAAACAAATTAACTAGATAAGACAACATTAAATTCCTATCACACCAATTGTATAGTTCATGCTGGCAGTCTATAAATAATATATATAAATAATGCTTTTGTCCTTAGAATTTTGAGAATGATTATCTTTCTTAAGATCAACTGAATTTTCTTGTTCGTATATTAAAATATTTGACATTTTATTTAGAAAAACCAATTCTTCCATTTAACACATTTGTAACTAAATTATCATCTACTAGGTAACATTGGGTTTTGTTGACATTATTGTTTATGTTTTTAAATTCCATAAAATTTTATTCACCAGGTAAAATCCAACATACACATCAAGAAAGAAAATACATAAATATAAAATTCTAATATACATAGTTTCTATTCAACCACCACTTGAATTTACTATCTATACAAAAACTTTTTATTTAATTATCCACTGATCAACTTGATATTTCATAATCTAAAAATTCTTCCAAGCCCTTGGAATACCGAGGTGCATTTCGAGGTAAATTAATTCATATTTTTACCATTGGTAATGGATTTTATTCTAATTTTATAATCAAATATAACGATATAGTTGTTTAATCAAACATGTTAAATCATAAAAAAACATCACTGATCTTCTTCTTTGACCAGGTTAGGGTCTTGATTTTATATAACTAAAATTAAAATTAAAAATTATTCAATCCAACATTTAAAACAATAGAAAACTTAATCACACAAAACATTATATAATTAAATTAAAACTCGTTGAAAAATTCAATCAACTATACCATCAACGATTACCTGTATTGGAAAAGGGGAGTTGGGGTCCCAACCAATGCCTGCAATTGGGGGTGTCAGATTCATAGAGATCACTGATAGAGGGGTGGGGGAAATTAAAGTATCTGAAAAGAGGGTCATGGTTATGGTGGATTCCAACAATAGGGTCATTGTCAAAATATTAGAATACATGGGTGTTTTCCGTCACGACAGTTGCTGAACGGGGGTTCAGGGTAACGATAGTCATCGATTGTTGGGGTAAAGGTCATGAATGTAGTGGAAATGGGGTGTCAGGTGATGTAGGTCACTAAATTTGGGTATGAGGTTAGGGTGGTCACCTAGGGGGGAGGTCACAGTGAAAATCAAGGAGCAAAAGAGGTGGAGGGGGGTTAAGGTCAGGGGGGGCGACAGGTGGGGGATTCACTGCTAAGGGGTGCTGGAGGTTGGGGGATCACCACTCAGTGGGAGTGTTTGGGGGGGAGGTTGTTGTCGATGATGGGAGAGAGATGTCATAGGGAATATGGGGTTTCCAACCATGAGGAGAGAGGGAGAAGGAGGTCTTAGGGGGTTGAGGGTCCCCAACGAGGAGGGGAGATGGAGGTCAGGGTGGAGGGGGGAAGGGGCCATCACTAAAGTGGGGGGTTGGGGTTACCACCATGGAGGGGAGAGGGGGTCAGGGTTAAGAATTCAAAGGGGGGAGGTGTAATAGAGGGTGGGGGACATATTTAGTGTTTTTTAGATTATTTATCAGTCGTTTAATATTAACTGCAACTAATTTTTAAAATAAAAAAATATAGTGGTGGTTTAATAAAACTAATAATATAGTATTATTTTTATACGATTTATTTCATCGTGATTATTAGAATTACTATTAATAAACCATATCTAAGCAGTAGTTTATTTATAAAGGATAGACTCTAAAGATACTCAAGGCTAAAATGAACATCATGCTACTTTTCTATATATTTATTTATGTTGGGGTGAATAAATTTTTTTTATTATGAATCCAAATTCCACTTTCTATATAAGAATAAGGAAACCACTTACATATCCCATTAACCCAAGGCTAAATTTACCAAAAAGATGGATTAAAGGACTATTCCAGTGTCATGTCTATTTCATCCTACATCACTACCTGCATATGTCATCGTCTACATCATAAATACCCAATGGGGATTTCATAGACTCAAAACCCAGTATTATAGGGTATATGATTGTAGGGTTTACCTCTCTGATTTCACCCCAGATGCACAATATAAATTATGGTTCACCAATTTTAAAACAAACTATGTCATTTTCGAAAATTTAAACAACAACAGTAAAATGAGTTTGTTGAAAAAAACATTAGATTTTGTCATCCATCCCAACCTTGTTATGATACAATCTTTATGAACCAGACTGTGATCATAAGAAACAAACCAACTAATGGGGGATTTTCAATGCATAAACATATGTTCATATAATTAGAAAACATATATCCTCCATAAATACCAATTTTTTCCAACCTTTACAGATAGAAACAACAAATACACATTAGTTTCATTAGCTCTGAATCATTGTGGACAAGAAACCGTTGAAAAAACGTGTCTCTTAATTATAATATATTTTTTTTGTAAAATGTTTTTAACTTATTTACAAAATTATATCTAGACATAAGGTGGGAGAGCCATATTTGAGATCATCTTACAACTCAGTTTTTATTTAATATTACATTAATTCATAATTAATATACACCCATACCTCACTAAATAAAATCCATTATCATTAGTTTAATATATTAAAAACATTAATACTGAATATACTTTTCTTATCTCAATTATTAAACCCTAAAAAACCTTGTGCTAACACTATCATAGAAAACATCATTATTTTAATCTATAACATAAAATTTTATCATACATATTCCCATTAAAAAGTAATAAAATTTTCTTAAAAATTATTCTTAAGGTTTGGACATTCCTAAACTATTATTTTGTGTTTTTGAGAGATTTAGGAGTTAAGTGGATTTTTAAAGGTGATCTGAGTCTGGAAGATTGAGTTTGGTTTGTTTTGAGGCAAAAAAGACCATTATGAAGGATATTGAAGAGGTGGGGCTAGGATATGGATGTTTTTTTGTATATAAATTTTCGTTGGTAATGAATTGAGGGTGTAAAATGTTTGTTTTGAGGGATTTTGGATATTTTGTTTGAGTGAGAGTCTAAAACGACTTTTTTGAAATTGAGAAGGCCGTTTTGGAAGTTGTATTATGGGAGATAACATTTTTCCCCATTTTTTGGGTGATTTTTTGGTAATAAAATATACGTGAAGAAACACATGTTTTTGAGGACATTTAGCCTTTATATCATATTCATAATGTATTATTTGTGTGGTCAGGTCTTGGGGGCTTGTATGATATTCCAATTTTAGAATTTCTATATCAGATCGACTGTTAATAAATATTTTATAAAAAACATTAATGATTCTTATGAGGACTAATCCATTTAAAACCTTTGGAAATTCATATCATAGTGATGGGAGACCAAAAACATGCATTTTAAGATTTACCATAATAATTTTTATAGAAACCCAAGAATTTTAAATAATTATTATTTAAAATATATATTTTGTTCTATTTTATTATTCTTTAACAAACCATTCCTAACCCCTAACACCGACTTGGTTCACTTTTTGTCATCTTTGTGGAATAAAACACCTTGGTTTGGTGGTGTGGCATTGTGTTTATTTCATTTTAAGAATGAAAAAATTTAAATGATGGGATAATATTGAAATAATATTTTCGTAGTTTGGTATGTGTGATAACATCCTAGATATATATTAATATTAAAATAAAATGATAATGGTTTGTATGAAATTTGAAAATTAAATTATTTTGATAATAATATGGTGATAATTAGCTTGTGATAATTAAAATGGAGGTAGATGAATGGATTAGTAAAAAAATGAATTATATATGGACAATGGATGCTAATGTGGATTGTAATATGAACTCGATAATGAAAAATGAAATGAGGAACTCATGGAATTTTTTAAACATTTTATATTGTGGGATGTGGTCGGTATGCGTTTTAGTAATTAAATCAGTTGTTGGTATAGTGTTGTGATGATGTTGTGTTTGTTGTGCGATTTAGAATTATTATTCTAATTGTTATCCATTTGGTTGGGTTATATTATTTTTGTTTTCCAATTCATTTTAATGAAATTTATTACACTCTACCAACCGAGTAAGGTATCATTATTGATGTCCATGAGATTTTGTAATCATGAAGTCTTCCCTAACATTTAGGCTGTACAGAGAATGAAAGGATGGATACCCCAACTTATTTAATAGCACATTAGACATAGTATCAGATATGATGGCTCATGGTTGGTAGGTTTATGTGGTTGGTAATTCATTGATGTCAAATTTTATATGTATATATTGTTTGAAATAGTTTGGTAGTCATATAGTTTTTTCATGGTATGAGACGTGCAACTTAGAGGAGGATACAATGTTGATGTCTTTCACATTTGCATTACCCAATAATGATGCTGTTATAGTATGTGGATATACAGTGATGTGATATTCAGGATATGGTTTGATGATTGAAATGTGATTTTTTAAGACTATATAATGGATTAGAGAACATAATATAACTCATTGGAGAGTGACTGTGACTTGATTAGTGGGGATGTTTTTACAGATTTCCTTTTAAACATAAATTAATTTATTACTCAGTTACTATACTTTTATTTATTATTGGGTGTGTGAAACTCATAAAGGTCGGGTGGTAGCCATCTCGACATATATTAGGAGTTGGTCATATTATTTATTCATTAAGGCTATAGAATTCGTCATCAACATTTTCAAAATTTGTTTTGGTGATGAAATAATTGAGTATATTAGCATGATCTCCCCTTTATATATATATATATATGTGTGTGTGTGTGTGTGTGTGTGAGAGTAATTTTTACGTGTGATTGTGTATGTTGTTTTATGTTTTAGATATGCATGATGGAATAGAATCCTTAGATGGGTTTTACTAGATCTTGGTTATAGTTCGTGTTCTATTGAAATCTGTGGTGTCTTTTACATTGGATTTTGTGATGGTCTATTATTTTGAGAACATTGATTAATAAATGAAATTTAAATGAAACATTTGATTTTGTGTTATTTTATATTATTTTAATTTGATTAGTTTTTCTATCATATTATCAAGGGATGATGATGGTGATTTCTCCTACACATATGTTTATATACGCTTCAAATATGTCACTATGTTTTGACCTATTAGAGGCTACATTCAGGTTTCATGATCATCATAACCACATGATATTGAAGGAATATAGTGGTAGTGGGTTAGATGTAGTGTCTTTAGAAATAAGGGTGTGTGTTTAGAATGTGTTTGGAGTTAAGAACGTGTGAGGACTGCATAAAAATGGTAGAGAATAATAATTAATCTAAAACAGGTTATGAATTTAGAATGGGATACAAAATTGGATAAAGTAATTTAGGGACCTCATTGATCAGATTTGTTGACATTAATTCTACTATACACATGAGGTATGATGATCTTTTCTGGGGGTTTGAAACCTAGGTGTAGTACATGAATCATGTTTTCTTCACATACCATTAAATATTGGTGAAGGGGGAAATAAAATAAATCAAATTTTGTAATTGGAAATGAATTACTTATCTCAAATTATGGATTTTTTTATATTTATTTTGTAGATATTGTCATTTGCAGACATAAGTGTGGCCTAGGTGGTAGATATATAGAAGGATACTTTAATTAATCACAGAAGAGTTAACTGTGATGAGGATGAATTGTGGAGAAGGTTGTTGTGTGATTTTCTATATTAGGGTACAATAAATGTTTAGGGGGACTACCTCTAAGCTGGAGATGAATCATTGGATGGAATATATTGATGTTTCATTTATTAGGATTTGTGTGTAGAAGGAGTATTGGATTTCCCTAGTTACTTGTCTACTAATGGGTGCTACTCCTTAGCAGTCCTTTCTATTTCTCAATGAACATGATATGTCCATTATCTCATGGGATAATTTTCGATAATAGTTCTGTGGGAAGTAGCATTATTTGACATTGAATTCATCTAAGTTGTAGGAGTTACTAATCCTTCGTCTAGGATGTTTGATCTTGTAAGTTCTTGAAAGTAGTTCATGGTTATCCTATAGTTATGTTCTAATGTCATTTCACATGATATGTCTAAATCATATCATTTAAACGACAAACCATATCTTGGGATGGATCATCGAGTAACATCATTTACATTTTATATATATCATGATTATGTGGAAAATTTTTAGGTGTTAGAGAAGATATTATAATATACTAGGTTACTCTACGAGGGGTGACACCAAAACTAATCGAATATTATGTATTGAGATGGAGGCTCCTCTCCATATTACCATTAGAGGTTCTAACAAAATTTATGACAACATATATTTTTATACACATTATATCATGATTTATTTTATATATATAGACTTTATACAATTAAAGAATATCATGAGGGATACATTCATTGGAAAATTGGGGTTATTAAATTAAAAACAACCACAAAACTGAAACAACATTATTTAAAAACACTATAACATGCACTTATATTTCATGGATCTTCTAAAACAGCATGGGATTACATGTAGTTATAAAAAATAAAGGTGTGAGATATAATGAACATGAATTGAATATATAAATAGTACAAAATCTTAAAATAGTTAATATTATCCATGTTTCATAACATCTTAAAATAAGATGGGTGAGAATCAAAATCTCAAACAATGATGTATGACATAACATGATAACATAAAGGAAACAGTTGAATGTGCGAACAACATAAAACATTACATAACTAACATAAGTTAATGATACCCTAAAAGTAAACATAAAATATTTTTCTTATGATAACATATATTAAAAAATGATATATCAAGAGATGAAAACATTACCCAAAGCATTGTTGGGCTATATAATTCCAGGCCCACCTATCACATTCATAGTATGTATGTACACAAGTGTGCCACATAGATCATAAAAAATAATGATGAATTACAATAATCAATGACTGTAGGTTAGATACATGTAACTACACCATAAATAAAGGATAAGTACATCTAGGTAAATAATTTTTAATGGAAATAGGGATTGGCATTCACAATAAAAAAATTTCATGGAAAATCACTGAAATCTTTCGGTAGCATAATTGGGGTATATAAAGATTATTGGGAGGATTAAAGAGTGAGAAATGATCTATAAAATATTGTAATAGTAAGGTACATAATTGGTATATGTAATCACATGTTACATCAAGAAAATTGGTAATGAAAAGGTATATTATAAAGAAGGTTTTTGAATAATGAAGACTATGAGTGGATCCCTTACTATTAGAGGGTGCTTCTAAATTGTTCAAATAAGATTATTAAGAGATTTTTTACACCCACAGATGAAACTAGAGAGTTAATTTAAGAATGAAATTATTCTAAAATATTTATCATTGATTATGATAGGGATTATGTGTAGGTTTTATAGATAAAAGAGGTGAATTTTTTTTATTTTCTAATCATAGGTTTTGGAATCTATTTGATAAAATAATACATGTCAGAAACCATCCAATGGTTTGTAACCATGGTTACTACAAATAATGGGTTGATTTTCGTATTTTATAAGTCGAACAAAAAAATAATTATAATAATAACCAAGATGATGTGTAAGTGTGTAATTTTCGTAAAGAAATAATTTTAAAACCCTGAAATGTAATATATGATTTGGGGGATTTATGAAGTGTTTATAAAAATAATCAAATATCTTATAAAACAAATTAATTTTAAGGGGAAATATATTTTTGGTAATTTATAAAATTTATAGTATCTATTACATAAATTTATTTAATTTGTATGTAACAATACATTACTTATATTTAAATTGTATTAAATTATTACCTAAAAATTAACCAGTCATAGAAATTAATGAAAAATTAACTATTGGATAATTTTTTAGTTTTTATTTAAAAATTAATATTTATTTGATTAAAAATTAATCTATAAATATAAAAATATGAACATGTAAATAAATAAACACCATTCATTTAAAAATACAGGTTTTAACAGTAACTGTTTGCTGACCCTAATAAATATTATATTTGAATTCAGAAAATTATTTTAAAATTTATATTTAAATAAATCTTATTAAATAATATTATTTCAGTAAAATATAATTTATATAAATTTCCTATATTCATAAAAAATAGTGTCTTGATTGAATCTCTATTTTTTCCAAAAATAATATTTGAGTTTCATTGTATCGAAATTTAATTTTTTTCTAACTAATTATATATTAATTTATAAACTACAATATAAAAAATTGATAAATAAAATAAATTTTTTGTAAATAAATATATATAATAATTTATACAATTTGGATATAGATACCTAACGCTTTATTACAATAGTGTACGCCCAATGGGTAATGTGTACTATGGTGACCCTTTTTTGGGGATGGTTTAGTGAATATGGATTGGGCCTTGATATCGATGAGATTAAAAATATACCATTAAAGGTTTCACTCACAATTTAGTTATTCAATCTCATCTTGATCTCTGTTAAGTTAAAATCCTCTTAATTATCTCTCCCTCAGATTCTCTGATAAAGGGTCTTCATAGGGTATAATCGTATTGTACGAAGCCATCACTTCCATCAGTATTTTTCGATTTCACATTATCATAACCATTAATATACTAATATTAATTGTTACCATACATGACTATATTATCCATAATTATGATTCTCAATGGTATTTTAATTCCAAAATGTTATAACTTATAATGGTCCAGAACATCCAATGTAGTGCATGTAATTTATATAACATCATTACTTAATAAAAACAATTTATTCCAAATGTAATTTAATTTATAAAATTTTAGATCATCACATTCCCACCATTCATAAATTTTTCCCTATAAATTTTATTTAATTAACTAAAAATATGATGGTGCTTTCTTTCATTTTAGCTTATTGTTTTTATATTACATCCTCAAAATTGTGTTTCCTACATTAATCAATTACCATGTGATTTCCATTTTTTATAAAAAAACTGTCTCCATGATCTACGATCTTCGCCAATTGATCCTCTAATGAATGATCATTCTAAAATAGTACCATATATGGATTCAGTACATGTAAGATGTCCGGTTGAAAATTTTCCGATATAGTTATATAGAACACGTCATATAATTGATATATGTTTGATGGGACTTCTAGTCAATTGGCCACAACTGTGATGTCTTAATGTATGTAAAATGGGTCTATGTATCTTGAACAAATCTATCACATCTTCAAATAACTCATGAATTTATTCCATGATGACATTTGAAGGAACACATTATCTTTGACCTAAAAATATTGATCATGTCATTGATTGAATTCATAGAATTTGTATCATCATTTTTAGGTTTTAATATTATGAAAAATGGATTGTACCATATTTTTCATCTCTTAGAATATATTTGGTCTCATTAGCTTCTGATCACCTACTTCATTCTAGAATGTTAGAGTTTTACACCACTTCCCATACATACCCATATAAGGTTCTATTTAAATACTTGAAGTGAAAATATTTCCATATGATAACTCCACTAGATGATGGTGTTGATCACTAAATACTTATAAATCCATTTATCATGATCTCAATATATATTCTAGAGTTTGAATGTTTCTATCAAACTAAAAATCCATCTAAGGGTCATAAGAAGTACTGAGACACAACTACATGTCTATTGTTTTATAAATGTATGTCTATAACAGTTAGGTAAACCATGGATTTAAATCAGATATTATAAAGAGTGGAAATCCATGAAATTATTCCAGTTCACTTATGTAAATATTAACAAGATGGAAAAAGGAGAAATATTCCTTGATAGTAATAAAATGTGATATATTTTAATGTGATAGAATACTATGAAGATGAAATTATATTCATCAGGTGTTTTGGGGATTCCACCAAAAATAATACATGGTTATGTCCTCCCATTTTATATTGGTATGGGTAATGGTTTCATCATAACATTATATATAACAACCCTTCACTTTATTTAACACATGAATATATCTTATTAAATAAAATATTAATGTTATACAATATATTAGATTGAGATATCTAGTATATTTGGGTAGCAGGGACAATACATTACAACATCAAACATGAAATACACATCTTGATTTGAATTTTTTTTGCATTACCACACACATTTTATCGTACATAGCATTGTATGGGATAACTTGAGGACATGGATAATAAAAGGTGAGCTATAAATCATAGTAAGAGAGTAAACAAGGAATAAGATGAAGAATAAAGTACATGTAAGGAAATAGTTATATCAATGGATCATATGATAAACATGAACATAATGGTATGATACAAGATTATTATCACAAAATGTACATGTGTCACAAACATTTTACATGATATTTTCATGATCTAAGGCCCATTGAACACAGATCATGAGAAAAACATCACTTAACTAAAATTAGAATGAGTATAACCTAATTTCATTTTATGTATCATGATACTAATCTTTACCCAATTCATTGTAGTGCTATCAGGGCACCCCCTTCTTATCCATTTCATTTCATGCATAATTATGCCACATGGATCATAAAACATCAATACATTCAACATCTTCATTAATTACATGATATATTAATGCATAATACATACATGAAACTATATAATAAATAGGTAAATGTGTGTAAAGGTGAATACCCTTTATATATAAATGTGAATTTTATTCATTACTCAATGAATTTGACTTGGAAAATCAAGGTGCAATATCAGTAGTATAACATTGTGACATAATAATTCGTAAAATTCATTGATGAGAGAGAAAGGGGTATCTCATAAAATGTTCATAAAATGGAAAATATGTGTTTTCATATAGATATATTTCCAAATATATGAAATGAAATTTAAATGCCTAATATAATATAATTCTCTGAATGTAAATGAGGAGAGAGAAATTCCTTATAAAATTTTGACATGGTAACATGCGTACATGGGAGGAATTAATATGTGTGATTTGGGTATCTCATCAATGAAATATAACATTGGATATGTAGGGGAGGTGTGAAATAATACCCCAACATTTTTAATTGAAATTAAAAATTTATAAATACATAAATAATATCAGAGAGAAATGAGAAAGGAAGAAACCCAATACGTGGATGTTTGATCCCAAATGCATTGGAAGAGATTGAGAGATGTTTAATGGGATCATGGGTCACCAAGGTATGATTATAGAGATATTAGTGAATGTTAGGGTCATTATCCAATGGTTTCATGTGAATAAAAGTGGGAGATTGGGTGGGTGTACATAAGAATAAAGTGGGAAATCTTTATTATTTTGGTTTTGGACACAACACATTAAACTAATCAAAACCACAATCCAAACCATGTATTTGGCCCATTTGTTTTTCAAAAGGGGAGTGTAGAACTATTTTATATGTCCAATGACCGAAATTCTTAAAATATTATTCTTTCTTATGTGGGGGTGGTCTCACTCTCAATGAAAACATTTTAAAAAGTAAAAATGACTATAAGTCTAGGAGGGTCAACTAAGGCATTGAAAAAAATCATCAATCAAATCTTAAATCGCATTATTTTAATGATAAAATATATATTTGTTGAAAATAAATTTTATATTATATTATTGCATCACTCGTGGTTCACTATGATTTCATAGAACACAATATATATTTAAAAAGTATTTAATTTTTACTCAAAAATTCCACAGTCTCGGATTATTATGAAAACGTCATCATTGGAAAATTTTGAAAACCTGATATCAAAAATAATATTCATTTTATCTAAATTATTTTCTAAATATGTGAATTTTATTTTAAAAAACCAACATTTATAGAAAATTCATGGGATTCGTCAAAAACAGTTTTCAAAGCACAATAAAAATTTCAATTGTATTCCTAAAAATTATACGATCATTTATATATAATAAAAATTAATTTAGTAATAATAAATTCTTATTGAAATTTTATTTAATTCCGAAAATTTGTTAATTCACATAAATTTATTTCTTAATTTAATATTAACTATAAAATTTATTTATGATTTACAAAATATTTTCAAAGTAAAAATAATGAAATTAATGTACATTATTTAAAAAAAATTAATCACATAATCATTGTTCTAGGGTCTTGTTACATAATCCAATATAAAACCTGCATATGAGATGATATTAAGATGAGCGTTGGTGAGAATCTCTTGGTGTGGATCAGATAACATTGCTCATGTTTATTTCCCTATTAACATCCACTTATCCTGTAGGTGACTCTTCTCAAGATTAACCTGTTGATGCTCAGCTTGGGATTGGTTAAGTGTGAAGCCTAGGGATGCCACCTCTTTTACAAGCCCCAAAAAATGGGCTCCGTAAGGATAAATTCAATTGGGATAGGCCATCAATTCATTTTTCTGTGTAAATTGGATTTCATAATGCCCTCAATTTATACTAATCATGTGATCACTGTTCAGCGACAATATTACAATGGTAAAAATTTATAATGGAATTTTAAAATCAATAAACATAATCCCATAGATGATCATATGATTTACATAACCATTTTAAGAAATAATACATTTAATTAGATCAATGAGATTTTTTATTAATAAATGATTGGGATGATACAATACTCTCCCATAAGAAAGTTACCCTAACAAATTTTATTTTTCCAACAGTAATACTTATTTGGTCAACTCTGCTTCATCACTTCCTCTGATTCCCACATTACCACTTCAAACTTGTGGTTTTACCACATCACCTTAACGAGGGTCATTGACTTATTTCGTAGAACATTTTCTCTATGATCTATGATCTTCAATAGATTCTCTTCATATGAGAGTTCTTTCTCCAATGGTACCACTTTTGGATTGAGTACATTTGATGTTAAAGGTATGTACATCTTCACGACTAATACATAGAATAAATTATGTACTTGACATATGATCGGTGGGAATTATAGTCGACAGGCCACTTCTCCAATGCGATCAAGCATCTCAAAAGGCCAATGTACCTTGATCTAAGCTTCCCCTTCATCTGAAATCTCATTTCTCTCTGCCATGGTGATATGCAGAAGAATACTATAACACTAACATCAAAATTTAAGTATAATCAATGATTTTTAACGTAGATCATTTGTCAACATTGAGAATTATTAATGTGTAGATTAATGGTTTTAACCTTCACCGCAATTTCATCATCCATTTTTGGACTTAGTTGTTTTCACTCCCCAACATCATCCCAAAATGCGAGTTTTATTTACCTCATCCCATGTAGGGCATCATAAGGATCCATTTGGACTCATGAGTGGAAACTATTATGGTATGATAACTCAACCAGAGGAAGATGTTGATCCAAACCTTCTTTGATGTTCATTTCTATTACTCTTAAGATATCCTCAAGTGGTTGTTTTGTCCTCTTAGATTATCCATTAGTTTAAGGATGATAAGCCATAATGAAGTTCAGCTCTGTATTAAAATCATTTTGAATACTCTTCTAGAACATAGAAGAGAATCTTTGATCACGATCGGATAAATATATAGTTGTACTTGATACTACCTCACTAATTCTCTAATATATATTCGTTCTAATTGATCTAATGAGAAATCCTATTGAATTTCAATGAAATGTGAAGTCTTTCTAAGATGATTCACAATAACCCAATCTAAATTGTTTACTTTGAATGTCTTCTGAAGGACGGTGGCAAAGTCCATAGTGATGTTCTCCCATTTCCATCCTGGTATGGGTAATCGGTGCGCGATTTGATTAGACTTATGCCTCTCAGCCTTCACATGCGGACATAGAAGGTACATTGAAATATACTCAGTGATCTCTTTCATTATGTCATAAAACCAATAAATTTCTCATGGATCCTGATACATCATTATGTTTCTCGGGTGAATGGATAAATTCGAACTACGTGCATAATCCAAAAGTTAAATTTTTAACATTTCATTTGATGGAACAAATAATCTTGTCCCAAATTTCACATTTCCATATTCACTAGCATTGAACTCTAAGGATTTCCCTTTTTATAGAGTTTCCACACGGTTTTGAAGTCCCACAACATCATTTTGATCATCCCTTATCCATTCTGAAAGAAGCGGTTGATAAATCATTTGTGAAAGTATTGATGATGATCCCTTCATTAGGATTACCATTTCAATATTCATCAAATCAATGTTTATTGAAACCTTTTATATTCTCATCATAGATAAAAATTTTGGGTCCTTTCAACTTAGAGCACCTGCCACCTTCTTCTCTTTCCCATGGTGGTAATGGATTGTGCACTGAAATTATTTGATTAGCTCTAACCATCATCATTGGAACATTTTCAAATCATTATGTGTGAATATATACTTGTGGTTTTTGTCATCAATATATATTTCACAGTTCTCCTCAAAGAGGTAATGTTGATGTATTTATAACATGATGATTACCATAGGAAACTCCAAATCATGTGTTAGAAAGAATTTCTCATGAACATTCAAATTCTTTAAAGCACAAGCAGTGAATTTTCAATTTTCATTAATGCACATCACATAACCATCTATGAAGAATCTCTTAATACCAAAAAAGTACTCCCCATGTGAGTAGTGTGATCATAGGAGCAATGTTATGCTTCCATTTCAACTCCATGACACTTTTTTCACATTCATCACTCTGAGAAAACATTACTCCCTTCTAAGTTTGCTTGGTAAGAGGGTTGGTCAATCATGAGAAATTTCTCACAAATCAGATATAATATCCATCTAACCCCATTAAGATACCAATTTCTTTCACCAGTGATGTCGTTGGACATCCCAAAATAGTATCAATCTTGAAGGGATACATAGATGATCTATTACATATGATGATACGACAAAAGAATGAGATTTCCTTCAACAAGAAGTCATACATGATGTATTGTGCATTGATATTCGTCTTTCTCAAGGTCTCTAGTACAATTCTTATATGGTCCTCATGCTCCTTTGTTTTGTATTATATTAAAATATCTTCTATAATGACTACCACAAATTTTTCAAAGTAATATCTGAAGACACTACTTTTCATTTCCGCGATTATTGAAGTAGAATTCGTTAGTTTGAAAGGCATTACAATAAACTCATAGTGCCATTATATTGTACGAAAAGCATTCTTGACGATATCCTCCTTCTTCACACTAACTTGATAATATCCCAACCATTGATCCATATTGGAGAAGTATTGTGCTCCACGTAGTAGATCAAAATAGTTATCAATTCATGGATGATGATTCTTTTTCTTTATCCTGAGTTTGTTTATCTCACAATAATCAACCCAATGGTGCATTGACCCATCCTTACTTTTGAAAAAGTGGACCACTGGACCCCATGGTTAAGCACATGGGAGTATAAAATCATTATCCCGATTCTCCTATATTTGTATCTTTATCTCCTTAAGCTCCACTACAACCATTCTATACAGATTCATTGATATTTTCAATGCCCCATGTATAAGAACATTCAGGAATTCAACATCTCTTGTTGTACAAATACCGTACAATTTCTCGGGAAACCCTTTTGTGAATTCCCTCACAATAGGAATGTATTCAAGGATGGTTTCTTCATTAGATTCAATCAACTGAGCATGATATGAATAGTAATTGGGAAGTAAGATCAACGCTTGTGATAATAATGTTAAAGAAGATTAATCCTCCTCATTGCACATGTACAGAATCAGGGTTCGATTCTCTACATTGAGAATGATTTTCCTCTCAAATCAATTTATTTTTTCCCATTATTAAGAACCAATCAATGGAAATAATTTCATCAAATTACATGAGAGAGAATATGATGATGTTCTATGGGAAGTTTAAAACATAAATTATTATTGGAGATGAGATATATTCATGTGTTGCAATGATTTCCTCATTTCCCATTCTAAACAAAATCTGTAATTCCATGATTTTCAGTAGTGTTGGGATTGTTATACTAAACATTCAGCATAAAAATGAATTTTTAGAACCATAATAAAGAAGTATGTTCGCTATTCTTCAATTAATAACTTGTGTATCTGTAACCACTAAATTTTCGGGGTTCATTTCATTGGTGGTGTTGGAAAATTATTTCCATTTCTTCTATGGAGTTTGATGGTGGCCACCAAAAACCCATGGCATTGGGCACATGTTTTCAGTGTTCCCTATTACTTTATAGCTAATGAAATGGACAATGAATTGAGGTTAAAATTAAACATTCCTCTACTCTATCGTAGCCACATGGTTTTCTTTATCAACAGTTAATGGACATGTTCCCTTATCTTCCACACCTAAAGCATTTCATCATCCCCTTCCAGAAATTTCAGGGGTGCTTCTTTCGACAACATTGTCAAGTGGAGTGCTTTAATTTCATAGCACCACTGTATTTATCAATGTGACCAACAGAATTAAAGTCTACCTCACTCTTCTTATGAAAATGACACCCCTGAGATTCTACGATCTCCAATTCGACATTGATGGAACATTGGACAATTTCCTCAAACCTCTCAAAGTCATGAATCCCTAGTGATTATTGTAGTATAGGTTTTAGCCCACCAAAGAAGTGGTCAACCATTCATTCAAGGGCAATGACAAAGCCAAATGAATATCATGAAAGGCTTGTGATTTTTTCCTTATATTCTCTGATGGATTCATCTTCTTTATTATTGAGGTCAAGGGAGTCTGTTTCCATCTTATATTCGATGATGAGAGAAAAATATTGATCAAAAAACATTTTTCGGAAATCCTTCAAATCGAATGACTCAATCAACTATTTAGGCTACATATTTTCTATCAATTCCAACAAATGATCGACATCACCAACCATATGATAAGAATACGGAAGTACCTTCTCTTGTTCAGGCCATTGAAGGATGGAGAAACTATTCTCAATGGTGGTGATCCATTGTTCGGAAATTGAGGGATCAGATGTTTCATTAAAAGAGGGATGCCTTTGTATCATTAATATATCAATTTCAAATTATTTCTTCATGGGTGGTGGGGGATTTATTGTTCCTCATGACCCATTTTCTATTCATATCTTGAGTTTACTAAGAGATTTTCGAGACAATCTTCGTGATTCTTGCTCCCATCAAATTGGACATCTCATTATAACACTCATCGCATTGATCTTCGTATCAGTGGTTAGCCGGAGTCCTCCTATTACTATCCATTGGCAATTTATATCCCCTAAGATTTTAATAACCACGATTGTTTCATGGCCTATTTTCATGTAGTAGTTATCATTCGAGTTTAGCTCAAAGAGGTGTTTTCGTGTACTACCCATAGATACATATTTTCTAGAGCTGCCTCTACCTGCTCGTATCCAGACATGGATATATTTTTATGATAAACCACTCACTCAATATTCAAAAAAATTTAAGGATTTTATTATTATACTTATTCTTATACCAATGTATTTCTCTTGTGTTTTCTAATCATAATCCAATAAATAACCGAACCTATCCTCTAATACCTACTATAACAACCCTAGTCTTAATTTCACACATAAACTAAACTTATTAAATAATATCATCACTTAATCCAACATAGAAGATCAATAGGTTATGTGTATTTGGGTAATAGTAATATTACATAATAGCATAAAACCTGAAATACACATCTTTATTGAAAAATAATTTTACATGACCACACACATTCTTTCATACATAGCATTGCCTGGGATAACCTGAAGACATGCAAAAGAAAATGGTGAGCTACAAAACCCAGTAAAGGAGAAAACAAGTAACAAAATGACGAATATAATACATGTTAGTAAATAGGCAAATAAATGGATCATAAAAAAAACATGAACATAATGAGATGATATAGCATGATTCTCATAACATAGAAATGTGGCAACAACATTTAACATGATATTACATTGAGCCAAGGATCATTGAACATTGAGCATGTAAAGACCCGCAAATTTCAAGGAAATTTTTTTCTTAATTTTCTTTGGAATTTTAGAAGAGCACAGCTTCAGACGGCACATGATTCCGAGGCCCGGTGTGCCCGGAATCAATTTCCGAAGTTTGGCTCGGGTACGTTCAGTGAACGGACGAGCGGGTTTTTCTATCTTTTGAACCGGTGCCCGGAATCGAATTCTGAGGGCACCGATGAAATCGCATCGCCGGTATTTGCTTAGAAACGCCTCTTCTGGAGTTGCGTTTGCTCAGACGTGGTTTTTAAATTTTGCGGCTTTAAGTGAGAAATAAAATAAAGTTTGTGCGACAACTTTATTTTATTTCACTTAAGCTGCTTGGAAGCCACTTGAAGCCACTTAAAGGCGGCTTGAGCTGAGTTGAACTGGATAGGATGCTATCCAGAAATATCCTACCCCTTGGTAGGATATTTGTGAGGCAGGGCCTGCACGAGCCCCGCCGTTTCTTTCGCTAAGTAACGCACCCGCGAAAACCCGTCAAAGTAACTGAAAAGTCAACCGACGCGTTTTCATTAATTCTTAACAGACCATTTAATTGGGCGGTTTATTTCGTGAATTAAATGGGCTGTTTCTTTCGTGAATTAAATGGGTCGTTTCTTACGAATTGATGGATCGTTTCTTAACCGGTTTCGTGTGTTGGCATGTTTATAAAATAAGACCAACCTAAAAATCCATGGAAAGGATTTGAGAGAATCTTCGTTCCTTCATCTCCCCGCGAAGAACGCGAAGAACACGAAGAACGCGAAGAACGCGAAGAACGCGAAGAACGCCGGCGACCGGAATTCGACGACGCACGCCGTGATCTGCGACGTCGACGAGCCCTACCCGCGACGTTCTTCGGCGACGCCTTTCTTCCGCGGCCGATCCTCGTTCGACAACAAAGGTGAGAATCGAATCTTCTAATTCTCTCCTTTTTAAAATTCGATATCAACGGATTTAAATTAATTAAATCCGTTTGATCTTGATCCGGAGATTGGCGACGCGACGCCGGATACAGCGACGACGCGACGATCTCCTTCTTCCGCGACGAGCGATTCCGCGACGACCTCTCGTCCGACGGCGACGACAAGGTAAGGGATGTTGGATTATTTTATCTTTTCCCCCGTGTTTATTCTTTTAAAGTGAAGAACATGATCTCCGACAATTTTAATTTATTTAAAATTGTTGTTGATTATTCCTCCCGTGGATTATGACTAACGCGGAGGGTGCGGGTCTAACGAACAAGACCCGGCAACCCTCCGCCGATCTCTTTTGTTGTGCGGATATGGCGGACGACGACGAACCGCGCGGCAAGGGCGATCTATTGATTCCGCAGTGAAGATCGTCCCCCGGGAGGAGAAACGGCGCAGATGGGAAAGGAATCGGGCCACCGAAGCATCTCCAGCGGCCCGAGGAAGGCGGTGGCGGCGCGGGTCGCCGGCGCGGCGGCGCCGGCGACCGGAGGCGGCGGCGCCCGGCGCGCCGCCGTGGAGAACTTCCGCCGCGGCTTCAGCCGCGGCGGCGGCGGCGGCCGGTTCCGCGGCCGCGCGGAACCGGGAACGGACGCGGCGGCCCGGCCGCGTCCGCGTGACAGGCGGCCCCCCGCGGGGCCGCGTTTCGCTTGAGCCGCGGGTCAAGCCCGCGGCGCCCTCCTTCGGCCGCTCGGCCGAAGCCGAGTCGGCCAGTCCGGTCGGCCGGGCCGCGCCCAGGCCATACCGGACCCGGCCTAGCCGGGTCGGGCCGGGTCGGGCCGACCCAAGGGGGGGGGGGGGGGGGGGTTCGGGCCGGGTCGCCCCGGGCCCAGAACCCCCGTTTCGGGCCCTCTTCGGTCTTTCGCCCATATCTTGGGCCTGGGACCTCCGATTGACGAACCGTCAGCGGCTACGCGATCCTTGGATCGAGACGGTCGTTTCGGTATATTATACTCAAGGTTTCTAAAGACTTTGGGTTCGGCCGGGTTGGTTCGTACACGAAACCAACCGGGCCCTCGGAGCGGAAACGCTCATAACTTGAGCTACGGACGTCCGAACGACGTACAGTCAGCTGTGGTAGTTTCCTCTAACTGAGACGGAACTTTTGGCATACTCCGCCCGAGGATCGGATACAGGCGGAGTACGGTCGGGTTGGTTTTGCCCTAAAAACCAACCGGACCCCTGGGACGGAAATGCCAATAACTCTCAGACCGGGCGTCTGATTGACGCGCCGTCTGTTGCGTTGAGATCCTGTTGTCGATACGGAACTTTTGGATACATCAACTTCGGACTACGTGTCAGTTGATGTATCAGCCTCTCGGCTCGTGGAGCGGACCCTCCTAAACGAGCTCGCTTTGTGCGGGAACCCTAGCGCTGGCTGTGACATCGACGACAGAGCAGAGATCCTCCGTGGACTGCGACGACGGCAGAGCAGAGATCCTCCGTGGACTGCGACGACGGAAGAGCAGAGATCCTTCGTGGACTGCGGCGACGACTGTGCAGAGATCCTCAGTGGACTGCGTCGACTACTGCACTCAGCGATCCCACGTGGATCAGTGCTACAGGTTCTGTGTGAGCCCGATCCTATGTGGGTCCTTACTACCGGTTCTGTGTGAGCCACTGCCTACCGGTTCTGTGTGAGCCACTGCCTACAGGTTCTGTGTGAGCCCGATCCTGCGTGGGTCTTTTGCGGGGGTTAGTACCTATCGATCCTTCGTGGGTCCGACGACTTAGATGGATCAGTGATCATCTTTGACGTCATCTGGAAAAGTATACCTGGTTGAGCTGAATCGTATGTTACTCTCCTTTGTGGATTGTGTTGAACTATCCTATGTGGATTTACTGTTTACTCTCCTTGTGGATTTGAGTCTTTCTTTCCTTTGTGAATTGAGTTGTTCTTGAGCTCGTGAGCAGAGCTAGAATTGGGGACTTAGGTATATGTATGGGCATATACCTAAGTCGAGTCAGATGTTACTTCGTAATTGCATCTTTCTTTTGTGCTATATCCTTTGTGGATTTCGGGAGACCTTCGGGGGTCTCGAGGTCCTTACTGAGTAGTTGTACTCACCCCTGCACGGGCTATGCCCGCACCATGTTGTGTTGGTTGCAGACGACGGACAGCGCTGATCACGGTTTGGGCGTGGAGCAGGACGGTACCTGGAGGTGGACCACTGGGCGGGACGTGCTCGGAGCGGACGTGGGACCCGAGGAGCCTGGAGGCTATCTGTACCCACCCTTCAGGTGGGATTGCCAGTGGACGACACGAGGCTGCCGTCTTTTCTTCAGTTGTTGTACTTTACTTTTCAGTTGCACTTTACAGTTGGGCTTGTATTTCGGGCCCCCTTTACTTTTCTGCACTTTACTTTCCGCTTGCTGACTCTGTGTGGTTGTTACTTAAAGGCAATGCCTTCCCTGTTTACTGGGATTTTACGCCTTGGTGCTAGTCGCCAGCCCCTGGCCTATGGAAGGCGGGCTTGGGGTAGTCACGGCACGGGCCCCGAGGTCGGGTCGTGACAAATTGGTATCAGAGGTGGTCGGTTCTACCGCAGACTCTGATCGTCTTTTCTTTCTATATGAAGCAATAGTGTTTAGTGTATTGAGTGTGGTTATCAGTTCAGGGAGCCCAGTGTTGGTGCGGCGGCCGACGTATCCGTACACCAGGACCCTGACTCCTGATTTCCGACTTAATGCATGAAAACATTAATTGCGTGTGTGTTTCAAGTTTTCCTTGTGATTACTTGTGTCAGCTCACCGGGTATACTGATCTGCTTCATGAAAGTCTCAAGTTTTCCTTGTGATTACTTGTGCCAGCTCACCAGGTATACTGTTCTGACTGTGGTGCTCTTGTTCTCCTTTTCAGGATGGCCCCGCGACGACAGCCAACTAGGGTTCCGAGTGTAGGGCGCGACGGCAGCCCACCGAGCGACGAGGCCTCGGTGCAGGGCCCATTGCCAGCAGTGGCACCGGCGGTAGCTTTACCCGCCGAGCCACCGATGCTACCAGTACCAGACGCTGACGATGCACGTCGCCTCAGGGCACTGCATGAGTTTCAGAGCCAGCGACCGCCAAGGTTTCGCGGTGAGGCGGACCCCCAGGCCGCCGAGGACTGGCTAGAGGCGGTGGTACGGATCTTTAGGCTAGTGAGGACACCAGCGGATCTCATGGTGATTCTCACAGCGAGCCTCCTGCAGGCGGCGGCAGGACGATGGTGGAGCCTGATGCTCCAGGTTCACGATGAGGCATCCTTGCTCTGGGCGGACTTCGAGAGCCTCTTCCGCTCTGAGTTTGTCCCGGCCACCCTCTGAGCGGTGCGCATCCAGGAGCTTCTCCAGCTGCGCCAGGGCAGCATGACGGTCGCTCAGTATGCGGCGAGGTTCACTGACCTATCTCGCTACTCGACCGACATGGTACGGGACCCCTTCTTCCGGGCCCGGACCTTCGAGCAGGGCTTGCGACAGGAGATTCGGGCGTCGCTGATCTCCCTCAGCATTCCGACCCAGGTGGGAGTGCTGGAGCGGGCCCTCCTGATCGAGAGCTTCCTGGCAGAGCCTTCTTCAGCGGCGAGACCTAGCGCAGGGCGGCAGGTAGCTGAGTCTTCGGCAGCAGGTAGCCGACGGATGACTCTCGGGTCCAGGCAGACCAGACCCCCACGCAGACGGCCTCAGGACACCGGCTCAGCGGTGCGGGGCACACAACAGAGTGCCAGCCTTCCGAGAGGCAGGCTGTGCTACTCCTGCGGCGGGCAGGGTCACATGGCTCGTGACTGCCCGACTCGCCGACCAGAGGAGCAGCAGACGGTGGAGGGGCCACCCAGGCAGAGGCAGAGGGTCGACCGTGGCGGTCCGCAGGGAGGAGGCGGACGAGGCAGAGGAGCTGGCCGAGCAGCGGGTGGTGGGCGACGCATCCAGGCTCTACCCCCACCACCACCAGGAGGGCCACCTCGACCACAGGGAGCTGGTGGGCAGGGACAGGCCCAGCTCCAGGCAGTGGAGGCCTACGACCCCGACATGCCAGAGATGATTCGAGGTACGATCTGTGTCTATTCCACCCTTGCTGCAGTACTTATAGACACAGGAGCGAGTCACTCTTTTATAGCCTCTGCCCTTGTTCGGAGCTCGGAGATTCCGACTGAGCCGTTGGCTCGATCCTTACGGCTAGAGACTCCTACGGGAGCAGACTCGACGATTACGCACTGGTGCCGGCAGTGTGAGCTTACTCTAGGAGGCGAGAGCTTCGGCTGGGATCTCCTTGTAGCGGCGTCGAGGCCTTACGACGTCATCTTGGGCATGGATTGGCTATCCACGGTTCATGCCCAGATCGACTGTTTTAGGCGCAAGGTGCGATGTGTTCGCACCGACGGGAGCAGGTTTACCTTCACCGGCGAGAAGGGAACCTTTGCAGCACAGGATGGACTTCCGCGGAGGAGAGTGCAGCCCATCTCTCATCAGTTGGCTAGCCTCATCCTAGGAGCAGTGGACGTGCGGAGTCCAGCTTTTCCTGCAGTGGTGGACCAGTACGTGGACGTCTTTCCCGACGACGTTCCAGGGCTACCTCCTCGTAGAGAGGTAGACTTTTACATCGACTTGTACCCCGGGACAGCCCCGATATCTACTCCAGCATATCGGATGGCCCCCGCCGAGCTTCGGGAGCTGCGGGTACAGTTGGAGGACTTGCAGAGCAAGGGGTTTATCCGACCCAGTGTTTCACCTTGGGCTTCCCAGATTTTGTTCGCCAAGAAGGCGGACGGGAGCTTGCGACTATGTGTCGACTATCGTCGCCTGAACCAGGTGACAGTGAGGAACAAGTATCCGCTGCCACGGATTGATGACCTCTTCGATCAGCTCAAGGGAGCGCGGTGGTTCTCGAAGATAGACCTCCGGTCAGGCTATCATCAGCTCAGAGTTCGAGACGAGGACGTGCAGAAGACGGCCTTCAGGTGTCGGTATGGCCATTATGAGTTCTTGGTTATGCCGTTCGGCGTAACCAATGCTCCAGCAGTGTTCATTAGCCTCATGAACAGGATCTTCCAGCCATACCTCGACCGATTTGTCATGGTCTTCATTGACGACATTTTGGTATACTCGACGACTGAGGAGGAGCATGCCTACCACCTGCGAGTAGTGCTAGACACACTCCGAGAGCACCAGCTTTATGGCAAGCTCTCAAAATGCCAGTTCTGGTTACGTGAGGTCCATTTCTTGGGGCACGTCATTTCTGAGGCGGGAGTTGCAGTGGACCCCGCGAAGATCGAGGCAGTGCTAGCTTGGGAGCCACCCATGAGCGTGACGGAGGTGCGGAGCTTCTTGGGCCTAGCCGGATACTATCGGAGATTCGTGCCAGACTTCTCCAGAGTTGCGGCACCACTCTCAGCCTTGACGAAGAAGGGGAAACCCTTTGTGTGGTCAGACAGATGTCATCAGAGCTTCCAGGAGCTGAGACAGAGATTGACCAGCGCACCTATCTTGAGGTTTCCTGAGGAGGGAGTTGGATACGTAGTTTACTGCGATGCATCAGGGACTGGACTCGGGTGCGTCCTGATGCAGGAGCGGGCCGTGATCGCCTACGGATCACGTCAGTTGAGGCCGCATGAGCAGAACTACGCCACTCATGACCTGGAGTTAGCAGCAGTGGTCTTCGCTCTGAAGACTTGGCGGCACTATCTGATGGGCGAGCGCTTCAAAGTCTTTTCTGACCACCAGAGTCTCAAGTATATCTTCTCTCAGAAGGACCTGAACCTGAGACAACAGAGATGGCTTGAATTCCTCCAGGACTATGACTTTGAGATAGTCTATACTCCTGGGAAGGGGAACGTGGTAGCCGATGCCCTCAGCAGGAGGACGGGCATTCAGCTACTTGAGAAGGCGACGGAGCAGCTAGCCTCCTTACAGATATCCTTCGTTGATAGAGACGAAGCAGCCTTTCTTCAGTCTCTCACAGGCTCTCCTCCACTTCTACAGCGGGTCAGAGAGGCTCAGCGTGAGGACGCTGACTGTGAGACCCGGCGTGCACTGATATCCTCAGGTCAGGCGCCTGATGGCTTCTCCCTTGGAGCAGAGCATGACATCCTTTTCAGAGGATGTACCTTCGTACCAGTCGCTTTGCGAGAGGAGGTGCTGAGAGAGTTTCACACTTCTCCCTTGGCGGTACATCCTGGAGTGGCGAAGATGTACCAGGATCTTAGGCGACATCACTGGTGGCCGGGCATGAAGAAAGCTGTGGCTGAGTTCGTTTCACGATGCCTCACCTGCCAGCAGGTGAAGGCAGAGCATCAGGTACCAGCAGGCTTGGTACAGCCCTTGGAGGTCCCGGAGTGGAAGTGGGATGACATATCTATGGACTTCGTGACTGGACTTCCACGCACTTCCAGAGGTCACGACTCCATTTGGGTGATTGTCGACCGACTCACCAAGTCGGCACACTTCTTATCCATCAGAGAGCAGGGCTCAGTGGAGAGCTTGGGACGTCTTTACGTCCAGGAGATCGTACGGCTTCACGGTGTGCCATCGTCTATCGTCTCCGATCGAGATGCTCGTTTCACTTCCCGGCTTTGGAAGGGGTTGCAGGAGGCGTTCGGGACGCGGCTCCATCTGAGCACAGCCTTCCACCCTCAGACGGATGGTCAGACGGAGAGGACCATACAGACACTCGAGGACATGCTCCGTGCATGTGTTCTCGACTTTGGTCGCAGCTGGGAGGACCACCTACCCTTGGTGGAGTTCGCGTACAACAACAGCTACCACTCCACCATCGGGATGGCACCATACGAGGCGTTGTACGGCAGACCCTGCAGATCACCGTTGTGCTGGACATACCCTGGGGAGTCAGCACTTGTGGGACCAGAGATGGTCCGAGCCACGACAGAGAAGGTCCAGATCATCCAGGAGAGGATGAGGACAGCTCAGAGCCGGCAGAAGTCATATGATGACAGGAGGCGGAGGCCACTAGAGTTCGAGGATGGCGACCACGTCTTTTTGCGTGTCTCACCTCGACGTGGTTTACGGAGATTTGGCCGAGGCGGCAAGTTGTCTCCACGCTTCATCGGGCCTTTCCAGGTCCTCAGCAGGATAGGAGAGGTGGCTTATCGCCTGGCTCTACCACCTCGGTTGCACCGGGTGCACGACGTCTTTCACGTGTCTCAGCTGAGGAGATACGTGCACGACTCGACACACATCATCGACTTTGGGGAGCTGGACGTGGATGATGGGGCAACTTTTGCGGAGGTCCCAGTGGAGATCGAGGATCGACAGGAGCGGGTCCTATGTGGGCGGTCGATTCCTCTTGTGCGCATCAGATGGCCGCACGGGAACCTCCAGGAGAGCACTTGGGAGCGGGAGGCTCAGATGCGTGCTCAGTACCCCCATTTGTTCCCCAAGTTTTTGATGTATCTTTACGGGGACGTAAAGCCCTGAGGTGGGAGTAATGTAAAGACCCGAAAATTTCAAGGAAATTTTTTTCTTAATTTTCTTTGGAATTTTACAAGAGCGCAGCTTCAGACGGCACCTGATTCCGAGGCCCGGTGTGCCCGGAATCAATTTCTGAAGTTTGGCTCGGGTACGTTCAGTGAACGGACGAGCGGGTTTTTCTATCTTTTGAACCGGTGCCCGGAATCGAATTCTGAGGGCACCGATGAAATCGCAGCGCCGGTATTTGCTTAGAAACGCCTCTTCCGGAGTTGTGTTTGCTCAGACGTGGTTTTTAAATTTTGCGGCTTTAAGTCAGAAATAAAATAAAGTTTGTGCGACAACTTTATTTTATTTCACTTAAGCTTCTTGGAAGCAACTTGAAGTCACTTAAAGGCGGCTTGAACTGAGTTGAACTGGATAGGATGCTATCCAGAAATATCCTACCCCTTGGTAGGATATTTGTGAGGCAGGGCCCGCACGAGCCCCGCCGTTTCTTTCGCTAAGTAACGCACCCGCGAAAACCCGTCAAAGTAACTGAAAAGTCAACCGACACGTTTTCTTTAATTCTTAACAGACTATTTAATTGGGCGGTTTATTTCGTGAATTAAATGGGCTGTTTCTTTCGTGAATTAAATGGGTCGTTTCTTACGAATTGATGGATCGTTTCTTAACCGGTTTCGTGTGTTGGCATGTTTATAAAATAAGACCAACCAAAAAATCCTTAGAAAGGATTTGAGAGAATCTTCGTTCCTTCATCTCCCCGCGAAGAACGCGAAGAACGCGAAGAACGCGAAGAACGCGAAGAACGCGAAGAACGCGAAGAACGCGAAGAACGCCGGCGACCGGAATTCGACGACGCACGCCGTGATCTGCGACGTCGACGAGCCCTACCCGCGACGTTCTTCGGCGACGCCTTTCTTCCGCGGCCGATCCTCGTTCGACAACAAAGGTGAGAATCGAATCTTCTAATTCTCTCCTTTTTATAATTCGATATCAAAGGATTTAAATTAATTAAATCCGTTTGATCTTGATCCGGAGATTGGCGACGCGACGCCGGATACCGCGATGACGCGACGATCTCCTTCTTCCGCGACGAGCGATTCCGCGACGACCTCTCGTCCGACGGTGACGACAAGGTAAGGGATGTTGGATTATTTTATCTTTTCCCCCGTGTTTATTCTTTTAATGTGAAGAACATGATCTCCGACAATTTTAATTTATTTAAAATTGTTGTTGATTATTCCTCCCGTGGATTATGACTAACGCGGAGGGTGCGGGTCTAACGAACAAGACCCGACAACCCTCCGCCGATCTCTTTTGTTGTGCGGATATGGCGGACGAGGAAGAACCGCGCGGCAAGGGCGATCTATTGATTCCGCAGTGAAGATCGTCCCCCGGGAGGAGAAACGGCGCAGACGGGAAAGGAATCGGGCCACCGGAGCATCTCCGGCGGCCCGCGGAAGGCGGCGGCGGCGCGGGTCGCCGGCGCGGCAGCGCCGGCGACCGGAGGCGGCGGCGCCCGGCGCGCCGCCGTGGAGGACATCCGCCGCGGCTGAAGCCGCGGCGGCGGCGGCGGCCGGTTCCGCGGCCGCGCGGAACCGGGAACGGACGCGGCGGCCCGGCCGCGTCCGCGTGACAGGCGGCCCCCCGCGGGGCCGCGTTTCGCTTGAGCCGCGGGTCAAGCCCGCGGCGCCCTCCTTCGGCCGCTCGGCCGAAGCCGAGCCGGCCGGTCCGGTCGGCCGGGCCGCGCCCAGGCCGGACCGGACCCGGCCCAGCCGGGTCGGGCCGGGTCGGGCCGACCCGGGGCGGCCGACCCAAGGGGGGGGGGGGGGGGTTCGGGCCGGGTCGCCCCGGGCCCAGAACCCCCGTTTCGGGCCCTCTTCGGTCTTTCGCCCATATCTTGGGCCTGGGACGTCCGATTGACGAACCGTCAGTGGCTACGCGATCCTTGGATCGAGACGGTCGTTTCGGTATATTATACTCAAGGTTTCGAAAGACTTTGGGTTCGGCCGGGTTGGTTCGTACACGAAACCAACCGGGCCCTCGGAGCGGAAACGCTCATAACTTGAGCTACGGACGTCCGAACGACGTACAGTCAGCTGTGGTAGTTTCCTCTAACTGAGACAGAACTTTTGGCATACTCCGCCCGAGGATCGGATACAGGCGGAGTACGGTCGGGTTGGTTTTGCCCTAAAAACCGACTGGGCCCCTGGGACGGAAATGCCAATAACTCTCAGACCGGGCGTCCGATTGACGCGCCGTCTGTTGCGTTGAGATCCTGTTGTCGATACGGAACTTTTGGATACATCAACTTCGGACTACGTGTTAGTTGATGTATCAGCCTATCGGCTCGTGGAGCGGACCCTCCTAAACGAGCTCGCTTTGTGCGGGAACCCTAGCGCTGGCTGTGACATCGACGACAGAGCAGAGATCCTCCGTGGACTGCAACGACGGCAGAGCAGAGATCCTCTGTGGACTGCGACGACGGCAGAGCAGAGATCCTTCGTGGACTGCGGCGACGACTGTGCAGAGATCCTCAGTGGACTGCGTCGACTACTGCACTCAGCGATCCCACGTGGATCAGTGCTACAGGTTCTGTGTGAGCCCGATCCTATATGGGTCCTTACTACCGGTTCTGTGTGAGCCACTGCCTACCGGTTCTATGTGAGCCACTGCCTACAGGTTCTGTGTGAGCCCGATCCTGCGTGGGTCTTTTGCGGGGGTTAGTACCTATCGATCCTTCGTGGGTCCGACGACTTAGATGGATCAGTGATCATCTTTGACGTCATCTGGAAAAGTATACCTGGTTGAGCTGAATCGTATGTTACTCTCCTTTGTGGATTGTGTTGAACTATCCTATGTGGATTTACTGTTTACTCTCCTTGTGGATTTGAGTCTTGCTTTCCTTTGTGAATTGAGTTGTTCTTGAGCTCGTGAGCAGAGCTAGAATTGGGGACTTAGGTATATGTATGGGCATATACCTAAGTCGAGTCAGATGTTACTTCGTAATTGCATCTTTCTTTTGTTCTATATCCTTTGTGGATTTCGGGAGACCTTCGGGGGTCTCGGGGTCCTTACGGAGTAGTTGTACTCACCCCTGCATGGGCTATGCCCGCACCTTGTTGTGTTGGTTGCAGACGACGGACAGCGCTGATCATGGTTGGGGCGTGGAGCAGGACGGTACCTGGAGGTGGACCACTGGGCGGGACGTGCTCGGAGCGGACGTGGGACCCGAGGAGCCTGGAGGCTATCTGTACCCACCCTTCAGGTGGGATTGCCAGTGGACGACACGAGGCCGCCGTCTTTTCTTCAGTTGTTGTACTTTACTTTTCAGTTGCACTTTACAGTTGGGCTTGTATTTCCGGCCCCCTTTACTTTTCTGCACTTTACTTTCCGCTTGCTGACTCTGTGTGGTTGTTACTTAAAGGCAATGCCTTCCCTGTTTACTGGGATTTTACGCCTTGGTGCTAGTCGCCAGCCCCTGGCCTATGGAAGGCGGGCTTGGGGTAGTCACGGCACGGGCCCCAAGGTCGGGTCATGACAGAGCATGAGTAAACCCCCAATTCATTTGAATTATCCTGATTAAACAATCATTTCACTTCACATGGATGGATACCAATCTTTACCAAATGCATTGAGGTGCTATCAGGGCACACCATTCAAAATCATTACATATCATTTAATAGTGTGCCACATGGATCATACAACATGGAATCATTCGACATTATCATTTATTTCATGATAATGTAATGTAAATAACTACATGAAACTATATGATAAATATGTAAAAATGTTTAAATTTGAATAACCTTGATAGATAAATGGCCATGGTATTCTTTACACAATGACTTAGGCCTAGAAAATCCCGGTGCAATTTTTTAGCATAACAACATGACACAATAATTCATAAAAATAGTTGATGAGAGGGAAAGAGGTAACTCACCAAATGTACATGAAATTCTAAATAATGGGGGTCATATAGATACATGTCCCAACATATGTAAGGGAATTTATATGAATAATATAAAATAATTTCTTGAATGAAAATGAGGAGATAGAAATCCCTTATAGAATTTTGTCTTGGAAACAGGTGTACATGGGTGGAATTAATAAGAGGGAAAGGGATATCTAATCATTCAAAAACAAGGAAGTATGTATGGTGGATGTGAGAAATTATAAACCAAAATTTTTAATTGAAAATAAATTATAATAACTACATAATGAAATTTGGAAAAATGAGAATTGAAGAAATCACATACATAGCAGTGTTATCCCAAAGGCTTGGGCGGGGTTTGAGAGAGGGTAAGTAGCAGCTTAGGTGTCATATGAAGGAATTTAGAGAGAGTAGGGTATGGTAGGGATACAACATAAGGGTTTTGAGTTAATAGATGTCAGAGTATGGGAGGGTTTATATATGAATATAGTGATAATTATTTATTATTTAGGTTTTGGACACCACACATTAAACTAATCAAAATCACAAACCAACCCCTTGATTTTACCCGTGTGTTTTTCCAAAGGGGAGTGGAAAACATAATTTTATATGTAATATTACCTAACTACCTACAATATTAGGCTTGCTTATGTGGAGGTGAGTCACACTCTCTAGGAAATGATTTTAAAAAGACTAAATGTTTTATAATTCATGGATGGTCAACAAAGGCATTGTAAAATTAATCAAACAAATATAAAATCACATTATTTTAAATAAAAAAAATATGGGACGAAAAACCTATTATAGTATTTTACCACATCACTATTTGGCCATTATGTTGTCATAAAAAACATTATATATGTAAAAAGTATTTAATTTTTACCCAAAAAACGTCTGTCTTGGACAATTAGGAAAAATATACTGTGGGAAAATTTCAATGTCCAGATTCCAAAACTAATATTAATTTTATCTAAATGATTATATTTATATATTTTCACTTAAAAATTATATATAAAAAGTAAGTTTTATTAAAAATTTATGGGTTTTGACAAAAACAGTTTTCAATCAATACTAATATTTTCAATTTTATTCATAAAAATTATAAGATCATTTATGATTAATAAAAATTAATTTTGTAAAAATATAATATTTGTAAAATATTATTCAGTTCTAAAAATACATTAAATATTCAAAATAAATCTTTTAATTGTATATTAACAATAAATTATTTGTGATTTAAAACCTATTTACAATGGAACAATAATGAAATAAATTTATATTATTTAATAAAAAAATAATGCACATAATCATAATGCTAGGGTCTTGTTTCATAAACCCTTATAACAACTGAATAAGGCTTAAGTGTATAGTGTTTTACGGTGATAGAATCTTGGGGTGGCTCTAATAATATCTCCCGGGTCATAATCACTATTACCATCCAGTTATTTATAAGGAGATTCCGTTCAACATAACATGTTAAAGCTCATCATAGGCTTGGTCAAGAGAAAAGTCATTTGACTCCACATCCTTTCTGCTCTCGGATAAATGGTCTCTGTATAGAGAAATTGAACTGGATGAGTACATCATTTCCTTTTCTGAGTAAATTGGATTTGATAAATCCCTAAATTTATACTAATCAAGTTATCATTGTTCAATGACTATATTATAAATGTTAACATTTCTAAACAGTATTTTAAAATCCATAAAGATAAAACCATGGAAGTTCATTTATTTTACATAACCATTTTACATAATAATACATATAATTAGATCTAAGAATTTTCTATAATAAATGATTGTGTTGTATCAATATTCCCTCTAATGAAATTTCACCGTCAATTTTTTTTCCTGCACTAAAACAGATGCGGGTAACTCTACTTCATCCCTTCCTCTGATTCCCATGTTGCCTATTCAAACATGTTGTTTAAACAAAAATCTATAAAAAGGAACATTGTCTTATTTGGTAGAACCTTTTCCCTATGCTCTATTATCTTCACCAGTTTCTCTCCATAAGGGAGACAATTATCCAATGGTACCACCTCTGGAATGAGTACATGCGATGGGTTAGTTATGTACTTCCTCAAGAGTTATACCCGGAATACATCATAAACTAGAGATATGATTGGTGGTAGTTCAAGTCGATAGTCCTCTGATCTAGTTTGATCAAGGATATAAAAAGTGTAGATATACATTGGAGTATGGTTTCCATTCTTCCCAAATCTCAGAACTCTTTTCCACTGTGATTTTCTGTGGAATACCATGTCTATAACATCAAACTCTTTGTTGAGTCAACCATTTTCAACATAACACATTTTCCAACTCTGAGAATATTTGTTGTCCTGTCGGATGGTATTAAACTTCTACATCATTTCTTCGATCATTTCCGGACATTGGAGTTTTTTCCTCCAGCTTCATCTCAACATGTTGGTATTCTTCAATTCCTCCCATAAAGGTCAACATAAAGTTCCATTTTGAAGCTTGAGAGGAAACAATTATTGTACAAGAACTCAATTAGAGGAAGATGCTGATCCCATCTTCCATTGATTTCCTTCGAGCATGATCACAACATGTACTTAATATTTTTTATAGTCTACTCATATGGGATATTTGTTTGAGGATGATAAGATTAACTAATGTTCAACTCAGTATTCAGAGCTTATTGAAGACTCATCCAGAAAATAGAGGTGAATATTGGATCATCATCGCATACAATAGATAGTGGTACTCCATTCAACCTTATGACTAATCGTATATATATCCATCATAGTTAATCCAATAAAAAATCATATCGAAATTCATTATAGTGTAGAGTCATTATAATAAAATCCACAACAACTCATATTGAATTGATTCTGTTGGATGTCTTCAGATGTCTAGTGAAAATTTCATGGTGACGTTCTCCAATTTTCATGCAGGTATAAGTAATGATTTCCTCGTCCACTCATGCATCTTCCTCTTATCCTTCAAATTCTAAAATGACATGCACTTTGATGTATACTCATTTATCTCTTTATTCATTCCATCCCGCCGACAATGTTACCATAGATCCTGATATATATTTTTGTTTCTTGGGTGAATGGATAAATTCAATCTATGTGAATCATCCAAATGTTAATTCATTACATCGATATTTGATTGAACACATAGTCTTGTCCCAAATATCACAATTCCTTCTTCATTAACACTGAGCTCAAATGATTTCTATTTTCGGATAGTTTCTTCTTTCTTCTGAATTCCAACATCATCCTTTTGAGAATCCAATAATCTTTTCAAAAGAGAACGTTGAGAAATAATTTTTGAAAGGATTGATGATGGTCATTTCTTTATTATTCCCATGTCTATCTTCATCCAATATAATAATATTTCATCATTTTAAATTCTCATAAAAGACAGAATCACTAGGTCATTTCTATATAGAGAATCTTCCACCTTGTTCACATTCCAGGGCCTTCTTCGAAGCATCAATGATTACCAATTTTTTTTTTCCACTTGTGTGTAGTGTGATAACAGGTGCACTTATAAGCCTCCATTTGAACTCTATGAATCAATAATTTCATTAATCACTACTTGAAATCATTAATCCCTTAATAGTTATCTTGGTATGGGGGTGGGATAATCATGATAATTTTCTCACAAATTGGTTATAATATCAAGAAAAACTCAGGAAGAAATGGATATCTATCACCAATTTTGTTCTCGTCCATCCCTCAATGGCAAAAATCTTGTAGGGATCCACATATATCCCATTACATATGATGTTATGTCCCAAGACTGAGACATCCTTCCACCAGAACTCACGCTTGCTGTAATTGTCCTATACATTCTCCTTTTGTAGGGTATCTAGTACAATGCGTAGAGGATCATCATGCTCCTCTGTGGTATTGTAGTATATTAGTATATCATCTACAAAGACTACCCCAATTTATTTGAGGTAATCACAATGGAATATATTTATCAATTCCCTAATGATTAATGACAATGTAGTGAGTATGAAAGGCATTACTATGAATTCATTGTTCATATATCTTGAACAAAATTCATTCATGGGGATATCATCCTTTATAACCCTCACATGATAATATCTTGGCCATAGATCAACAATGGATAAGTATTGTGATCCATGTAGCTGATCGAACAATTCATCAATTCATGGAAGATGATACATATTATTTATCATGATTTTGTGAGCTCACGATAATCAATGAATAGGGGAATTGACAAATCATTCTTCATGATGAAGAGGACCGTTACACCCCGTGGTGAAGCAACATGTCATATAAACACTTTATCCAGATTATTCTGTAGTTTTTTCGTCAGATCCTCATGATCCAAAATATCCACTATATATGGAGTCTGGGATAATGGCAATGCCCCAATTATAAGATCAATCTAGAATTCAACATATACTCTAGGAGAAAGACCATGAAATTCATCGGGAAACAGTTCAGCGAATTCCCTCAAAATATGAATTTATTCAAGGATGGTCTCCTCATTAGACTCAATCACCATGGGAATATATACATGCTCATAGGGAAAAAAATATCCACACTTGAGATGATGGTGCTAAATTAGATTCATCATTTTCCTTTAACTTGTATTTAATTGAGGTTGGATTATCCATATGAAGAGTGATTTCCCTCTCACAAAAATTTATGTGGTCTCTATATAAGGATGCTAATCCATGTCAAGAATTGCATCAAATTTGACCAAACGGATTATGAAGAGGTTCTCTCATATTTTATGACTACAAATTGTGACATGGGAAGAGTTATATTCATGTGATGCAATGACTTCCCCAATTTATATTCTCACTGACATCCTTACTTCAATGATTTTTATTGGTGTTGGTATTGTTCTACTAAACATTCTAGATACAATAGAATGTGTTGAACCAAAAAAAACTTTATCATCACTATTCATGAATGAATAAGTAGAATATTTATCACAACATAGTTTTCGGAGTTCAATTTGGCAGTAGTGATGGAAAAAGAATTCCCTTTCTCCCTTGGAGGTTTTTTGTTTCCTCTAAAAACTCCTACATTTGGGAACATGCTTTCAAATTTATAATGTTCTTTGTATTTGAATTAATGAACAATGTGTTGAGGATCAAATGAATCATTCATATCTTTTATCACAGTCATGGGTTTTTTATGTCGGTAATTAATGGGCATGTTCCCTTCTCTTCCACACCTAAAGCATTTCCTCATCCCCTTATGGATATTTTTGGGGTGATTTTTTACACACCATTGGAATGTGGGGTGCTGGAATTTCATAGCACCACTAGATTTATCCATCAGACCACCAGAATTAAAGTCCACATTAATATTATTATCCTAATAAAACCACAGATATTCCATGATCTCTATTTTGAATTTTAGGTAAATCAATGAAATTTCTTCATATCTACCGATGCCACGGATCATTAGGGTTTTCAGTATGCTATGTTTTAGCCAACCAAATATGATTTCCACAATGCATTCAGTTGTAATATCACAACTAGCAGAATATCGTGAAAAAAATGTGATGTTTTACTCATACTATCCCATGGATTTATTAACTTTTTTCTTGTGGTAATGGAAGTTCATTTAAATCATATGTTGGATGGAGCGAGGAAAATATTTATCGATTTGTTTTCCTCCGAAAATAGAACATTTCAATGCTTCGATCTCCTCCTAAAAATTTGTATTTTTTATCAATTTCCTTCATTGATCATCTTCAACTTCCATAAAATATGTAGCCATAACTACATTCTTTTGTTCCGAAAATAGATGGATATAGAATATTTTCACAATGGAGGTGATCCATCATCCAACAATTGTGGGATAAAATGATGTATTAAAATTAGGAGTCCATTTTTTAATGAAGCTCTTGATTGAAACTTCTTTCTTCATTATAGGGGTTGAAAGTTCTTCTTGATCCATGATTCAATTCATTAAATGAGTTAACTGAGAGAGTATTGTGAAAAAGTTCATGATTATTGCTCACATCAGATCAAGAATCACATTAGAATAGTCATCACATTGAATATTGCATTGGTTGTTAGCCTGAGACTTTCAATTAATGGACATTATAAAATCAATTACCCTCAGAGTGTCATAACCATGAGTTTAACAAATCCCGTTGATGTGTACTTTTTCCACATTGAGTATAGATCAATGCGGTGTTTTGAGTTTTTACCCCTAGATACCATTGTTCCAGACTCGAGTCTACATACATATATCCATGCAGTGATGTACTTTCTTGATAATACACTAACTGAATAATCAACAAAATTTAGGACTTATTATATATACATAGTCTTATCCTTGAGGCTTTCACTAGTGTTTTGTAATCCTAATCACAGAAATAATTAATCCTATTCTTTGATACCAACTATAACAACCCTACTCTTTATTTCACTCATATACATAACTTATTACATAAAATCATCACCTCATATGACACATAAGATCAATATTTCTTATGTCGTTGGGTCGTAGGAACATTATATAACAACCTAAAACATGAAATACACATTTTTATTAATTACTTTTTTTATATGACCACACACATTCCTTCGTACTTAGCATTTCATGGGATAACCTAAGGACATGAATAAGAAAAGGGTTATCTATAAATCCCAGTAAGGGAGTAAAAATGAATAAAATGGATAATATATTACATTCTTGGAAATATTCATATAAATGGATCATAAGAGAATCATTAATAATAAGGCATGATATATATTGATTATGAAAACATGGAAATGTGTCATCAACAAAAAACATGATATTTGCATGAAACAGGGATGACCACACATAGAGATTGATTAAACCATAATTTAAATTGAATGATAATGATTAAACCATCATTTCACTAGACATATCAATATACTAATCTTTACATAATGATTAAACCATCATTGCACTAGACATGTCTTAAAATATTAAATCCATTTTAGATGCCTATTATAATACAATTGGTAAAATATAAATGAGAGAGAAATCTATTACCATATTTTGGAATGTTAACAAATGTACATGGGAGGCATTAATGAAAAAGGAAGAGGACTCTCATCATTCAAACATAAGTAGTTAAGTATGGGGCAGGATCAAAATCATATCAGAACATTTTTTATGGAAATTAATTGGGCATAAAAATATAATGAAATTTGGATAAAAACGAGAAGGGAAGAAATCACTTACATGGATGTGTGATCCCAATGATGTGGGAGGGCAATGAGAGAGGATTTTGGGAGCATGGGATGCATTGATAGGGTTTTAGAGAGAGGAGGGTAGGGTTAGTATTTGATCCAAGGGTTTTGAGTGTAGATAATTGGGACCATGGGTGGGTTTTTATATGAAAAGGGAGAGAATTTATCATTATTTAGTTTTCGCACACCACATATTAATATAATCCAAACTACAAAAAATCAATGGATTTTCTAATGGTTGTTCCAAAGAGGATTCGAAAACATTATTTTTTATGTCCAATGTATGAAAATGTTAATATATTAGGCTTCCCTAGGTGGAGGTGTGTCACACTCACAAGGAATTCATTTTAAGAATTTAAAATATTTGATACGTCTTGGAGGATCCCTAAAGGTTTCAAAAAATTATTCAAACAGATCTAAAATCACATTTTTATAAATTTAATTCATATATTTTCATAACATCCAATTTATATTATGTTATTACATCATTATGATTTCATAAAACACATTATATATTTAAATGGTGTTGAATTTTTACCCAAAAATTCGATTGTCACAAAAAATTATTAAAAATTCACCATTGGGAAATTTTGACCTCATGATTCCCAAATTAATATTCATTATATATATTTATATATAATTTTTTATATATATGTATTTTTCATTATAAAAGAAAAATTTATATACATTGAAGATCCATGTTTTTTAAAAATAATGATCTTTCAAACCTTAATAAAAAGTAATATTTTATTCATAAAATTTATAAAACCATTTATTTTTAATTAAAATTTAATATGTAATAATAATATTTTACTAAAATTTTATTTAATTTGAAAAATCCATTAATTCTTCAAAATAGTTTTCTATTTGAATAATAACTAAAAATACTATTTTTGTTTTAAAAACTATTTACAAAGTTACAATAATGAAATGAATTTAATTATTTTTTTAAAAATAAAGCTGTTAATCATAGTCTAGGGTCTAGTTACATAAACCCTTAAAACATGAGAATATGACATTAGGGTATGGTTTGTGATGTTGTCACACTCTTGGGGTGGCATGGATAACATCAATCAGGTGGTAATCTCTATTAACTTTCACTTCTCCTGTAAGTGATTCCGTTCAAGCTAAACAAATTGATGATTTCCTTGGACTTGGTCAAGAGTGAAGCCTAGTGATGCCAACTCATTTAAGATATCAGATAAATGGGCATCATATGGAGCACTTATACTAGATGAGTACATCACTTCCTTTTTCTAAATAAATAGGATTTTTTATGCCTTATATTTATACTAATCACGTTATCATTGCTCCCCATATATATTAGTAATGGTAACAATTAATAAGGGTATTTTAAAATCAAAAAACATTAAACCAAGGATGTGAATATGGTTTACATATCCATTTTAAATTATAATTCATTTAATTAGATCAATTCGAATTTTCATTAATAATATTCTGGGTCGTTACATTATACAAATTCAATTTATCCTTAACATATTTTTATTCAATGCCTCGAGATAAAAAATATACAATATACATATTCCTGCTATCCCACTAGGAGTTTTTCTTCAAATATATATAAATCATTCTTATTCATGAAGGAATAGAGATGAATTGGATGTAAATATCATCCAAAGGATCCCTATTTAGTTTTGGTTTAGAGGGGATAGATATCCGGGTTCGAAACAATATAACTCTAAGTTTTGTAATGCTTAACATTTGAATATTCACTTCCTAATTCTATAAGAACTCATCATCTTTTTGGGACACCTTAACCCAATCCAGAATATGGTTTTTAGAACCATTGTACTCAAAGAACATTCAACATTGTTCATTTTCCCAGTGTGGTAATTGAGTGAACAATAATAATCCTTGATTAACTCAAACCATATTCATTGGTTCCTATTGATCTCATATTTTGTGAATTTATACTTGATCATTATATGATATATATGTGTGTCTTATTTCTACCCACATAGATATTGTCTCTAAATCTTCATCAATATGGTCATTGTATCAAATTCTAGATCATGTGTCATGTAGTTCATCTCCATGATATTTAATAAGAGGGTGGCATAGGCTATTAATTTTTCATATTTCATGAGTATAAAACCTAAAAACATTTGTGATTCATCAATATAGATCATAAATCCTTCCTCACTTGTAAGTAATTTGAGTACAAGTGTAGTGACTAATCTCTTTTTTTCAATTCGAATCACTATATTCATTCATCCATACAAAAAACATATATACCATTTGAGTTATCATAGTTAGTGGTCTTGAATATAGTGATATGATTCCCCAAAAACGTCAATAGTAACAAGATAGTCTATGGAAAATATAGATATTCATCATATATATTGGTCTGATCAATCATTCAATTGGATTTGTTTTTGGAATAATCCACATATGTCCTTTTAATGGTGACGAAATTCCATTGGAATGTTACATTGATTTGGTATAATTTTCATAGAAAACAAAACCAATCATGTAAGAGGAGGGAAATTAAATTCATTGTGAACAACATCAACATATTCCCATACAATTTGAACATCAACAATGATGATATTTTGTTTTTCCCTAATAATTTTATCTAAGTATGTTTTCTCAGAAAGATATAATATTCATGATATAGATTATGATAATAAAGAACATTCATCCACCTCCTTTGACTTGTATAGAATTATAAGTTTATTCTTTATACAGAGGTTAAATTCTTTATCATAGAAATTTATGTTCGCTCTATACACTGAAATTCAATATGTTCCCCAAACATCATCAAATTCTGAAAATGGTAAAATAAATAGATTTTATATAAAATTCATATAAGCATCAACTTGTGAAACAATAATCATAATTTTTTTCCAATAATATCAAACAATATGGGTTGGTGACTCGATGTTCTTATAAATCATACACGATATTATAATATGATATAAATTAATAGACATAAAGACATAAAAAAATATAAAGTAGGGCTATATATACTAAAATAATCATAATACATCCCTGTAGAAGAAATATTTTTTCTCCATTGGACTTTGATATAGTTTCTGGTCATCATGCTTTTTATCCCATATAATAAATCATTGGATTCGATAATTCACAACATCTCCAATTTTACGACAATGAATTATGAAGGGTACATTTGAATAAACATTATTTCTATCGATTATTTTAACTGAAATATTCCTTTTTATTGAAAATAACTACTTTTTGCATTTTTTCTAAAATTAAAACATCACCTAGTTCATTTGGGACATTTCCCTTGGTGCATCTTTCCACTCATTGGTCATATTGAAAATTGAATATTCTTCTCTTCATCATAATTATGTGATGAAATTACATGATATGCTACCCTTCATTTCATTGAAATGTTAGTAAATTAATTTAAGTGTTGGTTGTTAAATTTTATTTTGAAATATGGTTAGGAATAGTAATAAAACATTTTACGTTAGATGCATTGATGTTAGGAATCTCATTTTGGAATCTGTTTCATTTCTAATAACATTGGTTCTTTACCCAGTTCCTAATATTCGGATGCATTGACTAAAATAATGGATAAATTATGTGTGAAAATTATATATTACTAAACATATAACAAGAAAACAATTAACAATGATGGGAATTCACATAAATGACATATATTAACTTACCTATGAATTACAATGTTTCAGTCTAACATATCAATGATTTATTTCAATATATATAATCTTATGGGAATTATTATTCACTTTATAATTGTTTGTAAATAAACTATTCATCTAAAAAATCATATCCCCTAGAAGTGTCAAACTATGTGTGAATCAGGGTTATTATCCAGCACCTGGAGATGATACAGTTAAAGACCAATGCGCCTATTTCTGCATTATTACCCCTAGATATAACTTTGATATGAGCATATCAACTTATTTTATCCTGATAGGTATTTAATTGATTAGAAATAACATAGTATATACTTTACCTAAATTTATGGATGTTTTCATATGTTTAGTTTTATCAATATGGCTTTATCGATGGTTTTCTAATCCTATTTAATAAAAACAACCAGACTTATATATGATAACAACAATTAATACCCATATTTTAATAAAATTTATTGCAAGATTTGTTATATAAAGTTACACTTTATACATTCTTAAGAGGACATAAATACTATTATTGTTTGGAAATTTGGTACATAAAATAAAATCTTGAAAAAAATACAACAACATTATTTAAAAACATTATAACATGTGCTTATATTCAATAAATCTTCTAAAATTATGTGCGATAACTTACATAATAAAGTTGTGAGAAATAAATACCAATAAGGGAATAAACATAACATAGCGTAAGGTAAAGTATTATATGTGATCCAATAGTATTATCATGATAACATAAGAGGGGTGAAAATAAAAATTTTGATTAATGAGTTGTGTTATACAATGATAACAAAATGTCAACATGGGAATGTTAAAATTACATAAAACATGACATCATAAACTTATGTAAAGTATAATATACAAGAAATAATATCATTGTATTCTCAGGATAATATCCCATGTTACATATAAGGTATCCCATGTGAAAAAATCATTAGATAATGAATTTGATGGTAGTGTAATTCTTTCCCCACTATGAACTTTCATATCATGTATAAGCTTATGTTTTCCACATAGATCATAAAACAGAAGGATGAATTTCATCACTTTTTGTACCATGATAAAGAATATTGGGTTAAATGCATGTAATTACCAGACCAATGAAATATAGGTATATCTAGCCGAATATCATTGGGTGACAATTGGGATGGGAATTCAGAACAAGAATTTTTTTCAATGAAAATCACAAGATAATTTTAGAAACATAACATGGTTCCATAAAGCTACATGGGAGGCCTTAATTATATAGAAATACATAAAAAATATCATTAAAATATCATATAAAATAATAGTTATATGTAATAACATATTAAAACGTGAAAAATTCTAAATCAAAAGGCGTGATATGAATAAGGCACTTGGATAACGAGGAGAAGGAGAGCATCCTTTACCTTGGGTGGGAATTTCAAAATTCTTATAGGGTTATTCTTAAGAGGTTGGCCAAATAATTGTAGGGATATAGAGGGGGAATAGGAGAGTAACATAGTGATATATGGGTTTTGATTGAAGATGAATCAGAGAATGTAATGGTTTTTATTGAAAATGAGGGGAAAATTCAATATTAATTTCTAAAATTAGTTTTTTTTACTCTACATGATAAATTAATCCTACCCACAAACCATAGTATGTGTTATTATAATATTTTCCAACAAATATAAGTGGATTTAATTATTTTATATGAATAAATCAAATACAATATCGATAATACCCTTGGTGATGTGCTAGTGAGTCATGTTCACAAATAATTAATCATTAAACCATAAAAAATAATATAAGTTTTTAGGATACTTTAAGGTTTTATAAAATTAATTTAATAACATAATAAAATTATTTTAAAAGATAAAATTAATTTATGTCATGGATATTCATTATAATATTTATTACTAAACTTTTGGGATATTCTGATGTCTCAATACATACATTATGATTATACTATATTTAATTTTTACCAATAATTTCGGTTGTCAAAGAAAATTATAAAAACATTACAATTTGATAATATGAACATGATTAATTGAGAAATGAAATCTATTTTATCAAAATAATTATATAAACTTGAATATTTAAACTTTTAAATAAACAATAACCATATATCAAATAAATATGTTGTTATGATGATAAAAGATATCATTACCTTATAAAAATTACATTTACATTATAATATTATATTATCATTTATATTTAAATAAATATTATTTAATACAAATATTTTATTAAAACGAAATTTATTTGAAAAATTATTGAAACCATAAAAAATATTTTCTTGATTGAAACAATATATTTTCCAAAAAATAAAATTCCAGTATCATCATATGAAAATATAATTTATATCTAACTACTTATTTATTTATATTAAATATTAAAATAGGGGAAATATAATAATTCTTGAAAAATAAATAAAATCCATACTAGTAGGGTAAATATACATAACCCATTATGAAACTAGTGGATTCCTTAAGGGTTAGGTGCGTGCTGATGACACATTGTTGCAGTGGTTCATTGAACATGGTTCGGGTCATTATTTCATTGGGCATGAACAAATCATTTGAATGGTTTCTATACTAATTTACGATGAATCTCAACTTGGTCTGGCTCATGGAAAAATCATAGTGATTCTATGTCTCTTGAATGATCTGATTAATGGGCTTCATATTGTATAATAATATGAGTAGAGGTCATCATTTAATTCCATCTATGTTAATTAGACTTCTCTTAATATAATAATTTTAATGGAAATTGTTCAATGACTATATTATCTATGCTTATGATTCATAACATAATTTTAAATTCAATTGGATATAACGTATTATTTCCCAAAATTACAAAATAAATGAATTTATTTTCTATTACCACATTACATAATACAAAATTTAATCATTCCAATTGGATATTATTTTATAAAATTATGGTTCGTTAAAAAACATAGCCATCATCGGCCTTCTTATTCATGTTTCTTTGGAGTTTGTAGTCCTCGAGTTCTACTAGGAGTTTTCATGAAGTGCTATTTTTTTGATGAAACACCCGAATATATTATAGTATTTATCTATTTAAATTTTATTCCTTTGAAAAGATACGTTTAATTGAAATCCAATCTTAAACAAACAATGATATACAATTAAATATACTTTTTTAAAACAACTGTAATTACCTTAATATTAAATTTGGGGGAATGAATAGAATTATAAATATTTTGAAATATATATATTATTTAATTTTTTTGACATTCATTGAAATTATTTTATAGGAATAAGATAATAATGAATCCAATTTTATGCATTAGAAGAGTATTTTTTTCTAAAGGTAGGTTTTCATCCTTTTAACAATGCTCTACTTTTAAAACCAAATTTTGAAACATTTATAAAATATTTGAAAAAAAAATAAAACCATTTTTAAAAATGGATTGCAAAAATTATCTTAGGGTAAATTTTAAATATTATTCAGAAATTATTTATTGTCTAATGAATAGTAAACAAATACAAATTTTAATTAAACTGTCGTCTTTGTAATATTAAATGTATATTTATGATTTTAATTAGATCTCACCTATAAATGAATTAAAAAATTTATCTATCCAATAAAGGAAAATATTTTATATTTAAATCATAGAATAATTAAAGAAATATTTTTTAATTGATAAATAATGTATTAGTATTTTCGTTAGATGTAAATATTTATTAAAAATTTTATAATTAATTAATTAATTTAAAAGAAAATGGTTTACAAAGAAAATATATTCATAATTTAATTTTTTTGGTCTTATAATTATAATTTTTTTTGAGGCATTAATAAATTATTAATAGTGCCATAAAACTAGTTGTAATATTAAAATATGTATTTTTCAAGTAAATGAATACCTTTTTTAGAAATTAAATTTTCCATATTTAGAAATTTATTTTCCTAAAATTGTTTCCAATTTCTATTTATTAAAATGAAATAATTTCCAGGGTGAATTTATTTAATTTTTCTAAAATAGTTTATTATTTTGTGAATAGTGAAATATAGTAATTTATGATATATAATAAACACATGAAGTATTGAGTCATAAATGATGTTTGGATGATTATTGTATATAATATAGAACTCTCCTTTAATATTTTAATTTATTTAGTGATATTGTTTGAACTATTGTTAGTATTGAAAAAAAATAATAATCTAATAAATAAAATAATAAAAACAACATCGCTCACATCCATTATATGTACCATCCCTCAAAACATCTTATCCTCACACCTCCACCGCCTTGAATCCTGTCCAATTTCTATCCAATACATTTATAAGACCCCTATCTCACATTTTTGTATATATTTTGTCACCAAAAAGACTATTTGAAATTTCTATAATGAGGTTCTCATGGAGAGAAATTCATGAGGTAAAATCCCCTTTCGTTCTTTTAATTTTTTTTAATTTTCATAAACATTCCTCACCACTATATAACATATTTCCATAATACCGATATTATATTTCATAGAATATAATTTTATTATGATAATGATATATCAAACCATCAATTCTCTTATCATCCCTCTGTAATTTAAATATGAAAACATTTTCTGTGAGGTGCTGATTTACCACTATCATGGATGATGATTTTTTGATTTTCAATTAATCCTTCAATGATAGTCATGATACTCTTTTTATAGTTAGAACAGACTATAATATTTTAATTAAAACATATTTAATATTCTATAAATATTATATTCACATAATATTAATTAATAATCAATAACCAGTGTGTGATGATAAAAAGATGACAAAAAATATAAACTATTACCATTAATGTTTTATCTAATGAATCATCCTCATATCTAGTTAAAAAATAATATATAAGACCATTTTATATTCTATAATTTCATTAATATCATATAATTTGAAATGTAGATATAAATTCACATTTTACATGATCTTTCATATATGTATACAAGTGAATCAATCATGAAAACCATGGAATGAATCCCAAGCAGTGAAATTTAATCTTATAACGATTCAAAAAGGCAAAAAATAAACCAAATAAAATTATAAAAATCCTATACATTTTGACTTGGTATTTAATTAAATTATTAATTAATCTTATTTTATTATCCAATACCTTATGTTAAAGTGATGAACACAATCCTTCATAACTTAAGTGTGTTTCTCATTTCACAGGTATTTCTTTGAGATTTCTTGCATTCACCATTTTTTATTGTTTATGGTATATGTATACTACCGTATAATATATATTATAAATAATATCTTTATATTAATGGTCTTGAATGTTCCATTTTATTATTTTTAATTTTTGGGTCATATTATTTGATTGAATACAAAGTGGTAGAGGTTCTCCCCGAACCTCCATTTTTCATTTGGGTTATGATATCTCTCACATTATCCTAACGAAACTGTTATTTATTATAATTTACATATAAAATATTATCGATATATGATCTAAATATATGTAAATATCTAAATTATTCTTTCTTTTATGGTTAAATCCATGTTTTATAATATTTATTTTTTCATTTAATCCTTATAAGAAAGCCCAATTAATGGGAACATACTAATTTATTACCAGTTTTCAAGTACACACCTTAATAATTTTTAAGAAAAAAATAATTTTCCAAAATATCCCTTTTTATCATGAAAATATATTCTATTTAATTTCTAGATTTGTTCAAACAATTATTCCTTTTTCTTCTTAAAAGGATCATTTATTTTTTTTCGTAATCTACTCTGAAGTCGAACATTTTTTATGTTTCACAAATGCAATTTTTTTGACATCTTTTCAATTTAGATTCAAAATTTAATTATGATTTTTCTTTTCATATCACAATAACATATTTTAATTACTTTATTTTTCTGGGATATAAATGTTTAATATATTATTTTTATGAAAAAATTCTAATTATTCTCTAAAATACCTATTCATTATATAGTAAAAGGGTATATTTCACAGGAATTTATTAATGATTTTATCTGATTATTTTTATCTATTTCAATACCCTATATTGAATCTAATTATTAATTGATATTTATCTATTATATTACCATATAAAATGTTTTATTGAATTGTATATGAATATTTTGGGGGATGTTCTATCTAGATACCATTCTCTATATTATTTTTGACGGTTTATGATTATTTTTACTGATTGAGGATATTATATAAATTTCATATGATGGTTCCAGTTTGAATGTATATATTGACTAGGATTAACCTCTATAATATGATAAATTCGTTGGACATTGTAAGAGGCAAGCTGGTCACTCTATATCCCTTCGATGCATTTCTAGGTCTCATGAGAAAAAGTAGACTGATTTTTTACCCATTTATGCATGGTGTCTTGGATGAAACCTTGATGGTATGTTTATAATATATGGTATTATGATTTCAATAATTATGATATTAATAATATATAATCAACATATTTATTTGAATACTATAATTTCCATGTTTATGTTTCTATATCATGTGATTATTTATATAGAATGATTTATTTTTCTTTCATTCCTACCATATTATGTTCATCATTATTTTTTAATTGCATGTTTCATGGTTATTCATCTTTAATTATTGTTTATATCCAAGATTTATTAAATTTTATCGATAAAATAAACTACGTTTCTAAGCACAATCCTTTTAATTGATTTAATTCCCCCTAGGATTTGATTATGTATATTATGAATGAATTACACATATAATATAAGAGTTTATGGATGTTTATGATGAATTTAATATGTTGTTTATTATTTAATGTTTTAATGTAAATATTATGTTTGTATATGTTTTCCCCAAATGACCAAAATATTCGTCATTTGGGATATGACTTCATTATTTATTATTCTGATGTAATAATGTATGGCACCGCCTCTGGGAAACTGGTGTTGGGGTCTTAATTGTTGGTATCATATGATATTTATTAGAAACCACATAAAATAGATTTAGAAAACAATATTTTTGTATCATAATTCTATTGTAGAATTTGAGGTAATCATAATAGAAAATCCTAAACTTTTTGTATGGTAGATATTATGGGGATCATCTAGGAAATACATCTTTGTCTAGACAATACAAGTGAATGTGGTTATTTCTAAGATTTACCTAGGGGTAAGAACTCTAATAAGTTGCATCGAGATCGACATGGAAAATCATGGTACAATACAATGAGACTTACTGTGCACCTGGTCTGAAACTTCTGGGGGATAATTATATGACAATTAACATTATATTTAAAAACCATTATGAAGTATTTAAAAGTACAAATGACCATAAATAAACAATGTTTAGGATTTTGAGATTAACTATGCATAAATTCCCGATTTATATTATGTTTTTTTCTGTTTAAAAATAATACATTAGGATCTATATCCTAATTTAGTGTATGCCATATTTATAAATGGAACATAATGGAAGGAATAAAACTATATCAATGAACATTAATTAAGTATGGATTTCCTTCCTATTAAAGACAATGATGTTTGAGTATGATTTTCAACTGGAGATGAGAAACATATAACTATACTGGGGGAACTGATATAGGTTATATGTAATAACATTACTCACATGGAGCAGCCGGATCCACAACCTAGTGTAACAATGTAATACCGATTTATACAAAAACAAACATTATCATAAAATCAGAATACAACACCATTTGTATATTGGAAATTGAAAAGTTCCTTAGAGAATATATTTATATAATTGTGAATAAACAAATTTGATAACATTATCATGGTTGTTTATCGTCACTCAGATGATGAGGTTCAGTGGTGGTAGTTAATTCAAAACCCAATGGAATTGGAGGAAACATTAAATTTGGAATGCAAATATTTTAATTAAATATTCTTAGAAAAAAATTTCCCTCAAAAACCACAAGAATAATAAAGATTCCTTTCATAATTCTATGACTAAAATAGGATGAAAACGTTTCTATGTATGAATCCAACATTATAAGGTTATCAAGGAATGTCACATACTACCTACGTAATACAATGAGTATGATTTACCATTTAATTTATGAACATATTAAAATTATATAAAAGTTCTTTATTTCCCAAAATTTAAAATCATATGATGATATAGTATCATGTTTTATTATGATAGCGAAATAAAAATATAATTCTTGTGAATTTATGAGAAATTAATATAGGAAGAGAAAATTTGATAATGAAACATATAAAGAAAAAAATAAAAAAAAATGATCTTCACACATATAATAATTATGGGAAGAATCACCATGGTTCATTCCTAATGGAAATTAGAGTCTATTAAATTGTTGGAAAAATTGGTCACAAGGCACATTAATTTATGGGAAAAAATGAAGCAATAAATGTGTAATGTTTCAAATGTAACGAGATGAGGCACTATGTAAATGAATTTCCTAATCATCAAAAAAATATAGCTCAAAATAATAAAAGGAAAAATGGTTAATATTATAATGTTACTATAATAGATGTTGAATCATTAATGTATTAGGGATTTTGGATTTGCTAATTATGTTATAATATGCAACTTATAAGAATCATGAGATATATAAGGATTTTACTACAATAATTCTTCATTACGGATTTAGTAGAATACATGTTTTAATTAATGTTTTAAAGTGATTAAGGTATATATATTTGGTATGTGGTATTAAGAGATATATTTTTTGGGGATTATTATTTTATGTTGATTTTGGAAAATTAGTGACCTTCCTTCAAATTGTTTTGTCATTGAATGTGTACATACAAGATTTGTAGATGTGTATTATGATTAATTACTAGAGGAATGGATAATGTTATGTAGAGACACTTTCCTTTTAAACGTAAAATTACATGATTTTATGTATAATTATACATCATAGTACAAACCAAGGATTTTAATGCCTAGTGTAATGGAAGACTAGGTACATATATCATAAAACTTGTGTCTAAAAAACACTTCTTTATTTAATCTCCATTAAAAATTAATAACGTACATTATGCCCATACATATGCATAGGGTACTTTAGGGAACACATGAACAAATGGGATGATCTAAAAAGATCAGTAAGGGAATTATGATAACAATAATGCTTAATCACATGAGCTTAGAGACATGACATAAGGATGTCAAAATCATGGAAAATATATAATCATAACATATATACAAGGAATTATATTAAAATAGAACCATATAAATGTCATAGAATAATAAATAATGTCTTTATTTTAAGTCAAGGCTAACCACCAATCTTGTTTCCTACAGTAGTATGGGTCATGGCTAACTGCCGATCATGTTTATCATTGTAGAACAAGTCAAGGCTAACCACCAATCCCTTTTCAAATCGCATCTCTGGAGATATAAAATTACTCTATGTGTTGGAGAACTATATAGGCCCACCCATATAAAATTTTTAATGTATATTAATTCCACAAAAATTATGATACATAATCAACCATACATAAACTTAAGGGTACCCATGGAAATAATTGGATATAAAAATCATGACACGAAGCATAACCAATGGGTGTACCATGAATGTGTACATGAAATAAAGGGAATAGAAAATAAACTGATGTTTATAAAGTAAAGTAGGAATATAACTTGTTATGTGAGGTCAAATAGAGGTTACGACAAATAAGGAATATTTTTTGGAAGCATTAGCATTAAAACAATTTTTTTGCGATTTTGGGAAAATACTATAGATCATTCAAAATTGAAATGAGGAAAATATTTAATATAAAACCAGAATTGATCCAATATGATTTTAATAAAAAATTATTATTTTATATAGACAATGTTATCATAAAACAATGGATATAGTTCACTTGAAATAGGGTAAGTATTTTGGATGTTCTCATAAAATAGGATTCCATATTGGGAAGAATTATGTTTTCAATCACTCAAATAATTGTATATCCCAAAAATAGAATTAGGGATGGACATTGAAACACGATTTTGGATCATATAAACATTATTTAAAAGTTTTTCATTAAATCAAAAGGCTAATTCTTTTACGTAAAAAGATAGATAGATCAACCTGAAGGAATAATGGTGGTTCTGGCAGAATCCCATACCTTAAGTTTTATGGTGTTATCCATGTGATATTAATGACCTGAATAATAAAATTAGGTTCATTAATTAATAATTCTATAATCTATTATATATTTAAATTATTTAATAAAATACATTGTATTTCATTCATAACCTTTGGATTGGTTACAAGCTTCAATTTCATTGTTCATGTTTGTTTGTTTCCTTGGTTATAAGGATCAGTTCAATTCTATTCATGTTCGAATAATCATGTTAAATGGGTATATTTTCATAGAATTATAGTTATATGTTATTAGAAAAAACCTAGGACTTTACATTATTTTAAATTAAATTTGGTCACATGGCAAGAAGTTGAATCCTTATAAAAATTATTTAATGATAACTGTTTGGGTTAATTAGCGATTTTTTTAACATAACGAACATATTTTGTTTTATAATTGATATAAAATTTAAAATAAAAGGATTCTAGAATCATATATTATACATAATAAATATATTATGGCCAAATTCAATAATTAAAATGGACTAATGACCATAATTGAAAAGGATAACAGAAATTGAAAACCAATCATCCTTGAATGTGGTAAATTAGCACGCCTCAGAAGGTATTTTCATTTTTTTATAAAAATATAAAGGATAGATGAAGATGAAATATTCTTTTATCTTTAATTAAATTCTAGTACATTTAACGTAATGGAGTCATCACAAAATTTTGAAAAAAAGATGTGCAGAATGAAAAAGAAAAAAGATGAACATATAAATGTTTAAAGATCACTAATGAAAATTTGGCAGCCTAATGACATCAAATAAAATTTCATTAAATAATTTGAAAAGATGAAAAGTGAATCCCATCACATATTCATAAATAGAACAGTAATAAGGATACATAATATCAAATACAAACATATTAAAATTGAAATTCAATGTAACAACAAAAATATGTGTTGACCAAAAAAGGAGGGTGAAAGGTTCCCCAACCTCGTAGAGTAACTGCTATAACATAATGGTTCGGACCTTGGGGGCTTAAAGACACCTTTTTATGACACTTATGGAGGTAAAACGACCCAATATTTGATGATGTGGGATTTGGAATGATAAAAAACGAATGGATGAGTTGGTATTTATAGTGAAAGAGAGATAATTTTTTATTAATTAAAAAGACAACTCAATAGTGATTTTTTGTAAACCCATGGGCTTCCTCATGCTATTTTACAATGATATTATCCACTTGGGACACAAAAAATCTTATTGTGCTTTATAAAAGTTGACCAGAATTTTTTATTAATTATTTAATCAAATAAAAAGAAAACCCAAACTGTATTTTTACAAATCACTAAAAAATATTGTATTTTAGAAAAATCCAAAAAATTCCCCCTAACCATTTTTCAATGTGGAGAATTTAAAATAAAGTATATTTTTTTAAAATAATTTTCTAAATATATTTATTACAATTTTTAAATAAAATTATAATTTATTTAAGAAATACATAAATGAAACTATAACTCATTTTATTATGACATGAAAAATTAATCAAGGCCCCATAAAATTATTTTATAACGTAAAAAAATACCAATTCTTATACCACAATTGTTTTTCCACTTATAAGAGGTCAAAATTGAATTTATAAATTCTTAGGTGATGTTTCTATTTTTTTGGCCATTTTTCAATTCATTACTATTCATTATGGTATGCTAATATTCATTAGGGTATATTACTATTCATTATGTTGTTCATTATCAAACTCCAAATAACATTCTGATCACAAATGTAGAAGACCGTTTTTTGAAATTCAAACCCTATGTGACAAACTTATGTATTTAGGTAGCATAGTAGTTAGTAGTTCATTGTACATGGACTTCATGTTATTATATGAAAAAATTATATGAAGGGATTTTCCATTGGTAAAACATTGGGACGTTTCATTCTTCCTCGCTTAATAAATTTCACCCTCCATTTTTTTATATTCTATGCCATAAACAGGTGTTGGTGCTTTTTATTCATTGGTTCCTATAGTTCCCATTTTACAACTTCATACTTATGGTTATTCCATAGTACCTTGACAAGATGGGTAGTCTTTTTTGGTAGTAATTTATCTTTACGATCCAAGATCTTCACTGGGTGCTCCTCGTTTGAATGATCATCCTCCAACTGTACCACCTCTAAAGAGTGTACATGAGAAGGGTCTACTATGTTCTAATTTAAGTAGCATACATGAATGAAATAATATAATTTGGCCATAGTATATGGATGTTCTACTTGATAGGAAAAATCCCTATCATTATAAAGAATCTATAATGGGATGAGGTACCTAGGACATAACATCCCACACTTTCCAAACCCCATGACCATCTTCCAGAGAAATATGGGTTGGAATACCATGTTTCAATCATTGAACTCATGGTTTGTCAATGGTTATCTGCATAACACCATTGATAACATTGGGCCCCTTGATATGATACTGAATGGTTTCCACCTTCTCGACCATTTCATTGAACGTTTCAGGTCCTAGTAGCTTATGCTCACCGACTTAAGCCTAACTTGTCGGTGTTCTACACCATTTCCCATAAAGGGATTTATATGGTCCCATTCATAATATCATGTGGAAAATATTGTAGTAGGTGATTTAAACCTATTTGTGATGTTTATCTCATCATTCTTTGAAGTCCATAGATCATTCACTAAACGTATCTCCCAATTTTTGAATAGTTTGCTCAGATTAACCATCAGTTTGAGTATGATAGGTCGTACTAAAGTTCAGTTCAGTGCTTAGAGAATGTTGGTGAAATTTCAAAAACATTTATGTGAATCTTGGATCATGATCGGGTACAATAAATTGTGATACTCCATGAATACATTCCACTTATTTGATATATATCTGTGGAAGTCTATCAAATGAGACATCCTCTCAAATCACGATAAAGTGAGCAGTCTTTTTAAGATCATCCACAATGACCCATATAGCATTGTTTTCTCTAGATTTCCATGGAATTCTAGTGATAATGCCAATGGGGTTGTTCCCCCACATCCATTTTGGTATGGTCAGTGTTTACATCATCCTCTTAGAAATTTTTCTCTCGACCTTCACATACGGACATACCAAGTATATTGATGTATATTAAGAAATCTCCAGTTTCATATTTTCCCAAAAATAGTTTTCTCATAGATCCTGATACATCTTTCTGCTCCCTATGTTGATATAGAATGTCGAGATATGTTCTTCATTAAAAATCTCATTCTTTATCTCTAGATCATATAGTACACATAATCTTGACACAAATCTTACAACTCTTTCCTCGTCAATTTTTAACTCTAACGATTTCCTATTTCTGATTACTTGCCCCATTTTCAGATGTTCCACATCTTTTCTTTGAGAATACATAATTTTCACCATGAGGAATGGTTGGTCAATCATTTTAGAATGAATTAATGATGTTCCACCATTAATTATTCCCATTTCCATATTCTTCAAATATATGAGGATATGTTCCTTTTTAATTCGCATCATTGATAAACAAGCATGATCTTTTCTACTTAGAGCTTCTTCAACCATGTTGGCCTTACTGGTGTGATAGTGGATTGACCAGTCATAATACTTAATGAGATCTATCCAAGTTCTCTTAAAAAATTTATGCTCTTTTTTGTGAATATATAATTGAGACACTTATGGTTAGTACATATCTCAAACATTTCCCAATAGAGATAATGCCTCCATATTTTCAATGAAAATATCACAACCTCCAACTCCAGATCATGCGTGGGATAGTTTTGATCATGTATTTCTAGTTTCTTTGGGTAGTAGGATATCACTTAACCATTTTTCATTAGCCCACATCCTAATCACTTCGTATAAGAATCTCTAAATATTACAAACTGTTCTCCACTTCCTGGGATTGTGAGTATTGGTGCAATGATATACCTCTTTTTCAACTTCTTCAAACAGTCATCAAATTCCTATTCCCAGAAAAACATTACTCCCTTTCATTTTATCCTGGTCATTGGGTTTGGAAATAATTTAAATTTCTTCCAAAATCATTGATAATACCCACCTAGACTGAGAAAACTACTGATACCCATTACAGAAAATGTCCCGAGCCACTCTTCAATTTCTATTGTCTTGGAAGGGTCCACAAATATACCTTTTTTCGTGATATCATAGCCCAAGAATGATATTTCTTCCATCCATGACATACATTTACTATAATTTTTGTACCACGTCCCCCAACACAAGGCATTAATACAATATTTAAATTATCCTCATGTTCCTCCTTGCTCTTGGAGTATATTATAATATCGTTAATAAAGACTACCACATATCAGTTGAGATATCCACTAATGAATTCATTAATTAAATCCATAAAAATTTCTAGATAAGTAGTGTGTGCGATGGTCATCACTATGAACTCATTGTTTCCAGAACTCTTTGGAAAGGCAGTCTTGGGAATACCTTCCTTTCTCATCTTTTAGGGTGATATCATGACCGAAGGTACACCATAAAGAAATAACTAGCCCCACAATGATGATCTAAGAAGTTCTCTATCCATGGAATGGGATAATTCATCATTATCGTTATATTATTTATAAAATTATATTCAATGAAAAAGGGAATTGATCCATCTATATTATAGACTAATAGGACAGACTAACCCCAAAGTGATGCACTAGGGAATAGAAAACCCTCCTCCAGATTCTCTTGTAACAACTTTTTTCAGCTCTTTCAGCTCTATGGTGGCCATTATATAAGTTTTCTTTGATATAGTCTGAGATATAGTGATAATTTTAATTTATAACTCAAAATCTCAGTCCGCAGGAAGACCGAACAACTCTTCAAGGAAAAAATTTGTGTAACCTCTCACAATGGCCATGTCATCAAGCATGATTCTCTCCATCATCTCAATAATTTGAGCTATATATTATTGATCATAAGGAAAAAATATCCACCCCTAATATGAATATTCTAATGTAGATTTATCTTCCTTCGTACATGTTAAATTAATTAGAGGATGCTTTGGAATGTGAAGAATGATCTACCTTTTCAGACCGTTGATGGTTGATTTGTATAAAGATATCCAATCAATGCCCATGATAGTATCAAACTCAACTAAAGGAAGTAGGACAAGAATTTGTGGGAGGATCAGTACACAATCATTAACTAGGTAGGAGTTATATACCATGGATGCAATTATTTACCCATTATTTTTTCTCATATACAACTTTTCCTCTAAATTTTGAAGTGGTGTTTGAATTGTTCTACTATACTTACATGATACGAAAGAATGTGTTGAACCATAATCAAATATTTAGTTAATTATTATTGAATGAATAACTAGTTTACCTATCACCACATCATTTTCTGTCTCCACTTCATTAGTACTGATAGCATGAGACCTTCATTGATGACTTGTAGGTTTTTGTTGATTTCATCAGAAAAACCATGGCATTGGGAAATTGATTGCCTAATGCACATGCTCCATGAAGATGTAACATAGAACTATAGGCAGAGTGTTTTTATAAACATGAATTTTTTATGCATTATTGAAATTCTTCATATCCGTTTGGTAGATCTTGGCCAGATGACCAAACATTCCTAATTTTATTTAATTCTCCGTTCCCTTCAAATAGTTTTCGGGATGCTTCATGCCACAAATATTACAAGGGGAAAAGTCAATCTTGATTCCATCATGGGTTTTGAATGTTGAACTACCCATGTTGTTGTCCATTTTTTACTTCTTTCTAATTAGACTAGAAGACCATGGAGAGTCTCCAATATCAATCTCAACCTTGTGGTCCCAACATAAAATCTCCATATAACATTCAATCTCTTGAATCGCAAATGCTTTTCGTAGATTTGGATTTACTGTGATAAAGAAGTGATACAACTTGATTTCATTATTCAAGGCAAAGTAATATTTTGACATTTCTAGCCGTGTATTGCTTTCTTCAAATTCCATGATATACTCATATTCCTTCTACATGAGTATGAGGAACTTTGTTTCCATTTTGAGAAGGACGGTTTTATGAAAATATTTGTTAAAAAACATCCTCTTTAATTCATCCCAATCCATGGAATCAATTTCCAATTGGGGCATTGTATTCTTGATCAGTGTCTACCACTGATAAGTTTCCCCATCAATACAATAGTCTGCCAGTACAAATTTCAATTCTTTTAAGAAATTGGTGACTAAGTATATATTTTAAATGGATTAAATCCATTGTTCCATGGGGTGGGGTTCAAAAAATCCACTAAAAATCAGAGGCCTATTCAGTATGAAGGATTCTATTACCACATTCTCTTTCCTTGTAGGAGGAGGGAATTATTCATGATTCATGTTGTTATTCATAACATGATCCATCTGATAATGTACCATAATGAAATATTGAGCACCCTTTCCCATCATATCATGCATATCATTAGGGAAATCTTTTCATTTCCTATTGCATTTATTTTTTGATAGTGTTTTTTAATTTTTTGCATAATCTATGAAAATGAACATATAATTAGAGGGACTGAAAATGTGTATATTGAGAATAAAAATGAATCATTGAACATAAAGTACAAATATATAAAGGATAAGTATATCATAACTCATGATTCCATATGTTTCATAGTAGGTTATCCTAGATCTATTCCATATCTTATATTCTTATGGGTTTTTTATAACAACCATTTCTACCAAGTTCATGAATTACCAGGACATATCCCTTGGGTGGGTAAATAACAAGAGTGAAGCAAGGCTAGTTGTTGTGTACCATGATACCCTGGTCTAGCATGGAACTCCTTTTTGGAGATTTCACACTTAGGTACATCTGTTCCAGAGCCACCTCTACCTATTTTATTCCATTAATGGATGTATTTTCTTGATAAACCACTTACGATATACATACCAAAATTTATGGATGTTTTCTTTTATTAGTCTCATCGTAAAGGTTATCACTATAGTTCACTATTCCTAATAACCAAAAATAACTAGACAACCCTATGATACAAACTACAACGCCCCTATCCTTTTACACATATCATTACATTATTTTGAACATAATTATTCACCATTATACAGGCCAATGATCGGTATGTCTAGTGTCTTGGAGGGCTAGGTACATAAAAAATTAAGCATGGGACTAAAAACATTTATTTATTTAATATACATAAAATGATCCTAAATTATTTTAAGCCCTTACCTATGTATATGGTGCCCTGGGGAACACATGAAAAAAGGGATGAGCTAAAATGGTTAGTAAAGTAATTAATATAATAATATTAATTATGAACATGATCAAGGGGGAAGCCATTAGGATATCAAAATCATAGAACATTTGAAATCATAACATATAAATATGGGATCATATAAACAGAGGATCATCTAAATATAGAATCATATAAATTTTTTAGAATCACAAAACATGTCTTTATTAATAGTCATGGATAACCATCAATCAAGTTTCACATTGTATTAGGGGTCATGGATAACTTCCAATCTCATTTCCCATTGTAGTATGAGGCATGCTTAATTGCAAATCCTGTTTCACATCGCATCTCAGGAGAGAAAACTATTCCCAATGCACTAAAGTGCTATCGGGATGTACCCATATAAATATTTTCATGTATATACATTATACATAAATAATCATACATATTCAACCATACATAAACATAAAGGTACCCATGGAAAGAATTGGGTACCAAAATCATTACATAAAGCATAACTAATGGGAGTATCATGAAAGTGTTCCTGAAATAAAGGGATTAGAGAATACAAATTCGTTTATAAGGTAAAATAGGAATATAAAAATTTATGTTATGTAAACGTAAGTTATAACATATAAGAAATGTTTTTTATAAACATTAGCATAAATACATTTTTGTGTGGTTTCATAGAAAATACTGTAGAGATTTTAAAATAGATAGGATGAAAATCATTAATATAAATCAATAATTGAACCTAGAAAGTTTATTAATATTAATAATGATATTATATTGATAATGGGTGCTTAAAAAAGAGAATAGAGTGAACATGAAATCATGTAAGAATTCAGGATGTTCCCTTATATAGGTTAGCTTGTTGGAAATAAGTAAAGAGGGAAACCCAAAAAAAACATGTATATTCCTAGAAGGAGAATGAGGGAGGGATCGCGAAACATGTGTATTGACAATATTAAAAAAAATTATAAGTTTTTCATAAAATGACAAGAAAACTTCTTTTGGGTAAAAAGAAATATAGATCAACCAAAAAAAATAATGGTTGTTTAGGTAGAATCCCTTACCTTAAGTCTGAAGGGGTTCTCCACTTGATATTAATGACCTAAATAATAAAATAATCTTCAATAAATAATAATTATAGAGCCTATTATATATAAAAATGACTTCATTAAATTATTTTTGAGATCATTCATATTTTTTGATTGGTTACAAGGTTCAATTTCACTGTTCGGGACTGTTAGTTTCCATTCTTCTAATGATCTGTTAAGTTATTTTCATGCTCAAAGAATCATGTAAAATTGATATGGTTGTATAGTATATAGTTATATGTTAATATCAAAAATAAAGTTCGTTATATGATTGTAGATACAATTTGGTAACTTGGAATGAAGAAGAATCAGTATATAAATTATTTAATGATAATCGTTTCGGTTGATTGGCTGTTTTTTACTGCAAGGAACCTGTTTGGTTATATAAATATAAACACTTTTGTAAAAAAGATTATATAACCTTACATGAGGGATAATAAATATATTATTTTCTTTTTAAACCATGATAATTTTTTCATGACCATAATTGAAGATGATAACTATAATTGAAAACTATTCATCCTTGAATGTTGTAAATTAGCACATCTCGGAAGGTATATTCATTTTATTATAAAAAACAAAAGTTGAGGTGATGAAGAAATATTACATTATCATGACCAAATTAAATTAAATGTATGTTACTGGAGTAATCTCAACATTAGGATAAAAGTGATTGGGAATGAAAAATGAATGATATAAACATTGAAATGAATGAAAATATTAGAGAACCCTTATTAAATTTTGGTATCCTAACAGCATCACTTAAAATATCATAAAATATTTTGAAGAGAGAAAAAATTTCATCTAAATATATTGAAATAAAATTTATAGTAATTAGGATACATAAAATCAGTACCAATCATATAAAAATGGAATTTCAAGAGATAACATAAATGGAGTGTTCACAAAAATAGGAGGGCGAAAGGTTCCCTTACCTATTATAGTAACACCTAGTACCAGAAGGCTGGGAAGATGGAGGCTTGATGACACCTTGGAAGGAATTATAGGGAAGTAAAAGCATCATATATTTGAAGATGATGTATTTTTAATGAATGAAAGCGAATGGATGAGTGGGTATTTATAGTTATTGAGAGGTAATTTATTTAGTAATTATAAAAGACACATCATTAGTGGTTTCTGTAAAACCATGGGCTTTCCCATGGTATTTTCCAATGGTATTATCCATTTGGGACACTTAATACCATATTTTCCTATATATTAGTCTTCTAGTTATTATTATTAATTATTACCTAATTATGATTTCATCGAATATACCAAAAACTCAAAACTATATTTTTACTATTCAACAAATATTCATGTATTATAGAAAAATCCCAAAAATTCACACTAACCATTTTTTGACGTGTATAATTCAAAAATGAAATATATTTTTTAAAAATAAATATCTTTATATTTATACTTCTATTTTTAAAGCATCTTATAACTATAAGACAATAAAGTAACAATTTATGATTACATTTTATAAACATAGTTTTCCATTTTAAATTATTAAATTGATAACAGATTTTTAAATAAAATATTTTTGACATAGACAAATACCAATTATTATATTATGATCGTTTCATCTCATTTGAGAGATCTAAATTGAATTTATACATTCATATGTGATGTTTCTAGTTAATTGTCTAGTTTTCTATTAATTTATACTCATTACTATTCAGAGTGGTATGTTAATATTCATAAGGGTATATTAATATTTATTAAGTTGGGCCTTATCAAAATCCAAATAACATACTAATCACAAATGCAAGTAACTATTTTTCAAAATTCAAAACACATAAGTGAAAAGCTTATGGATAATGGTTGAATAGTACTATGTAGTTCATTTTGTTGTGAATTCATGTTACTAGATGACATGATTTTATGAATGGATTATCCATTGGTAAATAATTGGATCATTACAAGTTAGACATAAGAAATTATTATTCTCTAATAAGATGTGTTTACCATCCTGGTTTCATTAAATATTTAATGGTTAATGGAATGAATTAAGGACTTGAGAACTCATTAAAAGAGCTTCAATCATGTAAAATTAATATTAGACATTCATTTCTAATTGTAAGGGATGGCATGATAATATATTGAAGGAAAAACAGATTTTGAGATTATGTTAATGACATTGATGTTAATAAAGTATGTTTTCATTATCTATTGCTTATCTACATGTGACAAAATCCATCAACTAGAGAAAAATGTTTTATGGATAAAAATGTTATCCATTTACTTTAATTTCTGAGAAATCAATTTTATCATAACAGATCTCTTGATTTAAGGTTTTGTGATGGTAAAATTTATAATTTCAATGTTATTTATCACTCTCCATTAGAACATGATAGATATATTTCCCATCCATGTACATGTTATCAATTATCATTAATTATTCCTTACAATAAATCCTAGATCATTTTTTGACCTTTTCATTTTTCATTTATAGCTTATTAAGATGATATCTTATTAACCCTATTTCTGATGTGGGATTCAAAAAAAAGAATTTTGAAGTATCGAAGATTTTTTTTCAAAGCACAATTTCAAATTGTGAGGGCACATATTTTTATTGGAGGGGAAAATTTAACACCCCAATACATCATGGTATGTATCGTTTTTATATTATTTTTTTCAACAACATACGTTTCAAACAATACTATGCTTAAACAATCAAGGATATATGAATAAATATCATTATTTTAAAATATATATTATAACCAAAACGTTATATTGGAGTGAATGAATAGCATTACTAGATTTATGAAATTTATATATTATATAAATGTTTTTAAAATCATTCAAATTATTTTATAGGCATAATATAATATTTAATAATATTTTATGAATTAACAGCATATATTTTAGTTAAAGTAGTTTTACAAACATTTAATGTTGCACTTATTTTTAAACCAAGTATTGACACATTTATAAATTCCATAAATAAATATAAAGTTAACATTTTATAATCTTAATTTCCAAATTATCTTAGGGAAATATTTTCATATTATTTTCAGAAATAATTATTTTATTGTGAATAGTGAAAAATAATAATTTTTTTATTACAAAATCAATTTAATTATATTAAATGTAAGTTTATTCTTTTAATTAGATCTCACATATATAAATTTATTTAAAATTTTGGTATTTAATAAATTAAAATATAATATATTTATATAATGGAATATGTCAATAGTTTTTTAAAAAAGGTTAAATTAGGGGTGGGTATTTTTGTGAGATGTAAATGTTTATTCAATGTTTTACAATGAATTTCATAATTATTAAAATTTATTTCTAAAAAATTGATTCGAAAAAAAAATCTCTTAAAATTATAAAATAATTTAATGAGATCATAATTAAATTTTCAATGTGCCAGAAAATAAATTATAATATTAAAATCTGTATTTTCCAAATAAATAATGACTTTATTTGAAAATTTAATTTCACATATTTTTAAAATTATTTTCATAAAATGGAGAACATTTTGGAATTATATCTTTTGAAAAACTGTTATGTTGAATCTTTGAAATGTTTCTAAAATGGTAAGTTTTTTTGTTAATAGTTAAAAATGATAATTTATTGTATTTAACAAATACAAGAATTTTTGGGTAATAGATGACGTATGGATGATGAATGTACATAATCTATAGAACGAATTCATTATTATAATATATATATTGATAATTTTTATACTATTTTTTATTATGAGAGAAAATAATAATCTAATGAGGAAAATAATGAACAAACTGCACACCCCACCACTATAAATACCATCCCTCACCACCCCTACTCCTCACACCTCCAAAGCCTCGAATCATGTCCTAATACTATCCATAACACTTTGAAATATATTCCATGAAATCCAGTGTTTTTTGACTCTCCCAAAATTCAATTTCCTTATTCTATAAGGGGTACCCAAGGAGAAGAATTCAATTAGTAAAACATCATTTCATTCATTTTTTAAATAAATTTCATTTAATATTATTTACACACATCCATATAATGGAGTAAAATGATAACATTATTATATTTTATAAAATTTAATGTTATTATGATTATGTTATATCTAACAATAAATTATTTTCTCTTCCCCTTTTATTTTATAAATGAAAACATCGTGCCTAAGGTGTCGATTTACCACCTTCGTGGATAATGGGTTTTTGTTTTTCAATTAGGCCTTCAAGGATGGTAGTAAAACAATTTTTAAGGTTGAAATAAACTAAAATATATGTATTATAACATATTTAATGTTCTGAATGATGTTAATATACATAATTTTAATTAATTTAACAAACCTAGTGTGTGATGACAAAAAATACCAAACTAATAAAATCAGTAATGTTTACCGTTTTATCTATTGAATCACACCCATATATAAAAAAAAGAAACATAAGATAATTTAAAATTATTTATTTTTATTTATAATCTATAAATTCAATTATGGGAAAATCTTTTTATTTTACATGATCATTCATATATTTATACAAGTGAACAGATACTCAAAACAAAAAAAGGCTCTCGAATAATAAAATTGAATCTTATAACAAATTAAAATCCATAAATTAACTGAATAAAAAAATAAAAAATAAATAAAATGTTAAATAGGTCATGAATTTAATTATTAATTAATATAATTTCATTACCTAATACATTATGTGGATGTTCAGAACACTTTCAATCATAATGTAAGACTGTTTCCCATCTCAATATTATTTCTACGAGAATTCAATTATTCACCACTTATTTCATGTTTTTGGGTTATGTATAATTCTATTTAATATATAATATTATTAACATCTTTAAATTCATGGTAATAAGTGTTCCATTTTATTATTATTAATTTTCAGATATACTATTCAATTGATTACAATGTGGCTAGGTATACTCCCTAAACATCCATTTTTCAATTGGGTTATTAAATTTATATGTTTTCCCCAATTAAAATCATTATAATTATTATTTACCCCAACCATATTCTTTATTTATGTTCCCAATATAAGTATTTAGATCTATTATTCTTTATTTTAGGTGTAAATAATTTCTTTATAAGATTATAATTTCAATTCCTCCTAATAAAAAATCCATATTAAATGGATCATCCCCCTTTCATACACATTTTCAAGTAAAATACATAATCTATTCTAATGAAAAAATTATAAAATATTTATTTTTTCAATGAAAGTCTATCTTTGTTCATTTTTTGGTTATATGAAAAAAATTATGACTTTTTCCTCTTTAAAGACTCATTAATATTTTCACTTAAACTGCACTGGTGTGCCTCATTTATAATGATTCTTATACTATATTTTTACACGTTTTCACTTATGTTTAAAATTTTCAGTTTTAATTTTTTATTTATATTTCTCAAATATAATTTTATTTCCTTTTCTTTTCTGGAAGATTGATGTTTAAAATTATATTTTTATGAAAAATACATATGATTTTCCAAAATAAATTTATTATTCAAATGTCAAAGGGTATATATCTCATGAATTTTTTAATGATTTTATATGAGTATTTTCATCTATTTCAATACCCTCGGTTGAATATTATTCTTCTTTTTTTATATAATATATTATGTTATCATCTACCATATTTTAGTTAATGGTTTATAAATATATTTAGAGATGTGATATATGAAATTTTCAACAATTTAAGGATTGATTTATATATATATATTTAATGAATATTAAATGATTTAATATTAGATATGTTTCTAATTTTTATTTTTTATGTAGGACTAGAATTTGGATCATATTATGTAAAACATGGTAGCATAGGAATGAAGTGACTTCACACTGTGAGGAAAGCTGGCAGTGCAACACAATAATTTTTTGGACATTCATGGAGCACTTCAAGAGGAACAAAACAGAATAATTATGATGATACATATGTTATGGATCTTGGAGATGAAGATAAATTTTTTTTAATACATTACAGGACATGATAAATTGCTTCATGTTACGCATCATGTAAAAAATTACATGATGTAAAATTTCCCATGTATGCCTTTAAAAAACATTGATTTCATCATATATTTCACCATTGGGGTGGCCGTTTGACCTATAGATGAAATTAAAGTCCATTTATATCTCTATAAGTTTCTTGATTATGATCTTCTTTCTTATAAATCGTATTTATGTAAATGTGACTCAGGATTCAATTCCAGTTAGAGATGATCAACTACCTAGAGGCTGCAGTAGGGTTTCGACTCTGATTTCTTCACTGATAGGTTTCATTTTGGTTGTAATTTTCATTAATTGATGTAATTACTGGATGCCATCTAACAAATTTACTATATATAATTTTATTCATTCTACTTTTCTTTCACTCCAATATTTTCTCTTCCCTATGGTTTTGGGTTTAATGATCATTGGTGATCACCCAATGATGGTTGGATAATACCCATAGGGGAGAGTGGAATTAGTTTAAGGGGAGAAAACAATAATTTTTTAATTTACATTCAATAATAAATATTATTGAATTAAAAAGTATCATATTGTTCTTTCAAACCTATTTTATTTATAATTAATTCATTTACCATATGGCTCTTGTAATGAACAAATACTAACATGATTGAGATGATTTATTCAGGGCCACTGAATGGAAGTAATCTTTCTCATTGGAAAATATGAACTTATTGAATTTTATATATTTTTTATTCATCTATTGATGTATAATTTTAATTATGGGGTAGTTTGGTATAGAATGACCATTTCATATTTTGATCAATATTTTGGTTGCACAAATTTTTGATATAATTGTATTCCATGTGATGTTAAATCACTATATTTAGCAATACCCTCCCTATGAATTCGTTCCCCTATATTTTTTTTCACTAAATAATTTTATTAATTATAATTTCATCATTATTTTACAAAAATAAATCATTAATTGGTATGAAACAACTGTTACGTGAGTGTTTTCATCACTGCGTTCCACAGTCTTTGTAGGGATCAACCCTGTACATCCGCTATGCTGCACCATTGTATCTATTATTGTTTGAGTTAATATAAATTTATAATCTCATCCATGACTAGATAAAATCTCTCCATTTATGAAACACCAAATTTTGGCACCATTTTCGGGGATTAGTAGAGGGTTTCATATGAATCAATACTTATCGTTTAATTAAAATATTTTTCTTATGCCAATTTTGTTTGCTGATTTTATTATAGGGCATTACATTTTCATTCATTTTTTAATTATTAATATTTTCTAATATTACAAGCCTCATAGTGCTTGGAGCTATTTAGGATGGATTACTAGTCATATCAATCTTATGCAACACTAACATCAGAACACATTGAATATCCTAAGTATCAAAATAGATGGGAAGCACTAAATTCAGAAGGGTGGAAAAATATGACGACATTTGTAAGGATTCATATTCTGATGATTTTTTTGATTTCAGTCCCCCACATTGGTATGAATATTAATAACAAAAAAATGGAGGATCCCCCAACTATCAAGGCTACCATGGAAATTTTTGGGCCGAGCAGTACTCTCATGACAACTCTTACATTCATAAAATTCAAGAGCAACATCCTAATGAAAGTGTTACTGAATTGCTCATTCTGTATAGTGATATGATAGATAAGATTATATTTTATAACTAGTACAATCTCATGAAGCACAGAGACTTAAATTATAACCTTGATCAAATAATTTCAAATTATAATTCTCTTGGAGTAGTTTTCCAATAGTTTCTAATTAAAATATATGATAGTTTGAAGATAAATAATTTTAATTGGATGAAGTTCAAGCTATTTATATAATGGAAACTCAAGAATATTAAATCCCTGATGGCCATCCATCCATAATCCTTATTATTATATCTCAGATGATATACCTGCCACATTTCTCACATAGTACAATTAAGTTTTTCATATTAGGATGGATGAAAATGATGTAAAACACAAAGAACCGAGAGAAATGACTACTCAAAATGATCAAGTTATTTCAAATTTTAAATTAAGGGTAAATTATATAACCTTAAATTATAATTGTGTGATTGAGTGTCATTAAGATGACTACATGGAAGTGAAGATTTAGGATGTTCAACATGTTAATGAAATAAATGAAAAAAAAGGATAAGGATACCAAGGAATAATCCTTGGAACATGATGAGATGTCTCAAAGTAAAAAACATTGGTTTTTAAAAGATTTACAATAAAAAGACGAATACCTTATACAAATATAAAAAAACAACAAGAAATACAGGATTACCTATTGAATCATTGAGTAAATTAGGAAAAAAATTTTAGGGAAATTTTTTATTGGATGATAGATGAGGGAGAAGAGTATTAGGTTGATTTAATACAATCTATATATATATTGGAATAAGTTGAGTAATAGAAAAATGATAAGGTGTCCAATGATGTAAATGGTAGTGAATTTATAGAGGAAGATGAAAAATTAAATGAAGAGGAAAATTAATAGGCATTCCCCAACCTCATTGATATTTTGGAGACTAAATATGAATTGGACACCATACTGAACATGCCAGAAGAAAAAAGCATACCATTGATGATTTCATTAATGAAATAAAATTCAAGAATAATCTAAAATATGATGATTTACTAACCACATTATAGAGGGTATTTTTTAAGATCCTATGATAGTTGAAGAAGAATATGATAAAGCAGTCCAAGTGTCGACAAACTACAAAATATGGAAAGATTTAAACATCATATCATATCAATTACATTTGTAGTCAAATTAAATCTCACCCCTAGTCATAATAAAAAAATGATGAGGAGGCGACAGACCATTCCAAATTATAAATAGAGCCATATGTGGATAAATCTAATATTCTTTGCTCTATACCATGTTACATTAACTTAACAAATTTAAAAGGTCAATCTAAATGACCAGAAAAAGTCCATCTATTAGGAAGCAAAAAAAATTTAAAATTTAATTTATTGGACATAAATTTAATTTATTCGTTTACATAAATATCCCCATAGTTGGCATTGTTACCATCATGGAAAAAATATTTTAAATTTTAAATTCCATATACTTTAATTATTTATTTTAATTTACCGGACCCTATAAGAAAGATGTGATAATAAATTGAATAGCTGATAAGATGAATAGTTCACGTCTTGAAATCAATAAAAGTCATGTAATCACATTCTACGTTGTGGAATTGGTCAGATAGAACATGAGAGAATCAATCAGCAGCATCAATGGAAGGGGATTACTTTTTTTCATTTTTCTAATTTTGCACCCATAGTTTTCACAATTACATGAAAAAATGAACAGAATGGTTTCATGAACATAATTGAATTCGATTCACCCACAAAAAAATTTCATTTTTCGTACACTCACAGATATGGAAGACATCATAACTATAGAGAAATATATTGAAATGTCAAAAACTATTAAAATTACTATAAAATGATAACATATAAATGGAATATTTTAAATAAACATTATTACCTTTATTTGGAATTACATGAAAATTATTACTGATATGATTTCAATTCATGAACTTGATTTCCAGAAACATTTTTTGATTAAACAAATTTTCCATGTTGATGACATTAACTAGTTAAATTATATTCTATTCCCATTTCCAATAGGATTTTGGAACAAATTTTTCATATTTTTCTAATAATATTTATTGATTGAAACATGGGGTGTGTAAAATAACTATAACTTTCATTATTATCTTGACGAAAGTAGGACTGAACATATTCACTTTTGAAATTATTCATGATATTTTTCAGATGAGCCCTTTTATCTTGATTCCCACCTGCAGAATGATTTTTCATAATCATGCAGAAGACATGGATGACTTTGTTTGGATTGAGAACCAATACAAGACATTATTTCATTTCCTACCCAAGTCTTTGTATTTTTTCACGATATTCAATGGAATGTGATTGGGTGATAATTTTTTCATGGGTGATATGAGATATAGTTCTCGAGAAGTTAATAAAGTGTATTTCTATAGGATTTTTCAAAAGGTTCATATTTACATTTATTATATTACATTTTATATTCCTATTATTATATAAAAGAATAAAATGATAAGAAAAAAAGGATAGTTTTTTAGATAGGTCAAAAATCACTATATTCAGACTGATGGTCTCAAAATCATGTGTGGTTTGATCGTGGATGTGAGAATCATCCTAGGGAAGCATCCAAGAAATAAATAAAATTATAAAATGGAATGTGAATTGAATGAATAAAAATACACCATTTCAAAAAAGATGATTTTTATCTTATGTGGTGAGCTAGTTGAGGTGATATTTCTTCCAATCCTGAAAATATCAAAAATATAGAATGAATGAAAAAAATAACATTTGGTTATTTTTCGTTACAATTAATTTTTTCATAATTCATAACTATATTATTGGTGGGTTGTGTTAGAAGACATTACGATTTGTTGATGAGCATTTCATTGAGCTTGTCTTTTGAATATAATGAATTATACATTATAGTTTACCCTCATCAATGATCATTACAAGATTTTCAATATTAATGACTTCCAATCATCATCCACAAACTCATTTGATCCTTATTTTAAATCCCTCAAGATTAATTGTGATATGTCTTTTACTATGTGAACAAATTATATTCAGTATAGTCATATGTTAATGAGCATCTACATGACGTATGATCATAACTTCATTAAAAAGTTACATTGAGTTTTGAGGGAAAACATTAATGGGGAGGTAAATTATAAATGGCAAGGGAGTGGATGAAATATGGAATAAATGTGTTTGAAAAGGAATAAATTTAATAAATTGATCATTATAAAGGAATCCTAAATTTTGTATTCTTCATTAGCTTTGTTTTTTAACTATATATAGTTATAACTTGTTTTTATGAGCACAAAAAATTTAAAATTTCCTTATTGAGGTATGGAATAATAGTGATTTGATTTTGTGGTTTTTTATGAGGATGAGAAAAGTTTTATGTGTAGCGTTATTTTATATATGTATTTTGAATCTATTTATTGATGTGTTTATATATATATATATATATTCATTGAATATTAATTTATTTAATATTATATCTATTATTAGTAATGATGTTTTGTGTAGGACCAACATTTGAATCTTATAACAGAAAACATGGTAGTTTAGCTCGTGGTGGAACACAGAATTTTTGAGGATGATCATGGTGTACATCAGAAGGAATAATACTGAAGAAGTAGGAAAAAATAGAGGCCTCAATAGATGTTGTTGAGTATTCCCATTGGTAATATTATTACATGATAGGAAAATAAATTCATGTTACACGACATTTAAAACACTGCGTGATTTAAAATTTCACGATAAGACTCTAAAAAAAATACTGATTTCAAACTATCTTTAACTTTAGAGGTAGCTGTTTGACATGTAGTAGCCATTAAAGGACATTTTTTTAATATAGGTGTCACAATAAGAATTAATAGTTTATAAATATGATAATTGTGTTTATGATTTGTGATTCTATTGTAGTTGGAGAAGATCAACTACAAAGAGGATGTCGTAGTGTTCCATCCCTGATTTCTTCATTAATAGGTTTTCTATCTTTTTTGATTTTCTTTATATGATGTAATCATTAGATACCATCATGTCAAATTCCAATCTATATTTTTATTCATTCTCCTACTCATTCACTATCAAATTTTCAGTCCCCAATGGTTTTGGGTTTAATCATCATTAATAATCACCCAACCGTGGTTGGAAAAAACCCATAGGGGAGAGTTAAATCCTTTAAAAAGTGTTCATACTATAATTGTTAGATTTTCATTCACTAAAAAATATTATACTAATCAAAATTATTATGTTCTTCCAACACACCTATTTTATTAATCATTAATCTGTTGACCAGATTCCATCAGCAATGAATGAACACTAACATGATTCAGATGATTTATTCATGTCCATTGAAAGGAATTACTGATCTTATCTTTTAAATCTGAACATAATTCACTATATCAATTTTCATTTATCTAACAGTGATAAATTGTAATTTTTAGATAGTTTTGTTGGAAATGATAATTTATTTTCTTGAAATAGTTTTTTAGTTGGGAAACTATTTGATATAAATGTTTTCCCAGTGAATTTGAATTATTTTATTCAGAAATACCATCCTTGGAAACTAGATCCCAAAAGTTCTATTTATCTATTTAAATCCATTTATTTTAATTTCATCATATGTTTATTAAAATAAATTGATAATAGGTATGACCCAAGCTTTATTCTAGACTTGTCATCACTGCATTCCCCTCTCTCTCTGGGATCGTCCCCATACTTTTTATATATTGTGCCATAGTAACTAGTATAGTTCGGATTAATATAAATTTTAAAATTGATCCATACCAAGGGATATTAAAATTGTATCTTGGTTCATTAGGATGTACTATCTTGAAATAATTCTCCCTATTTTTCTAGATTATTTTTGATTATGTGTATTAATTGGGGAAATCATTTAAATTTAATATACTAGTTTCAATTTGGATGTATATGTTGATTATATTTTAACCCATTCATATGTTGAATTAATTGGACATGGAAGGTTTTTCGTGGGGTCTACTATATCTCATTGATACCCTGATAAGTATCATGAGACAAACTAGATCTGGTTTTTACCAATTTATGTATGGTGTCTTGGTCGATGCCTTGATGGTATGTTTATGATGCCTAGTATTATGCATTATCACATTAGGATATTAGTAATTGATAATACATAAAATTATTCAACAAGTATAATATCCATGGTTATGTTTCAGTATAATGTTATTATTTATTTGGTATTATTTATTCATCTTTCATTTCATGCTAATTATATGGAAAATTATATTCTAATTTCTTGTGTATTAGTTATTCACGTTGCCTTCTAGTATATATTTATGATATCCTTCACTGTTTTGATCACCCATACTGAGCATCTGAGATGACCCCATTCATATTTTTTATTTTCACCCATGATGTGATTACTACAATAATAAATCACTTTTGGGGATAATGTTGGTGGTTATTGATGTTTCCAATAGATTTGGTATATTTTTTCCTCTCAATTTCTAATGTAAAACTTATTTTTGTATCAACTTTTAAAAATATAAAAAACAATTTAGTCCTTCAGGATGTTAATTCCTTTTTTATTATTCCAAGGTAATAATGAAAGGCACTCACACCGGTCTACTAGGGCCATGGTCTTTATATTGGATGTCATGAATATTGGTGATTTTCATTCTCAATAGTTCTTGGTTGACTTTATAGAGTAGTTGGTTAATTCCTTATATAAACTCTATTATAACTCCCTTTATGGACTTGTAAAAAACATCTAGTTTAACGTTATTATGGATATTATATTGTATATAGATAATGAATAGTATTATATTATGATTCATCATCCTAAGGGACATAATTTTAAACACAATCATGGTGGGGGATTTTTTATAGATAATGATAGAAAGGAATTGAGGTGACCCAAGCATAACATAAAAAAATATTACATCATTTTTAGTCACAATAATACAAACAAAAATCCCATAAATATTTGGTAGATTTGGAATATTTTTCATGTACTTTATTTAACATCCCTTTCAAATTTCTTCTCTCATAGAACCCTTCTTATCCAAATTCTACAAAAAATAATTCTTCATAACCATAAAAAATGGAAATAAAAATAAGTTTGAGTTCAGATGCTCAGTAAGGGTAAACATGGGACATGTCAATCAATGATTTTATGAAATAAATAAACAAGAATAATTTAAAATAGCACGATCATAACTTATGATGTTCACTCCCAATCAGCCATAGATCATAAATTAAGATTTCTGACATAATGAATTACCATATCAAAAGACATTATTCTTAAGATTGAGGATTCGTCATTAAAAAATAATATTCATTAGATTATATCACTATATTATGAAAATTACATATGAATATTGGCTCTATAATAATCACAAAAATAATTTCATTATCCAAGACTCACCTCCATGACCATTTTCACATAGTGAATAATATCCCATATTGAATGAGGTTCACTTCACAACCTATTTAAATTATAAGGACGGGTTCACTAACAAACATATTTCATATTATACCATGATATTTAAATCAATTAATAGGTTATTATAGGTCAATATAATTCAACTCCCATGTTTTACATAATGAAAACCATATATTTGTGTGCTACAATAAGATGAAAATAGCCATTATTCTATTATATTAAATTTACCCGTAGAAAGAAATGAGTTTCATGAAAATAAACATAAAACATGAAGATAATAAGAAATTTATAGAAATTATTTGGATTGTATCATAATTTTATATCACCAGTGAATCATAAAAATCATCAAAGCTTCTAGACTTAGATAAAAAATACCGTTAAAACCACATACAAAACATAACTTTAAAACTTGTGAGCAATATCATTTTCTTTTGAAAATAAAATAAAATAAAAATATCAATATTTTTTAATTATTTAAATTTAATAAAAATAACCAATTAATATTGTAATATAATCTTCAAAAAATTTATTTGATATTGTAATGATAATTTTTGTGAAATTTTTAGACAACTAATTCCTTTTACATATTTTGGTCAAAATTCCTCAACTCGGAAAATAAGAAAAAGATTAATTCTAAAACATTGAAAATAATGTTAAATAATATTTAAAATGGAATTAACATTATTTTATAACAAAAAATAATACACTTGGAAACAATTTAAATGACAATGATGTATAATAAAATGTTATCTCAAATAATGGAAATAATCTAGGAATTTATAAAGAAAATATTCTTGATAATTTTAAATAAAAAATATAGGGGACAGAACAAAAAATATAAATACCCCCAAGATAAATATAGTATAATAAAATATTTCGGTTTTAATAGATTAAGTGGATATAATTTCCCCAATGGAGATTATAACATAAAAAATCAGTATTAATCATGAGATTGCAACGTAAACCCTCAGCTCAAGTCTCAAATATTTTCATACATGCTATTAAGTTATTTTATAATAAATCTATATTTATTATATATATATATAATAAAAATATTCGTAATTATATTACAATATATCATCCCCATGCAATTTATTAGTTACCCATTGATTAAAATTATTCATTAAAATCATCATTTGGGGTGTTAACTTGTCTATTTCAGAAGCATGTTTTAGTTATAGGGTTCTAGTATATTAAACATGTACCTAGTTTAGTCATCTATAGAATATTAATAATTTTATAAGTATCATATTTATTCATTAAATATACTTTTATAATGACTTATATAACTTGATGATGAAAAATTATTCACATCACATTATGGAGACATCAGTCTGTATGTACGCATGAGTTATATTTTCATATTACAATGACTAAAAAAATAAATAATAAATAATAATATATATTTAATGTAACATAATAATATAATAATTATTATAAATATTCAATAATTATATCTATATATCTAATTGAATGTGGATCACCTGAAAACAAAATTACATCTCTTTTTTGTGGAGGTATTCTACACGTACACGCGAAAAACATTTTCACTTCTCATTGGATGGAAATGAGGTAGAAAATGGTTGTAACATCAGTAATTTGTTTGATTGTTCATATATGGGAGAAATAATTCCCTTGTGTACTCTATTGATGCCCTTGGTGCTTGTCTTCATCCCGAGAGGATCGGGAATACCTCTTGGGACTTGTCGCAAGCTGGTCTGGGTGACCGGTTCAAGCTCGACATGGACTGGTTCGTGAAAATTGGACTATTCTAGAGAGTTTATACACATACCATAGTGCTCTATTTATGTAATGGACTATTCATCTCTTTTCATAGAGATTTAGGGTTTTTCGCTGATACCGAATAGGGACAAGATGACAAATACAAGATGGATTTTTAGGATGGGATTTTCTATTCCATATGATCAAAGGTGAATTTATTTTGCATGAATATCATTTTAGAGATACTGATATAGGACCTCAACACTGAGGGACACATGAGGGATGCTTAAAATGTGATCTAGGGGGTCTAGCATTGATAAATTAAGATGGTTTATCTAGTAGTAGGAAATGTCTTTTGGAGCTTACACATAGAGAAACATAAACTATATGATATACCTAGACTACTATTTTTTGTTTCAACATTGTTGTAGGACAATACAAAACAGTCCCACTACTACAAAAACAGGCATGGGAAGTGCCACCTTTTATCAGCGATAAGAAAAAAGTGATAATAAAGTTAAATCTTTACTAGTTCTAATTAAAATCACTAATAAATGGTCACATTCCTAGTGCTTCTATAACACCAAAAAATATTTACCTTTATCAGCGCTTTTCTAGTGCTGATATTGGGAATATTTTTCAGCGCTAAAATTTTAGTGCTCATAAAGGGATCCATTATCATTTCTTTTCCAGCGCTTATAAAACCGTGGTCCCATTTAATAAAATAGGGTGCACAGTGACCTTTGTTTATCATGACCTTATGCTCATGCAGGACTGTACCCCTTTGACAACTCCCCTCCCCCTGATATTCTATTTTCAGGCTGATGTGCCGCCGCCGCTGCCACTCTGTCGCCACATCCCTACTCTGCTATCGCTTGCCCTACTCCATATCCTCTGCCTCGTACCCCTTCCATGGATCCCCCTCCCCACACAACCTACTTATCCTCCTCCCTGCTGGACCCTACTCCCCACGAAACCTACATCATGTTTTTGAGATTCCTTTCATCGAGGTTAGATTCTCAACTTCCAGATTTCTCCCCACATACTCATCCATTTCTTTTCGTTCATATTATAATATTCATTATAGTGTAGTTTTATTTGGTCAGATGTTCATGTTTTAGTTGATCAAATTTTGGGATGTGGTGAGTTTGGTTTGAGAGTCTAGGCATGAGTTTGTCCTTAGCTATTGACCTCATTCCTTTATTATCCAGTTCTTCCATTAAATTTATTCCAAAATATTTAGTTTTTGTATTTTCAATGGAATTATATATCTCTCTTTACATTAAAATTCCGATAAAAATATGAATTTTATTGAGTTGGTTAGTGTGTTTGTCCAAACATAAGGATTCTTATGAAAAAAAGTAAGCATACTTCAATTTTACCTAAATGGATGGGAATTTATCTAATCTAAAGGACATTATTTCTGGAAATAATTAATTTATGGTAGGTATTAGTGTTATGTATGGTATTCACAATTAATGGGAGGAGGTTTGAGAGGACGTTTGAGTTTTGGATAGGGATGGTTGATGTGGTCCTTCTCTCTCATGTGTGTGTTTTTTAACACTAATGAATTATTGTTCATCCCTTCCTATGTGTTTGTGATTTTTTATTGAATGCATTTCAGATGTGTCTGTGGATATTAGTTACAAGTTTAGGGAAGGTGATGGTGATTTATTACATATCCTTTAAATTTTCATTATATAATTAATGTTCACTAACCTCAATTTTATATTTCATATGTTAATTTGGGTTACAAAACCAATAATATTCCACAGTAATTTTGGACAAACCTAGGTTATTTTTCTCCCCCCACAAACCCCTTTGTGTATGGAAATGTATATACTATATAAGTTTTCCCATCAAAATGGTATCCTTGTTTTCATTTTAGTTGAGTTTGTTCACTAGTTGTAAGCTGTTTAATGTGGTTATTATATTATGAATGAGGTGACTGGTATGGGTGTTTAAAAGGATGTTTATTGATTTACAAAAGTGTGGGGGTTCTAGAAGTAATGGTAAGGGGTATGGAATGTGTATTGACATTGATGGCCATCACTATCCAGGTTCTATTTATTTCTAAATCATTATTGGAAATTATTAGGCTCTATTTATCATTATTTTTATAAGTGGTACTCTTCTTCTGTATTTGAAAGTCTTGACTTGTGTATTTGAATCATAAATAAAAATATTTCAGATTAAAATTTTATTATATGAATAATTATTTGATGGATGCTAATTCTTTGAAAATAGTGTATGACATTGGAGTGAAAGAGTTCATCATATTTGCAAAGGATCCTTCTCAAATCCTTTGTACATGTTTACTTTGTTGTTATTCTTGACTAATTACTCCAGAAGAGTTAGAAGAACATTTGATATGCCATAGAATATTTCAGAGTTATACATGTGTGAATAAACACAGAGAAAAAGGGAATGTAGCTACTAGCTGGGATAAAAATGTGTTTTTTGGATCATCATGGATTACAAATATCGATAGCGAATAAGACCATATGGAGGATGTGATTACATATGTCAATGATGATGAAGATCGCATTAAAGAAATGACAACTACAATTGAATATTAACACCGGGAATTCACAAAAAAAAATTTAGAAGTTAAAGAGTTGTGTAAGTATGCTATTGTATGCAGGTTTCACTAAATATACATCCTTTCCTACTGTCCAATAGTTGTATAAATTGAATGAAGAAAACGGGTGGAGTGATGTTAGTTTTACAGAAGCACTTGCTCTCTTTAATGGCATAATCCTAGAAGATAATGAGCTCCCATGTCTGACATATGAATCTAAATGAATGATAATCTAGATGGTTATGATTTCTGAATGAATACATGTCTGCCCAAAAAATTGTATAATGTTTCGTATGGAGAACAAATCACTTAAAGAATGCACAATGTGTGGCGCTTCCCGATACAAGAAATATGAATCCACTCCTATGAATGTTGTATGGTTCTTTCCAATCATTCCAAGGTTTAGGTGTCTATGTGGAAGTGAAAAAACAGCAGGATAATTGTCGTGGCATGCAGAGTAAAGAATTAATGATGTGAAATTATGTTACCTGGTTGGATATTCTCAATGGTAGAGAATTAATCATGGGTATCTAGAATTTGGAAATGAGCCGAGAAACCATCATCATGTGTTATCTATATATGGAGTGTATGCTTTGGGTTTTCAATCCACCGCACATAGTTACAGGCCTGTTATGTTGGTAAATTATATCTTTCCAACCTGGTTGGGCATGAAACCAAAATTACCCATGTTATCTATGATTATATCAGGACCAAATCAACCAGGAAATGATATTGATGTTTATTTGGCACTTTTGATCAAGGATTTGATGTTATTGTGGGATTCATGTGTTATGTTGAATGATTCTTATAAAAGGGAATACTTCACTTTGAGAGCAATGTTTTATGGTACGATAAATGTTTTCCCTATTTATGTAAATTTGTCAAGCAATATAATTAACGTAACTCAAGGGTGTCTAATGTGCGAAAAATATATAGAATCAATTAGGTGGAGACATTCATCAAAATCTAAATTTCTTGGACATCATAGATTTCTACCTCATCGGCATATATATCAATTTTAGATGACATCATTCAATGGAAGTTCAGAACAACCCAAAACACCGTCTCCAAAAAAAGGAGATCATATGTTTTAAAATTTAATAGATTTTAATGTTTTTTAATCAATTTTAAAAAATACTTATGAAAATACGTTGGAAGTAGAGATCATTTTTTTTGTTGTCATACTATAATTTTTTGTACGTTAGAGATTTTCATGAAGTGATGCATGTTGAAAAAAATGTATGTGAGAGTGTTATCAAATCATTGCTAAATGGTCCTGAAAAAACAACGTATGGAATTAAGGTAAGGTTGAACATGGATGATAGGATAATACATGAAGAGTTAGATCCCATGAAGGGTGAAAATAAAATGTTTCTTTATCCAGCTGCTTACACTCTTTCCAGGGAAGAGGGATATCAGTTTTTCATCTTCTTCAATGATCTAAAGGATCCAGAGGGGTATTCATCAAATATCAAGAACATTGTGTTAATGAATGAATTGAATTTAAAAGGTTTGAAATTGCATGACTACCATGTTTTGATGAATGATTTAATTCCTATAGTTTTACATTGCATTTTTCCCATGAATGATCATCATACATTAACCAAACCTTGTTTCTTTTTTAAATCAATATGAAGCATTGTATTATACCCAGTAAAATTTTCAGCTATAGAAAGAGAAGTTTTCATCATATTATGTGAAATTGAAATGTTATTTACACTATAATTCATTGATATGATGTTTCATTTGGTGGTTCACACGGTGAGAGAAAATTGACTATGTTGTCTTATACACTATTTATGGATGTACTCCATTGAACGATATATAATTATTTTGAATGTGTGTGACAAAAATCGATGTTAGCCAAAGGTTTGTATGGTGGAGTTGCATATTGTTGAGGAAAACATTGAATTCTATATCGAATACTTATATGATGTGGAAAGAATTGGTTTCTCAAGATCTCATCACACTAGACACATTGAGGGTGAGGGAATTTCTGGAAGATATTTTGTGACAATCAATATTACAGATCAGATGTAGGCCCACATTTATGTTTTGCATACTAGTTGAGAGTTTTCTTCTTATTTTGAAACCCACAAAAAAATACAGAGGCTAAGGAATCCATTAAAGTTAAAATATGGATATAAGATACATATAATCTCCAGATTACAGGACGGTTTTGGGACCATATTTTTAAGGAGTTTGCTGAAAATCTGAAGTCAATTTCAAAATGACCTTGAAGGCTTGCCTATGTTCCATGTGTGTATGTATTATCTTAAAATGATTATGTAATTAATGGTTATACATTCTATATATATGAACATTATGAAGATAGTACCATGAAAAATAGTGGATTTACACATGTGGATGATGTAATGCATGTTTCTGGTAGTAAGGACATAAATTCAATTTATTTGAATATATCATACATTGGCATTATCAAACAAATATGGGATTTGGATTATATGAAATTTCAATTACACATTTTTCAATACAAATGGGTTGATAACTAAAGTGGTATTAAAATAGAAGAATGGTTATTTCTGAAATTTGTTTTTAATAAAAAAGATTATGTAGACAAACCATTTTTAATGGCTTCACAACGTTGATTTCTGACAGTCGATTGTTCAGTTATCATCTGAAACTACTGAAGAGTCTGATAAAAATTCAGTTGAGGTCAATCCTTTAAGTGGTACATTTCAATCATTTCACAACATTCCCAATGTAGATGATTATTTGTATGTTAGAGGAGACCACAATGAAGGGATTTGGATAATCGATAGAGCCCTCAAATCCCTTCATCCTTAGAAATAAAGAAAGTGAGTTCAATAAAAAGGTTATATTTTTTTTGTAATATATATATCATGTTATCTCATTTTATTTGTAACAACCCAAGATTTAATTGTAAGTTATTTTTTTCAAAGTAATTCAAAAACTTGCACTACATGCAACACAACGTTCAAGCACACCATGACCTTCCAAACTAGCCATTCAAAAGCAGTTATGAATTGTATTTACTTAATTTTAAACATAATATAATCCTTATAATTTTAGAATTCATATAATCAGTTTCATAAACATAATGTAAAAATAAATTCAATTTTTTTTAAATAAATGAAGTATTTTTAAGAAAATGAAAATTTTACCACATTTTGAGGGAGACCCTTTTATAATCCAATATTAGACACTTTTATAAATTCAATTTTACAAAATATTCTTCTTATTTAGAATCGGGAGATAAACATTTATTCTTGATAATTTTTTTTTATTTTTCTGAAAACTTTCATATTTTGGTGAATAGAGAAAAATACTAAATTTTAATTAAAAACAGTTTTAATTGAAATAATTTATAGTGTTAAATAATACATTTTAATGGTTTTGAAGTATAAATATATTATATTTTTACCATTTAATAGAATTATGGTCATTTTATGTAATTTTAATTTGAAATTATTGATAAAAAAGTGTCAATCTTTTGATAGTTATTATTTTTTTAAAGTTACGCCTTTCGGTTCTGACAAGGAGAATTAATTTTAAATTAAAAAAAATAAAACTTATATGTTTTGAATTTTTTAAAATATACTTCATTTTTGAATTCATAATATCAAAATTATCTTAGGGTGAATTTTCCGTATTTTTCTGAAAACTTTCAATTTTTGATGAATAGTGAAAAACCCTGAGTTATAGTTTAAAACAAAATTTTTATTTAAATAATTATTTATTTTATTTAAATTAATTTATGTAAAAATATACACATAATAATCATATAATTTCATTGTAATTCATTGGATTCAGTTTATAATAATTTTGTATATATATAAACTTTATTGAACTTTTCACCATCATTTACCCGCCTCATATGATAATTTGCAAATTCACATAAAACCTAATTTTACCGCTTTTGTGAGTTGAATTTAAAAACACCTAGAAACAGGGTAAATATAAAGGAGTAAAATGTGTTCAATAAGATATATATAATTTTTGGTGAATTGTAACCTTTTCGTTTACTTACTACGGTTAATGGTAAATAGTGTAATTCAAGGTAAAACGAATATTGTAATAATTCCAAATTACCTTAACACATGTCCAAACATTATTGGATAAGTAACGGATGACCATGGGCATATTTGGGTCGATTTTGGGACCCCATGGATCCACTTATGAATGATAATGACACTTTAGATTAATTAATTTCATGTAAAGGAAAAATTGACATATACAAAAACCTTTTAGTAATTAATTTTTATATTGTGTTATATAAGTAATATTTTTTTATACAAATATTCATTGAAAATATAAAAATGCTTCCTACATCATGGTAATTTTCTTTATAATTTTTAGGCATCTAATAAATTAAATTATTTAGGACAATATAATGATGCTTTATTTACCTCATTAATAAATGATTTAAATAAATCAGATTATAAATATTATAATAAAATTAAAAACATGTCCAATTCTTATTGGATGATTTTATATCAACCATGAGTCATCGTATCTGTGACTCTAATGATTTTTGGACCTTTATAAACCAGATATCATTATATAATAAAATAATATTTTCACACTTTCCTAAAGAGACCATCCTCCTGATTATAAAAGGAGACCATTTATAACCAATTACTCAGACCTCTCAATCCTTTAGGATCATCCAAACTCTGCCAATTTAAACTCCCTAAATCCCTCTCCTCCTCCTAGAAGCCATACCTTAGGCAGAAGGTACTTTAACGAGTCCTTTTGGTTCAAACCAAAGGAAGTTACCCAAATTAAAGGGAACAATATCTCTTAACTTATTTTCTTTTATTTTACTCCTCCAACCCCTAAACTCTTTTTATTAGATTATTTGATAACATCAAAAGTATCCTCAATATACTTTTATGTTTTTATGAGAAGGATATGAATTACAATTACACACACCTCCTTCTATTGGGTGAAGAATATAATGTCTATGTGGATGGAAAACTAACGCCTCATGAAACGATGATTGTTCAACTACCTCCTACCACCTCTCATGGTGGCCATTCTGATGGAACTGTAATTATATATGATATATATTATGTTTATGTTTTCTACATGATTCTTTATTTTTCTTTTATATCATACCTTAATGGCTTCCATTATGGGTAAACGCGATAATTTCATTTGAGGATGTGTGGACTACCACCCACTCAATGTGATTTGACTCAGTAATACCATACATGGGATGAATGCAGGATAGAATTAATGATATTATATATGATATTATAATGGAATTATAATATTCATATGTATCATTATGTTTTATTTCCATTAATATAAGAAATAGAAATGAATGTTGTGTTCATGCGTACGTACGGCTTACCGTCTCCATGAACGGTGCATTTCATTTTTACCCCAAAATGATATGTACTATTATAAAAACATGTATATACTGGATATATATGATATATATGATATCTAAATCATTAATATCATTCTTTATATAATGATCTTTAGACCAAGTGAACAAGTTGAAACTATAAGGTGTTCATTTTTTGACTCAAGTTTCAAATATCTACAAGATGCACGTTATTAACATAAATGATTACATAATGTTTATAACATGGTAATAAGTGATATAAAAGGAATATAAAACATGAAAAAGGATCTTAATCAATTATAAATTAACCCTAGTTTATTATTCAGGATATTAAAGAACGAACAGGTCAAGTCTGACACGAGGTAAGGGGTTTCTTATCTCACTTTTAATTCCGTGAGATTTCCATTGTTCACCACTTCCTTATTGCATGTGGTGTATTTTTTACTGCCAATTGATATATATACTATCATGACTCTCTTTATAATAATGATATTCTATGATTTATTTGGTGGTTATTGACTATTTTTCATATGACTTGATTTATTACAACGAGGTAATGGATTATTTCACAATCTCTTCATTATCTAAGGTTGTTTATATGTAATTATCTACTAGGACCTCTTTATCATCCACATCCATGATTCTTAAAAATTTAATTTAAAACATTTTTACTATTTACTATAAAATGGGTTAATTTCATTTATACCCTCATGTGTTTTTAAAGGAATATTTCCGTCATTTTCAAAACAAGGTACTTTTTGACATTTTCGACAAATATAAGGTTAGAATGTTTTTTAACTTATACGGCATGTGCAGCTATTTTCCGCCGTTATAAAATCATCAAAGCATCCATTACAAACTTGTAAAAATATTTTCAAAACAAATTTTTTCATTATAATTATGTGACTCTTAAATGATTTCAAAATAGAAAGAGATAATTCTCTAAAAAGGGTTTTGATTTCATCTATGTCAACATCCATTGATGAATTTTAAGTTTATTTGAAGTTGATTTGTTAGGATACAAAACATCAATATTGTATTTAAGGTTTTTTGATATGTTTTACTATGGATGTTATATTTTTATACCACTCATGGTGCATGGTTAATGTATTGAATTTTCGTATGCTAGTTTTAATTTGAATGTTTATGATATGTTTAAACATTTTCATATGAGGAATGTATTTGACATAGTAAGTGTTGGGTGGACCCCGCTCTAGCTCCTCAATGCATCGGTAGGTATCATGAGACAACTATATGTGGAATTGGATGAGGCCTTTCCCAATTTGAGATATGGATTTAGACGAGGCCTTAATCATTTTTAGACGTCTTGGCCGATGCCTTGAGAAAATGTTTAAGAATGCATGACATTATACATTACCTCATTATGAAAATAATATTGACAATTCATGTGGTCTTTCGAGTAGTATAATATCCATGATTATCTTTTGTTATGGAATTATTTACCCATCCCATATTTCTGCAATAATAGTTTTCATGTTTATTGTTAGTAAAGGAATGTGGTTTCAATTACTCACCATGCTTAATATTTATGTTATCTTCCACTGTATTTGTTACCCTTACTAAGCGTTTGATCTCTCCCATTTCTATGTTTTATTTTATCCAAAATTCCAAGAAGTGTATTTTGATTGATATGAAGGTTTAATGTAAAGGGAATAATGGCACTCTCAAAGATCTATTTTTTGTATTGTATGTTAGAAATTGTAATGTAATGTTCATGTATGCAATCTATTTTCCAAGACTACAAAATTGATCGGTCATTTGGGGCATGATTCCTTGTAATCATGTCTATGTATTAAAATAATTCACTGACTCTGGGAATATAGGGTCAGGGCGTTACAGTTGGTATCAGATGACGTTTATTAACAAACCTTGGAAGCTAGATTTAGAAAAAATCTGATTAGAAAACATAAACCTATGATAGAGTTTGAGGATTAGTATAAAAGGACTTCCTATAATTTTGGAAAAGTTTAGATTTTGTGAGTTTTCCAATAAAATACATCTCTGTCTTGATACGAGTAGGTCGAGGCTCTTCTGGCACAGATGTATCTAAGGGTAAACCCCAAAAACACCACTTTGAGCTTGACTCGAACGGGAACTGGTTCTTGAAAACGGGCCTTGCTGTACTCTTGGTTACAACACTCCTGAGGGATATGCTTAGGATAATTCATATTTTCTTTACAAACCACTATGAAGGGTTTATGCGTATATATCTCCTCAGAGAATTTTTTTTTGTGATTATGGATTATATCAAAAAACTGTTCAATTTACATTAGGTATTTTACATGTTTGGAATTTTGAATTGTGATTCATAAACTGACCTAGTGTATGCCATTGTTTAGAAATGGTGCCCAATATATGAAATTAGAACTCCATAAATATATATGATCCAAAGATTAAAAAGGGTCATATCATTCATCATATTAGGCCAACATTTAGAAGGGATATAGTCTCCCATCTATTCTCAACATATGAAGAAATAATATCATGTGTTAGTAAGATAAGTAATGAATTATCTGAGTACATTGTCTTTGAAGGGAAGTAAGAGATGAAAAAGATGGTAGAGATAAAGATGGATAAATGGAATAGGGGAAAGAAGGATTTTCCCATATGTGATAAATTTGGAAATAATCACCTTGGTAAATGCTTGAAGGAATTATGAGTTTTTTATATGTGTGTAGAAAAGGGACACCATGTATGTGATTTTAAGGGTAAGAAAAGGTTTTCAAATGTAAAATGCTTCACTTTCAAGGTGTTGAGACACTACGCGAATCAATGTCCCAGTCATAAGAGTATACCGAAAATAATGTTATTGTATAATAATAAAGTTATGATACTACCTCAGATGAAGATGAATGTCAAGTGTTCTTATGTTCTTATTATAGGATTATTTCATTTGAGTGTTGATTCTACATTATATATGTTTTATATATAATAGTGATAAATAAGGATTGCACTATAGTACTATTTTATTAAGGATTTGAGATTATATGATTCTAAGAAAAGTGACATAATAATAAGCTACACTTTTTGAAAAAATACTTGGTTGATGGAAATTTAATCCTCAATATGGTCCTGATAATGAGGTAGTGATTTTGATATAAGAGATGGTTGATTTGGATAAATTATATTGGATATTCTTGACTACCATGAAACTTATTAATGATTTGTATATTCCATCATTGTTGGAGTTTACAACATTTTTGGATAGAAAGAGTATATCTAGTATTCTATTAGGAATAAGAGAGAAATAATGTATTCAATAAGGTTTTATGGTAATTCAGGATGTTGTAGTGTTTTAAAAGAATACATGATAAAGGTTTTCACAAGTTATTAAATGGAAAAAAGGATCCCCAATGTGTTTAACTTCCTTACAAATTTTCGACTGAGAGTTTGGATATAAGTATTTCGAATAAGTCTAAAGGTTGGAATGGATTAAGTTTGAAATTAGATACTATTCTTAAGATAATTTTGGGATTGTTATAAAAATGGACAGCATAGAGGTTGGGCGACTACTAGCCGCGTCCGGCAAGGACGCAAGACTTGAACCCGCAACCAAAGAAAGACAAAGGGGCATCACCTAAGAGTAGACTACGTGATGTATTGGTTTTTATAATTTATTTTTTGTTAAAATAGTCTTACAAATGAATTATAATGTCATTATTTTTGGAACCATATACTATTTAGTTAAATATAATTTTCTTTTGAAATCATTTGGAGTGAAATATGAATTTGTGGTAGGAATTAGTTGATGGATGAAACTCTACTTGTCAAGTATATATATATATATATATATATATTTATTTATTTATTTCTTCTCATATTCTATGAAGAAATATATTCTTACACTTTAGGTAAGGCATCTTAAAACTAAAGATGTGCTATCCTAATTCCTTATGTTTTGTTGAACCAATGATATTTTATATCCTCATAGATTGATGGCTTTGAGGACCTCAATTCTAAAATTTTTTGTTACTGATGACCCCAATCACTCCGTATAAATATTTATGTTTTTACTCCAATTATGTGTCTCTAATTCCCACCAATGTTCTTCTAATATAGATCATAATTTGGTGGTGGCATTTTCATTCCTCTTTTTATATTATTGTGACTAAATTTTATTAACTCAACTTCTGATTTGTGTTTTCCTATAAAGGTATTTAGTATTTTCAATGTTTTATTTTCGAAGAAAAATTTAAAATTATATGGACTCTATTTATTGAATGAGGTAAGAATGTAACACCCCATGATTTCATAGTAGGTTATTTTTTCAAATTAATTCAATAACTTGCACTACACGCTACATCGAGTTCAAGCACACCACATCTTACCAAACTAGCCATTCAAAAGAAGTTATGAATAGTATTAACTGACATTTAACCTTTATATAATCTTTATAATTTTAGAATCCATATTATGAGTTTCTTATAAATAATGTTATAACAATTACAATTTTTTTAGATAAAGTATTTTTCAGAAAATTCAATTTTACCGCCTTTTGAGGGAGAACATTTATTAAATCTAATATTTGACACTTTTATATATTGCATTTGGAAAAATAAAATTCTTCTTTAGAATATGGAGATAAAAATATAGTTTTGATAAGTTTTTGGTATTTTTTTTATAACTATCATATTTTGGTGAATAGTGAAAATACTAGATTTTAATTACAAACATATTTTTAATAGAAATAATTTATAGTGTTAACTTATAAATTTTAATTGTTTTAAAGTATAATTAGATTATAATTTTACGATTTAATCCAATTATTGTCATTTTATGTAATTTCACTTTGAAATTGGACATAAACAAGTGTAAATATTTTGATAGGTATTATTTCTTAAAAATACATATTTTGGTTTTGACAACAAGAATTAATTTTAAATTAATAAATGAATCTTCTATATTTTGAAATTGGTAAAATATTATTCATTTTTGTATTCAGTATATCAAAATTAGCTTAGGGTAAATTTTATGAATTTTTCTGAAAACTTTAAATTTTTAATGAATAGTGAAAAACATTGAGTTATATTTTAGAACCGAATTATTATTTAAATTATTATTTGATTTATTTAATTTAATGTCTATAAATATATGTAAATAATAATTATATAGTTTCATTGTAATTCATTGGAGTCAGTTTATAATAATTTTAGATATATAAAAATTTTATTTAATTTTTCACCGTCTTTTACCCACCTCCTAGGAGAATTTGCAAATTTACGTAAAGCATAATTTTATCAGTTCTATGAGATTAATTTCAAAAATAAAAGAGACACAGTTAATATCAAGGAGTAAAATGTGATTCAATAAGATAAAAATAATTTTTGATGAATAGTAACTTTTACTTTTATTTACTGCGGTTAAAGGTAAATAGGGAAATTCAAGTTAAAAAGAATATTGTAATAATTCAAAATCACCTTAAAACATGTCCTAACCATATTGGATGAGTAATGGCCGACAATGGGCATATTTGGGTCTATTTTGGGACCCCATGGAGCCACTTATGAATGATAATGACAAATTAGATTAATTAGTTTAATGTAATGGCAAAATTGACATAAACAAAAACCTTTTAGTTATTAATTATTATATGGAATTATATAAGTAATAATTTTTACTATAAACATTCATTGGAAAGATAAAATGATTTCCTACATCATGGTATTTGTTTATAATTTTTAGAAATCGAGTCACTTAAATTATTTAGGACAACATAAGGATGTAGTATTTACCTAATTAATACATGATTTAATAAAATAGATTATAAATATTAAAATAATATCCCAAACATGTCCAAATCTTTTTGGATGATTTTATTTCTACCCTGAGTCACCATATCATCGACTCTAATGACATATGGACCTTTGGAAACATAGTATCGTTAGATAATAAAATAATATTTTCACAATTTCCTAAAGAGACCCTCCTCCACCTAATAAAAAGTGACCACTTATATCTTATTCATCACATCTCTCAAGACATTAGACTCCTAAAAAATATACTAAATTAACCTCCCAACATCCCTCTCCTCCTTCTAGAAGCCTTACCTTAGGCAGTAGGCACTTGAAGGAGTCCTTTTGGTTCAAACCAAAGGAAGGTACCCAAATTAAAGGTTACAATTTCTCTTAACTTATTTTCCTTATTTTACTCCTCCAACCCAAAAACTCTATTTATTCCTTTCTTTTATAACAACAACAGATTCCTATACTAGGATATTTTTATGAGAAGGATTTGAATTACACTTACACACACCTCCATCAAATGGCTGAAGAACATAATGTTTTTGTGGATGGAAAACTAACGCCTCGCGAAATGATGATTGTTCAATTACCTCCTACGGCCTCTCATGGTGGCCATTATGATGTAACTATAATTATATAAGATATATATTATCTTTATGTTTTCTTCATTCTTCTGTATTTTTCGTTTAAAACATACCTCAATGGTTGCCATTATAGGTAAACGTTATAATTTTATTTGAGGAAGTGCATACTACCGCCACCTCAAAGTGATATGACTCATTAATACTATATGTGGGACATATAATGGATGGAGTTAATGATATTATAAATTATATTATACTAGAATTATAATATACCAATGATTCATTATGTTTAAGTCCATTAAAATATGAATTAGACATGAATGTAGTGTTCATGCATACGTATAGCTTACCGCCTCCATGAACATGGCATTTCATTCTTACCCCAAAATGATATGTAATATAATAAATACATGTATATACTGGATATATATGATATATATGATATCTAAATCTCGAATATAATTCTGTATATAGTGATATTTTGACAATGACAACAACATGTAACTATAAGGTGATCATTTTTTACCCAAGTACCAAATATCTACAAAACAAACGTCATTAACTTAAATGATTACCTAAGGATTATAACTTGTTAATAAGTTATATTAATGGAATAATAAATCTGAAATAGGTTTCTAAGAAAGTATATATTATCATTAGTTTATTATTCAGGATATTAAAGAATGAACGGGTCAATTCGGACACGAGGTAAGGGGTTTCTTATTACACTTTTAATTTCATTGAGATTTCCATTGTTCACCACTTCTTTATTGCTTGTGGTGTATTTTGTACTGCTATTTGATATATATATTATCATGAATCTCTTTATATTCAAGATATTATGGGATTCATTTGGTGTTTATTGACTATTGTTCATACGACTAGATTGTTCACAACGAGGTAAGGGTTTATTTCACAATCACTTCATTATCAGAGGTTATTTATACGTACTTATCTATATGGTCCTCTTTATCATCCACTTCCATGTTTCCTAAAAATGTATTTCAAAACATTTTTACTATTTACTAAAAAGTGGGTTAAAGTCATTTAAACCCTCATGTGTTTTGAATGGAATCTTTCCTCCGTTTTCCAAAAAAGGTACTTTTTGACCTTTTCGACAAATTTAAGGTAATAATGTTTTTTTAACTTATACGGTGGGTGCGGCTATTTTCCGCCATTATAACATCATAATATCTTCCTTACATGGTTATAAGAATATTTTCAAAATAAATGTTTTCTTCATAATTATGTGACTCTTAAATTATTTCAATATTGAAAGAGACATTTCTCTAAAAAAAATATTTGATTTCATCTATGTCAACATCCTTTGATGGATTTTATGTTTATTTGAGGTTGATTTATTATGATACAAAACTTCCATTTTGTATCGAAGGTTTTGTGATATTTTAACTATGGATGTTCTATTTTTATACAATTCATGGTTTATATTTAAAATATTGGCATTTAGTATGCTAGTTTAAATACAAATGTTTATGATATGTTTAAACCTTTTCATATGAGGAATGCAATTGACTTAATAAGTGACAGGTGGTGCCGGTATATCTCCTCAATGCATCGGTAGGTATAATTAGACAACTTGAAGTGTAATTGGATGAGGCCTTACTTTAATTGAGATATGGTTTTGGCTGAGGCCTTAATAATTTTTTGAAGTCTTGGATGAGGCCTTGACAAAAGGTTTCAGAATGTCTGGAATTATACACTCCCTCATTATGCAAATAATATTGACAGTTCATGTTGTCATTCGACTAGTATAATACCCATGATTAAGTTTAATTGTGGAATTATTTACTCATCCCATATACCTTCCATAAAATTATTCATTTTTATTGTTGGTAAAAGTATGTGGTTTCAATTATTCAACATGATTAATATTTATGTTATCTTCCACTGTATTGCTTATCCTTACTGAGCATTTTAGCTCACCCTTTCTATGTTTTATTTTTCTCACGATTCCAAGAAAATTTATTATGATTGATATGATGGGTTAAGCTAAAGGGAATAATGGTGTTCTCAATGAACTATTTTTTTTGTATTTTATTTAGAAAGTGTAATGTAATATTCATGTATGAAATCTATTTTCCAAGACTGCTACACTAATATGTCTTTTAGGACATGATTCTTTGTAATCATGCCAATGTATTAAAATAATGCACTTACTATGGTAGTCTAGGGTCACAGAGTTACATTAATATATTATCATTACTATATCTATGTAATCTAAATTAATTATTCAACAAATTTTACAGATAATTTCTTCTACATGTTCTGGTTCTCCTAACCACGATGGTGAACAAGTCTCTCATGATGTTGTTGTTGCTGCTCACAATGCAGAGAAACATCAAATTTCCTAACCTATTGTTGCAACAAGTGTAGAGGTCCATCAACAATTAGTGCATGCCTCTTATACACAAGATGATATATAATTTTTTATAAACGAGTTGGCCGTATACCTAAAGGAATATTGTACACAAATATCATGAAGATCTAACATTGGGAAGCATATAATTGGCGGCCATTTTTGAGAGGGGTTAAAGAGATCAAATGATGAAACATTGTTTTATGTACATGATCATAGAAAATTGTAATTGTTATTAAATAAAACATCCTTTCTCGAATGAGTTATTTTTTCCATTTTAACAGATGAAATGCACCAGCAACATGCAAGAATGATGAACCACTATTCTTTGGGATTTGGATAAGAAAAACAAGTAGAATATCCAAAATACTTTCATATTTGACCAAACACATTTGGATAGTGTTGAAACATTATGAGAACGATTCATGGGTCATGTGTGATGTGTATAAGTCAACCCTGCGTCAATACGAGCTACAGTGTGTCCAATATCAATCAAAGTTACTTTCTTTTGTTTAACATGGAAAAAATTTTATGTGAAAACTATAACTGACGTACGGAAAACTAACCAAATGCAATCGGACTGTGTTGATAGAATTTGAGAATGATCCATGGGTCACATGTGATTTGTATGAGTCAACCCTACCTCAATCTGGGGCATTGTGTGGTTGGTATCACTCAAAGTGTTTCCCATTTGTTTAAAATGGAGAAAATTATAAGTGAATAAAAATACTAATGTATAGAAATATGACAAAACACATTCGTAATGTGTTGATAAATTAGAAGAACGATCCTTGGATCATGTGTGATGTGTATGAGTCAACCTTGCCACAATATGTGGCATAATGTGGCCAGTATCACTCAATGTGTCTCTCTTTTGTTTAAAATGGGTAAAATTTTGTGTGAAAAGAACAACAAATGTACAAAAAACTAACCAAACACATTTGTATTGTGTTTATACATTAGGAGAACCATCCAGGGTCATTTTTTATGGGCACGGGTCAACCTAACCTCAATTTGAGGCTTGTTTGGGCTAGTATGAATCCAATTTTATCTCCTTTCTTTAAATTGGATAAAATTTTAAATAAAAACAAAAACTAATGTACAATAATATGACAAAAAATCTTCGGATTTTGGTGATTCATTAAGATAAGGATCCATGGATCATGTGTGATGTGTATGAGTCAATCCTGCCTCTATCAGAGGAACAGTGTGGTTGGTATCACACAATGTGTCTCTCTTTTTTTTAAATGGATAGAATTTCAATTGAAAACAACAACAGACGTTTGGAAAACTGACCAAACACATTCTGATGTTATTAATACTTTAGGAAAATGATTTGTGGGTCATGTGTGACATGTAAATTTCTACCCGCCTCAATCCAAGGCATGGTGTGGTCAGTATCAATCAATGTGTTGTCCTTTTTTTAAAATGGACATAATTTTAAGTGAAAACAAAAACTGACATACAAACATCCTTTCAAACGCATTCAGATTCTATTGATACTTTAGGAGAACGATCAATTGGTCATTTTTGACATGTAAGAGTCAACCCCACCTCAATCTGAGGCACATTGTGGTTGGTATCACTCAATGTTTCTCTCTTTTATTTAAAATGGATAGAATATTAAGTGAAGAAAAAATAATGACATACAGAAAACTGACCAAATGCATTCGTATTGTGTTGATACTTTAGGATAAGTATCTATGGGTCATGTGTGACGTGTACGAGTCAATCTAGTGTGAATATAAGGAATGGTGTGGCTGCTATCAACCAAAGTGTCTCTATTTTATTTAAAATGGACAGAATTTTAAGTGAAATAAATAACCGATGTACGGAAAACCCCCTTCCTACAATACACACAAAAACCATTAATTGTTTCCTACAAAAATCATACTATTGAAATAAACACTATTCCAAAACCATTTTAAAAATACCAATGATCTTAAAAAACCTGAAAATTATTCCATTAAAACCATTAAATCCCCCACCTCCGGGACACCAATCCACCCTCCTTGGAAACTACCCCACCCCTAGAAACCCCCATGGATAGCCCCTCCCTAAAACCATGGACACCCCACCCCCTTCGATTGCCCCCACCCATCCTAAACACCATCCCCCACCTGGAAACCCCCATGGACACCCCCACCACCATGGAAAACCACCCCCACTTCTCTTGACACAACCCCACCACCCTTGGATTTTCCCCCAACCTCATGGACCGCCCCCATACCCTCTAGACACCCCCACCCCCTAGATTCCCCCACCCCCTAGAAAGCCCCACACCACCTAAACACTACCCCAAACCATGTACGCATCAATGGACAAACCCATAACCCCCTCCATAATGGAATCCCCCCACCCCTCCTGGTAACCCTATCCCCCCGGATACTCCACCACATGAAAACCCCCCACCCCATGGACAGCCACCCTAATCCCTTGAACATCCCCCAACCCCCTCAATTATGAATTGAATTCATTATGTATTTAATTAACTTGTAAAATATGTGTTAATGTTGTATGTGTATTATTTTTGTTAGTGTGTACTTTCTGTAATTTCCTTATTAATTTTGTGTTAATTTTTATGGGTATATTTGTTGATATGCTCATTTTTTACAGGTCTTGTTTGGGTGTGCGACTGTAGAATTTAATATTATAGAAGGTAGGAAATTTATATGCACTAAAAACCCACTGATAATGGAGACCGCCCTTTATCGGTACTGAGCATTACATCCCTTTTTTAGCGTTGTTAATGCCCGTTTTGAGCACTGATAAAGCCCACTTTTGTTGTAGTGCCCCTAGGGTATGAGGATCAAAATGGAGTGCTTATATTGTAGGAGGATGGGTCACCATCAATGTTTCATTAAAAATTTACCTCAATTACCTAATGATAAGGGATCTATGAAGACACCATATTAAGGTATTATATCCATAGATCAGTGTTAAGTTGGATGATAGTATACTACTGGTTGATCGGGCTAAGGAGATGGTTGTGGCAGAGGGAGTATGACTTCAGAGGTGTGGTGCCAATAGAGCTGGTTTACAAGGGTAGTTATGCTACATATTATGGGATTGGAATTGGACATATCTATACAGTTCAACCTACTACTGAGGAGAAGAGTCTATGGCCTTCTATATTTTGAGGTATTATTTTAGTATCCTCTACATTAGTTTATTTCTTATTTGATACAAGAACATCACACTATTTTATATTCATTGAAATGATGGAATGTCTAGGCCATGGAATTGGGAACATCTGTAATGTCATGACTCTCAACACCCCATTAATTGTTGGTTAGGAGTGTCTACACTAGTTCATGGTGTTCCCATGATACATGTTAGTATAGATTCTTGTGGAATTTATTTTTCCTCATGTTGATAGGTTTCTACATAAGACTCATAATGGAATACCTTGTGCCTTATCATGCCCAATATTTTTCATATAACTGGAGGTTGTCCTTCACATCACCCGAGGGTAGTACCTATATTAATAAGGGTGAATGGGATGTCCATGAGATGGTTGTAGGACCTGAGCAACATGCAATGGGTGGGGTGAAATCCTAAATGAGGAGAATAATTATGAGTTACTTGGAAACATGATTTATATACTTCCCTCAAGTGATGTCTACCCAAAATACTTATCTTTATTACCTCCTATGAAGTGGTGGAATTCACCATTTAGAATGTTCCAAGGGAGGAAATGATTTCTATTCCTCCATATAGGGTTCAACTTAATGAGCTCTATGAACTAAAGAATTAGTTTGATGATTTAAAATAAAAGCGTTTTATACACCACAATACATCCCCATGGGTTTCATACTTTCTTTTCACCATGTAGGTGGAAGGTACACATAGTTTTTGAATTTCTTATCACTAGTTAAACCAAGTTATGGTTAAAAACAGATATCCACTTTCTCAAATATGCGACATCTTTGACTAGTTATCAGGAATGATTTTTTTCATTAATATTTAATTGAAGTTAAGCTACAATAAGGTGATTTTGATACCATAAAACATACAAAATATATCATTACATTGTTTGTATGGATTTTAAGAGTATATAGATATTCTTCTCAACGTCATGAATTTTCCATAGATATAATGGATCCTCTGATTTGGGTTTTTTAACCAAATCAAGATTATTTAATGGTAGACTTTGTGTATGACATATTGGGGTATTTCATATACATAATTTTTTAGGGATGGCTAGAAATTACAAATTATTTATTTGGTACATTCATCCCTAGTGGCACCTCATAAAACTCATAATAAAAAGGGTTTGATGTTCTACTTTTATGAAGTATGTGAGAATGAATTTTGGGTGATAAAAAGAATACCCACATCAGCAACAATCCAGATTATAGAAGATAATATAAGAGGCTATAAAATGTTATGTGATGAATTATCCATCTGGCTAGGATAAGTTATGATATAGGGAGATTGATTCATTGCATGCATTCCATGAAGGTTGAGTCTTCATGAGAATAACTACTAGATGCATAATCTTGAGCAAGAACTAGATTTCCAATTATTGTGTTGCTGGAGACACTATTTTCATAGTGAGAACATTTTGAGTTAGAGATACCACAAAACCCTCAGGTATATATTTATGTAGTGTGAAAAAAATCTCACAAAATGGATATGTGTTGAATACATCTAGTCTTTCAATTGTAATAATACTTGTATACCATGTATGGGATATGTAGTTGCTGACACACTAAAAAAATCAGGAATAAATTGTTAAGGAATCGGGTGATTAATGAAAGTTGATTAGCATATTTTTTTGAGATTAATATAGAGTTTCAAAAGTGTACGATGTTGGATTTTCTTACATCTTTAAACTTTACCATTTCACTTTTTGATCGGGTCAGGAAAAGGTAGTTTTTAAAACCAAAAGTTATTTTCTTATGGGAGAGTATTTATGGAAAGGTCATGCATCAAAATTAGACAATCGATAGAGATGTGATATTTTTTTCACATCGATGTATCTATGTTCCTATGAACATTCTAGTAGAAAAAAAATTTAGAATCCCATACATATATATTGGAATTTTGCCAACGTATCTACATGATGTAAAAATATATGCGCCGCCATTATTGTTGTCATGGGATAAAATATCATATTTTGGGTTTATTAATTGGTTTTCCACACATCACCATGTGATGTTGGAACACCAATGATCCAATAAATAGTTATAAACCTTACTAGTATCATAATTTAAATGGGATTAAGTTGTGATTGATTTTTTAACTGTTTTACCGGGGTCACCTCAAGGTAGTGACATGATTTGGGTAGATATCGACAGGCTAATGATGGCATCCCACTTCCTTCATATTAGAAAGTCCTTCCCTGTGAATGATCATAGCCAATTTATTCCCATGATATTTTAAAACTACATATAATACCTCATAATATCATTTCATATTGGGAATCACATTTCATGTCGAAGTTACAGAAGGTGTTAATAATTTCGTTGGTTATATAGGTTCTTCTGCTTATATATTTTCACCCTCATACTGAGGGGTAATTAGAACAGACCATACATGTTATGGATGACATTTTATGATTATGTGTCCATGAATTTGGGGGTATGTGGGAGAAACATATACCCCTCTTCATGTTTAAAAAAATAATATTTTTTTGAAAAAAAATCATATAGATCAGAATGTGTCTTTGTATAGTAGGTCATTATATTCACCTCTTTGAATGCTAGATGTAGGGATGATATTTATACATGGTCATTATCTAATATAGTAAACATTGGAGCATGTGTAGTTGATCCAAAAGAGGATGAATATTGACCAGTCTATAAAAAATATCTTTTCTTGTCACCATAGGTGAACCAAGGGAATTTGAGGTCAGGGATCCTGTTTCATAATCTTATTCCCTAAACAGGTGGACATGTTGATATAAAGGCAAGGGATGTTGTCATCTCATTTTTTATTTCATTTATAGATCTTTGTAATACTCAGGACAATAGCATATGGGATGAGACTATCTCATATGTGTCATTGAATTCACAATGAATTCCAAATTTCATACCTTTCGATTACCATGAAAAACATAACATAAATTCAATCTCTATGATATTGATTAGATATTGATAATTATATTGATGAGTATCATAATCACATCATCGATATGAGAAAAAAGGTTCTCCAATGCCAGTCTGTCCCTTTCGTATAGGGGTTATTGTAGGATTTCTATGTATAGGACAAGACATGGGAGTTGGAGGCCAATGTATATGCCTAGTGGATAGAGTTATTCATAGTGAATGTTTTATCACCCATGGAAAGTTAACTCGGGGATGAGTTGCTCTATTGAAGAATACTATAAGATACCTATTTTTCTATGAGGTAAGATACATTTAATAGAATGTTTTATTCATTGGGTGTGACCGAATTTGATTGCATTATGATATTATAGAGGAAACGAGGGTGTCTAGGGCTTGTTCAGAGACCATATCCATATATTTTATTGGATAAAACTGGGCTACATGGTTATTATAAACTGTACCTCCCCATCTTCATGGTTAGATAAATCTTGAGGTGTGCTAAAGATCTTCGAAGAGGAGAACTTACGCTCTACACAATTTTTGTCTAATCATTTGTTGTAGGCTATGTGGGGAGTGTTCTCTAACAAGTGGGTGACAAAATGGTGGATCATGGTTACATAAACCATGCTCCCAAACCATGTGATCTATTGTATTTGGACCGTACATGAATCATGGTGACACATGATTTGGAAAGTAGTGTGGAAAACTGCACGTCTCTTTATATTTGGTGTGAATTTATTATTCTGTCATCTCTTTCAAAAAAACCCTTTTTTTATTTCTTATACCATGAACAATATCCCATACTAATGTATGCTCTCCCACATAATCCTAATTTAAGATTATTGATATATCCTATACCCATGTTTAGATTCAAACATCAATCATCTCATTGGATCCCTATTAGTAATTTCTTAAATCCTCTTCCTTTCAATCATCATTAATCATTCCTCCTAATAATTTATTTTGGTATCAACTCATATTTCCTATTTTCATGTATTTATTACATTTTTAAAATTTCGTATATTATTTCCCAATTAAAATAACAAAAATGAATGAAGGGATATCTTCTAATGTAATTAAGGTAGAATAATTTTTTACCCGAATTTTTTTATTCCAAATAAGTCTCTCTTGTTTAACACTCACAAAAACTACATGACAACAGCTCCTAAACATTTAATTAACTAATTAAATAGATGTACCATGTTTAGAGTACTCCTAGGAACCTATGAATAACAACGGAGGTAGACCACATCATCATGAGCCATCCTAAGGGTGTTCTTTCCTCAAACACCAATGTGCATCATGACTTGAATTGTTTTAAACCACCTTGAAGGGTATTTGTTTTACTTATATTATAATTATTGATATGATTTTAAAATTGTATCAGTTTCATGAGAGTTATAAAACCATAAACAAACTAAGATCCATGATAGATACAAGGGTACCAACATAAGGATTCAATAGAAAATATCATCATGCCTGATAATTTGGAACTACTAAATGAATCGTAATACACTGGAAATGAGAATTGGTTCCCTTTAGTATAATACCTTGGACTAGAAAAACATTTTGATAACATACCTACTCATGACCAATATCAGTTTCTTAGAGGAAATACCATGGACAAGATCAATGGGAACTATTTTTATACCATGCCATGAGTGGTAATCAGTCCCCCATGTGGTATACATGTGTGGCGCCCAAAGGTTCAAACTTTACACCCTGCATGTAGTGATATATGGGATTCTATATACAAATATCTATGGATTGAATCTTATGTTAATGTGTTTTCATAGTTTTCTTAGAGTGGTACTTGGGTTCCTCTTTGCAGATCAATATGGACAAGATCATGAATCCCATTATAAAATTTTAAGGACTTATATTATATATGAAAATATGAAAATATAGAACTATTAATCTAAAGATGAATCCACTACGAAAAATAAATATATTATCTTTATTTTATTTTTATCCCTGGATCATGATGAACATTTATACACCTCTATCTCATATATATATATATATATATAGGATGGCTATGATGTAGAGAGATTATGATGATGTATAAGTAGGTAGTATTAGTTAGGGGTCCCATGAGGAACACGTAACGATGTGTTCTATATATTTCATTATATTTTATTTTCCTTTACTTGTTCACTAATGATTTTATATTCACAGAATACATTGTTATATACCTCATTGGTGGTGGCATACCGATTATATCTCACACCCTTTTCGGGCCACCTATAGTACAAAAACAAACAGCATGATTAAATGATTAATCCAAGGACTGAATCTAGATTTTGATTGTTGATTTTGTTTTCTTGGATGGAAAAAAGGAGCATATGATTGAGCCAATATTGTGACTCTAGTGGAGGAAAATTTTGGTGTTTTGTATTTCAGATAAGCATGTTATATATGAATGTACCCCCATAACCCATGTAACTCCACTTTTATATATAATAATTACAAGTTCATATTTTTTGTATATGGAATTGATTCATCTTTTTAATGTTTATTTATCTGGAAGATTTAATATTCTAATGGTGGAAATTTATTATCATTTCCAATGATTTCATAATTAATTAATGTCCTGTCTTTAATTTGATCATGAGGCTATATTTTCCACAATATACCAACATGGACCCACACTAATAGTCAGTAGCCTCTAAAATATGGGGAGGAACACATGAGGCCATTTGTCCAACTGGTTCGACAACTGATACATAGTAAGAAGATGTGGTAAGTGACACAGAATTAGTGATTATTGGGTTCTATAATTAGTTCTCTGAGGCACCATTATGCATCATCCACATTTTCTTAATATAAATTGTTGATAATTAGTAATAATGCCAACCCTAGTATCTTATAACTATCATCTACTTTATGATATTTCAATAAGATACAAATAATAACAACATAATGGTATAAATAATTTTGTAGTCTTGGTAACTTGAAACAAACATGATTTCCATATAAAATTTGAAAACACAAATTCTAACATAATTTTTTTCATTGAATTACATTATTACCCCTAGAATATCATTTAATATCAATCATAGTAAACTTTATGGATTCCATGAAATTTAAATGAAATAACAGCGAAATAAAATTCTCTGTAAGGGTTACATACAATGTATGCTATCATGAATCATTAATAAGAATAAATATGAAAATCTAAAAACTAAAGACATGTGTCATTTAAAATAAATGACTACCATGATAATATAATTCAAAATCAACATGTTGAGGTAAATATATGAAAAAAATCATTTAATAAATTAAATGTGAATGAAATAAATAAAGATAATATCATTGTGAAAAAAAGCAAAGATAATAATAACATAATTCTTAATGATGGAAATTATAAATTATTGGATGTCATGTCTCTAGAACATGATACCTCTACAATCAAGACCCTTCAAAAGATGATTTAAAACTATAAGTAATAACAACATTAATTCTATCTGAATGATATTTTTCATGATACCTATCGATGAATTGAGGGTTATATAATACATGTCCACCCATCACTATAGTTCCAATGCATTCCTCATATATCGAATGATCAATTTGATTCATGAATAAATAATTAGTAAAATTAAATATTAGTATTGATTAGGGAATAAAAATTGTAAATATTTCTCCAGCCAATCATATAACATTCTAATTAGAACACCATTTGTAGAAATGAGAAACGATATTATCAATAAGAATAATATAGATAAATAACATTTCTATTTAAGGGAAATTAAATTCATAATTATTAAATGAATGAGAATATTTCAAGGGAATGTTAATGAATAAAAAAATTGATTACGAAAGTTATTTTCAACACTTTCCATCATTAAATGGTCATAAACCATCCATAGAAATAATAATTATGGAATCAATACAAGAAATATCAATTGGTGTAAGAATAATATTTTGTTATCATTGATGAATATAAATACCATAATTAGATCTTTAAAAACATTATTGAAGGAAATATCCATCTAATTTTTGAAATAATTTTTTAAAAAGTAATAGTTCAAATACATTTTGAAAATATTATTCTATAAAAATAAAATTTAAATAATGTAAAATAATTAGTATAACATTTGAGTGGTCATTATAGTATGGAATTCCATTCATTTAATAAACATTATAACAAAAAAATATTTCAACTTTTTTTGAAAAATTAAAATGGGAAATATTTTAAAAATTGGTATGAATAACCCTTTAAAAAAATTTAAACATGAAAAATGGGTGAAAATTAATTTAATATATCATTTGAAAACAAGTTATTTTTTTAATTTTTGAAAACCTTGTTTTGGAAGCAAAATGATTTCTAACCAAAGGGAGAATTAATGTAGGATTTTACTAAAACATTTTCTTAATTATTTTTTATTCCATTGAGTGTAAAAAAGTAACATTACTTAATAATGATCATGAATAACAAGATTATACGTAAATTAAAGTGTTTCTTAAATAGTAGTCAAATAATTTCCTTCAATGGAAATTCAATTATAAACAATCTTTATTAAAAATACATTTCCAAATGAACCCATAAAACAATCATATCATTGATGTGATAATTAATCAATGAACCAATTATATACACTAAATTTAAAATCCATGATAAAATTTTTAAAAATATAACATATGATAATTAATATTAATTACACAAATAATTAAAAAATATTAAATAAAATAAATATTCAATATAAACCAATGAAAATAAATTATTTTATGAAATTATTTATAATGTGGTGACATTTAAATTGATATACTAGTTTGAAATAATTCAAATTTAATCATAAATACCATGACTTATTTTGGAACCACGATATTACGTATCCAATCGGTAGTATATAAACTTTATAAAATAAATTTGGTGCATAACATTACCATATACCTCAATGAAGCGAAATTAATACGATGACACTTATATAGATCATATCATTGAAGTGTGCAATAATAAATGAATTAATTTTTCCAATAATATTTAAATTCAAATAAAAAAATTGGAAATATATTATAAAATAAAAAAATTTCATTACATACATAATATTATCATGACATAATCATCAATGTAGATGCTTTTATCAATGACTAGAAATTGAGTAACAGAATCTCTTACCTCATGTATCCACTTAGGTGATCATGATTTATAATAAAGTTTAGTTGTAAAAAATTCTTTATTAAATTATAAAATAACTGTATTGATATTTATAATTCAATATATTATTCTTTTATAACAAATTATCAACCATTATTTAATTATCAAATATTATTTTCATTGTTTCAGGTGTTAATTTCTATCTTCTCTAAAGCATGTTTTGCTATGAAAGATATAGTTATTGTGAATATTAAATAGTCTCTTCATCTGTATAATTATAATAATGAAATAATTATTACATTTATTAGTCAATTATAATTTTAATTACCATTGTAAAAGAAGGTTTCGATAAATGAATGATGTTATGATCATGGAGATGGTATGTTGTACATACGCTTGGGCATCGTTTCCATTTATCAATAATAATTATGGAAAGAATGTAATAATGTTTATATCATTAAAAATCCTAAGAAACATATAATTTATTTAAATTTACTTATATATATCTATAATCCATACTATGTGTTGATGAATGGAGACTCACATCGCTTCGTGAAAGCGGTTGTACACACATATACGAACAATGTCATCATCTTTCAGCAAATGAAAACTTATGAAAGAAAATTATATAATATATTTATAGAATAATCAATACGTCATGAATACCATAGCTATTTCATTAATATCACATATATTCATTAAAATTATCTTTATTACCGTCCATGTAAACCGTTTGCGAAAATTAATTACAACGCTTCACAAGGCTGTAGTTCGTCGTACACATAAAATATTTTATCGTATCGACCAAGGAATGGAAAGTAAAATGTATATATATGATATAATGAATACAGAGGTATAATTATTTTATATATATGAGATTTATATTTTATATTCTTCATTATTTCAAACTATGATATGTGGTAATAATAAAACGAATGACATTGCCTGGCGTGACGATCATTTGCGGTACATACGAATGGTGATTTTTTAACCCATTTGATAGAAGTGGGGATGGTTTTATGTCATGAAATTTACATAAAAAGATATTATAATATGTAATATTTATCTATTATTATATAATAATGTATTAATAATAATTTGAGGATGTGGGGGAATAGATAAAATAAAAACCCTCATTGAAGAATGCTACATCTTCTTTATGTAAACACCATAGTATTACAAAAAATTAATAAATATGTTATCTTTTATAAAAAAAATAAGTATTATAATATTGGGGGATATAATTTTAAAATTGATTTGAGTATATATTTTCTGATCCAAATGTTTTTAAGCTATAAAAATGGATGAGATAGGGAGGCCTTTTATAAGTGAGGTGACTGGCACACTTGTAATTTTAAAAATAAAAATGGTGTACCCGCGTTTTTTTATCACAGAAGGATCCAAAATAGATAATTTGAAATCCATAGTCATTATAGTGAATGTATATGGTCATGAAATTTTATCTTTTCAAATTTTTGTTGTATTTTAAACCTTTAAAAAATTTTCCCACAATATATCCATTTTTACCTTAACTACAGTAAATAATTTTTACTATTTTTTCAATTGGGTGAATTTTTTTTAAACTATGAGATAATATTAATTATTATTATTATGAATATTAATCAAATTTTAAAAATCACATTCACATCATTGGAATATTTTAGTTTAAAATTAACCATGTAGACACGATGGGGAAGATTGTATTGAAATAAAAAGTGTCCAAAAGATTATAATGTTTTCATGTCAAAATTCTACAAGAAAAATTTTAAAATGAAATAAATTAGATTAATAGATATATAATTGAACTAATTTTAATTTAAAATTAATATAATATATAATTTACCCTTTTAAATTATTAAATGGAAAATGTTTCTATTAATTAAAATTAATTATTTTTCACTATTCATAAAAAAATGAATCATTTCAGAAAAAATCATGAAAACTAACCTAAATATAATCATGTTTTTATAATATAAAAAATGAAGAAATTAATAAAAAATAAAATTTTCTTATATTAGTAAATATTATTTATAATTATGTCCACAATGCATTAAAAATATGTCTCGAATAATAAAGTTTTCATGAAAACATTTATTTCCCTTTCAAATCATTTGTATTTTATTTATAATTAATAGGAAACCATTGAATTTATTTTATAAATTTTTAATACATAAAATTTTTATAATTTTTTTATTACTATTCGTAATAACCATATTAACAGCTAGGTTATAATTATCATGATTAAATAATAATATTTCAATAGATTGTTTTATTTTGTTCATACATAATTTTCGATTCATTTAAAGATATCGAAGAGATTGATTTTAATTAAAAATAAATGTATCATATAGTATCAAATTGTAATATTATCTTCTATTATTATTTAATCATGTCCTAAATGCTATCAAACATGATGTTTCTTTTTAAAATCTCATGGTATCACATTCTAACCACATTAAATAAATTACATCTATATAATTTTTCCTTAATAGCAATCATAAATGATATGAAATTTGAAAATAACATCATTGAAAGATCACATCATGAGAAGGTTTAAATAAATATAATATTGACATGATAGAAATGGGATTCAAAAGGTCATATAGAATAGAACATAACAATGTTTCCATATTGTAGAACATTGTTGGAAACTGAAGATATGTACATAGAAGAAAAGATTCAACAATTTTATATAACATTAGAGGACACTTATTAAAATAAATTGAATGATCAATGTAAAGTTATGGTATTAAAAATCATTAATCTATGATAATTAAAAAGAAAATTTGATTCAATATAAATTAAGGTATTAGGATATAATTTTTTTAATATCCCTTTCATAGATTTTAGTAATTTATTTACCACCTGCATGGGAAATATATGAAAATATACTTACTTGATATCTTTCTATTTTACAGGCACAATTTAATCTTTTGGTTTAGCTTTTATAATTTTCCACTTATTTTATTTCTATAATAAATTCACATCCACAAGTATTTTTATTTATTCTAGATACACTAATGATAAATTTTTATCGATCAGAATACCCATATTAAAATGATGCCATTCCTTCAATCTCTAATTATTAGTATAACAAATTGGTTCACAATGTTTTTACGATTTGAATAAATCATCAAATGGTTAACATAGGTTATACATAATATGTTGTATGTTACAGTATAACTATAATAATATAATATAACCATAATAATAATTTTATGACTAGACTTGGAGGTTGGAATTGAAAACTCAAAATCATTATTCATGGAGATGGTTATCCACCATTATTTGGAAACAAATTTTGATTGTTTGAATATGAGGATCTAATAAAACTGTATAGATATAATATATTCACTTAGAAACATAAAATTATATCATATAAATGATAGTGAAGTTATATTTCCATGATGGATGATGGAGTTGAGGAGAAATTATAATACAAATAAAAATAAGAGAGGTGGTTTGAAAAAAATTACCTTTTGATTATCACCACCTTGACGGATCCCTTAAAGAACGTGGAATTGATCTTTTTGTGAGACCAGAAAAATAATGACATTGTTATATTAGGGAGGATACTTTTTAGTATATAATTTAGTAGATTCGACTCTTTTGTTGAGAAATGGGGTGGTGAGGATTTTTATTTATACATGATGAGGTGCGGTTTTAATTGAATAAACATTGGTTATATTTTATTTAAAGCCAAACATATTTGGGTGGCATTAATTATGATGAATTATATTGATAATTACTGTATTAAAATATTTTTATTTATTATAAACACATTAAACAACTATTTAATGTTATAGTTTTTAAAAAATTTATCCTTTTACCTTTAAAGATTATCTTATTTCATTATATTTCCTATATTGCGGTAATTTTTTAACCATGATAAATTTATTATGAAATAATAGTATTTAAAATTAAAACCCAATTTTTAAATTATAATTAAAAACATTAAATCCATTTGTAAACATTGAAATTTTTATAATTGGAAAAAATATTTCTAAAACAATACCCGCAAATTCAAATATAACGCTTGTTTTCAAGAGGTGTAATTATCATGAAAAATATAATTTTATATTAACATTATGACTAATAACTAAAATTATATCAATCTAATTTTTTATTTAATGATATTTAATCTATAATTTTCATTTAATACATTCCCCTTTAGGGATTATTTTAATTTATTGAAAAGTATAAACATTATGTACTTTAAAACAATTTTAATAACATTTAATGTCTTTAAACCCAAAAATAATATAATTCTAAAATACAACATATATTTGATTTAAAATAATTTTAGTCAATAATATTTAATGAAATAATACTTATATTACTTAAATTCATATTCCATAAATAATGGAACTTTTTAAATTTCATAATTTATTGAAAATAAATGACATTTTTTAAAAAAAAAATTGTTTTATTCACTATTCATTGAAAAATTAATCATTTCATTAGGTTTTTAAAAAAACATTATTCCTGATATATTTTTTAATTTATGAATCAAAATATTATGTAAATATTATAGATGTTTTGAAAGCAAAGTATATTTATTTTCTCATAGAAAGTAATAAAAATATTTTTTTTGAGGAAAACATATATTTAATAATCTAAATGACATTACTAAAATATATATGGTTATTTGATAAGAATAAATTACTATATTTAAAATTATCTAAAAAATTATATATTTCATAATGTGTTTAATAATATTTATTACTAATAATTTGATGTCTTTTTATAAAAGCGATGTTAAAATAATGATATTTGGTAGTTTGTTTATGTTCAGTAATTTGTGCAATCTAAAATATAAAACATAGTGTGGTTTTAAAATCTAGAGGTGTTAAATTATCCCCTAATTATATAAATTTTATCCTATATATTTAAAATTATGATCGGTAATTGTGGGTTGGATATTTTAAAAATACCCTTGTAGAAATCCAACTTAATAATAATGATTAACAAAATCTCATCTTAGAAATATGTAAAGGAAAATGAAAAGGTAAACAGAAAATTTGGTTTTTGTATAGGATAAAATTATTATTAGGTTAAATATCTAACATTGAAAAGAAATATAACTATAATGTTTTTCTAGACTGATAGAGAACATGGTCACTTGAATGTTTACCACCACAAAATAGTAAATCAATGATGGGTTAAAATTACATTGATTTTTTTGTATATAAATTAATTTAATAACATTTTTCTTCTCGAATACATTTAATTTCGTTTTTAAATGATTTTACTATCTAGATAAATCACCCATGAAATATACATTAATTTATTCCACTACATAAGAATAATATCATTCATTTGGTTGTGCTTTGATATATTTCCACATTATCTCTTACAGTTAGAAAGGGATATTCAATACAATTTATATTGTAATGACATGTATGATCCAAAATTCATTCATTTGGTATCTAAATATTTACGGAAAATGAAACTATTTTCACATGTTATAAATAAACAATGATATAAAAATTTCAAATTAATCCACTCCATTAGTATTTATTCTCAAGAATCATCTAAATTATATTCATCCAAATTCAATGACTTATTTTTCTAGAAGTATGGTCACTGAATTTTCAGAATAAATATTTCATTGGATAACCCAAACAACATTATTATACTCTTAATATTACATTTCAAAAAAATATGAATACCTATTTCCCCATTAATCCTCAATAAATTGTCATGTTGTTGAATATAATCCTTAAATCAAAATTCTAATAATCACAATAAAATATAAAATAAAACATTAAATCATTAAACACCGTAATGGTCACCAATACAATCCCATAAAAATATCATTATCATTATCATCTCAACATAAATCGCATATTAATCTTACAAAAATAATGTGTTTTCTCAAATAACATTCCATAGAATCGCTTATCTTAGTTAATGATACAATTAATTAAATGATTCCAAATCCTTAGTGAAGTAGTTTCAAAATAGTATAACTATCACTAATATAATCTTACTATATATCTTCACTATTTCCACCATAGAAAATGTATTTTCATAATGTTCATAATTTCTACATTTAAAACACTCAACAATTGATAGACATTATGGATGCTATTATTCAATACATTTGTGTTTTACATAAAAATGACATGGTTTATATCATTCTTCCACTACAAAAACATCATTCTATTCCATAATGAAATTAAATTGGGGTTTTCTTATCATATTATCAACCCAGAGAAATCATAATCATCTTTTCTCAATGATCCCCACCACCTGATCTCTTAGAGAACATTACCATTATCATCATTATTGAGTTTGATAGTTAGTGAATGTTCATGTTTTTTAATCATTTATCATGATACATAATTATTTATAACCACAATATCTTTTACGATATCACCCAATCAATTTGGTTCCTCAACCACACATTGTATATAAGATTAATTGTTAACCTAGTTCCTTCTGATTCCTACCGTTGACTAAAACCTAAAGAAAAGTACAAAAAATCAACAATACTAATTAGAGTGATCTAATATTATTCAATGTTAGTAAAACTAATGGCTCATTATTCACAATATATGAGTCATTTACATTAACAAAGGTTATACATGTTCATTATCAAGTATGTAGTATTTAATTATATACTTAGATATATCCTCAAGTCATTCAAACAGTTTGATTCAGTAATCAATTTTTTTCTAAATAAGTTTCCCATGGATTTTACTAAACATCATATAATACCAACTACAATGACCCAAAACCTAGTTGAAAATAGTGAGTAGTTAATTTCTTACATTGACATAATATTCAATGAATAAAATCCAAATTGATGTAATAATTTAGTTGTTTAATAAATCTAGATGCATTCAATAAACTTAATTTAAAAATAATAAAATAAAATAGAATATAAAGTATCCATTGATAAATCCATTATTATTTTAGAGTAAACCTAAATGTCTATCATAATAAACTTCTTGGCATCCTATAAAAAAAATAAAAGATATTGGTGAGCTCAAATAACATGTAAGAGATACATACACAATAAGTTATTTTAAATAAAAAAAATATGTAAATGTTAAAAATAGAGAAAAATTAAATTTTATCAATAACTGACAATGAAATATATACATATAATTTTCAATATTTAAAATATAATGGAATATAAAAACTGGAATTTTAATGAGGGAAATGGTAACTTATTAGACACCGTGATCGCATGGATCATGGTACCAATATCTTCATTACTTTTAAAAATATGTTTTAATACTAAAAGGTACATACCATTTAGATTTTCCTACTTAATCTATTCTATCAATACATTTTAAAGGATAGTTTAAAACTTCTCAGTATAAATTAATTAGGTTTGTTTAAATGATTTGTTACATGAGACCTACCAATACTTCGAAGGGCTATCTATAATTGGTCCACACACCATTATTTTTATTTTTACATAATTAATCATATGAAATGGTGAATAATAATAAATATATACATTTGTATTGAAATTTCAAATCAAAATGTAAATAACATTCCCCATCTATAAATCATAATCACAAACCATTCAGAGTAATATGGTGAGTGGTATCAAAGTAGTACATCCCTAGAAGAAAAGATCAATAACCATGTAATACAATATTTAACGTGGTATCATAATAGATAATACTCAATGAAACATAGTATTCAAAAAAGTATTTTAACATAGATTATGTTCATTTAAATGATATTATGGAAAATTTCAAGAGGAAAACTACTTTTCCCTTTTGAAATCACTTATGTTTAAAACACTGCAAAATTATAAATGAAAAATTTTTCCATTTAAAATAACTATTTAATCTTTTATTGTTTTTGGTAAATCATTTAATAGATATTATTGTTGAAAATATTGTAATGTCGTATATGTTAAAAATCCTTCCTTGCGTATTTTTGACGGAAAAGTATCCATGAATCTTATTTAGAAAAAGTTAAAAAATTCCTTTCAACACATTAATAAAAAAAGTTATAATAAATTATAAATGAATTTAAAAAATAATAAAAATATTATAAAAATATTTTTGGAAACAAATTTTATAAAAGGTTATGGAAGGAAATGATATTTTTATGGTAAATTTAAAAATGATAATATTTTTGAAATAATGTATCATAATAATATATTATAATTGATGTGTGCATTTATAAAATCATTATATTATTATGTATCAACAATAAATAAAAAAAATATATTTTTTGAAATATACATAATATAATCAAATAATGTATCACACATAATTATAGCCTGATAAATCAATAAAATATTTTTTTAACCCAATGAATGTAAAATGAGTTATGAAATCCATTCCCACATGGTAAACAATAAAAAACATGACTTATAAAAGTCAAAATTATCAAATTAACCATTTAATACAATTAATGTAATTATATTGATGATATTTAATAAAAAATTTAAGTATATAAAAACCACACACAATAAATAATTTGTGAATAAGGCATATAAATTAGAGATGAAAAAGCGAGATGGGAAACCCTTTCCACATGCTTCATTTTAGTAGTGTGTATTATAACCTTATGTATAATAGTTGAAATAATCGTATTAATTCAATTACTAACTATAATAATATTTATAATATATTGTATGATAATATTAAAACATCTTTCCACCCATTAATTAATAATATATCATTATTTTCATTATTTTTGGTGTGTTCATTTCATGGTTCCATGATCGGTTCATTCATGTATAATATTGTATTTTCATGTAAAATAGAAATAAAATTGTAGAATTTAAATGAAATAGAAATAATTATCCAACTAATGTTTTAATCTTTCCACATATCATTTTTATTATTGACATGTGGATGGTCCATTTGATAAAATGAAAATAATTTAGTGTAGTTTTTTTGGAGTTTTTTTGCTAAAAACATAAACTAGTTTCATTTTATTTAATATTATCTATATATATTAGAACCATAACATTAAAAAGGTTATTATATATATTTTAAAATAAAATTTCACTATAATATCACTATTATTACCAGCTATGGATTCAGAAATTTAAAATAAAAAATCATAATTTATTGGGACAGTAAACCACCATAATTTGGATAGTGGTTTCATTTATTTGATTTAGAGGTAGTAATAAAAGTGGATCTGTATATGATGTGCAATTGGAAAAATAAAATTACATTATTTACATTATTATTGAGTTATTGTGACATTATGGATGAATGAGTTTTGGGTAATGTAGAAAAATAAGAGTTAATAGTAATGGTGGTTTGGGGAAACTACCTCTTGAATATCACACCATTGAAGGATCCATTAAGGACGTTATAATCAGTTTATTAGTTAGATCGGAAGAACTTATAAGTGTGTGGATTTGGGAGTATAGGGGTTTTCGAAGATTTTATGATATTTCAGGCATGTTGGGAGAAATGAGGTGATGAGGAGTGGTATATATTTTAGGAGGGGTGGTTTTAAGTGATTAAATAATGATTTTTTATATAGAAATCCATCCAAATTTGGGTAGAAATAATTATGATTTACTAGATTGATAAATAAATTCTATTGGATTACTATGATTTTTAAACATATCAACCACCCATTCAATGTTACTGTTTTCAGTTATTTTATGATTTAACCATTTATCATTATCCCGTTTCATTATATCACTTATACGACTTTAAATATTTAATTTACTATAGTAAATTTTTTATGCCTAAAAATAACAATGATCATAAAAAATTACTTTGAATTTATAATTCCAAATAAGGAATCAATTTTAATATATTAAATAAAAAAATGTGTTACATTTATATTTAAAACAAAAACCACATATGTGGTGAAAAATAATGTTTTTAGGAAATGTATTTTCACAAAAAAAAAATATGATTTTATATTAAATCTATGAATAATAATTATCATTGTATAAAAATAAATTAATAATTAGTGGTATATAAAATATAAATTTCATTAAAAAAATTCCCCATTAGTTTTTATTTTAATAACTTATAAAATAAAAATGTTTTGTACTGTAAAATTTTTTTTAGAAAAAATCCATTTTTGAAACCCAAATATTAACATATTCTAAAATATATATTTAATATGATTGTAAATAATTTTACTAGATAAAATATAAACAAATAATAATTATGTTACTTTAAACCATATTCAAAACATAATGTTAATTTTAAATTTCTTAATTTATTGAGGAGAAATGACATTTTTACAAAAATCCTTGTTGTTCAATATTCACTAAACATTCAATTTTTTAGATGATTCTCAAAAAATAATCATAAGATAATTTTAAATTTTTTATTCCAAAAATTTAATTAATTTTAAAAACAACTTTTTTGAACGTTTCAATTGTCTATTATAATTATTTTCTCATTAAAAGAAAACAAAACCATTTGATGAAAATATATATTTGAATAACAAAATCACATCACTAAAAATTATTTGATTATTTCATAAAAATTAATTAATATGTTAACAATGTATTGTACAATTATATATTTCATAATGTTGTTTCTATTATTTATTGATATGAATATGATGGCTAGTTTATAATAATCATGTTATAATAATGATATTTTGGAGTTCGTGAAAGCTCAGTGATCTATGAAACATAAACTAATGAACATAGCGTTGATTCAAAATATCAAGGTGTTACATAAATCATCATACTAGTTAGTACTATATTTTGTGGATCATTAGAGATTTTTATATGTTATCTGTGTTACATCAATAGGCTCGATGAATTGTATTTTTTATAAACATTAGTTTTGGTATGAAACATATAAAAATTTTCTATTTTTTATTTTATAATATATGGACATGATTAGTGGTATTGCATTATATTATTTGCAGAATTGGGGTAATTCAACCCATTAGTGTTTTTAAATAAACAATGTGTTAGTAATGTACCTATGAACTATTGGATGTGGGTTTTCAAGGTCACACTTGTATTCAAGGCCGACACATAATAGGAATTGAAGGGGTCATGTCATTAAGCTTCCAATTATAATGATATTTTTTTAATATTAGTCAAATTTCTAATTTTATAATTCAATTTTTCCACTGAAAATGATATAACACCCCATAAATATTGTGATAGATATCTCATATTCAGAAAAAAAAATATTTATTTAAACATTCAAAATTCAAATAATATATTGATTTTGGATATATTTAAAAAAGGCTACAGGGGCCAGATAAATTGAGATGACCCTTATTTGAATAAAGAGTTTGAAGATTTTATGAAATATATTTCCTCAATAGCATGCAGGTTTTATATGTGTGGGTTATATTATATTTTATGATATATTCAGGTTATATATTATAAAATTATTAGAATAAAAGGACATATTATTACAATGTAATGGTATATCATATGGTCTTCTGTGTGATATCATTCCACTACCTTTAACTAGTTTTGAAATTGACTATTAAGGTGTTAGTTTTTTAATCTAATCCACATATTCTATTATTAAAAACAAAATGTTTGATGAGATAAAACCCTTTGAGATTGTATGGATGAGAGTTATAACCATTGTAACCAAATGAATTAACTCATAACATATGAGTTAAGGGATGTTCACATAGAGAGTGATTTGAAGGCATTTATATAGATGTATTAACCATTTCATGTATTATTAATTGATTCTCAAGATCCTCCTATGAATATCTACATATACATCCCTCCTTCTCTCTTTAAAATAAATGGAATTATAATAACATGATAATTGATGAGGATCCATTATATTTTATTTGTTATTATTATTGGCCTATGAATACACACAAGATATGGGGGTTTTAAGGATTTCATTGAGTTATTTTCATCAATATATCAGGAAAATGGTTGTTTCTTCTACACTATAGTATTAGGTTTTCTTATCCTAGTTATCTATTTTCTATATTCATGATTTTGAGTATCATTAATGATATATACTGGTTTAGGTTTTTTAATAATTTTTCACTAAGTCAATTAATTATTAATCATTTATAGTTTTGAGTAGTAGTATCAGATCCATGTATGAATTTGATCGTGAAATTATTTTTTAAAACTGAATACCACGGTTGATAGGTTTAATTACAATGTGTGATATCATAAAACATATTTGGGGTTATGAAATTTTATATCCAATATCATAGGATTATACTTAGTGAAGTACCTTCTGTTTTCATTATATAATATGAAAAATAATATTGATTTTATTAGTGATTATAGTGCCACTCAATGTTGTCAAAACCGTGAATCACGTCATAAATATGACATAAAATATACTATAAGAGATGAAATCCCTAGTGCTGAAGGTTTTAATGTTTCATTATGGCCTATCATATGCATTAATTTCCACAAATTCTCACTCACAAAACACATTCCCCTATATAAATAATAATCTTTATTCAAGGCCACACTATAATCTGTTCTATGGTTTTAATCATTCATAAGTTGTTGCGAATTTATGTTCATGTTTTAACAGAATCTATTTTTGTTGGGGTTCACTATTTCATTCCTAAAAATCATTTTTTATATCACCCAACCATATTTGTGTAGGTTTAATAATACATTTGTCCTGCCTATTATATTCTAGAGACACTCGTGTATTGTTTAGTGCCTAATCCAAACCTACACCAATTGTGATTATTCTTATAGAGCCCCTATCTGTAATGTTGATCCCATGTACACAAAGTAAATTGGTTTGAAATTACATAAGTATTATCTCTATATTATTTTAAAATAATCATTGATTCAAATCCATTGCGCATGAAATATTTTATTCTATAATATTTATAAACATAGAGTTACATATGTTTAGAGATATTCCGGATAAGGCCAAAGTAGGGAGTATCGGTCTGGTGTTACATGAGGAACCCTGACTAATGGGATATATTTTCTTTACTAAAATATATAATTTATTAATTAAAAACTACCCATTTTATATAAACCCAATTGAATGTTCTAGACATCATTGGTGGTGTCCTACATAGTTTATCTCACACCCTGTTCGGGCCACAAATTTGTACCCAAACAGATTTTATGGATGTTGGTAGTTACAAAGGGATGAATCTAGCATTGGATTCTTTGTTTTTCATACTAGGGTAGAGTATGTGAGAATATGATTAGCTTATAATCATGATTCTATTTGAGATATTGTTGATTCAATATAGTTTTTTATGACATTTCCATTCCTTTATGTTTTGAAAATCACAAACACCCGATCTTAAGGAAAATTTCATTTCCCCGATTATTGTTCTTAATAAGAAAAATTTTCCTAACCCGTGTAAATTTACCCTTACCTATTATTCATTGTTCATATTTTAGTCCCTCTAAATCTAAATCCTTTTATTCCTAAGTGAAAATTTATGTTTATCATCTAAAACCACAGAATTCTATAAATACATAGATATAGAGTATTCTGTTTTCAAGATCTGAATTCCAAATCTGAATTCTATGAAATTCATACTCCGAATTATTTTGAAATTTAGACTCTGAATTCTCAAAAAATCAGACCCTGAATTCCTCAGAATTCAGGTTCCGAATTCTCAGAAATTCGAATTCCAAATTCTTTAAAATTCAGTCTCTGAATTCTTTGAAATCCAGACTCTGATTTCCTCAGAATTTAGTTTACGGAATCTCTAAAATCCAGACTCCAAATTTACTGAAATTCTGACTCTGAATACTCTGAAATTCAGACTCCTAATTCCATATAATTAAGACTCTGAATTCTATAAAATTCAATCTCTGAATTCCTTAGAATTTAGACACTGAATTCTGTAGAATTCAGACTCTGAATTCCTTAGAACTAAGACTCTGAATTCATGATAATACAGACTCCGAATTCCTTTGAAATCATACTCTTATGTCTATAGAATTCTGATTACGAATTCTTTGAAAAACATAATCTGAATGTCCTCGTATTATAGACTCTGATTGTTTATTTTCATAGACTATGTACATTATTTTTCCTCAGACTTCAAAAAATAATTTTGGCTAACAAACCATATTTTACATACCCTTGTTATAGTTATAAAAGGATGTTGTGAATTCTATTTCTAACCAACCGCTGTTTGAGTGACACGTGTACAGGTCCATCTTAAATTCAAGTAAAAATATGAACATTATAGAAGGGAGATGACCATTGGAAGTGTGCCTATAAATATGATCTCTTTGGAAGGAGCACACTGCACTGTTCTTTAACTATAGATATTTCATGATGAAGTTATTTCTAGAGAGAGACTCTCATGCTTTGTAAGTGCTAAACATATTTTTCATATAGATTCGTGAGAATCTAAATGTTTTTGTGTACAATCTAGGGCTTTAGGAGATATGAAGACAGATGTGTCATCTAACTTGAAGTTATAGGGCTTGAATGGATAACATGATAGAGGATGACATATTTATATCGAGGGATTACCCTGGTGTGGGTAATATATACTTTCAGGAAATTATAAATAAAACGACCTTTAACCAAGGTTTTTGGATACCCTAATCATTGGGTTAAAATATTTCTTACTTGTTACATGTATAGTTTCTAGTTTGTTTTCCACTTAATTTTGATCATTAAGGAATGTATAACTCTCTTATACTTTCTTGTACATGTATAATCCGATTAGTAAGATTCTATATGATTTATGGTAGAATATTTCTTGTTGTAAACTTTTCCTAATTTATTTTCCAGAACAATAGATTTGGATTCTAGAAAGATTGTATAACTAAGAGGTCCTATGAATTTACCTTGTGTAACATTGTTAAACAATATAATGTTTTAACCCACATTTAATGTTCCACAAAAATTTTTATGTATACAATTCACCCACCTATTTTATATTGAGATTCTACATCATTATTTGGTTCCAACAGATATATTATTCCATTTAGTATTACAAAATAATGATGTTTATGCCTATTAATATTCTTCCATGTATTCCCACTTTTTTATAATGTAAAATATTTCCATAATTTTATATGTTATATTGGTTATGCGTCTCCATATTAATTATATATAGGTGGACTATTTGTCATCAGTTCATTAATTATAAAGTTTCCACTAAATTTTATTATCTTTAAATTATTGGGATATTCTCTACGAATTAGGGTATAACCACCCCATCGTATCATCATAGAACCTCTTTAATAGTATACATCATCTAGTTTATGTGGATCTACGATTTGGGCTATTTAGATAACATATCAAACTATTATTTATCAAGTGAGATCAGATGATTCCACACAAAAGTGATAATATTGGTATTTATATACCATTCAAAAATATTTAAATAAAAATATTTGATGGTAATGGTTAAATATGATGAGGATGATATACTTAAAAATATTTCATTGTAGTCATTTGGTGTTATTAAAATTTCAACATTTTATGTTGCTGATTTAAGGAGTTTGAAAATTTTTAGGGAGTTAATCATTAAGGAAAAGATTTCGAAGTCTCACAATTATTCAAAATTTCATCGATTATATATATGAATTAGTAAAATTATCTAGTGGGAGGAATTTATTAGTTGTTTGTGTAGATATGTTACATGAATTAGTTGTAGAAATAAATAATTTCATATATCTCGGAAAGGTGTATCAAATATAATTTTATTATGGTACTCTATCACATGGGATATTATTTTATATGTACTTATGCATTATTTTTCATATAATTCATAATTTAGTTTTAAATTATAAATCATATCATGTTAATAAAAATATATTAACAATTTTATTATAAATATTTTAGGTGGGTACATATTAATATATGTATATATTGAATGATGTGATATTATAAATTTCATCTCCATGTATGACATTTAGTTACCCCAAAGATATATTTATTTTGGATTCATATAGTCTATAAGAAATGTAAATGTTATGATCTGTATGATTCATTTATAAAGATCTAAAACAATCTAATAGGGTTCAAAACTAGATTTTGCGCTAGATGACCCGTGAAGTATGTGGCATGGAGTGTCATTAACAGGATAATTGGTGTACTAGGGACATATGATTTATATGTGTAGTCTATAAAAATTGATATTACATAAATAAACTACATGAGAAGATTTTTACTTTGATATCTTTCTTACTCATGCCTTGAGTATTAGCTAATCGAGGAGAGGATGGATGAGTTGAATTGCAAGGAATTTTTTTGGAGTATAACAATGATGTTATGTATCTTCTATAATAATGAGTATGTCATCTAGTCCCTAGATTTAAAATGATTGGGTATTTATATTCCAATTAAATTATTTTACACGTGATGTTTTTATCAATAGAATTAGAGGAATGCGACATGATCATCCATAATGGTAAATGAAATGTGATGTTTTCCATGTATTAGATAGTATATACATCAAGAGTATATTATATATGATTTGGATATATCATATTAACACAATCCATTTCTCGAGACCGATAAATGTCTTACACAAAGGTAGTATATGAAAATAAATTCTTTAATATGATAAAATTGGTGGACCCAAGCAGAGAGACAAATTGGCTGGATGTAGATCATTTTAATACACGTATAACTTTAGATGAAATGAATATTTTATAGAGTTTTTTTTATATATTTATGGATATTATGATTCATATTTATTTTCAATGAAACAAAGCGTAATGGAATATAACTTTTCAGCTGACATAATATGGGTTGTGTTTGACTTATATATCTACAATAAATTCGTTTTAGATTTTTTATAAAATAGTATTGTATGTGTATTGACAAGCTGTTACATATTATGTGATATAAGGTAATGTATATCTTATATTTACAATTAATTTTTAAAAAATACACAAAATATTTATTATTTTAGTTTGGTGATTTATTGTATATAATAAAATATCTTGTGAAATGGAACATTGTCAACGAGGATTTAGTGATGTTTGGATAGTATATTACTTTACCAACAGCTCAGGAATGTTTTATATACATGGTCTATATCATATTGGTTGATGTATACATATTGTAGATTATGAAATATTTGAAACAAAGACTTATTGTACGCCATTGAAATTGGGTATTGTAAGGTAAGGAATATTATATCACCCCACTAACTTAAATTAGTTTATTAGTTTAATTTTAAGGTGTTAATGTTAGAATCTTACCAATGAATGTTGTCACTAAATAATGTAAAAAATTCATAAGATGAAATTTATGAAAATTTCATTTTCATGATTTAAATCCATTTTATGTACATGCATTAACTCAAAATTTATTATTAATACATATTCACTCGAGGAGTTTCCTAAAGGTAATTATAAAGAGGTACTCACCACTTAATAGGATATGAATGGAGTATATTGAGATTCCTAAAATTCTACAAAAATATCTCCCTCCTTATCACTCTACAATGAGAGATACTAGCTTTGCCTGAGAATATAAGAGGATCATACCCATTTAATGAGAATTTCATATTGGATTGTTCACACACCATATAGAAGGTAGTCTAAAGGTTACCCATGGGTTATTTTTATCATGATCATATGCAGAATGTAGTAGCTAATTCTATATGATGTAGTTTAATATTAATCGTGATCATCATTTTTTGTTTGCATTGTCATATTTATTTAACTTCATTGATCATATTTTATGGTTTTTACTTCATTTATATTACATTTTTTAACTGTTAATCATCCAAAAATTAGAGCACAAACTTCCATAGATGACTAAAAATATCCCACCAATAGAGTTAATGACAAAAAAATCTCTGATGGTAACCAAATGATCATTCTACCCCCTTTAATCATCACCCATATAATATTTGATAACCCTATATGATACTACTCAATAATAATATCATGAAATTTATTCAGATATCACATAAAAGAGAATTTATTGGGAAACTAATCTATGAATTACTTCCTTTCAATACATATATATATATTATTACACTTCCAACCATATAACACATTATAAAACATATACACAAAATAAGAAAAAAGTATCGTTTAGATGTATCAAAAATTCTAGTTAGAACAATATATTTGGAATAGTTATTACCAAGATGATCATTTTTAATAATACACAACTCTTATATTTTACCACAAGAACACCTCTATTAAAATAAACATATACTTTTTGAAATATAACATTTTTCATCAAAGCCTCGACATATATATCAATAATATTGAAAATATTAAGGAATTCCATTTTAAATTAACTAGAATAAAATAGGATATGTTCCACTGAAAATAGATGTGAAATAAATGTACTATAATGACCATGCCTCATTCTCCCGAATGAAATTAGGTATAGTTACCGCAAAACCATAATAACACCTCCCAATTCCATAAGCTATTGTTATTAATAAGGATTGTATATTACTAGGTAGAATATAATATAATATATTTATTATACATATAAATTAATCAGTGGAATAGTTACATGACAATACATACACAAAAAATGAGGTCTAAATATATACACAAGTGGTACCAATGTTTAAAATATACAAAAAATAAAATGAAAAAAATGAAACAAACATACAAGGTTTAAATATTCTAAAATGATGGAAACTTATGCAATCGTGTGCCACTAAATCCTATTTGGTCATCCCTAATAATCTGTCTTCTAACCATCCTAATAATTTGAAAATAAAAACCCTTGAATTGTGGTTCCACATAAAAATGACTTCCATATTTGGTCTTTATTCCTCAACATATGTCATAAATTGAATTATCTTCACAAATACGTTGAAGGAAAATTCCAGGTGTCAGTAAAAACATTCTTGTAGATGATCCTCACCTCATCTATAACAGTCTATCATAAGATAGAGTGTTTGTACAAATTGAATAACAATAATGATTGTCTAATTATATTAACAAAAAATCTGTTGGAAATAGTTATAATTTACTACACATACTAGGGGATTCAATACCTAGAATACCTGTTGTGCGATTCATTTCAATGTATGGGATGATAAAGGATAAGAAATATAAGATTCATTTCGACAAAAAGAATATAATTAGAAGGGGTTTAATATACATTTTATATAATTGACATGGGTTCATGTATACTAATGATAGAGAAATCATGCAGCTCATACATTTTGGAATATTGAATTGGTATAAAAGAGTAAGGGTATTGTAATATAATCTCAAATCATCAATCTATTTTTCTATTAAAGATTTACCCATGAATAATTTTTCCATAACATAATTTCACATTTTAATATTTCATTCTAATTAAGATATTAGAATTATAAAAAATGATGTTATTAAATATATAACTATTCAAATAAACTCTTTTATAAAGATAAAATAAAATATAATCATTATATGTAATAATATTGTAAAACGAAATGTCATTCTATATATATTACAATCATAAGTAACTATATTAACATGGTTATGATGAAATTATTATAGGCGAACTTCACTAAACAATCTTACATGTAAAAATGTATTAATTAACAAATCATTAAAAAAATTATTAGTGTAATATATAATAATTCTAATTGGTATAATGAAACCTAAAACTAGATTAAAAAATTATTGTTTTCATAATTCAAATAATTTAAAAAAATAAATTTCAAAAACATCATTTATTATGTTTTAACTTCTCCTGACACCATTTACAACCTAAACATTGGACAGTTTAAGATGTAGAAGAGGTTCATATACATTTTAGTTAACTTAATAACTCATTGGTTTCTATATAATATTATTTATCCCCTATATGTTTTTTAATTTAATCCATAATGGAAAATAGAAATAAGACTTTATTTAATCTTGATATAAAATCTGAAATTGGAGGTCTAAATCATGATAATACTATGGTATTTTTCTTTATAACCTCCAACTAATTCCATAAAAAATGTGATATTTAAGAACATGAACAATCATATAATATATAAGTATTTAGATAAAATAGTTACACACACTATTGTATGAAAACAATTTATGTATAGAATTACATGTAACATATGATCCTGAATCCATGAAGGAGATCCACCAAAAAAAGAAACACATTGTCGAGGATGGGGATGAAGGATGATAGAGAGGGAATTATGGTGGGTGGTTGGAGGAGTTCCCAATGATGGTTTATTATTAGAAATGTGTATAAATAAATAGTTAATTGGGTTAATGTAAAATAATTAAGGGCTAGAAAAGACAAAAATACACTTCCTGGAGATCATTTATCAAATAAATCAATCAACAACCATGCACTAAGACATCAGGTATCTAGTGGCTTTAACATAGCCACATGTAGATCATAATCTCTACTAGGTACTTGGTACTAAGACACTGGGTACCCAATTACTACTAACTCACACATATTTCATTTCTTCCTCTAATTTCACTTGAATATTTCCATAACCTCTTGAACTTCTTATAAAATCAAAATAGACATGAAATAGTTAGAATGGATTGAAATGAAGGAGATTTAGTTTACTATTGAGGTTGAAGACATTATAAGATCCTGGTTCTGGTGGATTTTCTCTATTAATTAATCACTTATAACAAGTATATGACATAATATTTGATATCAGATAAGGAAAGGACACAAAATTATAGTGAAATTGGACTAGCATAATGCAAGTTTCTTAAAAAAAATTTAATGAAGAAAGTGGAGTAATAAAAGGTCAAACGGGTCCGCCCAGTATGATGATTTGTTGATTCAGTTTTAATATTTTTCTTATTTTATATATTATATTACTATTTTTCCTATTTTTAAAATAGTTTTTATCATATAATCGATTTATAAATATGTATTTAATATAATGGTTTTAAATAACATTCTATTAAAACAGAAGTACATAATCACATTTAATTAGAGATAATTTACGATTTGGCTTCCCATTTCATGATATTTAGATCATCAATATTGATGAAGATGATAGTGTTGAGGAAGATCCCAATTGTTCATAAGGAGTGGATTAAAGAGTAATTGAGTTATAAAAAACACTTAATCAATTTATAGATCTCCATGATGTATAAATACCTATATTTTGATCAATATGGGATACATTAAATATATCTCACCAAATAAGAATATTTCTTACTAGAATCCATACACACTAAACTATTATGGTCCTCGGGTGTGTTTTTGTGCAGTGAATAGAAGATTCATCTATAAGATGTGATATTTATGTATACAAATCCTAGGTTTCTATATACTAGTTGTCTTTGAGCATGTCATGATGACCATGAAAACCATAAGAATATATGAAGGGTCCATGGTTCATCCTAGCATTCCTAGAACCTGATGAATCCAAAAGAATTTGAGTGTTGATCCTATTATTCCCATAGAATCCATTCTGTCATCTCATAATTCACTTTTCATCAGTCATTACACAAAATCCTAATACTAGAATAAGAATAAGATAAAATAATTTGACATGTTATAGGATTTTTAAAATACAAAATTTTATAGAACAACCTAAATTTATATCTATGACCACACATAATATTATGAACATGAAATTATGTTCACAGTTAACATATTTTCCTCATATGATTTGAATATAGATCAAATTCGTTGGATATCTATATAATTAATGTCTTATACACAACATAATAAAAATAAATTCACATTTCTTCCATAATATCATAAAACATTTATCATAACAAAACATATAAGAAATGAAAATAGGGTTGAATAAAATTTCATCATAACATAATAAACATGTAGGAAGGAAATTATTTTTAGGGAATCATCCTTAAATATTAATCAATGTAATCCATAAAAAGAATAAATGTTAATATTATTATTATATCATAAGTTATTACATAATAATTAATATTAAAGTATATTTTCATGGATAAAAAGTTATTCAAAAGATCACTAAAACATTTCAAGATAAAAATAGCCTATTCAGTTTTAAATTAGTTAATGAAAATCTTGAAAGATACTAAATATTAAGGGAAAAATTTTAGTTGAAAATATTCATGGAAAAACATAAATTAATCTTTATTGAATTTAGTGTAAATGATGGTGGGAAAATCTATCCATGTCGTATATTTTATAACATAGATTCCTTTCATAATTTTGATAAAAAATAAATAGTTCATCCTTCAGAAAATGAAAACAAGATTACTTTTAATCCTTTTTTAAAAAGTAAATCATGTGTAAAAATGAATTTAATCAATAATAAGAGAAATGGGTCATTTATTCTTAAACAATATCATTTTCATTATACAATTTCCAAAAATAATTTCATAAAATCCCATTGTTATAATTATGGTAAGTTAGAATTTTTGTTAAAGGTGGTTTGTTTTTATGTTATAGAGAATCATGTTTGGGATCTTTCGTGAATATGTGAACTTATATATTGGTTATAGAACATGTTTTGAGGATTCAAGGGCATGTTTGGCATTTAGAGTGTGTTATAATTGTTTATTAGTCTTAAAATAATGATTGACATGATTTGTTGAAAAGTCTATTGGTTTCAAAATTGTGTTGGTTCACTTGTGTAATTTAAAAAATTGTTGGTCAAAATTAAATCTATAGAGAATTTGAATTTTTGGATCGTTTTTGTTAATTGTATTTTTGTGTGTGTTTAATTAGAATGGGTATTTCTTCAAAACAACGAACAACTTTCATGAAAATTCTTTTGAATGTAGAATGTAAAGGATTGTTTAGAAATTTTTATATTTATAAATATTGTCTTTATTGTTTATATAATGTGAATCCATGGTTGGTACTTTTAGTGATGTTATGTATATTTTTATGTGTATATATAGTGAAACCCTATATAAAATTTCACTTTCTAGGTTTATCATATAGGTAATGCCGGTGTTTGGGGAAGGAATGTGTGGTGGTGGTCAAATGAATATATGGTGCATGTGTGATTATAATCATTGAAATCTAAACCATTTTTTCTTTTAATGATTGGTGTTTGTTTGGAAATGATATGGGGATTCCATGGGTGATCCTTATGAATTTTTTCTTATGTGGGGGTATTTACGGGAAGCATATGGAGGGAAATAGAGGATCATAAATGTGCCAGTTCGTGGGATGCCCAATTTACATGATTAAATTTTAAGTATTATCGTTGTTTTATAAAGTGATTTCTGAAAGAGGAAAACATAATTACTCTATATTTTAAATCATTATTGAAATCATGATTGATATTTTTCTTCTCATGATTTAAGCCATCATTTTTATATAATTTTGATATCCCATATTCATCTAGGAAGCCAGTGGAAAATAATATTTGCAAATCATGATTTGTATTTCATGAGTACGGTTGGTGGGGATAATTAGTAATTGGATTGTCCTATATATATAAAACATACTCAATGTTAGATGATATGAAAATCATACCTCTAGTCATTAATATTCATGTATCCAGACTAGTCAGAGTAGACTACATTTCATGAATTTGACTCACCCCCTACATTGGGCTCCAGTATGACTCCCTTGTGTCTCTCCCACAGATAGTAATACTACTCCTACATTGGGCTACCATGTAACCTACATCATCCTAAATGTCCGGTGGATCTCTAGCTATGTGTCTACTATGGGGTAGTATAGCGCTTTCTAGAATTATTTTCTTATCCTAGTCCCCTAGCACTACTCTAATACTGCATTCCCCAACATGAAATTCATTTATGGTCCATCCTACCACATGTGTAGTACTCCATTGTGAGGTAATGACACTGACGGGTCTTTTGGACAACCCAAACATTCTGAAATCACTGAATTGTGAAGCAATCTTAAAATTTATTCTCACGACCCTAGTTATTATACTCATTATGCACATGGTGTTATCTTTCATAAAGACCCATTTCTAATCAAATATTAAATACCCCATATTATCCTAATGAAATTACCATAAAAAATAATATGGTCAATCACATGTTCTATTATATGATGAGTTCCTGATTAATGACACATACACAGTTTATCAAGAGAAATATGTTCACATTTAAATTTATTTTGTAATATATCCCATCTAAGAGATGTTTCACCATGGTGATTTCATCACTAACCAAGGATAGATAAAGACACTAAAGGAAAATGAAATTGCAAAAATTGTCCTTCCATAACATTATATTCTGCATCAAGTGCATGAATTAATAATCCCTATCTATCGTCAATATCTCTAGATAAAATTCACTTATCAGATTCACCTCTATGTCCTTCCGGGTTAGGATATATTGCTACTATGCTTCCAGTAGAATTCTGTAGTAGCACATGGATAGTCCTCACTTAATAAATGATAAAATATTCACCCACCTATTTTGATTTTTATGAGGTGATTAAATATTATCTTGAATGACTCGATCTAGAAGACTTCATCATGGTCCCCCCCTCCCCATTGAGCATAGACTGATGTATCAATTATAAATTATTAATGAACTCATCCATTTATGGCATGGATTAATAGTCTCAATAATCATGGATCACATGATCCTCATGAAGCTATTACAGATCATGTCATCTATTTGTTTCCCAATATCCATTAGAATTTTCTATACATCTTCATTATAAGTTTGATAACTACCACCCTGCTGACGCACATAATGCAGATGATTAGGATGAATTTTCTATAAAAAGTCTATTGTACTCTTTGGAACATATGTTACACAACATGGGAAACATCAATAGGTGAGATCAACAAAGGAAAAATGTATCGTGTTACTACTATGCATTCCGTAATATAATAATTAAAATAACATAATGGTTTCTTTCACTTCCATTTATTTGGTATATCATGTAATTAAATCTCATAAATTATATAAGTAGTTATGTCCATGAAATAAGTGTATCCTGAGAAAAAAGTTCCTATAAACATATATCTCTATGTGTCTATCATGATTCTTGCATACTCATCTAGTGTCAGACCAGACCATAATTAAAATATTAATAAATAGTTACTTCAAAATGAATGTAAATCTCCCAAGGTGTAGTAACATAAAAAATATAACAATTAAACCATATATAATGAAATATCACCACATGGAACTCATGATTTCTCCTACATATGGGTCAGATACTACAATTCATGAGCTCAATACCAAGCCATGAATTATCCTAGAATTAGGCATTACATTCCAAAATAGTATATCTATAAAATAAAATAATCATTTGATACCACTTTGAAAGGTCCATAACTAGGTAGCCCCTCAAATAACCAAGCCGAGAGGGAGACTAAACCTCAGTCACACCTCTATGTACCAATGTGAACATTGACAATTAATGATAGTGTAATGACTATAATGGGGAACTGTAAAATCTAGTATAAATTAGAAATAATATATGAAATAACAAAAATAATCAAACATCAAGACAAGAATAATAAAATTGAAAAAAAAACAATAAAAATAAAAATAAAAATAAAAGCCATGTAATGATAGGCTAAATGAAACTAAATGACATGCTACAAGTTTTATAAGTAAGAAAGAAAACATAGGGTACTAATTCCCATTAAAAAATAAAATGGAAGAGCTACATGTCTAGTGTCTTTTGATAAATCCAATTTTAACATGATTTTGATGTGCCATGTTCAAATGATCCATAATCCATTTTAAGATCATTAATCCTTGGAAAATTTTCCAAGATGTATTAGTCCAACCACTCCCTTTTATAAAATTAGTTTTCCAAACCATATGAGGTGATTTCAAGAAGAAAAAAATTCATATGAATTATATTTTTCTTTATTAATTTTCATAATGTACATTGGTTTAAATGTATTGTTATGAAAATTGATTATGACACAGTGGTTGTGCATTCCATTCATATTCAATTTTATATCTCTACAGTCGTTATTATATAATGATAAACACATACTATTATGAAAATGGATTTGTCTTCTTGTTTCAAAGAATGTTTTTGGTAGCTTTAATTATGAAGTAACCATTATGTGAGAATCAATTATCTAAATTAGGAACAAAATATATGAATGATATAGACAACCTAAAGAGTGATATCCATTTTTATAAATGTTATCAAATCCAACACATTGTATCAAAAAATATATCCTTCCACTAAAATTAATATAAAAAACAATATCAATGATATTTCCTAAAACCATGTATTCTAAACATTTATAATCAAAATTTAAAGAGTAAATAATTAGGATCTAAATAATACATATGGATCAGGAAAGTACCTAACATGATACACATTTCATGAAAACAACTGTAGGTAAACAACAAGATAAGGCAAGTTAAGGGTCTAATGAAATAATGACAGATTGTAAATCAAGCATCATAAAATAATAATATACAACTATTATATCAAATAACAATATAATTGAGATAAAACACTGGAAAATGATTTAGATGTAACTCACAGTTATTAATTAACATTTGCGGAAAAATACTCAAAACCAAAATTGGCAAATAAGACATCCAATTGGATCATGTCAAAAACATTATTTTTATCATCAACTTCCCCATTTTGTTTTCTAATATAAGGTTAAATCATTAAGAATAATGAATTATGAATTGAAAGTGTATCATTCCAAAAAAAACTATGTCCATAAAGATATTTAAATACAATAAATATTGTGTATTAACATATGTTTATCATTTAGAATACAAGGAATGCATTAGAAATTCAATGACAAATGAGACATTAAATTATAAAGCCCTTCAATGCATATATATTTTTCTTTTGACAAATGAGTAAGAATTAATTAAATGGGTTTCATGTATATACATACCCATTGATTAAGTTGTAAGACACATGACTTTAATGGTATAGATATAATGATTTATGAAATCATTGTTTGAAATATTATGTCACGACCTGTCCCCCGGGGCCTGTGTTGTGACTACCCCATACCCGCCTTCCATAGGCCAGGGGCTAGGGACTAGCACCGAAAGGGGTATTCCCTAAAACTGGGAAGGCATTGCATTTATAACCAGTAAACACACACAACCAAGAACACAACGAGATATAAACACAAGTAAAACATTATAACAAAATGAGTGATGAAGGTAAGAGGGGAAAGAATACGGGCCCAATAGTAAAGGTACAAGCACAACTAAAATACAATATAACTAATGAAATATAAAGACAGATACTGAATCATCCATAATGGTTCCTACCTGAAGGCTAGGGGCATATCTCCTCCTCAACACTCTACGTCTTCCTTTCTCCTCTGCGTACCGACACGACGCACAGTCCACCTACGGGCACCGTCCAGTCCTAGAACCCTAATTCCAAGTCAGTATTGTCTGACATCTACACCAAACACAATAAGGTATGGGCACAACCCATGTAGGGGTGAGTATGATGATACTCAGTAGGGACCCCGAGACAGTAAAGGTCTCACAAAATCCAGAAAAGATAAACCACAAAGTATGAAATAAACTGAAAAGCCTACTTAGGTATATGCCCATACATATACATAAGTTATCGTATATTTCCATTTCAATCATGAGGAAACACAAATTCCAACTCAAAAGTCAAAAGGTCAATTGTTCCATAAAGTAAGGAAAACCACGATGGTATGTCCCATATAGGCACGTCACACAAAATAATAACACCAAGGTATTACCATGAAAGGAAGTACAACATAGGTACAAACTCAGCTCACACTAGGTACTTCTTATGTACATTAGTAGAGATGATTATATGTATTTACATAATGATCTTACTCTATTAAGAGGAATGACCATGAATGATCCCTACTCATTATCAAAACATAGTGGATCGTAGTACATCGTCAGACCCACACAAGAACTTAGTACATCGTTAGTACGTTGTCAGACCCACACAGGATCCTACTGCATCGTCAGTACGTCGTCAGGCCCACATAAGATCTCTTGGTTCTAACCCACATAGGATCACTTAGTGCTGAGCCACATAGGATCACTCGGTGATGACCCACATAGGATCACTCGGTGTTGGACCACACAGGAATGCTAGGTGTGGACCCAGATAGGATGGCTCAGTGCAAACCTACATAGGATCCCAAGGTGCTGACCCTCACAGAATCACTCATTGCTAACCCACAAAGGATCTCTCGGTGCTGACCCACATAGGATCACAGACATCTGGCCCACATAAGAACGCTAGGTGCTGACCCACACATGATCTCTTGATGTTGACGCACACATGATCGATATTCATTCTTCATGTCACATCCTGCTACATGATTCTCACACTATGATTTCTCATCCCCAAAAGGGTCCGATCCTCAGGCCACTAGTCGATACTGAAACTACCACGATGTCCCACAAAGAAGTATCTTAAATGACTGCCACACCATAGGGGTATCAATGCAACAGACGGTGGGTCAAACGGACACACAGTCTGTATGTTTTTAGCCATTCAGTCCCGAGGGCCCAGTTCGATTCATGCTCAATCAATCCCGATAGTTCCCCAAATTTATCAAAATCTCAAGTGGTGAATACCAAAGGGATCACCTCAGTTCATTGATTCCATTACAGCAAACATTTTGTCCAACAGACACTCGGTGCCAAATTTATGGCCGATAGAGAAAAACACTCATAGCAGGTATGTGCCCCGTCTATCATAGTCGGACCCTGCCTGGGACAACCCATCATGGATTGGGTCAACTCGGCCTGCTAGGTTCGGCTAGAAATTTGTTGGGTCACATGGTGTCAGCGGAGTGGCGTGGGGCAGTGAGGGCGGCGCGTCGGTCGTGAGGGTGGCGTAGAGGCTGCGAGGGCGACGAGACCGCAGGGGCCACAAGTCGGAGAGGACGCAGCTGACACATGGATATGGGACATCAAGGCCTCAGGGGGTGTTGGAGGGCCATGGGGACGTGGATGGCCGTGGGGCGAAGAGGCCGTAGGGGCCGTAGAGGGCCATCAGGTTGCGAGGCCATGTGGGATAAAGAGGGTTGTGCGACGGCGAGGCTATTGTGCGGCAGATTCTACGGACAGTGCAAGGTTGTGGGGAGGTGGAGGACACGGTGCGGCAGAGGCCGTGGGGGGCATAGGCCATGGGCAACAGAGGTCGTGGGCTGCGGAGGATGCGGGCAGAGGAGGTTGCAGGGCAGCGTGGTGGTTGTGGGGCTGTGTCGTTGCGCTGGTGCCTCGTCACGACAGGCGGTGGTGCCGACCATCGTTCTCGTGCCCCCCCAGGTCATTTTCAATCCTCATCCATTGCCAAGAATAATGAAATTAAACCCATGATTTGCGGAGAGGTTAGGAAATATTTGTTTCTCTAGAACCCTCAGCGTTAGAGCTGTAGAAAGAGGCAATAATATCTTCTTGATTTTAGGATGAATTATAAATATTGCGTAAGGGGATGAAATTAAAAAAATCCAACCAACCTCGAAGATTCTTCGATGTAAGTGCGAGAATGAATTTGATGATGTCATCATTCATTGAGCTCATCACAAACCTCTGATCCCGACTTCATTCATTGGTTCGTGGTAGTTGAAGATGTTACCCGTTGGCGATAGCGTTCTTCATTGGAGGATGAGTTTATCCACGAATCTACAAATCTTCTCCCTTTTCCCACAATTTTCCCAATTCCACCAAAATGGAATAGACAATATATTATTTTAAATTATGTAGATTAATAATGTTGGAAAATTAAAAATGATAACACATTTCATTCATATTTGGCTCGCACTAATAATTAAATGGGGTTTTGGGATATTTATTTGTATCAATTTAATTGGAACATGTTAATGGAATAAAATAATTAATGGGGAGTTGAGTGGTTAATCCCCCATTAAGAGGGTTTGGGTGGTCCCTGCCATTAATTTCAAATTGAGGGTTTTAGGTTCGGTGGTCCCCACCACCATAACCGCACATGGGTGGTTCAGTTCTGTTGTCCCCACCTCTTAACACACACATATGAGTTTCAAATGAAAATAAAATGTTACAAAATTTTAGTTTATTTTATTATTTCATAAATAAGTGAAAAATTAACATCCACCCTCGACCTACTGTGGTTGGGGTGATGGTATCCTTAAGCGATTACCGACAATGTGAGTTCAATGGTGGCCTCAAATTTCAATTCTGAGAAATAGTTCAAAAGATTAGAAAAACCACTTGCACGTTTATTGAATGTACTCGAAAAATAGTTTATAAATAAATTTTGGGCACACTAGGACATGGAATCACACAACGTCAATTTTTTAGGACTCATTAAACTCCCATATATTTAAAAAAATCCATGTAATTTTTGGGTCCTTACATTCTCCCCACCTCATGGTTTTGTTTCCTAGTAAAAAACTACTCTAACTAAAGGAAAATGTTATAGTAATGAGCATGCATCTGAGCCTCCTTCTCACATCTTCTCTCATGGAGGTGTATGTGCTGCCAGTGCATGGGTAACAGAGGTATCAACTGCCCATGATGGTCTCGCTCATGTAAATTATCAATCTCCACCACAACCTCCGAGAACGTCGCCTCATCATCAATTTCCTGCTCACCAAGGTCAATGAAATGAGAAGGTTTGTTCACATATCTCCTCAAATGGATCCTTGGAAGGAGGAATGCACCCAGTGCAACTGAGGGGGAAGAGAAAAGTGGTATTCCACCTCGCCAACTCTACTGAGGACCTGAAAAGTTAAGATGAACCATATTGATAACATTCCTCCTTGTCCAAATATCTGAAAAACATGTCAGGGTGAGACCCATAGAAATAATTGGTCACCATCCTCAAACTCCAGATGCCTCCATCTCCTTTCGGAATAATACATATTCCTGCTTTGTGTAGTTTTTATCAGCTCTGGGATGATCTGCACTTTCATTGTGATAGCCAGTAACATCTCTATTCCCACGAGTGTTAACTCCCCTGGGTTAGTCCAGCACAAAGGTGATCTGCAAGGTTGCCAGTATAAGACCTCGAAAGGTTCCATCCCAATGGTGATGTGATAGCTATTATTGTATGAAAACTACACTAAAGACAAGTGATCCTCCCGGCTATGACCGAATTCAAGGATGCATGCATGTAGCATGTCCTCAAGGGACTGAATGATCCTCTCAGTCTGACCATCCATATTAGGATTGAAGGCGATGCTGAAATGAAGTTATGTCTCGAAAGCCTTCGAAAACCCTTCCATAGCCAGAAAAAAAAACGTTCATCATGAAAGGAAAAAATCATCAAGGGTACTATATGTAGTCACAAAATATCATGCACCTAGAGGAGTCTCATGATCTCTACTAAACCCTACTTTTGATCAGTATGAAGTGAGACGGCTTGGTGAGTCGGTCAGTGATCCCCCAGATAGAATCAAGAACACTGGATGTATGTTGAAGTCCTGTCCAAAAGTCCATGAATATCCCTTCCCACTTCCACTATAGGACCTCAAAAGGCTGAAATAAGCCAGCTGGTACCAGATTCTCCGCCTTCACTTACTGACAAGTGAGTCACCGAGAGACAAACCCTACTATTTATTTCTTTATTACCATCCAACTGTGCTATCGTCGGAGATCATGTTACATCTTTTCCACTCTTGGATGTACCGCTAGAGGAGATGTGTGGAACTCCCTCAACACTTCCTCCTGAAGTGACACTGGTATCACGGTACATCCTCATAAGAGGATGACATGCTCTCCACCTTCATAAAATCTATCAGGTGCCTATCCTGTGGATATCTCAGCATGTCAAGTCTCGCAGTTAGTGTCCCCAAACTGTTCCTTCCTGACTCACTGGAGAAGTGGGGGAGTGACTATAAGAGACTGAAGAAAATATGCTCCATCCCAATCCACAAAGGATATCTGCAAAGTGGTCAGCTGCTCTATCGCCTTGCCATGTATTTTCATAACAAGTATTATGTTGAGTGCATCTGCATCAAAATTCCCAATCCCAGATGTATAGAAAATATCCATATCATAGTCGTGGATGAACTAAAGCCATCGATGTTGTCATAGGTTTAGGTCCATCTGAGAGAAGATATACCCGATACACTTGTGATCTGATTAGATGAATAAATGCTCACCCATTAAGTAATCCTGCCACATATTCAAGGCAAAGAACATAGCTGCTAACTCCATTTCATGGGTAGCATAGTTCTACTCATGTTTTCATAGCTGTCAAGAACCATATGTGATAATTGGTCTCTCCTACATCAGGGTAAATCCGAGTCCGGCCCCCGATGTGTTGTAGTAGACAACGTACCCTATGCCCTACTCTAGAAGCCTCAAGATTGGAGAACTAGGCAGCCTCCGCCACTGCTCTTGAAAACACTACTCCATGTCTTCGAACACATGTAGTGTTTCCCATTCTTCGTCAACACTGATAGTGGTGCAACATCCTTGGACAAATTAGGCACATTCTCTAGAAGTATGCGGCCAAACACAGGATACTTCGTACCTCCGTCACAATCCTGGGTGGCTTCCAAGAAATTACCACCTCAATATTCCATCGATCCACTAAAACTCCAGCTTTTGATATGAAATGTCTTAGAATGTTAACCTATCAGATCCAGAACTAGCACATCGAATCTTACCATTAATATGGCGCTCTCAGAGTGTGTCTAATACTACCTGCAAATGATAGGCATGCTCCTCCTCAGTAGTCAAGTGGATCTGAATTTCATTGATGAAGACTACTACAAAGCGATCAAGGAATGGCAGAAAGATCATGTTCATGTGTCCCATGAACACTACTAGTTTGTTTTTCATGGTGAATGGCATAACCAAGCACTCTTAATGTTCATACCGATATATGAAAGCCATCTTCTGAAAATCCTCGTCTCATAGTCTGAGCTGGTGATATCCAGATATGAGGTCTATCTTCGAGAACCAACATGCTCTTTTCAGCTGATCAAATAGTTCATCAATCCCTAGAGGTGGGTACATTTTCTTCACGGTAATTCGAGTTAGGTGAAGATAGTTAACAAAAAGTCTCAAGCACCAACACTTATTCTTAGCGAAACAAATCTGGGCTGCCCAAGGAGAAACACTGAGCAGAATGAATCCCTTCCCCAGCGAGTTCTCTAGTTGTACCTATAGCTCATGATGCACCGCGGGAGCAATCCTATACGCTGGTGTAGATATCATTGTCATCCAGTGGTACAAGTCAATGAAAAATTCCACCTCTCTGTGATGAAATAGTCTCAGAACATCATCAAGGAAAACATTACCGTACTGGTCCAGCACTTCGATATAGCTCAGACTCTCCCTAGAAACTGCTTCGAGGGTATGACTCATGAAATGATGAGTGATTGAATTCACTCTCCTCCGTGTAAGCCCATCATATGCTACAAATTCTCTATTCTCATCGGTGAAGGTGAAACTGGTCCCATCCATGTTGACACACCACACTTTGTTCCAAACACACTCAATATGAGCATGGACTGTAGACAAGCAGCCCATACCCAAGATGACATCGTAAGGCCTCAACAATGCCACCAAGAGGTTCCAACTGAAACAATCACCTCAAGGGTTCGATCACACCGTCAGCGTAACTGTGATTTTCGATTCTCCTCCCAAAGGTATCTCCAGATGTGAGGGTCATGTCAAATGATTAACTGGAAACTCTACGTCTTGGACATGAAACTTGGAATGATTGAATGATTGGTACCTATGTCTATTGACATGACATCTAGTAGTATACATAGACCATATATCGAATCATTCTTTGATCCATTTGGCCGCACTCATTGAACACATTCAGATACTCTCTTCCCCTATCCTCTAGCTCACTGAGCCTGGTGTGGTCCACAAAAAGGTGTTGGTTGTCACATGTCGAAAAGTACACCACCACATGATGCTTTCCTAGCTCTTCTTACATTTTTTTTACCCTGCAGCTTTATCAGTCCCTTACACTTCATTTCCCAAAACAATTTACATGCCCAAATCTGTGAGACTTGTGCCAGTTTCCTCTTTTCCCACTACTATCATTCACAGGTTGTATCTGCTCATCAAAATAACAATCAACCACAAGGGTACTCTCTAGAACCCCATAATAAGTAGGAATGCATAAAGAAATAATGTTGTCTCATACGTCCTTAAACACACTGCTCTCGAACGTCCGAGACCCAACGAACTGATCATATTGTGTTCATCGATTTCCCAGAATGATCGGTATGCCTCGATGAATTCTCAGCTACCGACATGTCATCCTCCCTAAGATGTAGATGTTCTTAAGAACTCCCAGCCACCTCCTCAAGCTAGTCCTTAGCCGCCTTTGAGTCAGGCTCACCTTAAAACCTGAGGGCTATCAGATGTTGAATCATGTGTAAGGCACTAAACCTATAAGTGTCATCTACCATTAATGTTAGTTATAACTACTAACTAACTGGCAGTGATATATCTGACACACTACCTGAAGGTACTATTTCGGGTATTAGTTCAGGTATCGAAGAATCATCACTTTTCGGACCATCCTCATTTCCACTCATTTGAAAAGTATGGTATCTAAGATCACCATCTGCTCTACGGGTGTCTCAACTAGGTAGAAAACTCTATCAACCACCATCAGCTAGCCCTCAGCTGTGTGGTAATCTTTCTTAGCTCGAAACCTCAAATGCCTCTGTTGGAGGATCTCATGCACCACGCTGAGTCTGCATGCACTATTTGCTAGTGAGGCTAGTGGTAACTGCTGCCCAACGGGTGGTGGTGCTGTTGGTACACCACCCGAAGGTGACAACATAGTATGAGGGCCCTACACAGGAGCCTCATATCTTGGTGGCCGTCATCGTGTGCTCTCTCTGGAATCATAGCCGGATGTCTATGCAGCAGCATCCTGATAATGAAAAGGTGTTCCATGGTCATTATGTTATGCCAGGTGAGGTGACTGAAAGAAATCGAAATGAATACTTTTCTAAGCACAAACACAATCAGTGCTTTTGTGCACTGGTTCAGAAATTTTATGTCGGGGACCTGGTGTATGGATACGTCAGTCACTGCACCAACACTGGAATCCTTAAACTGATAGCCACACACTCTATACATAATATTATTGCCGGTAAAAAGAGTAGAGTCAAATTTTCTATGGTAGAACCAACTCCTCTGATTCCAATTTGTCATGACCCGTCCCCCGGGGCTCATGCCGTGACTACCCCAAGCCCTCCTTCCATAGGTCAGGGCTAGTGACTAGCACCGAACGAAGCTCACAAAATTCCTCCAAGGTAAAAAATAAATTAAACAAGTACTCAACCCAAAATTGAACATGGATAACCAACACCAAGAAATAATAAAATAAACTAATTTTCAAAGGGTAGGGTGGGAAAATTCTCACTACAACAAAACATTAATCCCTCATAATGTCACCAAGTAAAGAGTAAATCATAAAATATGATCATGCCCAAAAAAATGGAATATGAAACAAATTATGGGGTGATTATTTATTACCTAAATAACACATTACCGATCTATATTAAACCAAATCCCAAAACATTGGGATAATGTGAGAGAGTTCTCCTCACCACAAGGGGTCAAATATCATGGAAATTAAAACCCAACAATACCACCCCAAGGAGGGGGCCACTGTAAGAACTCCTAATAGATATAAACAAACATCTATACCAGAGATGTACAACACCTCCATGGAAACATGAAACTATCAACCTAATCAAAATACCCCTACACTCGGGAAAACCAATTGGAATAACATATCCTAAATAGTGAACCTGATCACAACTATTAACATTGACTCTTTCACAGTCACATACATATCCAAACAAGAAAAAGTTAACATAGGTAAACCCAAACTATGATTAAACACATTCATGGATAATAAAGGTTTCTAAAAACCATATTCAGATAAAAGGTCTTCTTCAATTACAATAGAACATGTCCATCAAAACATCACAAGGAAATAGTGATCTTACAATGATTAAAGAACATGAAATTTATAAAAAACAATGCAAAAGTTATTAATTTTCCAATCCCAACATAGAGCACAAAACCCATACCGAGGATTTACATCCCATGAAACTCTTAACTATGTGTTATTTTCTTATTGATACCTATGGTTGGGGATCTGGTGGATGAATTGTCTCAAGACTCATAAGGAGGCACCAGCACCCCTTAGTCATAACGTCATCTTCAAGAGACACATCCTGAAATATTTTTCAAGATGACCAAAATAACTACACTAATGGAATATCTTTAGACATATGAGACATTATGTATTCAAGTTTCCTAACCGACCACAGTGAAGTCCAAGAATGATATTGAAACAAAAACCCCTTACCACTTTGGTAACTTCTGAATAAAACCTGAATTATATATATATATATATCCATAGATGAATATGTATATCCCAATAATTTTCATGAGAATAATAATAACAGAAATTATTAGAAAATATATACATAATATAATATAAAAATGTGGTGAATATGATTGTGTCTCACAGAAGTAATAGTGAGAAGAAAATCCCCTTAACTCAAGATCGAATTTATTTGAAGGCACCCTATCCTCAAGGAGAATAACATTAAATATATTATTATTTAATAATATAATTATTTAAATACTTATTATATAATAAATGTCCCACTTATTACATTTCAAAACCTATTTACAAATAATTACTTATTAAAATCATTGTTTCAGGTGTTGACTATTTTATTTTTGTTTATAATTTTTGTTTAGTAGATAGTTTAAATCATTTTACTTTTATCCAAGTAATACCATATACAAAATGTTAAAAAAATTTATAAATATCATAGATATTCATTATATATATATATACCTAAAAATAGATAGATATAGTAAAATTGAATTACACCATTCTTGGAGACTGAAGGTCATACGTATGTATGACCACTATTTTCACATTATGACAATGAGAAAAAAAGAATGGTATATAATAATTATGCATTCTAGAATTATTATTAGTTCCTATATATCATAAATTTTCCTTATATCAATCATTTTTAATATCCATCTAAATCATAAAGAAATTATTACATCATTTCGTGGAGGTTGTAGTCCACAAGTAGGTACGAGAGACATCATAATTTACTAACAGATTGGATGGTATATAAGAAAATATTATATTGAAATTATAGAAGTATAATTGTATCATATATATAATATAAAAGTTTTAAAACTAACAAGAAACAAATCCATTAATGGCTTTGATAAAAAATAAATTTTATCTCTAAGTGGATGAGGTTGTCAACATGTACGCGCGAGTGATAATTTCAATTCACATTTGATGGAATATAGGGTGGAAATTGGTTCTTCCATAATAACAATAACATTTTAGTATACATAAGATTAATATTTAGTTATATTAAAATGAATACCACGAATTTAAAGTTATTATAAGGAGACATAAATTGAATGATGTCAGGTAAGATGACTACCTCTTCAATGATTTGTCCTCATTTAGATCCTTTCTTAATGACCATAGAAATAGTTTTTTTATGGAGACGAAAACATGTAAATAATTAATAGTAATGTTTAAAAAAATTAATGTATTTTGTTGAGATATATGGCTAAATGTGATGTAAATAAATGAGAGTAGGGGTGTCCTTTTATATAGATGGGAAACAACACACATGGAATTACTAATAATATTATATTATAAATAATTAATTATCCTGAATAATGTTTCGAGTTTTCTAGATATTAGAATGAATATTGTCTTAGTTCAAAATATCTTCATAAAATGAAATTTATAAAGGATTTTAGGTCATTTTAACCCTTATATTTCTTTCACAAACACCGTCATTAGTCATTTTTAACCTCAACCATTGTAGTAACTATTTCAATAAAAAAACATTATTATTTTACAATCAAGGTAAAAAAGACACATAAATATAAAATGGATAAATTTTGGTTATTATATTATCCTAATGTATTATAGATATAATTTTTAAAAAAAAATATTTTAATAAAATATTTTAATCCTAAAATAAAATTAATTCCATTTTAAGAACAATTCACATAAATTGACTTTGAAGACTATATGACTATAATGGTACTAAAATAAAATCCATTCAAAAATTCCATATATTTTCTATTTTTCTATTTTTTTGAACAAAGTAATTTGTCGAATTTTTTTATAACATTGATATTTTTAAAAATAATTTTTTTTGCAACAAATACAATCATGTATGACAGATATATCACACAAAATATTGTAGGAAAATATTGAAATGGATTTATTTGGCAGATAGCATCAGGAATTTTATTTCTAGGATGAGTGGAATGTTGGTAGATAATGATGAAGGTATCACATAGGTTGTTTTATATTTATATAAATTTTTTTTAAGATAATTTTTTTAAATCAAGATATGTTATTTTTTATTTAATATTTTTACCGAACCTGTTATAAAAAAATCTAATAAATTATGTATAAATTCTACTAATGGGTCTCAACACTAATTGAAATGTATCTAAAAAATATTATACAGTAGGGGGTCATTATGATATATTATCTAATATATTTTTGAATCTAGTAGGACCTAATGTAATAAAAATGATGAATAATGTACGAATATAATATTTTTATGAACTAGAACATTCATGAAAAAACAAAAAAGAGAAAACAAGTCAAATGACTCCTCCAACAATAAATAAAATGAAAATTAATCAACAAATATTTGGTAAAATGGTATAAGGGGATCATATTTGATGTTATAAACATTAATAGGATATTTTTATGAATTAATTAAATTATTAAAACATATATAAATTATTTTAAGTAATTTTCAACAAAATGAAAACGTGATGTAAGAGATTCGTCTCAATTTCCATTCAATGAGATATACTATAATGTTATGTACCTAATTTATTTTATCAATCATATATACATACGTATAGAAATTTAATATCAGGATTCATTAATAATTAATGGTATTTTGTGGTTTATTTTTAATTATTTCATTAAGTGGGATTTGACTTTAAAAATTGATTACTGGTAAGAAATTTCAAAATTCAATTTATTTTCAAAAAGTCATATTACTTATTCTCTATGTTTTACATTATTATATTATTTGTATAAAATTTTCTAACTATATTATATTTTATTTAAAATTAATTTATTTATATTGAAATTTTAATTACAAAATTTATTAATTTTTTAACTCTCACTTCAATTTTAAGATTGTCTTAAGGGATTATTACACAATTTGATTTCAACCGGGATTGTTAATACATGAATTTCAATTGAAATATATTATTTGATCATCTTATAATAATCCACATTCATTTTCATATCTTTTATTTCTTAATTATTTTTTCATTTACAAGTACCATTTTTCTATTTATTAGAATATAAAATGATTGAGAAAATAGTTGTATGAGAATTTGAAATTATTTATATCTTTAGTTGATAATCTATTTTATCCAAAACCATTTTATCTTAAAAAAATATCAAAAATGTTTATAAAATTTTTAAATAATTTATTGAAGACATTTGAACACATGATTTACTTTTTATGAAATATTTTATAATCAATGTTCTTGTAGTTTTCCGAAACAATAAATATATTTTTAAAAAAATGCATAAGGAATAATTGTTTTAACTTATATGGAATGTATGTAATTTTTAATCACCATTACAGCCCAATGAATTAAATTTTAATATATAAGTTTAGATGTATATTTTCAAATAAATTAATTTCAAAAAAAAATATGAACTTTTAGTTTAAAAAATATATTTTCAAAGTGAGATGGATATTTTCTTCAACAATGATTTTACAGATCTTCCTCTGGTATTAATATTCATCAATAATAACAACCATTCATTTTAATTACATTCCACTATGAATATATGGTATTGTTTCCATCATTATTATTTCTATTTGTAATTTATGATCATTTTGACGAAGGAATGTATTTAAATTCACTTTCATGGTTCATTTATGTAGTCATTATCTTTTCCATGAAATGTATACATTCCATTGATCATTAGATGTTACATTTCCCCTAAATATGCATATTTTTTTCGTGGTTATGTTTGTTTTATAAAATTTATATCATTTATACATATATTTTTCGTTATTGAAATATATTTTTTTATGTTGAGAAATGATTTAAAATATGTATTATTTACTCAATGTAGGTAATTGATGACAATACAAATTTTTCAGTAATTAAATAAATTTTTTGATATATAAGGAAGGATTTGGACATGCAATGATGGGTTGGGAATAGAATTATATAACCCATCATTCATTTAGTATTCATAGGTAGTGAATTATAATGAAGCAATAAATTGGTTTCTATCAATATATTTAAACCATTTTTTGAAGTTACATGATAGTAGAGGTATCATGATGTCTATGTTCATGAAATCAAAAAACTAAGCATTTCCTTCATTAAAATTTCTATTATTGTCTTCCATGATAGTTTTTTAAATTATATTATCATTTGATTCACTTCACACTTTATTTATTTTTTGAGTGGAATGAGTTATCAATTCTTTTCCGTGTCTTTTTTATTACCAATTATTTATTAATGATTTTCAAATTATTTAAATGGAATATTGTTTCAACTATTTACCTTACGATATTGATTAATAATTGTTTAATCAAAAAAATAAAATTATTGATTAAATGGAATGTGCTTTCAGAAATTTACCATTACAGATATATTAAACCTTATCTATTTAAGAGAGTTTATTTGTTTAAATGGAATGTATGGCCCATTATTTATATTTCCATGTTTATTATTATTATTGATTCATGGTTGCTTATGATTAACGTAAATCCTCCCATTCATATGTTCTCACCATTATTTTCTTAACATACCATGAATATATGAAGTGTACTATGAATGATATTTATGTATTTACTATATGAAATAATAATATTTGTAAAAAAATATACTTTTTATTTTTTTTTCATTTGTAATATGGGAATAATTTGTGTTTGTAGTTTACCTAGAATATTAATCTATTCTATTCCTTGATATGTGATTTTATATATCTAATACCATGTTAATAATTTATTCACCATATCTGGGTTATAGTATTCAATTTTGTAACAATAAATTTCCCTCTCAATATCTATTTTCTTAATAAAATCTCTAATGAACACATGTATAAAAAAAACATATTGTTTGAATGATAACAATTTTTGGTTACAAATGTTTTATATAAAACAAAAAATTACATCATGGTTAATTAAATTTAATATATGATGAAGGTCTATTTATTAGGTTCACCAACTCATTTAAAAAATAAAATGTATTTTACTATATGAATAAAATGATGTAACAACAAACCAATATTTTTTTATTAAAATATTCTAACTCTTCCAATTTTTTTAAAATAATGGATTCAAATATTATTTTCAATAAAAATTAAAATTTTGAGAATAATAATATTCAAATAATTTTGTTCCAAATGAATTTAAATGTTGTAAATACCATTCTACTAAAAATGTCATTATAAATTTATATGCGGGGACTCATACTCATAGGTCCGTCTAAAATGTGGATGAACACATAGCCTCTCTCTCTCACCATGAACCGAAAAAAAAATTCCCATATTGTTGAAAAATGGAAAAATTACATACAATAGGTATGGAATAAATTTACCAAAAATGATATACATACACCCATTTACTGTCTTATTGATCATGTCGTTATAGGCGTACAATGGGTTTTCAAAAATATAAACCATGATCTTTTAATATTACAAGAACCAAAGCTAATTTAGTTGACAAAGGTTATAAATAATAATAAGGAATGAACTATGACTGGTACTTTTCACCATTAGCTTTTATATGATTCTTTTCATTTTCATCTCATTTTAATTTTAAAAAAATATATATGAATATATTCTTTCTAAAATGTATCATCTTACAAAAAAATATTTTATTACTACTATAAGGTTTTGAAAATACCCTTCTTCAAAATTATTTTTTCAAAGGTATTGAATCTCTGTAAAGTTTTAAAAATCCTCTCATGCATAGTATGAATGTATATAAAAAATCATATTTTATATGGTTTTATTATGGGAAAATATTATTTATATTTATTTATTAACACATCTCAACAGATATTTTACTTTTTCAAATTAAAATTAATCATTTGATTTTCATCTCTACCAATGAAAAAAAAAATTCATTTTTTATTATTATTGGAAAACTTATTTTTGTTGAGTTTAATCGGAAAAAATATATTTTTTATTGGTTTCATGTTTTTAAATATTTTAATGTAATACTAAAATTCCAAGGAAAATATAGCAATGAATTTCTAAAACAATTTTGAATGGGCCATGATAATGATATTTGCATACCAATGAGTAAAACAGGTATTTTAGCATTTGATAAATTTGGTAATGTGGTCGAAAAAAAAATTATATTTGTTTGATTGGTTTTCTACAGTACCATACTATGATCCATCATTATATCATGTTGAATTTTTCCAAATCACATTTTCAATATAATAAAAATAAATCTCATTTAAAATAATACAAAATATATTTTTATTATTTATATACTTTTTAAAATTTCAATTTATTCTATCAAAAAGTAACAAATTTTGAATTAATTTAAATTTTTAATATGATTTGGTGGATGCTATATTGATATAAAAAAACAATTATAACTTTTCATCTAAAATGAAAAACAATAATAATATGAAGTGGTAATAATTATATTTAGCTACACATTCTATAGATCTAGTGGAATACTTATCCACTAGGAAGAGTTTTTTTCATTCTCTATATTTTTGAAAAAATCCTTCTAAAATTTGTATATCATTTCACCAAATACATATTATGTGAGATAATAATAGTTTCATCTGTATCTCTTAAAATATTATTCAACACACTCCCACAAAACACACTGATAGTTATCATCATTTCATAAGTGATTACTTTTAAAAGGTGATATATTTTAATAATTTATCTAATATAATATCAACTCACTAATATTTTTACCACACCTGTAGCCCACGATCATTAGTAATTCAATGTAATTATTTATTTGATGTATTATAATCTGGAGTTATCTTTGAAATCATGTTTTGTGTAATCTTAAATATTTAATTCGTAAATTAATTTCGTTATTTATTTGTTTATCTTATATATAATCCCATATCTAACATGTGGAACATTTTTTGGGGAAAATTTTAATCTCTTCACCACTCTAAAATATTACTTAAAATATATAATTTATTCTTAAATTTAAATAATTATTATAAATCAGAAAAATTTTCTAATCATTTTTCTAAATTCCAAATTCATATTTTTCAAATAAACCATTTTTATAATATCTTTTTTCAATGTTTACATATCAATGATATAATATAATTATCACTGGTATTGTTTTTTTAAATCATTTAAAAAGAAATTATTTAGATCCATATATGTATTTATTCATTTAATAAAAAATTTATTTTTACCTCTCTCATAGAATATTAATGACGTGTAAAAATAGTATACACATAATTTTATGTATTTTTCATTGAAAAACTGCTAAATTTGAGACATATTTTCAAATTATGGAATCAACTCAAACAATTCATCCCTATATTATTTTTGTTGAAATAAAAGTTTCAATGAATGTGAATAAATTTCTTGATTTGTTGCGGAAAATGTACATACCCATTTTAATTATATTATTTTCTCATTATTTTCATATTTGAATAATTTATTATCCTAAATCATCTTCTACATTCCCTTTATATTATTTTTTTACTTTGATATTTTATCTCTTTATTTTACCTTTTATAATTATTTTTTAATTCTTCTTTATCCACTATCCCTCTATAATGATCCAATTATTTGGAGAGTTTACAGGATTGGAAAAATAATTCAATTTTTATTATTTATATTTTGTTCATTTTTATATTTTACCATTAACAATTATCTCAATCTATTTCCCTTTATAATGATTATATTATTTTGTTGGTTACGCTACCCAAATGTGTTTTCATGATAATTGTCTCTTAAAACATTCCTTATAAAATTTATCCTTTATGTTTTTCATCAAAATATATATTAAGATTATTATTCATATTTTTAATCTTATTATTTCTAATTGAAAAATGGGATAAATTTATTAAAATATATAATATTTACAAATTGGTATATTTAGTTAATTTTTTTCATAAATTCTATATTATATTCCCCCCTATCATGCATAGATTTTTCTACAAATATTGAAATTTCAATGTATCTTAATATTATTTTCTATATTTTTATAAATATTGATTTATAATATTACTTCATGAGTGCATTGAATATCATGTTAATACCTTTAGTTTCTTCTATATCTCATTTAGACAAGAATAATTCGTATTTTATCATATTATTTTATGTGCTTCTGATCATAAATATTGAAGAGATTATGGAACCTATCCCTCTCTCTATAAATAGTTTTCTGGAAAAAAAACACTCACATTTATTTGTATTGTTATTTATGTGAATTGTTCTGTTTTTATCGAATTTAAATTGGTGTAATTAATATAATAATTAATTTTCTTAAATCCTTTCCAATGGATTTGAAATGTCTCAGTCCATTATTAGTGTCAATTAAATCACTATAAAATATCAATACAATGTTTTAGAGAACAATCTAGGGGAATTTCATTGATTTTTATTAGAAATAGACTTTACTGGATACCTCGTATAGTACATTGGATAACCAGTGAAACTCTTATAGTAAACTTGATATACAAAAATACTATTGTCTACCCAGTGGAGGAGAACCAACTAGTCAGTGGATAATCTAATGACTGTGTGTTCAAGAGGAAAGACATTTTTTATTGTCTACCCAGTTGCGACACAAAATAGAGGGTCTTCAGAAAGAAATGGTTACAGGTATCCCATCGACTACCTAGTGGAGGTAAATGGGTACATAGTGTCTTCGAGTAGCGTCCATCAAGAATGTGTATTTTTTTCAGAAAGGCCACAATAGCAGTTTAATCCATGTTTAATGTACTTATCAAATTAAATAAGTTTCCCATGCTTTTAATAGCCTATAAAAGCCCTTAATTTTCTCAATGTAAGATTAAACATTCTTCTAAACATAATTATTGACCAGAATAAATGGAAATTTTATTTATCCATAAATTTATTTTGATGATATATCCCATTTTCTATTATATTCAAAGTATATCCTTCCATCCACTAAAATATGAAATCTTATAATTACATGTATAATTAAAATAATTAAGATAATTTATAAAAGTATTCCCCGAATGAAAACTTATGTATTCTATATCTCCATTCACAATGGTTCAAAATCCACTAAATTGTGGGATGAATTACATTATGGATGATGAAGTTCAAGAGGGACCCCAAACACAAGATTATTAGTAATGGGATCTTTGTCACTATTGCGATCATGGTATTTTTATTATTAACCACAAAAATTGAGATATAGAGATGTAGTGTCTTGCATCAATATTTAGCTAAACATATTCTCTATAGTGTCTACCCTCTATTTACATTCTGCATTAAATCATTAAACATCATCTCACATACATTTATAATTTTTATTTCAGTTTTTCATGAACTAATTACATTAATATTATTATTTTAAACTCGAATAAAATATATATACTATCTCACACTCAATTTCATGTTTTATTATTCATAATTCATTTAATATTTTATTCAGTATTTAATTAGGCATTAATTTTTTCACTAGGGAAATTAATCCCCCCACTAAATATTATAGGAATAAATATATGTTTTTTGAGGGGAATGTTGATTCATGTTAATGTTTTGTATATAATTAAGGCATTATCTACAAGATGATAAATGTTACCTCCCTAGTAATCACTAGCAAGATTACCAATTTTTTAAATTAGAGAAACATGGATTATAAGTGAAAATATTGTTTGCTCTCAATGTACTATTAATGATGAAGGACAAATTAATTATATTCTACGTGTAGAAGTATAGTATGATCCCTTATCCATGTTCCTCTTCAGTAATACTTATAAATTTGAATTCATTAACATGGGAAGACTTTTTTATATACTATATTATTTTTCAGTTTCTAACTATTGATGTTTCAAAATTGAAAAGTTTTACAGATTAATCCAACGAATCTTATGTTAACCAATATTTATACAATAATAAATGTAAAGAAGATTATTATACTCAAAAAATGAATATTCAATATATTAAAAAACACATCTAATTTAGAAAACTCAGAATGATACCTAAATGGGGGGATTGTTCAAATGAATGTCGAATTTTGTACATATTGATCATTTAATAAGGGGTAGGCATTATATACACATAAACACATCCAAATAAGTAATAATAACCTCAATTTTAATGTTGTTAAGATGCTGAATTATTATATTATATACTAAAATTTTAATTATAATTTTTATATATATAATTTTATGGTTTTTAATTTGAAATATACTTTAATGGATAACATATGTAATTTAAAAAAAAAGAATATGAAAAAATATTCTTTATAGATCACTAATATCTCACACTGGATATTTTCTCTAATTACATCATTTGTTTCTTATCTTTCATCTATGCCTCTATCTATTACATCAATAGATGAGGACTTTTGGTAAAATCATTGTCAACTCTCATTCATTTTTGAACAAAAAATGATTTCACTTCAATAATTTATTTATATCTTCTACACTAGTGATAATATAGAAAAAGTATTACATAAAGGTTTGAACATAAAATTTCCCTAAAAATAAATCTTATTAGATCATAATTCACCTAGGTTAGACATATAATTATTGAAATAAATTATGAAAATTCTTAGAACAATTTTCACTATTATGGATGATTAATATTTCCCATAATTCTTTTATATCTCAATTTTAGGTTATCATTTTAATCATCCACATCTATTTTCCTCGATTAATTAATGTGGATATAAATATTAACCATCTCCTGTTATATTATGTAATAATATTATTCCATTTGATGACTGAACTTTTATAGTTAAAAAAATGTGGGGCTTAATGCATGAGGAGTGTTACGAAGAGAATATTCCTAAATCATAAAAGATCTATATTAAACCTTCATGGTTAAAGTTAATGAAATTTAATTTCACATGATAAGGAATGTAATGTTGTTTAAAACTAATCCTGATTAATGTAAGAACATGATAGTGAGTCAAATTGATTCATCTTAATAATAATTTAAAATCCACTTAATTATTAATGATTATATTTAAATGAAGGAAAGGAATTTAATTTTTTTGATAATTCTAAATTGCCTAAATAAAGGGTTATTAAGTACCTTTAATTTCACCAAATAAATAGAGAAATAGTATATTAGGTTTCATTTTTGTGATTTGTATCATTTAAAATGTTTTGAGTTTACATGATGATTTTGGGGTTTCATTGGTCAACTAATTCTATAATCATTTCAGTGATAATGATTAATGGTTTGGAATAAAATTATTATATTTTATTCTGAACTATGTGAATCATATATAGAAGTATTTTCTCACTATAAAATTACAAAATATGAAATTTAATAGACCCTTATTCTCCTTAAATATCTTATTTTTTACTAATACTAATGTATTTAAAAACTTATTTATGAACAAATTGCACATTCATTAATAATATTTCTAGGTTTATATTTAATAATTTCTCACACTATAATATATGAATTTGGTATTAATGTATAATTAATTATTATACATAATAATGTTGTTCATAATATACAATTCATTTAATTTTACTAGAATCTTGTTGAAAAAACTATCCCTAAAATTATTGGAATGAATTTTTCCATCAAACAAGGTCACATTACTGATAAAAATGTCTCTACAAATCAATTTTGGTTCATTTTTTGGATAAGGATTCTTGAATGGACTTAAAATATCTCATATAATACAATCCTTTTATAGTAAAATGTTGGGAATGGGAACATTGTTAAATAATATGACATTTTAAACTTCATTAACATTTAAAATATAATTTTAATCTCTATATTATTTTGATTTTTGGGATAACACCAATATTATTCAAGATTCAAAATTCTAACAAGAATAGAACAATTATCAATATTATTATGTGAAATCCATTCAGATAATTTAGTTTCTCTATGTGGTAAATAAAAAATGAACCCCTCTCTACCATCATGTATAGAATAATTAAAAAAATATATCAACAAGCACATATTAAAATAAATTTATTTTTGAATTATTATTACTATTAAAGCTAGAGCAAACCTAAATAGTCCCTATCATATTTCGTTCAATAATAAAGATTTTTTTTAATATTTAATGATATGATATTTCAATTTATAACATAATTTTTCTTCAGAAATATGATACTATATTTGACAAATTCATTTGATGAATCGTATCATTATTTATTTTTGAAAAATTAATTAATGTTGTGAGAAATGCAAAGATTATTAGAAAATTTGGGGTCGAGTGTAGCAACGTAGACCCTAGAATCTAATATCTAAGGTATAATTTATTACATTTTAATAATATAAATCTAATAACTTCCAAAAAAGAACCAAATATATTTGTACGCATGGAATTAATGATATAAAGGAATCTCATATAACATTAGAAAAAATATTTTACAATATTTTTGTAGAATAAATATATTCCCTATTACATAACCTTGCCTATCAATCATTGACTATATAGAAATGAATAAAAATTTTGGTTATGTGTAGTGAATGATATGATGAATCAATTATAACAATCAACATATAATGTTAAATAATTATAACACATTCCATTAAATAAATAAGATGACTATCATAACTGTATAAGAATAATAAATATAGTGTGGTAAATAACTAAAAACACATATCTTTTTGTTAATAAACTATGAATGGAATGAAAATATAGATAGTATAATTGAATAAAATAGATAGTTACAACTAAATTCATAGTGAAGTGAAATATTATTTAATGGATATCATATCTTAAGTGCATGATACCTCTATCTTAAAGACCATTCATATGGCGGATTAAAAATATTGGTAAACCTAATAAAATTAATGTTTATTGATTTTTCATGTGATATATACCGATACATCGAAGGGATATATTACTCTAGGACCCAACCATCACTTCATGCACAAATAATTCCTCATACATCGAATAATTAATTTAATTCATGAAAAATGTTCCCTATCATCAAATATACATATGACGTAGAGTTTAAATATTTATCAATATGTCCCCATATACAAAATTATATTCAATATAGAAAAAAATATATAGAAAAAATATATATGATGAAAAAAACATATCCATGACAAATAATATGGATATTTTTGGGAAATTTAATATCCAATGATTGAAGGAATGTGGATATTTGATGGAAAAAATAACATCTACAAAAAATGAATCCTGAATGTGATTTTCAACAAATTCCCAATTAAAAATTATAATAAACCATCCATAAAAACAATAAGGATGGTATTTGTACAAAAACTCCCTTTAGAGTGAGAATAAATGGTTGTTGTTATTGATGAATATAAATACCATAAAAATATATTTAAATAAAATTTTGAGGGAAACATCCTCTTCATTTTGTAAATAAAATTGTAAAAGTAGAATATAAAAAATCATATCGAAAAAAAATTTATTTTAAAATAATTTTCGAAAGTTATAAATGATGTTTTTAAACGCTATTTGGTCGTGATGATGAAAAATTCCATACATATCTATTATGTTAAAATATATATTCATATAAATTTTTTGATAAAATCAAAAAACAATTTTTTTTAAAAAAATTGATGGTTCCTTAAAAAAATTATTAAAAATGAAAAATGGATTATATTATCATTAATAAATCATTTTGAAAAGGTTAAAAAATATTTTATTTTTTTAAATGTTTTTTTTGGAATGAGTCATATTTTTGACTGAAGAAATATATGAAGTCAGATTCTCCTTAAAACATTTTCACAAATATTTTAAGTACCAAAAAGTTGAAAAATTGAAATATTACCAAAAAATATCATGAATAACGTGATTATAATACAATTAAATTAGAATATTGGAAATTTAAAAATTAATTTCCTTGATCTATTACTAAAAATATTAAAATCTTGATTATATTGATATTGTAAAATATTCACATTCATTGATCAAAATGATAAAGTGAAAATTAATAATTTAATAAATTATGGGTATCGAATATAAATCCACATATAACATAATTAAATACATATATTTATAGTTAATATTCAATAAAAATATAATATCATAATATCCTTGACAAGGAAAGAGAGATATAACCTAATATAATGAAATTGAGTTGTGAAATTCATTAAAACATGGTAACATTTAATTGAAATCCTATTTAGATGAAATATTTCATCATGAAACTTAAAAACCATAAATTAATAATTTATCATTATATTTCATGTTAAGGGGGAATTATTTACACTATATATAAAAAATTAGGTGCACAATAATAAAATATGCCTTAGTAAATTGAAAATCGAGACGAATACCCTAACAATGTTATATTATTGAAGTACATACTATTAAATGAATTGATTATGTGTATCAAATTAAATAAACCTAAAATAATTTCAAAAAAATTACAATAATAATTAACTACACACAAAATATTATCAGGAAATAACGAATGAAATATAGGTTTAACAACATGAATTGATATTGAGTAAATAAATCTTTTACTTAACACTTCCTTTGGATTGAACAAACGTTAAACTCATGTATAGTGGTTTTATTTATGTAATTAACTTATTTTATAACCATATAAATATCTGAAATATGATATATGATAAAACATTAACATTTTAGCAATATTTTGATAATTAGTTTTCATTATTTTCATTGTTATGGGTGTTAATTACCTTCTTTCTCATACATGTTTTGTTATGAAATGTCATGTTTCTATACATATTATACAGCTCTATCATATAATAAATAATAAGAAATAGATAATTATCAATTCTATATATGAATTATAATTTTAATAATAATCCTGATCTATGTTTTTTATAAATGATTTCTGTTATGATAATGGAGATGGTAGACCGTATGTATTCATGGGGAATGCTTACATTTTTCAATGATCATTATAGAAAAGAGGTATGTAATATTATATCATTAATAATGATTATAATTTCATAAATATGATAATTTTCTATAAATATACATATATATATCATCTATGAGGTGTGACGATGAAAAGAGAGTAAGATTGCTTCATTAAGGCGTTTGTCCACACCTACACGAATGATGTAATAATCGTTATGTGAGTGAAAAGAGATGAAATAAAATGATAGTTTAATCATTTTATAATAATAAATATTTCATTAATATCAAAATTTTATCATTTATATAATATATATTCATTAAAATTATCATTATTTTCTTCCATGTAAAGCGTTAATTAAAAATAAATCGCATCGCTTCATGAGGTGATAGTCTACCATACACACGCCCACCATTATCAAATCCCAAGTGGAATAGAAATTTTAAAAGGTATATATTATATAATTATTATATAAGTATAATAATTTTATAAATATCATATATATATTTATATACATTATCAACATCATTATACCCAACCGTGAGAGTTGGTAATGGAAAAAAAGAATAACATCAGTGTGTGAGGCAGTAGTCCACCATACACACGATTGATGAATCCATAACCCATATGATGGAAGTGAATATTGATTTATGTCATGAAAATAACAAAATATTAATATGTAATATATTTGGGTTACTATATCATCATGTTTAAATAATAATTGAAGGATTTCTGAGAAGAAATAAAATAAAGACTTCTGTTGAAGAACGTTACCTCTTCTTCAGGTAACAACCATATGTTTACACCAAAAGCCTTAATAGGTTTGTATTATCCCTAAAAATTTATTATAGGATTAGTGTAGGTAATTAGATAATTTATTTGGGTAGGAATTAACAAATATAATGTTTTTATGGCGTCAAGAATATAGGAGAGTCGGTGGCCTTTTATATGTGTGGTGAACAATTCACTGGTATGTTTTGAAAAAAATGGATATCCATGTTTATCACAATATAAAAGTTCCAAATGTGATGATTATTAATAATTATATATTACATCATCAAATTATTTCAATAATATAGTTTGTAGACATTTTTATGGAATTTCATCCTTTAACATTTTAGTTTCACCCACCCGTAAATCTAATTTTACCTTAATGGAGGTAAATAATTTTATTATTTTCAAAATTCATTTTGGATCAATAATAAGTTTAACATTTTATATAATATTTTTTTATTAAAATTATAAAAATAAAATCCATTTTGAAACATTCCATTAAAAAAATTTGGAACATTTTAATTTAAAATTAATCCCATAGACGTGACGAGAATGTGGGATTTCAAACACAAAATTATCAGAAGTATACAATTATTTTAAGTTAATATTCAATAATTTTTTTTTAAATGACATAAATTGGATTAATATATTTATAATTAAACTATATTTACATTAAAATTAAATAAAATTAAAATTTAAAATTGTCTTTTATTTAAACTAAAATTTGGTTTTCAAATAAAATTATGTTTTTACTATTCATAAAAAAAATTCAAAAAAAAATCACCATAATATAATTTTGATATTATAATTCATAAAATAATTAAATTTTATCAAATTAGATTTATTAGTGTTGAAAAGTAATTTTAATTTATTTATTCAAAGCACAACTAAATTGTCCATTATAAATAATACAGTTTTTCAGAAAAAATATATTTTTATTTAAATTGATTCTTAATTTATTTATTATCAATAGATAACCATGTTTTGAATAAATTTGTTAAGCATATTCCTACCCACCAAGATTGAAACTATGTAATAATGGTATACTATATTAGGGTTTTTTTCAACTTGGGGTAGTGTGTTCTATAATTTTGTAATGAGATTTTATTTTGAAACAAGTATTTCATAAAATGTAAAGTAATAAATTTTCTACTGAGATTTTTTTTCATGACATAAACTCTTTAGAATCAAGACTTATACATATTCAATATCATGGTGTTACATTATCTCCACCATATATAAATGGTTTCCTCAAAATTTAATCTTTATCTCTTTAATCAAGGGATTGATATTCAGAAATACCATTATAGATAAACCAAAATATAAAATAGTTTTAAAAAATTCCAATTAATAATATATTAAAGGACGAAATATGTTCATAAAGAATAACACATATCTCGGTTCAAAATTAGGATTACATAATGGGAAAATAAAAATATGGAAATGGATGAAATTCCTAAATAATTATATAAGGTGATTTAGGTCATCAATCATTTGAAAGTTAATGATCAATTAAAAAGTATAGCCCATAAAAATATAAATAATTTATGATTTAAAAGGACACATGATTCATCATATATGAATATAACTGGATTGATTCTTTATTTCAATAAATTATTCACAAATTTTTTGTAATTAGTTTATTGTTTTACATTTTATAAATATATATGCATGATACATTTCTATTTTATATGAACAATTTCATCCATTGGTTATGCTTCATGAACTTTCCAACTCATCACCTAATATATAAATGAATTTATGGAAATGAATTTTTTTAATATTATAAGAACTAATGATCACTTCTCAAAGAACATATGATCTATGAATGAGAGAAAAATATTTTTGTATGTCTCTATGTATTCTCCAAACCCAATATGGTTATCACATGTTATCAAATATAATACCTTAAACTCTAAACATTAAATATAAAACAACCATTTTATCATTAATATTTGCACAAAAAATAATATTAGTTAAAAAAATTTCATAATAACTAGATCATTATGTCGACCAGTGGTAGGTGCTAAACCCGAATCATTCTTCATTTAAGGGTTAATGCCCTATGTCCTTTCCAGATGCAATGGAGTGTCACCCATAAATTGGGATACACTTTTTCTGAAACTATATTTATATAATTCTTGTAACATTACGCAATTATTAATATCCCATATTTACTTCAATATCAATGATATGATAAACCCTAAAGATTTCCAATACCTTTAAGGTTATTTCTATAAAATGTAAAGGCATTATTTCTCAAATATTTTTATAACTTAATCATATACTAAACCAATAACATGTTTTTCAATAAATTTCATCCAAAATATTCTTAATCATAGTATACTCATGTATCATAAAACCTAGAAATAAAGAATAATAATTAAACTAATGATCAACCATAATTTCATATCCCATGATGGTATTCATAACCCTTATGCAAATACGGACTTTTGTTCTTTTGACGTTTTACACAATCCTTATATGTTTCATGATTCATATAACAAAAATTACATTGTTAAAATACATAAACAATTTAATTCTTGAATTCCAATACATAAATAATTCATCTTTTTTATTACATCATAAGTCCTTCTGGATCTAGGGGTTTTCCATAAGAATAAGAAATTGACTCAGACATTTCCTAGGTTTACAAAATTTAACACAATAAAATATGATTGTATACCTCGGATGGGAATTATTAAATCCATTGTAATATTTATATTTAATTATAAATTCATTAAACTGTCCATTCATTTTCACACATAAAACAATTTACCAATCATTTATGACACCTTATTCTCAATATAAAGAACCTTAGGTTTATCCTAGTTCATTCATTATAAGAATATTTTAAAATCCATCATTATTATTTGAAAAGAAATTGTGAATTGTTCTAAAAATATCTTCTAGGAGTATCAAACTATGTGGGTAGTTAGGGTAGTTTTTAAACACTGGGTAATTTTCACAATAGTACCTATTCATCCTTTTTAGATATTTTACACCAAGGTGTATCTATTATAGAAAAATTTACACATGTAGTATCAATACATAAATGTATTTCAAGGAAAAATATCACAATATCAAACTGACAAAAGCATTATAATTTTCATATATAACTATCCAAAAATTTCATCATATTTTTATGATCCCTAATCTATGTTTTCCTAAATCCCGTTCAAAATATTTTTACTAAACATTCTCAGATACCAACTATAGAAACCCAAACCCATGTAGCCCGAAGCTGGTTTCATTTTTGTTACACTTTTATAATAAATAAGGTATCACATCATGAATGACTAAATATTTTATCATAATTTGTAAATTAGATACATACATGATTTCCATATTGAATTTGAATAATAATTACAACAATTTTTTTCCAGAATAAAACTCTTTAATCAAGATTATCCATGCATATAAAACATATTACACTTTATGGATTTTTGAAAAAGGAATAAAAATAAGGGTATGCTGAAATTTTTTGTAAGGGTTAATTAAACTCGATGATAAAATGAATCAAAAAACATAATAAATATTTCAAGGTAAATAATTAAAAATGGATGAAAAATAATCATTAACATTTCTATCTTAATTATATAGTGAATAATTTATATGGAACAATAAATAACAGAAATCATAGTTCATTTAATCATTAATCTAATATTGAAATCAATTCCTAAATAATATAATTTTTTATATATTTTGGATTGTAAGAAAATTATTATTAAAGAAGTAAATTCATAATTATTAGTAATCAAGTATCTGGAACTTGATAATTCTATTATCAAGATATTTCTGAAGACATTGTAAAACAACCTATAAAAACAATTTTAATTATATTTTAATGTTTTTTTTTCAATTGACCTATTGATTCATCGAGGAGCTATATAACTCCAACCCCTATCAATCACTACAATTCCAAATCAATCGTCCTATATTTATTAATATATTTAATCCATTAACAATGTTACTTATCATAAAATATCAATATATCATAATGACTATAGATTTATCACTATTTCCAAGGTAAATAAATAAATTACATTGTGGAATTGTGTGTGTAGAATTATTTTAAATTTTATGAATTACAAAAAATCAACGATAAATAATAAATATATTTTTAAGAAAATTAATATCCAAAAAATAATGAAAATAATATATTTCAATGGAATTTTAATGAAAACAAAATTGAGTGTATAATGTTAATTTCAATACTTTACATGGTAAAAATTATTATAAACAACACGTAGAAAGAATCAAGAAAGTTTCAATACAAAATATAACCACTATATTTTGAGGAAATGGGTTTTTAAGGAATATTAAGAGCATAAAAGATATATTCAAAATAGTCTTTAAGAAAATTTACTTTTCATTTTGAAAAAAATATTTTAAACATAGAAGTTCAAAAAAACATATGAAAAGAAAATTTTATTAAATATATCTATTTAAATAAAAAAATATTTTTTAAAACATTGATTGTTTGTGACAATGTGAAATTATGTACATGTCATGTATGTTAAAAAAAATTATTTACCTATTTTCGTTAAATGGGAAACATACAATTATTTTTAAAAAATTGATGTTTACATAGAAAAATTTAAAGAATAGTAACAAATGGTAAAAAATTATTATATATATATATTTTTAAAAACATAAATTTTTTTTAATTATGTTTAAAGAAATTTGATAACAAAGAATTTGTAACCGATGAGTAAAATGATATCATATTTTTTTCAAAAGATTTCCTAATAATTTTTAGAAACATAGAGTGAAATTTATTAATATTAATTAAAATTATCATTAATAACCATAGAATAATAAAATTAAATATTTTTCTTATACAATAATAAAATAATTTACCAAAAAAAATCCAAGAATAATTAATCTCGATTAGAATAGGGTTGTGAAATAAATCCTAACATAGATCATAAAGTTGAAGTGAGAATAAATCATTGAATCAATTATGTGTAACCAATATAATTAAACTTAAATAAATATTAAATAAAAAATATAATGTCCAAAGTCAATACACACATAATATTAGAATATAAGGGGAATCTATGTCTAATATATCCTGGTAAAATGAAATTGAGTTATGAAATTCTATACCACTTGGTAACTTTTAATTCAAAGACTCATAAGTTAAAATCTTTTAAAATTTAAAATAACAAACTAGGAATTATTAATATTCAATTATATTAAATGTAAAAGGGTCATTATGTATATCATATATTTCAAAATAGGTGTACAAAAATAAAACATGCCTCAATAAAGGATGATTGAGATAAAGATACTTTCAGATATCATAACATTGATGTGGGTATTGATCAATGAAGTAGTTATAGGTATTAAATGTTAATAAAAAATTGAATTTTTTTTATAATATCATGTCATTAATCACATGATCTTATCATGTCACAATCAATAAATTAGAATATTAACCCAATGAAGAAAAATTTATTTAATAAATCCCATAAACAAGGATTTCTTTTTGTTGAACATGATTTAACCACCTGAATCATGGATTTCAATAAGTTATAAACATATAAAATAACCTTATTAGTACTTATTATATCATATATGGTCCTTTTATAACATGTTATCACCATTTTGTTAATTATCATTTGTTATCATAATTTATTCAGGTGATGATTTCCATGTTACTCATGCATGTTTTGTTATGAATTATCTGGTAATTGTGAATGTTGAAAAGTTATATTAAATATTGAATACTAATCATGGAAAATTTATAATATTTATATATCAAGTATTCTATTAAAAACAATCATCGGAGATTATTTTGTGATATGAAGTATGTTATGATCATGGAGAAAGTAGGTTGTACAAAAGCATGGATGACGTTTGATTTTTTCAACAATCATTAGAAAAATGAAGAAAAAATATTTTATCATTATTTAATAATAATAAAATTTTAAACAATGAATTATTTATTTAAATATATATTTATGTATCAACCATGTGGTGTTGTAATGAAATTTTAGTCACATAGCTTAGTGAATGTAGTAGTCAACATGAACATGAATGTTGTAATCATCTTTAGGAGAGTAAAAATGTATGACACAAAATGATATATTTCATTTTAATATTGAAAAATATTTCATTAATATAATAATTGTTCAATATATACCAAATATAATTATTAAATATATCCGTATTACTATCCATGTAAATAAATAGTGTATACAAATCACATCGCTTCGTGAGACGATAGTCTTCCGTACAGACGAGCAATGTTAACATATCCACTATAAAAAAGTGGGCCAAAATTTATATATGATATACTGAAAATAAATATATTATTATGATATAGATATCATATATAAGTATATATATATAATTTATATTCATCATTATATCCATCCATGAGTGGTGGTAATGTAAAAATGGATGGAATTAGTTTGTGAGTTGGTAGTTTGTCATACATCCAAATAATGATTTCATAACCCAATTAATGGAAGTGGAAACAGTTTTATGTCATTATCTTAAAATAAAATATCTCATTATATTTTTTATACTCATTATAGAGTATTATAATGTTCTATTAATAATTTATGTAGTTCTATGATTAAATAAAATACATTCTCTCATTGAATAACGTAGTGAATTCTTTGGGAAACCACCTTAGGATTTCCCTAAAATCCTTCCTAGGTGGGATTTATTCTAAAAACAATGATACCTAGATGAGGGGATTTCATTTTTTATGTTATTTGTATTGTTATTGGATGGAAATAATCATGTGATAGTGTGAATAAGAGATGTGATGGGTGTTCTTTTATAAGGGTGGTGAGTGGCACACTTGTAAATTTTCTAAATAAAAAGGAGTACTCACACTTTTCAAATGATAAAAGGGTCCAATTTTGAGTATTTTGGTTACTCTTACCAGATTAAGTATACATATTTAAATAAAATATATTTTATAAAAGTTTTTTTATTTTTACTCTTATATATTTATTTGATATTCATGGTAAAATCATTTTTACATTAACTACATTATATAATTTTTACTATTTTCACTATTCATTTTTTATGAAAACCTTAATTTTATCTATTTAAATAATATATTTTATTCTTATTATATATAGTTATTTCATTTGTAATAATATAATTCAAATTTTTGTTAAAATTTAAATAAAATTTAATCTTACAAACATGACGAGAAATCTGGTTTTCCACTAGAAAAGGTTCAGATGTTTACGACATTTTTTAAAAAATATTAATTTTAAACTATAAAAATATCCTAAATTTGTTATATATATATATAATTAAAATAATATAACTCTAAAAGTTATATAAAATAAAATCTATCATTTTAAATTATTTACAGAAAAATACATATTTCAATTAAATTTCAGTATTTTTTACTATTTATCAATAAATGAAACATTTCGCAAAAATACAAAACAATCTGTTTTGAGAGAATTTTTATTTTATAATTTAAAAAAATAATGATCATTTAAAAAAATATATTTTATAAAATTCATAAATATTAATAATAAAAAATGTGAACAATGCACAACTAATTCATCCTTTAGAAAGAATATAGTTTTGTAAAAATGTTTATTTTTATTTTAAATTATTATTCTTTTCTTTATTATCAATATATAACCAAGATTTTCATTATATATTTTAAATATTTTCACCATCCAACATAATTCCTATTTAATAATGTTATACTAAATTATGGTTTATTTCACCTCGGGATTGCGTGTTCTACAATCTATCGAAGAGATTTCATTTACAAAGAAATATTTTATAATATCAGGACTGTTATATTTTATTTTAATCTTGGATTTTATTGGCATACATCATATTGAGAATAATGTCTTATATTTAAATATTGGGATGTTACATCAATAATTTTCAAATCCTATTTTCATAACATGGTAACCCATACTTACTAGGATTGATTAAAACCTAACAAATTTATATAATTCATTAATATATTACATTCAATTATAAAATGGGAAAACAATTTTTTTTCTTATATTAGTAATGTATACATGGTGATATCTAAAATTTCCCCTATTTTTGTTTAATTATTTCATATTTATCAGAATGAATTTTGTAAATAAATATAATTGAGATCTATGTTATAAATTTTTTTTAGTTTATAATAATAATTATTAAATAATTACAATGGACTAGATGAATTCCACAAATAATCATTATATTGAAGGTATTTGAAATTAAAAAACTAGAATCATAAATCATATATTGATTATAAATATCAACTTGGGAAATATATCTAATGTAATATCATTAATTATTCTCCTCATTGAATGTTCCATTTATAGGTTACAAGAGGAACATATTTTCTATTTTCTTGTAGTTTATATAATTATATTAAGAATAATAATGATGATGTCATATCACTTAGTATATGGATTTCATTAAGATGTTCATACATATATATTTTTTATTTTATTTGTCTCTTGTATTAGATATCAAAATATTGTTCCTCCTTCACAATTTTGGATAATTTTCAATAGCTAATGAAATATACATTTTTTATCACATTCAAGGTATTTTCCAAAGATATGTGGTTTAATAAATTGAAATACTCAATTTTACTAATATTGGTCACTCGCTGTGGTCTCTGGTATGAATGTATATTCAATTAATAAAATTATATTGCATATAAAATGTTTAATATATTATATACCACTAAGATTGAATTACAATTTTAGAAGGGTGATCATAAATTTATCATGATAAGTTTAATAAAAAAATATTCTAACAAAATGTTTCCAATTGATGATCACTTAAATGTAGGTACTATGACATTAATTATTAAATTATTTTTTATTTGTCATACTCTATGTAAGAAAACGAATACCACATGTCTTAAATATAATCTCCCACCTCATTCAGGGATAAATTTTTAAAATAAAAGAGAATATATTCTACGTTGTCTATAAAATTATATTTTTAAACTATCTTCTGATCTGAATGAGGTGTATTTAAGGGTTCAATTTTCTAGAACATAATAAATTACATTTCTATTTATGTTGGAAAAGGGGATGGTATTTTTTTAATAAAATATTAAAAAAATTAAGATAAATCCATTTTTGGATTAAGAGAGTCTCTTTGACAATTTTTAGATAATGTAAAATACATTAAAGAAATATACTATAGATTCACTACTATAAGTGGATTTACCATATACAAATTATGGATAGATTATAGTTGATGAATACACATATGTGTGGGGAAATAAATGAATTGGTTTATTCAATTCGATAGATTGATATTAAAAATAATGTTTCTTTCCTACCATTCACTTTTTTATTAATTGGTAATATTTCAGTTATATTATTTTAATAGGGGACATATACACACTTATCCTTAAATATTATATTAAAAAATGTTTTTATTTTATTATATTTACAAGGTATAGATAATATATAGGCCATAGTCATACAAAAAATTATTATTATTATTATTATTATTATTATTTGAATTAAAATTCTGAGTTGTATTAGTTCTTGATATAGTAGTAGTATAAAATATCCATTAGGTTATTTTGTGGGTAGTGAAATTAATTAATTTATGAATACATTTTCATGACTTGGTACTAGTGAAGCATATCTATATTAGGAAGACCATTGGGCCAATTGAGCATTGTAGGAATCAAAAATGGATAGTTTCATTTATAGAGTCTATACTTTTTTTGATACCTAAATGTGTAAACACCACAAGGATATATGATTCATAAAAAAATACGAATATTTTTTGGTTTATTGATGAGTTTATATATATATGAAGTCCCGCATTAATTGAATTTACTAAAGGGGAGATAATATTTGAGTTTGATGAAGACTGTATAAATATATTATTTTACATCAAATTTGCTGGTTATAAAACAATAAATAAAATAATTTAATTATAGAATGTATTATCTAGATAAAATTCACATTGATGGAAAAATATAAATTATTTCTTGAGGAAACTAAGACGTAATTTTCAATGGTTTTTATATGATTATTTTCATTACATGGTCAACAATGATTTAGATTATAATTGAGTTTAATTTTGATAAAAAATAATGAATAAATTATAATAAATTATTTTATATTTAACTTTTACTCATTAAACATGGTGTGGTGAATGATATTAAATTTCATAAAAAGTGTTCTATGTAAATTACTTGTTTCATTATTCAATGTCTCAAGGTGGCCCCTTAGTCAACCATGAAAAGTTATTAAGCTAGGAATATAACGAATCCTTTTTCCATGGATGATGATCGAAATAGCCATTAAAATGATTTTTTATTGGGTTATTATTTAAGGACTCAATTTCTATGGGGATAGTTGTTCTATGGGAATGGAACTACAAATGGTTGATTCAAACCTTATGGTGTGATATAAAATTTTCTTCTATAACATGGTTTGTAAGTAAATAGGTATATAATCTATGAATTTTACGTTGATGATAATGATTTATTTAATATGTATGAAGAGAAAAAACAATCAAAAATGATTTTTAATGGAGTGGGGAAATCTGGAGGTTTGACATTAGGAGATGATAATGAAAGATGAATATTGGTTTATGTTTTGTGTTGAAGTTTGAAAGAACTGTAGTGGATTCCATTACTATGTCATCGAATATTTAATTACTAATATATATAAAATTGTCAAATATATGGTCTATACTGTGAGATATGATAAATATTTGGTTGAAATCCATTGAATGTGCTAAGATCAGTGCTACCACACCTTGTTGACTATTACTATCAAATGGTTGTAGTCTATTTATAAATAAATAATGATTTTATATGAGATTTTTGGACCATTAAGACCAACAATCACATATTATATAAATAAGTCTAGGTATATTTTTGTTAGGACTAATTAAATGATCAGGGTGCATAGGTGACCAACATTCCGAAGGAATTTGATGTTGATAAATGCATATTGTTCTATTTTTTAGACCTATGTATTTTTTCTTGTAGTGTAGGACCATCAATATTCTCAATTACATTTTCTTATTCACAACACGTTGTGAATTTACCTATTTTGTCTACATCCATTATTCACTATGGATTAAATTGTGAGTCAAAAGTGTGAGGAAACCTCATAAAAATCACTATGCCATATATGTTAATATTCACTCTATATCAAATTATCACATCCCATTATTCTAGATACATGAACACATATCAGATATTGTAAACTAATTCAAAGGGTTTTTGATTTATTTTCCAATAACCAAGATTATTAATTCTATATAATTTTTTCTACCCAATATGTATTTGAGATAACTATTTGAAGGAATATATTAGTTGCATGTATGATGCATTTATACTTATTATGAAAGAATGATACAATTCAATCAAATAATTATGATATCCTTCTATTAAAGTAAATAAAATCACACGATTATCTTTTTTCCATTTTATATTATTTCACACTTCATTTATAATATATTTTTACCGAAGATATCTATGAATATTATGAAAACCTTAAAAAATAAATCCCATTTAAAATGGAATGTAATTCCATATATATAATTACAATATAGTTCATTATTTTATTTCACATTTCTTGCACATTTTTTAAATCATTTAGAATTATATTTGTATCCTAAATTTTGGAATAACCTTCATTATTAAATTAGAGATGAATATTTAGGATAGTGGAAGAAATTAAAATGAATTTCTCTCATCCCACATATATATATTATGTGGACCCAAGATATGTGGTTAAATATAAAGAATAATATTTGGAGGTTCACTATGATATACATGAGGGAAATAAGAATTTGAAGGAGAGATAGATACAAACATGTTAGACTCAAATTGTGGAAAATCTCCAGGGTTAAAATAAATTCGTGAACTATTTATTCATTTAGGTGAACAAAATTTTTAGTATGATTCAAAGTTACTGAAAAAATATTTAATATTCAATTGTGGTGATGAAATCGATGATGAGTCGATAAGGTAAAATTTTATGCAAAAAAAGCACTTATGAACTAATGCATGGATTAGTGGACCATTGATATGATCATTAATGTTCATATTTCCCATGAAATGTGGATAAGGAAATCCTAAAAGAAAAAAATTATAATATAATATTGATATATCTTTCAAATTTTTATGTGTAAAAAAAATTCATACAGTAAGATGCCTCATAATGAGGTAAACAATGATGAAAAATATTCTATGAATTTCAATGAGTTCTTATAATCCACTTCAAAAAATAAAAATTGAGGAAATGGTAAATAGATTAATAAAAATACATATATCTATTTTAATTTTCATATGATTGAACACTACTCATCTTGTTTCTTTGGGACATACTATTGAGAGTAATGGGATTATTTCTATTTATGATCTTCAAAATGATACAAGGTTACAAGTGTTTGTAATAGATGAAATATCCTTAGAGGAATGGTAATGATGGTCAGAACAATGAAATGTAACTTCCTCCAAATATACGATAATAAATAATTTTATAAGGATAGTAATAATTTATATGAGTACATTGATAATGATGGTGCACCACTTGTGCTTCAATTATAGAAATTAGAATTGAATTTCAAAAATATAATAATATAATGTATAGAGATTTATTTGTGAATTTCACTAAATTATAAATTAATAAATTTAATGAATTTAATTTGATTAAAATAATATCATGTTTTAATTTATCAAATCAAAATATGAATATGGTTATTTCTTTATAATTGATAAAAATATATTATTTTCTGGGTGAATGTTGACTAACAGTAATTTTAAAAATGCATTCACTATTATGAAATTATATTAATATAATAATAATATGAATGTTCTGGAATCATTTTTTATATAAAAAATTCTTATTTAATCATTAATATAATAAAAATAAAAAAAATTCATTAAAATATAATTCTTTGAATAACATTTTGTATATTAAAGTACTTTTTCAAATAAAAATATTGTATTTAGTTATTTTCTATGAATAAAGCACTCACAATATTTCATTAAGTTTGGGTATAGTTTCAAACATATGTAATAGTTATTTGTTTATAAATAATCTAAATAATTCCATTATAATCAATATTAAAAATTATATTTTGTAATATGTTTTTAAATTTTATAAAAACTATTTCTCTAAGATGGTTCCTGTCTCAAATTGTGATCATATATTAATATTTTTTTTCTAATTCTAAAAATTCAAAATTTAACAATGAATTCCATATTTATAATAATAATAATTAATTATTTTAAATAATTAAAATTTATTTATTTGACAATGAAAGGATACTATGGAAAATAATTAAAACTGCGGTTACGAGTAAAATGAGTAAGTGTTGAAAATAAAGAGAAGAAACATAAAGATAATATAAAATCCTGATTAAATATAATTTAATAGTTTTTATATGAACATACAATTATCATATTATAATATAAGATAAATTTTATCCACTTTACAAGAAAAATATATATATTATAATAATGCTTTAAGTATTTCAATGTTTTCAACCCAACTCTTTTATAAAACAGAACCCCTCTCTTCTATTTTCCTCACAAATTTTTTCCTATTAGTTGCCTAATTCATAATCATATATGACCCCAAAATCATTCCCTTTATACAATTTAAATTTTCATCAATTAAATAAAACTACATATAAAAAATTGAACTAGATTACCCTTTAAAAAGAACATCCCAACCAATCAACCTCTAGCACGAATGGATTTCATGATCCCCACTAGCTAAAAACATGTTCATGGGAATAATTAAAACATATATATGAAAAAAATAACCATAAACATCAATCATAAAATATAATTGAATAATGAAAATCCAAGTGAGTCATAAAAAAGGATATTTAACACCAAAAAAACTGAAGTAAACGTATTAGATAATAGGGTCAATGAATGATGTGATTGGCATTTAGGGAAAAAATAAAAAAATTTAAAAATATCATTGGGAAGGTGTGGTAATTCCATTTAAACCTCCACTAAGTGTTCATCCCAATTATGTGATAATATCCACATCATTGAGTAACCTTATAAACAAATAATATATATAATCTCAATTGGTTTCCATCGGCCGACCAAAATCCCAAAACCTTAAAATTGATGATATATCATGTAAGTATGAAAATCAGAATATAAAAATAAGATATTCCTTTTTTCAGTTTATAAAATTATGTATCAAAATTCACACCTCGATGAAATACATTTTTCAATAATCATTATAATTTACAAATAAAAAAATAATTCAATTTCATAGATTAAAAAATTCAAAAATTATAGTTCAAAACATAATTAAATAAAAATATGAGACAACAAGAAATCATTTCAAAATAACCATTACTTATAAAAATACACATAAATCATCATCAGGGATTCAAATGTACTTAAATGGAAATAGTCCAAAAAAGTGACAATGTGGTCATCAAAAAAATTATTCATGCTAGAATACATTTGACATGTCAATAATCTTTATCCCAAACCACATGTATTATGATATACTATCATAAACAAAGGGGAAACCATTTAGGTATAGGTAATTCCCACTTATATTCGATAGACATAACATGATTCTATACTAGTGCACATGTTCACCTAGACATTCCACCTAGAAAAAAATGTCTTCCCCTGAAAATCAAATTGATTAGAGAATTTCATAATATTAACAAACTATTTATCAAATCCTAACATAAAATTTTGAAAAAATTACAAAAGTCTCCAAGACTCATCTGATAAATTCATACGAAAATACACTTTATCAATCATATCAATTCCACTCAAATCCACATTCAGTAAATTAAAATTACATTAAATTAATTCAAACATCCATCAATTTCATTTCATATAATAGTCCATGCCCTTTGGGTTTTATTTTTTCCACCAAATTGGTTACAATTTTAATTTTTCTTTTACACATTCCACTAAGGATTCCAAGAATTTAAATTCATTTAATGATTGACTCTAAAAAAATTTCTAAAAATTTTCAAATAAAAAAAGGATTTTTTCGAAATTATTTTATAAAAATGGAAAAATGTATCAAATCTTTAGAAAATAACATTTTTCGCATTATATTGGTATTCAAAATCAAAAAAACCTTCAGTGACATTATAATGTTCCAGTTAAGAATTTAAATATCCACAATAAAAATATATTCGATGAAAATGGTTTTCATGTCAAATGATATCAAAATCCCATTTTTACCTTATTGAAAAACATTTTGAAATCATCATCAATGGAAATAAATATTAGAAATAAATGGAAAAATTAAATACATTGATAATCATGGTAAAATCATAATAAATAATTGATTGTATTATAAATGGAGATGATTGGGACCCCAACCATGGATGTCATAGAGCCTGAATCAACAAACATAAAACAGAATTTGTAGTGTCGAATGATTCAGAGAAGTGATAAGAAGATCCTTTGTGATAAAATTCCACATCAGAAACCATGGATACAACCCACTCGTAGGTATTTCATAGTCCATGGTCAATATGATTATAATGTAGAAGATGATACAAGACCTAGACAAAGAATGACTTATTGATCAGAAACCACTATAATAAATGAAACTTTTATCCAAAATAAATTTTTGATGGGGAAGATGAAATATCATAAAGAGTATTCCCAACATTTTATATCAATATTATAGGTTGAGTGAGAATTAATGGTAAAAAAATATGTTTCATGAAAAAATTAATATAAACCCCTACAATGTTGTAGGTATAAAAATGGCACCAGTTACTTAGTGTCAACAACTAGTTAGCGAGTGTTTCCAAAAATATTTCTTGTGCTCCTAGGAAGTCCATCAGTATATTGGTTGGTATCATAACCTTTCTTGTATATTTCATGTAAAAAAACCCCTACTGACTAAATTCCACTGGCTAGACGATGATAATCATCACTGAGCTAGTGGACTACATATTACTCTTCCTATAACAGGGTGATCTCTACATTCTCTCTAGATATCCCAAGAGCACTATGACCCCACAATAATATTAAAAAATACAAAAAAACAACTCAATTATGATATATAAGTCATTGTAAAATAATTATACCAATCCTATGTCTTTATATAACAATGAAAAAATCTAGGAGATTAGTGGATCATGAGAATAAATATAAGACGTCAATAAAAACACAATGTCCAATGAAACTGTTCTAAATAAAAAATAATAAGAAACACTAAATGATCAATGAACATAAATGTAAAATAAATTATTTTTCAAATAGTCCAAGAATGTAATAAAGTTCAAAAGATTACTATTTTGAAGGATTGATTCACCAAACAAGACCTCAATGGAAAACCAAAAAAATGGATTGTGGAACGATGTGAAGCTCTAAAATGATAATTTAGTATGTGAGCATACTTCATAAAACGAGCAACACACCCTCAACTACTCAACAACAAAATGTCAAATAACTCAACCACAAAACTCAAAAAAATCCAAAAGAAAACAACAGATGAAATCATCAAAAACCCAAATAAAATAAGTTCCTCAAGAAAATAAATATTTCAATTAATGTTAACCATTGAGTCATCCAAGATGAAAGAAGTGAGAAATTTGAATCATTAAAGGAAAAAATATGCCATATCAAGTGTTATATATTCTAGCCTTAGGTAATGTGAAGGTTACTAAAGAATTTACTCCATGAACATTATCTCTCAATAATTTCAATCCAAATATCTATTAATTATCACTACAACCTCTTTGTCATCCCAAAATTCTCAGAATATTTACTATGTACATTGAGTAAACTGTATTGATGGGAAAACATAAGACCTAAATGGTTTGTAATGGAATGAATAAAAATAAAAATCATGCAATAGGTATTTTCAAATAAACCATGGTACAACTTGGGATAATCACAAGGAATATATAGAATAAAAAATATAGACCACCCATATCCAATGACCCAAATACAAATTAATGGAAAAATCACAATAAGTCTCACCCATTGCGGTATGCTTACATTATTAAAGAAATACATTTTCCCATGTATACATGAATGACCTAATTATGAAATTATACTAATATAACAATAAAATCAATGTGTTTGAAACAATTTTTATATAAAAAATTCATATTTAATCATTAATATAATATAAATAATAATAACATGATAAAATTATAAATTTTTGAATAAAAATTTGAAAATAAAAGTGCATTGTTAATTAAAAAAATGTACTGAGTTATTATCTTTTAATAAAGTGCTCACAATTATTAATTTAGATTGCTAATAGTTTCAAACATAAGTAATAATTATTTTCTAAAATAATCTAAATAACTCCATTGTAATCAATATTAAAATGAAAATATTGTAATAAATTTTAAAATTTTTTATAAATTATTTCCCCAGGATGGTTTCTTTCGTATTTTGTGATCATATATAAATATTAATTCTTACTAATTCAAAAAATTGAATATTTAACATTGAATTCAATATTATTAATAATAATATTTAATAATTTTTAATAATTAACATTAATTTGTTTTTTGTAATGAAAAGAAACTATGGAAATTATTTAACATTACGGTTATGTGTAAATTAAGTTAAAAGTGTTGAAAATAAAGAGAGGAAACTTTAAGATAATATAAAAAAGTGATTAAATATAATTTTATAATTTTAATTTGAACATACCAATATCATATTGTAATATAAGATAATTTTTTTCCACATTACAAGACAAATATATATATATATTTTATAATAATTTTACAAGTATTTAAATGTTTTCAACCGAACTCATTTATAAAACAGAACCCCTCTCTTCTATTTTCCACACAACGTTTTTCACATTACTTGACTAATCCCTAATCATATATGATCCCCAAATCATTCCTTTTATACAATTACTATTTTCATAAATAAAAAACAAATATATATAAAAAATTGAACTAGAGTTCCCTTTAAAAACAACATCCCAACCAATATACCTCAAACAGGAAAGGAATTTATGATCCCCACTAGCTAAAAACATGTTCATATGAATCATGATAACACATATAAGAAAAATATAACCAAAAACCATAATCATAAAATATAAAGGAATAATGAAAATCCATGTGAGTCATAAACTAATATATATAACACCAAAAGAAAAAAATGAAGTAAACATAATTAATAATAGCATCGAAGGATGATGTAACTGTTGGTTGTGGGAAAAATAACAAACAAGAAAAAATCACATTGTGAAGGTGAAGTAATTACGTATGAACCTCCACTAAATATTCATCCCAATGATGTAATAATATCCACATCATTGAGTAACCTTATAAACATATAATATATATAATCATAAGAAAACATCTCAATTGGTTTCCATCAGTCGGCTAAAATCCCAAAATAATAAAAGTGATGATATATCATGTAAGTATGACAATCAGAATATAAAAATAAGTTCTTCCTTTTTTTCCCTTCGTAAAACTATTTATCAAAAGTCACCCCTTGAAGAAATACCTTTTTCAATAATCATTATAATTTATATATATATAAAATTCATTTTCATATATTAAAATATGCATAAATTAAAGTTCAAAACATCATTAATGAAGAACTGGAGGAGAAAAAGAAATCATTTAAAAATAACCATTACTTATAAAAATACACATAAATCATCATCATGGATTCTAATGTTTCTAAAGGGAAGTATTCAAGAATAGAGACAATGTAGTCATCAATAAAAAAAATTCTTCATGCAAGAATACATTTGACACAACAAAAATATTTTATCCCAAACAACATGTATAACCCTATATTATCATAAACAACGGGGAAATAATTTAGGTATAGATAATTCCCACCTATTTGAAATAGCCATAACTTGATTCTATACTAGTGAACATGTGTACCTAGACATTCCTCCTAGAAAATAATGTATTCCCCTGATATTCAAATGGATTAGAGAATTTCCAAATAGTAACAAACTATATATCAAATCATATCATCACATTTTCAAAAAATACCAAAGTCTCACCCACTCATCTGCTAACTATATACGAACATCCACATTATCAATCATATCAATTCCACTCAAATCCAATTTCCATAAATTAAAATTACATAACAAGAATTAAAAACATCGATTAATTTTATTACATATAATGGGCCATGTCCTTTGTGTTTTATTTTTTCCAACTAATTGGTTACAATTTTAATTGTTCTTTTATACATTCCACAAAAGATACCAATAATTTAAAATCAATTGTTTATTAACTCTAACAAAATTTATCGATAATGTCAAAATAAAAAATAGGATTTTATCAAAATTATTTTACAAAAATGTAATAATGTAACAAATCTATAGAAACAATCATTTTTCACATTACTTTGGAATTATACATCAAAAAACCTTCGGTGACATTATAATTATCCAATTAAGAATTTAAATATCCAAAATAACAATATATTACATTAAACTGGATTTCATGTCAAATCATATCAAAATCCCATTTTCACCTTTTTGAAAAACATTATGAAATCATCAAAAACGGAAATAACTACTAGAAATAAATGGAATCATTAAAAACATTTTAAAATCATGTTAAAATCATAATAAATAATCGATTAAATTTTAAATGGAGATGATTGGGACACCTTTCATGGAAGACATATACCCTGAATCACCAAACAAAAAATAGAATTTATAGTGGGGAATGATTCGATGAAGTGATAAAGAGATCCTTTGAGACACAATTACAAATTAGAGACCAAGGATACAACCCACTCCCAAGTATTTCATAGTCCTTGTTAAATATGATTATGATGTAGAAGATGATACAAGGCCTAGACAAAGAATGACTTATTGATCAGAAACCACCATAATGAATGACTATTTTATCAAAAATAAATTGTCGTTGGGGAAGATGAAATATCCTAAAGAGTTTTCCCAAAATTTTATAGGAATATTATAGGTTGAGTTAAAATGAATGGTAAATAAAATATATGTATTATGTAAAAACTCATAAAAACACATAATATGTTCTAGGTATAAAAATAGCACCAGTTACCTAGAGTCAACAACCAGTAAGCCTGTGGGTCTAGAAATATTTCTTGTGATTCTAAGAAGTCCATCAGTATATTAGAGTGTATCATAACCTTGATTTTAGATTTCATGTAAGGAAACCCCTACTGAATACATTCCATTGGCTGGACGATGTCTTTCATACTTGAGGCGGTGGACTACATGTTTCTTTTCCTACAATTGGTTGATGTCTACATTCTCTCTTGACATCACAAGAGCAATATAACCCCTCAATAATATTTAAAAATTCAAAAAAACCACTCAAGGAAGATACAGAAGTCATTGTATAATATTTATACCAAACCTATGTCTTTATATACCAATGAAAAATTCTAGGTGATTAGTGGATCATGAGAATATATAAAATTCATCAATAAAAACACAATGTCAAATGAAACCCTACTAAATCCAAAATCAAAAGAAACACTAAAAGATAAATGGACATAAATTGAAAATGAATTATATTTCAAGATAGTCCAAGAATGTAATCATGATCAAAAGATGGCTACTTTGAAGGATTGATTCACCAAACAAAACATCAATGGAAAACCTGAAAGTTGGACTATAGAATGATGTGAAACATTCCAATGAATATTTATCTGTTGAACATACATCATAAAACGAACAACACACCCTAAAATACTCAATAAAAAAAGTAAAGGAACTCAACCATAAAACTCTAAAAAATATCAAACAGAACTACACATGAAATCATCAAAAACCATACCAAAATAAGGTCATTAAGAAAATAAGTATTTCAATTAATGATAACCATCAAGTCATCCAAGATGAAGGAAGGGAGAAATTAAAATCATTAAAGATAGAAATATACCATATCGGGACTCATATAGTCTAGCTTTAGGTAATTTGAAGGTTAGTAAAAATTTACTCCATGAACACTAACTCTCAATAATTCTAATCAAAACATCTATTCATTATCACCACTACCTCTTTTTCACCCAAAAAATCACAAAATACATACTATGTACAATGAGTAAAAAATATTAATGGCCAAACATAAGACCTACATGGTTTTTAATGGAATGAATAAAAATAAAAACCACACCGTAGGTATTTCTGAGTAAACCATGGTCCATCTTGGGATAATCACAAGGAATGTATGGAAGAAAAAACATAGACCACCCATATCAAATGAACCGAATACATATAAATGGAGAAATCACACTAAGGATCACCCATTATGGTATTCTTATATTATTAAAGAAATACATTTTCCCATGTATACATGAATTACCACATTATGAAATTCTACTATTATAATAATAAAATGATTGTTTTTGATACATTTTTTAATTAAAAAATTCATATTTAATCATTAATATAATATAAATAATAATAAATTTTTAAGATTATATTTGTTTTAACAAAATTTAGGTAATCAAAGTACTTTATTAATTAAAAACAATTATTCAGTTATTTTTTATTAATAAAGTACTCAAAAGGTTTCATTTAGTTTGGGTATAGTTTCAAACATAAGTAATAATTCATTGTTTTTAAATAATCGAAATAATTCCATTGTAATCAACATTAGAAATAATATATTGTAATATATTATGAAATTTATAAAATAGTTTATCCCTAAGATGGTTTCTATCGCATTTTGTGATCATATATTAAAACTATTTTTTACTAATTCTAAAAATTGACTATTTGAAAATGAATTCCATATTTATAATAATAATAATTTTTAATTGTTTATAAATATATTATTTTTTTATAATGAAAATAAACTATGGAAAATATTTAACATTGTTGTTATGAGAAAAGTGAGTTAAAAGTGTTGAAAATAAATAGATGAAACATTAAGATAATATAAAAAACCTGATTAAATATAATTTTATAGTTTTAATTTAAACATACCAATATCATATTCTAATATAAGATAATTTTTATCCACATTACAATATAAATATATATATATATATATTATAATAATGTTTCAAGTGTTTAAATGTTTTCCACCCAACTCATTTAAAAAACATAACCCCAATCTTCTATTTTCCACACAATGTTTTTCACATTACTTAACTAATACCTAATCATATATGATCACAAAATAATTACCTTTATTATATTTCTATTTTCATCAAAAAAAATACAACTACATATAAAAAATTTACATAGAGTACCGTTTAAAAACAACATCTCAAAAAATCTACCTCTGGAATGAATGGCATTCGTGATCCCTACTAGAAAAAAACTTGTTCATGGGAATCCTTAGAACAAATATAGGAAAAATTATAACCATAAACAATAATCATAAAATATAAATGAATAATGAAAATCCATGTGAAGTAATTCCATATGAACCTGCACCAAATATTCAAACCAATGATGTAATAATATCCACATCATTGTGTAACCGTATAAACCTAAAATATATTTAATCACAAGAAAACATCTCAATTGGTTTCCATCGGCTGACCAAAATCCCAAAACCTCAAAAGTGATGATACATCATGTAAGTATGAAAATAAGAATATAAAAATAAGATCTTAATTTTCCCTTCATAAAAGTATGTTTCAAATGTCACCCCTTAAAGAAATACATGTTTTAATAATAATTTTAATTTATATACAAAAACAATAATCAATTTCATAAATTAAAAAATTCATAAATTATAGTTCAAAACATCACTACTGAACAACATGAGTAAAAAATAAATCATTTGAAAATAACCATTACTTATAAAAATACACATAAATCATCATTATGTATTATAATGTTTATAAAGGGAAACATTCCAAAAAAGAGACAATGTGGTCATCAATAATGAAAATTCTTCATTCTAGAATACGTTTTTCACATCAATAATCTTTATCCCAAGCAACATGTATTACCGTATACTAGCATAAACAATAGGGAAATAATTTAGGTATAGATAATTCCCACCTATTTTCAATATCCATAACTTGATTCTATACTTGTGAACATTTATACCAAGACATTCCACCTAGAAAATAATTTCTTCACCTAAAATTCCAATGGATTAGAGAATTTACAAATACTAACAAATGATATATCAAATCATATCAACACATTTTCAAAAAATACCAATGTCTCACCCACACATCTGGTAACTGCATACAAATGTTCACTTTATCATTCATATCAATTCCACTCCAATCCACTTTCCAAAATATAAACTTACATTACAAGAATTCAAACATCCATCAATTTCATTACATATAATGGGCCATGTCCGTTGGGTTTTATTTTTTCCAACAAATTGGTTACAATATTAATTGGTCATTCCACATTCCACTAAGGATACCAAGAATTTTAAATCATGTAATGATTAAATCTAATAAAATTGATAAATAACTTTAAATAAAAAATTAGGATTTTATCAAAATTATTTTATAAAAGGATAAAATGTAAAAAGTCTTTAGAAAAGAACATTTTTCACATTAGTTTGGAATTCAAAATCAGAAAATCCTTCAGTGACATTACAATGATCCAATTAAGAGTTTAAATATCCAAAATAAAATTATATTCCATTAAAATGGTTTTCATGACAAATCATATCAAAATCCCATTTCCACCTTTTTGAAAAAAATTATGAAATCATCAACAACAGACATAAATACTATAAATAAATGGAAACATTAAAAACATTTAAAAATAATACAAAAATCATAATAAATAATTGATTAAATTATAAATGGAGATGATTGGGACACCTACCAAGGAATACAATGAGTCTGAATCACCAAACAGAAATTAGAATTTATAGTGGGGAATGATTCAATTGAGTGATAAAGAAGATACTTTGAGACACAATTACCAATTAGAAACCATGGATAAAACCCACTCCTATGTATTTAATATTCCTTGGTAAATATGATTATGATTTAGAAGATGATACAATACCTAGATAAAGAGTGACTTATTGATGAGAATTCACCATAATGAATGATAATTTTATCCACAATAAATTGTTGTTGGGGAAGATGAAATATCCAAAAGATTTTTCCCAAAATTTTATAGTAATATTATAGGTTGAGTGAGAATTAATGGTAAATAAAATATTTTTTTCAGGAAAAAAATTCATAAAAACCCCTAATATGTTCTAGGTATAAAAATGGAACCAGTTTCCTAGTGTCAACAAATAGTTAGACATTTGTGTCAGACATATTTCTTGTGTTCCTAGGATATCCGTAAATATTTTAGGGGGTATCATAACCTTGCTAGTAGATTTCTTACACAGAAACATGTACTAACTATATTCTACTGGCAGGGCGATGGCTATCATAACTTTATCGGTGGACTACTTATAGCTTTACTACAATAGGTTGATGTCTACATTCTCTCTAGACAACCCATGAGCAATATATCCCCTCAATAACATTTAAAAATAAAAAAAGCACTCAATGATGACATATAAGTCATTGTATATCAATTATACCAAGCCCATGTCTTTATATACCAATGAAAAATTCTAGGAGATTAGTGGATCATGGAAATATATAAAATACGTCAAAAAACACAATGGCCTATTTAACCAAACTAAATCCAAAAGAATTAAAAACACTAAATGTTCAATGAACAAAAATAGAAAAATAATTATATTTCATGATAGCCCTAGAATGTAATCAAGATCAAAAGATGACTACATTGAAGGATTTATTCACCAAACAAGACATCATTGGAAAACAAAAAAATGGATTATGGAACGATATGAAACACTCCAATGAATATTTATCTAGGGAACATACAACATAAGATTTACAACACAACCCCATCTACATAATAACATAAATTCAATGAACTCAACCACAAAACTCTAAAAAGACAAAAAGAGAATAACACATGAAATCATCAAAAACAAAACCAAAATAAGGTCCTCCGGAAAATAAATATTTCAATTAAAGATAACAATCGAGTCATCCAAGATGAAATAAGTGAGAAATTAAAATCATTGAATACACAAATATACCATATCAAGAGTTATATAGTCTATCCTTAGGTAATGTACTGATTACTAAATAATTTTCTCCACGAACACTAACTCTTAATAATTGCAATCGAAAAATCTATTCATTATGACCACTACCTATTTATCACCCCAAATATCAAAATATATATACTATGTACACTGAGTAAACATTATTAATGGCCAAACATAAGACCTACATGGTTTGTAATGGAACTAATAAAAATAAAAATCACGCTATAGGTATTTCCGAATAAACAATGGCCAATCTTGGAAAAATCACAAGGAATATACAGAATATAAATCATAGACCACCCATATCCAATGAACCGAATACAAATAAATGGATAAATCACACTATGACTCACTAATTATGGTATAATTACATTATTAACGAAATACATTTTCCCATGTATACATGAATGTCTAGATTATGAAATTATATTAATATAATAATAAAATGAATGTTTTGAAAACATGTTTTATTTAAAAAAATTAATATTTAATCATTAATATGATATACATAATAATAAATTGATAAAATTATAATTTTTTTGAATAACTTTTTTGAAATCAAAGTAATTTTTTAATTAAAAATTTGTATTTTTTTATTTTCTATTAATAAAGTTCTCACAAGGTTTCATTTATTATGGGTATTGTTTCAAACAAAAGTAATAATTCTTTGTTTTTATATAATCGAAATAATTCCATTGTAATCAACATTAAAAATAAAATTATGTAATATATTTTAAAAATTTTAAAAATTATTTCTCTATGATGGTTTCTATCGCATTTTGTGATCATATATTAAAATTAATTTTTACTAATTCTAAAAATTGAATATTTTACAATGATTTCCATATTTTTAATAATAATAATTAATAATTTTTAATAATTAATATCAAACTTGTTTATAATGAAAATAAACTATGAAAAATATTTAACACTGAGTTTACGAATAAAATGTGTTAAAAGTGTTGAATGTAAATAGAAGAAACTTAAAGATAATATAAAAAACCTGATTAGATCTAATTTTAGAGTTTAAATTTGAACATACCATTATTATATTATAATATAAGATAATTTTCATCCACATTACAAGACAAATATAGATATTTTATAATAATATTTCATGTATTTAAATGTTTTCCACCAAACTCATTTATAAAACAGAACCCATGTCTTCTATTTTCCACACAATGTTTTCACATCACATAATTAATCCATATTCATATATGATCTCAAAATAATTCCGTATATACTATTTATATTTTCATCAATAAAATACAACTACATTTAAAAAGTTTACATAGATTACACTATAAAAACAACACCTCAACCAATCTACCTTTAGCACGAATGGCGTTCGTGATCCCCACTAGCTAAAAAATTGGTCATCAGAATCATTAAAACACATATCAGAAAAAAATAACCAAAAAAATTAATTATAAAATATAAATGAATAATAAAAATCGACATGATTCATAGACTAGGATATTAAACACCAAATGAGAAAACTAAAGTAAAAATATTAGATAATAGGGTCGATGGATGATGCAACTGGAAGTTAGGGAAAAAATAACAAACTATAAAATTCACATTGGGAAGGTGAGGTAACTCCATATGAACCTCTACTAAATATTCAACCCAATGATGTAATAATATCCACATCATTGAGTATACTTGTAAACATATAATATATATAATCATAAGAAAACATCTCAATTTATTTCCATTGGCCGACGAAAATACCAAAATGATAAAACTGCTGATATATCATGTAAGTATGAAAATCAGAATATAAAAATAAGATATTCATTTTTTCCCTACATATAAGTATGTATCAATAGATACCCATTGATGAAATACCTTTTTTAAATATAATTATAATTTACATATAATAAAATAATTCAACTTCATAGATTAACAAATTCATAAATTATAGTTCTAAACATCATTAAAGAACAATAATTGAAAACAAGAAATCATTTCAATTTAACAATTACTTATAAAAATACACATAAATCATCATTATGAATACTAAAGTTTCTAAAGGGAAAAAGTCCAAAAAAGAGACAATGTGGTCATCAATAAAGAAAATTTTTCATGCTAGAATACATTTGACACATCAATAATCCTTATCCCAAACAACATGTATTACCCTATACTAGCATAAACAAGGGGGAGATTATTTAGGTATTGATAATTCCCACATATTTTCAATATCCATAACTTGATTCTAGACTAGTGAACATTTGTACATAGACATTCCACCTAAAAAACAGTGCATTCCCATGATATTCAAATGGATTAGAGACCTTCCAAATAGTAACAACGTATATATCAAATCATATCATCACATTTAAATAAAATTCCAATGTCTCGCCCACTCATATGATTGCTGCATACGAAAATCCACTTTATCAATCATATCAAATCCACTCAAATACTCATTCTATAAATTAAAATTACATTACAAGAATTTAAACATCCATCAATTTCAATACATATAATGGGTCATGTCATTTGGGCTTTATGTTTTCCATCAAATTGGTTACAATTTTAATTGATATTTTACAAATTCCACTAAGGATTCCATGAATTTAATATCTTTTAATTTTTGACTCTAAATAATTTATATATAATTTCAAATTAAAAAATAGGAATTTTCGAAATTATTTTATAAAAAGGTAAAAATGTTACAAATAATTAGAAAAGAACATTTTTAACATTACTTTGGAATTCAACCTCATAATAACCTTCAATGACATTATAATCATATAATTTAGAATTTAAATATCCAAAATAAAAATATATTCCATTAGAATGGTTTTCATGTCAAATTATATCAAAATTCCATCTTCACTTTTTTGTTAAAAAATTTAAAATCATCAATGACATACATAACTTCTATAAATAAATGGAAACATTAAAAAAATTAAAAATCATTGTAAAATCATTAATAAAAATTTATTAAATTTTAAATGGAGATGATTAGGACACCTACCATGTAATACATAGAGCCTGAATCACCATAAAGAAAATAGAATTTGTAGCGGGGAATGATTCAAATAAGTGATAAGAAGATCCTTTGAGACAGAATTCCCAATTAGAACCCATGGATACAACCCACTCCCGTGTATTTCATATTCCAGGGTCAATATGATTATGACGTAAAAGACGCTACAAGACCTAGACAAAGAATGACTTATTCATCAAAAACCACCATAATGAATGAAACTTTTATCCACAATAAATTGTTGTTGGGGAAGATGAAATATCCTAATGAGTTTTCCCAACATTTTATAAGAATATTATAAGATGGGTGAGAATGAATGGTAAATAAAATATATGATTCATGAATAAATTCATAAAAACCCCTACCACGTTCTAGGTAAAAAATGGCACCAGTTACCTAGTGTCAACAACCAGTTAGCCAGTGGTGCCATATATATTTCATGTGTTCCTAGGAAGTCCATTAGTATATTGGTGGGTATCATAACCTTTCTTGTAGATTTCATGTACAAAAACCCCTACTTACTTCATTCCACTGGTTGGACGATGGATATCATCACTGAGCTGGTGGAATACTTATTGCTCTTCCTACAATAGGCTTAGGTCTACAATTTCTCTAGACATCCCAAGTGCACAATAAACCCTCAATAATATTTTAAAATACCAAAAACTACTCAATGATGATATAGATGTAATTTTACAACAATTATACCAAACTTATGTCTTTATATAAAAATGAAAAATTCTAGGAGAATAGTGGATCATGAGAATATATAGAATACGTCAATAAAAACACAATTTCCAATGAAACCCTACTAAATCAAAAATCATAAGTAACAATAAATGATCAACAAACATAAATTGAAAAAAAATGATATTTCAAGATAGTCCAAGAATTTAATCAAGATCAAAAGATGATTACATTGAAGGATGATTCACCAAACAATAAATCAATGGAAAAACAAATAATTGGATTATGGAATGATGTGAAACTCTCAAATTAATATTTATCAGGTGAACAAACTTCATAAAATCAACGACACACCCTCAACTACTGAATAAAAAAAATTCAACATACTCAACCATAAAACTCTAAATAAATCCAAAAGAGAACAACACATGAAATCATCAAAAACCACACTAAAATAAGGGCTAAAGAAAATAAATATTTAAATTAAATATAACCATAAATTCATATAATATGAATGAAGTGAAAAACTAGAATCATTGATGATGAAAATATGCCATATTGAGAGTTATATAGTCCAGCCATAGGTAATGTAAAGGTTACAAATAATTTACTCTTTGAACACTAACTCTTAGTAATTCCAATTGAAACATCTATTCATTATCGCCACTATGTCTTTATCACCCCAAAAATCACAAAATAATTACTATGTACATTGTGTAAATAGTATTATTGGCCAATCATAAGACCTACATGGTTTATAATGGAATGTATTAAAATAAAAATCATGCCATAGGTATTTCCAAAAAACCATGGTCCATCATGGGATAATCACTAGGATTATACAGTAGAAAAAACATAGATCACCCATATCCAATGAACTGAATACAAATAAATAGAGAAATCAAATTAAGTCTCACCCATTACAGTATACTAACATTATTAAAGAAATTCATTTTCCTATGTATACATGAATGACCACATTAGAGAAATGAACACAATATTGAAATATCTAATAGATAGGTTATATGGATAATACTATAACATAGAGGGCCATGGTTATAGAAACATCTGCAATGGTGATTTCGACAACAATATCCTTACTTGATTATAACTCAAAAAGGATTGTTCAAGATCTAATAAACCATTAGTTTCAATTCCTTATCCACTAGAACATGAAAAATATCCACAAGTTTGATAACGGAAACCCGTTCAACATAAGGAATTAAATATTGGTGTGCCCCCACAATATTTGAAATTAAATCATATTCAATCTCCCATATGTCAAATTTATAAAAATAGGGAATTGAAATATTTAGATAAAATAAAAATGATGACAAAAATATATTCATAAATATCTGAGATAGAAATATATAGTGAGACTATAATTGTTGAATTTTCATCACAAAACTCGAGAATGAAAAGTATAAATCTATATGTCTCAAGTTCTATTATAGGAGGAAAACTACATCCAGAAATAAACTAAAATGGTATTTTCATTAACAATAGGATCAAAATACTAGACCGACATCAATATCTATTGGTGTCCTCAACGTCATGGAATGATTCACTCTGAGTCCGATGGTTGGATCCCTCCTGTCTTGATGCTTCTGAATATGATAAAATATCCTTATGAAATGATGATCATTGACCACAATGAGGTGGATTCAAAAAACTAGGTAACGCTATAAAAGATGAAACAAATTGGTAAAATAATTTTTTTATACTAAAAATTGAAATTAATATGAAATACCATTCCACACTAGTAGTAATACCCATTATAATTTCATAAGGTAGCTAGTATGAAAAAAACACTAGGATTTTAATTCGAGTACTCACAATGCCTATATTGTAACACTTCCATTTTCTCAATCTAGAGCTTCCAATATCACACCGAGGAATATGATACATATACAATGACTTTGGATCTCCTTGAATGATTTAATAAACAATAAAAATATTAATAATAATCATTCGATAAGAGTTTTGGCTACGAGGAAACACAATGTTTTTAAAATAGGGCAATATAAATTCAATGAAACACCATGCCATTACAAAATCATCCCTATCTAGATAAAAATGATATTTTACCGTCTCCATAAAATATAAACATAATATAACACCATTTTATCTCTTTTATAGAAACCAATAAATATTATATACATAGGTAGATTCAATAAATTACGAATGAATTCATAAATGAACTATTCATTTAAATCTTCTTATGAACTAAACTTATATGTATTATTTTTCAATATAACATTCACCACATCAAAAAAACCTTGTAACATGAATATCACACACATATAATTTAGATACTTAGGTATTTCAATTCATTATATATACCCTAATTCTTCACCATCCATATCATTAACTACTAATAATGAAGTTTCCTAATGAAATCAAATGGATTCTAGATTTGAAACCCTCCAAAAAATATTCATGTTTGTGTATGATATGAAGAACAAAAAGGAATGATATTTAAGATAATAGAACAATAATCCCAAGAAAATTATTAAAATCCAAATATTTCATTAAATTTGTATGGTGTTCACTCTAAAAACAAGTAAAACAGCCTATCAAAGCCCAAGTAAAAATTCTTTTGCCACAAGAAAAAAAATACTCTGTAAAATGTCTTAATCAAATCATAATATAATATTGGAAAACCAGAAAACAAAACCCAATTCTTAATTTCATTATAAAATATATACACCTATCTAGACCGAATGAGTTTTTTGAAAAATAAATTCAAAATAATTTCCATTAATTTAACCAATTTTTCAATGATTTCATGTCATATAATGAAAATTTCATTACAATTAAAATATTTTAAAACAATATTTTTAAATATTTTATCAAATAACACAATAAAATATTGCAAGAAAAAAATTATTCATGACAAATTAAAACACTAAAAATAATTATCACTCTAACCAAATCCCAAAAAATTTCAACAATATTTCAAAAATTCCATTCATTATTTGAAGTTCTCAATAATTTAGAAACAATATAAACCAAACCTTAGTATACATTTATTATATTTTTAGACTGAATCCTACGTTTATACAATCAGTTCTCTTATATCAAAATAAAAAATTATTTAAAATAAACATTACAACTCAATCAGATCCCCAACTATTTTACAAAATACCATATGTTATAATTTTAAATGAAAAACATAAACAAGCCACAAAACATGAATAATGAAATCAGTAAAATTATATGAAATATATTCTACACATGTTTCATTCATGAAGTCTGTTATGTAGTGTTATGACCATTAAAATTTCATTGGGATATGGCTAGACCTAACTCAATGTCCAACCCACAATATTTCATTGTACACACAAAAACCATTTTCCCTCTAAAATCTCTCCAAGATCGAATGTAAAAAATGGGGATTATAAAAATATATACTAGTGTTCATAAAAAACACTCATGTAAATCAAAGGGTATTAAAAAATTAAAGTACATAGTTCAAAATCACAAGATAATAATCTGAGAAAAACAGAGTGACCCAAAAATTGACTCAGATGGGTGGTGGTCAATTGACCTCATGTGAAAATTTCTTGGATTTGGACCGTCCTTCCTACACACTACTAAAAACCCATGATTAATAAAAAAAAACACCACTTATACAAATTTTAATGAAATGAGTCAAAGTAAACATGAAAATATAACATCCAAAAAACATGAACTGGTGCAATGGGTGTTTTTTATCCCAAAGGGTTAGAAACTGGTGATTAGGCATCGTAGAAATTCACATATGAACCATTTTAAACGTTAAAATAAAACATAAAATTAAATGGTGGAATGAATATCTACATGTGGTACAAACAAATATATCCAATAATAAAGGAAACGATGGTATTAAATTAGAATATAGAATAGCATTGATGGCCGATAAAGTTGGAGAAAATAAAACAAATTCTAAACAACAGACATCAAAATATTCAAGTTATTAAACACCACACGCACCACCACCAAAGAATGAACCTAAATATATTATAATATCCTAAATCTTTGGAATCATACTATACATGTAGAAAATAAGTTTTTTCGAAAATATCATAGTATGGAAAAAACTCCAAACTAATATAATAACAATTTAAATCAGAATAATCATTAAATAGGTTTTGAAGTACGGTAATATAAATTGGTTTTTCAATGTTTTCCATCCTAAAAAAATGTATCAACTGATTATCCACTTTACACCATGCATTCAAATATCTGAACAGGTCTCATATTAATACTCAATTTATTTTCTCTTATCAAAACTATAATAAATAGTTGTTTAAATAGTTTTAATGCCCAATAGGTGAAAATAATACATCATTTCACAAATTTTCAAATTAACTATACCCTATATAAATATGAATAAATCATCATCATGGAATACATATGAGTTAAATGAAAATATTATAGAACTGTGTCAATAGGTTCAATAGTGTGGTAATTTTTCGCCATTCAAAATAAAATATGTATATCCATTGACCTCACCAAAACACCCAAAATCATAGACTATCCTTGCATAATTAAGAGTAAAATCCTTACGTTTGACCAAATTCCCACCTAAATCCCCTTGCAAGAACATGATTATAATGTATTTCCAATTTTTAACAATAAATCTTACATAGTTACCCAAATCATCTAATGACATTAAAATGGATGTGATCATTAAAAAATAGTATCATATTATATATCTAATCATGTCATTTCCTATTAAAAGAATCTATAAGTCTCGTTCACAACTCATAATGTTTCATAAAAACATTTACATCATTATATTAATAAATTCACTTAAATTCAAATTACCGAAATGGGATATTATATTACAATAATTAAAACATCCATAATTTCCATTGCACATAATAGGGAATGTCATATTTTTTCTTAATTAACCAATTAAATTTTAAATGATCCAACTGATAATTTCTATATTCCACTTGGGATACCAATAATTTCAAATAATTTCAATGAAATTTCTATATCCATTTTAAAATAATTTAACATTAATAATTATTCCATCAATATCATTATCTAATAAATGGTAAAATTCACCCTATTTTTTTAAAACTAAATATATTTAATTTTGCAATCTACAGCTCCAAAAATAGAAAAGAAATCATCAAGATTCAATTAGAGATTTAATATTCAAAAACTAGATTATATTCCTTTAAAAATATAATTACATAAAATCAAATCAAATACCCAATTTCTACTTTTATAAAAATATCAAGAAATCATAGATTATTGATAAAACAATTAGATATAATTGGAAACATTCTACGACATTTAAAAATGAAAATTAAATCCCTTGAAAAAATATATTAAAATATAAACTGAGTTTATTAGGGAACCAACCTCAGAATTCTTGGAATCTCAATCCCTAGATTGAAAATGAATTCCTGGTAGAGGATTAATTAAAAGAAACTAGAAGTTTATCTATAAGTTACATACAAGATTTAGGTACGTCTTTATTTATATTATTTTTTGAAATTCCATTAATGGTATATGGAATTTTCACTGGAGTACAAGGATCATTAGGGGTATTTTGGGGGTTTGGCACATGAAACGAAGGAATATAGGGATACTATGGGGAACAAGAATTGTTAGAACATGGTTATGTAAATATTGTGGTCGTCCCAAGATTTTTGTGAAACATTAAATAGTGGCATTATTTATAGTTGGTGCATGGTTTTTAAACCCTATAATGCTCTTCCAGTAACATTGTACCCTCAATAAACTTAGATGGTGTCTTTGGCATAGTTTTAGCATGGACTGATAAAACAGTATGACTACAACATGTACCTATGTAAATGTTAGAAAATTTATAGTTTATCTATCAAGGGATTTTAAAGCCTCGCCTGATTTTCCCTCCCTTCATGCACCCTCTAACCCTAGTGATGAAATAAAAGCCACAATCCATACCAATTATGGTACTCTCTGAATTAATTTTAGTTTTAATCACCTTTTGTTGGGAATAAAGGATCATAGTGAGTTTAATCCTCTCATTTATTCTCCTAATCGGATTAAGGATTGTATCTTGGGAGATATTATTATGAATCTCTAAAAATTTCTTTTTTATGTTGAAATATAGGCAGAAGCTTCAGGGGGGTTTGAATCTGGAGCTATGTCCTTGCATAAGAGTGAGTTCATCATCATATTTGAGATAAGTTTTCTATAAGTTATATCCCATAGCTTTTATAATGATTTTTTCAGGCGATGTTGCATTATAGATTCTCCTTGTGGGATTCTTATTGATTTTGTAGATATTTGAAAAATGGGTTCCTAAATGACTAATTGATCCCCTTATAATCACCCTGGGTTTCTGGGAGTATGACTTGACTAATTTAGTTCCACCCATGGGGAGTACCAACTATCTCAAATAGGGATAAAGGAAATTTTATCTGTGAAATAAACGTGTGATTTACTATGGAATTAGAATAACATGTTAATTTATTAGTTTGATGATTATAAAGGGTGGGTAGTTGTTCATTTATGTGGATATTATCTAAGGGATTGTTTGATTACACATTATAATGGGATAAATTGGATTAGTGGTATGGTGCTAAATGAATTGTAAATTAAATACACAAGTGGGGATAAAAAATGGCAAATGTTAAATGAGGGAATTTAATTATCATATGTAAAGGTATGGAAATGTTAAATGGGTCAACATATGGGAAATTGTGAATATGATTAGTATGTTAGGAATAAGAAATGAGAATTGGGATTATAGGATATGTAATGTAAATGGTAAGGTCTTAATGGGTAATGTTATAATGTTGATTCCAACGATGAACATTGGAGATTTTTTAACTACTGGTATTGGTTATGTATGGTATGGAAATGGAATTTGGGTGGTGGATAGATAAATAAGCATGTGCACATGGATTGGTATAGTGTTGTATTAACATGATGTCTTATGCCCATGGGCCAAGTTAGACTAAGGCTCTAAACTCCACTCTAAAATGTAGGAATTATGGAAGGGTAAGGATTTATAATCCCCTATTGGATTCATTTAATGGGGCAACACAAACCATGGTTTCATAGTGAGTGTGTTGAATATATTAAAATGTTACTATACCTAGTGAATTAGGGAACACGGTATATTTCTCCCATGTATTGAAATTGATGAATTTTTCTAACCCATTGATAATGTGATGTAATTGATCTACGAAATGAAGATGGTATATTTATTGAATTTGAGAATAATGCTAGGATTGGTTCCCCCATCCGTTGACGTTGTAGGGCATGGTCGTGGCACCACCTACCCTCCTTGACCCGCTTCGGTCGAGGAGGGGAGTTTCATAATCTCCCTCACGCTCGCTCCCTCCTGGTCTCTCATAGTTCTCCCCATTCACGGATATGTCCTCTCGTACCATGTTTCTTTTGAGTGAAATAATCCCCAAGGATCATGACTTCATGAATGGTGTGATATCGATACCTATTTTATCCATTAGAGTTCATGGATGCTTCCTCTCTATAGGATCTCACTCTTGTTTCCTGATTTATAAAGAATTTCCCAATGCTTGATGCGTTCGACCAGAATGTATTTTCTTCGTGGAATTTACAAGGTCGCCCTATTGTTGGACTTTATGATGCGATACATATTCAGATCTGTTTCTCTAATGATGAAGACCTAATATATGCATTGTCCTTTCCCCCACACAATATGGAGCGTTCTAGATTTTTTCTTTTCCGGTGGACCATTAATATCCATCTGTAGCATGACACTCCGACAAAAAAACTCTGCATAACTCTACCATGACTACCTCTTCCATTTCAGAACCTGGCCATTCTTTGGTTGATTGGTAATGCTATATTTTATTACCATTGTTTGGGTGCTCATACCATGTCTATTTTTCATCAATTCTCTCCTAGGAAATGTGTTAAAGTTGATCATTCTAAAGGCCCATAGAAAAAAATCATTATTGATATTGAGGGAGAGAAGTCACTTGTACAGAATGATATGTTAAAACAATGGGACCCCATTCAGTTTTGGTTGCTGCAGAATAGGACATGAGTCTTCCAAATGATGTAATAATGTATGTTTCAAGAATATTCCACCCTTTCAAATGAAGGGAGATATGATTGAATTTATAAAGTCTACTGATATTCAACCATAGATGGGAGTGTCTATATCTAGATTGCAATGCAAATAATATACAAATATATGTGCCTTAGAGGAGAATCAACAGATAATGATTCATTCAGCTTCCAGGTGCTAGGAGACAAGTCCAAGTGACATTCTGAAGGTAGCATATGTTTCTAATCTATTGAAATAGGACCTGGGTATACATCTCATGGTGGAGGATTTGGGTGATAATGGGGGGACGTTCTATGGACATTCTGGCTGCAAAATCCTAGTCAATGGTCCATCATAGGAAAAGGAAGCAGTCATATGGGATTTTATCAGGGCCTAGGTCATGCCTTTTGGATTTTCATTACAGAAGGCATCTGTTGTAGTTGCATATCAGGCACCAGGGAGGCAGGGTGAGGTGGGTATATTGGGTCCAATAGACCAAAACATTATCACTTCAATACCCTCTTCTCATGTGATGAATATGAGTATGGGAAAAAAGGGCCCTGAAACAGGAATAGAAAATGTGTCGATCAGGTAAAGTCTCCCAAAATTAGTCTTAGTGGTTGAGTTGGGTAACCTCTTTGAAGTTATAGATATTAAAGGACAAACACTTGATCAAGAGGAATATGATTCAAGTGATGACATCTATAGCCAACTATCTATGGATAGTTTGGAAATAATTCATGGGAATGGTATTCACTTCCTCAGAAGGAAGAAAGAGGAAAAAGAAATAAAGACTCAAGAAAATGTATTGTGGTCAAGGGGAAAAACAAAATGGATTCCGGGGATATTCAGACTTTCCTAAACCAATGGATACTAGGTTGCCTATGTTGTGTGGAATCAACAAAGGCAAGACCTCCAATAATGGGGAATGTGGAGAACTAATAGGGAGAATTGGAAAAGTTGATGAAGAGGAAGGGGAGTGTGTGAAGCTCCTCATCCATTCCAAAGAAGAAATGATTCAAACAGAAGTTAAGGTAAACGCTTAAAAATAGGTTATTGAAGTAATATATCAAAAAGTATGTGTGTCGACACCAAAAGATGCAAGATTCATGGTTTAAAAAACACGACTATGTACTATCATATGGATACAACAAAGGTATAATAAAATCAGAGCAATTTATACAAACAATGGAATGATTGGATACTCACTTTATAGAGCTCATCAGTGTTGATCCAGACACCCATGTTAGTACATTACATTGGGAATTATATAGATTTTCTAATTTTAATAATCTAACCATTCTGTTAAATAAATTTGTAAGCTCTTTCAGAACATTAATGTACCCTTATTTTGTGTACCTTGGTTTCCAACATTTTCCTTAAAGAGAATGATAATAAAAATTATATTTGTGGAATAATGGTAGAAATAACATGAGTGGACCTTATTTACTAATATAATCACACTTTCCTTTATTTCATTTGTATTTAGGTAAAAATTTCATGTATTTCTGATTGACGGATTATTTTTTAGACACCTTTGGTGGGGGCCCACTATGTTATACTCACACCCTATAGGGACAACATGGGTACATAAGAAGATTTAACGATTGTAAGACAGGATAATGAATTGATCCCAAACATTGAAAAGGTGTGTATTTGTTTAAATTTTGGTTTCAAATATATTATTATTCATAAATAATTTACTCTCAATTATATGAGGATACTCGTGGTTAATTCATGGGATCAAGACTGAAAGGATGAAAAATCAGTCCAATATATGAAAGTCGCATGGTTATCCCATGGTTATGTAAATTGTCCAACATTCCCATGAAACCCATGAAACCTCAGACCTTGTTTTTATGCACGGTTAGAATATGGAAGGTAAATAATGTGGAGGTCCCAAGGTAACAGTAATACCTCACTAATGTTATATAGTGACTTTAACAAGGGTTTGTCATGTTTTGGAAAACTATTTAGGTAAATTGTGTGCCCATGTAAGTGATTGGAAAATTACAATATTGTCGTAATGGTAATTTTAAACCTCCCCCGATTTTCCATCCATTAATTCTCCTTCTATCCCTATTGATGAAATCAAAGCCCCAAACCATACCAATGATGGTTCTCTCTAGATTCATGACCACTTGGATCACATTTGGCATCAAATTGAAGATACAAGTTATTCTAATCTTCTCAATTCTTCCCGTTTTTCAGATTAGGTAATGTCACTTGGGTAATCCTCTTATAAATCCATACACTCCCTTTTTTATAGTAAAATATATGATGACGTTTGGAGGGGTGTTCGAATCAATATCCATGTCAATGATTAGATGTTATTAAATTGTTTTACTCGATTAAGGTGGTCTCTAAGTTATATCACATGGCATTTATACATATTTATGCATCCGATGATGCATTCTGGTTTCCTCCTTGTTGTGTTTTAAGAGCCTTTAGTTATATTTTAGATAATGGTTGTCTAAATGATGAATATAACCCTTAATGATCCAAATGGATTTCATGGAGGTTGACTTGAACAATTTAAGGCCACCCATGTGGTGCACACACCTTCCATAATATTGATAAAGTTACTGTTAAGGGTGAAATTAACATGTGATTTAGTGGATCCAAATACGAAAATGATAATTTATTAGTGTGATGCCTAAAAAGTTACTAAGGATAGTTGTACCTAGATGTGGATAATAGATAAGGTGTTTTTTTCCTACACATGATTATATATATAATTCAATAAGTGGTAATGTGATAAATGAATTCTGAGTTGAACGTTAAATGCACAAGTGGCAATAGTACATGAGAAATGATAAATTTTTTAATTGAATTAACATACATACAGGGTTGGATATACAAAATGTGTTAACATAGTGGTATTAGTGAATATGCATAGTGTGTTCGGTATATGAAATGGGAATTGGGGTAAAATGATACGTAATGTAAATGGATTGGTGTTCCTGATTTCAAACCTAATAGTAATTACCATATAGATTGTTATGGATTGTGAGTACTATTTGTATTGATTATGTTTGGTTGTGACATGGTTTGTGTGAGGTGAATGAATAAATAGGCATGCAAACATAGATTTTTAGAGTGGGGGAATTGACCTGAGTTACTTTTCCCATGAGTTTAGTTGGACTGGGGCTCTAAATCCACCCTAAAATGCATGGATTATGGAAGGGGATATAGTTCAATTTCTCAAATAGTATAATTCAATGAGGACACCTAGAAAAAAACATCTTATTGATTGTGCTATATATGTTATGATTTGGTTATCCCAAGTGATATAGGGAACAAGATTTATTCCCCTACATACTGAAATTGAAAAATGTGACTTACTAATTATAAATGTTATGTATGAGAACTAAGTAATTAATATGGTATAAATATTGAAATTGGGAATAATTCTTGAATTGACATGATTGAACATTCTTAAATAATGGGATCCTACTTGTGTTTTTTACATTTTCATTTTATGGAACATTCATTCACTTCCTATTGAGTATATATATTTTTACACACCATTGGAGATTACCAACTAATTAATACTCACACCCTGTTTGGCCAATCATTGGGTACCTAAAAAGACTTCATTTTTGCATGGAAATATAATGTCAATGACCTTAAGCATGAAAAGGGATTTCAGAATGGTGCATGAATGGAAGAGGATTCTAAAATAGATTCAGAACCATTAGGGGGATTATGCCTTTTAACATCATTTTGGAATTCTTCCACATGGAAATGTTCTTCAAAGCACACTTATTTACTGTTGGATGAGGTTTGTACCCAACATTAGGAAATGATCATTTATGTTTGATCATTTGGTTGTTACATGTTGTTTCAACTACTTTATTTATATCATTGTCTGTATTATTATGGTAAAGAGTGTATAGTATCTCAAAATGACTTATATAGATCCTCTCTTCTTATAGACAACCTCTTTCATATGAGGGGGAGCACTTGATGTCATGTGGTGACCTAGCCTGGGGAACTGTTATGTGGATTCTCGAACATGTACGTTAAAAGAACTCTAGAGACAAAATTCCAATGTAGATAACATGAATGCGGCATACTCATAAGGATATTATAATACACATTCAATAATAATAAGAATAAAAATAGGATACCATACATGAATGAATAATTACATAATGAATGGACACAATTATGATGGAAAATGGTTAGATCCACCCTGAATTGAGGTTGTGGATGAAAAAACCACCTAATCAGAGATCTAATAATTTTATAGGTAAATTTTAGAATAGGAATGAAATAATATGGAAAATAATTGTGGGTTTTTAAAAAAAAATTAAGAAATACCCTTCTTATTCCCATGTCCATTATTGAAACTTGATTGACAAAAACCACCCCTAGCTAGAGGGTGGTGACAGACAGATTTCCGAGGCCCCTAGATAGCCCTCTAGTAAGATAGAGAGTCACACTAGACAATTGAAGGGTTTCATAGAGGAACCCCACCCTATCAATTTGAAACTGGATGTTATGTGGGTCTAACTAGTTGGATATTGGACTTAGAATTGGAAATCCTCGTCTTCTAGTATTATTTGGGCTGGATAGTGGCCCTCACCAGCAATAAAAAGGATTACATGTATCCCTACCTACAACATGTTCACGTACTCACCCTCTTTAGATTTCCAAGTGACCCTCCGAACCCATTATCATCTTGATAAAAAACTCATAAGTTCGTCCAAGGATAATATTATTTTGGGATATGACACTTCAACATGTCTTATATGTATGTCAAACGAGGTGTCCAAAATAAGTGTAATATATTATTATATTTCGTTTTCAAGTTACATTTTTCTTAAATGTCCTCCTAATATTTAATTACCATTTTAACATAATTACATTATTATATAAACTATAATCATATGTTTTTATGTTAATGATACAACTAATTTTTGCACATTCCAACCTATGGAAAATAAGAAACATCCCTTATGTGTATGTATGACCAACCATCTCCATGTAGTAGTGTAATTCATTTTTCATAAAAAATTTACTTAAATGGTTATAATGATATGATAAATAATTTAATTGATATTTATGGAATAATTAGAATATTATTTTAAATAATATATCATCTAAATTACATCCCATTAATCTTTTATAGAGTGAACACATCATTCATGTTTTTGTTTGGACTACCACCTCTATGAAGCGATGTGACTTTTTTTAATGTTGGGGCAGAAGCCTCATTTTTATTAATAAACTAATCAAAAGATCTCTTTTAACTAGGTAGAGGGAGACCCATTACATAGTATGATGGCCCAGTGGGCTTGTAGCCCATTACATAGCCCGTAGGCCCAAATTTTTGGCCAAATACCTATTCTGTGAATAGTAACCCGACTGCTATAGTACTCGCACAGTACCTCCACCGCTACAGTGCCCTGTCGCTGCTACAGTACCCGCCGATCAACATTACCACCGTTGCTCTAGTACCCGATATAGTACTGCTACAGTAACCTGCGCCCAATGGGTTTTGAACCCCAATTTTTCATGTAGTTTTACCGGGGGTTTACCACTATGCCAAACCCCAACTACATGTGACTTTTCTTTTGTATTACCACCATGGATAGACGACTATATATTATTATATAAATAAAAAAAATTCTTGATATTATTAACAGTCTGGAGATGACATAGCCTTTTAATAACACCTATAACCCTAGTTTGTATACTAATGATATTTTTCAAAAATTGAGAAAAAATAAAAGATGGTCAATGTAAAAAACTATTTATTGAATTTTGGTAAAATGTTTATAAAATAATCATAAAATCATATGTGTTGAATAAAATGGTTCTATGATAGAATTTTATAATTTTAAATTCATTATTTTGGATGATATATTATATCCAAACATGTAAATATCAGAGGTAATGGTCTACACTACAATATCATTATTTTCGATATTGTTTTTCATTATATATCATTGAAGAAAATAATAAGTTCTCTCGAGTTTAAATTCAATATATTTTTTTCTCCTATGGTTTTCTATAGAGTTTACATTTATTAATTTTATTTTCATCTCTCTATAACTTAATGATATTGATAAAATTATTTTTAATAAGATTCCACAATATTGAAATTTTGGTCGAAAAAACTATTTCTTACATGTATATAATTATTAAAATATTCCCATGGATGTTATTTTACATGATCAAATGATTATTTAAATTCTTTTTAATCCATAATTTAGTTTTATGTTAGTGTTTTAAAAGTAATCATCTTGTCATTTTTTGAACATGGTATATTTGACTTTTTATGAAAAGTGTGAAAGATATTGTTGTTTTTATGTTTATCAAATAAACAAATATTCCTTCTATAAAAAATATTTATTATTTTAATGTATCCTATATAATTTCTCATTGATATTTTCAGATGAAATTATTTTCATTATGTTTTGGATATTTATATTTAAAATATAAAACAACCTTATTTTTCCTAATAATTCAAAAAACATTATTAAATTTTGTTTTAACTATATTTTGATGATGATCATTTCACTTTAATAGTGTTATGGCTTAATTATACCATTCATTTAATTTATCCTAATGTATTCTTACAATTTTATAATTTATTAACCAGGAAAAATTAATATTTTTTTGATACTTTTTCAATATTATTTTGTTTGATTATGTAATGAATTTTTATTCAATTTTATTAGATAATGAATGGATTAAACGTAATTTTTTTTAATGGGACTCATGATAACTCCTTGAAACATTTGTATGACTATTTATAAAAAATAGTTTTGGTATTTGGTGCTTTCCTTATATATTAATGTTTGATTTCTTTTCATGTTTCCTTGATGGTAAAATTGTGATTTCAAATATTTTACATTATATCAACATCAAAATATTATATTTTATTTAAAGAGAGGGGGATTATAGAAGAAATAAAAGTTCATATCTAGAAATAATGGAAATGTTTTTGACCAAAGGGTCTAAAATAATAGAGCTCACGGACATCTCCTAGAACTACACTAACAAACTCCAGAGGCGAGGATACCATTTTGCAGAAAGAAAAAAAATCATCATTATGAACAAACCATGATCTAATGTAGTCTTCCACCATTTTACACTCTCTCTATATATAGTGTAAACTTTTACTAATTTTGACAAGATGTTCAGAACACCAGATAATATATTAAATATTTGACGGAGTATAGAGATAATCATTAAGATTGTTGTAAATAATTTTAGGGCATGGTTCATTATTTATCTGTGAAATTTTATTGGAAAAATATTATTGTAGATCTGTGAGAAGTTCCCAATCCTCCACTTTTAAGGAGTATGCACTCCAAAAATTAGGAATATATATTATGACCATGCATCCCCTTGGGTTCTGGATAACATGTCCCCCACTTCATATTTACCATGACACATGACCCAAAAATATTTAGTTTTATCCCTTTAAATTGAGGATTCTAGTAGTATCCAAAAAAACTTATATTGTTACCTATATGATGAAGTGATTTTTAATCTAACCTGTGTTTCATTGAAGGGAGCCACTTCCCATTTTTTCAGGAGAACATCGAAATTATATATTAACCACATTGTCCTAGAAACCACATCCACCCATTTGAATGAATATCCTCCATAGAACACTTTTGTTCTCCCCTCATATATACAAAAACAACAAGCTGAAAAAATGATGGTTCTTGCCTTCTTCAATGGAAAATTTGATCCCATTCCATAGAAAACCTCTATTTTGGAAGGAATATCCATGAAATTCTAGTGATGTCAGTCCTGTGAAATATTCCAATATTTCTTATAATGTGTAGTTCCATTCAGTCTAAAAAAATGAGAGGTTAACATGACACTCTGGTGCGATAAGAAGGAGAATTTGGATAAAAAGTTGATCCCTTTATAGAAATTCTCCTCGTTAGTCAAATTGGCATGGTTTTATAACCATTATATGAGTTATAACACATTGTTATATTGTAATTAAAGACTAAATGAATAACTGTAGTTTTTTCACTGGGGATTTGACAGAGATATTATTATTTGGGAATCTGAGGAAGCCAAGAGTACCACCTATCCAATTCTCAAGCCAAAATATGATATCACAAAGACTGATGATCCCTCTTGAATGTGTGAGGATGAAATAAATATAACATTAAATTGTTTTAAAATGGTAAGAGGACTTGATGGTGAGATTATATAGGTTCATCATGTACTTATCCATGATGACCATTTCTCATATAGTATTCTATATCATAGCCTCCCAAGATAGCCCCTTGTGTAGGTAGTTCATCAAGTCAGATACACTACGCATTACGATACCACTGTCATTCTTTAGGAGATCCATTCTAGACCAGTAGGCCTAGCGGTACCTATACTCTTGACAACCAGATTAAAGAGTTCATGAGAATCTCAATATTATTTATTTCAAGGATATGTGTATCGATATCCTATGTATATTTAGAGTATCGGTAAAAACATATGTTTTTGTGATAATCAAGAGTAACCTATTGTTAAAATGAAGATATAATATATTTAAATATACTATGTAAATTACCTTAATTATGTGATTCAAATCCCTGATATGTATTTCTCAAAATTTTAATTCTATTCTTATTTAATAGTCATAACAACATATATCATTGTTAACTAGTGAATGATTCATTTCAATAAATTATGGGAATTATGATGATCGATTTGTTATGTAGAAATATCATAAATATAATCATGATTATGGTACAATTATTGGCCATACTATGTACGATAATGATATTGTAAATGACATTTTAATGGTATGTGATGTAATTCCAATATTGTTTACATTGAACCAATTAATTATAATGTTGTGAAACAAAAATACAAGTTTTATATTTTAGGAAATATGAAGATGATGGAACATGTGTAATGGTTTCTGAACAAAGATGGATGATTGAGGAGTATATGTTTCTGAATTCACAGATTACGTAATATAAATCCGATGATTTCTTAGGGTTTTTAGATTAATAATTTAAAATCTATGATGTATAGTTCAAAAGATATGGAAAATTGATTTAAGGGTAATATGTCATACCTGGAGAACACATGATTAATGAAAAAATCACCCTTAATAAGTCCCTTATCTTGTGATAATGAGGATTGGTTAAATATATGATTCATTTAAATAAATAAATTGGATGATTCATGTTTCATTAAATATAATTATGGAGTTATTGACAAAAGGTTTTTTCTATCAAGGATGAATTATAAAACTTCTTTGGACATAAGGTATATATCAAATATGTTTTTGAACAAGGAAACATGCATGTTTTCAATAACGATGTTCGAAAATTTAGGTTGTTACTTTCATAAAATAGAATACATGATTAAGGTATTAACATGTTTGGAATGTGATATTCATGATCTAAATTATGATATATGGGAGACAAAAGTTACGTCGATTTAGTTCACCTCATTTTAGGCTTTATATTTTCAGTTTTGGAAATACTTTATGACTATCTATTTGTTGATAGTATTAGTTATATTCGGGTTGACATTTGTGAGATGAACGTATATTCTCACTATCGGTTAACTTATGAATATTTGATTACATGTGCTATAATTTTTTTTGAGATAGATGTAATGCAAGATAATTCATTCAAATGATCATCTAATAAATCAAAATTGGAAATGTAAACATTATTTCATTAAATAATTGATGATGTTGAAATTTTTCAATGCATGAACAATTGTGAGATTGTTCCAAAATCAAGTATTTATTATCATGAAGAAATATTCATCTTTTGGGAAAGGATATGGAAAACCAAAAATGTTAGCTTAGTAAATTATTATCCAATGAATTATAAATATCCTTAAACATCTCATATTTATCGCTATCTCGTAGTTAAATTTCTCCAAACCTTATTCTCATTCACTATATGTCTGAACTTGATGGTTATATATCTCTTGCGTATTCATGTTTTCACTTACCACCTATGTTATCCTATGAGGATACCAATAGATGAGTAACATTGGGTAACCATTATGTGTATAACAATCATTTTTAAAGTGATGTTTTAGTATCCATTTTTATGATGTTGTTTTCCATGTAAGAAAAATTCATGTTGAGAACTATTTATATCCCTATCAAATTTCGAGGGCGATATTCATTGTATGGGGGGTATGATGTAACACCCAAATATTTTTTATGAGATAGTTTTTTCAATTTTTTAATGTCTTTTGTTGTATTCCACACCATAATTAGATTTCTCTATATGCAACACCTTTTTAGATTTCATTATACGCAACACTATTCTTGGGTGTGGTCACAAACATTTTTTAGTTCTTTGGATAGAATTCATTTAACGTAATAATGATTATAGATTTTATTAAATTTATAAATGAAATAAGTTTTTATTATGATATAAGCTACAATAACAGAAGATTTCACTATACGCAACAATGACTTTGGTTGTGATACACGTAAGAGAGATCTTCCTTGATTACTTGCATTGTATGTGATACCGAGTTTCACTAAACAACGATTTATTATAAAAATATTATTATTAATGGGATATAAACAATCTATTATAAATATTATTAACAACATTTTTAATTTTATATTACATTATAATTTATCTTACGCTTTTTTCTAAAATGATAACAGAACAATATAAAATTATCATAGAAAAGTGTTATTTTTCCAAAATTAATTTTTTACATCCTTTCGATGGTGCACCTATTTTAAATCAATTTTGGACAGTTTTATATCATAACAATGAATAAATGAACATCTAATTTTGAATAGGGATAAAATTATAATTTTTCCAATTTATGGTATTTTTTAAATAAAATTAATATTTTAATGAATAGTAAACAATGCTGCTTTTTAAATCGAAATAAACATTTTATATAATTTATTTATATAGTTATATTACATTTGTAATTATTTTCAAAATTATATGGGATTATATTTTAATCATTTAATACAATTTTTTCCATTGGATGTAATTTTACATTGAAATTGGACATAAGCACATGTCAATCTTTTTATAGTTGTTACAACTGAAATCCAGATTTTTTATCAAATGGATGTCAATAGTGCATTATTGAATGGTTATATAATTGTAGATTATTTGTTGAAAATCCCTATAGTTTTACAAATACTCACATTCTAAATCATGTTTTTATATTAACTAATGATTTTTAAGGATTAAATAAATCTCGAAGAAATTGTTAAGATAGGGTATCACCCAGAGGCATGAATTGGAAAAACATCATCAAATTGATCAACAACAACCAATACAATATCATTTCCTCAAGGAGATCTAGGTATTCTTGTAAAAAAAACTCTATTGAAACATCATCCCATTTACACTTGATAATAGACAATGACTTTAGAATCCCTTATGAATGTTGATTTTCTTCCGTCACCTACTGATTGGTATAACACCAAGTTATGGTGCTAGAAATCTCTTGGTTCGTACTACGAATCCTATATCGATGTCTGGTATTTTGATACATATTGGTGACACTGGGGTGAACCTCCATAGATGAGGTGTGAAGTTACCAAATCATCTCCTCTATAATTTCTATTGATAGCCATACATACCCCTGGAACAATAAGGCCTCATCCACAACCATGGACCATCCTGAAGGCATTTCATCATATGAAATTAATTCCCATAAACAATTTCCTTTGAGATCAGATAACATCCTTATTCATACCAATTTATTAAGAGTATGTGATACTTCTATGACAGGGAAGATTGTATAACCATGATCTTCATGACCATAAACATGTATATATCAGAATAAATCCTTAGCATTATATTCCACATTATATTCTTGATCCTCTTATGTCTATGACTTCTAAGCTAGAACATCAACCATATAATTTCATTTTCAAATCATGTAAGAAAACCCAAAATAGAACAATTATAGGTACTCAACCCACACGTGTTATTTCATATTTTGATCCCACTATGTAAATATATACATGAGGATTTTGGGATCTATGAATATCACTCAATTATTCTTAAAAAAATAGTGTCTCCAATAGTGTAAGGCGTGAACTACATCACTGATATTGAGATCATGCATCAGTTAATTCTGTTTATGAGCCCTCAACTGACAAGACCCATATGTAATGACTCATTCATCCTATATCATAATGGCTCAAAGACCAACACATGATGTATCACAATATAATGTATAAATCCTTCTAGAATATGGTATAATCATTATTGTCCATGAGTTCGATACACCTTTAAAATCATTAAAGATTTTTTCACAAGATTCTGACCATTACTATTTAGCGACCATATTTTTCTAGTTCAGAAGTTGTTCTTAAAAATAAGAAAAATCCTAGATTAAGAATCAGTATTATCTAAAAAACACCATGAAACATAAAATGTAAAACTTTCATGAGATTATCACAAGAAACTATAGCTCTCACATTCTATAGTACTATTTATACTATTGAATCCGAGATTATGTGACCTAGGAAGTAGACATTGTCAATATAGATGTTCCATTTACTAAGCTCATTATAGTGTTGGTTCCCTTTGAGTTTATTCAATATGATCTCAATATTGGTTCCATGGTTGTGTCTATAGTGTGAATACACCATGATATCATAATAATACTACCACAAATGAATCAAAATATGATTTTAAAACTCGAATCATAAGATACTCAATGACCATAGGTGCATTTGCGTGTCCAAATGGCATGACCAATTACTCATATAGACCATACCTACTATAGATAGCTATATGAGGTATGTTCAGAGTCCTGATAAGCACCTGAAGATATCCTAACATCATAACTATAATAGAAAAAAACTTTTTCTCCTGAGATTTTATCAATTCATTTTTCTATTACATGTACTGGATAACTATTCTTAATTGTGATATATTTCAAATGACAATAATCCACACAGATCCTATTGGAAATTTCCAGTCTTAATGAAAAGAACTAGTGAACCCCAAGGAGGTGTGCTAGGAATTATGAATACATTGGCCTCTAGATCCTCTAACAATAATTTAAGATCCATAATTTCCTTAAATGAAATCATATAAGGCCAAATGATCACTAGTGCTTCTTCTGGAACTACATAAATAGTAAGATCATCCTCTCTCACTGATGGTATAACATAGATGTTGTCTTGAAATACATCTCTAAAACAATTCACTATCATATGGAAAATAGTATGTTGTAATCTTTGGTCATTAATTAAAATTCTTTTGATCTACATTTTAACCCTACATAGACATGTCTACTCTACCCCCACTATACTCTCACTAACATCCCATTCACCCTTATGCATGTTTTTAAAACCCTATTGTGATGTTAATGTCACTCTCTTATGATAGATGTTAAATTGGTATCAATAGAGAACTAACATGTCAATTCCAATGATCACATAATGTCTCGTCATGTTGAGGATGTAAATATTTGACGCAAAAATGTAACCACCTATCTAAGAAGAAAAATTCATTACCTTGTGAAAAAACCTCAAAACAGATTCTAAATGGAGTGACTAGCATCATAACGCCAATGTATTGATCAAACTGATGGCCTAAACTCTTAAGTATCTCAAAATATATAATTGAGTGATATGAAACTATTTAAAATAAATTAAACGCTAATGTGGAGTCTGTTATAATAATAACATGTACAGTAGAAGGTTTGGTGCTCTTCTCCTTATGTGTACATTGGACAACATGTAACTGGAAAGTTTATCTACCTTAAGTCACTGCCTGACATTACTAAGCAAACATGCACTACATGGGGACAAAATCAAAAATATAACTACCTTTTCATTGAACAATAGCTCAGCCTTATCATTTTTTCGTATTGAAAATGCCTTATTGTTGTGATAATGTTGACCATGTTTTTTACTAAGGAGTAGGTGAATAGCCCCACTTTATAGTCACAATTGTTAAATTACTATATAAATACTATATATGGCCCATCCTATAACAATCTATTCACACCACTTGAAACTACATGAGTTGAGGATTTTTATATCCCAGATTCTCAAACTGGTGATAAATTATGATGATGTCAATATTTGGAATCTAGGTATAGTTACCACTGTAAGAAACCTAAAAACAATTCATACACAAAGAAGATTAACCACTTCTATCTTTAGGTTCCAAACCCTCTGGGATCGCATAATAATATTCCGTAATATTCTTTTCTCTATTAATGGAATGAGTGAGGATTTATAAAATAGTCATCAAATTGAACAAGTTCAACTATTACTAGATGGCATAGACTATCGCAACCATGAATCTCAAAGCACTCATAAGATCATCCACAAATAAAGTACTATAGAATCAGTGGATATCAATAAAAAGAGAATATTATTTCAAAACTATCATTCTCTCTATATGTATGTTCATTAATTATCTATCTATTTCACACCTAATAGTTTTAGGGGGAAAGATGGATAAAAGATCATTTGGAAGTCATCCCAAACCAGGTCATGATGCAAATCAACCTCAATGATGACGTCCCAACACAATATAGCTTATTTGAGTATCATATATTCCCCAATCTTAACCCTTCTCTATAGAGGCCTCCCAAGATTCTCATATATAAAAATTATTACTTTGATCCAAGAATACATAGAATGAGGTATCCCATCTTCCTTAAATTTTATTTGATGCCACTACGGAAAATTGAGAGTCAACTCTTCGACGATAAAGGTAGGTTGAACTATTGAATGATAAAACTGAAGTATATATATAAAACCCACTTGTAACTGGGCTTTAGGACCCATAACTAAAACTGGAAGAGGTCCCATATGTGTTACTTTTGGAGGAATCACTTGTGTCTCATGGCATGCCATTTTATAAACATGATCCTCAACACTTTCTGGGCATGTGACTTGATTCCATCATGGAATAATTTGATAAATAAAAAATGTACTCATTGGAAGAGAATTAATCATTCTAGGAAATTGAAGATATAATCTAGGTATGGTAATTAGCCTTGGTATAGAAAATATCATTCCTCTTTTCCTACTCCAAACTGCTTAATTATATGGTATAAAAAGACCTATAATGGCTATAAGAATGTAAGATACTCCCCACTACCCACTACTTATGCCAGACTCATGTACAAATAGTTTTTACATATATAGTATAATAAAATTCAATTTATGTGAAATATTCATTTGAAATATTTTCCCATTTTATGTATTTAAATCATTTTGAATAGTTGAATTAGTTGTATTTCCATTTCCCAATTCATAAGATCACATGGATCTTATGAACTAAAAGATATAATTCACTTAACCCACACCATAACATGTTCCATCTCCTATAACCAATGTTTTATAGCTCATTGTGCCACTAATTGACTACTTACTGTGACATGTTTAAACTATTTTGAAAAAATAGGCTATGGAATGAAATTTAAGTATCATTTATTTTCTCCAATCCCTAAAATATGTGTCATCCAAATTCATTACATTTTATGGAACTAAAAAATGAAATAGGAATATTCATGCTAAAAATAAACCATACCTGAAAAAATGCATGGATTATTTTCCTAGCGTGCATAGTGATAATGTATGATCATATATAAAAACCTTATTTCCATGGATCCAGTTAATGAAACCATCATTTCAATAATAAAAATATCAATGAAATCATAACCAATTTGTTTCAGCCAATGGAAATATCATATCAACTATAATAAGTAAAAACATAACAATAATTATTATTTAGAAAACTCAACCATTACCCCGCACATGGGTTTGAAATACCCAATAATGACATATGATCATGTTATATGAATTCCTACTCTCCAATATGTTATCTCCAAATAATAAATAAATAAATAAACCAATAGGATACCACTTTGTAACGACCCAAACAGGGACCCAGTAAACCTTTTCCCTGAGATGGTGGGTCACACAGCCTCATACACATCTCCTTGTATGTCAAAGTCTAATGACTAGCAATGAAGATGTTACAATGGAATAGTGTGGATATTATACCCTCATGAAAGAGAATAAAAACATATATAACCAATAATATATAAAATCATATTCATATACAACGATACATAATCAATAAACTATGGAAACATAAATTCATAGGTGAGTAAGTATGTAGTGGTAGTAATAGATAACTAAACAACTATTAAATTTCATCAATTCCAGTAAGACATTATTTGATACATGGATGGATGACTTGATAAAAATAAAAAAATGAATAGGGGTTTTATAGTAACAAACATGTTGTGAAAAATAGATATATAGAAAAAATAATCTAGTAGTGTCTTGAGATATTGCTCGATCCACTGCTCCTAAGATCCATCTATATTAGAACCCATATTAGAGCCCTATAAAAAAGAGTTTACCCATTTTCATACCTATAAGAAAATATTTTTCTCGAGTACCAGAGGCATCTTAGTTATGGTGTTATATATAAATCGATGTAGACAACAACCATTAGAGTGTACATTTAATCTATATAATTCCCATAACTAAATAGTTTGTAGGTATAATAAGAATATTAAAACAAAGGTGAAATAACTAAATAATCTACTCATGTTCTTATAGGACACCTGTTGTGCCTTCATACATCATCACATGGTGGGAATAGGATTCTATAAATTCATTATATATATTATAGTAATATATATATAGTATAAGTATATATATTTCATCCACCTATATGAACCAATAATGTGCAGAAAAAATTGGTCACCTATCTGGAATACAAATGCTAGCTGGACTATGGTGCAACTTAGACATCCATCAGAAGTCTAGAAATTCTATGTGCACACACTATTTGGTATATTCCCTAAATCATAATAGGGATTGATATATCATACTATAACACTTCATATAGTGAGTGAGCCATCACAAAAACACTCTAATCATGGAATATGGTATATAAATCCCAACATCGACATAATATCATTGGTGTGGGAATCCATAATCAACACCCGATGTAAGGGAGTGTGATTATCTACCATGCTCACCACCTCTTACCTTCATACACAACCTCTATAAATGCATATTCATAAATAGTATATTTCATGATGAATAACCTTTCATGAATATTATTTATCAATACCATATATATAAATAATGCATTTCTATGTTAAAAAAATAATAGATGAGGAGAATATACCTCATGTGTCCCTATAGGCACATTTAATTATATTTTAAAAAATAAAAATCATATTAATAATTTTATAAATCATAAATAAAGGGAATGAACATAACAACCTTTAGGGTCATACCATTTAAAACTAATTAATTCATTTACTCATGGAATATCTTACCATATAGAATATGACAACCCATGTACAAATACCCATTATGTCATTCAATTAAAAAAATAAGGGAACCCCATTTTATATGATCAAAGGGTCACTTGGTAGGTGTTATGGGTAGTAAGGAAAAACCTACTTTGGAAATTCAATCAATAAGAGGGACAAACACTTATGATGATATTTGGTTTCCATTTAATATTCATTAATTAAAGGAAATAATGACTTAATATGAAATCCAAAATCCAATTAGACCTTTGAAGAATTTAGTACTTTTAACCCTAAGTTGGCACTTCATTTGGAAAACCCAATTGGGGTCCATATATGGTAATTACAACCTCTAAACCACAAATCAAGGATCAATAGAGATGTCTTAATATGTAATGGTAAGTATTATATCAAGCAATCAATTAAAAGGAGAACCTCAACAAAAGTCAGCATAAGTCACTATGGCATAATTACGAAACATAAAAACTCTCTGGGTAATGAAAAGGCCACCTACCTCAAGGATATAGACAACTCCTCATTCGATATCATCAATAAATCTAGAGATTATTGGAAAAGATCTATGAAATAGTCCAATACATTGAAAATAGGTAAAAGTTCTTTTCACCTAAATAGCCTTATGTATTCAGAAATAAATAGAAATATGATTTAAGAGATAAGGGAATCTTACTATGAGGGATCCAATTATTTTGATGGATATAATAATTGAAAAATACAAGAATGTTTCTTCAATTCATATATTGGGATATTTTGATGCTCAAGGGGGAGGAGAACCAAGGATGGATACTGGAGGAAGAAATTAAATAATTAATTTGGGTCAAAACATAAGTGAGGATGGAAATTACATTTCAAACCAAAATAAAAGGGTTCATAGTTTAGGAAGATATCTTGAAAACAATTCGTAAACTGTGTGATATAACACTATAAAAACATGCAATTGTTAAATATCCATTATCTTGGTGTTTCACAATTACAAAAAAACTTTGATACACAAAATGCATCATAATTTCGAGTGCATGGTTTGGAATAACTATGAAACATGAGGGCACTATTTAATCAAATTGTGAATCATAGTATTTTGTCCATTTTTCTTGAAATCCATGTTTCAGACTAGCCCCAAATGCTACTAGGACCTTCTTTAGTCCATATCACTCCATTACAATGATTAATCAAATAATTAAAATAAAAAAATAATTGATTTATACGTTTATTAAAAGGATGTTCATTACAAAATGACTCATTTGGTAAAGGTACATTGGAGAATTCATGTGATAGAATAGGTGATGGTGGAATCTGGAGAAGATATGCTGAAAAAATACACACATATATTCATTATTTTATATTCTAGGAATATTGAAAATAAAATGTTTTATGTGGGAAGAATGTAATACCAATCATTAATTACAATAGTTATACATTGCTTTCTAAAGATGTAAAAACATAAGATTCATAGATCTATTCAATAATGTTGTTAAAACCAAAAATATAAAATTTTATTAATTTTATTTCACGTGATGAATTTTAGTATTTAATTATTGTATAATATTATCCTAAAATAAATTTTAGATATTTTTCAGAAATATATAACTTTTATGTGAATGGTGAGAAATATTAATTTTACATATTTGTTATATTTTCGAAAATTATAATTATATAATAATAATGTTAATGTTTATAAAATCTAGTTTATAGAACAATTATATATTTAATAATTATTATAATGAATATAAAAATTTAATGTCACACTTAACAAATTTAGGCTTAAAATTTAAGAAATTTAAGAAATAATGTTTATTCTAACATAATAAAGTATTCCTAATTTTTAACTTTATTTATATTTGGTTTTAAAAATATAAGTATCATTTTATATAATATGATTCAAATAATTAAATTATAATATATAGTGTTATTTTTTCTTGTAAAGTCATATTTATTCTTAAAACATGTAGTTTTCAAAAAATGTATTTTTTTGTGTTTTACAATCATATATTAATTGTAATTTTTTTAGAATTTTTAAATTTAATATTATAAAATGGGTTAAATATTAAGAATCATAAAAATTAACATTAGGTAATATGGTCAAAATAATTTTTGATCACAGTGAATATTTACAATGGAAAATATTTATCACTTTGGTTAAGGTTTAAATGGGTTAAAAGGGTAAATAATGAAGTGATAATGTTTCAAGATAACATAAATCACCAACTGAAAACCACTTTTTTGGTATTAATTGTCATAAACATATCATTTTAAAATATATGGTAATACTAAGCAACATTTCATGATAAATTCATTTATTATATATTAAACTTTCATGCATTGAAATATTTTCCACCCACCTCAATTATAAAATGGAACTCACTATCATCATTTATAAACATTGTATGAGAAATTTTTATCAACCGATATATTCCAAAACACATTCCCTAAATCCCTACACATATTCTAGATGTCATGGTGTCACCAGAATACCACATCCATATGGATTACTATATAATCCAAAAGAGGTTACCAACAGAATAGCTATATGTTTTTAATGATCTTTTTCAAGTTCCTTTGACCCTAAACCTCATCAAAATATTCAACGACTTTAATAACATAATTTCAATATTATGTTAACTACACTTATATGTATTCATGTTAATCGTACATCCATTTCCTAGATCATTTCAATTTAACGGATAATAATATCATCTCTCACTTATATGTTTGTTCTATTGTCTCCACATAGCAACAAAATTCATTTTCCATAACAAATTTACCTGGATATTTATAAAAATGTAACTAAGAAACATATAATATTTTTATAAAATAACAGGTATTAATTAAATATATTATATCATATAACATCTTACCCTTCAATCCATTATATAATGATTTTAATTTTAGTGTATACATGCTGACTACCATCTCCATGAGGTAATGTGATTTGTTTTTCTATTACCACAATACATAGTTGATTCATAAATTTTATATAATTTAAAAAATATTATTTAGTAAATTAGTGAAAAAATTAGATAATTAACCATTTCTTAATAACATTACCGATTCCAAATATGCCAATGAAATTTTGGAAAAATTGACCAAAGAACCTTATTTTTTTTAATGTAAACAAGAAATATTCAATGATTAAATTATAGATGATTATAAAAGGTCCTTAAAATTAAATATATCTAAAAGTGATTTTTAATGAATTATTTTATAAATTTACATTGATTATTGATGTAAATATACTATGTCTCACCATGCTAATGTCTTTAGTAAGCGTAAATTCTACAATCTAACTTTTTAAGGATTTTTTTATGTTCAAATTTACATTGAATGAAGTTATAAGATATGTATCTTATAAACTCCATGTATTTTATTTTTTATATTTTATCTATGAATTTTAATTTTTATCCATTCATTTTACTCTATTTGGCAGTTAATGTGATTAAGAAAATCGTTTTCAACAAAAGAAGACCTTATATGATTATTATTCAATGAAAATTTTCTTTCATGATTCATAAAACAGATTATGAAAATATTATTTTATATGGTAAATTAATATTTAATGAATTATTAAACCATGATATACTTTTTTAATGATTTAAAAATAATCTTATATTGTTTTTTGAATGATAAAAAAATTTCATTCTTCGATAAGTGTTAAAGAAATCACTATTTTTAAATTTACTAAATGAACCGTTTTCCATATTTCCATAAATATTATTTTATATGAAGCATATTTTATAATATTCCATCATTATTTTAAATGAAAATCTTTCAATCAATATTCAATTAATTTTTAATTAAAATTTTATCAAATTGAATGTTTATTTTAATCTTTTTTTCATATAAAGGCTTGAATGTTCATTTAAATGAATTTTCATTTATGTTAATATTATTTAATGATTCTTATAATTTACACGGTACACACACTAATGATAATATACACCATTATTCTCTAGTTGGATTATTGACATATTTATTTCTTTTATTGAATAGGGAAAAAATTCATATTATAGCTTATCTATAGGAATTTTTATATTGATTGTATAATAAATTATTTTTTACTTATTTCATATGACAATGGATTTATAAAAGATGAGTGACCATAATAACCCATTACTGAATCTTGATACATCGACAGGTCTTTTGATAGAATATTTTTTTATGTTTTTTATGATTTTAATATTTATATATGATTTCTTGTCATGAATCAAAAACATAAAGACATTGTTTCTGAGCTTAGGAATTTTACCATTTTGAAACCTATTATTATTATATATATAATTATTTATATTTTTATGTCATATGTATATATATATATATTTCCATTTTATGATATTAGTTATATGGAATTTTACATTATTATATATCTCTAAAATATTATCGAAGCATTATTTATTATATAATATCTTATGATATATCCTTTCCCTTTCTAAGAATTTGAGATCACTCATTCTTATGTTTTATAATCCCTGAGATTCTTGGAAGAGATCTATGAATGATTCCAAGGATTACATAAATATATAAAAAAATTATCCCTGTAATTTTATGTTGTATTTAATGTTTTCCAATATAGTGTCAAAATCATGTATGTGTCTATTCTTGAAAGAATAATAAACTATTTAGTCATTTGGGGTATGATCCATTGAATCTTATTCCAATATATAGAGATAACCACAAATTTTGAGTTACATTAGTTTGTTTGTTATAGAATGAATCACTGATTCTGTAGTCAAATATTAATTGTCTAAATATTCCTTCCAATAACGATACAGGTGGAGTAAATATAGGATTTCCATTGAGAAATGTGAGGAGGTGGAGACCCCAACAAAATTCAAATTAAGGGTTAATATTTTGGTATGATTTAATGAAAATAAGAAACCTAGAATGGGATAATACTACTTTGAGGAATAAGAAAATCTATATTAAGATATCCCTTCTGGAGATTCTAGTAACATGTACAATTATTGAGAAAGTGGAGGTAATTAATATTTGTGGAATTTGGAGGTACTTAAAAATTCCTTGAATATTGATTAATATAAGATTCAAAATTTTATCAAGTATAACATTGAATGCTCTAAATCAATTATTAAAATGGGTGTTTTTACCTCCTTTAATTATATCTCTAACCCATATTTATAATAGTGAATCTACATTATTTATTGATTCCATGATATTCAACATTTTAATTACTATTTGTGGATATTTTTTTAATTTCACCAATTATATAATAGTTGTTTGAAATTTCATCCTTCTCTATTTATGTCCAATTTTTATTATCTCTCATAACATTTAAATTTTGCATCAATTCGCTACATTGAAATAATGAAATTAAAACATTAATATTATTATAATATGTTGAATATCTCAATACCACATATTTAAAAATAAGTTTTATAATGTTTTCTTTGCCAAGAATCTACCTTCTTTATTTTTATATATTTTTTTATTAAAATCTATCTTACATATGAATACCACTGAAGTAATCATGTTTCATAAATTTTCTCACTATAATTTCATTATTTTATTATTCTATAAATGAACATATATCACTTGGGGTTTCCTTCATATTTTTTAGTAATTATTAGTATAATGGATGTCACGACCCGTCCCATCGGGGACCATGTCGGGACTACCCCAGGACTCCCTACCATGGGCCAGGGGCTGGAGAATAGCACCAAAGGTTTAAATATAAAAAAAGGGGGAAGTCATCGCCTTTACAGAGTATAAACACACATAACAGTGTAGATGGAATCAATACACAAAGTAAAACTGTATAAAAAAGGAATGCGTAAAAGTAAAGGGTCCAGAAATTCAAGCCCATCTGTAAAGTACAATTACAACTGAAATGGGACAAAAATAGCTGAAAGGTGTAATGAAGCTCATGGATTGTCTCCCACGGATCATACCTGAATGGTAGGTACAAATAGCCTCCACAATACTCAACATTCGTCTGTCTCCTCCGTGAACTATCACACAATGTGGTCCACCTCTAGGTACCATCCAGTCTTGGTCCACTCAGCCTCGGTCAGTGTTGCCAGTCGTCTGCAACCAACACAACGAGGTGTAGGAATACCCGTGCAGGGGTGAGTATAACAATACTCAATAGGGACCATGTACCCTCAATGTCTCACAAAATCCAACAAGGATAAACCACATAGTAAGAAATAAACAGAATACCACAATTAGGCATATTCCCATAAATATACCTAAAATTTCATGTAATCCGTCTTATTCATGAGGTAAACTCAAAAGATACATACTCATCTCAACCAGGATTTTTATTCACATTGCTAAAACCAGTACTATTGGGGAACGCCTCCTCTATCGAGTACATTGGGCATGCCACCACAACCAGGAACTTCCCACAAACCTTGGACTATTGAGGTACTCCTCATGTTGAGTACCGTGGGTCTTCCGCGCTCACATATAGGTTCTCACCACTATGGGTCTGCCGCCAACTACCAGGCACTCCTCAACCGTAGGGCTACTTCCAACTACCAGGCACTCCCCAAATGGCTAGTTGAATAACTCTCAGTCGAATTGGTCAAACAGTCGTCAGGTCTCAGCCAGCTATTAAGTCATTGTACTCTGCTCGCTCATCTTAGGGAGGGTCCACTCCATGAGCTAGAGTGTGATACTCCAACAGTCACAACGTCCCACGTAGAAGAATCTCAACGGGTCTCCACATCATAGGGGTCTCAATTCAATAGACTACATGTCAATCAGACGCTAGGTATGTGAGTTATAAGATTTTTAGTCCTAGGGGACCAGTTGGATTCGTGTACGATCCAACATTACCATATCTAAAAACTACCATGAACTCTAGTATGGTATACTCAATGTGACTGTCATGCTCCTAGAAAACCAGTGTCATGTACGGTTCATCAAACGGTCATCTGGTGCCAATGATATGCGCAAAGGAAGTAACGCTCATTAGTGGGCCCAGGTCTGGTCCAACCTGGTGGGACCAACTCGGCCCAAACTAGTCTGGGCCGACTTGGTGCTGGTCGACCCGGTTTGACATAATGGTTCTCGACTGGCCCATTGGGCTGGCCAGACTGTTATGATTGTCTGGGTCTGTTGGGCCCTACTCAGCATACTGTGAGGGTGGTTCATCCTGAAAGTCGATGCGTATGCAGCTCGGTCCGGAGGCCGGGGCCAGTTCGGCCAGTGCTGTGAGGGGTGCGGCTCAGGTGACTTAGCCTGGAAGGCCGAGCCAGTTCGGCCAGCGATGCCATGACAGACACTGCTGGCTAACTCAAGATGCCGGCATGACTCGACCGGTATGGCCGGGTGCCGGGGTGCGGCCCAGGTAGGCCGGCTGGGCATCCAAGAAGGACAGTTGGTATCCTGGACAGGCCGGCGAGGTGACGGGTAGGCCGCATGCAAGGCATGTGGGGTGCGGGCCGACCGGCAAGGCGCCGGGTAAGCCGGGCGGGGCACAAGCATGGTGCCGGGACAGCAGTGTTGGACATGGTTGGGGCGGATGGGAGGGCACCAGGAAGGCCATGCGGGCCATAGAAACGGCACCTGGGTGGGCGTCGGGCAGGACCTGCGGGGCGTGGGTATGGCAGCATAGCGCCGGGCAGACCGCGGGCAGGGTGCGTGGGAGACTGCGGGCATTCCAGTTCGGCATGGCGCGGTCTAGCGCCGACTGGCAGTGTTATTCCAGGAACAACGATGTGCCATAGGGGAGGCACGTTTTGTGGAGGCTGTGAGTAGCGCTACCTTTGTCATTTTCGCGTTCGTCGCCTCGTTTCCACTTCGAAGAACACCACAAGAAAAAATATTGATGGAGGATGTCATGCCATGTTAGGATTTCTGGCATCCTCTGCGTTTAAGGTGGTATCAATTGGATCATCAAGAAATAAATCTGAACAACAATTAATAACATCACCTTGCATCTATTTCTTTCATTCTATGATGAGAAGAAGAAAAAGAGCATAATCATACAATAACCCCCTACCTTGATTTTCGGACGTTGACGGTGAAGTTGCAGAAGGAAGACATAATCATTTTTCACCACGTCCGCCGCACACTTCCACTTCTGAGTTCGCATTACAGCTGTGGATGTGTCTCCATGTTGGTAGGTGTCTTAGGAAGAAGATGAAGAAAGATCGCCGACAATGTTCTTCATTGGAAGAATTCATTATTCGTTATTCGTTGGGAGGATTCTCTCTTCTCCCAATTGTCCTCCTCCCCAACATCCTCCCAAATGCAAAATGAAAATAATAGAATAAAGATTTTATCTATTATTTTGTTGGCACAACAATTCTTGTTTGAGATTTAATTTAAGAGGCTCCACCTAATTGATTCACGAGAGTTGGCACGAATTAATTAGGGGAGACTGCATCAAATTAAATGTTTGGGGAGTTGGATCCATTAAGATGGGGGGGGGGGGGTTGTCAAGGAGTTTCTCCCAATTTAATGGGTAGTTGAGAAATCAAGTGTCTCTCCCTTATTAATTAGTGAGAGTTTAGAGGTTTTCAACTCCTCCCATTAATAGGGGTTAAGCCCCTTGTAGTTCCCACCACATTAATTCTATCATGGGTGGTTAAGTTCGGGTGGGCCCCACAACCATAGCCACTCATTAGAGGTTAAGGTGTGGTGGCCCCACCCCCAACCTCCATGAGGAGTTTTTAAACACCACACACGAAATGGCATCTCAAATAAAAGATTGTGTGGCTACACTTTATTTTAATAATTTTTTTTATGAAAACCCTAAAATTAACTTATATCCTCGACTCATTCCACTGAAGTGAAAGTCTTCGATAGTGAATATTAGCAATGTGAGTTCAACGGTGCCCTATGATTTTAGTTCCAAGAACCGGTTCAAATGTTATAAAATCTTTCTCATAAGTTTACTTAATTTACCCAAAAAACATTAGAAATTGATTCCGGGCACAACGGGCCTCAGAATCACACGCCGTAAATTTTTGCAGACTCGTAGAAATTCCATGTATTTACGAAACAAAATTATATGGATTTCTTGGTCTATACATTCTCTCCACCATAGGTATTTACTTCCATGTAAGAAACAACTCGAACTAAGGGAACAAGTGGGGGTACTGAGCACGCCTTTGAGACTCCGGCTACCATGTGCTCTCCTATAGGTTCTTGTGATGCCGACGAACGTGCACCAGAGGTATCGACCATCCACATATGACCCTCTTCTAATGATCCTCAGTATCCAATTTATCCTCTGTGAAAGTCGCCCCGTCGTCGATGTCCAACACTCCATGGTCAATGACGTGAGATTGGTCATGTAAGTATCTTCTCAGCTGAGATACGTGGAAGACATTGTGCACCTGATGCAACTGAGGTGAAAGAGCCAGGTGGTAATCCACCTCGCCTACACTGCTGAGGACCTAGAAACATCTGATGAATCTCATAGATAACTTGATTTCTTGCCCAAATCTCTATAGACCTCATCGAGGTGAGAACTGTAGAAAGACGTGGTAGCCCTCCTCGATCACAAGAGGCTTCCATATACTTTCAGCATACGACTTATACCTACTCTGTGTAGTCTTCATCTCTCCTAGATGATCTGAACCTTCTCATTGGTAGCCTATACCATCTCTGGTCCCACTAGTGCTTACTCCCCAGGGTCTTTCTAGCACAAGGGTGATCTATAGGGTAGACCATACAACACCTCAAAAGGGGTCTTCCCAATGGTGTTGTGATAGCTGTTTTTGTAGGAAAACTCCACCAATGGTAAGTGATCCTCCCAATTGCGATCGAAGTTGAGGACACAAGCATGTAGCATGTCCTCGAGGTTCTGAATGGTTCACTCATTCTGACCATCTGTCTGATGATGGAAGGCGGTGCTCAAGAGATGATGTGTCCCGAAATCTTCCTTCAACCCCTACCATAGCTGGGATGTAAAGTGTGAGTCATGATCGGAGACAATAGATAATGTTACTATATGTATCCAAAAAATCAATGGAACGTAGAGGTTTCCCATGCTCTCTAATTAACCATACTCTATGATTAGTTTGAAGTAGGCCGACTTGGTGAGTCGCTCGACGATCACCCAAATTGAGTGGTGACCCCTGGATATACGTGGAAGAACTATCATGATGTCCATGAATATCCCATCCCACATCCACTCTAGGACCACTAAATGATGAACCAAGCCTACTGGTACCTGGTTCTCCACCTTCACTTGCTGACAATTGAGGCATCAAGATACAATCTCCACTACTATCTTCTTCATACCTGGCCACCAGTGTTGTCATTGAAGGTCCAGGTACATCTTCGCCACTCCTTGATATACTGCTAGAGGGGATGTGTGGAACTCCCAAAACACATCCTCCTGAAGTTACACTCACACTATAGTACTTCCTCTGAAAAGGATGATGTGCTCCCCACATTCAAAAAATCTATCAGGTGCTTTCCCTATGGATATCTAAGCACGTCGTGTATCGTATTCAGTGTCTCAACACTGGGCCTCACTGACTCACTGAAGAAGTGGGGGAGTGATTGTAAGAAACTGTAGAAAGGTTTTTCTATCTCTATCCACAAACGATATCTATAAAGCAGCTAGGTGCTCTATTGCCTCACATTGTAAATGTGTACCCGTTCTCATGATGAGTGCATCTGCAACAACGTTCTGCTTCCCATGATTATAGATTATCTCGAATTCATAGTCCTCGAGGAACTCAAGCCCACATCGTTTTCTCAGGTTCAGGTCCTACTGAGAGAAGATATACCTGAGACTATTGTGATCTGAGTACACTGTAACACGCACTAATATATTTTTTTAATATAAATTTATACTATATGAAAATGATTATGAATAATTTCTATAGATACACAGTAATCTTATTATTTATATAGGTAAAAGGTTAAATATACCAGGTGTTATTACTTAAAATATGAAAATTGAAAATGATTATTTTAGTGTAGGGATTCACAATTACAATGATCTAAAGGTTAATGTTCCATTACCAATGAAAATAATGATGTAAACATGGTCAAACAAATTGTATAAATTTACATAAGATGGTCATTTAATAACATATAAATTAATAGAGATAATTGGGTTTGAATTTTAAGATTTATTATATATAAATTGGTGTTTTGAATTATTTAAAGAAGCCCTAAATTAAGATTTGTATTTACAAATAGAGAAACCAATAGTGAAATACAAGGTAATGTCAAGACAATCAAAACACAAAATTAATAGATATAAATATCATCTTGTTAGTACCTTTATCCCCCAATTGAAATAACACATTTATAAAAATTACATGTTCATACATATATAATGTTCAAGGATAAAATTTGGGTATATATTGATTGTTTTGAATAATTTTATGGATATATCATTACAAACGAGATTCTTCGAAATGCTCATGATCTAAGGTCATGTGTAGTGTAGTTATTCTCATGTTATCTCAATGGAAGAGAACTATAAGAGATCACTACTCTATCCTACATTGTGTCACATTAGACTATGTCCCATGTGCCTTCCACTGTAAGCCTCAATATGGGCGCACTAGTCAGCCTCTACCTCAGATTCGGAAAGCTCTGCAGGAATCTCTCTGACCACACGAAGAGTTTCCCCTTCTTCTTCAAGGCTGAAAGTGGTGCTGCAACTCTAGAGAATTCTGGTACGAACCTCCGGTAGTAACCAGCCAAAACTAGAAAACTCTATACCTCCGTCACACACTTGGGTGACTCTCAAGAAAGTACGGCCTCAATCCTCGCTGGATTTACTAAATGTCCAGCCTCCAATATGACATGTCCCAAAAAGTGAACCTCCCATATCCAGAACTGGCACTTCATGAGCATACCATAAATCGGGTGCTCTCGGAGTGAGTCCAGTACTACCTACAAATGGTAGGAATGATCCTCCTCAGTAGTCGTGTAGATCAAAATGTCATCGATGAAGACAACGATAAAGAGAACGAGGTAGGGTTGGAAGATACAATTCATGAGTCACATAAACACTTCTGGAGGGTAGGTTATGCCGAAAGGCAGATCCAAGAAGTCATAGTGGATTTACCATCTTCTTAAGTTCGTATTCTGGTTATACTCTTCTCAAATTATGAGCGGGTGATTGCCTATCTAAGGTCTATCTTGGAGAACCACTATGCTCCCTTTAGCTGATCAAAGAGTTCGTCAATCTTCGGGAGTAGGTAATTGTTCTTCATGGTCAGTTGGTTCTGGAGATGGTAGTCAACACAAAGCATCAAGCTCCAATATACCTTCTTGGAGAACATAATCGTAGCTTCCCTGGGAGAATCACTGGGCTAGATGAATCCCTTCCCTTGGAAGTCCTCCAGATGTACCCACAAGTCACGAAGCTCAGCGGGAGTCATCTTCTAAGCTGGTGTAGATATAGGTGCTATCATGGGGTACATGTCAACGTTGAAATGCACATATTTGTGAAGGGTATGTCCTGGAACATCCTCAGGGAAAACATCTGCATACTGGTCCACCAGAACAGGATAGGTCGGACTCTCCACATCAATTTATCAGAGGGTAAGGCAAGCCAACTGATTAGTGATCGGCTGCACCATCCTCTGAGTAAGCCTATCATGCGCTGCAAAGGGTCACTTCTTGCCGATGAGGGTGAACCTTGTCCCATCTGTGCGGAAACACTGAACTTTGATCCAAATAGTGTATATCTGATAATGGACTATAGATAACCTGCCCAAAACCAAGATGACATCATAAGACCTCAATGCCTCTATGATGCGATCCCAACTAAAGCTCTCGCCACATAAAGTATGCTCACACTTCCAGCACTAGTATGTAAACGTCGAGTCTACTCCCATAGTAGTCTCTAGCCATAAATATTGAGACAATGGCTCCATCAGAATCATTGAGCTCCGAACGAGGGCAGTGGCAATGAATGATTGACTGGTACATGTTACTATATGAACTGCAGCTATGGTAGAGTATACACAGGTCATACCTCGAATCATCTCTGAAGCGCAATGGTCATATGCTTCGGCTGCCTAAAGATGAGCTCTCTCATGTCCACCAACTCCCTGGGGTCGGGGTGGACCTCTTGGTGGTGGTGGCGGTAACACCTCGAATCCTCATCCACCACTAGTTTTACAGCCAGCTCCACTTCCACATCCACCTACTCTATACGGTCCACCTCGATCAAATATATGTCTCTGGCTACACGGTCCTTTCACCATCTGCTGATCGTCAGTATGGCAGTTCGGACAGTCCCGAGCCATGTGACCATGCCCGATGCATAAGTAACGCTACCTGCTCCTGACAGGTCTGTCACTACATTGGGCACCCCGCACAACCGATCCTATATTGTGCGATCATCCTACTGTAGTTCGGGTCCTCTTGGACCTCTGCTTCATCTATCTACTGTCAGCTATAGAAGACTCGACTGCATGTCTACTAGTGGTGGGTATCGCTGCTGGAGGCTGTTTAGCAAGGAAACTCTCCACTAATAGGGCTCACTCAAACACCCCCACCTGTGCCAGGATGCTGAGAGAGATCACTGAAGCTCTAATCTCTCTCTTGAGCCCCTTCTTTAAGGTCCGGGCATAGAATAATGGGTCTCATACCATATATGTGGAGTAGAGCGAGATATCGGTGATCCTCACTGAGTACTGTGCCACTGTCATGCTACTCTACTACAGATGAAGTATCTTCTGTATACACTCTGTGCGGAGAGTGGCTTTGACGTACTGCACCCAAAACATGCACACAAAGTATGCTCATAGAAGTTTCATCTCATCATGCACCTAGAGCATTAGGCTCCACAATCTGCCTACTGCTACCTAATGGAGACTCACGACAAGGATCACAATGAAGTTGGCTGGTGTCCCTAGTAGTCTTAAGACTCTCACCATAGCCTCAAACCAATCCTGAACTGCCCGCGGGTCCATCTCTCCCCTGAACCTAGGTGGCCTCTGGAACTGGAACTCATGAAGCATGATCAAGTGACATGTATCGTCTGCTACTAGGGCTGGTGGCATTGGTGGCCCAATAGGAAGTGGTACTGTTGTTGCCTCCGCTGCAGCCTCTACTGCAATAGGGTCTTGTACCGAGGCCTCATCGCCTGGTGGGTATCTACGTGAAAACTCTCCGGGATCTAACTAGTCGTCTGTAGGGGGGGAAATTTTTTAAAGAAATTGATGTGACACAGTCAAAAGACTTTACCTGGTGAGCTAACAAGGTTGAGAGGACTTAAAAAACTTTGGAAAACACACACCCAATCAGTGTTTTTGTGCACTCAGTCAGAAATTAGAAGTCAACGTCCTGGTGTATGGATACATCATCTACCACACCAACACGGCAATCCCTGAACTGAAATTCACACTCAGTACCCTTAACACTATTGCTTCACAAATAAGATCATAGTTTTATGTTATGTTGTAGAACCGACGTCCTCTGATACCAATTTGTCATGACCCGTCCCCCCAGGGCCCGTTTCGTGACTTTCCCAAGCCCGCCTACCATATTCCAGGATATGGAGACTAGAACCAAAGGCGTAAATCCCTAAAACAGGGTAGGATTTTCCTTTACAAATTATAAACAATCACAACAGTGTAACTGCAAGCAATACACTATGTAAAACTTTATAAAAAAGGAGTGACGAAACGTAAAGGGGACAGAAATACAAGCCCAACTGTAATTTACAAGTACACAATAGAAAAGGGAAGAAATAGCTAAAAGGTGTAAAGTATCTCTTGGATCATCCGTTATAGATCCTACCTCAAGGGTAGGTATAGATATCCTCCACAGCACACCACATTCGTTCGTCTCCTCTGTGTACCATCACGCCTTGTGGTCCACTTTCGGGTACCGTCCAATCCTAGTCCACTCTGCCTCGGTCAACGCTGACCATCATCTGCAACCAACACAATGAGGTGCATGCATATCCTGTGCACAGGTGAGTATAACGATACTCAATAGGGACCCCAAGACCCTCATGGACTCACAAAATACAACAAGGATAATCCCTAAAGTAATATATCAACAGATAACCACACATAGGTATATTCCCATACATATACCTATGTTATCAAGTATTTAATCTCAATGATTTGGTAAACTCAAAAGTTACATACTCATCTCATCCTGGATTATTATTCAAATTTTGGAAACCACAATAGCTAGAGAATACTTCCTCTATCGAGTACAGTGGGTATGCTACCATAGCCAGGCACTTCCAACTAACCTTGAACTGCTGGGGTATTTATCCTATCGAGTATTGTGGGTCTGATGTGCTCATACATAGGCACTCCCCACTGTGGGTCTGCTGCCAACTATCATGCGCTCCCCCTAATTGCCTGCAGAGGTACACCTCCTATCGAGTACCATGGGTCTGTCACCAACTACCATGCGCTCCTCCGCTGTGGATCTGCCCCCAACTACCAGGCACTCCCCACTGGGCTAGTCGAATCACTCCGAGTCGAATCGGTCAAGCAGTCGTCATGTCTCAGCTAGCTACTAGGTCTCCGTACTCTGCTCACTCATTTCTGGGAGGGTCATCTCCACGAGCTATAGGTCGATACTCAAACTACCACGATGTCCCATATAGTATAATCTCAAATGTCTGCATCGTCATAGAGGTCTCAACGCAATTGAAGGTGCATCAATCGTATTCCTCATCAATGAGTTATAAGCTTTTTAGTCCCGTGGGCACGGTTGGATTCATGTACACTCAAACCTGACCATATCTCTACATTAACCTTAACTCTTTTGGGGTATAATCAAAGAAACTATCGTGCTCCAAGAAAACCATTGTCGTTGACGGTTCGTCAAACAACTGTTCGGTGCCAAAGATATGGCCAAAGGAAGTAATGGTCAGTAGTGGGCTTGGGTCCCGTCTGACATGGTCAGAACTACTTAGCCCAACAGATTCTTGGTCGACATTGTCTAGGTAGACCCGGTTTGACCTGTTGGGTCTGGCCCGACCCATTGGGCGGGCCGACCTATTAGGTTCGGCCCGATCCGCTGGGCCCGGCCAAGCAGACTGTGTGGAAGGATCGGCCCAGAGGTTGCCGCTTAGGCGACTCGGTCCTGAGTCTGGGGTGAGTTCGGCCAGCGCCGCGAGGGGCGTGGCTCTAGTGACTCTTCCTGGAAGGCTGAGCCAGTTTGGCCAGTAATGACACGAGGTACACCGCAGGTCGGCTAAGGAGCATGGTGCAGCTCGGCCAGTTTGGTAGGGCGCTAGGGTGTGGCCCAGGGAGGCCGGCCGGGTGGCCGAGAAGGCCAGACGGTGGCCCAGGCAGGCCAGCGGGGCGCCAGGAAGGCCTTGCGGGGCACGGGTAGGCAACGAGTAGGCCGCACAGGGCGCGGTCAAGGCATCAGTCATGATGCGTGGGGCATGACCACGGTGGCCGGGAGGGAGCCGGGAAGGCCGCGTGGGGCTCTGGTAGGTCGCCGGGCAGGTCGCACTGTGCATGGGCAGGGTCGCGGCCAGGGTGCGTAAGATGCCGCAGTTAGGATGATTCAGCGCTTCTCGGGCCAACGCAGGCCGGCGGTGGTCGATCGGGCACACCGGTGTGTCGTTAGGGCAGTGCGGTTCGCGGAGGCCGCGGGGAGCGCATCCTTTGTCGTTGCCACCATTGTCGCCTCGTTGCCACTTCATAGAACACCACAAGAAAGAAACATCAATGATGGATATTGGGCCATGTTAGGTTGGCCCGCATCCTCCGTGTTTACGGTGGTGTCTATTGGTTCATCCTGAAAAGAATATTAACCACAATTAATTACATCACTTTTCATCGATTCCTTTCATTTGATTATTAGAGTATGAAAATAAAAGCATCAATATGAAAAAAACCCTACCTGGATTGTCAGGCATCGACAGTGATGATGCTGGAAGAAGGCGTAGTCATCGTTCGTCACATCCACCGCACACTTCCACTTCTAAGATTGCATGACTGTTGTGGAAGTGGCTCCACGTTGGTAGGTGTCCGGGGAAGAAGTCGAAGAAGGATAATCACATGCGTTCTTCATTCTTCATTGGGGGGATTCTCTCTTCTCCGAATAATCCTCCTTCCAAACATCCACCCAAATTCCAAATGAAATAATTAAAGAAAGAGTTTATCTATTATTTTGTTGGCACAACAATTCAAATTGGAGAATTAATTTAATATATTCCCTCTAATTAATTCACAAGAGTTGACACAATTTAATATTGTGAGATTGGCACAAATTAAATGTTAGGAATGTTGGCTCTATTATGGTGGCTGGCGGTGGTCAAGGAGTTTCCTTCCATTTAATGGGGATTTGAGGAATCAAGAGGCTATCCCTCATTAATGAGGGAGATTTGAGAGGTTTTCCTCTCCTCCCATTAATAAGGGGTTAGGCCCCTTGTAGTCCACACCACTTTAATCATCTCATGGGAGGTTTACTTCAGGTGGGCCCCACCACCATATCCTCTCATGAGGTTTTATGGTTTGGTGGCCCCACATCCTACCTCCATGAGGAGGTTTTAACCACCACACTCCAAATGGTGGCTCAAATAATATAAAGTGTAGCTACACTTTATTTTATAAATTTTTTAAGAAAACCAAAAAATTAACTTCAATCCTTGACTCACTGCCATTGAAGTGAAAGTCTTCTTAAGCTAATATCATTGTTGCGAGTTCAACGATGACCTCAGAATTCAGTTCTGAGCAACAGTTCAAATGATATAAATTCATACTCATACGTTTAATGAATGTACCCTAACAAAAAATCGAGAATTTTATTCCAGGCACACCGGGCCTCAGAATCACACGCCGTAAATTTTTGAAGAATCATAAAAAACCCCTGTATTTAAGAAAAACATTTCCACAGAATTTCTGGGTCAATACAATGGAAATATTATTATGTTATTTTTTTAGATAATTTCAATCATGTGACACATCCCACATAGTTTATTCAACATTTTTTCATTATCAATTATTGAAAATATATTAGGATATTTTAGATATTCTTATGGAACAACTCATTTTCTTATATCTTTTAATATGGATTTCTCTTATTATATCTCTTTTTAACATTCCAAATATACTATAAAATATCCCCTCAATCTTTTTAAATTTTCATAGAATACTTGGAATAACAACATTATTTTATGAGATTCCTTTTTTTAAATGGGGCCCTTCATATATTCCTTGGACTATTCTCCCATTTTAGTTTTACTTAATCTCATTTATACTTACATTCTTGGAATAATTATATATTTTCTTGATATATCTGATATTTAAATAATAAAATTAGAACTTCCTTCTTGTAATTTCACTCGCCTTGAATATTAGGGAAATTATTTGAGTGTAATATAAATTTTAATTGTTGTATAATTCCAACTCAAACATGTTTTTAGTATTATAGTGGTTACTCTATTTTTTATATTTCATCATCTTCCTTTTAATGGATTATTCATAATTATTAATAAATTATTGTGGACATCACGCATTATTCATCTAGATGCATACTTGGTTGTTTTTTCCAATCATTCCTCTAAATCATACACATTCATATATGTTAATTAACTGTGATTATGTAATGATTAATATTTATTTAAAATGGCTGTTTATTCAACATGATATATATATACTGTATAGTCTTAATCCCCCTTGAAAATTAATAATTATATATGAGTTTAATATCGATAGATTGTGAAAAAAACTAATGATCTATATCCAAACCTCCTATAATTACAGAATACCCCAATAAATGAAAATATTATCCCTGATGCATCTTACTATTCAATATTTATTTAAATAGTTATAGTTTTTTGGTAAATTTATCTAAAATGGATAGGATCTTCATGGGAATGAATCCCTTATAAACATTAATTTATCCATCCTAGACATAGTGGTAGATTCTTTATCAATTTTCTCATCGAAATTTATGAATTTTTTGAAATTTAATCTATACTATCTATAAAAAAAGATTTATAAAAATTATTGGATGTGGACATGGATGGTAAAATTATCTATGTAATAGATGTAATAATTATTACAAAAAAATTGTTCATTTTTTCAAATATATGAGTGATTTCGGTGTAATTACTTAGAGTATCGGCTCATCGTGTATCATATTTACATATAAAAAAATATGAATTCATCAATTAGAAGTCATTCAAGACATCAAATATTTTCATCAAGTTTTAGGAACTTCTTATTGAGACAATGTAGCCCATTGTCAATAAATGTAAAATTGTGTTTTTATTCGCTTTTCGTCTTCTCAATGCGACAATAATTAACTTTAATTAAATCTTGTAATTAATTATCCTACTCTTTTATATTCTATTATTTATCTTTTAATTGCAATCATTGATATTAATATACGTTTTATTGTTTTTTAAGATAAAATAGCACTTTTTAACAAATAATCATATATTTTTATTTCTTAGATTCATTCTCTTATGGTATTTCATTAATAAATATGATAAATTCATTTTTATAATCTATATATTGATATTTGAATTCAACTATGTCTTTTAGATCAATGAATTTTCAAACTTTTATGGACATATAATCTTTCATATCCTTGGACATCTCTTTTAGCTATGTATTTTCATAAATTATTCCCATAATAAAACAAATGGAATATAAACTACATCAAATTTCAATTCCATCAAATAAATTTCAAATTGAGAGTTGAATTATTTTATTATTTTAACGTATTCATGATCCTTGAACTCTCCACAACTCTAACTAGTTAAATAAAAATGATTGAATTCAATTGATTTAGTAGATGATAATTCATCTCAATGGTCAATGTCATTTGTTTATAAATCAAACATTTTATTTAATTTCTAAATTTTATACTTTTTCTCTATTTTATTACAAATTTTTATGGTTTTTAATATAACCATATATTCATATTCAACATGTATGGAGTCTGAGTTCTCCATAAGTGTTACTTTTGAAAAATACTAATATATTAACATTGTTATGTCGGATAAAAATAATAGTTATTTTTAATTTGAACTAATTAGTCGTGAACCTAGATTAGATTTATTTCTACTTATAGATCCAATTTTATCATTTAGGGACAATATGAGTTGGTACAATTATTGTTCCCGAATTTTCTAATTTTTCTATTTCTTGTTTTATCCCCTTTTAATATTGAATACATTCCCTAGTTAAGATGAAATGATCCATAAATGTTTCTTATAATTAAACCATGTATGAAATCAATAGTAATATCATAAGAACAAAATATGATATTTACATAGATAATCCTCAATGTTAGGGGTTTCTCTTTTATGTGTTTGTGATTTTTTGTGTACACATATTTTATAATCACTTTAGAATTGTTGGGATTATATGTGATGTTCAAATCAGAAAAAATTATTTAATCGGCATCATTCGAATACTTAAAGGAATTAACTATCATCTAACTAAAATTATTTCACTCTTTATACTAGTAGAAAAAGTCTTTAAGAGAATCAACTATATAGGAATTAACTATTTTTCAAGACTCCTTTATGAATAAATAATTTCTCATAAACTATGAGACAATGATAAAAAATATATATATGGAGGAGGGAACTATACTCCACATTTTTATTCTATACTTATTTAATCACAATTATTATTCAAGCACCATGATTCGTGATTTAAATAAAACCACAACACATGTATCTTCTACTCTATCTTATTCTTATTCATCCGTATATACGATATATCTTCCTAGTTAAAACCTCCAATGAAACATAATTTACATTTTCTATAATTTATATTCATTTAATCAATAAACTATACACAAAATTTGAGACTATGTCTCCTTCCATTATAGTTTGGATTATAGAATGTAAATGAGAATAACAAGGTAAAACATTATTATGTTATATTACCCTTTTTAAATCTATATTTTTTTATAATATTATGACAATACATTTTCTCACAATGTAAAAGCATGGATTCTTTTTGAAATATAGTGCTTCAATATTCTACAATATTATTTTTTATGAATATGATCTTCAATTCAATTATGTTTCTAAAGATTCCTTATTTTTTTACATTTACATAAACCGATAAATATTTCAATATTTTCCCCCTCAATAATTAGGGAATATTCTCCTTGTATACATATGTTTCATTATATTTTTATCATTAAGTAATTACTCTATAGAAGATCTATAACCCTTATATTATCAAATAAGTTCTTTTCAAACATCCAATATAAGTGAGAAAGAATATATAAAACATCGTGGAACTTTAACCTTTTCAAAAGTCCAATAAACACTTAAATTGGTTTTGATTACCCTAATAAATATGTATATTACATGTATATAGAAATGATTTGCACTTTTTAATTAATAAAGTTAGTTCATATGTTTTTTTTGTATCTATGAGATGCTTTGGACCATACATATGTTTATTACAAATAATTTTTGTAAAAATCACTATTCTTTGGGATTTTTATATTAATTCAATAATGGAAAATGAATATGCATCATCATTTAATAAATAATCTATCTATGAATCTTGTAGTGCTAAAGAATTAGTTTTATTCATATTAAATATGAATATGATTAACTCTATGTGGTATTCAATAAAAATAATGAATTCCAGTTCACATAATTTTTTAACCATCGTTATATGTGTAACATGTATAAATGTAATCACATGTAGTCATTTAATGATAAAGTCAAAAAACTCCACTTTTCTTGGATTTTTAGATCTAGATCCTACTAACATCATTTCCCACACGTAAATAGTAGAGACCCCAAACTTGATGTACATGGTAATTACTTTACTTTTGAGGAATAAGTAATACATAACAAAAACCAACACTAAAGGACCGTAATAGTTTACTGTCTTTGGAAACTCGAAACATAATCTTCTAATCATGGTGAAATAGCTTCAACATCTCCCCTAATGATCTTCACCTTTTGTTTTCTTACCTAATACAATAATTTGTATCCTGGGGAAAACAAAAAATATAAAGGGTGAGCTCAAATTCTTAGTAAGGTTAAGCATGGAGAAAATAAAACAAACCATATATATTTGAACATAAAAACATGAAAATAATGTTTAAACATAAAAATACTGAGCAATGAAATAACAAATGGAAGTACATAAGGAATATATCATAATGGTACATTTATCATTATAAAATAGCATGGTAATAAAACATGTAATTGTGGAAAACCATTTAGTACTTGATATGATTTCCATAGTAGACAAGGCATTGCTGCCAAGACCACCTTAGTGGACAAAGTCCCTTACTGGATCGAGTTCACTCCTCGTACCAGTCTTGTATCACTGAACCGGATTAACATGTCATTCCATCTATGTCTATATCATGAGATATAAATCATTACCCAATGCATTGGAGGGAGATATAGGTCCCACCCATATCATAATTAAATCATTCATACTTGTTCCACAAAATAAACATAAATCATTCATCATAACCCAATGAATAAAATGGGTTTCATAAACATCATCCAATCATAAAATAATCCATATAAAACCAATGGATATCATTTCATCATAATAAAAGTGAAACTATGTAAATAATAGAGACATTATAATTGAAACAGAATCATACTAATCAATGTCATCTTAGTTGGAAAATAGTTTTTAAAAAACACTTGAAATAAATTCTTGAGGAAAAAATTCATTCTTCTGTAAAATAATTTTCTGTTCACAAAATGCCATGAAATTTTAAATGAAATGGATTTTTCTAAAAATAATAATGAAATATTTTGGAGTATGCTTCATGAAAATAAGGCTTTATGAAACCGTAAAAATTCATTCATGCCGTATAAGTAAAAAAACATTCTTCTCGTACTTTTGCTGGAAAATACAAAAATTACCTCATATGGTAAAAAAGAAAGATTCATTACATACAATGTAGTAATATTCAAAAATGGATAAAAAGTAATTTAAACATACATGAATTTTTTTTTGGAAAATAGGGACATGGATGATAAATATAACCCTAGTAAATTATTACGAATAAACAATCTCGGATAAAAATGCGATTGGAAATGTTATCCCTTACCTTATGGTCGATATGATTCGTACGTATCCAAATATCCTGTATAATGATTTAAATAATTTCATTTACTTTTACATAATCATATTCATTGTAATGATGTCATATATGGTTCACTTGTGACTATATATTACCTGTTCTTTTGTAAATTCATTCTTAAAGCAGGGTTTTGGGTAAAATCGTTTTATTTATCGTATGTGGTTGGACTTGTTGTTCTTGGTATTATTATTACTTATATCATGATTTACATACTTATAGAATGTAAATAATGATTTATATATCATATATATTCAGTATATATATATATGAATGAAATTAAATACACCGTTAATGGAGACGGTAGGTCGTACGTACGCATTAACGTTGTTTTCCTTTCCTTATTGACTTGAATGGAAGTAAGAAGAAGTCATATATATATATAGACATAAATAAAATATCTTAATTATTTCATATATTTCATTATTATTCAATATATATATAATTTATAATCATTCTTGAATGGTTAAAATGGATAATGAATCACATCGCGTCGTGGAGACGGTAATCCGTACGTACGCACAAGTGATGATATCGTTCCCATAATTATTGAATGGAATTGAAGTGGTTGATATACTATCTCAGAATAAGTATGATGTTATAATAACTAAATATCTTTATTATTTACACCATTATATCCAACCAAGTAAGGTGGTGGTGGAAAAACAGATTACACCACAGCATGGAGACAATATTCTGTACGTACGCACGTGCGGTGATTTCATTTTCCGTAGTATGGATAGAAAGTGAAATGGGGTTGTTTTATATTTATAATAACATATAATTATATTAGTGATACTGATCTTATTAATTTATAATGAAACATCTCATGAACAAGAAGGTGAAGAAGAAAGAAACATGAACGAATCGGAAGAAGAGATTACCTCTTCTTCAACACACCTCTTTTAAGCTTCCTATTAAGGAAATAGATTTGGTATTTTTAGGAGACTAGAAACACTATAATGTTTATAGAGAAGTTGATAAGTGAAATTGTCAGGGGTTGGCCGATATTGAAGGCTCAATGTTGTGTAATGAGGAGTGGGAGGAGGTGCCCTATTAAAATGAAGGAGAGGGGCACCATGGGAAACCCTCAAAATATTAATTTATAATAAATTCAAATCCCCCATAATAACTTTTGAAATGAATCAAATCCAAATATTAGATGAGAGAGGGTTGTAATCTCATCATCAAAAAAAATTTAGATATATTGGGAATTTATTTTAAATATTATCAACTTTATTTATCCTTATTTAATATATTTATTTTTATTTTTGGTAATAAGACTCTAAATTTTAAATTGTTATACATTATTACTTATGTGTTGTGAATTTTCTTTAATTGTATAATTTATAAAATTTTCGACCATATAAATTTTAATTTATAATTTTTAAATTTTTTTGTTATTTTTAAACAATTTTATATTATGTTATTTTTAAAAAATAACAAATACTATCAATTTTGACACTATTCATATATTTAACTTTAATTAAAATCCTCACCGAAGATTTGTTCAAAATAAAATCATTAATAGATTCATAACCAGTCATATTTATCTATAAAATAAGGGGATCACATTAAATAGTTCATATAATATTGAGATTTATATTTTTAAAACCATTTATTTGACATTTCAATCAATAAAATAATTTCAACATCACTATTGTGTCACCATTAATGAAAATTATTTAATACCTAAAAATTCTAAATAAATTCCCTTGATGTTGATAATTTTATTATATTTTTGTAGAATTTTAATTTTCGATGTTTTGTGATGTTTATCACTAAATTAATATTATTATACTTATAAGATTTAAGAGAGTGACATGTTGTCACATTCTTTAGTTTTAATAATAATTAAATTATTTTCAGGGTCAAAAGTCCATTAAAATTAATCTATTTTGACCCTTAGGTTATATGGGTCAACTTCTATTCATCCAATAGAATTATGGTAGGTGTTAGGGTAATTTTATAATCGTATTTTCACCATTACTTACCCGATTTAACTTTAACTACAACAAATAAAAATTACCGTAGTTACTATTCATAATATCAAAAAAATAAAAGTAACTTATTAACATAATTTGGACCCATTGAATTCAAATATGGAATCCACTTTTCAAAATTCAAAATAAAGAGGTTGGAGTAATTAATTTTAAATAAATCTCATTGTTAAGAAAATGATTTTTAAAAGATAATACATTTCCAAAGATTTAAATGTTTTTACCTATAAATTCAATGTAAAATTAATGGTAATGACATACATTATATTAAATGGTAAAAATATATTCTATTTATTCTTTAAAACCATTCAATTTTATAATTTAAACATATAAATTATTGCGATGAAAAATAGTTGTTTTTAATTAAAATATATTGTGTTTTAACTATACATTAAAATATGAAAGTTATCGGAATATGAAAAATTCATCCAAAGTAAATTTTTATATCCTGATTCCAAATAAGAATTTTATTTTGTCAAATTGAACTTATAAACATTTTAGAAAATATATTTAAATTGGGTGTGCCATCAAAAGGCGTCAAAACTGCATTTGTTTTAAAAAACATTTTTTACCTGAATATTTTATCGTGTTCTCATACCATGTTCTAGAAAATGTGTATGATGAATAATAATGTTATAAAATTAAAAATGTACCTTATACTATTCATAACGTCTAGTCCATAATATTATAACAATAAAAAGTTTTTTAGTGATATCTGGTATTGCGTACTAACCACACTCTTGAGGAAGGTCGTGATTGTATGCAATGCAAGGCATGTCAGGGATGCGTGTAGTGAAAGCTCCCTTTTTTGTTGCATATAAAATAATTCAACACTTATTTCATTTATATATTAAACAAAATCTATACTTAATGATGCGTAGAATAATTTCTACAAAACAAAATTGAAATTGTGTGTAACACGAGACAAGAATAGTGTTGTATATACTATATTGCGTATAGAACAAGCTAATATTGGTGTCTTGTACATCACAAGACATCAATGAAATGAAAAATAATTATTCTCATAAAATCCCAGGTTGTTATATTCTACCCCCCTTAAAATGAATTTCTCTCTCGAAATTCGTTGCAGTTATAAATGGTTTACTACTTGAATGTTTCTTTCCTAGAAACCCACATCGTAAAAAGGAATACTAAAACATGATTTTAAAAAGTAAAGTAAGAAAAATAATGGTTACCCAAATTAACTCATCACTGAGTTTCCACATAGGATAACATAGGTGAAAATATGGATATGGAAGAAAAATCTAACCATTATGTTCTGATGTAATGTGGTAGTGGACATGGGTATGACAAAGCCAACAATCACAAAGCAATAAATTTTTGATGATCTATGGTATCATCTGATTCATCGGATATGAGGGCACTAGGACAACATTTTTGGTTTTCAAGATCATTTTCCTAAAGTTGATGAATAAAAAGAAATACTTACATGATTTTGGTAAAATCTCACTGTTGTTCATGCCTTGAACAATTTCCACTTCATCTCTTAATGAAATGATGTTTAATTTGTTATTCGTGAAATGTTAGCTGATCATGTGATAGAATAATGGGACTTTCCTTCTGTTTCAAACAAAATGTTAGCAAAAGTTATCAAATATATGTAAGTCTATCTATGGTTTGGTTAATCATATATGATTGCAAAAATGAACATATACTTCATCTATATTACCGCTTAATAAAATAAAACTAGTTTCTACAAACTAGGGAATTCATGTAGGCCAGTGGTAGGCGATAAAGGCCTATCACACATCGGTTATGGGTTCGATTCCCACAGCCATGTCCGACATGACGACTTGTCGCCTGTCTTGCAGGTTGTCCCTTTTTCTAAAACTAAATTATAATAACATTCCGGCAAAAATATCGAAAAAAGTTTTATTCTTAAATAATACTCTCTTATGTCTAACTTAATTAATTCCAATATTTTGGCTTATCCAAAATACTTCTGTCCAAGGTCAGAGAATAAAGATAACAATTACTAGAAATGTCATCTACTAAGCATGTGAATACCATCATGTATCCCCCATATATCATATTATATATCTTGTTGGTAACATTCCAAAAATGTGAATACCTTAATCATCTATTCTCTTGAAAAATGAACACCCATTGAACCGTAGTGAAAACATTATTGCTATCAAAATTTAACTATTTCCACAAACCAAAATCCCAAAATTTATATATACTTTAACCATGATAAAACATTGTCCTTATATTAGTCCATAGATCATTTCATAAACTCTTTATCCCTTCATTATGAGCATATCATCTTCTTTGCAAAAAAATATTTCAATCACTTTTCATGGTTACTAGTACCGTATAATTATTGAAAACCTATATATAGGTATTCCAAAATGCAACAATACCATAAATGAGATTCCATGATACTATTTTGAAATCCAATTACATAAATAGTTAATAATTCTACAACATCATTGTCATACTCAACATAATATAGAGTGATAGCATATGACTTCCCTTTATCCTTTGCCTTTAGAGGTTTTTCAAATCGATCATCATTAGACCTTTGAATAGGGCATTGATTAGCGTAATGCCCCATTTCCTTGCACTTGAAGCATTGAAGTGTTGGTGGAATGTTTTCTGTAGTATTTTCTCTATTCACATCATTAGCTACATTTTCCAATTATATCGACACTCAAATGCATGGTGACCTTCTTTTCCACACTTAAAACATTTTCTAGTACGATTTAGACAATTTCCACAATGCTTCTTTCCACACATTGAGCATAATGACATATTCTTCTTCTTTTCACCATTGTTCTGAGATGACTCCTTGAACTCCATATTTTGTTTCTTGTCAAAACCATGAGATGGATATGTAATACCAACTTCCAATTCTATCTTGATATCACAACGCACAATTTCATCATAGAAACTGAAGTCTCTTATATGTAATTCCCTTATAAGACTTGGTTTTAAGCAACTGAAGAATCAATCAACTTCACTTTGAGGTTAGATGATAAAACTAGATGCATACCTTGCAAGCCTTGTAAAATTCACTTTGTATATACAAACAGATTCATCATCCTTTTACTTAAGCTCAAGGAACTCCTTTTCCATTTTTGTTTGAAAAATACGAGGGATTTTCTTATTGAAAAACAATTTCTTGACTCGTTCCATTCCATGGATTTAATTTCATAAAGGAGACTTGTATTATTAACTAGAGTCCACCACTAGTATGCTTCACCTTCTAACCGCTAAACATCCAAAATGAATTTTTCATGCCATGAATAGAGAAGTATCAAAAATATCTTTTCAATGGTACTAATCCATTCTTCAGCAACAAGTGGATCAGAATAACCACTGAAAAAAGGTTCTCTTTGCCTCAGGAAGGACTCAACAGAATATTGTTCCTTTACTTGCTCATTTGGAAGTCTAAAATGATTCATAGCTTGTGTAATTATAACAATTATATTTTTCACTCCATCTCCAACAACATTGGTTTGTTCAGTAGGACAATCATTTCATTTTCCATTGCACTGATCAACATGGTTCCTTCGGGTTACATCCATTGTCTAAAACCCAAAAAGAATGGTGTGAGGCAAAACTCATAATATGGAAAAAACATAAAAATGGGGGAATAACTCAATATATAACATATTATGTTTAATTATAATATTGTTACCGTAATTCTAGGACTATTTACTATACTTATACTTATCCTTAGGGATATCCCTATACATACCATAGAAATATCACTAGGGATCTCACTAAATATTTCACCTACTACTTTCCAAAGGTTAACTAATCGTTTCCTCTGATACCAACTCTAGATACCCCAAACATGATGTACATAGAAACTACATTAATTTTTCATAATAATTAATACATAACAAAAACCAACACTCAAGGACCATATTCATTTAGTGTCTTTGGAAACTATGAACATAATCTTCTAATCATGGTGAAACATCTTCAACATCTCCCCTAAAGATCTTTTCTTTTGGTTTTCATACCTAAAACCATTATTTATATCCTGTGAAAAATAAAACATATAAAGGGTGAGATAAAATTCTCAGTAAGGGTAAGCATAGAGAAAATAAAACAAACCATACACATTTGAACTTAAAAATATTAACATAATGTTAAAACATCAAAATATTGAGCAAAGAAATAAAACATGGTAGTACGTTAGGGATAGATCATAATGGAAAATCAATCATGGTAATAAAACATGTAATTTTCGAAAACCATTAATCACTGGATACGATTTCCATAGTAGCCAAGGCATTGCTTCCAAGCCCATCATTGTTGACAAAGTCCCTTACTGAATAGAGTTCACTACTTATTCCAGTCATGTATCACTGAACTAAATTAACATTCCATTATAGAAATGTCTATCATATGAGATATAAATCTTTACCCAATTAATTAGAGGTATATTGTAACAGCCCAAGATTTTATAAAAAAATATTCTTTTTAATTTTATTAATGTCTTGTGTTGTACGCTACACCAAAAGGAGCTTGCACAACACACATCCTTGACCTGTCTTGCATTACACGCAATCACGACCTTCCTCGATAGCGTGTGTAGTACGCAATACCGAGTTTCACTAAACAACGATATGCTATAAAAATATTATTAAAACTAGCCGTTATGAATAGTAATAACCACTTTTTGAAATCCAGTAAATCTTATTTTTCAAAATGAACTTTATTTTTGGATTCTGAGTATCGAATTTAGCCTAAGGTGAAATTTTGGTACTTTTCGGATAACTTTCATATTCTGATGAATAGTGAAAATTACTAAATTATAATTAAAAACAACTTTTTTAATCGAAATAATTAGTAGTGATAAATCATTAATTTGAGTGGTTTTAAAGTATATTTAGAATATATTTTTACAATTTAATACAATGTTGGTCATTGGATGTAATTTCACATTTAAACCAGACATAAACAAGTGTCAATCTTTTGATAGATATTGTTTCTTAAAAACACGCTATTTGCTTTAACAGCGGGATTTAATTATAAAATTAATTAATGCAACTTCTATGTTATGAATTTGGTAAAATAGACTTCATTTTTTCGGAATATGAAATATAGCTTGGGATGAAATTTTGGCATTGTTCTGAAAAACATCAATTTTTGATGAATAGTGAAACTACTAAGTGGTAGGTTAAAAACTGAATTTTGCATAAAACTTAATTTTACTGCTTCTGTGAATGGAATTTCAAAAATCCGAGAGACACGGTTAATATCAAGGGCTAAAATGTGGTTCAATGAGATGAAAATAATTTTTTGGTGAATAGTAACTTTTTATTTTTTTTACCACGGTTAATAGTAAATAGGGTAACTAAGGGTAAATATGATATTAATATTACCCTAACACATGTCCTAATTCTATTTGACAAGTGTAATTCGACCAAAAACAAACTTAGGAATAAAATACGACCATTTAGGCCCACATGGATTAGATTAGGACATTTATTATTAATTTATTTAAAGAAGGGTTAAAATAGTTAAAATCAAAGTTTAATAAGTAAATCATTTTTAATATGGGGTTATACATAAGATAAATTCGACTATAAATATTCATTAGATAGCTAAAAAGATTTCCTACATGATGGTATTTTATTTGTAATTTTAGACATCAAATAATATAATTTATTTATGACACAAAAATGATGCAGTAATTATCTTATTAATGAAATATTGACATAATTGATAATATAAATACCAAAATAAATGTAATTTAAGACTTTTTATGAATTCCACTAATTTTATAGGTTACTATGATATATTAATGTTGATTTAATCAACTTGGTTCGAACATTTAATTCTGTTATGACTTTCACAAAAATCATATATCAAATAGTGTCAAAATTGACACAAAATAGTTTTTAAATCAAATATTATATTATTAATTGTTATTTTATTCTTAAAAATCTAAGGTTCGGCCAAATGACTTAGATAAGGATATATATATTAATAATAAACAATTTGGGGTTCGTTTGGCATGTTATAGTAAGTGTATTAACCATATAGTGAAAGAAAACAAAAAGGCACGGTAAAAGTTAAATTATTTAACTTAGAGTTAAATCTAATTGATAAGGTTTAAAATAAGATCCAAACATGTCTAAATTTGATTGGTTGATGAGATTACAACCCTATCTCATCTAATCTTCGAATATGAGTCATTTTTGGAGGTTTTTAAGTGGGGTTAGATTTATTATAAATTAATATTTTTAAGAATTCCTATGGTGCCCCTCTCCTCCCCTATAAAAGGACACCTCCTCCCCCTCCTCCTCACACCAATTTGAGCACTCAAGCTCGGCCAACCCCTGCCAAAATCTCTTCTCCACTTCCCTAGAAACATCCTAGAGGTTCTGGTCTTACTCAAAGACCAATTTTAGTTCCCTAAGAGGAGGTCTCCAAAAGGCGCTTCAAAGAAGAGGTAATTACCGTTACCAATTCATTCATCTTTATTTCTTCTTCCACTTCTTCTTCTTAGGTTGTTTCATTATGATGTAATAACATCAGTATCACTAATATACTGATATGTTATTATAAGTATGAAACAACCCTATTTCACCATCTATCCATCCTACGGAAAAAGAAATCACCGCGCGTGCGTACGTACGGAATACCGTCTCCACGCCGTGGTGTAATCTATTTTCCACCACCACCTTACATGGATGGGTATAATGGTGTAAATAATAACTATACATAGTTATTAAAACATCATATTGATTCTGATATATTGTATAATCCACTCCAATTCAATTCAATATTTATAGAAATGATATCATCGCTCGTGCGTACGTACGGACTACCGTCTCCACGACGCGATGAGATTCATTCTCCATGTTAACCATTTAAGAATGATTATAATGTATATATAAGAAATAATAATGAAATATATGAAATTATAAAGCTACTGGATTTATGTATATATATACATATGTATGTCATCTACTTACTTTCATTTCAAGACAATAAGGAAAGGAAAACAACGTTCATGCGTACGTACGGACTACCGTCTCCATGAACGGTGTTTTTCATTTTATTTATCTACCTATTATATATATATATATACTGAATATATATGATATATAAATCATATTTTATATTCTGGAAGTAAGTAAATCATGATATAAGTAATAATGATGTCAAGAACAACAAGTCAAAACACCTACGATAAATGAAACGATTTTACCCAAAACGCTTTTTTAACATGGAGTTTACAAAAGAACGGGTAATATAATGTCATAAGTGAACCATATATGATATCATAACAATGAATATGATTCTGTAATAAGTCAATAACATGATTTAAATCATTATACAGGAGGTTCGGACACTTACAAAGCAAGTCGGACCTAAGGTAAGGGAAATATCACAATCTCATTTTTATCCGAGATTGTTTATTCGTAAGTATTTACTAGGGTGTATTTTATCATCCACATCCATGTTCTCTCAATATGTAATATTGTTTCCATCCACTTGCAATAGTTTAAATCCAATTTTACCCTTAGGTGAATTTTTAGTAAAGAATATGAAAGGAATCTTTTGTCGTTTTTCCGTACGAGGTACTTTTTGACTTTTCCGACAAAAGTACGAGAAGAATGTTTTTTTTAACTTATACGGCATGAATGGATTTTTAAAACATTACTTCAAAGAAGCTTCCTTTACAAGTTTTCAAGTTTATTTTTAATCAACTTCTTTTATTTTAAAGTTGTATGACATGTTATGAAAGGAAAAATGTTTTTGAAGAAGAAAGGATATTTTCCTCAAGAATTCAATTCAAGTGTTTTATCAAAATTATTTTCCATCTAAGATAATAAAGGGTTCTGTTTCTATCCATATTTTTACATTGATTTGACTATGTTGTGATGGAATTTTGTTTATGAATTCTTTTATCTTATATGAATTGATTTATGATGTCATGATGTTTCAAGAATCCCATTTTTGTTATATGTGTTATGCGATGATGTATGTTTTATGATTATGTGGCACACATAAGAAAGGATTCATTATAAGATGGGTGGGACCTATATCTCCCTCCAATGCATTGGGTAAAGATTTTATATCTCATGAGATAGACATGGCTGGAATTGTAGGTTATACCGGTTCAGTGAAACAGGACTGAAACGAGGATTACTCGATTCAGAAAGGGACTTTGTCCACTAAGATAGTCTTGGCAATGAGTCTTGACTAACAAGAAATGATTCTCTATGATTATGTGTGTATGCCACAATGAGTAATGTTATATGTTATGATTTCATTTCACTACTATGATTTATCCCATGTTATGAAATTATGCTCTCTTTTGCAGGTTAAGATTTACAAAAATGTTATGTTCTTATGAAAATTATGTGATTGATATTTCTTTTGTTTACCCTTACTGAGCATTTGAGCTCACCCTTTTATGTTTTCTTTTCCCCAGGATATAAAGAATGGTTTTAGGTAAAAAAAAAGAAGATCTTTATGGGAGATGTTGAAGATCTTTCACCAGGATTAGAAGATTATATTCCGAGTTTCCAAAGACACTAAACTATTACGATCCTTGTGTGTGTGTTTTTGTTATGTACTAAGTATTCCGCAAAAGTAATGTAATGTCCATGTACGATAAGCTTCGGGTCTTTACAGTTGGTATCAGAGGAAAGGTTTAGTCAACCTTTGGAAACTAGGATGCGATAACTTTAGTGAAATCCCTAGAGATATTTATAAGGTTTGTCTAGGGATGTCCCTAAGGATAAGTATACGTATAGGATACAGTCCTATTACTATGGTAACGATCTTAGAATTTAACCTAAGAAGTTAGATATTGAGGATACTCCCCCTTTACTATGTTGTCTTCCCTAGAATGATTTCGCCTCTCACAAAATTCTTTTTGTGTTTTAGTTAATGGAGGGAACCAGAAGGAATTCGGTTAACATTGAATCCAATGGACAAATTTGTGACTATGAGAAACAAAATTGGGTGATGCCTACAGATAAAGATATTGTGATTATGCCGAATCAGTCATCGCGATATATGATTAACAAGGTGAAATTTAGTGGTATGACTAATTCATCAAAGAAGAGAAAGATAAACTATTATGCATGTTCGCATGTTGAGGATCATAAAGAAAGGAAGATTGAGATTTCTAAAGAAGGGAAGAAGAACCTTGAGGAATACCTCAAATGGAGGGACCGATATTATCTTTGTGGAGAAAAGGGTCATAGAGTGACAGATTGTTATGGAGTTCAATGTCTTATTTGTGGAGAACATGGGCATTACCCAACTCAATGCCCTGACCTAAAAAGATACTTCTAAATCAAGGAAGGACTTATTCCAGGACAGTCATTGAAGTGGATGGACTGAAGTGTTTATGTATTGGTATTCAGGAATAATGTTGTTGAGGTACTTTTATGGTGTATTGGAATATGTATTTATTGCTCTAATGTGGTATTTGAAGTGATTGAGGTATTTTTGGAAAAAAGATGATATGCGCATAATGAAGGGAAAATAAGAAAATGAAATATTTGACAGTATTCATGAGCTCATGATTGATATAAGGACTAAGTGATATCATGGTTTGAGTATATAGAATTTTGAGGATTTTGGTATGTGGAAAGTGTTAACTTTTAACTGCACTCGTGTTTTCACTAAGGTATTCAAGAGAATACACGATTAAGGACTTTGAATGTTTGCAATGTGACCAACAAGACATATCTTATGATATGTGGGGATCAACGACAGTATTAAATCTCTGGTAATCGATGTCACTATATTATGAGAGTGGACTGCAGTATTATGTATAAGCCTAAAGATTAGACTGGATTATGTTGGACATAAGTTAGTATTGTTTAAGGATAGAAGATTTTCGATATTATTGATGGGATGTTATAGTAACGTAGTTTTAGAAAAAGGGACAACCTGCAGGACGGGCGACAGCCCATCGCTTCAGACAAGGCTGTAGGAATCGAACCCACAACCAAAGTGCGACTGGCCTTTATCGCCTACCACTGACCTACAGGAAGTCCCTGTTTAGTAGAAACTAGTTTTATTATATTAAGCAGCATGATATATGAAGTATAAGTCCATATGTGATTAATCTCACTATAGATCGACTTATGTATATAATTTTGCTAACCTTTTGTTTGAAACAGATGGAATGACCCGTCATTCTATCACATGATCTGCTAACACTTCACGAACAACAAATTCAACTTCATTTATTTAAGAGATGAAGTGGAAATTGTTAAAGGCACGAACAACAGTGAGATTGTACCAAAATAAAGTAAGTATTTAATCTAATTCAAATTCTTTAACTTTAGGGAAATGATCTTGAAAACCAAAAATGTTGTCCTAGTTCTCTTATACCTGATGAATCAGATGGTACCTTATATCATCACAAATCTATGGATTTGTGATTACTGGCTTTTCCATAGCCATGTTCTCTACCACTCTCCATCAGAACATGATGGTTAGATTTCTCTTCCATATCCATATTTTTACCTATATGGAAACCCAGTGATTAGTTTATTTGGGTAATCGTTACATTTCATACTTTAGTTTTTAAAGCCAAATTTTGGTATTCCCTTTTACGATGTGGGTTTCTATTAAAGAAACTTTCAAATAGTAAACCATTTATAACCCCGACGAATTTCGCGGGCGAAATTCATTTTAAGGGGGGTAGAATGTAACAGCCCAAGATTTTATAAAAAAATATTCTTTTTAATTTTATTAATGTTTTGTGTTATACGCTACACCAAAAGGAGCTTGCACAACACACATCCTTGACCTGTCTTGCATTACACGCAATCACGACCTTCCTCGATAGCGTGTGTAGTACGCAATACCGAGTTTCACTAAACAACGATATGCTATAAAAATATTATTAAAACTAGCCGTTATGAATAGTAATAACCACTTTTTGAAATCCAGTAAATCTTATTTTTCAAAATGAACTTTATTTTTGGATTCGGAGTATCGAATTTAGCCTAAGGTGAAATTTTGGTACTTTTCGGATAACTTTCATATTCTGATGAATAGTGAAAATTACTAAATTATAATTAAAAACAACTTTTTTAATCGAAATAATTAGTAGTGATAAATCATTAATTTGAGTGGTTTTAAAGTATATTTAGAATATATTTTTACAATTTAATACAATGTTGGTCATTGGATGTAATTTCACATTTAAACCAGACATAAACAAGTGTCAATCTTTTGATAGATATTGTTTCTTAAAAACACGCTATTTGTTTTAACAGCGGGATTTAATTATAAAATTAATTAATGCAACTTCTATGTTATGAATTTGGTAAAATAGACTTCATTTTTTCGGAATATGAAATATAGCTTGGGATGAAATTTTGGCATTGTTCTGAAAAACATCAATTTTTGATGAATAGTGAAACTACTAAGTGGTAGGTTAAAAACTGAATTTTGCATAAAACTTAATTTTACTGCTTCTGTGAATGGAATTTCAAAAATCCGAGAGACACGGTTAATATCAAGGAATAAAATGTGGTTCAATGAGATGAAAATAATTTTTTGGTGAATAGTAACTTTTTATTTTTTTTACCACGGTTAATAGTAAATAGGGTAACTAAGGGTAAATATGATATTAATATTACCCTAACACATGTCCTAATTCTATTGGACAAGTGTAATTCGACCAAAAACAAACTTAGGAATAAAATACGACCATTAAGGCCCACTTGGATTAGATTAGGACATTTATTATTAATTTATTTAAAGAAGGGTTAAAATAGTTAAAATCAAAGTTTAATAAGTAAATCATTTTTAATATGGGGTTATACATAAGATAAATTCGACTATAAATATTAATTAGAAAGCTAAAAAGATTTCCTACATGATGGTATTTTATTTGTAATTTTAGACATCAAATAATATAATTTATTTATGACACAAAAATGATGCAGTAATTATCTTATTAATGAAATATTGACATAATTGATAATATAAATACCAAAATAAATGTAATTTAAGACTTTTTATGAATTCCACTAATTTTATAGGTTACTATGATATATTAATGTTGATTTAATCAACTTGGTTCGAACATTTAATTCTGTTATGACTTTCACAAAAATCATATATCAAATAGTGTCAAAATTGACACAAAATAGTTTTTAAATCAAATATTATATTATTAATTGTTATTTTATTCTTAAAAATCTAAGGTTCGGCCAAATGACTTAGATAAGGATATATATATTAATAATAACCAATTTGGGGTTCGTTTGGCATGTTATAGTAAGTGTATTAACCATATAGTGAAAGAAAACAAAAAGACACGGTAAAAGTTAAATTATTTAACTTAGAGTTAAATCTAATTGATAAGGTTTAAAATAAGATCCAAACATGTCTAAATTTGATTGGTTGATGAGATTACAACCCTATCTCATCTAAGATTCTAATATGAGTCATTTTGAAGGTTTTTAAGTGGGGTTAGATTTATTATAAATTAATATTTTTAAGAATTCCTATGGTGCCCCTCTCCTCCCCTATAAAAGGACACCTCCTCCCCCTCCTCCTCACACCAATTTGAGCACTCAAGCTCGGCCAACCCCTGCCAAAATCTCTTCTCCACTTCCCTAGCAACATCCTAGAGGTTCTGGTCTTACTCAAAGACCAATTTTAGTCCCCTAAGAGGAGGTCTCCAAAAGGCGCTTCAAAGAAGAGGTAATTACCGTTACCAATTCTTTCATCTTTATTTCTTCTTCCACTTCTTCTTCTTAGGTTGTTTCATTATGATGTAATAACATAAGTATCACTAATATACTGATATGTTATTATAAGTATGAAACAACCCTATTTCACCATCTATCCATCCTACGGAAAAAGAAATCACCGCGCGTGCGTACGTACGGAATACCGCCTCCACGTCGTGGTGTAATCTATTTTCCACCACCACCTTACATGGATGGGTATAATGGTGTAAATAATAACTATACATAGTTATTAAAACATCATATTGATTCTGATATATTGTATAATCCACTCCTATTCAATTCAATATTTATAGAAATGATATCAACGCTCGTGCGTACGTACGGACTACCGTCTCCACGACGCGATGAGATTCATTCTCCATGTTAACCATTTAAGAATGATTATAATGTATATATAAGAAATAATAATGAAATATATGAAATTATAAAGCTACTGGATTTATGTATATATATACATATGTATGTCATCTACTTACTTTCATTTCAAGACAATAAGGAAAGGAAAACAACGTTCATGCGTACGTACGGACTACCGTCTCCATGAACGGTGTTTTTCATTTTATTTATCTACCTATTATATATATATATATACTGAATATATATGATATATAAAACATATTTTATATTCTGGAAGTAAGTAAATCATGATATAAGTAATAATGATGTCAAGAACAACAAGTCAAAACACCTACGATAAATGAAACGATTTTACCCAAAACGCTTCTTTAACATGGAGTTTACAAAAGAACGGGTAATATAATGTCATAAGTGAACCATATATGATATCATAACAATGAATATGATTCTGTAATAAGTCAATAACATGATTTAAATCATTATACAGGAGGTTCGGACACTTACAAAGCAAGTCGGACCTAAGGTAAGGGAAATATCACAATCTCATTTTTATCCGAGATTGTTTATTCGTAAGTATTTACTGGGGTGTATTTTATCATCCACATCCATGTTATCTCAATATGTAATATTGTTTCCATCCACTTGCAATAGTTTAAATCCAATTTTACCCTTAGGTGAATTTTTAGTAAAGAATATGAAAGGAATCTTTTGTCGTTTTTCCGTACGAGGTACTTTTTGACTTTTCCGACAAAAGTACGAGAAGAATGTTTTTTTTAACTTATACGGCATGAATGGATTTTTAAAACATTACTTCAAAGAAGCTTCCTTTACAAGTTTTCAAGTTTATTTTTAATCAGCTTCTTTTATTTTAAAGTTGTATGACATGTTATGAAAGGAAAAATGTTTTTGAAGAAGAAAGGATATTTTCCTCAAGAATTCAATTCAAGTGTTTTATCAAAATTATTTTCCATCTAAGATAATAAAGGGTTCTGTTTGTATCCATATTTTTACATTGATTTGACTATGTTGTGATGGAATTATGTTTATGAATTCCTTTATCTTATATGAATTGATTTATGATGCCATGATGTTTCAAGAATCCCATTTTTGTTATATGTGTTATGCGATGATGTATGTTTTATGATTATGTGGCACACATAAGAAAGGATTCATTATAAGATGGGTGGGACCTATATCTCCCTCCAATGCATTGGGTAAAGATTTTATATCTCATGAGATAGACATGGCTGGAATGGTAGGTTATACCGGTTCAGTGAAACAGGACTGAAACGAGGATTACTCGATTCAGAAAGGGACTTTGTCCACTAAGATAGTCTTGGCAATGAGTCTTGACTAACAAGAAATGATTCTCTATGATTATGTGTGTATGCCACAATGAGTAATGTTTTATGTTATGATTTCATTTCACTACTATGATTTATCCCATGTTATGAAATTATGCTCTCTTTTGCAGGTTAAGATTTACAAAAATGTTATGTTCTTATGAAAATTATGTGATTGATATTTCTTTTGTTTACCCTTACTGAGCATTTGAGCTCACCCTTTTATGTTTTCTTTTCCCCAGGATATAAAGAAAGGTTTTAGGTAAAAAAAAAGAAGATCTTTATGGGAGATGTTGAAGATCTTTCACCAGGATTAGAAGATTATATTCCGAGTTTCCAAAGACACTAAACTATTACGATCCTTGTGTGTGTGTTTTTGTTATGTACTAAGTATTCCGCAAAAGTAATGTAATGTCCATGTACGATAAGCTTCGGGTCTTTACATATATATAGGTCCCACCCATCTCATAAGGAAATCTTAGTTACTTGTGATACAAAATAAACATAAATCATTCATCATAACCCAATGAATAAAATAGGTTTCATAAACATCATCCCATTATAACATATTCCATATAAAACAAATGGATATCATTTCATCATAATAAAAGTGAAACCATTTAAATCATAGTGTCATTATACTTGAAACATAATCATACTAAATAATGTCATCTTAGATGGAAAATAGTTTTGAAAAAACACTAGAAATGAATTCATTAGGAAAATATCCTTTCTTCTTTAAAATCATTTTATTTTCACAAAATTACATGCAATATTAAAAGAAGTGTATTTTGTTGAAAATAATCATGAAATATTTGGGAGTAAGATTCATGAAAATAAGGCTTTATGAAACCATAAAAATCGTTCATGTTGTATATGTAAAACAAACATTATAATCCTACTTTTGCCGGAAAAGTCAAAAAGTTCCTCGTATGGTAAACAAAAGAAAGATTAATTACATACCATGTAGTAATAGTCAAAAAATGGTCAAAATGGACTTTAAACATAGATTAATTTTTTCAGAAAACAGCGAAATGGATGATAAATATAACCCCATTAAATACTTACGAATAAACATTCTCGGATTAAAATGAGATTGGAAAAGTTAACCATTACATTAGGTATGATATGCTTCGTATGTATCCGAACATCCTGTATAATGATTTAAATAATGTAATTTACTTATTAAAGAATTATATTCCTTCTAATTATGTCATATATGTTTCACTTATGACTTTTTATTACCCGTTATTTTGAAAATTTCATGTTAAAGCATCATTTTTGGTAAAATCGTTTTCTTTATCATACGTGTTTGGACTTGTTGTTCTTGATATTATTATTACTTATATCATGATTTACATACTTCCATAATGTAAATACTGATATATAAATCATATATATTCAGTATATTTATATATATATAATATATATTAATGAAATTAAATACACCGTTCATTGAGATGGTAGGCCGTACGTACGCATGAATATTGTTTTCCTTTCCTTATTGACTTGAATGGATGTAAGTAGATGACATATATATATACATAAATAATGTAACTTTATTATTTCATATATTTCATTATTATTAATTATATATATTCTTTATAATAATTTTTTAATGGTTAACATGGAGAATGAATCTCATCTCGTCGTGGAGACGGTAATTCGTATGCATGCAAGATCGATGATATTGTTACCATAATTATTAAATGGAATTGAAGTGGATGATATATTATATAATAATTAGTATGATGTTATAATAACTAAATACAGTTATTATTTTCGCCATTATACCAATCCAATTAAGGTGGTGGTGGAAAATCATATTACACCACGAAGTGGAGACGGTATTCCGTATGTGCGCACACATGGTGATTTCGATTTATATAGTATGGATAGAAGGTGAAATGGGGTTTTTTTCATATTTATAATAACATATAATTATATTAGTCACACTGATATTATTACTTTATAATGAAACAAATAAATAATAAGAAGTTGAAGAAGAATGAAAATTGAAAGAATCAGTAGAAGACCTTACCACTTCTTCGACACGCCTCTATTAAGAATCCTCTTCAGGCTCTAGAGCCAGTATTTTGATGAGAAAAAACCTCTATAATGTTTATAAGGAATTTTAGAAGGGAAATGTTTAGGGTTTGGATGAGCTAGAAGGATCAATGTTGTGTAATGAGGAGATGGAGGAGGTTCCCTTTTATAATGGAGGAGAGGGGCATCGTTGGAAACCTCAAAACTATTAATTTAGAATAAATTTGGACCCCAAATAAAAACATCCAAAATGACTCAAATTAGAATAATAGAAGATATTGGGTTGTAATATCATCATCCAATAAAATTTAGACATGTTGGGAATTTATTTTTAACATTATCAACGTGATTTATCTTTATTTAATCTATTTAATTTTATTTATGGAAATAAGATTCTAAATTTCAAATTCTCATAATTAATTACTTCTGTGTTTTTAATTGTCCATAATTGGATAATTTATGAAATTCTAGACCATATAAATTATAATTTATAATTATTAAATATTTTTTTGATTTTTAAACAATTTTATATTATGTTATTTTTCTAAAATAACAATATTGTCAATTTTGACACAATACATTTATTTGAATTTAAATAAAATCCTCACCGAATATATGTTAAAAATAAAAGCATTAATAGATTAATATCATGTCATATTTATCTAGAAAATTAGTTTAGAACATTAAATAGTTCATATAATATTTATTTTAGTATATTTAAAACTATGTATTTTACATTTCAATCAATAAAATAATTTGAACATCACTATTATGTAACCATTATTGATAATTATTTAAATCCTAAAAATTCTAAATAAATCCACATGATGTAGATAATTTAAATAGATTTCATGAGACTATTCATGTTCTATGATTCATGAAGCTAGTCACTAAATTAAAATTATTATAATTATATGATTTAAGAGAGTGACATGTTGTCACTTTCATTGGTTTTAATAATAATTAAATTATTTTCATGGTCAAAAGTCCATAAAATTAATCTATTCCGACCCTTATGTGATATGGGTCGACTTGTTTTCATCCAATTGAATTTTAGCAGGTGTTAGAGTAACTATATAATCTTATTTTTACCCTTAATTACTTGATTTACCATTAACTACAGTAAATAAAAATTAACGTAGTTACTATTCATAATATCAAAAAAAGTAATCTATTAACATAATTTTGACCCACATAATTAAAATATGGAATCCAATTTTCAAAATTCAAAACACAGAAGTTTTAGTAATAAATTTAAAATTAATCTTGATATTAAGAAAACGAGTTTTAAAAGATAAAACATTACCAAGGATTTGAATGTTTTACCTATAAATTCAATGTAAAATTAATGTTACTGTAATAAATTATATTAAATTGTAAACATAAATTCAATTTATAGTTTAAAACCATTCAATATTATAATTTAAACATATAAAATATTGCAATAAAAAGTTGTTTTTAAATAAAATATAGGGTGTTTTTACAATTTTTTAAAATATAAAAGTTATCAGAATATGAAAAATTTATCCAAAGTTATTTTTTATATAATATTTACATAGAAGAATTTTATTTAGTCATATTTAACTTATAAACAAGTCAAAAATATATATTTAAAGTGGTTGTGCCATCAAAAGGCGGAAAAACTGCATTTTTTTAAAAATACTTATTTTACCTGAAAAATTTATCTTGTTCTCATACAATGTTCTAGAAAATGTGTAAGATGAATTATAATGTTATAAAATTCAAAATGTAGTTAATACTATTCATAACTTCTACTCCACAATATTATAACAATATATCATTTTTTAGTGAAATCAGGTATTGCGTACTACACATGCTATCGAGGAAGGTCGTGATTGCGTGTAATGCAAGCCAATTAATGGATGCGTGTACTGAAATCTCCCTTTGGTGTTTTGTATAAAATAATTCAACACTTATTTCTTTTATACATTATACAAAATCTATACTTAATGTTTCGTAGAATAATTTCAACAAAATGAACTTGAAATTGTGTGTACAACAAGAAAAGAATACTGTTGCGTATACGGTGTTGCGTATAGAACAAGATAATTTTGGTGTCCTGTACAACACAAGACATAAATGAAATTAAAATTAATAATTCTCATAAAATCTCGGTTTGGTACATTAACACTTTTGTTTTAATACAAAAGAATAAAAAAAATTTTGTTATAAAATATATCATGTTTAAATAATGAATGGTAACACATTTGACCAAGTCCCAAGTCAATTTAACCTTCATTAAAACACTTCTTAGTAATATATATCACATTGTACATATCCATGTGAAATCCCACTATATCTGGTTCACTCTTACGGCCTCTATGAAACACCCCACTATGTAGTTATGCACTTTTTTCCCACTCATTCATGAATTGAACCATGCCCTTCATGTTATGCCTTCTAACATTGAACACATTCTATTCTTTCAAGCTAGCATGGATATGATGTGGTTCAATTTTCTACTAATCTGTTGTTGAGGTATCTATAATGTATGACTATTAATAGTCATCCATAACACAATTATTATTAAATTCAATGTTAGCATGCATAAATTCTACTAATAGTTTCTACTATACAAAACTACAAAGGACATTATTCGGACTATTATTTTTAATCATCAATGAAATTTGTTCAAATAACATTTTTAATATTTTTTTAGAAGATGAAGATTCTAAATATTAATCATGATAGAGAGATGATATTCTTCATTATAAAATCTCCATTGATCTCAAAATCTAAATAGGTTGGAATGAATATTTATAACTCCATCACGAATCCCAATAATCAAGGAAAATCATCAAGCCTTGTATATCATAAATTCATACCATGATTGAGAACTATTATTATTATAAATAGACAATAATTTTTTCAAGAAACCTCTATGCTCCTCCTCCTCAAAACATATTTTAATTTCAACCTTAACACAAACATATCATTATTTATAGTAGATAAATATATTTCCATGGGATCTTCAGTATAACACTCATGAAAATCAAGATCATTTCTTGGAGTTAATATTCAAACCTACTACCATGGAATATAACTAATTTGTAGATACCATATTAATAATAGTAATAATAACCATACATCGATATTATATAATTTTCATTAAAAATGGTAAATTTTAGATATAGTTTCTTCATGTTAATAGGGTGTAAATCCGAATTTTTAATCATATATAAAAATATATTAACTACACCATTAACAAAACTTTTATATTTTATATCATTATAGATAAAAATTATAAATTAATATTTTGTATTTAAAGTCATCTAAAGAATAAAAAATATATAATTCTTGGGGAAAATCCTTTTAAAATAAACCTATTAATCTTTATAATAATCCTATGAAAAAAGTAGTATTATTGGCAATGTAAATCCTTATGAATGAAAGGCTTCTAAACTACGCTCCAATGACTTCTAGAACAATATTTCTTGTCAATATTTATAATTTGATACTAAGATATAATTGGAAATTATGTTTCTTTTAAATGCATCTATAGTTTCCACGATTACCCAACTATTATCCTTATCTATTTTTTTAAACATTAAAATTGAATAAAAACTTTTATTGATTGATCTGAAGTAGAATAACTAATCAATAAAAACAATAAAGCAATTTTTTATAATTAAAGGGTGTTTTTACATTATAAATTTCATATATTGTTTAGAAAAAGGAATTAAATAAAATTATTTGACATTGAAATCAATTTTTTATGATAAAAAACGAAATTAAAAAAAAACATTTTTGAAAATATAGTTAGAAAAGATTTAAAATTGTGAATAAAGTAATAGTAATGTTTTTATTATAATAACTCATAATTTAAATCAATTTATGAATCATAAAATTGTTTAATATCATAATTATACTGACATCGACTCCTGAAATTCAAAAAAAAATACAACATTTATTATGAATTTACCTGATGTAATACAGTGTAAACTATATTTTCAATTTCAATTATTAATATAAATATTAAAATTTAAATATTAATTATTCCAATGATGTTATGATCTAAATATAGACAAAACAGACTTCTTAAATGAATGATAATTTAGTATTCACATTGAAAAAAATATGATATAAATGTTATCTTTGAACATAAAATAATTATCGAATCATAATCTTTAAACATAAAATATGATAATCCCAAAAGAAATATATTTTTAAAATAATTCAATGATTTTAAAAGAAATTTTTTGTGTTTTTGGAGAATATGTTATTTTTATAGTAAAATGTCTCTATTTTTCCCCACATTATTATGAACCAAAAAAATTATTATCTTAGAATGATATAAAATACATACACCTACCCCCCACCGACACATTTTTTTATGAAATCCATATGAAATTTTTTATTTTAAATAAGAATAAGTAATTAATATTTGTTTCTATTAGAATATAAAATTTTAAAACAACCTGAGAATCTTATATATTTCTAAAAAAAGAAATAATGTTCCTCCCTAAAATATATTGGCAGGTTCGATTAGAGAATTGATAGAATATAATAATGAACAAAAAAATATAATTGATTATCATAACCAATACACTAACTCATTTAACCTCATTGATCCATTATATCCCTATCACTACCTCATAGTGATTGTAACTACATCTTAAAACATTTATTAAAATAGTAATGAAATAACTGTTAAACATGTTGAACATTTATGGTTGTATTTTTTATTTTGTGTAATTATATGTAAAAATAAAATCATTCTAAATAATAGATGTTACTATAACACCTTGTTTCTAGATTATTGTTTTCAATTGTATTTTTATATGTCTATTAGAGTCATAAAAATATTCCCAATATAGTTATTATTTTTTAATCGGTTAATATATTACAAATTTCTTTTTTATGTGATAAATTTTATAAATGAAAAAAATAAGACATTGTATCCTTTTTTACCATCATTAATGGGCCATCATAATCAATAATCTACAGTGAAAATTATTTTTCATTATTTAAATAACAAAAATTCTCATTATAAGGTAATAAAATTGACATGATATATACAAAATTATATTTTCATTAATATTATACACAATAATATATAATATTTCTATTATATTTTCTAATGGATTTGTAATTGTGTTTTTTTATGAAATATTTCTTTACGATGGGGTTATATCTATGTATTTAAAATATATTTTATAGGGTTTCATTTCTTTTTTCCCATATTTAATTTAGTGAAGGAACATCCAAGTTAGAATCCATAAAATTGGAAGATTATTGAAATTGGCCCTGGTTTAAAAGGGTATTTGATTTTTCTTGGATTTATAGATAAAAAGAATCTGAATTTCCTAATAAATAGAATAATATATTATTTATATGAAAATACAAATTAAATGTTACATTAATAAATTCCAAAAGATATTCTTATTTTTAAAATAAGATGGATAAATTTTATTTGGAAAATGTATTAAATAATCGGGGTATAATTTTAGTTCGATAAAAAAATACATTTCTCAATGTTTGAAAACTAATGAATAGGGTAGGGATAAGATAAAATTAGGTTGGATTTACGTCATTCCAAATAATAACATTTGATGATAGGAACATGTACATAATGGTATGTATTTGCAATATTGATAATCATATCATTATGATTAATGATACATATAATGATGAGTAACCATTTGAATATGATATCACTAAGTTTTCGTCTGTAAATACCTATCCAAATATATATTGAATTGGTTCTCTAATCTAGTTCTACAAGAGTACATAGGAAAAACTCAACAGAAGCGAGAGGTTTTCGACTAGCATCGAGGGCCAGAGAGGTTACCGTGGGGAGACTATTCCCTCATTTCTCAGTATAACATCACATAAATGGAATGTTCCAAAAAAAATTATATATAATGATAAATAGTTTACCCATACATACTATACCCCCATGGGTGGATTATACATGTGAAAAAAATATATGTATATTGTAAAGACCGATAAATTTTAAAGGAAATTTTTTTCTTAATTTTCTTTGATATTTTACAAGAACCCAGTTTTTGATGGAACCTGATTCCGAGGCCCGGTGTGCCCAGAATCATTTCCCAAAGTTTGGCTTGGGTACGTTCAGTGAACGGACGAGAGGGTTTTTCTAACTTTTGAACTGGTGCTCGGAATCGAATTCTAAGGGAACCAATGGAATCACATCGCCGGTATTTTCTTAGAAATGCATCTTCCGGAGTTGTGTTTGCTCGGGTGTGGTTTTTAATTTTTGGGCTTAAAGTTAAGAAATAAAATAATTTGTACGACAAACATTATTTTATTTCACTTAAAGCCACTTAAAATCCACTTAAAGCTTCTTAAGCTGAGTTGATGCGGATAGGGTGCTATCCAAAAAAATATCCTACCCTCTTGGTAGTATATTTGTGAGTGGGTTCCGCACGAGCCCCACCTTTTCTTTTCCGCTAAGTAACTCTCCCGCGAAAACCCGTCATTATGAAAGTCAACTGACACGTTTTCTTAAATTCTTATCACACCAATTAATTGGGCGGTTTTATTCGTTGATATAATTCTATGAATTAATTGGTCGTTTTTTAACTTATCTCTTTTTTCGTTTGTTGGCATGTTAATAAAATAAGACCATCAATTTTCTTCTTAAGTGTTGTTCGTTGAGAGGATTTGACAGAAACCTCATGTTCTTCATCCTCCTTCGCGAAGAATGCGAAGAACGCGAAGAACGCCGGCCTTCGACGATGGGTGACAAAGAACGCCGAGCCCTCGGAGATTGACGACACGACGCCATGTACCGCAACGCCGGAGATTCTTCTTCCGCGACGTTCTTCCGCGACAATCCAACCCCCACGAAAACCTTCGATCGACAACGACAAGGTAGGGGGTTGCACTCCTTTTAAATTCGTTGTGGATTATAACAACAATATGGATTTAATTATTATTAAATAAATCTATATGTTTTTTATCCTCGAAGTTCGTCGACGCGACACCAAGTTCTGCGACAACGCGACGCTCTTCCGCGACGACGCGACGCCCTTTCGTGACGCGACGATCACCTCCTTCGGCGACGATCAATTCCTCGAAGAACGCGTGCTCGGAGACTACAACGAGGTAGGGATTTTTATTTGAGAACAATCTTTAATTCCCGTGATTATTTCTTTTAAAAAAAAGAACCCAGATCAAGTTCAATTTTAATTCTATTAAAATTGTGCCTTGCTTGTTATTCATGTTTTGAATATTTTATTCCCGATTGTTATCACCTAACGCGGAGGGTGCGGGCCAAACAAACACGACCTGACAACCCTCCGCAGTTATTCGTTGATGTGCGGATTGGCGGGCGACGAAAAAAAATGCCGCATAGGTGATTTGTTATTTCCGCCGTGAAGTACGGGACCCGGGAGGAGCTACGGCGCAGACGCAAACGAAATCGGACCACCGGAGCAACTCCAGTGGCCCGCGGAACCCACCGGCAGTGCCCCGGCGCGACGCCAGATAGGGCCGTCGCGGGTGAAGCCGCTGCGGCGGCGGCCAGCGGACCCGCGGCCGCGCGGGTCCGGCACACACGGGACGCGGCTTTGCCGCGTCCGCTCATCCAGCGCAGCCCCACGCGGGGCCGCCACACCTTCATCTCGCGTGGCCAGCGCCCCGCGGCTCCCTCGCTCGGCGGCTCGGCTGAGCCGAGCCGGGCCGGCCAAATCGGCCGAGTCGCGCCCTGGCTAGGCCGGGCCGCGCCGACCCAGTGGGGTTGGGTCGGGTCGGTTCGGGCCCAGACCCCCCGTCTTTGGTCCTTTTTTGGTCTTTTGCCTGTAACATGAGCTATAGGCCTCCGAACGACGCGCCGTCAGCAGTGATGCGATCCTTGGATCGAGACGGTCATTTCGGTATATCACACTCAAGGATTCGGAATACTTTTGGTTCGGCCGGGTTGGTTCATACATGAAACCAACCGGGCCCTCGGAGCGGAAACGCTCATATCTTGAGCATCGAATGTCCGATCGACATGCCGTCAAATTTGTTGAATTCCTCTATGTGAGACGAATCTTTTCGTATACTCCGCCTGAGGATTTGATGCAGGTGGAGTACGGTCGGGTTGGTTTTTCCTTAAAAACCAATCGGGCCCCTGGGACGAAAAAGCCAATATCTCTCAGACTGGGCGTCCGATTGACGTGCCGTCTGCGAAGTTGAGTTTCTATTGGAGATACAAGAATTTTTGGATACATCAACTCTATACTAGGTGTCAGTTGATGTATCAGCCTCTCGGATCGTGGAGCGGACCCTCCCGGACGAGCTTTCTGTGTGCGGGAACCCTAGAGTTGGCTGCGACTGCTACTGTGACGACGACGACTGTGCAGAGATCCTCATTGGATTCAACGGCGACAACTACAGCACTCAGCGATCCTTTGTGGGTCAGTGCTACCGATCATGTGTGGGTCTGATCCTGTGTGGGTCAGTGCTCATCGGTCATGTGTGGGCCAGCGCCTAAAGGTCCTGTGTGGGCCTGATCCTTAGTGGGTCTTTGCGGGGGTTAGTTACCTATCGATCCTTTGTGGGTCAGAATCTTTGTGGGTCATTGCGGGGGTTAGTACCTATCGATCCATTATGGGTCCGACGACTTAGATGGATCAGTGATCATCTCTATCGTCATTCGAAAAAGTATACATGTGTGAGCTGAAACTCTGTTTTACATTCCTTTGTGGATTGTGTTATGCTATCCTGTGTGGATTTACGTTTTACTTTCATTTGTGGATTTTGTTTAGCTGTCCTGTGTGGATTTACGTTTTACATTCCTTTGTTGATTGTGTTGAGCTATCCTATCTGGATTTCACATTTTTCTTTCCTGTGTGGAATGGGTTGTACTTGAGCTCATATGTTGGAGCCAAGCGAGAATTGATGACTTAGGTATATGCATGGGAATATACCTAAGCCATGTCGGATGGTACTTCGTGATTGTATCTTTCCTTTGTGAATTATCCTTTGTGGATTCTGGGAGACCTTCTGGGGTCTCGGGGTCCCTATTGAGTATCTTATACTCACCCCTGCACGGGTTATGCCCGCACTACGTTGTGTTGGATGCAGACGAAGGACATCGCTGATCGTGGTGGAGGCTTGCGGAGCAGGACGATATCTGAGGGTGGACCACTGGGTGGGACGTACTCGGAGCGGTCGGCTGGACCCGAGGAGCAGTGGAGGCAATTTGTACCCACCATTAAGGAGGGACTCCCAGTGGATAGCTCGACGTTGCGGCTTTACTTTTCAGTTTCTGTTTTCCCCTTTCAGTTGTACTTTACAGCTGGGCTTGTATTTCCGGCCCCCTTTACTTTTCCGCACTTACTGTTGTACCAGCTTTTACTTAGTGATTACTTTTTTTTCTGCTTGCTTACTCAGTGGTTCTTGTTTACTTTACAAAGGCAATGCCTTCCCTTACCGGGATTTATGTCTTGGTGCTAGTTGCCAGCCCCTGGCCTATGGAAGGCGGGCTTGGGGTAGTCACGACACGGGCCCTGAGGACAGGTTGTGACAAATTGGTATCAGAGGAGTTAGGTTCTACCGCAGACTCTGATATTTTCTATGTGAAACAATAGTTTTAAGCGTATTGAGTGTGGTTATTAGTCCAGGGAGCCCAGTGTTGGTGCGGTAGCCGACGTATCCGTACACCAGGACCCTGACTTCTGATTTCCGACTTAATGCACGAAAACATTGATTGCATGTGCGTTTCAAGTTTTCTTTGTGATTACTTTATGTCCATTCACCAGGTATTCTGTTTTGACCATGGCGCACCTGTTTCCTTTTCAGGATGGCCCCATGATGGCAACCAAGTAGGGTTCCGAGAGTCGTACGTGACGACAGCCCGCCGAGCGACGAGGCCTCGGTACAAGGTCCTTTGACGGGGGAGGCACCGGCGGTACCTCTACCCACCGAGCCACCGATTCTTCCACCACCAGCCGCTGACGATGCACGTCTCCTCAGTGCACTGCAGGAGTTCCAGCGCCAGCGACCGCCTAGGTTCAGCGGGGAGACGGACCCCCAGATAGCCGAGGAATGGCTGGAGGTAGTGGTACCAGTTTTCAGACTAGTGAGGAAACCAACATACCTCATGGTGATCCTCGCAGCGAGCCTACTGCACGCAGCAGTAGGACGATGGTGGAGCTTGATGCTCCAGGTGCACGATTCGGCATCTCTCCTCTGGACAAACTTTGAGGGCCTCTTCCACTCAGAGTTCGTCCCGGCCACCCTCCGTGTGGTGCGCATCTAGGAGCTTCTTCATCTGCGGCAGGGCAGCTTGGCGGTCGCCCAGAACTCGATGAGATTCACCGATATCTCGTGCTACTCAACTGACATGGTACAAGACCCATTCTTCCAGGACCGGACCTTTGAGCAGGGATTGAGACACGAGATCAGGGCATCGTTGATCTCCCTCAGCATTCCGACTCATGCAGGAGTACTAGAGAGAGCCCTTTTGATCGAGAGCTTTCTTGCTGAGACTTCTCTAGCGGCGAGACCTACTGCGGGGCGGCACGTAGCAGAGTCTTCCGCAGTAGGCAGTCGATGGATGACTCATGGGTCCAGGCAGACCAGAAACTCACGTAGACGGCCTCAGGACACTGGATCAGTCGTGCGGGGCACACAGCACGGAGCCAGTTTTTTGAGATGCAGGCAGTGCTACACATGCGGCGGACAGGGTCACATGGCTCATGAGTGCCCGACCCACCTTGCCGAGGAGCAGCAGACAGTTGAGTGGCCACCAAGGTAGAGTCAGAGGGTCAATCGTGGCGGTCCGCAGGGAGAAGGTGGACGAGGCAGAGGAGCAGGCTGAGCAGTAGGTGGTGGGCGACACTTTGAGCCTCTACCACCACCACCACCATGAGGTCCACCCCGACCATAGGGAGCTGGCGGGCAAAGCCAGACACAACTCCAGGCAGCGGAGGCCTACGACCACAGCGTGCCCGAGATGATTCGAGGTACGATCTGTGTCTATTACACCCTCGCTGCAGTTCTTATAGACAAAGGAGCGAGTCACTCTTTCATAGAAGCTTCCCTTGTTCGGAGCTCGGAGATTCCGACAGAGCCGTTGGCTTGATCCTTATGGCTATAGACTCCTACGGGAGTAGACTCGATGGTTACACACTGGTGTCGACAGTGTGAGCTTACTCTGGGAGGTGAGAGCTTCAGCTGGGATCTTCTTGTAGCGGCGTCGAGGCCTTATGACGTCATCTTGGGCATGGATTGGTTATCTACAGTCCATGCACAGATTGACTATATTAGGCACATGGTGCGATGTGTATGCACCGACGGGAGCGGGTTCACCTTCACCGGCGAGAAGGGAGCCTTCGCAGCACATGATGGACTTCTGCAGAGGAAAGTACATCCCATCACTAATCAGTTGTCTAGCCTCATCCTAGGAGTTGTTGACGTGCAGAGTCCTAGTTTTCCTGTAGTGGTGGATCAGTATGAGGATGTTTTCCCCGACGACGTCCCAGGGCTACCTCCTCGCAGAGCGGTAGTCTTTTTTATTGACCTGTACCCCAAGAAATCCCCGATATCGACTCTAGCATATCGGATTGACCCCGCTGAGCTTCGAGAGCTACGGGTACAGTTTGAGGACTTGCAGGGCAAGGGATTCATCTGACCCAGTGTTTCACCCTGGGCTTCCCCGATATTGTTCGCCAAGAAGGCAAACGGGATCTTGCGACTGTGTGTCGACTATCATCGCCTGAACCAGGTGACAGTGAGGAACAAGTATCCACTACCGAGGATTGATGACCTCTTCGATCAGCTCAAGGGAGAAAAGTGGTTCTTGAAGATAGACCTCAGGTCAGGCTATCATCAGCTCAGAGTTTGAGACGAGGACGTGCAGAAGACAACCTTTAGATGTCGGTATGGCCCCTATGAGTTCTTGGTTATGCCCTTCAATGTAACCAATGCTCCAGTAGTTTTCATGGGCCTCATGAACAGGATCTTTCAGCCATTCCTCGATCGATTTTCCGTGGTCTTCATCGACGACATTTTGATATACTCGATGACTAAGGAGAAGCACGCCTATCACATACGGGTTGTACTAGACACACCCCAAGAGCACCAGCTTTATGGAAATCTCTCGAAGTGTCAGTTCAGGATACGTGAGGTCCACTTCTTGGGGAACGTCATCTCTGAGGCGGGATTTGCAATGGATCTTGTGAAGATCGAGGCATTGCTAGCTTGGGAGCCACCCAGGAGTGTGACAGAGGTGAGGAGTTTCTTGGGACTAGCTGGATACTACCGGATATTCGTGCCAGACATCTCCAGAGTTGCGGAACAAATCTCAGCTTTGATGAAGAAGGGGAAACCCTTTGTGTGGTCAGAAAGATGTCAGCAGAGCTTCCAGAAGCTGAGACAAAGATTGACCAGTGCACCTATCTTGACGTTGTCTGAGGATGGAGTAGGGTACGTAGTCTACTGCGATGCATCAGGGACCGGACTCGGATGTGTCTTGATGAAGGAGCGGGTAGTGAAAACCTATGGATCACGTCAGTTGAGGCTGCATGAGCAGAACTATGATACCCATGACCTGGAGTTTGCAGTAGTGGTCTTCGCTCTGAAGACATGGAGACACTACCTGATGGGCGAGTGCTTTACAATATTTTCTGACCACCAGAGTCTCAGGTACATCTTATCGTAGAAGGACCTGGAACTGAGACAGCGTCGATGGATCGAGTTCCTCAAGGACTATGACTTTGAGATAGTCTATATTCCTGTGAAGTGGAACGTGGTAGCCGATTCTCTCAGCAGGAGGAAGGGCATTCAGCTACTTGAGGTGGAGACAGAGTAGCTATCCTTTTTGCAGATATCCATCGTGGATAGAGATGGAGCAGCCGTCCTCCAGTCTCTCACAGTCACCCCCCCCACTACTGCAGCGGGTCAGAGAGGCACAACGTGGGGATGTTGACTGTGAGACGTGGCGTGCACAGATATCCTCAGGATAGGCACCTGATGGCATCTCCTTTGGAGCAGAGCATGACATCCTTTTCAGAAGATGTACCTTGGTACCAATTGCTTTACGAGAAGAGGTGATGAGAGAGTTTCACACTTCTCCATTGGTAGTACATCATGGAGTGGCGAAGATGTACCAGGACCTCAGACGACATAACTGGTGTCCATGCATGAAGAAGGTTGTGGCCGAGTTTGTTTCTCGATGCCTCACCTGCCAGTAGGTGAGGGCAGAGCATTAGGTACCAGCAGGCTTGGTACAACCCTTGGAGGTCCCGGAGTGGAAGTGGGAAGGCATATATATGGAATTCGTGACTAGAAATCCACGCACTTCCAGAGGTCACGACTCCATCTGGGTGATTGTCGACCGACTCACCAAGTCGGATCACTTCTTACCCATCATTGAGCAGGGCTCAGTGGAGAGCTTGGGGCGTATCTACGTTCAAGATATTGTACGGCTTCACGGTGTGCCATCATCTATCGTCTCCGATCGATATGCTCGATTTACTTCTTGGATTTGGAAGGGGTTGCAAGAGGCATTCGGGACGTAGCTACGTCTGAGCACCGCCTTTCACCCTCAGACGGATGGTCAGACCAAGAGGACCATTCAGACTCTCGAGGACATTCTCCGCGCAAGTGTCCTCGACTTTGGTCACAGCTGGGAGGACCACCAACCCTTGGTGGAGTTTTCATACAACAACAGCTACCACTCCACCATCAGGATGGAACCATACGAGGCGTTGTACGACAGACCTTGCAGATCTCCTTTGTGCTAGACAAATCCTGGGGAGTCAGTACTTGTGGGACCAGAGATGGTCCGGGCCATGACAGATAAGGTCCAGGTCATCCAGGAGCGGCTGAGGATAGCTCAGAGCCGGTAAAAGTCTTATGCTGACAGGAGGCGAAGGCCACTAGAGTTCGAGGATGGTGACCACGTCTTCTTTCGTGTCTCACCTCGATGTAGATTACGAAGATTTGGCCGAGGCAGCAAGTTGTCTCCATGCTTCATCGGACCATTCCAGGTCCTCAGAAGGATTGGTGAGATGGCTTATCGCCTGGATCTACCACCTCAGTTGCACCGGGTGCACGACGTCTTTCACATATCTCAGCTGAGGAGAGACGTGCACGACCCGACACACATCATTGACCATGAGGAGCTAGATGTGGATGATGGGGCGACTTTTGAGGAGCTCTCGGTGGAGATAGAGGATCAAAAGGAGCGGGTGCTACGTGGACGATCGATACCTCTTGTGCGCATCAGATGGCAGCACGGAAACCTCCAAGAGAGCACTTGGGAGCGGGAGGCTCAGATGTGTGCTCAGTACCCACATTTGTTTCCCTAGTTTATGATCTATCTTTCTGGGGACGTAATGACCATAGCTGAGAGTGACGTAAGGACCCGTAAATTTCAAGTAAATTCTTTTCTTAATTTTCTTTGGAATTTTACAAAAATGTAGTTTCTGATGGCACCTGATTCCGAGTCCCTGTGTGCCCGGAATCATTTTCCGAAGTTTGGCTCAGGTACGTTCAGTGAACATACGAGCGGGTTTTTCTAACTTTTGAACCGGTGCTCAGAATCGAATTCTAAGGGCACCGATGGAATCGCATCACCGATATTTTTTTAGAAACGACTCTTCCGGAGTTGAGTTTGCTCGGGTGTGGTTTTTAATTTTTGGGCTTAAAGTTAAGAAATAAAATAATTTGTACAACAAACTTTATTTTATTTCACTTAAAGCCACTTGAAAGCCACTTAAAGCTGCTTAAGATGAGTTGATGCATATAGGGTGCTATCCAAAAAAATATCCTACCCTCCTGGAAGGATATTTGTGAGTGGGGCCTGCACAAGCCCCACCGTTTCTTTTCTGCTAAGTAACGCCCTCTCGAAAACCCGTCATTATGAAAGTCAACTAACGCGTTTTCTTAAATTCTTATCGCACCAATTAATTGTGTTGTTTTATTCGTTGAAATAATTATATGAATTAATGGGTCGTTATTTAACTTATCTCTTTTTTCGTTTGTTGGCATGTTAATAAAATAAGACCAACACTTTTCTTCTTATGTGTTGTTCATTGAGAGGATTTGACAGAAACCTCATGTTCTTCATCCTCCTTTGCGAAGAATGCGAAGAACGCCGGCTTTTGTCGAAGGGTGACGAAGAACGCCGAGCCCTCGGAGATTGACGACGCGACGCCAAGTAACGCGACGCCGGTGATTCTTCTTCTGCGATGTTCTTCCGCGACAATCCAACCTCGCGACAACCTTCGATCAACAACGACAAGGTAGTGGGTTGCGCTCCTTTTAAATTCATTGTGGATTATAACAACAATATGGATTTAATTATTATTAAATAAATATATATGTTTTTGATCCTTGGAGTTCGTCGACGCGACGCCAAGTTCCGCGACGACGCGACACTCTTCCTCGACGACGCGACGCCCTTTCGCGACGCGACGATCACCTCCTTCCGCGACGATCAATTCCGCGATGAATGCGTGCTCGACGACTACGGCGAGGTATGTATTTTTATTTGAGAACAATCTTTATTTCCCATGATTTTTTATTTAAAAACAATAAACCCGGATCAAGTTCAATTTTAATTCTATTAAAATTATGCCTTGCTTGTTATTTATGTTTTGAATATTTTATTCCCAATTTTTATCACCTAACTTGGAGGGTGCGGGCCAAACAAACACGACCCGACAACACTCTGATGTTCTTCGTTGATGTGCGAATTGGCGGGAAATGACAAAACATGCCGCAGAGGTGATTCGTTGTTTCCTCCATGAAGTACGAGACCCGGGAGGAGCTACGGCACATACGGAAACAAAATCAGACCACTAGAGCAAATTGGGTGGCGCGCGGAACCCACCGGCGGCGCGGGTCGCCGGCGCGGCAGTGCCAGCGGCCGGAGGCAGCGGCGCCCCGGCGCGCCGCCAGACAGGGCTGCCGCGGCTAAAGCCTCGGCGGCGGCAGCCAGCGGACATGCGTCCGCTGATCCAGCGCGGTCCGACGTGGGGCGGCGGCCCCTTCATCCCGCGGGGGCAGCGCCCCGCGGCTCCCACGATCGGCCGCTCGGCCGAGCCGAGTCGGGCCGGCCTGACCGGCCGGGTCGCGCCCTGGCCGGGCCGGGCCGCGCCGAACCGACTCGGACCCGGAATCGGGTCGGGTCGACCCAGTTCGGACCGACCCAGGGGGTCGGTCCGTGTCGGCCCGGGCCCAGACCCCCCGTCTTCGGACCGTTTTGGTCTTTTGCCCGTAACTTGAGCTATGGGCCTCCGAACGACACGCCGTCAGCGGAGATGTGATCCTTGGATCGAGACGGTCGTTTTGGTTTATCACACTCAAGGTTTCAGAATACTTTGGGTTCGGCCAGGTTGGTTCGTACACGAAACCAACCGGGCCCTCGGAGCTGAAACGCTCATATCTTGAGCTTCGGACGTCCGATCGACGTGCCGTCGACTTCGTTGAATTCCTCTAAGTGAGACGGATCTTTTGGCATACTCTGCCCGAGTTTGGGACGCTGGTGGATTACGGTCGGGTTGGTTTTTCCTTAAAAACCAACTGGGCCCCTCGGACGAAAAAGCCTATATCTCTCATACTGGGCGTCCGATTGACGCGCCGTCTGCGACGTTGAGTTCCTGTTGGCGATACGGAACTTTTGGATACATCAACTCTGGACTAGGTGTCAGTTGATGTATCAGCCTCTCGGCTCGTGGAGTGGACCCTCCTAGATGAGCTTTCTGTGTGCGGGAACCCTAGAGCTGGCTGCGACTGCTACTGTGGCGACGACGACTGTGCAGAGATCCTCAGTGGATTCGAAGTCGACGACTATAGCACTCAGCGATCCTTTGCGGGTCTGTGCTACCGATCATGTGTGGGTCCGATCCTGTGTGGGTCAGCGCTCAGTAGTCCTGTGTGGGCCAGCGCCTACAGGTCCTGTGTGGGCCCGATCCGGTGTGGGTATTTGTGGTGGTTAGTTAGCTATCGATCCTTTGTGGGTCAGATCCTTTGTGGGTCATTGCGGGGGTTAGTGCCTATCTATCCTTTGTGGTTCCGACGATTTAGATGGATCAGTGATCATATTTATCGTCATTCGAAGAAGTATACCTGTGTGATCTGAAACTCTGTTTTACATTCCTTTGTGGATTGTGTTGTGGTATCCTGTGTGGATTTATGTTTTAATTTCCTTTGTGGATTGTGTTGTGCTATCCTGTGTGGATTTACGTTTTACATTCCTTTGTAGATTTTTTTGAGCTATCCTGTGTGGATTTCACGTTTTGCTTTCCTATGTGGAATGAGTTGTACTTGAGCTCAGATGTTGGAGTCGAGCGAGAATTGATGACTTAGGTATATGCATGGGCATATACCTAAGCCGTGTCGGATGTTACTTCGTGATTGTATCTTTACATAGTGGATTATCCTTTGTGGATTCTAGGAGACCTTCGGGGGTCTCGGGGTCCCTACTGAGTAGCTTATACTTACCCCTGCACGGGCTATGCCCGCACTACGTTGTGTTGGTTGCAAACGACGAACAACGCTGATCGTGGTGGAGGCATGCGGAGCAGGACGGTATCTGGAGGTGGACCACTGGGTGGGACGTCCTCGGAGCGGTTGGCTGGACCCGAGGATCAGTGGAGGCTATCTGTACCCACCCTTCAGGTGGGACTCCCAGTGGACAGCTCGACGTTGCGGCTTTACTTTTCAGTTGTTTTTTCCCTTTTCAGTTGTACTTTATAGTTGGGCTTGTATTTCCGGCCCCCTTTACTTTTCTGCACTTACTGTTGTACCAACTATTACTTAGTGTTTACTTTTTTTCCCACTTGCTTACTCAGTGGTGCTTGTTTAATTTACAATGGCAATGCCTTCCCTTACCGGGATTTACGCCTTGGTGGTAGTCGCCAGCCCCTGGCCCATGGAAGGTGAGCTTGGGGTAGTCACGACACGGGCCCCAAGGACGGGTCGTGACATATATTGATGACAATACCCCATCCCAAAAGGTCCTAATTCCTTACCAGTCCTATTATACATTCCACCATCCAATTATACTAAAATATAGGAAAACAATGTTGGGTCATACCCTATTAATTTCCTTGTGAAATAATTTAAGATAATCATGGGTATCTATGTGACATGAAGGCCCATGTAGGTTGTCCATAAAACTCATTATGCCATAACCAATTGAGCCCATAAAATATCCATTCAGATAAGAATTGTATGAATACGTAATGGATATATAATTTATATAATATATTTAATATATTTAAAACCATAAAAATAACCCCCATATCTCAATGCTCCATAGTGACACTCGATAATATAGTATACCATTTCGGTCTCTTGGTTTGTTAACCAGATCGATTATAACATCTTCAACCAATTCATATGTAACACCATGAGTGTTTTTGAAATATTTATTTCAAATGATTTTTATCATTTAAATATTTTTTTCTAAAAAAACAATAAATTTTTGCCTCATTACATGCAATAATAATTTTATCATTTATTACGCACAACATTATGTTTAGCTTCTATTACAACCATTGTGTAATTTACATGAAACACCAAGATTAAGTAAACCAAAAAATGATATTATATAAAATATGTCCATTATATCATAGTAATTAAATATGTGGGTATGAATAGTAATAACTACATTATGAAATAAACATAAAAATTTTCTACCCAATATAAATTTATTAGTAAATATTATGAAAATGTTTTAGTAAAGTAATTATATTCATAAAAAATGAGTATTCCTCAAAAATAATTTGTCTCGATTTTTACGAGAAATTAATATAATAATTTTATAGAAATTTTAGAAAAACTAATTTATAAAATTAAAATAATTTTTTGAATCATCATATAAAAATGAACTTAATGGGATTTTTTTTATTTTATGAGAAACAATGATTTTTCACTAAATGGTGAAAAATATTGATTTTTATTAAACTACAATTTCATTTCAATAAAATAAATTATTTAAATTCCCATTTTATTTAAAATTAAAAAAATTATTTATGTAAAAAATCAACCCACTTGATTATATTATAAACACATTTATATTTTATATTAGTATAACATTATTTTTGGGGTTAAAATTGGAATTTTAAAAAAAGATATTTGAATGTGTATAATGTTTATTGATTATAATTAATTAAAATAAAACCTTATAGTGAAATTTTTAAATGAATTTTTTGATATGATAGATCAATAAATTTTAATTTTGATATATATATATATATATATATTATTATAAGAAATAGATTGAATATGGAAACACCTTCTTTTTGATTAGAATACACATCTTGGAAATCCACTTTTTCACTTTGTCCATATATATATTTTTAAAAATTAATTTTTTAAAAATTTTGAAAATAAATATCAAATAATGAAAATTAATTTTTTATACCATATTATCAAAAATATATTCTTCTAATTTTTATTATTATTTTGATAAGTTCAATTTTTTAATGATTAGTGGCCAAGAGTGAATTTTAATTGAAAACTCCATTTTTAGATTATATTTTCTATAAAAATAATTTATAATTTAAATTTGTTTTAAAGAATAATTATTTCAATTATATATCAATTAATCAAATTTATGTCATATTAATCAATTTCAAATTGAATATATATATATATAAGCATTGTAAAACTTTGAAAATTTTCTCTTTAAAACAATACATTCTAATCAAAATTATGTGATTAATTTTGAATTAAAAATTTCCACTTATTTGAATTTAATTTCAAAATATGGATTGCATATTTTTAATTAGATTTATCAATATTATATAATATGTTCAAAATAATTTCTTTACAAAATCAATAGTAAAAATTATTTACATCAGCTAATGTTAAAATGGATTTACAATGTGTTAAAATAAAAAGAAAAATGGATAAAATGACATATTAACAAATATAAAATCTATTTGACAACAATATTGAAACATTATGATGACTAAGGTTCTAATATTGCATATATTTTACGCTTCTGGAATGTGAAAAATGATTGGAAAAAATTATCATGCAAAAAATTATAAGTGCTCCAGTAACCTCAATTATAAATCCCCACTTCAAGTCCACACTTTTTAACAAATAAATAAAATATTCTGAAAATAAATTCCCAAATAACACCCCAAATATTAAATTATCATTATAGATGCCTCGTTTTTGACATAAATCCAACCTTGGATATATTTTGGAACAAACTTTGGGAGAGTGCCTAAAAAATAGGTAACATTCATCAACGAGCATTTTGGTATTTAATTTTATTTCACCTTCATCAATTATTATTATAATTGGATGATATAAAATAATCACTATTATACATATACTGAGATTTTATAATGTTATTGGAAATACCTACTATGTTTTCCACTTCCATTAAATGGGTTACGAAATTATCATTCTTCTGTATTATGAACTATCGACTTGTTAACAAATGTCATTCATTTCCCCATTACCACCACTAAATGCCGGAAAAAATATTGGATTTAATTTTTATATATGGTTTTTAATATTATTATACTTCTTCAATTGTTATATCAAACATATATTCATACTTGCCATTTATTGGAATATGATAATATCCCTCGTGTGTGTGGTGGATAATTGCCTTGAAATGCGATATGACATGTTCACACTGACATTTAAGGTAGAAGAGATATTTTTAATTAAAATATGTTAAATATATGACATAAAAAATATTATATAATTATAATATATCATTTACCCTTGTTTATTTTCCTCAAATAATAAATTGGAAATAATGTTCATTTGTATGTATGACCTACAAAATCAAGACGTAATATATTTCTTAATCTATCACAAAATACTATGGATTACACTAAATATATATATGAAATATATATAATAATTATATCATGATTAATTATTTTTACATTATTAAACAATTACTAGATTAAGAGGAACAAAAATAACAAATCAAAAGTTACACAAATAACAAAGCAGTTATTATTGTAATGTGACTTTAACAAGGAATTGATAATAAATGAGTAATAAATGGTAAAACTTAACTCATATATGTTTTGGTATGAAATATTATGTTTATTAAAAAATATTTATAATAATATTAAATTTATTTTATTGTATGTATAAATGTGTTTTATGGAATTTGAGACGTACAGTAATAGATTTCATGTCACTCATTTATTTCTAGGAGACACAAGAAAAATCATAATTCATTTTTTTATTTTATTGGTGTATATACTAAATGTATGACAAATTATATAATTAATATAAAATGATTCATATTATTTGAATTGTTATTTGATGAAATTGTATTGAGTCCTATGATTAAAATGATTACTAAAAGGTTAATTGATTAATGTCCCACTTTTTACATCAATAAAACACATGTCATATTCACCCCTATTTATTTTATGTGGTTTATAACCTTCCCAGGAATTTATATTATGAAAATTATCCTGTTAACTATTTGGGATTACATTTATATTTTAGTATATATCAATCATGGGTTTTACTATTCCATTGTTAGATAGTCGGTAAAGGGTTTTTATATCAATTTTCATTCTTTGAGACACACATTATGTTATTTACCAATATTATTTTATTATGTGTATATACAACCACATTGGAATGCAATTTCACTAATTTATTTTTCCTAATGATAGTTTATATTAAATTTTATATTATTTTGCCATAGGGATTATGATTTAATTTTACCCAATTGGTAATGATTTTATGTTATAATCCCACTATTTAACTATATTGTTTATCATTAGGTTCCTAATGATAATATCTTATGAAAAATATCTCAATAAACTCATTAATTTTAATATAATTTAGTTACTAACTATATATTAATGTAATGTTATATTTTTTTCCCACATGTTTTCAATTAATATAATTTAGAAAATGTTTTTAATAAAATATGAACTTATTTGTCTCTTTGGTATGGAATATTTTTCCAACCAAAACAATGTTTTCTAAAAAAATTAAAAAATTATATAATATTACAAAAAATATTTCTTAAATAAATTTTATGAAAAATGACCTATTTAAGAAAAATTAAAGGACTATTCATATAATTTTCTAAACAATTCCCATTTTTATTTTATCATAAATATAAATGGAATATTTTTTATAACGTGTACGACATGTACAAAATTTTCTACTGACATGATGCAAAAATGTATTAAATATTCCATAATAATATTTCGATATTGTTTTCAAATTAAATTATTTTCATAAATTAGTATTTAAAAAAATTCAAATATTTTTTCTTTAAGAAATATTATAACTGTTTTTTAAATTTTCATTCATATGTTTTCAAGTTTATTTTAAATGAATAGGATTTACATAATATTTTATTTTAGTTTACATGTAAAAATAATAATTTTCAATGAAAGGTTGTTATCTTCAATAGACATTACAAGTGATATCTCATTCAAAATAATTATATATATAATATGAAATACTTTTTGGTTACTTATTCATTGTTAGGTGTATTATCCAATTATAACATTATTTTTCCTTTTGTGAATAGTTTAAATTTATAATGAATTAATGTTTATGAACTTTCTTTCTCTTCCATAAGATATACAATGATGTAACCCTTATGTAACCCACTTATTTTCGGGGGTTATTTTATGATGGTATGAAGAAATAATTATAAAAGCAATTCCATTTCCACAATTTTTTATATGATTACATGTATATGAATCCCATTTAAATTGATGGGTTATGATATGATGAATTTTTTATGATCTTATGAATGAAAAAATGACTGATTTTTATTATGTTAAGGGATAGACCTATATCTCCCTCCAATGAATTGTGTAATAACAATTGTTCTAGGATCGCATAAGTTACATGGGTGGTTAGCCTAATCCTTAAAAGGAGGGTACATTTTTTGTAAGCCAAATATCAAAAAATAGCATACATGGGTGGTTAACCCTTTCCCAGAGTATGTACATGGATGGTTAGAATAAGCCAAACTTGTTATGAATCTCTTGGTGGGTATCCATAACATGATATTTCATATGATTATTTATAAGAGTCAAATATATGTCCAATGAAAATTTTATTCACTCGTGGATCATGTTCCTTGATTCCCTTATGATTCTTGACTTATGATCATCCAATATTTATTCAATTACTAATGATTATAATATATGTATGAATGTTTTGGTTTTCAAATGATTTTATTAATTTCTCATGACTTCTATATCATTTTATTGTTATGTATCCCCCATTCAATCCCTTAATGAGTATCTGATATCACCCTTTCTTATTTTTCCATTTCCACGATTATGAAGAATAATTTTAAGTGGGAATTCTAATGGGTGGATATTTATAAGATACATTGATGATCATTCTCCAAATTACATGATTGTGTGACTAGTCTTTAATAAAACAAATATATTATGGTCCTTAGGAGTGTGTATATATTATTTATTTAATATTCATCTAAAATATGTAATATCTATGTTTTATAAGCCTATGTCTTTATAGTTGGTATTAAAGGAATGGTTTAGTTATCATTTAGAAACTAGTGGGAAGAAATAGTAGAGATATAACTTGGGATATTAATAAAGATATGTCTCAAGGTGTCATTATGGATATGTTTAAGGATGTGATAATGTATATGAAAATGTCTTGGAATTTTGGAAAAAGATAGAGCATGTGGTTTACACGCTACTACAAAACAAGAATATAGCAGTGCTGACATTTATCAACACTAGAAAAATGCATGGATAAAGTTCATCATTATCAGTGCTCAAATAAGAACTAATAAAGGAATACAATTATCAATTATTTTTAGAACTGATAAATGTGAACCTTTACCATCACATTAATTTATCATTGTTAATGGAAACCATTATCAGCTCATTATTTTTAGTGATCACAATAGGCGCCCTTTATTGGTGCATTTTTAATGCTGATAAAATCATTCCATTAGAAGTAATTTTTTATCACTAATATTTTTATACAATAAAATGAAAAATTAATCAAATAAAAATAAAATGATTAAATTAAGAAATATAGGAAAAAATTTATTAATTAAATAATTTCTTATAAAAATGAATTAATTTAATATACATATATATATATTAATAAATCTTATATATTAAAATTATATATATATATATATAATGAATAAGAATACAATATATTAAATTTTAATTAAAAACATATTAATGTCTTATTCATTTTTATTGTAGTTTAATTTTTCAATTTAACTTATATAAAATTTCTTTTGTTGCATTTATTTTAAGTGTGTATATATATTTATATATTAATGAATTTGGATTGATAAATGAACAAAAAACTATATTTATAAAATATATAGAAACACATACAAAAAATAATTTTTTTATATATTCAAATTTTAGTATATTTTATAATATCATTATAACATGATAAATTTAATAAAAATAGTTTTACTAATCGATCTATATTATAATATTTTTTTCAAAAAATAAATTATGGTATTCATTTGTAATGTTTTTCATTTTTTATTATATTTTTATATTTGGTCATTTTCTATTATTTATATTTATATACTTTATAATATTTTTATGTATTTTCAATGTGTATTCATCCAATTAAATATATAAATATATATATGCATATTTGTTTAATAAATTATATTTTATTGATAAAACTTATACATTTTCTCAATATTTTTAGTGTATTGATTTTGTATTATCTAATTTCACTCATTTTTAAATGGTATGTATTTATGATTATTTATCCACTAATGATGTTAAAAATAAATTTTCAAATAAATATTTATAAACTAATATATCTATATGTTTATATTTACTATATTTATATGTATTGTAAATAAATATTTTTCATTTTTCAACTACATATATATATATATATAGAAATTTATATTTTTTATATTTTTAAATAATTATAAAATTATAATTAATTTATTATAATATCTATTAGATAATAATAATGTTAGATAAATAATTACAAAATTATAATAAATTTATTTAAATAAATGTAATATATAAATAAATTAATTTAAATACTAATAAAATTATAATAATCTTATTTAATTATTTTTAATTATAAAACATTCATCAGTGATCTTTTACCACTGACAAAGATCAATCTTTATTAGCTCTAAAAAAGAAATGTTAAAATATATATTTATCAGTGCTAAAATGTTAGGTGTGACAAATAAGCACTTAATAAGTGAATTTTTAGCACTGATAAAGCTCGAGATTATTTAAGACATATAAATGTAGCTTTACTAAAAGGTAAATTTTTCTAGGATTTTTTATAAGCGATGTTAAAAGGGTCACTGGCCTATTTAAGAAACATAAACAAGACTCAATCAATCAGGATTCTCAGGCTCTCACGAAACTCCTCTGAAGTTGGTGTGACTCCTCTTTATTCCCTTAGATTAATCAAGGCTATAATCAAATTTAATTTATCTTCCACAATTCCTATATCATTATCTAAAATTATGGGTTATGCAATTTTTGTTTTTGCACTATTATTAAATATGTTGAACCCAACATTGTTTCTTGTCGCTACAGAAATACAATGACTATGGTTCTATTTAATCATTATTCTAATTTCATGTGTACTTCAGTTACCATCCTATTTGTCCCTATATACACATATAGAAGGTTTATTCTCCTATCAACATTAACAAGGAGACCTCTCATCCCCTCATATTTTTCTCTACATTTAACAAATATATGGTTATAAAATCTATGTAGATTCTCAAATTGAAATAATCATATATAGTAGATTTTAGATTTTAATTGCATAATTATATGTTTTTTAAGGATTAAGAGATACCTAATTGTGGCTCTCATTTATGGGTGATGGACATATAAGGACTGATGTATGTTTAAAAATCATTAAAACATGTTTTTGGACTTTGGTTAATCCTTTTAATTATTAAACCATGGAATAGTTTATATAGTTTTTTAATTTTGATGAATAAATAGTTATTGAATTCAGAAAATATTGAATTAATTAGTAATGTTCTAAAAATTAATTTAGTGATTCATGTTGAAAGTGTTATGTTTTTTTAATTATTTCACGATTGTTAGTAAACAATATACACGGCTTACAATGAGTGATGGGGAATTAATTTTTTGAGAAAATAATGTTCACCAAATTTTTTTACAAATTTCCTAGAATGAATAGAATTGAGAAATAATTGTTTAAATGGAATTAGAAATACAAAACATCATATAAAAATTGTATTTCCAAAAAATATAAGTGAGTAATCCATGGTTGGATAGATTATAATGAAAAGTATGAGATGTTATTTGTTAATATATTTACTACTCAAAATAGAGAGATAAATGATTTTTATGATAAATAAAATTTTTATAAGCCATCTAAAATGGTGAATAACCTTAGAGTGAACAATCATTTACTAAAATATAATATTGATTATGTTGATCCTAATGTCATCTATGTATTGTAATTTTTTTATCCATACCCATAATGAACAAAATATATATATCATATTGGTCGATATCTTCGAATCATAAATTGATATTAAAGTGTATATCTAGTTTTATCAGAGGATATGACATATGAAAAACATTGAATTTTGTGGGGATTTAAATTATGATATTTTATGAATGAATTTGGATACTTCTCCAAAATGGTTTCTCATCAATTATAAATCATAAGAAGCATTATATATGGGTTGAATCATTTATTGAAACACTCGATGAATTAAGTACTCTGACATGATTAAATTTTCAATTACCATGAGATGGGGGTCAATGGTGATCGAAAACATTATTAAATGTTGATTCCCAATAAGGTGATATAATCCCTCTATTTTATTCATCAATTTCATTAATTCTATAGACAGCCATCTCATATTCTTTGATCATTGTTTATCACTAGGTAAAGGTGTTAGAACTCCTTCGATGATCATGGGTCCTTAAGAATATATCGGTGATAAAAGACTAGTGATATCTCCTTAAAGACTATTATACTTTTTGATGGGGATATCTATCTGAAATATAATATTTTACAACAAATAACATCATTATAATTTGAAAAGTATGGCATTCCTTGAGGTAATTATAATTATAATTGAGGATATGTTTCTGAATTTTCAATGACGGTATGATTCAATAGTCCATCTAGTATTTAATTTTAAAATATCTTAATAATAAATTTAGGATTTCACTAAATGGATTCATTTAGTTTATAAGAGAAAACAATTCAAGATCTATATTGTGCATAAGTTAAAAATTATTCGCTTTAATGTTATGTATTTTATTCGAGGGATCATATGGTGGATTATAAAAATATTGGAAATTGTATGGTGAGGAATACTTATGTAGACAGAAATAATGTCCAATGTAGGTGGGGTGATATTCATTACTCCAAGACTGTTATAGTAGATGTATTCCAATTCCATTGGAATTGAGGATACATTTTGAGTTATTCCATTAATGTAGGTTCCTAGGACACATTAATCCTTAGAAACTGGATTGAATTCCATATCTTAATGATGGATTGGACTCCCTATTTAAAACAAGCCTCCCTCCCATCATTATGGTTCAAAAGTTTATTGATTACATGCCTCGCGATCAGTGATTGGAGGATGACTAGTTTTAATGAGGGAATGAGTGTCCTCAATTCCATCATCGAGAGATGGAAGGAAATAAAAAACATGTGGATGGATTAAATGAAGTTAGTTAATGTTAGTTATTCTGTATTATTGACATATTATATGTCTATTAAAGAAATTAGAATTTTTTAGGAAAGATGCATTTCATTGCGTACTTTTAGTCATAATGTGTATTGCATACTTGTTAATAAAAAATTTTAAATGTTTGACTACTATTATAGAAAATGTCTTCTGAACATGATGATGTTGCCAATCCTGGGCAAGAACGGACTATTGATGATGAAACTACCTAATTATAAGGGGATGAAAAACATGTTGATGAAAAAAATGTGAAAAGAAAGAATGTTGAAACAACATAGTTAAGAATTATTGTATCAAAGTAAGAAGATAGGGTATACAATTTTAGGTTGGTTGGAACAAATATGGACATCCATTTGACCCCAATAGTCAAAATTCATTAGTTATATTTGGGTAATAATGAGGATGAATGTGTCAATTTATATTCACCCATAGCGTAGTATCCAAACAGTAATAAAGGTAATACTTAGGAAGGATATAATGGCAATGTCTCAATATACTTTCATTACATTAATGAAAAATTATATAATGAAACATTGATATATTTTTATTATTCATTGCCATGTTCTACAATTTTATAATATTTCCATATTAAATTTTTCCTTATTACAACTGGAAAACCCAATAGTGTCTTCTGGACCCTTTTGACGATGTTACATCATTTTAGTGTTGAGTGGAAAATAAAGTCCTACTCACCAATTAGATATCCACATGTTATAAAGTGGTAAACATGTACAATATTCAACAATATTCGCAATGAGAACATATTTTATGTGCATTGGAGATGATAATATAATATTTTGATATTATTTTTTCAACTTACCTGAATCAAATTTCATAATTTAAGAAACATAAAAAATGAGATAAAAATAAAGAACATGCATGAAAACCAGTGTACCCCAATCACATATAAAGAATGGGAAACTCTTCTTTAGAGAAGAAATTTGTATGTATGTTAATTCAATATTAAATTTTTAATTATGTCATATGAAACAACACATTATATTTGGATTATATAAAGATTGATGAATCAAAATCTCAAGCCACTTCTATCCCACATAATGGGATATAGAAGGAGGATCATGTAAATAATGATGGTATATTGTTAGACGAAAACACAAAATCGATATGGAAGGCATGTGTAAGTATGAAGTAATTGTAATTCCTTATGAATTATTACAATATTACATAAAAATAAACATATTCATTATTTTTCATATGGTTTATACAGAATAATCGGTAGCGGTCATACCAGAATAAAATAAAATTCTATTAGATTTGAAGAGGCTGGAACAATATGGTCATGTGAGAGGATTAGGTTTTTGAGTATCTCTCATAACATATTTTTATATAATAAACCACATGAAGATACATATAATATAATTATATTATTTTGACACAAATAGACTCAATAAAAGTTATTATTTTTTAATCTACATTGGCCTACCATTGTATAAGAAATGATCCTATTGAATCGGTGGTGGAGAAAATACCCAAACATGAATGAAATTATCCCACATTCATTGGGGATGTTAATTTCCCACAACTGCATACCTTACTCAATGCAATAGATTTTTTCATTACTCTTTCCCCTAAATGTAAATTAAATAACTTCCTAAAACATTATATTAAAAAATTCTACAAGGTCCATTAAAATGTTATTTTTATCTATTAACGCCCTCAAACTACCATGTTGTGATGGGTACAATGTATAACATCCCTTGAGAATAGATACATAATCAACCCCACCCAAAAATTCACTTGAGAGTGGGGATTGATGTAAGTAATGAGATAAATTCTGAGTTTCACGTTAAACATGATGGTTTGAATATTTCAATAGAAGAAGATACTATTTTAGATTTCATATCATGACCATCTAATCTTACAGAGATAAAATAAGTATGTCTTTAATAAATACTTTCCTAAGAAAAACATATAGTTATTGCTGATAAATGGTCTAAAGTCTGGTATGATGTTAGAGATGGATAAACAGTAGATAAATAAATGGTCAAATCAAGAAAATATAGTTAATTAAACATGAAAACAAAATGTTCTTTTGAGATTACCTTCTATGCTTCATATTCAGATAAATATTTGTTATCATTATAACATCATGAGGATATCTCCTTTAAGGATAAAACAATTTATTAAGGTAAATATGAAGAATAAATATCTATATATTCCTTAACAGATAGAATTGGTCTCAAGACTCTAAATGAGATTTTCAATCATTAATGATTGGGCATCATAATTGTGAATAAATAAAAAGTTGTATTGTCATAATACGTCATTCCAAATAATGAGATAAATATTATTAATACTATAAATAACTATTTATATTTTGTACATGTTTTTCAATTAATACTATATAAATGGAAGACTGTGCAAAGCCCTATTTGGACTCATTAATCATTGTATTATTTCTATGCTAGAAATTTCATTTAATGGGGGAAAATTATCTAGGAAAATTAAGATTAATAAAAGTGTTTAATAAAATAGTATCAAATGTTAGATACTTATTTATCCATACACATCAATGTTAAAACTATATGATCTAATCACAGAAAATATATTTTTTATTTTTTATTACATAAATGTCTTTTTGATTCCCTCGATGATGATCGAAATTCACATAGGGCACTCAAATATTTATTTTTTGGATTCAATGTATGGTATTCCATCTATCTAACCACACATTATGATTATTGTAAATATTTATTATGATATAATTAGTATTTTATATACAGCAAATGAATTAAATGTTTGATCTCTTTTTTAATTTGAATTTTTTTATTATAGGGTGGTCGCTAAATATAGTCTAGATCATGTCATGAAGTCGACATCTAAATAGATAAATCCTATGGATTTTTAAAAATCAAATCAAATTAAGGAATATATATATAGATTTACCTTTGAAAACATTTCAAAACAAATTACTTGTGGTTGTTAATATTTATGAATTTTCCAAAACAATATAATGAGATATATTTTGGATATTATATTTGAAATTTTATGAGAGAAATAATAATGCATTATAAGACCAGCATCCCCCAATAGGTCATTTCCAAAGGTAATTACAATTTCATTAAATATATTTCATAATCACTTGTTTGTCTCTATTTTCTCAGTATAATCCAGATTTCTAATAAAAGAGGTACTCAAAAGAAGAAATCTATTTTTTTAGAATAGCAGGAAGTGATATTTTAGTCAAAATGTATTCAAACATGAAATATTGGTGATTATATTCATTATTTGTGATCTGTTAGGAGTTATTACATTCAAATGATATTTGGGGTCTTAAGAATTTCGGTTAGAATGGTTATATATTATTTTTATCACTTTCTAGCGGAGAAGAGTAATGGTGGAAATTAAGTTTCTTGATGCACTAACCAACAAACAATAAAATTGTTGGAAAATCATAGAGGATGAGGCAGAGGTGAAAACAGAGGTGGAGGCATTGGTGAAGGTGAATTCTGAGAATAATGTGGGGGATGCGGTATTGGCGAAGACTGATGTGAAGACTGAGGATGAGGAGGATAAGAAGAATAGGATTGAAAATAACAAAATTGTGGGGAATAAAGTAGAATATATATTATACCATGATTGTGTTTTATAAAAATTGTTTAAAAGTTCACACAATACATCTCATTTAATATATGATCCATTTTCAATCATTCCCGTTTAAAATGAAATTTTAGTAAAAAATACATGTGGTATTTTCAAAACATAGAAAACGAATTTGTATTGTTTTCTTACATTATAAATTTTATCCATAAATCATTTTTGACATGTATGGGTCACCCTCATCTCAATTTTACAGATGGTGTGATCGGTATGACTCCAAATGTATATTAATAGTTTAAAATTGGCATTTAAATACAAAAATATTTCACTCATTTAAAACTGAGGAAACATGCTCTTATTTTCATTATAATATGAAAAAATGATTCATAATTCAGTTATCACATTTATTAATTAGTATAATGTCAACATCACGCATGAATCCACATGTATGGATCAAAGTGTGTGTTTCTAGTTTCAAACATCATTTAAAAAATATGGGGCATACCCAAAACCAATGAAAAAAATTCTGATTGTTTAGATAAATTAGGAAAAGGATATGTCAGTCATTTGGGAAGGGTATAATTCATCCATGCATCAATATGATTCCCACTCTAACCGGTATGAATCAATGTACGTCTTTTCTTATTCAAAAATATCATTAATTTTATTAAAAAAAATGACAATCTCAAAACTGAGAAAACACATTTGGGTTATTATGGAACTTTAATAAAATGATATATACATCATTTGTCTCATTTTAAAATCACCCATAACACATTACAATTCCTAGTGTGACCGATATAACTCCAATTGTCAGTTTTAAGTTTAAGATTGAAATTTTAGTACCAAACATTTTCACTCACTAAAAACTAAGAAAACATAGTCAGATTGCCTTGATAATTTGGGAAAACGATTCATCATTAAATTGTGATGAGTATAAATTATTTTAATGTCAATCTAACACACGATTCCACCTACCTGACTCAATGTGTGCGTTTCTAGTTTAAAATTACATTTTATTAAGAAACACAAGTGGAATACTCAAAACTATGGAATCACATTCTGATTTGTTTGGTACTCTAGTACAATGAACAATGAGTCATTTGTGATATGTATCATTTAGATATGCCTCAATACCACAAACAGTGTGACAGGTATGACTCCAATAGCATATTTTTTATTCCAAATTGCCGTTAATTTTTTTAAGAAACTATTGATATACTCAAATCTGAGAAAATGCATTTAGTTTTATTGGTATTTTAGGACAACAATACATACGTCATTGGTGATGTATAAGGATCAGCCACACATCAATATAGCTTAAAATGTGACAGATATGACATTAAGTGTATCTTTTTCCAAAACTATCTTTAAATTTAATAAAAAAAACATACATGTTGTAAACTAAGCAACTACATTCCGATTATTTGGGTAAATTATGAAAAAAATATTTATGTGATTTTTGTTGTGTAGAATTAATAAAACCTCTCATTTAAACTCACAATGTAACATGTATAACTCTAGGTGATCATTTTTATTCAAAATTTACATTAATTGTTTTGTAAAAAAACAACTAACAAACTCGATAATTGTCTTTTATTTTCTTGTATTTATGTTGGAAATTTTATTTCATTTAAATTCAGTATTTTTATCATACATTGTTAATTTTTTTATATAGTTTATACTGATGTAGTGTGTTGTAGAAACAGGTTGAGTCAATTTGAGGATATGTAGTGTGATGTAGCATTACACTGTAGCTTTCATCTTCATCAGGGATACAAAATTGCTGATAAAATTTTCCTTTATTAGAAATTTTAATAGAGGTTATAAAAGATACCACTACCGGTGCTTATATTAGAACTGATAATGTATACCTTTATTAGTCTATTAAAAAACGCTGATAAATAATACATTTATTAACAAAAATAAAATAATTGATAACATTATGATTTATCAGTGCTTTTATTTACAATGATAAATATTCCCTTAATTAGTGTTTTTTAGTACTAATAAAAATCATGGACTTTTAACTATGTTAATGTAGTTAGTGATTTTCTATCACTGCTAATTTTTTATTCTAGAATTGTTAAAGGCATGTTTTGTAGTAGTGAAAATAACTTTCATCAATTTCTAGACACTACATGTAGATGTGGCTTTAGAACAGAGGTTATTAGGGGTAATTACAACCAAAATGGAACCTTGAACATGAATTGATCATCACCTAGTTCACAATAATCATCCTTTCATAACAACAAGTTTGGAACTAATTGGGAATATTCATTAAAAATACACTAACATATTATGAACCATCACGATGGATTTAAAAAAAATGACTATGATTGACCTATAATAACACATATGTGTCACAGATTATAGAGAAAGTGACATTATTCAGACATCTGATAAGTGATTTTTTCATGATAATTCTATTTTTACACAATGATTAGTGTTTCTCAAAATATTATTTTTAGAATTATTTAATGGTGGTAACTAAAGGCTATTGGGTTAATAATGAATGTGATGGAAATTTTTTTGATTAGTTTTCAAATCGGATGATGACTGGTGGAGTGGATATTCTGATTATTCCATATTAGTTATCACAGAACAAGACTGAAAATGAGCACCTTAACCATCTTTTGGACTAAACAAAGAAGAAAATAATATATTTTTTTAGGATTTTCGGTAATATAAACCATAGAGGAATGAAAATTATGTTTCCTATTTATATAGAATGTGTTATGATGCACTCAAAGAAATGTATTAATTTAATGTAAACAATTTTTATGTGTTTAAAAGATTTGAATAGAGAAAAAATATTCTAATGAAAAATAAAATGTTCAGTTTACCCAATGGATAAGAGTATTAGTATCCCTATGGTATTATCTATATATGAATGTTTTAATTATGGATATCATGGACATTATGTAAATCATAGTCCTAGGGAGAAATATCATGATGTGAATAATCAACGTGGTACAAGTAAATGGGAAAATGCTAACATAAAAGAGACTATTAATATACAATGAATGGAAATTGGTGTTGAGGAATATGATAACAGAGTCTAGTTAATGGATTGATATGGAAGTGAGATGATTTATGTATTATATTATTGAAATTCAATGATTATGTTATATGAATCAATAAATTTATATGAATTATTTTGTTTTATTTTATTAGTATGGATTTTAAAAAATATGTTATGTTATTTTTATGGAATTGAGAATAGATTTAATTTCAAGGTTATGTTTTTATTAATGTATAATAATCCTTAATATAATCCTGGGATTGAAAAAACTGTGTTTGGATTGGATAAAGTGATTATTGATATCGATAAATTAGACATGATAATATCGATAACCCTATAATAGATACAATATTTGTTGATAAGTTTTTTAATGTTATCCTTGATAGAGTTCAACAGGTTAGTGGATCTATTAATTAAATTTAATAACCCATGGTTTTATTCAATGAACGAGGAATCATACATGTTTTCATTGAGGCTTTATAGAAATTATGATTATTACCTAGAATTGGGAGAATATAAGCCAATGGGATTGATATATTAGGGATGTGACCAATATGAGCTGCTAATTGATGTTTGGATGATTAATGTTATGTCGATTTAGAGAATTTAGTAATCCCCTTTAAAACATTTTGAGTTGTGGAGGGTACATAAGGTTAAAAATTCATTGAATCATTTTAGATGAACATTGGGAGAGCTAATAGATATTAATTTATTAAATAATTCTATGAATATTTATCCATATTGGATTACTAATGTGAACAAATATTAGCAAGAGAAAGGCGGAATAACTAATCATTATTTTGTGAATGTTATGATCTGTTAAAAGAGAATTTTATTTCTTCAGAAAAAAACATTATCGTATATTCATTTATTGGTTTTACTAATTAATTGGTATGCTATATAAGAATTGGATTTAATTGTGGTTATTAAATAGAAAGGGATAAAGTATGTTTGTTTCCATATGTTTTCAAACAATAAATGAATTTCTCAACATTATGAAAATGAAAATGAAACGAAATATTATTTTACTACCTTCAATTTTGTTGAAATGGTAGACATATAAATCATCACAAATTAATTTTTTTGAGTACCTTAACATTAACGGGATAAAACACTTTACTGTCATTTGACTTCTTAGTAACTCTTCATCAATATTTGTTTCATAGTTTTCTCTTTTATTTTCTTATTTTCACATCCCACCTATGTTGTCCTATTTGGAATCTTGTTATGAGTTACTCAAAATGAATATCACACTTCCATTTATAATTTTGAAGATGAATTATTTTCACCATTTTTATGAAGTGGGATTCTTTGAAACAATTTTGAAATGTAAAAACATTGACACGGAAGATTAATTTCAATGGAGATCTTCATTTAAAGGGTGGTAAAATGTAGTTCCTTGAGACATTGTAATTTTTTTTCAAATAGATTTACTATTTTCAATTTTTATTTTCACATGAAACACCACGATTATATTTTATTACACACAAAATTGTGTTTATATTTTGGTACATTCATCAACAATATTATTTTAAATAGGACAGTTATATATAGAACATTACAAAGGTGGGTATGAATAGTATTTTAGAATTTATTAAATATACATATAAAATTCCATCTTAATATAATCATACTTGTAAATAATCAATCAATTTTTAGTAAAGTAATTTTATTCATCAATAATTTACATTCATCAAATATGCTTTTTAATGTTTTTATGATAAAAATAAAAAGTTCATATATTGAAAATGTTGAACATTTATTTTATAAAATTAACTTAATATTTGGAATCATCATATCAAAATTAAATTATGCTGAAATTTTGCAATATTTTTGAAAATAATGATTTTTCAGTGAATAATGAAAAATACTTATTTTCATAAAACAATCATTTATTTTAAATAGATAATGTAATTTAAACTATAAATTAAATTATAATGTAACACAAGTATTATTTTTTAAAATTTAATACAATTCATTACTTTTTAATTTAATTTATATTTTATTTTATTATAAGTTTATTTTTGGGCTCAAAAGGGGGTTTCACTGAAAATTATATTATTGTGAATGATTTTTATCTATTTTGAATAATTACAATAATACCTAATGAAGGATGTTTTAATAAAACTGTATATATTATATATCAATAAATTTTAATTGTGATTCATATAATGATTATTATTTGATATTTATTTTATATAAAATAATCATGCACTTAAAAAAATACACATATCTAACTCCTTTTTTCTTCATATTAGCGATTTTTGTTTTAAGTTTATATTTTTTAATATTTTTAGATACATTTGACAAAAAAAAATTTGGAATGCAAATGTCAAAATTTTATTTCAATGAATTTTTGGAATTTTTCTAAAAAGATTAATATTTTGATGAATAGTGAAAAATATATAATTTTAATTGATAATTTCCATTTAGTTTAATTTATTTTTAGTGATGAATTATAATTTAAATATGTTTTAAACAAAAAATACTTCAATTATAAATTAATTATTGTAATTTAGGTTTTTTGATTCAATTGAATACTAAATTTAAATTTAAAAACATTTTAATCTTATGATCATTTTCAATTTGAAACATACATTCTCATTGTGTCTCCAGGATTAATTGTAAATTATTTTTTTCACATATCTTCATGGAATGTAGAAAAATTGATTTAAAAATTTGAATAATAATATTTTATATTATCTATTAATTTTAACTTAATTTTTAACTAATGTTAACATTAAATATAATAATCTATTTACCACGGTTAAGGTAAAAATGGATTTATTTGGGGTTAAAGTAGAATGAGAATGGTTATACTTACCTATAATCAAGTATAAAATATATTTTATGGACATATTTATACCTTATATTGCCTAATTTTTAATTTTGAGCCATTTTGTACACATTCAACGTGTAAAAAATGTGCTCACACATTTTTATTACAAAAAATATCAATTATGCTGCTCACCTCACTTATAAATTATATCCCCTCCCCTTTATACTTCACACCTTAAAACCATTTTTTATATACTGACTACACCATGAGACGTTCCAAATTACATAATATAATCCAATAATCCTTAGATTTTATATAAACCCAACATGGACATTATTTGCGTTAAAATCCAAGGAGGGTACCCGATGAAGTGGTAACATTCATTAATGGGAATTTTTATTTTATTTCATATTTAAAAACATATAATTATTATCATGCAATGATATTATAATAAAATTATTATATTATATAAATTTATATTTTTATGTTAATTTAATAACCTACAACCATCTCCAGTTCTACAAAATTGGTCATGAAATCATTGTTCCTAGGTAGGCTGGACAACCACCTCGCGAATAGATGCCAATCATTTTTCCATTACCAACTCTCAAGGTTCTACATAATTAAAAATTAATTATTAAAATAAGATTTATCATATTATTATTCATATGGAATTTTTATATCACACATACATTGGCGCTCTCCATTTTGTCAAAATATGATAATGTCACTCGTGTGTACAACAGACTACCACCTCGTGATGTAATTTGATTCATTCATTATTTAGATAGATGCTATTAAATAAGGTTATAATGTAATTATGTGATATATATATGAAATAAATATTATTTTTAATGATAATATGTCATTTAAGTTTTTTCTATTAGTCAATAAAAAATTGGAAATAATGTTCATTCGTAAGTATGGCCTACCGTCTCATTGAATGGTGTGTTACTTTTTCTATATCTAAATTTCGTGAATTAATATAAAAACACAAATAATTAATATATGTGATAATTATATCATGGATAAAATAATACAAATTATTAATACATGTCCAAGTTAGAGTACTAAAAATAAAAAATCAAAACTCACCTGAAAAACATAGATGTTTTCTCATGAAACTTGTATTTAACAAGGAATTGTTAATAAATTTGTAATAAATTATAACACATAAATCGTATATGGTATGATATATATAATAATATTTCATAATAATATTTTTAACAAACTTATATTTACTAAAAATTAAGTTCAAACAATTTTGAATGAATTAGATACTAACAATGTGAGATATCTAATCTCACAATTACTTCTCGGAGTCATATGAAAACTTAACACTCATTTGTATTATGTGGTGTATGTACAGAAATTAAGAAATTTTATATCATGAATAAAATGAATTTAGTTACATATATTTTATCATTTTATTTAATTAATTATTTTTTCTTATAATACATTATATTACTATACCATTAAGGGGTTTCTATCCACTATTTACATTCATGAGAAATATGTCATATTCACCACCTATTTAATTTATGTGGTGTATATAATGACCATTAATGTATATTATGAATATTTTCTGTATAAATATTCTATTTTACATATATATTTTATGATCTCTCTATCATTGGGATTATAGTTAAAATGCTAACAAAACTGAATGGAATTTGTGTCTCAGTTTCCCTTTTTTGAGATGTACATTATGTTATGCTCATACATTCATTGATGAACTGTATATATAGAAACACTGACATGTTATATCATGAATTTATTTATCCCAATTATATTTTATGAACCATTTTATATAATTACTTCGTCATTCATATGACTCAAATTTACCAATTTTGTAAATATTAAATGTTACAATCCCCCTGTTTATTTGTATTTTATTGGATTCTAGGTCTAGTTGTAAAATATTATCATACATCTATCCAGAAACACAATAATTTTATTATAAAAATGTTATTCATGATATTTTCAATTAATAATACCATTTTACACTCTTTTGTACATAATAAATTTAGAAAACGTTTTTATGAAAATAAGTCTTTATTTATCGCTTTGGCTAAAAAACTATTTTCATCAAAACAATGTTTTCTAGAACTGTTTTCAAAATTATTTTAGAATTTAAAAAATGACTTAATAAATTCAATTTTACAATTATTTCATTATTTTAAAATTGTTTTGAATGGAATCTTCATTCCATTTTACAAAGAGTGCATATTTGGATTTTACAGAAATCTGAAATGAATTTTTATTTAACATGTAAGACCTGTAAGATATTTTCCATCATCATGAACCCTAAATTTTTTAATGATTAAATTAAAAATTGATATTTTATTTAAAAAATTATAATTTTATATAGAGTATTTCAGGATCATCTTTATGTTATTGTCAACCTGGGTCATGTCTCACAACCATGTCACCGAGTTGGGAAAATACATTAATCCCTCTCCCTCAACAGTTTCGTGAATGTTATGATTTTTCATGGTTTTCAGTGTTTTGAGTATATGACGAAAATGAAAATGGTTTGGAATGGAAATATTTTCCTTTAAACGACTTTAAATTAGTAAAGTGGGTTTTGAAATTGAAATTTTTTGTCTTGAATGTTTGGTGATTGTTTATACTTAGTGATGGGATTTCATGGGAGATCCTTATGATTGTTTACATTTTTGTGGGTATTTGAGAGAAGTTCAAGGATATAAATTGAAGAACATACATGTGATGGTTCATGGGATTCTATGGGTGTGTAATTGAAATTTAGGTCTTATCCTTGTTTTCTAATGTGATTTTTGAAAGGGGAAACTGGATTCAGAAACATTGTTTCTGTTTTGGAATTGGGGATTAGTTTTCTAAAATGTGGGTCTTGTTTATGGAATGTATCCTTGATGTATGTTAGTTTTGAAATTTAAATGAAATGGTAGTTTCTAAAAAGTGAATTTTAGAGTTATGTTTGTGGTGTTTGGCATGAGATTTAGTTGTTTGTTATGAGATATTCTTTTGGTTATGATTTTATTGGATAATGATTATTTGGTCTATTTATTTTTTATTTTCAGAGAATGCCTCACATGATTGGTAGTTCATGGGGACAAAATCCAAGATTTCGGTGACGGGAAGGGAAAACTAAAAACTGTGAAATTATTGCATCCCATGATTATAACTCTATTTATATCACCTTTTTAGGATTAAACTTCCTAGGGAACCTAATCGTACATTCCTTGGTGGAATTTGAGGAAATTCATGTCATGGAGGGAATGTAAAAGATCTATCTGGTTGGAGTAATATGTCTACTTTGTACAGTCATGGAGTGGTGAAATGGAATATCAAAATCATGATTCTATATGATTTTGTACATAAGATCCATATCATGGACAACCACTATATCGAAAATATATAACAGAATTACATGTTGATTTTACCATTGTAATAAACTTTTTATTACTATTCCATGTATAATTAAAACATATACTTACACTAGTCAGAGTAGACAACATGGCATTTATTTTGAAGAAGCATTAATTTGTTATATTCCATTGTGGAAAATATACATTCTTTGTGAACACTGAACCTCCACACTGTCTACACCACAATGATTCCACAATATACATTGTAATGTGGTAATTCTTGTTTTGGACAGAAATGTCACCAAACCCACTTATTATCTTCACAAAGCCACAAGCGATTACCCTATATGGATCGACACAAAAACTCAATGGATAATAAGGAAAAAATATTTTTCTATAATATTTGGGTCTCTACATCTTATTATTTTCTCTCTTAATAATTGTTAATATATTATTTAATATATAATAATATATAAATATTTTTTATTTTAATTTATGAGGATAAAATATATAACACATTATGAAAATAATTATATAATAATGATCAATCATTTTTAATATTAATTCATATTTATTATTTATCCTCTCTATATAATAAATTTTAGTTGGGTAACATCTTTTATTATTAGAGTTTTTGGATGTCTTATTATTTTCCTAATATTAAATGAATAGTTTTCTGTTCATGATTTTTCTGAAATAATATATCAAGAATAATAATAATTTAGAGAAAATATATTCCAAAATATCATGTCATTACACCACCCCACTCCCATATAAAATATCATTATATAAATTTTAATTATCATTCAATAACCAAAATATATTAGGATATCTAATTAATATATAGTATACAAGATATAATTTATAAATGTTATTCATCTTTTTAGATTTTGGAATCAAATCAGTTTCCATTAGAAAGTGTAATTCCTAAAATTATGTTTTTCTTGAATAAATTTATTTAAAAATCTATTGTGATTGTTTATCAAAACATATCTAATACAATTAATTTCCCACGATATATCAAATCCATCTTTTCACTGACATATGATAATATGATGGTATTAAATTTTATTTCTCTATTTTGGTTGTTAATATGGTGTATGAGTGTAAATAGAAAATCCATTTCCAAAATCCCATACATTTCATCGACAAAAATAATTAATAGCACTTGGATAAGAATAATCCAATAAACCATGAATGATATTAATATACCTTCAATATAAAAATGATAACATCATAAATTTATAAATATAATTCCAAATCAAATACATGGTAAAAATATATAGGAAAAAAGAAATATACAAATATATACTGAATAATTAGTGTCCCTATACGAACTTAATTATATTTATCCACCTTAGTAGTAGTCATTGAATAATATATGTCTTGTTCCCATGGTCTAAGAGACTGTTGCTGTCGATTTTCAACCAAATCCCTCGGATTTGTGCACTAGTTTAGAGAATATCCAAATTAATCACCACTAAAACATTGAATTTATAATAGATTCATTAGAAGAAAATTGTTTCTCTATATTATTATAACTGAAATATTACTTTTTATATAGAAAAATATTTCTTAATTACCTCATTTACCAAATAAAAAACATCATCCACATCCTAATAAACTTTCCACTTGATGCCTCTTCATTGATTTTTGGCACATAAGAAATTAAATCTTTCTTCCATAATCATCTTTATCAACTAGTATCATATGAAACATCATCATTCTCATGTTTTGTTAATTTTAAATAAGGCCTATGTTGTAAAACATAATCCATGATTTCTATCTAGGAATAATAATAGTATTTCTCATTAGAGATCTTATCTTATTTCGTTGACCATTGGGAGAATCACCACACAGTTTATTACAAAAAATATTATGTTGGTTTTTTTAGGATTCACGCATTACTAAAATGTGTTGTGAGTAATGAACACATAATATCATAAATAAATTATTATAAATAATTACTTGAAAGACTCATCCTCAATATGTATTACTTTTCAAATCCATCACATTTACTTTCAATTACTCCTAAATCACAATCAATTCATTATTGGTTTCATTATCATCCGTCCTCTATGAATTATTACCCTAATTTCTTGAATTACAATCCCAAAATTAGAATCAACATTATTTATTCTTTCCAAACACCAAAATCATTTAAATATTTGATGTCAAAGATACATATATCTTTTATCCCTAAAATATATAACAATGAACAATTATATTAAATTTTGATTCTCTATGATTAAATTTATGATATCCATTGTCATTTTATTATTAGGTTCTCATACATAAATATATTAAAATTCCTCGTATTTCTGCATAAATTGCTTGAAAACTTCTAAAAATTATTCCTTTGGAGTGTTTATCTAGGTGTATAGTCTTAATCCCACTAATCGTACACTGAGTGAAGATCATCTTGATAATCAAACATCATATTTTAGGGTGATTAACATTAGTTTCATCTATACCATAGCCCCATCTAATTTACATTTTCCTAATAGGTAATTAATTTATATGAAACTACGAAATCACTATTTTACCTAAACATTGTCATATTTTATATTAATAAGCCTTATCCTCAGGGTTTCACTAAATTTATATTATCCTAATCTCCAGAAAAACCTAATAATAAAAAAACCAAAAAATTATTTAATACAATATATACAATCCCAAAACAGTTGTCCTTGATCTTGTTGTATATAAATTTTTTTGTAAACATTGGATTTGATTAAATCATAGTTAACTCAAGCTAAGAATTAATTTACACAATATATATATATATATATGATAATACAGAAAAAATAATATCATAATCCCAAGAATATAAGGTCTAGTGTCTGTGGTTATTGTCTACTAGGGAAATATATTTTACACGACTTGTAAAAAATTTGTTATAATTGAACCAAAATATATTTCCATATATACTTATTCTCATCATCATAATATAGTGAAATGGAATCATAAGACAATGTGTGAGCTCAAAAACCCAGTAAGGGTAAACATGAGCGTTAAAAATTAAGGATCCTAAAAGTGTATAAGGCGAGGTTATGTTTATAATAAAGTTACATGAATATACCATAATCTAACTATAACCAATAACAAATATGTTATAAATAATGATTCATGGAATAGGGCATGGAATTTCATAATATATGAATCCAAAGTGTCTAGAACCATTATTAAAAAAATATGATTCATGAGGGTGTAACAACTTGATACAATAAAAATAAGGAACAAATGTTATCATATTGAAGCAACACATTCATGATCTACACACTTTCATACATTGTTCTCGGACTACATAATTGTACTTGTGTATACATTAACTTCATGTATCACACACTTGCACCCATGTTTGTGAGATAATTAAATTATACTCATTTATTCACATATATATATATATAGATTTAAAATATCAACCAATTAATTTGATGGGGATATAAGATAAAAGTCATTAATATTATAGAAATATTTCTTCCATGTGAAAGAAATCATTAATCCTATCATAAAGTACCTATGTAAATAAACAAGTTTATCGAAATATTTCTAGATTGTATCACAGATATTTGTCTTCAGGAATATAAATTCTTGATACCAATAAATAAATAAATATATCTTTCATAATAAAATTTAAAGGGTTATTCATGGATAATTATTTTCATGCAAATAAATATGTAGGATATAATGATGAAAATGGAAGTGAAGCCTTAAAAACGAATTTTAGAAAGCATATTTATCATTAGTATAAAATATTTAGTCATGGGTAACATTAAAATTTATTTTAAAAAATGTTATTTTAAAACACTTGATAAACAAAAATTTTAAAAATAACACTAAATAATGGTTTCATGAAAAATACAAATGGTTTATATAAAGGAAATGTGGAGTGGAATATAAAAATGTTTAAAATGGATGAAAAACATTTTTATTATTTTAAAATACATATGATGAAAACCATAACAATAAATAGATCGTAGATAATAACTTCCAAATATTGAAAAGGGAAAATGTAGTTAACATGATATACCATAATATTGGGTTTCCCAATATAAAGAATAACATTTTATAGAATAAGAAATATAGAAATAAGAGAAAAATAACATTTCAAATGGATGATAATTATTCATTACAATATAATACATTAATAACAAATAAATTTATCAACGAATATGATTTTATTTAAAAATAATACTTCCTATAGTGAGATAAGATTTATATATTTTAAATTAGTAAATTGATTAATATAGTTTATATAGAACAATTAAATTTATAAAGATACATTATAACCTAATGAATCTAACCATATGTTAACAAAATCTATTAATTATTTGGTAACACTATAATCTGATGAATAAGAAGACATGATTCATGACATAACATGTAAATCGACTAAAAATATAGATGAAGTATAACATAATACAATCATATGGGATATCATATTTAAATTATTAAAATATAGTTCATGATAAAAAATAAAAACAAGATGAAAAATTATTGAGTTAAAAACCCAATAAATCATTATTATACTCAAAATAAAAAACACATTAATCGCATAAAATTAATTTTGTATTTAAATATGTAATATTTCAAGAAAAATAATGAAAAATAAAAATAATTTCTAATTTATGCACTAAAAATATGGAAAAAACAATTAATTACGCATCATTTCTTGATTAAGAAAAAATTAGATGCAAAACCCATTATGATAATTCCAGAATTCCACAAAAGTGATTTAACAAACTATATAAAAATTTAAAATTTTATTAAAAATATTATGACTCTACTCCTCAACTATAAAATAAATTATAATATTGTCCTGAAAATATATTAATTTGTTTTATTTTATTATTCATCGTCATATGCTTATTAATATAAATAATTTAGTATATGTTTTCTAATTGTTTTGTTCATTACTATTTAAAGATTTATTGTTCATTATTTTTGAGATCATTAGAGTTACTAGAATAAATATTTTATATTTATTTTAATGGTCTAATTTTATTTTACTGGATTTTTTTATGATTTTTGATGATGAATTAAGTGGTGTTCCTTTTTTGTTAATTTTTATGATCTTGGGATGATATCTGAATACTGGGAAAAATATTTCCATTTTCAATCTTGAAACTGAAAAATAAATATATTCTATTTATTTTCATATATAATTATTAATAGTTTTAACTTAGTTAACTATTATATAAATTTATAGTATTTTTCACATAGGAATCGAGTCCAACCGAAATAATAACAAGATATACTTTTTTTGAGTAAGGTCTAAAAAGTGATTCATTTACAATAATATAATATTTAAAAAATTATATTTATATTTTTTTATAATTTTTTAATTTCAAATATTAGTTTATAACATGGTTTTATAAATAATAAAATAATATATCAATAAAAATTTCTGTGAATGTGAATATATGTATTTCCTTATTGCTAGTTTACATTTTACTTTATGTTTATAAATTTAAAAAAACAATTTTATTATTTTATGTGAAAACCTATTTTTATAAACTATATTTATTTTTATTATAAAATTAATTGTACTGATATTGATTATATAAATATTATTTCATTTTATATATAACAAATTAATCTAATATTTATTAAACTACAGTGATGTCTAATTCCTTCTCCAAAATTTTATTTTATAATCCAGAACATGATTCATGCTTTTGTTCTCAAGTAATATTTTCAATATAAACATCTCTTATATTTCGATTTATTATTAAATATATATTACACGATAATAATAATATAATTTCAAAACAAATCCCATTTGAAAACCATATCATTTATCTTTATTTTAATATAATAAATGATGTTATGATTTTATATGTTAATGGATTCTCTAATTATTTGAATATCATGAAACATATCATCAATTCTGAATATTCATAAATTGAATATATTTTTTGTATCTATTGTACAACACAAATTTATATTGAGAATCACATTGTGTTAGTTATGTTAGAAATACAATAATTTTTTATTCATTGCATTATACTTCATTAAAGTCCAAAAAGACTTTTATATACATTAAAATATGGCACAATGATTTCTTTTTTCCTATTTTATGTTTCATGTTTTCACAGTATTTCGATCAAAACACATTTAATAATAATTGAAATTAATGTATTCTTGATTAATTGGATGTATATCATAATTATATCATTTTATGTAATCTAGAAAAAAAATTAATTTGATTTTTTAGATGGCATTAAAATTCACCAAATTTTGTGTGTTCATCCTATATATGAAATAATTTACTCTTCACCAATTATTTTTTATAGTTTTGTTACTTAATATTTTTTCCCTAGGTGAATTATTATTTTTTCTAATAGTGAATTTTTTTTATTTATAATGGTGATTTATTTTTTTAAGCGTGAATTAATGTTTTATAAGAAACAAAGAATATTTGTTTCTATCAATGGATTAATTATTTATAGATAATGTGGAAATATTTATTTTTAAGGATGAATTAATTTTTTTTTTTCAAATGGTGAATTAATTTTAAATTAATAATAGTTATTTTTTTCTAAAGGATAATTATTTGTTTATTTATAAAGGTGAAATGATTTTTTTACGATGAATGAAATTTTTTAACAATGAATTAAAATTTTATTTTAACTACTGATATTTCTAAATACATATATCAAATTTATTTTTAATTTAAAAAGATTAATTAATTTTTTATTGAAGTTTTTTATCATTTTTTTCGACAGTTGTAGATTCTTGCAGCCACTGGTTAAAATATTTTTGTTTTGAAAAATCTAAAGTACTCGAGATATTAAAAAATTATATTTTTATTATGTAAATTCTATTAAATTATTTTATCAGTATTTTACTAATTAATAAAATTAATATATATTATATTTCTACAATTTGAAGGGTGTTAAATATATATTTTTTAAAATAAAATGGTTTTAATTTTCACATTATTCTTGTGTGCACCTAAAACATACTTCTGGAATATTTATGTTTTAATATTTTTAGTTACTTATTTAACATATTATATAAAAAAATTTATTTAATGAAATTGAATTTATTCAGGAACATATTATTTTATTTTAAGATGTCTATATAATTGTTAATTTATATAGTGCATTAAATTAAAATCTGTTTAATATTTGAATTTAATCATTCAAATTAACTTTTTCTTTTTTATGGGACTTCCTTTAACTTATAAATATCATTTAATGTGTTATTTACATCAGTTTGAATTGTTCATTTGGATTTGAATTAAAACCATTTTTTACAATTATCATTGACATTATTATTCTCTTTCTTTGATAATAGTTATTTGAATTTGTATTGTTTTACTCGGTTAAAGGTTTTTTAGTATTTTTAGAAATATATTTAGAGGGGTTTTCGATCACCCATTAAAGGAATCTAACACAGTGGTTAATAACTTTGACCATCTATTTTTTTTTTAAAAAATAAATGAACTTCTCAAGTGTTGTACTAAAATAGCACCATGTGATACTCTATTTTACAAAATGGATAGTCTCTCAATTTTGATTAAATATTCATTAACTATAGAATTCATGATGAGATGTATAAATTACTCACAGAGAGTACCTATAAATTCATTGTCAATATTGAAATTCATCTAGTTTCAGTGTCTGTATTAATATTTTTTATTTCTCACACACACTAAAATATTAATATTTATTCTATTACATAGAAATGAAATTCTTCATCCCATTCCATGGGTTATGACTCCCAAATATTTAATTTAGGATTTATGGGTCATGAATCACTGTATCTAAATTTAGTGTTGTAAGTGTTATGAATCCCCATACCAAAAGTAAGTGTTGTGGTTATCCCTCCACTACAAAAGGATTCTATAATGGGTTATGATTCCCCATTAAAAATAAGGTAGTGCACACATATCAATCACAAAGTAGATAGACATAAGAATAGACTAATTCTACTATAGGCCAAATCAATATAAAAATTCATATGTTATTTATTTTATTTCATCTTGTAATTAACCATAATAATGAACATTATTCACCATTTTAATTAATAAATTTATTTGAATATATTTATTTAATGTGTTTTATTCAACCACCTCTAGATCATCTGTCGTTTCCCTATCTAACATAACTATTATTACAAAATTATAATCATCTTAAGAATTGTTTTATTCTTTCATTATCATCCTTGACACCATACCTTGGTATCATAGGTCATTCCTTTTATAAGAATTGAATCATCCTATGACGAATATTATTATTTTATTATGCTAAAATATTTCTAGAACCCACAATTTAATGATAAAGGTCATTAAGATGGATGGATTGAAACTTCATGAAACATGGATTCCTCAAAATCCACCACACTTTAATGTTGATGATTATGTCTATTGGTGATCTCGAAATGAGACATACCTCAATAAATTGAGAAATGAGAATATGTATATCTTGTCAAAATATTACACTATACTACACGGTTACATGAATACACATACTAGAAATGATACAACTAGATATGATTTAGATTACAATGTTGTAAATAATTTATATTGTTATATTAATTGAATTGTTTTTAGTAATGTGTCTTTTTTATGATACATCATGAAATTTGTAAGACTCTATATGTCACACACCTTTGCTCTAAAAAATTAGTTTGAACCAAGCATGGAATGCATTATGATAAGTACCCCGATATCCATAAGGGTGAAGATGAAAAATTAAACCAAATGTTCCATAAATTAAGAAGCATTGTGAATTGAATAAATTCACATTGAGAATCTATAAGAACCCTAGTAATTGTTGAACGATTCCAATGATCCTTTCCAAATAAATTGAATTTAAAAAAGGTCTACATTGATGAAATAATGAACATTAAGGAGTACCCCAAAATTAATTGATTAGATCACTTCTTTATTGTGAACGACAACTGAATAACATAGCTGATTAAGAGATAACAAAATGAACATGTGTGTCTTTTAGATCATTGAATTTTATATTAATTGACTCTTCTGATTCCAATCTATAATATACTGAAAAAGGAATACATTGATCTGATTCTGACTATGGTTTATAAAATATTGAAAAATAAAGGAAAAAAAATAGGTCTAGAAAAAACAGACAAAAATAAAAACAAAAGGGAGATAAGAATAATGGTGTGAATTACAAGGAATTATGTATATCTTTTATATCATGGAATCACTAGATAAGGTTAGTGATTCTATTTTTTAATTTGTATGTTTTAATTATCACTATGATTTTGAAAACAAGATTGTTTTTCGAATAAATGAACAAATTTAAATATTAAAAAGTTATATTTTGGAAGATATTTATTTATATAATAATATAATAATCCTAAGGAAAGTAATGAGAAACATATTTCTAAAATTAAAATTATCTTACACGAAAATAAAAAGTTTGGAAACAATTATTTTGATTCTTCATCTACAGTTTATTACCATTTGAAATGTACTGAAGACTTAAATAGAAATTTGAAAAATAAAGTTGAATGTACTAAAATATGATTATTTAATTTTTTTAAAGGTCATGAAAAATAACATAATATGACATCTTTGAATAAATTAATTAAAAATACATATGGTTTTTTATAATATATATAAATGAATCAAATGTTTAAAATCGATTTTGTTTCAATTAAATATGGTTATGATACTATTTTTACCTATTTTAAATGTTTCACAATTTTTCTCTATAAAAAAGATTGTTCACATAGATTAAAATAATATTTCAGACATACAAAAATAATATATCGAAAACCTAGTTGTCGAGAGTACGCTAAAATACTTGTGAAAACATTGTATGGGTGCATAAAAATGTATTACTTATCCTCTTGTACCCAATGTATCTTGTGTACCAATGATTTCAATAATTGATTTTTATTGGAAACAAATCCATGGATGTCTCATGAATGCAAATTATAAATTGACAGATGATGCTCTGGGAATAATACTAGATTCTCATCAATGTTTACTACTTATCACACATGTGATGGATTCACTATTACATTTAGAGAGCATTTTTATGGAAGGATAAATGGTTTTGGTAAATTATGTATTTGAAATTATATATATATTTATAATATTGTATATTTTAAATAATTATTTAATAATTTAATAATTTAATCATATTTATGTGAATATGGAAGAGAAGTGAACTTTTAAAATTAAATTTTTTTACTTTTTAAAGAATATTCTTTATTATTTCCTTATAATAAAAAGGAAAACATTTATACTATTTATTCTACTAAACAGATGCTTCGACTTGTTATGTTTTTGTATGATATACAAAATGACAATGTGCATTGGATTTTATGTCTTGGTGAAGTTAATTTAATACAGATACAAAATCTATAAAATCATGAGAATGTGTTACAGCTGCCTATAATGAAGAAAGAATATCACTATGTTTTTAGGCTTTCATGAATGGGAAACAATGTAAAATTTCTGTTGGACAAATCAATAAGATAATTTCTAATAAATATTATAGTTTGAAAATATTGATTTATTTTTTCCTAATAAAATTTTTATCCATCGTGCAATGAAATATGATTTAGAGATTGTAGATCACATTAATAGATTCACATGAACATACTATATTTCTAATATAAATGATATGTTTTTTATATTTAATATATATATTTTAATTTATTTCAATATGAAAAATGATGCATGATTGATTCTATTCATAGTGATAATGGGATTGAAGTTCATAATTTATATTCACATTTAAAACAAAAATTATTTTCATAATTTTATTTCTCCTAGATAACCACAACAAAATAGTGTTATAGAATGGAAAATAGAAATCATTTTGAAATGGCTTGATCTATGTTTTGTGAATATAATTTTCCTAGATATTTTTTGGTTTAGGATAATTTTTTCAGATTTGTATATTTGAAAAATAATTTTTATTTGAACGTTGGTAAATTAAAATTATTAATAAATATGTAAAAATAGGAATACATAAGTTAGGTACATTATAGTTTTTGGGTGTAATGTTTTTAATTTAAATTAAAAAGTAATTTAAATAAATTTGATAATAAAAGTGATGATGTTTTTGTTCTTGGATATTCTAATAATAGGAAATCTTATTGAGTATATTATATTATTACTATTGTTATCCAAGAATTTTTTATATTATGTTATATGAATATAATGTTAAATTAAATTATGTTCCTAATGATTTTGATGAAGATTATAAGTATTTTAATTTTGGGATAGAAAAACCTCAGGATTATTATGAATAAATTGAGGGGGAACATATTCCTTCTCAACCTGATCTATTATAATGATAAATTTTTATAGATCATCATATTAAAATCCAAACTGAAAATGTTTGTTATAGTATTAAATTTAAAAATTCTGTTAATTTATTTTTGTAATTATTATTTTGTTTTTGATTTTGTTCCAACTAATATTAATATGGATTTAATTGATTCTAACTAGAGTATTGTTTTGAAATTCGAGTTTAATCAATTTTTTGTAAATAATATTTTGTCATTTTTATAATTTCTTAAGGATATGTAGGTAATTGGAACTAAGTGGATATTTAGAAACTAGCTGCTTGATACTAAAATAATGTTCAAAATTCAATCCAGAATTCTTTCTCAAGGATACTCTCAAAAAGATGGAATATAATTTGATGATTTAATGTCACATATTTCTAGGTCTTTTTCTATTATAATTTTTAGTTTTTTCTTATTTTGATGGTTTTATGTTTTTCAAATTGATTTAAAATACCCCTTTATTAAATTGTTTTATAACCAAATATGCATACTATTCTCAAACAACTAATTTTAAATAAATAATTTCCTAATAATGTTTTTCAATTATCAAAAAAAATAATGATCCTAAACAGGAACCTCATTCTTGGTATGAATGTATTTCATTGTTTTTATTAAAAAAATATTTCAGGAAAAGAAATTTTAACCATACACTTTTTATTAAACTAATTTATAATTATATAATAATTTTTTTAATCTCTGTTTATGATATAGTTTCTTTATCATCTTGATAAATTCATTGCAATGAATTTTATACTTTTATTTCATTTGAGTTTGAAATATGTTTAATTGGTGAAATAAGGATCCTTTGTTAACTTTAAATTTCACATAGAAAAGATCAAATTTTTCATTATCAATATATGTATCTTAATGAGTTGTTTAAATTATTAGGTCGTTATTCCTCTAATTCAATGAATACTCTTATGGGTAACAATTGTCAATTATATGTTTATTCCTATAATAAATCAATTGTTATTAATGTTTATAGATGTATGATAGGTATATTTCTAGATATAACTACATCTAGAACCAATATAATTGTTTAGTGTCGGTTTATTGGCTAGATTTCATGACTATCCAAAAATAAATTCAAATTAATGCTGTAAAAATTATTATTTGATATGTTAAAGAAACTTCATATTCTGGTTTATTTTTTCTGAAATATAATTTTTTTTATTATATATCTTATTCTTACTGTGATTTTGTTTGGTGTAGAATTTTCAAAAAATGTACAAAAGCTGTATTTCATTTTCTTGGAAAAAGGTTATTTTCATGCCCTTTAAGAATCAATTCCCTATTTCATTATCTAATAAATAAGATGATTATATCTCTATTTCAGGTAGTTGTGCTCAATGATTATGTATTAATTATACTTTATGTGATTTTCATATTTATTTTGATAAATTTCTTATTCATTTTGATAACACTTATACAAATTCTATTTAAAAAACTGCATACAACATTACAGAAAAGAGAATTTTTATATTAATAATCCTTTTTGTTATTAAATGTCATGAACCAAGTTGGGAATCCATCCAACCTAACACTCGATCCAGTCCATGACATGGCTAGAAGGGCATTCCTGATCCCAACATGGTAGAAAATTGTACTGGGTATCAAAGTATTCACAATGGGAATGATTTTTTCTATAGAACCCAATATATAATTAACAAAATGAGAAAGCAACATAATCATCAATTATTTAATATGAATTAATAAAAAATTGATCTAGATATGAATACATATTAACAAAATAAAACAATATAAAAAACTAGGACTGAACCACACTTACACAATAAATATTTGCTCTCTAGGTCACAACTAACCATATGACCAACTTAATCAAATGTTACAATAGAATAAGGGACCACAACAAAAAAAACAACCAAAGTCTACTAACATTGAGTGTAACATATTAGTTAAGAACATAAATAGATAAGTGGGTAATAACCACAAATTCCCTGAATTTTTGTTCACCAAACATTCTGCAAACATTAGTTATTTATACAATTTGAAAAATGACATTTATATACATTCAAACATGTAAATATATCTTCCCACAAATTTTATTTTCAAAAAAAATCATGAATCATTTATTTTCATAAATCATTTCACTTTTAAATACCAAATTACAAACTACAGTTCAAATAAAAATCCATACCAACTGCCTGAATTGGGTTGTTCATAAATTAATGGAAACTAAATGGGAAGGGAAAAAAGATAATTCAATATCCAACTTGTAGCATAAATTAAACATGATATACAAACTGGGGATCATTTTCATTTCATGAACATCTCTAGTGGAAATCCATATACAGACTTAGTTCATAATGACCTACCAGTATATATTGCATCTCCACAATCAATAAATAAATGGATTCTCTAAACCATCCAATTTAGTGGCACGCCCCCAGCCTCTTAGAAAATCTATGGGAACCATCCCATCTATATCATATTCAAATACCAACTATCATGTTACCCTATAAATGATTCCAATGAATCACATGATAATAGTATGTGGTAAATGGGAAGGTCCCCACATGCATGGGTCAATGAAAACCTACTATCACCATGCATTCCAAACCCAAACACTAACACAACCTTTTTGATTTACCTCTATTTAGGGAATCCCCCATAGAAGTCCACTTCTCAAAAAAAATTATTCGCATATGCCAATCGGTTTATCACATAATTTTAGATTAAAAAAACATTTTCAATCATTTTTAAATACTAACGGGGCCCCATGTTACAATTGTTTTCAATCCATTTTCCAAAACATGCCAATATCCCTACAAGGAACATACATCACAAGAGTAACGAATCAAATTTCTAGAACATCATAATGTTCTAATCGGGATTTCACATCAAATAACATCAAACCAACATTTCGAAACCAAAAGAAATCACCCACCAGCCTATGATATTTTCAATCCAAACACATTTAAAAATCTATTTCCAGACAATTTAATTAGTCAATATGAAAAACCACTTCCATGAACACATTAAAAAACCTTCCCTTATATTTCAAATATGAATCCATTTAAAAACATTTTTCAAAACATACAATAATAAAAATGTTCCAAATAATCCTTGACACCAATTTTGGAACTCATGAAACCCATTTTTAAAGCAGAACAAAACGGGGTACATAAGAGATCCAACCATTACCAGGAGTAAATTCCCTTTTTAAATCGATATACACACCAATTCCATTTTATAATGACATTACACTACACTTTTACGTGTTATAAACCCCTTTCAAATTGATCAACAAAAAGGCCCACAACCCTAAAATTACACCTCTTTTGAAAAAGTACATTAAACACATTTTTACACAAATTTCCAATGAAAACCCATTTGTTTCATTTTACATAGTCCATTGAACATACATATAAAGAAAAAAGGGATATTTAAAACAAGTTGAATTTATTTTAGAAAACCATATTCTGAAACATGTGCACTTCAAAACACTCAAAAATCCCCCATAATAAAGAAACATCACTCACGTTTAAACCTTCATAATTAGAAACACATAAGCAATAGACCCAACAGCTCATCCAATTCCACAAACAACACTCAACTCATAACCCGATCTCATTTTTAAAACATAAAAAAGAGTGAACCCCACCCAAAGAACACAATTTCACCTCAAATGTTCAATTTTCATATTATCAAATACCTTTCACTCGTTCAAATTGAGGAATAATTAAAAAAAACCCTTGAAACCCCATTTCATTTCATTTTCCCATTATCAAAACACCATATCAATTCATACTAACACATCACAGGAAAGGGAAAATATTTTTTAAATCATTTTGGAAATCTCAAGAATCAAATGAAATGTGACGAAAAGGTAATGGATGGGAACACCTACCTCTTTGATGGTTGAACACAACTAATATTTGAGAGAAGGAATAATAAATCGTAGGAGAAAACCTTTAATCCCTAACATCCATGGAAAACAACACACTCAATATCCCCAACTCTTATTGTTTTTATAGGATGAATCCACACCAAAGAATACCAATAAATCAATAATGAAAAGAAAAAAATATGGGGAAAACAATAAAAATACATGAATAACACACTTTAGAACATTCGAAATGCTCCAATGGGAAATATAGGGACAGATGAGGGAATATTTGCAGGTCCCATAGTGCGCCTAGGTCAAGCAAGGGAGGATAAACCCAAAATAATGGAAAACATTTATAGGGGAATGTAGATAAATTTATGAATTTTAGTGACCCGATAAAATCACATGGTTTGGCCACACAGTTCTCATATCCTTCCTCCAATAATTTGCCCCAATATTTCTATGTGGGAAATTCCACATTATTATCTGACATGGTTTTCCAAACCATTCATCAACCATGTGGTATACACTATCCAAAAAACAATTTCTATACAGTTTCCTTAGTGAAGGTTCATGGATTCCCTTAACAATGCACCAGTTATGCCCGTACTGTCATGCCCAAAATAGTCTTTTTTTTCTACCAGACTCACCCGAAGAAAGAAAAAACTCAATATTTTTATCCATGAACTCAAACTGAACCTAACAAAATCATCTATGGTCATGAAGAGAATAAAATTAATTAAAATTCAAGGTCATTATGTGACAATTCATCCCACCAAAAACACTTTCAACCCCCATAATGTAACCTTGTCAGATGGTAAACAAAACACGATCTCAAAAATGATTAATCCCACACAAAACCATGATCTTTTGGGTGAAATTGATCTTCAAATTTCACCACATACCATTTACAAACGAAACCAGAACATGAATTACGATGTGAGAACATGGTGTGGTTCTCTCCCCAAAAAAAACCTAACTAACACCATTTAATGACATAGGATTGGACCATTTGAGGAAATACCAATATGAAGTAACTGAAATTACTCTATATAATCTAAAAAAACCACCACCAGAAATGTAAATTCACAAAATAAAATAATCCCCCAAAACAAGGGATATCCAAAAAAGGAACTTGATCAATGAAGCGAACCCAAACACAAGATAAAATAATCAATATTCAATGAAATATTATTTACAAACAAATGAAATTTTAAATGAAAACAAATTCACCAGAGGCTAACCATTCAATTATCCACATCCATGGAAAAAATACAATAAGAATAAAGGGTCACCACGTATCTTACAATGAACTCATAACATGATAGAAACAAAAGAAAACATAAACCATCTATACTCTAACATAGGAGATAATAATTGTGACTATGTTTCCCATACACCTGATGATTCATGAATACATGAAACCTTTAACATAAGGCATATGGCTGAAACTCTTGTGTTTAAGGCATCCACTACCTCATAGTCCGGAGTTGATATCATATGATCAAGATTCATTCGACATGAAAATGCTTCCTACAAAACATTTACATATGACCCAAACATTCACAAAAATGGCATGCCTTTGGATGATTGAGAAAATATTAATTCAAATGTACATACTAATAGCACTGAATGCATATAAGTTAATGGTCTAATGAATGGGAAGCAGAAACCAATGAAAGAGTATTTTTAGAATCTGGTTCCTCTGTAAATTAATTCTCATCATATAAGGATTTTTCATGAGTGGTAAGGGATACTGGATATAAAAATTGTTGTGCTTTAGAAACCAACACAATTATGAACACTCCATCAACCAAATTCTCATAATGTAGATCCATGGATTTGAGGTTTGACATCTGGGTCTCTAGTTGATGATCACAAATAAATAGAGGATCATTCAATTGATCATGATGCTCTACCACGAGGGAATAAGAAACCAATTTCTTGAAGTGGTCAACATAGGCCTTCAATATTTTTTTCATGTTGAATACTCAAGAGCTATTCCAATTTCATTTTCTCCACCTCCTCATGTAAAACAAATTTGTAAAAAGAGGTCTTGAACTCCCCCTAATTCATCCCAACATGCGTTGAAGAGACAGATGTCACCTGACACAAATCCAAATTCCAAAGCTCAATCAATTCCAATAAAGCACACGCTCTCATATATATGGTAGATCCCAATTATAAAATGATACACTAAATTTTTTCAAGACATTCCCCCGCCTCTAAAAAACCATGATCAAAAAGAATGTTAGAAATCAACTAAGAATAAATAAAAACTATAAAAGAACCACTAGAATCATTGGATACCTTTCAGCGAATCATATTTTGAACAACATAAGAATAAAAAAACCAAAATATTCATAAACCCAAAATACAATCGAAATGAACATCACAATTCAAAAGAATTTGATCACAAGACGTACACTACACGAATAACCGAAAATATTTTATTTATAAATACAATTTTTTCCCAATTCCCGAACAACCTTCATATAAGGACAGTATCAAAATACCAAAACATATTTTTCACAAAACAAAAACCCAGTATTTAAAGGAAACTGAAACCAAAAATCAAATTCCATTTCAATTTTTTTAAAAAACCAAGACTATCAATTGAATTCAAATACTAACTCATAGAATCCTATGAACTGGCTCATATATGCTCATCCCAAAATCTCTCTAATAATACATTTAAATAGTCCAACATCCACATTCCCAATGTACCCACACATATGTGAATGTTCATAATGAATAAAAAGGACACACCTACCATTTCATCATCAAAACCCAATCATTGACCAAATATTCAATCACAATCACCTCCTCTTATAAAACCAATTTTATCAATCTAAAACCACATGAAATCAATAATTTCCTTTTAAAAAAATATTTTCATTTTAAATTCCCACTCACAACAACTAAAACAAAAATCCACAACTAACACCATATATTCAGAATGATGAACTAGTGACCATGATTGACCCAGTAACATTGATAGTGGTCCATGAACCAAGTAATCATCATTAGATAAGAATATATTAAATGATGTACTCAAACTCTAAATGGTAAACTACTACATGTGAGATCATAAAATATTTTCCAAACCCCAGTAGTTGTGCATTACTTAAAACAAATTTGATCAAAATGATGCTCAAGTCATCAAAAGAGTGTGGTTGGACAAGAGATCCATATGATTTTTAGAATAATATATGCAACTCCTCCTATAATAATGACTGAAGTACAATAAAATTGAAAATGAAGGGAATGAAAAACCATCGTTCATAACATGTTAATGAATATGTTTTCTATGTAGAAAATCAAACAAAATAAATCTAACAAAAACATAACATTTTCCCACTGAAATAATTCGAAATCATAATTACGTGAAAAGGCATATCAAAATGTAATATAATAGAGGTTCCCACATGAGGATGGATTTAAATAATAAGTGTTCATTCATAAGGGAATACATGAATATATAATTATAAGTGATATCCAAATAAATTGAAAATTGTGTTTATGAAACTATATACATAATAATTTGACAAAAGTAATATATGAATAAAAATAATGATAAAAAAACTTATATGGAGAGTGGATGATCCTCATAGTTAGAGATATAGATCCTATGTTATAATTTTAGGGCCTCCAAAATGGCCACTGACTTACTAGTGGCCTCTAGCTTCATGGATAGTGTTAATGTATCCCCCTGGCTTCATGACCAAATCACCTCCTTCTGCTATTGATCACTCCCAATACTCCTACTGCCCAAAAAACATCAAACCAATATCTAAAAATAACATTTTGAGGGGTTTCAATCCTTATAATTTGAATTTTTATAATTCCAAGCAAACACATGGATGTAAAGCCTTATAACATCCCACAATAAACATTCTCATACCTATGAAGTCCTGGTGGTTAACCATTCACATCCACCAAAAAATAATGGTTTCAAAACAAGCTAAACAGCCTTTCTCTATTCTGAATGCCCTAAACACATACATGAGACAAACTCCAACGCAAGGCATTGAAACCACTAGAAACTAATAATACACCTATTTCTCCTCACCATAATCATCAATATAAAACTACCACTTTTGATTCTATGGTCCCTAAGACATTATATATTCTCATTTAGACACCAACCCTCATCCCAATCATGAACCAAACATAGTTCCAAACGTAATACATCTAAACACCCAAAATAAATCTAGTTGGATGCGTACATCCATCCATTTCTATGAATTACAAATGTTGATAGACACATAATTACTTTCCATGTAGAATCTAGTAATATAATGGAATTCCTAGAAAAGATGGCTTAATCCCCAAACACACAAGTTTTATCTAATATGACATATTAGGTTTGTTTCTCAACTAACATAGTATATTATTAAAAGTGAAAATAAGTTAGACTGTTTTCATATTACTCATTTTAATTACACAATGGTCCAACTACTAACACATTATCATCCAACCTAGTTATGATGCCTTCACACCCTGTGGAATCCTACAACCTCCAAGGAATGCTCTTAAAATCCCATTCCAAACAAATATATAGGTTCTTTGGTTATATACTCAATGATCCAAAACAATCATCATGCCCTATTGAACAGACCAATCAAACCATTATCCAAGAATCGGGACACTATGAGTTCATAGGGATTCCCTTTGGAAACACTAATTCTCTAGAAAATTTAATGAATTTAATTAATATGGTCTTTATAGATTACCTTGAAAATTTTTAGGTATTCTTTGTTGATGATATTCTGATATACACTATGATAGAGGTGGAACATAAAGAGAATTTGAAAACATTTCTGAAGATTTTGTAGAATGAGAAAATATATGAATAATACATTAAATATATCATTAAAATTGAGGAAGTATCATCATTGGGGAATGTTATTACTATCAAAGGAATATCTGTGGTCACTTCTAAGATAATGGAAACTGAAGAGTGACCTAGAACTACATCTGTAATAGAAAACCCCATATTATTTTCTAGATAGATATTAATGATGATTTGGGAAAAACATATATAAAATTTCAAAACTAATAAAAATGATAACATATAAGTAGTTGAATATTCTATGGACTTAATAATGTGATGAATGAATTGTGTACCTCAAAAAGTGGTTTCTCACTATGCTAGTAATCACAGTTTTGACAAGTTGAAAACTATTTGTAGTGTAGAAGGATGCTTCAAAATGGGATTAAGCTATGTACTTACGTAAAATAACAATGTTATATCCAATGACTTGATGTATTTTAAAATCCACAAGAAAAACCTTCCCATACATGATTTGGAGTTGGAAGATGTGATCTTTGTGTTGGGAATCTGGCAACATTATCTTTATGGGATAAAGATTGAGATATATACTGATCATAAGAGTCTCAAAAAAATAATCACATATATATAGATTAATAATAACTAAAAAAATATTTATTGATATCATCAAGGAATACAACATCTTAATCCACTTACAAAATAGTAAGGAAAATTAAGTGACAATTATATTATGTAGAATGGATTTGGGATCATTATGAATTATAAGAATTGAGAAGGATCCAATTATCATATAATTACATAGTATGGACATGGAAATAATTATGTTAGGAGTATGATAACAGGATATATTGTAGACAACATTTTGAAGTCGATATGGGAATTTCTGGTTTGTTGTAATTACATACGGTCTCACTAACGATCGTACAGTGGTTATGGAATCTATTTTCTAAATATTCCCTCAATTTATGTAATATTTAATTATTGAGTATGTGGATGAAATTTTTGTGTACTCTATGTTAAGGGGGAGAACATGAACTATTTGGATATCATTATTTGAATATTTAAAGAACATCCTCAATATGGTAAGATTTCCATGTGTGAATTTTGGTTTAAAGAGGAAAATTTTTTAGGGATTGTGATATATAGATGTGGGGAATATAAGTATACCCTTGAATGGTACACGATGTTTTGTCTAGGGAGTATCCCAAAAACATGTTTGTAATCTTGAGCTTCATGGGGTCGGAAGGACACTATAAGTGGTTTGTTCGAGACATCACCAAGATCATATGTTTGATGAAAAAAATTCACCCATAAGGGTGTAATGATTGAATTGAATGACAATTGTTAGAGATATGATTGAGGAGAAAAATATATAGTTTACTTAAGCACTATCTTTGAAATTTTAGAATTATGGTTAGGGTTATGATGATTTCTATGATTCTTCTAGTATGTGTTAGGGACGTCACTTGATATAGGGGAAACACATTGAATATTTTGGATCTCTCTAGTCACAAACTTATGAGAAGAACTACACTTCCCAAGATGTTGAGTTGGTAGCTGTTTTGTATGCACTCAATATGTCGCATCAATATCCAATTGGGGAATGATTTATGCCATAATCTGTTCGCAATATCATGAAGTATATTTTTACTTAGGGGGGTTTGAAGTTATTCTAGGTGTTCTAGGTTGAGTATAATCAAACATTATATTTTTATATCATCTATATCTCTGAGAAACGTAATGTGGTTACTATTGCATTGAGAAATAAATAATGACATAAGTCGGGAAAGAATCAGTTGAGTAGTGGTCTCTAATGCGTTTGTTTGATAGGATTGGATTGATGGTATTGAAGGTTTGTGGACAAGTTTTCCTTGATTTCATAATGGTTGAATCATATTTTAATTAGTGATCTCGAATTTTTACCATGGACTGTAATATAATTCATCCCACTACAGTACCACAAATTAAAAAATACTGAAAAATACTGAATTTTTATTGAAAACTGCATTTTAGTTAAAATAATTTATAATGTTAAATAATATTTTGAAATAGATTCAATGTAAAACTAATTCAATTTTATTTCATTTAATAAAATAATTTTCATTAGAATAACTCTCACATTGAATTGTGACATTATATATTATTTAAACAAAAATAAATAGGGAATATCAAAAGAGTGTATGTACAATGAAATAGTACATATAGCTCTTTCTGTGTGAATATATGCCATGATTTCCAATTAGTGGTTATTTTCAAGATTATAAATTATTTTATTAAATTATTTAATTTTTTATTCCGTAACACTTATCTGTGTTGTACTTATCAGACAACGAATTTTAGAGACACCACAAGTGGTGGCCTACTAAGTGATACTGACAACCAACTTAGGCTACCATGGAAAATGGTTACATGTGATAATACCATTATTTTTCAGAGGGAATGGTATAAATAAATGCCTAATATTTTTTGTTTTTTATTACAATAGTAGGATAATGTATGGATAATGGGCCTTGAAAAAACTAGGACAAGTTGGGATAGACAGTAAGCCTTAGATTACTTTTATTTACGAAATATTTCTTATATATGATCGACCCACTTGGGATCCAATAAATATGGAAAATTTATTTATTAATAACTATAGGGTTATATTTATTTTTTTATCTTTTAGTGGTGTTGATTTCTATTTTGTTTTAATTTTCTTCTTGTTATTTCCACTATCAGTATACCGTATAATGATATAATATTCCCACAATGCTAAACTATATAGTTCTTACCACTACTTTGTAGCCTCTGGAGTATGGGGAGTCATAATGACATCATTCCAATGTTTTGAAACACCATGTACAGGGGAAAATATAATTTTCTAGGTTTGGAAATTGTTAATCTTTTTTTCCACTTTATTAATTTGCAACATGTTTGTAAAAAAGGATGTGATTTTATTACATTATTAAATTTATACAATTTAATGTAATGAAATGAGGATGTGTTAATTCATATATTATTAGAGTAAAATTGTATTGATATGTCACCTGTAAAGACCCAGAAATTACATGGAATGTTTTCTTTAAATGCAGGGAAATTTTAGGAGTCTCCAAAAATTAATTGCACTTGATTCTTGATGCCATGTGTTCCCAAAATAAATTTCTAATGTTTTGTTCATGTACGTTCAGTACATGTGCAAGCATAATTATATAACTTTTGAACCTGTGCTCGGAATTGAAATCTGAGGGCACCATTGAACTCGAAGCACTGACATTCTCTTAATAAGTCTTTCATCTCGATGGTAGTTATTCGAGAATGAAAGATATTTTTTGGAGTATTTAATAATAAAATCAAAATAATTAAGAGTCTATCATATTTTTATTTGGTGGTTAAAATCAATAAGAGGATTTTAGTGGTGGGGCACCACACCAAAACTTCATATGAGAGGTTATGGTGGTGGGGCCTTCCCATGGTTTTAACAACTCTTGTCAATTAATGAGGTGGGGACCACCCGACTTCTAATACCATAAGCTCCCTCTTGAATGTGAGATTACCCTTGGATTCACTCCTGACAAATTAATTTTTCAAACTCCAGCATAATTAATTGTTCCAACTCCAACATAATTAATGTTCATAATTTATGTGTTCTGTTAACAAACTCAATTATATTAATTTGACACTGAAACCGTCGCGGGAAGAGAATTGCCAGAGGATATGAGGCTTGGGAGAAACCTTGGAGAATTATCCACCCAACGAAGAACGCGAAGATCTTCGGTGATGCTTCTTCCTAAATCTTCAACCTCGGTCACTTTTCGATACACGATCTTGAACTTGGAAGTGTGTGACGAATGTGGCGAATGAAAAATCGATGTTCTCTTTCTGCAACATCGTCAACGGAAAACAATATAAGGTAGGGGGTTTAATATTGATTTGTTTCAATTCTTCATCGATAAAATATTGGTTTATGAATCTCCAAATGTTATCACCATAACGTTGAGTGCTCGGGCCGCATGAACACGGATCGACCCTCCCCCGCCATATTCCCTCCATTGTTGATGACGGTGGTGGCGTAACTGTGCCCCTAGAAGTTAGAACCACGAGGGAGCAACGGAGGCCATTGATGGGCCGACCGTAATGAAACCGGTGGCGCATGGCCACCAGGTCGCCGGAAGTGCACGACACCGTCATTCCATGTGGAGGAAAGGGTCACGACCAGGCCGGGTTGTGGAAGCAGGGCACGGCGATGTCACGTCATGCGGAGGAGAAAAAGGTCATGGCCAGGGCGGGCTATAGAGGTGGAATAGGGGAGGATGGCCGCTCGGCCATCCAGGAAGACCAGGACCCAGCGGGTCCCTCGTGATCTAGACCGGCACCACCTTACGATAGTTTGGTTCCCACCCTAATGACATTGTCATTCAGGAATTCCAAGGGGCACGCGGTTTTACCCCCTTGATGTGGATTAGGAGCGTCTGCGAGCCTCCGAGCCTCCTGGCCGGGCCGCTTTCAATTCCCCCCCCCCCAAGGCTGGGCGGCCCCCTCGAGACGGCCCACCCACTTTGGTCAGGGCGACCTCGGGCCAGGATAGACCCGTGGACTGGATCGGACCGAACTGGACCCACTATGGCATGTTATCACCTTTTTGCCCATATCATGGACTACAACTGTTCCATCGATGAACTGTCTACGGCGATAAATATCATGGAGCGAGACAGTTCTTTTGAAATAACCCACTTGAGGTTCGGACACATTTGGGGTATGGTCAGGTTGGTTTGAACCTAATATCCAACCTGGCCCCTGTAACTGAAATACCAATAACTCAAAGACTGGGTGTCCGATTGACGCATCATCTAGTGATTTGAAACCCGTATGATTAGGTGGACCTTTGAGATAAATTTGTGTGGGACTTTTTAATAGTTGGATGATCAACCAATATCTTGTGAAGTGGATTCTCCCGGAGATGAGCTAGTGGAGTACAGAAACCTAGTCGCAGGCTGATACCTAACGACTGCAGACCATTCGACTCTGAGTGTTTCGACTAGCCCTGTGGGGAGCGGCTCCATGTGACGCGAAATACCCACAGTGGGGAGTGCCTCTGTGTAATTTGGAAGACCCACAGTACTCGACATGAGGAGTATCTCAGTAGGCTACGAGGGGGATCCCCACTGTGAGACGCAGCATACCCACAATGGGGAATGCCTCTGTGTGACATCGTATACCCATCGTACTCGACAGGAGGAGTACCAAAACAGTCCAGGATAGTGGGAATCACATCTGTATGACACAACAGGCCCACGGTACTATATAGAGGAGGAGTACACTAGCAGCTAAGGTTTTGAAAGTTATAATAGGAGTGTTATATGTTACCATCCCTAGAATAAAATCTGTGTTTGAGCTAAGTCAGTAACTTTGTGCATTCTTCATGGTTGAGACAGATTACATGCTAAATTAGGTATATGTATAGGCATATACCTATGTGGGGTTATCAGTTGATTTCATACTTTTTGGTTTATCCTTTTTGGATTTAGTGAGACCATGAGGGTCTCAATGTCCCTATAGAGTATCATTATACTCACCCCAGCACGGGCTATGCCCGCACCTCGTTGTGTTGGTTGCAGATGACAGACAATGCTTACGGAGGCTAAGAGTAGCAGGACTAGACAGTAATCGGATATGTACCACTTGGTGTGATGGTACACAGAAGAGACGAATGGATGGGAGTGCTGAGGGGGCCATATGTACCTACCCTTCAGGTAGGAACCCAGAGGATGACCCAGTAGCTGCTTTACCTTTCTTCAATTGTACTTTATTTCATTTTTACTTGTACATTCCTGTTAGGATTATATTTTTGGAACCTTTTTACTTTCCAGCACTTCTTTTGTATACAGTTTTACTTTGTGTTCTGCTTCCAGCTGTGTACTTTTTTGTGTGTGTTTCAGTTAATAATGGAAATGCATTCCCAGTTTTTAGATTTACGCCTTTGGTGCCTGTCATCTACCACTATCCTATGGAAGGCGGGCTTAGGGTTGTCACGATACAGGCCTCGGGGGATGGGTCATGACAAATTTATATCAAAGGAGTCGGTTGAACAATAGAACTAAGGACTCTAATCATTATTTTTTGTGAAGAAATATTGTTAAGGGTACTAAGTGTGGTTTTCAGTTTAGGGAGTCCAGTGTTGGTGCATGCGGACGATGTATCCATACACCAGGACCATGGATACTAATTACGATCTTAGTGCACGAAAACACTGATTGTGTGCATGTCTTTAATAGTTTTCTAAATTCTTCTCAACCAAGTCAGTTCAATAGGTATAATCTTTTGGTCGTGTCACATCTGTTCTTTCTGGATGCCTCCCCACAGAGCCGTGAGATTTTTATGCTCTGGGATCCCACCATGCGACGAGGCCTTGATGTAGGGACCTTTACCAGCAGAGGCACCATAGATTCTAATTTTCTTTGGGCCACTGATGCCATCATCCCTAGCAGAAAACGATGCACACTGCCTGAGTGCGTTGCATGAGATCCAGCGCTAGAGGCCACACAGGTTCTGGGGAGAGACAGACCCACATATGGGTGAGGATTGGTTGGAGGCTGTGGTGAGAGTCTTCAGGCTGGTAGGGACACCCACAGACCTTATGGTGATTCTTGTTGCGTGTCTCCATCAAGAAGTAGTAGGTAGATGGTGGAGCTTGAATCTCTAGATGCATGAAGAGGTGACACTTCAATGTGCATACTTTGAGAGCCTATTCTGGTATGAGTTTGTTCTAGAGACTCTACGAGTGGTGTGAATGTAGTATCTACTGCATATACAGTAGGGTAGCATGAAAGTGGTGCAGTACTTAGCGAGGATCACTAACCTCTTGTGCTACTCCACAGATATGGTGTGGGACCCATTCATTACGGACCGAACCTTCGAGTAGGGCCTCGGGAGAGATATTAGGTCATCAATGATCTCTTTCAGCATCCCGATGCAGGAGGGGGTGTTAGAGAGATCCCTCTTAGTATAAAGTTTCCTGGATGAGAAATTGCTAGCAGCAAGACCCACTTCTAGTCGACATGCAGCAGAGTCTTCTGCAGCGGGTAGTAGACAGATGATGCAGAGGTCCAAGAGGACCAGACCCATGGGTGCACGACCACATGAATCAGGATCATATGTGTGGGGCACCCGTAGTAGTGACATATATTCTAGGATAAGATAGTGTTACTCATGTGGTGGGCAGTGTCACATGGCCCGTGACTGTCCGACCCTCTATTCAGATGATCAATAGATAGTTGAGGGACCTCCAAGGCAGAGGCATATGTTCAATCAAGTTGGTCCGCATAGAGCAGTTGGACAGGCTAGAGCTCAGCTTCAAGTAGCTGAGACTTACGACCATGGTGCTCCATAGATTATTCAAGGTACGATCAGTGTCTACTTCACCATAGCTATAGTTCTCATAGACATAGGTTTCGGTCACATATTCATTTCCACTACCCCCATTCGGAGCTTGGAGATTCTAACGGAGCCATTTGGTCAATCCCTCCGGTTAGATACATCTATGGGAGCATACACGATGATTACGCCCTGGTGCTGGCAGTGTGAGCATACTCTAGGAGGCAAGAGCTTCGACTGGGATCTCCTCGTTGTAGCGTCGTGGCCTTATGATGCCATCTTGGGATTGGACTGGTTATCTACATTCCATGCTCAGATCAACTTTATTAGGAGAAAAGTGAGATATGTCCTCACAGATGAGACAAGGTTCACCTACCCCAGTGAGAAGGAAACCTTTGCAGCACAGAATGGTATTACACAGTGGAGGGTGCAGCCGATCACTCACATGTTGGATTGCCTTACCCTCGGGGCAATTGATGTGGAGAGTCCGACTTATCTTATAGTTGAGGACCAGTACAAGGATGTTTTCCCTAATGATGTTCAAGGACTAACTCTTCAAAGATAGGTGAACATCTACTTCAACCTGTACCCCAGGATTGTACTGATATCTACACCAGTATATCGGATTTCTCCCATTGAGCTTTGCGAGCTTCAGGTATACCTAGAGGGCGTGTAGGTAAAGGGATTCATCTGGCCCAGTGTTTCTCCCTAGGCATCCCCGATTCTATTCGCCAAGAAGACCGATGAGATCTTGGGGCTATGTTTCGACTACCGTCGCTTGAAATAGGTGACTTTAAAGAAAAAGTACCCACTCACAAGGCTTGATGACCTATTTGACCTGCTGAAGGGATCATGGTGGTTCATGAAGATATACCTCATATCAGGCTATCACCAGCTCATAGTTCGTGACGAGGATGTGCAGAAGACAACCTCCAGGTGTCGATATGGCCAATACGAGTTCTTGGTTATGCCCTTCGGAGTAACCAACACCCCAGCAGTGTTCATGTGTCTCATGAACATGATTTTCGATCCATACATAGATCACTTTGTCATGGTCTTTATCTATGACATTATGATATACACATTTACTGAGGAGGAGCATGCCTACCATTTACAGGTAGTACTAGACACACTCTAATAGAACCAGCTTTATGGTAAGATATTGAAGAGCTAGTTTTGGATTCAATAGGTTCACTTATTGGGACATGTTATCTCGGAGGCTGGAGTTGTAGCAGATACAGCGATGATTGAGACATTACTTTCTTGGGAGCCACCCAGAAGTGTGATAGAGGTAAGGAGTTTCCTGGGCTTGGTTGGATACAATCAGAGATTCGTTGTAGAATTCTGCATAGATTTAGAACCACTATCAACCCTGAGGAAAAAGAAGAAACCCTTCGTGTGGTCGGAGAGATGCCAACAGATCATTCAAGAGCTGAGGCAGAGGCTTACTAGTACCCCCATCTTAAGGCTTCCGAAATAGGTCGTGGGTTACGTAGTTTAATGGGAAGCATCAGGGACCGTTAATGGGTGTGTTCTAATTTAGGAGCGATCAGTGATCACATATGGTTCTCGGTATCTGAGACAACATGAGCAGAACAACGCTACCCATGATCTGGAGTTTGCAGTAGTGGTCTTTTCTTTGAAGATGTGGCGATACTATATTATGAGAAAATTTATTATTGTGCACTCTGATCACTAGAGTCTCGTGTATATCGTCTCTTAGAATGACCTGGACCTAGGACATCGGTGATGTATTTTTTCCCTCCAAGACTATGAATTAGAGATAGTCTATACTCCTTGGAAGGGGAACGTTTTTGCAGATGCGCTCAATAGGAGGACTAGTATACAACTACTAGGAAAGGCCACAGAGAAGATGGCTACCATTCATATATCCTTTGTGGATCGGGGTGGATTAGACTTTCTACAGCCACTTATAGTCACCACTCCCATATGTCAGTGAGTCAGAGAGGCACACCGTGGAGACACTAAACATGAGACATGGTGTGATCAGATATCCACAGGGCAGGCACATGATGGATTTATAGAAGGTGGGGAGCACATCATCCTCTTTAGAGGATGTACCATGGTGCCAATGTCACTTCAGAAGGACGTATTGCGGTTGTTCCACACAACCCCCTTAGCGGTACATCCAGTAGTGGTGAAGATGTGCTGGGACCTTTGACTGCAGCATTGGTGGCCAGGTATGGAGAAGGCAGTAGCTGAGTTTGTCTCCTGATGCCTCACATTTTAGTAAGTGAAGGCGGAGCACCGGGTACCAGTAGTCTTTGTAAAACCCTTAGAGTTCACAGAGTATAAGTGTGATTGGATATCCATGGAAGTTGTGATGGGTCTTCCATGTACATTTGGGAGTCACGAATCGATTTGGGTGATTGTTGACCGATTCACCAAGTCGGCCCACTTCCTACCAATCAAAGAGAAGGGATCAGTTGAGAGATTGGGATGCCTTTATATACCTGAGATTGTGCATTTTCATGGATTACGATCCTCGATTGTCTCATACCATGATGCACGGTTCACTTTCCGGCAATCGAATGGTTGGAGGAAGCTTTCGGCACAGATCTTCTCTTGATCACTTCCTTCCACCCTCAAATTGATGGTCATACCGAGAGGATCATCCAGACCCTTGAGGACATGATCTGAGCTTCTGTCCTCATCTTTTTTCATATATGGGAGGGTCACTTACCATTGGTAGAGATTTCCTACATCCACATGTATCATTATACCATCGATATGGATCCTTTTGAGGCCTTGTATGGTCGACCATTAAAATCACCTCTGTGCTGGACAGACCTAGGGGAGTCAGCACTAGTGGGACCAGAGATGGTATGCGCTACCACAGAGAAGGTGTAGAATATCCAAAAGTGGATGAAGACTGCACAGATTAGATAGAAGTCGTATGCTGACAGGAGACAGAGACCTCTGGAGTTCGAGGATGGCGACCACGTCTTTCTACGGGTCTCGCCTCGATGAGGTCTACGGAGATTTGGCCGAAGAGGAAAGTTATCTCCATGACTCATCCGACATTTCCAGGTCTTTAGTAGAGTAGGTGAGGTGGCATACTGCTTCTCCCTTCAATATCAGTTGCACCTGGTGCACGACGTCTTTCATGTATCTCAGCTGAGGAGATACGTGCAGGATCCTTCCTACACCATCGACTATGGAGAGATGGACATCGATGACATGGCGAATTTCATGGAGGTTCCAGTGGAGATTGAAAATCAACAAGAGAAGGTCCTTTTTGGACGGTCGATACCTTTGGTGCGAATTCGCTGGCAGCATGGGAACCTCCAGGAAGCACATTGGAGAAGGAGGCTATTATCTGTGCCCATTACCCCCATTTGATCCATTATTTGTGTTTTAGAATACCTGGATGTAATGAAATGAGGTTGGGAGAATGTAATGACCTGGAAATTCAATGTAAATAAAATTTTAAAATACATTGGAATTTTATGAGACCGCAAAAATTTACAGCGCTTGATTCTGAGGCCTGGTGTGCCTGGAATCAATTTCTGATGTTTTGTTCCAGTACATTCAGTAAACGTGTGAGAGGGATTTTATAACATTTGAACCGGTGCTCGAAATTGAAATCTGAGGGCGCCTTTGAACTCGCAACGCGAATATTCCCTTAAGAATAATTTCATATCGACTGCAGTTGGTCAAGAATGAAAGTTAGTTTGTGGAGTTTTTATGAAAAAAATTAAATAAAATAAGTGTGTAGGATATTTTAATTTGGTGGTTAAAACCTCAAATAAGAGGTTAGGGGTACGCCACCACACCATAACCACCCTTGAGAGGTTTTTTTGGTGGGGCCCACCCATGGTTTTAACACCTCTTGTCAATTAATGAGGTGGGGACCACCCAACTTATAAAACCTGAACTCCCTGTTGATGTGAGGTCACCCCTAGTTTCTGTCTGCCCAAATTAATTATGCCAACTCCAACATAATTAATTGTTCCAACACCTACATAATTATTGTGCCAACTTTAAGTGTCATGTTAATAAACTCAATTATATTAATTTCACACTACAACCCTAGTGGGGAGAGATTTGGCAGAGGAGAAGAGGCTTGGGAGAACCCTTATAAAATTATCCTCCCATAGAGGAATTTGATGAACCCCGATGATGGTTCTTCCTCGGTCATCTACCTCGGACACTTTTCGAAGCATGAGCTTGAAATTGGGAGTACGTGACAAATGCGGTAAATGAAGAATCCACGTTCGCTTTACGCAACGTCGTCAATGAACAACAATACGAGGTAGGGGGATATAAGATTGATTTGTTTCCATTCATAAACCAACAAATCATGGTTTATGAATATCAAATTTTATCACCATAACATGGAGAGATCATGTAGCACAAACATGGACCGCCCATCCCCCTGTATTTTCCCTCATTTGTTGACGGTGACGGCGGTGCAACGGCGCCGCTGGAAGAGTGACCCCCGGCGGTGAAATGTCAGTCAGCGATGGGCCGGCCTCGAAGAAACCAGTGGCGCAAGGCCGCCGGGTCGTCGGAAGGGGGCATCACCGTCAGGCCACATGAAGGAATGGTCCGCAGCCAGGCCGGGCAGCGGCAGAAGGGCACAGTGTCGTCGTGACGCGTGGAGGAGAAGATGGCCGCGGTCAGGGTGGGCGGCAGCGGAGGGGCGCGGCGCTGCTGTGTTGTGCGGAAGAAGGGAGTCATGGCCAAGGTGGGTCGTGATAATGGTGTAGGAGAAGCTAGTCGCTCGGCCAGCTGGGAGGAGCGGGACCAAGCAGGTCACGTGTGATCTGGACCGGCGCCACCTGCCGCCGGATTGGCTCGCACCCGAATATCATTACTGTTCGAGAAATTTAGGGGTTATGCGGCTTTCCCCCCGGGATGCAGCTTAGGTGGACTCGTGAGCCACCAGGCTGCCAGGCCAGACCCAGCTCTAGCCGGGACGCCCTCGTGGGTCGATCTGCCTTCATAGGCCAGGCTGCCCTTGGGTCTTGATGCCCCCTCGGGTCAGGACACCCCCTCGTGTTGGGCCACCCCAGTCGATCGGGCTGCCCCCTCGGGTCGGGCCCCCATTCGGGCCGGAATTCCCCCCTCGGGGTGGGTCAGACCTGCGTACCGGGTCGATCCGATTGGGTCGGACTGGACCCAGACCCGATGTGGCCTATATTCACTTTCTTGCCCATAACTTGGGATACAGGTGTCCAATCGACGAATCATCTACTGCAACGGAAATCTGGTAGCGAGATGGTTCTTTTGGCATAACTCGAATGAGGTTTGGACACAATTGGGGTACTATCATGTTGGTTTGAACATAATATCCAACCAGGCCCCTAGAACGGAAATGCCAATAACTCACAGACCGGGCGTCCAATTGGCACGCCGTCTCTTGCGTTGAGACCCCTATGATGAGGATGATCTTTAAGATACATTTTCTTTGGGCTTTGTGAGTGATGGAGGATTTCCCAGTAGCTTGTGGAGATGATTATCTAGGAGACGAGAGAGCAGAGTGTGAAATCCATGTAGATGGCTCATAGCTGAAGACTGCTGACAATTCAACTCAAAGTGTTTCGACTAACCCATTGAAGAGCGCCTCGGTGTGACGTGGAAGACCCATGGTACTCGATAAGAGGATTGTCTTAGTAGGATATGTGGGGGAACACATCTGTGTGATGCGGAAGATCCAATGTGGGGAGAGCCTCTCTGTGATGCCGCAGACCCACAGTACTCGACAGGAGGAGTTCCACAGCAGTTCTGCATAGTGGGAAGCGCCTCGATGTGACGCGACAGGTCCAAAGTACCCTATAGAGGAAGTGTACACATGCAACCGAGGTTTTGAAAGTTATACTGGGAGTGTTAAATGTTAAATTCCCTAGAATAAAATCTTGGTTTCAGCTAAGTCGGTAAGATTGTGTATTCCTCATGATTTAGATGGGTTACTTGATAAATTAGGTATATGTGTGAGTATATACATATGTGGGGTTATCTTTTGGTTTCATACCTTGTGGTTTATCTTTTTTGGATTTAGTGAGACCTTGAGGGTCTCGGGGTTTCTGATGAGTATCGTTATTTTCACCCCTGCAGGGGCTATGCGCGCACCTCGTTGTGTTGGTTGCAAACAACGAACAACGCTGAATGAGGAAGATAGTAAAAGGGTTGGATGGTACCTGGAGGTGGACAACTAGGTGTGACAGTACACATAGGAGAAGAATGGGCGAGAGTGCTGAGGAGGCCATCCATACCTACCCTTTAGGTTGGAACCCTGGAAGATGATCCATTAGCTGCTTTACTTTTCTTCAGTTGTACTTTCTTTTAGTTGTAATTGTACTTTCCTGTTGGGATTGTATTTCTTGCCCCTTTTCAATTTCCAACACTTATTTTGTATATAGTTTTACTTAGCGTTTTTCTTCCAGTTGTGTACTCTATTGTGTGTGTTTTAGCTTATAAAGGAAATTCCTTCCCTGTTTAGGGATTTACGCCGTTGGTTCTAGTCGCCAGCCCCTGGCCTATGGAAGTCGTGCTTGGGGTAGTCACGATGCGGGCCCCTGGGGATAGTTCGTGACATCAAGCACCTATTTCCCAGTGAATGATATCTTCTAGGGTTTAACATGTACTACTATTTTATTAACTAAGTATAGATATTTTATGAATTTATTTCAAGGTATGGTTATTAATAATTGATATGGTATGGTATTAAAAATGTCGATAACCATTTATATGGTTTATATACATTTTTATGGTGGAAATCTAATTTTCCAACTCCTCAGTTGACAAATGTATAATAGGAAGGTATAAATGAAATTTAAATATTTTTTTATGTAAAAATAATGTCCTAGTGAGGAACTTATAATGCGTTTTTACATATAAATTTATATTGGATTTCATTCTTACCAGACCATGTAATTTTAGAATGATTTTTTGTAAAAATTTTTAAAATGTGCATTTTTTATTCTAAAATTAATTGTATTAATAAAATGAAACACAAAATGGTACTGTGTATCCTATATGTTTTTGATCTGACACTACGTATGGGTAATTTTGGTGTATAGAAGGATCTTGAGTGGGGAGAAACTTGATATGGTTTGTGAGAACATTATAGTTTTGTTTGTCCTAAAGAGTGGGATTCCACATATCATGCCTTAATTTGGGTAGTGACTATAAGGTTGGTAGGTATCATATTATTAAAAATTTTCTTATGAACCTTGTGGGTTATGACTTTCTAGATTGTTAGAGACCCTAGAAATTTTGTATTGTGTCACGATGTTCATATTAGTTGTTCGGTATATATTAGAATGTGGAACTTAGAAAACGCTATTGGATTTGTCCCATTGATTCCATGTGTCTTGAAATAGTTCATGGAGGGATACTATTGGTGTTATCCTACATGAGACTAAAGAAGACACTTCAACATATGGAATAGATTCACAAGTGGTGATATAAAGGATTTGATAATGATTTTGTATTCCATGCTATATTTCTCTTGGATCCAGCCATAGTTCTTCTGTTTTGGATTTAAAGGGAGTTTAACAGGTCCATAATCATTCATGTTGGTTAACTTTCCAATAACAGAATATCTTGAAATGGTGACTAGTATTAACCCATTGTGGATGTGTATAGGAATTATAGAGCATTTTAGACACATATAATCTTGGAATAACACCAATGGTGATGGGGGAATGTGTATAAATATAAAAATCTTGATGAATTACATGTTTTTTCTACGGAAGAATTGAGGATTACACTAGATAGATGAAATTGACATTTAAAAGACAAGATCTAGTTCTTGATTAGGATCTTAATTCACGTTCTGGTAATGTATAACTCCTAGAATATTATGTCACGTTCAATTGTTGTTGTCAATAACTAAATTTACACAATTTGTTTATTTTTATAGTTCTTATCTTAGGTATTTTTTGTGACTATTGGCATTTTTAGAGGTTTCTAGTCATATACACAATAATATAATAAATATGGAACTACATTCATGAATTACCAAGAAACTCAATATCAAGAGTTAGAATACCAGTTGAGGAAACATTGAATGGATCATAGTTAGTACAGGCCAGGAAGGCAAACCATATAACAGTTTAAACTAGGATAATGGAATTCATCACAGTTGACACACACTTTTTTAAAATGTACGAATAAAACATGTATGTGTGAAAATAGCACAAAAATGGGTGCATTATTGGTTCAGGGTTTTCCAAACAATATGATATGATTTTATAATTTCTAAAATAGATTTATGATTGGTTCTAAACATTTTTCAATGTTTAAAATAATAAATATACTAAATTTTATGATTTTTTTTGAAATACCTGACATTAAATTTTTATATAAAATCATCATATACATGGAAAATACATATTTTAAAATTAAGGAATCTTTTTTATACATTAAAATTTAATTAAGGTCTCAATTAATTATCCCATTAGGATTTTTCTACAAAAAATTAATCTATGTATAACTTTTATGAAAATACATTTTCATTGAAATAATTAAATTAGTCATAAAATTGTAGTTACATATTTAGGACATACAAAAAATCAAACACTTAATTAAAATTAATTATAATATTTATTTACATATACTATAATATAATGATATAATATTTTCACTTCTGAAATGGATAAATTTTAATCATACTATCTTTGGGGATGTTACTATTCATTTTGCCAGTTTACTATTCATAAGGGTCACATTATTGGTCCAAAGGTCGAGTTAATATTTCATAGGTATAAGTTCATTAACATCTATAAATTATTCTTATTTCATTAATTCGTTATTTATAAATATTTTATTGTCATATTTAAGTGTTTATTCTATCTGAAATGGTTATAAAAAGAGAATTTTCATAGATAAAACATTAGGTCGATACAGTAAATGTGCATGTATAGAAAAATTTGATGGTTTTCTGGATGATAAATCCAAGTAAATAGGAGATAGAGTTAAATATGGTATGGTAGTTATTAACTAGATATCATTACTTATTATTAACAACATTAACCTATGTGAGTTTTTCAATGGATAAAATAATATATAAATGATGATCTGTGGATGTTTAGGTGACAATTTTCATGAGGGAAAAATATTCAATGACCTATTTCTCGGGATTATAGGAAAATACCCTAGAAAATTTCAGTAATATAATAGGAATATGTTTTTATTTAGTAAATTGGGGAATAATGAAACCATATTCTATTAAAAAGTGAAGAGTTTAGTTAACACTATGAAGAGGTATAAAATTTTTGTAGTATAAGAAAATAATGTTAGATTCAATGTCTTTGTCTTTGTCAAAAGGATTTTTTTTAAACATTATATATATATAAGTTGTGTGATCACTTTTCAACGGTAATATTATAAAAAGTGAATATACATAATGGTCATTTAAACACAATAAAAATAATAATAATTGCATGTGTTTTCTATATCCACAAGACATTAAAAGAAAAGGAATTTTATTCATAAATGGTCGGGTCGTTACAACCATCCACACTTATGAAACATAACCCTATAAATTTTATTTTCCCACACTAAAATAGATGATGGTATATCTCCCTCAACACTTCCTCCAGTTTCCATGTTTCTTCTTCAAACATGTTGTTTCCCCACAACACTTTGACAAGTGGCATTGTCTTATTTCATAGCAATTTCTTCCTACGATCTATGGTCTTCATTGGTAAATCATTATAGTAGAGTTAATTATTAAATGTTATCACATATAGATAGAGTACAAGTGATGTGTTTGGTATGTACCTCCTTAAGAGTGACACTAGGAACACATCATGTACTTGAGACAGGTTCAGTGGGAGTGTTTGTTGATAGGCTACTACTATGATGTGATCAAGCATCATAAAAGTAATTATGTTCCTTTTACTATTATTTTCATTCATCAAATATCACCTAACTCTCTTCCATGGTTATATCCATAGGAATACCATGTCACCAAAATTAAACTCTAGGTCTCAACGTCAATTGTTATCATAGCTCTTTTGTCCACTCATAGCTGCATTAATGTGCTGCTAGATGGTCATAACCTTCACCACCATTTCTTTGACTATTTATGATCATAGAATTTTTCACTCACCAATATAATCCCTACAAGATATTTTTTAGCACCTCTTACCATAAAAGGATTCAAAAACAGATATTTGGATTCATGAGTAGAAACTATTATTGTAAGAGGACTCAACCAGAGGAATATTTTGATCCCATAATATATTAAAGTCCATTGAGTATTTCACCATAATTTTATAAAGTGTTTAAATAGTCCACTTAGATTGGCCAATAGTATAATTATGATAATTAGTAACCAAGTTCAGCTCACTATTCGAAGCATGTTGGTGACTCTTCCCGAATGTAGAGGTGAATATTGGAACTTTATTGTATATAATTGATAGTGATAAAACATATTGACTTTAAACTTCTCTAATGTATATCTTATAATGATGATCAGTAGATAAATCATCTATAATTTCAATTATGTGTGTTGTATTTGAAATATGAATCACTACCACCAAGATTGCATTGATTACCTTGGATGTCATCAGATTTCTGGTGACAATTTCCATGGTGTGGTACTACCATTTCTTTTTTGGTATGGATAATGGTTGCATTATCCCATTGACATCTTCCTCATATCCTTTTCTTGATGACACAACAGGAACATTTATGTATATTCTGAGATCAACATCTTAATATTATCCCCCCATAAATGATCTCTGATATCCCGATACATCTTCTTGTTTCCAAGGTGAATGGATAAATTTGAACTATGATCACCACAAAAAAATTGAATGATGGAATATCAAAATAGGGTTAAAATCATGTAATATTATGACTAGTCAGAGTAGACTACTTGAAATGAGAGAATAACCACACTTTTTCTTAAGGAATCCATTTTTTGTCCCACACCTCAAATTATTTGACATCTTTGTTTAAAGTTTTAAATACCCTATAGTTAATTTAAAAACAAAATCTCCATATAAAAAAATTAACCACCATGATGTTCCATTTTATAATTTGTTTTGACCTAAAATATGATTTACAATGAAAGTAAATTTTCCAGAAGAAATAATCTATGTGATTTTTATTGGGAAATAAATCTCCATATAACATTACATCCATTTATGATATTAAATATTTTGTGAGTATATGATCCATTAATAACATTATTATTCCTTATATGAATGGATTTTGTTTTAGATAATCTGATTTTAATGAATCATGTTTCTCTTCTATGGTTTATACAATGATATTTCTATTATGAAACCCACAAATATTAAAGAGCTATTCTATTATCAGATGATGAAATGACTAAGAACCCTATCTCTTTTCTGTATGTTACAATATGAAAAAATGTTTATGAATCCCACATCATTTCATGGGTTATTATTTGAGAAAAATTTTATGATCATCCAACACACATGTTTAGGAATAACATTATGTTATTAGCCAGACAAATATCTCCCTCCAATTAATCCGGTAATGATAAATTCCTTACAATCTCAAAGGGTACACGGGTGGTTAACCAAACCCTGAAAAAAGGGTACACATGTGGTTAGCCCATGCTCGAAAAATATGGTATATGGGTGGTTAGCCCAATCATGGAGAAAGTAAATATGTGGTTAGCTTAATCCTATCATGTTATGAATGTATTGGTAGGTATCCTTGACATAATATTTGGCGTGTTATGTATATGAAAAATATATATGTATTACTCTAATTTTATTCTATCATGAATAAAGTTCTTTAATTCACTTATGATATGAATTATAAGTTATAATCTGACACTCATTATTGGGGGACATCATTGTATAGTTTTAATTATCGATATGTATTTTGGGACATAATTGTAGAAAATTGATATGAATGTGGTTTCATAAGGGGAATATTGGGAGTGAGTGTCTAGAATGTTCTCTTCATGATGAGCCTTGTGTTAACACAAGTTATTTCGATATGTTATTATTGTGATTTAGAGGGATTTAATGTTATCCTTTATTTTTTATGTCTCTGGAAAATTCATGTTGAATTAGGTTATTATAAATTGAAATTTTTTCGTCGAAAACATTTTTTAAAATCTATTTATCTGTTTATAGGTAGCACCATTTCCCCTAAAATACTTCTATGTATTCTATTAGAGGGTTACACTGATGAAATAAAATATTTAAAACCACTAATTGATAATAATATGATTGAAAAGGGCATGCGAAAGTACCAATCTATGCACCATGGTGTGGAACATTCCCTTGTTCAGTCTATATAGGTGTAAATTTGAAGGGATGATTATAGTAATAGATCCTTGGATATTTTTTGTCTGGAAGCACCATTATTCCAATATTTTAACAATCCTCAGCTGGTAAAGGATTAGATAGTAATGATATAGAGGATAATAAAATATTTCAATATTCTTAACAAATCCAATGTGATGTGTTCCATCTCCATGATTGATGGTCCGTGTTTAATGTTGTGGAACAAGGTTTTCATGTTTTTAAAAAATGAGGTTATGAGTGAAAATACTTAAATTAAATCATAATTAATAAATTCTACCTGAAATATTTGACCATGGAAAATTACATGGAGTTTCTCTAGTAGGGAAAGGGAACCTATCAGTGATAGAGCATACTAATCGTTTCTCCATGAAACTTATATTTTATTTTGAGGTTTTCTTTTAGGGGAATTTATAGGACTATTTTGCTTTTCTGTTCCATCATAAGGATATTTGTTTTTATGTATTTATGTTATTGTTGTACACCTATGAAATGATATTGTATAGAGCACTAATAAAAGATATTGATAGTAGAAACCATTCAATATCCATGATTGTGTTGGAGATGTGGCATATCAAATAGAACATCCACCAACTATGTCTCAAGTCACCAATATATTCCATCAATACCTCTTATGAATGTACGTATCAAATCCTTCACATGTAATGACTTTAGAGGATGTATAGTTGGAGAATGATATTTATTACAACTATCCAATGAAGATCTTAGATCATATTGATATTGTTCTATGCAACAAGACAACTCACCAGGTCAATTTACTATTGTGGAATAATAAGTATGAATATGCAATATGGGAACCAATGGAAGTGATGATGGAAAGGTTCCCACTTACATTTTATATATTGAATGTAAAATGAATATTTTTAGGATAATTTTTATAATGGGGGAAGAATGTAACACCCCAATGTTTTATTAATAGAAATTCCCTTTCTGTATTTTTTTCTTATGGTATAAACACATAGGGAACACATTCAAAGATTTATAAATGGGCAATGAATGAAATAAAAAGAATTTAAAAATGTTATGGAACCTATACTGATTTAATAATTACATGAAAATCAGAATAATATTGTGACTCTTATGAATAGTAAACCAGTCAATTTAATAGTTAACTCACAAATGAAACAATAAATAAAATTTATCAATTTTATAAGTGATTATATTATATAAATATTTCATAGTATAAGTAAATATGTATTTTAAATTTTTTTTATTTATGTGATGTTTTTTTTGTATGTGATAAACATTTTACAACAATTTTAGTTCAAATTTAGTGATTTAATAGTGTTCTTTCCTTAAATGTATTGATAGATTATTATTTTTATTAGTTTTTATTATGATATAATTTTATGAGACCTTAATTAATTTTTTTTGTTAGAACAGTTATTTTAATTTTAAAATTTGTATTTTCCATGTAAATGATGATTTTCATTAAAAATTAATATTCTTATATTTAGAAATTTTATCTTATAAACTGGATTTTATTTTTCAATTCTACACATCCAAAAAAATTACGGTGGATTTTAGAGATTTTTCTGAAATACATGAATTTTTTGTGAATAATAAAATAAGGTAATTTATATTATATATACATTATAAGTTAAATAAAGTATTCTTTGCGTAAATACCGATATAAGACCAATTAGGTTAATATAAAATGTTCTAATTATGGTATTTAGTCTCAATAATCAACAATATTTTTGATCATGAGAAAAATAATAAACTAATGAATTAAATAATGTGAAAACACTCCCCTCCTCTATTATAAATACCACCCCTCACCACCTTGTCTCACCACACCAATAAAGACTTTATCCTCATCTATATTTTTCCTAATACTCTTCCCAATCCTCTTACCCATGTCCAGGATATTATTTCCTTAACAAAATTCCACAATCAATACCAATAGGAGGTTCTCAAGAAGAATGAATCAAGAGCTAGTACCCTCTTCTGTTTTCATTCGATTTCATTGGAAGCTATTTTATTTTCTAATCATATCCTATATTAACCTTGTATTAGAAGTATTAACAGTCTAGTATATTATATATAATAAAATTTTATCATGCTTATGGAATAATTATTCATCGAAACTATTTTATTCTCTTTGATTATTTCAGGAATGAAAACATCATTGGTATGGTGTTTGATTTTTCACCTTCATAGATGACGTGATTTCATCATTCAATTCCATATTCATGTCCATTAATAAAAACATCTTTATTATTTTTCAATATTATTCAATTTGTATTAATTCTTATTTACTTTTCTATAACAAGTATATATTCATGATAATTAATAATACAACATAACTAATTTGTGATGATAAAATAACACTATATTAATCTAAACAGTTATCATAAATGATTTATCTAATGAATCATCATCACCTTTGAAAAAAATTGTATTATAATAATTTTTAAGTTAATTAATATCATTTATTTTCATTACTAGAAATTTATCCTCATTCTACATGTTTTATCTATACACACACACAAGTAAACTAATCATGAAAACCATGTAAACTCACACTTATATGTGATCAAATTGAATATAATAACCAATAAAAATGCTTAAAAATGAACATAACAAAATTATAATAAAAAAATAAATTTATTTAATATTACTAATTAATTTATTCATTGATTTATTTCTATTATTCCAGTCATTATGATCACATGAAGAATCATTTCAGACATAGGGTAAGAAATTATACCTAAACCTCCATTATTCCATCATGTTACTCTTTCTATCATTTTAACGAAATGAAATTCTATAAAATTTTAATGTCAATATTTTATATTTTGTGTATATTTTCCACAAACATTTTCAAGATCCATTAATTCTTCTTTTTTGGTATATACATGTTTTTAAAGGTTCCATACTGAATAATTCCATATACGAAAGATCGATTAAATAGAACATCCCAAATTCATAATCATTTTAATCTGTTCCACATAATATAAATTAAAACACCATTATTTTTATAAAATAAATCATTTTATCATGAAAAACTAACATGTTTTATTTATTATTTTATACATTCCATTGTAATTTTTCATTTTAATGAATTTTGAAAGATCTCCCGAAAACAGTACTAAAATGTCATATTTATAATTGTTCTTAAACACACTTTTAATTTTATTTTGACATCACATATCATGTTAAATTCACATATTCAATTATTAATGACCATGTATGGTTTAAAATATACAATTTAATGGAAAACACTCTCATATTTTCATTGGATTTTCCTTTTGACGAAATTATGATTCCAAATTCTTTGCATTGATAACCCTTATGTTTATGTTTGCTATCACATGTTTGATTGTTTATGTGGAAATCATAAAAATGAACATGTTTTGATTGGTGGGATCAAATATAGCTCCAATGAATTGTTTAATGTTTAGTCTCATGACATGTTTTCTACAACGACCTTTCAAGTTAGTCTTGACTCGTGGTCCTTTTGAAACGGCCTTGGTGATTAGCCTTGGCTTGTGCCCCTTGATGGGCAATAAGCCTTGACTCGTGCTTGTCTCTGTGCATAGATACATCAATCATGGTAATCATATGTTTTTTTCTCTTCCACATTACTATGATTTCATGATAATATGATCCCATGATATATTTGAAATGATTATATTTGTGTAATAATGTTCCATGCCTTTTAATATCCTTATGTTTGGCCTCCTAACACATGTGCTAAGCATTATTTTAAAGAAAAGTCCCTTACTGGTCTTTTTAGGTCATCCCTTTGTTCATAATATCTCCAATTTATCCAATACAGATGTAAGGACTCGATGGAATTTATGATATAAAAATAAATGATAAATAAATAAGTGTCTTATCATGTCCCATGTATGCAGTTTTATGTACCTAGACTTCTGAGACACTAGAAATTATATTCCATCACTTTTTATTAAAATATTAATTATTCTAAAAATCATGTAATTATATGTGTAAAAGGATAGGGTAACTATAAATTCTTTTTAAATGTTCTATTTAGTGATATTCTCAAAAAAATGTTCATGTGAGAATATAAATGATATCATAATAAACCATCATACGAGGAGCATAACCACTAAGATATCCATATCTATTTTATCTTCAACCCATTATATTTATATGATGTAACCGTAATTATCCAAAACATGCTTAGAGTTATTGTTAAAGAATAATTTTAACTTATGCTCAAATAATATCATAACCTATAATGTTTTCAAAACCATTCCCCTGATACCAACTATTAGGATCTGACCATAATCATTTAATAATCATGAATTTTAATTCAATAATTAATCATATTACAATTTATAATCATTATATACTATATTTTTCTAGAATTGGGCAATTACACTTACATAAATATATGTTTTATCACAATGTAATCACATCCAGTATCTGTTAATTATTACCACAAAACAACTTTTTTTGATATAATAAGTTTTATTTTCTTCACATTTTAATAAAACTTTTATCATGAAATGATCATTGACACTATGTATCCACAAAACCCTATGATAAAATTTTATAATTCGGTATGAGAAAAAAAATTATGGAAAAAAATGAAAAATATAAACTGTTAGTCCATGAATACTTAATAAAATTCATTTTTCGATATAATCTTTTATTCAACATAAACCTTTTCTAGACCATGAAATAAAATTATCCACCAAAATATTTATATAATTCAATTAATATGAAATAATAAAGTTAAAATAATTATTATAAACCATTTTTTAATCCATAAAATATATTGGTGTCTTTTTCAAAAATATATAATTTTCACCATTTTAATTTACAAAATAGATTTCTTTATGAAAAATATTTTCTTCTTAGCTTGTGAAATTATAATATTCCAATAAAATGATAGAATTAATAAATAAACCATATTGATAACATGAGTAATAATTTTCATGTCACACATACATATAAAATTATCTTAATGGATATAAGTGGAATAACATTCATGGATACAAATAGAATGGCATACACTACTATAAATAGAATATCCTTCATGGTAAACATCCAACATAAATTATCCCCAATGCATCTAATGGAAATCATTTACCCTATCATCCTTGGTTTATAATAGTAGAAACCATCATTATTTTAACACAAAACCATCCATTATAATAAACAATTTCTTCGATCCATAACACATAAAATATTTCTATTTTCAAAATTACTCTAACAAAAATATTAGTTTCACATGTAAGAAAACATTTACTGATATTGAATTATACATTATAATTAATAAATTTTTTATATAAATATTTAGAAAAAGTTAAAAATGGATTTTCTTATAATAAAATTCTATAAATTATAAAGGGAAATATACAAAAAAAATGGATATAAATGTGGGATAAACCGCTGATGTTATATATGTTATCATAGATAATTGTTTTTTCCATTTTTCTAAATGTTCAGTATAAAATATACAACAATATTACTTTTCAAAACAGTTAAAAGAAAATAAAAGTTGTTAAATAATTTCCTTTATAATTAATTAATGTCCATTAAATTAAATCAATAAAATAAGATAAATGATATAGACATGGAAGTGAATGATTTATAAAATAAATATTTAAAACTTTTAAAATGAGGTTATTGATGTAACTTGTCCCTTAACTCAAGTCAGAATCATCACATACATTATTTGTCATCTAGAATAATAAATTTATGATAATTATCTACTTTCATTTGATCCCTTTTCAGGTTTATTATTTCGTTTTATTTTATTTTTTTCCTATTTCTGTTCAATTACATAATCATTTATGTTCATGTGTGACATTTTGATGATACTGGGATCATAATTCCAAAATGTCTTCTGTTAAATAATTATTGTAAAAAATGTTATTATTTATTCATTTCAAAAATAATAATCATGAAATAATTAACTTATTTAAACAAAAATTATTATTTTAAACCAACCATGAATGTTTCTTATGATAAATTTTCTATAATTTAATAGTGTAGACAATACTACATATGCAAGCAAGAGTCATGTTTTCTTTCTTCAATGGTAATTACTGAAAAAGGTAAATATAATTTCATCATTAAACATTGTTTTAATATTATAAATACTATTTGATTTCATTAAATATGATTATATATATTTTCCATGTCATATGGTGATGAAAAACTTATTAAATTGCTTCGTAGAGGTGGTAGTCCAGACATACACAAAAATGACATTATCAATTTTTAATGGATTTAATGGCAATAAATTATATATCATATAACATTTACAAAATGATAATATTTTATGATAATAATATATTAACCATAAATCCATAATTACATAAATCTATAAGAGGAGGTGATGGAAAATAAATTACAGGAATTCCCAAACATGTAGTCCTCTATACACATAAACAACAGTCCGGTTTCCCATGTTATGGAAATGTTGATGGTTATAAATTATGAAATTATCTTAATAAAATGTTAATATTAGGAATATATTTACATTATTATATCATCTTGGTAAGATAATATTTAAAGGATTTAGAATAGAAAATAAAACTAATATATTTATTAAAATGTTATAGTGCTTCTTTGGAGAAACTGCTTTTCTTTACACTATAAGCACTCTATGGTTGGTATTACGCCCAAAATAAGAATTATATAATGTGATGATGTATGTTATTAAATTTTTCTTAAATTGTATTTGAAAAATTAAATGATTACAATTTATTAATTACAGAAAAGAGTATGATATCTCTTATAAGTAATTGGATAAAAACAAAGGGAAATATATAAAATATAAAATTATAAAATTAATTACTCTATAAAAATAAAACAAGATTGATATTATTAGAATATAATATGAAAATTATTAAAAATAAATATATATTTTAAATTTTTTACATGTTTATAAAAGTTTTTCATCATTATTATTTGGTTTTAACCCCCTGTTAAATATTTTCACATTTATCACTGTAATAAATTTGTTGAAACTAAATAAGTCATGAAAAATAATATAATTGAAAAAAGGCCCATAAAAATAAATTTTCTAAATTATAAAATTCATCCCATTAAATTTTTCAAATACAATTTATTTAAAATACAAAAATAATTTCATATATCATTATTAATTTAATATATCATTTTTACCAATTCTGGAACTATTTATTTAATTTGAATTTCAAAACTACATATTCGAAAAAAAATTAAATTGTAATCCTTTAAATTCTCCATCATATAATATATTTATATATATATATAATTCATTTAACTCAATAATTGATTCAAATACTATTATTTTTAATACTTTTAAAACTATTTATTTAATTTTTTCTTCAAACAGAATAAATACAATGTCAGTGTTGTGTAAGAATTTAAGATAATTATTTCATTACTAAAAAAGAAATCAATTACCATTAAATTTTTTTTATATTTATAATTACTTTCTATAAATGAATATAGCATCCTTTTAACCATATCTCAAAAATTTAGAGATAATATAATTAAGACAATTACATTTCAAACTTTTCTTTATATAAAACATTATAATGGTAAAAATAATGTACAAATTGAAAAATGCTTATATATTAAATTTTAATATTTTTATAGTTTATATAAGTCATAAAATTAAATGTAAGCATGTTTTAAGGTCATTTTTAGTCCTTATTCTTATTTTGAACAAATATTACCCTATTTATCGTTATTGATGTAATTTTTTTACAAGGGATACTACTCACAGTAACAAATAATAAATGATAAATATTTACGAATTTTTGGACATAATGAATATAAATATGGAATCCATTTTTATAAATTCAATTCACATAAGTGTATGAAATTTATTTTAGAATTAAACAAGAAAAACACGATGAAAAACATGTTTACAGAAAAAGCATTCTTTACATATAAAATTTTTTATATAAAATTCAAGGACATAATTCATTCCAAATGATATAATTGGATTATTTTTTGAAAAAATTAAATAATTAAAATTTAAAAATATTTCAATATATAATTTTACATTGTAAATACATACAATGACCATACTGTTTTCAATAAAATGAAAAATTTTAAATATTTATTGAAAAATAAAATTCCCAGAAAATTTCTAAAATTTTAACCAAATATAATTTTGATAGGTTTATATAAAAAATGAAATTAATATTTTGAAATATACATTTTATATGCTACAGAAAATAATTACAATAATTTTTCAGAGGAAGCAAGAAAAATTATTTTTGGAGATAATGTATTTTTGAAGAATAAAATCACTTCACTAAAAAAAGTGTGATTATTTATGAATAATAATTCAATTAATTTTTATTTTTTACTAACATTATATATATTTATTAATGTGGTTATTTTCATTCATACCGTTAAATTTAAAAACTAGGTTCTAATGTCCATATTTAAATAACAATTTTTAAGGGTTGATTTAGCTCGGCGGTATGTTTTATATACGCTATCAAACAAAATGATATTATTTCAAAATATATTGGTGTTAAATATATGGGAAAATACATGAAATATTATTTTAAATAATTTTATATTAGTATGTTATTTATTGTTGTTATACACCAATGTTCTCCATTTTTCATTATAGTGGTCAACTTCTGCTACTCTCCAAACTATTGTGCTCTGTTTTACAGAATAGTGGTTTTCTGAAAGGGTATCCATGATGTAGTATTTCTTACAAAACCAAAGTGGTATTATTATAGTTCTATGATACGTTTTTAAATTTATATTCTTTTTCATTGATATTTATTCAATACTCCTCCATGTAGTAGTCTATACTTGTATCATAGTGATTTTTAGTTAGGAATTCACGTATATCTTATCTTTTCATTGAGACTGAATTAATTGTGTGTTTTCAATAAATACATGAAGATTAGTTTTGATGGAACTATAATTGGGTTATTATAATTAATGACATTCTAGATCATGCCCATGTATGTTTCACGTTATGAAGACCATGACGAACCCTAACTCCAATTTAAAAAACCATGAAGTAGGAAGAAATTTACCTTTTATAGAACTAACATACACATGTTTACCATGGTATAATGTTTGTGTTGGAATACCATTAGGATCATTATTTCGTTTGATCACAAGGGTGTGTATGTATTTTCTGTGAGACCTTTTGGGATACATTATTCCATGAATTTTCTTGTAACTTGTATTTTTTTTGCAGGTTTACAACAAGTGTATATGATTCTTTGTTATTCTCACGATTATATACTGGACCTGTATACTATACCATGGTTTAGATATTAGCATTCATTTAGAGTAATTTTTCATGGTGCTCAAAATATGGGGTTCATCATGACATGTTTTTCTAATAAATGAGACTATTCAAGACTTGTAGTGATTGTGATGATGGACATGAACATATAGGGGATATAAAATGATTCCATTTAACTCTATGTTGAGGATGTACTAGATTCCTATCGCGACACCAATTACTATGTTATTTATTCCTTTTGAAATGGTGAGTATAAAGATCTATGCTATGTGTTATGGGAAGTAACATGATTTAACTGATTTCTAGGAAATTCCAAGTCGTATTTATTCACAATTCTATAAGGATACCCAGTTATAGATTCATTATCCCCATGGACATTTTTTGTTACTTTCAGCAAAACATCATTATCCCTCTAGTATGAATATGTGGTATCTATGTCTGTGGGTTTATGATAAATGGGCAAGAGAATGACCACTCAATGAGTGATTTTTTTATGATTGGGAAAACTCATTTTATTATCCTTGAATACACCTATTATACATTTGTATATTTGATAATGATTTATTAATGGCATCTTACTATGTATTATTACTCCCTACCTTTAAAAATATTTTATTAAAGGTGAAAACATCATGTATATATATCTAATCATGGGAAGGGTCCCCATGGAAGATGTTATATATATATAAAGTGTAGATATGGTATTTGTATCCTGTTAGACTCTAGATAATTATTATTGTTTTATTTATTTAATATGTGTCCCACATTTACTCTAGTTGGGATTTCCACAATGGGATGCATTTTACTTATTGTAGAAATAGTATGACATATACTTTGTCCCTGCTTGTTCACTATTATTGTTATACATTATTATATTTCATTAGATTATTAATTGGGATAAGAAATGATAAAATGGTTATAGTCTCCCCACAGAAAGACATAAACCCACATCCGTAGTTGGAATCTTTATGTATCTGGGGATCCATCAGTGAGGTCATGTGGAACATTAGTTTAAACCTGGTGGTTTGGGATGTGCTGTTACAAAATGGTATCAAATGAATAATCATATTCTTTTATTTAGGAATGACCTATGATATAGAATATGGATATAGATATGTAGTTATTGGGTTGTAGTGTTTCCCTATTCATGGCCAGTTCAGGTATAATTGACCTTTGAGTTACCATTGGCAATATTAATATTAATTTTTATGAGATTTTGAGTACACTCGTGCATAATGAATAAGAATGTAGGATCAAATTCCATATATATAGCTTTTGATGTGTTTTATAATAGGTCATTAATTTAGTGTCTGAAATTGTGATATCTATTCAAGATAGATTCTATATTCTGTGATATATCTATAATGGAATGAATAAGTTGAACTGATATTCTATTATGTTTTAGTATTTGTATGATAACCTTGAAAAATGTTAATGGAAAAAAATTGGTTAGTGATAAGAGGGTTTTACATTGGTTTTTGGGTATAACCCATAGGGAACCATTGTGAGACCCCTTAAACTTGTCAATATATAATGACTTTTTCTTACATTCATGTTACAGAAGACGCCTCCCCATAAAAGGCCAATGGGTTTAATATATGACATGGACTACAATGATAAATATTCCCCTATTATATTACACTATATATAAGTGTGTTGTAGATAACACTTTCTCACAATATTTAGTGGTTCAGGCAATTGACTCACCCTAGTTGGGGGTCATTACACTAAGATCCACGGTAAATTACTCCTGGGATTATAAGGTATAGTAACCTCATGACATTTAGGGTAGTGAAAACCACATAATGAGAATTATTAGGTAGATATCATTGAGGGTATAATACAAAACATTGAAACATAATGTATAGAATAGTCATTATGGTATAATTTACATGAAAGGGAATTGTTAGGCGGTGGTGGAGCATGATGGGATACACCAATTGACAAGAAGGTCTCACCTGGGTGGATTTCAAAGATCATTGTTTAAGGGAGTTTTTCCCTAAAAAAACATAATCTTCTCCAAGAATATGAGTACATAGTGATATAGTATGGTTCCATTGAAGGTTTCAATTAAGCTTATAATTTTATTGAGCATCATAATTGCATTCCTCTTCATTCTTTAAATGAGCTTTTGAATGATAGGATATTTTTTATCAGACATCATACCTATATCAGAAGATTTCCCTTGGTCTTTGACCAAGCATCATACCACAAGGTTATATATAAGCTCATACCCATTGAAAAGATCATGGAGTTGGTCAGTAATTTTTACTTATTCTACCCTTTAGTGCACAGTTAGCTGGACTGCCCACTACTACTCTGTATACCTATTATAATTTTATGAAGAGGAAGTCTGAGGATACTCTATAGAGTAAGGGTATGTAGTATTAGTGGAGTTTGTAGTCTTATCCCCTCTTGAAGGATATTCATTGGTCATTAACTTTTGAATTTTTTGAACTACTATAGGGTCTACAATTCCTCCTAGGTCTTGTGTCAGTAATGCGAAAATTAATAGGATAACATCAAAGAGTTCTATGATAGAGAATTGAGGAAGTGGTTCCATTGTGTTGTATGAATGGTTTTATATTTTAACCAGGGCTCCATAATTTTTCATCAGTAGCAGGACCAAATGGTGTTGAATTAGGTTAGTTATTTAAATGGACATAGAGATAAGGAAATCCAGGTTTATATAGAAGATAAAACAACAGAATATGGTGGTGAATGACCATATACTATTAATGGTGTACATTTTATCACCTACAAATTATCTATTTCGTTGTTTGGTTCCATTTCTTCTCATTACATCATTTATAAATACATTCTCACTAGACATGACTTATATATTATGTTTTATTCTAAGATATTTTCTCTTGATACAACACTGCTCTTGAAATTGGATCATCAATAATGATTCCCATAGTGTCCTATAGTCCTAACATGTCAAGGACATCTATAGGATTTTTGATTCTAGATATGATGTGATTTGATTTGATTCATAGAATGGAATAAATGACTAGTTTTTTATCTCACACTTATTAACATCATAGAAGAGTGTCTTTTAATATTCCCAATGGAAGTTGGTAGGTGATTATCAATAAAATGGTGTTGGTGGATAATATTGATTTCATAAAAATGAATAATCTTTGGACTATAATGGAAACAATAATAGGATTTTTAATTTCATTAGTGTTAATGGTGTCCCAAAAAATATTCCTCTGATAATTGATCATTACCAAGACATCATTTGATATGGCTTCATTTGAATTCCTCATAATAGAGGAGTTGAATTTGATAAAGATAATGTGAAACATGTATAACCCATTTAGATACCACTATACCATATGAATCCTTACGATATGATGTATATTTAGGAACATCTCATGGACATTGAGTACAATGTATTTATTATACCATGTACTTCACAGTGGGTTTCACCTATCTGGTTCATCATGAATGATGATTGTAAAATATGACATTGAAATAATTATCAGAAGCATAAAGGGTAATTGTGAAGAATTGATACACTTTTGTGAGGATTTATAATCTATTTGACTAGTTATGGGGTTCTTTGTGGTTATCTATGATTTATCTCCAACCGATCTATCACCCATTATGGGTTAGATTTGAAGATACCCGAAAGTTGGAGTTTCATATATGGAATGGGAAATAAAAGTACATGGGGATGTATTTTGGTCAAATTAATGAATTGATAGTGTCCATGGATCTAATGAATCAAAACATAAACCCATACCTATACATGTTCATCATGATGTTTTTTAATGACATCCTCATCTACTAATCGAATCCATAAAATTTTCCAACCATATTGATATAGTCTTAATAATTTTTCAAGCAGATCTACAATACACCAACATGTTGAAGTGTATATTTGGTGTTTCTGTGTTGTAATTATTTAGGTATGTGGTATTTGAAATAATAATATCTATGGCCTTCATGTATGTGGTTGTAATGATTTCCTAGCCACATCCTAGGGATTTGTTAAGAAAAAAGTGTTCATGGTTTAGTAGGATATTAAAAAAAAATTCCGTGAATTTTTTATTTTATGTGAACTTATAGCCATGATGAAAATTAAGGGAGTGAAGTTCTTTTTGACTTATTAATGTGATGAGAAATTTATTGCGTTGAAAAGAATGTAGAATACGTCTATATAACAAAAAATTCATGAGCCTAGAATCAGTTATGCTATATAATTTTAATCATATTGCATTGGTTTGGGAGTGGTACTGATGATGAGGGAGAATGTAGAATCTTATGTGTAAAATCATCTACAACCCTTGTATAAAAACTAGCATACATTGGAAATGATTTTGGTAGCCGTGGTCCATGTTCTAAAGTATTGGAAATAGTGTCTCAATGATGGTTGGATTGTTTTGTACAATTCCCAAAATAAAATTTGTTACATATTAACATAAAAGACCACAATCCGAGACAATGGAGCGGCGTAGTGTGTCTCTATAAATTCTACAACAAGATGGCCTATGTAGTAGGAAAAGGTATGATCATTTCATATTCACATACATAAAAGATGCAGGTGGGTAAGGAGCGTGGTGGGTGGCCTTCTGAAAAGAAATGACAATTGCTTATCTTTTTGGATGAGTGGATGATGGATTACTTAGATGATGTGGGATCTATGAATTCTTCCTCATTCATGATAACATCTTTTCTGGTTGACTAGGTAATGGTGGGTTAGGAATCGCACCATAAGAGTTCTATGATGATGGAATATCTTGTTAGTGGTGACCTATTACCTTTGTGGTTATTGGTTAGATATTATACGTTACAATCACATGGAATAGTTTGAAACATTATTTACATTATTGAAGTGATGATGAGATACTTCCAAACTCTAGATGGGGTTTACATCCTAAATAAACAGAGGCGTATCATGGCATTAGATGACAGTTCAAGTTGACTGGTATAAAGAGGGATGTTTCTAGTTTTATTTCTCATTTCTATACATACTAGTATGTGACTTCCTAGTGTAACATATCTATCTGGGTATTTATTCCATGGTTTATCCCATATAGTAGGATAAATATTGGGCTATAAAAGGAAAAAATGGACTTTTTTCATGAATAATAGTTAAGGAAAATGGATAATGTAATCATGCAACCTATGTGTATATCTTACAATATTTGAGATCTGTAGTGTAACCTCACAGTTTGATTAGCAATGTGATTGAAATGGGAGATCAACTCAAGAGTAGGTATTTTTTTAAATTTGAATACTTTTAAATATGGATTTCCTCTATTATCTTCCCACATTTATAAAACTGACATTGATTCCGCTATCTTGTTTCTTTATTCTTCTATAAACCCTTTAATTTTGATTTTTGATCGTTTCATGGAGATTATTAATCCATATCAATAGTTATGAGCTTCTACTATCTTAATATATTGATATCTATATATTTTTAAAAAAATCATCAATCCCTAGTGGCTATGTGTGGATGATTTTCGTCATTAATATTGTTAGTAATATATGATTTTGGTTATAATTATAGTGATCCATCCTTTGAGTTCATTTCTGGTGGATTTATGTAATTATTACAATGATCCACTGCAAAAGTTATATTTATCCTTTAATTTTATATGATCGATTATTTAGTTTTATTTTTAAGTTTCTATATTAATTATGAGTTTAAATAGTCATGTTATGGTTAATTTTGGAATGATTTAATAATGTTTTCTTTTACTTGGTTGAGTTTCAGGTAGTTAATGGTTTGAATTTTATATTTGAAATTGTCCAATGATGTTAAATGGTATTTTTGGAATTCTAAATGTTTGATAACATTACATGTTTTTATTTCAGTTAAATTTTTTTTTGGTTTTAATCCTAATTGAATTTTCAAAGTGGTATTCGTTTTAATCTAAATCAGACTTTAAATTTTTTAAATAGGGTAGATGTTATTTTATAAATTATAATAGCTTTCCATTGTGTAGTTTGTTTTTTCTTGTTAAAAATTATGAAACATCTTGGAATAATGTTTTGATTCCCACTTGTTTTAAAAATTTAGTACAAAATGTATATGTATTACGTGGGATTTGTGAAGGTCCAGTTAGGAAATTTTAAAATGATTATTATTTACAGTGTCACATCTCGACCATGGATGCTTATTATTTTATTATTTTCTCAGTCCCATGCCAAAGGAAAGTGTCGGGATTGGGTCCGGGTTTGAGTTCTTTATGATGATTTGATGTTTTTGGTGGGTCTCGAGCAGGTGTGCAGTCACCGCACTGCTTGCGGTCGCCGCGCATTTGGTCTGGGTGGGTGCGCGGTCAACGCATCGCTAGTAGCGATCGTTCATTCGGACCTGGTGAGTGCGTGGTTGCCCAACCATTTAGATAAATAATAAAATTATAAGAATAAATTAAATTGAAAAAATCAATTAAAAAATAATGTAAAGTAGGATAATTAAATTAAAAATTATTTTATAAAATGTTTAATAATAATAATAACCATAATTTATAATGTTTTTGTTATTATTATTATTATAATTATTATTATAAGATTATTATTTTTATTATTATAAATATTAGTATTATTATAATTAATATTAGTATTAGTATTATTTTTATTTATTTAATTTTTTCCTTCTCCTTTATTTTTCTTCTTTTCATCTTCTCTCTTCTATTATTATTTATTCTCCACACGGTGCTACCCCCTTTACCCGATTTTAGCACGCTCCCCCTGGGTCATCCCCATGTCACATCTTGTACTGCCCGGGAAGTGCTCCTATAGCCCTCTTATGCCCCTCATGCTGCCGCCTCACCAGCAGCCGGACGCCCGCATCCTAGCCTGCTGACAGCCCCAGCGACCAGGCCTCCCTTGCGCTGTCCACATTCATCCATCTCCGCTTCAGGCAGGTATCCCCTCTATAACATTACACCCACTGCACCCCACTACCTCACCCGCATCAAGACCTCTACCAGCACCTCTCTGTCGCACCACCACAGCTATTGGCCACCCTCATCTGCGGCCAACTCTTGCCCTCGCCTCGCCTTGTCCCTATGGTGTCCCGGCCTGCCGAAAGCTCAGCGGTCCTTGTTGTTCCCCACACCCTCATGCATCCCTCCTCCTATACCGCCATTGACCCCACCTCCTACCTTCTTCCCTTCTCAGATCGCCACCCTGTGCTCCCCTCGGCATTCATGATGTCGCCTCCCTATCCAACCTCATGGACCCAACATGTCCCTATCGCCTTCGCCTCAAACCTCTGTTGGCTGGTTCCCCTCCACCACTCACCTGTTGTGACCTGCAGTCCCCTCCACCTCCTTGCGTTGTTCGACCTCCATGGCTCCTCCTTCGAACCTCTGTCTGGCAACCGCCGCTTCACAACCTCCTCTTGTCATGCTGCCACCATTCTCCTCCATCACGATCGGCGTGCCCTCGGTATGCCTCCGTCTTGATTCAGCTATCCATCTAGCACATGTCCCAGTCGATGTTCCTCTCCAACCTTCATTTGACCATCCTCTTCCCCTCCCTTTTCATGGAAGCCCCATTATGAGCATGCGACCAGCCGCAATACGCTATACCCATGCTGCTCTGGTGTGATCCCCTATCCTGGTATGCGAAGACAACCTCAGTATTGATATTTTGTGTACTGATATCCACTTTTGATGGTGAAGCAGATTGTTTCTGTTTTGGTTCGCCACTGCCATCCAAGGTAAGAGATCCTTTTTATTTTTACACGCCCTCATTTATTTTTAGTGTCTGATTTATGTTCAGAAATCATGTTCTTTTTATCTTAGTGTGAATAATAATAATTTTTTTGTGCAACCTCGGCATGTCGCACGTTTTAAAGGTTGCACCACCGTCTGAGGTAATGATCTTTATCCACCATCTTGTTGTGAACTTTTTTTGGGGATAACATCATTTTTCCTACATTGGGCTTCATGTGAGGTATGTGTTGTCTCTTGTTTTTATTACATTGTATTTCTATTTGTGCTTTTTTGTAGTTATTTCGGCGATGTTTAATTGTCAGTATTTTTTCTGGGTCATTGTTACTGTGTTTTAGATTATTTTACTTTTATTTCAGCATGTTGGTAGGGTAACCTCGTGTTACAGTGATCATCTGTATGTGACTGCTTTCACACCTATGGGAGGTGTGTCGCATCGTCATGTTCATCCTGCTATGTGAGGTAGGTCCACCGCTACATACACCTTTAAATTATTATTTTATTAATTACTTGGTGTTTTTATTAATTTTCATAAATGGGAAACGATATATGATAAAAAAAATCTAAAATGATTATTTTGCGTAAAAATATCTGTTTATTTTTTCCACGACACGTGAAATATTTTATTGATGAACAGACACATAGTCGTGAAAGAATTACCATTTGGCCATTAAAAAATATTCACGAAATTTCAAATATAGTTTTCGTTTAAATGGGAAATGATTTCTTCTAAAGCATGAATGAGTGTTTTGGGTTTTCTTGAAAAATAAGTTTTTTCTTTAAAATTAGTGAAGGCCCATTTCGCATGTTAATAAAAAGAAATTTATTAGTAAATCCCCCTTTTGGGTGACTCAGGGGTGGTATTTGGTGTATGTTGACAGCGTGAGTTGTGTGTGATATATGTGCTACTTGATTGAAAATGCTGACTCAACCCTTTCCCTTTATTATGGATGTAGACATGGGAACCTGCCATAGTGAGTGAATCATCTAAGAAAGATTGATGCACTAGTTTAGATTACAGAGTGTCTGGTGGCCCTATAGCAGTGAAATACTGAGTTATTGCTGCTATGGGGATTGGACCCCTCGGTTTGGCCATGAAGGGCTATACCGAGCATTTGGGAATTACGAATTCATCGATTTAGGGCATGCCTTCGGGATGAGTCACATGTATAGTACGTTCTGGATTCTTCATGATCTCCTAGGTGTGACCCAGGTTTCCTTTAGTGTTTATTTGTATGTGGCGGATGATTGAGAGGTCTAGTTCAGTAGATGGCCCTTGTGTGCCACTTTTTCCATTAGCCTTAGTGTGTGTTGCGTGTCGTGTGGTTTTCCCCATTTAATAACTACTAAAATTTAGGTTTCTAAATGGTTCGCAAAAGCAAATTAAAAATTGAAATTCACATGTTTCATTCAAATGTTAAACATGTTTTTTAATTAAAAAGGGAAACAGACAGAAACATGTTTTAGAAATGAATGTGTGAGGAAACCAATATTTTGTATAATTTTGGTCAAATCTAGAATTAGTAAATTTCTTTATTTTAAGGTAATTCGTTGGGAATATATTGTTGAGCACGCCTAGTGAGTTTTAATACTCATGTCTTTGTTGTTTTTGTGTTTTTTGGTTTGTTGTAGGTTTGATATGAGCTTGATCAATGTGGACGAGAGTTTTTTGTGGACTGGTGAGTGACTCTTTGAGTCGCGAGGATTGTGGGTTGTGGTTAGGTTAGTTTGATGTTGTTGTTTGTTCCTCCATTTTTTGTGTCTTTTATTTTAGTTGTATTATTCTAATTTTTCTGCTGATTTATTTATTTTCATAGTCCAAATTGTTCCCACATGTCCTCTATTGATGACTTGGCACTTGTCTCCAGCCCGGGAGGATCGGGAACGCCACTCGGGTCATGTCACGGTTCAGCTCAGGTGATGAGTTGAAGGTCGACCCGAGTTGGATTGTGACAAAATGGTATCAGAGTAGACCCTTGTTATTTGGGATGTCTGGCAGAGGGAGATTAGTACTTTCGGGGCTCATAAGGTAGGTTACGGGTCGGTGTCTGATCATCACTGCTCGTGACAAGACCTGAATTTGAAGGGTTGGTCTGGGATTTGAGTCTGTTATCTTTAGTTTCTTTGGATTGATGTATGTCAATGGAGGCGAACCAGTTCACTTTGCGGCCTCACATGGGGTGGTGACCCATGTGGATTCCAAGTGATCGATTTAAGGTCCTCTTAGTGTTTTTCCTTACATGGTCCATGGCTCACCACCATGTTGGTGGGTCAGACATATACACTAGTTCCTCATCATAGTGGATTACTATTTCTTGTGTTTTGTTTTAGTCATGATTGATTTAATTAATTGTTAAAAGGGAAATTGGTTTTTAAATAGAGAATTTTTCTTCCAAATTGGTTTTGAAATTAATGAGGTGGGTTTCTAAAGAGAAGGTGTATTGGTTTGGAAAAACATTATATGTCTTTGGATTGGGTAAGAAAAAGAAGTGTCTGAACCTTGTCACTCATTATGGTGGGTCACACATGGGTGGATATGCATAGAGATTGTGGGGGTCATTTTTTCATAGATGATGTGAGCGGGATTGAATAAATTCACATGTGATGGTTCATAAGGTTCCATAGGTGAGTTTTTAAAATTACAAAGAAATAACGGTTTTGGAAAATTTATTTATGGTTGTGTTGTATATGTTTAGCCTACGGGTCTGTTTACATTGGCATCTGTTTTTGTTTTGATTGAGTTTTGGAATGATGATGGTTTCGATGGTGTTTTCATGTTGTTATTAGTATACCTCCCAGAAATCCTCCAAAAGTTGTTAATGATTTATGCACCGTCCCCAATTCATTTTTTGTGTCGCATGCTTATCGAGGTAATTGATGTCTGTTAAAGGCAGTTTTAAAGATAGTGGGTCTCTGATATGTTGGGAACCCTGAGGGTTGTTAAGGGTCGTACCATTCCAGAGTTATTTAAGGGATCAGTTCGGGGCTAGTAAAAATGAGATTTGTCATCTTCGTTAATGTTTAGGATGTGATTAGTGGTGGTCGACTTCTGCAAAGGTTCCACCTCTGGCAAGGAATGCGGGCCGGTGGAACCTGTCTCCAAGAAATCATCCTCGTCAGTACCAAATTTTAGCTCGTTGAACCGCTCTCTTGTGCGCCGCCAGTATGGCATGTGCGGACATTCTAAGTCATCATGTTTCATTACTTTTAAAATGTATAACCGTCCTGATTGTTTGAATCATCGAACAGAATAAGGAGTTATATACAAGAAGATGAAAATGCCTGACTATTAGGCAAGATACTCTTCAGCAATTAGGGCCCCCACCACAAGTCTTGGGATGAAGCTCGCACACAGTCGGGAGTTTCCATGGGTGTGTGGGACCTCATTCTGGATAATGTTTTCATCTTTGAGATGGAAAATCCTAAATTTCCTTATTATATTATCGTCTTCATTATAAACTCATCCTCAATAGGGTGGCGTGATGAAATTTTTCAATCGAAATCCAAGCAGAATTATCTTCTCTTACTGTAGGTTCTATGACACTCAGATTCCACGAAGGGGTATTCGTCCCATGAATCAACCGGCATGTTCAAATTTTGAGTTCGTCTCAGGTGTGCTTGTTTGAGAGGTGTTCGTTTTGTGAAATTTATGGGGGGTGTTGAGTTAATTTCTCATCCTCAAGTTGATGGATTTTTCTATAGCATGCATTTCAACGAGTCTTAGGAGTGTTGTTCGGTACATGTGGGGAAAATGAATGAGTTTGGTTTGGTAGTTCCCGTGTTGGCCCTCCTGGGGGGGTGGTCTGTTATGGTTTTAAGGGTTTTTGTAATAGTGAATTATTGTGGTGGGGAGAACCCTCTCATTTTCCCCCAATAGTCTCAGGCTATGGTTTTCCTTGAATTGGATGGGTGTGACGTATGGTGGGAATGGTCACCCCTAAGCTCTCGGTTCTCTAGGTTTTGTTCTGGGCATGAACTCATGTTGTGTCGACATTTGTCTTGTTGACTTTTTGGGGGTAGATAGTGCATGTGGTGGTGAGAATTTTCACACCCTAACCACGAACGCTTACAATTTTATTATTTTCTCAGTCCCGTGCGCTTGGACATAGACATGATTGGGTCTAAAAATTAATTTTTTTGAATCATAGATGTTTTTGTTGGGTCTCAAGCATGTGCGCAGTCACCGCGCTGCTCGCGGTCACCATACATTCTGTTTGGGTGGATACGCGGTCACCACACCGCTAGTATCGATTATGCATTCAGACCTAGTGAGTGCGGGTAACCCAACCATTTAGATAAATAATAAAATTAGAAGAGTACATTAAATTGGATAAATAAATAAATAATTAAATAAAGTAGGTTAATTAAATTAAAAATAATTTTATAAAATGTTTAATAATAATAATGAAAATAATTTATAATGTTGATGTTGTTATTATTATTATCAAATTATTTTTACTATTAATAATAATAATATTATTATTAGTATTTTTTTTATTTTTATTAATTTTCTGTTTTTAGTTTATATTATTTTTCCATCTACATTCTTTTTCTTCTTTACCTCTTCTTTCTTCTCTTTTTTTTTCTCTATACGCGATGCGGCCCCCCATTCCCCCTAGTTTTCGTACGTGCCCCGTGGGTCTTCCCCAGGTCTCATCCTGTACCAACTGGGGAGCGCTCATACCGCCCGCATCCGCCCCTCATGCAGCTGCCTCACCTATAACCTCTATTCCGTGTCTCGACATGCTGGCAGTACCATTGGTATGGCCTCCCTTGTTCTCCCCTCCTCTCGCCATCTCCACTTCAGGATGGTCACCCCTCACTCGTGTTTTACCAGGTGCACCCCGCTACCACAACCGCGTGAGTTTTTTTTTCATTTTAAAAAAAATTAAAATACCACCAGGTTAAAAGAAATTATTTTTTACCCCCCAAAGGTGGCACCGGGTGTGCCACCTTTGAGGATTTTTCCGTCTAGGGCATGGCGGCACATGGTGTGCCGCCTTTGCCCAAAAACTAACTGCAAAGCTGGCACACCAGGTGCCGCCTTTGCATAAATATTTTTTTTAATTTTTTTTTTATTTTTTTGTTTTGTTTTGTTTTATTTATATATATATATATATATAACAAAACTATTCATCATAATTTTTATGCAATTTAATATCCAGCCGTTTTTCCATTACAACAGTCTGGATTCTGACTGATACCCTCATCCAGGACTCCCTTTTATAAGGGGGTTTGCCCCGAAAATCAAACTGCATTTCCGATGTGGGATTCTGGTTCTTCATTTCCTGCGCAGTATATTTTGCGTTTCCGATGTGTGATTCTGTTTCAAGTATGTGACTTTGAAAGACTATAAAACATAAATTATAAGACCAATATAAATGAAACATTAAACAATGATTAAACTTCTAAGTAATAGTTGAAAACAAAAATAATTTCATAAAAAATGTTGATACAAATTAATTTATAAGCATTCAAAACCACCTAATTAGAACTTAAACATATTTCAAGTACGTGACATTGAAAGCTTATAAAAGATAAACTATAACACCAATATAAATTAAACTTTATACATTGATTAAACATATAAGAAATAGTTGAAAACAAAAAAAAATTCATTAAAAATGTTTACCAAAAAAATTTATATTCTTTCAAAAGCATCAACTTGAAACTCAAAAATGTTTCAAGTTCCCGACATTGAAAGACTATAAAACATAAACTCTAAGACCAATACAAATGAAACGTCAAACATTGATTAAACATATAAGAAATATAGCATTTAGGGATCAAATTTTTATTCAAATGTTGTAAATAAGTATATTTAGGAATATTTCTAGAGGATGGATTTATTTTCATGTTTGTAAATAAGGGTTGTTTTTTTTATAAGAACACTGTATGTTATGATATGACACATTTAAATAACAGTTTGTATGTATTAAATTATGAAAACCAAGTGTTGAAAATCGATAAAGAAACTAACTCAATTGACTCATACAACACACAGTTGTGGAATCACCATCTCAGTCATGTAAATGGGAAGCATTTGACAAAGCTATCACTATTACAAAAAACGGGCAAGGGAAGCACCACTTTATATCACCGCTAAGAAAAAACTGATGATAAATAAGCCATGTATCAGTGCTAAAATTTTAGCACGGATGCAGGGTAATCTTTATCATCACTGAAAAAGCGCTCATAAAAAGCCCCATAATCAATGCAAAAAAAGTGCTGATAAAGAAGGCATGTATCATTGCTAAAATGTGAGCACTGATACATGAAGGATTTATGAGCGATTTTTTAGCGCTGATAAAACCGTAGTTCCATATTTTTCATAAATGGTTAATGATAGAATAAATATTATTAATGATTAATGAATGTATTATAGTGGGTAGTGATTTAATGATTGTTTTTACATTAAAATGTTTAACAATTGAAATGCAATGGTAATAAAAATCCATGAAATTATAATGTTAAATTCAATAAGAAGTTGGTAATGTTGATATGGATGCATATGTGATTTGTTGGGGATTATTTGTGTCATTATAATGGTATTGGTTAGAAGAGGGTGGTAGTAACAAGGCAATGGTTGACGAGGGTGTTTGGAGTGTTAGTTTCCTGTAAACCCTTAGGAATTATTTATGTGTAACTATATACTTATTATATTTTCTTATTATTTCTTACACACCACCACTTGAGTCGAGAAACCTGATTGAAATCTATATGGGTACTTTGGTTGTGAGTGTTTTCTCAATATCTAGATTATAGAGGGAACACATATAGAACCACTCCCTATTCTCTTCCCACGTTCACACTTAATATGCGTTGTAATGGATCACAGTGGGTGTATATATAAGACCTATAATGATTTTAGGATTTGGTGTATATATATTATTTTTTACATGGTTATGTGTATTTGGTGTGGATACAATGTGGGGGTTGTGCATTGTAGGAGGAGAGTATGATTTTTTATGTCCTTCATGTTCTCGATATCATACTGTGATTTGGATGTGATGTGTGGTTGTTATGTGGATATGGTTTTTATGTGTTTGTGACATGTGTATGTGTGTATATATGGTTATGGGATTATATTGAAGGAGTTTAAGTATAATAAATATTCCATTAGATTGTGAGAATGACCATATTAGTGGGGAAGTAGATATAGGGTAATTTATTAATATATAATCATTTGATATTACACTTAAGATGGAGTTTGGAATTAGACACTAATGGGGATAGAATGGGATGATAGGTAAATAATATTTGATAAAATTTTCATATGGAATAACATGGGAGACCATCTATGAAACAAGTGATTACCCCCCCCCTGTGATTTAATGTAAGTAACTTGAGCTTACCAAAAATATTAGGCATGATTATATTGAATGTAGGGAAGAGACCTGGGAGTGGTAGATTTATCATTCTTGATTATTCTTGTGTTTGGACTAGTGTGATTTGAGGAATCTATAATGAATACAAAGTAATTATATTTTCTGAATTCCATATTATAGAGATTATGATAATCCTTTCTTTACAAATAGAGTTGGCTACTGGTTTTCATCCATGTGTATTTTAGGTTTGGGAGATATAAAAGGATGGACTAGTTGACCATAGAAGGGTTGACCCAATAGAGGAGGATGAGTCATAGAGGATGATGACGTGTGAGTTTTACCATCTATGACACAAGTGATTATCCCCATGAACCACTTTGTGTTTGGAAACTGTGTTGATTTTGATGGGGGGTCTATCCTGGTTCTGTTGATTTCCAAATCATTATTAGAAATTTTTAGGCTCAATTAATCTATATTTTTGTAAGGAAGTTGTTCTCTTTTACTATATTTGGAAGTCTTGTTTTGTGTATTTGAACCATAAATACTAATATTTCAGATTAAAATAGGATGGAGATGAATAATGATTTGATGGATTCTAATCGTTTGACAATAGTGTATGAGAACAGAGTGAAAGAGTTCATAATGTTTTCAAAGGATCACGTAAAGGATCCTTCTCAAATCCATTGTCCATGTTTACATTGTTGTTATTCTATACTACTTACTCCATAGGAGTTGGAAAACATTTTATATGTCAAGGAATAGATCGGAGTTATAAATGATGGAATAAACATGGAGAAAAAGAGAATATAATTACTGGCTGGGATAAAACTACGTTTTATGTATCATCAGATATGAATACAAATATGGACAATGAAGAAGACCGTATGGAGGATGTGATTATATATGTCAATGATGATGACAATCGTATTGAGGAAATGAAAAAGAAAATTGAAGATAAACTCCGTGATTTCCAAAAATTGTTTGAGATGTTAAAGAGTTGTGAAAAGACGTCATTGTATGCTGGTTGCACTAAATATTCAGCATTGTCAACTATACTGAAATTGTATAAATTGAAATTATGAATTGGATGGAGTGATGTCAGTTTTACGGAACTACTTGCTCTCATGAATGACATGCTCCAGAAGAAAATGAGCTCCCAAGCTGGGCATATGAAGCTAAAAGAAATAAAGATGGGAAATTATATCATCTGGATGACTCTCCAGCACTCATAGTACATGGTCTATTATGTTGGTAAATTATAACTTTCCACCCTGGTTATGCATGAAGAGGATATTCATCATGCTATCTATGCTTATATCAGGACCAAAATAACCAGGTAATGATATTGATGTTTATCTGGCTCCTTTGATTGTGGATTTGTTGTTATTTTGGGATTCAGGTGTTATGATGTATGATGCTTATAAAATTGAATACTTCATGTTAAGAGTGATGTTGTATGGGATAATAAATGATTTCCCTTCTTATGGAAATTTGTCGGGCTATAGGATTAAAATAACTCAAGGGTGTCCCGTGTGAGAATAAAATAAAGAATCAATTTGGTCGAAACATTCATCCTAATATGTGTTTCTAGGACATCGTAGATTTCTACCTCATCAGCATAAGTACCGATCTTGGACAACATCATTCAATGGATGTTCAGAACAACATGAAACACTGTCTCCACTAACATGTGATCATTTATTTGAGAAGGAAAAAGATTTCAACACTCATTTTGGTAATCCATTTTTGAAAACCCTTACAAAAATCGATTGAAAAAAAGACCAGTTTTTTTATTGAATTACCACACTGGAATTGTTTTGTATGTCAGGCATTTTCTTGATATGATGCATGTGTAAAACAATCTATGTGACAGTGTTATATGAACATTTCTAAATGCCCCTGAAAAAACAAATGATAGAATTGAGGCATGGTTAGACATGGTTGACATGGGAATACGAGAAGAGTTGGCTCTTGTGAAGGGTGAAAATACAATGTTTCTTCCTCATGTTGTTTATACTCATTCTAGGGAGGAGAGATATATTTATTTTTCAAATTCTTCAATGATGTAAAGGTTCTAGAGGGGTCTTCATCAAATATCAAAAACATTGTGTCAATTAATTATTTGAATTTAAAAAGAATTCAATTCACATGAATGCCATGTTTTGATAAAAAATCTAATTCCAACAGATTTACATTGCATTTTTCCCAAGAATTTTCATCATATGTTAACCAAACATTGTTTCTTTTTCAAATATATATATTGCAATGTTTCTTTTTCAAAGCTATATGTAGTAATGTTTTAATCAATGTTTAATGTTTCATTTATGTTGTTCTTATATTTTATGTTTTATAGTCTTTCAAATTCGCCTACTTGAAACATTTTTATGTTTCAAGTAGACGGTTTTGAAAAATCATAAATAAATTTTTATGGACATTTTTTAGGAATTTTTTTTGTTTTGAACTATTTCTTATATGTTTAATAATTTTTTAATGTTTCATTTCCATTGGTCTGACAGTTTATGTTTTATAGTCTTTCAAATTCGGGAACTTGAAACATTTTTAAGTTTCATGTTGATGGTTTTGAAAGTTTATAAATTGTTTTTGGTCAACATTTTTTTTTTGAAATTATTTTTTTTAAACTATTTCTTATATGTTTAATCAATTTTAATGTTTCATTTGTATTGGTCTTATAGTTTATCTTTTTAATATTTCAAAGTCACGTACTTGAATGATGTTTAAGTTTCAAGTAGTAGGTTTTGAAAGCTTATAAATTAATTTGTATCAACATTTTTTATGAAATTATTATTTTTTTTAACTATTTCTTATATGTTTAATCAGTGTTTAAAGTTTCATTTATGTTGGTCCAATATTTTATGTTTTATATTCTTTCAACGTAGCGTACTTGAAATAGAATCACACATTAGAAACACAGAATGTACTGCGCAGGAAAAGAAGAACCAGAATCCCACATTGGAAATTCAGTTTGATTTTCTGGGCAAACCCCTTATAAAAGGGAGTCCTGGGTGAGGGTATCAGTCAAAATCCAGACTGCTGTAATGGGAGAACCGCTGGATATTAAATAGAAGAAAAATTATGCTGAAAAGTTTTGTTATATATATATATATATATATAACAAAACAAAACAAAAATTAAAAAAAATAAAATAAAATAAAAAAATATTTATGCAAAGGCGGCACCTGGTGTGCCGCCTTTGCGGTTAATTTTTGGGAAAATGTAGAACATTGTGTGCCGCCTTGCCCTGGGTGGAAAAACCCCCAAAGGCGGCACACCAGGTGCTGCATTTGGGAGGTAAAATTTTTTTTTTTTTAACCTGGTGGTATTTTCCAAATTATTTTTTTAAAAAAATGTATAAAAATAATACTCCCACCCGCGTCCGTCCCTCCGCCAGCACCTGTCCTCCACACCACCGCAGCACCTGGGAACCGTCGTTCGCGGCCAACTCATGCTCTTCCGTTGCCTCGCCCCTACAGCCTCCTGGACTGCCGAAATCCCAGCGGTCCAAGCTGTGTCCCGTACCCTCATGCATGCCTCCTCTGGTACTGCATGCGACTACGCCACCTACCTTATACCCTCCACAAAGCACCTCCTTTCACTCCCCTCGTCTTTCATGACGTCACCTCTCTGTCCGACCTCACGCACCTAATAGGTCCCCGCAGCCTTCGCCTGGCACCGCCGCTGCCAGGCGCCCCTGCTCCACTCACCTACAGTAACCTGAAGCCCCCTCCTCCTCCTCCTTGTGTTGTCCAACCTCCGTAGATCTTCCTCTGAACTGCTATCCGGTCACCGCCGCTTTCCGGTATCCACTTATCATGTTACCACCGTCCGCCCCCGTCACGATCGGCGTGCCCTCAGCATGCCTCCACCTTTCTGCAACTGTCCAGCTAGCACGTATCCCAGCCGATGTGCCTCTCTGGCCTGCTCATGACCATCTTCTTCCCCTCCCATTGCATGGCAACCCCGTTGTGGGCAAGCAATCAGCCACAATGCACTACTACCCAACTGCTCTGGCGCGAACCCCTTATCTTAGTATTCGAAGACCACCTTGGTCTTGTTCTTGATTGTTCTGATTTCTACATCCAATGGCGAAGTGGATTGTTTCCTTTTTGGTTTTCCGCTCCCATCAATGGTAAGAGTGCGTTTTTATTTTATCATGCTCTCGATTATTTTTATTGTCTGAGTTTTGTTCTGATGTCCTATTTTGTTTATTGTAGTGCTGATAATTTTTTTGGGATGCAACCTCAGCTTGCCACATGTTTTCCAGGTTGCACCACCGTCTGTGGTAATGATCTTCATCACTATCTTATTGTGAACTTTATTTTTTTTGGGTTCGCGTCATTTATCCTGCATTGGGGCTCAAGGGAGGTATGTGTTGTCTCTTGTTTTGATTATTTTGAATTAATGTATAATTTTTTTTGAGTTATTTCTCCAATGTTTAATTTTTGTTTTTTTTCTAGGTCATTGTTTTTGTGTTTTAGATTATTTTACTTTTTTGAAGCGTGTTGGTAGGATAACCCCATGTTACATCGATCATCAGTATGTGAATGATTGTGCGCCTATGGGAGGCATGACACGTCGTTGTGTTCGATCTGCAAGGTGATGTAGTTCCCCCACTGTATTCACCATTAAATTATGATTTTATTAATTTCATGATGTTTTTATTAATTTTTATATATGGGAAATTATATACGAGAAATAAATTCTTAAATGAATATTTTGTGTAACAAGAGACATTTATTTTATCCACAACAGTTGGAATATTTTTTTGATGAACAGACACTCAGTCGTGAAAGAATTCTCATTTCGCCTTTAAACATAATTCACGGAATTACAAATATAGTTTGGGTTTAAATTATAAATGATTTATTCTGAAGTGTGAATGAGTGTTTGTGGTTTTCTTGAGAAATGAGGTTTTTCATCAAAATTGTTGAAGGCCCATTTTGCACTTTAATAAAAATAAATTAATTTGTAAATCTATCTTTGTGGTGACTCAGGGGTGTTCATTGGTGTATATTGATTTCATGAGTTGTGAGTGATATATGTGATACTTGATTGACTTTGTTGACTCAACCCTTTCCCTTTATTATGCGTGTAGACATTGGAACGTCAAATAGCAAGTGAATCTTCTGAGAACGATTGCAGCACTAGTTTAGATTAAGCACTGGCTAGTGGACCTATATCAGGGGAATAATGAGTAATTGCTTCAATGGGGATTGAGCCCCTCAGTTAGGCCATGAAAGGCAATACCTAGAGGTAGGGTGTTATGACTTCGTCGAGTTTGGGCATTCCTTCAGGATGAGTCACATGTATAGTATGTTCTGGATTGTTCACAAGCTCCTAGGTTACACCCATATTTCTTGTAGTGTTTATTAGTATGTGGTGATGATTGAGAGGTCTAGTTCGGTAGCTGGCCCTTGTGTGCCACTTTTTCCATTGCCCATAGTCTGTGTTACATGTCGGGTGGTTTTCCCTATTTACTAACAACTAAATTTTGGGTTTCTAAATGGATCGCAAAACCGATATTAAAAATGAAATGCACATGTTTTATTCAATCATAAAATGTGTTTTTAAATTAAAAAGGGAAATGGACTGTTACATGTTTTATAAATGAAAGTGTGTGGAAACCCATATTTTAAATAATTTAGTTTAAACCTGGAATTAGTAAATATCATTCATTAAATGAAATGCATTGGGAATAGTTTGTTGGGAACTCTTATTGAGTCTCAAAACTCATTCATATATTTTTTCCCTATTTTTTAATTTTGATGCAGCTTTGACATGACCTTGCTCTCCATGGGTGAGAGTTGTTTGTGGATTGGCGAGAGACTCTAAGAGTCACGATGTGTTTTGGTTGTGGTCATGTTAGTTTGATGTTGTTGGTTGTTCCTCCATTTTCGTGTCTTTTATTTTCCTTACATTTTTATACTTTTGCCACTTATTTATTTATTTTCATGGGCCAAATTGTTTCCACATGTCCTCTGTTAATGCACTGGCACGTGTCGCCAGCCTGGGAGGATCAGGAATGCCTCTCGGTTAATGTCGCGGACCGGCTCAGGTGATCGGTTGAGGGTTGAACAGGGTTAGTTTGTGAAAAATGGTATCAGAGCATTCCCTTGTTATTGGGATGTCTGGAACAAGGAGATTAATAATGTCGGGGCTCAGAAAGAAGGTTATGGGTCTGTGTCTTATCACCAGCTCTCATGACATGACCTGAGTTTACAGGGATAGTTCGGGATTTGAGTCTTTTATCTTTGGATTCATTGGATTGAGGGATGACAATGGAGGCGAAACAGTTCACTTTGTGGCCCCACATGGGCTAGTGACCCTTGTGGAGTCCATGTGCCCGGTTTAAGGTTCACTTAGTGTTATGACATACTCAGGGCATGGCTCTCCACCATGTTGCTGGGTCAGACAAATGATCTAGTTCCTCATCCCAGTGGATTATTATTTCTTGTGTTTTGTTTTAGTCTCAGTTGATTTGAGTGTGTGTTAAATGTAAAATTGGTTTTGAAATGGATAGGTGTTTCTTCCAAATTGTATTTGAAATTACTAAAGTGGGTTCCAAATGAGAAGGCGTATTGGTTTGGAAGAACATGGTATGTGTTTGTATTGGATATGAAAAAGAATTGTTTGAACCTTGTCACTCTTTATAGAGGGTCACACGTTTGTGGGTATGTACGAAGAGTGAATTGGGGGAACATGTTCACAGATGATGTTAGCAGAATTGAATAAACTCACATATGACTCTACATGAGGTTCCATAGGTGATTTTTTAAAATGTTAATGAAATCATGGTTATTGAAGAGTGATTTATTCTTGTGTTGTATATGTTTGTACTATGGTAATGTTGACTTTGGCTTGTGTTGCTTCATTGATTGAGTTATGGATTGATGCTGGTTTCGATGGTGTTTTCGTGTTATTATGAGTATACTACCAAGAAACCCACCAAAAGTTGTTAATATGTTATGCCCAGTCCCCAGTTTATTTTGTGTGTTATGTGCTTATCTAGTTGATCAATGTTTGTTAAAGGTAGTTTTAATGTTTTGAAAGATAGTGTGTCTCTGGGTTTTTGGGTACTCCCAGGGTAGTTAAGATTCATATCGTCCCAAATTTAATTGATGGTTCTGTTCTAGACTAGAAAAGATGTTAAGTCTCGTCGTCATTAATGTTTTGGATGTGATTAATGGTGGTTGACTTCTGCAAAGGTTTCGCTCTGGCAAAGAGGGTGGGCTGGCGGAACATGTCTCAATAAAACCATCCTCGTTGGTACTGTATCATAGTTTGTTAAACCTCTTTCTTGTGTGACCCTAGAATGGAATGTCCAGACATTCTATGTTGTCATGTTTCATTCCATTGAAAACGTATGACCATCGTGAATTTTTTAATCATCGAATTGATGAAGGAGTTAGAGACCAGAAGTTGAAAATACATGACTGTGAGTTAGTAGATGCTTCATCCATCAGGGCCCCAGCTGTAGGTCTCGGGGTGATGCTCGCGCATTGTCGGGAGATTCCAAGGGTGTGTGGGACCTCGTTCTGGATAATATTTTCAGATTTGAGATGGAAATATCCAAAATTTCCTTATTCTATTCTCGTCTTCATTATAAAGCCATCCTCGTTAGGGTGGTGTGATGGACATGATCAATCGCAATCCACGAGGCTGTATCTACTCTTACCATTGGTTCTAAGTAACTCAGATTCCTCGAAGGGGTATTGGTCCCATGAATAAATTGTCATGTTCTAATTTTGAGTTGGTCTCAGGTGTGTTCGTTAGGGAGGTGTTCATTTCGTGAAATTGATGGGAGGTGTTTAGTTAATTTCTCATCCACATGTTTATAGATTTTTCCATAGGAAACATTCCGTCGAGTATCATGTGTGTTGTTCGTTACTTGTGGGGGAAATTATTGAGTTTTTTTTGGGAGTTCCCATGTTGGCCCTACCATGGGTGGTTCATTCGGGTTTCAAGGGTATTTGTATTAGTGAATTCTTTTTGTTGGAAGGACCCTCTCAGGTTTTCCCCACAGTCTCGGGTAGTGGATTTCCATAAATTGGTTGTGTGTGACGTTTTTTGGGAATGGTCACCCCGAAGCTGCTGGTTCCCTATGTTTTTTTTCTAGGAACGAACTCAGGTTCAGTTGATTGTTGGCTAGGTGACTTTCTGGGGACCGAAAGTGATTGTGGTGGAGAGAATTGTCACACCCCAACCATGGACGCTTATTATTTTATTATTTTTTAAGTCCCCCACCCTTGGAAAGAGACATAATTGGGTTCTAGTTTGAGCTTTTTTGATGCTTTGATGTTTTCAGTTGGTATCGGGCAAGTGCGGAGTCATCGCACTGCTAGCGGTCACCACACATTTAGTCAGGGTGGGTGTACGGTCACCGCACTGCTAGTAGTGATCATGTGTTTGGACCTGGTGAGTATGCGGTTAGCAAACCATTGACATTTATTATAAAATTAGGAGAATAAATTAAATTGAAAAATAAAAAAATAAATAAATAATGTAGTTTAAATAAGTTAAAAATGATTTTATAAAAGGAATAATAATAATAATTACAATAATATATAATGTAGTTATTATTATATTATTATTATTATTATTGTTATTATATTATTATTATTATTGTTATTATTATTGTTTTTGTTTATATTTGTATTAGTATTATTTTTATTTATTTACTTTTTTTAATTTTATTTTCATTTCTCCTTTCTTTTTCTTCTTTTCCTCTTCTTTCTTCTCTTCTTTTGTTTTCTCCATGCGGTGTTGCCCCCCCGTCCCCCCGGGTTTGGCATGTGCCCCCTGGGTCTTCTACAAGACTCCTCTTGTACCACCTTGGGAGAACCCCTATAGTCTACCTCCGCCCCTCATAGAGTTGCCTTGCCTACAACCGCTCGCCTGCATCCCGGCCTGCCGACAGCCCCAGCGGCCAGGCCTCCCTTGCGCTCTCCTCCTCCTATTGTCTCTACTTCAGGCTGGTCTCACCACTCTTGCATTTCACCTGGTGCACCCTGCTACCTCACCTATGTCCAGCCCTCTTCCAGCACCTCTCCACCGGTCCACCGTAGCGCCTGGCCTCCCACGTCTGTGGCCAACTCCTGCTCCCACCTCGACTTGCCCCTGCTTTGTCCCGACATACCGACAACCATGTGGTCCTAGATGTGCACCGTTACCTCATGAATCCCTCCTCTTGTACCACCAGCGACCCCACCTATGGCCTTATCCAGTCCACATAGCACCTCCATGCACTCCAATCGACATGAATAACACCGCCTCCATATTCGGCCTCCAGCACCCAACAGGTCCCCGCCGCCTTCGCCTCACACCGCCTCTGCCAAGCACCCTTACTCCTCTCACCTATAGTGACCTGCATTCCCCTCCACCTCCTCCATGCATTGTCCAACCTCCGTGGCTCTATCTCTGAACTACTGACTGGACAACGCCACTTCTTGGCCTCCTCTTGTCATGCTTCCACGATCCACCCCCATCATGATCAGTGCGTCCTCGACATGAATCTGCCTTGCTGCAGCTGTCCAGCTGGCGCACGTCCCAGCCGATGTGCCTGTTCGGCCTACCTGTTACCATCTGATTCCCCTCTCTTTGTGTGGCATCCATGTTGTGCACACACGACTAGCCACGATGCACTACACCCTTGCTTCTCTAGCATGAACCCCAATCTTGGTATGTGATGAACACGTCAGTCTTCTTCTTCTGTGTTCCATTATCCGCCATCGATGGTGAAGCAGATTGTTCGATGTCGGCGTCCAAGGTAAGAGTTCCTTTTTATTTTATCACTCTCTCATTTATTTTTAGTGTCTGAGTTACATCCTGAAGTTATTTTTTTAATTGTATTGTGGATTATTATTATTAATATTTTTGTATGCAATCTCGGCTTGCCGCCTGTTTTCATGGTTGCACCACCATCCGAGGTAATTATCTTCATCCCCCGTCTTGTTGCGCACATTAATTGTTTTGGGTCCATGCCATTTCACCGGCATTGGGGTTTAGGTGAGGCATGCAATGACTATTTTTTGACTATTTTAAATTAATGAACATGTTTTTTTGAATTTATTTCTTTGATGTTTATTTGTCAATTTGTTTCTCCAGGTCAGTGTTTCTGTGTTTTAGATTATTTCATTTTTTTTTCACGTGTTGGCAGGGTAACCCCGCGTTACAATGATCATCAGTCAGCACATGCTTTCACGCCTATGTAAGGCGTGTCACATCATCGCGTTCGAGCTGCCAAGTGAGGTAGGTCCCCCACTATTTTCACCTTTAAATTAAGATTTTATAAATTTCTTGGTGTATTTATTAATTTTAATAAATAGGAAATGATATAAGATAAATAAATTCTTATATGATTATATGGTGTAAAAAGAGTTGTTTATTTTATCCACAACACTTGAAATATTTTATTGATGAACGAATACACAGTCATGAAAGAGTTCTCATTTGGACTTTAAACATAATTCAATGAATTTCAAATTTAGTACTTGTTTAAATGATAAAAGATTTCTTTTGATGTTAAAATGAGTGTATTTGGATTTCTTGAGAAATGAGGTTTTTCTTTATAATTGTTGAAGGCCTGTTTGGCAGATTAATAAAAATAAATTAATTTGGTAAAATCTCTTTAGGGTGACTCAGGGTGGTCTTTGGTCTAGTTGATTGTGTGAGTTGTGTGTGATATTTGTTCTACATGATTGACTTTGTTGACTCAATCCTTTCCCTTTATTATGTGTGTTGGCATGGGAACCTAGAATAGTGAGTCAATCTTCTGAGAATGATTACTGTACTAGTTTAGATTACGCAATGGATAGTGGACCTATAGTAGGGGAGTAATGAGTTATTGTTTCTATGGGGATTGGGCCCCTCGTTTAGGCCATGAAAGGCTATATCGAGCATTAGTGCATTATGCTGTCATCGAGTTAGGGAATTCAATTAGGATGACTAACATGTATAGTACATTCTAAATTGTTCACGAGCACCTAGGTTCGACCCATGCTTCCTTTAGTGTTTATTTGTATGTGGCAGATGATTTAATGGTCTAGTATGGTAGCTGGCCCTTTGTGCCACTTTTTCTATTGTTGTTAGTGTGTGTTTCATGTCATGTGGTTATCACTTTTTACTAACAACTAAAATTTGGGGTTCTAATTGGTTCGAAAAAATGATTTTAAAAATGAAATGAAAATGTTTCATTCAAACATGAAACATGTTTTTAAATTAAAAATGGAAAGAAAATGTTAAATGTTTTATAAATAAAAGTGTGTGGAAACCCATATTTTGTATAATTTAGTTCAACATGAAATTAGTAAATAACAATATTTAAAGGAAATGCATTGGGAGTAGTTTGTTGGGCATGCCAAATGAGTTTTAATACTCACGACTAATGTGTTTTCCTATTTTTAGTTTTGTTGCATGTTTGACATGAGCCTGCTCACTGTGGGAGAGAGTTAGTCGGGGACTGGTGAGCGACTCTCAGAGTCGCGAGGAGTTTCGGTTGTGGTCAGTTTAGTTTTTAGTTTTTTGTTTTTTCATCCTTTTTCCTGTCATTTACATTCCTTGCATTATTCTACTTTTTCCACTGCTTAATTTATTTTCATGGGAAAAATTGATCCCACATGTCCCTTATTGATGACCTGGTTCTTGTCGCATGCTCGGAAGTTTCGGGAAAACCTCTCGGGTAAGGTCGCCTACCGGGTCTGGTGATCGGTTGAGGGTCCACCCAGGTTGGTTCGTGACAGATAGTTTTTATGCCCTTTTTGAGCCCCACTTTTCATTTTAATGATTTCATGTTATCAATGTGATGAATTAATATATTTTATCTATGTTTTGATAACATATAGGGTATCCTTGAAATGGCGGTTTTAGTAATTATAAGAACATGATAGTGGATTTATCCCTATGGGTGTTTTATGGTAATGTGATGACATGTGTTTGATTGTGTCCCATCTCATTTGGTTATTACAAGAGGGTCCATTGGTAACTAATTTTGAGGTCAGGGTATGGGTCATGGATTGTTGAGATTGTGAAATAAAATTCCACACTTTTATATAATACCATGTTTGTGTGGTGCCACCAATGAGAGTTGGTGAGAGTCATCCATTTGATGGATGTGTGAGCATTAACCTATCATAAGTCATTCCACTTGTCTTGTCTCCTACATGGAAGCTATTCTATAAGAAGTCATATCATGTTATGTATCATATGCAATATTTAAATTTTATATTTCCTTTATTACCTCTTTATTGTATCCTCACATCCATATTACATACTTTTTTAATTGACTTCCATTTATACATTTATTATATTATTGTTTAGCATTTTTTTGGATAGTGTTGTTCTATCCATTTACATTTCTTGTTCCATTTTAATGATTCCACCTTTTACCTTGGTTTATCATATATTGGGTGTGTCTATGATTAAAAATGAAAAATGATATTTTTTATAATATTATTATCATTTGTAGAAATTATTCATGAAATGTTTTTAAATAATAAATGTGTTTAATTTCAAAAGTGATATGTTTAAGAGAAAATTGTTCCGGCTTCATTAAAAATTAAATTTTTATTTCAAAATAAACATATTTGAAATGTTTTTCAAATGTAACACATTTAAAAATTTCATGTTACATGTTATTTTTATTCTTCTGTTCTAGAAATTAAAGGAAAACACATTTTTCCATACCCTATTTTCTAAATATGATTTTGGTATCTTTAAAAAAATAAATGAAATGGAATCATGGTGGTATCCAAATATATTCAGATCACACCATATATACTCATGATGGTGGATATATAGTATCCTTTTCTTGTATACATTTCTTCATGTTTGGATTATAGGATGGATCTAGCTCATTTCCCTTGCGAAGTAGATTGTAGATGCGATCGTGATAGTGAATGGAGAGTCATTAAGAGATGATGCTTTGAAATATGGTTTTATATAAATGGTTGGTTAATTTTTTATATTCGGACTATTTGGTCTTCAATTTTGTTTTATTTCATATTTTCATTTATATTGGTAATAATAATTTAATGGATTCATATATGAGCTATTTTTTGGCATGTATGTTGTATCATTGTTTATCTTATAAAGCCATGTTTGGATGTTTATTTTTTGTCCCTCGATTGTGAAACTATCCGAAATATTTATATTGAATACCATGAAATTTTCATTATCATAGGGGATCAGGGACACTCATTGGGTATGTGGAGGGCTGAATCGATAGTCCAATGAATAGAAATCTCATGTTGGTACCTTAAAAAAGATATTTTAGGTAACAAGGTTCTTTCAAGGGGAAAAATTATCAAAAATCAATTTCTTATTATTTGGGGGTTAGTGGATTAAAGTAGATTGGTCCCTTGGGAATTTAATGGTATATCTAGGGAAGGTAATGACCTTATCTTACACATGTTAGATATTGAGTTTATATAGGTGGATGGTTATCTTGTTCTAGTTTTGGTATTTTTGGAGTATTTTTCTTGAGTTATTTTTGTGAGGGGTGTTATTAATTTGTGTTGTATGGATTTATTGACAGAATTCATGATGAAAAAAATTGTTTCAATGTGAAATTGGAAGGTACATAGATTGAGGATCATTCATATTCATGGTATCTCAAACCATGCACATCCCATGGAAACCACGCTATAAGCATTTCAGAAGAACTCACATGGTTGGTCAATAGTATTAAATTACATATATCCAAGCCATAAGTAGTTGATAATGTAAGGAATTATTATTAGTATTATTGTTTTTGGATTTTCCCGATATTTCTTTTGAATGTCTTTTATACTGGAATGTTAAGTGATTTTTTTGGACATAAAATCATTTAAAAACAATGTTTAATAAATATTAATTTCAGTTACTATTAAAATAATGTTTTCTATCATGAGATGCATGGGCTAAAATGTTTTTGTTGTTTGATTTTTTGTGATGGAATAGTATTCAAAGAAATAATATTATGATATTTAGCTGATAAAATTTATGTTACGTTTTGGAAATGATTGAATAATGCGAAATTAGATCTTCAAAACTGAGTACTTTATCAGTTTTATTTAAATTATTTTAATTTTTGTAATCCGTTCGGTGTTTAGAAATGAGAATTATCCAATTTAAGGAATTTATGAAATGATTACTCCATGTTTTATTGTAGTTATGCTTTATATTGTTTCGTTCAGGTTTTTTACCATGTGTAAGAGTTTTGAGGTGTTTTTTAATCTATTAATCTAGGAATATTTTTGGTTTTATATTTTCATTCAAATTTTAAATTGAATTGATTGATTTTTTGTTTCTTGTTGTTAATATTTATTACTCTACAAAAGACCTCACATGTCAAGAGAGTAATACCTCAGGTAATGGTCCATGTGATCTAGGATTTGTCTTTATAGTCCATAACCCTATTTAGAGTCATGATTGAGTGATAGATCCAATTTCTTCCAATCTGATGGATCATTCAATAAAATTTTTAAAATCATATCCTCCAATATTATATGTAGATTTAGGACCCCATGTGATCATTTTCTGGATATTAATTTTTTATAACATTTTAAACAACCTAGTAAATCCTAAAACCTATTGGGTAGTGTTCAATTTTCCATTTTTAGAAGACTTGGATCGGAAGTGGTGGAAGATAACCATTCATGCAGATGCATTTGGGGTAGTATCTTGGGAACATTTCATGTCTTCCATTATATAGAGGTTTACCATGATGATGTTAAATTGGAAAAAAGGGATTTCATTAGCATGCTTCAAGGTAAATTTTCAGGGAAAGTGTGTCTGTATTGTTCTCCTAAACTAGAATATATCACTCTATAGTTGTATACAAAAAATTCAAATAAAACATGGTTCTTCATTGGGGCTCTACACTCATCTCAGTTATTTACTGCTTCAGTCAAGACTAACTATTTTCAAGGAAGTGATGTTCAAGGAATTTTTGGTGGAAGAATTATTATTATTAGAACATAAGGAAATTGAAGTTACAACTTCATATCGGGAAATAAATTGTGTTCTAGATAGTAATGAACAATGTTCATTTGGGTTATACCAATATGGGAATCCTGAGAATAGTCAGGATTCTGGTCTACTAGCTCCTATGTCTTGTATCCTTTTGATATTCGTTGATCACCTTTAGTGGTTTTGTGAGATGGTTATGAATTAGAAGAACGAGTCATGGACCTTGTTCGAATCTATCAATTTTTTGTGTAGTTTCATCAATGGGAGGTTTGAAAGATAATATTTTAATAATCAAAGAATCCAATTTAATAATATTATTTTTATGGATTTTCACATCAAATTTTTATTAAGATACCTTGAAATAGATGAATGAGAGTTTGATCTTATTTTAATATCATTTTAGATGTTAATGCCTCATTGAATTATTTATGATTTATTAATTTAATACATGGTATGGACCATGTGTTCAGATTTATATATAAATGACATGGGGATAACTTGGACATTGACTATGGTAATAGGAATAAGATTTTAGTTTCTTGGTAGTATTTTGGAGAAACCATGTTGATGTTTCTTTAAGATTCCAAGGAGCGGGTGTTTTGTAACATTAGTGCTCTTGACATATGTGTAGTTTTGGGTCCCATATATAAAACCCTATCATTACATGTTAAGGGACACACATGTTACGAGAATCTATACCATTTCATAGAGTTCTCTCTCATGGTGAATGGTTCTAGTGCCATTTTGGTTGTTTTTTATGATGTGTTTTCTTATGTTGTTTAGAGCGATCTGTTTTGGTTAGTGGAATCATGTCTCATTGGAGATGATATTCTGTTTTAGTGTTATTATATAATGTTTCACCATTATAGGGAAATTTTAAATAGTGGGGATACGTATTCTTGTTCTCTATGTATGTTTCCTGTTGATATGGAGTAATCCATTTTGATTCCATTGATTGTCATTTGATATCATCTAGATTTAAGACCTCAGATGATTTACAGGTGGTGCAATGTATTGCACTATGATTTGGTTTGGTATAAGTTTATTTATTTGGAGATGTGTAAGAATCTCATTATTACGGATATCAAAGAATATCATATGTTTTTTCTTCGAAATATATCATTCCTTTCCTCTTAAATCTTTTTTTGTAAGGATTGTGCTTCCTAAGACTCCTAGTGCATTGTCAATTAGTAAATTTTGAATCATTTAATAGTGGTTATCCTCAAGATATTTTTAATCTTATCTCATGTTTTTAGTATTTTCAGGTTAGAAAAATTGGCTTATTATCAAGTCCCCATTAGAGGTAATTTATCATTTTCATTATTTCATTTCATATGTTATTGTGGAATTTCTGGGGGAAGAATGTGTATTGTTGGGGAGTTTGGGAACCTTGTTTCAGCATTATGTGTAAATATTTATTCTATAGATTGGTTCCTTGAGTTATAGGCATTTTAGGATGACAAGGGGTAAAATTTAACGAATTTTTTTAGGTCCCATAATTATGGTTCAGAGATAAACTAACTATGTAGGCTATGTGTGAAACATCCTATTATATAGATCAATGTTGATACTGCACTATTTGTTTAACAATAATTCTAAACCATAAAACTCACTAAATATTATTTTTATCCTTTTTTATTATATTTAATTGGGTTTTCCTTCATTGGATTCCCTACTTCAATCTACTCAACTTGGATTCCTCTCTAAACCTTTATTATTCTTATCTAATCCCTCTATGTTGTTATTTTTTAGGTTTCTTAGTTATTATTCTTTTAGACCAAGAGGTAAGATCAAATCATCTTTTGAAATCCTGATTTCCATATTTTTCTCCAACTACATATATACCTCAATGTAATGGGTGGATGAATTTCTGAGATATGTTTTTTAGTAATTTATTATTTTCTATTTTAAGGGTTTTGATCCATTGTAATAATTCATATCTTAGGGATTTAATCTAATGTGACAAGGTTTGACCACATAAGGTAGGTGTTTCCATTTTTTTCCTTCATCCCAGAGTACATTTGATTCTTTGAAATATAAAAATGTTTTTATTTTAGATAATAGTTTTACAGGATATCGAGGTATTATTAGATAAATTTTTCCCTTAACATAGATGGGTTTTTAAGTTGAAAATAGTTCGAATTTTATATATTTATTTTATGTAAAATTTAATTTTATACATGTTTTATATAATTATTAGGTTTGTTTTCTGTGAGAAATATCATTTTCATTAGGTTTCAGTCCTAATGGTGTTCTTAAAGTTGGTTTCCCAATCGTGTAAAAAATGTTTTCCATTATTTTAAAAAGGGGTGGTATTGTTTTATAAAGATAAAAATAATTCCCTTGGTTTTTGGTAAGTTCTTTATTAGCATTAGGACACCTTTTGAAATTGTGTTTGTATTATTACTTGATTTAAAATGTGTTTCCAAATTTAAATGTATTATACATGGGAGTGAAATCTATTTTGGAACTTTATAAAATGATTTTGATTTTTTGTTTTTGTGCCCTTGATGAGCCCCATTGTTATTATTGATGACGTCATGTTATGCATGTGATGAGTGTCAGTTATGTGTTTCATTTTTTTATGTATTGGGGTTCATTGGAAGGGTAGTGTAGAAGATAAGATGAACATGATTTTGGGGTTACACCTTGCAGCTAGTTATTGTCATGTGTCGACATGTGTTTAATAGTAGACCACCTTCATTGGTTATTGAATGAGGGTTTTTTGGTTACTATGTGGTAGGTAATGGGATGATTATATGATAGTTTAGATTATGCACTGATAATTTTCCACTTGTTTTATGTAATTGTTAGCTAGTGAGGATTCCTTGAAGGGACTACGTGACAGTTATTTTGTTGATAGACGTGACAGAATTAATATACTAAAAATATGTACAATGTTCACATATCATTAATTTCCATTAGTCCCTATGGAGTTGAACCATGTTATTTATCATATGTTATGTTTTTATTATATTTTACTTAAGAATTACCTTTCTTGTATCCCGTCAGGCATGTTTCAATTTTTTTGGATGGACATTCTGGGATGCATTTATTCTATTATTGTATTGATTTGTATTTTCATAGTGTTAATCAATTCCATTATATTTCTTGTTTCTTTATTATTATTCACTATTTTCCACGGTTTCACCAATATTGGGTGTTTTATACTTTATGAAAGAAAATGGTGATGTTGTTTGCAAAGTGATAGGATTTGGTAGAAATTATTTTTAAATGTTTTTATACCATTAAAGTGGTTCATTTACAAAGTTTGATTTTTATAGAATTTTTTTGGTTTCATTCGAAAATGACATTGTCTTTGAAGTACAAAATATGTGTGAAATGGTTTACAAATGAAACACTATGTGTAAATGTAGGTTATATGGTTTGGATATTCATATGTTTTGGAATGGAAATTAAAACCTATTTTTACACACATTATTTTATAACTATAAATTTTGTTTATTTTATAAAATAAAAGAAATTGATTTATATTGGTATCCTTCTAGATAGGTATCACACCATACACACTCACTATGGGACCTATATAGTCATTATGTATTGTAAATATTTCATGATGTATGTATTTCTGACTGGTTTCATTTATATCTTCCTTGGGAATATGATTTTATTTGGTTTCATGGTGGTTAATTGTTATTCATGAGTATATGATGTTTGGAACATCAAATTCTTGAAACCAATTTGATTGAGTTTAATTTTTTCCTCTTTTCATTTCTATTTTGTTTTTTCAACATCCGCTGTATTGTTCTATCATTGTTTAAACATTTCATATATGAACTATCAATTTTCAGGTATATTATATATTTCCCCCCTTCTTTATACATGTTTTGATGTTTATATTAGATTTCACGGAGTTGAATCCATCACCAGTAGTTATGTTGATACCCTTAATGCTTTTTTGTTAGCCCAGGTGGATGAGGGAATCTCCACGGGTACATGGAATTCCAAATTGGTAGTTCGATGGATGTATCTCTTGGGTCAGATATTTATAAATATGATAAAGTAATATAACCATCATTTGGATGTTTCATCTAGCCACTTATTCTTCCATTTTAGAAGTGGCATAAATTCATAATGGAATTTTTTATGGGGTTATCCGGGATATCGAGGATTCATGACAATGTTATTGTGATTTTCGATCAGCTAATGAATATTTATCACTTATTAATGAACTGTGAGACAAAAAAATTACAATAAATCAGGAATATCAATGAGATAGTACACATACATGTAGTTCCCATGTGGATTATTTCTCATAGAGATGTGAATTTTATGTCCCAAATTTGGCACGTTATTTAAAAGGACTTTGTGACTCTATTGATGTTGAGCACAATGTACCATCCCTATAAATATATACAGTTAGATTGGACGATCCTTATAGTAGAGGATGTTATTTGATATTTCAGAATAGAATTCATTGGAGTACTAATAGATCATATAGTCTTGGATGAATTCACATACATCAAACGTTTTTAGGTTTTGATTCAGTTATAACATAGTGAGGAATGATATATGAGGGCGTGTTCTTCACCTCCCCAGAGTTTTGAGGATGATGAGATAATGGTTATGAGAGTCAATAAGGTTCATGAGAACTTTGACATAGTGCATCTAATTCATAATAGGTTAATCATAGACCAGGTTTGAAAATGATATTATTCCAATTGTTGGAGGAGAACTATGGAGATCATTATAGGTGTTCCTATTTCCTTGAGAGTTAATACATGATTAGGCCCAAATGAATTTATGAAGCACAGAATACTAGACACATTGAGATCACTATGTATGTTAAGGTAGTGGTTTATATATTTTTCATGATTTATCATGAAATCAAGGTATGCATGATGTGTTTTATGCGTCGCAACTCCATAGGTACAAGCCCAGTCTTGCACATGTAATCGAATATGAGGATGTTGATCCAAACCCTAGGGTATCGTATGAGGTTTTATTAGTCAATATTATAGACTAGTTTGAGAATTAACTTCTACGGTAGAAAATATCTCATTTGGGTTCTAGAGGAAACAATGGTAAATCTATGAGGACACATTGGAGAAGGAGGAGAATATATGAGCAGATTAGATTGGGTTTTTTAATAAAAAAATATAAGGACACATCTCATTAATGAGAATTACTTATTGGGATATATTATAGAAGCTCATAACTTTTAGAAATGCTTGTACCATACTTCACTGTTGAGTTTTCTATGTTGAGAAATGTTGGGTAATTGTTTTAATATTTTAAAATCATAAAACTGTGTTTGGTGACATTTAATGATTAAATAATGTATACCACGCAATATTGGAGGTGGATAGTTGATATAGGGGCAGTGTAATTGAGGATACACCACATCATAAAGGGTTATTTCATGGTGATGCCCATCAATGTATGTTCTGCCACATCCTTGGTTAATGGGGGGGAGACTATTCCATGGTGCATTATCTCACATTGAGTGGCTTATATACATTAGTTTCTTATGGTGAGACTATATTTTTTTGTTTGGGATTTTTTACTACATAGTAGGATGTAACTGTATATATTTAAGGAAATCATTTCAAAGCATTAAGTGTGATTGAATGAGGATTTTTTCAGGCAGAATGGATCAGGAAATTTCCCTTAAAATACATAGTCTCATTATTTACATTATAAATTTATACTAGATCTCTAAAGGGATATAATGACGACTCTTAACTATTCTAATTTTCGTCATTCTACACTAGATCATTATTCTCTATCGTTCATTGTCCTAGGTACCCATTATGTGTCGTAGATGTCAAATATTGGTACTTCCTATGTTGAAATTCATTATTTTGTGCCATGTTATTTAAATGAATGAACAAACACACCAAATTTCTTCATCCTTCACCATGGTGGTATTATTCAAGATCTTTTCTATATCATTGAAGGTCTTATTTATGACTTTAAAAATATTCTTTAACCCTCCATGTTGTAATGTACTTCATTCACCATGGTATCTTATACATATGTATTTTCGTTCCCTTAACTCATTAAACTATTCTAAGAGTGAATTTTGTATATTATCTATCATACTAACTAGAAGACTTATTTTTATGGAAATAACCCTTTTTTGATGGCATATGTGACATTCTAGATTGTGTGAAAACATGTTCTGGGAGACAATATCTTTAATAAACCTTGTCTCAGAAATTTAAAACCCTTAGAATGGAAGTTACATACCATTTTGGTATATCTTATAAACATTATTACCATTGTAAAATTCCTTTGATTCAATAACTTAATGTTATTTCTTGAATTTGATTTCATCTGGGAGTGTTTGTATATCATGTGAGACATGTTGGGATTCTTATTCCATGTTTTGTACTTGTAACTTATTTACCATGGTTGACTTTGATAACATGTTTATAATTGTATACATTATTTTAATGATGATATAATTTTCATTTACTTATTACAATGTTTTATATATTACCTTTCATTTCATGGAATTATTCCTGGTTATTATAATGGATCATCCATCATGACTTGTTTGTCCCATAGAGGGGGAGTCCACATGACATGCGATGATGGGATTGATCACATGGGTGAGATACAATGATTCCATGGAATTCTATTTTTAGGATGGAATAGATGACATGTGTTATTACAAGAACTAGGTTACACAATTCTTATTGAAATTATGATTAGAATTTTTAATTCCTATTGTCAATCTGATTAGAATGAATTACATCATGCCTTTGAAATTTTGGATCATATGTATGCATAATCCCATGATGATTCTAACAAAACTATTCACTATACCTGTGGCTAGTTTAGGATAATTTCACATAACAACATTATCCTTTCAATATGGGGATGAGGAATGAATTTTCATTGTTTTGCGTCCACTTGGTTATCACACAACAACTTGGTACATGTTTATTTATTTATTATTATTGTTTACAATTTCATTATTATCATTGAATATATTTTTTATAATTGTGATTATTTGTATAGGATTCCTTGGTTTTTTATTATAGTGTTTTATTACACACTACCTATACTTTAATTTCGGTGTACTTGGAGACTAAATGTATTGGGATCTTAGGAAAAGAAATGGGCATATAGAAGATTGTCGATCATATGAGTGTAGATATGGGAGTGGAACCAGGATAGACTCTAGAATATTACCATTTATTTATTTATTTATTACTTGTTTCGCATTTAATATAGTATTAATTTCCAATTTGGGATAACGTTTAATTATTGAATGATTATTATGACATCTACTTAGTTTCAAAATGTTCATTATGATGATTATATTGTATTATATTTCTTTATTTAATTTTTTATTCTAGGACATGATACTATGGAAATAGGTTCCCCACTAGTGGAATTAGAACTGTACAGCTAGTTTGAATAATCATCAACACAGAGAGGTGCTTATAATGTCACGTGGAAGTCCAATTTGAACTCAGTGGTTTAAATCAACGTGTCAAAAATAAAAAAATTATTGTGATCACCAAAGAAAATAATATTTTAATAAAAATATTTCATCTTTATATTAGGACTATTCCATCAAAAAACTAAATTAATAAAATTTTGAATTTTAATCTTATATCATAAACATACTATTTTGAATTCAAAATATAAAAATAATATTATTATTCACTTTTTTAGATTATTATAAAAAATATATATTTTGGTTGAATAAGATAAATTCTAAATTTTAAAAAATTATCAAATTAAGGACATTTAAATAATAAATGAATTATTTTAAATTTTATGAAACCATTATTTAAATTAATAATATATATTTTTAAATTAAAATGAGGTATTTAAAAATATAATTTTGAATTTATAAAAATAATGTTATACATTTTTTAAATATAAGTAATAAATTACATTAATAAAAACTTATTTAATATTAATATTATTTAAGTATCCACAATAAGGAATTCAATTTGTCTACTTTTTAAAGATTTATAACCCTTTTCTGGTTAAGAGTAAGACAACTAATTAAATATAAAACAAAAAATTGATAAGTTTATATTAATAATATGTTTTAGTCATAAAAAATAAATATTTTTAAAGAGATGTTTAAATATTATATGCCCTAATATTAAAAATATCTTTTATCATAGATAGAAATATTATTTAAAAATATCTATATACTTTTTTTAATGATTACTGAGAAATTATTTAATATTTCCTTTTTTATTTTTATACATTAAATGTATATAACATAGGATGATATTATTTAAAAAGGTAAAAACCAAAAAAATTTAAAGTAAAAAACTAGTATGAGAAAACAACATGTCTAAAACATGTGTTAAAATGAATTACAATGGGATTATTTTCCTTAAGTCATCCTCCAATTAATTATTGTTTATTATTGAATCATCTTCACCCTTCAATATTGATTTTACCTTTTAAATTCTTATGAAAAAGACATTCAATTCCCCTATAAAAGGAACTCAACTACACATCATTTCTCCATGAATTATAAATTACTATCTAGACTAACAATCTACCCTATAATCCTCTAAACACCCTCTCCTTGTTATGTAATCCTTGGTCTTTCCAAATTACCATTTTATGAAACCATATGGTGTTACCTATGGAATAACATCTTAAGAGATAGATAATGTTCACATCCGAGCTATCTCAATACATATCATTATATACTCCCTAAAACATATTATACCCTTGAAATAATGAAAATATTGTATTATTAATTATTAAAAATCATATTATACTAATGTAAATCCAATTTATACCTTCCTACATATCTATTATAAAATTGAACATGTCATTAGGCTTACATGCAGACAACCCTCACCGCGAATGGCGTGAATGATTTTTCGTCACCATCATACAAGGATATATATATAATTTTATTTAAAGAAAAAATAATATTTCTCTAATTGTATTATGATTATTAAATTATAATACATTCTAGATTTTACTCTGAATCATAAGAGTTAAAATGTGATACTCCAGAATACTTGTGAAGTACCACCTCCACGAAAGTAAAATATTTATTTTATATGTCTAGAATTTTAATATTTATATAACGAACATATAACCAGATTAATCACCTAAAAAATAAATATTTAATATAATTATTATTATTTATTAATGATATTATTCCAAATGAGTCATTGTAATTACCATACCCACCCATAGATTATAGCTTGTTGTTGTTTGGATCAGTTTTATAAGATACATGGAAAATGATATAAATTTATATAACGAGACACTAAGGTAACCTAATTTATAGTGATATTTTCTAATAATAATTTATTAAATTAGGTGATCTTGAATGGATATATTCTGTAGATACCTAATATAGATTGACCATTAAGAGGATAGGGTTGAATCAATTGTTTCTTTTTATGAATTAATTTCCTCTCAAAATAATCATCCATAACATGTTATTGTTCTTGATCAACTAAATATTAAATTCACCTGTCACCATTTGTTTTTTTAAAAAATGTGTATAGTAGTACACATGTTTACTAGGGTTAGGTAGAGGGACTAATATTTTCATCAACCTATTATTCCCCAAGGTTACATATTCATCACAATAAAATAAGTGATTTCAATTATTTCCATCACCAATTGAACGATACACATATTATCAGCTCCAACTGAAAGACTTCATCTACTATAGATCTGATTGGGAGACTCATTCCATATCATCCTCCATCCTAAAACATCCTCTAATTTTATATTAAAATAAGAGGAATTAATTCCTCCTTCTATAATAGAGAGATTACTTCTGCACCCAATTGTAATTGAGACACTTCCACTACTATCACTCTAACCAAGATACTTATTATAATCCTACATAATAAATAGAAGTGTTCACATACTCCCAATAATTTTTTTTAGTATTCACCTATATAGGATTGGTAAACTATAAGTCCATCTCTTGGTCTTCTAATTAGATCTTGTAGGATCTGAACATCATGTTCCTTCAACATCCTTTGAATAAGTATGTTAGTAATGTATAAATAATTCTGATAACCAATAAATTATTGGATTCCATCGTGAAACAATGCAATGGAAATTATTAATTTGGTATGATAAAGTACCAACCTTATTTAAATTTATGAAATTGGTTGATATAAATAATCTATTTTATTTTGTGTTTCAATAATTCATGAAAATCTCAAATTTCATTCATATATAATTATAAACATGAATCCTTAGAAAATATTATTTATGGATTAATTATTTCCCGTTATTTTTTGCTAATTTTTTTCGTGGTTACTATCTCATGTGAATAATGTGGATCATGGGGCTTCTAATGAATTAGTTATATTCTCAAATGATTGTCCAGTCATATATTGGGAAATATATGTTTGCATGTTCATCACACATGCCTGTAATGTCTCCTTGTGAAGACTTGACTACTCGTGATCATGAAAAAAGGGAATGACACCACAAGTATTATTCATTTAAATATAATAAATCGTCCCATGTATTAAACTTCATTCCCATAATAATGAGATACAAGATATATTAGTGAGATTGTGTAAGAAATAATGTTAACCTGTAAGGATATGACACAATCATTAATGGATTCATAAAAATTGTTCACCAAAAAGATCTTTGAGTGTCATAAAAACCATTGAAATTATCTTGAGTCTATAATTATAATTTTTGAGAAAAGTGGATTGTGAAATATTTTTATTAATATGGTGTTTCTCATTTCATTGTTTTCTTAGAAAAATGTGTGATTCTCATATATGGTAATAGTCACTCTCAGCATATAATCCTCATAATTATAGACCGTAATCACCAATAATCTATTATATTTCACAAACTAAAATAACACTATTTATTCATTGTAAATGAAATTTATTCAATTCCCAAAGATCTCTGCATTTATATTCTAAAAATGTGGGTTATTGTTTTTGATGATAATGAAATAAAATGATGTCCCTACTTATGTGAGTTTGAATTTTCTCCACACATGAACTAATATGGATTTCATGATTATAATCATTTATAAAATTCAAAATCAACCAAATATATGATATTACCTTTTGATGATTATTTTCCATTCAGCTAAAGCATATTATTGTTATTATCACATGGAAAAAAAGAATAAGATTGAATGAATGGAGGTTATTTATCTACTAATTTCAAAATATTGGCTTTGGAAATTTTGTGGTTTCCTTTGGCTCGATCGATATAGGTTCATCGGCCAACTCTAAAACATTGAAAATATTAGAAGAAATCCATGGTTGAAGATGATGTCCAAAATGAATCTAATGATGCATATGTGTTAGATTTAATGATGGATGAAATATAAATATATGTTTTAGTAATGAATAAATAGTAACATAAATCTTATATCCCATGAAGGACTATTCATTGAATAAGGAATCTATAATTTAGGATTACATTCCCACATCACCATCGAGATGAAACTGGTGTCAGAACCTGCTTATACATACTCACACATTTGTGGGGTGCATCTGACATGCTCTCCCTTAAGTGTTCCACTATTCAATCCCTATAGAATATCGTTACCCACTGACACTTCAATGATCTCCTATAGGATCTCTATGTCCACCCAGACTCATACACCACCACATATTCTCCTTAATACAACTCTCCCATGTGGTTGAAATATGCTTCCCACATGAGTGGTTGATGTTCTGGCCATCATAGACTATAACAGTTGGCCAATTTGTTTCTCAAACCCCTAGAAATAAAACTATGTAAAATATTTCATGTCAATCAAATAATCTATAAAATGTTAATTATATATAAAATATAAATATATTAATGAATGGGTGTCTATTTTGTCATGGAATCAAGTTCCTCCACCTTTCTTCACATTAGAAATAAAAATCTCTATATATCATTACCATCTATATCAGTGTTATAAAGAGCATTTTATCACTGATAGATGTCATTGAACTTAATATCACTTCAACAATCATCACATATGAAATGGAGAATATCGTGTCTCTCTAATTCGTCACATAATATATTCTTATAAATTCTATCCCACGATGAACCTTATTGACAATAAATATAACCAAAGTCCCCAGGGCTCAAAAATCCCCCCCCCCCTTTGCATTTTATGCCAATATACCTTAAGAAAATAACCAATATAATAATTTATTATATCTCTTATATTCCATATTTAAAATGAATGAAATGGTGTATTTAGGGTTTTATAAATTGACTTCTAACTATTATTTCATATATGGAATTTTTCTTTAATAATTTAACCACATTTTGTTTTAAATAAAGGATACATTAGTTATTAAAAACAATGTATTCCTGGGAGAACTCGGTGTAGAAAACAAATACTAATGTTACCATATAATAAAATTTGTCCCCTAAGTAGTCAGTAATTTATTTTTTTACATGAGAAATAAACAAAATTTATTATCTAAAAATTACTTTTATGATGAAAATTTCTTGTGATTTGTCATAATATTTATATTCTTGTATCTATTGTGTATCTTTTTATTCATACCCTGTTTTTGTTTACGAGATCTCTCATCATTGGATCGAGATTTGGATTTGGATTTTGATTATTAACATTATTGTGGGATACATAATTGAAATGTTACCCAAGTTACTGTAGTTAATGTATTTTAGTGTTTTATTACTCTTTCCCATACATTTTCCTTTACAAAATCCATTTTATTTTCAAGAAAATGTATTATTGAATTCATCATTATCCATAATAATCTTTTAATATTCATCTTTTTAGCCCTCTTTATTTCTGAATTTTTTTTCTCATAGCTTCAAATATTTTTTTATTTTATATTTTCTTCTTAAAATATTAAAATATTATCATCCGATTAAATATTAAAAAAATTTAAAGTTAATCAAGACGCAAATAATAACATTCTTCCAAGAATGATATACTAAAATCAAAATGATCAAGAAAATTTCATATTAATTTTTTTGATTATGACAAGGTGATCTATATTCTCACCAAATCCTCAAATATTTATTACTTTATCATTATATAATAATAATAGTCATAAATATGTTGTTAAATAGTTATTTAGAAGGAATAAAATCTAATCCCCAAAACATTTAGTTTGGCTTCCTTTATTTCCAATTACATTCAAACCTATTTCTCCATTTGATTACGATATCCCAAGTAGTTTTGAGAACCATGACCTTGTGTTGATGTCTCTGATAGAGCTGTCATGATGTTATTTTAAGACCTTCTATATTACACCAAATGTTTCTTATCATCTTGTTTCATAGAAGAATCGTTATTAATTGGTGGAAACCCCACTATTGTGGCATCTCTCACATCCAATCATAGTGATAGGAGATAGAGTAGCATTATATTACTACAACTAAGTTCATTCTTCACATAAATGTAGAAACATGATATCTATTGAATGAATTATGATTTCTAATCTATCATAATTCTTCATAAATTCTTATAGGGAATCATTCCTTCGATAATATTTATAGATCACCAAAACAGGTTAACCACATACTGTGGAGGGATTAATTAGCGATTTCTTATTTTTCTGAAATATATCTCTTTTAAATTTACTTCTAAACTTAATTAATGTTATAAATAGACTCAGTAATATCTCTAAATTTCACATCGTGTAAAATTTTAATAGTGGAGATAGTAGAAATATAGATATATAAGATTCAAAATAAATAATATCCCCCTATTCAACTAGTTATCAACCTATTATAAGTTAATCACTATCAAAAAAGTGATTACATTTACTTCATACACAAAATGGAAGAATATGTTACATTCAAATCCTATAAGAGGATGTCAATTTCCCTCTATATCTACCCAATAATGAATGTCAACAGTCTTCAAGCTCCAACTGAAATACATACAAATTTTTTATCACCAAATAAGTTTTTTCAATTACTTCTGATTATTCTGAGAGAATCAATCTACACTTACCCCTAACTGAGAAACTCATTCTTCTCCTTCTCCAACCATGAGAATCCTTCTACATCTTAAACAAACTAGAAGACCTAACCATATCCATAATCAAACTCAAAGAAAATACATATTCAGGTCTGTTCCACAATATTATGAATTATTAATATTCATAATTGGGTTTTTATGATATAAATTCATCATGTACACTTAAGGTACCATAAAAAACAAAGAATAGGTTGATGAATCATTTTCATATAATTTCTACCACCTATGTATGTTCAAATACGATAATGAAATTGTGCTAATAAATTTTTTTCTTCTATTTGATGAAGTATTGACTGTAAGTGTATTTTTTCATGTGGACCACAAAATTTCATCTATATTATATTATCTGATAATAATTCATGGAAAATTTTAAATTACTTTCTAATGAAAGTATCAACATGTATCCTTATAACATATTATTGATGGATTTTTATTTTAAATACTTTTTGTTGATACTTTCAATGTTACTATCTCAAGTGATTGAATTGAATCATCATTCCTTATAATGTTTTGGATCTGTTCAAAAAAATTTGTGTAATCACGTGTTCATGAATAAAAATTTTCATGTTATTCAAACTAGAATGAAATATCTCCTATTGCAAAAATGATGGATCTTGCTTGATCAAATAAGTGAATGATCCTTACAATATTCATTATGAATAGTAAATTTACTATATTTCATGTTCTTATTCATGCACATCAACAGAGATACATGGGTTATCAACAAGTATAAGAAAATTGTAATAAAAAAGTACAATGATATCAAAAAATCATTAATATATTAGTGGAACGAGTTTATCCAAAATATATTTTAGTGTCTTAAAAAAAGTTTAACATCTACATGATTATAACTCTACTTCCTATAAAAATTTTATCATAGAATATATTCATTGAGAAAAATGGTATTTTTTGGTGCTCTAATTTTTTGTAAAATAATAGCCTCTATCGGTTTGGAAGCTCATTATTTATATGCTTCAAACACCACATCTCTTAAATATATTTCACTTATTCATATCATTAATTGTTTTTATATGTGTATCAAATCATTTCAATTCATAAATATCATGGAATATATACTCTCTAAATTCACGATATATTTGCAGAAGATGCTGAAAAACATGGCCTCCATTCATACGTGAGTACATGTTGTATTCTCAAGTGCATGCGATATATATCACATTATTCTCTGTATTATTAAGGATTTAACTAAACAAAAAACGTGATAAAATATTCTTCATATTTTTTCACTCATATGGATCTTATTCTTTATTTTACCACAGTAATGTAAAATAGATATTTCATGCATGGATGTTCTTTATATCCTTGTCTCAAAATCAATGCCCTAAAATAACTATTGAAGCCTCATGTAAAAATGATGGATATATGGACATACATTATGGCACACTTGATCTTCTGGGTAGGAGACGACACTAAAGGTGAAGGTTAAAATCAATTTCATGCATCATATGTGTTGGATCAAAGGATGCATGAAAAATATTTTTGTTTTTAATGACTAAAGAATAGTAACACATCACCATTATCCCACGTACACCAATAATTTAGTCAAGTAATAATTTATTAATGATTCTTTTCAATATTCATAAATTATTTGAAGCTTGTTTTGGAACCCAAGTTCACATAAACATAATCATGGGGTTATTTTGTAACAATATCGACCATGGTTTCAACTATGTGCACACTAAGGGTGGAATGTGCCCATTGAAATCAGTGAGCTCTCCTGTAGATTCTTTGTGTCGAGCAACACGTTTTTTTTGTAATTTTGTTTAAATGATATATATATCCCATTTAGATATCACCTAGAAACCCAATTTGTTCTTTATGGGAAAGACATTATGTCATTTAAAGGTTGTATAATTTATTTCACAAACACTTGGAAATTTATCAATGTGAAATATGTCATGCCCAACCAAATACAACAATAACATTTACTTGTATATTAAATATAAATATATTTATGTGCGGTCTTATATTTTTTCCCGAAATAAATTTTGTACAATTCCATTCATTTTGGAATAAAAATTATACACATCATTAACATATTATTCATTTTTGTAAACAACATGTCTTCCTTGAGCCAAGTCCTTGAACATAAGCTCAATTCAACTATAATCACATTTGATTGGGAGAATAGTGATTCTTCATGCTTCTTCAGTTATTATATTATTTTATATTCAATGGAATACTAACCCTTATTAACAAAAAAACAAAATTCAATCCCACTAGATAGAAAAATAATAATTTATGAACCATTATTAATATGCTATCACTATTCTGTGAAAATTAAAATAACCATCCCATTGCAGACTTCATTAACATGAATTTTGAATCAGAAAATTATGATATGAAATGATATAATAATTAATAATTATAAAATATATATTTCATTAACATTACTGATCATAAAATGTTCAAAATTGAATATTTAAATATGAATAAACACAACCATTATGAAACTAATACTTAAAACAAAAAGAAACTAATAAACATCTAATAAAATGATATAATATATAAATATCCCATATATTAAAAATAAATGATTATATATCATGTTTATAAAATCTTATATGTGTAAATAAGGTTCCAAAAAGGGTTATTAGAAAAGTAATTTTTAATAATGTATATTAACAAACATTCGTGGAATTCATATATTTAGGTAATGGATTTTTCATCTCAATTTTGATTCATTATGATATGATGTATATTGACTGTAGTTTTCATTATCATGGAGTATATATTAGACCTAAATTAAATAAATCAAAATAATTATGAAATATATGGTGTATTTTTGTATATATTATTGTACTTCAATTTGATAGATAATGATAATGTACAGGTTTTTGTTAGCTCAATTTTTATCCATTGAGTTATGATTTTTATTCATATAATTTATTCATATATGTTGAAAATGGTCAACCGTATGGATGTTCTGTGTTTAAATTCTTATTAAATTTAATTTTATTTTTAATTCATTTCATGATCACATATTCCATTTCTTTTATAGTTATGAATTCTATATGAGATTTTGTTATCTCATTGTTCATTTCGTTGGGTTATAATGTCACTTAAGGATCATCACTCCTCAATGTCATCTATATTTATCCATTTACTATTAAAAATGTTATTCCAAACCCCATCAGAAGATGTAATATTTTTTTTAATTTAATTTTTTTATTTAGCGAATTTATTATTATTAATGTGTATTTATTTTAATAATAATTCATGTCCTTTTATAGGATTCTTTTCTTCCATGCTTATATTTTATCTTCCTCATAATTATTTATTTTTATTTTGAATCCCAGTATTGCGTTATATATGGTGACCTCTAATTTATAATTTTTCACTATCATTCATGAGACAGTGACTTTATTTGTCTATTGTATTATTTTTATTATTGAAATTATTGTATAAAATTTATTCACAACATGGGTTTCCTATGATTATATAAAAGATGGAATTTAAGGAAAGGGTATTTACCACAAGATCTAGGATTGTATGATGATGTCATTATAGTTGGTGTCGTGGTAAGGATTAGTTATATTAATGGACTAGTATATTTTTTTAGAGATTAGTATAAACAAAATTTAGTTGAAACATAAAAGGATAATTCTATATGTATTAATATATCATAATATATTAGTAAATTTGATATTGTGAGGTTTCTTTGTAATTACATCCCAATATGGATACTGAAAGTATATGTGGATTTTTTGCAGATTCAAATAGTGTTCCCCACCCCTAACAATTGTGGGTGATTGGAAAATCAATCTTTACTCAATGCATGGGGCGTTAACCCAAGACTAAACTCTAGAAATGATACACATGGGGATATGATTTGAAAATAAGAAAACACTTTATGAACAATTATAAAGGATTTGAAGATATTTTTTCTATATAACCTAAAAGGAAAATAACCATGAATAACATATATTAAAATATAGAATTTCATAAGATAATGTATATATTAATTGATATTTTTTTCGGTATAAATGACATGTTGAATTTTGAGAGAACATAATTCAATGATTTTTTGGTAATGAATATTTTAAGAAAGGTCATTATATTTTTGTGATAGTTATTTTATGAATTTTGTTAGTATCTTTTAGATAACCCAACATAGAAAATCCTAAATTGGGCCAAATAAGATTTAAGTTGAACAAAATTTTAATGTAACAATAAAGAAGAGAAATAATTCTCAATATTGAGTATTTAATGGGTTTATTTATGAACATTATCTTATGATTTCGGTTTTTCACTTCTCTTGTTAACCCCATTTTATTTAATTAATAGTTGCATTGTAATGGGTCAAAAGGTTTCCATGCATGTAATGAATAATATAGTGATTATCCATCTAATGAAATAGATGGGATAAAATATAATTTTTGATATATTGGGATTATTCCAAGACTTTTATAATAAATTGTGTTTTAAAATATTGATATTTATAAGAATATGAACACAACAAATATGGGAAGGATGTAGTTTATTAAGAGCTTAGGTGATCAATATGATAAGGAATAATTTTTATATTTCTTATGTGTCCAATATGTATGAGAAAGTATGAATGTGAATGTCTCAAATGAACTATAATATGTATTATTCTTTTAAATGTACAGAATGGAAAATCAAAAACTATTGAAAAGAGAATAGTTACATTAATATTATAGAGAAAATGATTGTTCCTCTTAAGGATCCACTAGAAATCCAATTTTTCAGATGATATGAATTTTTTATCAATGACAACAAGGGCACTAATCTAAGTTATTAAGATGAAAATTGAAACCAAAAATCTAAATAATAAATATTAATATGGAAAATCATTTGTAATGAACACTATTTATGTGGATAGTTGTAATTATGTTGTTGTAATTATATATATTACTCCCTATATACTTATGAACGGATTATATCTTGTTTCGTTTCACCAACTATTAGATATTTATTTATAAATAAATACACATTGTGATAACATTATTTTATCCATGGAATATGGATCTCTATCAAGGTTTATAGAAATATTCTTCTTCCATGTCTTATTAGTTCTTCCTTTATATGAATTTGATTTGAATTTCGAAATGGATTATCCACCTTCACATAATAATCATATTAATTACCAAAACAAGGAAATGATATATCAAATATAACATTTATCATATATCAATACAGTGATGACTATGGTATCTTTTAAAAACTGATTTTAAAACATAAGCTGTGATACCCATTCCTGAGGATAGTTTACATAAAATTCATAGAGGAAAAATCAATATTATGATGAATCGATTCTACGGAGAAAGTATATGTTTCCTATGTTTCTGAAGTTCATATCTCTCATAAATTTTACTCAGGTTTCTTTATATATTTTTGAATTCCTGATTTTTTTATTATGTGATAATTAAAACTTCCAGGATATAATTAATTTATATGGGAGAATGCGACACAACACGATTTCGGGAAAAAAAATTCTCAAAAGTAATTATATATTCCAAATATTGTATTACACTCAAAACTAAACTAAAAAGAGTAAAGAAATATTATATAAATTATATGATAATAAAACCTTTAATAAATAAAAAGTTGTTACACACCTAAAATTTCTTGTATTTATAAAATAATTAAATAATATAATTAAATATTAAATCTAATTATTATTTCTCCAATAATTATATTTTAAATTGATTCAATTTTTACCATAATATATAAATATATAAAAATTTAAATATAATTACATAAAAAAAATATTTCTATTATCTAAATTATATGATTATATGAAATAATATTAAGAACACATAAAATCAAAATTTTCAAAAAATTAATTTATCTCTATATTTATTAGTTTTTTATAAAAAAAAATTTTATAAATCATATAAATTAAATATAATAAAATTAATTTTATTTCTAAATTAAATATTTACGAAATTTTTTTTGGAGAAAATTTCTTATTTTTTGAATATATTGTATTTCTAGTGAATAGTTAAAGTGTCAATTTTTCAAATACTGTCACTTTTATGACATTATAAAAACAACGAAAAATTTAAAAATTGATGAATAATTTTTTATATTAAAAATTTATATATATCAAATTAAAAAATTAGTTAACAAATTAAAATTTCGAATTTATAAAACCCATGCTTCAAATTTTATTAACTTATGTAATATTTTCCTCTACAAAATATTTTCCCATTCTTTTAACTATGTATCTAAAAGGTTTAAACAAATTTCTGAATAATTTTAAGGCCATATAAATTTTGTTTTTTTAATAAGAAAAAAATATGATATAAATTAAAAAAATTGGAATATTAATCTCAGTTATTTTTTTTCGCCTTAAAAATACACATATTTAAAAATGATTTTTATGCATTACATGCGTAAATAATAAAAATATACTTTTATCAGTATTATAGTTATTTTAAAATAATGTATTTTATATTTTTTATCATTAAGTTATAATTTTTTAATATGGCCATTTTGTTTTTATATTGTAAAGGTAAATTGCATAGGTAGAAATTAACTGGCATGATAAAAACAACAAATGGAAAAAGTGAAAAACATTTAAGTAAAATAATTCAATATAATGTCTAAAAAATGTTTCAAAATGATTAATTAGGGTGTTATCAACCATATATTTCATTGTCCACATAATTTTATTATATTATTGGATCCATTTGGGTAATGGATTGTGAATTCACTATTTATATAATCAAATAATGAAATCCTTTTCACATATAAATGGATCTGACCTCCACCCCAATTATCCAATCATTTGGAATAATAAAAATGACCAAAAACTTAACCTATTTTCTCATAAACACTCCCTAATTTTTCTATAAACTGTTTTCTTTCCAAAATACCATAATATGGAGCTTTAAGGTATTTCTCATGGGAGAACATCAAAAGGGAGAGGTAATTTTTTCAAATGGTATCACTTAATTAATTTCCTATTTTAACCCATACAACCTATTTTTTCATGAATATATAATAATTAAGTTAATTATTAATATTTATAGATATTATTATACTAATTGTATATAAATTCATTACTTCTTCTAAAAACCATTAAAAAATTATGGATATCATTATGGGTACATGTGGAATATTGCCTCCTAGAATAGCACACTGGATTGTATATTACCACCTTAATTGAGGATATAAAAATTAATTTAATTGATTAATATAATATTTATAAATTGATAAATAATATAAAATTACAAAACATTCTCTATTCATATAGATCATTGGATACTGAATGTGTCAGGAATCCATATATATAGAGTACAACCTCTATAAAATTGACATATTAAAATTTTTCTCAATACTTCTAAGTTATTTATAAATCACTATTATAAAATTTCTAAAACAAATAAAAACATAAATAATATTATTTTTATTCAATAATAATGATATTTTAAATAAGTCATTATAACGACTATCAAAAAAAATGATATAAATTTATATCAGGGATAAAAAGGGAATCAATGTTAATGGGGATATTATATAATAATAAGAAAATAATGGGTTTCCCTTGGGTTTAATTGGTAATATGTAACCCACTATTAACATACCACCCATTATTCGTGAAAGTTATAAAAACAAGCTCATCAATGACGTCATCATCATGAATTACATATATAAATCAAATGAAATTTAAAAAAAAATTTATAATAAATTATTAAAAATATATTACATTAAAATTAATTATATCATAATGATGAATTTTTAATCATTAAATAATTATCTACAACTCTATTATGAATCTTTTTCAAAACAAAACAATCTAATCTAATAAACATATGATGATAAAAAATTTAATACAAAAATCTAATTTACTTTTGTTAAATTAATTTCATAAAAGATCAAATATTCTAATTATGTTATCAAGTTTATTATGAAGGGAATTTTTTTATATTGTACGTTAATTAAAATTTGAGGATTTTAGGAATTAATGTATGATTTTTTGCATCTCAATTTTTCTTTGTTGAGATCTAATCGATATTAACAAAATATTTTCAATTTATGGTATATATATTGGAAATGTATTTCATTTATCATAATTATTAATTAAATTTATTGTAATTTTAAATAAATATCATGTTTTACCGTTTATGGGTTTTCAATTAGAATGATAACATTAATGTATGGGGTTTTATTAAATCAAATTTCATTTATTAAGTTATGATTATTCATCATGAACATTACTCAAATAAGATTTCTATGTATGACTGTATAAATATATTATACTGAACATACTATTTTTTCAGGTGATTAGAATTCCTTTCATGAATGCCTTCTTCTAATATTTTGATTCATCTATAAAAAAACTGAATTATATTTGGCAAACTAAATAATTGTTTCATTAAGATGAAATGTTACTTCATTAAAATTAATTTTCAATATCCATAATATTTATCCATTTATTATATCACTTGACATTCTAACTTTCATCTATAGGTAAAGTGATTTTTTTAATTAAAATCCTCTTTTATTATGATTTTTTCATATAAAATTATATCGATGTAGAGAATAATCACCATATTTTCTAAATATTATATTACATAACTATTTTGATGTTATTTTAATGAACATTTTAAAGGATGTAATCAATATGTTATTGAAATTTCTAATAGAATTTGAATTTTGATTTTCATGAATGATTAATTTTTAGAATCTGTGGTTATAATGGAATTCTGAAAGATTGAACGTCCCATATAGATTTTTTTAGATTGGTTTTAAGGGATCATGGGTGTTATGAGTTCATGATAGGAATCAAAATATAGATCGGGTGGATGAGGCTACAAAATTTCTATAGAAGTGTCCGCAGAATAGTTGGTGAGACAACACCATCCCGATAGTGGAATGGCTAGTAGCCCATGTTTTTTTGTGTCCATCTTACAAATTCTAGTCAATCAGCACATTGGGGAGACCCATTGGATTTCCTATGGTCTATAGAACCATATTTAGTGGGGATATTATTTTACATTACAACTTATGTGGTTATAGTTTTTCTTGGTACTTTAGATTTTGATGATACCATTTTCTTATCCTCCCCCTCCCCTAATTCTCTTTCATCTTAACACCATGGGGGGGGGGGGGGGGTTGTTGTCATACATTGATGGATCAATGGTACATTGTTCATTCCTCCCCCGATATTTTTTATCACTTCTCTATAAATTTGGAAGAAATTGTGATTGGATTTGGTATTAATTTCATTGGTGCATAGTTTAATTGGATGTGATCGAATGGGTTTATTTTCCAGTTTGTCTAGAGGATGTCCCAAGATGGCATCTACATTCCATATGAAGTATTTTTCGAAAATTATTATTTATCTATGTTATTTATGTGTTATTTGATATTTTATTTAAAACAATCCATTTAATTGGGTGTTATAGATGGGGATTTAGTCTGGACTAGGTTTGGAGGTGTTTGGGGGACAAATTTCACTACGTTTCCCTAGATTTTTGTGAGTGATTTATTCCACAAGAGTTTTTATTAATAATAAAAAAATTTAATATTAATTAAATAGTTAAATCTAAATTTTTTTAATTAAATTAATATGGTTATTGGAATGATTTTGGTACCCATAGGAATTGTAATTTCTTGGTTGGCTGGGTTGAGGATCAGTGGAGCTCAGCGAGCGGTTAACTATGTCTTTCATGTTGGTGGATACATAACATAAAATCATATTCATGTCTATTTATAAAATAATATTCTTTTATATTGTATGGATTTTATGATTTGATTTTATAGACCATGATTTCGCTGGGTAGAGTAGAAATTACAAAGCTGGGCCTCTTTTGTATGGAATAAGTGTTGTTGAGAACAGATATGATTCATGACTTCCATAAGACATGGAATCCAAGGGGATATTGATTTTTTAGTTGACATGAGAATCTAGGAAGTTATAGTGAATTGAAATGAAATAAAAAAATATCTATGTATGGATAACAAGGGATAAAAGGTAAAAACAAGTATTTTTTAGTTGACATGAGAATCTAGGATGTTATAGTGAATTTAGTATTATTCACTATTTATCAAAATGTGAAAGTTTTCAGAATAGTTCCAAATGTTGATCAAAAAAATTTTATATGTCCCTCTTCTAAATAATTCTTTAATTTCATTAAATTAAATATATAAATGTTCTTGATGTGGGTTTTAAAAAAGGTTCTCCATTAAATGGCTGTAAAACTGCATTTTCTGAAAAATACTTTATTTATCTGAATAAATGGATTTGTTCTTATATTATTTCTCAGAATGACATAATATTGATTATAAAATTATATATAGTATATAAAAATCAAATTTATTTTAATACTATTCAATATTTCTTTTTGAATGACTAGATTGGTAAGTGGTGGTGCACTTAAACTCAGTGTTTCTTGTAGAACAAGTTATTAAATTACTTCGAATATATAATGTACTATGATATTTTGGGGTGAAACATTCTACACTCATTCAATAAATTGTATCCTCATAATTTAAAATTTTTCATTGGAAATAAAATGTTAAAAAAGAAAAATACCTTTTTCTAAAACCCAAATCAGAAATTGGGTTAATGAAATTTACTCTTAATAAGATGAAAATAGAAAGTAAAAATTCTATACTAATTTATGATCTCTATGAATGGAACATTGGTGGTAATTAGAGACACATAATTGGTGGAAAACGTATATATTTATAGGGGTGATTGAGGTCATCAATCAAAATCAAGTTTAAAATTGAGGGCCTCAAAGCCATAAATTATTGATTATTTAAAATATTATCGGTTCAAAAAATCATAAGGTATTAGGATAACACATTTTTTTTACGATCCATTCCGTCATGTTTAAAAATTAATTTCTTCTTAGAATAAGTGGAAAACATATAATTGACAAGTAGAGTTTCATCCTTCAACTAATTCCTTCCACAACTCCTCATTCACTGCAAAAGATAACAGTATTCCAAAATATTCTATTTATCCTAATCGTATACGGATCAAAAAATAAAGAATTTATAATTCATTTGTCAGACTATTTAAAAAATATACATTACAAAAACAAGGATATCAAAAAGGCCAGTAGTATGTGATGTACCCTTTTCGCCCTTCCGTTGTGAGTTCAAGTCACATGGCCTTTAGAGACGTGAATGATTATCTCCCGACCTCTGGGTTAGCCTTTTTTTGAGAATCCAAAAATAATCATAATTAAATGTTAAACCTCAACAATAGTATTCCATGTGAAACAGAATATATTCCAACCTTTAGACTTATCTATAATACTTGGTTCTGACCTCACTATCCATAATATATAATTAATTTCACATAATATACTTGTGAATACCATAATCGTTTATTATATTAAAATGTGGTAAAAAATGAATTTCTAGAAAACCATATTTGAATAGGACTATACTTCCTTATTCCTTATGTAAATCATAGAATACTGAATATAAAACATAAATCCAAAATTTTTTTAATAACCAACAATGATGGAATAAAAAAATTGTTAACTAGTTTCAAGGTAGTCAATAATATCCAATATAATTTATCCAAATCAATCATCACTTATCTCAAAATCAATACCATAGTCTCAGTACCATATAAAATATTGTCTTTCCATCAACCATATTTTTTTCAAAATGTTTAACTTGATATTTAGTCACTTTTCTTTGAACCACACAATCTCAAATCCTTAATGAAATAGTACTAGAGTACAATCATTATATACTACATAATTATTATAACAAGTAAAACATTGATACAAAACTGAAATATCATAATTCTTTAATATCAATATAAGAAAACAATTCATTACTCTTCATCTATGGTAATATCATTACTTGATTATTATCCAACAACATCATTTGCGTTATACACTTATGATTGTGACATTGATTCATGTAGTATCCCAATTCCTTGTAGATGAAGCATAGTACATTTGAAACATTTTTCATACCCTTGAAATCACGTACTAGGTTTCCTTTTTCTACACACTTAAAACATTCTCTTATTCCCTTCAATCATTTACCATGGCTATTCTTTACACAAATATCACATATGGTAATATCCTTCTTTCCCTTATTCCCTTTATCCATCTTTCCCCCAATAGTCTTTTTCTTCTCGGGATTCCCTTCAAATCCATAAGACTCATAGAATTAATAAATTATCTTATTAACACGTGATTATATTTCTTTATATGATGATAATACGTGGGAGACTATTTCTATTCTAAATGTTCACATAATACCATGAATGATATGATCCTTCTTACTCTTTGGATCACGCGTATTGTTGGGGTTCTCATTCCACATACTGGGTGCCATTTCTAAACAATGGAATACATTGGGATATTTTGTGAATCATATTGTATAATTCCAAACTTTTAAAATACATAACATTAAATAAAATTATTATGCATATAATCTATAATCATAAAAAAGTTATTTGAGGAAGTATTTACTCTGAAATACTTCATAATAGATTGCATAGAAAATGAGACTTATCCTAAGCATTTCCCTTAGGACTGTCATAACCAATAGTGAAACAAGGTTCATTGTCATGTAAAAGGATACACTAGGTGAAGGTATAAACTCTTTGTCAGAGTTTTCACTCTTATGTACATTTCTGCTCGAGCTGCCTCTACCTAATTGTATCCAGATACGGATGTATTTCATGTAAGATTCACAAAATCTATAAATTATCAACATTCTATATTCTTCTATGATAATCCTTAAAGTCTATATTAGGGTAATGTTATCTAATAATAGGTTTTCAAAATCTACATTAAAAGGTTATTGAAAAACTTATTCTGATACCAACTATAAAACCCTGACCATAGTTACCCAAATTTGGGGTATTGTTATATAACATTGGCATGATACAAAGAATCATGTCTCGAAAGACCAATTAGTTTAGCATTCTTGGAAAATATATTACATACATTAATTTAATAAAACACATTCTTACATAAAACAAAACATAAATATTAACATTGTGCATGCCCTTATTCCCTTAGATTAACACTGTTTATCAAACATAATACCCATCATGGAATCATGGAAAAAAGTAAAAAATAAAAAAGGGTAGAGCTCAGATGCTCAGTAAAGATAACAATTAGAAGAAACTACCATAAATAATCATAAACATTTAAGGAAATGTTTAAAACTAAAACAAATTCCCTTTAAAAAAAATCATCAACATAATATTGAAATGATATATCATATAATACCATTTAGGTATCCACATGTATATTATACTAGTCAAATAATCACATGTAATATCAATAACTAATTTCATAATGATAGAATGCATAATTCCAGACATCATAACCACATAGTTAAGGCCTTCTATCAAGATTACATATAATATTTTGTCAAGGACTTGTTCCAAGACACTAGTTTGTTTCATGAGGCCTATCGGTGCACCAAGGAGCTATAGAGGGCTCCACCGATCACTTTCTATGTATGGTAGAGAATAGCTACCCTGGCTGTATATGTTTTAAAAAATTTATTACCATAATTTAAAAAAAGGAATAATGTTCCCTGTTTGGAAATGTACGGAACGATTCCTTTCAAACCATTTTTTAAAAAGTCAAACAAGGGTATAAATGACTTTAACCCATAGTCATGTAAATATTAATAATTTTTTGAAATACATTAATATGAATCATTGATGGGAATTATAAAAATGGCCTAGAAGATACAAACTTAAAACAAAACCTCGGATAATAAGGATATTGTGAAATTAACCCTTACCATGTACATTTCCGTGGTCTATGAAACATTAACCACTTTTATAATATTTAAATCATTTTTAATAAATTATAAAAGAACCCCATAAATAAATATTATATCACATATGTTAATTTAATATAGCTTTTTAATAATTTTTTAATAGTATAATTGTTTATGGTGTTAACTGATTTGTTTTTCGTTTATATGTTTTGTTATGGTAGACATGATTATTATGGAGTGAATGTATTTGATTCATATCCAGAATGATATTATTTTTTTAAAAATTATTTTTAATAATCAAATGAAAAATATTCTATAATGTTTATGATTGGGAATGAATCTCATCACATTCATGGAGACGATAATTCATATGTACGCACGAACGCTACTTGCATCTCATTTTTTTTATTTTAAAAGGAATGAATACAAAATGACACATAGGTATATTATTTGTTCAGTATAATATAATATTTTATATACATTACTTATGATAATTTACACCATCCTTTATATGATTCATGTATTGTATGAACAAGTCATATAAATTTGAGGGCCAGAAGTCCTCAGTTCCTCAAATGAAATTACTGTATATATACAACATGAAAATAATAAAGGGATCCTATAAAAAAGATTTAAATAATATTGTAGATAAAATAAATATCATAAATATCGTATATAAATTTAGTTCCCTCATAATGGCCACCATAAGAGGTGGTAATAGATGATTGAACAATCTTTATTTTATGAGGCTGTAGTTCATCATCCAAAGAAACATTATGTTGTATACACATTAGATGGTGGTGTGTGTAAATGTAGTTCAAATACTTCCCATATCAACAGCCTATTATATTGAGGATTCTAGTGTTGTTATAAAAAAATGTAATAAAGAGAGTTTAAGGGATTTGGAGAAGGAAAATAAAATTAAATAACTTAAGAGTAGATGTTACCTTTAAATTGAGTAACTCCATTTGGTTTGAAACAAAATGCTTCATTGAAGTGCCTTCTGCTTATGGTATGGATATTAAAATGAATAGGGGATGTTCGGAGCTTAATTGGGCCGAGGTTGGATGATCCAAGGGGAATTCTGTAATGCACTGACCCCAGTTACCCAGAGTTGGTGCATTACTTCGTAACATTGGCATGATCACAAAAGATAAGGTCTCGAAAGAGCGATTAGTTTAGTAGCCTTGGAAACACTAGATACATTCATAAATGTTACATTACATCATAAAGTGAAAAATTAAAATAAAAAAGTCTCCATAGTCCACACTCATATCCTTTTCTGACTATCCCAGCAGGTCATTCATAAAATACTTCTTCACATCGTGGAAAATATTAAAACATTGAATGTGGTGAGCTCAGATGCTCAGTAAGGATAGCAACATAGTGGAAGCTTTCATAAATAAACATAAACATTTAAGGCAATGTATAACTAAAACAAAAGCCTTTTAAACTTGAACTTCAACATAATACGGCAAAAATAAAATGAGATAACACAATTTACTTCTTCACATGGATATTCTACTGATCGAATAATCACATGCAATATCAATAACCACTTTCATAATGATGGAATGCATAATCCCAGACTACCATAACCATGTAGCCAAGGCCTCGTTCCAAGACTAAAAATATGATTTTGTCAAGGCCTCATGCCAAGACAATAGTTTGTCTCATGAGACCTACCGATGAATTTTTTTTAGAAGATAATTAATTTTAAAATTTCTCAAATATACTCTAGTGTTTTTCTGAAAACATTATGCAAGAATCAGAAAACAAAGTAACTAATTCTGAGACTACTCGACTAATTACAGGCCATGATGGGACCACTCCCAATGCCTTCCTATTTACCACACTCGAGAGTCAGGTTTTCTGAAAACATTTTTAAGCTTGCATTAAATACGTATACATTTTTACTGGATTTTCATATATTTGGGAGAAATATCTCTCTCTTTTTTGAAATCATTAAAAAAAGTTATGGCTTGTAGAGGAATATGAAACTCAAATAATGGTCACAGCGGTGGAGAATTCGTTATCACCGCATACGTAAGACAATCCATTCCTTTTGTCGTTTAGTAAAAATGCTTCGTATAAAAATATTCCTTTTGAAGAAAATTAAAATTCAAAGGGGTTTATAAACCTTATAAAAGAAAGATTTGTATAAAACAAAATATGCCTCAATGAAAGGAGATTGACACGATGTCACTTACAAAGATCATTTTTTAAAATAAAATAGATCTATTATATTTTTTTACTATAAGTACATAGAAATAATGTACAAATACAAGATAGGACATAATAATATCATGACATAATTTTAAAGTATGAAATTAACCCAAAGAATGGAAAATGGGTTAAGAAGTTCCCTTATAAAGATCATTTTTTAAATAAAATGGACCTATTATGTTTATTCACTATATGTACACAAAAAGGAAGTATAAATACTTCATATGACATAATAATATCATGACATAATTTGAAAGTAGGAGATTAACCTAAATAATGGAAATTGGTTAAAAACGTTCCCTTACCTCGTGTCCGACTTAACTCGATCGTTCTTTAATCACCTAAAAATCGGGAAACTCTTTTTTGATTTGAGCCAAAGGCTTCCTTGGGAAGAATTATTCTCAAAGTGTGGCTTATAAGAGTAAGAGAGGGAAGTTGAGAGTGTATTTGGGCAGAGGATGGCCGATCCAAACAGCTTTGATGGTGTGAGTAAGGTGGTAGTGGTGGGGTCCTTTTATAAGATGAGAGGAGGGGCACTCTTGGAAAGTCATGAAATGTCACTTTATTATATATTGAGTTTAGGATTTTAAAGGTCCCACCCTTATATATTTCTAGGATATAGTGATAATGGTTCGGAATATACTGATACAATAGGCTTTGGACAAGTGTAATTCTTTGATTTTACATTATCCTTCCACTTTATTAAAATCATTAATTAATGAGGTAATCGATGCATCATCATGGTGTCACAAATAATTTATTTTAATTATGGTATAAAAATTATAAAAAAATATCATGTTGTACGAAATTATTTTATCTTTCTAATGAATATTTATAGTAAAAAATATGACTTGAATTAGCCCATTTAAAAATTGTTTTAGTAAAACAACTCATGTTTGTGACATTTTTATTTTAACATTAAATAAAAAGTTTTTAATGTCCTTTTCCTACCAATGTTGCTCCATGGGGTCCCAAAGTTGACCCATGGACTATCATGGTCGTCCATGACTCATCCAATAGGGGTAGGATAAGTATAAAAGACATTTCATATTATTATAACATTATCTTTACCTTAAATTTCACTAATTACCTTTAATCGTGACTAATTAAACTTAAAAGTTACTATTCACCAAAAAAATTATTCTAATCCCATTGAACCATATTTTACATCCTAATAACAACCATGTATGTCGGAGTTTTTAAAATCAAATCACAGAAGTGTTAATGTTTCATTTAAAGTGAAAATCGGTTTTTTAACTACCACTTAGTGGTTTTACTATTCATCAAAAATTGAAGTTTTTCAGAACAATGCCAAAATATCACCCTAATCTATAATTGATATTCGGAATTAAAAAATGATGTCTATTTTACAAAATTCAAAACATATAAGTTTCATTAATTAATTTTATAATTAATTCCCTTTGTCACAACAAATAGCGTGTTTTTAAGAAACAATATATATCAAAAGATTGGCAATTGTTTATGTCCAATTTCAATGTTAAATTGATTCTAATGACCACCATTGGATAAAATGGTAAAAATATATTATAATTATACTTTAAAACCACTAAATAGTATAATTTATCAATATAAAATATTTTTATTAAAAAAGTTTTTTTTTAGTATTTTTCACTATTCATAAAAATTTGAAAGTTCTCAGAAAATTACAAAAAAACTAACTTATGATAATTTCGATATTACGAATACAAAAATGAATTCCATTTTGAAATATAAAATTTCTATAATTTTTAAAAAGTGGGTATTACTATTCATAACGACTACTTTGATTAGTCGCGGTGTGTTAGAACTCAAACTTGCGAACAATGCAAGTTATTGCATTATTGAAAGAGAGGAGTATCGTGGATGCTCAGGGTGTTACATTCTCCCCTATTTCAATAAATTGAATCCTCACAATTTGAAAAAAATTTTGAATATAAATGCTTGAAAATAGAAAATACATTTGTGGAAAACCCAAATCGGAAATAGGGTTAATAAAATATAACTTTTACAGAAATAAAGAGAAGTACATAGGTCACCCGAGATAAACCATACTAGGATTATATGAAAATATGGATATGGAGGAAAAAAACCATCAAGGTCTGATGGAGAGTTGTATAAAATAGGATTATGAGAATGTTAACCACAAGAAAATCACAAACTTGTGATTGGTTAAACGGTCATTGAATCCCCAGTTGGAAAAGTTAACCGACAACGTTTTTTATTTAAGTTACCTTTCAAAATGTTGAGGAATTTATTTAAGAGATTTACTAAGAATGTAAGGAAATATACTTACTTGTAATGTAGATATTCATTCTTTAATAAATTTTTACAACAAACCCATCCTTCACTCCAAATGGTAACAGAACTCAAAAATATTCTATTTATCCTAATTGTACAAGGTTCCAAATATTACCACATACTATTTAGAATAGGAAAAATATTTTGTAATTACCAGGGAATTCCTGTAGGCTAATGGTAGATAATAAAGTCATGTCTCACTATGGTTGTGGGTTTGATTCCTATAGCTTTGTTCGACGCGACGGGTTATCCCCCGACCTAGAGGTTGTCCTTTTCCTAAAACTATATTATTATATTATTCTAAAAATAATATTTAGAAATGTTTTAACCATAAAAAATATTATCCAAGGTTCAACTTAATCTATTCTAACCTTTATAGTTATCCAAAATACTTCTGTCCAACTCACATTCCATATTTTATAAGGAAGGTAAATATAATGAAGATCCTTTTATTGCGTAACAACGTGTGAACACCATCATCATGTATTCTTTTAAAACACTACAACATCTTAAATTACCATAAATCCTTATTTATTACATTCATGACCCCTTATTCCTTATATAATACTAGATATACTCCTTCTATACAAAAATGTATACAAATCATTAATTAGTTTCAAGGAATTTAAAAATATCCAATATAATTTATCCAAATCAATAATGTATTATTCCAAAATAACTATCTCAGTATCAGAACCATATTATGGTTTATCTATCTCTCAACCATATATTATCCAAAAATTTAACCTGTTGTGGAGTCACTTTTCTTGGTTCCACACATTCCCAAGTCCTTGATGAAATAGTACTGCAGTACAATCCTTATATACTCCATAATTATTATAACCAGTACATCATTGATACAACACTCAAATGCCAAAAATCATTAATAACAACATAAGAACTCTAATCATTCCTCCTCATCTGTGTTAGCATCATAACTTTATTATTATCCAATAACATCATTTGGGGCATACTATGATGATTTGGACATTGGTTTGCGTAGTGTCCCCACTCCTTGCAGATGAAGCATTTTACATTTGAAACCTTTTTTTACCCATGTAGTCACGCACTTGGTGTCCTTTTTCTCCACACTTATAACAAACTCTCATTCCCTTGATGAAAGTTCCAAGGTGTTTCTTCCCACAGTTATCACATATTGGAATATTCTTCTTTTCCCTCATCCCATTATCCATCATTATCTCTTCCATCCTTTTCTTCTCATTCTTCCCTTCAAAGCCATAAGACTCAGAGAATTCATTAATTATCTTATTAACAGATGATACTATTTCTTCATATGTTGAGAACACATGGGAGACTATTTCCATTCTAAATGTTGGCTTAATACCATGAAAGATATGATCCTTCTTACTCTTTGGATCATACGTATTGATGGAGTTCACATTTCTTCTACTGTGCGCCATTTCTATACAATGGCATAAACAAGGTTTGTTTATGAATCAAAATACATAATTCCATTCTTGTAAAACACATAACATAAATTGAAAAATTTATGGATAGAATCCATAATCATAAAAAGAAATGTTTTCTATGAGGAAGTATATAATCATAAAGCCTTCATAATGGTTTGTAATGAAAATGAGAATTATCCTAAGCATATCCCATGGGAGTGTCGTAATCAAGAGTGGAGTGAGGCCCGATGTCATACACCAATTCCCATTCGAGTCTAGCTCAAAGCGGTGTTTTTGGGTTTCACCCCTAGGTACATCTGTCCCAGAGCCGCCTCTACCTGCTCGTATCCAGACAGGGATGTATTGCTCTGAAAACTCACAAATTATCTATAATACCAAAATTCGAAGAAGTTCTTCTATACTAATCCTCAATGTATATCTTAGTGCTATGTGCTCTAATCAGATTTTATCTAAATCTAGCTTCCATGGTTAGTACTAAACTATCTCTGATACCAACTGTAATTCCCCGACCCCAGTTACCCAGAGTCGGTGCATTACTTCGTAACATTGGCATGATCACAAAAGATCAAGTCTCAAAAGACTGATTAGATTAGTAGCCTTAGAAAAACTAGATACATTCATAAAGGTTACATTACATCATGAAGTGAAAAACTACAATAAAAAATTCTCCATAGTCCACACACATATCCTCTTATGACTATCCCTGCATGTCATTCATAAAATACTTCTTCACATCCTGGAAAGTATTAAATCATTGAAAGGGGTGAGCTCAGACGCTCGGTAAGGATATCAATATAGCGGAAGCTTTCATAAATAAACATAAACATTTAAGGCAATGTATAACTAAAAAAAGCCTTTTAAACATGAACTTTAACATAATATGGAAAAAGTAAAACGAGATAATTCCATTTACTTCTTCACATGGATATTCTACTGGTCAAATAATCACATGCAATATCAATAACCACTATCATAATGATGGAATGCATAATGCTAGACTATCATATCCATGTAGCCAAATCCTCATGCGAAAACTACAAATAAGATTTTGTCAAGGCCTCATGCCAAGACACTAGTTTGACTCATGAGACCTACCGATTAAATTTTTATAGAAGATAATTACTTTTAAAATTGATCAAATATACTCCAGTGTTTTTTTGAAAACAATATTCAAGCTTCTGAAAACAAAATAACTAATTCTGAGACTACTCGACTAATTACAGGCCATGATGGGTCCAAGCCCAATCCCTTCTTATTTACCACACTCGAGATTCAGGTTTTCAGAAAACATTTTTAAGCATGCCTTAAATACGTATACATTTGCACTAGATTTTCATATATTTGAGAGAAATATCTCTCTGTTTTTTGAAATTATTTAAAAAAATGTATGGCTTGTAGAGGAAGCCGAAACTCAAATAATGGTCACGACGGTGGAGAATTCGTTGTCACCGCATACGTAAGACAAACCATTCCTTTTGTCGTTTATTAAAAATGATTTGTATAAAAAGATTCCTTTTGAATAAAAGTAAAAGTCAAAGGGGTTTATACACCTTATAAAAGAAAGATGTGTATAAAACAAAATATGCCTCAATGAAAGGAGATTGAGACGAAGTCCCTTACAAAGATCATTTTTTTAAAATAAAATATATCTATTATGTGTATTCACTATAAGTACACACAAATAGTGTACAAATACATGATAGTACATAATAATATCATGACATTATTTTAAAGTAAGAAATTAATGTAAAGAATGGAAATTGGGTTAAGAAGAACCCTTACAAAGATCATTTATTAAATAAAATAGACCTATTATTTGTATTTACTATAAGTACACAAAAAGGAAGTATAAATACAAGATAAGACATAATAATATCATGAAATAATTTGAATGTTGGAGATTAACCCAAAGAATGGAAATTGGGTTAAGATGTTCCCTTACCTCGTGTCCGACTTGACTCGATCGTTCTTTAATCTCCTTAACATCGGGTAACTCTTTTTTGATTTGAGCCAAAGGCTTCCTTGGGAAGAATTATTCCAAAAATGAGGCTTCTATGAGTAAGATAGGGAACTTGAGAGAGTATTTGGGCAGAGTTTGGCTGATCCAAAAGGCTTTGAATGTGTGAGTAAGGTGGTAGTGGTGGGGGCCTTTTATAAGAGGAGAGGAGGGGCACTCTTGGAATGTCATGAAATGTTACTTTATTATATAATGAGTTTACGATTTTAAAGGTCCCACACATATAATTTTCTAGCATAAGGTGACAAGGGTTTGAAATATACTCATCCAATAGGCTTTGGACATGTGTAATTCTTATATTTTACATTATCCTTCCATTTTATTAAGAACGTTAATTAATGAGGTAATCGCTGCATCATCATGGTGTCATAAACAAATTAATTTATTTAATGTCTAAAAATTATAAAAAAAAATAATGTTTTAGGAAATCTTTTTATATTTCTAATGAATCTTTATAGTCAAAAATATGACTTGTATTACCCCATTTAAAAATTGTTTTAGTAAAACAACTCATATTTGTGACATTTTTATTTTAACATTAAATAAAAAGTTTTTAATGTCCTTTTCCTACCAATGTGGCTCCAAGGGGTCCCCAAGTTGACCCATGGATTTTCTTGGTCGGCCATTAATCATAAAATAGGGGTAGGACAAGTTTAAAGGTCATTTCATATTATTATAACATTATCTTTACCTTATATTTCACTAATTACCTTTAATCGCGATTAATTAAACTTAAAAGTTACTATTCACAAAAAAAATATTTTATTCCAATTTAACCACATTTTACATCCTATTGAAAACTATGTATGTTGGATTTTTGAAAATCAAATCAGAGAAGTGGTAATGTTTCATTTAAATGAAAAATCAGTTTTTTAACTACCACTTAGTGGTTTCACTATTCATCAAAAATTTAAGTTTTTCAGAACACTGCCAAATTTCACCCGAAGATATAATTGATATTATGAATTAAAAAATTATGTCTAATTTACAAAATTACACACATATAAGTTGCATTAATTAATTTTATAATTAATTACCGCGGTCACAACAAATAGCGTGTCTTTAAGAAACAATATATATCAAAAGATTGACAATTGTTTATGTCCAATTTCATTGTTAAATTAATTATAATGACCACCATTGGATAAAATGGTAAATAAATATTATAATTATACCTTAAAACCACTAAATAGTACAATTTAACACTATAAATTATTTTTATTCAAAATGTTGTTTTAAGTATTTTTCACTATTCATAAAAAATTGAAAGTTCTTAGAAATTTACAAAAAAATCAACTTAGGATAATTTCGATATTACGAATACAAAAATTAATTCCATTTTGAAATATAAAATTTCGATAATTTTAAAAAGTGGGTATTACTATTCATAATGGTTACTTTGATTAGTCGCAGTGTGTTAGAACTCAAACTTGCGTACAATGCAATCTATTGCATTATTGAAAGAGAGGCGTATCGTGGAAGCTCGAGGTGTTACAATTAGAGGTGTGAATAATGGGTTAGTTGTGATGTTATTTTATAACTGAGGTGAAGAGATCTTTGTAAATGTTTGAAAATATTGTTTTATTATATTAGGATTTTCGATTTATAAATGACCAAAACCCCTTAAAGTAGAATATAATAGGACTCATGTTCTATATAATAAAATCCAACATGAATTGGAATGGTTTTGGATATTGTTTTAATTTTTTTAATCTCAGTTGTTTAAATCATTCATTAAGGAGTTATACACTAAATAATTATTGTGACATAAATAATTTTATTTATTTGATGTCTAAAAATTAAAAAAAAATACCATGATGTAGGAAATCTATTTAGAATTTAAATTAAAATTTATAGTCACAATGATAACATATATAACCCCTTGTAAAAATTGTTTTCCTAAATGATATATATATATGTCATTTTTGTCTTCACATTAAATTAATTAATATAAAGCATCATTATCACTCAAAAGTGCCTCCATGGGGTCCCAAAATAGACCCAAGTATGCCCATAGTCGTACTTGTATCAACCAATATAAATATGACACCTATCAGGGAAATTTAATATTATTATAATAATATTAGTTTACCCTTATTTACCAGATTTACCCTTTAACCATGGTAAATAAAATATTTAATAAAGTAAATATTCATAATGTCTAAAAATAAAAGTAGCATATTTACACAATTTGGACCTCCTGATTCCATGTATGGAATCCTGTCACGAACCGGGACGGGTCGCCATCCGACCCGGCGCCCGACCTGGTCCACGTCAAGGCCCGAAGGGCGTTCCCGATCCCCATGGACTGACACAAGTGCTCGTGTATCAAAAATAAACTTGGGAACGACTTACCCGGATGAATAAATATAAAACAGACAACAAGATGAATAAATTGAAACTAAAAACTGACAACCAAAAAGACCCTTATACCAAGTTCAGATTTAATGTTTACAACTTGAACCAAAAACCCAAAAGAGACTACATCAAAGGAAACCAAAACTCCACCACAAACCTCTGTATGACAGGAGGAGTCACATTCCCAAGACACCGTCATCAAACCAACACGATGATGCCACTGACGACCCGTACCACCAATGCTAAGCCTGATGCCTCATCCTGGAAAGAAAAAGGAACAGAATCTACATACACCCAAAGGTGTATGTAGGGTGTGAGATAAAATCCCAGTAAGATGCCACCGAGAAAAGGTTCCGCGCACAATTATTAAATGAAGAATACATTTGCAACTTTAATTAAAGAAATGTACTAAAATATTGAACAACATTAGAGACAACAGGTTTAGAGAAATCAGTTTTAAAAAGGAACAACTTAAATTAAAACACACACACACACACACAGTTACTCATAAAATAACCAAAGTTTCACACCGATGCGCGTAAACTAACCAATGAGCACTAATATGTGAGAGGGAGCATGGGTACCAGCTAGCTTGGGTCCCTAGATCTCCGTGTCTCGGTGAAACGTGGCTTAGAAGGCCACGACCCTCAAAAAACATGGTTTAGAAGGCTACGACCCTCAGAAAACGTGGATTAGGAGACCACGACCCTCAGAATAGCATATGTCCAGTTACTCTTTCAATCATCAATCCTGCTAGTGAAAACGGGTCGAGTCACCTCTGGAACACTATCCCACTAGTCTAGTCTACCCTCCTAGCTACACGGGCTTCCCGCTTGTGCTCAAGTAGTTCAATGTTCAAGTCTTATTTCATAATCACATACTCAAACCAAACAAGACATTACGCATGCCAAAACAACCATTTTCACACACAAAGGCAATTTGAAGTATGATGCACACTAAAAATATCTCAAAGAAAAATCTGCATCAGTTACACAACCAATTAGAACAATTGCACAGTCAAAGAAATCACTTTCATTATCAAACACGCCACTAACAGAATTTATTATCAAATATTCACACACGTTGCATGACATAAAAAACCGAAAATATTCACACAATTTAACCAAAGTAAATTTTCACTCCTAATAACTATTTAATAAAACAACCCAAACTTTTCATAAATAAATTTTTCAGAGAAAACCAATGTTTTACACACTAGACCGACCCAAACCCACCTCACACAACCAAACACACACACTCCACCTCAGGAACTCAATCTGCAAGACACATGCGATTAAAGAAACCACACACATAGTAAAAAAGGCTATTACAACAGTTAAATAACCCGCCAGGAAAACATGTCAAGCCAGTTAAAATTATGCCACATGACTAAAACACCAAAAATCCATTCAAATGATCATTTAAGACAGAATACATACTGACACAACACCAAAACACCAACTGAAACCCTTGTACATCCTAACAAATAATCCGCACATATTATATCACACTAGTGAATAGTCCATCATGGGGTTTCACAGCAACAACATACTCATCTCATCAAAACGCACTAATAAAGGCATTAAGACATAGTAAACCTCATGTAAAATTCAAATCACCAAACTAAGGAATTAATAATCGAACCACACAACTAAATAGGATCACTAACAATTAACTAGAAATACGACTTCATCAAAAAGAAGACACATAGAATAAACAAGATACTGTGAAAAAAATCAACTGCAAATCAATCCTCAGAGAAAACCAATTTCGCACGACACAAATTAATTAAATATAAATCTAAGTTAATTAAACTTGAAAATTAATTAATCAATTAATAATTAAACATGGAAACAATTACCTGGAATGTAGCAGACTTTGCAACTTGGCACGCAAGGATCGTTTCACCTCAATCGCACAAAAAAAGGGGCCTAATAAAACCCTTAAACAAAGCACTACAACAAACGCATCCAAGCTGAACCAATCAGACAACAACAAAATCAAATTGAACCCTAAAATCAATTCATTGAACCAAAACATCAAAATCAAACCAATTACAACACCAAATTTTATCCAATAAAATCTCAAATAAATAAAATCAACTAAATGAAGAAAAAAAACCTGCAACGAGGGAGTGAGAGACTAAACGGAGATTAAAGGAAACTTCTTGAGATGTGTCGCACCAAAAAAATTCATCCGGTAGGGAGATGTGGTGTGGGTCAATGTGGTCCGAGGAAGTGTAGTGGCACAGGGTCGAGGTTGGGGGGCGGCACGGTTCAGCTGGCCGGGGAGGGAGGGAGAAGCGGCGCTGCTGTCCGGAGGTCGAGGAGGAGGGTGGTACGTCATGGGGGTTTACCGAGTGGTCCGCCGAGAGGGAGGCGAAGCAAAGAAGGATGTGCGTGTGAGAGGAGGCCGATGTTGCTGGTCCGACGAGAGCGATGGAGGAGGACAGGTGTCATCGGAAGGTTCAGCCGAGAGGGAGGCGATTAGGTGAGGGTACTATGTGGCTCAGTTTTGTGGGCAGGGGGGTGTCGTTATGGCTAGCGAAGGCGGCGCGAGGTGAGCCGGAAGAAGGCAAGGTAGGGTGATGCCGATCTGGGAGAGGAGATGTGTTCTGGCGAGGAAGATGAGGGAGCATGGGGGAAAACCAGCGGCGCTAGGGTTTCCAGGGGAAGAGAGGCCCACTCAAAATGAAGGGGAGGGGTGGCCTGCGTGACGAGTGAGAGGAGAGAAAGAAAAGGGAGAGGAAAAAATGAAAAATAAAGAAAAGAGGAAACTAAAGAAAAAGAGAAAAGGTAAAAAGAAAAAAATAAGAAAAAAAATTAAAAATAAGGATAAATATATATCCTAATAAATTATAACAAATTTTAATATTATTAGGAAAACGAAAATAATAAAATCAACAACAAAAATAACATTACTTATTGAGAACGGACACCATGCATGGTCGCGCGTAGGGTCGCACGCACGGTCGCGTGCACGGTTACGCGCACAGTCGCATGCCCGCAAAAGAAACCAAAATAATAGAAATGATCAGGTTAAAATATTAGCTGAAATAATAATAATAATAATAATATTAAATAAATAAATAATAAAACCAACGAAAATAATAACATCATTGTTAATTTATGTTGGACACCGCGCACGAGACCGTGCACGATTGCATGTGTGGGCGCGTTCGGGCGCCTAGTCGCGATTATGGTCGAGCACTTGTAAAATATCTCAAATTCATTTTTAAAATTGAACCGGTTCAAACTGCAACTCAAAAGAACGACTTAAAATAATTAAATTAAAAGAAGTGCCAGTCGGGGTGTGACAATTCTCCCCACCATGACACTTTCTGCCCCCAGAAAGTCCCAAAATACTTGACCAACCCAAAGATTCCAAGCAAGACCATGAAGATACCTATAATAATTACTCAACCACTCGAAGACCAAGCATTCAAAACACCATGACCTGAAACTCCAAAAATCTCCAAAACAGAATCACTAAGAAGAAAATCCAACAACAAGGAATTCACCTACAAACACCACAACAACATGGAACACCCCGACCCCCTAACTTAGGGATCACTGGGGCCGCTTGAGATCTCCAAAAACACTCGGCCAACGAACCACTATCCGAGCTAACCAATTGGCATGGTCGAGATCAGGTAGAGCACAAGAAAAGGGTTGCTCCACCAGGCGCACTTTGAAAACAGAGTATTCCACAAGCTTTTCCTATGGTGGTCTCCCCACCATATTAGGATTGTTGTCAAAGACTGGTTCTTCACACCAATGCAACTCAAAACTCACACAACCACTAGCACTAGCTTGACCCTCAAAGTTCCCTATGTTTAACCAACACCAGAGAGGACATCGGCGAGACCCGCATAGGGTCTCCCCACCATTTAAAAAAAATTCCAAACACCACGAATCCCGTGCGTGCATTCCTAGTTTACTTTAAGCAATACTGAATGAACCCTTCATCGTGAACCCACCACACGGGCCGACCTATACTGATTATTCCTATAATGGAAAACACTCTGCCAAATGAGATAACATTGATATCAGAAACCCCTAAATAGGAGGCGAACCAGACAAGCACACGACAATTACACAAGACAGAAGCATCTCTGGAACATGTGTAATTTCGACCCATAATCAACCACAAGAAGGTTCACGCAGCACACCCACTAGCTTTACAGGAATGCAGATTTTTCAGAACCTCTTTAAGGCCTAAGAGTAACTCCCATAAAATAAGACCATGAAAAGTAGACAAGGGCTCCATTCCCCTCACAGAAAAAATGACTCCTTTAGAGAGGGTACCGTAATAGGGAAATTTACGTTGTCCTCGTCCCAACATTGTGGACTAAAGTCGGACCAAGCTCGTCCCACGTCTGACGAGTTCTGATTGCGTGCAAGCTTCACCCCGAGACCTATGGATGCAGCTCTGATGTCTGAAGCATCTCCAGCCTCACAGTCACAAGCTGACCACTTCTAACTGGAACTTCCTCCACTGTAAAAGCATCCTGCATACATCTCCTCGTGTCTTGCGTGGCCACTCTATTAACATACCACATTAGAATTGCAGGGAACGACCTAGAGTGTCTAACTGACCACACTAGAGATAGGGGATTGAGCGGTCTGTCAAACACGCGACAAAAACTGACGAGAGGGGCACTCCAAGAACAAGTCCCTTTGGTTCACACTCTTCATCGGATGAAGAACATTCATTTACCATAGTATAGATGGGACCAACAACTATTACGAGCTTTAAACTAATCGATCCAAACAACCTATGGGGAACAAGAAACTAGCTCATCAGAAAGGTCAAAATATCTCCTTCACCCTCTGTTGACTTGTCAAACACCTACGAGATCCACCACTTTCCTTCGCCTTCACTTAGGTACAACTGTGGAATGAGACTAGCCTTGAGGGTTGCTCACGACATCTCTATTCGCAACGAAAACGAAACTATCACAGTTTTCCGGTTTAGCCTCACTCCACCAAACATAATCGAGACAACATACGCACACACAACATCTAGAGTTACTCCAAAACCAGAGACACTTCCAACTTTCCCAAAACACTCAACGACATCCAACTGACATCGACGTCTATGAACAGTCGACACCACCGAGCATATCCTAACTCTGCCACTCCACTGAGGGTCAGGGTCGGGCCATGAACTGAGAGAGACCTACTGGAACCCATGGAACGTTTCTATGGGGAATATCCCAAACAAGAAACATGAAACAACCTTCCACAAATCCAAACACATCACAATACAAACATCCACATTCCATAAAAAATCCAATAATCCCAATTTCAAACATCAATTCATTTTCAAAGAAAGACACTCACTTGAAGAACCAAGCACTGCACAACAAGACCAAAAGATATTTTAAAAATCTATCTTTACTCTAAAAGCAATGTCATTTTTTTCCATTTCAAAAACCATTTGAGCAAGAAAACCCATTCAAGAAAAAGGACCACTTTCTAGGAAACAAGAAGCGACCTTAGAGATCAATCAACTACCAATGGTATTCCATGGTGCCTCGCAAGTATTCATTTTCAGGCCACTCAGGCACCCGTCCACATGATCCACCAACTATGCATTAATCAAGTCCACATGCACATGCGAGCACCCATAGGAATACCACTGGAAAGAAACAAGGTTACTACGCTTTCAAAACAAAACATTCTCAATATCCGAAAATACATTTTTTTCAAACCATTTCAAGATTCAAGACATATTTGAAAAATGCTTCCCATTTAAAAAAAATAAACCACTTCAATTTCAAATAACCTAGAATGTTCTTTTATAAAATCAACTTCCACAAATCAACGCCAAATTCCAGAAACAGTGTCCAAGAGAAACGCACCCCAAAATAAAATAAGAGCAGTAGCAAAGTCTGCTTCCCCCTTTGATGGAAAACAATTTCACACCAATTCCCAAAACTAAAGCAAGACATCACTAGCATTAAAGCACCTAGGCGGAGGACTAGTGGTCGTGTCTAACCCGGCTACATGGTTTAGCAGACCATTCCCTAGGCAAGCACCAACCACTAAGAGTGTCGAACCGTACTCTCGGGCATCACATGGGTCTCTAATCCATGTAAGACCGTGCGCAGTACCGGTTTACTGCTATTGTCATACCCCATCCACACAGAGCAAAACCAAAAACATAAATCCCAAACTACCCCTGGATACTCGAGGATCAGAACGAGTAAAAGTTCACGACGCTCTTCTTGCACCTATCCCTCGAGCACCGATAGTCCTATCTCGAATCTACATGACATCCCAAATAACAAGAACAAAACCACCTCTGATACCATTTTGTCAGGAACCAGGACGGGTCGCCAGCCGACCCGGCGCCCGACCCGGTCCGCGGCAAGGCCCAAAGGGCGTTCCCGATCCCCACGGGCTGGCACAAGTACCCGAGTATCAAAAATAAACTTGGGAATGATTTACCCGAATGAATAAATATAAAACAGTCAACAAGCTGATTAAATTGAAACTAAAAACTCACAACAAAACAGACCCTTATACCAAGTTCAGATTTAAAGTTTACAACTTGACCAAAAAACCCAAAAGAGACTACATCAAAGGAAACCAAAACTCCAACACAAACCTCTGTGCGTCACGAGGAGTCACATTCCCAAGACACCGTCATCAAACTAACACGATGATGCCACTGACGACCCGAACCACCGATGCTAAGCCCGATGCCTCAACCTGGAAAGAAAATGGAACAGAATCTACATAAACCCAAAGGTGTATGTAGGGTGTGAGCTAAATGACCAATAAAATTCCACCGAGAAAAGGTTCCACGCACAATTATTAAATGAAGAATACATTTGCAACTTTAATTAAAGAAATGTAATAAAATATTGAACCACTTTAGAGAAAACAGGTTTAGAGAAAACAATTTTAATAAGGAACAACATAAATTAAAACACACACACACACACTTACTATTAAAATAACCAAAGTGTTACACCGATGCGCGTAAAGTAACCAATGAGCACTAATATGGGAGAGGCTGCATGGGTACCAGCTAGCTTGGGTCCCTAGATCTCCATGTCTCAGTGAAACGTGGCTTAGAAGGCCTTGAACCTCAGAAAACAAGGCTTAGAAGGCCACGACCCTCAAAAAACGTGGCTTAGGAGACCACGACCCTCAGAATAGAATATGTTTAGTTAGTGTTGCAATCATCAATCCTGCTAGTGAAAACGGGTCGAGTCACCTTCGGAACACTAGCCCACTAGTCTAGTCTACCCTCCTAGCTACCCGGGCTTCCCGCATGTGCTCAAGTAGTTCAAAGTTCAAGTCTTATGTCATAATCACATACTCAAACCAAAAAAGACATTATGCATGCCAAAACAACCATTTTCACACACAAAGGCAATTTGAAATAAGATGCACACTAAAAATATCCCAACAAAAATCTGCATCAGTTACATAACCAATTAGAACAATTGCACAATCAAATAAATCACTTTCATTATCAATCACACCACTAATGGATTTGATTAACAAATTTTCACACACGTCGCATGACTTTAACCACCGAAAATATTCACATAATTTTACCAAAGTAAATTTTCACTCCTAATAACTATTTAATAAAACAACCCAAACTTTTCATAAATAATTTTTTGAGAGAAAACCAATGTTTTACACACTAGACTGACCCAAATAGCCCTCACACAACCAAACACACACACGCCACCTCAGGAACTCAATCTGCATCACACATGCGATTATTGAAACCACACACATAGTAAAAAAGACTATTACAATAGTTAAATAACCCTCTAGGAAAACATGTCAAGCCATTTAAAATTACCCCACAGGACTAAAACGCCAAAAATCCATTCAAATTATCATTTAAGACATAATGAATACCGACGTAACACCAAAACACCAACTGAAACCCTTGTACATCCTAAAAAATAATCCACACATATTATAACACACTATTGAATAGTCTAGCATGGGTTTTCACAGCAACAACGTACTCATCTCATCAAAATTCACTAATAAAGGCATTAAGACATAGTAAACCTCAAGTAAAATTAAAATCACCAAACTAAGGAATTAATAAGCTAACCGAACAACTAAAAAGGATCGCTAACAATTAACTAGAAATACGACTTCAGCAAAAAGCAGACACATAGTATAAACAGGATACTGTGAAAAAAATCAACTGTAAATCAAACCTCAGAGAAAACCAATTTTGCACGACACAAATTAATTAAAAAAACTCTAAGTTAATTAAACTTGAAAATTAATTAATCAATTAATAATTAAACATGGAACCACCTACCTAGAATGTAGAAGACTTTTCAACTTGGCGCGCAACGCTCGTTCCACCTCAATCGCACAAAAAAGGGGCCTAATAAAACCCTTAAACAAAGCACTGTAACAAACGCATCCATGCTGAAACAATCACACAACAACAAAATCAAATTGAACCCTAAAATCAATTCATTGAACCAAAACATCCAAATCAAACCAATTACAACACCAAATTTAATCCAATAAACTCTCAAAGAAATAAAATCAACTAAATGAAGAAAAACAAACCTACAACGAGGGAGTTGGAGACTAAATGGAGCTTAAAGGAAACTGCATGAGATGTGCCGCAAAAAAAAAATTCATCCAGAAGGGAGATGCGGTGTGGGTCAATGTGGTCCGAGGAAGTGGAGTGGCACGACTTCGAGGTTGGGGCACGGTGCGGTTCAGCTGGCTGGGGAGGGAGGGCGAAGCGACGTGGCTGTCTGGAGGTAGAAGTGGAGGGCGGTATGTCATGGGGGTTTCTCGAGTGGTCCTCTGAGGGGGAGGTGAAGAAAGGGAGGATGTGCGCGTGAGAGGAGGCTGACGTTGCTGGTCCGGTGAGAGCGATGGAGGAGGATGGGTGTCGCCGGATGGTTCAGCCGAGAGGGAGGCGACTAGGTGAGGGTGCTGCGCGGCTCAGTTTTGTGGGCAGGGGGGGTGTCGTTGCAGCTGGCGGAGGCGGCGCAAGGCGAGCCAGAAGAAGGCAAGGTAGGGCGATGCTGATCTGGGAGAGGAAATGTGTTCTCGTGAGGAAGATGAGGGAGGAGGGGGGAAAAACCAGTGGCGCAAGGGTTTCCAGGGGAAGAGAGGCCCACGCAAAATGGAGGGGAGGGGTGGCCTGTGCGATGGGAGAAAGGAGATAAAGAAAAGGGAGAGGAAAAAAAAGGAAAAAAATGAAAAGAGGAAAAGAAATAAAAAGAGAAAAGATAAAGAGAAAAAAAAGGAAATAAAAATAAAAATAAGTATAAATTTATATCCTAATAAATTATAACAAATTTTAATATTATTAAGAAAACGAAAATAATAAAATCAACAACAAAAATAACATTGATTATTGAGAACGGACACCATGCATGGTCGCGCGTAGGGTCGCATGCACGGCCACGTGCACTGTTACACACACAGTCGCATGCCCGCAAAAGAAACCAAAATAATAGATACGATAAGGTTAAAATATTAGCTGAAATAATAATAATAATAATAAATAAATAAATAAATAAATAATAAAACCAAACATAATAATAAAATCATTATTAATTTATGTTGGACACCGCGCACAAGACCGTGCGCGGTCGCATGTGCGGGTGCATTCGTGCGCCTAGTCGGGATTATGGTCGAGCACTTGTAAAAGATCTCAAATTCTTTTTTAAAATTGAACCGGTTCAAACTGCAACTCAAAAGAACGACTTAAAATAATTAAATTAAAAGAAGTGTCAGTCGGGGTGTTACAAATCCATTCATCCATATTCAAAATATAAAAGTCGAATAAATTAATTTAAAATTAATTCCTGTTGTCAAAAAAAAGTGTGTTTTTAATAAAAAATAATTTTCAAATGATTGACACATGATTATGTCGAGTACAAATACAAAATTACATCCAATAAACTAGATTATATTAAAATTTTAAAATATAATCTCATGATATGTTAAAACCACTCAAATATATAATTTAACACGATAAATTATTTAAATTAAAAATGTGGTTTTCAATTAATTTTTATTTATTTTTCACTATTCATTAAAATATAAATGTTTTCAGAAAAGTTCGAAAAATTTATCGAACTAAATTTTAATGTTCCATTTCTGAAGAATAATTTAATTTCCTTAAATTGAATATAAAAAAATTTCAATTATTGTTTTTTAAAAATGATTCTCTGATAAAAGGCGGTAAATTTTCATTTTAAAAAAATACTTATTTTCTCTGAAAAATGATTTTGTTATAATATTAAGTATAAGAAACACATAATATTTATTGTAAAATTAAATGGAGTATATAAAATTCAAAATTAAGTTAATAATATTCATAACCACGTTTTGAACTGTGAGATTTAACCGTCGTGGTGTGCTCGAACTCGATGTTGTGTGTTGCACATGTTATTGAATTACATTGAATAGGTAAAATACTAGGAAATATTAGATTGTTACAATGAGTCACATGGTTCTACTCATACAGTCTCAAAAACCTCGACCCATATATGATAACTTCCCACATATTCATAAACACATCACCAAGACAAGATATAGAGTCATCATGATATACTATTTACTCCATTCCCTCATCAGTTTGGCTCAGAACATGATCATTGGTTAGCATAAAACATAACTCCTCAAAGACCATCTGGAACCACTCACTGTTGGTAAAAAACTGACCTTTTGAATCAGGGAGGTAAGAGGGGATAAACTTGTTTAGTAGTTTGTACGAAACATCCTATAGTACCCCATTAAGCCAATAAAACTCCACACCTTTGACAATCACTCGGGTGGACACCAAGTAAGAAATAAAATTATCTTTATAGGGTACATAACCAATCAATTCTCAAAGATGATGATCAAAAGAAATTGAAAATCATTGATCTATAATAATAACTTCATTAGATTGCACTAATATTGGTATTCTCAATGAATGTCTATGACAGTCCTCATTTCATATGCATGCTCCCCCTATGATAAAGAATGAATGAGTATGTATTTAATAAAGATAACTACAAATCAATCGATTTTAGGAGGTAAGATCCAATTCATTAATTCCATAAACATAATAGGTGAATATGTTTCACTAAAAGGAATCCCCACGAACTGATAGGGATGATAGATAGATTGAAATTCAATCATCACAATATTATCCTTAAAAAGTATCAACTGGTGGTATCTAGACAAGTGATTAATCTTCGATAATCATCTCATGACTAATAACTGATCAAACCAATGTTCAATATTTAGAATGGGGTTCTTATTCTTAATTTCTGCCTAATTCACGAGATGACAATCAACCCAATGCCACAAGATCACATTGATTTTCATCATTAAAATCATTGATGCTTCCCATAAGGAAACACTAGGTCTAATAAAACCAATCTCTCAATGGTCATGAAATTAATTCCATAGGTTTAAAATATTTATAGGTTCTAGTTGATAATTTAATGAATATATTTAATTATTACATGGGTTAATGTCAATTAAAAATGCTATCTCTAAAGTTATAGGTAGTCTATGAACACCCTAGATTATTATTTCTATACAATCCTCCATGACTGAAATAATAGAGGTTATTGAAGAGCCTGATGTGGAAAGGATCAAACTATATTACTAATGGAAAATGGGTTATGTATTCCTTCTCAAATGAACAACTCATTACATTATCATATCTTTATCACCCATAAACAGAGATATCATTCAATCTTTTTGGAGGCATCTGATTTTTTTGTGGTGACATTTGATGTATGATCAAAGTATAAAAAACCAATCCATTCCCATGATGAAATAAAATGGAAATATCCTTAAGGCCAATTGGTACCAAGAGTGTATCTCCCCACCAAGAGGTATGTCATACTAGTGTCTGAAAATTGATATCGAAGAATAATTCCATCTAGGAATGTCATGGAATATACGCATGGTTATAGGATGAACTAGGAGCTTTAGATACCACAATTTGAGTAATGTTGTTAATGAATAAGATTAAAGTGTTTCATAAATTACTAAATAATTAGTAAAATAAACATAGTTCTTACTTCTAATCGTTTCATTTCATACCAAAAACATATTCCTGCAGAGTGTGTAGCTTCCCATTTCATAGACCAATAGCTCTCAGATCCTGACATGGGCAACCTAGTGGTGGTGGAAAGAGATTATAATGTAATAAATGACTAATGTATCCTCTGGTTAGAGTCCTACCATCATCACTACCAGCTCTACCCCCTAGGGGGATGCCCTATCCTCACTATAGTGAACCATGTTATTGGTTCTTCCTCTGCCACTGCATTCTACCTCCTCTTTGATTTTCATCCTCATCAAATCAAGTTTGGATGCCCCATGCCTTTTGAACATTCCCATCACATGAATATCAATGACCCTATCAAAGATTTCTTAGTACTTTATGTGGTTTCAAATACAAACAACCATGTGTATGAGTCTGGTCATGATGAGATCTACTATTCTGATATTTGGCCAACTGGTGCCTTCTTGATGTTGAAAATGGCTCATTCCTATAATTCAAACTGCTAGCTTAACTACATGTAATCCCTCATACATGAATCTCTTAGTCACCATTATATTCTCTAACACCATAGTAAATTTATATTATTACAGGGGTAACAAACTGTCATGGATATATATGCGGGGAACATACTCAAACTTCCATACCTGGATGTATCAATCAATACTCATTTGTAGGGAGGACCATGTAAGGTCAGCTAACCATATGGAATACTAAAACAATTACATCCCTCAATAATATATCTCTATACTATCTTGATTCCTGAACTAGAACATGCATGAGGGGTAATACTCCTCATAAAATAGATTTTGGAATTTGGACCATTCAAGTGCCTAATTTTAATTCAAATAAAAGACTATGCTCCACTAGTTCCCAACTACAATGTGGAAAGGGTTGGATTCCAGCACAACCAATTTACTATTTAGGGTCTAATATTACTAAATACTAAGATCATAAAATTTATCTAATAATCTTATTCCTAATTGTTTGGATCACAGTAGAACCACAATAGCATCTTGCTTTATATCTCCTAGAGTTATCTACTCCTATGTGAATCCACATCCTACTCTATTTGTATAATAATATTCCCGATAGGAAGGGGTGATACTACCTACTTACTTTGTTGAACAATATCACATGATGATTGAAAAACTGATTAATGTTTTCTCATCAAATAATCGTTATGATCTTTAATCATTATCCAAGATGGTTGTCTTCACATAGGAATCCTGGGAATTTAATCTAAACATACAATGTTTATATGAGAATATATATATATATATATATATATATATATATATATATATATATGAAGAGGTAACTCAAGAAGGTAAGTAAAAATATTTATTCTACATGGTGCATTTACCATTGTTCCATGTAACCAATGTCTTGATATACCAAGTCATCAAGTAGGCAGTTTTTATCCTAGTGAATGGATACATCATCCACCGCACCAACATTGACTTTCCTAGTTTCAAAGCTTCACTTGATGCATATTGACATTGTTACCCTATGTTCCAAATAAGTAATCATATGGAAAAAACTATAAACGACATCCTAGGGAATGAACCACCATTAATACCAATATGTCCTGACCCAACCCACTCGGTCCCTCATAGCCAGCAAAAAGTCATGCTGCCACTAGACAATGCTCACCGCGATAGGCTAGGGGCATGAATCCAATGTCAATGTCATAACATTTATGGGTGGCCATTGCATAATGTACCTATATGAATGAACCAAAACCTATCCATGTATAAATTCAGTGAAATAAATATAAAAGACAATATCAGCTATAATAAAAACCATGCATGATAAAACCTCTATGAAATAAAAGAGTATGGTAGTGTAATATTAAATGTAAAGGGAAAAAATACATTCCCAACTAGAAAGTTGTATGAACCTAATAATAATTATAAAATTAAATTCTAATATTGAATGACTCTAGATATTCAAATCTTGAACACCATATGTAGTATAATGAATCAGGATATGCCTATACTCCTTTAAAATCTCCACAGACCTATTCATTTTATACATAAGACACGACACATGTGGGGAAAACTTGTGCAGGGGTGGGTGTATATATACTCTGTAGGAGACCCCAAAAACTAGTGGAGGAGTAATTAAGGACACCATATAAGTTGAAATATCAACCCATATGATGATACCCAATCCATTAAAATGTATATATACATATATATAGAAATGATCAAAAAAGAAACATATAATATAGATAAGGGGATCCCAATATAAATTCCCAACCTAGGAAAAGAATCTGCTAACTATTCCAAAGGGGTCAATAAATGATGCCCACCATCCCATGTGTCTTACAAATGAGTAACAATGTGAATCCAAAAATCAAAAATTTGATACATAGTCAAGGAAGCTTAATATTTAAATAGTGGAATCGTGATGTAGTATGATATGAGGATTCTCCATAGTCGATGGATATAGGACCCACCAGCTAATCAAAAACAGTGGTTCGACTCAATGTACAGAGGACTCATGAACTATCCATGATGAAGGATTCCACTACATGGATAGATATAAGACCCAACAATAGTATAAAAAGGATATACAAATCTATAATTAAAGTATCCATTCCCTACCCAAGAATTATGGTTCGAATATATGGATAGATAGAAAACCCACACCATTGTCTTCAGGGGGTTCAAATATTTAATTAGGTAGAGGAAGCATGCCCTAGTCTATCAATGGTGTTCCAATATGTTGATTATCAACACATTACCTACCATAGCATGAGGGTTCCACTATGTAGGTAGAATACCCATTTAATATCCTTGCATTGGGGTTCTACTCTGTAATTATCATACTCTATCACTACTTTCGTAGAGTGCGACCTAAATAAATTTTATACTTAGAGAAAATCTCATATAATATCTCAAAATAATATAGAAATGAAACCGTTGTGCACTTCATGAAGATACACTCAGTATAATATACTCACTATTCAAAATACGAGTCCAAAAGTAGGAGATAATAGAGGTGGAATTTTCCTTATAAAGGAAGTCCACTATGTGTAAGGGGTCCCCCTAGTATTTCGCCCTGCTCCTCTGATTGACCATATTCTCCCCACCACATGGCTCGATGGAAATCTATTACTATATTGAATGTAAGGATATTAAACGATGTTTCTTCGCCACCTAGGACGAAGCCCTTTCTATATAGTCATGTCTGTCAAGCCTTGTATATGTTATTAGACATGTCCTTGTACATGGAATGTGCCTATTTGTGTCATTGTTCATGAACTCTGATTGTAAATGCAAGGACATAAACCCTATTTCATAGATCATGTGGGGTTCAACACAATATGTTATATTTTCCTCACATGGAAACCCTATCTCTCAAAATCAAGGGACTACACACTATGTTTTCCTCGATCTACAAAGTGTTTAGTCATGATTTTCCTAGGAACTATTGTTTCCTTCTTATGAAACCATGACATACATGTTTCACCATTTGTAACATGAGTCATACAGGATGTTCTAAATATTATTCCATCCATGATTGTGGAATAACTATTCATTGATTTTCAGGCCCTGTTGGAAGAAAATTATTAATATAAATAGCCCATATGAGGCTGTAGTTCTTCCAGCCATCTTATTTGTCCTGTTGATCCATCCATTATCCTAGATCCATTTTAATAATAACCCACAACCTAAAAATGGATCACAATACATCATAAAATCACAATCCCAATCATCTTTCACATAATGAAAAAAATGTTGAGGGTCTTATTATGCTCGAACTCACATAGAAAATTAAAACAATGACCGTGTAGGCCAAAGATGAATAATGTGAAGAATAATGTGAGGAAAAGAACAATAAAAATATTGATAATTTATTTGGAGATGAATTATCGGCAATTGATTGTAAGAGGGAAAAATAATGTTTGAGACACACAATACATATATAATAAATCAAATGAATAATTTATTTCAATGCATAGGCTTATGTTAAGGGTTGGAAAACACTAAAAAATAATGAAGATAAATTAAATCATGCATGATTGATTCCAGAGTAATGAAATCCAAATAAATACTATACATAACTCAATATTTGATCATACTATAGTGATGAACTAAATTTACAATGGTGTAGATGACCCTTGGTGTTTTTTGTTACCTGATACACCTGAATTTGAATGTTGGTCATCATCTGATTGTGATTCAATAATGAAGAAAAATATAATTCTTCTGTCAATGGTCCCATGGCTAAGAGGCTAACACTAGTGTTTGTCCATAATATTGTATTCATAGTGGGAAATTGTTTTTGTTTACTTAATTCTAAATAAATAAATATACTATTTATTTTAATCATACACACCGGTAATGGGCTGCCGCATCCATACATATCGCGCTTATGAACATTATGTAATACCTTGGGTAAATCAGATGCATTAGATTCAACCCTAGTCTATAATTTTTTATTTTAGATCCCATGTAGGATATATTCAATTATTTATTAAAAAATATGTGTGCGCGATATAAAAAATTCATAATATTTTTTTAAAATTAATTTCGGGATAACTGGGCCTCAGAATCAAATGCCATCTCAGCATATCTGTATGAAAAAAATTCTATGTTATAGTTATATCTATTAAAAGGAGAAAATAGGTTCTCCGAATTCAAGTTAAAATGCAATTAAATTCACTTATATTTAACACTAAAAATAAAATCTCAAGATATTTACAGGACATATAATTCCAATACACATACTGCAATCCACATAACCCAATAACAATGAAAAACACATCACCTTTTTTTAAAGCCAAATTTTGACAATTACAAGTTGTGTAACCTTAACAGAATGTTTAATCCTTTTACCCCCAATACCTGATTCATGAATTCTAACCATCAACCATTATATGTAGGATAATCCATTAACGTGGAATTTAATATCCTCTTGGAGATAAAACAACCTAGTTCTCAAGAGAAATTCACCAAAGCACCCGTGACGTTCTCAGAAAAAGGGGAGAGGCCTCAAAGCCATTAAAATATTTATAACATAAGTCCATTGATTATAAAAAACATAAATCCATAAAAAATAGATAATCATACAAATAATAGGATCTCTATCCCCAATAACCCTACAAATCTACCCTAACTAGGATGTCAAACAATGAATGAACATAAGAGTACCTGAAAAACATAACAGGGTGTTACATTCTACCAAACATAAATTATTTTTTAACCTCAAAAGATCATGTATCCATGGAATCAAAAAAATTGTGGTAACTAGTACATCATTATAAATTCTCCCACCCATGATTCATGGCTATCACATTCACCCTACCATATTACATACCACATAGGAATCATTTTACCAAACCATACCTTCTCAGAGTGATTCATAATCTGTAATTTTACTCAACAATAGTGGATTGGGTGTCAATATCATCATCCTATCATATAATAAAATGGTACATATATGTTATATTCCAATTCATATTAGAAAAATGAATCACAGAATGGAATGATGTCAAACAAGTCAAAAATTATGATTGATGTGCTATCATTCATAGCCACTCAACGATCTCAAAGGGGACCACCAATCAATGTTTTAACTTACCATGCAAACCAAAATGATGATGTCCCATGGGAGGCGAAAATATAACAAAAAACCAATCACTTACATAAAACTCTAGAATGTACAATTGATGGTTGGTATAAGATTTCTAAATACTCAAGTACATTATAAACCTATTACAATTCAACTGCACTATATATTTCATCTCCAGAACAATACTCATTACCACTAATAACCAATCTCCCAACTCTTCCCTGAATAAGAGAGATCTACAGGGTAGCAAATATAAAGTCTATATGGGTGATATATGTATCAAGTCAGGATAACTATTATTATAGAAAAACATGACAAGAGGAAAATGATTTTCATATAATCATCCAAAATCAACACATAAGACAGAATTGTATACTCAATATCCAATATATCCCTCTCCATATATCCATCAATCTACAAATGATAATCCATGCATAGTGTAATATAAGAACCCATTAACTATTGTTGACATTTCCAAATCATATAATTCATCCTCGAGTCCCTACAATGTTCAATCACAAAGGTAACCCCATGTAGTCTCACAATCTCATTGACATACATGTTCCCAAGAATTTCGACTTTAATGGTCTACTTGTTTTGCATGAAATTCACCGATTGCATGATATGATCAATTATCACCAAAATTTAATCCTTCCAACTTCGATATCATATAAAACAAATAAAAATCCAAGGAAATATCATCTCACTTCCATAATAGAATGGTTAATGTTTCAACAAACCCATAAGTCTCTGGTGTTCTTCATTAATCTCTAACAAGAAATATACTACAAAAAAATACATAGTGGGCCATATCATCTCCTTCAACATTTACTAACATCTAAAACAATGATATATTTTTGTATCAATTGTGTGAATAGACCAACAATATTAGTACCCAATATCCACCTACTCTTGTAATAGGTAAAACAGAACCCCCATCTAATTACGTAAGCACAATTCTCCACTGGGAGACCAATACCACTAACTTGAGGTCTCCCCGCCATAATGTATTTTACCCAATTGTGGGGACTTAATGTCTACCACATGATTGAGAAAACATCAATTATCAATAGATTTCCCATATTTCATTGAATCCATGAACATATTTCCACAATCCTCTTTTATATCCAAGACTATGTTTGATGAAAAAATCACCAGACACCACCTCTCAATCAATTAATATATATCGTGTGTCAGTAATTTTCTTCTCAATGAATCATTGACCACATTTACCTTCCCAACAGTGTACAAGATTTCAAAATAATAATTGTAAATGTATTACACCCAATGACCTGGTTAGAAGTTCAGATACCATGGTGTAAAAATATATTTCAGGGTTTTATGATTAGAAAACACAATAAACTGCTATCCAATGATATAGTGTCACCAAATATTGAGTTTATGAATGAAAAATGCTATCTCAATATCATTGTAATGTTAGATGTTTTCTTGATTAATTAACTAGAATGAGCCATAAGCATCCACTTATTTTTCATCCATCAAGACACATCCCACAACCATACTAGAAGCTTATATGAAAACATGGTAACAAGAACCGGGTTCCGAAAGAATCATAACCGATGCTTATGTCAACATCATGGTTATCTCCTCATAATTTCTCTATCTTTTGTTATTCCATTCAAACATTAAAACAATTTAGGTTAATGTAGTCATCTAAGATGTGATATTGGTGAAATCATGAACAAACATCATATCGTAACAAAGGAAACCCAGGAAGCTTCAGATATCAGACATATATCTGGGATACTATAATAACATAATAGATGATATCATTTTAGGATCCCATGATTTGCTCCTTTTGGATTTCACATTTTCCTTAAATTTTACTCCCTTTATCCAAAAAATACATTGGTAATTAATCCCTTATAGAATATTTTCTTTCATGTTTCAAAGAATGATATCCAAACGGCCCATGTGATCCTCTATTAACATGGAGTATTCAAAAATGATCATCAATTAACAAAACAATAAAAGAGTCCTAGAACAGATGATGGTTCTAGTCATTCATATCTATATACACCATAGGATGGTTAGTCAGTCTATATGGAATAAAAAATCAAAATTCCCATGCCATATTCTAAATATTATATTAGCTTTATCCTATTCCCAAACACTCAATTAAAAGTTCCTTGAATTATTTTTATATATGAAAATTATCATATGCAAAGAAGTTTATCAAAAATGTCACCAATCCTTGGAAAATGATATTTGTAAATAATGGTCACCAAATTCAAATTTTGATAGCCAATATAAAGATTAAGGCTCTAATATTCCCCATTCTTGAAAAGAGAACTAGTAAAGCGCATAGTTATAGTATATGAAAAAAAATACTTTAAGCCTCTTGTATCCCAATAAAGAACTCAATTTCCACAAACTCAATTGGTGACACATCATATGATTTCATAGAATTGGGCATCATACCAATGATTATTTCAACAGTAAAATAATTATCTATCAGGGGTGGAAAACTGAAAAAATCATCAGGAATGATTTCAGGGTATGAACAAACCACTTCAGGAAGTCAACCACCCAAAGAAGGTTCAACTACAAGAACAGACATCCCTAATATCTGGAAGTAGATTACCATAGCATATGGAACAACATGATCATCCATTATATATCTAGAGTCCCACTCACCGTGATATAGATTAGAAAACCCATCCGTAGAGAAGAACTGTAATTGATGATGATAATAGTTCATACAGGATATAACACTGATCATCTAATCGATACTGATAATCAAGTTGAACATGTGAATATAAAGAACTAAAAATCCACATGTTACCTCAATGTCAGCTATCATCTCCCCTCAATCAAGGATCTTAATACCATGTTTAGATGTCCTTCTCAATGGGTCGTAATTATCAAAAAAGTATATTATAAGTTCCAAAAAAATGATCAATATATTAACCAATTTAAGAATATAAATGAATGAGTAACAACTATATCCAATAAAGTTATCACTATAAAATTTGAAATAAACACCATACCTCTTACTATAGTCGGTGCTAAATCAGATTCATTTTCTACATACTCCACAAAATAAATACGACTATAATCTGTTCCTTTATTACAATTCTTATCCACATAGACACTCCCCTTAGATCAAGGATAGGACCCCCCACTCTTGGAACATCAACGTAAATCTGTGAACAGATTATGAATGATGATATTAACTAACTTCCAAGGGATATCCTTATAGAAAAATATTTCAGGTGGATAGATCATTGACACACTCCTGTCGTAGGGTTGGGAAAAACAATTATCTCCTAAGTTAAAATATTGTAATGTGGTTGACCTAGGATGTCTCTTGAAGAGGAGTGCACACACAATAGTTTGTCACTTTAAAACGGGGGAAATCCTAGGTCAACCATATTACTATATTTTAACTTAAGAAATAATTGCTTTTCCATGCCCAATGACAGGCGTGCGTCACACTTGAGGCTATTTCCGGGGAGATAATCTGTTGTTTACTTTACTTTATCTATTATCAAATTTTTGATAGCTTTCATAATTCCTTTTAAAAAAACTACAAATATTTTTCCATGATCTATTCTAATTCAAATTATTCTGCATGGAACAATTACTCACAGGTGCAGGAAGAAGAAAATAACTACACTGAGGAGGCCCTTCAACAAAGAGTTGATGTGCTAATGATAATGGTCATGCATGTGGAAAGAGGCATAGCAACATGGATCTCATTGGATGATTTGATGGCCATGGTTGATGAACTCCAAGCTGACATAAAAAGATTCAAGGCCTAGAAGGAAGTCCCAATAGTCTTTCCTGATTTCACTGAAGACATCCATGAAGTAGAATCCAAACATGAGGTGGATGAGCCCAACTAACTACATCCATCCTGTGAAGATCAACGCCAAGAGGCACATTCAATTGAAGATGAGATTATAGTCGAACCGACTCAGAGATATGATACAATCTTAAAATCAAACTCTTTTAATTTTATTGAAAATAATTTGAGTATCACCCATAATAATTTTGATTTTTCAGATTTGGCCATCTCATATTCTGCCTCGGAGGATGATGAGGGAAAAGAAATTGCACCTGTTGAGGAACTTTTAAAGCTCCCTGAACACACTGAATTTTTACTAGTTGGAGCACAAGATGGGAAAGGTAATGTTGCACAAGTTGCAAGAAATTAAGAGGAGGTTCCCTACTTCATCCAACCCCCACCATGCAATAATTACTAAATTGCAAAGGGGGTAGATCTGGTATACTATGTCTATGGAGTCCTCCCATACAAGAACAAAGATCTTCAAGATGGGAAGAGATACATGTGGTGGTTTAAATCAAAAAAGCTTCATCCACTGACAGATTATGGATAAAATCTACTACTGTCCTCTGGAGGCAGTAAGAGATGACATGGCCACATTGGGGATCATACCAAGATTTTTCCTTTACTTTCTTTATTGTAATTTAATTTTCAATATATGGAATTTAGATTTCAAATTTAGTATTAAAAATTATTCAAGCATGTGTCCCCCTCTATCTTTTCATTTTGAGCATAAATTAAATGGTCCTTGTGATTAATTGAGTAAATTTTCTTTTGTAGGATCACGAAGGCAGATGGAAGCCCCGTGAATTTGAGGAAGAGGACCAAATCATTATTTCAAAAGGGAGATCAATTTTATTATTATAATTTAAAATACTTTCATTTTTTGGTGCAAAACATATTTTGAGGTTTAATGAATATTTTTATCACGGTTCACACGTCAATATATTTTGAAAGAGTTGAAAATGTTTTTGAAATAATGGATTTTAAATTATTGTTGATATAAATTATTTTCCCTTGAAATGGATTTTCAAGCATTTTAATGAGTTTAACTGATTTTTGTAATCCATTCCCAAGAAACACTGACTCAAAATATTTTTCAAATCCTGTGAGGTATTCTAAACCACATTTACATATTCTTCCTAATACCCACACTTTTTTGAAGGAATATTGAATTTGGTTTGAGAACCATAATTTTTGAATAATTATCTTTCGAAACATTGGATTTCAGAGAATGTATTTGAAATGATTAAGGCATCTATTTGGATAGCCACATTTTATCTTGAGACCCACCATTACATTTATCCTTCGTAAGCCCATATATTCTAGGAATTACCTTATAGGTTAAAGCCACATTACAAGCCAATTTTTCCATACCTACCTGCACTTTTCATTTTTTTGCATGAGTATTTCACATTTGAGTGTGCGGGAGGGACCTTTCATGTGCGTTCATTGGGATGTGTATCATTTATGGGTAGTGGGAAGTGTGTGTCAACATTTTGGGTTGTGGATATTATGAGAATTGGGCATTGTCATCATTTCATTGTGCTTTATTTGTTTCATCCATTTATCCTTTAAAAAAAGAAAAGAAAAAAATGGATATGAGCTTTAATTCCCCATTGTACATTATTTTATGACTCATGTCCTTCTCAAAAAATCAAGGGCATGAATTTTCATTCATTCATTGTATTAAATTTTCATCTCATCCTCCATGAAAAAAAAATTAAATAATGTTGTGCCTTTCTGGAGCTTTGAAAAAAAGGGGAGAACATAGATGATATCATTAATTATAAGAACTTCATGGATCATGTACCATGTAATAAAAGAGGGTGGTGAAGTATTTTTCACATTTTCAATTGGTATTGAGAGAGGAATTACTATTGTTTTCCCTTTATTTAATCATGCACTGTACTTAAAAGTCCAACCTACTCTTTCTAGCCTGAAACATTTTCAATCATTTTCCCTCCAACCCTAAGCCACAGAATCATTTGAACCTTTAATAAAATCCCTCATCATTAAATTAATTTTCATGTTTCACGCTATGGAGAAATGATAATTTTCACAACCCCTTGCTGATACATGCAATTTTCAAGTATGATTACAAAAATAGATTCAATTTCTCTTGAGTGAAAAGTGACATAAAATTCAATGTGAGGTAGGTTGCGATTGGGCCATAGATTGATTTATGAGGTTGAAAAATTTTAATAATTGAAATGAAAAAGATAAAGGCTTGTTCTTCATATATGAGACATGATGGAATTCTATTTTTGATAAATTCATTGATATTTTCTCATTTTTGATTGTTGTGTGGATTTTGATTTGGATGTAAGATGATTGCCCTAGAGTGCAATGTTTAAGTGTGAGGGAGTGATGAAGCTCACATTTTCATATATTTTATACTCAAAATCATTGTTTATAATCCCACTGTAGTGTTATTAGATGGGTAGTTATCACGTTTTTAGGTTTTAGTGTTATTTTGAGCATAAATGTGAAAAATGACTAATTCTGGATTTTGACAGATTTTTACGTCAATGGTATTTTGGTCATTTACTGAAAAATATAACTCAAAATTTTTGGATTAATTTTTTTATAATACCTATTTTATTTCCCTAATTTTTGTATGTTGTACCAGGAGCTGATTTGGCCATCTAAAGGGTCCGAAAATTCATTGAATTTGGACTTTTGTTTCGGGCGGACATCATGGACACCACCAATGTAACAGAACCCAAACGCGGCCTACAGACATCCAAATGAGGTGTTTCGACCTGGGATGGGACAAGGACATCTAGTAACGACCATAAAATAAATTTGGGGAATTTTGTAAGTCATTTAAATGGAGATTAATCGACATTCTTTTGGAGGAACAATCCTCGATGCTTCGTCCAGAAACAGAAACCGAGACTTAAAATTTCATAACTCCTTCATCCGGTTTCCAAATTAGCTGAAATTTGGAGGAGAGACAGAAATGACAGTTATGAACTACATTAATGAAGGGTGGAACTCGTTAAGAGTTCATTTATGGGGTATAAAATGCGCAATCTTTCCGGGGTCGAATTCTGCCTATAAAAGGAGGCCCTCACTTCCTTCTCAAATCATCTCATTCCCCATCCCATTTCTTTCGGGACACCAAGAAGGAGATATTTTTGACTTTATCATTTATTTATTTTATTTTTCATAGTTTTTTAATGCCTTCTTCTTCCCCATTCATCTCAATTACGTTTTCCATGGTGGGGTAATCATTTGGTGTGATTGGGGAAGGGTTGGTTTTCTACATTGTAATGCTTGAGTTCTTGGATGCAATTGAATAAATTTATTTCTTCTTCAAAGTTGTTTTCAATTTTGTATATTGGATTTTATTATCCAGTGCGATCGTTCTTGAATACTAATTCGGTTATTGATTTTTCCCTTGGTAAAATAATCATAATCTTCCTCCACAAATTTCTGGTTTATATACGATGGAATAAACCAGGAATTAGTGGTGAAGTACTCGATGATCATTAGTATGTGTAGAAGGTGTAGTGACTGTTTTTGATTATTTGGGATTAAAAAAACCTGATCAATAATTTCACATTTCAATTAAAGATATTCAATACAACTATTTTACCCATGGATGGAGAGTTGACCAAACCAAGATCTTGGTAATGTTTTCTTTCACAATAATAATTTCACCATGGATGTGAGAGGAACCGATTGTGGAAACTCACTTTAATCAACTAAAACGAAGAGGTTTGAATTAAATTGAACAAGGATAGCATTGAAATTAGAAAACCAACCCTGGCCTAATCACCCCTTTTAATTTCATAGTTTTTTTTCAATCATTTTAATTTCAAATTCCATTTCAAAAGAACTACTTTTTTACCCCTTTTTTAAAGTGAAAAACTATTTTCTGTGCACTCCTCTTCAAAATACATCCTGTGTAAACCACATTACTATATTTTATAATTGGAAATAATTATTTTTCCATGCCCTATGACAGACGTGTATCAAACTTGGTGTCGTTGCCGGGGAGGTAGTGCCACAAACTAATTGTTAATATCTGACTTTTTCAAATTTAAAAAAAAAATTTCAATGTTCTTTTCAAATGATTATTTATTTAATTCCTGGAACAATTACCCACCTATAAAACAACCAATTATTAAATCACATTTCTCTATAGATTATAATGTTTTTTCTTGGCAAAAAAATTTTTGGGAGCTCGAATCCAAATCATCACATAGGTTGAATTCAAGGATCTCATTGAAAACCTTAAAAAGATCCTCGAATATCCAGTGTTAGGGGGATTGGCCAGAGAATTAATTGAACTTCAAGAGTATTTTCTGAAATTTTATAAAATAATGATCAAAGTGAAACACCACGAAGAAGAAGTTCACAAGGATATTGAAGCCCGATTTGAAAGAATTAGTCCAATGGTTCAAAACCTGGAGGCTTCAATTAAGTGGATTGAAGAACAAGTACATGAATACCAGGATCAACAAATGGAGCTCGAACAAGAACCAAAACAAGAAAAATTTATGGAATAATTATCCCCAAAAATCATTCATGTTGAAGATCCCATGAAGGCCTTGAGGAAATTAAAAGAAGATCCATTGCTCCCATCTCAAACAATTTTAGATGAGATTGATGAAGAAGATTTAGCTATTGAAATACATATGGGAGATTAAAAGGATCTAGATAACTTCTGGAATGAGTGTGAGGATCTTCTTGAACCAACTATTCCTCATAATGTAGAAGATTCAGCAACATTGACCGAAGAAACCAACCAAGAAGTGGAATTTGAAGAGAAGATAGAGGATTCTGGCCACCTAACTCTATCTTGAAAAATTCAACTCCAAGAGCACCTCCCATTTAAGAAGCAATTGAGGCCAAACAAGCTCAGGGAGTTAATATTTTCATTAACTCGTTATCTTTTGATTTTGTTGAAACTAAATTGAGTATTTCCTCCCATTCTTTTAATTTTTCAAATTCAACCAACACATGTATTTCCTTGGAGGAAGACAATGAAAAAGAAGAGTCATCCATGGAAGAACCTCAAGAGATCCCCAAACCTATTGAACAATTAATGGAGGGAGTCCATGATAAGATCGAAGTGATTTTTTTGGAGGAAAATGATACACAAGATACTTAATCTGAAAGGAATGAATTTGATATTGATTCGTCATGATTTAATTTTTTTCAAATTGAATTAAACACTAACATTCCCTTTTATTTTTCCTAAGATGTATCATACCTTTAGAAACCACTAGAGAATAAAGAAGAAGTTGTTCATGTGGAGCCCAAGAATGGGGAGGACTCATTCATTGTCCTAACCCCACCATGCATGTTGTATCTCATTTACCAGAGGGTGGACATGGTGCATTTTATCGATTGAGTCCCCAGAAAAAAAGAAGGAAGTTCGTCCTAGAAAGAATAATTTTTTTTGGATCATGAGAAAGAAAACTCACCCACCATCAGATTGGGGATAAATGATTAGAACTGCCCCTCTAGAGGCAGTCAAAACCCAAGTCCCACATGGGGTATTAAACCAAGTTTTATCCTTATATTCTCACCATATTTCTATTTTCATTTCATTCAATAAATATATTATGTTTTCTTTTTTTTCCTGTTATTTGTACGTTATCAGAGTGAAACACTTAGGAGGTTAACTCAATGTTGCACTGTGAATAAATCAGGTTTTACCTCTTCTTCACACTTTCTTGATGTTGTGATTCATTTTAAAATTGGCTTACATGTTAAATCAACTTGAATGCATTGAGGACACTGCATCATTTAACTGTGTGTGGGGGGGACCTTTGTAGTTTAGTAATTTAATTTTGTGTTTGTTTTTAAGAAACTAAAAAAATGCATGTTTTCATATTTTTGTGTGTTTATTTTTCAGTTTTTGGTGTGTTTTGGAAAAAATTGAGCTGAAATGATTATCATTACCATTTTTGAAACCCATTTAAATCGGTGAACTAGTCTATTTCATAAAAATGGGAATAAATGAATGCTGAAATTACTTTTGTTTCAAGTTCAAATATTTTAAAATTTCATGAAAAGTACACTAATTTTTGAATCTCAACCCATATTTCACTATCTATATCATTGAAATCAATTTCCTGTGAGGCTTCTAAACCATTTTTGTCATATTCTTTTCATTCGCCTCATTTCTTGAGAGAAAAATGTCATGCATGCTAAAACCAGAATTTGATTTATTTCATTCAAAACATGAGGGTTTGGGGTACGTGTTTTTTAAACGATTGATGAATTTATTTAGTTTGAATCCCCTATTTCAAAGTAATACATTTCATTATGGCCCACCTTTACATTTATCCTTCATTGTAGTACATAGTTTCCATGAATTTCCTTTTAGGTTAGCCACATTACAAGCCAATTTTCCCTATCCTACCTGCTCTAGAAGTGTAATTGCGTGATCTAATTGAACTTATGTGGGGGGGAAGATGTCTTGTGGTGTACTAACTCATTTGGTGATACTTTTGGAGGAATATAAAATATTGAAGATTTGATGTTACTACTGAATATTTCATTTTGTTTAAATTTCTGCCATTCGGGAGCTTTCATGATAAGAGAAGTTGTGCATATTTGGAACTTTCATGAAAAATCATGTTTGAAAAGATTGAAATTTTTGCTGCTGAAATCCCTTGCTGAGTGAATGATGATGGAGATGAGTTTCTACACAGTGGAATATAAGGAGACCATACTTGAGTGAAAATTATAATCCTGCAATTTTTCTTCCAAAAGAGCCAAGCCCTCCTTTTTTAGCCTCAGAATTTTTAACATCTAAATCCTCCCAACCGAAATCCACTAAACAACCCGTAAATTTCCTCATGAGAAACACAATTCCATAAATCACATCGGGTGGAGAAGTATGTTATTTATCAAGCCTATGGTGACTCTTTTATGAGTTTTGATGAGAAAAGCCTTGTTCAGCATTTATATTAGTTAGATGAGAGAAAATTCATGTGAGGTAGGTGTTTTGTGTGAATGGGATAAGAAATGTAGTTTATATATATTAAAATCATAAATGGAGAACTTGAATTAATTGTCTTTAATGAGGAATTATATCTTTTTGTTTCCTGGAATTGATTTGATAGATCTCATTAATATGTGTTTTGGATTTGATTTAATTTAATTTTTACTTGTCCAAGAGTCCAAGTGCTAAGTGTGGGGGAATTGATAGAGAAAATATTTTCAATTAATTTATATTGAATATCATTGTTTTAAACCCGCAAAAAATGTTCCTCTAATATGAATTGTTTCATTTTTATGATATTGGTTTTATTTTGAGCTCAATAGTAAAAATTGGCCATTTTGGATTTTTAACAGTTTTAAATTATTTCTGTAGCTTGGACATAACATTATCTATACAAATTCAAATTGAAAAATTCATTCTTTTCTAGATTCTACACATCTAGGACATAATTTACTATTTTTGGACTAAAAGATGAATCGGCCATGTGGAAGCTCAAAAGAAGCTCACAAATTGGAGAAAGAAAACTGTTTGTATTTCTGCCTAGTTTTTGTGTGGACTTCATAACTCATTCATGGTGGGCCCAAATGTTCTGATAATCGGTGTGTGGACACGCAAGGAGTTTTGGAGCATCTTTAATGAAGTAAGGGCCGTGTGAATTTGCCATTTATGGGGTCATTAAATAAACCTAATCCGTAGGATTGCGTTTTGGAGAGTCTGACTGGACAGAATAAATGCTCATAGTAAAACAACCATAACTCTCAGAATACATGTCCAAATCCGCTGAGATTTTGAAAGATTAAGTTTGATGCATGCCTTTCATAGGGCATAGAATAATAGTTATCTCTTAAGTTAAAATATAGTAATGTGTTTGACCTAGGATGTCCCCCGAAGAGGAGTGTACACAAAACAGTTTGTCGCATTAGAACGGGGGTAAAAATGTTTTGCTTTTGAAATGAAACTTGAAATTAAAATGATTGAAAAAAAACTATGATATTAAAAAGGCTGATTAGGTCAGGTTCAGTTTTCTAATTTCAATTCACTCCTAGTTCAATTAAATTCAAACCTCTTATTCTTAGTTGATTAACGTTAGTTTCCACAATTTTTTTCTCTCACTTTCTTTGTGAAATTATTATTGTGAAAGAAAACCTTACCATGATCTTGGTTTGGTAAACTCTCCTTCCATGTGTAAAATAGTTGTATTTAATATCCATAATTGGAATGGGAAATAATTGATCGGTTTTTTTTTATTCCAAACAATCAAAAACATTCACTACAACTTTTACACGTACTGACGATCGTCGAGTACTTCACTATTAATTCCTGGTTTATTCCATCGTATATAAACCATAAATTAGTGAAGGGAGATTATGATTATTTTACCAAGGCAAATAAAAATAACCGAATTAATATTCATGAATTATCACACTTGATAATAATATCCGATGTATGAAATTTAAAACAACTTTGATGAAGAATGAAATTTATTCAATTGCGTCCATGAACTCAAGCGTTACATATTTGGGGAAGGGTTGGTTTTCTACATTGTAATGCTTGAGTTCTTGGACACAATTGAATAAATTTCATTCTTCTTCAATGTTGTTTTAAATTTCATATTGAGGATTTTATTATCAAGTGAGACCGTTTTGAATATTAATTCTGTTATTGATTTTTGCCTTGTTAAAATAATCATAATCTCCCTCCAATAATTTCTGGTTTATATACGATGGAATAAACATGGAATTAGTGGTGAAGTACTTGATGATCGTTAGTTTGTGTAAATGGTGTAGTAAATGTTTTTGATTGTTTGGGATAAAAAAACCTGATCAGGTATTACCCATTTCAATTAAGGATATTCAACACAAATATTTTACACATGGAGGGAGAGTTGACCAAACCAAGATCTTTGTATGGTTTTCTTTCACAATAATAATTTCTCAAAGAAATTTAGAGGAAACGATTATAGAAACTCACATTAATCAACTACGAAGAATATGTTTGGATTAAATTGAACAAGGATAACATTACAATTAGAAAACTAACCCTGACCTAATCACCCTTTTTAATATCATAGTTTTTTTTCAATCATTTTAATTTCAAATTTCATTTCAAAAGCAAAACATTTTTACCCACGTTTTAAAGTGACAAACTGTTTTGTGTGCACTCCTCTTTGGGAGACATCCTAGGTCAACCACATTACTATATATTAACTTAGGATATAATTGTTTTTTCACGCCCTAATACAGGCGTGTGTTAAACTTAACCCTTCAAAATCTTAGAGGATTTGGACATGTATTCCAGTAGTTATGGTCGTTTTACTCTGAGCATTTATTCTGTCCAGTCAGACTCTCCAAAACGAAATCATATACATTAGGGGGATTTAATGACCCCATAAATGAAAAAATCACATGTCCATTCCTTCTTTAATGATGTTCCAAAACTCCTTGGGTGTCCACCCACCGAATATCACAACATTTAGGCCCACCATGAATGATTTATAAAGTCCACACCAAAACTAGGCAGAACTACCAACAGTTTTCTTTCTCCAACTTGTGAGCTTCGTTTAAGCTTCCATATGGTCGATTTAGCTTTTAGTCCACAAATTTTAAATGAAGTCCTGGATTAGTAGAATCTGAAAAAAAAGAATATTTCAATTTGGATCAATGTATATAATTTTATGTTCAAACTATATGAATAATTTAAAAATGTTAAAAATCCAAAATGGACAATTTTTCTATTCAACTCAAAATAACACCAATATCATAAAAATGAAACAATTCATCTTAGAAGAACAATTTTGTGGGTTTAAAACAATGATATTCAATGTAAATTAATTGTAAATATTTTCTCTTTCAATCATACAGATAGATAAATATTACTTTGAGTCTCCACAAAAATTCCACTTGGAATGACAAGGATTCCCACACTAATAGAAAATAACCTGCTTATGTCTTGATGAATACCTATTATATGTATTTTTTTGAAACTAGCTACCTTTGAACATCCTTTTCTGTATATAAAAGACACCATAGCTAAAAATTATAACAACTAATGCTCCTTTTAAATTATCCATTCTAGTTATATCTACCTCAACCATTTTCTATTTGTCAACTACATTCAAAATTATCGACAGTCAAATGAGAATCAATAATGAACAAATACCCAACCCCAATCTGAAATAAAACTATTATCCTTTTGTACTAATTAGTGAAAAGAACTGATTATTTGTGATCTAAATTATAATTATGGGATGAATAATCTATAATGGTATAATTCCCCTCCACTAATGTTTGAAACACATAGGTCTTAATAACAAAATACAACTTGGTATAAAACTACCGGTTAAAAATTTTCTTCAAGGATGTCCATGTTAGATTCTCATGATATTTAGATAGAATAATAGATTTCCACCATCTCTTTCATGATCCATTGTTACACCCCAATGTTTTATGAGAATTTTTTTAAATTTTATTTATGTCTTCTATTGTATGTTATACCAAACATAGCTTGCGCTATACGCAACACCGTATTATCTTGTAGTATACTCTACTCTATTATGGGCTTGTTTTATGAACAATTTCAAGAAATTTTGATAGAATTCAACATTGTATATAGATTTTTTTCAATGAAATAAGATTAAATTGTGTTATATGCAACACATAAGGAACCATTCATACAATATTAACTTGCCATGCATTACACGCAAATGCGACCTTCCTCGATGACTTGTGTTGTACGCAATACCGAGTTTTACTAAACAAAAATATATTATTATAATATTGGTGTTAACTTGCTATTATGAATATTAGTAACCAAAATTTGAATTTTATAACATTATCATTCATCCTACATATTTTATTGAACATGGTATGAGAAAAAATTTAATTTTTCATATAAAAGAAGTATTTTTAAAAAAATGCAGTTTTGTCACCTTTTGATGGCACACCAATTTTGAATCTAATTTTTGAAAAGTTTATTTGTTTTTTTGGACAAATTAAACATTCTGCTTTGAATTAGGATATAAATACTTACGGTGGATAAAATTTTCACATTATTCTGATAAACTTCATATTTTGATGATTAGTAAAAATACGCTAAATTTTAATTAAATACAACTTTCTTCAGGGAGATAATTTATATGGTTAAATTATAAAATTTAATTGTTTTTAATTATAAATAGAATATATTTTTATAATTTAATATATTTTATGTCATTAGCATTAAATATACATGAAATTCATAAGAAAAAAACATTTAAATCTTTTTCTATGTTTTAAATTTTAAAACCAATTTTATGAACAACTAGATAAATTTAAAATTAATTATTTCATCTTCTATGAATTGAATTGGGAAAAATGGATAAAATATTTGAAATCTGTAGGTTCAAATTATGTTAATAGGATACTTTTTTATCTATTTTGAATGGTAACTACGGTAATGTTTATTTACTATAGTTTAAGGTCAATAGGGTAATAAAGGGTAAAAATAATATTATAAATTTACCATAAAACATGTCATAATTTAATTAGATGATTATATTTCGTCCTAAAATATACTTGGGTTGAAATTTTATCTATTGGAACCCTCTTAGATTAGATAAAGTCCATTAATTTTATTTATTTAATAGAATATGAAATATGTCCCACTCAAACATTAATAATTAAATTATTTTTAATAAAAGGTTAAATAGAATATAAATTCGATTATAAATACTAATTAGAAATATAAATTGTTTTTATTTATCATGGTAATTTATTTTTAATTTTTATGATATATATAATTTCTTTAATAGCTCAAACAATAATGATGCAGAAATTATTTATTTAGTGAAAAAAAATATAGTTTTTATTAAAATAATAACACCCATCAAAATGCCCAAACACTTGACAAACAATTATTGGTAGATTAATTCTACACCATAAACAACCAAGAGTCGACTTTTGGACATCTATGAGCCTTATAAAACCAATTATGACATTTATATTATATTATTTTAAATGATGTCAAAGTTGTCACCTTCATATTTTAATAAAAATAACATTTTAAAAGTTGAGTGATATTGATTATAATTTAGGCTAAAAGTATTATTATGAAATATATTAGATTTATCATCATAATATAATTTAATTTATATTTATTATGCAACAAATAAGAATATTATATAACTATTCAAAAATGTTTTATAAATTTTTGTATTAAGTTAAATATCAAACAAATGTTTTTAAAAATATTTAAATAAATATTATATGAACCAAATAATGTGATCCATGAATATTGTAGAATGATATGATATTATAGGAATCTAATAAATATTTTTCTTCTACCCTATCATCTATATGGATTTTATTTATATTCAAATAAATAAATAGTGTCAAAATTTACACTATAGTTATTTTATAAAAACAACATATTATTTAAATGATTAAAAATCATAAAAATATTTAAGAATTAAAAATTGAAAATTATATTGTTGAAAATTTCCTAAAGTATACAATTATGGACAATTCACAACACATAAGTATGTATTTATAACCATTTTAAATTTAAAATATTATTACCATACCAAATATTAAATAGATTAAATAAGAATAAATCAAAATTATAAGGTTTAAAATAAAATCAAAACATGTATAAATTTGATAGGATGATGATATTACAACCCTATATTTTATCATATTCTAAATTGAATCACTTTTGATTTTTTTTTATGTGGGGTTTGAGTTTATTATAAATTAAAAATTTGGAGGTTTCCAAAAGTGCCTATCTACTCTCTTATAAAAGGTCACCTCCTCCCTCTTCACTTAAATCCATTATGATCTTTCAAACGTGGAAAAACCCTGAGAATTTACCTTCTCAACTTATCTATAAACAAACTATAGGTCTGGGTTTTCTTCAACGACCAACATTAATTCCCTAAGTGGAGGTTTAGAAGAGGTGCGTCGAAAAAGAGGTAATATCCTTTACCGATTCATTAAATCTTATTTCTTATTCTACATTCACTATATGATTTTCTTCATTATTAAGTAATAACTATAGTATAAATTTTATACTGAAATTTTATTATTAATATAAAACAACCATATTTCACCTTCTTTCAATCCTATAAAAAACAAAATCACCGCACGTGCGTACGTACGACATACCGTTTCTACACCGTGGTGTAATCTATTTTTCCACCACAACCAAAAGTTGTTGGTTATAATGATGTTAATAATAACTATATATGATTGTTATAAAATGATAATAATTATTAGATATTATACCATCCACTTCAATTCAATTCAATAATTATGGGAATGATATCACTGCTCGTGCGTACATACGGATTACCATCTCCACGACACGAAGAGATTCATTCTCAATGTTAACCATTTAAGAATGATTATAAAGTATATATAATAAATAATAATGAGATATATGACAAAATAATGCTACTATATTTTTGTGTATATATATATATGTCATCTAATTACTTCAATTCAAATCAATTAGGAAAGGAAAATAGTGTTCATGCGTACGTACGACTTACCGTCTCCATGAACGATTTATTTCATTTCATTTATCTATATATTATATATATAATGAATATATATATGATATATAAATCATGTTTTATATTCAAGAAGTATGTAAATCATTGTATAAGTAATAATATATTGAGAAACAAGTCCAAACACGTAAGATAAATGAAACGATTATTACCCAAAACGTTGCATCAACACGAAATTGTCACAAGAAAGGGTAATATAAATTCGTAAGTGAGTCATATATGATATCATAAAAATAGGTATGATTTTTGAATAATCCAATGAAATTATTTAAATAATTATATATATGTTTTGGATACAGAAGGAAGAAATCAGACCTAACGTAAGGGATTATTTCGTCTCACTTTTATATCTCTGAGACATATGACTTAAAAACAAATTATTTCTTTTCTATGGTGTTTATGATTCCAATGATTTTTTTATGATTTTCATAATTAGGGATATGATATTTAGATATGATTTTATGTTTATTTTTTTTATGACACCTAAGATACAATATATCATAAATGGTAAGGAATAATTTTTAAATCTTGTTTTTATCCATGATTTCTTATATATTAGTATTTACTGGGGTTATATTTTTTATCCATGTCCATGTATTATAAAACTGTTTTCATAAATTATTAAATATTCTTCCATGTTTTTTTAAAGTCATGTTTACCACATTTTGTCTTTTACTACGTGGTATGGATGGAATCCTTCATTTGTTTACAATAATATGTACCTTTTGACTTTTCCATAAAAAGTATGAATTTTTTTTAACTTTTACAACATGAATAGATTTTTACGATTTCATAATGCCTTATTTCGATGAAAACTAATCTTCAAGGTTTCATTATTATTTTGAATAAAATTCTTTTCTTTTATATTTTCACGATTTCGGAGAAAAGAAAATGATTTGGAAGAAGAAATGATATATTAATCAAGAATTCATTTCAAGAGTAAATTCAAAACCATTTTCCATCTAAGATTACATTCATTAATATGGTAATATTTCATGTATAATGTTCCTTTTATTTACATGGTTAGATTTTTTTATGAAGAAATTATATCCAATGTTTTATATGGATTATTTTATGATGGGATGATGTTTATCAAACGCAATTTATTTGTTTGGTTATGATGAATGATTTTTTTTTATTTTGTGGTACACATAAGAATGATTTCATTATTAGATCGGTGTGACCTATATATCCATTAAATGCACCGGGTAGTGATTTATATCTCATGAGATAGCATGGCTAGAATGACCAGTAAATCTAGTTAATTGATACAGGGATGGAATATCAAGTAAACCCTATTCAGTAATGGACTTTGTCCACTCTGGTGGTCTTGGAAGCAATGCCTTAGATACTATAGAAATCATATCTTGTTCTTAATGGTTTTCCACAATTACATGTTTTATTCAGATGCTATTTTATCGTTATTAATGTTAAATTTTGATCTATGCCTTATATACATCTATAAATTATTTCACAACTCATGATTTTGATGTGTACACTTTATGTTCATGTTTTTTAGTTCAAATTTATATGTTTTTTGTTTCTCTATTCATAATCTTACTGAGCATTTGAGCTCACCCTTTATATTTTTTCTTTTCCTTAGGATATAAGGAAAGGATTTAGGTAATAAAACAAAAGGTTAAGATATTTATGGGAGATGTTGAAGATCTTTCACCATGAGTAAAAGATTTTGTTCTGAGTTTCCAAAAACACTAAACTAATACTGTCTTTGGGTGTTTGTTTTTGTTATGTATTATGTATTCTGCAAAAGTAATGTAATGTCTAGGTACGTCAAGCATTGGTCTGTTATATTTGGTATCAGATCAATGGTTTAGTTAAACATTGGAAACTAGGATGAAAAAACATTAGTTAGATCCCAAGAGATATATCTAAGGTATGTGTAGGGATGTCCGTAAGGTTAAGTATATGTAAATGTTACAATCCTAGAATTATAAAAACGATCATTAGTAACAAAGTATTAAACCTAAAATGATAGATATTGAATGTAATCCCCCATTAATATTTTTTTTTCTTAGTAAATGTTTTGAATCTCATACTATTCTTTTTTTTGGGTTTTAGGAAATGGCTGAAACAGAAGGAGTTATGTTAATAGAGAGTATGGTGGACAATGGAATGATATTCTGTAAGAGCAAATGAATGAAATGGGATTTGGATATCCAAAAATCATTATTAAACCTAATCCTAAATCTCGTAATATGATCGATAATCTCAACTTTGGTACGTTTCCTAACTCAGTTAATAAGATAATTATGGAGTTTCATGATGATCATAGAGGAATGAAATTTCAATTTCCCTCATTAAAATCATATGGTAAGAGTCCGAAAAAAGAATGTTTCAAAGGAACTAGAAGATGTTTTGGGTGTGGAAAATAAGGACATAAAGCCAATAATAGAAATGGAAAAGGATTATTTAACATAATGGTCTAGGATAATAGAATTATAACACATCAACAACGGTTACATGTTTTAAATGTTGAATGTATGGGCATTATGCAAATAGATTCCCTAAGGGAAAATATTATGTGGAGAATCAGCATGGTCGTATGGGTATTATTTATATTGTTGATGATGAAGAGACTACAAATGATATATGATATAAAAGAGGTGTTGATGAATAAAATGATGAAGCTCAGTCAATAGTTTAATAAGGTAGTTTAATTATTATTTGATTATCAAGATTAATATTGTAAAGGTAATTTGATGATACTATCGAATAAAAAGACATTTAATGATTGTTAAACTAATTTTTTTCATAATGTATTTGAAATTATATGTTAAATGGTACTGGTAACCATGAAAGGTTATTTAGATATTTTGGGAAAGTAGATGATATGTGTACAATTAAGGGATAATAATATAATGAGATATTTGATAGTAGTAATGAGCTCATGGCTGGTATAAGCACAAAATGATATCAGGGTTCGAGTATATAGATTTTTTGGGGAATTTTTTGTGGAATGTGTTAACTCTTGACTACATTCATGTTTTCACTTTGGTTATATGGTAACTCATGTTTCAAAAGAATTAAGGATAATGGTATTCACATGTTTGGAATGTGACCAAAAAGATATATATTATGATATACGGTGGTTAAATGACGGTATTTCCATGCTCGGTAGATTACCTTTCTTGTAATCATTTTCTATATACTATGAGATTGGATAGAAGTATTTTCTATAGGGCTAATGGTTGGAATGGATTATGTTGGACATAAAAATATATTTTTAAAGTATAAAACTTTTTTCTAGAATGTTATAATATTATTGTTTTAGAAAAATCATAACATGCAGGACGGGAAACAACCTATTGCGTCAGACAAGTTTCGGGGAATCAAACCCAAAACCAATGTGCGACAGGCCTGTATAGCCTACCACCGACCTATAGGAAGTCCTTGGTAAGTAGAAATTAGATTTATTTTATTAAGAGGTATTATAGATGAAGTATAAGTCCATTTTTTGGTATTATATATAGTTAATCTCACCATAGATGGACATATATATATTTAATAATTTGTGTTATCCTTTTTGTGACAATGGAAGAAGGAATGACCTATCGTTGTGTCCCATTATTTTCTTAAACTTCAAGAATGAAAAATTCAACATGATTTCTTTAAATAACAGTAGAAGTGAAAATTATTCAGAGAATGACCTACATTGATATTACACTGAAATCAATTAAGTATTTATCCTTATGCAAAAATTCCTCAACATTAAAGAAATGATCTTGAAAACCAAAAATGTAGTCCAAATACCCTCATATATGATGAATCAGATGATACCTTAGACCATAATAAATTTATGGATTTGTGCTTGCTGAAATTTTTCATAGCCATGTTCTCTACCAATAGCCATTAGAACATGATGGTTATATTTCTCATTCATAACCATGTATTAACCTATGTTCTCTTTTTTCGAATCCTGGTGATGAGTTAATATGGGTAGATGTTATATTTTTTATGATACCTTTTAAAATTATGTTTTAGTATTCCTTTTTACAACGTGGGTTTCTATGAATGAAACAATCATTTATTAAACCATTTATTACCCCGATGAATTTTGAGGGAGAAATTAATTTTAATGGGGTAGAATGGAACACCAAAAAATTTTATGAGAAATAATTTTATTAATTTTATAAATGTCTTTTGTTGTATGCTACACCATGATTAGCTTGCGCTATATGCAACACCGTATTAGCTTGTAGTATATACAACACAATTATTAGCTTATTTTATGCAAAATTTCATGTCCTTTTGATAAAATTAGACACTAAATATAGATTTTTCTCAATAAAAAAAAGATTAGATTATGTTATACATTACACCATAGGAAACATTCACACAACACTGACTTGGCTTGCGTTACAGGAAAAAGTGACCTTTATCGATGGCTTGTGTTGTATGCAATACTGAGTTTCACTAGACAACAATATATTATTATAATATTATTATGAACTAGCCTTTATAAATAGTATTAACCAAATTTTTAATTTTATATCATTATTATTCATCTTAAATATTTTCATCAACATGGTATGTGATCAAAATTAATTTTTCAGATAAAGGATGTATTTTTCATAAAATGTAATTTTGTCGTCTTTTGATGGTACGCCCATTTTAAATCTTATTTTTTACAATTTTATAAGATAAATTTTACAATGTAAACATATTCTTTTCAATTATTATATAAAAATTTATGTTCGATAAATTTTTGACATTATTCGGATAACCTTTATATTTTGATGAATAGTAAAAATACTCTAAATTTTAATTAAATTTTTTTTTCATCCAGATAATTTATATTGATAAATTATAATATTGAATGTATTTAAAGTTTAAATAGAATATACTTTTACCATTTAATATAATTTATGTCATTAAATTTAATTTTACATTGAATTCATATGTAAAAATATTTCAATATTTTTCAATGTTTTTAATTTTAAAACCCATTTTCTTAACAACAAGATTAATTTCAAATTAATTACAGAAACATATGGGTTTTGAATTAGAAAAATTTATTCGATATTTGGGATCATTATGTCTAAATTATGTTAATAGGATACATTTATTTTTGGCCATTATGAAAAGTATATACGGTAAATTTTATTTACCATAGTTAAAGGTAAATCGGTTAATAATGGGTAAAAATAATATTATAAAATTACCCTAACACATGTATTAATATAATTGGATGATTATATTTTTTCCTAAAAAATACATGGGTTGAATGTTTATCTATTTAAACCCACTCGGAGGATATTAAGACCTTTAATTTATTTTATTTAATGGAAAGTGAAATGTTTCTCACTAAAACATTAATAATTTATTTATTTTTAATATATGGTTAAACATAAAATAAATTCGATTATAAATACAAATTTGATAGATAAGAGGTTATTATTTATCATTTTAATTTATTTTTAATTTTTTAAAAATATATAAATAACTTAATAACTTATTAATTAAAGATGCTGAAATTTTATATTTTGTGAAAAATACATAATATTGTTTTTATTAAAATAATAATACCCATCAAAAGGGACAAACACATGAACAAAACTTATTGGTCAAGTATATATACACCATAACATCCATTTGACGACATGTAGACCATTTGGAGCTTTATAAAACAGATTATGACATTTATATTCTATTATTTTAAATGATGTCAAAGTTGTCTCCTTTAATATTTAAAATACATAACATCTTAAAAGTTGGGTGTTTTAGAAGATAAATTATACTAATAGTATTCATATTAAATATAATATATTTATCTTCATAATTTCATTTCTTCTTAATTTTTATGCAAAAAATAAGTATATTTAATAATTATAACAAAAATGTTGTTGTAATTGTTCCATTAATGAAAATATCAAATAATTAGTATTAAAATTATTAAAATAGATATTATAAGAACAAATTAATGTGCTCCAAGAATTTTATAGATTAATATGACATTTTATGAATCTATTAAATATTTTTTCTCGACTCTATAATCTTTTGTATTTTATTTAATTCAAATAAATGAATAGTATCAAAATTGAAACTATTGATATTTTGTGACAATGTCATATTATAAAATAATTTGAAATACACATACATATTTAAAATTTAAAAATTGAAATTTATATGATCTAAATTTTCATAATTTATCCATGTATGGACAATACACAACACATAAGTAATTATTCATAACCATTTAAAATTTAGAATATTAATACCACAAATAAAATTAAATAGATTAAATAAGTAAAAAACAAAATGATAAGGATGAAAATAAAATCAAAACATGTAAAATTTTGATTCGTTGATGAGATTTAAACCCTATATTTTATCATGTTCTAATTTTATTCACATTGGATTTTTTTATGTGGGGTTTGAGTTTTTTGTAAATTAATATTTTGGATCTTTCCAAAAGTTCCCCTGTACAATATTATAAAAGTGAAACTCCTCCATATTCTCTTCACTCCGTTTCAAGCATTAAAATTTCCCAAACCATGCTCATTTTTCTTATAAACTTATCTAGAAACATACTACAGGTTACGGTCTTCTTCAAAGACCAACTTTAGTGCCATAATTGGATTTTTAGAAGAGGCGCGTCAAATAAGAGCTGATATCATTTACTGATTATTTCAAATTTATTTCTTCTTCTACATCATCTATATTATTTGTTTCACTATAACATGATACTAATTATTAGATATTATATCATTCCATATAAACCAATTAAATAACTTGGGGAATATATCATTTCTCGTGCGTACGTACGGATTATTGTCTCCACAATATGATGGAATTAATTCTCCATGGTAAACAATCATGAATGATTATAAAGTATATATAATGAATAATAATGAGATAGATGACATAATAATGCTATTGTATTTATGTGTGTGTATATACATATTTTATCTACTTACATCCATTCATGTTAATATGGAATGGGAAATAGCTTTCATCCGTACGTACGGCCTATCGTCTCCATGAACGGTGTATTTCATTTCATTTATCTACCAATTATATATATATATAATTAATATATATATAATATATAATTAATTTTAGACATTATTTAAGTAAATAAATCATTATATATGTAAAAATATCCAGAACAACAAGTCCTAACATGTAAGATAAATGAAATGATTATTACCCAAAACGTTTCTTCAACACAGAATTGAGAAATGAATAGGTAATATAAAGCCGTAAGTGAATCATATATGATATCATAAAAATTACAATGATTTTTGAATATTTCAATGAAATTTTTAAAACCATTATACAGGAGGTTCAGACACATAAGGAAAAAATCAGAACTAAGTTAAGGGAATATTTCGTCTCACTTTTATTTCTTGGAGACATATTCCTTAATCACCAAGTATTTATTTTTATGGTGTTTATGCTTCTCATGAATGTTTTATGATTTTTATTATGAACGATATGATATTGACATATGAATATAATTTTATTATTTTATGACATTTATGATTCCACCGATAATAAATGGTATTGGATAATTTTGAAATCTTGTTTTTATCTGAGATTGTTTATTTGTAAGTATTTATTTGGGTTATATTAATCATCCAATGACATGTTTTATAAAAATGTTTTCATAATGTATTTTCTATTCTTCCATGTTTTTTTAAAGTCATGTTTACCACTTTTTGTCTTTTACTATGTGGTATGGAAGGAGTCGTTCTTTTGATTACAAAAGGATGTACCTATGGACTTTTCCAGAAAAAGTACGAAGAATATTTTTTTAACTTGTACAATATTAATAGATTTTAACAGTTTCATAACACATTTTTTCCAGGAAGATTACAATAAATAATTACTAATTATTTTCAAAAAGATACATTTGTTATAAAATTGCACGGAATTTGGAGATATGAAAATGATTTTGAAGAAGGATGTGTATTTTCCTCAAGAATTCATTTCAAGTGTTTATTCAAAACTATTCTCCTTCTAAGATTACACTCTTTAATATGGTTATGATTCAAGTATAATGATCCTATTATTTACATTTTTTTTATTTTGTTTATGATGAAATGATATCCATTTTTTATATGAATTATGTTATGATGGGATAATGTTTATGAAACCCATTTTAGTCATTGGATAATGATAAATTATTTATGTTTATTTTGTGGCACACGTAAGAATTATTTCATTATGAGATGGGTGGGAACTATATCGCGCTCCATTACATTGGGTAATGATTTATATCTCATTAGATATACATGGAGGGAATGACAAGTAAATCTAGTTCAGTAAAATAGGGTTGGACCGACAAGTAAAACCAGTTTAGTAATGGACTTTGTCCACTATGATGGTGTTGGACGCAATGACTTGGCTACTATATAAATCATATCATGTGTTTAATGGTCTTCCAAAATTACATGTTTTATTCCAAGGCTATTTTATCATGATAAATGTTCCTTTGTGATATATGCCTTACATACAACCATGATTTATTTGCCAACACAATATTTTGTTTTTTAAACTATATGTCCATGTTTTTAAGGTCAAATGTATATGTTTTTTTGTACCCCATGCTTACCCTTACTAAGTATTTGAGCTCACCCATTATATATATTCTTTTCCCCAGGATTTAATGAAAATTTTTATGTAATAAATCAAATAAGGGATATCTTTATGGGAGATGTTGAAGATCTTTCACCATGATTAGAAGTTTATGTTCTGTGTTTACAAAGACACTAAACTAATATGGTCTTTGTGAATTTTTTTGTTATGTATTATGTATTACTCAAAGGTAATGAACTGTCCACGTAGATCAATCTTGGGTCCGTTATATCAATTAATCATGTACAAGGGGAAACTCAATATTGATTCCTTAGGAGTTTTCATGAAACTGATGATACTATCATTACTCTAGTTAAGTACTCTAGGCTAGATACCCAGAGAGGGGGGTGGGGGCGAATTACGTTATGACAGATGAAAACAAAAACCCATTTTTGATCTTGTTTGGATGTTAGAAAAAACACTCTTCTTTATCCTTCCTGATTTAGAGTATGAATAAACCTTAAAGCATGAACATGACGATGATTTTTACTTGGATTACCATCATTGGGAAATGTCAAATGAGCATACACTGATAGTGTGCCGATATACCAATTCCACTATAAGAAAACAATTGTTTAAAAGTTAAAAGCTGACTCACTATCCCTCTGGGTTTAAAACCACATACAATTTGAGAACTCACTGCTCTCTTAACTAAATTTATCTCACTACTTCTTCAGTAGATCTACTCAATGTTTATAGACTTTTAGGTCTCTTCATTACCACTAATGAATTCATTCTCCACTATATGTAGATGCTCTATTGATGTCCAAATTTATTCTACTGATTAATACATCTTTTCCCCAGAACACTGAGAAACAAACATAGGGAAGTTCTATCATAAAGCACCCTACTTTATAAGGCTCCCAATTTTAGGATGCTCAAACAATCCTCCACGTATCTAACGCCTTTTCACGAAGCTCAAACATGCCTTCACAAAACTCCTGCCTTTTCACGAAGCTCACAATTTCGCAGATATCTAGCTGTTGGAGAGCTCAACCCGTCGTAGAGTGACTTCCATCATGAAGCTCACTGAGCGAATGCAGAGCACCCATCTTTCGTGGAACTAAATTAACTGTTACAATGCTTCTAACATTCACAAATCACACTACCTTCGTGAACTTCCTTCGTGAGCAGAGAGAAATATATTTTCTCTGAAAACACTTTACTTCTCTAGAGGGGGTCGAGGTCTATTTATAGGCGAATCCACTGACCCTCAATCCTTCCGTTCGAATTCAATGCCATGTCATCACAAATCACAATGCTCCAACATTTCTCACAAAATTCTACCAATGTCACGAAGAACCAAAACCATTTTTTTAATCACGGAGCTTGTCGTAATTGTGGGGCGTTCTGTCCATTACTTCGCCCCACCACCATAAAGCTCTCTAGAATTTCTCTTCAGCACTGTCATTCGTGGAGCTCATCAAAATCACGAATCATCACCATCAATATTCTATTTGTTCTTTTTTACCTCCTCCAGATCGTCCATTCCTTTTTCATGGTTCTTTGTCAACATGGATTGTCAACAACATCTCTTGAACTTGACAATTCACCATGGAAATGTTCTTTTTCAACAAACACAATCAAACCAAAAATTAGGCAATGTTACCATGAGGAGTGTTTTTCCAACAACTCTCTTCAAATTCATTTGATTTATGTGTTCACTGGTCTCTATGAAATACATGTGAATGTTTCTTGGTAAATTCATATCCTTGATCCACCACACATCATGTGTTCTTGAAACCAAATTGAACATGAGTACAAAGAGTATTGATCATAGCTTCAAACAAATATAGGTCTTCTAGAGGACTTGCCTGCAGAACCTATTTCACATATTCATCTATCAGATTTAGAAGATCTCTTTTCAGATGCCTTCTCAAATAAACACCAAATAATAACAAATTAGATCATCCAAACATTCTATAATCCAAAGAACTTTGTAAGAAATAAAAATAAAATTATTTAAAAAATAATAATTTAATGATATTATGAAATATACATGTGATATACATTTGTTAAAAAGGAAGTGTAAATTAAAATAAAAATCCAATATAGTTTATTAAAATGACCTCAGTCTCATGTCTCAAACCTGGAAAATATAACAACCTCTCTGTTTATTAAAAATTAATTATTCATTTTTAAATAAAAGTATAATTAATACAACATATATGATTTAGAAATATAGTTTCTTTTATAATTTGGTGGATAAAATTAAATCAAAAAACATGAAAACATCATCTTTATTGAATAAATCTTTAACAAGATCTCACTTAAAACTACATGGGATAACATGTGGACCTACATAAGAAAGGGGTAAGCTATAAATAAAAACAAAGGAATAAACAAGGATTAAAATGAAGAAGATAACACATGTTCGAAAATAGGCATATCTATAGTGCATAAATTGAGTGACAGTAACAGACATGAACATTAAGGAATGATATAGAATGATAATGATAACATTGGAAATCTAGAAACAACTTATGACAATGAATCATAATTACAGGTCAAGGATAATTTACAGGATATCTGGGTGGAAATATTCCCACAAATGAATTAGTTTCACTCCCTACCCAAACATGACATCTCAAATGACTAATGATAACCCACTCCATTTAGCACTATATAATTCTTGGCACAACTGTCACTTACATTTTAATCTCATGGTTATGTGTGCCATATAGATCATACAACAAAGATTCATTCATCCTAATATTTTGTTTTTTTGATAATAGGGTTTTGAATAAAGATATATAAATACCAATTAAAATAAATATAAGTGTATAATTTTGAACAACCTTTAAATGAAATGGTTATGGTATCCACTGCAAAATTGTATTTTTATTGAATAATTTTAGTGAAAATTTGGTAACACAAGGACATCACAGAATGTTTATAATATGGTTTGATTAGAGATTAAAGGGTATATAATCATATGTAAATTAAATTTAGTGTAATAGGGACCATGAAATAGATTTCCCAACATTATCAATTATATATTGATGGTATAAGATAACAAGGAAACTTTAATAAATGAGATAACAAAAATATCACTTACATGAGTGTGTGAATCTAAAATTTTGGGAGGAGCTTCTTGATAGATTAGGGGTGCAATGGAAGGGCTCTGAAATTATTTTGAAAGAGTACTGATGTGATCCATAGATTATGAGTGATGATAAATGAGAGATTTGGTTGGTCTACATGAAAAATGTGTGGGGATTTGTTTTATCATTTCTCATACATATGTTTTGGACTCTATATAACAAAATAACCAGAAACAAAAACCATACTAGGATTTTTCCATTGGATTTCAATAAAATGGTAGTTTTTTAATTATTTTATACACACATGGTCTTAAATTAATAAAATATTATCCATTTTTTTTGGATGTTATTCTACTGTTAAAGAATATATTTTAAAACCATAAAATATATTAATTATTATAGAGGATTCAAAAAAGCATTACAAAATTTGTCAATATAAACATTAAATTATACTATTTCATTGTCTAAATATTTATTTTTCATTGATACAATTTATTTTATATGTTATATCACTTTTTGGTCATTATGATGTCATAATTAACATTCAATATTTATAACATATTTCATTTTTACATGAAAATTTTATTTTCTCAGAAAATTATGAAAATTTTTACCATTAGAATGATTCAAAATTCTAATTTCCAAAAATAATATTCATTTCATATAAAAAATTTTCTAATAATTTATATATTATCTTTTAAAATATAAATTTACATTTATTAGAAATGTTGTTTTCTATATAATAAGAGTTTTTAATCCTTTATAAAATTTAAATATCACTTTGTAAAAATTATACAATAATTTATATTTTTTGAAAATTATTTCATAATAATATTATATTTAAATAATATTTTTTTTCTGAAAATAAATTAATTAATCAATATTATTTATGTAATTTAATTTGAATATTAACCACAAATGTTGTTTTTGTTTTATTATATTAAAATAAAAATATTTTATTTGATTAAAAATGTAAGATGAAAATGTATTAATTAATCTATACTAAATAATGTATCTGATCATATTTATGGGGTATCGATACATATTAGTTTAATAGACCTGAAAACACCCTAATAGTTTGTTGTGTAACTATGATACTTTCACGGGGTGGTTCAGTGTACATGGATCGGGTCGTTATCTAGATGAGATTGAAGTTCCCTAATGAATAATTTATATAATGATTAATTTTTTGGATCTCAACTAGATCTGGGTTATGGGAAAATGCCAGAGATATTATCTCTCTCAGAAGTCGCGATAAATGGGATCCATAGGGTATGATTCTGCTGGTTCATACCACAATTAATTTTTCATTGTTAATTTAATTTATAAAAACCCTATATTTATATAATCATGTGATCACTATTTACTGACTAAATTATCAATAATAATGATGCTTCACAATCATATTAAAAGGATATACTATGAAAAAATAATTTCAGGTTTTTTCTACAACCATAAGTCATGTTAATACATTTAAATAAATAAAAAATGGGAATTTCATTTGAAATTGTTCGGATCATTACAATCTTTCCCCATTAGGACTTTTCAACCTTGAAATTTTCATTACTCACAATAGAACATACTAGGCTAATTATGTTTCATCACTTCCTCTAGATCCCATATCTCTTCTTCAAACATGTGGTTGTTCTACAACACATTGACTAGGTGCATTGTCTCTGTTATCTAAAATCATCCCCAGAAGCTCTTCATATGAGAGATCAATACCTAATGGTAACATATCTGGATTGAGTATATGTGAGGGATCTGTTATGTTCTTCCATAAGAGGGATACATGGAATACATCACATAATTGAGAAAGGGTTGGTGGGAGTTCTAGTCAATAAGCCACTTCTCAGAAGAGACTAAGTATATCTAAGTGGTCAATATATCATTGACAATTATTTACCTTCATCCCAAATCTCATCACATTATTCCTTGGGTATATGAAGCAGAATAACATGTCTCCAACATCAAACTCTAGGTATCATTAACAATTTTCAGCAGAATTCTTTTCCCATCTTTAAGCATTCTTGATGTGCATCAGAATGTTCTAGATTTTTCCACCTATTCCTCGACCATTTAAAGACCTAGTAATTTACATTCCTCAACATCAAACAAGTATGACGGCCCTCTACACCTCAACGATATAGGTCTTCATAGGGGTCCATTTTTACCATAGAGTGCAAAATGTTATTGTATGAGTACTCAATTATAGTAAGATGTTGGTTCCATACTCATTATAAGTCCTTAGAACATGATCTCAAAATGACTTCTAGTGACCAAAAATTCCAATCAGTATGGACATCAGTTCTAGGATTATAGTCTATAATAATGTTCACCGTAGTATTTAGAGATTGTTGGGAACATTTATGAAACATGATTGTAAACCTCAGATCACAATCTGATACAACCAATAGTGGTACTCAATTAAGCCTCATCACATAATTTATGTATAGCCTTGAATTTTTTTTGAGTGATAATACTTCTATAAATTTGATAAAGTTAGCTATTTTTGTAGGGAAATTCATAATAACACATATATAATTATTTCTTCTAGAATTTTTTAGATGTCTAGTGAAAAGTTAATTGTGATGTTTTCAAATTTCTATGTTGGTATGGGTAATAGGTGCATCGTCCCCATAGATATTTTTTACTTTCAACCATCACTTGATGGAAAACCAAGCAGTTTGATGTATATTTAGTGATATCATGTTTCATATATTCCATCAAATAGTTCTCTTGGATAGCTCAATATAACAATGTTCTCTCTATATGAATAGGTAATGTTGAACCATATATGTCATCTAGAATCAATCTTTTTATCTCTGGATTTGATGGTACGTATAGTCGTGATCCGAATTGAACAACTCCTTCTTCATTAACAATGAAATTGTAGGATTTTCATTTTCATAATGGTTCCACATTAATCTAAATTACCACATCATTTATCCGAGAATCCTTTATCATTTCTCAATGAGATAGTTTATAAATCATTTGTTAATGTATTGATGATGTAATATCCATTATGATTCCCATGTACATTCAAGTCTATGAATAGTGTATCCCTCTAAAATATTATCAATGATATAATTTCAGGATCTATTCTACATTTATAATCATCCACATTATTTTATTTAATAGGATGGTAGTGGGTTGTCCAATCACTGTATTCGATCTTCTATAACCTTCATTGTTGTAGTATATTGATCTATTTTGATGTGAATATATACTTGAGGATATTCTGATCCTTATATATCTCACTCATACCCCTGAAGAGGTAATCCAACCATATTTTCAATGCAGATATCACACATCATACACTAGATCATTCATTGGGAAATTGTTTTCATGAAATTTCAATTGCCTTGAAAATACACTCTGAAATTTCCATTTTAAATTAACATGCATCCTAGTACCTTCTTGAATTCATCACTAAATGCAAAAAAAATCTACACTTCTGGGTATTGATAGTACAATTAACATTATTATCCTCCATTTCAACTCTCATTACATTCATCATTAGAAGAAATCGTGAATCCCTTTTGATTTAGCTTTGTTAGAGGGTTTGAAAATCACAAGAAATTACTCAAAAATCGACGATAATGCCTAGATAATCCAATGAAACTATGTATATCTATTATATATAATGGTTTCATGCATAATTCAATTGCTTATATTTTCAAAGGGTCCACATATATCTCATTTCATGTGATGATATTCGACAAAAATTACACTTCCTTCAACTAGAACTCGCATTAATTGTACTTGGAATAAAAATTTTCCTTCCATATAGTCTTTATACTAGTTATCAGTTTTTCCTAATGATCTTCCATGGATTGAAGAAAATATTAATATATAATCTGTGAAGACTACCAAATATTTATCAAGGTAATATCTAATGACTCTATTAATCATCTCCATAAATATGGATTTATCATTACCCAGTCTGAATGGCCGATCTATGTACTCATACTACCCATATCATATGTGAAAGGCCATCATGGTGATGTACTCCTTATTCACCATAACATGGTAATATCCAGACCCTATATCTACCTTTGAGATGTAATTTTCACCGTGTAGCTAATTGAAAAATCCCTCAATCTAATGTAGTGGACACATGTTCGTTATCATAATCTTGTTGACATCATGATAATAAATTCAAAGGGGCATTGAACTATACTTTTTCTGGAATAAGATGAAGGGTTCACCCAAGGTCGATGCACTTGGGCATATGACACATTTATCCAGAGTCACATATAGTTGTTTCATCAGCTCCACAAAGTTACACAAAAAAATAAACAGATTCTTGGATAAAGATAATTCCACAAGTAAAATAATAATGGAAAATTAGACCACTTGGAAATGAGGAAGAAAAGTCAATTCCTCAAGAAACACGTAAGTGTATTCCCTCGTTATAGTAATGTATTAAGGGTTGATTCTTTCCTTGGACACAATCATTTTACATAGATACTCTTTCCCATAGGGAAATAATATCCATGCTTATGAAGGTGGATCTAAATAATATTCATCCTCCACCATACACGTGTACATAATCAGGGGTGGAGCAATGATATAGTGACCGATTTACTTCTCATGGAAATTAATCTTGGATCTATTTAGGGAAATACAATATATACCAATAATTTCATCAAATTGAACCAAATGGCTTATGAAAAGTGTCGATGAGATGATTATCTCAAAAAATTTAAAAGGGAGATGTTATATACTTAAGATTCAATTATTACCCCATTTTTCATATTCATGGTTAACTACTGAACAATTTTTTATAGTGTTATATTAATAGTTATATTGAACTACTATGATATGATTTAATGTGTAAAACTATAATAAAAAATTAAATTCACTATCAATGAATGAATAAGTAGTGTTTCTTTCACCACTTCATTGTCAGGATCTACCACAGTACTTGTGATGGAAAAATATTTCCCTTTATACAATAGAGGTTGTTGGTTGTCTCTGAAAACCCATGGCTTATGAATTGATTTGAAAAGATTCCTAGTTCCTTATAGTGGAAATGAAAAGTACATTAATTTATTACTATAAAATTCCATTCCTCCCTCACATTAGTGTTTTTCTCCTATCAAATATTAGTATCTAGGTGACCATCCTCCAAACACATAACAAATTTCATCTCCCCCATTACGAAATTTACAGGGTGCATCTTTTCACACCTTTGATATGCTGGGTGTTAATATTTCATGGGCCCATTAGATTTATCCATCTATATGACAAAATTAAAATACATTTTTCGCTTCTCAACCCCTTGATACCTTTGATATTATGAGAAATCTATTTTGACATTGAGGTAATATCAGATCATTTTCACGTAGCTATCAAAGAGATGGATCACTAAGTCTTTTTATAGACAATATTTAACCACCCAATGAATCATTCAAAAATTAAATTGGGGGGGGGGGTAATGATAAATCCAAAGGTGTATCATGAATGTATTTAGATGTTTTTCTCATACGACCAGAATGATTTGCCATATTTTTGTTTTAGAACAGAAAAATCTATTTCCATATTATATAAGAGATTGAGATGAAATTATTTATCAAAAAACACATTCCTACATTCCTTCCACCCAATCACATTGATATATTCCTAAGGATTTGTAATATAAATCAATGTTCACCATTGATCTATTTTTTCCTCCATAATATAAACATCTAGTAGAAACATCTCATGTTTAGAACATTGAAGGATAGATAAGATCTTCTCAATGGTGTTGATCCCCTATTCCATGAGTAACAGTTCACATGATCCCTTGAAATTTGGATGTCTTTACCTTGTAACAAAATAAATTACAACTTGTTATTTATTTTATGGGTTTGAGAGAACCTACTGATGCATGTTTCTATGTAGAACATGGGTCTTGTGATGGAGTATAATCATATTGTTTTAGATTATTTCTCCCATCATTATGGGAATGTTATTGGGGAAGTCATCACATTTAAAATCACATTGATTGTTTACATGATTACAATAATGGAAAAACATAGTCCGGAATAAAGGGAAAATTAGGGATGAATATTTTCAAAGCATTAAACACTTAAATTAAAATTTAATTATATTAAAGGGTTAACTTATAACTTACATTTATTTCCTATGCTTATGAATTTATATGTTTCAATATATGTTATCCATTATCTAATTTCAATCATATTTTATTATGGTAATTTTTTATTCGATGAATAATGGTTAATAATGACATTATTAATTTACTACAGAATATTTTATTTTCATTGTCTAACCTAGTACACAGTAATGAAATTTTGACATGTATTGGGTAATTCAATGATAGGCCCAACACACCGTATCTGAGTTTATAACAGTAGGTACATATTTTCATAACCAAATTAACTATTTTGTATAAACATTGATGTATTTTATTGAAAAGACAATTAATCTATACATAAAAAAATTTAGGTATCTTCCATTATCCATAGTCTTATCCCTAAGTCTTTCTCTATTATTCTATTGTACTAATCCCCAAAATAACTAAACATTTCATTTAATGGCAATTATAAGATCCCTTCTAATTATTACAAGTTAATTCATGTTTTATTACACTAAAGAACACATAATTAAAACAATAAGATCAATACTTATAATCTATTTTTTAATTAGGTTCATTAACTAACCATATAAAATAAGAAAATATTATCGTTATTGAAAACACCATTAACATGCTCGCACTTGAAACCATATGGGATAACCTAAGAACATAAATAAAAAAGCAGTGAGCTATAAATATGAGTATGATAATAGAAATGGTATAACATGAAGAATGTAATACATTTTAGATATTAGTCATATAAATTTTTTATAAATGCTCTTAGAATCATAAACATGAATAAAAATGAAATATAATCATAACAAGGGAAAGGTGGTAACTACTTAAAACAATGCATCATATACATAGGTATAGGATAACTACAAATACAACGTGATTGAAAAATCTACATTAATGAATCCAGTTCACTCAGTATCCCAAAATTAAATCTCATGAGGTTAATCATTTCCTAATGCATTGGGGCGCCATATAATTTATGGTGCAACAGTCACTTTCATTTCTTTCTCATTCTTATGTATGACAAATATAACATACAATATGAATTCAGTCATCCTAATATTTAATTTCATGAAAAAAGAATATGTAATTAATAAATTTAATCCCCAATTAAAATATGTATCTATGTGTAAATATAAAAACCTTTGATAGGATATGGGTATGGTATTCACTACATAATTTCTTTGACATGGAAAAAATCATGATGAAATTGGGACCTCATGACGATATGAAATAAAAATTAATCAAATGGTATGGTGTGAAAACAGGGGTATATCATAATTTCGACATGAAATGGGACGTAATAGGGACATGGAAATACATATCCCATCCTTAGGATTTGGAAATAAAAGTCAAATGATAATAAATAAACTTGAATAAATGAGACAAGTAAAGGAACCCTCAGTTGGGTTTGGACTCTAAATGAATGGGAGTAGCATCGTGAGAGAATGTGGGTTCTTTTAAGGGACAATATAAAAGTTATGATTGATTAATAATGTGGTAGAAATATTTTTTGTGAAGATAAATGACAGAATGGGTGTGTTTATATATGAAATGGTTGGGGAATTTTGTTTATCATTTCTCAAGCATAGCGTTATGACACTATAAAATAAAATAACCAAAACCACAAACCATCACTTGGGTTTTCTAAAGTTTTATATGCTAAATTGGAGTGTTTTTAATTATTTTATAATTACAAGGTAAAAAAGAATACCTATGGTTATATGGAAGTTAGTCATATACTAAACGATATGATTTTAAAACCTTATAATATATTACTGGTTTTGGATGATTTGCAAGGGATTTATAAAATTAATCAAATAGACATATAATCCGATTCGTTTGAAATTAAATCATGTATTTGGTCCTAAATAACCTTTATATTATTTATTTCATTGATTTTGGGTCATTTGGATATCATAATAAACACTGTATATTTATACCGTATTTAATTTTCATTTAAGAATTTGATTGTCGTGGAAAAATAATAAAAATTAAACATTTGATAATTTTATCATTATGAATCAAAATATGATATTCATTTTATAGTATCTACTACTTTGCTTTTGGAAGTAACGGTTTTTAATCCACCTTAAATATTACTTTTGAAATTAAACAATTATATGTTAAATTGTATTTTATTGAAAATATTTCATAATATTGTTTTATTAATAAACAATTTAATTTCAAAAATACATATATTTTAGAAAATAAATATTTCAATTGAATTTGAATATTAATTTAAAATAATTTTTCTGTTTTATTGTATTTAAGTAAAAATCAGTTATAAATTAACAATACTCATATAGAATTGTATTCATTATTCTATAAACAATAATGTACATACTGATATGGAAAGATTTGAGATACATATCACCTTAATACGCAGAAAACTCTCTCTGAATAAGGTGTATTAAAGTGATAATTTCATGGGGTGGTTCAACGTACATTGTTTAGACAATGATCTTGATGAGATTGAAATTATTACATAAATAGTTTCTCTGATTACTCAGTTGTAGGATCTAAGATTAGAAATAGTCAAGGTAAAATATAATAGATTTTATATGAATCATAAGATTAAATTATTAAGCATTATAAGGTTTGAGCCTACTAGTTGAGACTAGCGCTTCCTTTGTCTATGTCAATTGGGTTTGATGGAACCATATATTTATACAAAACATGTGATCATTGTTCAATAGCTATATTAAAAATGGTAATGATTCTTAATGTTCACTTAATAAAGATACATTAATACAAAAGATTTTTTTTGTGTTTTATATAACCATAATACATAAAAATACAATTTAATAAACTAAAATAGGGATTTGTATTTATTAAAATCTGTGTCATTATAGTAAAAGTCCATAACAACCCATTGTAACTCGAGTTCAATCTCATAAGTTATATGGCCCGACCCCTTTTTGGCACTTACTATAAAAATTATAACGACCCTAAATATTATTTACCAATAAAAAATAACCAAACTCAAAAATTTTTAAGACAAACTTGGATGATTGCGCTTCTTATACCAAATTTCAATATATCAACTAGGATCACGCGTACCACACACACAAGATGGCCATTACATGGTGAGGACCAAAAAAGAAAACTGAAATAATTGTTGTTTATATCCAAAAAATACATTCAAATAGGGTAATAATGTAAAATAAAATAGATACAACCTAATATCATATAATACAAGCCTAAATAGGCTAAACAAATAAAATAGGAAAGTCTCCATGTGGAAAATAATTACCTTAATACCACCCCATTTTAATGAAAAATATTTAAAGAGAATCAAACATGATATTAGAAAACCTTCCCTATAACTAGATCCTACCATTAAATATCTAAAACCACAATAATGTAAAAATTAGGGTTTGATCACCAAGCCATGTAGGGTTCCACAATATTGTCTATAAAATGTATAATATCAAGATTGAAATAGTTACTACTTTTATAATGAAAAAAATTTAAAAATATTTTTCATAAATCCAATTACCATAAAAATAATTTTCCCATTGGTTTTCAGTAATCCTTCCAAACAATTAAACAAGAAATATGATAGTTTATAGTGAAAAAAAGAAATAATATCAATGCATCCTAAGGTAAATTTATTAACAAAAATGCATTAAATACAATCATGTGAGGCCATGCGATACAACCTCGTATAAAAAACATGTCAGAAAAGATTCCTATATAGAAACCATCTTGTACTAAAATTACATAAATGGATAATGACACTATAATTTTTGGATCTATTCTTTGAGTCAATATATACTAGACCTAAAATGATACCTAAAATATGTCAATTATTTTATTGAACTGATATCAAGAACTTCTCAAGTCAATCAATCTTACCAAAACAACCACTAGTGGTTCCACACACACTATGGTTGTCTATATAAACTTCCAAATCCACACCAGGTTCACAAAGTGTAGTTCTTGAATAATTATATTTCAAAAAAATGATCATATTTTACGAAAAAAATCAAATTCAATCCATATCGCGCATGTTTTTGATGACCATTATTTTAAATTAGAAAAAATATATTTTTAATTAAAATCTATAAAATACATTTCAATTACCAATATATGACTTAAAAACAAAAATCACTTCTAAAAAAACTACAAACCAAAAGAATTTACCATAAATATTATAAATTGGTCAACATAACCAATTGTATTGAAACACCTATATAAATATCATATAAACAAACATTCCTTTAGAAATGGTGATAGTGAACCAATAGATATGCGTTTGAAATATAAGAAACATCAAAAAACTGAAAAGTATAATTATAAAATACTATTATATCAATAATATTAAATAAAACTATGGATGAAACTTCTACCATGACCAAAAGAAAAAATAAAAATAATAAATTCTTAACCAGATAAGAATTCCCAAAAACAATGATGGTCGATCACTAAAAAAGAAATCCATAAGGAGAAATGATCTCAAAAATCACATGTGGAGGGAATTTGTTAGAAATTTGGAGGTTTAATAGTATAATAAAATGAAATCCAGTCATACAAAGCCCTAAAAACAAAAAATAATTGTATTTTTCCGACATGTAATCCAATAACATGTTGTATAATCCAAGGAAATCAAAAAATACTAAAAATGTGTTTCATTTTATAAAAATATGATTTTCAACCATTAAATTTCATGTAATAATTTCACACATTTAACATGATCCATGACATTTTCCTCTCAAACAAAATATTATGTTTAATCCATTTACATGATGTGTAATCTCCTAGGATGTTGTTAATTTCTTTGATTATAGTATAAAAATCCCCAATCATTCGATTCATTCCCTTTACATGAGGATAACACCTCATTGACTGCAAAAAAATTATACATTCACTCCATTAATTCAAAAAAAATCTTCACCAAAATTTTGGTCATATCCCAACGAAAAGTCGCTCCATCCCTGAGATGCCCACAAACATACCCAAAAAATTATGAAAAACAAACCATGAACTATGTAACACCTAAAAGAATAGTGGGATGTTAAATATGTCCAACCATTTTAATCCTAACACCAATAAACGAAATAAAATAAAATAAAAAAATTATTTATAATAAAAAATTATATTCATGATACAATATTTTATTGGGGAATTAGATACACTACATAAATAATGATAGTTGTATAACATCAATCATGGCTCATTGAAAAATGAATAACAATGAAGTACCAATATGGATTTAGTATATTTTGAATTGAAAGTAATTGAATGGATGAAATTAATATTGTTCTATAAATAAATTTAATGAAATCATGTATTACCCCAAAATAAAATAATTCATAATATATAGACTATATAAATAAGAATTTCTATGCTAACATTAAAACATGCCTCAGTGAAAAAAATTTAAGATGAAACCCTTAGCTCGTGTCTGTATTTGAACATAAGTTCTATATTCTCATGTATAATAAATTTAAATTTACTATTACTTTATAAAAAGTGAATTTAATTACATACTTTCATACAATGTTCACTTCAAACATATTATCACTAATTTAATAACATTATTTCGTTTCCATCACCAATACAAGTGACAATTTCTTCATTGTCATGTTGGTTTGGGTTTAGTAGTTATTGTCCTTGTAATTTAATGATGGTTCCCACATATAAACAATGTTCTTAGTGATATAAATATTATATACTTTCATTATATACATATTAACAAACATTAATTAAATAAAGTGATGATAGAATTACATACATCATTTAGTGGAGACAATAATTCGTAGATTCGCATGAGTGAGGTTTCCATTTTTCAATTGATGAAATGAAATAGTGGTAAATATTAATTTAAATTTAAATTATCACAATTATAAAATAATTATTATATATAAAAATAAAATATATTACAATAATTAACCATGAATTATTTTTTTGTAAAATGAATCATATCTTCACGTGGAGGTGGTAGTCCGCACATATGCACGAGGGATACTTTCAGATACCGTTTTATTAAGAAAAGGGGATAAATTGGTGATATGTCATAATAATAACATCTCGTTATACTTTTTCATTAGTTTAAACATTTTTTGGATATAATTTGACACACCATGATTTCACATTACTATATTTCTTCCAAGTAATTCAATAACTTGTGCTATATGGAGCCCCGAGTTTGAGCAAACCACGACTTACCAAACTAGTTCTTCAAAAGTTGTTATGAATAGTATTATATGAATTTTCAATATTATATATTTCTTTTGAATTTTACAATATATATAATATGTTTCTTAGACATAATATAAGAACAAATAAATTTTTTCAGATAAAGGAAGTATTTTTCAGATAATAAAAAATTACCGCCTTTTCTGGGGGAACACTTTTGAAATCCTATATTTGACACTTTTATATTTTCAATTTGTCAAAATAAAATTTTTATTTAGAATCAACACATTATAAATATAATTTCGATAAATTTTTTGTGTTTTTCTGATAACATTCATATTTGGGTGAATATTGAAAAATAATAAATTTTAATATAAAAAAACTTTTTAATCAAAACAATTAATAATGTTAAATTATACATTTTAATGTTTTTTATGTATAATAATATTATATTATTATCATTCAATACAATTTAGATCATCCTATGTAATTTCACATTTAAATTTTACAAAAACCCATTTCGATATTTTGGTTGTTTTTACTTTCTAAAAACCCGCATTTTGGTTTTGACAATGGAAATTAATTATAAATTAATAAATTCAACATATATGTATTTAATTTGGTAAAATAGTCATCATTATTTTATTTAGTATATCAAAATTAGCATATAATTATTATTTTTGTATTTGTATGAAAACATTCAATTATTTATGAATAGTGAAAACACTAAGTTATTATTTAAAACAAACATTTTATAAAAATAATTATTTATTTTATTTAAATTTATTTTAAGTGAAAATAGAGATATATATATATATAACATATATAATTTCAATGTAATTCATTATAGTCACATTATAATAAAATTAGACGTATATAATTTTACTAAACTTTTTAACATTTTTTACCCACCTTCTCAGAGCATTTGAACATTTTCGTAAAACATAAATTTTACCGCTTATTTGAGTTTAATTTAAAAAATCCAAGACACAAGGATGAAATTAGTATGTGAAATTTCATTCAATATGTTGAAAATAATTTTTGGTGAATATTAACATTTGACTATTATTTAACACGGTTAAAAGTAAATCGAGTAATTAAGGGTAAAAATGATAATATAATTACCCAAACACTTGTCCTAATTCTAGTGGATAAGTGTAATTAGACCAAAAAAACCTTAGGAATAAAATATGATCCTATTTTCTCCACTAAAATTATATTATGACATTTATTATTATTTTAATTAAAGAAGAGTTAAACGTGTTAAATTTAATGTTTAATAAATAAACTATTTTTAATATATGGTTACACACAATATAAATTCAAATATAAACATTAATTAGAGAGATAAAAGGGTTTCCCAAATAATGGTATTTTATTTATAATTTTTCGACATCAAATAAGTTAATTTATTTATGACACAATGACGATGGAGTAATTACCATACTAATAAAAGAATAAAATAAAAGGTATTATAAATATTAAAATAAATATAATTTCCAATTTTTTGATTCCATTCACAAATTTACTTGGTTAATATGACATTTTAGGGGTGATTATATAAATTTTTTTTCTATGTGATAATTTATTTATGACATTCACAAAAACCAAATACCAAATATTATCAAAATTGACATAATTTAATTTTTAAAACAAATACTATATTATTGGTTGATATAATATTCCAAAAACTCTAAGGGTCAGCCAATGGGAAGGAATAATAATATATATGTCTTTAATTAACCAATTTCAGATCTATTGTATGTTTAGATTATGTTTATTAGACATATACTATAAGAATACAAGAGAACACGATAAAAGATAAACTATTTTACTAAGAGTTAGTTCTAAAAGTTAAGGTTAATATGGTGACCTAAACCTATAAAAAAAATTGATAAAATGTTTTCTACAAAAAATACCTTTTCCTTGATATAAATAATTTTGGAGGCATTATAAATTGAAAATGATTTTATTATAAAATAATGTTTCGATATTTTCATTTAGTGACCCTCACCTCTCTTATAAAAGGTTATTTCAACTTCTCTTAATTTCACTCCTCCAATTCCATTTGGCTCGGCCATCCCCTGAAAAAATATTTTATCAAATGTACTTAAATCAACTTTGAGGCCTTACATTGATCATAAATCCAACCCATGGATCCCTTTTGATCAACTCCAAAGGAAACACCGTAAGAATATGTAATAATTTAACCACAATCTTTCAAGTTCTTTTCTCCTACCCCTTCCTCTTCCATTGTTGATTCCATTCCAAAATAATAAATCTAGTATCTTATTTATATTGTGATGTTATTATAAGTATGGTACAACCATATTCATTATTCTATCCATATTAAAATGACAATGTCCCCATACGTGCGTATATAAAACTTTCCGTCTCCACGTCGTCGTGTAGATTGTTATTCAAACACTCCATTATTTGGATGGTTATAATAATGAGTATATCAGATATAAATAATTAATATAACATATTAATGATTCTGTATATATTATATAACATCCAATTACAGATTATTTCACCATCAATATAATGATATTGTTGCTCGTGTGTACATACGGACTAACGTCTCCACGACGTGATGAGATACATTCCCAAGTTCACCATTCAATGATGATTACATCAATATATATTATTAATAAGTATTTAATATTTGGATAAATAATTATAATGGACATATATATATATATGTACTTACATATATCATAATCTGTTATTTATGTTCAACATGATATGAAAACAGAAACTGCGTTTATGCCTACGTACGACCAACCTTATCCCAAAACGGTGTCATCCATTTCATTTATCTCTTTATTATATATATTTATATTCTAAATATATATGATATATAAATCATTTATTATATTCTGAAATTATTTAAATCATGAACTAATTGGTATAATCAATAATAACAAGTTAAAACACTTACGATAAAGAAAGCGATTATTGCCCAAAATGTTAATTTATCATGAAAATAATTATTAAATTGGTAGTATAAAGTCATAAATGAATCATGAATGATATTATAAATATGAATATGGTTATGGTACAATATAATAACATACAGTGGTCATTATAAATGAGGTTAAATGTACCCTCGACCAACAAATGTGCATGGTAAGGGTTAATTTTACAATCTCTTTATTATCCGAGGTTGTTTTTACGTACGTATCTACTGTGACCTATTTATCATCCACATCCATGTTTCTTCAAAATTTATTTCAAAACATTTTTACTATTTACAATAATATGGGTTAAATTTATTTATAATATTTGTTTAATTTTTATAAAATGGTTTGAAAGTAATCATTCCGTCGTTTTCCAAACAAGGTACCTTATGTCATTTTCAACAAAATTACGGTAAGAATGTATTTTTTAACATATATTGAGGTTGAAGATATTTTCCACAATAATAACATATTCAAAGTATTTTTTAAAATCTTGTAAGAATATTTTCAAATTAATTTTTTTATTTTATAATTATGTGAGATTTGAATGACTTCCAAATATATATTGGTATTTCTTTCAAACAGTTTTCATTTAATCTATGTCAACATCCTTTGATGAATTTTAAACATGTTTGAAGTTGATTTTTTATGATACAAATCTTTCATATTTTATAAAATTTTGTGTGATATGTTTGAATATGGATGTGTTATTTTTATACCATTCATATTTTATGGTTATATTATTGACATTTCATATGCTAGTTTTAATACGAATGTTTATGTTATGTTTCAATCGTTTCATATGAGAAATGTATTGGACATAGTAATTGACAGGTGGTGCCTGTTATAGCTCTACAATGCATCAGTAGGGCACATGAGACAATTATATTTGGAATTTGATGAGGCCATTACAAATTTGATATATGGTTTTGGTTGAGTCCATAATCATTTTTAGATATCTTGGCCGATGGATGGAGAAAATGATTTAGAATTTCTGGCATTATACATTCCCTATTTATGAGAATAATATTGATGTTTCATGTAGTTATTCGAGGAGTACAATACCCATCACTATGTTTTATTATAGATTTTTTTATTGATCTCATTTTTCTGCCATAAAGTGTCCATATTAATTATTTATAAAGGCATGTGTTTTCAATTATTCACAATGCCTATTGGTTATGTTATCTTCCGCTAATTTTTTTACCCTTATTGATCATCTGAGATCACCCCTTTATTATGATTTATTTCCCTACGATTTCCAAGATATGTATTATGATTAATATGTAGGGTTATGCTACAAGGTAATAATTGAATTCTCACAGAACTATCTATAATGTATTTTATGAATGAAATTCTAATGTGATGTTGATGTATGTAATCTATTTCCAAGATAGCTAAACTGACCGGTCATTTAGGACATGATTTCCCTGTATCATGCCAATGTATTAAAATAATGCACTGACTCTGGGTAAATGGGGTCGGGGAGTTATAATTGGTATTTGAGAAAAAATTTCAACAAACTTGGAAATAGATTTAGATAAACTCTAATTAGGGAACATTACCCTGAGATAAAAATTGAGGATTAGTAAAGAAGAACATCCTAGAAATTTTTTAATGTAGATATTACATGTATTTTACATTAAATACATCCCTGTATAGATATGATCAGGTAGAGGTTTCTCTGGAACATATGTACCTAGCAGTGAAACTCTGACAAGGAGATTCGGGAATGAACTGGGGTATCCTGGTATAGGACAACGGGCCTTGCTACACTCTTGGTTTTGAAACTCCCAGGGGATATGCTTAAGATAATTCACATTTTAATTACAATCTATTATGAAAGATTCAAGAGAAAATACTTCCTTGAAGAAAACATTTTTAGATTATAGATTATATACAAAATCTTTTCAATTTATGTTAGGTATATTTACAAGATTGGAATTATTATTTGCAATTAATAAACTGACCTAGGGTATGCCATAATTTTCCAATGGCGCCTAGAATAAGGAATTGGAATTCCCACAATACGCATTATCTAGAGGTTAGTAAGGATCATATCTATCAGGGTTTTAATGCAACATTTAAAATGGAAATTTTCACCCCGCATATTTTACTCTTATGACCAAATAATATCATGTGTTAATAATATAACTAAATAAATATCTGAGTAGGATGGATTTGAAGTGAAGAAATAGATGAAAATAATGGAAGAGAGAAAGATTGATAAAGGGAAGTGGGAAAAGAAGTATTTTCCCATATGTGATAACAGTGGAAAGAATAACAATGGTAAATGCGTTAAGGGAATTGGAGTTTGTTATATGTGTGGAGAAAAATGACACCAAGTACATGATTTCATGTGTATGAAAATGATTTCAAATTTACAATGCTTTAACTCCATGATTTTGGGACACCATGTGAATCAATTTCCAAGTAATCAGAGTATACCAAACTGCTGCTATAGGATAATAATCATGTTATTATACTACTAAAGATGAATAAAAATTATTAGAGATCTTATGATGTTAATGTATTGGGTCCTTTGAGTATTGTATTAATGATGTACATGTTATATGAGTTGTAGAGTATATAAAGATTGTACTGAAGTCATATTATATTAATGATTTGAGATTACTTGGAACCATAAAAAGTGACTCAATAGAAAGTTAATATTTTTAGAAAACACATGGATAAAGGAAATATAAACTATTAATGCGGCCTTGATACTGAGGTATTGATTTTGGAATAAGTTGGGATTGATTTTGATAAATTATATTGGATATTACTTATATCCATGCAACTTTATTAATGGTTTGATTATTCCATCATTTTATGGTGTTTAAAACATTTTTTGATATATAGAGTATATCTAGTATTTTATACGATATTAGGGATCATGAATGAATTCAATATAGTATTATAGTAATTTAAAGTGTTACAATGTTTTAATAGAATATATGATGAAGGTATTCACATGCTATTACATGGAAAAAATGATCTTTATATTGTTTAACATCCTAATAAATTGTGGACTGTGAGTTTGGAGAACATTATTTTGAATAATTCTAAATTTTACAATCAATTAATTTTTACATTGGATACTATTGTTAAGGTTAAATCAATTCTTGAGATTATTTTTGGATTGTCAAGAAAAGGACTACCTGGAGGTCGGGCGACAACCCGTCGTGTCTGACAAGGTCACAAGACTTGAACCCGCAACCGAAGGGACACATGGGCGGATCACATACCAATGGAATACTTGATTTCCTCGTTTGTAAAATTTATTTTTCCTAATATTATAAAAAACTAATAATAATTTTATTATTTTTGGAAACCTATACGATTAAGATAATTTGAATATTTTTAGATTATATTATCTTTTGATGTAAAAGTGGAGTTTGTGGTAGAAATTTGATTATGGATGAAACTATACTTGTAAAATATATTTTTTCCTCTTAATCTATGACTAAATTAATTCATAAACATTAGAAAAGGGATATTAAAACATAAAATTGTTATCCTAAAACCTTATGTTTTTTTGAAATGATGATATTTTAAATCATCATAGATTGATGGCATTCAGGTCCTCACTTTTACACTAGTCTATGATTTATGAACTCAATCACTTCCAATAAATATTTACATTTTTCCTCCAATTATGTGTCTCTAATTTCCACCAATGTTCTCCTAATCATGAAAAAAAATTTGTGTCTTTTTTGTTTCCCTTTCCCTTTTATTAAGACTAAATTTTATTAATCCAATTTTTGATGTGGGTTTTTCACAACAGAATTTTTCAATTTTAACCTTTTATTATTGATGAACAATTTTAAAATTAAAGGACACAATTTATTGAAGTAGGAGAGAATAGTACACCCTAAGATTTCAAAGTACGTCATTTCTTTAAAGTAATTCAATAACATGTGCTACATATAACACCGAGTTCGAGCACACCATGACTTACCAAACAAGATTTTCAAAAGAAGTTATGAATAGTATTGTCTGAATTTTGAATATAAAATATTATATATTAATTTTATCATCCAAATTATGTGTTTCTTACACATAATATAATAATAAAATCATTTTTTCAGATAGAGGAAGTATTTTTGATAAATTACATTTTTATCGCCTTTTAATAGAGAACCTCTTTTAAATTCAATATTTGACGCCATTATATATTCATTTTAACAGAATAATCTTCTTCCTTATAATAGGTACATAAAAATTTATTTTTCATAATGTTTTGGAGTTTTTTTTCAAATTAAAATATTGGTGAATAGTGATAATTAATAAATTTTAATTGAAACTACCTTTTTTAAACAAAAAAATTGTATTGATAAATTATACATTTAAATGTATTGTACGTATAATTAGATTATATTTTTATCATTTAATACAATATAGTTCATTATATATAATTTCACATTTAAATATGACATATACACATGTCAATCATTTGATAGTTTTTACTTTTTAAAACCCCAAGTTTTGGTTTTGACAACCTGAATTAATTTTCAATTATTAAATGCAACTTCAATGAATTTAATTTGTTAATATATACTTCATTTTGTATTTAAGAATATCAAAAATATCTTATGGTTATTTTTTGGTAATTTTCTAAAAACACTAAATTATTTACGACTAGTGAAAAACACTACGTTATTATTTAAAACAGACTTTTTATTTAAATGATTATTTATTTTATTTAAATTTATTTTAATAAATATATATATATATATAATACCTATATAAGTAAAATTTTATTAATCTGGCTCATTTTTTAATAAAAACAGTTGTATACAATTTTATTGAACTTTTTAACGTTTTTTAGCCACCATATAGGAGAATTTGTAAATTAGTATAAAGCATAATTTTACCGCTTTTGTGAGTAGAATTTCAATACTATGAGAGACACCATTATCATAATTTAGTAAAATGTTGTTCAATAAGTTAAAAATAATTTTTTCTGAATAGTATATGTTGACAGTTATTTAACACGGTTAAAAGTAAATAGGGTAATTATGGGTAAAAATGATATTATAATTACCAAAACAAATGTCCTAATTCTATTGGATTAGTGTAATTCGACCAAAAAAAACCTTAGGAATGAAATTTTACCCTCTTTGGACCAGTTGGATTAGATTAGAACATTTATTATTGTTTTATTTAAATAAGAGTACAAAGTTTTAAATTCATTGTTTAAAAACTAAAACATTTTTAATATAGGGATACACAAAATATAAATTCTCCTATAAATATTCATTAGAATGATAAATTGAGTTCTTAAATAATGGTATATTTTATATAATTTTTAGACATTATATAATTTAATATATTTTTTACACAATGATGATGCAGTAATTACCTTATTAATGAATGAATAAAAAATTGATATTATAAATATTTAGATTAAAATAATTTCACAACATTTATTCCATCAACGAATTTTCTAGGATAATATGACATTTTAGAGTGGATTAGAAAATCATTGTTCGAAGTGATAACGTTTTTATGACTTTCACAATAACAAAATACCCAATATTGTCAAAATTGATATAAATTAATTTTTAATAAAGAAAATATATAATGGGTTGATATAATATTCCCAAAAATATATGGCTCATCCAAAAGGCTAAATTAATATTATATATGTTATTAATGAACCACTTGACATTTTCTTGAATTTTATAAAATGTTTATTTTCCATAAAATGTAAGAATACAAGAAGACACGGTAAAAGTTAAACTATTTTACTAAGAGTTAAATATAAAAGATAAGGTAAATATAGTGACCTAATCCTATATAAAACCTTTTTGTTCAATGGTTTTCCACCTAACACCATCTATCCACAAAATAAATAATTTTTTTGAAACTATAAACAGAGAATTATTTTATTATAAAATAATATTTCAAACTTTTCCTAAAGTGACCCTCACCTCTCTTGTAAAAGGGTACATCCAATGTCTTTAATTTCTCACATAAAAATCCATTTGTCATGTAAAAAACATGACCAAATATCCTCTTAACAATCCTCCTTTCTACCTAGAGTCCATAATGTGATTAAAATGCCAACCTATGGATCCCTTTTGATAAAATCATAAGAAAACACTTGAAGAAGAGTTAATAATTTTGGCACCATCTTTCAGGTTCTTTTGAACTTCTACATTGTATTTTGTTTTTGGTTCCATATGAAAATAATAACTAAAGTAAATTATACATAATATGATGTTATTTGTCAAGACCCGTCCTCAGGGATCGTGTTGTGACTACCCCAAGCCCGCCTTTCATAGGCCAGGGGATGGCGACTAGAACCAAAGGCGTAAATCCCGATAACTGGGAAGGTATTGCCTTTATAAAAGTAACAAAACAACACAGAGTACAAGCAGAAGTAAAACACTAAGTACAAAGAAATTGCTGAAAAGTAAATGGGACCGAATACAAACCCAACTGAAAGTACAGCTGAAAAAGACAAACAACTGGAAGAAAAGAAGCAGCTCCTGGGTCGTCCTCCTCGGATCCTACCTGAAGGTTAGGTAAAGATAGAACATCTCCTGGATCGTCCACCATGGATCCTACTTGAAGTGTAAGTACAGATAGCCTCCACAACGCTCTCACCCTTCAACCTCCTATGATTGTCGTATCGCCGTGAAGTCCACCTTCGGATACTGACTCGTGGTGTGGTCCACCTCCGGGTACCGTCCAGTCCTCGAATACTCGGACTCTGTTAGCGCTTCCCGTCGTCTATAAGCAACACAATGAGGTGGGGGCATAGCCCGTGCAGAGGAGAGTATAACGATACTCAGTAGGGACCCAGAGACTCGCAAGGTCTCACTAAAACCATCAAAGAAAACTCAACAAATAACCTCTACTTAGGTATATGCCCATACATATACCTAACTTATCAAGTAACCCATATCAATCATGAGGAAACACAAGATTTTGAAATCATCGGATAACCACTACCCATGTATATGACCATACATATAGCTATGTTATCAAGTGACCCATCTCAATCAAGAGGTAAACACAAAGGTCATAGACTCAGCTCAAACCAGTATTTTCATTATCGAAACCGTAACTTCTGAAGAGCCCTATCTCGGGAGTGTACAGTGGCCCTGTCACGACACTGAGGTACTTCTCACTAACCTAAGACTGCTGAGGTACTCCTCCTGTCGAGTACCGCGGGTCTGCCACCTCACACAGTAGTGCTCCTCCACCATGGGTCTGCCACCACACACAGTAGTGCTCCCCCTAATAGCCTACAGAGGTATTACTCCTATCGAGTACCGTGGGTCTGCCACCTCACACATTGGTTCTCTTTCTCCATGGGTATTCCACCTCAAAAATTAGTGCTCAACACTGGGCTATGCTAGTCACTCCGAATCGAATCGGACAAGTAGTCATCGGTCACAGCCAGCTACACGGTCTCCGAACTCTGTATGCTCGTCTCTAGGAGGGACCACTCCATGAGCTACAGGTCAATACTGCAAGTATCACAAGTCCCATGAAGAATTATCTCAAAGTACCTCCTCGTCATATGGGTCACAACGCAACAGATGGTGCGTCAATCGGACGCCCGGTCTGTGAGTTATTAGCCTTTTCGTTCTAGGGGCCCGATTGGTGTCGTGTGCGAACCAACCCGGCCGTATCTCAACTGTACCCAGAACTCTCATAGGGTATAACCATAGGGACTTTTTCTCAATGTGATCACCAATGCCGCTGACGGTTCGTCAAACGGACGCCCGGTCTGAAAGATATAACCTTTTCCGTTCTAGGGGCCCATTTGGATTTCGGGTACAATCCAACCCTTACATACTCCAACTGAATCAAAAACTCAGGATAAGTATTCCAAAAGTTCCATCTCATCAAAAGGAAACCAACAAAGTCGACGGCATGTCAATCGGATGTCCGGAACTCAAGATATAAGTGTTTCCGCTCTGAGGGCCCGGTTGGATTCGTATCCGAACCAACCCGGCCGAACCCAAAGTTCTCTAAAACCTTGAGTGTAATATACCAAAACAACCGTCTCGATCCAAGGATTTCTAAGAAATTGATGGTGCATTGATCGGAGTTTCGTACCCCATGTTATGGGAAAATTATCAAATATGTCCGAAAACGGGGGGTTTGGGCCCGGACCGACCCGACCCACCCCCCCCCCCCCCGGGTCGACCAGACACGGGTCCGGGTCCAACCCGGCCCGGCCTGGGCGCGAGCTGGCATGGAGGTCCGTCCAGGCGGCTCATCCCGGCGTGCTGGCGCTGCCCAAGCGGCCGCGCAAGGGGGGACCGCCCCCCTGGATGAAATCACGGCCCCCGCGCGGGGGCCGCTCCCTGTCAATGAACGTGGCGCGATGTCGCATCCCTCTGGTCCCGCACAGCCCTAGGACCAGCCGGTCGCCGCCGTGACTTCATCCACCACGGGCCCATCCCGGCCACGCGCCGGGCGCCGCCGCCTCCTCGCGGCCGACCGGTGCCGGCAGCCGGCATGGCGCGCTGGGGGAGTCTTCCGCGGACCACCGGACGCGCCTCGGTGGTCCGTTTTTCTCGCCGCTTTCGCCTATGGTCCTCCTGGGACCCGACCTTTACTACGACGGATTCAAAATGCCTTTGAGGATTGCCTCACCATCGTCCGTCGATCTTCACTTCAACTACAAACTGCGGGGTGTTCGAATCGCCTATGTGGCCCCGATTCCGCTCGTGGTTTCGTTCGACCTCAACGGTGCGGCGCGACGGTGCCGTGATTCTTTGCTTTGTTCTTTCTTGTTTCCGCGTGGTGCAATGGAACAACACTGGCTTTCACGTGCTGCAGCAATTTCAAACAAACAAGGGGGGAGGAGGGTCGGTCGTGTTCGTGAAGTCCGAACTCCTCCCGTTATTATGATAACAGGAAGCCCAATTGAAACCATGAAAGGCGACAGATGAGATCACGATCAACAAAAAAAATAATCCTCCATAACATCCCGCAACAAATATTTCCAACCCGCAAGGAAAACATTCGCGGATCAACTAGATAATAAGTTGATCCGTGTTTCTTTGTTTTCCTTATAATGAAAGAATCAAGGGAATAAAATCATTCTCAAATAATTCCCTACCTCAACGTTGTTGTCGAATGGGAGTTCGTCGTAGAAATAACCGTCGCAGAAGATGAGGATTGTCACGGAATAGAAGGATCTTTGCGGAAGAAACATCATGGACAAAGCGCCATTGATTTCTGAGGATTTGGCGTTCTTCATCGGTGATCGGTGCATTCTTCGTGTTCTTTGCGTTCTTCGTGTTCTTCTTCGAAGAAGAACGCTTTCCTCTAAATCCTCTCCACGCAACAGGTTCCAATAGAAATAAAATAAGAATAGTATTATTTTATTAAGGCACGATTCAACCTTTGAAATTCAAAAAGAAACAATCAATTCAATGAATTAATTGTAACAATTTAACCGCCCAAATTAATGAGGCATTTCTAAACCAGAATAAACGCACTGTTTGACATTCATTAAAAAGGGGGGTTGTAGGTGCGTTACTTAGAAGGAATGAAACGGCGGGGCTCGTGCGAGCCCCACCTCACAAATATCCTTCCTAGTGGGTAGGATATGGTGGGTCCCACATTATCCACTTAACGTAGGTTATGCCACATTAATTGAATTAAAATAAAGCATTGCACCACTTTTATTTTATTTCTTAACTTAATGCCAAAAAATTAAAAACCACACCCGAGTAAACGCAACTCCGAAAAAGGTGTTTATAAGAAAATACTGGCACTACGATTCCTTCGGTGCCCTCAGAATTTGATTCTGAGAACTGGTTTAAATGTTTGAAAAACCCGCTCGTTCGTTCACTGAACGAACCTGAGCTAAACTTTGGAAATTGATTCCGGGAACACCGGGCCTCGGAATAAGGCGCCGTCAAAAACTGCGTTCTTGTAAAATCCCATAGAAAATATAGGAAAAAATTTCCTTGAATTTTAAGGGTCTTTACATCACTCCCACCTCAGGGCTTTACGTCCCCGTAAATATACATCAAAACTAGAGAAACAAAAGTGGGTACTGAGCACGCATCTGAGCCTCCCACTCCCACGTTCTTACATGAAGATTCTCGTACTACCAATGAATGTGAACACGAGTAATCGATTGTCCTCATAGGATCCTCTCCTGTCAATCCTCGGTCCCCAATGGAACCTCCTAGAAAGTCATCCCATCACCCAAGTCCAGCTTCCCATGGTCGATGATATGCGAAGTGTCGAGCACTTATCTCCTCAGTTGAGATACATGGAAGTCGTCGTGCACCCGTTACAACTGAGGTGGATGGGTCAAGCGGTAAACCACCTCGCCTACCCTGCTAAAGACCTAGATGGTCCATTGAACCTCGGAGATAACTTGACACCTCATCCACGTATCTGTAATTTCACGTCGAGGTGAGACCCGTAAAAAAATGTGGTCGCCATCCTCAAACTCTAGTGGTTTCTGCCTCCTGTCAGCATAAGGATTTTGTCGGCTCTAAGATGTCCCCATCCGCTCTTGGATGACCTGGTCCTTCTCTGGTCCCACATGAGCTGCTATGATTTCTTCTTTGCCGATAAAAGAAATCTGGTCTCATCCCTTGGATGAACCACGTTCTTTGCCTAATAAAGTCAATCCAGACAAGAATGATGTATTCATGCCATGGACGACGTCGTAAGGCCTCGACGTTACTACCAAGAGATCCAACTGTCACTCTTGCCTCTAAGGGTCGAGTCACTTTGTCGACATCAGTGTGAGGTCACTGGGTCTCTTATAGTAGGATTCTCAAAAGTGAGGGTCAAGTCAATAGTTTAAACCGGAACTTCTTAGTACTCAAAAAGTAAGGAAGAAAAAGCCACAAAGGTAAGTGTCTTTATATTATTGCAGCTCATGGTACAAAGACACAAATGTAACAACAATAACATGGAACTAGATATACACCACTAGTTCTGCTCTTGTCCACTCGCTTCTGGAGCTCCGTAGTCATAAGCTTCTGCTGCCTGAATCTGAGCTCTCCCATGTCTACATGTTCCCTACGGTTGGGGTGGACCTCCTGTTGGTGTTGGTGGCAACACCTCGAAGTGTTGGCCACCTCCAGCTCCTAGCGGTATGCCCTGATCGAACCTCAGCCTCTGCCTGGGAGGTTCTTTATTTAACTGCTGGTCATCTGCATGGCGGGTCGGACAGTCACGTGCCATGTGACCAATCCCGCCGCAGGAGTAACACTGCATTGAAGGTCTGGCTCTTTCATTCCCCTTGGTGCCTCGCACTACCTACCCTGAGTCATACAGTCGACCACCTGTAGGTCAGGTCCTCTTGGACCTCTGCGTCATCTGTCTACTTCCTGCTACGGATGACTCTGCCGCATGCCAGCTAGTGGTGGGTCCTGCTGCTGGAGACTGCTCAGCAAGGAAACTCTCCACTACGAGGGCTCTCTCCAACACCCATGTCTACGTCGGAATGCTGTGAGAAACAACAGAAGCTCTAATCTCTCGCCTGAGATCCCTATTGAAGGTTCGGGCCCTGAAGAACGGGTCCCGTACCATATCTGTGGAGTAGCGCGAGAGGTCTGTGAACCTCGCTGAATATTGTGCCACTGTTATGCTGCCCTACCCCAGTTGAAGTATATCCTGTATACGCACCGCTCGAAGGGTGGCTGGTACAAACTCTGCCCGGAACAGGCTCTCGAAGTCTTCCCAAAGAAGTGTCACCTCATCATGCATCTAGAGCATCAGGCTCCACCATCTGCCTACTGCTGCCTGAAGAAGGCTGGCAGCAAGGATCACCATGAATTCTGCTGGCGTCCCCACTAGCCTGAAGACTCTAATCACAGCCTCCAGCCAATCCTCAGCCGCATGTGGGTCTGTCTCTCCCCTGAACCTGGGTGGCCTCTGATGCTGGAACTCGTGTAGTGCACTCAAGCGGCGTGCAACCCTACTGCTGGGGTTGGTGGCATCAGTGGACCAATGGGTTGTAGTACCGTTGGTGCCTCAACTAGGATCGGGTCCGGTACTGAGGCCACATCGCTCGGCGGGCTGTCAGTACATACAACTCTAGGGGCTCTAGCAAGCCGTCTGCGGGGAGGCATCCTAAATGAAACAAATGTGACACTGTCAAATTATTTATACCTGGTGAGTTGACCTGGTTTGAGCGGACTTTTAAAAATTTCTGGAAACACACACGCAATCAGTGTTTTCGTGCACAAAGTCTGAAATCAATTGTTAGGTTCCTGGTGTATTGATACGTCACCGCCCGCACCAACACTGGAATCCCTAAACTAAAAACCACAATTGGCACCCTTAACACTACTGCTTCACAGAAAGAAAAATATCAGAGTTATAAGTTCTGCGGTAGAACCGACTCATCTTATACCAATTTTCCACGACCCGTCCTCGGGGCCTATACCGTGACTACCCCCAAGCCCGCCTTCCATAGGCCAAAGGCTGGCGACTAGCATCAAATGTGTAAATCCAGACAACTGGGAAGGAATTACGTTTATAAAAGTAACAAAACACCATAGAGTATAAGAGGAAGTAAAACACTATGTAAAAAGAAAGTGTTAAAAAGTAAATGGGCCAGAATACAAACCCAACTCAAAGTACAGCTAAAAAAGACAAACAGTTGGAAGAAAGGAAGAAGCTCATGGGTCGTCCTCCTTGGATCCTACCTGAAGGGTAGTTTCAGATAGTGCAGCTCCTAGATCATCCACCACGGATCCTACCTGATTGGTAGGTACAGATAACCTCCACAACGCTCTCGTCCGTCAACCTCCTCTGAGTGTCGTCTTGCCGTGAAGTCCACCTCCAGATACTGACTCGTCATGTGGTCCACCACTGGGTATCGTCCAGTCCTTGAATACTCGGACTCTGTTAGCACTGCCCGTCGTCTGCAACCAACACAATGAGGTGCAGGCATAGCCCGTGCAGGGGTGAGTATAACGATTCTCAGTAGGGACCCCGAGACCCTCCAGGTCTCACTAAAATCAACAAAGAAGATCTCAATAGATAACATCTACTTAGGTATATGCCCATACATATACCTAAGTTATCAAGTAACCCATCTCAATCATGAGGAAACACAAGATTATGAAATCATCGAATAACCACTATCCAGGTATATTCCCATACATATACCTAAGTTATCATGTGACCCATCTCAATCAAGAGGTAAACACAAAGGTCATAGACTCAGCTCAAACCATGATTTTCATTATCGAAACTGTAACTACTGAACAACCCCGTCTTTGGAGTGTACAATGGTTCTATCACGACTCTGAGGTACTGCTCACAAACCTAAGACGGCTGAGGTACTCCTCCTGTCGAGTATCGTGGTTCTGCCACCTCACACGGTAGTGCTCCTCCGCCATGGGTCTTCCACCTCACACAGTAGTGCCTCCCATCATAGCCTACAGAGGTACTCCTCCTGTAAAGTATCGCAGGTCTTCCACCTCACACAGTAGTGCTCCTCCGCCATGGGTCTTCCACCTCACAAAGTAGTGCTCCCCACTGGGCTACACTAGTTACTCTGAATCGAATCGGATAGGCAGTCATCGGTCACTGCCAGCTACACGGTCTCCGTAATCTGTATGCTCGTCTCCAGGAAGGTCCGCTCCATGAGATATTGGTCAATACTCCAAGTATCACAAGTCCCACGAAGAAGTATCTCAAAGTAACGCCTCATCATAGGGGTTTCAACGCAATAGATGGCGCGTCAATCGGATGCCCGGTCTATGAGTTATTAGCCTTTCTGTTCCAGGGCCCCAGTTGGTTTCATGTGCGAACCATCCCGGCTGTATCTCAACTATACCCCGAACTCTCATAGGTTATACTCATAGGGACCGTTTCTCAACTTGATCACAAACACCGCTGACGGTTCGTCAAATGGACATCCGGTCTGAATGATATCTGCTTTTCCAATCCGGGGGCCCGGTTGGATTTCGGGTACAATCCAACCCGGCCATACTCCAACTGCATCCAAAACTCAGGATAAGTATGCCAAATGTTCTGACTCATCAAGAGGAAGCCAACAAGGTTGACGTCACGTCAATCTGACGTCCGAAACTCAAGTTATAAGCGTTTCTGCTCCGAGTGCCCGGTTGGTTTCGTATCCGTACCAACCCGGCCGAACACAAAGTTCACCAAAACATTGATTGTAATATACCAAAACGACCGTCTCGATCCAAGGATTGCTACGCAACTGACAGAGTGCCGATCGGAGGTCCGTACCTTATGTTATGGGAAAAAGGCCGAAGAGGCCCGAAAACGGGGGGTCTGGGCCCTGACCGAACTGGCCCTACCCCCCCTGGGTCGGCCCGAACCGGGAAAACCCAACCTTGGTCCGGGTCCGACCCGGCTAGGCGCGGCCTACCCCGTCCTGGGTGCGGCCCGGCCGGGCGGCTCGGCCCGGCGCGCTGGCGCTGGCCAAGTGGCCACGTAAGGGGGGACTGCCACCCTGGACGAAACCACGGCCTCCGCGCGGGGGCCGCTCTCTATCAACGGAGGCGGCACGATGCCGCGTCCCTCTGGTGTTGTGTGGTCGCGGGACCAGCTGCCCGCCGTTGCGGCTTCAGCCACGACTGCTCCTTCCTGACGGCGCGTCGGGTGCCGTCGCCTCCTGGCGGCCAGCCGGTGCCAGCCGCCGCCTTCAGCCGCCAGCGTGGCGCGCCGAGGGAGTCTTCCGCGGTCCACCGAACGCGCTCCGGTGGTCCGTTTTGCTCGCCTCTTTCGCCAACGGTTCTCCCGGAACCCGACCTTTGCTGCGGTGGCTTCAAAATGCCTTTGCGGATCGACTCACCATCGTCCGTCAATCCGCACTTCGACAACAAACTGCGGGGTCTTCGAATCGCCTACGTGGCCCCGAATCCGCCCGTGGTTTAGTTCGACCTCAATGGCGCGGCGTGAAGACGCCTTGCTTCTTAGCCGCATTCTTTCTCGTTTCTGCGTGGTGCAACGGCGCCACGCTTCCTTTCACGTGGCGCAACAAATTCAAACAAACAAGGGGGGATGAGTGTCAGCCATGTTCGTGCGGTCTAACCTCCTCCTGTTATTATGATAATAGGGGGCCCAATTGAAACCAATAAAGGCGACAGATGATAACACGATAAAAAAAAACCCCCCCATAACTTCCCGCAACAAATATTCCCAACCCGCAAGGAAAATGTCCACGGATCAACTAGATAATAAGTTGATCCGTGTTTCTTTGTTTTCTTTAGAATGACTGAATCAAGGGAATAAAATCGTTCTCAAATAAATCCCTACCTCAACGTTGTTGTCGAACGAGAGTTCTTCGCGGAATTAACCGTCGCGGAAGAAGAGGATCATCGCGGAAGAGAAGGATAGTCGCGAAAGAAACGTCGCGGAAGGAGCGTCGTTAATTTCTGAGGATTTTGCGTTCTTCATCAGAGATCGGTGTGTTCTTCGTGTTCTTCGTGTTCTTCAGGTTCTTCGCGTTCTTCGTGTTCTTCGTGTTCTTTGTGTTCTTCGCGTTCTTCGTCGAAGAAGAATGCTTTCCTCCAAATCCTCTCCACGCAACAAGTTCCAACAGAAATAAAATAAGAACAGTATTATTTTATTAACACACGAGTCAACCTTTGAAATTCAAAAAGATATGATCAATTCAATGAATTAATTGTAACGATTTAACCACCCAAATTAATGAGGCATTTCTTAACCAGAATAAATGCACGGTTTGACTTTCATTAAAAAGGGGGGGGGGGTTGCGGGTGTGTTACTTAGAAGAAAATAAACGGCGGGGCTCGTGCGAGCCCCGCCTCACAAATATACTACCATGTGGGTAGGATATGGTGGGTCCCACCTTATCCTCTTAACTTAGGTTAAGCCGAATTAAGTGAAATAAAATAAAGTTTCGCACCACTTTTATTTTATTTCTTAACTTAACCCCATAAAATTAAAAACCACACCCGAGTAAACGCAACTCCGGAAAAAGTGTTTTTAAGCAAATACCGGTTCTGCGATTCCATTGGTGCCCTCAAAATTCAATTCTGAGCACCGGTTTAAGAGTTAGAAAAACCTTCTCATTCGTTCACTGAACGTACCCGAGCTAAACTTTCGAAATTGATTCCGAGCACACCGGGCCTCGGAATCAGGCTCCGTCAGAAACTGCGTTTTTGTAAAATACCAATAAAAATTTAGAAAAACATTTCCTTGATTTTTAAGGGTCTTTACATTATTATAAATATGGTACAACCATAATAGTTATTCTATCAATCCTATAAATGACAATTTCACCATACATGGGTAGGTACGACTTACCGTCTCCACGTCGTGGTGTAGTTTGTTATTCAAACACGTCATTATTTGGATTGGTATAATAATGACTATAATTGATTTAAATAATTAATATGATATTTTAATAATTCTGTATATATGATAGTCCATTAAATTAAATTTTATGTCACCATCAATATAAGGATATTGTCTCTCGTCTGTACATACGGATTACTATCTTCACAACGTGATGAGATTCATTTCCACCATCACCATTCAACGATTATTAAAAAAATATAAATTATGGATAATAAAGTAATATATGAAATAATAATTCGAATGTGGATATACATGTGTTTGTGTGTGTACTTACTTATATCTTATTCACTTACATCCATTCAATACAATGTGAAAATGAAAACCACATTTAAGAGTACGTACAGACTACCATCTCCATAAACAGTGCATTAGATTCCATATATATATCTATTATAAATATTTATATTCTAAATATATATGATATATAAAACATGTTTTATATTCTATAAGTATTTAAATCATGATCTAAATGATATGATCAAAAATAACAAGTCAAAACATGTACGATAAAGAAAGCCATTATTTCCCACAATGTTAATGTAACATAGAAATACTTATTAAATGGGTAGTATAAAGTCATAAATTAATAATGTATGATATTATAAATATGAATACGGTTATGTTATAATTTAATTACATACTATTTTCACTATAATGGAGGTTAAAATTGCCATCGACTAATAGAATGTGCAAGTTATGGGTTAATTTCACAATCTCCTAATTATCCGAGGTTTTTTTACTTAAGTATCTACTAAGACATATTTATCATCCACATCCGTGTTTCTTAGATATTTATTTCAAAAAAAAATTACTGTTTACTATAATATGAGTTAATTTCATTTATACCCTTGTTTAAATTTTTATAAAAATATTGGAAAGAAATCTTTCTTTCGTTTTCCAAACAAGTCACCTATTGACCTTTTCGACAAAATGAAGATAAGAGTGCCTTTTTTTAACTAATACGGTATTTGAGTCTTTTTTCTACCATTATTACTACATCCAAGATTGATGTAATATCATATACAAATATTTTCAAAATAAATTTTTTCATTTATAATTATATTTCTTTTAAATGATTTCAAAATAGAAAAATGTTTTTCATTCAAATATATTTTTTCATCTATGTCAACATCTGTTGATTAATTTTAAAATTGTTTCATTTTTATTTATTATGATACAAATATCCAATATTGTATTTTAGGTTTTGTGATATGTTTGACTGTAGATGTGTAACATTTATACCATTCATAGTTTATGGTTTAAATATTGACATTTCGTATCCTATTTCTAATAAGAATGTTTATGTTATGTTTCAACCATTTTCATATGAAGAATTTATTGGATATAGTAAGTGACAGGAGGAGCCCTTTATAGCTCCTCGATGCATCGGTAGGAATCATGATACAATTATATGTGGAATTGGTTGAGGTCTATCCCAATTTGATAGATGGTTTTGGCTAAGGCCTTAATAATTTTTAGAGGTCTTGGACGAGGCCTTGACATAATGATTCAGAATGTTTGGCATTAAGAATTCCATCATTATGAAAATAATATTGATGGTTCGTGTGGTTATTTGACTAGTATAATACTAATGACTAATTTTTTTTATTTAATTATTTACTAATCTCATATTTCTACCATAAAGTTTTGGTGTTTATTATTTTTAAAGGCATGTGTTTTCAATTATTCACCACGCCTATTGTTTATGTTATCTTCCGCTAAATTATTTAAAAATAATGAGCATCTTAGCTCCCTGATTTCTTATGTTTTATATTCCCAATATTTCTAAGAAGTTTATTATGATTGATATGAACGGTTAAACCAAAACCGAATAATAGAATTATCAATAAACAAAATATTTTCTATTTTATGTTTGAAATTGTAATGTGAAGTTGATGAATGTAATCTATTTCCAAGACTACTAAATTTATTGGTATTTCAGGACATTATTTCCTTGTAACATGAAAATTTATTAAAATAATGAACTATCTCTAGGTAACTGGGGTTTGGGGGTAACATATAACATGTTTATAAGAAGTAAAATAAGAAATAATACTAAAAGAACATGGTTGAGGTTAATGCACCATCTATGGTAAACCTCTTTAGAGTTACACCTTAAGCATTTAAATATAGTTACAACTACCAAAAATAAATCTCTAGTGTGAAGGGTATGAATATTTGAAGGTTTTGGGGTAGGTATTTTAAGATCCATAATGATAAAATGTTTTTATTAGGGGAGTATAAGAGGATCCATTTCATAAGTGATGGGAGAGACACATATGGAATTTTATAAAATATTTCAATGATATAAGGTCACTTATAAGGTAATGTGGGTAATGTTTTATAGGGATTAAAATTTTGGATAATATAATGTTTAAATATTTTAAAAATATAAAAATTACACACCTTTGGGAGCAATAATACCTTTATTTCTTGGTGAAACCTTATGTAAACCTTTCATAACAGTAACATAGTTAATATAATTTAATTATTTTTATGATTAACAATAGAGAAATATAAGTTGAACATACTAAATTTTATTTATTATCATTATTAAAAATAAAAATCCCATTCTTCTGTATTCATATTTTATAAGTGGAATAATTATATTTTATATAAGCTCACAAACAGTAATAAAACCCCCTTTTATGAAATAAATTATTAAACATTGAACTCATCTTATTTCTATTAATTTCCAATGTAAAACCATAAAAAAATGTAAAAATATTTGAACTAATATATTATATATAAATTTATTTTAAAAAATATATCAATAGTGATTATATAAATTTATTAATATAAAAAAAACTACACATTTAATTATATTTAGAAAAAAAATTTACCCTAAGAATTAACTTCTATCAAAATAATGTATAATGCCGATTATTACAAAATAAATTAATTTTTTTAAAAATGATGGATAATTATATTTATTTAACATTACTTTAAAAATATTAATTTAGTTTTAATTTAAAATAAATCATAGTATTTATTTAAAAAAATTATATTTTCACTATTAATAGAAAAATAAATTATTTTTTAAATCATCAAAATTCATCCACTTGTAATATTGACAAGTTGATTTTATAAACTATTATCATTTACTAAAATAAAATTTCTATATATGATAAATTTTATCTATAATTATCTCTTGGATAATTGTCATAAAAACCATTTTTTAGTAAACATATTTTAGAAGCATAAAAGAACATTTGAGAAAATTGAGAACATATTTATTATAAATTAATAAAAAAATTTGATATATTTATAACAATATTTTTTTTTGTAATGTGGTTATTTAAATTCATATATAATAATTTAATGGCTAGGTTTTAAAAATTACTATGTTTTTATTCATATATATTTAGGGAGGCATAAAATAAAAGCAATCAAATTCCACATATTTATTTCAAAAGAAGTATATATAAAATCATGGTTTGTAAAATCTTATAAATTTTATATTAAATTTAATTATACATATAATTATATTATCCCAATATATTTTAAATGAAATTTTTGAGGTCTAACCTATAGTTGATTCAAAAAATTCTTCATCAGGGTGAAACATGTTTGCCCAAATGGGCATCTAGAAATGACATGCTTACCCAAAATTATTTCAGAAAATGAAATAAATAAGACAAAAAATATTTAATTAAATACTCTATGTTATTTTCCATGGAAAAATCCACTTTAATTAAAAATTTACATATAATATAATTTTTTTTAAATATGATTTACATCGATAATAATTTCAAAAAAATGTTAATAAATTATAATATGGGGAATTATAAAATTTTTTATAATTATTTTTCAATTATTCATAAATTTTACTATAAATGTTTAATATTAATTAATTAATTAGAATGTAATTAAATCATTATGAATATATTATTTGGATTATATAGTAAAAGGATTAAATTTCAACCACTCTATTATATATAAATTATGTATTCATTTTATATAATATATGAAATGTGTTTGTTGTAATAAAATTGTCATAAATTATCTCATATTTTTAGTATGATTGATTCAAAATCAATGTAAATTAATAAAATTAAAATATTCAAATTGAGATAAATATAATGTTATTATTTTTAAATTTTATTAATATTCCCAAAACAATGCATAAATGTAATAATTTTATAAATTTTTTATGAATAATTTATTAATATTGTTAAAATATATAATTTTATGAATTTTTCATTTTTTTTATTTTTTTCATATTTATTTCTATAATATTAATCATGAATATAATTTTTTATTTATTAATTTATATATGATTTACTATAAAATTTTTAAAACTAACTCCTAAATTATAATACATGTATTTAAGAAGATATATGTTAGGTATGATAATTTGTTTAGGATTATTCTACCTTGAATTTATCTTGTATTTGGTTATGAGCATTGATTAATAAGATTACATATTTTATAAATTTCATGTTCTTAAATTATTATAGAATTAAGGTCTCCCTCACAGAATCAACCATGAGTAGATGGTCTTTGGGATGTACTTTTCACTAGTATATATGCTCATGAATTATCTAGAAATATGGGGGTTGACTACTTTTTTCTAAATTCTTACTCACATTGGTATTTTTCATTTAATATGTTTCATGAACTGTCCAATAGGGGCCCATTCTTTGACTCCCCATGACTACCTCCAATATGCCATGGGTTGTTGACTAGCATAAAGTAGGCATATCAACTACATTGGAGGCATTTCCATAGTACCTATACTCACACACACATATCCAAGAACAAAATTCTTTAAATTAAAATCCACTATTTAAAAAACGCATGATTACCACTACAACCCACATCCATAGTAAAACAATGAATGCATTGGAATGTAAACTGGGCATAATACATGCCCACCCAAAAGAAATTCTATAAAAATGTTCATGAAACTATCCTCAGAAAACCCTACTTGATCCCCCATTAATGCATGGTACTTTGGGTAATGTTTTTTATCATTGGAACACCTCAAGACATCTAATCTCACAAGGATTTTATGGACCGAGTCCACCCAGAACTCTATTGAATGGTACCCCTTCTTTTCAAGACAAGACACATTCGGGAAAACCCCATGTAGGGGTGAGTTGAAAAATACTCATTTGGACACCATAAAACCACAATGGAACACAGAATGTTATTTAAAGTCAACTCTACACAACTATAAGTCTACAACATATGACAAGAATAAATTGATATACTCAAACCATACCAAACTTTCTAGGGTAATTCATAACCAATGCATACCAACAATTATGATTTTTTTTTGATTCCAAGAAGCACACATCCCAATACACACACTCTTGAGTCGGATAGCACTGATGACATCTATCTGGGAAGTAATGTTCATCAGAAACTGTCTTGAGAGAGAGATACAATGAATGATCTAGATAGAGATATGATACATCATATGAGGATCACATCCAGGTCTATAGGGTGATACCGGCAGCTCAATATGGATTAATCCTCTAAGTAGAGGATTGATTCCCAGTTAAGTTGGCCATGTCAATACCGAAAAATCTACACATGGCATAAAGATGAATAGAGGATCACTTAATGATCCTATCGAGGGATTCCAACACCTATATCATAGGTGTTCTACTATAGGGATCATACTCATGTGTGTAAAAATGATACCAATAAACCATTTTGGAAATTATATAGAGAACAAACCCAAAAGAAACACGACTATGATAAGATGGATGAGATAATAAATTCATGTAGACAAGAGAGGGTGTATTGTGAGAAGTAGTCAATCCCATAGTGGGCCAATATCTTTTGTAATTCCTGTTTAAATTGACAATTTAACTAGAAATATGTCCATGTTAGAACCCACTGTTGTTCTAATAAGAATATCACATTCTCAAGGGTCCCTAATCCACTGATAACCTGTCAAAAAAATCCTCCATTTGAATGTAATTATTGTCTTAGTAAAAATATATGACATGGGTCTGGTCCAGGTCTAACCGTCCCAATCTAGTTGACCCAACCTGACCATGTCTACAGGGCATGGTCTGTCCTGGCCCATAGGGCCTTCTAGCTTTTCATGTTGTTCTTCCTGTCATGGCTCACTGGACCCCCTGGTACAATCGGTTTCCATTGCTCCAGCCCACATGCACATGTGCCAGTTTGTCCACCATATGTGGTCCACCGTAATCGTGTGCCCCCTAGTCCATGCAATTCCATGTTACGTCTGACAGGACATGCCCGTCGTATCCATGTGCACCTCCTGTGCTCCTCTTATTTGTGGCCTCGCCGACACTCTATGCTCCGTCACTTCCCCATCAGGCGGTTCCATGTGTCTGTCGATAGCCTCGTCGGTGGTTCGTCGCCCTCCTTACTGTTGGCCTTGACCGGTCCCCAATGCCTGCGCCTCCACTCACATAGAATTAACAGGGTTGATTATCCTACCACCTATGTGTTAATTTATAAAAATATGTACTAGAAAAACCATGTCGCGCCTTCACCGTCACACTCTTGGAAAAGGTGTCTAGAGGTTATATCATAGATTTTTTATCAATGTGTGAGGAATCGAAGGTGCAATGATCATTCATTCAAATCACAAAAATAATGAGCAAACTATGGGAAGGAGGAGGAATAAATAACATGTAACAATATTGGTGAATAATGCTTGAGAAATTTTCATTCCAATCATGATCTGTTCCTATATGAACGGTAAAGCAAAACTAAACTATTTAATAATTACCCCAAAATAGTTATAGAAATCATTCCCATCCTAAAAAAAATTATTGAACCACACATCTATATTTTTGTGGGATTATTCATGATTGTCATTGATTATATGAATGGGTATATAATATACTAAAAATCACAATTCCATACATGGAAAACATCATTGGTTGTCGATGATTCATTGTTCATGGTTATCCTTTAAGAATGATCTTGACCCACCATATCATCATCGTCCATTGATATATTTCTCCAAGGTTCTCTCCAGAGCTTTCAGGGAATTCTATGGAAATGACAAAAACACTATATCCTTCTTAAAAAAGAAAAATTAAATCAAATTTGGATGCATAAAATAGAAAAAACATTTTTCTTAAATTATTTTTTCCCTAATCTTCTCAAAAACAACTTTTCATAGGTAACCTATACCGAAAGATGTTAGGCCTCACCAAGGGTAGAATTTTAACTCTTTATACAATAGTTCCATTAGATTTATAATTTGGACACCCATTTAGAGGTTATTACACTTTTTTAGAAAAAACTTTCTTGCGATTTATTAAAACATGATCATTTTAAATTGAATTATTTTGGGAACCCCATGCCTTAGAATCACACAATGTCTCTGTTTCTAGTCCCCAAAATATTTAAAATAATATTTAAAATCTATACATAAAAAATATATGACATTACATACTCCATAACATAGATATTTACGTCCCTAAAAATCAAAAAACATGACTTGTAAAAAAAGATGTAGGTATTGTGCACAAATTGGAGCCTCCATCTCCCGTTTTCACTCATATATATTCCCATTCTTCCTCCAAACATGAAACGTGGGAATAAATTATCAACTAAGGATTTTTTCATGATGATCCTCGATCTCCAATGGGTACTTAGCTAAATCGCTCTATCTTCAATGTCTATCTCACCCCATTCCATGACTTTCTATCGGTCATGCATGTTCCTCCTCAACTACGACACATGTAAGACAACGTGTTCCCAGTGAAACTGTGGGATAGAGGTTGGTAATATGCCACATCACCCATGTCACGACCCATCCCAGTGACGCCCACATAGTGACTCCTTGTGAACACCTCCAATAGGCCAGGGGATGGTTACTAGAACTGAGTAGGCATATCACTATTAGAGGAGGCATTTCAAATGTACATATATACAAAAACATACCACCAATCCAACAAATTCTGAATTTTAAAAACTACTGAGAGACAAAATTTGTGCTTAAAACTAAACCCATCCAATAGAGTATAACAGAATGCAATATTTGGAATATAACAGGGCCATAATACTAGCCCACATAGAAGAATTATTCTACAAACTAAAAAGTCCAACATGTAAAATAGAAAGATATTGGGACTATTGATTGATGCCAAATGAACACAATGGACTATATGGAATCCCACAAATCTCATCCATTTCATGATCCACCCCGATCAAAATCAGAAGTAAATTCATCTACACAAGAAACGACATGTGTGAGCAATGAAAATGCATGGTTGAGTATAAAAATACTCAAGAGGATACCCCATAAACTACAATGAAATATAGAATGTAATGGAATAACTTGTTCTACTCAGTGTATGTATGAAGAACATTTTACAAGAGAAACATCCTGATATACTTTAAATGAAGACCTATATTTTAGAGGTACATCTCAAGATACTACATATCCACTCTAGGGATTTAGTCAAAAGATTCCATGAAGAACTCGTCTGGGAGAACTCACTCTACAATTCTGATTGATCTGAAGATGTTCGTCCAAGAAGAATTGTTCATTGTGAAAAGTCATGAGACGGATAGATGCACAGATAGATATGAAGAGAAAACATATACACTAATTCTAGGAGAACTCACTCCTATGTGGGGAGAGATCATGATACACATATGAGGAATAGTTTCGGGGCCGTACTGTATACAACAACTCACCTGGATTCAAAATGATTTGTAGAGGATAAATGTCATATTATAATAGTCATGCCCATACCTAACAATACCAATGGTCAATAATTGATAGAGGATCCCGCTCTAGGACTCTCGGAGGAACTCTAGATCAATCAAGAATGTCTCACTGAATTGATCATGGTATTGTGGAATGAAATGATACCAAACCTTCAAGATAACATGAAATGTGGTCACTATCACAAAAAAACCATTTCTATGATTTTATGAACATGAAGATCATGTCATGTAAAAGAAGTTATAGGGTTTTTAGAGGTGTCACACATAGTTTCCCTTGTCCCTAGGTACTTCCCATGTAAAATAGACCATGTCGAAAAGAGAATATCATGTAGAAAAAGATTTACATGGTGTATAGAAAATTAACATTCCATGTCCAATTATCTAGGGGTCACACCATTTATGATTGGGATGTTTCTGTATGTGGCTTCTACCAGTGTATGCCTACTCATGTACCAGTACAAGGGGTACCCCGGGAAACGGGCACAATCTGGTCGTTTGGTGGATTACATGAAGTGTTCTCCACCTAATGTACATGTATATTCAATGATACACACTGAGTCACACATATGGTCCCACAAACCATGTTACAGGGTTCACACAACATGTCATCAATTTTCCAAAGGCATATCCATAGCCACTGCTGATTCGGCCCCACACTCTACGTTCTTCGTGATGTTATAGAATCACAGTTGTACAATGGTACGATTCGGGAAGTCCTCCATTTCTCAATCCAGGAGTTCATTTTCCATGAAATAAATGATCATAGGTCATCCTATCATAGAAATGTGGTTTTGGTATGTTTGGGGTTTTTGATCATCTCTAGAAAAACATTTCAAAAATCTGCGTGAAGAATGGTCAAATAATGATTTCTTCCAAACTGTGTTGATTCGTCTTCCACAATTGTCGATGTACCTCCATCCATTCATATCAATGTCTGAAATCTGATTTGGGATTATTGTGATTCATGATGGATGTGAAACGATCCATTTATCATAACCATGAAAAGAACGTGATGAACGTGCATGGTAATAGGGGGATGAAAAAATAATATAAAATAGGATTGATCCAAAACCATTGTTCATTATGGACTTGACCTACACCCATTATAATGATCAAGAAAAATGATTGAAAAATATCAAATACCCCAAATCAAAACCAACAATAGAATGCCTCATTCAGGAATAAGCAATTCGTGGGTCAACATGATCATGGTTGGATCTGCATTATTAATTAAATCAAAGAATGAGGAAAAGAAAGAAATTGAAATTAGAACCCCTACCTCAATAATCAATTAAGGGTATATTTTATACCTTCATTGTTTATATCATATCTTACTATGAAACTATTCACATGTTGCCATTCATATTCTTACTTCATGATTTATCCAAGGGTGGCTCCCTCAAATGCTCCAGAGCATTCAAGGGAGGCTTATTAGGTTATGAGCCTAACCCTAGAATCGAGGTTATTTGAAACCATAAAAAATATCTCTGTATCATTATAAATATTTCAAATAAAATAAATTATTATTGTATTTTATAATCATTAAAATGTCCAAATATTAATTTTTAATGCTGACCCGTCTAATTCGAAGATGGACCACAGATAAGGTAAAGTTTTTCCTATGAACAAAAATATCCCCTAATATTTTTGAACTAAGAACCTATATAAATGTTATTATACTTTTTTAGTAATACCACTTATCCATGCTATTTAAAATTCTAATTTATTTCAAACAATTATTACGGGAACATTAGGCCTTGGAATCTCATGCCGTCTCAAATCATGGTCATGAATTAAATCAATATAATTATTAAAAATATTAGTCAAAAACTCCACGACAATACATTCACCCCACCATATGGTTTACATCCACAATAATCTAAAACTAAAGTATATACAAATAGATTGGGTTATTACACACGAATCTAAGACTCCAATTCCCCAGGCTCTCTTAATGATTCATGTACTTCCATTACACAAAAATCATGGGAATCGTGCACCAAAGAAAGATTATATCCATCTGACCATCAATCTAATTTGGGTACTCTACAATGGTCACTCCATCATCAATTTTGATCTCTCCCCAACAGATGATGTTTGATAGATCAGGCATGTACCTTCTTAGTTGTTACACATAGAAGACATCATGTACCCAGTGCGAATTCGACGATAGTGTTAGGCAGTATTCCACCACACCCACTCTATGAAATATCATGAAAGGGCCAATGAACATAATGGAAAACTTTACTTCCCGACCAAATCTCCACAAACCTGATTGGGGTGAGACCAAATGTAAGACATGGTGTCACTTCTAAAACTCCAGATGTTTTCATCGTCTGTCAGTATGAGACTTCTGCTCACTGTGAGAAGTCTTCATCCACTCTAAGATGATATAAACCATCTCCGTGGTAGGTCACACCAACTCTGGACCCATGGGTGCTGACTCTCCTAGGACAGTCTTACAAGGTAGTGATTGTATGGGTCTCCCATATAAATCCTTGAATGGTTCCATACAGATGGTGTAGTGGAATATTCTGTTGTATGAAGACACGACCGGTGGTATGAGGTCCTTCCAACTATAACCAATGTCCATGATACAGGTCCACATATTATCCTATAGGTCTTGAAGGGTGTTCTCAATATGGAAATAATTTTGGGGATGAAACATTGAGATTGTTGGTAACTAATTCCCAAACGCCTCCTACAATCCATTCCACAACTGGCTAGTGAAATAAGCATCACGATCCGAGACTATCATTGAGGGATCTCCATGAAGCCGAATTATCTCTAACACATATAGGAATCCAAAGATCTCTATTGAACTATTCTCCCTAATATTTAAGAAGAGGGACGACTTGGTGAGTTGGTTAATGATCACGCAGATAGAATCATGTCCCAGGAATGTTTGTGTTAAAATTTCATGAAGTCCATAGTCATTCCATACCACAACCACTCTAGCTCCTCCAAGGGGTTATCTAATCTCACTGGAACCTTTTTCTCAACCTTCACCTACTAGCACGTAAGGCATTTATAAATGAGCTCTCCATCTTCATTTTTCATTCTGGTCCACTTGAACTAACATTAGAGGTACTGGTATATTATCACTACTACATGTTGTACTGAAAATGGTGATGTATGTATCATTCAAAGACCCTACTCCGGTAACACCACTAGTACAACTGTGTGTCCTATGGAAAAGGTGACGTGCTCCCCACCTTGTGAATATCCCTCATGAGCCTGTCCACTGGAATAACCAAACAAAAAAATCTCTATTGTCAACATAACATATGTGTGCCTAACTAAATCACTATAAGAGTGGAGTGGTGAAAACCATCGACTGAAGGCAAGATGCATCAACTCTTTCCATGAATGATATCTATAGCAGGTCTAACGGCTATGACTAGTGGGTATGTAGCTTTAAACTCGATCTCCTACTGAGAGAATCAGCCACAATTTCCACTTCCCAGTAGTATAGATGATCATGAAGTCATAATCCTAGAGGAACTCCCTCCATCACAGCTACCTCTGATTCATTTTGTGAAAATCTATACTTGAGGTTCTCATGATCAGAATATTCGATAAACCACTAACCAATTAGGTCGTGTAATCACATCTTTAATGGGAAGTCTACCATTACCAACTCGAGATAATGGGTTGCATAGTTCTTCTCATGCGACCTCATATGCTGCGAACCATAAGAAATAACCTCCTATCTCAACATTTAAACATAGCCAATCTCAGTCTGTGATGCATCATTAAGAACTATTAACATTAATCACTCTTATAGAAAAATCATGATTGGAGATATTTTCAAACTCTAACTCATCTTATGGAAATCCAACTACACTACCATGTCTGTATGCAAGGGTACCACTTTCTGGTCAAAGCTGTCATTGGTTCTAATATTCAGTTGATTATCCGACATTAATATATAGTAACATCCTACTAGGCTAATGAAGCTCTGATCCTACGTCACACTCCCAGGAGGATCCCATTCTAACACCACCCCAATCATTTATGGCTCCACTGCTACTTCATCTACTGAGATAACATTTCCAAAAAAGTGGAGCTTCTAAATCTAGAACTGTCACTTCAAAAGATGTCCATAATGCTTGCAGTCTCTATTTATGTCTAAAACCATCCCTAGATGTCTCATGTTATCCTCCCCTAACACCAGGTTTACAAGGATGTTGTCGAGGGATAAAATTACAAAATAGTCTTTGTATGGTTTTATGATCAGGTTCATGGGCCCCATGAGCACTGTGATGGTGTTCTTCACATCGAAGGACATCACTATGTACTTTTAGTGAATAAAGAAACATCTGAATGTTATCTTCGACACATCCTCATCTCGTTCTTGATGTTGATGATAACCTGATCGAAGGACAACCATCAAGAACCATTATGACCCTACAAACTGATGGAAGAGGTCATTGATCCTTGGAAGTGGATACTATTTCTTCCCCATTACCTGGTTCAGGCACCAGAAAATCTACACAAAACCACAAACCGTTGTCTTCATTCGTGAACAAAATCGTACATCCTAGTGTGATAAATTGGGTCAAACAAAACCCTTCCACTACAAATCCTCCAAATTTACACTATTCACTTGAATCTTTTTTGGATCTATCCAATATTACAGTGAGGATATTGGTGCCTCCCCAAGGATAATTTCGATGAATATGTCAATATTTATGTGGGGAGGCAGTCCTGGAACATCTTCTAGAAAGAAGTCCTCATAATTTTCCACTACATCTGGGAACTAAAAGTTCATAACATCTGCTACACCATGGGTTTGGGTATCCAAAACCTGAATTCTTTGGTGAACCTCCATGTGAATGATCTCTTCCCCTACTACATTGGTCTCATTTTCTCCAACAATATGAATCTTCATTCCATCATAGCAGACACACCACTACCTTCACCTAAATCATTCAATCTAGGAATGGACCCAAGATAACCAATCCATACCGAGTTGATGTCTTAATTCCTTGACACTTCAACAATGAGGTGATAACTGACACTCTCACCTATTTGTTTAATATCACACTATATGTAAAGATGTGTGACCTTAAAGAATCATATGATAGGTGTCTCCAAGAATAAGGGACTAGTCAGAAGCTATACTGAAACCTTAATGTTTATCACAGGAGATGTGGGGAGGAAATAAATAATGGATTATAAATCTATAAGTATGGATGCTATGTTAGAGAAGACATAGATCATACCTTATATCATTTATAGTGTCCCTAGTTCGTACACATCGACCACATGTAGCTTTCCACAGTCTTTCTGCAAAGCTCCCTGAGCCTGGTGTAGACCACTTGGGGGCGATGTTGTATGTATGTCAAAAATGTAAGCCAACACTTGTATCTCTCCTGCTATTCTAACATGTTCTCTACCTAGAGGATTTTCCTGTTCCATTCAATATCATCCTTGGTGGTCCATCCATTGCCTCTCGGTCAGCATCCCAACAAGTAAGTCAATCCAAAGAAATATGACGTCTATCATCTTATGAGTAGCATTTCTTCTCGCTATGCTGATTGGAACCCTATTGAGAAACATGTTCTACATATCACTTGTACTGGGTCATCTTGTGACATCTCCCATGTCTTGATTCCTATGCATGATGTCAGATCCCAACTACTGATGTCTTTTCACCTCTCTTTTTACCATGAATTTCCATTGGCTATCACTGCTTATCCAAGAAGATCTCAACCACCAATGATCCAAAGATAACTCCTGCATAAGTCGACATGCATAGAGGCACAATGGTAGCTCGGATGTACAATAGTAAACCACACTAGATTTTTTTAGCTCAGAAGTACTGATCCCTAACAATATCAATTGAGTGGCTCGAGAGGTTGGCGAACCTCTATTAATTGTTTTACAAAATTAAACTACCCTCCTAGTGCCAATGAATATCCGGTATATGCTCAAGTCTCAACATAACTTGAGAGAACTAGTCCTTAATGAGTATCTAAAACTCTTTCAATGAATGAGACTGGTTTTTGTAAGTATGAATTGTCTAAATCCACCATTTCCCATCTAAAACATGATGAAGGATCACACTTTTGATAACCCTCTAGTCCAATGGAATCCCCAATATATGGTAAACTCTTTCCACAACCACAATTCAGTCCTCAATCGCCTGAGGGTCGGGATCACCTCCAAACCTGAGGGCTCTCTATCACTGAATATTATAGATCACACTCGGCATTTTCCCCTTGGATGCTGGAAAAGAAGGTATCACGTTCTCCTCCACTGGGGGTGGCACACATTGTTCTCTACTTAGAGGAAACACCTGGGGAACATGTGCATGAATCAATGCTACATCACATAGTTGGTAGTCCTTGGGACCATGATATTGAATCCTATGTGGTTTGCATCATGGAGGAATCCTATAAGGAAACACGATATTCCATGTTCAATTATTATATCCATTTAGCTTCCACAAAAGGCCTTGGAACCCGAAACTCATTCCTATATTATGATTGAACCATAATTTTGATTCCCTTCAAGTTGTCTTTTCATGTACCGAGTTGACAATTATGTTATCATAGTCCTGGTGTATGGATACGTCGGCCTCCCATACCAACACAAGAGTCACTATCCTAAAAACTGAACTCCAGGCACATAACACTATTTTAAAAAATGAAAACTCATAGAGTCATGGTCTTTATGGTAGAACCAACCACCTCTGATATCTCTATGGCTTGTCTTATCCCTGTGGGTCCTGCACCAAGACTCACTATGCCCTCTCCCAATAGTCTAGTGGTTGATGACTAGAAAATTGTAAGATTATCACTAATAATGTAGGTGATTCCTATGTACCTATACAAATGCACACATCTCTAAACCCACAAATACTTAAATTTTAAATCCACAATAGGACAAAATGGTTTCACACAACTAAACCCAACCCACAGAGTACTACCTAATGTAAATTTTATAATGTAACTAAGAAAAATTACAAGACAACTAAAAATATAGTGTTTGAAAAATAAAAATTCCAAACTAATAAAAAGAAAGGTACTCAGACTTTTTCTTGACACCGAAGGAACAACTCAACCTGTACAGAATCACACAATGCTCAGTCTGACCCTAGTCTTTCCTAGAATTCGTCAAAAGGCTTCTCATCTGCACAAGACATGACACTTGTGGGAGAATCCAATGCATTGGTGAGTATAAAAATCCTCAGTATGAGATCGAGAAATCAACAGAGAAGCAAAAATTGTAAAGATACAGTAATCTATATACCATAACTGTCTACAAAAGATCTAAAAATTGAAAAATCTTGATATAATCAAAAATCATACCCGTAGTCTGGATGTTAGTCACAATGACTCTATACCAACTCTAGGGATTTAGTTCAATGAATTCATGAATCACTGATATAGGTTAAGTAAATACATGAATCTGATAGATCTAAAGAAGTCGGTCCAATATGTATTGTTCATTTTGAAAAGACATGAGAGGGATAAATGTATAGATAGATATGAATAGAGACCATATGCACTAATTATATAGGAACTCACTCTTGAGTTGGAAAATATCATGATACATGGATGAGGATCATTGTCAGGGCCTTGGTGTTTATCGAGAATCATCCAGATTCCACTTGCTATTTTGAGGATTGATGTCCTGTAGGATCGATATTGACAATACCTGACTCTACCTAGGTTCATTAATGGTTAGAGGACCTTTTTCAATGTCTCTTAAAGGTAATCAAGCTCTATCTAAAATGTCATGCAGAATGGATCATAATCCTATTGATGAAAACAATAAATTACCATTACGGAAAAATATAAAAGGTTGTAGTAACCCAAAAAATACATATCCAATAAATGGAGGACATATATATCAATCCATGTAGATTAAATTTCACAATGTGTATAGGTGGGAAAATCCACGTCCTCTACCTTAGTTACTATCGATGTAAAATTCACAATGTCTAAAAGATCACGTCATGAAGGAAAATATATACATGGAGTGCAGAAAAGTAACCTTTCATGTCCTTTTATCCGAGGGTCACTCTGTGTATGCCGACTATGTGCTTGTACACGAAATCAACACGCGTCATCCAACATATGTACCATTACTCAATGAAACCTACGTAACCGGCCCGACCTGGACATGTGGTGGAGTACATGGCATGTACTCCACCCCGTGTCCTTGTATCATTGAATATACACACCTATTCCCACATAAAGACACACATACTATGATATGGGGGCCACATGACGTGTCTTATCATTCCATAATGCAGAACCATTTCCGCATCAGATCCGACCCCACATGCCATGTTCATCGTAGAACATGCCTGTTCTTTTAATATTTCTAGAATCACAGTTCTTCACCATAGCACCTTTGGTGGTCCTCTAATTCTCAATCCAGCCATTCATTGGAATATAAATAAAATACCAAGGGTTGTCGCATTATAGCATCACTGATTCGGTATGTTTCAGTCATCCGATCAGCTACCAAAAATCATTTCAATAATCCATGCCATGAATGGTTGGAGAAAGATTTCTAATATAGAATTATGATTCATCTGCAGCCATTGTCATTTAGCCTCTTCTTGGTCTTCACAATATCAGATCATTGATTTAAGATAATTTCATTAATAAATGGATGTGAAAAGATCTGTTATTCAAAAATCCATGAAGAACATAAATCACATTCATGGATAAAGTGGGGAGGAAATATAATATAACAAATAGAGGAATGATCCTCTTCGAGTTTTCATTACGACATTGACCCACTCACATTAAAAAAATCATGGGAAATGAATAAAACACCATCAAATCCCCCAAATCAAAATTCATAATATAATTTTTCCAAAATTAATGAATGATCCACAAGTCTAACATTTTTTGGGCTAATCCAAATTCATCATTAAATCAAAGAACATATAAAATTAGGGAATTGATATAACAATCCATACCTTGACCAATGATGATTGGTGTATTTTCATCCATCATTGGTGTGATTCATTCTTGCTACGTAGTGATCCATGAATTTTTGTTCATTTTTTTTATCGATATTTCTCCAAGGGTGGCTCCTCTCTAAAGCTTCAGAACATCCAAGGGAGGTTTCTAGGGTATTGAGACAGACCGTCGGCTCTTATTTACTTGAAACCAAAAAATGCACTATAGTGTCACTAATAAAATTTAAAATATAATAAATTATTTTGTTATATTTTTATCTTTTAAAACATCCAAAAATTAACATTATCAGCCAACCTATGCTAATCGATGATCGAAATCTCTTATGGTAAAGTCATTGTTCTGAACACAACGATGCCCTATGATTGCTAATTTAGGAAGATATTTAAATTTTAATCATCTTTTATATGAATACCCTTCACGTGCTCTTTTTAAATGTTTAATATATTTCAAACATTTATTTCGAGCACTAAGGGACTTAAAATCGCACGTCGTCACAAAGCATGGTTTCAAATTAAATTCATTTAACTTTTAAATATAATAATAAATGTAAAATATGAGTCCTTAAATCCCACTATACACAATATCTCGATACAATCAATGCAACTCAAAGATATCCTTCTCTCCATGCCAAATCTCTTCAATCCTCGTCGAGGTGAGACCCGAACGTATACATGGTCTCCTTCCCCAAACTCCAAGGTCCTTTGTATCATGTCCACATACGACTTCTGGCTATTCTGTGTAGTCATCATCCACTCCAGGATCGTTTCAATCATCTTAGTATTTTCTCTCATCAACTCCAGGCCCATGAGTGCTGACTCTTCTTAGGAATCCATCAAAGTGGTAACCTACATGGTCTTTTCGTGCATTGCCTTGAATGGTGCCACACTAATTATTGAGTGGTAGATGTTGTTGTATGAAAATTATACCTTTAGAAGGTTATCTTACTATCTATGATCGATGTCTGACATAAATTCCCATAATATATACATTAAATAAATTAATGGTCCTCTTCGTATGGCCATCCGTTTGGGGAGGAAATATAATGCCCAATCATAACTCTGTACCAAATTCCTATTTCAGCCTTTTAAACAACAATGATGTGAAACTAACATCACAATCTAAAACAGTCATCAATGGAACTCGATGAAGATGAAATAAATGCTACACATAGAGGCATCCCATGTCCTCTATTGAACTCTTCTCCCAGATTGGTATGAAGTGGTCTGACGTTGTGAGTGGGTCAACAGTCACCCTTATGGAATCATACCTTTGGTTGTGTGCGGTGGATCCATAAAATTTTTTATGGATATTCTATCCCATTTCCTCATTGAATCTTCAAGTGGTTGGTTAAAACATGCTAGGAACTGATGCATAGCATTCACTCACTGACGATTGAGGCATCAAGAAACCAATTCTACAACACCCTTAATCATTTTTGAAAACCAAAACTAACATCAATGTATTGGTACATCTTCCCTACAACTGGATTTACCACCACTTTGAAAGTATTGTTTCTCCCTAAGAACCTCCTCCCACCATACCACTAATACAATCACGCACACTCTGTCAATAATTACATGCTCCTCACATTCTGAATATCCATCACGTTCATGCCCAGTGGATAATTGAGCACACAGAGTCGTATAGTCGGTATCCCCAATGTTTTGACCTCCGGAGTTATTGTAAGAGTGCAATGGTAACAACCATCAATTGGATGTATGCTTCCCCATAACCATCAACAAAGGATAACTGAAATGTGTCCAAATGATCCATGTCCTTATCGAGTAACTATGAACCTGTCCTCATGCTAAGAGAATCCACCAACACATTCCCCTTCACAGGGGTGTTGACTATCTCAAGGTTATAATATTTTAAGATATCATGTAACCATATCTAAATCAATTTTAGTATCTTATAAGTAAATATTTTCATGATACTCTTGTGGTCACAGTAGATTATAAAATTCTCACCCATCAGGTAGTGTCGCCAAATATTCAATGCAAATACTACTACTACAATATCAAGATCATGGTTTGCTTAGTACTTCACATGTGTTCTCCACTATAGTGAATCATATTCTATCAATGATTTCCTATACATCAAGAATCATCTAATCCCAGTTTCAAATGCCCCCATGAACACTATATACACGACACCCTCCTCAAGAAATCTCAAGATCAGAGCACTCATCAAACTCTATCTCAACTGCTGGAAAGCCTTCTTGAACATATCGTTCCACATGAAATCTTACCCCTTTTGGGTCAAAGATGTCATAGGTTATTTTATAATGGGGAAATAATTTACGAATATCTACTAATAGTATGTCAAACCATGAAAACTATGCACCTCTGTTATTCTCCTATGTGGCCCCCATGCTAACATTGTTTAAAACATTGCCCGGTCCACCTATACTCCATCTACTATGATTACATTTCCTTGAATGTAGACCCAAAGAATCCATAACAAGATATTTGAGAGTTTCTCATAATGTGTTCTCTCATGGAATACACATAAAAACATCTGTAATGGTATCTTAGGAACCAAATAGGGCACTGAGTACACAAGGATATCATCGATGAAGAACACCATGAAATGGTCTTGGTATGGATGGAAGATCCATTTCAAAAGTACTATAAACACTATTAGGGCATTTGTTATGACAATGGGGATCACAATGTGCACCTATTAATCATAGATAAATCTGAAAAATGTATTCATTATATCCCCATCCCATATATAAAACTAGTGAAATCCTGATTAACGGAAACCTTTGAGATCAATCGTTCCCCTCCCTACTAATTGAATAGGTCATAAATTCTTTGTAGTGGATACATGATCTTCAATGTCACTAGGTTCAGGCATAGATTGTCCACACACAACATCAAGCTCCCATCATCATTTTTTGATAAAAACTCCTGACCCCCATGGGTGAATCACTACATCTAATGAAGCACTTCCACAAAAAATCCTCAAACTCCTCCCTCAGCACGTGATGCTCTAAGGGAGGCATCTTAATTATTGGTTAGTATAAAATTGTTGTCTTGAGGAGTAAGTTGAAGTAGATGTTAATCTCTCATAGGGGATGTAATATTGGAACATACTCTATGAATTCTTCCTTCTAGTCCCCCACCACTCCTTGGAACTAAGAACTCATAACATTTCATGCACTGAGGGTTAGGCAAGCAAATGATGTGTGATTGTCACAAACCTGCCCAAGTCAACCCTAAACCCATCACAAGGGCCAGCCTGCGACATGTACTGAGAGGTATTCCTGATCCTTTTGAGATTGAGGCAAACACCAAGGGAATAAATAGAGTACACAAAGGATCTATATATCCTATATATAAAAAATCAAACACACAACAGAATGAAATGGACAGCCCAAAATACATTTATATAAAAACTAAACTGAACATTATTTGAGAAGAAACTGAAATTACAACTAAACCAACAACTCAACTGACCAAACCCGATAACCATCTTAATCCAAGAGACCCTTATGGCCACTCTCGAACATTATGATCACATGTCCCCCAAAGTAATCAAACTCAAGCTGAAACCTGCAGAAGGGCAGAAAATAGAAGAAGACAATATGCGTGAGTATTAAAACTCAATAGGTTATCCTGATATTCTATTACCAATGAACATCCATTAAAATAAAAGAATACTAAATTTAAAGTTTTAAATACAATATATAAATATCTTTTTTCCAAATGAGGTCCCATGCTATATAAAAAATTTACAAGAAAAAAGCATGCATTTTTTAAAAACAAGAATGCTAGTAACAATTTTCAAAGAGGTGGAAATTCAAAATGAAAATAGTTTTGAAGTTGGTTTCTTAAAGAATATACACTTTTAAATAAATCACACCAACTACTAAATTTATCAACCAAACACACGGTATGGAGATGGTGAGTACAAAATAGCCAATGAGCACTAGTCAAGGGAACACCCCTCGGCAACAGTTAGTTGTGAGCCCTGGATACAACGTATCTCGATGAAAGTACCCATAATAAATATCTGTTCTCATGCACACAAGCCACTAGTAGGAGGCATACCCATGACCGAGTGGTCCCCCAAAAACTTCATTATCATAGATTAGTTATTTTTGTCAACGTTAATCATTTTTTGTGAATGAGGGGCCAAACCCCATAGAATCACTAGCATAGTAGTACACGTCTGCCCACCTAGACACCCGAGATTCCCTTTTGGGCTCAATCATGTTACACATATTATCAACTAATCATTCCATGTCAAAATACCATTAAAACCCCATAAACAAACAAATATCCAACAACAATTCTTCACATTTCATTCAAAAATCAATACACCTCTAATAAGATTCGTAAAACAGTTTCATGGAGTATAAGGAAGTCGTACACTTAAAATCCACTCAAAATGATCTTTTAAGGCCACATATCGATCAATAAAATTAAAAAAAACAGACTCGGAAGACCCATAACAAATTAATAAATAATTTTCAATGACCATAAAATTGTCCCCAAAAAAAGAACATAAAATACAAAAGGAAACCATTTTAAACAAAAAACCAAATGTCAAATGGGTTGTTAACCATTTTTCAAAACAGTCATTTTAACAAGGTATGAATTTCACATTTATTAAGGATGTGTATACACACCATTTACAACAGAAAAATACATTCAGAAACACCTTAAAACATTCCACTTCTATATTCAAAACACAAGCAGTTTCATAAGGATGTGAAACAAGCCATATTCAGACAACACGGGCCGAATCATGTTGTAAACAAAAACCCATTTGTTTATAAAACCAAATACAAATTGGAAATCCATATAAGGAACCAAAAATATCATTTAACATTCTTCTAATTCAATTTTAAATCCCAAAAAATAATTTTTAAATCAATCATAACACATAAGAGGCAACTGGGCTATTTACGGAATACATGACATGCCCTTTTAAACAAAAAAGTTTACTTTACGAACATGACAAGGAATAAAGCACAAATTTCATGAAATATTTTATACAAGATATTGTAACATATTAAAAATACCAAAATCCATGTTCTAAACTCACAAAATTGTTTCTAAAGATAGTGAATCATTTAAATAAACACTTGGTGGGCACTTTTATGACAAAACAACATTACATTTCACAAAACATTGATTAAACAACCATTTTTATAAACCGAAAAAAATTATAAAAATTCTCAAAAATAATAATAGAAATTTATATTATATGAAGACAATAATAAAATGATTTTTCTTAAAATATAAAGGCGCGTGAAAGGGATATCCTACCTCAAATCCTTGGCTTAATGTAAACACACACCCAATATCACCATCAGAGGGTTTACAAACATTAATCCTATGATGACCAGAACCAAATGAACAAAAAACCTATAAAAAATCATAGTATTTCAGAATCATAGGTCTATCATGACTAGTGGATATTATAAAACCAAGAAATAATGAATGGAGGAAGAAGATGGAGGAAAATGGAGAAAGAATCTATCATTTTAAACTAGAAAAATATAAGTTTTCCAATATATATGCACCTTTAGAGAACATGGAATGGCTTGAAACATCTTGGAGAGTCTCCAATGGTCTGGAAAAACTAGTGAAAGAATATTATTAGGAGAAAGAGTATGAATATAATGAGTTATGGATGACATAATTTACCTTCATGATTCTGGATGATTTGAGAGACATTGTACAGTTTTCCCAAATCATCGACACATTTGCACTCCAAAGAGGTAAAATACATAATGGGGGTCAGTATAGGGATATTTTATTCATTTGAGAGGTGGAATAACCGAAAAATATTAAAACTAGAATAAGATATAAATGAAACAAATTATGTTTTTTTTTAAAACTGGATATGGGGCCATGGACTGGCCAAATACCCAAATAAGTAACCCTATTTCACCATGCTTACGAATTTATAAGTGGAAAAAAAGGATATGATAGTTTTAATATGTTAGTTTAGGAAAATTGGGAAGTATAATGAGTCAAAAATGCTAATAAAATAATGACTTATAAAAGAATAAAAATTTGATATTAAATCTGGAAATGAGCTCAAAGTTGGCCCAAATCATGAAGTAACCACCCGTTCTCAAAAAACTCGTAAACAATCAATGTAGAAACAAATTTTTATGCTGATTAAACTTATATGTCAATTAAAAACTCAAAATTAATCTCAACAAATACCCAATAAAAGGATTAGTATTTTCATTTAACTGGATCAAAACCATGACATGAAAAAAATACCGGGTGTGACAATTCTCCCCACCATTAATGCTTTCCGCCCCCAGAAAGACATAACACATTACAGCCGATTGATCAAAACATAATAATTCATTTTCTAGATGGAAAATCCTACTAATGGAAAAAAATCAACAATTAATGGAACTTAATTCTCTAATCTCAACCAAAACACCAAATCTCAACAACTTACTGAGAATCAACTGAAAGATCAACTCACTACCTCTACAACCAACAAAGAACTCAGTTGTTGGGACTTATACCAATGAAGCCAACAATCACTAAAACCAAATTGATCTCACGAAAATCAAAGATTCTAGTGGATTATGGGATAGACTCACCAACATTCAGAAACTACTATCACTAGATATGTTCATAGGAGGAAAAATGAACGAGACCTGTTGTGGGTCTCCCCGCCATTAGAACCCATCATTCAACAAACAAACAATAATTCAACATTAAATAGATTTGAGAATCACTTATATAGGACAACCAAAACTCTCCCTAAAAAACTTAAAAACCCATTTTAATAGGGTTACAACAAGAACTTCGTAAACCACACACTCTCGAATGGAGGCGACAAGAACTGGGCCCACACATTCGGCACTAATCCAAACCCCCATCACTAGGGGAGGGGTGGGAAGGAGACCAAATAATTAGGCCATTGAATCCAAAAAATATACAAATCAAAAACCCAAAACTCTCCACATATTTATAGGTAATACCAAGTTTGCACTATATTTACATAGGCAGTCCACACATAAATGTTGATCAGAATCACGCATCCATAAAGGCAAAACCATTGACAATATGTGAGTTGTAAGTCCACCGAGCTCATTCCGACAAGAGGAATTCACAGTGATGAGGAAACATAATATATTATAAGATAACAAACCAAAATGGTGGATGTATGGGCCTAGTCGATCACTCCACACCTCTGGCGATTTATTGACTGTGTGGAAATCGTCACTCTGAGGCCTATGGCTGGATCCCTGATTCTTGAAGCAGCTGTTGCACCATAGTCATGGTGATAAGGATCACACCACTCAAAAAAACTCACATGATCAAGAAAAATCCTTCATCTAAATAGGAAGTCATATATACATATCCAAATAAAATTCACTCCGAACGAGGGGCAGATTTGACAAGGAATACTGTGAAACACATCAACATCACTCAACACAACTCTTATGTCCAAAAGAATTACCACGACCACAAATCACTTTAAATCGATCCAAAACATCTCTCTATTACAAAAATCAGGCAGAAGAATTATTTAAAGAGGTGGATTTAACATATTAAATGATTTCTTATGTTGATCGATAAGAAATATTTCCAAAGGAGAATTATCTATGGTCACATCACAACATCAAACACATCTTTACAAACACAATGAACATTCCTTGAAAACTAAGCCACCAATAATATATCATCTCATGATACAACAAGATTATAAATTCTATATCACATGTAATCTTACGGAATAATCAAATCTTATAAGATAGAGAAAAAACTAGCCACATAACCATTGGATTCTAAACAGAGGCCACAATTTTTTAGCTCAAAACACTTTTCAAATACAAACTAACATGGTGGGATAAAACATACACCAATGGTGTTTCATAGAGTCTCATCAAAATGCACATTTCCATACCACCTTAGGCACCCAAAAACCTTTTAATATTGGCCATCATTCCATACATCAACAAAACCATGCATGTCAGAACCCAAGAAAACAACAATGGCTAAAACAGAACAACATCATTCCAAAAATCGTGTACCTTCAAATGGAACACTAACCCCAAGTCCAAAAACCTTTTAATATTTCACAAAATAAACCACACTTCATAAAGATGAATTAGCTTAAAAACTTTCCCTGTTTCATTTTTAACGACTATTAAAACAACCCCGCTACTCTAAACCACTTTGTCCCATTTTCTAATATTTATTAAAGAATATTTTCATAATCTGATGGCAATTGAGAACAATGCCCATTCTTGGAAAACACAAACCTCTCAAAAAAAATTTCCAAAACCAATTAATCAGATTCAATGAATTTTCAACATCCCAAAACACCCCATTTAAAAGAAATATTCAAAAACACATTAAAATGAATCACAATTTCAAAGAATTTTATTTCATGAAACCACATGTTTAGATTAGGGAAAATCCAATCCCGTTAAATAATTTCCACTTCCTCACAAAAAATTGTTTCACAAAAAGCACAACCTTCCAAAAAAATTATTATATTAAATTTTTTAAAACCTATTTTACACTTTTAAATAACCAACCACTCCTTTAAAAATCATTTTTACCATTCGCACACAAGGATTTTAAAAAAAATCAGAATTCGAGAAAGGTCCAACAGACCTATAAAAAGAAACTAGTGTCGGTGGGTGACTTGACCATATAATTGGCGGCAATATGTAAAACACAACAAGGATATATTTATTAAGACCATGACATGGCTCCATATGGCTTGTCAGGCCCTATGAGCTCATGGAGGCCATTAGTCGGACACCTCGTGTCTTATCCCAAGATAATACAATCTACAAGAACAATATAAACTAATAAAACTATACTTCACATAGAACAATGAGGATCAGAACAAGAAAGAGTTTGCGATGTTCTGCACACACTTCCCCTTAGGTCCAAACAATCCTAATCCATCTACCTTGACATCCACCAAATAATAGGGGTGCTCTAAAAAGAAATGTATTCCAGGAAATGACCTTCCCTAATACGATTTTATCACGAACTAGCCCGAGTGGACCCTGAACCGGTCACAAGGGCCAACTAGTGAAAAGTCCTAAGAGGTGTTGTTGATCCTCACTGGATAGAGAAAACCACCAATGGCATCAATAGAGTACACAAGGGAACCATTTTTCCCATATATAATCAATCAAACAAACAGAGTAAAGAAATGGACAGCATAAAATACATTAATATAATAACTGAACTGAACATTATTTGAACAATAAACTAAAATACTACAAAACAAAAAACTCAAATAACCAAACCCAATAACCAACTAACTCCATGTTACCCTTCTGGTCACTCTCCAATAAAATGATAACATGCCACCCTAGGCGATCAAACTCATGTTGAAAACTACATAAGGGCTAAAAGCATAAGAAGACTATTGGCATGAGTATTAAAACATAGTAGGTTAACCCGATATTCTATTCCCAATGCACATCCTTTAAAATTAAACAAGCATCAATTTCATGTTTTAAATACAAGATATAAAGGTATGTTTTCCAAATGAGGTCCCATTGTATATAAAATAATTACAAGTCAAAAACATGCTTGTTTTATAAACAAGAATGCTAGTAACAATTTTCAATGTGTTTCTACTTTAAAATTAAAATAGTTTTAAAGAAGTATGATTTAACGAATTTACAATTTTAATTAAATCAAACACACGACTAAATTTACCATCCAGACACAATGTATGCATACGGTGAGTACAAAATAGCCAATGAGCACAAGTCATGGGAACACCCCTAGGAACTAGTTGGTTGTGAGCCCCAGGTAACTCGTATCTCGGTGAAAGTAACCAAAATAAATATTCATTCTCGTTCACACGAGAAACTAGTAGGGAGAATATCCATAACATAGTTTTCCACCACCAACAAGAACATAATTGTTTATTTAGTGTTGTCATCGTTAAACTTTCTACATATAATAGGTAGAAAACCCCACAGAATCACTAGCATACTAGTACACGTCCGCCCACCTAGATTCACAGGATTCCCTTTTGTGGTAAATCTAGTTACACATATTTTCAAATACACATTCCAAATAAAAATTACATTATTATACAATAAACCCACAAATATCTGACAAACATGATTCCCATTTCTTTCACGAATCAATAAACCTCTAAAAATATTCATTAAACAATTTCATGGAGTATAACGAGGGATAAACCATTAAATTCAATAAAGATGACCTTTTAAGGGCACAAACCCATATATAACATAACAAAATATATTTAGAAGCCTGCAAAACAATTAATAAATCATTTTGAGGGACCATAAAATTGTTGCAAAAGATAGAACATGAAATACACTTAGAAATAATTTTTACAAAAAAACAAATGCCCCACATGCCTTTAAGCCTTTCTCAAAACTATCATTTGACCAGGGTATTAATTTAAATTTTATTAAGGAGGTGTATACAGACCATTTAATGTAGAAAAAAACATTAATAAATCCCTTAAAACTTTCAGGATTCATATATAAAACACAACCATTTTCAAAGGGATGTAAAACATGGCATTTTCTGACAACTCGGGCCAAAACATATAGTAAATAAAAAACCCATTTGATTGTAAGAAAAAATAAAAATTGAAAATCCATATAAGGAATCAAAAATACCATTTATCATTATTCCTATTCATTTTTATATCCAAAAATAATAATTTTTAAATCAAACATTACACATAAAATCCAACAAGGCAATTTACCGAATACATCACATACCCTTTTAAACAAAACAATTTATTTTAAGAAGATGAAAATCAATAAAGCATCAATTGCATGAAATATTTTATAAATGATACTAAAAAATATTAAAAATACCAAAAACCATGTTCTAAACCTCACAAAATAGTTTCAAAATACAGTGTAACATTTAAACAAACACTTGGTGGGCACTTTTTTGAGAAAACAACATTACCATTCACAAAACAATTATTAAACAACCATTTTTCACACCAATAAAATTATCATAATTATTAAATATAATAAAAAACATTTATATAAGATGAACAAAATAATAAAATTAGGAATCTTAAAAGATAATGGCATGTGAATGGGATATCCTATATCAAATCCCTGGCGTAATGGAAACGCACACCCAATATCACCATCTGAGAGTTTACAAACCCTAAACCTATGAAAACAAGACCCAAACAAACCAAAAACCCATAAATAGTAACAGTATAATAGAATACTTGGATTATAATGAATATTATAGATTATGAAATGAATATATAATGAACGGAGGAAGAATATTGAGGAGAAAGGAGAAGGAATCCCACCTTTTCAATTAGAAAAATATTCTTATTCCCTTATATATACAGCTTTAGAGAATGTTTTAGTGCTAAAATATTCGTTCATAGTGTCCTATGGTCTATAATAACAAGGTAAATGTCTTTTTTTGTAACAATAGTACGAATTGAATGATTTATGGTTGATGGAATTTACCTTCACGATTCTGGATGATTTTAGAGAGATTGAGATTATTTCCCCAATCTGTGACATATATGAGCTATAAAGAGGTAAAATATATAATGGGATTTAATATAGGGATATTGGATTTGGTTGGGAGGTTGAATCACCATGAAATATTTAAAATTGAATATGATATAAAAGAATCAGATTATTGTTTTGAAACTGGAAATGGGCCCATGGGCTGGCCCAAAACCTAAATAAGTTTCCTAATTTCACCATGCTTATGAATTTATATGGGGTAAAAAAGGATATGGTAGTTTTAATATTTCATTTTAGGAAAATTGGGAAGTGAAATGAGTCAAAAATTCTAAAACATTATTTATTTATAAAACAAATAAATGAATTTTTAAATCTAGAAATGGGTCACGGTTGGCCCAAATCATAAAGTAACCACCCTTTCTTCAAAAACTCATAAACAAGAAATGGAGAACCAAAATTAGGGTTATTAGACATTTATGTTAGTTCAAAAATCAAAACTAATCTCACCCATCACCCAATAAATGGATCTGGATTTTCAATGAACTGGATAAAAAACATGACATGAAAAGAAAAAAATCAGGGTGTGACAGTGATTGATTGACCCCACTTATCCATGAGTTCATGATATAATACCTAGGATTCATTTTCAATTACAAAGTAATATTTTGTTCCATCACTGCAGACACACGACACCCTTTTCATAAAATAGTTTATCAATGAATTGATCAAAGATAACCAATCCATACCATTAATGACGTCCTAAGGCCAAATAGTGCCACCAAGAGCTTCCAACTGAAGCACTCGCCTCCATGGGTCATGAAACACTATCAGAACATTTTTATCATTGTTGAATATCCTCTGGTTGGTGTTTCCAAGCATAAGGGTTGATTAAATGGTTCCACCATAATCTCATCGTCTCAAACAAGCTATGTGTACTGGATGGAATTACTAGCACATGTGTCTATTAGTATGATAGCTAAGTTATTACAGACACAGATTGTACATTGAATCTTCCATGGATCCTATTGATCATAATACTAAATCCCTTATAGTCATCTCTAACCATGTCCTCCATCTCTATATGCCTTGAAAGGATCACCTGGGATTGGTGGTAGTAGCAAGTCTAAATTTCGACCCCCTCCCACTTCTCTCCGAGCTCCTCTCCCTTGAATGTTTCCCTACACATCTGCAGGCACAAAACTCATCCTAGGCATCTGTGGTACATCAATTGTCTCCCAATATTTCGAATAATGGGTTGGAATATATTGAGTGAGATGACCCTTTGCATCGCATGAGTAGAACTGCCTCTCCCTAGGTTCACTGCATCCACCCAGTGAACCTTGAACTGCAGATCCTCTATCATGGGACCTCCTCCAGAATGGTCTCTGATGTTCGATCGCATGATACTGATATTAGCTTCATGATGAAGAGGTTTCTACACATGCTCATCCACTTTGGTCTATCAATGACACTCTGCTCTTCTAGGAAGCTCTTGACCCCCATTGCATGATCAAGCACCCTACCATAAGATGCAATGATCAAAGGTATAATAATGGATCAGATATCTTTATGTAGACCTTGAATGAGGGTCCAAGATCAGTTTTACTTATCATAGACCATATCTATAATGTACCCAAAAATTATGGAAATCCATGATGAATAGTCAGCTACTTCCAAGCCGCCCTACTGGGGTTGATGAATATCATGTATATGAACGTATCTTAGTGTAACTATTGAAAAATATTCCTTATTGAGGCGCTCAAACACTATCGAGGAGAGCGGTTCCAATTCATGTGTTTGGTTAGCCAGACACCACCATTGCCTCTTTGATCCCTATATATGGCTCACAGCTAGGACCACCATCTGATTGTATGGTGTTATGATGAGAAGAAAAACAATGGTTACTACCTCAATCCATTCCTTAGTCACATGTTGGTCAGAATATCCTCATTACATGAGCGGTCACTATCTTGGGGACATATTTTTCTTGTTATGCATGTGCTCCATGAATTATGCTACTGCGGGAACCACATGTATCTCAATAGGTGGCGATACAACTGGTGCACTACCTGGAGGCAACATCCTGGAAACTGGTCCCCATATTAAAGCCTCATCACTTAGGGTTCATCCATATAACCATTCTGCTAAATCATATCTAGTATGATCATAGAGGAATCATATATGAAAACAATATGTACCACGATTAATGAGTATATCTGTATAGATGAATAAATAAGGACAGGTAATTCATAAACTATTCTGATATGACACATGTACCATTGATTTCTCGGCAACCTGTGTTCCTATGTACCATCTAAAATAGAGTGTTATCATATTCCTGGTGTATTGATACTTCAGTTTTCAAACTAACACTGCAGTCCTTACCATTGAATCCAAAATTGAAACACTTAATAGTATTTCCTAAAAAACTCACAGAATCTCATTCGTAATGTAAAATCTACCAACTCTGATACCATTATATCTCAACCCATCCTAGCGGGGCTTCGGTCATGACTCCCTAATCCCACCTCTAAAAGGACAAGGGAGGGTGACTAGCACCGAGGAGGAATATCCCTAACATAAGAGTTATTTCCATAGTACATGTACACATAGACATCTCCATGACCAAAATTTGGAAATGTAATAACCACTAAGAACCAAATGAATTCATGAAACTATATCCCCAACAAGAGTATGATAATGAATGTACTTGAAATTAAACCAGTCAAGAATATTATCCCAGCCAAATGAATATCAGTAAAAAAATTCCCAGAAACTCATTTATATAAACCCCCCTAATCCATCTGAATGGCATGGTACTTTGGAAACTGTTGGATTTGGTATGAACATCTCTGCCCGTCATATTACACAAGAATTATTTTTGTATTGGTCCAACATGGACTCTATCGAAAATGCTCTCATCTCCATATGAAATAATATTTGTGGGAAAAACTCATGAATTGTTGATTATGAAATCATTCAATAGGAAACCCCGATAACACAAAGAAATACACAAATTAAAGTGTAGTTATCTCTAAAAAAGTATACTTCTACAACATAAAACAATAATATCCAGGAATACTAAAACCATTCCACACAGTCTATCGTATGTCATAACCAGTGTATAGACACACTAGGGATTCATTTTGAAGATTCCATGAGGCACACATATGGGAGAACACACTCTTATGTCAAACAGCACCGATGATGTATTTATGAGATGTACCATTTGTAAAAATCTATCAGGAGAGAGTGATACACCGAAAGATCTGAATATATGTATGATACATCTGATGAGGATCATAGCCAGGTACATGGGGTGATATGAACAAATGAATCTAGATTATCCCCCTTAGTAGAGGATCAATTCATGGTGAATTTTGTCACATCAATATGGAAGACTCTACATAATGATTTATGATGAATAGAGGATCCCACACCCGACCTCTCAGGGTATTCCAAGAACTCTAGCATGTATGTCCTACTAATGGGAACATACTCTATATGAGTAGGAAATGATACCAAAACCATTAGGGAAAGGAAAAATGGAAATAACCCTTTTGAAACTCATCCAGTCTGTGTCTGACTCAGCCCACCAGTCCTAGCCCAGACTGACCCACAGTTGACCCAACTCGGTTCAGTCAACCTGAGCTGACATAGTCCTCAAGGCCCACTAGACCACCTGGGGTGGATCGATTTCCCTAGTATTATGAGCACACATGTGGGATGTTTTTTCCACCGCATGTGATCCTCCTTGAACATGTGCCCCTAGTCCACATAGTGACATGTTGTGTCCCATGTGGCTAGCTTACAACATCAATGTGCACCCCACATGATCCACCTTCTCACAATCGTGTCGCCGATATAGGATCCCTCAAAGCCCCCACTATGTCGTGTTTCGTCTCTGCCGGCCAATCCACCAGTGGCTCGTCATCCGCCTCACCGTTTGCTGAGATCAACCCTCTTGATTTACCCTAGGAATCTCATGGACCGACCGGAGATGCCTCCCTTGCCTTCACCGCCTAAATAGCCACACACAACTATCTGTTCCAAACTGCTACATGACTTCGCCATTGCAGCTTTGATATTACTCCATGAGGTCATATCAATAATTTCATATCTCTAGGCCAAGAACCAATGTTTAAACGATCATTCATTCATATATTGTAATGAATGAAGAACACATGGTAATAAGGCGGAATAAATCACTTGAATAAAACCCGAGGAACAATCCTTGAATGTGGTTGTTCTGTTGTTAATTTGTTACTATAGGAATGATCAACCAAAACTAACCAATATAATAATCATCCCAAAATAATTCCCACAGTCAAACCCATCACTCTTGGATCATCAAACTACAGATAAAGGTTTTGGTGGGTTGAGATTCATTCATTATTTATTCTAAGATAGAAAAAATAATGAACTAAAAATCACAAAACCCTATTTTCGAAATAATTGTTCACTTTCAAGGATTCATTGCAGATTGTGAATTTTCAAGTATGATTTCAATCCACCCGGCCGATTGTTATCGGTTGAGAGACTACTCCATGTTTCCCTCAAGAGACTTAAGGGAATTCCATGGTAAAGAGCTTCAACCTCAATCCCTTTTAAACAAAAAAATAAAATGAAGCATCATTGTGTGGAATACAATAAATATTTTGGTTCACGTTACGTCAGAAAATTACTTTTCACAATTAACTCGTGCATGGCATTGTTATGTCACGTATATGGAAACCTAGATTCTAGGAATGCAAATATGACAACATATTTTGGATCTAGGATCTCAATTTGATGATATTCCAATATTAAAGAAAAGCTTCTCATGAGCTTTATTAAAAAAATGATTTTTTTCACTAAAATGATCCGGGAAAACTATGCCTCAGAATCCCTCATCGCCTAAGCACCAGGCCTCGAAATAATTCGTTATAATATATAAAAATAATAAACAGATAATCCAGGACATTTAATAATTATTCTGTTAATTTCTTATTAAAAAATACATATATATTTTTCATCTAATGAATATAGATATTTGTGAATATAGATGGATTATAATTTATGATAGTAACCAAAGAAGCTATTTTGTTAATGATTACAAATCAATATTTCTTGGGAATACTCATTTAAATGATGGAATAAATATTTTACAATAAATCATTAAAATAAATTCATATAAACAGGAATAAATAGATAATATATATGGATTATTAATTATCATAAATATTTTGGTTTAGATTGAAACCAAATCTGACAATTTTTAGGACCCCAATCATAAAATTAGTAAGGTTCATTCCATATTGTTGTTCCAATTGACTATATTATATAAAAATGTAATTAAATTATTTGACCCTAAGGGTATTATTCTATGTTAGATTGTAATTTTTTATGTAGAAATATATAGAAATTCCTTTTCAATGATTAAATAGGAAGTGTGTTGAGTAAATCCTTTTTTATGGATTGGTTAAGGAGTTTTTCTCTTAAGAAACAAATTTTCATATATGATTTTATTTTAATGGTGGTCTACTTTAGTATTTAATGTAATGGGGATTAAAATAATTCAAGTTCATCATTTGGTGAAATATGGATATTTTCATCCTAATAGATATAATTTTATATAATTGCAGAAGTGTTCTTAGAAGAACATTTAATGAATTTTATTATTAATATATAGTAAAACATGATAGTCTTATGATAAAATATCCCATTATAGATCAAAATATATATGTGCACTAACATTAAAAAATAAATTAAGATCAATATTACAGTATGAGAAGCATAATTCATGAAACCTCCTTGCGTGATATAGGATGTGAGAATTTATCTTATGGGAAAAAAATTATCTTAAAGCAACCACTTCATGAGTACCTAAAAATTTAGTTTTTATAATAGGTGGTTTAACACAAGGTTTTATAGGAATTATTTAAATTAATTAAAATATTGAAAATAAATATTCACTCATAAAATCATTAATATTTTATTATTAATTAATTTGATAAATTAATTTTATTTTAGTATTTATGTTTTTGGATATGGATTTAATTTTACAATTATTATTAGAAGGGATACCATAATTAAAATTTGATAAATAAATATTTTTCCATATTTTCTAAATGTTTTCTAGATTGATGAATTAAATGTGAGGTGTCTAGTATAAGCTATTTATTTATATTAAAAATTGGTAAATGGTTTAATTAGTAAATGAAATGTTTTTTGGAATGTATAATATATTTTTTGAGTAATCATTCAATTTTTTTAAATCATAAATCAAATATTTCCTGGGATGAAAAATGTGTCCCTAGGTGATGGAATTATACAAAATCCATTAAGGGTATTTTTAAACACTATGGTTTACTATTATAATTATTTATATCATATAATTCAAATTATCAATTTTTAGTTTCCATGATGCCTAATGTATATTTTAAGAATGATTCAAATATAAGCGTTCTAAATAATCCTGCTTAGATTTTTTATAGCTTTAAATTTTTATTCAATTGAAATGAAATGGGTTTTTTATACACTAGAGTAGATGTAGAGGAATATTTCAACCTCACATTTATATAAATAATAAAAATTTATATATAAAATATATTTAATATATATTAAGTGTACTTAGTTATTGATATTTAGTTGTTAAAAAAATGATGACTCACCAATATATTATAACATGTTTGAAAATATGGTAATGACAAAAGGAATCTTTTTCTGGATAAATGTTTTAGTTTGAAATAATTTTTCAAATATTTTTAATTGAGATTCAACCACCAATCAACAATATATTTTAAAGATTTAAATTATAATTTTAGAAATTTAATTAAATAAATAGGGTATAACATAAGATTTTGTTATTCAGAGATTATTTGGTAACTATTCACATTTAGATGAAATAAGTGTTATTTCATAAGCATAAGTTAGATTAAGTATCTTAATATGGTATTGGAGGTAGAATATTGTTCTTTCGTGGCAAGTAGATGTATGTTTGGAACATAAAATGTTAAAAGTGAAACAAAAAAGGATTTTATTATGCATAATTAATAATAAATGTCACTCATTTTACTAAAATGATTTAGGGTATATCAGTAATGATAAATGTAAATATTTATAGTTAGTTTCCAAAATTAAGTGAAATTCCATATATATCTTTAAATAATATAGAACATGTTAAAATTGATTGATATTAATGCAAAGTGTTAATATAGATTATAAATGAATTTAAGGAAATGATTAAATGTAAATATTCCATGTGTGAAGAATATGATTAACACATTAATGGAAATGATTATATAAAAATAGTATTCAACAATGTAACAGAATACGTTTTTATGTTAGATGTTATTAACACTATGATGAAATAGTTAAGCAATTGAAATAAAATATACCCCCATTATTCATGATAACTATACATTATATTAGTTACACCATAAAAGAGTCTTGATAGAGGATTTTATAAGATTTTTACATATAAATATAGTGTTAATTACATATATATTTAATGATATGAAAAAATATCAAAATGTTCAATAAAAATAAGGAATCATTATAGATCTATCATTTTAAATATTATATGATGGGTTCATATGAATTTTTTTTAGTATTAATAAATTTTTTTAATAATATAATATGTAAAATAAATGACAAACATCACATTAATATTCTTTCACATTTTTGGTATTTATTTCTTATAGTATAATGAAAATTTACCTATTAAGATATGGAATATATCCATGAAGAGTAAAATGATATTTTTTTGGTGTTAGATAGCCCAATGAGTATACCACATAGACTATGATACACAACATCATTGGTATGATATTAGTGATATTCTTATATTCAATCATTTTACAGACTATTTTAAAGATAATTATCATAATAAACACTGTACTTTGATACTTTTCACACACCAACATTGATGATTTTGTTTACTGGGGGTAGTTGGGAATGAGTCCAATCATATAATAGTTTAAGGATTGACCAAGATTGTATTTTTTTTCTCACATATGACTAGACAATGTTTATACATTGATTTAGATAAACCGGGGAAGTTGATAGTCTTACCTAGATATGATATATTTGATGTCATTATCAGTTTGAGGAAGACAATATGACATGATCATTCACATATATGAGTGAAAGGTGACATATTATTTGACAAGTTTAGTTTATAATCAATGAATAAATAATTTATGAGTAATATATATGAGTATTAGGACACATATAATGTCTGTAATTTCCTTTAATGGTTTTTGTTCATCCACACATTGACAAAAAATCATATGATTATTCATGAAAATATATGTAACACCACGTGATCAAAAAATGATATAGAATCTATATGGAGGGAGTAATTCGATTCCAAAAATCACATCTTATTAAACAATAAACATAATACAAAAACTTTTTGGAAGCACTTTTTAATAAACATCTATTGTAGATGAGATCTAAAGATGAGATAAAATTAATGCACCATTAGGTGTTTTTGACAGTAAATAAATATATATCCATTATGGTCATGAATCAAAAAAAAATTCAAAATTTTAAAAAATATATTCAAATGATCTTAACAAATACATTTTCATAATTGGGAACATCTTTCACCACCAAAAATTCATCATTCTAACTTAAACCCCTTAATAAAACTGAAATGGTTAATGTGATCATGAAGAAGTAATAATCAATTTGAGGAATATTATCCTAAAGAAATATAATCAAATTATTTAATAAATTATAACAACTTATTATCATCCGAAACCATTATTTGTTCATCATATATCACATTAATTCATTATAGGTTGTATTATGTTCTTTCCTCGTATTTCTCATAACCAAATAACTAAAATAATGAGACCATACATTAATATAAACAATGATTACATAAGTATCACATAAAAAAATATCAAAACATTTTATATGAATAATAAATACCTAAAATATAAATATATACAAGATATTCGTAATGGATTAATGTATTTGGAGACTATATGCATAATAAACTTATTTCATAATGGGTCACAAAAATATCCCAAAATGTTTTCTTGACATATCTCACATACTAAAAATATCTTACATAAATCCCTTCTTCATAATGAGGGTATAAAAAAAATATGAAATGGTGATCATTTATTATCAGTAAGGGTAAACATTGGTGATTAAATAGATTATCATAAATTAGAATAACCATAATCGTATGGTGACATGATCACAATTTATGTGATTATACCCAAATATTCCTAAACAAAAATAGTTTATAGAATAAAGCTTTTTGATATCAAAATACATGAGTCACTAGAGTGGAGAATCATTAATAGTAAATATAGAGATATCATAGAATATAATAATCATGATATAAAGACTTGGTCAATCACAAAAACAGTGAAATTAATATTCATTGTCAAGGCTCACTACTAGGAAAATCATAGGTCCATAGTCCCACAATCGATTGGGTTTAATCCTTATTCTAATAATATTTGGAATATTATGTCAATGATAATCAATAAAAATTTTATTATATATTAGGGTTTGATTAATACCAACTCACCTTCATTGTTCTAAGGAAAATCACCCGTCTACCCTCTTGGTCATAGGCTAGAAACATGTAGGCAATATTGGACATGGGACAATAACTTTGATACCCATAGGCCTGAGAAAACCACCTAATGTAATATTTTTATCTCATTAGATATAAAAAATTAAAAATTTAATTTTTGGTCTTTTAAATAACAACCCACAACATAATAAGATATTCATTAATATGCCAATAGAACCTAAGATAATTCATTAATCTTTCATAGATTAACTAACCGGTTAGAATGAAATGGGCCTCATGGAACATCATGAAAACATAGTCATCAGAATCCATCAGAATAAATTAAATTTATTATATCATAAGACTATATACTATGTGATTCAAAATAATTTATAAATGAAGTTTCCTTAAATAAAAATATTTTTTATAAAAGTACAAAAAATATTCTTTAAAAAATAAGAGAAAAGACCCCTTTATTTCTATAATAATTAAAAACTAAATATAAATAAAAAAATATTAATATTTTTAATTTAAAATATTAATTAAATATATAAATTAATATATGTGATTAATAAAGTACATTATGGTAGGAAAATACATTCATTCCACATATATTTAAGAATTAAATTCATTTCAAACTACAGAAAAAAGCTAAAAGTTAGTCGAATAGAATATTTTTGAAAAGGTAATTTAAAAATAAATTCAAATATAGTTAATGATGAATTTAGAAATTCAATGGATTAAAAAAACATTGTTGAAACATTTTAAATAACCTTCATATTCTTGAAAAATATTCCCTACAAAAAATGATAAATAATGTATGTTTATATTAATTTGTTTTTGATATTTGATTACCAAATATATGGAATGTTGATATAATACAGAAAGATAGGAATATATAAAATTGAATAGAATATATGGGCATTATAATAGGGAAGAAATATTTTTTCTACAAAAGATATTGAAACATAAACAATCCGAATAAAAAGTTTGATTGTAACATAAATCATAACAATAGGTATGGATATGATTCGTACAATGACTAACCTCTAGTGTGACATATTTAAACACATTATAAATCAATAAACAAAATATATTCACTCTTATATTTATATATATAATTACCTTATAACTTCTAATTACCACTTTATTATCAATCATTCATTATAATCTATTATCGGGTGTCAAAGGTTCTGTTTTCTAGGCTTGTTTTGGTTTGGTCACTATACTACAGACACCATGATCAATGTTTTATATCCTTGAAAATATAAATATTCTAATAATTATATTATTTAATAATTATATGATATTTTTTAATAATACAATAAATGTGGTCATTGTCACACATGTTTTTAGTTTATTTATTTTATTTCTCTTGGCGTCGAGTGAATTTGTGTAAGTGCGTGTGAGTCCCGGTATTTTTATGCACCATGTGTTTAGTGAAAGACGCGCAGTCTGTTTGGGTATGCGCAATCCATTTAGGTACGCATAGTCCGCTTGGATATTATCGGTCATTCGAGTACCCATTCCTTCACTCCTGGAATGAGTCGAGCCACCGCTGAGTCCGCGCGTCATCACTCGAACCGTGCGGGGTGACCGCACGATCATACAATTTTTTAATGTTAATTAAATTAGTTGGGTACACTGATTATATATATATATATATGTTTATATATATATTTATGTATATATGTGTATATATATATAGATGTATGTATATATATTTCCATGAGGATGTTTTCTTTTATTATTAATGTTTTGATTATATTTATTACTATTATTATTATTGTTAACCTCATTTTATTAACTATCTTATTCTATTTTATTTTAAATGATTTATTTATTTTATTTTCATTTATTTATTTTATTGTATTTCATTTCACTTTATCCCTTTTTAATGTTTTTTTCTTTCACTCTCAAACCCTATCCCCCCACTTTTCTCTCTACTTTTATTTATTTATTTTTCTTTCTCTGTTTACTTCTTCCCCAAGGATTCCCCTATCCATCCTTCTCCCTTCTCCCACCACACCCTTTTATTCTCCTCCTTTATTTCTCCCCTTCCTCCTTATCTCATTCCTCCCACCGATCTTCTTTCTCCCCTCTCATCACGTGTTCTTCCTTCCCCCTGCACCACAGGCCGTCGCCCCTGCACCCCAGGCCGCCTACCCTTCACCCCAGACCACAGAACCACCCTCCAACCAGCCTTCTCCGGCCGCGCCACCTCTAGCATCGCCATCCGCTCCCGACCTTGCCGGCCTCCCCTCCAACTGGTGCCTCCGCTGGACTCCTGCTGTCCACCGCCGTCCAGTCAGCCCTAGCCTCCTCTGACTCTGGCCGTGGGCCCTCCCGACACCAGCCGTGCTGTCTACCCTCAGTCCCGACCAGGCCGTTTCCGTCCTGCCATCTCCGGTAGGACTCCCCTCATCCCCCTCCGGTAAGCCTTCCCCACAAATATTTGGGTGTTGTTTCGCATTAGGATTTCATCATTTAGTTTTGATTATTTCACTTGCTTATTAAATTAATTTGGAACAATTGTGAATTGTTTTGTATGATGTGAATTTGTTTTGATTTGGTTCCATGGGTGTTTTATTTGTTAATTTTATGTTTAGGTGGTGTTAGTGTACGTATTCTTTTTAAAAACTCACTTTGGGCTATTTATCAGTGCTGTTAAATTGTGTAGTTGTGTATTTGAAATTGTTGTGGTGCAGTTGACATTTTGGTGGTGTCAAAAGCAACTTTAGTCTTAATAAGTGGGTTTGAAAAGGTTTTGGGTATGTGATGTTGTGGTTTCTCTTTGAATTTGTTCAATAAATTTTAAAGTGGTTTTGTAAATAATGTCGATGGAGTGAGTGGTGTTTTGAAAAATTTTCAAGGTGGTTCTTTTGTTTTGTTTTCTCATTTGGGTTATTTTAAGGCTTTGTTTGTGTAATTTTAGTTATTGTGTGTTTGTTGCAGCGCGTTTGCGAGATAACCTCGCGACACTGTGGTTGTCGACGTGTGCGTGTTTAGGCGTTTGTGCGAGGCACGACACACCTTTGTGTTTGGACAGCGAGCCGAGGTAGGTCCCCCACTGCACTCACCTTAATTTTTAAATGATTAATTGGTGTGAAAAGAGCCTTTTATTTTATACCAAACACTTGAAACATTTTCTTGAAGAGCGGACACCCAGTATTGAATGAATGCCCATTTTTCCTTTAAAATTAATTTACAGAATTTCAAATGTCCTTCTAGTTTTAATGATAAATGATTTGTTCAGAGCATGTGTTTTTGGTTTTCTTGGGAAATGATGTTTTTCTTTAAAATTGTTGAAGGCCTGATTGGAACATTAATAGAAAAAAATTGTCTTGGAAAACCCATTAAGGGGTGATCTTTGGTGTGCGTTGATTGCGTGAGCTTTATGTTATGTTTGTGCATCGTGACTGATTGATTTACATTGTGGGGGAACCCCTTTTTATTGCTTGTGATGACATTGGAACCTGGAATAGTGAGTGAATCTTCTAAGAATGATTTCTGCAGAAGTTTAGAATACACAATGGCTAGTGGCCCCATAGCAGGGGAATACTGAGTTGTTGCTACTATGGGGATTGGGCCCTTCTGTTAGGCCTTAAAGGGCTATACAGGGTAGTATTATAGGAGTTATAACGTCAACGAGTTAGGGAATGCCTTTAGGATGAGTTAGATGTATAGTATGTTCTCGATTCTTCACGATCTCCTAGGTTCGACCCATGTTTCTTTTTGTGTTTATTTGTATTGGGTGGACGATTGAGAGGTCTAGTTTAGTATCTGGCCCTTATGTGCCACTTTTTTCATTTCCCTTAATCTGTGTTGCGTGTTGTTTGTTTTCCCATTTTACTAACAAGTAAAATTTGGGTTTCTAAATGGTTCTCAAAAGTGATTTTGAAAATGAAATTAACATGTTTCCCCCAATCATTAAACTTGTTTTTAAATTAAAAATTGAAATGGACTGCTACTTGTTTTAGAAATGAAAGTGGGTGTGTGGAAAACCATATTTTATATATTTTAGCTCAAAGCTAGAATTGATAAATTCTTTATTTAATGGTATGTTCATTGGTAATAGAATTAGTCGGGCCAACCTACTGAGTTTTAATACACACGCATATACTGTTATCCTGTTTTTAGTTTTGCTGCAGGTTGGTTCGACCTTGCTCGCCACGGGCGACAGTTGGTTATGGATTGGTGAGCGACTCTCAGGGTCACGAGGAGTTTTAGATCATGGACAGGTTAGTGGACTATTTTGTTTTATTATCATTTATTTATTTTATTCTTCTTAGTAAATTTTTTTTGTGAGAAATCATTCCCGTCTGTACTCTGTAATGCCTTGGGGATTCTCACAAGCCCGGGAGGATCGGTAACGCCTCTCGTTCCATGTCGCGGATCGGCTCGGATGACCGGTTCGGGTCTACCCGGGTTGGTTCATGATAAAATGGTATCAAAGGATGTTTTTTCTTAATAATACCTTGCTTCTTAGAGTTCCCATTTTTATTTGAGGTTGTCATGATAGAAGGAGTAGAATTGTTGGGACTCGCGGTATAGGGAAGAGAAGGACGTCATGAACCCTTGCTCATTCAGAACCTTGGGTTTCCACGGGATGCTTGGGCATGTTGGTTTCCTTTGATTGTTGTGAACCATATTATGTTTGGAAATGAAAAGGGAGTTGGGAATGTGGCTCTGTGAGCTCACAGGGCCTGGAAAGCCATGTGTTGTCCAAGGCATTACCCTAGAATGCTATCAGTGACAATGGTGTGACAAACGTATGGCCTCCAACCATATGGTCGAGTCACCCATCTTCACTAGTTTTCCCCTAGTAAATCATTTTTGGTTTTGTTCTTTTTGAAAGTCATTAATAAATGTTGAATTTAAAAAAGAATTGATTATGTTTTGATCAGGTTTTTTGTTTTTTTTCCATAGTGTTCGCCCACGAAAATTCGATGGATGCCCAAGGTGCTGCTTCAGGTGGTGCATCCTCGAAAAAACCTCCAGTTGATCATCCCAAGGAATACATCCTCGAGTTTCGAAAGTTGAACCCTCCCCTCTTTTATGGGAAAACGATTCCTCTTGAGGCAGATGAGTGGTTATGGAAGATTAATGGGATCTTTTGTTCTCTCCTTCTGCCTGAATCCCTGAAGGTGATGTTGGCTACATTTATGCTTGAAGGACCAACTTGGAAGTGGTGGAAGTATGTGTCTCGAAGTAAGCCTCAAGAAGATCTCACATGGGAGTTCTTCAAGTCTTCCTTTATCCAATGACACTACTCTGAGTTGACAAAGTTGAGGAAAAGGATGAAATTTTGTTTTCATCATGAGTGTGTTGAATCGGTACTGGAATTCTACCGAAATTTTATAGACCTAGTTCCATAAAACCTATGGTATTTTTCAAATTATCTTGGGAAGGCGTGACAATTTGAGTCTACACTACGAACTAAACTACTATTAAAAGTGGAAGAGCTGAACCTAACCACTTTCTTTTATGTTGTGGAGCAAGCCTTCCTGGATGAAGCTGAGTTAGCAGGAGGACATGATGTTACGAATCTTTCCCCAAACATGGGAGATAGAGCAGGGGATGATGATAAGAAGAATACAAAACGGCCTGATTCTCGTAGCTCTAATAGTGGAATCAAGAGGCCCTTAGACCTTCAATAAACTTCTTCGCAGCATAATGTCGTGATCTTTCACCAATGTGGTAAGCAGGGTCACAAGAAGCCGGGGTGCTCGAGTACACCGAAACCTTTCCATACATGTGGATGTTCGGGCCACTTGAAGAGTTTTTGCCATGGTGTTTCCAAGAAGTGTGCTAAAGCCAAACCTCGCTCGTCGAAGGCCGCCTCAGCCTGTCATCCGGAGTAGAGAGATGTTTGTGGATTAGTTTGATGTTTTCTTTTTGTGGTATTATTCGGATGTAATAGTCAAGTCTGGTGATGTTTGGTTGTTTCCTTTTCTTTAAGATGTAGGAATGATTGTGGATGAACCCTTTCTTTTTAAACCCTTTTTCCAATGAATGTGTGATTGTTAAAATTCTGATTCATGTGTCACTCTTCGGGGGTTTCATAAACTCGATTGCGAAGCCGGAAGATGCTTCATTCGTCAGAGCTCCAGCCATAGGCCTCAGAGTGAAGCTGGCATGTAGTCGGGGGGGGGGGGAACTCAAGCAAAAAGGTGATGTTCTGGGACATGGAGTTGTTCTCAGTAAGAGTGTGGTGATGGTTTAAGCCTTCTGCATGGGTGCCTTGTTTATGGTTGTCTTTGTTAGTGGAAAGTGGCATGAGACCTTGTTTATGCCCCATGCCTTGTTTGTGTGTAAGAACTTCTTGGTCATACCTTTGTTCTCGTTTATTAAGAGATTCTCGATTTATGCTTTCTAGGTTGGGGTAGTGTGTTCGACAGACCCCCCTCCCACCCGTGGGCAGTGATGGCAAGTGATGAGGTTGGGAGGTCCTCCTATTATTCTCTCCTTGGAAGTTCCTTATGGTGGGGATTCCGTTCGGGCCACCCCTTGTTGGAAACTCTTGTGATCATGATTTTTGTTTCAAGTGAATGTGTACCGGTCCTATTCCGAGAACTGGATTGACCTTTATGGTGGGGAGACCCATCATGGATCTCATCGAATTCAGTTTGGCTTGTTTCCTATGGTGGGGGGTCTGTTCGGACCTCTCGTGTCAATACCCATGTTTCTTCCTGGGTTTTGGTTGGGTGGTGGTTGATATCATGTAAAACAACCTAATTCTATATTCTCCTTTTGAGTAAGGAGTTGGGGTGTGAGAATCCCAATGTAATATTGGAGTAAGGTTTTATGAGGTACACGTTGGGTGTGGTCTTAACATGTTTGTTGGTTTCAAAAGGGTCATTGTGTTTTAAGGTTGAATTGAGGATGGAGGAATTGGTTGAGTCCCATTTAACGGTGTTTTATCTATGTGCATGTTAGGACTGAATTTAGTGTTGTGAATGTTCTGTGTCTTTTGATGCGATCAACTGGAGGTAGTCACACCTTGAGGGTAGTTGACACGTAGTGGGTAATTCGTTCCTATTGCATGAGTTCTTTTGGTTTTGACCCAATTTTGGCTTTCCAGGGACGGAAAGCTTTATAGTGGGGAGAATTGTCACACCTATTTTTATTTTATTTATTTTATTTCTCTTGGAATCAGGTGAATTTGCATAAGTGCGGGTGAGTCCCGGATTCAATTTTTTATGCACCACGTGTTTAGTGGTAGAGGCATAGTTTGTTTGGGTATGCACAATCCGTTTAGGTACGCACAGTCCGCTTGGATATGCGCGGTTCGTTCGAGTACCCATGCGTTCACTCCTAGAATGACCCGAGCCACTGCTGAGTTCGCGCGTCATCGCTCGAACCGTGCGGGGCGACCGCATGCTCATACAATTTTTTAATGTTAATTAAATTAGTTGGCTATGCTGATTATATATATATATATATATATATATATATGTTTATATATATATGTATATATGCATGTATATATATAGATGTATGTATATATATTTAAATGAGGATTTTTTCTTTTATTATTAATGTTTTGATTATATTTATTACTATTATTATTATTATTGTTAAACTCATTTTATTAACTATCTTATTCTATTTTATTTTATTTTATTTATTTATTTTATTGTTATTTTATTTCTTTTATTGTATTTCATTTCACCTTATACCTTTTAATAAAAAAATTTCTATCACTCTCAACCCCTAGGGCCCCCCTCTTTTCACTCTTACTTTTATATTTATTTTTCATTCTCCCTTTACTTCCTCCCCAAGGTTTCCCCTATCCCTCATTTTCCCTTCTCCCACCACAACCATTTTTCTAATCCCTTCTTTCTTTCACCCCTTCCTCCTTCTCTCATTCCTCCCGCCGCTCTGCTTCCTCCCCTCTCCTCATGCGTGCTTCCTTCTCCCTACACCCCAGGCGCCACCCATGCACCTCAAGCCGCCGCCGTCACCCCTACACCCCAGGCTACCGCCCCTGCACCCCATGCCACCGCACCACCCTCCGAGAAGCCTTCTCGGCCACGCCTCCTCCAGCATCTCCCTCCCTTCCCTACCTCATCGGCCTCCCCTATAACCGGCAACTCAGCTGGCCTCCCGCCGTCCACCGCCATTCAGTCGGCCCCGGCCTCCTCCGACCCTGGCTGCATGCCCTCCCTGCACTAGCCGAGTCGGCCACACCCTTTCCCAACCAGCCCGTTTTTGTCATGCCGTCTCCGGTCGGATTCCCCTTTTCCCCCTCTGGCAAGCTTTCCCCAAAAACATTTCGGTGTTGTTGCTCTTTAGGGTTGCGTTCTTGAGTTTTGATGATTTCACTTGCTTATTAAATTAATTTGGAAAAATTGTGAATTGTTTTTCATGATGAGAATTTGTTTTGATTTGGATCAATGGGCGTTTGATTTGTTAATGTTATGTTTAGGTGGTGTTAGTGTACGCATTCTTTTTGAAAACACACTTTGGGATGTTTATCAGTGCCTATAAATTGTGCAGTTATGTATTTGAAAGTGTTGTGGTACAGTTTCTATTTTGGTGGTGTCAAAAGCGTGTTTAGTCTTAAATAATGGGTTTGAAAAGGTTTTGGGTATGTGAAGTTGTGGTTTCTCATTGAATTTGTTCAATAAATTTTAAATTGTTTTTGTAAATAATTTCGATGGTGCGAGTGGTGTTTCAAAAGTGTGTATAGGTGGTTCTTTGGCGGTTTTTTCTCATTGGGGTTGTTTTAAGTCTTTGTTTGTGTAAATTTAGTTATTGTGTGTTTGTCATAGCGCGTTTGCGAGATAACCTCGTGATATTGTGGTCGTCGACGTGCGCGTGTTTCAGCGTTTGTGCACTGAAGAACACACCTTTGTGTTTGGACAACAAGCAGAGGTAGGTCCCCCACAACAATCACCTTTATATTTAGAATTTATTAATTTCTTGATGTTTTATTAATTTTAATGAATGAAAAATAATATAAGATAATTAATTTTTAATTGATTATTTCGTATGGAATGAGCTGTTTATTTTATTGCAAGCACTTGAAACATTTTCTTGACAAGTGGACACCCAATATAAAAAGAATTCCCATTTGGCCTTTAAACATAATTTACATAATTTCAAATGTACTTCTTGTTTTAAAGATAAATTATTTGTTCAGAACAAGTGTTTTGGGTTTTCTCGAGAAATGAGGTTTTTCTTTAAAATTGGTGAATGCCTGTTTTTCACTTTAATGAAATTAATTGTCTTGAAAAAACCCATTCAGGGGTGATCTTTGATGTGTGTTGATTGAATGAGCATTATGTGATGTTTGTGCATCGTGACTGATTGATTTACATTGTGGACTCACCCCTTTTTATTGCTTGTGTTGACATGGGAACCTGGCATAGTGTGTGAATGTTCTGAGAACGATTACTGCACTAGTTTAGAATATGCACTGGCTAGTGGCCCCATAGTTGGGGAATACTGAGTTATTGCTGCTATGAGGATTAGGCCCCTCGGTTAGCCCATGCAGGGCTATACCGGGTAGTAGTATAGGCGTTATGACGTCATCGAGTCAGGGAATGCCTTTACGATGAGTCATGTGTATAGTTTGTTATAGATTGTTCACAATCTCCTAGGTTCGACCCATGTTTCTTTTAGTGTTTATTTGTATGTTGCGGATGACTGAGAGGTCTAGTTTGGTATCTGGCCCTTGTGTGCCACTTTTTCCATTGCCCTTAGTGTTTGTTGTGTGTTGTGTGTTTTCCCATTTTACTAACAACTAAAATTTCGGTTTCTAAATTGTCCGCAAAAGCGATTTTGAAAATTCAATGCACATATTTCTTCCAAAAATTAATCTTTTTTTAAATTAAAAATGGAAATGGATTGTTAGTTGTTTTAGAAATGAATGTGGGTGTTTGGAAACCCATATTTCATACAATTTATTTCCAACAAGGAATTGATAAAATCTTTATTTAATTGTATGTGCATTGAGAATAGAATGAGTCGGGCCTACCAACTGAGTTTTAATACTCACGACTATAGTGTTTTCTTGTTTTTGGTTTTGCTGCTGGTTGGTTCGAGCTTGCTCGTCGTGGGCGAGAGTTGGTTGTGGATTGGTGAGAGACTCTCAGGGTCCTAAGGTGTCTTGGATCATGGACAGGTTAGTGGTCTGTTTTTTTTATTATCATTTATTTATTTTATGATTCTTAGTAAAATTTTCTTTGGGTGAAATCGGTCACGTCTTTACTATGTGATGCCCTGGCACTTGTCGCCAGCCCGGGGGGATCGAGAATGCCTCTCTGCCCATGTTGTGTATCAGCTCGGATGACAGGTTTGGGTCGACCCAAGTTGGTTCGTGACAGAATGGTATCAGAGGAGGTTTGTTCCTATGCAGAACTTGCTTATCCGAGTGCACATTGTTATTTTAGGTTGCAATGATAGAAGGAGTTGAATTTTTGGGAATCAACGTATAGGGAAGTGAAGGATTTCATGAACCCTTGCTCGTTCCGAACCTTGGGATGCCAGGGATGCCCAAGCATGTTGGTATCTTTTGATTGTTGTGAACCGTTTTATATTGGGAAATGAAAAGGGAGTTGGGAATGTAGCTCTGTGAGCATGCAGGGCATGGAAAGCCATGTGGAGTCGAAGACTTTACCCTAGAATTCTCTCAATGATGGTGGTGTGATTGACGTATGGCAACCAACCATATGGTCGACTCACCCATCTTCACTAGTTTCCCTCTAGTAAATCATTTCTGTTTTCCATATTTGTGAAAGTCATTATGAAATGTTGAATTTAAAATAGTATTGATTATGTTTTGATCAGGATCATTGTTTCTTTGTTCTGTAGTGTTCATCCACGAAAATTTGATGGATGGTCAAGGTGCAGCTTTAGTTGGTGCATCCTCCGAAAATCCTCCAGTTGATCAGCCCAAGGACTTCGTCCTCGAGTTTGAAAGTTGAACCCTCCACTATTTTATGGGAAAACATATCCTCTTGAGGTATAGGAGTGGATGTGGATGATTGAAGGGAACATTTTTTCTCTCCTTCTGACTAAATCCCTGAAGGTGAAGTTGGCTACCTTTATGCTTGAAGGACCAACCTGGAAGTGGTGGAAGCCTATGTCTCAAAGAAAGCCTCAAGAAGATCTCACATGGGAGTTCTTCAAGTCATCCTTTATCCAAAGACACTTCTATGAGTTGACGAAGCTGAGGAAGAGGATAAAACTGTGTAGTCTTTAGCAGGGTGCTGAATCAGTACTGGAATTATACCAACATTTCATATACCTAGTTCCATACGACCTATGATTTATTGCAAATTATCCCGGGAAGGCTCCACAATTTAATTCTGCACTCCATCCTAAACTACGAATGAAAGTGGAAGAGCTCAACCTAACCACTTTCTCGGATGTTGTGGAGCAAGCATTCATGGCTGAATCTGAGTTAGCAGGAGTACATGAGGTTACAAATCATTCCCTGACCTTGGGAGATAGTGTAGGAGATGACGATAGGAAGAATAAGAAACAACCTGATTCTGGTGGCTCTAATCGAGGAATCAAGAGGCCCTTAGACCTTCAATCAACTTCTTCACAGCGTAATGTTGTGATCTGTCACCAATGTGGTAAGCATGGTCACAAGAAGCCGGTGTGCCCGAGTACTCCGAAACCTCGCCAAACAAGTGGATGTTTGGGCCACTTGAATCTTTTTTACCGTGGTGTTTCTAAGAAGCGTGCTAAAGCCAAACCTGGCTCGTCGAAAGCCACCTCAGCCCATCAGCAGGAGTAGAGCGATGTATGTGGATCAATTTGTTGTTTTTTGTGGTGTTATTTGGATGTAATAGACGAGTTTGGTGATGTTTTTTCGTGTCCTTTTCTTTTAGATGTAGTAATGATTGTGGCTGAACACTTTCTTTTTAAACCCTTGTTCTAATGGATGTGTGATTGTTAAAATTATGATTCATGTTTCATGCTTTGATGGTTTCATAAACCCGACTGTGAAGCCAAATGATGCTTCATTCATCAGAGCTCCAGCCACATGCCTCAGAGTGAAGATGGCGCGTAGTCGGGGGGAACATCACCAAAAAGGTGACGTTCTGGGACTTGAAGTTGTTCTAAGTAAGAGCGTGTTGATGGTTATGCCTTCTAAATGGGTGCCATGTTTATGGATATCTTACTTAGTGGAAAGTAGCATGAGACCATGTTTACGAATCTTGCCTAGTTTGTGTGTAACAACTTCATGTGCATACCATTGTTATCGTATATTAAGATCTTCTCTATTTATGCTTTCTGGGTGGGGGTTGTGTGTTGGAAAGAATCCCCTTCCCACCCGAGGGGAGTGATGGCTGGTGATGAGGCTGGGAGGTCCTCCTATTCTTCTATCCTTGACAGTTCCTTATGGTGGGGAGTCTGTTTGGGCCTTCCCTTGTTGGAATCTCTTATAATCATGAATCTTATTTCAAGGGAAGGCATACCAGTCCTATTCTGAGAACTGGCTTGGCTATTATGTTGGGGAGACCTATAACGGGTCTCATTGAATTTAGTTTGTCTTGATTCCTATGGTGGGGAGTCTGTTCGGACCTCCTGTGTCAATACCCCAGTTTCATCCTGGGTTTTGGTTGGGTGGTGGTTGATCTCATGCGAAACAACCTAACTCTATATTCTTCTTTTTTTGAAGAGTTGGGATGTGAGAACCCCAATGTAATATTGGAGTATGTTTTTAAGAGGTGCGCATTGGGCGTGCTCTTAACTTGTTTGTCGGTTTCAAAAGGGTCATTGTGTTTTAAGGTTTAAATGTGGATGGAGGAATTGGTTGTGTCCCATTAAACGGTGTTTTAGCTATGTGCATGTTGGGACTGAATTTAGTGTTGTGAATGTTCTGTGTCTTCTGAAGCGATAAAATGAAGGTAGTCACACCTTGAGGGAGGGTGACACTTAGCAGGTAATTCGTTCCTATTGCTTGACTTCTTTTGGTTTTGACCCTATTTTGGCTTTCTGGGGAGAGAAAGCTTTATGATGGGGGGAATTGTCATACTTGTTTTTATTTTATTTATTTTATTTCTCATGGAATTGGGTGAATTTGACTAAGTGCGGGTGAGTCCCGATTTATTATTTTTTTATGCACCATTTTGTTAGTGATAGACACACTGTCTGTTTGGGTACGCGCAATCCGTTTAGGTACACACAGTCCGCTGGGATATTCGTGGTTTGTTCGATTACCCATGAGTTCACTCCTGGAATGAGCCGAGCCAACGTTGAGTTTGTGCGTCATATCTCGAACCGTGCAGGGCGACCACACAGTCATACAATTTTTTAAGGTTAATTTAATTAGTTGGCTACACTGATTATATATATATATATATATGTTTATATATATATATATATCTATATATATGTGTCTGTGTATATATATATAGTTGTACCTATATATATTTCAATGAGGTTGTTTTCTTTGATTAATAATGATTGATTATATTTATTATAATTATTATTACTGTTAAACTCCTTTTATTAACTATCTTATTTTATTTTTTTTTCTTTTATTTTTTTTCTTTTCTTTTATTTCATTTATTGTATTTCATTTCACTTTATCCCTTTATAATTTTTTTTTCATTCACTCTCAAACCCTAGAACCCCCCCTCTTTTCTCTCTTCTTCGTTTTATTTATTTTTCTTTGTCCCTTTACTTCCTCCCAAAGGTTTCCCCTATCCCTCCTTTTCCCATCTCCCACTGAACCCTTTTCTTCTCCTCCCTTATTTATTTCTCCCCTTCCTCCTTATCTCTTTCCTCCCGCCGCTCTTATTTACCCCCTCTCCTCGTGTGCTCTTCCTTCCCCCTGCACCCCAGGTCGTCGCCCCTGCACCCCAGGCCGCCACCCCTGCACCCCAGGTCACCTCAGCACCCTCCGACCAGCCTTCTCCAGTCGTGCCTCCTCTAGCATCGCCCTCCCCCCCGGACCTCGCCGGCCTCCCCTCAAATCGGTGCCTCTGCTGACCTCGTGTTGTCCACCGCCATCCAGCCGGCCCTGGACTCCTCCGACCCTGGCCACAGGCCCTCCCTGCAGCGGTTGGGCCAACCCCCCTATCCCGACCAGCCTGTTTCCGTCTTTCCATCTCCGGCCGGACTCCCCTCTTCTCCTTCCGGCAAGCTTTCCCCCATGATTTTTGGGTGTTGTTGCACTTTTGGGTTGCGCTCATGAGATTGGATGATTTCACTTGATTATTAAATTAATTTGAAAGAATTGTGAATTGTTTTGAATTATCATAATTTGTTTTGATTTTGTTCAATAGGCATTTGATTTGTTAATATTATGTTTAGGTGGTGTTTGTGTATGTATTCTTTTAGAAAACTCACTTTGGGTTGTTTATCAGTGCCAATAAAATGTGCAGTCATGTATTTGAAAGTGTTGTGGTGCAGTTGACATTATGGTGGTGTCAAAAGGGTCTTTAGTCGTAAAAAGTGGTTTTGAAAAGGTTTTGGGAATATGAAGTTGTGGTTTCTCTTTGAATTTGTTTAATAAATTTTAAAGTGGGGTTTTAAATAATGTTGATGGTGCGAGTGTTGATTTGAAAATGTGTTGAGGTGGTTCTTTCACGTTGTTTGCTAGTTTGGGTTGTTTTAAGGATTTGTTTGTGTAATTTTAGTTATTGTGCGTTTGTTGCAGTGCGTTTGCAAGATAACCTTGCGATATTGTGGTCATCAACGTGTGCGTGTTTGTGCATTTGTTCGGGGAGCGACGCACCTTTGTGTTTCGTCAGCGAGCCGAGGTAGGTCCCCCACTCCACTCACATTTAAATTTAGAATTTATTAATTTTTTAATTTTTTATTAATTTTAATGAATGAGAAATTATATAAGGTAATTAATTCTTAAATGATTATTTGGTGTGAAAAGAGAAATTTATTTTATACCAAACAGTTGAAACATTTTCTTGATTAGCGTACATCTAGTATTGAAAGAATGTCCATTTGTCCTATAAACATATTTCACAAAATTTCAAGTGTACTTCTAGTTTTATAGATATATGATTTGTTCAGAACACATGTTTTGGGTTTTCTCGAGAAATGAGGTTTTGATTTAAAATTGGTGAAGGCCCATTTGGCCCTTTAATAAAATTAATTGTCTTGGAAAAACCCATTTAGGGGTGATCTTTGGTGTACATTGATTGCGTAAGCTTTATGTGATGTTTGTGCATCGTGACTAATTGATTTACATTGTGGATGCACCCCTTTTTGTTGCTTGTGTTGACATTGGAACCTGGCGTAGTGAGTGAATCTTCTGATAACGATTGTTGCACTAGTTTAAAATATGCACTGGCTAGTGGCCACAGAGCAGGGGAATACTATGTTATTGCTGCTGCGGGGATTGGGCCCCTCGGTTGGCCATGCAGGGCTATACCGGGTAGTAGTATGGGGGTTATGACGTCATATAGTTTGGGAATGCCTTCCGGATGAGTCAGATTCATAGTATGTTCTGGATTGTTCATGATCTCCTAGGATCGACCCATATTTCATTTAGTTTTTATTTGTATGTGGTGGATGATTAAGAGGTCTTCTTCAGTAGTTGGCCCTTGTATGCCACCTTTTCCATTTCGCTTAGTGTGTGTTTCATGTTGTGTGTTTTCCCCTTTTAGTAACACCTAAAATTTGGGTTTCTAAATGGTTCGCACAAGCGATTTTGAAAATGAAATGCACATGTTTCTTCCAAACATTAAACTTGTTTTTAAATTAAAAAGGCCAGTGCCCTGTTACTTGTTCTAGAAATAAAAGTTGGTGTGGGGAAACCCACATTTTATATAATTCAGATAAAACCTGTAATTGATAAATTCTTTATTTAAGGGTATGTGTGTTGGGAATAGAATTTTTCGGGCCTACCTACTGAGTTTTAATACTCATGCCTATAGGGTTTTCCTGTTTTTAGTTTTTATGCAGGTTGGTTCGAGCTTGCTCATGATGGGAGAGAGTTGGTTTTTTATTGGTGAGTGACTCTAGGGGTCGCGAGGAGTTTCAGATCATGGACAGGTTAGTGGTATGTTTTGTTTTAATATCATTTATTTATTTTATGCTTCTTAAGAAATTTTTCTTTGGGAAAAATCGTCCTCGTCTGTACTATGCGGTGCCCTGGAGCTTGTCGCTAGCCCAGGAGGATCAGGAACTCCTCTCGGGCCATGTCGCTGATCGGCTCGGATGACTGGTTCGGGTCGACCCGGGATGGTATGTGACAGTCATGATATATTAATTACATAACTTTTCATTAAAGGTAGTTCATATATATGAACAAGTGATGTTTCAATTCATTAAGGGATTGCATTAAATAAAGGATAAAAATAAATTATATTTTTTAGATTAAAAATATAATATAAAAATAATATATATTACATTAATTTATCCCTATATCCTTTAATGAGATATGGTAATGAGTAATGAATAATCTTTCATTATGGAGGATGTAATATTCATGTATTCATGAATGTAGTTTAATTTTTTCCATTAGATAGTTTAAAGATATAAATGGTATTATTATTAGAATACATTATTTTATTATATTATCTATAAAAATTTAAATATATTAATTTTTTTAAATAATATTTGGAATATAATTTTGATGAAATAATGAAAATAACATGACTAAGAATTTATACATATTCATTGTATAATCATATTTGGAAAACACATAAAGTTGAATTTAATGATATTTTTACAGAATAATAAAACATATAATACATGTTTATGAGATTTTGTATGGTATTGGTTTTTATCTTGGTCGTTTTATATGGCTCTAGTGGTGTGGAATTGTGAGGAGAAGAGGTTCCCTTAAATATATGTGAGGAATTGCACACTTGTTAATATTTAGAACCTTAAAATATAAAATATATATTTTACATGAAATGTGGATCCAATTTAGTAAAATATAAAATATAAGATAATTTATGGTCAACATATAATCAATTAATCAGATTTACAAAATATTTTGTTATATATGAAACCTTATCTCATTGTTTAAACCCTTATTTCATCATTTTTTCCCATATTGTGGAGAAATTATTTCTACACCGAAAACTATTCATTTTAGAAAAAACAAGTTAATTACATTAAATAATATTTACTATAATTATTAATAATAAGAATCTGATTTGAATATATAAATAGATTTTATTATGAAAATAAATCTAATATTAACCCACAAAATATATAAAATCCATTTTATAAAAAATGTATCTTTAAGAATAAAATTGATTTCACTCTCATTCCAATACTAGTGTAAACCAATATATTAATGTTTATTTTTTTCAATGAATATATGATGTATAAATTTCATTAAATTCATTCCTAAAATTTATTAACTTAATTTATTAAGATTCTAATACAAAACACATATAAAAATACAGTTTAATGAAAACATGGCCTTTTACACTCAAATTAATTTATATTAATTTCAAACAATACAATAATATGTGTATCGATGAATATTTGTTGTTATATATTTTAAATATTTTTTTATATGTATAATACTTTAAATAATGAAAATTAACTTCAAAATAAATCAATAATAATTTAAAAATATATTTATAATCAAGAGATTTTTATTTAACCGAATGTAATTATTGTAGTACATCTGATAATTACATGATTGACTTTACAAATTATGTTTCATTAAAAAATATTATAATATATTTCTGTTTTAATTTTATTAAATTTTTACTTACTTATGTTGCCTATTGTGTGCATTATAATCTATCAAACACATCAAGCATTACAAATAGAAATATATGCTAATATCTCAAGGTGATACATTTTTAAATTGAAATTATTTGTCAATTATATATTTATTATTATCTAAAAAACATTAATGTATAGTATTATTTTTATAAATCCCATTATATTTATATGATAAAGATATAACCATAATTTTTTCTACAGAAAACTAATATAGTAGATTATATAATTGGTTCACACACATCTATCCTCTGGAGGTTTTACCCATTTATTTGAAACCCTGTGTTGTATTTTGAGAACTAATATTAGGATGTTTAGTATGGAAGCACCATAATAATTTTAAATTTATATTCTGGGATTTTATTAACCGGAAAAAACATAATTTTGAATAATTAAACATTCTATTAATCTGTTAAAACATCAGCTAATGTACATAAAAAATTTATTATAATGTTTGGATTATTGAAATTAATTGTGGAGAATAGAAAAAATTGATGTAGTTAGAGATTTTTTAAAGTAATCCACTCAGTGGGGATAATTTTAACTTAAAATTTGTTTTTTTAACATAACATATATGGACCATATCATGATAATATATACAATTTAATCCCAGATTTCGGTATGATTGAATTAATATTCAATATTATATTCCTCACTTATAAAACTATGTTAAATTTTTTTATTTAATATTAATAACGAAACAATAAATTTTCCATCATATTTAATTTAATTTGATAAATATAAATACTCACAAGTATGAAAATTTCAGTTGTTTTTAAGTATATATTTTAGGTGGAGGTGGTTTTGGGATCCCATGATAATGATGTGTAAAACGGGAAAAACTACTTTAGTGCCTTAGAAAAATAGTTAACTAAAATTTACATTTAAAAAAATATTTTCAGCTAATTGGGAATAATATTTTTCTATGGGCCACTAATAATGTGTGTTGTAACTCTTTTTAATAATATTATTATTATTTATTTAATCTATAATTCCAAATCATGTGATCTATCTAGAAAACCAAAAATTCTTGAAGTGTAGAGGAAAAATCAGTATTTCTAGAATATTTCCCCTTTATAGAACCAATGAATAACTGACATTGCATAAAAATAATAATGAGTCTATTAAATAATTTATTAGTATTTTCAATGTTAATAGAAAATTTTTTACATTTAAAAATCCCATCAAAAACAATTTTTTTTTTTGAAATTTGTATACTGAGAGAACAACCTCCATTGGCTATAATATAGATACCATAACATTACATAGATAAATATTAAATATTATTAGATAAATATTCATTAAATATTATTAAATTCAATAAATTAACTATAATTTATTTTTGTCTTTGCAAACATGAATATATATAAAACTTTTCCATAAATGATATATATCATATCCCATTAAGATCTTCACAATAGACATAATTATTAAAAAAATTATACATAAAACATGTATTTATATTCTAGGAGAATTGAAATATAACAACAGTGAGATTAGATTCTCAGTAAGGTCAAAAATTCCGCTAATAGAAAATATTCATTTTTAAACATAACTTGAGAATAATTGTATGTGATCATGAGCCTAAAATTTTAGAATCATACCAAACAACATATGGTTCGTGATCATGTCTAGAAGAATAATACTAGTAATTTTGTATGACATGAGTCATAAAGAATAAAATAACATGATATAAGTGAGAATAACTTTAAATTAATTTCATTTCATAAACGAGTGGAATAAGGTGACACATAATCACAATCCTAGAAATATAATCTTTAGGCTATCCACCTAGAATTTCATGACGTTTTATATAGATAAACCACATTAGAAATTACAATTTAAAGTGTTTTTGAACATGAATTCACATTGAATTATGTTTTTAATATAGATTTTTGGTCAATTATGTCATTTTTCTTACATAACATCCTACATTCATACAATGTGGATACTTTTAATGTAACATCCATTTCATAAAATATAAGACTTTTTGAAATAAAACATGGATAATTTTTCAAGAAAACTATTAATAGAATTAAAAATGACTTCCTTATTTATCATAACCATCCTTATAATATGTGAAAAACATTTTAAAAGAGGGAATGAGGATTAAAATATCAGTAAGGAACCTAATGAATGAAAATATTTAGTCTAATGAAAACATGAGAACACATTAAAACCTATTCATTATAATCAAATTAGAATGTATTTAAAATTACTATTGCTGAATTTTGGAATCATTACCATACAAATATTACATTAAACCTTACAAATGCAATAAAATTATTGAAAACATCAATATTTATTGTACCCAAAAAATTGGAGAGATAAAATGGGTCCCACACATCATATCAAGAGCTATAATGGGACTCCAACCATCAAATCTATAGTTATAATAAGGCACAACTCATAATATTCTAGGATATAATGGTATCAAAACATTATAAAAAATTACAATAAATATTTTATTAATAAATCTGTTGAAACCGTTTTTTTTAAATGATGGAAAAACATTCATATATAAAAATATTATTTTATTATAAAAATGACTAAAATTGAAAAATCACAAACATAATAATGAAATAATTTTATTCAAATATAACTATAAAAAATTATTAATTAAAAATTAATGTAATAATAATCATGAAATTAGTATAATATACTCATTCTGTATATGTGAAAAAAACATTTCATTTTACATTTTGATGAAGAGTTTGAAAATGACATATGAAAGAGTGGTTTTAAAAAAAGTCCCTTACCCTAACTCTGACTCGTCATATGAAATAATTATCGTCTAGAATAATAAACATAGGTTATTTATTTTTATTATTGTGAACATTTCAATGTTTATTATTCCTTTTTAGGAATTAATATCTGGTAATAATAATTACATAATTATTTATGTTAATGTTGGATATTTTTTTGATATTCGGTACTCGTGTCAATAATGACTTTTTTTACGATAGTCAATGCTTTACTAATTACATCATATACATAATAATATTAATAAAACAAAATCCAATATTATATGTCAATTATAATTTTATATCCATTCATTACAATTGGATTTGAAAATTGTTATACATTATAATCTTGGAGATCGTAAGCCCTACACACGCATTGGAATTGATTCCATTTTTAAATGGTAATTATTGAAAGAGGGTAAGTAATATTTTATATTCATAGATTTATAATAATATCATAAATATCATATTTATAATTTTAAATATACTTATATATATATATATATATATCATAAATATGATTGGGTGATGGGAAACAAATAACTCTAATTCATGGATTCTATAGTTCACACGTATGCACGAATGACATTATCAGTTTCATGTTCATGAATGTTAAAACAAATGATATTTTTTTAATATAATGATAAATATTTAATTTATATTTTATATAAAAATTAATTATATCATTAAAATAATTTATGATAGATGGTTATGGAAAATCAGTTATATCGGTTCACAAGGCGGTATTCTGCAGCACAAAAGAATGATTAATTATTTTCCCATATTACGGAAGTGGAGATAAATTTTAGTGATTATATATAAATAAAAACATATATTATTATTTAGTAAATTTATTTTTTTTTCCTCATGATGGAAAAAGTATTTTAAGGATGTGGAAGAAGAAACAAAACAAAAACACACGATAAAAAACCATATATATTCTTCATAAAATTTATATATATTAACACCTTAACACATCTAAACTAAGTTTTACAACTTTAATAAGTTCTATAGATTGTGTGGATGTATTATTTTAATGTATTTGGGTATATTGGATAAATAAATAGTTTCTCATTATGAGGAATAGAGAAGAGGTGGTTCCCTTTAATAAAAGAAGGTAGGGGTACTCTCAAATTTCTTCAAAATATTAAATTAAAATAAATTAATTTTATATTCACAATAGATCCAAAATGAATTATTTATAATATTTGGGGATAATGGATCTAATTAAATTAATAAAATTAAAATTTTATGTTTTTTAATTATTTTTGTAATCATAGTCTCTTTGTTTTAACCCTTATTTTACCTTTTGTACTCTAACCGTGATATATTGTAATTTAAATTTAGAAGTATATTATAATTACTATAAAATTAGAAAAGACCAATAAACAAGTCATTGATTCCATTTTTAGACTTATGCTAATATGTTTATTGAAATTTAGATATTTATAAATTTTTATATCATCTAATAAAATCTATTATAATTTGAAATATCATAAATGTTTATTTTGTCACTATGCATTATATTGTCTTCTAAAATAATAAAAAACATGATAAATTCTAACCAAGACTTATAAACACTGAATAAGACAAAAAATTAATCTAATATATTTGTTAATGGAATTAATAATATAAAATCATATTTATTATAATATTTTTATTATCAAATATTTGATATTTTCGTTAATCAAACAATCACAACATCGTCATTATGAAATTATTTATGTTAAATATTTCTTCACTAAAAATTCAAAATATATTTCCATGATGTATATAAAATTTTAAATTTTGAAATTCTATTTATACTTGATGATATTTTCAAAATAACTCAAATTAAAAATGTTATATTCATTAAAACCTAATTATGAAATCTTTTAGTTTTTATGAAAATAAAATACTATAAAAGGAATAATTTCATTACAGTGACTCCAAGAGGACATAAAATCCACCCGAATAATATAATGGCCAACAATAAATCATCAAAAAATATTAGGATAACTATTAGAGAAATGACATAAAATTAATAATTTTATTCTTACCTTCGATTACCCGATTAACACTTATATGTGGTAATGAAAATTACTAGTTACTATTCATATTATCGAATAATAAGTGCAACCTATTTAATAAATTAGGACCATATGGGTAAAAATATTTATGTATTTTAAAAAATTAAATTCATAGAATTTTCATAAATTAATTAAAATTAATCCCGTAATTGACTCGAAACGGTTAGTTTTTAAAGTAAAAAATTTCTAACATATGAAATATCATTAAGTACAATTTCAATGTGAAATTAATTCCAATGACACACATTGGATTTATTGATGTATATATAAACTATTAATTTTCTAAAAATAACCTCAAACATAATCATAAAATATAAAGACATTGGAACAAAATGAATTTCTAAATTAAAATATTGTATTGTTTTCACTAATAATCTATAAATGAAACTTATCTGAAAATATGAAAATTGTAACCAATGTAAATATTGATATAATAATTTAAAATTAATATTTTATTTTTTCAAATATACATTATAAAAGGATAAAAATTTAGTTTTTAAATAAGTGTGCCATTAAATTGTGATAAATTGATTTTTAGAAGAAAAAAATATCTTTTAAATAGAAAACATGGTTTATCATATATGAAACTAAACATAATGTCCATTTTTAATTTAAAATTTATATATAGGAAATTAATATTAATAAATATGAAATCAAATTATTCTATTATTACTTAGGTTGTTACATTCTTCCCCCATTTGAAAATTGTATCATCATAATTTCATTCACTTTTTAAATTAGAGGGGATTCTTCCCCTCATAGAATTTTCAAATTCTCATGTTTAATTTTAAACCATATAATTTTTTCATAAAAACTAAACCCGAACAAATCAACTAATTCAAAAAACAACTTCTCTCTCCAGTCATGATCTTGATCTATCTATTCTGCATAAGGAATATCATATTCTAACCGAATTAATTGATGTCCTATAATATAAGATTAATATTTCACATATTTCCTTTAAGTTGAAAAATCAAATATATTGTTTACTTGTGATAAAATCAGATTAAATGCCAATTTTTATGAAACAAATCCATCTTTATTCAAAATTTCATATGGTCCATTTAGCAGTGGGATAAGCATCCCTTTATTACCAAATCATATCACATTCTAACATAGAGAAATATTGAGAAACAAATTATCGCCCACCTCAAAAGAAAGATCTTTATTTCAATAATAAAAATAAATTTTCATCCAGATCTAAGTTATGTTCATGTGTTACTAAATGAAATAATATTTTTCTTCCATTTCATCTTTCAATTCTTGTCTCATTAACTTCCATTCACCTACATCATCCTCAAATTCTAGAGTTAGACACTACATTCCATGTAGCCTCATATGGTTCCATCTTTATACTATAAGGAAAAGTGTTATTATAAGAAAACCTATATAAAGAATTATGTTGATCCCAACATCAATTGTAACCCATTAAATAAGAACATATCACATCCTCCATGGTTTGAATTGACCATTTATACTATCCATCAGACTAAGGATGAAAGGAAATGATGATATTTAATTTAATTTCAAATGTTTTCTAGATGCCTCTATAGAAGATATAAATGAACCTAAAACCATATTCAGATATAATGGAGAGATGAAATCCCTGAAACATGTCAATAACATTTAGATATAACCATGAAGGTTGATATAGAGACATAGTCTCTAGAATAAAAAGAATTTTTTTAGATTTAGTCAGTCAATCAAAAATTACCAAGTTAAAATTGTTAACTATGGATTTATTTTATTATGACACTAACTTTCCCATTGATATATATTTTCATTTCCACTATGGAATTGGAAAATAGTGAAGAATCCCCTTTAGAAATCTTCAGTAATATTTAATCTTCAGAAAAGTCAAATATTTACCAGAAAAGTCAACATTATCTCTTTTCATTCCATCCAACCTGAATTATTCCAAAAAGGCCTTTGTACATCCTAGTGCTACTAAAAAAATTGGAAAATTGAGAAAATTTCGATACATCAATAATTATTACCACAACTGGGAATAATATGGCACACATAATCACAGTCCAAATAGAAAAACATAATCATTATCGAGGTTAAATTCATGAAACATTCTGTGTTTTACCAATTCCACTATTTTCTACAACTCATGGTCTTCCTTATATACATTATTAATTCTGTCTGATATATAATATTATAATAAAACCTATAAAATTGAGGAAATTCCTACATAGAAAAATCCAATAAATAATTAATCAAATCATTAACCAATGGATCATCTTACAGATGTAAGATGGTTAATATATCATTATTATCCTGACTCAATTCATCAACTTATTTATTTGTTTTTGTGGGGTTATAATGAATCATGAAAACATAATTCTTCAATAGCTTAAACTGACTTTTTTATCGCATGTTCTATTATTCATGAGTGAATATATTCTGAAATATTTTATGGTTAGTATACATTTCATATTTGACTCCATACAAATGAAGCCTCCAAAATGTTAATGAACAAATATATGCTAATTACAGATTATATGAATTGTAATTTAACCCGTAAAGATTAAAATGATTGGAATAATTTGAATTTACATGACCATTCAACATAATGTCACCACCTATTATTTTCAACAATGAATAAATATAGATTAAAAATTCACCATTTTTAGAATGGAGATCCAAAACTACAACATTCACTATAAAAACCATAATCATTATTTCACAATAATACATGATTTATTTACTAAAAGTACGTATAATACAAACAGAAAGATCATGAAGCCTAGTGTAATTTTAATTATGTACATTTAAAAACATCTTGAAAAAAGGGATAAAAAAATATTTAAAACATTTTCAACACTCTTTTAAAATTCTATTTCTTTTTAAACGTTATGGGATAACCTGGGGATATACCAAAGAAAGTGGTTATATATTAAAAGAAAAAATGAATACATAAGGATTAAGGTGATAAATTTTAGAAAATTGTCTTATCAATGGGTAATAAATGTGGTGATAATCATAAAAATGAATAATATAACATGATATAGAATGACAATCATACCAAGGTAAATGTCTCGACAACATAATACACTACATCATGATGATGGGTCAAGGATAAGTGGAATGAAATCATGATTTAAAAGGTCCCATAATGATATTTATTTTACTACATGTCCCAACATGATGTCTTATGATATTAATCATTACCCAATTCATAGGAGTAGTATATAATTATGGGTGTACCCATCACTTTTTTTCATTCGTTTTCTTAAGTGTTCCACATAGATAATTCATCATGGATTAATTCCTCAAAATATTTTATTCCATGATAGTGGAGTATGGAATATATATATTTATGTCCAATTTAAAATAATTAAAAGTCTATGAAGTTTAATTCCCTTGAGAGTAAAGGGGTATGGTATTTAGTACAAAATTATTTTGTTAGTGATAATCGTGGTGAAATTTCTTCACCATAACATTGTAATATAAAAATTCCTAAAATGTGTATATTGAATAGAAAGGTGTATCTCATAATTTTTAAAACAACTGAATTATTAGGTATATGGAGTTATATATCCCTATATTAGTAATAGGAAATAGAAGGTACACAATAATAATTATAATTGAATAAATTAGAAAATGTAAAGATCCTATACTTGATTGTGTATAATCCGGTTACTAGGATTAGCCTCATGAGTGATAAAGGGATCCTCATGATGTATATAGTGAAGGGAGGGAAGATTTATGAAGTGTTCCATATTTTTCAGTGAAGGAAAATTGGGGCTTCTTTGCGATTATATATGAGATGTGTGGGGATTTCATTATTATCTCCCAAATGTAGGTTTCATGGTCAAAATAATTAAAAAAAAAACAACAAAAAATACAATTATTTTTCATTTTCCCCTCAAATGGGATTGGTTTTCTTTTTTTATAAGGCCATGTGTATAAATTATTAAAAAAATACACTTGCATATGTGGAAGTTAGTAATACTATTAATGAAATGATTTTATAAAATTGAAATATATTATTGGTTTTGGAGACATCATAAATGATTTATAAAATAGGTAAAATGAAAATTAAATCACGTTATTTTAAAGGTAAAATATATTTCTAGTCATGGATACCATTTATAGTTTATATTACATCACATTTGGGTCATTCTGATGTCATAATACCCACTTTATATTTATACCGTATTTAATTTATTCCCGAAAAATCAACTGCCATAAAAAATAATGAAATATACACTGTTGGATAATTATGACGTTATGATTACCAAAATATTAATTTTTAATAAATAATTTTATTAATATGTGTGTTTTAATTATTAAAATTGAATCATTATTTATTGTGAAATAATTAGTTTTCTAGACAATAATTGTTTTCTAACCCCTATTGTAATTACATTAGACATCATAAATATTATATAATAAATTTAATTTATTAGAAATATTTCAAAAATAATATTTTTTAGAAGTATCCGTTATTTAAAAAATAAATTCAATCATCACAATGAATTGCATAATAAAATTTTCACGATACATCAAAAAAAAAATTTATTTATCATATCAGAATAATATTTTTATTAAAAAAATTACTTAATAATTTATAATTTCAAAATAAGAAATATATCAGTAATTTAAATTAAAATATTATTTATAAATTCATATTTTTAGTGTTACTTTGTTTCATGATATTTCTGAAGTATTTTTACGGTTAACTAACATATTTTTCACTTATCATGTTAATTAATATTTATTATAGTCACTAATCATATTGATCAAAAATAAAGTTTTCTGTATTACCTGATATTTATTATAATCATTACAAATATTTAATCCATATTTTCATAATGAATTAATAGTGGTGGAATAATTTAATTTAATAGAAAACTAGTCACCATGATGTGAATCCGTTTTCTGAAAAATACATATTTTTTGGGAATGATTATTTTATTTTAAATCTATAACGTATAATTTTAATTATATGAATTTCCCATCATAAAAAAACTTACATATATATATATATAATATAAAAATTTCATTTATAAAATTTATAATGATATTTTATTTTAATTAACTCTAATTGATAAACATTTGGCATCTAAAATAATTTACTAGAAAAATGTTTTTTTAATAATACAAATGAAATGAAAATAAATTCAGGTGTAAAAACATTAAAGTATAATTAAATTAATTAACCATTGATAAATAAAAATTATATTTCCTTAAAATCAAATTAATATAATAAATAAAAATTAATTTTAATTATTTATGAAAATAAAATAATAAAGTTAGATAAAAATAATATTTTCACAACTCACTTAAAAAAATATAATTTTTGAAAATTCACAAATTTTCAACCTATAATAATTTTGAAATGATGATATAAAAAATGGAGATTTTTTTTTAAAATAAATTGTTTAAATTTTTTAGATGATAATTATAATATTTTGTTTTCAAAAAAATTAAATAAAAATCCTTTTTAAAGAAAAAAAATTTTAATGAGAAAAACAACATTATAAAATTTTATTGATAATTTTCTATGTTTTTATAAATATATTTAATCCATATATTAATTTCATTAAATTTTTCATTCCAAATTATATATGTAAATTTAATTTAATGGTTAAAAAATACATATTAAAATAATCTCTATTTTTGGGGTTCTTTGTTTCATATCTCTTATGCTATGGAAATAATTTCTTTTGGAAAAACGCAGGCCATTAGATTATTCCCTTAATTAAGAAAATAAATCCTCACAATATCAAAATGAAATTGAATCTTCATATTTAAATAAATTATATAGAATAAAACGAACATTATGAATTAATATTTTCAATATATTAAATATAGAATCAATAATTTGATAACATCAATGGGATAACTTATAAATGACGTTTATTCCATAATATTCGATTTTTTAGGATTCAATATCTAATATCCATGATCTATTTCGTAACATAGACAATTATTGGATATTTTCCCTTAACAATGGTTTATAATGAGCTAATTTATTTACTATAGCATACCCATGGATAGTGTCAAACTAAGTGTGAAACATGGATCATTGTCTTCACAAGTACCCAACTGAGTCTAGATTAACCTAGTGATTTCATTTTTCTCCTCTTTGTACATCAATTCCTTACCAACATCAACATGTATTATCCTAACAATGCTTTATTTTATTGATATAACATTATATCTATACTTTTCAAATTTTAGGTACGTTTTCATATACATAGTATTTCCCTAAGGATTTCTCTAGAGTTTCCAAAAACTAACCCCAAAAATAACTAATCTTTTCCTATGATACCAAATATAAAAACTGTTATATTAATTCAAAATTAATATTGGATTTATTACATTAAAGTGGAATCAATACAACATATAATATCATGAATTATATTGTCTTTTTAAATTAGATATAAAGAAAAACATCTTGAACATGGGATACAACAACACTATAAAAATATTACATTACATTATTCTAAAATGTCATGGATTTTGAAACAGATCAGGATAACCTGGGAACATACATAAAAAATGGATGAGATATAAATCCTATTAAGTGAATAAAAATTTAATTATGTGATATAGTCATGAAAATATGTATGGAAATGGGGAATAAAAGGCATGAGAACCATAAACATGAATAATAAGGCATTATATAGCATGAAAATCATAACATGGGAAATGTGGAGAAAACATAAAACTTGTCATCAGAAACATTGGTTAAGTCGAAATTCAAACTAATAAGGATGAAAAAATCCCCATAAAGGAATTGAGTTCACACCCTATATCAACATGATGTCTCATGAGACTAATAATTACCCAATTCATTGTAGTTCTTTATAATTCTATGGGCACCTCTCACATTCATTTCATACTCATGCTTATGTTTTCCACACAGATCACACAATATGAATTCGTTTATCTTAATATTTTATACAAGAATAATGAGAGTGGAAAAAATAAATGTATTTCCCAATTAAAATAATTATATGTGTATAAAGGTGAATTCTATAATTAATGGGTATGGTATTCACTACAAAACTATTTTGATATGGAAAATCATAGTGAAATTTCGATAGCATAAGGAAATCACATAAAAATTAATATTATTGGATGATTATATTGAATGGGGTATCCTATAATTTTGAAATAAAATGGGAAGATATAGATTCATGGAAAGACCTATCCCAATTTAAGACTTTGTAAAAAATAATATAAATATCAAATTTGTAAAAACAAGGGAAGGTGAGGAGCCCTTACATTAGTGTGTGACTTCAAATTCAAGGGAGGATCTTCTTTAGAGATTTGGGGCACCTTGGTAGGACTCTAGAGTGGGTATGGAAGATTAAGGATGTGATACTATGATTTTTAGTGAACAGAAATATGATTATGGGTTGGTTTATCTGGTAAATTAGTGAGGTTTTCTTTATTATTTCTCCAACATATGTTTTGGACTATATATAATAAAACTACAAAAATTAAAAAAGTACCCATGTTTTTTCCCATTTTTCTACCCAATGAGAGTGGATTTCAATAATTTATAATTATAATGGCCCAAAAATTGATAATATTGTTTCTTATGTAATTGTGAGTCACACATTTAATGAAGTTACTTTAATACAATAAAATATATTAACTATTTTGTAGGATTTAAATTATCATTATAAAATAAATAATGAATATAATATAAAAATAAATTTAAGTGATAAAATGAATTTGGATGAATTTAAAATTTATAGTACTTATTAAATCACTTCTGGGTCCCTATGATGTCATAATATACAATATATATTTATATAGGATTTTATTTTTTCCAAAAATTGTAACACCCCAAGATTTCATAGTACGCCATTTCTTCAAAGTAATTCAATAGCTTGCACTACATGCAACACCGAGTTCAAACACACCATGACTACCAAAATAGACATTCAAAAGCTGTTATGAAAAGTATTAACTGAATTTTAAACCTCATATAATACTTATAATTTTATAAATCATATTATGAGTTTCTTAGTCATAATGTAAGAACAAATACAATTTTTTTAGATAAAGGAAGCATTTTTTCAGAAAATGATATTTTACCGCCTTTTGACGGATAAATTTTTTTAATTATTGTATTTGACACTTTTATATATTTAATTTTACAAAATAAACTTCTTATTTAGAATCAAGACATAAAAATTTAGTTTTGATAAATTTTTGGTATTTTTTTGATAAATTTTATATTTTGTTGAATAGTGAAAAATACTAAATTTTAATTAAAAACATCCTCTTAAATCGAAATAATTTATAGTGTTAAATTATAAATTTTAATGGTTTTTAAGTATAAATATATTTTATTTTTACCATTTAATCCAATGATGGTCATTGTAGGTAAATTCACTTTGAAATTGGACATAAACAAGTGTCAATCTTTTGATAGTTATTATTTCTAAAAATTACGCCTTTTGGTTTTGACAAGGGGAATTAATTTTAAATTAATAAATTCGACTTCTATTTTTTGAATTTGGTAAATAGAATTCATTTTTGAATTCGGAATATCAAAATTAGCTTAGAGTTAATTTTCTGTATTTTTCTAAAAACTTTAAATTTTTTATGAATAGTGAAAAACACTGAGTTATAGTATAAAACCGAATTCTTCTTTATATAATTATTTATATTATTTATCTTAATTTATGTCAAAATATATACATAATACTTATATAAATTCTTTTTAATTAATTGGAGTCATTTTATGACAATTTTAGATATATAAAAAGTTTATTGAACTTTTCACCGTCTTTTACCCACCTCATAGGAAAAATTGAAAATTCACATAAAATATAATTTTACCACTTCTGTGAGTTGAATTTCGAAAATCCGAGAGACATGGTTAATATCAAAGATTTAAATTTATTCCAATAAGAACAAAATAATTTTTGGTGGATAGTAACTTTTTACATTTATTTACCACGGTTTAAGGTAAACAAGGTAATTCAATGTAAAAAGAATATTGTAATAATTCAAAATTACCATAACACATATCCTAACAATATTGGATGAGTAATGTCCGATCATGGGCATAATTGGGTCGATTTGGAGACCCCATAGAGCCACTTATAAAAGATAAAGACACATTAGATTAATTAATTTAATGTGAAGGAAAAAATGACAAAAACAAAAACATTATAGTAATTAAGATTTATATGGTGTTATATAAATAATCATTTTGACTATAATTATTAATTGTAAAGGTGAAAATATTTCATACATCATGGTTTTTTTTATAATTTTTAGAAATTGAATAAATTAAATTATTTAGGATAATCTATAGATGAATTATTAACAGCATTAATAAATGATTTAAATAAATTATATAAAAAATATTAAAATAATATCCAAAACATGTCCAATTATAATTGGGTGATTTTACTTATACCATGAGTCAAATTATCATCAACTCTAATGATTTTTGGATATTTAGAAACCAAATATCATTATATAATAAAATAATATTTTCACACATTCATAAAAATACCCTCCCCCATATAAAAGGAGACCACTTCTAACCAATTCCTCACATATCTCAAGAATTTAACTGAATGAAACTTAATTTTTTATTATCAAAACAATTTTATGGAAAATGTGAGAAACCATGTTCCATACATTACATCCAAATAAAATCATAAAATAAGTAATCTCCAAACAAGACTACATGGACTACCCCTCCCCAGCGACTAAATCACGATGTCAAGCCTCCACCTTTGCTTGACCACTCAGCTAGCTGTCCTATGTAAGGATGCATGGGCCTAGTACTAATGGCATAGCCATACCCTCTCAAATCTCCAATTCCAAATGGAAATGATCTGGTGAATTCTTACTACTCTGATCCTCATCTGGAACTGATCCTTATAGCATGTTGGTTGCATTCAAACAAAAAGTACAAAATAAACCAAATTCCAAAATGATGCCTCAAATCACACCCACTCAAGAATCCAAAAACGGATTCACTTCCATCATTACACCTCTATAAAAACTCCCTCACCATATTCACATCAACATAACACTAAATATTACATCTTATAGTGCCTCCCTTGACACAGGAACCACAAATCCAATTTAAAAATTAAAACTTCTCCCAAACCATTACGAAAAGCCCGTTTGAATAGGTGTAAAGCATTTAGGATCGTCCAAACTCTTCCAAATTATGCTCCCTACATCCCTCCACTCCTCCGAGATGCTTTACATTAGGCAGAAGTCACTTCAAAAATATCTTTTGGTTCAAACCAAAGGAAGTTACCCAAAATAAAGGTAACAATTTCTCTAAAGTTCTTTTCTTTTATTTTACTCCTCCCACCTCTAAAATACATTTATTCCTTTCTTTTAAAACAACACAAGTATCCTAAATATACTATTATGTTGTTATGAGAATGATTTTAATTACACTTACACACACCACCATCTAATGGGTGATGAACATAATGTTTCTGTAGATAGCAAACCAATGCCTCACGAAACAACTATTGTTCAATTAACACATACCGCCTATCATGGTGTCCATTATGATGGAACTATAATTATATATGATATATATTTTGTTTATGTTTTTATCATGTTTTTCTATTTTTCTTTTACAGCATACCTTAATGATTTCCGTTATGGGTAAACTCGATATTTTCATTAGAGGAAGTGCGGACTACAGCCCCCTCAAAGTGATATGACTCGTTAATATCATATATGGGACATATAATGGATGGATTTAATGATATTATATATGATATTATAATGGAATTATAATATACCTATTTATAATTATGGATTATGTGCATTATATACTAAATAGAAATGAATGTAGCGTTCTTGCGTATGTCAGGATTTCCGTCCCCTTGAATGGTGTGTTTCATTCTTACCCTAAAATGATATGTAATATTATAAATACAAGTATATTTGGATATATAAATGTTATATATGATATCTAAACCATTAATATCATTATGGATATAATGATATTTTGACCATGTGAACAACTTGCATCTATAAGGTGTTCGTTTTTTAATCAAGTGCCAAATATCGACAAAATGAACGTTATTAACTTAAATGATTACGTAGTGTTTATAAAATAGTAATAAGTGATATAAAAGGAATAAAAAACTTGTAAAAGGTTCTTATGAAAGTATAAATTAACATTAGTTTATTATTCGTTATATTAAAGAATGAATGGGTCTAGTCTGACACTGGGTAAGGGGTTTCTTTTCTCACTTTTAATTCAGTGACATTTCTATTGTTCGCCACATCATTATTGCATGTAGTGAATTTTGTACTACAATTTGATATATATATATATTCATTATTATCTTTATATTCACGAAATTATGTGATTAATTTTTTGGTTATTGACTATTGTTCATACGACTTGATTGTTTACAATGAGGTAAGGGTTTATTTCACAATCTCTTCATTATACGAGGTTGTTTATACGTAATTATCTACTGGGACATCTATATCTACCACATCCATGTTCCGTAAAAATTTATTTCAAAATATTTTTTCTATTTAATAAAAAATGGGTTAAATTTATTTATACCCTCATGAGTTTTGAATGGAATCATTCTATCATTTTCCAAACAAGGTACTTTTTGACCTTTTTGACAAATTTAAGGTAAGAATGTATTTTTAAATTATACAACAGGTGTGGCTATTTTCCACCATTATAACATCATCAAAGCATCCCTTAAATGCTTATTAGTATAATTTGCTAATAAATGTTTTCTTTATAATTATGTGACTCTTAAATGATTTCAAAATAGAAAGATATATTTCTCTAAAAATGGATTTCATTTTATCTACGTCAACATCATTTGATGGATTTTAAGACTATTTGAAGTTTATTTATTACGATACAAAACTTCCATATTGTATTGATGGTTTTGTGATGTTATATTTTTATAGAATTCATAGTTTATGGTTAAATAATTGACATTTTAGATGCTAGATTAAATACGAATGTTTATGATATGTTTAATCCTTTTCATGTGAGGAATGTATTGGACGTAGTAAGTGACGGGTGGAGCCCACTATAGCTCCTCGTTGAATCGGTAGGTCTCATTAGAGAACTAGACGTGGAATTGGTCGAGGCCTTTCCCAATTTGATATATGGTTTTGGCCGCATCCTTAATTATTTGGAGACGTCTTCGTCGACGCCTTGACAAAATGTTTCAGAATGTCCGACATTATACATTCCCTCATTATTAACATAATATTGACGGTTCATGTTGTCATTCGTCTAGTAGAATACCCATGACTATTTTTTATTATGGCATTGTCTACTCATCTCATATTCCTTCCATAAAAGTATTCATGTTTATTGTTGGTAAAGGCATGTGGTTTCAATTATCCATCATGCTTAATATTTATGTTATCTTTCACTGTATTGCTTACCCATTTTGAGCATATGAGCTCACCCATTTCTATGTTTTATTTTTCCCAGGATTCCAAGAACATTATTATGATTGATATGTAGGGTTATGAAAATGGGAATAATGGTGTTCTCAAAGAACTAATTTTTTTTATTTTATGTTAGAAAGTGCAATGTAGTGTTTATGTATGCAATCTATTTTCCAAGACTGCTAAACTGATCGGTCTTTTGGGACATGATTCCTTGTAATCATGCAAATATATTAAAATAATTCCCCAACTCTAGGAATATAGGATCGGGGCATTAAAGTTGGTATCAACAAATGTTTAGAAATAACCATGGAAGCAAGATTTAGATAAACTCTGATTAGAGAACATAAACCTATGATAGGCTTTGAAGATTAGTATAAAAGGACATCCTAGAATTTTGGTAATGTAGAGATTTTGTGAGTTATAAATGAAAATGCATCCATGTATAGATACGAGCAGGTAGAAGTGGCTCGGGCACTGATGTACATGGGGGTAAAACTCAAAAACACCGCTTTGAGCAAGACTCAAATGGGAACTGGTGCATGAAAACTGGCCTTGCTACACTCTTGGTTACGACACTCCCAGGGGATATTCTTAAGATAATTCTCATTTTCTTTACAAACCACTATGAAGGGTTTCTGAGTATATATATTGTCAAAAAAACATTTTTGTTATTATTGATTATATCCATAAACTGTTCAATATACGTTAGGTATATTACATGTTTGAAATTATGAATTGTGATTCATAAACTGACCAAGTGTATGCCATTGTTTAGAAATTGCGCCTTTTAGAAGGAATCAGAACTCCAGCAATATGTATGATCCAAAGAGTAAGAAGGGTCATATCATTCGTGGTGTTAAGACAAAATTTAGAAGGGAAATAGTCTCCCATGTATTCTCATCATATGAAGAAAAAAAATCATTTGTTAGTAAGATATGTAAAAAATTCTATGAGTCTTATGGCTTTGAAGGGATGTAAGTGATGAAAATGGTGGTAGAGATAAATATGGATAAAGGGAATAAGGGAAATAAAGATTTTACCATATTTGATAAATGTAGTAATAATCACATTGGTAAATGTTTGAAGGAAATGTGAGTTTGTTATAAGTGTTGAGAAAATGGACACCAAGTACGTTATTGCGAGGGTAAGAAAAATTTATCAAATGTAAAATGCTTCATCTGCAAGGTGTTAAGACACTACACGAATCAATGTCCCAGTCACAAGAGTATACCGCAAATGTTGTTATTGGTTAATAATCAGGTTATGAAACTACCTTAGATGATGATGAATGACTAGTATTATTATGTTGTTATTATAGAATTATTTCATTTGAGTGTTGTATCTACAATATACTCGTTATATTAATTATAGTGATAAATAATGATTGTAATGAAGTGCTATTTTATTGAGGATTAGATATTATATGATTCTAAGAAATGTGACATAATATAAAGGTACACTTTTTGAAAAAATACATGGTTGAAAGAAATGTAATCCTTAATATGATCTTGATAATGAGGTAGTTATTTAGGAACTACTGATGGTTTATTGGAATAAATTATATTATATATTCTTGACTGACTTGAAACTGATTAATGATTAGTTTATTACATGATGGATGGAGTTTAAAAAAAATTGTATAGAAGAAGTATATCCTATATTCTATAATGAATAAGGGTGCATGAATTTAATCAATAAGGTTTTATGGTAATTCGGGATGTTGTAGTGTTTTAAAATAATACATGATGAAGGTGTTCACATGTTATTACATGGTAAAAAAGATCCTCATTTCGTTTAAATTCCATAAAAATTTTGGAATGAGAGTTTGGATATAAGTATTTCAGATAAGTATAAAGGTTGGAATATATTATGTTTGAAATTGGATACTATTGTTAAGGTTATTTTGTGATTGTTATAAAAAAGACAAACTAGAGGTAGAGAGACTACTAGTCGCGTCCGGTATTTCCACGAGACTTGAACCCACAACCGAAGAGTGACAAAGGAGCATCGCCTATGAATGGACTACGTGATATACTAGTTTGTAAAATGTTTTTTTAATATTCAGAAAAATGAATTATAAAGTCATTATTTTTTGATCCTTATAAGATTTAGGTAAATATAATTAATTTTTGAACTCATTTGAAGTGAAAGATGAGTTTATGGAAGGAATTATTTGTAGGATGAAACTCAATTTGTCAAATATATATATATATATATATATATATATATATATATATATATCGTCTCATCTTCTATGATGAAATAAATTATTAACCTTTAGGTAAGGCATGTTAAAACTAAAGATGTGTTATCTTGATACCTTATGTTTTGTTGAACCGATGATATTTTAAATCATCATAGATTAATGGATTTGAGGCCCTCAATTCTACAATTGTTTATGACTAATGATATCAATGAATTACTATAAATATTTATGTTTCTCATCCAATTATGTGCCTCTAATTCCCACCACTGTTCTCCAAATCGAGATCATAATTTGGTGGTGCCCTTTTTATTCCCCTTTTCCTATTATTAAGACTATGTTTTATTAACCCAATTTCTGATGTGGGTTTTCCCACAAAGGTATTTTCTATTTTCAACCTTTTATTTTCGAAGAACAATTTCAAATTGCGAGGATTCAATAAATTTATTGAGGGAAGAATGTAACACCCCATGATTTCATAGTACGTTATTTATTCAATGTAATTCAATAACTTGCACTACACGCAACACCGAGTTCAAGCACACCACAACATACCAAACTAGTCGTTCAAAAGCAGTTATCAATAGTATTAACTGAATTTTAATATTTATATAATCCTTATAATTTTAGAATCAATATTATGAGTTTCTTAGACATAATTTAATAATAAATTCAATTTTTTTAGATAAAGGAAGTATTTTTCAGAAAATGAAATTTTACCGCCTTTTGAGGCGAAGCATTTTTTAAATCCAATATTTGACACTATTATATATTCAATTTGAAAAAATAAACTTCTAATTTAGATTTTGGATATAAAAATATAGTTTTGATAAAATTTTGGTTTTTTCTGATAACTTTCATATTTTGGTGAATAGTGAAAAATAATAAATTTTAATTAAAAAAATTATTTTTTAATCGAAATAATTTATAGATTTAAATTATACATTTTAATGGTTTGGAATTATAAATAGATTATATTTTTACCATTTAATCCAATTCTGGTCATTTTATATAATTTCACATTGATGTAGGACTTAAAGAACTGTCAATCTTTTGATAGTTATTATTTCTAAAAAATACGCCTTTTGGTTTTGACAACAAGAATCAATTTTGAATTAATAAATGAAACTTCTATGTTTTGAATTTGGTAAAATAGACTTCATTTTTGAATTCGGAATATCAAAATTATCTTTGGGTGAATTTTCTTTAATTTTTTAAAAACATTCAATTTTTGATGAATTGTGAAAAAACACCGAGTTATAGTATAAAACCGAATTTTTATATAAATAATTATTTATTTTTAAAAAATATTAATTTATGTCAAAATAGATACATAAAACTTATATAATTTCAGTTTAATTTATTGGAATTAGTTTATAAAAATTTATATATATATATATAAATTTTATTGATCTTTTCACCGTCGTTTACACACCTCCTAGGATAATTTGAAAATTCACATAAAACATAATTTCTCCACTTCTGTGAGTTGAATTTCGAAAATCCGAGAGCCATGTTTAATATCCAGGAGTAAATGTGGTTCAATATGATAAATGTTTTTTGTGAATAGTACCTTTTTACTTTTATTTACTGCGGTTAAAGGTTAATAGGGTAATTCAGGGTAAAAAGAATGTTGTAATAATTCAAAATTACATTTACACATGTCCTAGCCTTATTGGATGAGTAATGGCCGACCATGGTCATTGTTTGGTCGATTTTGGAACCCCATGAAGCCACTTATTAATGATAATGAAACATTATATTTATTAATTTAATGTAAAGTCAAAATTGGCATAAACAAAAAACTTTTAGTAATTAATTTTTCTATGGTTTTATATAAGTAATAACTATGACTATAGATATTCATTGGAATTATAAAAATATTTCTAATATCATGGTATTTTTTTATAATTATTAGGCATCGAATAAATTTAATTATTTAGGACAACATAATGATGTAGTATTTACCTCATTAATAAATGATTAAATAATTTAGATTATAAATATTAAAATAATATCCAAAACATGTAAAATGATTATTGGATGATTTTATTAATACCATTAGTCATTTTATCTTCGACTCTAATGATTTTTGGACCTTTAAAACTGAATATCATTATATAATAAAATTATATTTTCACAATTTCTTAAAGAGCCCCTCCTCCCCCTTATAAAAGGAGACCACTTATAACCAGTTCCTCACACCTCTCAAGCCTTTAGGCTCATCCCGAATCTACCAAATTAAGCTTGATAAATCACTATTCTCCTCAAAGATTCGTTACCTTAGCCAGAAGGGACATCAAGGAGTCCTTTTGGATCAATCCAAAGAAAGTTACCCAAATTAAAGGTAACATTTTCCCTTAACTTCTTTTCTTTTATTTTACTCTTCCAACCCGTGAAATCTTTTTATTCATTTTTTTATAACAAAAAAAGTATACTAAATATACTATGATGTTGTTATGAGAAGTATTTTAATGACACTTACACACACCTGCATCTAAAGGTTGAAGAACATAATGATTCTATGGATGGAAAACTAACGCCTCACAAAAAGATTATTGTTCAATTTTCTCCTCCTTTCTCTCATGGTGGCCATTATGATGGAACTATAATTATATATGATATATATTTTGTTTATGTTTTCATCATGCTTCTGTATTTTTCTTTTATTGCATACCTTAATGTATTCCATTATGGGTAAACGCGATAATTTCATTTGAGGAAGTGCGGACTACCACCCCCTCAAAGTGATATGACCCATTAATACCATATGTGGGACGTATAAAGGATGGATTTAATGATATTATATATGATATTATATTCTAATTATAATATACCTTTTTATCATTATAGTTTATGTCCATTAAATTATGAAATAGAAATGAATGTAGCGTTCATGCGTACGTACGGCTTACCGTCTCCATGAACGGTGCATTTCATTCTTACCCCAAATTGATATATACTATTATAAATACATGTATATACTGGATATATATAATATATGTGATATCTAAATCATGAATGTCATTCTGTATATAATGATATTTTTGTTATGTGAACATTTTGTAACTACAAGGTGTTCATTTTTTACTCAAGTTCCAAATATCAACAAAACAAACGTTATTAACTTAAATGATTACATAATGATTATAACATGGTAGTAAGATATATAAAAGAAATAATATACTTTAAAAATGTTCTTAAGAAAGTAGAAATTAACTTTATTTTAATATTCTGGATATTAATGAACGAACGGGTCATGTCAGACTCGAGGTAAGGGATTTCTTATCTCTCTTTTAATTCCGTGAGATTTCTATTGTTCACCACTTCTTTATTGCATGTGGTGTATTTTGTGCTACCTTTTGATAAATATATTATCATGATTCTCTGTATTTTCATGATATTCTGTTATTCATTTGGTGGTTATTGACAATTTTTCATACGAATTAATTTATTACAATGAGGTAAGGGTTTATTTCACAATCTTACGAAATGTCAATACTTTAACCATAAACCATGAATGGTATAAAAATAGAACATCCGTATTAAAACATATCTCAAACCCTTCAATACAATATTTAAGTTTTGTATCATAATAAATCAAATTCAAATAAACATGAAATACATCAAAGGATGTTGACATAGTTGAAATCAAAATCCTTTTTAGAGAAATATATCTTTCTATTTTGAAATCATTTAAGAGTCACTTAATTATAAAGAAAACATTTATGATATGTTTGAACCTTTTCATAGGAGAAATGTAATGGACTTAGTAAGTGACGGGTGGAGCCCTCTATATCTCCTTGATGCATCAGTAGGTCTCATGAGACAACGAGATGTGGAATTGGCCGAGGCCTTTCCCAATTCCAGATATGGTTTTGGCCAAGGCCTTAATTATTTTTAGACATCTAGGCCGAGGCCTTGAAAAAATGTTTAATAATGTATGGCATTATACATTCCCTTATTATGAAAATAATATTGATGATTCATGTGGTCATTTGACTTGTAGAATACCCATAATTATGTTTTATTATGAAATTATTTACTCATCTCATATTCCTACCATAAAATTTTTCGTGTGTATTATTGGTAAAGGCATGTGGTTTCAATTATTCACCATGTGCAATAATTATGTTTTCTTCCACTGTATTTCTTACCATTATTGATCATTTGATCTCACCTGTTTCTATATTTTATTTTTCCCTACAATCCCAGAAGTGTATTATGATTGATATGTAGGGTTACGATAATGGGAATAATGGCGTTCTCAAAGAACTATTTTTTTGTATTTTATGTTAGAAAGTGTAATATAATGTTCATGTATGAAATATATTTTCCATGAAAACTAAACTGATCAGACTTTCTGGACTTGATTTTTTGTAATCATGATAGTTTATTAAAATAATGCACCAACTATGGGAATCTAGGGTCGGGGCATTACACAAATATTCGACTGTCTCAAAAAATAATGAAAAATTAACAATTTGATGATTTTGATTTTACGATTCGAAATATGATATTAATTTTATAAAAATATATTACAATGTATTTTTATTTTCATTTTAAACATAAAAGAATTATTTATAGTGAAATAATGTGATTAATAATAATGTCATTTTTCCCACCATTATAAAAATTACATTTAACATCATAAAAATTATATTTCCATTTAAATTTAACCAGAATAATTTAATAATAATCTTTTATTAAAAAACTTATTTACAAAACTAAATTAAATCATTCAAGGAATATCAGAATTGAAATTTCAGATTATATAAAAATACAATTTCAATTTTAACATATCAAATTAATATTTATGTCAAACTAATTATATATTCATTTATAAAGTAAAAAAGTAAATAAATTCGAAATTCAAATGAAAATTGAATATAAATATTCATACTATAATGTTTACTTTGTCCTTAATGTTTTTTGAATTTTTACCATTAATAATTATGTTCTCCTTCTACAATGTTAATTATTATTTACATTAGTTTACTATTCACATTGTTCAAAAATTAATTAGAAATTAATAAAAAAAATTAATTAAGATAATTCTAAATATGGAATTAATTTTATAAAAATATATTCATATTTTTGGAATAATTTAACTTAATATAAATCATAAAAACATGATGGTTGTGGTTTTTAAAAAAATTTATTTTTTTTTGAAAATTTGAATTTCTTTCAACAATGCAATAAGTAATATTAATTAAAAATTTAAATTAAAAATGATATATATTTGAAGTAAAGAAATAATATATAAAATTCATAGTAGTTTGGTATTTTAATTAATTATAATTTTAAAAAATTAATCATTTTTCATTAGTTTTCAGAGAAATTATTTTATAATCCTAAAAATAAACTTATTATTAACTCATATATAAATATATTTAATATTAAATTATTTAAATTTATTATTTATAAATAATATTTATTTTTACTTGATTTAAAATTAATATATTAATATTACATTTTTGTAAATTAATTTATCAATGGAAATGACAGTTTTACATTATAGCGCATTTTCACTAATCACTCAAAAATCAATATTTTCCAAAATATACCAAATTTTTAACATAAGTTTTTTTTTTAAATTTGGATATCAAAAATGGATTTAATTTTTGAAATAAATTTTATAAATCATCTAGAAAATAATTATAATATTTTTTCATTAAAATATATTTTAGAAAAAAACATATTTTTATGAACAATAATACATTACGAATTTTTTTCTAAGTATTTATAAATATTTTTATGCTATATATATTTTTCATAAATTAGTTAAAACTACATATATGTATAAATTTAATTTAATGGATAAAATAGACATATTCAAATAATCATTTTTATTTGGGTTTAGTGTTGTGTATCGCATGCTCTCTCAAACATTGTTTCCATTTTAAAAAATCATGGAGTCAGAATCACATATATTATATTCAATAAATTATAACATTCATCACAATATTATTTTGGGATGATCTTAATTAATTTTTATGTTAACGTAGTTAGTATTATATAAAACTAATAAAATTTATAAGCAAACTTCTAGTAATATCGTTGTAAACCATGTGAACCACAATTATATGTTTTATTTCGTGGTCTTCACAATTAATAAACAAATTTCCTATTAGAATTATCAATAGTTATGACATATTTAGAAACAATGTGACTAAGTAGTGAATTTTTTTAACCATAATTCACACTTTCTAAATTTACTATACAATTTTTTTCGTTTAATGGTTTGAAAAACTACCCTTATATGTCATTCATGCTCCTATAGATTTTATGAATATACAAAAATTTTATGAATAAAAACAAAAAATAAACCGTATCCAATAACTCTTGAAATATTATATTAAATAGATACATTAATATAGGGTGCATCAGATAATCCAAATGATATAATTACTTGTTTTTAAATCCCTTATCTTGTCTGAAACAAAAACATATGAATGTCTTCATCATTTACATTCATCTAATTGTACTCTATCCTCAATTCAACCAACAAATAAATATTTATCCCATTGCAGATGATCATAAAAACCATCAATATGGGTAAAAGAATATTTTTTCATAATAGTTTTATTATTTATAGTTCTATAATCATTGAAAAGTCTCATTGATCCATTATTCATTTTAACAGACAAGACAAGAACACCCCATAGTGAAGTGCTTGGTCAAGTTGAAAATTTATCTAGAAACACTTATAACTACATTTTCAATTTAAATTTTTACCAACGAGCTATTTGTTAAGTGGGTATATGAATAGGTCTAGAAATAGTTTCTAGTTCAACATTAATCTCAACCTCTTGGTCATGAATAACACCATATTAATTATTCGAAAAAATACATGTACTCATCTAACACTAACACAACATTAAACTAAATTGAACCACTTTTTTTAAAAAAATATATGTTAATTATAAATTTCATTTCTATATTATAAAACATTATCATCATCCTAATATTTTATTAATAGTGTGGGTTCATCATTGTATAAAACTGTAACTCTTTCTGAAACTAAAATTATTTAGTTCTAAAATATATCATAGAATGGTAAAAAGAAAGCTATTCCAATCCTAGAATAGCATAAAAATATACTTGAGGAAAACCAAAAAGTTATGCAGTTATTGTTTTTCTTTAAAAAAATTATATGAATATTCTTATAATTTCATTTTGGCCTTAATATTTTCCCATCTTGTTTTTACAATAAGTTCAAGATTTATATATTGAGTTATAATTTCAAATTTACCAGAAAATATCTCAAGATAAAATGTAATGTGTAAACCCTAGATCAAAAATAACATTTTCATAAATTGTAAAAACATAAATTTTACTTGACACTACTTCTGTTAATTGATTAATATGTATTAAAGTAGTTTCAAAGGATTTTTCTACACCCTTCGCTTTTCAATTTTAATTATTCCCCCCTGAGTGACTAAATTTTTTAACACAGTAGAAAATTGAACCAACTCATTATATTTAAAACATATATCCATTTATTTATAATTATCTTTATGATCATTTTCTTTTAAATAATGATCCATGTGTCCAAAATATTCAGATCAAAAGTACTTCCCAAAATTTAGAAGGCATTCCACATGATGCTTTATTACAATTTTAAAAGAACACAATTTGATTTTGTTACCTCTAAATTACATTAACGAATTCTCACCTAATAACATTCAACCTTACAACTTCTTATTCTTGTGATCAAATAAGAAATACCCGATATAAAATTCATTCACCCCTTACTTAGAACAAAAAAACGTTTCTCATAGATTTAAAACTCATATAATTTCAAAGATCTTTATAACAATAGTTTCAAACTAATGTTAAATCTATTAATTTTACTATAAAAGGACTGAATAAAAACCGAACTGTATATTATTATTCTCAAAAAGTTAGTTTCATATCAGTCCATGTAATCATTGCCTTTTCTCCTCAGTTACCACACTTGCATCTCCTTTCTGATTCAAATAGTATAAGGAAAATATTATTCCATAGAACACTCTTAAAATCCTTCCATTTTAGAATTTGAAGATTATCTTTTTCTCTATTATTATTAACCACATACCTACAATGATCAGATTCATTTATATAATGATTAATGTATTGGGTTACCATTTAGAATTATAAATATATGAAGACTTTAAATAAATGTTCCATAGCATTGATCCATTCTTCGGCTATAATTGGATATGAGGATCTACTGAAATCTGGAGGTTGTTGCGTCATAAAATGTTATAATACTAAGATATTTCTATATTTTTGATCTGAATAATCTCATGAATGGATTCTAATACAATTTATAACATACTTATAATGATCCCTCACATTAAAAAAGTATTCAATTTTTATTTGGACCATCTGAGGAAGTGGATTTGAAATTCTTTTTTCCTCTTTATTCCTTGATGCAAAACCCCACCATTTCAACTATGGAAAAATATTATGAAAACCATATATTAGATGAAGAAAAAATGTAACATTCCATTTCTATATATTTTCTACATAACCATTTATTAAAAATAATTTATTGATATTCTATTTACAATATCATAACCCCTAATGTTATCAAAACAATCCTTTTTTACCAACAATATAGAGTCAACCTTAAAATTTTAAAATTACAGTGTTTTTGAACTAGAAATCACATTCAGGGAACTCTTAATGTCAGAGTTATAGATAATTTCTTGATATTTCATACATATCCTAACACATTGAAACAATGATAATGCAACAATTTTTTTTCCCAATATGTATTTTTTTAAAATAAATATGGATTTTTTTTTGAAAAATATTCATTTTACTCATCATTACTACCTTATTTCTCTTACCAATCCTTATACCCTCTGTAAATAAAAATTTAAAAAATTTGGATTAGAAAAAAAATCATAGTATTAAATATGATGAAATAAAACCATTAGTCTGGTGAAATCATGAAAACTCATTAAAACATGTCCTTAAAAACTAATTTACATGCACAAAAAAATATTTCACGTTCCATTGGAAATCATTACCATATCACTATTACATTCATCCTTGAAATGAAATAACCTTATGGTCGACTTCTATAGTGAGAATACCCAAGCCATTGTAGAGTTATAATGGGGCTCACTTATCATATATTGAGCTATAATGGGGCTCAAACAATCATATATTGTGATTTAATGCATCTCAACACAAAATATCTTGAGTTATAATGGCATCAAACCATAATAAATTTTTTTCAAGAAACATATCATGAATATAAAACTTGAAAAATATTTTATACACGTGGGGAAAACACTTTTAGATATCAATATACAATTTTCACTTAAAAATTACAAAAAATTAAAAGCCACACACATAATAATAAAATCATTTCATTCAGAAATGTCTATGAAAATTAATAAAGAAAACATTAAAATAATAAATCTTCATTAAATTCAGAGAATCAACTCATTATGTATAATTTAAAAAACCGCCCCCTTGACATATTCAAAAAGTGTTGTAAAGGAACTTTAAAATAGGGGTTTTAAAAGTATACCCCATTCCCTGAGTCCAAATTATATCATAAAATCAGTATCATAATGAATAATGAATTCATATTAATAATATAAATTATTGATAACATCTCAATGTTTTTATCTTTTATATAACATATTATCATGTTATAACAATTATATAATTATTTACGTTATAGTTATTTGTTTTGTTGATATTCAGGACATGAGTCCATAATGAATTTGGTATGCTTTCAATAGCCAATTTTGTAATTATTACATCATATCTAGAATAATATTAAAGAAATAATATTAACATTTACTATAAGGACCGACATTAAAAATTACATAATCCTGAATTAAATGAATAATTCACATTGAAGATCTTTTCAGGTTTAGAGTTTTAGAATATTAGGCCATAAATTTTACATATCAATTTGAAAATTATATGTAGACATTACTACTCAGTATCCATTTTTCATAAAATAAAAACACTTAAAAATAAGCATGTCTAGTTCTATGTTTTAGACTGCATGACATTTCCTTGACCCCATACATGACTTAATTCATCTTTACGTCCTATTGAAAACAAATCAAAAACATGAGATGAGCTTAAAACGCTCTTTAAGGGTTATAAAATAAGGATGGAAAACATTATCCCATTAATAAATACAAATCAATGAAACCATACTTTTCAATCATAACATACCATATGAAATCATTTGATTTATGAACAATACACACAAATCATAAATCATAAAGGTATCTTATGGCATTCATAACAGAATTACATTGTATTTTTCCCACCTACATAGGGAGTCACATTTGGAATACCCATCATAGTATATTCCATAAATCTCATAGGAGAAACATTAACGTTTACCTCCGTCACGTTACCTAGTGCATTGGATCGCTATCTCGGGCTCACCCACCCTAGGTTAATCACGAAACCATCCGTATACATAAACAATACCCAATAACCATAACATATTCATAAAACATAAGACAAGAATAATGGAATTAAAACTTTTCAACATTGCAATTAAAAAATATCAAATCATGATATTGAAATAAACAATTTTTTATCAAATCAATTTCAAAAACATTTAAAACATTTAAAAAAGTGATTTTTCAATCAAAGTGTCACATACCATGTTGAATCTTTTAAACGAATTATCAATTGAAAAAAATTATTCCAATATAAAAAAATCATAAATAACCTGTTTGAAAACATTGAAATTAATGATAAATTTTTTGAATAATAAATCATTTATGCATTTGAAACAATATATTAGTTAAAGAGTTTTTAACAAAATTAGAGGCACTAGAATACAAATATTTTAGGAATAACAGTTAATAATAACTTTATAATATCATGAGAATAAAGGGTTCATGATATAATATCCCAATGGAAAGTATATAAACCACATATTATTGAATTGGTGAATAACAAAAATTAATTCTAAATGGAATGTAAATTGAGACAAAATCCCATATAGAAACTGTATCTTTATATAAAAGATAAATCATGTAAATAATAATGTGTGACAAATAATAACAAACTTAATATAATTGGATATTAACTGTGATACAATCAGAGTTTATTCACACATATTCATATCATGACATAATCAAGAAGTAGAAGTTTAACCCAAAGAATTTAAATTGGGTGAATAAGTTCCCTTACAGAAATCTGACAGCTTAACATTGTCACCTTAAAGTTTAGAAAAAGTATTGATGAGAGGGAATATGGTATGTCATCAAATGGAAATAAAATTTACAGTAATAAATATATATGATAACATATCCCAAAATAATAATATTTAAATTATAAGACATAACAAAAATTAGTCTTTTAAGAAGAGTTAGTTGAAAGGTTACCTTACCGATTTGGTATCTTACGAAACATACACCCAATGAAAGACAGATCATACAATGAATATGTAAATACCAATAAATATAATTATATTACCCAACGAATTCAATCAAGGGAAGTACATAATACAGACAAGTGTAAATAGTGTAAATAAATCATGAATATCACGGAAATAAAAAGTTAAATGAAAACCCCTACCAAGTGGTAATCAATCGAGTCATATGCCCAAAAGTTAATAACCACCAAATGAATCATGTAATACAATGAATATAAAAATGATCATTATAATATATATCAAATGGATGTAAACAATACACCACATACAAAAAATAAGTGTCGAACAATGGAATACTCATGAAATTGAAAGTGAGATAAGAAATCCCTTACGTCGTGTCTGAGATGACATGTATGTTCCTTGTTCTTACTAAATAATTAACATAAGTAAATTTATACATGATTACAAATTAAACTTTGTTATTCCTTTTATATCACTTATTACCATGTTATAAACATTATGTAATTATTTAAATTAATGATGGCCATTTTGTCGATATTTGTTACATTAATAAAAAAAGAACACCTTATAATTACAAGTTGTCCATGTGGTCAATAATCCATCATATCCAGAATAATATTTATGAATTAGATATCATATATATCATATATATCTATTATATATATATATATTTATAATAGTACAAAACATTTGGAGATAAGAAATAAATTGCACCGTTGATGGAGACGGTATGCCTTATGTACCCAAGAAAGCTACATTAATTTCTATTATGTATTTTAATTGAATGAAAACATAATGATACGTAGTTATATAAAATTGTAGTATAATATAATATATATTTTAAATAACTCCATCATTTATATGTCCCATGTATGTTATGAATGAGTCATATCACATTGAGGGGGTGGTACTACACATTTCCTCAAATGAAATTATCCAGTTTACCCATTATGGAAACCATTAATGTAATCTATAAATGGAAAATAAAGAAGAATAAAGAACAAATAAACATAATATATATCAAAAATAAATATATTTCCATCATAATGGCCACAATGATAGGCTGTAGGAGATAATTCAACAATCATCGTTTCGTGAGGCGTTAGATTGCCATCCATATAAACAATATGTTCTTTACCCATTAGATAGAGGTGTGTTAAAGTGTAGTTTGAATAAATCTCATAAAAAACATATTATATTGATTATAATGGTTTGGTTATAAAAGAAATGAATTAAAAAAGTTTTGGGGTAAGAGATGTAAAATAAATAAATGAATTTAAGAGAAACTGCTACTTTTAATTCGTGTAACTCAAATTGGTTTGAACCAAAAGGACTTCTTGAAGTACCTTTGGCCTATGTTATAGAATCTAGTGTGAAGAGATAGATCTTGAGAGATTATCTGGGTATGGGTTGGACGATCCAAGGTTCTTGAGAGGTGTTGGTAAGGGGTTAGAAGTGGTTTCCTTTTATAAGGGGGAAAGGGGAATTTTAGAAAGTGTGAAAACATTATTTTATTATATAATTATATTCTGGTTCTAAATGTCAAATGTTTAATAGTGTAGAAGATAATATGACTCAAGGATGATATAAAATAATTTAATAAGATTTCGACACGTATTGGATATTATTTTAATATTTATAATTTTATATATTTAAATAATTTATGAATGAGGTAAACACTGCATCATTATTGTTTCCTAATTTTTTTTAATTTATGTCTAAAAATTATATATAAAACATGTTGTAGGAAATAGATTTAGCTTTCCAATTAATATTTATAGTCGAAAAGATAACATACATAACCCCGTGTAAAAATGTATTTACTAAAAGATATTTGTTTATGAAATATTGGACTTTCCAAATTTAAAAACACAGAAGTGGAAATGATTGATTTAAAATTATTTCCCACTGTCAAAACAAAAAAACGTGAATTTAAGAAATAATAATTATCAAAATATTGACACTGGTTTATGTACAATTTAAAAGTTTAATTACATTCAATGAGTAAAAATTGATTAAATGTTAAAAGTTCAATATAATTACTCTTTAAAACCAATTAAAATTATAATATAACCATTTAAATAAATTAGATTAAAAGGAATTTTTTAATTTAAATATAGTATTTTTTCCACTATTCATCAAAAATTGTTTATTATCATAAAAATACCAAAATTTTACCCAAAGTGAATTTTTATGTCTCGATTATAATAAATAATATTATTTGGTCAAATAGAATATATAAAACTGACCAATACAATATTTAAATAGGGTTCTCCATCAAAAGTCAGTAAATCGACCTTTTAATCAATATTAGAGTATTTATGTTAAAAATCATTTTATTTCTTATTTTAAGCATCAATAATTTATTAGATAAATGTAAAAACATTTAATAAATATGTATAATCTTTTTGTTGTTCGTTATGTTCATTCCCTCCAATACAACTGCTAGGCGTTAACTACCATTTTAAATAATAATATTATTTTATTATTGTGTAACATAATAATTCAAATAAACTTGTTGTTGCGTATTAGGTATTCAATCGAACATAGCAACCAATTTAACATTAAATTAATAATTAATTCACAATATTTTATTTTAAATGAAAAATAATTATTTCTTTATTTCCCTGGGATGTTTAATCTATAAATCAATTAGGCTTTTAAATCGATCGATTAAAAATGTATTTGAAAAATGAAATACGTTACAATCAAGTAGACGACATGCTGTATGTATGCATTAGTAACATTTACAATTTTTAAATACCATTATAGAATAATGGAATGTATTATTTTATCTTTTGGTAATAATAATTATATAATTAATGTATTATTAACCATTAAAATATACATAAATATATCTTTAATGAAATGTGGTGATGAAAAATGAATAACATTGAATCGTGATGGGGATTGTTCACATGTACACACGAGGGACGTTATCATTTTCAGGTAATTGAATGGTGAGAATATAAAAGATATATTATTATTAAATAATGTTAAATATTTAATTAACATACTACATAATCATTGATTCAATCATTACAAATATTCATGATAGATGGTGATGCAAATTGAATAATATCAGTTCACGATGTGGTATTCTGCTATAAACGCAACAATTAATTCTATTCGAATTTGATGGAAGTGGTGATGGATTTTTGTGATGAAATTAAGATAATAAAATTTATTTGTATTGATGATTATGGAGTTATTATTTCATAGTGGTAAAAATATTTGAAAGAAGTGGAAGAAGAGACAAAAAAAAAGCACTTAATTAATAACTATAACATTTCTTCATAAAATCTCTATTGATTAACACATAAAAACCACTAAGGGTTGTGTTATGACAAAAATAACAACTCTGGAATTTGCATTGGGATTATAAAATGTTTTGTGAGATGATATGGGGCGAAGGGGATAGTTTTTATTTGCTCGTAATAGATAATAATAAGATCCCTTTTTAAAAATAAGGGGGGCACTCTTGGAATTTTTTAAAATAATAAATTTATATAATTTAATTTCAAACTCCAAATGGAACCAAACTAACTTATTAATAAGATAGGATAATTCTAGGTTGAAATAAATTCACATTATAAAAATGATATAGGTTTTCATTATCTTTTTTAATCCTTATATTTTTCTATTAACCATTTTCTCTCCTTCTAGCTCTTAACGTGATATCATGTAACATATATTATGATGGAAAATATAATTAATATAACATGCAAAACGACCAATAAATGTGTCATTTATAAAATTTAATTACTTATAAAAATATTTTGGATGAATTTTTTATATAAATTTTATATTATTTATTCAATCAGTTCATGTTTTAATTTATATTTAATGTTAATTCTGAAACCACTCATTGTTCTTTCTTTTACAGAAATAAAAAAACAAAAAAAATTAAATAAAATAATTAAAAAAAATTATATACATATAGAATTACTCTCTAATATTTGTGTATGATATCGATGATCTAAATAATATTTTTTAAGTATTTTTTATATCATTTATTTGATATTTACAGAAATTAAAAAAATAATACACCATCACTATGTAATTATTAATGGTAATTATTTTATCACTGAAAATAAAAATTATTTTTTTATTATGAATATATAATTTGATATTTAAAAATAATATTTATATTATAATATATATTTTAGATAACCATATATTTTAAATGGAATGATTAGTAAAACATATGTAGATGATCTAGGCCTATTATTTGAAATAAAATAACACCACTTGGATAATGTCGTATAAGTAGATCCAAGATGTCATAAAATTCATAAACGGATTTTTTAGTTGAAAATAATTCATCTAATAAAATCATGTCATGTTTTAGTGTAACATTATAATATTATAACATAATTTTACCCTTAATTATGGTATTTTCAATTAAGCAGGGTAAAAAATTTATTAATGTTACAATTCTTATTGTCCAAGTATGAAAGGATACTATTAAATATATTTTGAAAATATGATTCCAAATATGGTATCCATATTAAAAAAAATATTTAAACATAATTTTGAACAAATATTTAAAATTAATAACACAAATGGGATAAATAAATGAATTTTTAAAGTAAACATGTTCAAATGTTTAAAATGATTTTATATCCAATTTCAATGGAAAACTTTTTCCAATGACCAACATTTGATTACTGATGTAAATTTTAACTATTTTTAATTTAAAACAAATATAAAATATAATCAAATAATATAAATAAATTATATGAAAAATTAATTTTCAATTAAACAACTTTATTTCTTTCAATATTTATCAATAAATGAATCGTATTTGAAAAATACCGAAAATCTAACTATAGTATGTTTTTTAATAATATTAAGAAGAAAATTTTAATTTTTTCAAATAGAATTTAGAAAAGTGATAAATTTTTGTTTTAATATTCGAATTCCTTTAAAAAGAGATTGATATACTTTTTAGATAAATATAATTTTTAACTGTTAAACCTGGTTTTTCATTTACTCTATGTAACATAGTTTCCCTTTTTAAAAAAATTACTAAATAATTAATAAATATTAAAAACTATTAAAGAGTATTATTTTATCATTACATGGGGTTGAAACATGTTAGTATCAGGATAAACACTTTTATATCTTCAATGGGCTTGTGATAGCCTCTGATGTATTCTCTTTTGTGCTTGGGATAAATTACCATCTACATTCATGTTGTCATTAAACGTTAATTTTTACCTAATTAATTTAAGGATATAAAGTAACTACCCATTTCTAAATCATAATTTATTCATATATTTGACACAAGATTATGAAAACATTTATATTTCCATCAGATCATAACCTATTGAATAGAAAATGGGTTTCACTAAACATTTATATTCATAAAAATAATCAATACTTAGAATAAATAGATATGGTAAATTTTTTTGATGACCCCAGTAAATCATAAGAAACATCATGGAAGTTGTTATAAATGATAATTCGTTTAAATAATCACTAAATAAATTTTTAATTTTGAAATTAACTATTTAACATCTAAAAATATCAAAAAAATTATGTACAAATTCTATTTGAAAATAAAATAGAAAATTTAAAAGGAATATTCAAATAAAATATAATTCATGATTTTAAGATAATTTTATCCTACAAAGAATGTTTTATTGCAAATTCATTTCGCATTTTAGTAAAAATTAAAAAGTCTCTCACATAAAATTAAAATAAAATTCCATTCAAAAATTATTATTTAAATTAAAACAAGGGAAAAATGAATTTATAAAATTATTAAGGAATGGTAAAAATTTTATTTCAAATATTTAAATGAAAATAATAATATGGAAGATAAATATTCTCATTTGAAAATTTAAATAATGTCGGTTTTCGTTAAAATAATTATTCTAGTATCATAAACACATAAATAGAGTAAAATGAAAAGAAAACATGTAATTTTAAAAAATAAGCATATAATAATATAATATATAAAATTTTGTAGAGATATATTTTATAATTTACACTTCATTAATTTAAATATAAATATTCCGACTAAAATTTTTGATTGTAACATAAAACCCTTATATATTTTATAACTTTTGAGACTTAATTACCTTGAAAGGAATATAATAAAATTAAACATTAAATATAACAATCATATGTAAATTCATAACAAAACATTTCAAAATGTAATTATAGATTCCTTATAAAATAATATTGGATTATAGAATAACATATGTACCAAAAAAGATAATTTTAGATGATAAACACATACCACATTGGTATGTTTCGAATCAAGCCCACTTGTATTAGATAATTCAAATGAAAACTACAAATATAATGAATTCATATGGATATATTATATGAAAATTCTTAGGATCATAGTACACAACTCATAAGTAGAATTATTTGCATAACACAATTCATTTCCAAATAAAATAAAATTGAGATGAAGAACCCTTGGCTGAAGTTTATCTTTTTTTTGTATGTGGTAAAAACTTGTATATGAAAATTTTAAATTGTCTATAAAAAAATAAAGAAACACATTAATTCATATTATACCATATATGGTCTACTTAAAACTCATAAACACTCATTTATTAAAAATTATTTATTAAAATCATATTTTCTATGTGTTACCTATTTCATTATTCATGTATGCTTCATTTTGACAGAAATAGTTCTTACACATTGATCATATATTCGTTGTGTCTTTAATATTAATTATTTTACTTGTACAATATTTAAACAATATATACACCATTATAATTTAATGACCCAATATTTTAGATACATTAAAATAAATTATTTTTTGCTATTTCACGGGACACACGACACACCCAATATAACCATATATTAAAAATATATTATTAATGAATCTATAATAGAAACTAAAATGATGAAACATAAATAAATATTTTCATTCTGAGGTAAAAAATAATATGAGTTATTATGGAAAATGTTATATTAAGTAAAATTCATTTTTCTATAATATATTTAATTTCAAAAATATATATTTAAATATTAAAATAATTTAATTCAATAAATTAAAATTATATATTTAATTTGTAAACAAAAAAATAATTTAGGAATATTTTATTTATATTTCTCCTGAGATAATTTCATTTTATGAGAATATGATAATACTGAATAATAATTCCAAATTTATTAAATTATTTTATTTTAAAAATAAATTGAACATTTTTTAAACCATTTTCCTATAAAATATTATATAGTAATATATAATAAATAATTTGAAAATACTATATTTTATTTATTAACCACGTATAAAAATATTAAAACGTTATGTATTATTTTAATAAATATAATTTTTCACTATTTTATCTAATTAATTATAATATGATGAAATGTTTTCATTGTGTTATATTATTATTAAATAAATTATATTTGAATGATACAATTTTTTTTATAATTGATTAAAATCAATAGAATTTCAAATTATATCCTAATAAAAAACATTATTCCTTAATAATAAACATAAAAATATTTGTTCTTATACATTACATGTTGTAGAAAGTTGGACGTAATTAACCCAATGTCGGTGTTCAATGTCATAGCCCATCCCTCGGGGACCATTCTATGACTAACCCAAACCCGCCTCCAACATTTCAGGGGCAGGTGACTTGCGTCATAGTCATCATCCTGCAAGTCGAAGTCATTGGCATGTATACATGTACACACACACACACCGAACGAAGTCCCAACCCATAGAAGGGAAAAAAACATACAACTGAATAACTGAGTACAAGTATAGATAAAATAATGTGGGCTAGAATACAAACCGAAAAAATTAGTAAAAACTATAAAGTACAAAAAGTTCTGTGATGGCCATCTGCAGTAAACCCTACCTGGTCGTGAGTGTTGTGATGTCAGGAGAAGCTGATGTAGTATGACATGTCTGCCTAGTCCTACTATGATACTCCTCGTCCTAGGCCACCAAGTCCACTATCACAATGTTCATTCATCTCGTCTCCCTAGGCACCCTTATCAAAATGTCAGACGTCTGCACTTGACACAACATTGTGGGTGGAGCTCGTGCAGGGGTGAGTACCACACTACTCAGTAGGGACCCCAAAACAAAGAAATAAATAACATAGATCAATTCCCCAAACTAATGCATGAAAATCAAGGCATCTCACACCAAGTATATCTAGGGTAGTAACGGTAGCATCATTTGTCCCAATGGGCGAACACCTCGGTTGATGGAGAACTCATAACATATCTTGTAGAGTTTGAAAAAAATGTCCCACAAAGAAACTTCCCACTAACCGTGAACTTCTTAGGTACCCCACCCCATCGTGTACCATGGGTTTGCTGGGTAAAACAGAGCCACTCCCCACCGTGTCCTGCTTAGGTACTGCTCCGGTCAATTACAGTGGGTTTGTTGGGTCACTTAGAGCCTCTCAACACCTTGGGCATGTAGGGTCACAGAATGTCGCTTCCTATATAGATATCGTGCCACACAGAGTCGGAATTCACCAGTATTCAGGTCTCAGACCACCGCAGGGTTCCGTACATAGAGATTTTGGGAGAAACTCTTCTCAAGACATTCAATCCATCTTGGCGTAGACAAAAGTTACCACAAAACATTCCAAATGATCCTCCTCGTTTAGTGGGTCTGAATGATGAAAATGAATCACTAACAACATTTACAATTTTCACGATACAAGCATTTTAGTAACTAGGGTGAAAGTTGCGATGCTGTCTAGTCTGACCCAGTCGGACGGACCCAACCAACCCAACCCACGGGTTCCACATGCCCCAGTTCATTCTGACAGACCCGACCTGACCTGGGGTGGGTTGGGGTCTGTCCTATCTTGCATTGCCTATGGGGCGGTCCCAATAGTCCTTTATGGACCCAACCTAGTTGGTAGAGGGTCTAGCCTGCCGGGTTGCCCAACAACCTTGTCTAGTCCTTCTCAGCGCGAATGGGAGCGGGCCCGGCCCGCCGACGTGGGTCCGGTCTGCCATCGTTGGTCTGGCCTTCCAGCACGGGTTCGGTCCACCGATGTCTGTCTTGACCAATGGGTTTCGGTCTTCCAGGTATTTTATGGTCCGCCCACTAGGCAGCGGGACCGACCCAACACGATGACCCGCCTGTCTGGCCCGCAATTCAGGTCCAGTCAGCTAGGTCTTCATGCCCTGTTTGGTCAGCAAGATGCAAACCGGTCCGCCTAGCTAGACATGGCCTAGAGCTGCATATATGCACCTCTATCAACTCGTGAGGTCAAAATGGGGTGCCTCATCCACTATTGTCCAGCAAAGGCGGCTCCCTACCCTCCAACGCGGTCAAGAGACCGCGTTCGCTGTATCTGACTGCCGGATCGACCAACAGCTTCTCCTTCTACATTGTGTCCTGGTCTGGCAGTGAAATTTTTTTATTATGCCATACTAGCATGTCACCTACCACCATCAGCCGCCACCATTGGCCACCGTCAATGCTGCTGCACTGACAGATTCTTCCGCGAACCGTCAGGTCTGCACCAATGGTTTGTTTTTCATTATACTTGCATCTGCATTTTCGAAGGATCACCATATACACCGTGACAGTTTGAAAACTCCCTTGCTGTCAATTCAAAATATTAGACATGAATATTACACAAGCGGTAGTTCCCGGGTTTCGTTCGTGTTGGACTGGTTCCTCCACATTAGAAGTTTATACAAGGGAGAGGCTCAGAGATGTTTGTGGTAAATCATTAATGCCATGGTTTAATCCTGAATATTCATAACAAAAGAAATGTCACCCACCCATTATAATGCAAGATCTGAGGATTAACCTGTTCATGGGTAAATCCTTGTTGCATATTTAGGAATGGATGGGGAAGAACCACAAAATAAAAATACATGACTCTTCGATGTTCATTGTCCCACGTCCATCTTCGAGGGGTTAAGAAGTCAACATCACCTTTCGGTTCTGATTTTCAATAGGTGTCAATGAATAAGAAGTTTAGTCGGTGTTCTTCATTATATGTTGGGGTGGAGGTCCGTTTGTGGTTTGATCGAGACTCCTACAATATCTATAATCCACATTTTCACGATGATTCTAATTAAAAATAAGAGATCGTTTTAGTGTTCCCAAAATGATGTGATGTCACGTCATTACACAGTTTTATTTAAGAAACAATGTCATTTTTTTAGGTTAGAAAAGTGTTTCTATACTACGAGTATAATGAGTAATTAATGACACTCATTGATGTGAATCATCTCTACCCTATAACTACCATGTCACTACCACACAATGTCACCATCCGCCATTCCTATTGGAGAAAGAAAATAAAATATTTCATATAAAATATTTTATTATTTTTCTAAGAGTTCAAAAAATTACTTTTCTGCTTGGCCCTTACCGGCTAAAGTTAAGTCTTTTCTAGGGGAACCCTTGTGTTTTGCATTCAATGTCTCCCCAGTATTCATGATATGCGTGACAATTCAAATTATAGGAAAATCCTTCTTTCATGTTTACTGAACATACCTTAAAAAAGGTACAAAAATTATTAAAATTCACCAACAACCTATGCCAGTCAAGATTAGGCTCTATCTAAGGGAAACACGCCCCAAAAAAACCAAATTTACACTTAGATTTCGAATTCGAGTTACCGTTTATATGTTAAGATACATAACATTAAATAAATAGTTACTTAATTATTATATTTACAGACAATATCTAACCTCAACTTTTGGCCCATGCAAAACCAATTTGAGTGTTTTCCTAAGGAAATAATATCATCATTAGATTATTTGTGGTCTCATATTTTTTGTTTATTTCAATCGTTGTGGGTAATAAAAATTTGAAAAATAAATTTGTTATACTTAACTATTTTATTTATGGCTATGCCATTTTCGGATTTTCTCAAAGGTGGCCTACACTAACTAATCTAAAGTCATGTCTACGGTAATCTCGCCATTAAAACAAATTCCTTCATATTTATTATCGTAGAACCCATTTAAGAGTTATTTTATTTTATTTTGATAATTTCTCACACAAACTTTTTAAATATTAAATTTTTTCAATTGATCATTCTAGGCTCTCAAGACCTCAAAATTATGTGACTTCAAATTCCGCAATCTCAAAATAATTTCATATCATAAAAAAATTATATAAAAATTTTGGAACATTACATTCTCCATATAATTGGGATTTACATCTCAAAAAGACAAAACAACACCTAAAAATTAGATGGAGGGTACAAATCCTGAATTAAAGCCTCCCAAACTATGTGATCTCCTAGAGATTCTCGTATTACCGTCTCACGTGCCCTAGAGGAATTGAACACCTGGGTAAGACCCACTCATGTAAATCCTCTATATCCACTGGGAATTCAACAAACGTCTCCCAATCATCAATATCTATCTTACCCTAGTCGATGATCTGCAATGGATCAGCACATAACTCCATTGTTGTGACACCTCGAAAATACCATGCACTTGGTGCATCTATGGGGAAGATCTAGGTGGTACATCACCTCTCCAACTATGTTCTGGATATGAAAATTTCCAATGATCCATTGATATAGCTTGACACCCTGGCCAACTCTCTACAATCCTCATCAGGGTGAGACTCGAAGGAACCCGTGATCTCTCTCTTCAAAGAAGAAGGTTATTAGTATCCTATCAGAAAAAGACATATTCATGCTATGTGCTGTCCTCATCTGCTCTTAGATGATCTGCACCTTCTCAGTGGTAGCCCATACCATATCTGTACTCAGAAGTGCCGACTCCCCGAGTCTCTCCATCAAATGGGTGATCTGCAAGGCTACCCATACAAGGCCTCAAACGGTTCCTTGTCAATGATTGAGTGATAAATATTTTAGTATGCAAACTCCATCAGGTGTATGTGGTCCTCCAAATGACAACCAATGTCAAGGAGGCAAGAACGAAGCATTCCTCCAATGTTTGTATCGTGCACTCTGTATGACCATCAATTTGGGGATGAAAAGATGTGATCAAGCATACCAGTGTCCTGAACGCAAATTGTAATGCCTTTAACAACCAGGATGTAAATATGGAATCACAATCTGAGTTGATCGATGAAGGAACCCAATGAATACACACTATATTCTAGATGTAGAGGCGTCCCAAGCCCTCTACCATCCAATTCTCTTAGATAATAAGAAATTGATCCGACTTGGTGAGTTGGCCTATAATCACCCAAATGGAATTGTGTCCCCTAGACATATGTGGAATCCATGTCACTAATTCCATGAAGACACCATCCCACTTCCAATTAGACAACTCAAGTGGAATTTTTAAGCCTTCAAGTACCTGATCCTCATCCTTCACATGCTGACAAGTGAGGAATCATGACACGAAATCCTCTACAACATTATTCCTCCCCCCACTAGTACTGACATTAGAGGTCTTGGTATATCTTCTGCACACATGGATCTACGACCAACGAGGATGTGTTTAACTCCTTCAACACCTCCTCTTGTTGTGCCACAGGTACCATGGTGAGACCAATAAAAATAATGTTGTCCTTCCCAACTTTATAATATCATTCAGGATCCCATCCTGAGGATATATGAGCATGTAAAACCTCACTTTCAATTTCTCCAAGATATTCCTCCATAACACTTTATAAGAGAAGGGGAGTATCATCCATCAATTGAAGGTAAACAACTTCAACATCATCCACGAGAGATACCCGCATCATGGCTAACGACATTTTCACCACATTGAGTAGCTGCAAACTGGTCCCCCTACTGAGTGTTTCTGCCACCATGTTTCCCCTTCTCATGTGTATAGACTATCTCAAAGTCATAGTCCTGGAAGAACTCAAACCATCGACGTTTTCTCAACAGATGAAAAGTTTAGGGGAACCATTTCAACCGCACAAAAGGCTTCCCCCATTAACTGATTAATGAACCCTTTGACCCTTTGGTAGTGGTGTAGTTATACTCTATTCAAAGTAGGTTAAATAGATACTAATCTACATACAACCTCAAAATCACATTTTCTTTCTAGGAAAAAAATATCTTGGGAAGCTCATGGTGAAACACTGGGCCTTACGAAACCCTTCTCATGCAAGCCATCTTTATATACCCTCAACTCACGTAGAACTTCCTGAGCCATTTGATATGTCGATATGTATATCAGTACCGCCATAGGGTAGATGTCGATTCCTAATTCTCCCTCTCTATAGGGAGGTAGTCATGGAACCTAGATAAAAACATTTGTGTACTCATCCACCTCTAAAAGAAAACTTGGACTAATATCCTCCATTGCACGGAGGGTGAGGCTAGACAAATGGTGAGAGATTGGATACACCCTCATCTAAGAGAGTATCTCTTTCATTTTAAGGATTTCCTTTTCACTGGTGAAGGACACCATGTTCTAATCTAGGAAGACACACCACATCGTATGCCTAAAACAATGGATCTGAACATGGACTATGGATAACTAGTACACACCCTTGATGACATCGAATATCCTCAATGTAGTTACTAAGAGATCCCACCTGAAACTATCACCTCCAAGAGTATGCTCGCACTTCTGGAACCAATGATTAATCATAAAATCCCTTCCTATATCAGTATCTAGCCATAATGAGTGAGACAACAACTCTACCAGAATCTCTATGATCTAAACGAGTGTCGTGGAAATGAAAGAGTTACTTGAACCCGTGTCTATAAGTACTCTAGATATGGTGGAGAAAACACATATAATACCTCAAATAATCTTTGGCGTGCCTTGTCCCTAATCCACTGCTTCCTGGAGCTGAGGTCACCCATGTCTTCCTAGAGCTGAGCCAGCTCCCCTACTACATCTGCCTCCATGTGGACCTCCTTACATGAACCTGTTTCGCTATATCAGCCTCACCAAAATTATTTTCTAGTCTTCTATATGATGTTTTAGGTAGTCACATTCATTGTGTCCCTACCCTCCACACAAAAATAAATTCATTCCCCCTTATAAATCCCTCGAACCTAGGAGACTCCCACTATGGACCCTGAGTCCTACGCTCAGCCTCTAAAAGACATGGTCCACTTTGGCCCATGTGTCTACTATCTGTTTCTTGTCAAAGAATCTAAAACCTGGGGGATTTTTCAGCTCTACCAACATGCACAAACTCCATCAATACGCTCTACTTCATAAGGGCACGCTCCAGCACTTTGTCCTATGTTGGGATGTAGAGAGACACCACCGATGCATGGATCTCTGGACCGAGCCCTTGCTTGAAGGCTCTATCCCTTATGAAAGGGTCACTCAACTTTTTTGTGGAGTAGAGGGAATTCTCTATGAACCTTGTGAAGTAGTCATCCACCATCATTTTGTCCTACTATAGGTGAAGAATCTCCCAAATACGCATAGATCACAACATTTTTTTTGGAAAAACAACTCTTGGAAAAGCCTCTCAAAGACCACCCAAGTGAGGGTCACCTCATCGTGGGTCTCGATGGTCAATCTCATCCATCTCCCTACCAAGACCTATAGAATGCTCACCACCATGATCGCCATCTGGTCAGGTGGTGTCCTCACTAGGCAGATTAACCATGTCACAACATGTAGCCAATACTCACCGGCCTGAGGATCCATCTATCCCCTAATCATGGGAGTTCATTCACAGTGAAACTCATCTAGGGAACTGATCCTATGAAAATCCTCTTCTAGAACCGCTGAAAGTAGATGCTGACCATCTGGTGGTGTTTCCACTGGTGCACTACCCAGTGGATCCATCTCAAGCACTGGTCCTTAAACTAACGCCTCATCGCTAGGCGGTCTATGATTGAAACCTCATTTTAGGATCATGGATGGTCGTCTATATGGAAGATTCCTGAGATGGATCAAGATGTACCACATTTACAAAATTATACCTAGTGAGCTGAATCTTATTAAAAATCACAAGATAGTTATGAAACTACAGTTTTCATGTAGTGAACCAAAAAAGCAGAATTCATGGCCCTAGTGTTTGGATACGTCGGTCGCCACACCAAATCTGGTTTTCACAAATCTAAGGTCAGACTCACAACATTTAACATTTTTTCTCCATGAAAAATTAACGACTTCCTATTATTGAAGGGGAACTATCCACCATCCGATACAACTTTTTCACGACACGTCCCCTAGGGCATGTGTTGTGACTACCCCAAGCCCGCCTTCCAAAGACTAGGGGCCGGAGACTTGCACCTACGACATCAACCTGAAAGTGGGTGGAATTAACCTTGATACCTATATGTACACAAACAAACAACCAAGTACAAAATCAGAAAAGGGAAACAAAAAATCCAATGGATAACTGAGTACAAGAACAGCTAAAATAAAGTGGTCTAGAAAACAACCCCAAGAAAATGTACTGGAAAATGTGATGTATAAAAAGTGCTCTAATGGCCATCTAATGTAAACCCCACCTGATTGTGAGTGTAGGTAAGCGACATGAAGCTGAAGTACTATGTTCGATTTTCCTGGTCCTAATAGACAATGCTTGGTCCTAGGCCACCAAGTCCACTATTTTAGCATCTGTTCATCCCATCTTTCTATGTACCCATGTCAAAACGTGGATTGTTGGCACCATACAAAACATGTGCAGGTGGATCCAATGCTGGGGGTAGTAACCAAGTACATAGTAAGGACCCCAGATCAAAAAAAGAAAGAACACACATCAATTCCTTAAAGTGAATCATGAATCACAAGACAAATCACACTAGGTATATTTTAGGGTAGTAATGGTAGCACCATTTAGTCACCTTTGTCGAACACCTCAGCTGCTGGAAAAATCCTCCTCTATCGAGTACAGTGGGCATGTTGGCTCACACGGAGTCGCTTCCCACAAACCTTGAACTATTTAGGAAACCCATTCCATCGCATACAATAGATATAACATTTCACACACAGCCTCTCCCAACCATGAACTTCTTATATACTTCTTCGGTTGAGTACCATGTGTATGCCGAGTCACACAGAGCCGCTCCCCACCCTGTCCCTTCTAGGTCACATAGATCCCCTTTCCACTGGCCCACCTAGTCACATAGAGTCAAAAGTCAGTAGTATTCTGGCCTCAAGTAGACGTATGGTTCTGTACATAGTGTGAATATTCAAACCACTTCTCAAGCCTTTCATCACATATCAAAATCCATGACAGTTACAATAGAAAGTACCAAAAGATCCAACCCATCGAGAGTGTCCCATATCTTCAAACGAATCTTCAATCAGACATAAGGTTTTTATGATACATGGATTTTAGTAACCAAGGGACTTGTTAAAATGGGAAATGGTGTGACCCGGTCTGACCAACCCGACCAACCTGGACTAAGGGATCTACATACCCTATTTCATTCTGACAAACCTGACCTGACCTGGTATGGGTTGGGGTCATTTTGTTCTAACCTAACTAGTGGTCCAGACTGAATAGGCCTCGCTGGACCTGGACCTGATGGTAGAGCGTCCAGCCCCCCCCCCCCCCCCCCCGGGTCGCCTGACAACCGGGTCTAATTTGGCCCGACCCAAAGGGTCACGGGCCCACCCTGTGGGGGGTTTGCATCCCATCCAGTCTGCAAGAAGTCGACATGTATGCCTCGCTAGACGTGGATTTGATCCGCGTCTGTGTCCCACAATCTCCCTACAGTTCAACGTGGGGAACCTCCTCTATTGAGATCAGGAGACCATCACCCACTACCCTCTAATGTGGTCTAGCGACCGCAACTGCCACATCCAGCTGTCAGCTTGGCTGGTGACTTATCATACTGCTTCACGGCCCGGTCTGTCCATGGCCTTTCATTCAGGGTGCCTTCAATGCACATAACCACCCACCAGTGACAGCTGCCAGGTTGATTTGATGGCCTTCAGTAGTGCCACCACCGGTATCGGTGAGCCGGTGGATTCTTTTGTAGACCATCAGGTCCGCACTGGTGATCTGTTTTTTGTACTGCATATGACTATGTTTTCAAGGGATCATCCTATCAACCCCGAGAGTCTGAAAATGCCTTTCCATTGATATTAATGATAGGAAATGAATAACACATGAGAAAATGTGCTCGTTCCTTGTTCGTGTAAGCTAGGTACCATCACGTTAGAATTTTAAAGAAGAGACGGGCGTGGGGATTATTGTGTTCAATCATTCACACCATGGTTTAATAAAAAATAATCACCCCAAAAGAAAATTCACCATTACATTATAATACTAAATATTCGTATTAACCTATTCTTATGTTAATCCACATTCATCGTTTATCAATTTATGAAGAAGAACAATGAAATAGAAAATGCTACCTTTTTAAAGTTTTTTGCCTCATGTTCTTCGTCAAGGGGTTAAGACGTCGGCGTCACATTCCGGCTACGCTATTAGAAAGGCATCAAAGAAGAAGAAGTCTCGTCAGCATTCTCTAGTCATCGCTGGAGTGGATGTCTGTTACAGGTTTTCCATAAAATCCTTTAATTTTTTTAATCAACATTTAATCAGCGCATCGAAGTATAAATAGAAGCATGTCGTAGCGTTCCAATAATGATGTGACGTCGCGTCGTTACACTATTTTATTTAAAAAATAGTGTCGATGTTTCATATAATTAAAGCATTGATATGATATGAGTTTAACATGATATTAATGAGTCAAATTGATTATCATCATCGCCACCCCTTCACTACCCTATCACTGCACCACAGTTTCATCGTCCGCCAATCCAAAAATAGAATGAAATTAAAATTAATAATTTATAATAATTTATTATTTTTCTCAAAAATTCATGAAAATTACATTTCTGCTCAGCGTTTCTGGCTGAATATAAGTCATTTATTGGCGACCCTTTGTTTTCTTAATTCAATGATGCCCTAAAATTTTCAATCTGAGTGACTCTTAAATTGATAGAAAATCATGCTTGCAATTTTACTGAATATACAATAAAAAAGATCATAAATTAGTAAGACTCACCCTCAACCCACACCGTTCGAGGTTAGGCTCCATCAGAGGGAATCTCAACCCCATGAAACCAACTGTACTCTTGGATTTTAGATCCGAGTTACCATTTAGATGTTAAAGGATTTAACATTAAAAAAAATTACATTATTTTTTTACGGCCAAAAACTAACTTCCAATATTGGTATGTGTCGTACAATGTTAGGGTCTGCCTAAGGAATGCATACCCTCATGAGTTTAGCGGTGGTCTCATATTTATAATCTGAGTCACCATTTGTTAGTTGTATGTATTTTAATAACTAAATTATTTTATTTTATTATTTTATTTACGATTATTCCATTTTTGTGTTTTCTCAGTGGAGGCATGTGCCATATAAACTGACATCATGCCTATGAAAAACCCGCCTTTCTAAATTCAATGGTTCCCTCTTATTTTTTATCTGGGCACCTATTTATGATTTATTCTACATTTTCACGAATCCTTCTCAAGTGTGTTATTTAATGCTTATCATCTCTCAGTGGATTATTCAATGCAATCTAGTCCTCGGAATTACATGCCATCAAATTTCAGGGTATCAAAATAATTCAAAATAAAAAAATATACAGAAATTTCAGGACATTACATTTGATTTACTACATTAGAATAATATAGAATCAATAAAATCCTGTAGGACTATATTTTTTAGTCATTCTAGTTATCTTGATAAATACTTCATTCTTCCATTATAAATTGAAATAATAAATTACAAGATAATATATTTGTAATATAGCAAGAATTTACCTATAAAATCCTTGAATATCAATAAGAATAATCTACAGTGATTCCAGGGAAATAAAAAAATAATGGTGTGCTCAATTTCTCTAAAAGGGTTATTTATAGTATAATAAATCATGAATAAAAAATTTTATTTAATATGGAATAGCCTGTAACTGAACACACAAGCCATGTAATCAATAAACTAAGAGGAAAGTTCATTCATAAATAATATCAATGTGGAAATATGATAGATAATACTAAAAATGAATTATTAATAATGGAAATTATTAATTATTTGACGTCATGTATCATTAAATTGACGAATCAACCATCATGATCTAACCTCACGGTAGTTTAAAACTACACCATACATACTCATATAGTTTGGTTAACTGATATTATGCTAGATTATTGATTTGTCTCCTTAAACCAATAAATGCTATCATGGGCTATGTATAACTGGACACCAAAATTTTATTTCATTACGTAAGTATTCCTCATACACTAAATAATGTATTTAATACATGAAGAACAATCCTTATCTTCAAGTGTCTGTATTAAGTAAAGGAAGAATATTTATCAATATTTCAATATTTAATCAAATAAATTCCAATGTATAAAAAAATGTAAAAATACAATAATTTTTTTGAAATAATAATATCCATAAAAACAATAATATGGATATTTAATATAAATGTAATTTATATTGAAATATTATCATAAAAACTTGATTGTTTAAGGAAAAACTTAATAATCAGAAAATAATTTTAGATTTCACAATATCTACTACAACATTGTAATTTTCATGTCAAATCCCCTTCAGTGAAATAAAAAAAATAAAACATAAAATAACATTAACTATAAATGAATATTGATATTATAATTAATATGAAAAAATATACACAATATAAATCCAATTAGGTTTATTACATTACAATATACCCTAATGAATAGAAATTGATACAAATTACCATACCTCACATGTCTTTATGTTTGAATGTGATTTAAAATCTTTTATATTTATTTTATATATGTTTTAAAACTATAAAATAATAATATTATCATTTATAATATCATTTATTATCTTATTATATCATTGTATCCCCCTTTCATTAATAATATATCATTAGCTTCATCGTTTCAGGTGTCAATTGCCTTATGATCTCATTCGTGTTTCCTCATGAAAAGAATATTTATTTATCATTTTAATTACCTCTATAAAAATAATCATGAAACAGTAATCATAGTTTTTACAGAAATTTTACTTATAAAACCAATCACAGATGATGGTTATGAAAAACGATCTATGATACAATCATGGAGTTGACATGCAGTACATACACATGAGTATCATTTAATTTTTTCAATGATTTATATGGAAAGAGTGTAATAAATATTTTATCATTATATAATTTTTATAATATCATATATAAAATAATATATATATAAATATATCATTCATGTTGTGTGGTAGTGAAAATAGTGTCATATCGCTTCATGATGGTGGTAGTCTACATGTATACAATCTATGTGATCTTTATTTAGTGTAGAAAATAAAATAATATTGTATATTTTAGAAAAATAAAATTTTCACTAATATAATATTTATTAAATATATATCCCATATATTAATTATATTTATCCTTGTCACCTTCCAGGTAAAAAGTTAGTAAAAGAGCAGTTACATTGCTTCGCAACGCTGTTGTTCACCATACAGATGAGCGACATTATCAAATCACCTATGTAATGAAAAGTATGAAGTTATATATTATATAAATAATAAATAGGTTTAATTATGTTGTAAATATCATACATAAACATTATATCCATCATCATATTCATTTGTGATAAAAATTAATTGAAAAAATGAATGACATTAGTTTGCGAGGGGGTAATATTTCGTTCACACGAATGATGATTTTATAATACATTTGACGGATGTGGGGATGGTTGGAGGTCACTAACATAATATAAAAACATAACGTTCTATTTAATATTCTCATTAGATTTTTTATTTATTTTTATTAAGAATTTAAGAACATGGATGATGAAATAATGTAAAAACACACGTTGAAGAACAATACCACTTCATCATGTAACCTATTTAGGTTTTCATCAGATGCCTTAAAAGGCTGGCATTATTAAAGAAATAATGCTTCTAGGATTATTTTATAAATATTTTGTTGTAATTTAATAATGGGTTGGTCATAAAAATATGTATTTATTTAGTGAATAATAGTGGATAGGTGGTGGTCTTTTATAAGTGAGGGGAGTGGCACACTTGTAATTTTTTTTAAAAAGACTCAATCATACCAAATTTTTTCGTTTCCAATAGAATCTAAAATTTTCCCTTAACAAAAATATTGGAGGAATGGTTTAAATTAATATATCCAATGGTGGTTGGAAAAGTTGTTAGGCCTTTTAAACATTTATATTCTTAGTTTAACCCACCATAAATAAATATTTACCTTTACCGTTGTAAATAATTTTTACTTTTTTCAATATTCATTTATGTCAAAAAATATGATAAAATTTTTATCTAATAGAAAGTATTATGATTCCAAATATTCTATCCAATTTTATAAATTCCATTCATAATATGTGGAATATTTTAATTTAAAATTAATCCAACAGACACGATGATAATGCAGGTTATCAGAGTGAAAACGTTAGGAAGTTAATAATATTTTAATATTAAAATTCCTCATAAAAATGATTTCAAATAACTAAATTGGATTAATTTATGTATAAATGAAGAATATTTAATTTTAAACCAACTCAAAATATCACCTAACATTATTAATAATTAGAAAAATGCATAATTTTATTAATAATCAGCTTATTTCACTCTTTCTCGAAAAATGATATATTTTAGAAGAAAACAAAATATCATCCATAATATAATTTATATATTTTCAAATAAAGTTGAATTAAATTTTACAAATAAATTTTATTAAATTTGTTAAAATTAATTTTAAATTATGTATTCTAAGATGAACAAAAATGTATTTTTAAAAAATTCAATTTTTTAGAAGACATCTCTTTTTATTTTAAATTATTCTTTTTATATTTATATTTAATAAATTGCGAAAATTTTAATATTATTTTAGTAATATTAATTTCCTCCAATTTAATTATTGTGTTGTAATCTTATATTAAATTAAGGTACATTTTGACTCGAGGATGCGTGTTCTATAAGGAATCGAAAAAAATAAATATAATGAAATATATTTCATGGGTTTTAAAAAATCGATATTGTGTGTCACAAAAAATATCAAATAACATTTTATATTTTTTATAATTTAATGTTGTTACATTCTGTCCACCTTAAATAAATTTATTACTTCCAATTTAATGTTGATATCTCTAATTAAGGGTTTCATATTTGAAAATTTACATATTGAAAACCCACATTGTAAAAAGTGTAACTAAAAATTCATCTAAATAAGGGGAAAAGTGGAAAAAACATAAAATAACAAGACATTTATGATGGAAAAAATATTGGATGTTTTTTATATAAACACTGTTTTAAATAAGAATATAATTATGGTTAATTATATAGGTCATCAAAAAAATTCACGTGAATGATAAATGGAATGTTTGGGGCCCAAAAACCATTAATTTGTGCAAATTTAAAACACAATATGATTTTTCATATATGAATGCAATATGATAATTTTCTAGTTTCATGACCTATTAACATATGATGAATAACTATTTTTCTATATAATAATATAAATAAATATACATACATGAAATGTATATATTTTATACAAAAAATAGTTTCCTTTGTTTGTGTGTCAATCAATATCAAAATTCATGCCTTACTCAATGAAATGAATATTCAAATATGATTTTTTTAGAATAAATCATGTTATTTAATATTTTTTTTTAAAAATATCATTTATAATACATTAGTGTACATAAATCAATATTTACACCCCTAGTTCGTCAATAATATTTATTTATAAAATTTTTTACTATTAAAAATGACATATTAACTAGGTCTTCTTGTAGGCCAGTGGTAGGTGTTAAACCCATATCATCCATTGGTCGTGGGATCAATACTCCAGAACTTGAATAATGAATTGGGATGTCACCAATCATTTAGGATTTCCTTTTTATAAATAAATATTTGTTTCTTTGTCATAACATATCCAAAATGAATAAGATGGAAATCCTTTAAATAAAATTAATCCTTAAATATCTATTTCCTTCAGTTTTCAAAATTTTTTCCCAACAATGTATAATAATATATTTTGTGATTATTATTAAAATGTCAGTAATTTATATGTTAATCCGAAATTATATCCACATATAAAAAATAATTTTTATAAAATGAAGAAAGAATTATTTGTACAATACAATTTCAAATAAAACATATAATTGCAATAAATGTTTGAAAAATTAACACAATCGTGGTAGAATGAAATCATATAAAATAAAAAATGGTGTGTTTAAGACATTGAAATTATGATTATTGGTATAATCATTAACCAATTATAGTATATATATATATATTATGTTAATGAAAACATTTATTCTTCTAAAAATCAGAAAATAATCTTTAGTTGTTTCAACATTATTATTACCAAAGAACCATTGGTAAAAATTCTTCTAAAATTAAATTTTAACAACTAATACTTAAATACTTCATCAGTTTATTTTAACACGTATCCCTAATAGTATAATAATTAACATTTAGAATAGGGAACTGATTAATATAATTCATAGTCTCTCCAAATTTATAATCTTAAACAATAAATTGTTCTTTAGTATGGGATTTATTTCCTTCCATCGTACTCATAATTTTTCATCAAAAATTATTTTATTTGTGCCACTCTTTTCCACACGTACATCATTTTACTATTCCTTTTAGACACATTCCAATGCAACCCTTTACAAATTTTTGACATGAATGAAATTGACCATTCATACCTATGTTGTCTTCACCACTCAAGCTCTTAGAAACATCCTTCCTTCCATTATTTTATGAGATATGTAGTTGGTTACTATATAACATGTTAATAATATTATTTTGTATAACATATTATAAAAAATCAAGATATCCTGCACTCTTATATTATTCTCATTTGGTTTCTCATAGTCAATACATTGTCTTTCAGGTTTTATTTCAATACTATTCATTTGGCTTAAATCTATTTACTATAACCAAATGTTACAGTGCGAGAAAATATAATCATAGTGTTAAAAACATATATCAATTTTTATATTTCTAAATTGTGGAACATTATTTTCAATATATCACCTGTTTTGTATGACCTAGATCATTAATTGGCATCCTCTATTAAAATAATTCATAATGGTTTTTAAATAATATGTTCAATATCTAAAGCATATCCCTTGGAATTTTTATACAAGATTTATAGTAAGTCTTGTTATCATGCAAAAGGTGATGATTGGTTTAATCCCATTGTTCACTATTCAGAGTAATATCTTTTAAGTAAATCTACACTAGAACCGAGCCCATTTTTTGTATCTATATATAAATTTATTTTCTGTAAAACCCACATAATCAATTCCTTAATGAAAATTCCGATATTACTATATACATATCCTTAATATCTTTTATTAGGTTATGTTCCTTAATTTATGTGTTCCTAAATATAGCATTATGGTTTTTACTAATCATCTTATAATAAAAACTATAAGGACCTGGGTGTAACACCCCAAGGCTTTATAATATATTCCTTTTTGAATATATTCCATATTGTTTCTAGATTTTATTAAATTCCACATGAAACTAATATTATGATACAAAAAAACATTAATATTATCTTTGGTTACACACAACACTAATATGGCTTGTGTTACATACAATATCGCGTTCCACTGATAGCGTATAAGAGACTAAAAATATAAGCTTATAAGTTCATATAACAAATCAATAATTTATTGTATATTGTTTTTATATTATATATAAAATAATTTTATTCTGTTATTCCAATATATTTTATATTCATTAGATAAGAATAAATCAATCATAATTGTTAAAAGCAACAATTTTATAAAAGATATTTTACCTATTTTAATGTTGAATAAATTTTTAAGGATAATTTTGTAAATTTTATAAATTTTCCTGAAAGAATAAACATTATTTTTGAAATAGAAAAAAGAAATTTATGATACGGTGAATTATTATGTCTTTTTTATAAAACATTAATTTTTTAGGAATAATGAAAAATACTGAATTTGAATTGAAAACTAGTTTTGCATTAAATTTATTTATATAGTTAAATTATATTTTAATTTGTTTTTTATGAATATTTATTTTAAATATAATTCTATTTACAAAAATTGGAATTTATTAAAAATATCACATTGAATTTGGTTATAAAAACATTTCAAACCTTTATCAATTTTCAAATAAAAACATTTGTTGTTGTTATATATGTGAGATTATTTTTAAGTTAATTTCAACAAATTAAGTATTTATAATTTGTTAAAATATGTTGAAAATTTAAAATAATATTAATTTATAATTTATAATAAGTTCAACATGGTTTTTTATCAAAATTATTAGTGAAAGAAATTAAAATTAATTATAGTGGCTTATTTAGAAATTATTTCAATTAGTGGTTAAAATTAAATCTTAAGGGAAAAATGATATAAAATCTGGTCCAAAATAAATATTATGCTTATATTTATAGCATATTTCCTATATTTACAATTTTATGAGTTATTGGAATAATATTCCCTGAAATTGACCCATATTATAAGTTATGTATGCAAGAAAGACAAAAAAGGAACCTTCCATACCATCAATATCTAAAATGTTTTTAAATATTAAAAAAACATATTTATGTTAAACATATACTTTTGAAGTATCAATGTGTTAATTTTCTTGTAATAATTTTTAATTATATTTTAATGATTAATTAGTTACTTAAAATTCCTAAAAAACTGCCTCATAATGATTATTAATTAATAATGCAATAAAATAAACGATACTAAAAATATTAAACTTGAATAAGATTGAATGAATTGTTGTGTTACATTAGTTTTTTGAATAATTTTTAATTTCATTATATTTTAAATTAATATACAAGAATTGCCTCATTTTCTTAAAATTTTTAAAATTAAATTATTTTAATAATGGCAAGGTTGACATTAATGTTATGTTATAATAACATATATTTTATTAATATAATTAAAACTAATAAAAATAAAATACTGTGAACATTTATTTTATGTTTTTTACATATTAAATATTTTGTCTTTATGGACCAATTTATCTTTTATAATGATAATTTTTAACCCTAAATATAGACTACATTGTTAGTAGGGTTCGGGTAAAAGTAGTATTTATTCTCTTTACATGCCAATATGTTAATACAGATTTCCGAAAAAACATGAGAATTTTTCTTTGTAAATTATATATAAAATTTATAATTCATTTAGTATAAATTTTCTCATAAATATTATAATAATTATTTATTTATATTAAAATTACTTAGGTTGTATGACTAGTTTCTGAAATGAAAATCCAAAATTAAAAAACTAGGAAACTATAAAACTAAGGTACAAAATGATAAAAATGAATTTATATTTGTGTGGTGTGAGTGTATATAGTCTATAATTCACTGTTAATCCATTATTTTTCCATTTTTTGGAACATGAGGTAAGGGTATCACCCAAATAGTCTTAACATTACAATATTTAAAAATATTCCACTCCTCATCCACTATAAAAAATAAATCACTCTTCCCAATCCTAAAACATATCAATTCACATTGTATATTACAAAAATCCCAAAATAATTTCCAATACTCTCTTCCATAATCCTATAATCATAACAATTGGATTAATAAAAACCAATGATGTCTTTTTGAATAATCCAAATAGTGTTTCCTTAAAAAGAAGTAATGCTCTTCAATGATCACTTTAGTTTTATTTCTTTCCCAAATAATTTAACTAATGTTATATCTTGATTATATAACTACATAAATATAATAAATATAATTATATTTTATTATCATAATGGTACAGCATACAATGAAACAAACTTTATTTAAATGTTATACATAATCCTCACCGGTATGTACGACATTCTACCGCCACATTAACCGATGTCGTTGGTTTTTTCATTTCTACCATACAATGTTCGGAATAATTATGGTTTTTTTATATTTGATATATATTATATTTATAATTTATTTGTTATTCTATAATTCTTTATATAACAAATATCATTTAGCTATCAATTTTTTGGGAATAAGATAAAATCATTTTGGACAGGTGGCATACTGTCTCCTCAATGCCATGTAATTTGTTAAAAATTTAAATGTAATGTATTAAGGATTATTTTAAATAAAATATTTGAAAAATGTATCAATAATATTATTATTTAAATATTATATATATATTAACTTTATTTATATTAATAAGAAAAAATGGATGTAATGTTCATTCATACGTATGTTATACCGTCTCCATGAATAGCACACTTCATTTCCTCTATCCAAAAAGTATAAACTAATTTGAATAATTATTTAAGGAATATATATAATATTTAATTCATGGATTTAATTATTTAGATAATGAAATCATGATCTATGTAATAGTAATATAAAATTAAAAGTCCAAACAAAGCTGAAAAAGAAGGCAATGAAAACATAAAATGATGAAAATAATTAATGATTATTGAAGAACATGTTATAATAAGTTTTAAAAGGACTAAATATTATATAATTGATATAAACATTATTATACTATATATTAATAACATTATTAAAAAAATTATACATGAGGTTAAATATAATTTTACAGAAATATATAATATTTTAAGGGATTTCGTCTCAATTTACATTCTATTGAGACTTACTTTCTATTTTTCACCAATTCAAATAAATGAAGTTTATATACTTCTAATTGTTCATTTAATATCATTATTAAAATAATTCTTCATTTATTTTTATGTTTAAATTTGAATTAACTCATCCAATGGGTTTTTACATGAAATTACCCAATGGAATAATTTATGTTTGAAATATCACATCCTTTTTATGGTTGTAAAATTTCTCCTAAATAATTTACATTTTATAATCATTATAATTTCAGATTAAATTTATATTAAATATAAAAATTATTGAGTTATGGATATGATTATTTCTTAAACCGTATTATATTTTTACAAACGGTGTTTACATTGAATGATATTTTATTAAATGGATAAATATTTTCTAAATCCATGTCATGTACTCGATAAAATTATTTGATGGTAATGAAATTTTTTTAATTTAAAATTTATTTGATATATGTGTTATTATTTTGACTATCAATACTCGGGTAGTGTACCATTTTAAAAAATCCACTCAATGAATCAGTAGTCTTATGATATGAAATGTGTTGATGAGAAACCCTTTAAGTTTGTACGAGGTACAAGAAGTCCCAAAATATGGAATTTCCCCCATTAAAATTCACTTATTGTATATCAGTCATATTTTTTTGACATTAACTAAATATGTAGTTCATTATATATTTTTTAGTTAAATGGGTTTTTATTCAGTTACATACCAATACATATTGATTTTACCGTACCTAGTTATATAATTTGAATGTTTTCATATTTATCTACCTTTACAATTTGATTATTCCTATAGATTCATTATATATTATGTAGTAACTAAACATTAATTATTATTTCAAAACACCATTATTTTGTTTCCATTCCACATGATATGATGAATAAATCTTGACATGAGTTTCAAGGTTTCATATTTTTATCCTTTTTATGTAATATGATTCATTTTTTTATTTAATAATATATACTGGATATCATTAATGTAATTTTTTTTTATGAAACTATTAAACATTCAATCCATCCATATTTTATTTCATGTAATAATGCCAAAGTAAAAATTTTAGGAACCCACTCTGGGCTTCTAGTGTCGAGGAATTACAATGGTCCCTAGTAACCTAGTGTAAGTTCATGCATTATTAAATTGGCATAAGATACAAGGTATTAAATTTAAAAGGGATGAATATTTAATTATTATTCTTGAACATGATACATTCCTTATTTTTTCAATAAATTTGATATAAAAATTAAAACATAATTTTTTCTAAAGAAACATTATTCCATATTGTATATCATTTCATATAAATTAAAGCAATCATCATGGATTCTTGTTAACAAAAACAAATAAGTGTGACATAAAATATTTTTTAATGGCTAAGTCTAGTGGAAGCAATAATGAATCAATAATGATAATAAATATAGAAATTTAAATAACAAAACAAACATTCTTTATAATCAGCAAACATTGAAAGATGTCAATCTTGAGATAATATCAATGTAAAAATATAAAGGATAATAATAATTATTTAATGATAAATAAACAAAATGAAAAATTACATTTAAATAACATTATTATCATGCAAAGAAAATGAGAAATAAATATCTAAACGTATATATGTGAAATCACTTTCTAGTTATTCAGTATAATAGGAATGATATTCATTTAGAGATAATATCAAAACAAAATTATCATGGATTATAATAATAGAATAACTTCCCCTAAAGGAAACAATTAAATAGTGGACATCAGGCCTTATGCACATCATACCTCTTCCATCAGGATCTATCCTCAGTATTTTATTAAATTACTATGTACACACTTATATGGTTTTTCCAACTGATATTCTACCATATAGATTTGTCTCATTAGACCAATTGATGCATCATAGTGCAATCTGTAACCAGTTACCACAAGTTCCGTTAATTTAAAAATAATTCCTCATATGTTGAATAATATAGTTAATTCAGAAATATTGTTCCTCATCATCATGTTTTTTGTATTGAGTAAAGGATAAAAATTTATCAATATATCGACATTTAATCAAATAGATTTAAATGTGAACCCCATACGTAAAAATGGTATATGACTTAATAAATAATCAAATATGTCACACAATAATTTGAATATTTATTATAAATTTAACATCTAATGAAAACATATCACGTCAATGTGATTATTTCAAGATTATATTAATAATTACAAAATAAAGTGATATTTGATAATATCATTTCCCACATTGTAACTTTTTTGTAAAAAACCCTTTTGTTGAAATTATAAAAATAAAAACATAATATAAAGTTAATTATAAATGAATCATTATATCACATGTCAAATTGAATTATATATACCATATAAATTAAATTATGTGCATAACATTACAATATACCTGAGTGAAGGAAAATTGATACAATGTCCCTTACCTCAAACTTGGTTTTACTTGAGCATGGAGTAATATTATTTAAATTTGATTTAATAATGTTATTAAGTTATAAAAACACAATAAAATAATTAATAATATCATATATGATCCTTATAAAACATATTATCATCCTTTGGTTAAAAATAATTCATTATTTTCGTTATTTCAAGTGACAAATGTGTTGTTTTCTCATGCATGTTTTTCCATGAAAGATCAGGATCCTGTGTGTATTATATATCTAATTGATAATAATTAAATAGTTATAAAATATTCAAATAAATTATAATTTTAAACCAATTTTGAATAATGTTTATAAAAAATGGACTATGATACAATTATATAGGTGGTTATATGTGTATATAAATGAGTAACATTTCTGTTTTTCACTGATAAATATGGAATGAGTGTAACAATCATTTTATTTATTAATAATGATGATAATATCATATATAAGATATATTATATCGTTAAATATTATTATATAATTCATCTATGTGGTGTGGTGATGAAAAGAGTGTCATATCGCTTTGTAAAGTTGGTAGTCCACACATATGCAAACAATGTTATCATTTTTCATTGTAAAAATTAAAATGAAATATTATATATTTAAAATGATAATGATGTAATGAATATAAATATTACTTAATTTATATGGAATATACTCATTAATTTTTCCCTTATATCCTTACATGTAAATCATTAGTGAATGACAAATCACAGCACTTTATGATGTAATAGTCCACCGTACACACATGCAATGTTTTTTTTATTCCCTACAGAATGGAAAATAAAAATAAATATATATTATAATTAAAAAATGGTATAATTATGTTATTATTATAATATATATAATTTATATACATAATCATACCTAATAATGGTATATGGTTATGTGAAAAATAAAGACATCGATTCGCGATGTTGTAGTTCATTATAAACACAAACGGTGATTTGGTAAACAATTTAATGGGTGTGGGGATGATTGTAGTTAATTGAAGTAACATAATAACATATAATTATATGAACATTACTATTACTATAATCTATTTATGGGGTAATAAAAATTCATGGAGGTGGAGTAATATGTAAAATAAAAACGATCGAGGAAGAATAATACCTCTTCATCTGGTAACCTCGTGAGGTTTTCACAAAAAGATAACAAGGATATATTTATCCAAAAATTAATTGTTTCTAATATAAAATAATGGGATATTTGTAGTTTTTTTGGTCGGTTTTTGACGATTCAATGGGTTTTAATGAAGTTAAGAGTAGTTTTAAACCATTATAAGTTAGGTGAGTAACACACTTGTAATTGATTTTTGAAAAAAATCAACAAACCCCATATTTTTATCATTGAAAAATAATAAAAAATCGTCCTTATAATAAAAATGAGAGTTGATTTTGAAATATGCTGAGAAAATGGCTGATGGACCACATGGTAGGTAATTATTATCCCAAATTGTTTATTTTGAACACCGATAAATCCATTTTCACCTTAACCGCGTTATTTTTTTTTTATTATTTTCATAATTAATTTCTGTGAAAAAATAATTTGAAAATGTTATATAAAATAAATTTCAATGATTTAAAATAATTAATAAAACATTCCACATTCAATTTATATAATTTTAAAAATATTACTTGAAATTAATCATATAGGAACAACGAGAAAAAGGGTACTCAAAAGGAAAAAGTTCAGATATTTACTATGTTTTAGTGTCAAAAATCATCAATAAAATTATTTCATTTACCAATATTGTATGAATAGACATATAATGGTGAAAATTATTCATTAAAACAAATTAATAATAAAATTTATCTTTTAAATAATTTAAACAAAAAAGACTCATTTCATTTAAAATATAGTATTTTTTCCTATCCATCTAAATATGAAATATTTCAGAATCCCAAAAATTCACCATAAGATAATTTTACTATTTGGAATAAAATAAATAATCTAGTTTTTCCAATTACATTTTATAATAGTGATAAAATTTAATTTCAAATTATCTTCTCAATGTGAAACTACACAGTGTTTTTTAAAAAATTCGGTTTTTTAGAAGTCATTTATTTTTATTTTATACGATTATTATTTTATTTGTATTCAATAATTAACCATGATTTTTCTTTTTTTATTTAGTAACCTTCATACCATTCAATATAATGGTTATATTATAATTATATAATATATAATGGATCATTTTAAATTGGGGTAGAGTAATACAAAATCTATTGAATGGAATAAATTTAAGGAAATATATTTTGTGGGTTGATTATGCTCGATGTTGTTTGGTACATATACTATCAAATACATTGTTCTTGTTTTTCAATTTTTGGGTGTTGTTGATGTTACAAAATTAAGTCTAATGTCCCAACATAAATAAGCATAATTTTATTATTTTATTCTTTAATTTGAGATAATAATTTTCATATAATTCAATATGTACAATTTCATAATGTGGGGAAAATATTAATTTTTCATGATTAATGATAATCATCATGATAAGGATGAAAAATGTATTTTAATAATAATTTTTCTACTAATATCAAATAATTTATACTGAAAAAATTCCACAATGGAACTAATATTATGTATAAATAAATAAATAAAAATATTCAAAATAATTTAATTTTTAATCAATAATTAAAATGATTGGGAATCTATAATAGCCAAAATTTCATTTTTTACTGGATCGTTTTTTCTAATCATTGACAATTTTAATGTAAAAGTTAATTATTAAAATGTTATAAATTTAATTTTATTAAAAAAATGTCAAATTTAGTTCCCTCACACCCAAATATGGTCATATGTGTTATGTTATATGTTTAATAAAAAAAATCCTAAAGATAAAAACAATTTACCTTCTCTAAATGTATAAAATAGAAATGTTAAAAAGTAAAAGACTATAAAACATGTTTAAATATTTCTTGGAAACAAATTATTGTACCATGATCTACCCAAAAAAACTTAAAACACAATAATTTATATACATTTGATCCTATGACCCTGGAATAGTGTCATGAAATTATTAAATTATATTGAATGTTTCCTGTTATTCCCTTATACTCTCTTAAAATAGTGGATCACTTACAACATTTTAAACAAAATCCTATCCTTTAAATTTTTCCTTTAAAATATTCTAAATTTCTCACCCAATAACCATCTCCCAAAAATATATTCCCTTATAACTCATAGTTATCCTAACTCCTTCATTTTCAAGGGGACTTGCAAAGGAAAAATCAGTTCACAAACATATTTATTATCTCCTTCGTAAGTTTTATTAATAAAATTATAGTTATAAATATAGTATCAATATAATAATATAGTTATTTAATTATAATCATTATCATTGTATGTTTATTTATGAGTGGAACAGAACTTATTTATTCATTTTCATCCACCTTGAAAAATGAATGATCATCGATATTTTGTTGTGTGAACTACTACCTCTATGAAGAGACATCATTTGTTTTTAATTACATCATTTAATTGATGGTATTTATTGTGGTAATTATGAAAAAATATTTTATATCAAAATTATTAATAAATTATCTCAATCATAAATTTAATATATAACTTCACCCTTATCGCGTGTCGAGATTCTTGAACACTAACCATGTGTATGAGTGGATTACTACCTCCATGATAAAAAGATTATTTTTGTGAAATTTTATCATCATAAATTATCTAATTTTTTTTAAATATTGTTGGAAATTTCAAAAAATTATCTCATTATGATTTTGTTATAATCATTTTATGTCAAAATAATCTCCTCATTAACCATACTCAACAATCGATTTAAATCGTATTTAATATTTTGTTTTTTAACAAAATAAATGAGAAATTATTTAAAATATGATTATAGATGACTATTGGAACATGAAAAATATTGTTAATATATTGATAGAATCATTTTTTCTGTTTTTATTGAAATATTATATTATGTATTTCACTTATTATTAATGTTTGGTTTTAATTTGCTAAATTTTAAAAAATATACTATTATAAATTTGTGATTTAAAAAAACATAACCGAAACATATATGGGATATGATAATATCATTTGAAATGAATATGTTTTATATATTGTAAAATTTTTAAATGATAATAAAACAGATAAATTTTTATTCAATTTTGGGTAATGATTTCATAATTATTAAACATTCTCAAAACAATTATACTCATTACCACAGAATTGTCATTATATGCAATAAAAAATTAAGGCAATATTAATTCATAATAATAATAAGCTTTGTATAAGTGTAATATATATCTGTAAGGTAACGAAATAGTTTGTTTAGTTATCTATTTTATTCATTTTGATGGTCACAGGGTAATCTAATAAGGTAATTAGCAATATAAGCATTTATTGTCTCAGAATCACATTTTATGGGGCATGATTTAATGTTTTCTACCAAATTTCTATTTAATGTGGTATAAATACTAAAAAATAAATTAATTCCTCATTAATAATAATTTTCCGTGAGATATAATTTTCATTTCACAGTATCTCCAATGATTCAGTGTTTTCACATTTTGTGCCACATTCTTTTTTGGAAACTCATTGGATTTTTAATACCAATGTGTTGTATTTTGTGAAATAATTTTTCTATTTTTTTTGTACATTAATTTGTAAAATAATCATTTTTACATAAATAATATATTTAATTGTATTATTCTGTTATTCCAAATAACTTTCATTTGAAATAATCTCAGTTATTTTTACTTTCATATATTTTTATTTATTATTTTCATCATTTTATTTTCAATAAATTTTATAATCAATTTTTACATTAATCTAATTAATCATTTATAATTGCAAATGAAAAAATTTTACATGTTAGTTTTTTAATTCTTTTAATAATTTATTTAGTTTAAAAAATTTAATTTTATTCTATTAATTTTTATATTAATGAATAAATAAATAAAATAATTGATTTTATGATTAAATTATGACATAAAACGTTTTATTTATTTTAAAATAATTTTTTATAATATTTAATCCAAAAAAAATTTATATTTTCAATAATACATAATTGATTTTATAATTTAACCTGCCTTTATTTTTATTATTTTTAAATCCTATTTGTTCCTTTAAATTAATTTATAAAATTAATATAAGAATCAATTTTTTATTTTTATTAATGATATAATATATTTAATTTTGATAGTTTTGTTTGAAATGTTTGAAATGCATGATTTGTTTCAAGGAACCATTTCTTTGCGGTCATGGAACAACCATTTCTACATTCTCCTAGTAGTTGTTTACACCTTACAGTGTCACCATTTCCTTCATGGTACCACTGTTCTTCACGGTTCCTCACTTGTTATCCCATGACCCCATATTATTTCTATCTCACAACAAATGTAAGGGACCTTCACGGTTCCACCCCTACATCGCCACTCTTCCATACGATTCCCTCCCCTACTTATGGTGGCACCGTTTCACAATATTTCTACTATTTTCACGGTTCCACCATCCCCTCACCTCTTCACTGCGGCTTCATCCCATCCACCCCCATATCCCCTAGCCCTCAACATCACCAAACCCATACAGGAACAAAATCTGACAGAATCACTAACCAGAAAATCGACCAAACAACAATGAAAATCATTGAAATTTAGTGGCATCAATTTAACAAACGAAGTAGCATGAATTTGAATGACAAAACTAGAAAGCAAAATTCATTCAAAATTTTCAATAATTTATCAGATCCTGAAGAAACTCACCACTCAATGGAACCCACTACACTGTGGTCGCTGGTAGACCTTGGTCAAACCCCATTGAAGACATTGAAAACTATTGTTGCCCGCCGGTCTCCCACAAGTTGTTCCATCCACTATCCCCTCCCCTCTCTATCTCACACCATTCAGCACACTGTTCCCGCTGCTATATTCCAAATTCCCTGGATCCACCCCAGTTACCTTGCTAAGCATATGGCCACCGAGAGAAACCCCAATCTTCTTTCCTAGAACCCAATCTTTCCTTGCCTCCCTCTACTCCTTCACATCGCAGTAACCCACACCACCCAACTCGCTACATCCCCATTTATTCTCCCTTCCTCCATTACACGTGAGCAAAACCCAAAGCCACCACCTATCAGCTGCTACCCAGACCACGAGATGAATCCTAGGAAATTCACTATCTTAAATGTGCCACTACTTCCTCTTATCGATCCTCCTGAACCCCCATACCTGATGCTTCGTCCTTCCCACTCCCCTCCCTACGCTGAACAGACACCCCCAACACTTCATTTCATTATACTTATTTCAGTTTTTATATTATTGTATTATAAAATATGACATAATACATGTATTATATAATATATATCATATTCTATACAATTTATTAAGATGTATATTAATAATATAATATAATATTTAATATAATATTAATACATCATAATAACATATGTTATTAAATAAATATAATAGTTATTAATCATGTATTAGTAAAAATAACATTATTTATTGTAAATATATATATATTTTTATACTTATTTTCATTAATTTTATGTATTGATTTTAATATATAATTTATACATATAATATTTTCATTTTTTCTGATCCACATGTGTTAATTTGTTCCATGTTGGGGGGGGGGGTTGTGGCTCGGAGCACACCATCAATTCATTTAGATAAGAGGAACAACTCCAGTGACCTATATAGAAGAAGTAGAATGGTGAAAGCACCACATGGAGGTTAGGGAACACTTATTGTGTAATTACAGAGACATTGATTAATGGTTCATTAATATTCATTAGAGGGTGATCAAGCTTTTGGTGGGGGGGAGCAGAAATCAGCTAGACTGTTTCCATTTTCATCATTCATCAGGAATCATCCATATAATGATCAAGTGTTCATGAAGACAAGAAGAATCCATGATTCAGTGAAGCACATTTTCATTCCACGTCTCGATCAGAGGGTGGGACATCGATCACACTTTAGAATCATGTCCACCATCATGCAGCAGACGTTGGAGTTTTCTGGAGATCAAGCATAGAGATAAACCTTTTATTTTCCCCATGCACTCATTTTTTCAACTCATTTCAACATTAACATCATTACTTTTAATTATATTATTGCACTGAATCCAACAATTCTGTCTGGCTATAACTCCTTCTACAGGGGATAAACTAGCTGGTTAGATCTTCTTAGTATGGTTCATGTACTACATCCTCTCGAGATAGTCTCCCTCTCTCTCATTTATCTATACAGTTTTACCTTCAAAACAACTGTGTTAGGTGAAGATCAATATTGATTGAACCATGATAAATATTATTTTAAATGTTAGGATCTCATTGAAAAATGAATCAATCTCAAGCGAGAGAGACACACTGAGATTAATTGAAAATTTTGAGCCCAATGATAACTGACTGTTATAACCATTCGATATAATGATTTTTAGTGTTGAAGGTCTATAAGTATTACATTGTCACAACATATCCAGACAAACAATATTCCTCATTTCCTTACATAAGACCCATATACTTAAAAATCAGTTCATGAATGAGGATAAGTCGTATCGAAATTATCCAGTGGACTCCCCCTTGCACATTTATTGGTTGTTTACACTAGAAAGTTTCATATTGTCTGTACTACTTTTGTTTCACTCACCTTTTCTCCTTCACATCCTCACTTTTTTTCTCTCTTCACTACATCACCATCATATCATTTTGTTAGTTTTTGTTTAGGTTTAGTTTGATTCTTTTTTACTATATTTCTAAGCACATCCTTAGGCCTCTCTGCGGTTCAACAATATTTTTTAACTATTCTATTTAGTTAGTATATTATAAATTTTATTTCTTCTTCCATGCCCTAGGATCCATGAGCATGAACTCTCATACATGTTCTTTCAATACATTCACTTGTCATTTTATAATTGTTTCATTATCTTATAATTAAATCCAATTAGAAACCATTATTATAAAAACCATATTTCATTTTAAATAGATTAAATAATACCATATTTTCATGTTGTATCATGATTATCTTTTATTTCATTTTATGTAATGTTTTATTTAATGATCCACCAATAATTGGTATTCGTTTAAAATGTCACAAATTTTTTAAGGGGTTTTCATGACTTGAATCTCTTCATTAGTTCATAATCAATCTTTATTGACTAAATTATTTCAATATTGAGCAATTATAAATTATTATAATTTTATGATATATATAAACCTTATTTTTAGGGGAAATTATTTTTCTTCATCAAAATTAAATTATTTTTTAAAATATTTTTCATAGTAAAATGGAATTAATGGTATGAATAACTCCCATTAATACCAATGAATCTTTTCCTCAATGTCTTTATTTTCCATCCAACTATTGTTCTCCAATATTTTTAGAAATACAATATGAAATATTTTATATTATTTTCATAAATATTTATATATTTTTGAAATATTGATAAATAAATTATTAAATAAGTGGGATTTTAATAATGATATTTCAATATTATAAAATGGGTTTTTTATCCTTCCAATATAAATTTTTTTGGGATCCACTTCATATTTTAATTTGATAACCAATTGGTTTTTATATATTATTAATGTATATATTTATAGAGTAAATTAATACATTGAATTTTCAATCTATCTTTTTTAAAACATTATGTATTTCTTATGTTCTTATTATCAATATTTATATTTAAAATTGATACTTTTCAATGTATATATCACATTAACATTGAGAAAAAAATTTAAGGATTATTTCAGAATAAATTTTTTCAAAAATATTTTCAATTATAATTTTTAAAAAATATATTTATTTCAATGATAATTTATTTGTTAAAATTTATAATATTGTTTTAAGAAGTCATATCATTAACATGATGAATGAATTAAAACACCCATAAGAGACATAGTAACTCTAAATCAATTAATTGAATTATAAAATTTATTTTTTGATATTTTTTTCCTTGAATTTCCTTTTTAAATGGTATTATATTTTTAATTCTAGGGAAATAACGTTTTTCACCAAATTTCATTTCCACTAAATTTTTGTGTTTTATATTTCTTGAAAAAAACAATGATTCTATTTTAAAAGAGAAATGTAAAAATGTATTTTACATTCGTGAATTCAAAATGTTTTCAAAATGATTTTTTATGATTTTTTTCATTATTTTAAAATTTTATATAGTGGATGAGTCCATGCTTCATGATTCACATTATATTATTCTATAAAAATCGTTATTTTATGTGATAAATTATTTGTCTTAAAGAGATATAATCTTGTGTTTTAATTGTATGTTTTAATAATTCCATTTTATTTGATGAGTTATCTATGAAAATTGAATGATATACATTTCAAAAATCTATGAATCACATGTTTTCCAATTATTATTTATTTTCGGATTCATAAATGTTATCAATTCCATATTTTTAATTTCAGTTACTTTTTAATGTGACGATTATTATCTTGTTACATATAAAATTATGGATTATGAGATGGTTGGGACCTATATCTCCCACCACATCATTATGTAATTTCTTATATATGAAGAGAATGAAATTTTATTTGAATAGGTTATAAGGTATTTGCATTCACAATGGATGATTGTGATTGATTATTATCTATACTCAAAATTTTATGAGTGAACGAGTCAGTGGGTATCTAAGTTCATCATGATAATAAGTACAATATTTCTGATTATGACACTTTCATTCCTATGTTCAATGGATCATTTTTTATTATTAATGCCTTATTTTATCATTACATTGTAAATGTGTTGTTATCTTGAGATTCTATTCTTTTTTAAGGCATTTATATTCCATTAGAGATGATATGATATTTTATTTAATCTTTTCCATAATCTTTTGATATAACCATTATGTCATTTGATATGTTATACCTTACCATGAATATGGTCAAAACAATTTATTATGTTTACAATATATAGGTTTATAATGTGATTGACTTATATTAGAATTATATAAATGATCTATATGATAATTATTATGGATAAATGTTTACATGTTTCATAAAATAATTTGTTTATATAGCTAATATCGAAGAAACTGAACCATTCAGCTTTATGGTTGAGGAATTTTGTGAATTTTATTGTGAAAATAGTTTAAAAAATTTATTATTTAATTTATTTATGTATTGTATATATTCATATAACCATTCATATAATTATTATTTAAAAAATTGATTATAGTTCATAATTTAGATGAAAGTATATACATACGCAAGACTGATGTTTTTCTCCTTTTGATGGATGGAATGAAAGAAAGGAAAATAATAATTTACACTTCTAGAATAATTTAACGTCCAAATTATCACATATAAATATATATTAAATCCATCAGAATAACAAACCATAAATTATGGTGATGTTAAAGGAATCATATCGCCTAATGGAGGCTGCATTCCACATGTACGCATGAGTGATTCTTTTATTTTCCATTTGATAGAAATTTGGTGGGAAATTTTTAGGAATAAATCATAATATCATATCAAAATATTTATGAAAAAAATATTTATCCTGGTATTATGGATATAACACATTTAGAGAAGACCAAATAAAAAATAAAGAATATTTATATTTGTTAAGATTTATACCACTTATTTGAGACACCTTATTTGGATGACCCTTTGAACCTTAAATGATTATTAATTAGAGATCACTAGGGGATCAATAATGAAGGTAAATATTATATTATGTTTTTTGGATTAGGAATTGATAGATCTAGATGGTTCAAAATATGTGAAATTTTTTTTAGAATGGGTGCCATCCCATAGTGAGGGGAGGGACATACATTGAATTACTTAATGCTTTTCAATAATATAATGTCACTTTAATGAGAATGTTAAAAAATGGAAACTAATTTAAATATAATATATTATATGTTCTTTATATATTAATAACATAAAAATTAACTATTATTATGTGGAATTAATACCCTTATCTGTTATTTTAAGCCCTTATAAACTCATTTTTCCTTAACCATGAATTTTTTTACTAGTTTTACCATTAATTATAATATAATATTATATTGAAACAATTATATTATAATAATTTTATTGATTAAAAATAAGAAATAATTTAATATATTAAATTTCTATAACTTTTTTAATTTAATATTAATTAATTGTGCCAAATGCAATGGAATTCAGTTTTCAGAAAAAAAAAATTATAAAATAATTTTCTATCTTCCATGCATTTTAACATCCCTGAAATGAATGGTAAAATATTTTGGTAAATATTTAATATATATATTTCATAAAAAAATATCAATAATGAATACATTAAATTATTAATATTAAAATAAAATTCAAACATAAAATAATTTAAAAAAATGTTTTTTAAAGACCAAAAATGAATTTAAAATATAATAAAGAAGAATACTGATTATTATGTAATTAATTAGATTAAATTAATCAAATGAGAATTAAATTACTTTATAAAACAATGGAACTTCCTGATTATATGATTTTATTTAAATAAAAGACAGTGTTTCAAAAAATGATATTTTTTAATTATTCATTTTAAAAATTATAAAAAAACAAGTAGAATATAATATTGATATTATAAATTATGAAAAATTAAATAATTACATAAAAAATTACAAAAAATAATATAAATTAATTATTGTGTCAATATGAAAAAATAACAACTATTTTTTATGAAAATAGATTATGGAAGCATAAAATGATTTAATTGAAAATTGAATACTAATTTATTATGAACTAATAAATAAATTTAATTACTTAATACAATTATATCTATTTATCATATTGATTTAATTTATATTTACACTTTCCAATTTAATAGCTAGTTCTTGTAGTCTCACTATATAATGGTTCATCATAACTCAAGAATCATTGTAATGAATGTTATTTAACATAATAATTTTATTTCAAAAGAAATACATATCAAAAAGTGAAGGTGTAAAATTTTAATTCCATCAAATGTATTTTTTCACATGAATCACCATAACATAAAAAAAGTATATATATATATATATATATATATATTCTTTATCACATCCTAAAGTTATCATGTGGAACCACTGAATTTCTAATTCCTCCAAATAAATTTTACCAGGTGGCTAGTCTTATTCTGTATAACATTATCACATAAACCCATGATTTTTATAGGATTTTTTTCAATATAATGTTCCGGATCCAATGGTATATCCACTAAGTTTAGTATATGAAATGTATCAGTTATATACTACCTCTAAAGAGATATATGAAACACTTTGTTAACATGAGAGAGGTTAATTGGAATTAACAAGTAAAAAGATATAGTCCCCACTTGATCATGGGTTTGAAAAGGATAAATATACTTAAGGATTTTATTTCTATTCTGTTCAAATATAATAATCTTATTCTGAAGATAAACATATAGGAATACATTCACACAAATATCAAATTTTAGTTCTCATAAATGATTATTGGAAAAACAATTCAACCACCTGTAATAAAACTTGATGTCCTACTGAATGGATCAAACATTGTCTAACATTTACAAACATATTATAGGTTCTAATAGAATTTTTTCATTATCATCACCTCAAAAAATTGGCGTTTTTTTACTTCATCCTATAGAGGAATTTATTAGGATTCATAGGAGTTCGCAATTAAAATCTATGGTTATTAGATAATTAGACAAGAAGAATATGTTGATCTCACACACAATTAAATTCCATAAAAAAGATGTCAATATATCAGCTTGGGTTTTAATTGTTCTTTATGTCTTACCATCCATCTGAGATTTATATGGAGTATTAAAACACAATATTGTATCTAGAGGGTTTTTAAGTAATTGATAGAACATATAAAAAAACATAGATCGTTGTCACATACTATAGACGGTGATATTTCATTCAAATAAAACACACACTATATGTAAATCTGAAAAGGTTAATCAAGAGAAAAATCTGCTTTGGTAGTAATAATATTTTATGTCCTTGTTAGGAGATTGACTATAATCCATATTGCGTTATGAATTATCGATATTTTGGTGAGTCCAAAAATTAAATCCATGGATATTTTTCACATTCTTTTAATGTTATTTGTAATGATTATAATATCACATAATAATCATCTCTTTTATAATTATATTTATGGCAGACCTTGAACTGTAATATATACCATACAATACCTCCCATCATATTATCCCATTAAAAATACTCTTCCATATCTCTATACATCTTCGTACTTCCAGTATGAATAATTATTGATGAGCTATGAGGTTCTTCAAGATTATATTTATTAAATATTGGTATTGAATAAAAAATAAGTTCGTGAGCCATATCATTACATCAAAATCAAGGTTGAACATTGGAAAATTCTTACTTTCTTTTATAGCTATATATCCTCCTTCAACACATTAATAATTACACTGATTGATGATTGTACACTCATTTTTTCTATGATTTTATTTCACCCCTACATTCAAATTTTCAAGTACCATCCTTTACGAATAAATTAATATTGGATATTTTTATCCCCATAATATATATTCAATCATGATATTTTGACCTTATGAATATGTAATATCTTGGATCACTGTACAACCCAAAGGCTCCTCATACCCGGTAGGTAAAATATCCGTAAGAAAATTTATCCAAATGCTAGAGCCTATAAACTGGCAGCGTGGTCAATGTGGGGTGATGGGGAAACTATGACCTCATTGGCAAAGTATACATAGTGGATGAAATATATTAACGTTAAAAAAATCAGTAATACAACACAGTAAAAGTAAACAATGGATGACTGATAGTAATCAATTCAACATGAGAATATATATAATTGAATCATGTCACATGTGTATAGGAAAGAATAAAAACATGTCACAATTCTAGAAATACAATATAGAAACCAATTTATAGAAAATAATGTAAACTCAAATAGCATCACAACCTATCATTAGTCCGATGCTCTTCAATTCTTAAAAAAATTAAGTACATGATAAAGAATGGTTGCTTTCCCGTATATATTCCTACAACCATATAATATGTTTGGGTCAAAAAAATGACCCAAACATGGCGTGGAATAATCCTAGATGGAAACCACCATCAGATATGTGCAGAACTATTAGTGAATATATATAACTGGTAATATGCAGAAAAGACGAAATAAAATAGGCTGAAATCAAAAGTAAACAATACTATAGTTTTCATTTACATTCACATTCAATTATTATTTATTCGTTGAATCATATAAATCATGGGATCCAGACAATTCTTTGTATCCCATATGAGTGTTACAAAACATATGCCTCAAAAACCTTCCAACAAACATGTATGATTGTGTCCCAGATTCTGATTTGGCTGGGAAGGCCCATCACAATCGTTCAATTATTCAATAACGACCCTTTTTTGAATGTTCTAATGGTTGATCCCCTCTGGTCTAACATAGAAATAACCTTTTCATACTACAACCTAGGGATCTCACATGGTCAATACACCTTGGTCAACATAACAATAATAAATTATAAGCAACCACCCGGGAAGCTATCATAGTATAAACCCACTAGTCAACGACCATATGGTATCCCACATAGTCAACAACCATAGGTCAATATAACAGTAAAAAATACATAAATGACCCTCCCATGAGATGCTATCAAAGTCAATTTCCCCATTTATCAAAAATTTACAATAATAAACATAGACATATCATTTAATCAATAACTTCATCAAAAAAACAAGGCTTGGGAAATAAGGCAAGACTAGCAGGCATTCTTGACCAAACTATCATAAACAATCAATCATGGGAAACAAACCCAGAAGAATTCTCATACATATGGTATCTAATTATACACATATGTGATTATATTTTAGCAATCAACTAACAATAATATGTAAAAAATGGTTTAATTTCAAACCACCGAATACCCTAAATGATAGAATATATATATTTTAACATGTATAATCCAATGGAGATAAAGAAAGGCATAAAACACCTACCTCTATGTCGTACAATCAATAATCTTGGATGTAGGCCCTTGAATCTTTTTAGATTGGATTAGATCTACATATATGTGAAAAAAACTCATCCTTGAATAACACACGAGAGAGGAGGAATCAAGATGAATGGATATATGGGAATTTAGCAATTACTAGTTGGATTAAAACACACCCGATGATATCCCAATCGGAGGTTGGATGGAGAATCGTGAGGCATTTGGAGTTCATTGTCCCTCCTATCATGTTACCAAATGAAACACGATATGAAAAAGGTGTTATGGAAGATGAGACATGACCCCACATTGATTTATCAAATAATAATTAAGGTAAACATTATGCTCATTAATAGTGAATGTCGTGTATTAACCTCAATGCCCCCCTACTTAAGCGGTCTTCAAGGTCACCACATGACTATGTACTCATCCATTACACGGCCAATACACGGCTGTATGTGGCAACAGAGTACACATCCTGTACACAAATGTACACAGATAATACATAGAAAATTCCTTATTTCATCACTTTACAATAAAAACAACACTAAATGAAGATCTGTACTTGAACTGAAGATTTGGGTTCTAACAAACCTCCCACCAGAATGAAATTCATCCTTTAATTTCCCTTCCAAGGGTGGTGAAGAAGAATATTCAAACAACTCTGGACACTATGATTGTATGTTATCCTCCCTCTCCCATGTATCATCCTACATTCACCCATGATGCCATAACACAGATATCAGAGCAACAAACCATCCATGGAGAACCAAATTGTTTTGATCCCAAACCAGTATATGGTGATCCTTGAAGGATGCATCCACCTCCAACACAACCTCATCAGGTTGAAAAACATGAGATTGGTCTAAAAATTAACGCCATAGCTGATTAACATGAAAGACAACATTTATATCCTGATAACTATGATGTAAATGAAACTGAAAGGCAACATGCCAAACTCGATCCAAAACCTCAAATGAACCGATGTAACTCTGTGAAATATTCCCATGTCTCATAATCCTCATGTCTTCCAAACTCATTGTGACATGTAAGAATACCTAATCCCTGACCTCGAACTCCAGTGGTCATCTTCGTCGACCATTATATTATTTATGTTGAGACTGTGCAGTATCCACCCTCTTCTAAATTAACTCCACCTGCTCAGTGGTCTCCTGGACAAGACGAGTTCTCATCATTGATGCCTCCACAGCCTACGTCCAACATATAAGTGATAATCAAGACCTCCCTTAAAAATTATTATAAGGTTCCATCTGAATCACATCTAGAAACATGTTTTTGTATGAAAACTCCACTAGGGGTATATGTCACTCCAACGATCCCCTGAAATCAAGGACGCATTCTCAAATCATGTGTTCTAAAACCTAAATTATGAACAAAGACTGACCATTTTTCTGGGGATGGTATGTTGTACTCATAAGTACATGTGTTCCCAAATCCCCCTATTGTCCCTATCAGACATTAGATGTAAACTGAGTGTCCTTGTCTAAAACGACTGTGTGTGGGATCTCATGTAAACATACAATCTCTTGGATGTAAAACCTTCAATGATTATCAAAACGGAATGATTAATTGACCAACAAAAAACATGCAACCTTCCAGAGTTTTTCAAAAACAACCCAAACCACATCATTACATCGAGGCAGCCAAAATATACCTATCAAGAAATCCACGCGAAATCATTCCACTTCCACTCAAGAGTTGGTAAATGTTGTAAAATCCCAACTGGTTGTGATGGTCTGCCTCCACCTGCTGACATGTTGAACATATCATAACAATACATCTGCATCCCTCTTCATTCCTGGCCACCAATACTGACGAGGTAGATATAGATACATCTTGGTGACAATATGATGAAACACCCTTACTAAGGCATGAAAATCATGAAATAGATCCTCACACATGTCTACTAATTCCCAAACTCATCCATGAAAATACAAGACCTCATCCTCGCCAACGATCCACCGAGGAGTAGTGTCATAACCTAAAAAAATCCCCCAAATGACTAGTATAATAGAATAATATAGCCATATCATTCTCACTCAATCAAGTAGTGTAGTGGTATCATCTTTAAAAGAACTAAATATCTTCCCATATCCATCATGGAGCTCCCAATGCATCCCAGATAACAGATCCATAAGCTACAACTCACAACAGTCCTATTGAACTTCATGTATCTGCGTCCTTCTAGTCAACACATCATCTATTGTGTTTCCTTTCCCAAGTGTGTAGGAATGCTCAATGTCAAAATACTAAAGGTAATAATCTAGTATTTACATTCTAAAATTCAGATCACACTATTTAATGATAAACTTGATAATTTTTTTATCATTGTAAACCACAAAATTTTATCCCAAAAGATAATGTATCAAACACAGAAAAGCATGAACAAGTGCAGCTAACTAGAGATCATGAAAAGGGTAGATCATGTCTTCTTTCCCAAACTACCTATACTCATATTTTACAACACATTCCACTTGAAAAAGAATGTCTCCCTAACTCAAATACATTCCACCCTTCAATTTCAGGTCATTCAATAGTGTTGTTATCAGTCAAAAGTCTAGTATAAAACACAAGTAGTACCCAAACAAACCCAAAAAAAATCGTACATAAAATATTTTCTTCAGCTGCTCACACATAACTTCCACTATCACATTCTTCTTTTCTACATATACTCTTTTTTCCACGAATACATAAACTAATCTGTAAATGAAATCCATCAAAAAGTGGTACATTGAGATCTTTTCATATAACTGATGATCTATCAGTGTCTCAATAAGATCACAAGATCGGTGGAACGGTCGTGTGGACTATGAGAGTACACCAAGATATCATCCTCGAAGACTACCATAAAATACCATAGTAGATTCCATGTAGGGATAGAAAACTCAGTTCATCAGTTCCATGAAAACAGCTTGAACATTCATAAGACTGAAAAGAATAAACAAATACTCGTATATAATATACCTTCTCTTAAATTCCATAAGAGGGATATGTATTGGTTTAATGAAAAAATAATTATAACTGGATGTCAAGTCAATCTTTTAGAACACCCTAGTACCTAAAAGATGACAAAAGAGATCATCTTTCCTCAGCAAGGGATATCAGTTCTTTATTTTCAGTTGGTTAAACATCCAATAATCCACAAAAAGACTATGGGTCACTAAAAGGGAATGAGACCCCCATGAAGAAGTAATAGGTCATACGAAACCCATAACTTTCAAGTCCTCGAACTACTTATTGAGCTCCTATAGTTCCATTTTAGCCACTCTATAATTAGTAACGGTCACCAATGCCAATCCTAGAAGATGATCGAAAGAGAAATATATCTAATTCATTAATGGTAAACATAAAATGTCTTCTTGGAAGACATCACTGAAATGATACTCCACTGGTTGTAATTCGGTCATTGAAGTCCCCTAGTCATACAAATATAAACTAGCAATATAGTCTGTAACTCCTCTCAACCCATGATACTCATGTCCAACTATTCTCTCCTGGAAATCATATTTTCCCTTTTGTAGAAAGGACATAACATTTAGGGACGTAAAACTAACCCTTTAGCGATAGTAGAAAATTAAGGCCAAAAATAATATCAACCACTCCATTTTGAGAATGAAATCGAATCATGTTATCTCTAAGAAATAGAGTTCCCATTGGAAGTGACACCCACAAATCTCAAGAGGGAACTCCTTGCACTGACATACACTAGCCATACTAATCCCAAATAGAGTGTCTAGTGTCATAACATCATTAGAAGTGATGATTCAGAAGCCAAAGGTGTCCACAATGGAAATAGATATAAAACGATTGGAATACCTATATCAAAATGAACCGAAGCTAGAACCAGGGAAACTAAATTATTATCTATAACTATAGAGGGTATGGGATCTCGCTCATGTTGGGTCTTTCCATCATAATAGTATGACTTGTATGGATGCCCTATGTCTCTTCCCAGCTACCCTGAGCTAGTCCACCCTGTTGTCACTAAAAACTTACCATCTTGGTACTATATCCATAACCACCACCTTATCCTGAATGGGCTGATGAACTCCAGTTCATTAAGTGATGAGAAACTTGTGGTCATTGCCTTATATGTGTAATCATAAAATATACCCACCAACTTGACGATGGTGTGAACATCATGAAAATATGTTTAATGTGGCCCAACGGGTCGCATGATCGGCACTCGAATGGTTCATTCGTTCAATGTGGCCTCGAATTCCCACTCTTCCCACCGTAGTAACACACAATTTTGCAACCTGAAGATTCATGTAATGAATGCTCCCTAAATTAAATCCTACTATCAGTCGAAAGGTTACCAATCCATGATGCTTAATTTCCTTGGATCACAACTCATAACTCCCTCAGATTGCTCTCGGAAATTAATGCTTGATTTACAATAGCATTCACTGCTGTCAGCCTGAAAACATTCACTTTTGATCAAAATTCCTATGTGATACCATCCTCTACAAACCCAGCCAGTGATAACTCATCACCCCCAGAATAGGTGCGAAGTGCTGCTTCATGGTAATGTGAAAGATTAATCCATCACAAAAAGAGCATCATACTTCTAATGCATGAACTCCCGGTCTCGATCGGACCTCAATGTATCAGTGTAGAAGTATTTATACAAGGTCATCTGATACTCTTTCCATGACATATTATGATGATTTCCCACATGGGAGATAACATCCCACCATATCTTGATGTAATCATGTATCATGTAAGTCGAGTGATTCGACCACCTATCAAGAGGCACCTCTAGATGTTTGAATATATAAATAATGGCCTCCAACCATGAATCTGCTGCTTGTAGTCCTCCATCCATTGAAAAAGTGGGGGGATACTTATACTAGAACATCCTCATAAACTTTTGAATAATCGGGGTAAGATGTGGTGCTTCTAGAAATGTTTGTAGCATTAGCATAAATTTTCCATAGAACTATGCATCAGAACCTGAATTAGGTATATCTACATGTTCCAAGATATACATGAAAGAAAGATCTTCTCATAGTCCATATTCTCCCATTTTACTGTCTAATCATCGCCCAACTTCTAGTGTAAAACCAGAGGAAATCTGGTTGGAATTTCTTTTCGAGGTACAATGCACACCACAATACAAGATTATCATGAACAACAACTTTTATGTGGAAGAACAAAATATCAGAAAGAAAACATCATATTTTTATAAAGAGGGATACATAGCATGTTGTTCCACTACAAACCATGTTTCATCATTATTTTAACATGGGCATGTACCTATTCCAACCTAGTTGTGTAACACCCCATACACACCACATGTTTTATTTGAGACACGACACATAATTGAATATTACCTCTAACCCAAATGCATTTACACTGCTAGGACTACACGGTTCCCTCATGGTGTAACACAACTGGGCATGCACACTCTCGACAGATAACATACTAAAATGTTCCATCCACGCCTGTCGTTAGTCACAAAGACAAATACACATTAGAATTCTAAAAAACATTCATATGACATGAACCAAATGTACAACCCATGTTTCATCCACCTATGTCATTAGTAACATGGTTGGATACATATTCCATTAAAGCATGGTGTGTTATCCAAGAACATGGAATGTTATACCAATGTTTATCAACCCTGTGTCTCTTCTCACACAGTCAATAACATGGTAAACAACTACACTGCGTGTATAAACGATACAGGGCATGTACATAAGAAAAAAATATTCTTCCAAAACTGATGAACACATGGAAGGTGTTCATAACATCACACCTCATGTTTTCTAGGTTTCTAGACAGTAAGCCTCTAAAACATCGCAGAAACCCTAAAAATAATAAAAATATTCAATTTCATTCCATTTATTATCTATGGAATCCCACACTTTTTACAAATTATTATTTTTCATTGTTATTCATGTCATAACTTACACAATTCAATTAAGGTTCATGAATTATACACTAAATTTCGATCCAAGATAGACTATAACAGCTCAAGGACCAATACATGGAGTTTATCCCAATAAATCCTTACATATAACACTAACCCATCAAAATTTCAAGTTTTCTTCCACGATATTTATCACAACAACATGAATATCTAGAACAATATCTATCACAACAACATGATATCAGTAATGCACCCTATAGGACATGAAAATAATTCATGAAATGTGATCTCTAAAAAATTCCAATATGATACATGAGACGACATACCCTCTTCTCATTCGGTTTCAAAATAAATTGAACCACAATGATATAAATCATTACATGATAAAAAAAATGAATCACCCAACGATGAAATAAAATAAACTATAACAATTTGAAAATCTGAAAAAATGAAATATTTAAAGGTAACTTAGATTTTCTTTATACACAGTTTAGCCACTCCTGAGCACAAATTTTAACCAAATTCCTATTCCTTCTTATCCTAGTCTATTAGAACCAAATAGTAAGGAAAGGAAAAAAATGATATTGTCTAATACCACTTTGTAATGTCCCAAATCCAGGTTTCACCCAACATTGCCCCGAAACTTGTTTGTCACATAACCTCAAGCGCATTTCCCTATATGCTAGAGGATACCAACTAGTAGCCTAGGTTAGGGTGTGATAATGGGGAAACTAAGCCCTAATTGGTAGATTATACAGAACATAAGACAAGTAGTAACAATAGAGAAATAAGTAATACTAGAAAAAATAGTAAACAGTGGAAGATTGTTAGTAATTAATGAAACTAGAGTAGATATATTATTGATGCATAAAATGTATGTATGTGAATACTAAAAACAATTCACAATGACGGAATGAAAATATATAAACCAATTTATTGATATGAAAGTTCTCTAAAAACATGAAAATTCTTATCTTGGTCCCATGCTCGACAGTTGTGACAATAATCAGGTACCTGATGAAGAAGGTAACATTCCCATTTATATAACTACAACCGTATATTATTTTTTGGACAAAAACTAGACATGAACTAGGTTTGAGACGATTCCTAGTAGGAAACCACCAATAGATATTGTTTAAAAATTCATTGAATATATATTGCTGGTAATATGATGACATTACGAAATAAAATAGGAAGTACTAAAAAGAAAAAAATGTACAGTTTACAATTAAATTCCTTTAAAATTATTATTCATTAGATGAATCATATAAACCATGGGCTCTAGCCTATGATTTTTATACCCTATGAATGAAACCAAAATGATGTCTCAGAAGACCTTCTAAAAAATCAAATAAGATCGAATCCAAGCAAGTGATTTTTGATTGGACTACTCATCACAGTCATTCAATTATTCTGTGATGACCCATTTTGGGAATGTTATAATAATATTACTCATTTGGTATACCATAACACAAATAATTTACAATGAAATCCTGGGAATATCACACGGTCAATAATCATTTGTCATCATAGAATCAAAAAATTATAAATGACCATCTAGGAAGCTCTCATGGTGTAATCCCAAAGGTCGATGACCATAATGAATCCCTCGTAGTGAATACCCCTGTGTCAATATAACTATAAAATATACATAAATTACCCTACCATGGGAATCCCTCACATTCAATTTCCCCCTTGGCCAAACTTCTACAATACATAACACATGCATCTCATATAATTTGTAAATCCATCCCATCTAGACAAGGAATGCGAAAAAAGGAAATCCTAACAAGAATTCTAGACCAAACGACCATAATCAATAAACCAACCATAACAGGGAAAAATAAATTTTTTATTTCAAAACACACAATACCATAAATGTGTGTATACCACACAATTAGTATATATAATCCAATGGAGAGAAAATAAAGTTACAAACCACCTCCCACAACCTTATATGACCAATACTCTTCGACAGCGTCCCATAAATCGGCCTAAATTGACGTGTATTTACAAAAAGATGAAAAACCATTCATCCTTGAATAACTCATGAGAAATGAGTAATCAATATAAAATGCTACAGGTTAATTGTGAACTCACCGTTGGGATTCCAATGCAACTGATGTTGTGTCATTCATAGCTTGGACAGAGAATCATGAGGGGATTGGAGTCTGTCGGTCCGTCTGTCACACTGTTGTATGAAACATAGTATAAATATGTTGTTTTAAAAAAGGATACACATCCCCACTCTGATATATCATATTAAAAAGAGAAGTACATTTTGTGTCCATTAATAGTACATGACATGGATTTGCCTCAATCGGCCACTAGCATAAGAGATCTACGAGGTCACCACACGACCTTGTACTCAACTACTACACAAATTTTACCCAACTTAAACGGAAAACGAGTACACAGAGTGTATATAGTAGAAAATGGAATGTGCATAGAAAATATCCCATTTCTTGATTTTCCATTAATAACAACTCGAAAACATGATCCATACCAGAAATGAATATTCAGGTTCTTAATGAATCATCCACTTTTTTCAGTTTCTAGTGGTGATAATGTGTTCGTAAATCACAATCATAAATCAAATATATGCATCCGATCTATATAATAATGAACTCTTTTTGGGTGAATATATACATTAAAAATATAAAAATTACTATATATTTAATACATTTCTCTACAAAGACAATGAATTCTTATAATTTATTTAAATATTAATACTAAAAAATCAAAATCACATGTTTGGAAATATTTCTCAAGATCCATCAATTGGAACAAGGAATAATATATCACCATATCATCTTGCATATGAGCACATAAAATGCCCTTCTTTGATTCCTCAATATAAATCACATTTCCTCCTCAACAATGAGGTATCCGGATCATAGGTTCATAAACCAATCTTCTCTTTAGTTCCTTGTAATTTTAATCACATTTATTAGTCAAATGTAACATGACTCTATTCCAGAATAACATGGTGAATTTATTAGATATCCACAATAAATACACAAGAAATAACAAATAATATAAAAACAATATTATAAATCTATGTAGCTCAATCATAGTGGTTGGTATTAAGTAATTTTCAACAACTTTTTCCTTTGATGGATCCACCTACATACCATCTCTTGATATGATATGTCCTAAAAAATGTAACATCATGTAGTGAAAATATACACTTGGTAAAAAAAATCAACTTCACATTCAATAGGTTCATGAATTCACTCCTCAAGTAATATTCATGATTTACCATTATCTTGCAATATAGAATAATATCATATATAATTAAAATAAAAAACTGATCATTATAATCTATAAACCCTTAATTTATTAATAAAATGAAGGTAAAATATTATTAGTATGATCAAATGGAATCCCTATAAATTAATAGATTCTATAAAAATAGTAATAGTTTTAATTGGGTATTTATTTAACCTTTACTCAATATAAAAGAATCTAGATCAATGATCAATCATCAGAACCACTAATCTCATCATAATTCATCAAAATGATCATTTATAGACGTCAATGGATACATATTGTTGATCATTATCATGCTATGTTTGGAATAATCAAACATGAGATTCATTAATCCATCCATATTAAAAAATAATAATTTAACCCCATAGAAATTCAATTGGCCTAATCAATCCCTTATCAAGATTCTACTAGATTTTCTTCATTGATTCCTATAACTCTGTTGGGTCTATTCTACCTGTAGTCTTCAAAATAGGGGTGACACCATGTATTAGTTCTATTTAATACTCAATATCACAATTTAGAGGAAGACTAAAAAAATATTTCAAATTATTATCATCATAATATGCTACAATAATAATATATTCGAAGGTGAGCTTCTTCAAACCAACTAAGATAAAAATATCTTTGAATTAGAATGAATACTCTTACAATGAATGTAATTCAAATTATATTGTTATATGTATCATCACTGAGATAAATGATCATTGTTTTGTATAAAAAATCAAATATGACCTCCCTTCATATTCAATTGATACTGGATTTATATAAATAAATGTATTTCATGTCTTAAATAACTATAAATTCAACTACAGTGAGTATATCAATATCTATAAGAATAAAATTTCCATAAAATTAAATCATATGAGAATAAAAGACATGAGATGAGATCATCATAACATTATGATTTTTTACTACTCACAACAGATATAATCAATGTGGTGGTTATGTAATAAATAAAAAAAATCAGATATAAAGGAGTTTGTAGAACAATGATGAAATAAGATGTTAATAGTTCTATAGTAGATAGTTTGTGTACCATCAATCAGTTTTATTCAATACCAACAATAGAAATAGTGATCACATTATAGTTTACTTTTTTAGAATTGAAAAAAGGTTTCTAAAATTAATAATAATAATTAACCCTTGGATTCTATTATTGGGTAGAATAATTCCCATACTCCATGAATTTTAACAATCGGTTGTTTGGTGGTGCCTTCTGTGAAGAATTTTCTTCAATTGATTCTGAGAATAATAATATCATATTACATTGACAATAGATTTATCAATGGACATAATGTCCAATGATATATTATTTAATATTCCCCTTACCATAATTTCATCTATGAATAATTTTATTTTTCTAGTATAAAAGAAGTCTCATATTTTTCTCTCCAGGGTTTCTATTAGAAGCATTTCACTTTAAATGCCACATTTCATTTATTATAAAAATTATGATATAGATGGATGACATCAATGTCCATTTATATGTTGAGAGGACATCTAATGATTTATTCCCAGACATCTAATCCTTTTATCAATAACATCCTTCCATGACATGATTTCAAGACACTGAATAATTGATCAGTCTCACATTCCAATTCATTGTAAATCATGAATCATACATCCCATTTCATATTTTTTTTTTCAGAAGTGCTAATTATGTTGTAGTCCTTCATCATTAGCTCAAGGAATTCGTTCTAATTTTTCATATTAAGAATACATAGAAATTAAAAAATGAAAAATAATATCCTAAAAACATCACACTCTATGGAGTAAATTTCCTTCTATTTCATCATGTTCTTTCTTAGAGTCCACCATTGATATGGTTTTCCTTCCATACAATATACTAATAAATTAAAATTTTCGTTCTTAGAGAACTTGAAAAGAGGAACTATATTTTCAGTGTTATTAGTGCATTACACAAAAAAATTTATTTAGGAACCATTTAAAAGAAGATTGATATTTCTACATGATGTAATCAATAAAATGTTTTTCCCTCTATTTATTATTATTAATCTGAACATGGTCCATGGACTCAGAATATTGAATTTTCATAACATGAATATTATACGTTCTATCAGCCATAAAATTTGGTTTCATAATAGCATAATGGTTTAATGGTCCATAAAATTGATCATTAAATTTATTCCTTAGGGTTCCAATAATTAATAAACACAAAAAATTATATCATGATAAATAGTAAAAAAATTGGGATATCATTTAATCTTCAAAAAAAATATTGGATATCTAAATCATTAAAAATTATCTCAAATTATAAAACATTTGGTGTAACCAAGGTAATTCGTAGTCCTTATCTATTCAAATCCTTTGTAATGGATCATTACAAAAATCGGAATTAACCGAATCATTTGCCACAAGAGTGTCTATCTTAAAGTGTATTATTAAGACAACTCATCCTAAACCATTGATCATCAAGTTAATAAGGAATTCAACATATTCATAGTTTTCACCTCTTAGTGAATCTTTTCCACAATTTTATAAACATTATAGATTCTATAGAGGTATGTATTTTCTAGGAAAACCTCAATTATTTCTTTACCGTAACATAATGTGTTCATATATATATATTTGATTATCCTAAGTGTTTTCACTAATTTTTTCTCATCATATTATCTAAATGCAACTAAACCTTTTTATGATACTAACTACGGTGAATGATACATTTAATATATACAATTTAGGTGTTAATAGTTGAATATACAATATATATTATCCTGATACATACAATAACTATAATTTTTTTATGCCTTTAAAAACATGGAAACATAAACAATTGGTATGTAAAAGACTTACATCATCTATTATTAAGCTATTCATTGTTCTTCCACTCTTAGACATGTAATTTTAAAACCCAATATTCATATCTTGGGGAAATGGAATCAAAATAATGGTTGATATTAGATTCTGTTTAAGGGTAAATAGGGCAGATAACAATCAATAATAATTTTTAACACAAAAGGTAATTCATAGATATCATAATATTAAAAATTTCAAACTACAAAAATTAATTCATAGACTATAATCATTACATATATTATAATTATTAGTCATTCATATGATATTAATCATAAAATAATACAAGAATATTATCTGTAAGAGGATACATGTTTCATAATATCAAGCTTTAAATGGGTGTAATAAAGAATGGATTAATCATAATCCTTAAAAAAATATTCAAGGATATCCTCCATGTTATTCCTCAAATGGTATTCATTGGAAAACCTCCATTGTACCTGCTTCATGAATAATATAACATCCCATGAAAAATATTTTTACCTATAGGTAATATACTAAATACCCTTTTGAACTCACTAAATGTAAATATTTACACAATTCATTGGCTTTATAAAACAGACTCATTGATAACCTAATCATAATCTATTCATTTTTATGCAACATGATCATGTAAACAATTATCAAATCATCTTTTCATAACCCATGGAAAATACAATAGATTTAAAAAAAATATCATCATCTTCACAATTATAAACTATACAAAGAAAGAATAAATATTTAAACATTGGATCATGTATATATTATATCATAAATAACAGAAATAATGTTCATATAGATGAAAATACCTTTAAAATAGTACTTTTCATTTTTTGAGGAAAATTTACTTTTCTTTTAGAAACCACTTTTTTAAAAATAAAAAATTTTAAAAATAATGTGGAAATTTTTTATTTAAAAATTAATAGAAAGATGTAAGTGAATAATCACGTAAAAAAAAATTATTTATAGTGGAAAATTTATTAATTGAGAATAATGTTAGATGGAAAATTCCCTTCATGTTTTTTTGTAAAAAATCAAAAGAAAATCCTTCAGAAACTGACAAGAGTATTCTTCATTAAAATATATGGATACTTTAAAGTGGTTAAAAATGAATTTATATATTCATTAATTAATTATTAAAATAATATATAATATAGTTATCTTAAATTAATGACAAACAAAAAAATTATTCCCAATCGAATTGAGAAATATTACTGGTTTCTAATAATTTTTTTTATTATATTGAGTACATAAAGAGAAGAAAATGAATAGATATAATATAATATGTAGAAATAAATTTATTTTAATTAAATTAATAATATTTTGGGGATATGGATCATATAATTGCATCATTAGAAACTTGAGCATAAACAATATCACTAAAAAGTGAGATCGTAATGTAAAACTGTTAGTACTTTGCTATCTGTTCAGTCATAATTCCCATGAAAGGAATAACATAAAATAAAAATTTAATTATCATGAAAATATTTACATTAATGATATGAAATATAAGATTTAAATTCGATACACCTCAAAAAATATCATAGGCCTATAACATAACATATGTCCCAATGAAGTCAATTCGAGATAATAAACACATACCATTGTGGTATATTTCGAATGAAATCCACCTGAATGAAATAATTTTAATTATGAACATAAATAACATGAATTATAATTTATTAATTATTTAAAATTTTCAATTAGAATTATATAAATCATATAGGTAAAAATATTATCATACCATAAAACAGGTCTCAATGAAAAAAATTGAGATAAAAAACCCTTACCTAAAGTCTGTCTTACATCGTTAGGGCACTAAAATCCTATATAAAAAAAATAACTTTTATTATAATGAAATATATATCTTTATTAATACCAATAATAAAATCTATATTCCAATAATTTAAATTCAAAACCAAATTATTAAAAATTATTTATTTAAATCATCTTTTCTTGGTGTTGATTTTTGATAATTTTCCATATATCTTTCTATTCGGTAGTTATGGTCCTTGAACATTGATAATTGTTATTTATTCTATAGATTATTAATAATTTAATAATTAAAATATTTAACCAATATATACAGTTATATAATCATACAAAAAAATTGATTATTTGGAATTAATAACAACACATCATGGAGACGGTAGTCCATACGTACACTGGAGTGATGTTTTCCAATTATTGATTAATGGAATTAAATAACGATAAATATTCATTCAAAATTAAATAATATTATTTATATAAAAAATATAATATATAAAAATTATATCTATCATTATATCATACCCTGAATTATTGTGATGGAAAATGAATCATATCGTTGTGTGAAAGTGGTCGTCTAAATGTACGAACAAGTGATACTTTCATTTACCATTAAATATAGAGAAGGGTTGAAATATAAGATCAATACAAATTATAAAAAATAAATATATTGATGATATATTATTTATATTTTTTATGGATGAAACATGAAAATTTAATATGAAATAATAAATAAAATTAAATGAGTTTTGTTATGATTTGTACTCCTTTGAGAGACCTCATTTGGCATACACGATAATACTTGAGAGATTTGTAATAGAAGTAGAAAAATGAATATTTAATTAATGGAATTAATATAGGAATGTTTTTATGTAAGTATTCCATGATATGGAAGACTAAAAATTTTGTGAAAAATGGAGGATAAGTGTTTTCTTTTTATCGGTAAGGGTAGGGACACACATTTAGTTACTTAATAGTTTTCCATAATAAGTTATCACATTGTTGGAAAAGTGAAAAAATCAGACAATTATTCAAATATAAGATAATTTAATAATAAATAACATAAAAATTAATAATTATAATTGGAATGTCTAACTCGTACAATTATCTCTTAGTTTAACCCAAGATAAATCCATTTTAAACATTACCATGTAAAAGGAATTTTATTGTTTTTACTATTAATTGGAGAAAAATAAAGATTATTAGATTAAATTATATTAGTTCAGTTCATTAGAAATATGAAATCCATTTTATAGTAATCAATTATTATAATTTTTATAATTTAATATTAAAAAAGAATGAATAATGAAAATACCCCGTTTTTAGAAAATTGGATTTTTATTCATAAAATTGAATTTAATTCCATTCATATCCTTGAAAATACATATATATGAAGATCAAATATAATATTTAACATATAAATATTATATTTCATTAAAACAATAACTAAATTGTGAGTTATTTTTTTAATCATAATAAAAACACATTGCACATAATAAATCAATTTTTTCCACAAAAATTCCTTCGAAGACACAAAATTTTCTTATACCAAAATCAAGTATAATAATAATTTTGATATAATTTATTAAAATATTTATTATTAAAGGATAATAATCTCAGTATAAACATAACATAAATTTAAAATTACATTATACAAAGAATTGAAATGATAGTTTTAAAAAATTAGTACTTTTCCCTATTTAATGAAAAATAAATCATTTTTATAATGAAAAAAATATCACCATTGTATAATATTGAATCTTTGATTCAATAAATTATATTTTTTACCTATAATAAAATTTCTGGTTTTTTTAAAAATATTGTAATATCTATATGAAATATTCAATAAAGTTAAATTTTAAGAAAATATATTTTATAAGCCTAAAATGACTATATTGAAAACTCATTACTTTTTAATTATAAATAAATCAATAAAAGTGAATTTTTTATATTCATTATACAAAAATTTTTTACGGTTTTTATTAGTATTCATATATTCTATTTTAAAATTTAAATTATAAATTTTCATTGAATCATTGTTATTTTATACATAATGTTTCAGGTAAAAGAAGATTTCAAATATGTAGAGTTTATTTCAAAATAAATATATTTTTAATCATTTGGTGTTACATAAAAATTCAATACAACAGTGAATTTTTGATAATTTTTTACATTAAGTTATACTATTCCATTTTTTCTATCTAAAGGGTTTTTATGAATACATTGGAGGTTCTAGAGCTCCCTATTAACATAGAGAGAGTTGCAATTAAGATAAGGACCCACAGGAGCATCCTACCACTCTTAATGGAAAGGTAAATCATAGATTATCATTGTTGGTGGAGAGTCACACATAGTGACATTGTTATAATAGTTTTTTTACTAGTTTGGTTTTTTAATAGCTACATTAACTTTATTTATTTTTTAACATGATTTTACATTGAATTTTTTATATTGGAATGATTTGATAATTATTTTTTTCACTCAAAAGATTAATTTTATATTTTAATATCGAATTAATTTTTCTATTGGTATACATGAGTGTAATTTTTATCTCATTAAAACTGAATAACAATGTATTAACTATAATGACTCATTCCATATATAATATCCAATCCTTGAAAAAAAATCATTTCATTAATTTTTGTTTCATTTAGAACCATTATGAAGGCTGAATAAGTAAATCATTATCATGGTTACCCTCAAAAAAATAATTTCACTAACAAAATATAATTTTTAGAAGTATAAACATTAAATTATATGTAATAATCATGCAATGATTACTATCTTATATCATTTTTAAACCCAAATCGTTCCAAAATATTATTAACTCCAATTATGTTGCTTTTTTCATTATTCGAATTTAAAAATGAATTCAGTCCTCTATATTTTATCTTTATTTTTTTATAATATTGAATAATTACACATGAATCCTCCAAAAATATATGATTGGAATCCTAGGTAATTACTTATAAATTAATTCACTAAAAACCTAAATAATTTGATTCTTCAAAGAAAAAAATTAAAATATTGTTATTCTTACTGGGGAGAAAATCAATATATAGTGTTTATTTTTTATAATAAATCATTTTATTGTATAAATATTTATCTATATATATTTAAAATTTAAATATTTTATGTAATTTTAAGATCTAAACACTTTTTGTTCGTTTCATTTTCATGCCATGTGTTCTTATTTGAGATAAGTTTAGTATATAAACCTGAACCAGATATGATAAAATATTTTCAACACCAGGATATGCCGAATGATCCATTGATAGAGGGAAATTAAAAAACATATTAATTTATAAATAATAATTCTTATAGAAAAAATGAAATTAAATTTCATAATATTACAGTAAATAACTCAATGATAAGGGAACTATCTTTCCTTGATGTTGGTATTCAACCTGTGTATTATCAAAGGATTAAAAAAGTGCAAAAATATAAAAAAAATTATTCATTTATTTCATGAATTCCATTGTTTTAATGGGGATGAATTACAAAAATATATAATGGAATTCTATTCTGAAATACATCAATACCATATTCCTAGAGCAAATGTGAAAAACAATTCTTCATATATAGTCATTGAAACAATCTATAAAATCTTGTACATATCTATCCAAAAATTATATAATTTGTTTTTAGGATTTCAAATCCATGTATCCTATGGACAATTAGATTTATAATTTTATAGAATCAGTGAAACCATTAAAATTGAAAAAAAAATCACATCCATTTGTTGTAATGTTTACCCAAAATGATTTCATAAATTAACACTCATGTTTCGTCTATGACACACTTGTTGTTTTTCAGGACAACTCTCTATAACGTAAATATTGAATCATTATAGAGTTTCTATATAATCTTGAAACATAAAAATTCATTTTAAAATAAATGATGTGATTATAAGGATTATAAATGTATAAAAAATATTGGAAACCCATTGGTCCACTAAAAAAATGAAATTCCTATAGAAATTTTAATGGGACCCACAAAAGTGACCATCCAATTAAATGAATTAAATATAATGATTATTTAAAATACATTCCCGATTTCATTTTGGTTTAGAGTTTAATATAATCAATATAAAACATTAAATAATGAAAGCTATTTATTTATTAACAAATAGAAATTTTTTCCATTATTAAGGGAATATATTAATCTAAAAAATGTTTTAAATATATCCCAAAAATTCTCAATATAATATGATCTTTTAGATAAGTCATACATATTAATTTTCTTCTCATCCAATGAATTAGTGAATGTTTGAAACATGGGAGAATAGATTCACCATAAAGGTAAATATAAGTGATAAAAAAATATAATATAACATCTGAGAAAAATATGAGAATATGGATATAGATATGTTTCTAAATAATAATATAATAAATTCATAGATAAAAATTCTTGAGTCCTAGAATAAATACTGTCTTAACATAATGAATGGATCAAAATAGTGTCATAATATATGCTAATAATAATAATCCATGGGAGGGTAGCATATACCAATGTATAAATATAAAATTTTTAAACAAAATGTAAATCTACCATAATAGTTATATTATAAATATGATTAATATTTTTCATAATAAATCCTTGTAATAATTATATTTATTCCCATACCTATGTGATCATACTCATTATGTCCATTATTAAAAATATGAAAAATTCATTATGACCACACATGTGTGAACAAATTAATTATGTCCACACCTAACAATCTCATGAGATATAAACATAAAACAATACATTATTTAGAGATATATGAACCCACATATCATCACCAATACATATATGGGCCATATAAAATCTATCAACATTATATCCAAAAGAACCCATCATTTTTTTATATCCCATTAAAATGGAATCATATAAGGAGATCATTAATAATTACATTATTTATAGTAATAAACCCATAGAATAAATATGATTATCATATAAAATTCCATGTAGATACAATTTAATAATGTATATAGTATTTACATTGTATATGTATGATCCCTAGTATGGGCGAGGATTTGTAAATAAAAATGAATTTTAATTTTCAAACATGTGGATGGGTAAATATAAGAATTGGGATTTATAAATGAGTAATGAGGATCATAATATCCTTGAATACATTTTTTTACTATAAAATGTGGAATAACAACAATCATATGATTTTAGAGGATCTATATGAGTTGTTAAGTGGATACTATAGCAAATAATGCAACATTGTGCTCGCTAGAAAGGTGGATTTTTATGAGGGAAAATTATAATTTGCACACAAAATTAGTAAAAGATAGGGAATACCCCTATTGTTTATGTTTCTATCTCACATGTCTTGGGGAAATCCCCTTATTCATTCCCTTGGTCCCATGATGTGAATAATGTTTTTTTGGTATTGTAACTACGAAAAATGATCGTGATCCTCTCCCTCCTATATCTTTTCATCTCCTTCCAACATATTTTTGAGTTGTTTTCATTGAAGATGGAATTGGTGATTTCAACAGAGTGTAGTGAAATCACCCATTTCAACTTGGTATTTCATGCAACCATGAAAGAGGACATCTCAATATTATTCCCATTGTTCACCACTCATCATATCATCAATAGTATGTCTGGATGTGGGCTATTCATTAGTCTTTCAAAAAAATGAAATTCTTTTATAATGGAAATATAAAAATAGTTTGGGGGGTTTTCATGGGTTTAATGGTTTTCTAGGGGTAAAAAATACACATGTTTCATGAATGATTGATGATCATACGACATCTAATGAGTTATTTGTCTTTACATAATCGACTGTAAGATTAATTAGTTAATTACTTGTAAATGGTTTAATTAATTTTCTATTGGCGATTTATTGGATTTAGGGGAGGAACAAATTTATATGGGACTTGTTGATCACTGATGAGGTTGGTTGATCTTTGAAGGACCTTGGAATCTTCTTCTGACCCATTGAAGTAATTTTTATACCTCCATACGAGGTTAGAGATCTTTTTAGTTATTACAAATCTAAATTTCTCATTCTTATGTGTTAGGTGACGTGGTCAGGTTACACCACTAATTTTGAGGGTCTCTTAATTGAATTTAAAAGTAAATATAATTTATTATACTATAAAAAATGTAAATTAATTTTTCTAAAAAAACATAGTTCCGTAACATATGTAAAGAAAATGGTATCGGTGGGTCTTTATCCCCTCGAGAATATGATCAATTTCTCATTCACAGTTGGTCATGAAACGTCCATAAACCATTTTCTTAGATTGAATTGGACCACAAAAATGATCCCTAATCTTTTAATGTTTAAGATAAAATTGTTGGACTTGGACCAAGGTGATCATCTAAAATCCATTATGTGTTGGTGATTGATCTAGTAAGGTTGTCCATGATAGAAATTTATTACAAAAGGACTAACCACCTAATTAAATTAATGTTGGAATGGTCCAATTGTGTTTTAGAGTAAACCATAGGAAAAATAATCCTCTTAAATATGGGATTCATCCTTTATCTAGGACTTCGAGGGGACCCTAAATAGGGTTTCCAAATAAAGTTAAGACCCATGTAATGGAAAATTGTGAGTAGGTATTGATTACCAAGGATCCCCTAACTCATGGATTAACCAGTATATACACAAAGTCTAAAATAATTAAAAGAGGTGTTCCATCATTTGACAATTCCACTTTAAGAATCATTTCATTCTGAATTTAAATTATAAATTGACTAGCCTTAGATAATTTGAAATTAAGATGTAATGATTAATGGATTTTCGTCCCTCAGCTACTTTTGGGGTCAGTAAATAATGACCCTTAAGACCGAAACCTAGATATCAATTATAAATAATGACAGTTATAACTAAATCCTAATGTGATAAATCAATATGTTGTATATGGTCTCCATCATATTCACATTAATACTTTTTCTGCTTGAGGTATGACATAAGATATATATATATATATATATTTAATGTTGGATGCCTGGAAGAATAGGATCCACCTGTTATTTAAAGAGAACGTTAATTTTACATTAATTTAATATATGAATTAAATGTGATGAAATTTTCTTAATATTTTGATATCATGTTGTTTCAGGATCCAATATTAATTAACACCATTACCAAAATCCCTAGTTATTCTTTTATTCCCTTCCACACTATAAAACACACGATGCTTTTGAGTGCTTCTTAGAAACCCATTTTTGTTTTTGTATAACCATGGATGACTAGAAATCAACGGAGTATATGATTCTAGAGTTTTTTTATGTTATCATATTTTTCATGAGAATCAGATATCACTATTATCCCCACTATTGAGGATAATAACATAGAATTGTTCCTAAAATTATCTCACAGATCAGATGAACAAACCATAGTTTCATTACCCAAATCAATCTATGAATATGTTGTAGAAATTATAACTTCTAAATTACACGTTATTCTATCTAATTTATAGATTATTACATATATACTTTTTAATGATTATCACCTTGTGAATCCATTCCAGTTATCAAATTATTGATTGCCTAAGAACTGAGAGATATGAATACAACATCAGATTTGAATAGGGAACCTAATGAGATTAATTGGGTTCTACTGGTTACTTGTTACTTGTATGGTATAGATATGATTTATTTTATTAAAATAATTATATTAAATACTATATCTACAATTGATTCTAGTAATTCTACATTATATAATGTGGAGGTGAGATCATGTAATCAGGGGGCTTGTACTTGTAACCCCCATAGTTATATAGATTTTTTAAAGGCTGCTATGTTGCTGGATAAAGTAGGTATGGCCAGAATGGGGTAGCCATTAGGACCTATATAGGAAATATGTTATCCAATTTTGTTTCAGTAGTTAAATATTATTATTTTTATTCTGTTTAGTAGTTCAAAAACACATACCTTAATTTTACTGGTTATTTATGGGACCACATTTTGTATGTCATAAACTCACACCATTCTTGTTCCAACATTAAAAATTGTCACCCCAAAAACATTTATCTATCTGTAAGTATGAGATGGGATCAATCGAAAGTTTTTTATTTATTGAGTGGGTAAGATAGTCAATGTGTTTTTATGCGACCAAGATATGATATTTTTTAGTGACTTTATGTATATATTTTCAACTAATTCTTTTACTTTATTATAGCATTAAATTTTTACAACATCGTTTTATCCATTGGGATATTATTATTGTGTATAATGTTTAGTATTTCCCAATATATATCCTACTTTGATATGAGTTCATTATCACCACATGGGCATACCATTGTTTGTACCTACTAGTCTTTAGACTCTTTGTATGGGGTGGTGTACTTCGATCCAGGTAGCAACCCATCCAATTTCATTTTCATAGTAGCCTAGGGAAGGGAAGTGAATAGTTGAATCAGAGATGTTTCATTCCTTTTAATTACTAATTGGGACATGGTAAAAAATAGTTTTAGAAATGTGTTAGCTTCTATAATGGATTTTATAATGTACCATCAAGAACAATATTTTTTTAAGAAGTATCAGTTACTAGTGGTATGAGATTGGTGTTAATAGTATTCAATGTTATGGTTTTATAAGATATTATCCATGAGAGAAGAATGTGTCTATTAGATTATGTTATACAATATTTATTATTGTCTGTTGGCCCTTGGAGAGTGTCTGGGGATTTATTTTGATGACATTCTTTAGAGAGAAGTTGCATATACAGATGCTTTATATTTATCACATATGTATACACAATATATTCTAATAAATGTGTGATTTATCTTAATGATTCTGAGTAAAACTATTAAAAAATTTAACCATAAAATAAATTATGTTTTCACATATGGGATCCTTTTTGAATTATACTCAGTTGTACTACATTATTTTCATTATAATATGAAATTATATAAGGAATATGACATAAAGTGATGCAGACTGGGTGACACTGGTATAATACATTTCATTATGGATGATTCAAGACACTTAGTGTCCCATAATAGGTAACCAATTACTTATTAATAATTCTCATAGGTCACTAAAAAATTTTATTTCTTATAGAGATATAAAATTAAGAGAATAATGTAAAAACATGGAAATATTATCTTGTACAATGTAAGAAATAAATATCAATTAATGCCTCTATGTTTGTCCTTTTTGGTTACCATGAATAGTTTATGTCTTTCTCATTGACCAGTCATGGTTACATCCTTCTATGGTGCTAATAGATAAAAATTAATACATACCTATATGTTGTTTTTCAATATAGCTTGTTCTGGATTATTTCATATCAAATATTCAATTTTGGTAATAATTTATAATCATCATACATAATGATGATAGGTACCCAAATGATTCAAAGGGATCTATATCATTGAGGGGATATTACCACATATGAATACCTAACAAGGCTCAGTTCATCATCTTTTATATGTTGACATAATAACCTCTCGAGAGAACCCAATTACGAGGGACACCCGAGAGGATATGTGACTTGTTCTACTATTCTTGGCACATGTCACATTTAAATGATTAAATAATTAGAGTATTACCTTTAATAAATAGATTATTAATTTTTTTCAATTGAATCAAAATATACTTTTAACTTATAAGATTTTTTACCTGATAACATAGAATAAAAAAACAATATAAATGATAAATTGAAATAATTTTTACTTCATTGTAGTTATATATAATCATATACCTTTTAAATTTGCTACTATAGAGTCATTTTAAAAGGACTTTAGTGTTATTTAAACAGTCAAGGATTAAATAAAGTTATTTCACATGTGTTATAATTACAATTCGACATGATCTTTACGTGGGATCGTAAGAATTGTGAAGTAGTAAAAATGTGACAATATAGAATGTGATACCTCATGAGTTGGCCCTTGGATATTCCAATTCAATTAGTTTTTCATTAGGATCATAGATGATTCCCCATGGGCTGTGACTTGGGTGAGATGATTGACACATGGGCTAGGTGGTTAGAGATAGTGACCTTAAAATGAGAACTAATATCTAGGGGGAGGTGGGAGACCTGGGGAGCCTCAGTTCGAATTTGATTATAGCGATAAAGTCTTTCATTTGATTGGGGGAAACCCATGACTAGGGTTAAACTATGATGCTGGTAATTTTTAGGCAATGTATATGTACATGATTTTATGTATATGGATGATGCACAATTTGTATTTCGGGATTGATGCATTGAAGTAAAGTGGTCTTGAGATTTTGAGGGACCAACTAGGGTGATTGTATTTCAAGATAGGATTTAATGGGAAGGAATATTTGGATACATAATTCTATTGGACGGTTAGTGTATGGTCATCGACATGGTTATAGAATGGGTATATTCTCATGTATAGAGTGATGTTGGGTTGGATATATGTCTATTCATGAGATGAAAATGCATAATACCGTGTATAAGAACCTTGTATTATAGAATGACATCCTGAGCTCAGATGTAATTAGATTAATTCTAAATCATTTCATGTTCTCCATTTTCATGTGGATCTCACCTAGTGGTTCTAGAATATCGAAAATGATATTCCATGGATCATGAAAAACATCATCTTAAGGGTTTATTACACATTTGAGTGAGAGTTAAATTAATTTTTTAGGTAGTATAAGAGTGTATTCGCATTACATTGGGTATTTATGGATGACATGAACTATTACATGTTATTCCAATGAGGAATACAATTTGTGATGGATATGATAGGTCCATGGTCCAATTTCTATTAATGACATACATGAGGTAATGGTGACCGATGGATTTAAGTGAAATAATTGAAGTCTCCATGATGAGGTGTATTTTCTAAAATTACTGGGTTTCATGGAACAGTCGACACTTGTGTGGGACATAACACATGTTGTTTGGGATATGTAGTGTCATATGTTGTTAAAAGGAATGCGTTAACCATCTTGAGGAATGTGTAGATTGGGGGAAGTGTCACATGTAAGATGATATAATCTTCCATGAAACAATAAAAGTTTGGGACCATATTATTAAATTAAATTTTGAAAATACAATAGATTCCATTCCAAAGAAAATGAAATTGATAGAGTGTAATATATACATTTATACACAAAAAATGTGAAGGATTTTATATTCCAGTAATTAAGTGATGTGTTGGGTGTTGAATGAGCCTCTGTAAATAAAAAAATCCCATGGTGTGGTGATAAGGACTCTCTAGAGGTGGGGCGAGATGTTGGTCATGATAATTTTAACCACACATACGAAGGGAATTGGGAGTTGTATTAATCAATGGATGGCCGTTTTACCATTTTATTACCGATGAATTGATGGACCTATGTACTACATGATTCCTCAATGAATTCCAGGACCTATTTTAGATATATTATTAGGTGGAGTCTCAACATAGGTGTTGGGCATAGGTTATTTTTCAACGATCATGATGTATTGAATCAGAAATGAATCAAAGCTCATGGAAATAATAATGCACGATAAGATGATTGGTGATTTAGATATGGGGTTACCCATAGAGTCAGATGTGGACTATGATAACTATTATTATATGCCCATGGTGTGTACATAATATTATAATCCCTGTATTTGGGTGTTTGAAAAGGTGCTGATAGAGGGGGCTAAGAATTTTTTAATATAGTTACCTAAGGGAGGAAAATAGGTATTTTTTGTTAGATGGGATGTGGTGAGTTATATCCCACATCAAATGTCATTTGAGATGAGGTGAGAATATTATTTTTATCATATATTTACTATCAAAGATGATTTTGTATGATTTTATTTAACCTTGTATAATTAGAATTCATCTAATTCTACACAGAATCGAGGACCATGAGTAATTTCCTCTTTTGTGATCATGTAAAATGTGGTGAGAACAATATATGGGAGTGTTTTTAGGATTCTAGGGGCATGTTTTGGTATTAAATTATTATGGTGTATGAGACATGGATCAAAATTGTCAACTAAAATCGAGGACATATAAAGGTGATTACCTTAAATATAATGGGTGATTCGAATGATGATATTAGTTTTTCATAGAGTAGATGAGAAAAAGTAGCATCTTCTGGATGTTTCTGCCATGGATATGATAATTGAATCAGCTATTTTTTGGATTGATTTCCAAATATTTAATGTGGAACTTTATAATGGTTTTGGGTTTTCAATGATAGTGAACATCTAGTTCAGTTGGAATTCAAGAACAGGGTAGGTCATATAGTTTGTTTTCATGTACAGTGCGAATTTTTGGGGATGAGAAGTAATAAGGTGGGTAGGATGTATGATCCCTTGTATAGATGAGCTTGTGAAATTCAATAATAACAACAACATTCTTACAAGTGGACAGATAAATTAGAAAAAATGGGACTCTAAACTGATTTAAAAAAATGTAATTCATAAAATGATGTGTTTACATAAAAAAAGAGGTTAATGTTATATCATAATGGTTCAAAGGAGCCTAATAATATTATGGTCATTTCCCCAGGTACTACATGTAGGGGAAATATTTCAAAGACTCCCACTATAAGGCGTCTATTTCTTATGAATTTTTTGATACAACAGAAGGTACGATATCATCATACCTCCATTTATCTCTTTTTATCTCCTTCTAAAATTTTTTCCCTTTGTTTCGATATAGGTTAGAAATGGATATTCACCAGACGATGGAAAATCTACAATTATAGTTGGGGATTTCATACAGCCTAGGATGTTGATGTCCCAGAAGGAAATACACAAGTTACTAGTTGTTTTATAATAAAATTAATGTCCCAACATGGATTTATCTTCATTTTTTCAATAAAAATGATATTTCGTGATTATTGAAGTGGTGGAGTAGGTTGGGTATTTTTATGAATGGCTTTGGGAGGGATTGAGGGGTTGTTGAAACTCTCCTTTCTTGATGAGAATATGATTGTAATACACGTTATGAGTTATATCGATTTTACACTGACCATGAATTTAATTATTCTATTAACTACAAATTGGTTATTTTTTCATTAATTCTTGTATTATTGAAATTTTTGTCTTGAGATATTGATATAGTTTTAATTGATAATGATTGAGGTTTTATTTTCTTGGCTAATAATTTTAAATGATTTTCATCCATTGAACTTAATTTCAAAAGAATTGTATGTGGTAGGTGTTCAATCAAACAATCCAAAAAAGTAAAATTCTCATGCCTATGTGTTATGTGATATTTTTGGGTAACACCAACAATGGTGATGGGCCCTTAATTAAATGGGATTTTAAATATAATTAATTAAAATTCATAAATCACTAGATTATTTTTTATAAAATGAAACTTCTGCGTTATGATATATAAAGGGAATTGTTCTAAGGCCCACCTCGGTCTAATGGTAACCAGATCAATTCATTGACCAACATATGTGGTGAAATTACCACAAATCATTTCCCTTGATGGTATTGGACCCTAGAAGTGGTCCATAAATTGAGAATGGGTGGGAGATAAATTTTTGACTTAGAACTATGTTAAAATGTAACCTCCATTGAGTTTTCTGTGTTGATCAAGTTATGGTTTCATTGGGGGTTGTTCATGACCCATGGTCAAATAGCTTAATTCTATTGATGCCTAAATTTTCATTATTTATTAAAGGTTATCCCTCCAACAAAACGTGCCATTAACAACGATGGCCTTTATTAGAGCTATATAAAAGTTCTAATAATGGGAACATTAACGAGCACTAATGAAATAGTAGATAAAAGTTTCTTTTTATCAGGACATAATTTTTAGTACTGAAAAAAGTAACCCTTTGTCAACAACTATTTTTAATGTTCATAAAAGGTACTTTTTATTAGCGCTTAATTTTTGAAACTAATAAAGAGTAATCATTCTTGGCCCTATATTTTTGGTGATTATAAAGAGTACCCTTTATCAGTGCTTTATTTTGAGATCTCATAAAGGGATCCTTTCTCAGCCATGATAATTATCTGAAAAAGATGAAATAATTAAATAAATAAAAATAAAAAATAAAATTCATTAAAAAAAATTAAATTTCTTATTAATTAAATATTTATTGATAAAAATGAATGGATTGAATATACTCTATATAAATATTAAATACTATAATATATTATAACATAAATATATAAATATAGAGAAAATGAAAATTAAACAATTAAAAATTAAAAATTTATAAACTGACGAAAATATTAAACATTTTATTAATTAGATAATTATAGTTAATTTTAACAAATAATATTAATTATATATATATATATAAATGTATATAAATATAATTTGTATAATAAAAAATATTTCTTTACCTACAAAGGAATGGACATAATTGAATTTCATTTCATTTTTCAATTTCACATAGATCAAAATTTAGTTATATTGATTTCACATATATTTAATTAATGCATTTTTTATATAACATACTCTAGAAATACTTATCCATTTTTTCAAAGTGTACTTATTTTTAATTTACATAATTTCACTCATTTCAGAATGGAATTCACTTAAGAGTAAATATTCATTAATAATGTTACTAATAGATTGGTAAATAATTATTAATAAAGAAATATATTTATAGATGTACGTTTACTGTATTGATACATTTATATATTTTTAACTATAATAAAATATTATTGTTAAAATAAATTATTTATTAAATTATAAATTAATAATTATATTTATATAAGTATTTTTAATTAAGTAATTATATGTTTTTAAATATTATAAATTAATAATAAATTTATTTTAATCATAAATATAGTTACTATATTTATATTATATATATATATTTTAATAATTACATATAATGATATAAGTATTATTTCATAATATTTAATAATCTACATATATATAAATAATTATATATCTAAATAAATATTAAATTATATTACGTGTGGATAAATAAAAAATATATTTTTTAAATTAATATTTATAAATTTTTATATAAAGTTTATATAATTATACATATTTTTTAATTTACAAAATTTTTATTTATAATTATGAATGTAAATCTTTTACCAGTGAATATGTATTAAGTGCTGATAAAATGAACAATAATAAACATTTTTACCACTTATATGGATATGAATTTATCATCGTTTATTGTTAATGTGATTAAAATGAAACACCCCAAGTTTTTAGGGACATATTATATTAATAAATTTATATTTATATTTATATCTCGTAAGGAAATATGTCAAACACTCTTTTCAAACTAAGCCGACTTGACTTATGTTACATGCAACCCCGAGTTGGTGTAGGATATATGCAACATTGAGTATAAATTTTGATTGATGTATAGAAGGAATATGTTTTTGTTATGTTATATACAACACCAATGGAATCATGAGGTACACACTTCACTGACATGTCTTGAAAAACATGCAAGAGTGACCTTCATTGATAATATGTGTTGTACGCAATATTGAGTTTGACTATACTATGATATATTATAAAAACATTATTATTTTATGTGATATAAACAAGCCATTATGAATATTATTAACCAAATGATTAATGTTATTTAACATTAACATTCAACTTATGTAGTCTTTATACATGAGATAAGAAGAAATTCAATTTATCGGATAAAAATAATATTTTTTAAAAAATGTAGTTTTGCAGCCTTTTGTTGGCGGACCCATTTTTAATATATATTTTAACACTTCTTATTTTTTTATAAGACTAGATAAACATTTTATTTTTAATAGAGAGATAAATATTTTCTTTGGTTGAATAGTATCTATTTCTCTTGAAAAATTCATATTTTAATGAATAGTGAAAAATACCACATTTTAATTTAAAACTGCATTTTCATCTAATTTTTTTATAGATAAATTATATTTTTAATTGGACATAATGTGTATATGGAATATGTTTTTATCATCTAATAAAATTTTGTTCATTTGAAGTAATTTTATATGTAAATTTGACATATGCACATGTCAACCTTTTGATAGTTTTTAATTCTTAAGAATGCACATTTTCGTTTAGAGAGTGGGAATTAATTTTAAATTAATTTAGTGAAATTTAGAAAAACTAATTGCTAATTTTTAATCATAAGGTAACAATTTTGTAAATAGTTACTATTTATATTTGGACAATATCAATAGCCACATTAGAAAATATTTTTATTTACCATGGTAAAAGGCTAAACGAAATAGATTACGGTAAAAATAATAATATTATAATAATTTAAAACTACCCAAACACATGTCCTAATCCAATTAGATGATTCATAAGCGTCAACACCAATCCTTATTTCAAATTATTAGCATTTGAGAGACAATTGGATTTAAAAATTACTTGTTATCCTAATTCATTCAAAGTAAGGGGAAATATATCATAAACATGTATCTTTTTACTAAAACAATTTTATTTTTGTTTATATAAATGATATCATAGACAATTAGTAATCATTATAAAGAAAAAAATATTATACACACCATAGTATTTTAATTATAATATTTATAAATTATTTAATAAAATTAATTATGACATGATGATGAAGTTATGATTACCTTATTAATGAAATATTGAAAAAAATGATATTATAAATATTAAAATAAATGGGTATTAACATTTTGAAGACATGCATTATTTTTTAGGATGTCACTAACATTTGAGGGGTGATTTAATTCCTTTGGTTCGAAGGAAAAAAGTTGTTATGGATTTATCAAAAATCAACTAATAAATACTGTCAAAATTTACAAAAATGTAAATTTTTTAAAAAATTCATTTCTATTTAATTAAATGATATAATAGTAATAAAAATATATGATTCTGAAAAATGAATTATATTATTTTTAAAATTTAATTAATTATACCCTTTAGTTTCTCATTGAATTTTATAGTATCTATAGTATCCATATATTATGAAAATATAAAAAGATGTAATAAGAGTGAAGGTTTTTAACTATGGATTAAGGATAATGATGAGGTTAATTTTGTGACCTACTCGTGTATGAAACTGATCATTTTAGAGGATATGGACCCATACATATATTATATTCGAATTAAATGACTTTGGGAACATTATAAAACGAAAATAAATTTGTAATAAAGTTACATTTAATGACATCCCTAAATTTCCCCTCACCTCTCCCATAAAATGGAACTTATCCTTCTCTTTTAATAACACCACTAAAGACCTTTTTCATGGACATATCTGTTACAATTCCCCATTAAAAATTCCTTAATTCATTATATAGGCCAATAATTTGTCCCAAATACATCCTAGGGAGACCTTTTGTGAAAATCAAATAGAGAAACATGAAAAGATGTAACTCTTTAATCACTTCTTTAAAAATTATTTTCGTTATCTACTTCGTCATCTGATGTTGATCCCATAATAAAGTAAAAAATTCAATATCTTCTACATTATGAGGTTTTATTATAAATATTTTAGAACCTTATACCTCTTTTTTTCCAACATATGAATAACAATTTCACCATTTGTGCGTACATACGGCTTACCATCTTCTCATCGCAGTGTAATTTGAGATTTCACAATACATAATTTGGATGTGTATAATGATATGAATAAAGGATGTACATAATTAATATTACATTATAATTATTCATTATAATTAATATACCATCCAATTCTATACCATTTAACCATTAAGTGAATGACAACGTCCCTCGTGTGTATGTACGACCAACCGTCTCCATGACATGATGAGATTCATAATACACATTAACCATTTAAGAATGATTATAAAGTATATATAATAAACAATAATGAAATATATGAAGAAATTATTATTCTAGATTAATGTGTCTGTGTATATATATGTCATTTACGTTATTCAATTTAATTCACTAAGGAAATGGAAACAACATTCATGCGTACAAACGACCAACCATCTCCATGAATAATATAATAAATTTCATTTATTTATATCTTATATATTTTTATATATGAAATATTCATGATATAAATCATGTTTTACATTATATATGTCTTTAAATCACGATCTTTGTAATATGATCTTGAATAACTAGTCAAAACACACACAATAAATAAAATTATTATTACCCAAAACGTTGCTTTTACATGGAATTGATAAATAAACAGGTAATATGAAGACATAAGTGAATCATATATGATATCATAGATACTATTATGGTTGTTTTAGAAGTTAATAATATGTTTAATACCATTATAATAGAGATTCAGACACATACAAAAGAAATAGGACCTAAGGTAAGGGATAATTTCACAATCTCATTATTATCCTAGATAGTTTATATATAACTACTTAATTTGGTGAATTTATCATCCACACCCATGTTTCATAAATATTCAATATTATTTCTATTATTATAAATAATTATAATGTCAATTTTACCCATTAGTGAATTTTTATTAAACAGTATGAAGGGAATCTTTTGTCATTTTCAATATGATGTATGTTTTCACATTCTAATAAAAGTACAAGAAAATTGTTTTTTAACATATACGACATGAATGGATTTTTACATTATCATGACACCATTTTTCCAGGAAGAATGCATTAAATGATTTCATGTTTATTTCCAATTAAAATCTTTTCTTTTAAAATTTCATGGAATTTTGGGAAGGGAAAACATTTTTGATGATGATAGGACATTTTCATCAAAAATTAATTTCTTGTGTTATATCAAAATTAAATTTCTTATAACATTAAATTCATTAAATATGGTTATTTTTAAATTCCAATTAATACAATAATTCGATTGTTTTTATTATGGAATTTATTTATGAAATCTATTCATATTACATGGATTGTGTTATGATGGAATGATGTTTAAGGAAACCATTTTATTTCATTCTTATGCTATGATGAATGATTTATGTTTTTGTGGCACAGATAAGAATGATTTAAATTTGAGATGGTTGGGACATATATATCCATCCAATTCATTGGGTAAAGATTTAAATATCAGGTGATATACATTACTGGAATGGAATATAAATCTAGTTCATAAATATATTATTGGATCGATAGGTAAATCTATATCGGAAAATACATAGCTGGAACAAAAATCATACCTGATTTAGTAATAGACAATGTCAACTATGATAGTATTGGCATCAATGTCATGGATACTATGGACATCATTTTAGGTGCTTATTTTATTTCCATAATTCCATATTTTTTTCAAATGATATTTTATCATGGATAATGTTTCTTTATGATCTATTCCTTACGTACTCCCTTGATTTATTTCATGACTTAATATTTTTATATTTAAATGTTTTCTCTATGTTTTTTCATTCTTAGGTTTATAAATTTTCTTATGTTCTAAATGATTAGCCTTACGGAGCATTTAATATCATCCTTTTATGTTTCATTTAATTAGGATAAAAAGAATGGTTATAGGTAAAAAAAAGTGGAATATAATTGTGGGAGATGATGATGATAATTTCCCAGGTAAGCAGATTATGTTCCATTTTTCCAAAGACACTAAACAAATATGGTTTTGAGTGTATATTTCTGTAATTTATTAAGTATTCCAAAAAATAAATGCAAAGTTCATGTACGTTATACTTCGATCATTATGAGTTTTTATCAGATTGATAGTGTCATGTCTTAAATTTTTTGTGTATTATTTTTAAATATTATTTGAAATTATTACGATACTAGGCGTCGAGACGACACATCATTCCGGGGCTCAGTGATCCCAGAATGGTGGTTCAAAATTTTGTTATGTTAAGTGAGTCGGCACTTGTGAGCGGTTGTGGCAGTTTCCAAATCGAAGCCCAGATTAAAAATCTGAGGGCACTATTGCGTCTAGGTTGAAAACTTTACATACGAACGGGTTTTACCTTGACCAGTGCAGGTCGAGTGAAAAAGTTAATTTTTAGACGTTTTTAGTAAAATAAAATAAAATAAATTATACACGTTTATTTTTTTTAATTGGAAACATCCGCTCTAGTGCAGCAATGAGGCATCTATTTCTTTATTTTATGCCATGTTATAATGACTCTAATAATAGAAACACTGACTCATTAATTTTGCAGTGTGACGAAATTCCCAACACGCTTACCCTTTTTAATGGGTTAATGGGATGATTGTTGTTGAAGAAAAACTGATTGAAAACAATGGTGAAACCATGGACCCATAGAGAAAACTCTCAGTGACGAATGACGATGAATGAAAGCTGAAAATAGATGAACCAAAAAGTTGAAGGATCTCGACGACTATGGTAGAACAACCACCTTCGTCATCAATCGATCATTTTTGAGGTATGGGTTGTTATTTAGATTATTCTTTCCCCATTTTTGAATTTAAATGAAAAACTTGGATCAACCCCGAACATGAAGATCCACAGATTCATATGTTCTTACATGAGGGTTTTATTGAGATTTTTTTTAGGATTAATCCATGATTCTTTTTTACTAATTTGATCCTACTGCATTTGATCCTAATAACGAGTGTAGATAAACGCAGGGACGAACGATGATGGAGGTTTGATCCACAATTTCTTTTTCTGTATTTCCTCCCCCTTTCTTATATCGTGCGTTCTTCGCGCTCTTTGTGGGGTGATGAACAAAGGGTCGTTGTGCATCCTTTTTGTGATGCAACAATCCCAAATTGAAGATCTGACGTCACGATGGCCTAGCATAGGTGCAGCGGTGATAGAGGACAAAGAATCGTACCGGATCGGGAGAGATTGTTCTTCCGGTGGGTGGATCAAAATGTGTTTTCAGAGCCAATCGGAGGCCCACAAATTATGGAGATGACCTCGGGACATTGGGGCGACTTGGATTTCGTAGATTCATGGGGATTGTATAGCCGGATCAACGAACGAGGCTCCAAAAATGGTGCGGCGGGGATAGCCCTCGATTATGGAAATTTACAAAATACAAGACGAGTACTTCCAAAGAACATGTTGTGTAGAACCAGCAGTAGTATCTAGGGATTCAGGGGTCTGAGAGGAACCACACGGTGTGTGACCCTGGTCACACGGCAGGTTAGACTTTCCCCGATCCTCGGCATGTATTTTGGAAATTACAAAGACATGGGATGGACTACACGGCTTAAGAAACACGGATTGTACGCTCTACGCAGCATGGAAGAGGCCGCTACCCAGACATGGCGTGTATCTAGGGGGTACACAGACACAGGATGGAGTGCACGAACGTGGACTCCATCACACGGCCAGGCAAGGCCAGTAATGCAGGGCACCCTATGTACCATTTACACGGGTTGGCACACATGGGTTGAGGCCGTGTATGGGCACATGGTTAGCCTTCATGAAGCCGACCCCAGTAACTCGAAAATGGCATGTGCACCGTACTACATTCCATGTACTAACATTTTCTACAAGACCTACCATACAACTCAGGCCATTATACAGGGGAAGTACCCATAGTCAGATGACAAGGCGTGTAATTTTTCTACACGTTGTCCTCTTTTGGGAAAATGGAATGCTCCTTCTGTCCACCTTATCTTGGACATGTTTTTTTGGGGTTAACACCACATCTTCTCATTCACCTAAAGGCCATACATCGTTTCCTTCTATAGGAGTGTGATCCATTTAGTAGGACTTTCTGTGATAGAGTCGACATCTATCCAAGAGGCATGTAGCAGGATCCTCTATCATTTCCTGACCCTAGGTAGAGTCAAGCATTAACGTGACCAACTCTACTGGGAATTGATCCTCTACCTAGATGGTGAATCTGGATGAGTCGCGGTATCTTCCATGGATGTGGTAGTGATTCTCATCTTTGTATTGTGTTCTTTCCGAATCTTGAGTGTGTCTCCTGTAATGAGTGAATATAAATATCATGATCTTCCGCACATAGGACTGTGTTCTCCTGTAATGAGTGTATCTACCTCCCATGACATTTCCTGATGAACAATACTTCCTGGAAATACATCATCAGTTCTACCAGACTCATGGAGTGAGTTCTCCCAGAAAAATTGCTTTGTGGAAACATCGAACTAAATCTCCAGTGGGGGTATGCGGTTGTGTGACTTGTTTCTAGACTACAGGTCTGAGTTTCGGGTATATCTGGATTGTATTCTATAGTTATTTAAAGACCCAAATCTTGACATACATATACATTACATTAATTTTGTGGAATACTTAATACACGACAAAAATTGATGCCCAATGACCGTATTAGTTTAGTGTCTTTGGAAACTCAGAACATAATCTTCTAATCATGGTGAAAGATCTCCACTATCTCCCACAAATGTCTTCCCCTTTTTTCTAACCTAAAACCTTACTTTATCTCCTGGGGAAAAGAAAACATAAAATGGGTGAGCTCAAATGATCATTAAGGGTAAACATTGAGAACATAAAAACAATCCATAACCATTTGAATGTAAAAACATGAACATAAAACATACAAAATTTTGGCAATGACATAAATCATGACAATACAAAAGGAATATATCATAAAGGAACATTAATCATGATAAAAATTCAGGGGAATAAAACATGTAATTGTGGAAAACTATTAATAACATGATATGATTTCCATATTAGCCAATCCATTTCTTCCAAGACCATCATAGTGGACAAAGTCCATTACTAAACCTGGTTTACATGCTGTTCCAGCCCTATATTACTGAACCAGATCTTACTTTTCATTCAAGCCATGTGTATCTAATGAGGTATAAATCTTTACCCAATGCATTAGAGGGATATATAGGAACCACACAACTCATAATGAAATCATTCTTACTTGTGCCACAAAATAAATATAAATTATTCATCATAACCAAAATAATATTATGGGTTTCATAAAAATCAACCCATCATAACATAATACATATAAAACAAATTGATATCATTTCATCATAAGAAGAAGCAAACCATGTAAATAATAGATACATTATACTTGAAACATAATCATACTAAATAATGTCATCTTAAATGGAAAACAGTTTTGACAAAATAGTTGAAATGAATTCTTGAGAAAAATATCCTTTCTTGTTCAAAATCATTTTCTGTTCACAAAATTCCATTATATTTTAAAATAAAAGTAATTTGTTGAAAAAAATAATGAAATATTGTACAGGAAGCTACTTGAAAATTAGGCTGTATGAAACCGTAAAAATCCTTTCATGTCATATAAGTTAAAAAAACATTCTCCTAGTACATTTTTCGGAAAAGTCAAAAAGTTCCTCATGTGGTAAAAAAAGAAAGATTCCTTCCATAACACAATGTGAAAGTCAATGATGTGTAAAAATGAATTTAAAAATACATGGATGAATAGTGAAAACTTTATGAAAAACATTGTTATGGACATGGATGAAAAATATAACCCCAGTGAATATATATGAATAAAGAATCTTGGTTAAGAATGAGATTGGAATAATTATCCCTTACATTATTCCAATTTCTTATGTACGTGTTAGAGACCCCTGTATAGTGGGTTTAAACATTTTATTAACTTGTAACAGAACCATAATAATATTTATGTTATCAGATATGATTCACTTATGACTTTATATTACCCATTCATTTGTCAATTCCATGTAAAAGTAGCGTTTTGGGTAAAATAGTTTCATTTATCATCTGATATTTAACTTGTAATTATTCATATGATTACATAGTTTAAAACATTATTTATATATAATATATATTCAGAATATACATATATATAATATATTGATAAATGGAAATTAATACACCGTTAATGGAGATGGTGGGCCGTACGTATGCATGAACGCTATTTTTGTTTCCTTATTAAATTGAATGGAAGTAAATAACATATAAATAAATCCAGTATCATTAATATGTCATATATTTCATTTTTATTTATTATATATACTTTATAATCATTCTTGAATGGTTAAGTTGGAGAATGAATCTCCCCATATCGTGTACACGGTAATCCGTACTTATGCACGAGTGATGATATCATTCCCATAATAATTTAATAGAATTATAGTTGATGATATAATATCTCAGAATATGTATCATGTTATAATAACCATATATAGTAATTTTTTACACCATTATACCCATCCCAGTAAGATGGTGGTGGAAAAACAGATTACCCCACGACATTGAGACGGTATTCCATAAGTACGCACACGCGATGATTTCATTTTTCTTTGGATGGTTAGAAAGTGAAATAGGATTGTATCATATTTATAATAACATACCAGTATATTAGTTATATTTATGTTATTACTTTATAATGTAACAAATAATTAAGAGGAAGTATAAGTAAAAAAACATTAAATAATTGGTAGAAGAGATTACCTCTTCTTCGACGTGCCTCCTCTTAACCTCTTATTAGGGCACTAAAGTTGGTCTTGGAAGAATACCATGACCTCTATTAGGTTTCTATGGAAGTGGATAAGTGAAATGGGAATGGGGTGGGAGAATTTGAAGGATCAAAATGGTGTGAGGAGGAGAGGGATAAGGTGCCCTTTTATAAGAGAAGAGAGGGGCAATTTTAGAAACCTCAAAATATTATTTAATAATAAAATAAAACACTACATAAAAACTTCCAAAGTGACACAAATTAGGATATGAGGTAATATAGGGTTGTAATATCATCATACAAAAAAATTAGGCATGTTGAAAATTATTTTAAACCTTATCAATTTTATTTATCCTTATTTAATTTATTTAATCTTATTTGTGGTAATTATATTAGAAATTTTAAATTGTTATAAATACATACTTATATGTGTTAAATTTCACAAAATTTTATACTTTATTCTCTTTCAAACCATATAATTTTCAATTTTTAATTTTTTAAATAATTTCGTTACTTGTATTTAATGTAATAATATGATATTTTTATAAAATAGCAGTAGTGTAGATTTTTACACGCTTTATTTATTTGAATTTAAATAAAATACAAACAGAGAAGATATTCAAACAAAAATAATAAATAGGTTCCTAATATGTCATAGTAGTCTATAAAATTTGTTTAGAATGTTAATTATTTCATATAATATTTATTTTAATATTTTTAAAACCATTTATTTGATATTTCTCTTAATAAAATATTTACTAAAACATTTTTGTATAATTATTTAATATATGTATATGTTGCATAAAAATTAAAAGTAAAATACCATGATTAATATAAATCTAATATATTTTATAATATTACTTTTAGTCGAATTTATCTTCTAGAACACATAACTTTTAAAATGATATATTTATTAAATTATGAAGGTGACAACTCTGACATCATTTAAAATAAAAAAATATAAATTTTATAATCACTTTTATAAATATCCAAATGGTCAATAATTAGTCCTTTGGATTCTTATGGTTCATATGGATACGAAAAATATGTTTTGGTCCGGATTGTGGTCCTTTAATGGGTATTATTTGTCTATTTAAAACTGTATTATTGATTTTTCACAAAATAAATAATTTTTGAATCATTAATGTATAAGCTATTAAGGTGAATATATATTTATTAAAAATTACAAATAAATTACCATGATAAAGAAAAACATTTTATCTTTAAAATGAGTATTTAAAACCGAATTTACATTACGTATAAACTTATATTAAAAATAATTTAATTATATAATTTTGAGTGAGACATATTTCACTTTCATTTAAATTAAAAAAATTAATGGTCCAAATAATATAAAAGTGGTTTCTAATAGATACGATATCGACCCAAGTATATTTTAGGACAAAATATAATCATCCAATCATATTAATACAACTGTTAGTGTAATTTTATAATATTAATTTTACCATTAATTACCTAATTTACATTTAACTATGTTAAATAAAATTTACTGTAGTTACTATTCTTAATGCCCAAAAATAAAAAGTATCTTATTAACATAATTTTGACCTACTGATTACAAATATAGAATCCATTTTTCCAAATTCAAAACACAGAAGTTTTAGTAATTAATTTTAAATTTATCCAGTTGTTGAAAAAAATGGTTTTTTTGTTTAAAACATTGCAAAAGATTGAACTGGTTTAACCTACGAACTCAATGTAAAATAAATGATAATGACATAAATTATATAAAATGGTAAAAATATATTCTATTTATACTTTAAAACAATATAATATTATAATATAACCATATAAAATATCTCCACGGAAATTTATGTTTTTAAGTAAAATTTTGCGTGTTTTTACTATTCATCAAAATAAAAACGTTGTCAGAAAAATATCAAAAAATTACCCAATGTAAATTTTTCTATCTTGATTCAAAAGAAGAAGACTGTTTAATATAATTGAACTTATAAACTTGTAAAAATTAGATTTAAAATGGTTGATTCTTGAAAAGGCGGCAAAACTGCATTTTTTAAAAAAAATACTTATTTTATCCAAAAAAATATTTTTGTTCTGATACCTCAATCTAGAAAATGTGTAAGATGAATTATAATGTAATAAAATTCAAAATGAGGTCAATAATATTAATAACGGCTAGTTCATAATAATATAATAACAATATAACATTTTTTAGTGAAACTCAATATTGCGTGCAACACACACAATTGAGGAAGATCGCTCTTGCATGCAATAGAAGCCAAGAATAGTGTTTGTGTATAAAACAAGCTAAAACATTATTGCATATAGTGAAATCTAATCTTGGTGTATCATACAACACAAGACATCAATGAAATTAAAAATAATATTTTTCATAAAAATTTTGGGGTGTTACATTCTACCACCCTTAAAATAAATTTCACCCTTGAAATTCGTTGGGATAATAAATTGTGTACTACTTGAAAGTTAATTTCATAGGAACCCAGATCGTAAAAAGGAATACTAAAACTTAATTTTAACATGTAATGTAAGAAGCGTAATTGTTACCCAAATTATCTCATCCCTAGGTTTTCACATAGAAGAACATAGATGAAAACATGGATATGGAAGAGAAATCTTACCATCATGATATGATGGATAGTGGTAGAGAACATGGAAATGAAAAAGCCAACAATCACAAATCCATATATTTGTGATGATATAAGGTACCATTTGATTAATTTGATATAAGAGTACTAGGACAAAATTATTGGTTTTCAAGATCATTTACCTAATGTTGATGTATTTTTTTGTATAAGGAGAAATATTTACATGATTTATGTGTAATATCATTGTTGGTCATTCCATGAACAATTTCAACATCATCTATTATTTAATGGAATGAATTTAGAATTTTCATTCTTGAAGTGTTAGTAGATCATGCGATTGACTGATATGATATTTCATCTGTCTCTATCACAAAAAGGCTATCACTTGATATTAAATATAAATAAGTCCAACTATGCTGAAATTAATCACATACGGTTCCTAAAATTAGCCTAAACCTCATCTATCATACCGCGTAATAAAATACCATTAATTTATATGAACCATGGACTTCATGTAGGCCAGTGATAGGCGATAAAGGCCTATCGTACATTAGTTGTGGGTTCGATTCCCGCATCCTTGTCTGACACGATAGGTTGTCACCCGACCTACGGGTTGTCCTTTTTCAAAAAAATTAATATTATAACATTTCATAAATAATATCAAAAAGTTCTATACTTTAACAAAACTATCTGATGTCTAACATAATCCATTTCAACATTTAGTCTTATCCAAAATACTTCTGTCCCATCTCATTGTATAAAGAAAATGATTATTTGAAATTTCATCAATGGAACATGTGAATACCATCATCTATCACACATATATCATAAGATATATGTTGTTGGTCACATTACAAACATTTAAATACCATAATCGTGTATTCTCAGGAAACATGAATTACCATAGAACCTTATTGAAAACATGAATGCTATCAAAAGTTAACTCTTTACACAAACCAAATTCCAAAAAATTCTATATACTCAAACCATGATATCACATTGTCATTATATCAGTATTGAGCTCATTAATAACACCAAACATATTATTTTCTCCTTATCCCTTTATTATGTGCATATCATCTACTTTCCAAAAATATTTCAATCACTTTTCATGGTTACCAGTACCATATTATTATGGAAAACCACAGTGGAAGAATACATAGATATACCAATATACCATAAAATTACCTCTATAACATTATTATTGAATACCAATTCATAAACACTTCAATCCATCCTCTTTAATGATTGTCGTGGAATAATTCCTTCCTTGATTTTGAAGTAACCTCTTAGGTCAGGGAATTGAGTTGGGTAATTCCCATGTTATACATAGATAAGACATTGAACCCCATAATAGTCTGTCACTCTATGACCCTTATCCCCACACAAATGGCCTCTTCCTCTCCATTTTAAAAATACATCAAGGTTCATCTTCCCTTCTTTAGAAATCTCAAACTTCCTATCTCTATGCTCCTCACCATGCGGACATGCATAAAAATCCATTTTTCTTTTATTTGATGAATTAGGAGTACCACTAATGTACACCTTGTTAATCATATATCGCGATGAATGATTCAGAATAATCACCATGGCATTATTTTTAGGCATTACACAATTTCGTTGTCCATAGTCACTAATTTTTTCATAGGATTCAATGTTGACCCAATTTCTTCTACTTCCCTCCATTGATTAAAACCAACAACCATGGTGTATGAAATAGATAAAATAACGAGGAACTACAGAATCATAAAAATTATAAATAATAACACATTCTTTAATCAATGAATCCTTATGTTCTCCCTAGTTTATTCATGATTGTCAACATAATTCTAGGGCTATAACCTATAGTTATACTAATCCTAAGGTAAATCCCAATACATACCTTAGAAATATATATATGGATCTCTATATTGTTTTTGCATCCTATTTTCCAATGGCTAACTAGAAATTTGTTCTGATAACAAATTTAGAGACCCAAATCATGACTTACATAGACATTACATTAATTTTGCAGAATACTTAATACATGACTTAATGGATTCCCAGTGACCGTATTAGTTTAGTGTCTTTGGGAACTCAGAACATAATCTTCTAATCATGGTGAATGATCTCCAATATATCCCATAAATATCTCCCCTTTTTTCTTACATAAATCCTTTCATTATATCCTAGGGAAATGAAAACATAAAAATATTGAGCTCAAATTCCTAGTAAGGGTAAACATTGAGAACATAAAAAATATATATAAACATTTGAACGTAGAAACAAGAACATAAAAAATCAAAATCTAAATCAATGACATAAATATTTACAGTACATAATAAATATATCATAAAGGAACATTAATCATGATAAAATGGCATGGGAATAATACATGTAATTGTGGAAAAACATTATGCACATGATTTGATTTCCATAGTAGCGAAGGCGTTTCTTCCAATACCATCATTGTGGCCAAAGTCCATTACTGAACCGGTTTTACATGTCGTTCCAGCCATGTCTATCTAATGAGATATAAATAAATACCCAATGAATTGGAGGGAGATACAGGTCTCACCCATCTCATAATGAAATCATTCTTACGTATTTCAAAAAATAAACATAAATCATTCCTCATAACCCAAAGAATAAAATGGGTTTCATAAAAATAATCCATTCATAACATAATCATTATAAAAAAATGGATATCATTTCTTCATAAGAAGAATAAAATCACTTAAATAATAAAGATATTATACTTTTTACATAATCATACTATATAATTTCATCTTACATGGAGAATAGTTTTGACAAAACACATGAAATGAATTCTTCAAAATTATTTTCTATTCACAAAATGACATTCGATTTTAAAAGAAAATTATTTTTGTTTAAATTAATCATGAAAAATTTTAGAGGAATCTTCATGAAAAATTGGAATTATGAAACCATAAAAATCCATTCATTCTATATAAGTTAAAAAACATTCTCCTCGTACTTTTGCCGGAAAAGTCAAAAAGTTCCTCGTATGGTAAAAAAAGATTTATTTCATAAGATAATGTAAAAGGCAAACTCAAGTAAACATGACTTTAAATATACATGGAAGAATATTAATCACTTTAGGAAATCCATTTTCTAGACATGAACGAAAATATAACCCCAGTTAATACTTACGAATTAATAATCTCGTAAATGAAAGAGATTAGACTAATTATCCCTTACCTTATGTCCAATTCCTTCTATATGTTTCTGAGACCCCTTTATAGGGGATTTATCCATATTATTAACTTGTAATAGAACCATAATAATATTTATGTTATCATATATGATTCACTTATGACTTTATATTACCCGTTCATTTGTCAATTCCATGTTAAAGTAGCATTTTATGTAAAATCGTTTCATTTATCATCCGTGTTTTGACTTGTAATTATTTATAAGATTACATATATCATGATTACATTAATCCATAATTTAAAACATGATTTATATATATTATATATTCAGTATATACATATATATAATAGATCGATAAATGGAATTAAATACATCGTTAATGGAGACGGTGGGCCATATGTACGCATGAACGTTGTTTTCTTTTCCTTACTAAATTGTATGGATGTAAGTAAATAATATATAAATAAATCTTGTATCATTAATTTTTCATATATATCATGATTATTTATTATATATACTTTATAATCATTCTTGAATGGTTAACTTGGAGAATGAATCTCCTCGCCTCGTGGATATGGTAATCCGTACGTACGCATGAGCGATGATATTGTTCCCATAATTATTGAATGGAATTAGAGTGGATGATATAATATCGCAGAATTAGTACCATGTTATAATAACCATATATAGTAATTATTTACACAATTATACCAATCCATTTAAGGTGGTGGTGGAAAAACATATTACACCACGGTGTGGAGACGGTATTTCATATGTACGCTCACACAGTGATTTGCTATTTTATAGTATGGGTAGAATGTGAAATAGGGTTGTTTCATATTTATAATAACATATCAGTATATTATTTATACTGATGTTATTTATTTATAATTAAATAACTATATAAGAGGAATTATAAGAATAAAAAAACATGAAAGAATCGGTAGAAGAATTACCTCTTCTTCGACACGACTCTTCTTAATCTCCTTTTAGGGCACTGAGGATGGTCTTGGAAGAAGACCAAAACCTGTAGTAGGTTTCTAGGGTTTCAGAAATGTTAAATGGGCAGGGTTTGGCCAAACATGATGTCTCAAAATGGCATGAAGTGGAGAGGGATAAGGTGCCCATTTATAAGAGAAGAGAGGGGCACTTTTGGAAACCACAAAAATATTAATTACTAATAAAATAAAAACCTACATAAATACTTCCAATGTGACTCAAATTCGGATATGAGGTAATATAGGTTTGTAAACTCATCAAAAAATTAAATTTATGCATGTTGGGAAATTATTTTAAACCTTACCAATTTGATTTATCCTTATTAAATTTATTTAATCTTATTTGTGGTAATAATATTCTAAATTTTAAATTGTTAAAAAAACATAATTATAAGTCATAAATTTCCCATAATTTAATCATTATAAGTATTTCTACCATATAATTTTCAATTTTTAATTTTTTAAATATTATAATTATTTTTAAAATAATTACATACTATGTTAATTTTTTTAAAATACCAATAGTTTGAATTTTGACGCTATTCATTTATTTGAATTTAAATAAAATACAAACAAGGAATATATTCGATCAAATATATTTAATAGGTTCTTGACATGTTATATTAATCTAGAAAATTCGTGGAGAATGTTAATTAGTTAATATAATATTTATTATAATATTTTTTAATCCATTTATTTGATATTTCTCTTAATGAAATAATTAATACAACATTTTTGTATAATTATTTAATATACATATTTGTTGCATAAAAATTAAAAATTAAAAACTATAATGAATATAAATCTAATAAATTTCATAATATTACTTTTAGTCGAATTTATCTTTTAGAACACCCATCTTTTGAAATGAAATATTTATTAAATTATGATGGTGACAACTTTAACATCATTTAAAATAAAAAAATATAAATGTCATATTCTCTTTTATAAAGCTCCAAATGGTCCAAAAATATGACAATTGGATGCTTATGGTTCATATGTACATGAAAAAATTAGTTTTTTCAGGTTTTTAGGCCTTTATGGGTATTATTAGTCAAAGAAAAACTATTTTATGGATTTTTTACTAAATAAATAATTTATGCATCTATAATGTATAAGCTATTAAGGTAATTATATATTTCTTAAAAATTAAAAATAAATTACAATGATAAAGAAAAAAAATTTATCTTTCCAATGAGTATTTATAATTGAATTTATATTCAGAATATTGTTATATTAAAAATAATTTAATTACTAATGTTTATGTGAGACATATTTCCCTTTTATTTAAAGAAAATAAATTAAAGGTCTTAATCAAATAAACATGGTTGCTAATAGATAAAATTTTGACCCAAGTATATTTTAGGAGGAAATATAATCATCCAATTATATTATGACTTCTGTTAGGGTAATTGTATAATATTATTTTTACCATTAATTACCCAATTGACCTTTAACTGTGTTAAATAAAATTTACCTTAGTTACTAATCATAATGCCAAAAAATAAAAGGTAGCCTATTAAAATAATTTGGACCTAATGATTCCAAATATTGATTCCATTTTTTCAAATTCTAAACACAGAAGTTGCAGTAATTAATATAAAATTATTCCCATTGTCGGGAAAAAACTACAGGTTTTTGTTTAGAACATTGCAAAAGATTGAATTGATTTAACCTACGAATTCAATGTAAAGTCAATGCTAATGACATAAATTATATTAAATAGTAAAAATATATTCTATTTATACTTTAAAATTTTTACTATTATAATTTATCCATATAAATATATCTCGATGAAAAAAGTTTTTTTGAAGTTAAATTTAGCGTGATTTTAATCTTCATAATAATAAGAAAGTTGTCAGAAAAATATCAAAACTTTATCCAATTTAAATATTTATATCCTGATTTAAAAAAAGAATCATATTTCATAAAATTGAACTTATATTATTTTCAAAAATTAGATTTAAAATGGGTGCACCATCAAAAGGTGGCAGAACTGCATTTTATATAAAATACTTCTTTTATATGAATTTTTTTTGTTCTCATAACTCATTCTAGAAAATGTGTATGATGAATTATAATTTTATTAAATTCAAAATTCAGTTAATACTATTCATAACGGCTAGTTCATAATAATATTATAACAAAATATCGATGTTTAGTGAGTCTGAGTATTGCGTAAAGCACAAACTATTAAAGAAGGTCACTCTTGCATAAAACACAAGCCAAGAATAGTGTTTGAGTATGCTACAGCATAATACGGTGTTGCGTATAGTGAAATATAATCTTGATTCAGCGTACAACACAAGAAATCAAAGAAATTAAAAACAATATTTCTCATAAAATCTTGGGGTGTTACATGTTATATGTTCAATAGACATATATTGTGTAGAGATGATTGTGCCTTTTAATTGTGCATGGATTTGTATTTTTCAGGGACCTATAATGAGTATTGATATACTCACCCCTGAACTGGATCTGCCCGCACGTGTCATGTCTTGTGTAGATGACCAGCCTTTTGGAAGAGTCCCGGGCGGACCTAGACAAGATCGTGCTTTTTTGAGTTCCCTACAGGCCAAGGTGTTCCATTGGCTATGAGAAGCAGTCCTAGTACCTCTTGTGTTTACATGTTGGTCTTTATAGTTTTTAGACTCTTTTTTTTGGTGGGCTTGTATTATGGCCTAGATTGCATTCTGTACTTTACTTTATGTAGTACTCTTTTGGTTGGGTGTAGTTGTATGCAAGCCTTTTTTTTTCCAATGTGGTTTTTACATTTCAAAAGTTGTGGGCTTGGAGATGTGTGCATGTGTACATGTTATTCGTCAATGCCTCCCATTTTTTCAATATGCATACTCGATGCGATTCACCAGCACTTGGCCTATTGGAGGTTGTCATGGGGAGTCACAGCGCACGACCAACTGGGATGGGTCGTGATAGAGTGGTATCAGAGGTGGTTAGTTCTACCGCAGGACCAAGAGTCGGTGAGATGGGTTTGGGGCAACAGTGTTAAGGATTTCGATCTTGGATTTCAGGCCAGAGGCTCCAGTGTTGGTGCGACGGATGACGTATCCATACACCTGGACTCAGATAACATGCTTTTCGACTCGTGATAGGAAATAACTGGTTGTGAGGAAATAAAATAATGGTGAAAGCATCATATAAGAACAAGTTTTGTTTTCCATATCTTTTGGGTCATCTATCTAGATATGCTTATTGACCATGGTGTATCTTGTTTCCTTACAGGATTCCATCGTGACACATACCCGCTTGGATTTAGCAACACGATCATGAGTATGACCCCCTTAGTGACGAGGTTTAGATATAGGGACCAGTTCCACAGACGTTTCCACCAGGTGGTGAACCTGCTATACCACCACCAGTGGAGTAGTCTATGGTACCTGTAGTACCGACAGCCGAGGAGTGCAGGCTTAGTGCGCTCCATGAGTTCCAGAGACAGATACACCTCAGGTTTCAAGGCGAGCCAGACCCTAAAGTTTATGAGGACTATCTTGAGGCGGTGAATATAGTTTTCTGTCTAGTAAAGACTCCAGCAGACTAGATGGTTATCCTAGGAGCGAGCCTTCTTCAGTGTTTAGCAGGATGATGGTGGATTCTGACCACACATACTCAAGACGAGGAGACTCTTTCATGAATAGTGTTCGAGCAACACATTAGGGGGGAGTTCTCTCCAGTTATGCTTAGATATACGCACATCTAAGAGCTTCATCAGTGCAAGTACGGCAGTTGCACAGTAGATGACTATTCATCGGGGCTCACCAACCTCACTCGGTACTCGATGGATATGGTCATAAATCAGTACTTCAGAGATCATACCTTCAAACGAGGTCAACAAAGATACATCTGCTCTACTGTTGTACATCTATGCATTTCAATTTCTGGTGGGGTGCTCGAGAGGGCTTTGGTGATCGAGAGATTCTTAGCAGAGCAGATACAGCTGATGATAGTCAGCCACTGCCAGACAGGTGCGAAGACCTCTGCAGCAGGAACCTAACGTCAGATGCAAGGTTGAGGCCATGAGAGACGTCAGAGGTGGACTCAGGACAGGGGATCAATAGTCCAGCTCTCTCTAGCTGGATCCAGTCATCCTAGGGAGAATTTGTTCTATATGTGTGACGGTAGTGGACATATATCTATAGATTGTCTAACACATCGAGCTACTGATAAGGATGTGGTGGATGGACCACCGATGTAGAGGTATAGAGTGGGGAAGACAGACCCACTATGTGGCGGTCATGGCAGATGAGAAAAGAGAGCTACAAATGGTGGAATATGCTTCGACATACTTCCACCACCACCCCAAGGAAGTCTTCACTAGGCTCCGGGAGCTGGGGGACAGCTAAGGGGATAGTTGTTTGTGGTCAAGGAGTATGTCCCAGGGGCTCTAGGGATGAGACGTGGTACGATATTCCTTATCTCTACCTTAGTTTCCATAATTATAGACTACAGTTCTAGTCATTCCTTCGTCGCCACCTGTCTTGTGAGAATCTATGAGATTCCAGTAGAACTGTTGACTCAATCCTTACGTTTGGAGACACATATGGGAGGAGACTATAAGATCACACACCTTTATATATAGTTTGACCTTAACATTGGAGGTGATTGTTTTTAGTTGGAATCTCATGGTGGTAGGGTTGAGGCCTTACGAAGTCATCCTCGGTAAGGATTGGTTATCTTTGGTCCATTCCTGGATTCACTGTTTTAGGTGAAGAGTGTGGTGTGTCCATCGTGATGGGATGAGGTTTTCTATAGTTAGAGAAAAGGATTCCCATGCAGAACAAAATGGTTTCATGCATAGGGGGATGTAGCTAATCACTAATGAGATAGATAACCATACCCTCGAAGTAGTAGGTTTTGTGAGCTCTCAGTTCCCAGCAGTAGTGGCGGAGTAGGAGGACGTCTTTCTTGAAGATGTTCCCGAATTACCTCCCTACTGGGAAGTCGACTTCTGAATTGACTTACACCCAAGGTGCACTATTATATACTCAGAATCATATCAGATGGTTCTCGTAGAGCTTCACGAGATGATGGTGTAGTTGGAGGATTTAGAAAGAATGTGTTTTGTGAGACCCATTATTTCACCCTAGGTGGCCCCTATCTTGTTTTCCAAGATGGATAATGGAATACAATGGTTGTGCATGGATTATCGGCGCTTGAAATAGGTAATGGTGAAGAACACGTATCCACTGCAGAGAATCGATGACATATTCAATCAGTTGAGAGGGGCATAGTTGTACTCGAAGTTTTTCCTTCGACTAGGTTATCCCCAGTTAGGAGTACGTGATTAGGATATACCAAAGACATCCTTTAAATGATGGTATGGTCACTATGAGTACTTGGTGATGCCTTTTGGCGTGGAAAATTCCCTCACAGTATTCATGGGACCGATGAACTAGATCTTCTAGACATACCTAGACTGGTTCGTAGTGGTCATCATTGATGACATACTTGTGTACACAACATCGGAGGAGGATCACATCAGACACCTGCATATAGTTCTAGATGTAGACAGAGAGCACCGCCTTTTGGGGAAACTCTCAAAGTGCCAGTTCTGGATTTAGGTGGACCACATTCTGGGAGATGTCATCTCAGGAGATGGAGTAGCTATATTCCAAGCCATGGTGGATGAAATGTTTGCATGGGATCCACCTCGAAACATGATGGAGGTGAGAAGCTTCCATGGGATGGTAGGATATTACTATAGTTTCATTTGCAATTTCTCCTGAATATCAGCACTGATGAAATCCTTGACCTGGAATGGGAATCTGTTCATGTGGACGTAGATGTGATATTAGGATTTCGATTAGTTTAGACAGAGTTTGAGGAGCACCTCAATATTGAGATTGCCGGAGATGGGTGTTGAGTACAATGTTTTCTGCGCCGCATCAAGGACCAGGCTTGGTTGTGTCCTGATGTAGAGGTTGGGCATGATTGCTTATGGTTCGTGCCAGATTAGGCCAGATGTGCAGAACTATGTGACCCATGATCTCATGTTGGCTGCAGTAGTCCTCACATTGATGATTTGGAGACACTACCTTATGGGAAAGCAGTTCATCATCTACTTTGACCACAAGATCCTCAAGTACATCTTCTCATAGAAGGATCTGAATCTAAGGAAGAGGCATTGGATATATTTCCTACATGTTTATGATTTCAAGATCATCAATACTCCCGGGAAGGGGAACAAGGTGGAGGATTCTCTTAGCAGAAGGTCAAGCTCATAACTATTGTGTGAGGTGACAGAGCAGTTAGTCGCATTGCAGTTATCCTTCATGGATGGGGAGGATTAATCTTACCTCTAGTTGATGACTGTCACCGCTACACGCTTACAATAAGTTAGTGATGCACAACATGGGGATGTCTACTGTAAGACATTATGTTCTCAGTTATCCATAGTACATACTCCTGATGGATATTCACAAAGTGGGGAGCATGTAATTCATTTCAAAAGACGCATTGTTGTAACAGTAGACTTGTAGGAGGAGGTCCTGAGGGAGATTCATACATCCCCCTTGGCTATACATCCAGGAGTGGTAAAGATATTCCTGGATCTCTGAAGACAGTTCGGTTGGTCTTGCCTGAAGAAGCAAATAGAAAGATTCTTCTCTCGATGCATCTCATGCCAGCAGGTGAATGCTAAGCACCAGGTTTCAGTGGGATTAACTCACCCTAGAAGTTATAGAGTTGAAGTGGAATGGAATATCGATGGAATTCGTGATAGGGTTACCACATAGATCCAAAGGGAATGATTCCATCAGGGTGATCGTTGACCAACTCACCATGTCGGCCCACTTCTTAGCTATCAGGGAGAAGTGTTCCGTAGAGAGTGTGGGATGCCTTTACATGTAGGAGATTGTTTGTCTTCATGGAGTCTCTATGACAATAGTCTCAAACAGGGACTCCCGCTTTACATCACTATTGTGAAAGAGATTGAGGAGGCCTTTGGGACTCAGCTACGATTGAGAATGCAATTCTACACCCAGAACAATGGTTAGATGGAGAGGACAATGCGGGTTCTGTAGGATATGTTGAATGCCTTTATGTTGGAATTTGGTCGTAGTTGGGAGGAACACCTACAACTGGTGGAGTTTGCATAGAATAATAGCTACCACTCCACCATTGGTCTGGCACCTTTCGAGGATTTATATGGGAGACCCTACTTGTCCCCGCTTTGTTGGACCAAACCCCGATGGTCAACACATAGGTGACTAGAGTTGGGGTGAGCTACCATCGAGAAGGTACAGATCATCCGGGGCGGATGAAGACTGCAAAGTGCTGACAAAATTCTTATGTTGATAGGCGATGAAGACCCCTTCAGTTTGAGGAGGGAGACCAACTCTATCATTTCGTCTCACCATGACATGGGTTATAGAGATTTGGATGAGGAGGCAAGCTATCCCCAAGTTTCATCAGGTCTTTTCGGTTACTGTGCAGAGTGGGCAAGGTGGTGTACCACATAGCTAAATCGATGCAATTACATCGGGTACCTGATTTCTTCCATGTGTCGTTGCTGAGGAGATACATGCATGACCAATCACATGTCATCGACTACGTTGAGAAGGACATCGAGGATGGAGTTACTTTTGTTGAGTACCTGGTATAGATCGAGGATCGGTAGCAAAGGTTCCTTCATGGGAAATTTATTCCCTTGTTGTGCATTCATTGGCGGCATATGAATCTTCTAGATAGAATGTGGGAGCAGGAGTCTCAAATCCATGCCCAGTTCCCTCAACTTTTTGAGTAGTCTTGTTTTGGAAATTCGGAAATGAAAATCCCCAAGGTGGGGAGAATGTAATATCTCAGATTTCCCATGTATTATTTTTGAAAATTATATGGAATTATTATGAGACCAGGCGTATTGACGGGACATCATTCCGAGGCCTGGTGATCTTGGAATGGTGGTTTGAATTTTTTTTATGTTAAGTGTGTCGGCACTTGGGCGCGGTTGTGGCAGTTTCCAAATGGATGCCCGGATTAATAATATGAGGGCATCGTTGCATCCGAGATGAGAACATTACCTAATAACGAGTTTAACCTAGATCAACGCTGGTCGAGGGAAAAAGTTTATTTTTGGACATTTTTAGAAAAATAAAAAAAATAAACCATGTTTATTTTATCTTAATTGGAATCATTCCCTACAGCGCAGTGACGAGGCATCTTTTTCGGTATTTTATGCCATGTCATAATGACTCTAAAAACAAAAACTCAGAATCATTATTGTCGCATCATGACGAAATTCCAAACACACTTCCCCTTTTTAATTGGTTAATTGGACGATGGTCGTTGACAGATAACTGAGTGAAAAGAATGGAGAAACTGTGGATCCTTGGAGATAACAATTGGTGATGAATGACGATGAATCAAAGCTGAAAATGGATGTGCCAACAAGCTTATGGTTCTCAACAAAGACGACAACTTGACCCCCTTCTTCAGCGATCAATCCCTTTTGAGGTAGGGGAGGTTATTTTGATTCTGAATTCCCTGTTTTTGAATTTAAATGATGAATGTAGATCAACCCTGAACATGTGGATCTATGGATACTTACGTTCTTGCGGGAGGGTTTTATTGGAATGTTTATGGGGATTAATCCATCAATATTTTTTATTATTTTGATTCTTCTCTGTTTGATCTTACTAATGGGATCAAATCAACACTGTGATGAATGACAGCGGAGGATCGTTCCTCAATTTCATTTTCTGTATTTCCTCCCCCATCCTTATCTCATGAATTCTTCGCATTCTTCATGGGGGGATGGCCAACAGATTTTGCGAATCTGTTTTGTGACCCAATGATCCCAAATTGAAGATCGCGAGTCACGACGGCCTCAATGATGTGTGACGACGATAGAAGACGACGAATTGGACAATATTGAGAGAGATCATTCTTTCAACAATCTTTTTGAGGGTGGATGAAAACATGTTTTTAGAGTCGATTGATGGCCTGAGAACAGCCGAGACAACCTCGGGACATCGGGGAATCCTGGATTCTTGCGTTTCGTGGTGAATGGATGGCAGTATCGCTGAATGGGTCTCCATGAAAGGCGCAGCGGTGGAAGCCCACAATTCAGAAAATATCCAAAATACATGGAGTAAACTTCTGAAGAATAGGAAGTGTCCTACCGGTGGCGGCTTGGGTTTCCTAGGTAAGAGGGGAATCAAATTACATGTGACCCTGGTCACACGACCTGTTGGACTCTCCCCGAATCTCATCGTGTATTTTGGAATGTACACAGACATAGGATGGACTAAACTACTTTAGAACATGACGTTTACTCTCTACACATAATGACAGAGGCAGCTGTGCAAGACTCATCATGTATCCTGGGGATACACGAACACGGTATGGATTACATGACAGTGTACTTCATCACATGGTCAGGCAAGGCCAGTAATGCAGGGAACCATGTGTACCCAATACATGGGTTGGCACACATGGGTTGAGGCCATGTACGGGCACATCACCAGTGTACATGGAGCCGACCCCAGCCACTCAGACATGACGTGTACACCATACTACATGCCATGTACTGACATTTTATACATGAGTAGCCGTATGACTTGGGTCGTTGTACATGGGCAGTACCTGGGGTTAGATAACACGACGTGTAGTTTTTCTACTTTCCCTGTAATTTTTGGAAAATGGCATGTTCCTCTTTTAAACCATATCGTGGACATGTTTCACTTTGGATAGAGCCCCTTCTTCGCATTCCCCAGATAGTTAGGCACCATTTCCTTCTAGAGGACTATGATCCCATTAGCAGGATGTTCTGTGATTGAGACAGCATCCCTTTGAGAGGCCAAGAGTGAGATCCTATATCCATTCCTGACCCTAGGCAGAGTCAGGATTTGACATGACCAACTCTACTGGGCATTGATACCTACCAAGGTGGTGAATCCGGATGAGTCGTGGTGTCCTTTATGGACCTGGAAGTGATCCTCATCTATGTATTGTGATCTTTTCTGCTGAGGAGTGTGTCTCACATAATGATTGCATCTATCTATCATGACCTTCCCCACTCAGGAGTACATTCTACCGTAATGAGTGTATATACCTCTCGTGACATTTCCTAACGAACAACAGTTCTCATGAATGATGTCATCAAAGCTACCAGACTCATGGAGTGTCTTTTCCCAGAATGAGTGCTTTGTGGAATCTTCGAACTGAATCCCTAGAAGGGGTATGCGGTTGTGTGACTTGTTTCTAGACCACGGGTCTGAGTTTTAGGTAAATCTGGATTTTTTCTCCTATTATATTTTCAGTAGAGATATATTATGCAGAGTTGACTATTCCTTTTCTTTTTGTATTTCTATGTGTTTATTGGGGTCCCCTATGGTTTATTTTTATACTCACCCATGTACGGGTTCTTCCCACACATGTCGTGTCTTGTGCTGATGAGAAGTCGTTTGACATAGTCCAGGGCGAACCCGGACATGACCGATATTTATGAGTTCCCTATATTCCAAGGTGTTATTTGGGCTATGAGTAGTCGTCCTAGTATCTCTTGTGTTTACAGGTTGTACATTACTATTTTTAGACTCTATTTTTTGGTGGGCTTGTATTCTGGCCCAGTTTACATTTAGTACATCACTTTTCATCATGCTCTCTTGGTTGGGTTTAGTTTTATGCATGAATTATTGTTCCTTTGTGGGTTTACAATTCAACATTTGTGGGCTTGGAGATGTGTGCGTGTGTACAGGTTCATAGAAAATGCCTCCTATTTTAGTGATATTCTTATTTGGTGCTAGTCACCAGCCCTGGCCTATTGGAGGTGGGAATGGGGAGTCAGGGTGTGGGCCCCACTGGGACGGGTCTTGACAGAAAATTTAGTTAACCTTTGGAATCTAGGATATGAAAACATTAGTGAGATCCCAATAGATATTTCGATGGTTTGGATATGGATGTCAATAAGTGTACGTATAATGATATGTTACAATTCTATAATCCTGGTAATGAACATGAATAAACTAGGATTTAAACAATGATGTTAGAGATTGAATGTACTCCCCCTTTATTATGTTTATTCATAATATTATTTTTCCTCTCAAACTATTTTTTTGGGTTTTCTACAATGGATAGAACCTAAATAAACCGTATTAATGATAAATACACAAGGAAATAAAATGATTTCCCTTTTGAACAACAAATGTTATGGAAAATGGAATGAAAAATATTATTTCTATACTAATAAAAATTATGAATCATTATGGACATTCAAATGAGTAGAGAAGGGAACAAAATATTGATGAGTCCTTAATGAAGCATCACACACCTTCTTTTAGTCTGTCAACTAATCTATTTGTTTCTAAATAAAGGATTAGTAACATTGAGAGGAAATTTTAAATCCATTTTGTTTTGAAACACGAAAAATTCATTTTGGATATTTATTATTTAGAAGGTGAATTAGACTAGTGGGGGACTCTAATAAATAATTCAATGTTGCAAGGTGAAATTGAATCCACTGAATAGGACAAGTACAATAACATATCGTACAAAATGTACATTGCTAAAATACATCAATTAATGATGGAAAATGATTTCATTCTTCATAAGAAAAAGGATTATGAATCCATTGGTACATACAGGGAATATTTTACAGGACTTGAATGGTATGCTAATAGCCATACCGTTCAACTTGAAAATAAATTTGTGTGATTCTTTTTGTGATTAAATCCATGTCATCGATTTACATTAGCTACAAGAGAATTCGGTATCTATGAATAGATATATCATTACTCTTTAATGGGTGAAATATAATATAGTGCCACATATAAATAATTTGGGTTTGAATGGAAAAAAAAGATTGGGTTCAAAGGAATATATCAATGTGATGGTGAAAAGAATATTAATGTTTCATTATTCTGAAATTGTGCAAAGAAGCATGGTGGATATTGTCATAAAGTGACTATAATATTTCTTATGTGTTGAAAAGAAGATCATCGAACTGTTTATTGCCAATGTAATTTGAAAAAGGTTTCTAATGATTTGTGTCTAGAAAAGACTACAAAGAAGGAACCAAAAACACATCAATGTTTGAAGTGAATGGAAATAGGGAATTATGCTAACCACGAGCCCAATCCACGTATTATGGATGATTATCAATTTCAACAAACTCTTAAGGCCAAATAGAATGAAAAATAATAGGCAATAACTATTGGTGATGTTCACTGTGATAAGAAAGATGTGGAAGGATTATGTGTTCATATAATGTGAATCCAAAATAGTGTTGTAGAATCTATTTTATAGTATTATGAAATATTGGAATATCTATTTTTTGTTCCATTTGGGTTTTCCATAAGTATATAGAATTGATAACCATAAAAATATATTGAAATATTTTTTGTATAGACATGATATGCATATAAAGAAGGGATAATGTGATAATGATATGTTTGATAGTATTAATGACCTCATGACTGATATAAAGATATATTGATATCATTTTTTGATTATCTAGAATTTGGGGTATTTTTAGTGTGTTGAAGTTGTTACTTTTGAAGGTATTCATGTTTTCACTAGGGTTCTTTGTTAATTCAGGTTATTATCATGTTTCAAGAGAATACATGATTATGGTATTAAAATGGTTTGAGTGTGAAAACAAAGAACTGATTAATTTGATATGGTAGATAAATGTTTTTTAAATATCGTTCACCTATTTCTGTAGATTTATAATTTCATTATTTGTAAGGATTATAATGTTATCCATTTTTGGATAGTATAAGTTAAATTTTAGTCGCTGACTTTTAGATTTATATATTATTTCACTATATGTAGAATTATGCATATTTGATAACCTATCCAAAACATTTTATTAAGATTGGTGGAATAACCTATCATTATTTAGCATGATTTGGTGACACTAAAGTCTTACGAATTATACATCATTTTGTTAAATGTGATATGATCTGGAAACTGATCAATGAACGAACATTGGTGATATTGTACCATAATTATGTAAGTATTTATTCTCCTGAAAAAGTCTTCTAATTTTGGGAATGGATCATGATAACCAAAAATGATATCATAGTACCTTCTTATCTGATGCATCATATGGTCAATTAAATCAATTCATATTTAGGACATTCTAGTTCGTAACATTCTCAAAACCCTGTTTTCTATCACTATCCATCAGAATGTAACATTTAAATTTCTCATCCATATCCATGTTTTCATGTCCTAACTATGTTCTCATATGAGGAAATTGATTAATGAGTTAATTTGGGTAACCATTATGTTTCTCACTTTCCATTTTAAAATGATGTTTTTGTATACATTTTTAGGATGTGAGTTTACATTTGAGAAAATATCAAGTAGTAAACCTTTCATACCCCTGACAAATTGTGAAGGTTAAATTCATTCTAATGGTTTATAATGTAACACCATGAGTATGTATGTTCTATTTTCTTTATAGTAAATAAAAATTTTCATTTAAATCTAGTAATACAGTAAATCAAACATTCCTTTCTCACTACACCAACTTGTCGTATGTTACAAGAAACACTAAGTTGGATTACGATATACACGACACTATATATAGATTTTGTTAAATATATAAATGAACTATGTTGGGATTACAATATATTTAAAACCAAAATATGACTGTTCTACATGAAACAATATCTTGGCTTGTGTTACACACAAGTGTTACACTCCACGATAGCTTTCATTGTATTCAATTCTGAGCATCAATAAAATGATATATTTTTAAAATATTATTACTTAATAGGATATAAACTATCCATTATTAATATTAATGAATTTTTTTAATATTATATTACATTAACATTCATCTTATGTATTATCAAGATTTTATATAGTAACAAATTCAAATTTACAGGTATAAGATGAATTTAAAACAAATTGTTTTCACACCTTTTGATGGTTCTACCATTTTATATCTAATTTATAACTCATTATATATTATATTTGAAAAATTAAACTTTTTTGGTTGCATAAAATCAATGTTTACAATGTCTGAAATTTTTGTGTTTTTCTAATAAAATTCATATTTTAATGAATAATGAAAAATACTTCATTTTAATTCAAAATTGCCATGTAAAATGATTTAATAATATAGATACATTATCTCAATAATTGGTTTCAAAGTGTAGTTGGATTATTTTTTATCATTTAATTCAATTTTTATATTTCAAGTAATTTCACAATTAAATTGGACATAACCACTTGTCAATCTTTGGATAGTTTTTATTTCTTAGAACCCATCTTTCTTATTTTGACAATATGAATTAATTTTAAAATCATTTCTACCTTGTTAGTATTTATAAATTTTGAAAAATTTATTCGGTATTTGTAATCATAAGGTAAAAATTATATAAATATGTAATTTTTATTTTTTGGATATTATGAATAGTATTTTTAGCAATTCTATATATTTACCATGGTTAAAGGGTAAATCAAGTAAATAAGGTTAAAAAATAGTATTATAATAATTAAAAACTACCCTTACATGTTTTATACTCATATTGGATGAGTCATGTGAAACTAAAACCAACAATAGGATGACTGTTTTTCATTTTAGAACCACATGGTTATGAAAATGACATGGTATAATAATTAATTTCAAGTAAAGGGAATCATAACATAAACATGTATCCTTTTACTAAACCTATTATAGTCTGGTTTATATTAATTTTATATTAGACTATAAATATTCATTATAAAGATAATAATATTTTATACAGTAAAGTATTTTATTTATAAATTTTAGACAATAAATTAATTTATTTATTTATGACACAATGATGCTGCAATTAATACATTACTAATGTAATATTCAAAAAATGATATTATATTTATTAAAATAAATGCAATTTATAGATTTTTATTCCCTAAAAAATATGGACGACTATGAAATGTGGGGGATTATTTAATATCTTTTTCTAATGAATAATTATTTTATGACTTTTACAAAAATCAATTACTAAATAGTGCAAAAATTTATATAAATTTATTTTTAAACAAAATACTATTTTACAAAATGTTATTATTGTTCTAAAAATCAATGAATCTTTCCAATTAAGTAGATAATATTAAAAATTACATTAGTTTTCCAATTTTGGTACACTATTCATTTTATTTATACAGTATTAAACATATAATATGAAAAAAAGATGACATGGTACATGTCAATGATTTTAATTAATGGTTAAAGTTAAAATATAAGGTTATTTTTGTCTAATAAACATGTGTAAAACCTATTGGTTGAGAGGATTTAGAAACATTATAATATAATGTCTGAAATAAATGATTTTGGGACAATTAGAAACTGAAATTAATTTTATAATAAATTAATATTTAAAGACCATCGATAAGTTCCCATCACCTCTCCAATAAAAGGGAACTACTTATTCACTTTTAATTAAAACAATAAAACCTGTTTTCTATGAATTAACCTTCCCATTTCCTCCCCAAAATTCCGTTAATTCATTATAGAGTCTAATATTTGGTTATAAATTAGTCATAAAGAGACATTTTGAGAAAATATATAGGTTATAATAAAAAAACGTATTTTCTTCATTCTCTAGAATGTGTTTTATAGTTTCTTATTTTGCGTCTTATATTTGATGTTGGTTTGTGGTTTGGATCTCTATTTTTTTGTAATTAGTCAATTCCAGCATGAGGTGGTGGTGTCGTATTAAAAAAGGATGTGATTTCTTTTTTGTTTTGTGATTCCATCAATGGTGGAGTGTGAAAGATTTATGAAGGGTTTGGAGAATATTCAACACTATGAATGGAGAAGTTAGAAGATAGTGATGGATGATGGGATTTATATGTTTTCAATAGCTATGGTTTTCAGCTCTGGAAATGAAAGGGGAGAATTATTGTCAGTGTTTTTTCTTGAAGAGTTGATGAAGATGGTGAATAGACAGAAGGGGACAATGGTGTAGGACATGACACACACTGGATGCATGATCATGGTGGGCGATGTGATTGGAAGCTCTTGGTTCTTGTGGCTCGTGGTCTCCTCAGGTCATGTGGCTTTTTTGAATTTTGGATTTTCATTTTTGAACCTTTGATTTCAGATCCACTATATTGTGTAAGGTTTTTTTGGGTATTATGTTTTTGTGGTTAACGCTTACCCATAAAACGGGTATTCAGAAAATCCAAAAACGAGAATTTTCAGTCATATAGTGTTCACATATTAATTAATAAATCTAGTATAGTATACGTTATGATATTTAATTATTTTTATGCTAAAAACATATACATCATTTTTTTCATCCTATAAATGACAATATTTTCAATGCGTTCATACATACGGCTTACCGTCTCCACATCGTGGAGTAATTTGATATTAAATAATACATAATTTGGATGGGTATAATGATGAATATAATGGATTTTAATAATTAATATATCATTATAATTATTATTTATAATTTATATAATATCCATTTTGGTACCATTCAACCATTAAGTGAATGATATTGTCTCTCATGCATACAGATGACCTACCATCTCCACAACATGATGAGATTCATTCTCCATGTTATCCAATGAATAATGATTATAAAGAATATATAATAAATAATAATGAAAATTATGAAATAATATTTCTATTGGATTGGTGTACACATATACATATGTCAATTACTTGTTTCAATTCAATTCAATAAGGAAAAGGAAACATTGTTCATGCGTACATACGACCTATCGTCCCAATGAATAGTGTCTTCCATTTCATTTATGTATCTATTATATATATTTATATACTATATATTTATTTAAGTATGTAATTCATGTATTATGTAATAAGATTATGAATAACATGTCAAAACAAGCATGATATAAAAAATGATTATTATGCAAAATGTTGCCTTAATCTAAAAATAATAAATAAAAGGTAAATATAAAGTCATATGTGATACTCATATGATATAATAGAAATTATTATGGTATTTTTACTAGTTAATATTATTTTTAATCGCACTATATAGGAGTTACAGACACATAATTATGAAATTGGACTTTTGGTAAAAGCTATTTTCATAATCTTATTATTTTCTGAGACTGGTTATGAATAAGTATTTACATGGGTCTATTTACCATCCACATAGATGTTTTGTAAATATGTAATATTATTTATATTATTCTATGTTTTTTTCTATTAATTCTATCCATTAAGATAATTCAATTAAATTGAATGAATGAAATCTGTTGTTGTTATTGGTATGATGTACCTTTTGACTTTCTGGTAAAAATATTAGAAGAATGTTCTCTAACTTATATGACATTAATATATTTTTATGATTTCATGACACCTTATTTCAATTATGATTCCCTTACATGTTTTCAAGATAATATAAAACAAAAATATTTTCTTTTAAAATTGTGTTGTGTTTTGAGAAAGTAAATCATATTTGATGAATAAGGGTTATTTTCCTAAAAAATTAATTTCATGAGTTATATTAAAATTCTGTTCCATCTAGGATGACATTATTTAAATTGGGATATATTTCTATTCCTATTAATACTATTATTCTGTTCTATATATTATTTAATACAATTTATGAAATCTTTTTTTTACGTAGATTATGTTATGATGGAATGAGGTTTAGGAAACCCCTTTTACATCTTGGTGTATGCAATTATGAATGATTTATTTTTTAGTGAAACACTTAAGAATAATTTCATTATTATATGGGTGGGACCTATATCTCCCTAAGATTAATTGGGTAGTGATTTATTTCTTATTATATATAAATTACTATAATGTAATGTAAATCAGATTCAGTAATATAGGTCTAGAAGTGCAACTAAATCTTGTTTAACAACAAATGGCTAGAAAAACATATAAACCTAGTTAAGTAATGGACTCTTTCCACTATATTGGTCTTGTAATCAATTCATTGGCTACTAGAGAAATCATATTATGTTCGTTTTTATTTCTATAATCCATGTTTTATGAATGTTCTTTTTTATCATGGTTAATGTTTTTTATGATATATTCCATTTTTACTACAAAAACATATTTAATGACACTCAATTTTGATATTTAAACATTAGGATAATGTTTTTTTATACTTAAGATTATGGTTTTCTTTATTATCTCAATCATTACCTCTTCAATGAATTTTAGCTCACCTTTTTTATTTTTTATTTTACCCGGATAAAAAAATGATTTTTGGTAAGAAAACAAAATGAGATGATCTTTTTGGGAGATGTTGAAGATATTTTACCAATATAGATGATTATGATCAATTTTTTCAACTAAAATAAAATAATACGTTTTTTGGCCATATTTTTTTGAAATGTATTTTGGATTCCGCCAAATAAATGTAATTTCCATATACCTAAATCATGGTTCATTTGAGATAAATGGTTAATATGTCAATATTCTCCAGGAATCAACGATAAAAGTGTCGTGATATATTTAAAAAACACAAACCAATCATATACCCATTATGATATTCAATGAATTCCGTGGGAGCCACCCTCTATCGTAATTCCTCCTCGATGAAATGAATATCGAATTAAGCCTCAATAAAATCAATAGATCAAATCCAAGGCCTCAAATATTTGTCAAATTAACCCATTTCTCTAATTTAAGTCTTTATATAACTTCTATAGTAAAGATAACATTATATACTTTATATTTTGGAATTTTTGGGGTAAAACATTAATGGATCTGACCATGGTGGATGTCATTTTCATCATTGAGAGAGGATATTTGTCCATTTGGGATATTTTTCCATTGATATCATCCATTTTTATGTTAGGAAAGTTTAGAGTGTAAAATATAGAGACCCTCCCTTATACTATGTAGATATTACCTAAATTTGTTGGAATACATAGAACATTATACAAATAGACACCCAAAGATCATATTAATATATTTCCATTACAAACATAGAAACATAAACACCAATACATAAAAGAGCTGAGTTATATCCCACTAGGTTCTTCTTTTTCAAATCATTTATTAGGCACATCATATATAATACATATCTTTATTACATAGGGAGGGAAACATAAAAAGGGAAGAGATCTAATTCTATATAAGGGTACCTAAATGAGATATTTAAGCATAATTATCATAATAAGGGTATGAGAATATGATCCTAAAAAAATATCATACCATGTATATAAAATATAATATACTTTAATCTTGATATAAAGTATAAATGTTTATAATAAATTAATCATAATTGAATAAAGAACATATTCCATGCATGCATTGCATAGGAATAAGATATGGAATTGTAGAAGTAGAATAAGCATATATAATGATTCCCATAGTAGTCAAGGAATAGATTCAGAGTCCATATTAGTGGAAAAGTCCTTTACTAAACAAGGTTCATACCCAATTATAGCCTTGAATTACTGAACTATGTTCATTCCTCATGCCATCCATGTTTTCTGAAATTGAGTTCACTCCGCTTTCTAGCGTTGCATTAATAAACCAAGTCCATTTCTACATCAATCCTTGTAATAATGAACTATGTTCATTTCCCTTTCCATAGATGTATATCTCATTATATATAAATAATTACCGAATTCATTGAAGGGAGATATAAGTCACACCCACCTTATAATTAAATCAGGCATACATGTGACACAAGATCATAAATAATCATATCATAGACCATGAAATGAAATGGTTACTAAAAACATGTAATCATATTGTAACCTATGTAATGATATAGGTTACATAATAATTTCATCACTAACATAACCCTTGAAAATAAATGGTTTTTAAAAGTATATAAATCATGAAAGAGATAAGGGTTTCATAAAAATCATGTCATCGAAACATAATCCATTTATAGAAATAATTTTAATGAAAACATTTAATAATTTTTCCATAAAGGAATGATTATAACTAATGGGAATGATCTTATATAGGAAATAATTTTGAAATATCATTAAAAACATTTCTTGAAGAAAATATCCTTTCATCGTTGAAAAACAAATATTAAAACATAAATCATTTTGAAAAAGATTTATTTTAAAAAATCATTGAAAAATTTTAATGGAAGAATTGAAAAATATAAAAAAAAAATTATTAGCAATTTTCAAATAATGTGGTCTTTAATTATCTTTTACAAAACAATAGAACACATTTTGGAAAACCATGTTTTTGAATAGTGTAAATTTCTGACTAGAGAGAGAGGTCATTTGATTTTATATAAGAATATTATCTTAAATATAAAAGATTGTAAAATGGAACTAATAAATGGATAAAAATTTAAAAATATATTATAATGTTTATAATTAGTATTCATGAGATATGGATCACACGATTTCAAAAATGGAAGTATAATCATATACAATATCAAAAAGTTGTCATATTTTTTCTAAAAAACTCTTACAAATTTGTAACATGGGATTATATTTTACATGTAAGTAAAAGTTACTAAATGAAGAATAAAATATCATTAAAATAAGTATATTCCTATTACAAAATCTAAAGTGGAATTATGTAGAACTCAAAAAATAATTAGGTGCATAAAAAACATGAGTCTCAAAGAAGGAAAATTGAGAAAAAAATATTTCAATGATTGGGATGCTTTTGAAACATGAACCCCAAGAAAGAAATAGGGTTATAGTGATTTATAAATAACCATATATTTAAGTATAAAAAAATTGAATGATATCAATTTTATTATATATTCAACAAAAAAATAATGTGTCGTGAACGTAGCATATATGTCACAGAAATGAAAGGTGACATGAAATCCCCTTACTTCATGTAATAACTCATGTAATACTCATTAAAAACACATGTTTATTAAATATAAATTTATTATAATTCTTTTAAATACAAATATTATTATATATAATATCAAATATGGGTTTATTATGACCATATTAAAACCTATTGTTAAAGATCATATGTTAAGGTGTCAATTTATACAACATTCTCTTTGTTCTTCGTATATATATTAATTTTCATTATCGTTTTTCTATATTGATATATCATAATTCAAAAATTATAAACATGACCTAAATATATTTTATATTAATTATATTTTTATTATAATAATATATATAATATTGTAGTACAAAATTGAATACACCATTCATTGATATGGTAAGTCTTATGTATGCCTGAATGTTATTTATGTTTTTATAATCTGATTGATAGAATGAAATAAAATGATATATATTAATATATATATATATATATTATAATTAAATAAGAAATATAATTTTATAACTATCATATAATTTCACAAAAACCATCCTTAATTCATTACATTTAGTATGTGAACATATCACAACGCTTTGAGGGGTCAGTTGTCCACACTTTCTCAATCAAAAGTATAATATTTAAAAAATGTAAAGTAAAATTATTTTTGTTTTAAAAGGAAAAAATTATATTAGAATAATAATAAAATTAATATATAAAATATATATAAATAGTATCCATGAAAATTTCAACACTGAGATGTGGTACAGGAAAAATGAACAATCATTGTTTAGTGTTCTGGTAGTTCTCCTAACAAAAGAACAATATGTTTATAACCCATTAGATGGAGGTGTGTGTAAGTTTAGATTGTATAATTTAAATAAATATACTATTTTATAGGAAAAGTTTTTATACAGTAACATAATATTTATATTTGATGGGGTGGATAATAAAACAAATGAAATGAGTTTTAGAGATGGTGTTACCTATTAATCATGTAACTCCAATTGATTGGTTCCAAAAAGGATTATTTGTAAGACATTATTCCCCACGGGGGAAATAAATGAGATGGGTGTGGATTTTTTGATGTTTATTGGGATGATAATTTCTAATAATAATTGATTTTTAGGTGTGATGATGAGGGGGGTGGTGGTGGCATTTTATAGGGAAATTAAAGGACCCACATTGCATTTTTTAAAACAAGTTAGGTGCACCCACATCATTACATAAAAAAAGTCATAAAAACATAAAAAACACTATATTGTATTGTTAATGGCCTAAAAATAGTCATATAATTGATTTCAGATAATATTGAAGGTTTTTTTGGTTCTTCAAATCCTGGTTTAGTACTTTATTAACTTAATTTTTATCTTGACAATTTTAATTAATTTTAATCAATTTCAATACTATTTTTGGTAAAAAACAATGTTAACATTATTATAAACTATAAATTATTTTGATTAAAAACATGGAATACATTTTCTAAAATTTATTCCATAATTTGCACATATATATTCAAATTTAATCAAACTAAAGGGAAGACATTCTGGGTTTTTAATGTAAAAATGTCCAAATATTTTTTAAGTTTTTATACCCAATTTCATAGTGGAATTTATTCAAATGAGACACATATAATTATTTGATAAAAATATTACCCAATTAAACATCGAAAAAAACTTATTATGTAATTTAACCATAGAAATAAAAAAGATGAAATATAATTTTTGAATTATGATCTGGTATTTTTCTACATTCATCCAAAACTGATGTTTCTTAGAAAAATCACAACAATTATACCTAAATCATTTCAACATATTAAATTGAAAAATTTAGTTTTATTTAAAAAATTAATTTCTTATTTTTTTTTAAATTAGGTTTATTATTTTTCATAAAAATCCATTAAAAGCAGCGAATTTGAGAAAATAGTTTTTTAAAACATATAAGGACTTAATGAAAAATTATTTCTTTCATAGAAAATATGATTTATTATATATAAGACTGATATAAAAATATTTCAATATTAGTGACCACTATTCATATTAGTTTGTTTAACAGACCGATTATAATTTTATGATTTAAAAAAATTATAAAAATAAAAAGACATTTTGTAGAATAATAGTGATGTATGTAATGTATGACATGTTGATGTTTCATGTTGCGTATGCAAAGTCGATGTTTCTTATAATGTTCTCCATGTTTCCAGCTAACCTCTGTGTTCAGTGTAGTCAATCAAAAATATATATTCTGTGTAGTGCAACATTAAGTTGGTGTTGTTTATAACACAATACCAACATTGTTATTAAATAAAAGTAAACACTTCTAAGTGTTATAAGAAATAAAAAATATCTCCATGGATAAATTAATTTAAAAAACAATATTCACAAAATCTGAATGTGTTATATTTTAACCCCATTAAAATGAATTTTTCGATCAAAATTCATATGGGTTATCAATGATTTAATACTTGAATGATTCATTCATAGAAAATCAAACTGTGGAAATGGATACTAAAACATCACAAAAAAGAAATGTTAGAAACATAATGGTTACCCAAAGTAACATATAACTATTTTTCCACATGTGAGAACATATTTTGAAAGTAAATATTTGACAAGGATGAAAAGAATAAATATTTAAATTGAGTTATTGAGGTCCTTAATAATAAACAATTGAATGGTAAATGAAATTTTGAGAGCCTTAAATTCATAAATCATTGATGATTTATCAGGCCATGCATTCAACAAAAATTATGGTTTTTGGGAAACATTTTTTTGATCGTCACCCTTTCATTGAGAAATTAATTTATTTAAAAAATATATATACATATATACCAAGATATAATATTTCTATAAATAAAATTTCTTTATTTTTTGGGATTTTAACTATTTCTAATTAATCCATTACTTCATGGAATGGATGTCCAATAATTTACTTTTATGTCCAAATAACTAAAATACACTTTTAACTGATATTAAGACCCATTAAATAAGGAAAATAAAAATTTATTATCTATAACTATTCATAAAAGTGAATGTAGTTAATAGAATAATCTATAAACATAAAAAGTGACACTATTGCTTCATCATAATCAGTTATTCACCTAATATAATTATACATTATTAAGGACAACACAAATTCCAATGGTAGGTGTGATACCCATATCATTTTTTCTCATGGGTTCATAACATGTGGCCTTTCTGAACATTAATGGTTGTGACTTGACATACATGATGTCCTTTTCTGAAAACACACTATTATAATTTCCTATATATATGTAAATCCTGGTGATAATATTAATTACAAAATATCATTTTAACAATGGTTTTCAATAAAATATATATATATAAATAATACCTCTAATGTTTAAAGAAATCCTTTCATGAATTGTTAACCATATTACCCATATTAATGATGGAAATCCAAATATTTAGAATGAATTTCATGATATTAGCTAATCATTTACCCCTAGTATATTACAATGTTTCTTTTTGTTTCCACATTCCAATCCCGTGAATACCCTCGTCGTATTTTATCTTGAAACATGGTAATAGCCTGAGTTACCATAAATCCATTTGGTAAACATTAATCCTTCCTTATTAAAATGATTACTAGATATATTCCACAAATTCACGACTTAGAAAACTTCATCCATGAAATCATGAACTACTTATCAATACGTTCTTAATTAGTTCCAACATAATATATACTGTTTAGTTTACTTATTAATATCTAACATATATTTATCCAATAATATTATCATAAAATAAGGAAAATATCAAGGGCTATCTTTTACTCAATCATGTGTTTTCCATGAACATCAACTTTCTATTGGGTCAATGAAGAATTCCATAGGAACTATTCTTATTTTTCTAGAAATTCCATAGAGAAAAATAGTAAATGAAAAATACATTTATATTTCACCATTCATATAACATAATTCATTAATAAAAATACATAAAAAAATTAACTAGTCCACTTCATCCTTATACCATTTAAAGGATACCTCATCCTCATATATAATAACACTTTCAATTCAGATTACATATGTTGTCTCATCATCATCAGTAAAAAACAATTACATGCCCCACCTTGTTGGTCCACATCAAGAGATTTATTCATTGGAAATTTTGTTTCAAATTGACAATTTATTCCACACATAAAACATTTAAACATTAATGTTGTCCTAGGGAGGCCAATATTCATAATGATTTCATTACTAGAACTCATCATTAAATCATTGGAGTCACATTCATTGTGTCCTTTTTTATAATGAAATAAAATCTTTTTCCTTTAAAAAAGTCATATATGTGATTCTTTCAATATTCAGGACACAAAGGAAACCAAATATTATTTCCTTCATGCTCTGCATTACCTAAAATCAAATAAAACTCCATCATTATATTCTTATGGGAATCTGATAGTTTGATAAGGTACACATTGTCAATCATGTTCTATGAAAATTGATGAGACATAATCACAATATCATTCAATATAGTGATCATCCAACAAGACTTATCATCAGAAAATTGTCCATGACATTTAACATTATTCTATGTCCTTCCAGTTCCCATTATTTACTAAAACAAGAAGCAGGGTGTGAGAATTAATTATCATATCTGAAAGCCACATAGTCATAAAAGTAATTACTTATAGGATGAATATATCATTACACCTTCCATAATCTATGACACACTTAGTTCATCATATGTTATTCATTTAGCACTTATTTGTAAATCCTTAATAATGGATCATATAAACTTTATGAATTCCCAATTCATATCCCCCTTGATTGTTAAAAAAAGTGTGAAATGGGGCCCATTGTCATGTATTAGATTACCCTGAGTCAAGAACCAAACATCCATTTAGAGTTGTTACCCCTAGGTACATCTGTGCCAAATCTGTATCCACTTTTATTATCCATACTAGAATGTATATCTAGAAAACCACTTACATTATCCTTTACAAAAATTCAATGACACTTCCCTATTCTTTTCCATATACTTATAAATGTACATATGTTTCTCACTAATGTTTTACCTTCACAAATTCAAATTCTTAACTAACCCTTTCATCTGATAGAAACTATAGTGACCCACACATTTCATAAATATACATTTAAAAACATTAGCACAATACATAAAAATTATACTAATAGAAACCCAAAGATCATATTATTCTAGTGCCTCTCTATACATGGGAACATAATAACTAATACATACCTGAGAAAAATTATCTCCTTCTAGATTCTTCTTTTCTAGCACACTTATTAGTAACATCAAACATAATACATATCATCATAACTTTTGGAATGAAATAAAAAAAATGGTTGACCTCAAATTGTCAGTAAGGGTAAATAAGGGAGATACATAAACATAATTTGGAGAATATGTGTATGTCAACATGATCATGAAAGTATAATATCATGCCTTTCATATCATAGATTGTCTACATGAACCATGAAATCAGAGAGGGAATTTTCTAAGACATGAATCATATGGAAATTAATAACATAATCCATGTTATCATAACATAGGAATAAAAATAATAATTTCTTAATTCTCATAAAAGTATATAATGATTCCCCTAGTATTATAGGAATCACATCCATGGATATCAGTAACTCCCCTAGCTTCCACGGTATGTTTCCCTTTGAACACTGTAGTAGCTTGTGTTGTATGCAACAAGGAGTTTTAACAAACCATGACCATTGAAACTAGCCATTATGAATATCAATATCCACATTATGATGTTGAATAAATTTTAATTTTGAATTTGGACTTCATTTTTGGATTTGGAATATCATAATTTTCTTTGGGTGATGATTTGGTATCTTTTTGAGAACATTCAATTTTTGATTAATAGTGAAAAACACTGGGTTATTGTTTAAAACCAAAAATTTTAAAATAATTAGTTATTTAATTTTATTTTATTATCATTAAAAATATATACATAATACTTATATGTGTTTAATTTAATTCATTGGAGTCCTTTTATAAAATGTTTAGATATATAAAATTTTATTGAACTTTTTTACCGTCTTTTACCCACCTTCTATGAGCATTTACAAAATTTAAAAATACATCATTTTACGGCTTCTGTGAGTTGAATTTCAAAAAACTAAGAGAAACATTAGACATCAGTAAGTAATATGTTGTTCATTAAGATGAGAATATTTTTTGGTGAGAGGTAACTTTTGACTTTTATTTAGCACGTTTAAAATTAAATATGGTATGTAAGGGTAAAATTGATATTATAGTTACCCAAACACATGTCCTAATTATATTGGATAAATTTAATTCAACCAAAAACAACCATAGTAATAAAATATGATCCCCTTTGGTCCACTTGTATTATATTTGGACATTTATTATTATATTATTTAAAGATGAGTTAAAAGAATTATATTCTATGTTTAATAACTAACCCATTTTAATATTGGGTTATAACTAAGATAAATTCGACTATAAATATTCATTAGAAATATAAATTTTTTTTCTACATAATGATATTTTATTTATAATTTGAGACACTAACTAATTTAATTTATTTATGACACAATGATGATGCTGTAATCACCATATTATTGAATGATTAGAATAATTCATATTATAAATATGAAAATAAATGTAAATTGATACTTTTGATGAATTATACTAAATTTCTAGGTTAATATGAAATGATAGGGTTGATTACAAATGTTTGTTTATATATTCATGTTGTTATGATTTTCACAAAAACCAAATACTAAGTAATGTCAGAATTGATATAATTGAGTTATTAAAACAAATATTATATTATGAATAGATATAATATTCCTGAAAATATAAGGTTCGGCCAAAGGGCATAGATAATGTTATATATATTTATAAATATCATTTTTGGGTTATCTTGGATTGTTGTAGTATGTTTGTTGACCATATAATATAAAAATAAAAATAGACGTGGTAAATGTCAAACTATTTAACTAAGAGTTATATCTAAAAGATAAGAATAATATGGTGACCTAAACCTATCTAAAACGTATTTATTGTGATTTTTTCTCCCCTTCCCCACCTTATCCTAGAAATAAATCATTTTTGAGAAATTATTAAAAAAATGATTTTATTATAAAATAATATTTCATGCTTTTCCAAAAGAGACCTTCACCTCTCTTATAAAAGGGTACTTCACTATCTCTTAATTACACACCTCCAAAGCAATTTTTATCTTCCAAAACCTACCCAAATATCCTCCCAACGTTTCTCCCTTCATCATAGTTTTCCTTCCATTGGTCATAATGCCAACCTATGGAGCCATTTTGATCAAATCAAATGAAAGAAACCGAAGTAGAGGTAAATATTTCATCTCCTCTTTCAACTTCTTTTCTTCTTCCACTTCCAATTTATTTGTTGTCTCTATTATAAAATAACAACTCTAGTTTATTCTATATATTTTTATGTTATTATAAAAATGGAACAACCATATTCATTATTCTATCTATAATATGACTGAACAAAATACCATACGTGTGTATATACGGAATACTGTCTCCACATCGTGGTGTAATTCTTTATTCAAACACTTCATTATTTGGATGGGTATAACAATGAGTATTACTGATTTCAAAAATAAATATAACATGTTAATTATTATTTATATATGATATACCATCCAAGTACATTTTAGTCACCATCAATATATGGATATTGTCGCTCGTGCATACGTATAGATTACAGTTTCCAGGAACGCGATGAGATTATTTCACCATAATAATGATTCAAGAATAATTTTCATTTATGATTAAAAATAATTTATATATATATAAAATATTTCTATATACGAATCAAATACATCATATCCATAATAAACATGTGTTACATAACCTAGCATATAAATGAAAACTTATCAGTTAACAACCGAAATGATGATACTACTGAAATATTATTAAAAATTCAATATTAGAGGATCATATATGATATACTATTTAGGGTTTTAGTTATTTTATAATATAATAACAATGTTCAATCTATTATACATGAGGTTAACATACCATCTACTAATGAAAAATACGAGGTAAAGGTTAATTTCACAATTTCTTTATTATCCAAGGATTTTTTTACATAAGTATCTACTGGGACATTTTATCATCCACATTAATGTTTCATAAAAATGTATTTCAAAACATTTTTACTATTTACTAGACTATAGGTTAAAGTCATTTATACACTTTTTTGACGTTTTATAAAACTGGTTGAATTAAATCATTCCGTTATTTTCCAAAGGAGGTACTTTATGACCATTTCAACGAAATTAAAGTTATAAACTCTATTTTAACTTATACGGTGGGTGTGGCTATTTTCTGCCATTATATCATCACCGAAGCTTCCCATAAATGCTTATAAAAATATTTTCAAAATAAATGTTTTATTTTATTATTATGTGATTTATAAATGATTTCAAAATAGAAAGAGTTTTTTATTTCAATTTGTTTTCATTTCATCTATGTCAACGTCCTTTGATGGATTTTAATGTTGTTTGAAGTTGATTTATTATGATACATATTTTCTATATTATATGAAATGTTATGTAATATTTTTGAATGTGGATGTGTTATTTTTTCATCATTCCTTTTTTATGTATAAATATTGACATTTAGTATGGTAGTTTTAATACGAATGATTATTTTATGTTTAAACCTTTTCATAGGAGGAATGAATTGTAATTAGAAAGTGATGGGTGGAGGCTGCTAAATTTCTTCGATGCATCAGTAGGTCTAATGAGTCAAACAAGTGTCATGGAACAAGGCCTTGGAAAAAACTTATTTTTCTCTTGGCACAAGGCCTTGAGTATGTGGTTATTATGTCTGGAATTCTGCATTCCATCAGTATGAAAGTGGATATTGATATTGGATGTGATTTTTCATCTAGTAGAATATCAATGGGAATAAGTAAATGGAATTATTTGGTATTATATTTTACATATTATGCTGAAGGTTATGTTTAAAGGGATTTTGTTTTAGCCTTATATATTTCTTTAAATGTTAATTATTATTTATTAATGTTTCCGCTATATTGTTATCCTTACTGAGCATCTAACCTCACCCCATTCTATGTTTTTATTTTTCCCAAGATGTGAATAAGTATTTTATGGACGACCTAAAGGGATATTCTATGGATATAAGTGTGTTTAAAAGGGTAAACACGTTATTGATGTTTTTATATCACGATGTAATGTAAAACATAAGAATGTACCAAGTGATTCTAAGGCTACTAAACTGATAGGTCTTTCAGGACATGATTCCATGTATCATGAAAAGCTTATTTAATAATCCACCAACTTTGGGTGACTTGGTTCAGGGCATTACAGTTGGTATCAGAGGTAGGTAATTAGAAATGTTGGATGCTATATTTAAAAAAACTCTGATTAGAGAACATTACCCTTTTATAGACATTGAGAATTAGTATTTAAGAACATCCTAGAATTTTGGTACTGTAGGGATATTGTGAGTTTTTTAATCAATAAAACAATGTCTAGATACAATCAGGTAGAGGTGGATTGGGAATAGATGTACCTAGTGGAAAAACCCTAAAACATCTCTTTGAGCTAGTCTCAAACTGGAACTGGTGAATGAAAAGATACCTTGATGCACTGATGGTTACGACACTCCTAGGGGATATGTATAAGATATTTATCATTTTTTTTAAAACATTATGAAGGAATTATGAGTATATACTTCCTCAAAGAAAATATTTTTATGATTATGGATTATATCAACAAATTTTTCAATTTATTTCAACTATTTTACAAGTTTGGAATTATGAATTGCGATTCATAAACTAATCTAGTGTATTCCACTTTTTAGAAATGGAACATAGTGGATGGAATGGAAACCATATCAATGTACGTAATCAATGTTTGTATTTCCCTCCTACTCAAGATTATTATAGTGGAGATGGTTTAGTAACCGGTGTTGATAATCTTATCACCATACCGAGACAACTAACTCTGGTTATGAATTAAAACCTTACCCGTATGGAGCACCCTGATGCACAATGCAGATGATCCATGTTAGACAACTTCATAAGGAAACAAAAACCACATTCAATTGGAGTAAAAATACATTAGTATCTATGAAATTGATTAATTCATTATAGAAAATATTGCAGGCATTGGGGAGTATGGAATGAGAAAAAGTTTTCATGGATGTTTATCGCCTCACGGGAGATGCAGATCAAAGGTAGTCATTAATCCTAAACATAATGGAAGTTATAGAAGAATCAATCATGAAATGGAGGGATGTTAAATAGATTTTCATAGAAAAATACATTCCTCGTGACCATCATGCGGATATGAACGGACAATTTCTGAGTCTGAGGAAAATGGAGGAAGAGAATGTCGTGATGTATGAGGATAATATTAAAAATTATCAAGGCATACAAAAAACTATATACATAACCCTAGGAGTGATATTGATCTATACTTTGATGGTTTTAATCCATTTCTCCACCGAGCATTAGTCTCAAAATCCTTTTCATCATATGAATATATAGCCTCTTTCACTATTAAGGAAAAAAAGAACTCTATAAGTATTATGACATTAAAGCAATGAAGGAGAAAAAGATATCTACTTAAATATCTGAAATTGGAAATAAAGAAAAGAAGGGAAAATTTGAATATCTATCATGCGTTAAATGTGGGAAGAAACACCATGGTAGTTTCTAGATGGGAATGTGAGTCTGTTACATGTGTGGTGAAAAATGACACCAAGCTCGTGATTTAAAGGGAAAAGAAAAGGCTATCAATGTTGAATGTTGTAGCTATATAGAAAAGGGTATTTATTAAAATTAATGTTCTAAGTGCCAAGAGAACATACCTCAGAAAAGTCCAAGGGTACAAGGCCAAGCTTATGCGATCATTACTGCTCAGTTTGAAGCTTCAAAAGTCGTGGTGGTTTGTAATTTAATTGTTTTCTCATGTTTGTCCAATGCTTTATTGGAATCTGATTCATCGCATTGTTTCATATCATCCCAATTTTATATGAAAATTTGATATTTTCATATTTTACTTAACAATGGAGTTATCACTCAAAGAACCTAAGGGACGTATCATCATGAAAATGATTTCTGAATCATTTCCCATTTGGGCATAAAAATGTTCTTTATCTGCTGATCACATTATCATACCCATGATTGAATTTGGAATAATATTTGTAATAGATTGTCTATAGTACCATGATGCAAAAATTTATTATAAGATGAAGTTTGTTGAAATTTTTGATGATGATATAGAGTACTTTGTCATTAGAGAAGAAACATCACCAGCTGATTCTAATCAAGATCAACCCCCATCAACTCTACTAAAGTCAATTATTGGGGATGAAAAAATGAAAATAACTATGGATGGGGAAGAGAACTTTCCAATATAGGATGTACCAATTGTGAAAGAATATGATTATGTATTTCCAAATGATTTACATGGATATCCTCTAGAATGATAAATTTAAATTTCCATTTAATTAATTACTAGTTCAAGGCCCATATCAGAGACCCCATATAGAATAGACACTGTGGATTTTGTGGAACTAAATAAAGAACAAGAATAATTTAGTAACAAGGGATTTATTCTCCCTTGTGTTCCTCCACGGGGAACCCCTATTGTTTTTTCTAATATGAAAGATGGATCTATGAGGTTGTGGATTGACTATGGGGAGATAATTTTTATAACAATAAAGAACATGTATCCCCTACCTCACATTGATGATTCATTCATAAAAATTCATGAAGGTAAATATTTTTCAATGTTTGACCTTTGATATGTATATCATCAGTTGTCTGTGAAGAAGGAAGACATTCTAAATCAACATTTCTAACCATGTACGAGCATTCTGAGTTTACAGTGAAGCCATTTGGATTGACTAATACACCCTCTATCTTCATAGATCTAATGAATAGAGTTTTCAATGAAAATCTTGATGACATTGTAGTTGTATTTATTGATGATATATTGTAATACTCAAAATGATATGAAGATCCTGAAAATCAAATGCGCAATATTCTAAGGACTCTTATAAGAAATGAATATTATGGGAAATTTAGCATGTGTGAATTCTAGCTTCAAGAGATTTATTTTCTTTTCCATATTGCATCTAACGATGGAATATCTGTTGATCCTTCAAAGGCCATGGAAATCCATGAATTCCCAACAGTGATGAGTGTAAGTAAGGTACGCAATTTTATTAGTTCACCGGGTTATTATCAGTGTTTTTCCTAGAATATTTCCGGATTGGCTAACCAATTAACCAAGCTCACTCGTAAAGGAGTTAAATTTGTTTTAAAAAAAGTGTGTGAACAATGTTTTGAAGAACTAATGAGATAATTGGTTAATTCTCATATCACGACTCTACCACCGGGAAATGATGGATTTGTTTTTTATATTGATCCTTCAAAGAAAAGACTTGGTTGTGTCCATATACAGAAGAATATAGTTATTGCCTTTACATCACGGTAGCTAAAAATTAATGAACCAAAATATCCCACTCATGTTCTTTAGTTAGTAGCTCTAATCATAATTCTGAAAATATAAAGACACTCTCTCTATTGTCAAAAATGGTGGACTTGCAGTGATCACAAGAGTTTGAAGTGTAATTTCTCACAAAAATAACTCAACATGAGGAAAAAATATGGATAGAACTACTTAAAGATTATGATTTCATTATACACTACCACCCAGAGAAGGTAAATAAATTTACATATGATTTGAGAAGAAATGATCATGTTGTTTTGAACAAGATGAGTTTTCAATAGGATCTTATATACACGGATCTTGAATAGATTGATATGGGAATAACCATGGACGGTGTAACATCCATGCCTTTTCATATGGTTTCCTAACCATCATCACTAAAAAGGAAAAAAATTCTCAGAATTATGATGATGGATTTCAAAAGATGATTAAAGCTGTGAATGATAAGAGATTGAGTGACCTCATATATGATGATTGAATTTTGATATTTCGGAAGAGACTTTGTGATCCTAACATAACTGGTCAAAAAATGAAATTGTTGAATGATTCTTATAGATCTAATTTCTCTATAAACCCAAGGATCTCCAAAGTGAATAGAGATTTGAAGAAACATTTTTGGTGGGAGAACATGAAGAGAGAGATTTCGGATTTTCTATCACGATGTATGGTTTTTAAGCATGTTAAAGATGGAAGGAAACATCCTAGAGGAGTCATGCAACATTTTCCCAAACCTGAGTGGAAATAGGAAAATATTATGATGGACATTGTCATGGGGAAACCAAAGACTCTAAGAATGAATGATGTAATATGTGTCATTGTTGATCATCTTACAATGTCAACACATTTTCATGATATAAGATAAGATTTACCAATTGAACATCTAGGAAGAATATATATTAAAAATGTTGTCAGACACCTTGGTGTACCTCTATCGATTGTTCTAGATCATGATCCATGTTTTACATCAGAATTCTAGAAATTCCATTAGAAGACCCTGGATACTAAACTTCATTTGAGCACTACCTACCACCCTCAAACTGATGGAAAATCAGAACAAAATATTCAAACCTTAAAATACATGATGAGATCTTGCTCACTTGACTTTCTTGGTATGTGGGATCAATATTTACCTCTTTTATAATTTCATTATAACAATAACTTCCAATCAAGTATTCATATGGCACCAAATGAAGCGTAATATGGCAGGAGATGTCGCACACCAACTTTTTGGGATGATGTTGGTGAAAGATAACTCATTGGCCCAGAACATGTTGAGGAAATAAAGGAAAATGTGAAGATTATCCAAACTGACATCAAATCAGTCTAATGCAGGCAAAATCACTATGCCATATCCGAAGGAAGGATTTTGAATTTCGAGTAGGTGACCATTTTTTCTTGAAGGTATATATATGGAAGGGTGTTATACATTTTGTTAAGAATCGTAAATCGATTCTTAGATACATTAGACCTTTAAAAATTAGAGAACGAATTGGTGGTGTAACTTATCATATGACAATGCATCCATGTCTCTCAAAAGTTCATGATGTGTTCCACGTATCACTGTTGAGAAAATACATTCCTGACCCAACACATGTACTCATCTAAGTGGAAATAGAATTGGAACCTGATCTGTCTTATTGTGATGAGCTTGGCAAAATTATTGATACCAATGAACAAGTGCTGAGAAACAGGACGACTTGTCTGGTAAATGTTCGATGGAGATACCATAAGATGTGAGAGGCAATGTGGGAACCTAAAGATCTTATGATAAAGAGTCTCCTGATTTTTTATGTTATAATATTCTAGAAAAATCCAGAACGAAATTATTTTAAGGATGGTAGAATGCAACACCCCATGCATCCATGATATGTTTCCCATTGAATAATGCAGTGGACTATTTTGTACACATCTTGAAGTTTTAACACACCACGACCAATAAAACTAGTCGTTATGAATAGTAATTCCCTATTTTTTAAATATTATAAATTTTAATTTTCAAAATGGATTGCATTTTTTAGATTTGGAATATCAAAATTAGCTTATGGTGATTTTTTGGTATTTTTTTGAGAACATTCAGTTTTTGATGAATTGTGAAAAACAATGCGCTATTGTTTAATATTGACTTTTATATTTAAAAAATTTGTTATTTTTTATTAATTTTTTTAGGTCAAAATATATACATAATACTTATATGTGTTCAATGTAAATCATTGGATTCATTTAATAATATGTTTATATATATAAATTTTTATTTAACCTTTTACCGTCTTTCGCCCCATTCTAGAAGCATTTACAAATTTTCATAAAACATTATTATACTACATCGATGAGTTGAATTTAAAAAATATGGGAGAAATGGTTGAGATCAATATGTAAAATGAGGTTCAATAAGATGAAAATAATTTTTCTGATTAGTAACATTGGACATTTATTTACCACATTTAAAAGTAAATTGGATAATTATGGGTAAAAATAATAATATTATTACCCTAACACATATCCTTATTCTATTAAATAAGTGTAATTCGACCAAAAACAAAAATAGAAATAAAATAAGATCCTTTTGGGACATCATGGATTAGATTACAACATTTATTATTAATTTATTTAAAGAAGAGTTAAAAGAGTTAAATTCAATGTTTAATAACTAAACCATTTTTAATATAGGGTTATACATACGAAAAAATAGACTATAAATATTCATTATAAAGCTAAAAATATTTCCCATATAATGGTATTTTAATTTTAATTTTTATTCCTTAAATAATTTAATTTAATTATGACCCAATGATGATGTAGTAATTACATTATTTGGGAAATATTGAAAAAATTTATATTATAAAAATATAAATGCATGTAATTTGAGACTTTTAAAGAATTAAAATAATTTTGAAGGATTATATGAAATGTATGGGTTGATTAAATAATTATTTTACTATGTAATCATGATGTTATAATTTTCACAAAAACCAAATACTAAATAGGGTCCAAATGGAAACAAATGAGTTTTTAAAACAAATACTATTTAATTAATTGATATAATATTTCTAAAAATCTAATGTTCTGTCAAAATACATAGATATGTTTATATAAATTTATAATGAACTACTTGGGGTTATCTTGGTTTGTTATTGTATGTTTATAAACTATATAATATAATAACACAAAGATCCATGGTAAATGTCAAACTGTTTAACAAAAAGTTAAATCTAAAAAATATGGTTAATATGGTGACCTAAACCTGTATAAAACATATTGGTTTAGTATTTTTAGACCCATACCTAGATTACTTCTAATGAAATCATTTTTATCCATTAGAAACCTAAAATTATTTTATTATAAAATAACATTTCATGCTTTTCCTAAAGTGACCCTAACCTCTCTTATAAAAGGGTAGTTCCCCTTATCTTAATTACACAACCTCAATGCCATTTTTATCAACCATAACCAGCCAAAATATCCTCCCAAAATTCATTGATTCAGCCTAGGGGCCTTAATTTTTTTCTGAAATCCAACCTATGTTGCCTTTTTGATTAAATCAAATTGAAGAACCCAAAGAAGAGGTAAATATTTCATTACCTCTTTCAAGTTATTCTCTTATCCCACATCTTCTTTCTTTGTTGCATCCATTCTAAAATAATAGCACCACTATCGTTTATATACTGTTATATTACTGTAATAATGGTACAACCATATTCATTATTCTATCCATCATATGAATGACAATGTCACCATATGTTCATACATAGAGCACACCATCTCCACGCCGTGGTGTAGTTTTTTATTCAAGTACATCATTATTTTGATGGGTATAATAATGAATATAACTGATGTAAATAATAAATATAACATGTTAATTATTATTAACATATTATATCCCATCCAATTAAATATGATTCCACCATAAATATAATGATATTATCGCTCGTGCGAACGTACAGATTACAGTCTCCAAGAACGTGATGAGATTAAGTCCCATTCTTAATCAATCAAGAATAATTTACATTTAAACATTAAAAATAATATTTTTGAACCTAATATCATTTAGTATATGAATAAAATACATACAATCCATATAAAACATGTCTTACATAACCAATTATATAATGGAAAATAAATCAGTTAACACCCAAAATGATGGTACTATTGAAATATTATTAACAAAAAGCAATATTAAAACATCATATATGATATCATATTTATTTATATTGTTATTTTATTATTTAATATAATTTTTTTTAACTATTATATAGTTTGTTTACATACCATCGAATAAGGAAAAGTACAAGGTAAGGGTTAATTTCAAAATATCTATATTATCCGAGGTTGTTTTTACGTAAGTATCTACTAGAACCTCTTTATCATCCACATCCATATTCCTTAATAATATATTTCAAAATATTTTTACTATTTACTAGAATATGGGTTATTTTTATTTATACCATTGTTTGACTTTTGATAAAATGGTTTGAATGGAAACTTTCGTCGTTTTCCAATAAATGTACTTTATGACCTTTACAAAAAAAAATGAACGTAAGAATTTATTTTTTATCTTATATGATAGGGGTGGATATTTTCCACTGTTATATCATCGTCGAAACATCCCATATAGTCATATAAAAATATTTTAAAAGTAAATTTATTCTTTTAATATTATGTGATTTAAAATTATTTAAAAATATAATGATATATTTATTTCAATTAGTTTCTATTTAATCAATGTCAACATACATTGATGGATTTTAAACATGATTGAAGTCTATTTACAATGATACAAATCTTCCATATTGTATTTATGGTTTTGTGATATGTTTGAGTGTGTATGTGTTATTTTTACACCATTCATGTTTTATGGATAAAGTGTTGACATTTCTTATGCTAGTATTAAATTGGAATGTAAATTTTAAGTTTAAACCTTTTCATGTGAGGAATACATTGGACTTATTAATTGATGGGTGGAGCCCGATATAGCTCCTAGATGCTTCGGTAGATCTTATGTGACAAACTATTTTCTTGTAACACGACCTTGAAAAAATATATTAGTCTTTGAACAAGGCCTTGCATATGTGGTTGTAAAGTCTGGCACTATGCATTTCATCCTTATTAATGTGGCTATTGATATTTCATTTGATTATTCGACTAGTAGAATATGCATGGGAATAAGTAAATGGAATTATTCGATTTTATCTTTACAATATTATGCTGATGTTTATGTTTAAAAGGCATTGGTTTTAGTCTTATACATTTCCTTCAATGTTTATTCTTATTTATAAAATTTTCCGCTATATTTTTATCCATATTGAGCATCTGAGCTCACACGTTTCTTTGTTTTATTTTACCCAAGATGTGATGATTAATTTTATGGTTGACCTACAGGGATAAGCTAAGGATATATGTGTGTTAAAAAGGGGATAAAATGTTTTTTATGTTTTTATTTCATGATGTAATGTAAAACTCATGAATGTATCTAGTAAATAAAAGGATACTAAACTGATAGGTATTTCAGGACATGATTACTTGTATAATGCCAATGTTATATAACAATGCACAATATCTGGGTGACTAGGGATAGGGCGTTACACTATCATAGTGGAGAGATTCATTTACTGAATTGGGTTCACGCCCAGTTCTAACCATGTATTGCTGAAATGTGATCACTATTTATTCCCGTCTAGCATTACTTAACTGATTCTACTCCTTATTATGACTCTATATTACTAAACCTCTTTCATTTATTATTTCAACTGCGTAATTCTAAACAAAGTTCATTTCATGTTCCATCCATGTCTATCTCACTAGACATAAATATTTACCCAATGCACTGGTGGGATATTTGGTTCCCATAAATCTAGTAATGAAATCATACATACATGTTCCAAAAGATCAAAAATAATATTATCATAACCCATGAAATAGAATGGGTTTTATAAACATGTAATCATTTCAAAATTAGTAGAAATAAATAGATTTCAAAAACATTTCATCATTAAATTATCCAATGAATAGGAGTATGTTTTGAAAGTGAATAAACAATATAACAGAAACATGTATCCTATACAACATTCAATAAGAAATTAATACATTAAGATAATGAATATGAATATAAAAATTGAATAATTTCTCCGAAAATGTAGCATAAAATCAAAAGGATGTAATCATAGAAGGGAACTAATTATGATAGTTAAAAAAACAATTTTTGGTGAAAATATACTTTCTTTATTGAAAAAATATTTATAAAACATAAAACCTTTCATGAAAATATTTATTTGAAAATATATTTAAAAACAAAAAGGGGAAGCATTGAAAATAATAAAATGTTTTTAAAACTATTCGACTCACCTATTTTGATAATCCCAAATCATGTTTGGATAATCCAAAATATTATTTTAATTTAATAGAGAACACTGATTTCATTCTTTGCTAATTATTTTTCATTACTGTTTTCTGTTTCTATAGAGTAATATCTATATACTCTCAATCTGACTAATTTATTGGTTAAACATACAGTGAGAATTTATCTACGTACAATGCCACCGATACAAAGGTCACTGAAACAAGGTCACTGGTACAAAGGTCACCGATACAAGGTCATCGATACAGAGGTCTCCAATACAAGGTCACTAATACAAAGGTACCTGATAAAAGGATATAGATACATTGTCACTGTTACAAGGTCACCGGTGCAAGCCTATTGTTGATGGTCACTGCTGAAGGTTACTAATGGATGATTACAATTGTAGGTTGCCGATGTGCACATGTTGTTGAAGCCTACCTTTGCAAAGGCTACATTTACTAGTCTGCAAATGCCCTTACATTGTCAAATTCCTGATATTTTTCTAACGGTCATATTTTCTTACTTTAAGGCTTCTGACATAATTAATATTTGTTGTAGACATATCTGGAGTCCATATCTTAACAGTATATGGTACGTAAAAAATTGAATGTGATATAAGTACTACAATTGTCGGACCTCAAATACGAAAGAAATAGTCCGAAGAAAATGACGATATATATAGAGGCAGGGAGAAAATCAAAAAAAAATTGAGTTTCAAAAGTCGAATGCATAAGGAAGAAACTACTGAAGATCAAGTAAGAACCTTTTTCGAGCAGCATCACTGCGAACCCCTGAAATAAGAAGAAGATCATTTCAAAGAAAACAACTCGATGATTCTATCTGTGTTTCATAAGCATTCAATCAACTCAAGAAGCAGAACACACTATTTCTGAAATCCAGTACCTAGAGTTGAAACACTGTCTTTTGAAGAAAACTTCCAGAGATAGACTCAAGATTCAAATTCTTCAAGGAGTCAAAAGCTGAATTGCAAACACATAGAACCTTCAAAACTCTATCACATCATAATTTATATATTCTTTTCTATTCATTCTTTTAACATTTTTATATGTGTGTCTGCATGCTTCACACTCTGTCTCCTATGTTTGAACTGGAGGATATTGAATATCCTTACATCAAAACTCACATAAATTTTATTCCAACGTAAAACTATAGAAGAATCCATGTGTGGTCTTTCTTGATTGTCTTTCCCACGAAGAACATTGGTAGAGGGTGTGAACCATAGATAGTTTTTGAAAACTACATAAACCTGATACAGGATGTATATCATGTTAATTGATAATATAAACTGCTCAGTGGAAGGTGATCACCAAGTGGAGAGGATCAGGTCTCGTCTCGGGACTGAAACTCTTGTTTATATTGTTGTGCTAATCCTCATATACTCTGTTTTATTTTACCTGCTGATTATATTTTTCAATGATTGAAAACCTTTTTTACATTCAGTATGATAGTTAGTTTTTGTTAGTTTGTATATATTATTAATTCAGTAAACCTGTTTCAAAAGTTGAATTTTTGGTTTCATTTATTCAACTGAGGACTAATCATCTTTAGAAAAACTTTTTGAAAAATTAATCATTTATCTATCTACTACTTTAATTGATTGGGAAATTTTAAATTATTGATTTTAATAACATTGGATTTTAACAGAAAATTTATTTGGAACTCTATTCACCCCCTCTTGAGTATCCACTCCAATCACGATTTGTTATTAGAGGAGGTTTAGCCTATTTTCAACTAACTAAACTGTCGTGAAACCTACCAAATTATTTAACAAGGATTTTTGTTTTATCTTAATGATCTTAAAATTTATATCATATCTAAATTTTCAGTTCATTAAATTCTAAGTAGCATGTAAAATAGGGTTGAGGGTGATTCTACTGACATGTAACCATTCATTAATGGTAATAACTATGCCCAGTGGAAAATAAAAATGAAATTGTATCTAGAGAGAATGGGACCTATAATCTGGGACACAATTGAAGAATGACATGTTTTACTACTAATTCTAGGGAAATATGGTCTCAATTGACTAAATCTATATAAAATAATTACTGTAAAAAAATGAATTCCTTGCACTGTTCTCTAGGTGATGATGAATTCAATAGAATATCTTCTTGTAAAACTGTATATGATATTTTGGATACATTAGTTGTTTCTCATGTGGGAACAACCAATGTTAATGAAATGAGATTAAATATGTTCACCATTAATTATGATAATTTTAAATTGATGTCTGAGGAACCTATCTATAAAATGTATCTTAGTTTCAATAAAATAGCGAACAAAATAAGGCTACTTGGATGGCCTATGGATATCAATGACCAAAATAAGAGATTGTGTAACACCCTAAGATTTTATGAGAAATATTTATTATGTCTTCTGTTATATGCAAAACCAAAGGAATCTTTCACAACACACAATACTGACTTGTCTTGCATTACAGGCAATCACGACCTTCCTCGATAACGTGTGTACTACGCAATACCGGGTTTCACTAAACAATGATATATTATTATGGAATAGACTTTACAAATAGTATTAAATACATTTTTAATTTTATAAAATTTAAAATTCATCTTACACCTTTTCTAGAACATGGTAAGAGAACAAAATAAAGTTTTTAGGTAAAATAAATATTTTTCAAAACTTGTAGTTTTGCCACCTTTTAATGGGGCACCCACATTAAATCTAGTTTTTGACAAGTTTATAAGTCCAATTTAAAAAAATATAATTCTACTTTGGAATCAGGATATAACAATTTACTTTGGATAAATTTTTTATTCTTTTCTAATAACATTCATATTTTGATGAATAGTAAAATACGGTAATATTTAATTAAAAACAACTTTTTCATTGAGATAATTTATATGGTTAAATTATAATATTGAAAGGATTTAATTTATAAAATGAATATATTTTTACCATTTAATATAATTTATGTCATTAGCATTAATTTCAAATTGAATTCATTTGTAAAAAATTTTCAGTATTTGGCAATGTTTTAACTTCTGAAACCCGTTTTCATAACAATGAGATTAATTTTAAATCAATTACTTCAACTAATGTGTTATTAATTTTGAAAAATGGATTCCATATTTGGAATCATTGGGCCCAAAATATGTTAATATTCTACTTTTTATATTTGGGCATTATGAATAGTAACGATGGAAAATTTTATTTTACCATAGTTAAAGGTAAATCGGGTAATTAAGGGTAAATACACTATTATAAAATTACACTATCACCTGTAAAAATCCTATTGAATGAATAAAAGTCAACCAATATCACTTAAGGGCTGGACTAAATTTATTTCATGGACTTTTGACTATGAAATAATATATTTATTATTAAAACCAAGGAAAGTGACAATATGTCACTCTCTTAAATCTTATAAGTATAATAATTTTAATTTTGTGATAAACATCATGAAACATTGGATATAAATAGTATCCATAAATATAATAAAATTATCTACATCATATGAATTTATTTATGATTTTTAGGGATTAAATAATTATCATTAATTATGACACAATATTGATGTTGAAATTATTTTATTAATTAAAATATCAAATAAATGGTTTTAAAAATATTAAAATAAATATTATATGAACTATTTAATGTGCTCCACTAATTTTATATATACATTTGACATTTTATGAATCTATTAAAACTTTTATTTTGAACATATCTTCTCTATATATTTTATTTAAATTCAAATAATTGAATGGTGTCCAAATTTACAATATTGTTATTTTATAAAAATAACATATTAGAAAATTGTTTAAAAATTACAAGAATATTAAAAAAAATTAAAATTTATTTCGTCGACAATGTCATAAAGTGTCAAATTATGGAAAATTCACAACACATATTTGATTATTTATAATAATTTAAAATTTAGACTATTAATACCACAATTAAAATTAAATTGATAAATTAGGATAAATCATGTTGATAATGTTTAAAAGAAATTCGTAACATGTAGAAATATTATTGGTTGATGATATTAAAACCCCATCTCATATAATCTTCTGATATGAGCCATTTGTAAGTTTTTATCTGGGGTTGGGATTTTATATAAACTAATATTTCTTATATTTCCAATGGTGCCCCTCTCCTCCCTTATAAAAGGGAACCTCCTCCCTCTCCTCCTCACACCAATTTGAGCCTTCAAGCTCGGCCAACCCCAGCCCATTTCACTTCCCAACTTCCTTAGAAACCTTCTAGAGGTATTGGTTATCTCAAAAGATGAACTGTAGTTCCCTAAGAGAAAGTTTAAAGGTGGCACTTTGAGAAAGAGGTAATACCTTCTACTGTTTTCTTCAAGTTCCATTCTTTATCTACTCCCTGTTCTATAATTGTTTCATTATGAAGTAATAACATCAGTATCCCTCATATATAGAACTGTTATTATAAATATGAAACAGCCCTATTTCACCTCTAATCCATCCTACGGTAAACAAAATCAAAGCGTGTGCGTACGTATGGAATACCGTCTCCAGGCTGTAGTGTAATATGTTTTCCACCACCACCTTATTGTATGGGTATAATGGTGTATATAAATACCTATATATGATTATTTTCAATTGGTATTTATTCTGAAATATTATACATACACTTTAATACAATTCCATGATCATGGAAATGATATCATCGATCGTGCGTACATACGTCCTACTGTCTCCACGATGTGATGCGACTCGTTCTATATAATCTACATTGAATAGTGATTATAAAAATAAATTGAATGAATGGATATGATATATATTACACTAATACCATTTTGTAAATTATTTATCTATATCTTATAAAGAGGAATAATATTTTATTCCACAAAACACACATAAGAACATAAATCATTAAACACCTGAATAACAAGTAGCAATGAAATATTATTACTAAGAAGATAAAAATATGACCATATATGATATCATAACAATGAATATGATTCTGTAATAAGTCAATGAAATTATTTAAACCATATTACAGAGGTTTTGGATTCATACGAAGCATATCAGACCGAAGGTAAGGGAAAATCTCACAATCTCATTTTTATCCGAGAATTTTTATACTTGAGAATTTACTGGGAAATATTTATCATCCATATCCATGTTTCATCAATATGTAATATTATTTCCATTCACCAACAATAGTTCAAATACATATTTACCCATCGGTGAGTTTTTTGGTATAAGATATGAAAGAAATCTTTTGTCGTTTTTAGTACGATGTACTTTTTGACTTCTGCAGCCAAAGTACGAGAAAAATGTTTTTTTAACATATATGGTCTGAATGGAATATTAGAGCAATATTTTTACGAAGCTTCCATTAAATGTTTTCTAGTTTATTTTTAATCGACTTCTTTTAGTTTAAATTTTTATGACATTTTAAGAAATGAAAAATGTTTTTGAAGTAGATAGTATATTTTCCTCAAGAATGGAGTTCAAGCATTTTCTCAATATTATTTTCCATCTAAGACAATATAGGGTTCTATTTGAATCCCGATTTTTTTGAAATTTATTGGATTATGTTTTGATGGAATTATTTTTATGATAACATTTTATCTTATATGGATTATAATATGATGGCAAGACGTTTAAGAATCCCATTTTTATTACATGGGTTATGCTATGGTGTATGATTTATAATCTTGTGACACACATAAGAATTATATCAATATGAGAGGGGTGGGACCTATATCTCCCTCCAATGCATTGGGTAAAGATTTATATCTCATGATATAGACATGGATGGAACAAAACGTTAATCGGGTTCAGTAATATAGGGCTGGAACGAGGAGTGAACTCTGTTCAATAATGGACTTTTTCCGCTAAGATAGTATTGGAAATGAGTCATGACTAATATGAAATTATGTTCTATGATTTTCTGTGTATTCCACAAAGAATAATGTTTTAGGTTATGATTATTTGGGATTACATTTCACTTCTATTATTTATCCAAAATTATGATCTCTTTTGTATGATAAGATTTTCAATATTGTATGTTCTTATGAATATGATATGACTGATATTTTTTTTGTTTACACTTACTGAGCATTTTAGCTCACCCTTTTGTATGTTTTCTTTTCCCCATGTTAGGAATAAGGATGTTAAGTTGGATATGCCAAAAAGGGACTCAAGATATGACTAAATAAATGGGAGACAACGTAGATGATTTATGAACGAGTTGTTTATTTTCCTAGTTTCTAAAGACACTATACCTCTACGGTCCTTTCACGGTTTTGTAATATGTTGTAATAAGTATGCTTCAATTTTAAATTAATAACCATTTATGTAATGTATGGGTCATTATAGTTTGTATCAGAGGAATGGTGTAGTCAACCTTTTGAAGCTAGGATGTAAAATCCTTAGTAAGAACCCTAAGGTTATGTCTAAGCATAGCTCAATATCATAGTGTTTTAGGAATGTCCATGAATAACCTATGATAAGACCTAAAGTATGAAAGCTTATTTTTTATTATGTGGTTTTCCTATAATGATTAGTGTTTCTCACACTATGCTTATTGGATTTAGTCAATGGCTGGAACCCGAACGAACTGTGTTAATTTTCAATGCGACTGGAAATGCAATGACTGTCCCCCTGAGAATCCAAACGTTATGGGAGCTGGAATGAAAAATCTTGTAGCCATGCTGACACAACATTGTCAATATATGAATCAAACAGGTCTTCCAAACAAGCAAAGGATGGAGCAATATTCTGTTGAATCCTTTATGAGGCAGCGTCCACCTTCATTCAGCGGGTCTTCTGATCCATCAGTGGCTGAACAATGGATCAGTACCACTGAAAAGATATTTTCAGTCCTTCAATGTTTTGAGCAAGATAAAGTCATCTTAGCAGTATATCGTTTGGAAGGTGAAGCTGATCAATGGTGGAATCTTATCAAGAATACGAGGCAAAGAGATGAAATTGAGTCCATGGAATGGGACGAGTTCAAAAACTTATTTTTAAATAATTACTTTCCTCGTATTCTTCAACCAAAGACGGAGAAGGAGTTTCTTGTACAGAAACCAAAGGATGATGAATCGGTTGGTACCTACGAAGAAAATTTTACAAGACTTGCAAGGTACACTTCTGAATTATTATCCAACCTGAGAGTAAAATCGATCGATTCTATAGTGGCTTAAAACCATGACTTCGAAGGGAGTTAGCCATAAGAGACTTCAATAGCTATGAGGAAATTGTTCTATGTGCTCTCGAGGATGAGATGGATATTGGAGTAACCCATCAGTCATATGGGTTTGGAAAGAATAGGAAAATGGAATTAAAAGGAAAATCTAAAGACCACACTGAAAAGAAGATGAGTTTTCCATTATGCTCAAATTGTGGAAAGAAACATGGATGGAATTGTCTTAAATGGACATTAAAATGTTATATGTTTGGAAAAGAAGGTCATCAAGCAATTTAATGTCGAAATAATTGGAAGAAGATGTCTAATGATGCAAACAAAGGAAGGGATACACATAATGCCCCTCCTACACATCAATGTTTAAAGTGCAAAGTGATGATGCATTATACCAATCAATGCCCAAATCCAAGGGTTGATGATGATGATCGACGTCAACAAACTCTTAAGGCCAAAGACAAAGGAAAGTCACATGCAATTACTATTGGCGATGTGGAGTACGACAACGAAGTGGTGAGAGTTACACTTACCATCGACTATAATGTAGCAAATGTTTTATTTGATTCTGGATCCACCCACTCTTTTTTTTCTAATGAATTTTCTAAGGGTATCGTCATATTACCTCAACAATTCGATGTTATGTTGGATATGACAACTTCTATGGCACAACAGTTGCATCAAATGTTTACAATTCTTCTCCGATTTATGTTTGTGGGAAAGTGCTTCTGGAAAATCATGTGATCCTTCCAGTAGGGGAATTTGATGTGATTCATGGCATGTATTGGCTTTCTTTATATAGAGCTCATATTAGTTTCCAAAGAAGGGAAGTCACATTTAATATTTCGAATCAATATATAATCATGTATCGATGCAAGGATGAACATAACCTTCCAGTGGAATTTTCTTCCATCTGATGGGTCTTGATTCCACTAAATAAATGTTATTTATCTCAAATGGTTGGGGAGAAACTCACGATTAAGAATACACCCATTGTACAAGAGATTGATGATGTCTTTCCGGGGGAATTTCTAGGTCTTCCACCAAATCGTGAAGTTGAGTTTTCAATATAACTCACACTGGGTGCTATACCTATTTCAAAGAAACCTTATAGAATGGCCCCAATTGAGTTACAGGAATTGAAGAAGAAACTCCATGAGAATATTGATAGAGGATTCATACTCCCAAGTGCATCACCTTGGGGAGAACCTGTTCTATTTGTTAAGAATAAAGATGGATCAATGAGACTCTACATTGATTATCGAGAACTTAACAAGATCACTATCAAGAACAAATAGCCTCTCCCATGCATTGATGACATATTTGACCAACTACGCGGCGGTCAATACTTTTCCAAGATTTATCATCATTCAGGGTATCATCAATTAAGGTTCAAAAAAAAGGATATACCAAAGGCAGATGTCTGTACAACCTATGGACACTATGAATTTATAGTGATGCCATTTGGTCTTACTAATTCCCCTACTATATTCATGGATATAATGAATAGAGTCTTTAGAGACTATCTTGATCAATTTGTGGTAGTCTTTATAGACGATATTCTTGTCTATTCAATGAGATAGGACGAAAATGAAGATAACTTGAGAATTGTATTAAAGGCCATAACAATGGATTAGCTTTATGCCAAATTTACCAAGTGTGAATTTTGGCTTAAAAAAATTTCATTTTTGGGTCACATAATCTCAAAAGAGAGGATATCTCTGGATCCAGCAAAAACAAAGGTTATAGAAAGACGGTCGAGACCCTCAATTGTAATTGAGATCCGATGTTTTCTTGGTTTTGCTGGATATTACCAACATTTTGTGAGTGATTTTTCTAGCTTATCTAACCCACTCATCATGTTGACTCGAAAAAGAGTTACATTTGTTTGGATGAAGGAATTTGAATAGAATTTCAAAGAGCTAAAAAGAAGGTTAGCCAGTGCACCTGTTCTCACAAATACCTTCTAGTGGAGATAGGTTTGTGATCTAAAGTGATGCATCCAAGAAGAGACTGGGGTTTGTTTTCATGCAAAATGATACGGTGATAGCTTATGCCTCATGGCAGTTGAGAATCCATGAGAAAAATTACACAAATCATGATTTGGAGATAGCTGTAGTCATCTTTGCATTAATGATTTTGAGGCATTATCTTTATGGTGAATGGTGTGATATTTATAATGATCGTGAAAGTTTAAAGTATATTTTCACACAAAAGGAGGTGATTATAAGCCAAATAAGAAGGTTTGAGTTGATTAAGGATTACGACTGCTCAATTCATTATCACCCTGGGAATGAAAACAAAGTGGCAGACACATTATATCGAAAAGACCATGCTAGCTTATCCATGATGAGGATTAGAAAAGATCCAATATTTATGGATTTACAATGGATGGATCTTGGAATTATAATGTAAGGGGAAAAATCTTATCTTTCTCAAATGAATGTTCAACCATCTATACATGTGAATATTAAAGAGGGACAAAAAGAAGATGTTGAGTTACAAAAGAAGGTGAGAAATGTTCATGAATTCAACCTTGATTGTGATTGGATAATAAGGTTCAGGAATCATGATTGTGTTCCTCCCATCAAATAATTAAAGAAGGATATACTAGATGAGGCTCGTAGTTCTTCATTCTCTATTCATCCTAGAATCAAGAAGATGTATAGGGACCTGAAAGAGTACTTCTGGTGAGATGGCATGAAAAAAGGTGTTGCTGAATATGTCTCACGATGCTTCGATTGTCAGTAAGTTAATGTTGAGAGACAAAAGTATAAGGTAATGTTACAATCATTACCCATACCAGAATGGAAATGGGAAAACATCACTATGGACTTTGTCACCTAACATCATAAAACATCCAAAGGCAATAATGATATCTGGGTTGTAGTTGATCATCTTACGAAGTCGGCACACATCATTGCTATTAGAAAAGATTTTTCTCTTGATCACCTTGCCAATATATATGTAAAGGATGAGGTAGGATTGCATGGAGTTCCTCTTTCCATTATATATGATCGGGATCCTAGGTTTACCTCAAAATTCTGGCAAGGTTTTCAGCATGCTCTAGATATAGAGTTGAGTTTCAGCACTGCTTACCATCCTCAGACAGATGGTCAGTCTGAGAGAACAATTCAAACTATAGAAGGCATGTTGAGAGATTTCTCTATGGGTTTCAATGGTGGTTGGGATCAACACCTATCTTTGGTGTAATTTTCTTATAATAATAGATTTCACTCCGGTATTCAGATGGCTCCTTAAGAAGCCCTCTATGGAGAGAAATGAAGGACTCCAACTTACTGGGATGAAGTTGGGGAAAAAATCTATTAGGACGTGATCTTGTTGATGAGATGGAAGAAAAGGTCAGATCTATTCAACAACACATAAGAGGACTTCAAAGTAGAAAAAATAGTTTTGCCAACAACTGAAGAAAATACATATAGATTGAAGTGGGTGATAATGTGTTCTTACGAATATCTCCATGGAATAGATTAATGAGATTTGGAAATAAGGGAATGTTGAGCCCTAGATATATCTGTCATTTTAAAATTCTGGATTGTGTTGGGAAGGTAGATTACTGATTAGCGCTTCCACTGAATCTCTCTCAAGTTCCTGATGTGTTCTATTATCTCTCCTGAGGAAGTACATACCTGATCCTTCACATGTACTAAGCTCAGAAGTTGTACCGATAGAGAAAGATCATTCTTATAACGAACTGCCGATAGAGATTATGGATTGTAGGGAAAATGTTCTGAGAAACAGTACCACTCTCTTGGTTAATATATTATGGAGGGACCACAAATTATAAGAATCTATATGGCAACTCAAAGATAAGATGAGGGAGAGGTATCCTCATAAGTTTGTAATGATGTGACGAATTTCGTGGGCAGAATTCATTTTAAGCAGGTTAGAATGTAACACCGTGAGATTTTATGGGAATTTTTTTTTTATGTCTTCTATTATATGCAACACCAAAGGAATCTTTCACAACACACAATACTAACTTGGCTTGCATTACACGCAATCGCGACCTTCCTCGATAGCGTGTGTAGTACGCAATACCAGGTTTCACTATACAATGATATATTTTTATGGACAAACCGTTATGAATAGTATTAACAACATTATTAATTTTATAACATTATTATTTATCTTAGACATTTTCTAGAACATGGTAAAAGAACAAAATAATTTTTTTGGGTAAAATAAGTATTTTTAAAAAAATGCAGTTTTTCCGCCTTTTGATGGCGCGCCCATATTTAATCTAGTTTTGACAAGTTTATAAGTCCAATTTGAAAAAATAGAATTCTTCTTTGGAATCAGGATATAATATTTACTTTAGATAAATTTTTGACACTATGCTGATAACATTCATATTTTTGATGAATAGTAAAAAATAAGCTAATTTTTAATTAAGAACAACTTTTTCCATTGAGATAATATATATGGTTAAATTATAATATTGAAAGGTTTTAATGTATAAATATAATATATTTATATCATTTAATATAATTTATGTCATTATCCTTAATTTCACATTGAATTCATAGGTAAAAACATTTCAATCTTTGGCAATGTTTTAACTTCTAAAACCTGTTTTCTTAACAACAGGATTATTTTTAAATTAATTACTGCAACTTATGTGTTTTGAATTTTGAAAAATGGATTCCATATTTGGAATCTGTGGGTCCAAATTATGTTAATATGATACTTTTTATTTTTGGGCATTATTAATAGTAACTATGGTACATTTTATTTATCATAGTTAAAGGTAAATCGAGTAATTAAGGGTAAATATAAGATTATAAAATTACCCTAACACCTGCAAAACTTCTATTGAATGAATAAATGTCGACCAATATCACATAAGGGCCGGACTATATCTATTTGATGGACTTTTGACCATGAAATAATATAATTATTATTAAAACCAAGGAAAGTGACAATATCTCACTCTCTTAAATATTATAAGTATAATAATTTCAATTTTGTGATACAATTCATGAAAATACCATATAAATAGTCTCTAAAAAGATAATAAAATTATATACATCATATGAATTTATTTAGAATTTTTAGGGATTAAATAATTATCATTAATTATGACACAATAGGGATGTTGAAATTATTTTATTAATTAAAATATCAAATAAATTGTATTAAAAATATTAAAATAAATATTATATGAACTATTTAATGTTCTCCACTAATTTTATAGATACATATTACATTTTATGAATCTATTAAAGATTTTATTTCGAACATATCTTCTGAATATATTTTATTTAAATTCAAATAAATGAATAGTGTCAAAATTGACACTATTGTTATTTTATAAAAGTAACATATTATAAAATTGTTTAAAAATCACAAATATATTTAAAAATTATTAATTAAAATTTATATGGTCGAAAATTTCGTAAATTGTAAAATTATGGAAAATTCCCAACACATATGTAATTATTTATAACAATTTAAAATTCAGAATATTATTACCTCAAAAAAAATTAAATTGATAAATAAGGATAAATCAAGTTGATAATGTTTAAAATAAATTCCTAACATGTCTAAATTTTATTGGTTGATGATATTAAAACCCTATTTCATCTAATATTAGGATATGAGTCATTTTGTAAGTTTTTATGTGGGGTGGGATTTAATATAAACTAAAATATCTTATATTTCCATAGGTGCCCCTCTACTCCCTTATAAAAGAGCGCCTCCTCCCTCTTCTCCTCACACCAATTTGAGCCTTCAAGATCGGCCAAACCCTGATCATTTCACTTCTGCACTTACTTATAAACCTACTTGAGGTATTCGTCTTCTCAAAAGACCTACTCTAGAGCCCTAAGAGAATGTTTAAAGGAGGCACTTTGAGAGAGAGGTAATACCTTCTACCGTTATCTTCAAGTTCCATTCTTCTTCTACTCCCTCTTCATTAGTTGTTTCATTATGAAGAAAAATAATTAGTATCCCTCATATACTGATATATTATTATAAATAGTAAACAAACATTTTTTTACCTCTTATCTATCCTATGGTAAACAAAATCACTGCACGTGCGTACGTAGGGAATTATGTCTCCACGTCGTGGTGTAATATGTTTTCAACCACCACCTTACTTGGATGGGTATAATGGTGTAAATAAATAACTATATAAGATTATTGTAATGTGGTATTGATTATGAAATATTATACATACACTTAAATACAATTCCACGATCTTGGGAACGATATCATTGCTCATGCGTACGTACGGCATACCGTCTCCACGATGTGATGCGAATGTTTCTATATGATCTACATTGAATAATGATTATATAAATGAATTTAATGAATGAATATGATATATATTACACTAATAACATTCTGTAAATGATTTATCTATATCCAATAAAGAGGAATAAGAATTTATTTGACAAAACATGCATAAGAACATAAAGTAATAAACACCCGAATAACAAGTAGCAATGAAATATTACTACTAAGAAGATACAAATATGACCATATATGATATCATAACAATTAATATGATTCTGTAATAAGTCAATGAAATTATTTAAACCATATTACATGTGGTTCAGATTTATACGATGCATATCGTACATAAGGTAAGGGAAAATCTCGCAATCTCATTTTTATCCGAGATTGTTTATACGTCAGAATTTACTGGGGAATATTTATCATCCACATCCATGTTTCATAAATATGTAATATTATATCCAACCACCTAAAATAGTTTAAATCCGATTTTACCCATCAGTGTGTTTTTTTGTGAAAGATATGAAAGGAATCTTTTGTCGTTTTTAGTACGAGGTACTTTTTGACTTTTCTAGCCAATGTACGAGAAAATTGTTTTTTTAACACATACGGTATGAATGGACTTCTATAAAATTATTTTCATGAAGCTTCAATTATAAGTCTTAATGTTTATTTTTAATCATCTTCTTTTAGCTTAAAATATTTTGACATTTTAAGAAAGGAAAAATGTTTTTGAAGTAGAAAAGATATTTTTCTCAAGAATGGAGTTCAAGCATTTTATCAAAATTATTTTCCATCTAAGACAATATAGGGTTCTGTTTCTATCCCTATTTTTATACATTGATTGGATTATGTTATGATGGAATTATTTTTATGATGTCCTTTCATCTTATATGGATTATGTTATTATGGCATGACTTTTAAGAATCCAATTTTTATTACATGGGTTATTCTATGATGTGTGATTTATGATCTTGTGGCACACATAACAATGGTATCATTATGATATGGGTGGGACCTATATCTGCATCCAATGCATTGGGGAAAGATTTATATCTCATGAGATAGACATGGCTGGAACGAAAAGTAAATTTGGTTCAGTAATACAGGGCTGGAACAAGGAGTGAACTCGGTTCAGTAATGGACTTTGTCCGCTAAGATAGTTTTGGCGATGAGTCTTTACTAATATGAATTGATTTTCTATGATTATTTGTGTATGACACAAAGCTTCATGTATTAAGTTATTATTACTGGGATTACATTTCACTTCGATGATTTATCCCATGTTATGATCTCTTTTTCATGATAAGATTTTAAAAATGTTATGTTCTTATGAATATGATATGATTGATATTTCATTTGTTTACCCTTACTGAGCATTTGAGATCACCCTTTTGTAGGTTTTCTTTTCCCCAGGTTAGGAAGAAGGATATTAAGTAGGATATACCAAAAAGGGACTCTAGATATGATGAAATAAATGGGAGACAACGTAGATGATTTATGAACCAGTTGTTTATATTTCCCAGTTTCTAAAGACATTATACCTATAAGGTCCTTTCATGGTTTTGTTATATGGTGTAATAAGTATTCGTAAATTTTGAAGTAATAACCATGTATTTAATTTATGGGTCGTTATAAACTGGTCCCATTCCTACCTGACAGATGGAGGGGAACTTCCGTTTCTATTTGAGAATATTGTGACATAAGCAAGCTACTAGTAAAAGAACTAATTGGAATGATTATTATGTATAAATAAGTGCTTAAGGTGAATCAATAAGTAGATAAAGAAACATGGAAGAAGTCTATAACATTCAATACTACTAACTCAAAGAGAAAAGTCAAAGAAAAATTTCAAGTTCTTGTAGATACTTCCATAGGTTAAGACTCATACTCTAACATTGATGATGAGATGGATCATCTGGAAAGATGTCTCAAATTGTTCTACGGAAAGAATAAATGATTTTGGAAGTCAAACTACAAGGGAATGTATAATATTACCAAAAAATGGAAGAAAGATGTAAAATATAATGACAACTCAAATGAAGTAATCTTCTACGAGTGAAAAAAAGAAAATGTGAAGGCTGACTACCCCAAGATAAAATTTAAGAAGAAATATAAAGATAAGCACAAGGGTTATAAAAAGAATATGAAAGATACTTGTAGTGAATTATAAGATAACTCCAGTGGTTTTGATTCTTCTGATATTGAACAGAAAAATCATGCCAACATACTATTAATGATAGAAACATCTGAGGAAACATGAAATTCTCCTATACATAATGCCTATTATTTTGGGAATCTTCCGGAATCTTCACGTGTTGAGTCTGAACCTATAAAAACCATGAGGAGTCCAGTTCACCTCTTTCTATAGGTATTACAACTCTCAATAATCATCTTTTAGATGCTATAGTAGGATATTTAAATAGAGGGACAGAAACTAGAGCATCTCTGATAAATTAGGTTAAACATCTAGCTTTACTTTCACATCTTGAACCCAAAAAAATTAATGATGCTACCAAAGATGAACTTTATGTGATGTCTTTGCCAGAATAATTAAATCAATTTGAAAGGAAAAATTCTAGTAACTTGTTGTAATACCTTAGGAAACTTTGACAATACACACTAAATGGGGGTTTTAGGAACAATGTTGATGATTAAGGAAATATTGTTATAAAAAAATCTAGGTTAGTTGCACAAGGATATTGTCAAGAGGAAGAAATAGATTACGACGAGACCTTTGCACCTATATCTAGGTTAGAGGGCATTATGTTACAACTTTTTTATGAAGCTCATCTGAATTTTAAAAATTATCAATTGGATGTTAAAAGTGATTTTCTAAATGGGTACATAGTTGTGGATGCGTTTCTTGAACAACCCACTGGTTTTACAAATCACCATTTTCCAAATAATTTTTGTAAACTTTAAAAATCATTATAAAGTTTAAAACAAGATCTAATAGCAGGGTATGACAGGCTAAACTCTTTTCTTATTTCAAAATGGGTTAATAAAGGAATAGTTGATCCTAATATCTTCATTAATATAATTTCCAAAGATGTATTGATACAATAAATTAATGTAGGTGATATAATTTTTATATCATCTAGAAATTATTTATGTACTTATTTTTCAAAAATAATTCAAACTGAATTTGAAAAGAGTTTAATGGGAGAACATAAATTTTTCCTTGGATTTCAAATTTCTCAAAATTAAGATGGTCCTGTTTTAAATAAAAGTAAATATGATAAGGATCATTTGAAATTTTTTGGTTTGGATTGTAGTAAAAGTAGTGATACACCTATGAGTACCACTTGCAAGTTGTATGCTACTGAAAATGGTGAATAAGTTGATCAAACTAATTACTGAGTAATGATTAAGAGTATTCTCAATCATACTACTAGCCGAACTAACATTATGTTTAGTGTATGCATGTTTTCTCATTTTCAATAATATCGAAACGAGTCTCATTTAAATTTTTTTAAAAGGATTTTTTAATATCTCAAGTATGCTATAATTTTAGTACTATTTAATCCATGAAAATAATTGTTTGATTTAATAAGTTATTTGAAAAATGACATTGCTGGTTGCATGTATGATAGAAAACAATCCTCTGGAACATGTCACATTTTAGTCAAGTCACTAGTATTATGGTGTAGTACGAAATAGAATATTGCTGCATTATTTACTACCGAGGAAGAATATTTTGCTGCTTGTAGTTGTTGTGATCAAATTATATGGATTAAACACACTTTCCTAGACTATGGAATAATTTCAAAATTTTATCTATAAAATGTGACAACACAAGTGCTATTAAAGTATCTAAAAATCTAGTATCTCATGCTAGGACAAAGAATATTTATGTAAAACATCACTTTTTAAGAGGTCATTATCAATGAGGTGATATCACTCTTGAATTCATTGGTACTGAACACCAATTGGCAGATATATTCAAAAATCATTTGTATTATGAGAGGTTAAATTACATCAAACATGAGTTACGTATGATAAAATGTTATAGGATAGGACCTAACTGTTAGACCTTTTGGACATGACGTCACCATTATACCTTACCTAGAAGACCTCATCATTAGACCTCACCGATAGGACCTCACTGGTAGACCTTACCAATAAGACCTCAATGTTAGACCTTACTAATAGGACCTCACTGTTAGACCTTACCAATAGGACCTCAACATTATACAATACCGATATGACCTCATTGTTAGACCTTATTTATAGAACCTCATTGTTAGACCTTACCATTACCTCTTTACTTAGAGATCACTTGTATTTGGGACTTTATGTTTTCTTGCTCCCAGACGGAATCAAAAATGTTTTTTCCATATTACTTATTCATTTTATATATTTTATTTTTCGATCCATAAATGTTAAAATTAAAACACATATCACTTCTCAACCCACATCAAACCCTCTACCGAACCATTTTCTTCCCACTCTTAGAACCTAAACATCTACTGAAACCTTGAACCTCTACAGATCGATGGAAAGAGTCAAAAGGCCATCAGCTGATGATGAAGGAGACACACCTGATCATAAGAGACCTATATCTGAGTTGAGTAGAAGAAAATAGATAGTGGTAATGGTGATGAACCCACATTTGTCCAAGAGGGGAATTGTTGTTGAGAAGTGGTTATGTTTCGAGTGGATGTTGTCGAGCTGATCGTGAGTAATTATGGAATTGGAAGCTCAGTGCTGGGTTGAATATATTCGAAAACAATAATGGACCGTATAACCTGATGTTGGTGAAAGAATTTTATGAGTACCTCAAGTTTGAGAAGTCTGAGGTTGAGCACAGAATGATTTACAGAGTCAATAGAGAAAGTGTGAGCTTCTCCAAAACATAATGGGCTGAATGCTTGAGGGTTCCACATTAAAGGATTTTTTTTATTTTTACACAAAAGTGGTGCATCCCACTAGTGTGTTATTATACTATGATGAATAATTATCTAAACTTACAGGGAATGGAATTCCTAGGAACGTCATTACTAATGAAATGGTAGAAGAAGATGAGCTGCTTTTCATGTTTATTAAACAATTTTTAAGTCCCATGAGAGGGGAAGTTGCAACTTTAAAATATTAGGATGCCTTTCTATTATATCCATTAAAGCATGAATATAAGATCAACATATATAGGATATTAATGATTCAACTAAATGATATGACCATGACTACTTCCAAATCCAATTCCCTATTCTATACTAAGCTGATATCCCTTAGGTTGAAAGTGAAAGGATTAGCTGGAGATAAGGACGAAACTTTTTTGTGAAAGATAATTGTTGCATCACCAAATTGTTCTACAACCAGATGAAGATTAACTAGAATCCATTATTTAGGAATTGGGTGAATGATGAGGCTCAGGTGTATGAAGTGTTTAATCTTGTGACTCATCCTACTAGGCCAAAGTATAAGAGAGACCTCGGTCTTAATCCTGATGATGTAGAGCCTACTTATTCAGATGAATAATGATAAGATGTTTCTGCTATGAAAGAATGAGATGATTCTCCTATAGATGATATGACTGAACCTAACCATCCCACCAATCGTTGTGTGAATACTGTATTTTTTGGTGAGCCTTTCTGTCCAAGTGATTTTCTATAAGGGAGGCTATCCTAAGGGACAGTGATAATGAAATATGTGATGAAGAAGGGGCAGAAATTGTCTTCTGAGAGGTTAGAAGTACCTCAGATGAAGATAAGGACTATGAATTAAGTCATTCTGAGTTAAAGACAGCTTCATCGGAAAATGAAGAGGAATATATAAGTTTTAGTCCTTTAATAGGACATATAGAAAGGAAAAAAATGTAGATATTAAGACGTTTCTTATTCATATGAAGATGGAATTGTTCTGGAAGTTGTTGAAAATTCTGTAAAGGATGTGTCAGCGAACCATCCTATTGACGAACTTGATCAAGGAGGTCAGATAGAGATAGATGTGGTTGTTTAGGAGAATGCTCCAATTGAGGGGGATGAACTTGTTTCTACAGGATCAGTTTCTATTGCTCATGAGATAGAGGACTAGACATAATCTCCTGACTTTGATGTTTTAGGCCTACTGTATGGAGACTATGAAGATGACAAGCCTATCATAATCCCTCAAATTCCAATTGTCTTAGAAACTATCATTGTGCAGCCCGTGGTATTGTTACCTCGAGACTATGTAAAGAAGGAAGAATTTGATTCTTTGAATTCAGAATGTAAGAGGTATATTGATGAAAAAAACACTAAGATAGAGAGAACAATATCTCACAATCAAGAACTCATGACATCTGTAGTGTAAAGGAAAGTCTCTACCTCTCACTCAACTATGTGACATGAGGTCAAGGAATGTTAGAATCAGGTAATAGATTTTGTAGCATCTGTGGAATCAATTAAACATTCTATTTACATCATAGATGCATATATGGATTCAAGAGCTCAGGTGGACAAAGACCACAGATATATTAAAAGTGTGGTTCAACAAATGGTCACAATGTTTGAGGATTTTTTAGAAGTCTATGGAAACATATGTGAAAGGCCAAGATGATGATGTAAAAAGGCTGACCAGTGGGCTGACCATATCATTTATGGAGACTACGACTTTCTCTATGGCACCTCTATGTGTATCTTCATCCTCTTCAGCCTCTCCTCTGGTTGACATTGAAGATTTCAGCATTGTTGTTAGAGAATAAGTGGAAGAGTACTCTAGTTCTAATACCACAGACTCTCCGGTCATTTCCATCACCACAGAAATTTATAACCTTGTTGGAAATTTTTTAAGGTAATCTGCTCAAGATCATAAGGCCATCAAGGATCAAGTTGACTTCTTTTAAAAATGGGTTTACACTAAGCATCAGATGGATGTCCACTTCAAGTTGTTATTGGAGAACATGAGGATTCCACCTGTCACTTATGATTTTAAAGATCAAGTGAGAAAGCTTCGGTAGCTGACTCCTATATTGTAAAATTTCAGGGTGAATAAGGATTATGTTATTTCTGATATTGTAAGAGGGGGACACATTATTAAGGAATTCAAGAAAGTTCTCCTACCTTCCCTCTATGGGGACTGCACTCCCATCATTGTTCCTCCTGTGTTTCCTACATCTTCAGCTTCCTCAGGTTCCATCAGTACTACTCCATTGATGACTCATGCTCAGGCCATCAAACGTTTGACCCCAATGATTCCTCACATTTCTACTCACTATAGGTCAACTGATGCCTTAGTGGCTGCTCCTCTTTTACTACATACTGCCATCACTCGGCCAATCCATCGCCCTTCTGAACATGCCTCCTATACTTCCAAGACCAAAGCTCCAATGAACATCTCTAATGTGGATTTAGTGTGGACTATCATACCTGATAGGGATTGGTGTATATCTTTTTGTATATTGTACTCATATTTTATTAATAAAGTCCCACTCTTTTCACTATTTTTTTTCTTCACTCTTTTGGTTAATAACAAAGGCAGAAAAGATATTCAAGGGGGAGACAATATTCAAAACATGAATTATCTTAGGGAAATAGGTTTTCATATGTGTGTTTGTATATGTTATGACCTAAATGTAGTGTTCTTTATAATATTTGTGTATGATCACAACACCGATGACATTAGCAGATGTTTTTATCCTTGATTAAAAACTGTTAAATCTAAATATTCAATGTCATAAATTGTGATTATAAAAAAGAGGGGGTTTATTGGAATCACCTGTTTTGATAATCCCAAATAATGTTTTGATAATCCAAATTTTTTTTCATTTATGTGAGAACCATTTTTTCATTCTTTTCTCATTATGTTTCATTAATGATTTTTGTTTCTATAGATTAATATTCATATACTCTCAATCTCTCTTCTTCAATTTTTATGATTACAGTCTAGAATTAATCTTAGTACAGGGTCCCTGATTCAATGGTCACCGGTACAAAGGTCACCGATAGAAGGTAACAGATACAATGGTCATTGATAAAAGTTCACCGATACAAAGGTCACCGACACAAGGTTTCTGATACATGGTCACTGTTACAAGGTTACCAATGCAATCTTGCTGTTTATGGTCACTACTGAAGGTGACTAATGGAAGGTTACACTTGTATGTTGTTGATGTGCACCTGACATTAATGCCTACCATTGCGATGGCTACCGTTACTTGTCTACTGATACCCTTACTTTGTCAAATTACTGATATTTTTATAAGGGTCATATTTAATAACTTTATTGCTTCTGAAATTATTAATATTTGTTGTAGAAATATCTGGAGACCATATCATGATAGTACGAGGTACGAGAAATATTTCATGTGATGTATGTACTCCTATTATAGGTCATCAAATACGAAAGAAAAATAATGATGAAAATAATGATATATATAGAGGTAGAGAGAAAAGAAAAATAAGTGAATTTCACAAGTTGAATGGATAAGGAAGATACTATTGAAGAACAAAGAAGAACCTTTTTCGAGCACCATCACTGCAAAACCCTTGAACTACAAGAAGATCATTTTAGGAAAATCAATATGAGGATGCCTTATGTGTTTTATAAACATTAAATCAACTCAAGAAGTAGAACACTCAATTTCTGAAAGCTAGTACCTGGAGTTTTGACACTCTGTTTTGAAGGAAACTTCCAGAGATAAACTCATGCTGCAAATTCATCAAGGAGTCAAGAGCTAAACTGCAATCACATAGAGACTTCTAAAATCAATCACATAATAATTCCTCTATTGTGTTTCATTCTTTATTTTACATTTCTAATATGTGTGTCTGCATGCTTCACATATTTTCTCCTATGGTCAAATGGGAGGATATTGAATATCCTTACATCAAACCTCACTTACATTTTGTTCCCACGTAAAATTTTGGAAGATACAGTGTGGTCTGCGTTGTTTTCATTCCCCACAAAGAATATTGGTAGAGTGTGTGATCCCTGGATAGTTTGTGAAAACTGTTTAAAGCCTGATACAAGTTTTGTATCAAGTTTATTGATAATATAAACTACTTAGTGGTTGGTGATCACCACGTGGAGAAGAATACTTCTCTGCATGATAATGAACATATTGTTTATATTATTGTGTTAATCCTCATATACTCTATTTTTTATCTACTGCTTAATTTTTCAGAGAGAGAAAAATGTTTTTACATTCACTTAGATATTTAGTTTTGGTTATTGTGTATATATGCTTAATTCAGTAAACTCATTTCAAAAGTTGAATTATTGTTTTCATTGAATCAAATGAGGACTAATTAACCTTATATAAACTTGTTGACCAATTAAACATTTAAATCCCTACTGTATTCATTGTCTGGGTTTTTTTAAATTTTGGATTTTAATAACCATGAATTTTTAACAAATATTCTAATTGGAATTCATATCACCCCTCTTGATTATCCACTCTGACCAACAAAAACAAATTTTCCTTGAATATGTGCTTTAAAAATATATTTAATTTTTTGAAAACATCTCAAAAAACATGGTTTTTGAGTATAATAGATTTCTGAATGGGGAGGGAGACAATCCACATTTACATAGAAAAATTATCTTAAGTGCCAACGCATAGTAAGATGGTAATAATACATGGAAATATCATGTATAATTTGGTAATAATGAAACTCATTAGTTTTCTTAAGAGATGGATCATAATATTCCATCAATGGTATAATAAACATAAACAATCTCAAAAAGTGATGAGATTGTATCTATAAAATATTATAACTTAGAAACATTAGATTATAATCTCAATGTAAGATAAAGAAAATTAATGAAATATTGAACATCATGTAAGGAAAAAAATTCATGATATGATATGTAAAATAGAAATATATATATCATTAATAATAATATAGGAGTATAACAAAACCCATGTCTCAAAGAAAGGAAATTGAGAGAAAACAATTTTATTGATTTTGAAAATTTTGAAACATGAACCCCATGATATAAATATCATAATCTGGATATGTGAATAACCATAAATTTAGTTATACGATACATAAAACTTAATATTGGTTTGTATATACACCACACAAAAGGATAGAGTGGTGAAAATGTCATGTCTTCACTAAAATAAAATGTAAGATGAAATCCTCTTACCTAATGTCTTATCTCTTGTCATACTCTATCAAAACACCTATATAATAAATATAAATTTATTATATATATTTTAAATAGTTATATTGTTATACTAAATACAATACATTATTTTATGATGGATTTATATTACCCATTTTCCAGCCATCCCAAGATAATGTTTAACTTCAGATAATATTCACATTGTTCTTAACATTTTCCCTTAAATATTTTATCCTTTGTCCTTATATGTATATCAAAATTTGAGAATGTAATACATGAAATTAATTTAATTTATATTCATCATATATATATTTTAATAATTAATTGAATATATTTGTATAAGGTGGATCATACTGTTTATGGAGACGGTAAGCTGTTTGCATGCATGAACACTGTTTATATTTTTATTTTGAAAACAAATGAATGATTGAAAATAGAATATATGTATATATGTATATAATGTAATTATATTAGAATCATAATGATAAAAATATCATTAATGTACACTAAACTCATCGTTAATTCATTCCATGTACTGTGCGAATGAATCACATCTCTTTAAGGGGCGGTAGTCCATACTTCCTCAAACGAAATTATAGTATTTACAAGAATAAGGAAATTAGGTAGATTTGAGTTATAAAATGAATAAATAATACTATATTATTAATAAATACAATATATAACATATATAAATATACTTTCCATAATAATTTCAACCATGAGAGGGGGTAAATGAAAAATGAATAATTATCATTTAGTTAGGTGGTAATTCACCGTAAACGTCAACATTATGTTCGTTATCCCTAAGATGAAGGTGTGTGTAAGTTTTTGATTAACCCATAGTAGAAAAAAATACATTTATGTTCAGGATAATGGTTTTTATATAGGCATGAAATAAATATAGTGGAGTTGCTGGATAAGGGAAATAAAATAAAGGATCTTGAGAAAAGGTGTTACCTCATAATTTGGTATGTCCTTTTGGATAGTTCCAAATGGACTCCATGTAATAAATTCTAAAAAAATAATGTAATAAATTAGTATAAGGGAGATTTTTTGGAAGTGTATAGAGAATATATTTTCCAAACCAATGTGGTTTTTTGAGGAGTGAATAAGAGCGGGAGGTGTTTGCGTTTTATAGGGAAGGGAAAGGACACAGTCGTTAATTTTGAAAACAAGTTAGTTATACCACCATTTTAAAAAAAGAAATATAAAACAAAAAAACATTAATATAATATGAATGTATGAATCTGTGATAAATAATGGGTTTTGGACAAGTTTTTTGGTTGTTTTTTTCTTAAATTTAGGTTAATGATATGTATTAACTTTATTTTTCTCATAACCATTATAATTTATTATAACCACATTAACTAATTTGTTTTATAAAAAACAAAGGTTCCCATATTAGCTATTGTAAATTACGCTGATTAAAAATATTGAGACCATTTTTCCAAATTCCATCCACATAAGTGGTTGAAATTAATTTATATTTATTCTCACTGACCCGACGACATATATGCTTTTTAAAGTAAAAATATCAAACGTTATGCTTTGTTTTTATAGCCAATTAAAATGTGAAATTTATAGTAACTACCAGTATTAAATTATTTTTTAAAAAATATTATCAAAATATACATTTAAATTAATTTAAAATTTCATCCATCCATTTAAATAAATTATAAAACAAAGCAGTTTTGAATTACGATATTTTAGATTTTACTATTCATCCAAAAATTACATTCTCAATAAAATCCAAAAATTTATCCCTCAACTAATTAAAAAAAATTATATAATAAATCGTATATTAAAAATTAAAAATTTAAAATTTTGCTAAAATTAATTTTATAATTTTTCGACAAAGGCCTTCAAAAGCATTTTATTTGAGAAAATATTTTTTTAAAACATATAAGGACTTTTCCAATAATTATATCTTTCATCATAAATATGATTTATTTTATAAAAAAGGCTTTAAGACAATTTAAAAATAATCATATTACTTTTTTAATTGTGCGATTATATTTATATTATTGAAATAATTTTAGAAATAAAATGTGTTTCTTAGAAACTGAGTTTAGTGTTTAACGTACACCAAGTTAGGGTTGTGTGTTGTGTATGCCATGTCGTTATTGCATGTAATGTATTCCATGTTTTCAGATAACCCAGGTGATCTATGTAGTAAATATAATATACATTTTTTGTGAAGTGGATGATCAACTCAGTGTTGTGTATAAAATAATCCAAATATAGTACATATATATAAAATAAAATACATTTACTGTTATGTGAAATAAAAAATATTGAAACATTAAATTTATTCAAAAAATAATAATTCAATACATCTCACAGTGTTACATGAACACATATACTCCGAGCCTTCCATGATTTTCTCCTAGGCCATACAACCATCTCCTTTCTTAACAATTACAAATATGAATTAATGTTTGGTATTTGTGAGGTAATATTGTATTTATATGAATTTATAGATGAATAATTATATATTATTGTTGGATAAATAATGGAATTAACAAAATAGTATAGGTCTCATACCAGTTTACATCATCCATCGGATTTTGTATGTATCAATTTCCATGAAGGTGGTTTGGTTGCCTATGAGACTTCATCTCAGCATACTAGACTGACAAGTTATTTTCATATTTGCATTGTAGACTTTAGATTTTGACTTACGTATTATTGATCTTTTAATATTATGATTCCATATATATTTTTGAGCATTGAAAATGTAGTGAAATAAGAAAATGTGACATTATGGGAGTCGTTATGTCTCATAAGAGGGAAGTTTCTATGCGAAGGATTTTTCGACAATTTGTGTGTTGTTCTCCCTTTTTTTTGATATATCATTTTGATGTGTATTAATGCTTCATAAAACTTATTTTTGTACCTATATTAAATCTCAAGGATGTGTTGATGTGTATTATATGTCCTCCAAGAATTCTCATGGATTAGAGAGGTGGCATGACAACCCTTGAGTATTTAGTTGTTTTTAAAAATTTTAATCCGATTAATATTAAATGAAATAAATTCATAGATTGAAAAAAAATTAATCCAAAAAAATGTATTTAAGGTTTTCAAATAATATATATGAGATATTATTTTTAGGTATTCATCTTATTAGGTCTAGATGTATATTATCCACAACTACTTTTCTCTATTTACCATATATATATATGAAAAAACTCTTTCTTTATTTAAATGTTTTATCAATTCATTTCTACATAATCTAGTGGATTAAATGAGTGTTTATTGAATTTTTTTATCATATTTGGGTTTTTTATTAATCCATAATTACAAATATTATATTTCCATTTTTTAGGATATTTATGATAGACATAATGTGGGTCAAACAATAATTATTATATAATTTTGTTTCTTGAAACTCAACCCTTGTCCCTTTGATAGACAATTGTCATTCTCATCATTTTCATCTCATGAATAATTATTTCATTATTTTAGTTGAGACTCATGCCCCATATAATTTTTGTTGATTTTAATACTATGTGAAGTCTTCATCCATTGTATGACTACTTCTTAAAGTATTTCATGAAACACATGTTCCTGTCAGTAAGAGGTGGCTGATTTGTGCCCTAAAAAAATAAATTGACAAAGGTTCAATAGATATGTTGATGAGAAATATATTTTTCTATAACTTTAACCTTTGAAGGAATTAAAAGGATAACAACTACCATAGTGGAGCAATTATTTTAATAATTTAAATTACCCTTTATCTTGAAATCACACTGATGTTCATTGTAATAATCAAATTTTGGGTTTCTCTTATTGGGATTTTTATAACCTTCTCCTTTGAAAATGAATATTTTAATTGATTTTTTTAAATATTATAAAAAATTAATATTTTATGAATCCAATAGTATGTATATGAATACAAAATGGATGTATAGTAATCTTTTTACAAAATAGTATTAATATGGTGTTAGAGAGTTCAGCATGTCTGAAAAAGAGCACACATACGACCCTTATCAAATCCCTTTTCCATTTTTACGTTGTTATTATTCCATACAAATTAGTCTAAGAGAGTTTGAAGAATATTTTATTTTTGAAAAAATATATCATACAATTAATTTTTCACTAAACGTGCGGAAAAAATGAATGTGCACACCAATTTGGATGATAATGTGGTTTATGAATCATTTAATATTAAAACTAATATAAATGATAATGTTGATCACATGGAAGAATTGAAAATGGAAATTAAAGAGGAAATTCTTGAATGTAAAATGCTATTTTAGAAGATACATAGATGTGCCAAGAGACACTTGTATACCAATTTTACTGAATACCCAATATTGTTAGTAGTACTGAAGTGGTATAATTTGAATGGTGAAAGTGGATGGAGTGAAACTAGCATTACAGAACTACTTGGTATCCTGAATGATAAGCTATAAGAAGAAAATGAATTACCATGTCAAAAAATGAAACTAACTGAATGCTATGTTCAATGGGAATGATCTCTAAAAGAATACGTTCTTGAAAAAATTATTTCATATTATTTTCAAGGACTATGAATAACTAATAAAAGGATCAATGTGCGGCATATATCAGTAATTGAAAAATGAATGAAGTCCTATGAAATCTATATGGTACATTCCTAATATTACACAGTTTATCAAACTATATGGATTTTTGGAAACAACGAGACAATTTACACAGCTTGAAGACACATGAATTAAATTTTGGGATCTTACATCATCCATATGATTCTCTTTAGTGGAATAATATTGATTACATTTATCATTCATTTTGAAATAATATTAGAATCATTCATCATTCATTATATATAAATGAATTAAATTATTTTGGTGTATATAATAGTACACATAGTACATTGGTCATCATGTTAGAAAATTATTACATTCCACCTTGGTTATGAATCAATAAAAAATAAATACTATTTTTAAACTTTTATCTAGATCAAAACAACCCAGTAATGATATTGAAGTATATTTGGGTCCATTGATTAATGAATAGAAATTGATGTGGGATACAATTGTTACAATGTATGATTCTTGTATAAGTGACCAAATTACATTGAAGGAGATGTTTTATAGATGATAAATAACATCCCCGTATATCGAAATTAATAGTATATTTCATTATAGAAATGTTATGGCAACCCATTTGTGAAAATTGACATACTAAGTTTAGTTGAAATATTCATCAATGATATTATTTTTATGAAATCGTAAATTTTTACATTGATGACATAAATACTAATCCAAGATGAGAAAACTCGATTGGAAAATTGAACAAGATAAAAATCTTCTATAATAAGACATGATTAACTAGTAATCAATGAAAAATATGTTGAAACATTATTTAGTAAATAATTTTAACAAAACCTTACTAAATTATATTGGATAAAGAGATAAAATTTGGTAGAATATCTATATGGGAATTGATTATATGTCAGAAACATTCTTGATTTCATGCATGTATAAAAAATTGTATTGGATACGGTTATAGGAATGTTACTAAAAGATCCTGAAAAAAAAAACTCAATATCGTTTCATGTCTAAGTTGAACTTGATTGAAATGGGGGAAAATGAAGATTTGGCACTGGTGATGTCACACCCCGACCGCGGATGTCCATATTTGTTCTCTTTTCTTGGTCCCGATTTAAATTTTTCGGAGTTTAATTTCGATTGGTGGTTTCGCGCCGGTGCGCGGTCATCGCATCACTAGCGGTGATCGTGCGTTCGGCCCGGGTGACGATGTGTCCACCCGGCATTTTAAATATTAAAGTTTTTACGTTGACTTTTTGTTATTATTACTATTTAAGTTGTGTTATTAATATGATAGTTAATTTTATTCTATATATGTTTATGTATGTTATATATATATATATATATATATATATATATATGTGTAATAATGTATACATATATGTATTATGTTTAGATTATTTTATTATTTGATCAAAATGATTATTATTAGAATTAACTTACAATTATTATTATATATTCTATTATTATTATAAGTTTTAATCATTATTTTCATTAATGTTATAAAGTTTAATTATTTTTATTATAAGGGTTTTATATCATTATTATTATGATGTTTTAGTATTATTATTATTTCCCATTTCATTATTTATATATTATTATTAATATTATATATATATATATATATATTTAGAACCCCTAACCCTAACCTATTCCTCCCCGTAGCCGCCACCCAGTTCCCCTTTTCTCCTCTTCTCTCTCCCACGTTTTCTTTTCTCCTTCTTCCCCGTGCAACCCCCGGCCTTCGGTTCCTTCCCGCACCGAGCCGCAGCCGGCCTCCTCTTTCCCCCGGCGGTGACACCACCCTGACCCCGCCTCCATCTCCGGCGCATCCCACCTCGTCCCGGCCATCACCGCCGTCTGGCCTCCAGCCGCCGTCCCGGCCTCCGCCTGCGCGCCTCCAGCGCGACCCGCACCACACCCCCCTCCGGCGGTGTCCCGCCTCCCTGCTCCCGCACCGGTGCGACCAACCCCCGGCCTCGCCTCCCGCTCATCTTCCGCCGTCGCACCACCAGCCGTCCCGGCCCTGCTCCCACCGCGCCAAGCCGCCGCGCCCGGCTGCTCCGCCCCTGCACCCTCCTCCCGGCGTTCCGCCCGGCCTCCGGCCCTTCCCCTCTTGCCTCCTCCTTGCGCCACCGTACGACCCCCCCGTTGCCCGGCTTTTCCTCCGCCGCACCTCTAAACCCAGCCGCCGCCGTTCTCTGCTCCCGCATCCCCTGCACCTCCCCGTCCCGAGGCCGCCTGCTCCCGTCACCGCGCCCTGCCGGCCTTTCCTCACCCCGATGCCCCGCCTGCCCTGGCCTCCCTCCTTCAGCCCTCGCGCCGACCGCCGCGCCGCGTGACCTCCGGTGGCAACCCCCCTGTCCGCCCTCCTGCTCTCCCCTGCTCGCCGACCCGTTCTCCCCCCCTGCGTGAGTTCTCTTTTTTTTATTTGTTATTTTTGTTTGTTTTGATTTATTATAATTATTATTATTATATTACAATTAATATTATTGTTATTAGTATGTTAATATTATTATTAATATTATTACATCGTTATTAAAATTATTATTATGTTATTGTTATTAATTCTATATTATTATTATTATTATTATTATTATTATTATTATTATTATTACTATCATATTATTATTATCATTATATTATTATTATTGTGATTATATTATTATTATCATTATATTAATATTATTGTGATTATATTATTATTATATTATTATTATGTTGATATTATTCTATTCTTATTATTTTTATTATATCATTATTTTTATTATTGTTATATTATTAATATACTTATTAAATTATTATTTTTATATCATTCTTGTTATTAAAGTATGTTATTATTATTATTATATTATTATTAATATTAATATTTTATTAAGATTAAGATTATTATTAGTATTATTATTTTCAAGTTAATATTATTAAGTTATTATTTTGTTATGTTATTGTTATTATTATGGTTATGCTCTTATTATCATTATAATAATAATAATATTATTATTATTTTCTTATTATTATTACTCTGGCATTTACTTGAGCTTTGTTAGGGGTTTTCTTCATCAATTTATACTTGTTTTTGGTAGGTTTAAGACTTTAGGACCCGCGCAGGGCGTTTCCGAGAAAGCGCAATCGCCGCGCCTTGTTTCCGAGGTTCTGCCGTCTCCGTGCCTCAGTTTTGAGAGTGTTGGACTTTATCACGTGGCTTCGGACACACGTCATGTCATCGCACTTGGATCTTGAGGTAGGTCCCCCTATGCACTTGCCTCTAAATTAAGAATTTATTTATTCCTTGTCCTTTTATTAAATTTCAGTAAATTTAAGAAAATAATATTAAGTAGTTTTTATAGTATGGTGATTTGCTGATAGTGCAAACTGTTTAATTCCAGCATTTCATTAAAAGTGTTTTCTTGGTTTCAATTGTGGGATTTCATAGTAATGTCGCTAAATGGTTTTTCCTGAGTAACGAAAGACATGTTGAATTGGGTTTTGAAATGTTTTTGGCGTGTGTAAATTAGTAAATGTACTGTTTATGGAAAATGGTGTTTTTTTGTAACCTTGGTTAGTGAAAACGTCGTGTGACCCTTTGAAATTGTTTTGGAAACCTTACGTGTGGTTCTTGGTTGACAAAAGATGTTTTCCCTTGTTGTGTTATTAAAAATGTTGTTTTCTAGGTTGTGAAAGTTGGTTATGTTTTTGTTTGAATGTTTTCCAAAAAGGGGTTTTTGCGAAAAGATTACGTAATGACATTTATATTTTCAGAAAGGTATTTTTGACGGGCGTGAGTTTTGAAATATTGTTTGGATGTGGAAATGGTGACTTTTGTGTGCGATATCTGGTTTGGCCTACGATATGAGGAAGTAATATATTATGTGAATGTGAAGCTTGTTTGAGCACACGGGAAACCCTGGGTATCTAGATGGGCAGACTAGAACTAGTGTGCTAGTGAGCCGGATGGGTGTCGTCCCTGTTTCACTTAGCTGGATTGACGATTGCAACACTAACTAAACATATGATATCTGAGGGTCGTGGCCTTCTAAGCCACGTGTTCTGAGGGTCGTGGCCTTCTAAGCCACGTTTTCTGAGGGTCGTGGCCTTCTAAGCCACGTTTCACCGAGACACGAGGTTCTAGGGTCCCACGCGAGCTAGATGAACCTTAGGGGTTTTACCCATGGTGCTCTACCATCTCTGGCGTGGTGCCTTCCGTCGGCATACGGGGGACCACTTGGGTGTGAGTGTGTGCGTGTGTGAGTATGTGTGTTTTTGTGTGAGTGTGTGAGTGCGTGCGTGTGTGCCCATGGTTATTGCTGATAACTTCTGGTTTATTCTTACTTGCACTTGGTTTTTCCTTGCCTGTTAACTTCTACTTGCACTTGCTTTCTTTCCTGCTTGATTACTTTCAGTTCTTCTTTACCGCTTGTACTGGTTGCTTTGCGAAAATGGTTTTCAAATAAAAATGCGTTTTTCTCTTGTATAGTAAAACTGAAAGTGTAACACTTTTTTATCGTTCAGAACTAATTTAGAATCAATGAATAGAAATTCAACTTTTAAAAAGGAATAAGGGTGATGTCTTGTGTTTAGTTTTTCAAGTGAAACATTGTAAAAGCATACTTTTATACATTGTAGTTCAAACCTGGAATAGGTAGATTCTTTATTTACTGGCAGTGCATTGGGATTTGTTGTGGGGCTCACCTACTGAGTACTTTTGTGCTCACGCCTATCTTTTACCATTTCAGTCGCAGGTCTTCTGTTTTGAGTCGCACAGTGTTGGAGCGAGGTTGCTCTCTAGTTGGGTGGTGACCAGAGAGGTCACATGGAGGTACGTGGTCGTGTGGCTTTTATTTCTTTTCTGTTGTTAGTGCTTATTTGTTCAGTTCTATTTACTTTTGTTTGGGCTCAAATCGTTCCCATCTGCTTAATTTTGATGCCCGGCACTTGTTGCCATCCCGGGGGGATCGGGAACGCCCCTCGGGACTTGCCGCGGACCGGCTCGGGTGACCGGTTCAGGGTCGACCCGGGCTGGTTCGTGACAAAATGGTATCAGAGGTGGTTCTTGTTATTTGGGTTGTCCGGTAGAAGGAGATTAGGACTGTCGGAACTCGAAGGGTAGGTGCGAGAAGAGCGTCGCGAACTCTTGCTCGCACTGATCTTCGAGTTACCAGGGGTAGTTCGGGAATTGTATCCTTTTATTTTCTGGTTTGTCTCGGATTGAGAGATGACAATGGAGGCAAGCCGACGTTACATCGTAATTTCACATGGAGTAGTGACCCATGTGAAGTCCGAGTACGTGGTTTGAATTCCTCCTAGTGGTCGACGCTGACTTGGGACATGGCCCACTACCATGTCGCCAGGTTGAGTGTGACTACTAGTCCCTCATTTCAGTGATTGGTGCAAATTTGGATGTTGTTTCCGTTTTGGTCTGTGTGAGTGCGTAGTTGGAAATGAAAAAGGGTTTTTGAAAATTTGACTGGTTTCTTTTAAAGGACATTAAATATATGAAATGGGTTTTGAAACTGAAATCTCTTGATTTGGAAATCTGTTGTTTGCTTGAAATTGGTTAAGGATAGTTCAGGATGAAAACCCAGGTCCTCTTAATGAACGTTTGCACATGTGTGAGAATGCATGGAAAGTGTGTGTTGATGCACGTATGAATGGAATGTGGATAAGGACATGTGCAACGGTTCATGAGATTACCTGGGTGTGTATTTGAAATTAAGGGCTTGATCTTGTTTTCTAAATTGGTTTTAAATGGGAAACGGTTTTGGAAGGTTTTGGTTTGAAAGTGGATTGGTTTTTGGAAAGTGATCTTGAAAAAGGGTGGTTTTGAAATCAAAAATGAAAAGGGAATTTTAAAGAGGAGATTTTGTTTTGGGATGTGTTGTATCTGTTTGGTCCTTGTGCTGACTGTTTTTGATGAAGACGGTTTTATTGATGTTGCTTCGATTTGATGTTGGTTTTGGCTTTGAGTTTTATATATCGCTCAGGAAATGCCGCCCAGAAAGGACTTTAAGGATTCGAATATGTCATGCCCAGTTTTTGGTCCTCCTCAGACTTTGCCTATTCTCCATGGTAATCAGGGTCTGTTAGAAGCAGTGAAATGGCTCGAGGAAGTGGAACGTGTCTTTAGAATATTGGGAACTCCCGATAGTGTTAAGGTCCGTGCAATTATGGAGTTGTTTGAGGGTTCAGCTTTGGACCAATGGAAGAGGTTTACCCCATCATCAATGTAAGGTGAAATGACATGGGATGTCTTTAAAACGGTTTTCATCCAATGGTTTGTACCTGAGGAAGTGAAGCTGGAGAAAAGAGGGAGCTTGTGCATATTCAACAAGGTCGACGGACGGTGAGGGAATATGTTGACCATTTCAATGAACTGATTCCCTTTTCCTCAAAGGTAGCGTCGCATGAACTCATGAAGGTCTCTCTTTTCACTGGGGGTCTTCGTCCAGAGATCAAGGAGCGAGTCCTCCCTTATAAAGACTTTTGTTTCGAGAAGCTGGTGGAGGAAGCTTTCTTGGCTGAGTTAGTTTCTGGTGTGCGGGTGGTAAATACTTCAGTGTCCCCTATTGTTGTTCGTAAGAGTTCCCCCTCTGGTAAGGAAAAGGCGCCAGAGATACCTGTTCCTAAGGAGTTATCCCCTTTGGTCTCAGCCTCCAGTTCATCAGATCGTTCGATGACGTGCTATCAGTGTGGTCGTTTCGGGCATTTAAAGTCGTCTTGTCGCAACCCTCTGAAGACGTGTCATCGCTGTGGTTGTCTGGGTCATCTGGAGAAGTTTTGCAAGAAGCGTCGCTTGAAGAGGAAGCTGTGATGGGAGAATGTCAGTACCTGACTGTGGGGCAGAAGATGCTTCAGCCATCAGAGCCCCAGCCACAAGTCTCGGGGTGAAGCTCGCGCACAGTCAGGAGTTTCCCAGGGTTGTGAAGCCTTGGTCCAAGCTCTGTATTCCGTGTGGACGGTGGAGCAATTAAAAACCTTTTCATGTTTGTTTCCCTGCTATTGAGGTCCCAACAACGTTGTAAATGCGTAGTTTTTCTATAAAGTGATGATGGACTGGTTCTATGATAATCTAAGCAGACTTGTCGTGTGGAGGTGATATTCTAAATCGTGTGTCCTTCTTAAAAGTGTGTTTGACTCTGCTGTGGGTTGACCTCGTTTTAGTTATGTTGTCGGATGTGGTTATGTTCGTGGACTTCGGTGGATTGTGTCTCCAGTTTGATGTGGTTAAATGTTTTCCATGGGTTTCCCCCCTGGTGTTGAAGGTTGTTGACTCTAGTCGTGGGTTCAAGGATCCGACGAAGGTGTAAATCTTAGCATGCTATAAGAGTTGGTTTAAACCGGTTAGGAGTTCCCGCGTTGACCCCCCCCCCCCCTTTTTCTAGGGTTGTCTATTTAAATGGTCTGCTTTTCTGCACTAGTTAAGTTCTTGTGGTGGGGAGAACCCCTTCGTGTTCTCCCCTCAATCTCAGACCTTAGTTTCCTCTTCGATCGGTCAGGTGTGACCTGTGTAGAATAAGGTCATCCCCGAGATTCTCAGTTTTCATCAGCTCCTTTAGTTCTGTTTGGGCATAGACTTGGTTTTTGTCTGACTAGTGGCCTGGTGACTTTCTGGGGGCAGAAAGTGTCTGTGGTGGGGAGAATTGTCACACCCCGACCGCGGATGTCCATATTTGTTCTCCTTTCTTGGTCCCGATTTAAATTTTTCGGAGTTTAATTTCGATTGGTGGTTTCGGGCCGGTGCGCGGTCATCGCATCGCTAGCGGTGATCGTGCGTTCGGCCCGGGTGACGATGTGTCCACCCAGCGTTTTAAATATTAAAGTTTTTACGTTGACTTTTTGTTATTATTACTATTTTAGTTGTGTTATTAATATGATAGTTAATTTTATTCTATATATGTTTATGTATGTTTTATATATATATATATATATATATATGTAATAATGTATACATATATGTATTATGTTTAGATTATTTTATTATTTGATCAAAATGATTATTATTAGAATTAACTTACAATTATTATTATAAATTCTATTATTATTATAAGTTTTAATCATTATTTTCATTAATGTTATAAAGTTTAATTATTTTTATTATAAGGGTTTTATATCATTATTATTATGATGTTTTAGTATTATTATTATTTCCCTTTTCATTATTTATATATTATTATTAATATTATATATATATATATATATATATATTTAGAACCCCTAACCCTAACCTATTCCTCCCCGTAGCCGCCACCCAGTTCCCCTTTTCTCCTCTTCTCTCTCCCCCGTTTTCTTTTCTCCTTCTTCCCCGTGCAACCCCCGTCCTTCTGTTCCTTCCCGCACCGAGCCGCAGCCGGCCTCCTCTTTCCCCCGGCGGTGACACCACCCTGACCCCGCCTCCATCTCCGGCACATCCCGCCTCGTCCCGGCCATCACCGCCGTCTGGCCTCCAGCCGCCGTCCCGGCCTCCACCTGCGCGCCTCCAGCGCGACCCGCACCACACCCCCCTCCGGCGGTGTCCCGCCTCCCTGCTCCCGCACCGGTGCGACCAACCCCCGGCCTCGCCTCCCGCTCATCTTCCGCCGTCGCACCGCCAGCCGTCCCGGCCCTGCTCCCACCGCGCCAAGCCGCCGCGCCCGGCTGCTCCGCCCCTGCACCCTCCTCCCGGCGTTCCGCCCGGCCTCCGGCCCTTCCCCTCTTGCCTCCTCCTTGCGCCGTCGTCCGACCCCCCCCCCCCCGTTGCCCGGCTTTTCCTCCGCCGCACCTCTAAACCCAGCCGCCGCCGTTCTCTGCTCCCGCATCCCCTGCACCTCCCCGTCCCGAGGCCGCCTGCTCCCGTCGCCGCGCCCTGCCGGCCTTTCCTCACCCTGATGCCCCGCCTGCCCTGGCCTCCCTCCTTCAGCCCTCGCGCCGACCGCCGCGCCGCGTGACCTCCGGTGGCAACCCCCCCTGTCTGCCCTCCTGCTCTCCCCTACTCGCCGACCCGTTCTCCCCCCCTGCGTGAGTTCTCTTTTTTTTTATTTGTTATTTTTGTTTGTTTTGGTTTATTATAATTATTATTATTATATTACAATTAATATTATTATACTATCAATATTATTGTTATTAGTATGTTAATATTATTATTAATATTATTACATCGTTATTAAAATTATTATTATGTTATTGTTATTAATTCTATATTATTATTATTATTATTATTATTATTATTATTATTACTATCATATTATTATTATCATTATATTATTATTATTGTGATTATATTATTATTATCATTATATTATTATTATTGTGATTATATTATTATTATATTATTATTATGTTGATATTATTCTATTCTTATTATTTTTATTATATCATTATTGTTATTATTGTTATATTATTAATATACTTATTAAATTATTATTTTTATATCATTCTTGTTATTAAAGTATGTTATTATTATTATTATATTATTATTAATATTAATATTTTATTAAGATTAAGATTATTATTAGTATTATTATTTTCATGATAATATTATTAAGTTATTATTTTGTTATGTTATTGTTATTATTATGGTTATGCTATTATTATCATTATAATATTATTATTATTATTATTATTTTCTTATTATTATTACTCTGGCATTTACTTGTGCTTTGTTAGGGGTTTTCTTCATCAATTTATACTTGTTTTTGGTAGGTTTAAGACTTTAGGACCCGCGCAGGGCGTTTCCGAGAAAGCGCCATCGCCGCGCCTTGTTTCCGAGGTTCTGCCGTCTCCGTGCCTCAGTTTTGAGAGTGTTGGACTTTATCACGTGGCTTCGGACACACGTCATGTCATCGCACTTGGATCTTGAGGTAGGTCTCCCTATGCACTTGCCTCTAAATTAAGAATTTATTTATTCCTTGTCCTTTTATTAAATTTCAGTAAATTTAAGAAAATAATATTAAGTAGTTTTCATAGTATGGTGATTTGCTGATAGTGCAAACTGTTTAATTCCAGCATTTCATTAAAAGTGTTTTCATGGTTTCAATTGTGGGATTTCATAGTAATGTCGCTAAATGGTTTTTCCTGAGTAACGAAAGACATGTTGAATTGGGTTTTGAAATGTTTTTGGCGTGTGTAAATTAGTAAATGTACTGTTTATGGAAAATGGTGTTATTTTTGTAACCTTGGTTAGTGAAAACGTCGTGTGACCCTTTGAAATTGTTTTGGAAACCTTACGTGTGGTTCTTGGTTGACGAAAGATGTTTTCCCTTGTTGTGTTATTAAAAATGATGTTTTCTAGGTTGTGATAGTTGGTTATGTTTTTGTTTGAATGTTTTCCAAAAAGGGGTTTTTGCGAAAAGATTACGTAATGACATTTATATTTTCAGAAAGGTATTTTTGACGGGCGTGAGTTTTGAAATATTGTTTGGATGTGGAAATGGTGACTTTTGTGTGCGATATCTGGTTTGGCCTGCGATATGAGGAAGTAATATATTATGTGAATGTGAAGCTTGTTTGAGCACACGGGAAACCCTGGGTATCTAGATGGGCGGACTAGAACTAGTGTGCTAGTGAGCCGGATGGGTGTCATCCCTGTTTCACTTAGCTGGATTGACGATTGCAAAACTAACTAAACATATGATATCTGAGGGTCGTGGCCTTCTAAGCCACGTGTTCTGAGGGTCGTGGCCTTCTAAGCCACGTTTTCTGAGGGTCGTGGCCTTCTAAGCCACGTTTCACCGAGACACGAGGTTCTAGGGTCCCACGCGAGCTAGATGAACCTTAGGGGTTTTACCCATGGTGCTCTACCATCTCTGGCGTGGTGCCTTCCGTCGGCATACAGGGGACCACTTGGGTGTGAGTGTGTGCGTGTGTGAGTATGTGTGTGTGTGTGTGTGAGTGTGTGAGTGCGTGCGTGTGTGCCCATGGTTATTGCTGATAACTTCTGGTTTATTCTTACTTGCACTTGGTTTTTCCTTGCCTGTTTACTTCTACATGCACTTGCTTTCTTTCCTGCTTGATTACTTTCAGTTCTTCTTTACCGCTTGTACTGGTTGCTTTGCGAAAATGGTTTTCAAATAAAAATGCGTTTTTCTCTTGTATAGTAAAACTGAAAGTGTAACACTTTTTTATCGTTCAGAACGAATTTAGAATCAATGAAAAGAAATTCAACTTTTAAAAAGTAATAAGGGTGATGGCTTGTGTTTAGTTTTTCAAGTGAAACATTGTAAAAACATACTTTTATACATTGTAGTTCAAACCTGGAATAGGTAGATTCTTTATTTACTGGCAGTGCATTGGGATTTGTTGTGGGGATCACCTACTGAGTACTTTTGTGCTCATGCCTATCTTTTACCATTTCAGTCGCAGGTCTTCTGTTTTGAGTCGCACAGTGTTGGAGCGAGGTTGCTCTCTAGTTGGGTGGTGACCTGAGAGGTCACGTGGAGGTACGTAGTCGTGTGGCTTTTATTTCTTTTCTGTTGTTAGTGCTTATTTGTTCAGTTCTATTTACTTTTGTTTGGGCTCAAATCGTTCCCATCTGCTTAATTTTGATGCTCGACACTTGTTGTCATCCCGGGGGGATCGGGAACGCCCCTCGGGACTTGCCGCGGACCGGCTCGGGTGACCGGTTCAGGGTCGACCCGGGCTGGTTCGTGACAGGTGAAGTGTAAAAGGATATCTTTTCAACCTCCAACATCATACACTCTATTGAGATATGAAATATTGAAATATTTCCTTTTCTTTAATAGTGTAAAAGATCGATAAGGTTTTTCATCATATATCACGAATGTTGTGTCAATGAATAATTTGATGTTTCAAGGACATAAATCACTATACTATCAGGTTTTAATATTTTACTTTATTTCTATTTCATTCTGTTGCATTCTACCTTAAAATGCATAATATACATTATCCGGACATCGAATCCTTTTCTATGCTATATGTTCTAAGGTTATAAACCCATAAAAGTTTCCAATCAAGAATAATGAGGTTTAAATCATATTATATTAATTAGATATGTTCTTTTCATGATCATTCTTTGAAATAATGGTAAAAATTATTTTTCACATGATTAGAGAGGTTCAACTATATGGTCCTTTTCATTATAGAGTGATGTACCCCATTTAATAGTATATGAATATTTTGAAACAGTTTGATAATAATTGGTTTCATCCAAAATGTTTTATTGTAGAAAGGTAAAATTTTGAAGAACCTATTGAATTATGTAATGATTACTTATCATATTTTGACATCGTTCACCTACGATTTTATTATCACATAGAACACCTTATGGGTGAACATATTTACAGAAGATATGTTTTTTAAATTACTTTGACAGAGTAAGGGCAAGACCACGTTTATAATTTGCAAAATAGATAAGATGTTTATCAATAAATTAAATCCCACAAAGAAATTATTAGTGATTGAAATCCATTATGGTGTGAAGGATGAATATCAAATACACAAAACCAACAGTTTGTAGGATGGTTTCAAAATCAAATTTATAAAGAGTTATTTGCAAATCCAAATTCAATTACTAAATTGCTTCGATGTATATATAAGGGACTGAATGAAAATGTTATATCTTATAATGGGTTTTTAATAAATAGTATTAAATTTTATTAAAAATAATAGGATCACTGTAGTATGAAACAAAAAATTGTTGTTACTCTTGTGGTAGATGTGATGTATATATCTACTTCCAATGATATAAATGAAATTATGAAAACATGAAACATTTTCGAAATATCGAATAGATATATTAGTTCTTTTAACAACATTACATGTGTGTTTTTTTTCATTACAAATCCATTGAAAAAATAAGTGCAGTGAATGTTGATGAAATGGGATTAGTGAAAGTGAATTTTAGTGTGGAAGGATACAAAGATAAGAAATTAATAATTGTTCCAAAATTAGTGAATGTATTTTATTGTTTAGATCCAAAAATAAAAAACTACTCAATTGTCCTGGTGGTTACTAAACAAATTTTGAGTCATATGAAAATTAAATCACAGATGGCCCATTCCTTGGGATATAATAAAAAGATCATGTTGGTCCCAATGTAGATAATGACTTGAATGATAAGGGGGTCGACAAAGAGAGAATTTAGGTACCCAATAGAGGTACCAAATCCCAAAAACCCTTAAATAATACAAAGGAAGTTCAATGAGTAGGTAAAATTATTATAAATATAATATTTTTTCATGATAATATTATATATTCTATACTTCCTTATCGTAATAAATATAAAATGCATGAATCATATGCTTATAATGACTTCTTCGAAATATGAATTTAGAAATCCTTCATAAGAACTAAAACTAATAATGGTAACCCTCTGGGATGGTGTAAAGGTAATGTCATGATATACATCATCTATTTGAATTAAAACTTATATAATGGAATGTTGATTTAATTTTTATCATTCTTTGTAGTGTCTCATTATTTATCTTATTTATAACCATTTTTCACGACTTTATAGAAATAGAAATGATGTTATCTCTACTAAATCAAAAATATAATCTTGATTGTTGAACAATAGAATTATTTTCCGTATAATTAATGTAATGTTTTTTATGTTTAATATATTGCATAGTCTTACAACTAACATATTAATTGTTTTCATATGTATATGAATACATTTTATTTAGTTGATATTTTCTATATTCCTTTCATGCATCTCATTAAAAAATTGTAGAGAACCCTCTAATCTATCAAATCATTTTCTCCATAGTAGTGTAGGAAGCTATCACATTCTTTCATGTTTCCTCCAATGTGTAATCAAAATGGTAATCTTGATTTTTTGACAGTAAAATCATTTTGTATTGAATTGATATGTTGTTTCATATTTATGTTTTATTTATTTTTTATGGTTTCTCTATAATTCATGTCATTCTACAAGAAAAAACCCAATGAATTCTCCCTAAAAAACATTACACCCCTAACATGTTGAAATTTAGCAATTTATTTCATGTCCCTCCACTACACAATCAATGAGGTAATGTTCTTGTTTTCTGATTAAAATCACTATCCATATAATTAATGTATTGTTTCATATTAAATTTTTTGTTATTTTATTTTTATAATTAATAATATAATAATTTTATTTCATAAATGATAATATTTATGTTTCAGTTGTGGTGGTTTATTCAATGATTCACATTCTCGCGAGAGATTGTACATAGAGCTGCAACATAGATAATGATAATAATGAACCACGTCATGAATGAATACAACCACCATGAATAGTCGAATCCATACTAAATAATTAATTAAATTTATCATCACTTTATCTCTTATTTATAATATAATTTCCTTATCATTTTTATCTATTACTTAATTAGGATTCTTTACAGAACCTTTGGGAAGACATAATGATTCCATATTCTTAGTGGGAGAAAAATTTATCTTGGAATTCTATATTAGTACATGAAGCCTATGTGGACATTTTGGTGACTTCTTCTGATAAAATTGGAACATGAAATTACTCTACTCTTTAGGATTTCAACAACGAGATTTTTTTTTGGATAAGAACACTCTGTCAATTTAAATTGTTGTTAGTTTAAATAATAAATGCAATTGAAATTATTATAACAATGGTATTTATTATTTTTTTCATACAATGACACATTTAGGAATCTGCCTCAATTCACTTTAAAAAATAGTTGGAAAAGTAAAACTCAAAGTGATTTTTTTCTTTAAAAATGGCATTATTTATAGTAAAAAACATACATACTCAAAACCAAGAAAATATATTCCTGTTATTTATATACTTTAGGAAAATTTATTATACGTAATTTTTGATGTGTATAAATCTGGTGCACCTCAGTCCAATTAATGATTTTCCTGATATGGATTAAATTGTTTTATTAGTAGAAAATCTATATTTTAGGTTAAAAGGTTTCAGTCCCTAGAAAATAATAAAATGCAATTATATTTTAGTTATAATTTATAAAAATTATAGATAACTGATTTTTTATTTGTAGGAATAAGTTTCACATAAAATTGATACATGATGTGATTATACTTAGTCGAACTGCTTTTTTCCATTTTGAAATGACATTTTAGTAAAAGGATGTGATGTAATCAAAACCATGAAATCAAATTCAATTTTTTTATAATTTATAAAATATATCTATACGTCATTTGAGAAGGGAAGGAATCATCCTCCCATAAATCCAACACACTTCGTGATGGATTTAACTAAATGTTTTTATTTTTATTTATAATTTTAATCAACATTAGTAAATTTCATTATTTTCATTATTGAAACCTAGAAAATGAAATCTAATTGATTTTATAATTTTAAAAAATGATCCAAATGTCATTTATAACATGTAGGAATCTATCTCACCTTAATATGATACAATATATTACTGATATAAATCATTGTTTCTGTTATGAGTTTAAAATATACATTTTAGTTCAAAAAAGATTCACCCATTTAAAATTGATCATAAGAACTCCAATTTTATTGATACTCCAAAATCCCAAGAACTAGGAAAAACCTGGCCTTATGAAAATTATTAAATAAAAAGAAAAAGGGTCTGGAAGCTAGGGTGTTCTTACAGAGCCTATAGTACATAAGACCATACATGTCCGCCTCAACAATTGAAGCACATTTACAAGGGGTTGTGGAAGACCACAATGCATCAATCGCTAAAATCATTTGCATAGAAAAAGCATCAGCTACCTGATTGGCCTCATGGTAGGCATGCGAGACAGCCAAACACATTTTAAAAAACTAGTTAAAGCATTCAACCCAGTGAGGCATCAATCTCCATGGAACATTTTGGGATCATGACTCCAATGCATGAACTGAAAGCTGCGAGTCTGACTCAAGCCATAACATGTTCCTATTAAATCAAACTGTGTACCTAAATGCATGAATTATCACCCAGTGTTCGGCTTCATAGGAAACTCCAAAACCTCTAAAACGATAAAAAAATATGATAATAATGCCCCAATATATGCGAAAGACACCACCACACCCTCATTATCCTAGTGCACTAGAAGCAGCTCCATCCGCATTCACCTTGAGCCATGGACTGATTGGAGGTATCCAGTAAATATATTTATGAATTCTTGGTTTCTGTGGCCGACCACATACACCAAGAAACCAAAGAGCCTACAGATCAAATGTGTTGTTATACATCGCACCTGTTTTAGTCTTGGAAGGAGCATAAACCTCTCTATAGATAGCCGCCATGCCATGCCGTACAAGGATGCGCCTGCTGTCAAACAACGCTGCATTACGAAAATCCCATTTGGATGAAAAAAGAGTTGCAATATACACCAATAGAAGGTTTCCAATTTTCACACTGCATGTAACCCTGGACAGAGCATCAATCAAGTCCTGTAACAGTAGATTTCTATCAAAAATCAGCCCAAACAGGCCTCCAATATAGTCCTACAACTGGCCAGCATAATTGCATTCCACAAAAAGATGTTGGACACTCTCCTCAGCAGCCATAAACATGGTACAAGATGAAGCAAGATGAAATCCCGCCCACATTAAATGGTCATGAGTGGGAACCATATTTTTTCAGATGATCCAAATCACCAAGAAAAGAGAAGTCTTAAAAAAGAGGTTTTAGAAATTTATCAGCCAACCTGGTGCATGAAATGATCCTCCACAAACTAGGTGGAAAGAAAGCTGGATATTGAACTGCCCATTCCGGTTATTCTTCCATATCACCATATCACGGTCTATAAAGAGATTATTATGAATTTTATATTCCACCTGAAAAGGGACCATGCTATGAAACAAATGTATGTGAGAAATAAAGTCAGCAATAGATAAATGCCTTTTATCAAGAGGAACAACCATGCTATCCTTTAGAGGCCTCTGAAACCATGTCGTACTCTCACACATAATAGGATATTCCATGTGAACCATCCATTTGATGTCATTAGCAATGTGCATAAAAGAATACTTGAGATATTCCAAAACCGATGATGCAATATAGTTCATGTGACCATTAAAGAGCCTTCTTGTTAATTTGTTTGTTAAGAAATAATTATACCCGTACTTGTAAATTGAATCCCATGTGAACTTCCCAATGAGACCATCATTAATAGTCCTGAGGTCTTTAACTCCAAGGCCTACAAAGTCAGCAAGCTTGATGCATTCCTTCCAGGCAACAATGACAAGCTTCCTCTCATAGACGGACCCAGTCCAAATGAATTTTCTAATCATGCCCTGAATCATTTTAATGAGACCAATGGTACATCTATAAAGATAGAAAGAGTAGAAAAACTTGGAGGTGATAACTGTGTTGACAAAGAAACCCCTCCCAGCCAAAGACATCACCTTCCCTTTCCAACTAGCATGTAAGTTCACAATGTTAGAAGAAATTACCTCTAGATTTTGTCTCTTAACCCATCCCCAGAATAGGGAAAACCCTATATAGTAAAATGGAAAAGAGATCTTTTTGACACCCAAACATCGAGTAATCATATTTTACATACCAACCCTGACACAATTGCTAAAAACAATGAAATATTTCTCCCAACTTATCAACTGAGCAACTACCTTTTCATAGTGTTGAAAAAAGATATTTAATGGAAGAAATGGTTCTCCTCAAAGATTGTCCAAGAAGAATAATATCATCAGCATATACAAAATTGGATGGAGCAGAATCATTCTTACCAACCATAATTGGCTTGTAAAAACCCATATTGGAATGATCATTAATACATCTTCTTAGATAATATTCATGAATTGCGAAAATATGTCTAGAGACTGGATCACCTTGTCGCACACCTCTGGTGCATGAAAAAAAATCTTGTGGTGTTAAATTAACGAGGATGGACAGCCTTTAAGATCAATGTATGGTGTTGATGAGCCCGATGAAAGCTCCAGAGAATCCATACCATTTAAGAACATCAAGAAGGAATCTCCATTAAAAAGGGTAAAATGATTTTGATATGTCAACTTTCAGAGAAAAAGAGTCATCCTTCATTTTCCACCTCATCTAGATGACACTCTCCGAAGCAGTGAAAAGATAGTTCTGAATGTGTCTCCCCGGAACAAATCCAAATTGATTCGTAGTGATCATTCCATCAACAAATTGTCCCATTCTATTCATGGGAATATTACTACTGATATTGGTGATGGTGTTCCCAAGTGCAACATGCATGAAATCCTTGATATCAAGAGCAGTACCTTTCTTAGGTAGTATGGCAATGAAAGAGGAGTTCATCCCAAATGGAATGTAAGAGTGAGAAAATAAGTCATTTATAGCACGAGTAATATCATCCAGCAGAATGTCGCAGTAAGATGTGTAAATTGTTTTAGTAAAACCATCAGGGCCCGAAGCACTATCCACATTAAGAGAGAAAAGGGCTTCATGAATTTCCACCTTCGTAGGAGGGGTGACAAGATATTGATTTTCCTACTCTCCAATTCATGTAGTTATGTTCCCAACAATACAGTGAGTGTTTTCCTTCCCATCATTAGAGTATAACTCCTTTAAATGTTCCACACCCTCCAGAGATATCTCATTTTCAGATGTAAAGAGATGCCTTTAGATGCTTATCACCTTATCCCTTTCCTGGATTTTCATTTCTATACGTATCCAGTTGAAAAATGTATAATTAATGTCTCCCTATTTGAGTAATATGACATTCATCTGATTTCTAGACAGCCTTTCATGAAGCATCAGGATATCATCCAATTTCTTATGAGCAATTATCTCCTCACATGATAGGGAAGGCTGTTGTTGATTATAAATCGGAATAGATGAAAACATTTCCTCAAGAGCATTAATGTTCGATCCAAGATTAATTAGAGAAGGACTCCCTGGTCCATTCCTTGAGAAGCATTTTGAGATTCTTTAATTTCACAAACATCCTCTATAGGGGGCTTCCAATCGGTTCAAGCTTCCATGTGTCAAGCACAAGTTCCATGCATTTATTCTCTAAAATCCACCCATTATTGAATCAAATGGGATGGGTCCTGACCGAGCCAGTTGTTTATTAAAATCCTCAACAATAGATTTATGATATGAATGATGCTTCGGTAGTGTAAAACCAAAGACTCCATGAACAACACCTTGATCAGCCATCTAACAAAGCATCCATCAATTTTTATTGCCTACCTCCAATTCTATGTATGAGGACACCATGTAAAAGCAGCTCTTCCAAGAGGGAACTTATCAAGACTGCAATAATCAAGACAAACAGAAAAATTAGTAGCCGTGATCCTATTAAAAGTATTACATGTCTTCTCCTCATGCCTCAACACAGTATTAATGTCTCTAAAGCATACCCATATTTGACTCATCATCCTATAAACCTCTTTGAACTCAACCCATAACTGCCTTCGTCTTATATAAGAGTTAGAAGAATATATGAACGAGGTAAAAAATTGGTGATCATCAATACTGCAAGAGAGAAAAACACTCAGAGGATTCTTTACAAAATAGGTGACTTGAATGAAATCATTCCGAAAAACCCACAAGTGATCCATCTCAGAATCATTCTAGTTTCTTGACACAATTTGATACCCAATATTATTCCAATTGAAGCCATTACAATTTGCAAAGTTAAGCTTTGGTTCAGAAATATCAACATGAAAATGTTTATGGTCCACAATAAAATACCTAATGGTCTTGGTCGTTCGAGAATTTCCTAACCGTTGACAGTTCCAGAAGAATATCTTCATTTCAATTAGGCCATGCCCCTTGTATGGGGTCCCCCCTTTGATTCCATATCTTGTTGAGACTTTCCCTTCTTCCCTTTTCATTTCTTTCCACTCCCTTTAGGGTGACTGTTTGCCTCGATGTACATGGGTGAAGCCTTATCAACCCTGTCCACAAGAACAGGTTAAGAACTCTCCTCAGCCTTCTGAGCCTTGTTATCAACTAGATTATTACTCAAGGCCCTCGGTGAGGTTGACTGCTCAGGTAGGAGAGACCCTGCTTTAGTAGGATTATCCTGCTCCAGCTCAGTATGCTGAGGGTCCTCAGTGTCATCTAACCTAAAGATGCCACTCAATTGTGTAAATTTGTTCTATGATTTTAAGTGAGAAAGGTCACTGCTTATGGGAATGCTCCTTCATGAATCCTTAGAGGGTGTTGTTAGCACAACCCCCCCCCCCCCAATCAGACACATCATGAGTCCTGTTATGATCACCTTTACCTGCACTATCAAGGGATGATGGCTCAGATGCTACGGTATGAGGATTGATACCCTGCACAGTGAGTGCTGCCTCTAGAGGCTCAAAAGCCTCCTGTTCAATAGCGGATTTGTCTAGGCATAGATTAGCCAACCTATCATGGTAATCATGTGACGCAGTCTAAAGAGTAACATCTTTCATAATAAAAACAGCCTCCAGTGATTGCAGAGCATCCAGCTCAACCGTGTCCTTGTACAAACATGCATGAGGATCCAGCAGAGCAATGTTCTGCATATTAGATGAATCCAGTGATTGTAGAGCATCCTGTTCAACCAGGTCCTTGTACAGTGAAGCCAATTCAGCCTACAGATTTGAATCCATATTTGGGCATGGGTATTCCAGACATTCATGGGATCAAAATTCCGGTCCCATTTTTGAATATTCCGGAAACTAGGTTTCAGAGAGATGGTACCTTTTCTCCATGCCTTTCGCTTGTAGTCATCCGATGGAAAGACAACATTGTAGTATCCCCTTCCCATTGTAGTCATTTTACAATTATCAAAACCCCTCGCCTCAGCAATCTGCTTGGTTAATTCATTGAATTTCCAAAGATTTACACCTTTCGGTGTCACAATGTGAGCAATAATTGAGAAGTGAAAATGACTAACCCATTCCTCCACCACTTACTATGTTGCGGACACATGAGAAATCCACCCCTTTTAATCACCCTTCGAGGTGGAGGCACATCAAAGGAGAAGTAAGGCCCAAAGACATCCTTGAAAAGATCCAAAAAATTCCACTCTGGACCGGCTGCGTTGTGAGAGGATTCCAGAACACAGGTCGACTTCATCGTAACCGCGAACATTGTGTAATGACTGAGACGTTCAGAAATTTCTTTTGACTGATCCTTCGCTTCTAGGATTATCTCGGAATTGATTCCCACACCATAAACTAGGTCACTAGGTTGAGGGTTTTCGCATTCACCAACCTGTGTTTTCATCAAAAGTCCAACCATCAAAGTAACGAATCCCCCACACCAATTTTTGTGATAATTTAGTAAAAATATTAATAATTCATTTGTGACATTTAAGATTTAGTCTCACATCAAATGAATACATGTTTTGGTCGAAAGTAATAAACCATCATTTTTTTAATTTAGAAAAACATTTTAGTAACATATATAAGTGACATAATCAAGAAGATAAAACACAATTAGTGTTTTTAAAAATTTAGAAAAAAATCAATTTATGATATATTGGAATCGAACGCCCCTACCTCTGTATAATAGTGTGGCTTGTATGAATCAATGTAGGTATTTTTTCATTGATATAACTTCTTAATGGTTAAACTAAATTAGATAAAATAAAGAAAAAACATTAGGCATGTTTTGATACTTTATAAAAAGGATCCATATGAAATATGTGGTGTATAAGAATCTACAGTACCTCAATCGAACACATGATCATCCATGTGTGACTCCAAGTTCTTGATATTAGTTGAAAATATAAATTTTATTTCTAAAAGATCCATTCATTGAAACTGACCAAACATGCATGGGTTTTTTGAATAATTTATGAAAATGATTCATAATTTATTTTTGGCTTGTATTAATTGGTTTCAGATTAAAATGATACATGATGTGATATGAATGACTCAAATTTTCTATTTACATTAAAAATTTAAATTATAGTAAAAAATTATTTTTGACAGGCTAAATTTTGATGAAACACATTCATATTGTTTTGATACATTATTAAAAAAATACCTTAGCCATTTTAGATTTTTTTTATGTAGCCTCACCTCAGTATGACTCACGGTGTGTCTGGTATGACTCAATGTGTATCTTATTACTTCATATTGACATCAATTTCAGTAAAATGGGAAACTAAACTACATAAAACATAGAAAACCAATTCATATTGTTTTCATACTTTATTAAAATGGTCCATAAATAATTTTTTATGTGTAATAATCAGATGAACCTCAATATGATTTATTTTGTTCCTAGTATGACACAAACTGTCCCCATTGTCAGTTTAAAATTGATATTTTAGTTCAAAAGGTGTCACTCACGGAAAACCAATCAAACAGAATAATATTTTATTGATATTTTGGGAAAAAATATTATAAGTCATTTTTTACAAGTATGAATCAATGTCATGTCAATCTAATAAAATATGTGATTGGAACAAGCTGATGTGTATATTTGTTATATAAAATGTTATTTTAGTAAAACAAAATTAATGTCACAAACTCAAAATCAAGGAAACACATTAAAATTGTTTGGATACTTTAAGAAAATTATGGATAAGACAATTTAGACATGTCAGAATCAGAATCACCTCTATATGATGCACGATCTGACTACTACGACTCAATTTGCAACATTTTTTTTAAATTGTCATCAATTTGAGAAAATTTGAAAAATGTCCTACATAAAACTGATAAAAAACTTTTTGATTGTTTAGAAATTTTACTAAAATAATCCACAATTCTTCTCTAATGTGTAAAAATCATTCAAACCACAATCCAAAGCATGATTTTCTTCATATGACTAAAGAGCCTCTTATTAGTATACAATAATATTTTTTTAAAACAAGAGTCAGTTATTGAGAACTGATCAAACAATATGGAACATTATATTTCACTTATTTAATTAATCTTCCTTGATTTAATTCTCATTGAAGATAAATAAATTGAGTGATATGATATAATCAACCACAAATCAATCTGATACATATTGTTCCTATTATGACATAATTTTTTCTTCAAAAATAAGAGATTCTGTTTAAATATTTATTTATATTATTACTAAAATAAGAATTTATTTTCATATAAATGTGATTTATTCTCTAAAGCATGATAGGTTTGTTCAAAAATAGATTGAGTCAAGGTTAAGATCAAAATATAAAGGCACATTTATGTTTTTTTAATGCATGTAGTATTTTTTATATATATAGCAGTATAAACTAATGATTGAAATTTCTAAAATATGTTTTTTGTTGTATTTGTGTTGTAAATTTAATTTCCTCTAAATTATATATTTTTATTTTTTATGATATGAAGGCGTTCCTGGTCCTGGGGTGTGATCTTATAGCACACTACAGGGGTGCTGCATTATGTTGTTACAACACACTACAATATGCCCCGATATCATCACTCTTAAAAAGCGCTAATAAATGGTTCCATTGTCAGCCCTGGTAAATATATATTTTATCAAATCCTTAGAATTTTTTTTAAATGGACCTTTATCAGTTCTTTTAATACTACTAATAAGGGTACATATTATCATCATAAAATAAAAGAATTGATAAAATGGTACATTTTTAGCGCTAAAAAATATATAAATGACAACTTTATCAGTTAGTTTTTATCACTCATGAAGGACCCATTTAAAATCACTTTTTTGGAACTAATAAAGTGATAGGGCCTTTAATCTTTCTTTTGATTTATGAATCTCTCTAAAACTGATAAATAAAATTTTTAGCATTGGTAAATGCCTCTTGTGTTGTAGTGTATGTGTTAGGGTAATTATTTTTCCTACAGATGCAGTTTGAACCTGATCTTAGACTAGGAGGGTTCCCAAAATTGGTTTTCGAATACCCATCCTGACCATGGTAATATAGTTTTTATAATGGGAATGGAAGACCAAATGTGTCCCCCTAACATATTGATTAACTATTATGGTCAATAAGACCAGCTATATTAAAAATGGGTTCTCGCATTTGACAAATAATTTGACTTTAAATTTAGAATCAAATCATTAAAAAGAAAAATGTAATCTGAATTGACATATGCAATTAAAAATTAACTATATTTTCTTGAGGGACATACATTCTTCTGCTACATTTGTCGATGAGTAACAAGGATACATAGGACCCAACCCCACCTATCTATTACAAGAGATTTTATTTCAACCAGAATCATGAATCTGAAAAATATTTAAACTCTATATATTTATAATAAATGGATATTAATACTTTCGTATATTGAGGTATTAATATATATATATATATAATATGTTTGATTCATCACATATTGGGTTCCACATAATAATTAATATATATATATGTGTGTGTGCATTTTACTGTAATCCAATGATTCACTAAAAGTAAGAATAACAGTTATAAATTATTAAATGACTAGTGACATGTGGATTAAATATTTGATGCTACCTTTACAAGAATATATAGTGATTATAGAATTCATATATTCTCTAGGAACTATTAAATGTTTTGAAGCCCATTTTTGTAGCCCCAATTTGTTAAAATCATACCTAGGATTCCCAACATGATATGATTTAGATGATTAAAGAGGTTATTGGTGGTCCAAATCCCCCCAAGAACTATATATTGGTGGTATAAATTAATTTGGGAACAAATCCATTAAATTATTCGAAGTATATTGTCTTGGATTTTTTCGAAAAACTGTGATGGAGTTTCCCAGAGTTGTCAATGAATATTCCAAAATGAAAAATATTTATTGATTTAGATTTATTATATGGGATTGGTAGAGTATTCCTTTTATATTACCTAAGGAATGTCCCATTATAAATCAAATCAATATTCAAAATTATTGATTTCCTCTGAACTGGGTACTAGGGATCTACTATTAGACAAGAATTTGGAATATTATGACATTGATCGGGATCCACAGGTTACACAATAATTGACTGGTATGCCTAGGAAAATTATGATCATAATCAATGGATTTCATAGTGGATTTTCAGATGATAAATTTAATTATGCATTATATTTAGTAGAGATGTGTATGGATGATCTCGAGGCCTAGATTTGTATCTTCCTGTCGTGACACTACAATCTTAGAGACATCTCTAACATTGGAAAAAGTAGTTATGGTTATTCTATGGTAGCCATCAATATCTATATTTTACATCAATTATCTAAATCATTTTTGTGAGTTAAAATATTTTTCATAGATATTTAGTTTTGTAGTTAACATACCCATACAATAATTCTATAGAATATATATGAGACCATGTTTCTGGATCCCTATGGTTTTTTATACTCACACATACTCAAGATTCCATTACACTAGGAAAAATGCTAAACTCCCACATGTTTTAAGAAAAGAAATGGGCTAGGACACATGAATTTTATATCATCATTAGGTAGGTTAACTCATGACATATTATAATAATGTTAAGATTTATTTCTTAATACCTATGTGTTTTTATATTAAACTATTTCATTTCAATTGTTACAACAGGGAATATTTTCATCTTCAATTGCTCCCATGGGTTATTATTTTTATATATAATGTTTAGTTATTTTTTCTAGTATTGATTATTCTGATAATAGGGCATAGTTTCCCCATAGACACAGTAAATGTAGGATCAAAATGATTATCTAGGAATCTCAATATATATGAGGGTTGGGGGTGAATTTGATAATTTAAAAAATTAATCTGGTACATTTAAAGATTGTACAAACCTTATTATTGTTTAGGATAGTTATTATATCCCCATTAATCAAAAATATTGTGGAAAGAAAACATGAAACAATACAAGTAATAAGTATGAAATCATTTAACCCAAAGAGTAGGGTATCCAAAAATATTGTATAATGGTCCGTTGATTAATACTTTCAAGAATTTTTGTCATACCCACACCAGGGATTTCCCTCGATAAATATATTGGAGTATATTTTGCTATCCCTGCAGGCCCTCGAACATCAAGTACTCGGAACCTCTGTCTTTCTTACCAAGGAAGTCCTCAAATTTTAATGTAGTCGACACCTTTGTCTTACTATCCCTAGAATACCTTGATTGTACACAACTTCATTTGAAGCTGCACAAATCCATCTGAACCAGATGTTTAGTATGCACAATGAATGTGAGTCTCTCTCTCTAGAAATCACTTCAGCAGTATGTAATCTCTTGTTTGATCAACATGTGTCTTTGGATCATTAAAATTACCTATTATTTATAAGTATATTTCCAATGGTCGGATCCCTCCTCCAATGATCATATTTTCCCTTTGAATTTTAGAGGGACCTATACATGTTTCACTCAAACAATAGTTTGTTAGACACAAAATTCATGACATCTTTCTATAACTATAACAAGGGTTAACAAAATAAGGTTGCTGAACATTAATTATTTTTTTCGTGGTGTATGGAAAAATAAAGTTCAGTGTCTAAGAAAGATAACCATTGGAGTATATATTAGAAGGATATTCAGATTTTGTTTTTTTAAGGAATTCAAAATCAAAATTCTGTAGACTTTAGTATCTGAATTCTGAGAAATAGGGAACCAGAAAACTAAGGAATTCGGAGACTGAATTAAAAGGAATTCTAATTCTGAATTCATATGAATTTGGTACTATAATTATATGGAATTTGGAGCCTGAATTATAAGGAATTTATAGTCTGAATTCTATGTAATTCAGATTCTAAATTCCAAGGAATTAGAAACTGGAATTATAAGAAATTTGGAGTATGAATTCTAAGGAATTCAGAACCGAAATTATAAGTAACCAAGACTTTAAATTCAAAGGAATTTGAAACCTAAATTCTATGGAATTCTGCACCTGAATTTCAGAGAATTCAGAGTATGGATTTCAAAGAATTCTGAATCTGAATATCAGAGAATTCGTAACATGAATTTCAGTGAATTCAGATTCTGAATTACAGAGAATTCAAATTCTAAATATAAATGAATTCAAAAACTATATTTCAGAAAATTTTGTACTCGAATTATACGGAATTTAGTGTCTGAATTTCAAGGAAATCGAAATCTAAATTCGGATCTTGATACAGAATACTCTATATCTATTTTTTTTATAGAATTCCAATGTTTTAGATGTGAAACAGAATTTTTCACTTCTAAATAAATATTTTTAGATTAAGAGAGACAAAAAAATGTTGAATGAAAAATAGGTAAGGATAGAATTTCATTCATGAAAGAAAAATTGTACTAAATATGGAACATATTAGGGAAAATGAAATTTTCCTAAAGATGGGGTGTTTGTGATTTTCAAAACATGAAGGCAAGAAAAATTCATGAAGAACCCTTATTTAATCAACAATCTCTCCCATTTTGGAAAGCACAAACATCCTTACGAAAAAAATATAAGGACATAGAAATTTTATGGTCTTGTAAATAAAAAAGTATCTACCATTACTTATGGATTAATGTGAATACGAATAACACCCGCATAGGATTTGAAAACACTATGAATCGTATTCTGAATTTCTTGAATGAGTTTTTTCATTTTATTCCATTCAAAATTCATTATGATGAATAATGCCCCATAGATGAACTACACCTTAGGGAAATTTATTCTTTACAATGTATTATTTTTTGACATTAATTTATCCACCTTTGTGATTTTTAAAATGAAATACAAGGAATGGAAGGAATATTTTGTACCTGAAATATTAGTATTAAACAAGAAAAAATATGAAGTTAAACAAGAATTTCATTAATATTGGATGAAATTGTACAATAACAAAATACAACAAAATATCGGACATGGAATGATTATTGTTCCTTTTTCTTTGGCATCAGCTTCTTCACTATTGTTTTGAACGTCCTGAGCTCCTTGTGATCCTTTTCTGCAGGCTTGAGCAACTGATCTTGTTCATATGTTTTCTTCTATACGATTTCAATTTGTTCTTATAAATCTTTAAGTGATTCTACCTAGGCATTCAGAACTTGTTAATTCTTAGAAAGCTTATCTTCATTCTAAATTATGAGATCCTTTTCACTCTTTCAAATCTGTGAAACTGAATTCAATTTCCCATTCGGATCCTTATCTTATTGGATCTGAGAAGTCTATTCAAGAGATATTTTTTCCTCATAACAATTAGTGTGATCCTTGACCTTGACATTTTCGGTGTAAAATCCATTTTTTAACTATCTATAAATTCATCAAAGATTCTCATATCTTGTATTTTCTTCCATGACTAGCTTCTCTTCTTCTTGAAAGATCTTTTATGAGCCTTGTATCCAATATGAATGGTATTGAAGTCTACCTCGAGACTAACACATTTATCCATCACCATGGATATTGAATCTGATTTTTAATTTAATGTATGCTGAACGATCTAAAATATTGAATCTATAATTGGAAATATTGGAATAGTCGCAATGATCTTCTTCAAAGGCTGAACTACAAAATCATGTCCATGTGTGGATGATTCTGAATCTAAGAATTTGGATGGTGAGGATTATTTTTCTATTTCACCATACATACACTTCAATGCAGAACCAACTTATTTCTTCCTTACCACATTTTTTTCACGGTGTATCAACTATCACATGATTTCATTATGACCATTCGGAATTAAACCTTCTGGAATTTATGATTCATTTTTAGTATTTGATAGGTGAACAATTTTATCTTCATTAACATATTCTTTCACAGCTCATGCCTCAACATACCCAGGGTGAATGAAATCATTATTGCTAATTTCATTTTTAGACAACATATTCACTTCTTCTACATCCTTCTCATCTTTTCCTGGGGTAGAAAGTTTTAAAGAATTGATTTCAAATGTTTGGATTGTTAAATTCCCAAAAATACTCCCCTTCTCATGATAATATTTTTTATGCTTTATTTTATATTCGGTATCACCACTCCCATCTTCCTCTTCTTCTTCCACTTATTTCTCGTGCACACTTCCTTTTTCTTGTTGTCATTCTAGAATCGCCAACTCGTTTCTCAGAGTCTCTCTTAAAGGTTCTATCAAAAACATTTATGTTACTAGAATTTGTTCAGAAGCTCTCTAAAAATATTTGAGAAGTGATTGAACTATCTCATCCTCTTACATATTCTTCTTTTTATTCTTCTCTTTTTGTACCTTTTCAAGATTCATAGTATCCTTTTCCTTTAATTATTTTTCTTAAGTAGGGTCCAATCCAATATTAGGCTCCCATTCCTTCTTGTCCTTCTTATGCTCTCTTCATATATCCACTACCTTTTCTGGTTATTCTTTTTTTTGGCTTTGGAGGTGCTAACTGAGTTTCCTTATCCCTAGGAGATTTTCCTTTCTCTTCTGGTTCCATAACCTTCCTCGTCCTTCCACCGTTCTTAGATATTTAAGCCACTTCTAGCTTTTTTGATTGAGCTTCAACTTCTTCTTCTGACAAATAATGAAATTCACTAAATTGACTATTAATGGAAATATTTATCCTCCTTAGAGCATCACTACTCAAAAGCATCACCTTAAAATTTTTTGTAATTGAATTGCAAGGAATCTTGAATGACTGACGAAAAAGAACAATGATATTTGAAAGAATGGATGGATTCATGATAATTTGAGACTTCATATTTCCATTATTTATATTCTCAATAATAACCATGATATGCCTAAACAGTTTTACCTTTCAAAGGTTCACCAGGAAATCCAGAACATACATATCACTTTTCTATAGAGTATAATTGTCCCCTTTTCTCAGAATGTGAAAACCATGAACCCACAGATGTAGAATCCAATGATTTTAAGAGATATGAATAAATTTCATAGTTTTTAACTCTAAAAGAGAAAGAGAATATAGAGGTTTTTCCTTATCAAAAGATATTATTACATCAGATATCATGTGTGACAAAAACTCTGATTCTTCTTCATAAGGTATTCCGATTTGCTGCCATTTTATTAGAAAGAGAGTATGACTTTCCATAGCTCTTGAAAGAATTTTTCTCTCATCCTCCTTCAATTAAAAAAGTAAATTTCTCATAGAATTCAACCCACAACTTCTATTACACCATTCTTGTGCTCTTGGTTTTAATATACATGCACTCTCCCAACTATTCATCTTGATATTCTTAGAAATAATGGAATCATACATGGAATAAAACATCAGATCGAATAACCATTCTCGATAGATCTATCACTTAGTGATTTCCTTAACAGATGACATTTCATTCTGAGAAGAGGCTTCAACAAACATTCGGATGTTAAAAAACATTAATAAATATGGAATGACTTTAAAAATAGGGGTAGAGCATCAACATGAGAAGGCTTGGAATTCGATGTGGGACAACTATTGGTGGTTCTTTATATATGAAATTAATGTGATGGTTTAGCTTCCTCGATTGATCGAAATGTTGAACACATCCTGGGACAATCTGACTGTTGAGATGATAGCCATAGAATGATTTTGATAGATTCTGATTATTTGATGTTTTTAAGAAAAACATTCAGATTTAAAGAAATGTGAATCCAAAAATTTTAAAAAACAGACACGAATTCCAACAAGTAAAATATGATTACAAAAACATAGAAATGTAAACATACATTTTGAATTTTCATGAAGATTATTTATAGTAAGAAAAATTGTTACTGGAGAATATTAGATTTTGAAAATTTATATTACAAAAAAATTTGACATAAAAAAATCCAGATTATGAAAACATTGACTATGAAAATTTTAACTATGAAAATTTCATCTAGAAAAATTTCAACTACAAAAACATTGACTATGAAAATTCTGACAATAAAAATTTTAACTACAAAATGTTTGACTACAAAAATTTTTATTACAAAAATTTTAACTATGAAAATTTCGATTACTTTTTTTTTGGAAAAATAGAAAATGTACTCCCCTTATAAAAACGAGTTTCTTGAAATAAAGAGATATGTTTCAATATGAAATTAATATGGATGATTACCTTACGATTATCATTCATATCTTCTCTTTTTCTTATTCAAATATATCAGACGATAAATATTTTCTGAAAATATTAACATGTTGATATTGCATTCCGACAAATTGAAGAATAATATCTCCTTTTTGGAGATTATATCCTTTACCAACCAATCTTGATTTATTTTTTACTATGATTACATTTTCATCACACTTATTTCTAAAGACCCATTTTACTCCTTTAATAGAAGTTTCATTAGGTCTTTCAACCAAGGTCCTATCATTATTTATTTCAAATTCATTTATCTCATCTTGCATAGATTTTATCCAATCATCATCACTTAAAGCATAAATAGTGATTTTGGGTTTTAATTAGTGAATGGAATGCTATATGTTCTACTTAATTTCATATGGAACATCTAGTCCTTATAGGTTGATTTACATCACCAATGATATTGTCACTCGGACGATTTTTAAGAAACAACGGATTTGGGTTCTGTAAAACATGTTCCTCAATGTTCGTTAAAAAGTATTCTATGTTAAATGCTTCAGAATCATTTTCTTGAAAATTTTATTTATCATAAGGATATTATATCAAGGGTTGATAATAATTTTTTGAAAACAAGTACGAGGATATAGGATGTGGTTTTAAATAAAATGGATCAATTTCATCAAATTTCACATGTACTGTTTCTTCAATAGTACATGTATTTTTATTGAAAACTGTATAATCCTTAGAAGTTTTGCAGTAGCCATAGAAAACTCCTTCAGTAGATTTTGGTGTGAATTTGTGAAGATTGTCTTTAGTATGCTGAAATAATACCTTCAAACCAGAAGCCTTCAAGTGTGAATGTTTAGGTTTTCTTCCATTCCATAACTCATAAAAAGTTTTATTAAGAAAAGGCCTAATCAGAACACGATTTATTGTATAACTAGAAGTAATTACAGATTCATCGCAAAAATGATTGTCTACCTAATATTCCCTCAACAAGGTTCTTGTTTTCACGTGGAGAATTATATTTCTTGTTTCAAAAAAACCATTTTGTTGAAGTGTCCTTGGTGCAAGGACGTTATGGGTAATGTGTTTTCTACTAAAAAAAGATTCAAAATCAGAAATTTGATATTATTCTCTGTGATCACTGTGAATAATTATCAATGGATGGTTTTTCTCTTTTTTAACTTGGGCACTAAAACTTTGGAAATAAAAAATGTGTCATATTTCTTTGATTGAAAATGGATAGATGTAAATCTAGTTTAATCATCTACTAGAAAAAATACATAATATTTGACTACAATGCTTTCAGTCTGTGTTGGACCAAAAATAACCATATATGCTAACTGTAATGCATCATTAGTTGAGACTTCACCCATTGATTTAAAATATGATTTATGTTGGTTTCCATATTGATAAGGATAAAAAAATTATGAAGAATCAAATATAAGCTCTGATATATCCTTAACTAGTCTTCTAGGAATGTTGCATTGGTTTCTCAGGTTATAGTGTCCTATCATTCTAATCTATAACCAACAATGATCTTCCATTGCGCTATGACATGGTAGATCTTGTCTCCTAAGATATTCTATGTTTAGTGTGTAAACATTCTCAAACCTATGGGTAGAAATAAATACTCTTCCATTGAATTGTGTACTAAACACTTTTCATTACTAAAATTCACAAAGTAACCTTCATCACATAATTTTCTTATGCAAATAAGGTTGTTCTTAATACCCTTAAAAATAACATTTGAAATCAATGTTTTTTCTATAAGAACAATGTTACATATACCTATAATTTCTCCCTAAGCCTTATCACTAAAAGTAACATTTCCTCCTTTCGTCTTAATAATCATTTCAATAATATTTTGTTACATGTCATATGTCGGGAAAATCCACTATCCATGTACCATATATTGATGTTGGTACTATATATACTTTTCTAAATATAAGAGTGTTAGACTTTTAGAACCCAATCATTCTTGGATATTGAGACATTAGAAAGAAATACTTTTGGAACCCACATTTTCTTTGAAAAATAATCTTTATGAAAACCCAAATACTGAGTTTTGTTTATAGAACACTTTTTTCCCAGTGCCCACCACACTTACACTTTTTTTAGAATGGTGCAATTTGAGGAACAAAACAATTGTAACTAAAAACCTGTTTTGAATTAGTATAACCAAAAAATATTTTTCCCTTAGACGTCAAATTTGGGAATACATTTAATAAAAGTTTTCTTTAACTAATGTAATATTTGACAAAAACATCCTTAAGGAAAGTATTTCTGACATTAGCTTAATAACTATGTTTTTATCCTCAATTACATTAGTTTTATCATAATAGTTAGTCTCTAAAATATTTTTCTTAGAAATTACTTCTTCTAGACCCTTATAATCTTATCCTTCTCAGAATTAACTTCCTCAAGGGTTTTTGAATTATTTTCAAAATCAAGTGTTTTCTTATATTGATCATTAGAAATATCTGATATTTCTTTAGTAAGAATAGAAATCCTATAAATTTTTTTCTATCATTTTTTGACTTTAGAATTTTCATTCTAAAGAATCTTAGAAAAGCTGTAATCATTTTCATATGTAGTTAAAGTATTATCATCATTAAAAAAAGATTCTTCATCCAATGATTGATAATATTTACTATAACTATAATTATCATTCAAAGATAAATTGGTTATTAATTTAGTATTGTGTACCTTGTCCATTAAATAATGATTTTCAGTAGGTAGCTTGACATGTAAACCATGATTATTCTTTCTAGAAGATTCATACTCTGAGGTTTCATCAAATGAGTCACCACCACTGTCACTTTAGGTGTCATTGGCTTTCAAAACATTCATTGATTTATCCTAGTAGTACTTATTTCTATTCCTCTCAGAAAGATTTTCCTTTCTGTCTTTTCACTTAAGCATGGTAAAATATGGCATTATATTCCCTACTCTATTTCATTCATAAAAACTAACTTCAGAATCTTTCATGTCCTTCCTTTCATTCTACTTATATCTATACTGAAAGACTTTCTTCACAACTATCTTGTTTATCCTTTGAAAATTATTATCTAGTTCATTCTTAGAATTTTCACAATCACTTGATTTATATTGAATAATAGTCCTCATTGATTTGGATCGTGTAACTCTCTCAGGAGCAATATATTTCATATGATTTTATGTATTTGTAAAAGCAACGCTTTCATTCTGATTCTTCTTCTTATTTAGATCAACATCTCTTTTCATTATTGTCTCTTGTTGAAGAAGAGTTCCAAAAATCTCATCAAAAGTAATCTGTGAGAATTTCTGATTCTCATCAATAACGATTCTACATGATTCCCTCTTATTAGGCATGATATCATTACACATGTCCACAAGTGCCTCATCATCTAAACAATTTTCACCCATAGATTGTAGACTATTAACTGTGGTCCTAAACCACTATTGTACCTTACAAACTAGTTCTTCATAAGGAAAAAGACCATGATATTCACCCCCAAGCATAACTCATTTAGTTTTGATAACATTTGATATTCGAAATTGTTTTACATCAAACTTCTTCCATATAAAATTTGAATCTCCACAAGAACTAATTTTTCTATTTATATTTTTGGTCATAGAAAACAACAAGGTATTGCATACCGTAAAGTTAGTTGATATTCAGACTTTTCTATAATAGTAAAAATTCTGACGTCCTTATCAAGATTCTTGTAATCTCCAGTACGTATTAAAAAGCTATCCACTCCAGTGTTACTGAAAAAAGTATTCAAAAAATATCTCTAATATTTATAATCATTCTCATCAAATATAGGTGGTCTATTAGGATTATAATTATCAAATCGAACTAACATATATTCCCGCCATCTCAAAGAAAATATATCTCAACACAATATTGTTACTAATAAATGATTTTAAATAAGGCTAAAAATATCCTAAACATGGAAAATATAGAACAATTATAATCACGAGAATTAAAACATGTCTGTGAATATATTTCTTTCAGAAACCTCCTCTGATACCAATTGTTGGATCGAAATGATGATGTAGATGCTCACTATACAAGATGGAGGGGGGGGGGTGAATTGTATACTTTAGAAAATTCTTTTGGAACTTTTGAAGATGGTATAAACCTACATATTGTTAAATAATGTTAAACAAGGTTAATTCACAAAATCTCTTAGTTCTAGAAAATGTCTAGATTTTGGATGTATGGTTTCGGAAATGAAACATAATAAAAGTTTTCATGGATAATGATTCTACCATAAAGCTTATAGAACATTACTAATTAGTGTATATAAGTAAAACAATGTATAAGATAGTTATATGTTCCTTATTAATCAAAATGTAGCTGAAAACAAACTTGAAACAATACATGTAATGTGTATGAAATCTTTTAACCCAAAGGGTAGGGTATGCAATAACCTTGGAAAAAGTGTCCCTGATTTATAAAACTAAGAATATATGTCTTATCCACACTAGGGAAAGCCCTCTATAAGAATATCAGAGTATGTATTACTTTCCACACAATCCATAAAACTTCAAGGTTTTCAGCACCTCTATCTTCGATAACAAGGGCGTCATTGAACATTAAGGTAGTCGGCACCTATGTCTTCTGATACTCAGATGCCCTCTATTCTACAAAGCATCAATCGGAGTCACACAATGAAATATAAAAAATATGTTTAGAACGCATAAATCATGAGCGGATCTCTCTAGAAATTATTTCAGTAGAATGAAATCTTTATATTGATCCACATGTGTCTTGGGATCATTCAAATTTGCTCCTATTTATAGGCATATTTCTTACGGTCATCTCCCTCCTCCAACATTCATAGTTTTCCATGAATTTCGGATGGACCTGTACACCTGTCACTAAAACAATGGTTTGTTAGAAAAAAAATGCACAAAATCATTTTATAACTATAACAATGATAAGTTAAATAAGGTTGCTCAACCAAATTCATTTTTCGGATTCTATTGAAAAATAATGTTCGGAGTCACCGAAAGTAAACCTTTAGAGTTTATATTAATATGATATTCAGATTTTGTTTTCTTAAGGAAAACAAAATGAATATTCTATAGGATTCAATATCTAAATTCTAAGGAATTCGGAGTATGAATTCTATGGAATTCAATGTCTAAATTCTATATAATTTGGAACTTGAATTCTAAGGAATTCGGAGTCCAAATTATAAAGAATTTGGAGTCTGAATTCTATGGAATTTGGGGTCCAAATTCTAAGCCATTCGGAACATGAATTTTAATTCATTCAGAGTCTAAATTCTAAGGAATTCAGAACCTGAATTCTATTTGATTTAGAGTCTATATTATAAGGAATTTGGTACCGAAATTCTATGGTATTTGGTACCTAAATTTCATAGAATTCGGAGTCTGAATTTTATAGAATCTAGAATCTGAATTTTAGATATTACATAACCTGAATTTCTGAGAATTCAGATTCTAAATTTCTGAGAATTTGTCTTATGAATTTCATAGAATTCCGAACATGAATTTCGGAAAATTCAGAACCAGAATTCTGAGGAATTTCGAGAGTGAATTTTAGAGAATTCAGAATCTAAAATTGGATCCTATTAATAGAATAATCTACGTATAAGTATTTATATAATTCTGAGGTTTTAGATATCATACTGAATTTTTCACATTGGAATAAAAAGGGTTAGATTTAGAGAGACTGAAAATGAACCATGAAATATAGGTAAGGATAATTATTCTTTGGGGATGAAAATTTTACTTATTAATGAAAATCATAGGTAAAATAATATTTTTCTTTTGATAGGGTGTGCATGATTTGCAAAACATGAAGATGTGTAACAGTTATAAGGAAACCTTATTGACTCAACACTAAAGGCCCTCAACACTAGCCATTATCCTCTAGAATATGAGGAGGCATTCTTCTTTCCACATAGCGAAACTACATTGTTATAATTAATAATATCCCAGGTTAGATATTTAAAATATAGATATTGGGTATATAATTTCATAAAAATGTCCTCTAAACAATATATGTATGAAATATTGCAGAAAACCCAATAATAATGGGAATTGGAAACACGGTATTCATAAAGTAAATACATATTAATAAAAAACTGATTTATCATCTTTCCTTGACTAGGAATTAAAAGAGTAGTTATGAATCGTTTATAAAATGAAAAGGTATATTTTATAAGTCATTCGTGGAGTAATGTTCTGGGTATTATTCAGTAATATCTATGATAAATCGTACGATATATCAATGTATAATTACATATATGACAAAAAATTGGAATTTTAACAAAATAATATAGGAATTATAAATTCCCACTCACCTTTAAAATGAGTTTTAAAAGGAAATTTTAATAAAAAAGGGGAAAATAATTTATTTTTGAAATTTTGAAAATATAGGGAGAATATTTCATATAAAATGAGTAAAGTAACTTAAAAATGTTTTCATAGATAAAATTATTTGAGATAAATTTATTAAAAAATCATAAAAATACGATGTAATGGGTCACAATAATATATAATTTTCAAAATGCTAAATGACCAATTTAATAAAAATAATAATTTCAAAAAAGAAAATTCAACAATATATTTAGGAAAATATTTAATATTTTTATTAGTATATATGGTGTTGAATATTAAATATTTTATTTTAAAGGATGAAAACCCATTTTATCATTATTGAATTTAATTGTTGAAAACTCGTATATGAAAAGTGCATCAAAACGAAAAATATAAATTATAAGAAGGAAAATATTTAGACAACTAGGGTTAACCCGAAAAATAGGTATCCATATATAAAGGATAATATTGGTAAGTTAATAAAATATCTACAAGGAGGGGAAATTTTTAATAAATAGGATGAAAATTTCAATAATCCATGATCAAAAATTTTAATGACTTGATTTTATGAAGGTAAGATATTTGATTTAAAATTCAATTTCTAAAAGAGAGGAAGAGAATTATAATAGATCAATCAATTTAAAAAATTCATTTTCTATAATTTTGGTGAATATGGTTTCTAATAATGGTTCTAAGGGTGTTTGGTAGTGGATAGTGGAGTTGATGATGATGTGAATGATTATACGACCTGGAACCTGTAGTCAAATCATAGTGTGGGTCCATGTGTCCAGGATAGGCTAGCAATTGTATAGGTCCTTAGATTTATAGTTTGTGGGATCATACATTTTAGATATAGATGCACTGTACAAAGGTGTAATCTATCATATGTCTCTGGAGGTGATGATTTGGTGGTTCAGTAATTTTTGACATAGTTGTGACATGTATATTAGCCTATAGTTTGAAGCCCAGGAAGAAAAATTATTATGGTTCTTTCATATTTGTATTATCTAAACACTGGATATATTCTATGACATAAAATAATTATTCGTGGTTGAATTCTATGTCATGGTGGTTTCGGTTCTACAATATTCCATCTCTTGTTTTTTTAAAATTGTTGGGTAAACATCCCCATTTTTGATAAATGTTTCATTGATATGCCTTGTTGTATTTTCCCTTCCATGATGATATAATATTGTTCTTTTTCTTCATTTTTTTACCATAGTATAGTGTGTTGCATTGTGTTATTATTTTTCCATATTACCCTTTCAATTCTCAAGTCCCTTCAATTTATGCAATTTTATATCATTTAATCACAGTCATTTAGTGACTCCTGGGATATTTTGTAATCATATCACCCACTTCATTTGGGATTTTACTTGTTTTACATAGAAATCTGGCATAACAAAATATATTGTGGCTAGCCTCCTTTATTTCTCTATTTATACCTTATTCATTTTCCCTAGGAATGTAATTATTTTAGATATGGATGGATTTAGTAGTTATATAGAGGGATATTGTTGAGGATACCTTTTCAGGGTTAATCAAAGTGCTTCTTTATTTTATTGTCCATAATGGTCATTTCCCTATTGATCTAGCCTTTCAGAACTAATTCCAACGATTTTTGGCGGTAGGGGATCTTTATTCTCTTTTTTTAGATATAAAAGTAGGAATATCATTATTTGTTTCCTTTTGGGATATGGTATATGTCAACTTAGATATGTTAATTAATCATTTTAATTGAAATTTTTAGGGAAGGTATGAAATATTATAAGATTCATATGTTTTTTTAATATTTCATATATGCTTTGGAATTTATTCTACTCATTCCATATTTGAATTCTGTCATAATATTACATTTTTTTGGTTGTTGAAATATATGTTATTTTTGTGCCAATTAATTAACTGAACAAATATTGAAAAGGGTAAGAACATATATTCAAATAATAAACTGGATAACAAAGGAATATTGGTTTTTATGGGAATGACCTTGTAATTAAATAAGTAAATATGAAGAAATCACATAGTTTATCCTAAAATGTTTTATGTTTTCGTTGTGATGGCTGGATTTTGGGATGAGCAGTGGTTTTTATGTGCATAGTAGCTTTCATGGGGTGTGGTTGTGAAACATTGTGGTTGTTATGTGGGGTGTGTTGATGCAGAACAAATGGGTTGAGTTATATTATGTAAGTTTCTTGGTATTTATGGAATGGAATGTTAATGATTAAACATGATTGGAATTAGTTGGAATGACTAATGAAATATTTAAATAAGATAGGAATTGTGGTTAAAGTAGTTGTTGATAAACATGAACAGATGGTCTTGGTAATGGGAGATGTTTGGTAACTAGAAAATAAAAAAATGTATTAATATTAAAATTAAATATAGAATTTATCTTATGGTTGAGTATTCCTTTTTTTGTGTATTGTACAGAAAATTAGTGTAAAATGTGGAGAATCATTAGAGGCCATTTATTTATGTTTTATGATGCTCTAACTATAAAACTGTATGATGGCCTTGTGTGTTTTACTATATTTTATTTTATTTTAATTTTAATTTCTCAAAAATATCCACTAGATTTGAGAGCTATGTTCCAACCTCCATATGTTTTAAGGGGTGTTTTTAACAATATACATGATGGATAAGATGTATGGATGACTACCCCATATTAGTTTCTCACCCAACAAGGAGATGTTCTTATTCAATATTTGCAATGGTTTGAATATATATTTCACATATTATAATGATGATTAGATTGGTGATGTTTTTAAATGTGTGGGTCCTGCATAGTAGGTAGATTCCATGAGTTTTATGTCCTTTATGCTGATGATACCATACTAAACTAGATATCTGGTAGTGGTTTTGATTGGACATGGAAGCGATGACTAGTTTCCTATGTGGTTCTTTATACATGGTGGTTTCTTAGGTGTCATTAGAAACTAAATGATAACAAAATTTACACAGGGTTCCTTGTATAATATTGTCTCCATAGTTTATCTAGAATGGATTCTATAGAATAGAGAAGAGATCCATGACATATGATAGTTATGTGAGAGAGTGAAAAATGAGTGGTAATGTAGAATGGATTACCCTTTTTTATTATTCCTCTTATTATGTTATTATAAATAGATTCATTATTTGGGTAGAATTCGAGGTTGAGGATGGTACTGATTAGATAAACTACATAAGTGTGTTTTAGTTCTTTTATTTCTAAATAGGTGAATCAATATACTGTTTTTACATATGCATGATAGAAATTGGGTACAACCTTTATATGTTGAAATATAATGCTCTTCCCACATATATGGAGATGTTTTTTCATTATTCCAGGAGTATCCTACGGGAGGTGGTTGAAATTACTAGACCAAAAATTATAGAAGTTACTGAGTCATTACTATAGTATTTTTTTAGTGACTCAGTGAATTTTTTTACAATATACATGCATTTTCATATTGTTTGGGTTTCCCAAATAATCAGTGTTATTGATTTTCATTGTGGTTATTATCTTATATCTATTTCATAATTAATGTATTTAGGTACATTCCTACAATATGTCTTATTTTTATACCCTTAGTGATTATATCAAATCTGTGATCTAATTAATGTCTGACTTGGGGTCATTATCATTATTTCTTCATAGAATTCGGAAGGGGTGAATTTGGAGGGAGAGGGTCATTAAGGAGTAGTATTAGTAGATTTTTTGTTTGGGATATAATATGGAGTATAATATTAGGAAGAGGGAAGATTTTAGATGACAGTTGGGTAATGGTTCTAGTCAATCATGTTGTCTGACAAAGTCTAAGGAGACTATCAAGGACATGGGATTTTAACACCCATATGATATAATGTAATTACTATACTTTTATCAAATGAACAATATATGTGGTTCCGCATTCAAGGTAGACACATTGGAGAGGTATGTAAATAATTTTTTTTTTCTATTTTATGAATGGTGTGATATTGGGGAGTTAAAATGAATTAATTTAATGAATTTTAATAAAATTCCACACTATTTGAATTAGGGAATCCTTTTTTGCTTTATGTTGTGGGTCCTAAACATTATCCACATGTGGTTTATGATAGTGATTTGTAGAATGATGACCATATTGTCTACTAGATTTTTTAATCGGATTATGTGGATAATCAAAACCAATGAAAATTTCAAGACATTAAGTAGAAACTTATATGAAAATATGATGTATGGTTCTCTGATCTATAGGATGAGTGATGAATAGTAGATATTGATTATTATTTTGGTTTGATATAAGTCTGGGTGGAGCAGAGTTTCCTTCTATCAGTCAATTTGATGAGAGGTAAAATATTTTTGTGAAGGATATTTCTCCCATATAGAGTGGATTAGGTAGATATTTTTTTGGAAATACATAAAACGTCAGTTTCGGTTAGAGTTATCATCATTGACTACGACAGAAGTGAATAGGTATGAGTATCATTACATTTACAACGAGTTTATATCAATGTGAGATGTTGGGATTTGGTTGAATGAAAATTTTTTATTTCTACTTTATTATTTTATCTGATTAGGAGTCCCATGAACAATCGCCTTGGTATGCACTCCATCAACCAATCCGTTATGTAGTTCCTCATTTTAAATTTGAAACATATTTTTTAGGAAAATAATATTGGTGAGGTGATTGAGTACATGTCTTAAGATGTGGGGATATCATGATAGTGGATCAATCATGGTTTATTAATGTGAATATTTATTAGTATACGATATCAAGTGCCAAAACCATTGAGTATATGACTCATGGGGAGTTCTTCGCAATAGTTTCTCCTTAATCATTTTGGGTAAAATAACTCTAGTTCCTTCCCTATGGAATTCAGACCACTGTTCTATACAAGTTGGGGGCATGTTCATCATCTAGAAATTTTCTAGGTGGTTATTTAAGGTAAAAGTGGTAGATATAGTTAGTTTCTACATCATTCTTAGCAGCAACCACTGGAAATGTTTTCTCTCCAATATGGGCCTCATGCCTATGATATAATGGGAGGAGAAGTTATAAGTATTGGATATCCTTATGATGTTACCCAACATCAATTACATTTAAATGATTATATCTAAAGAGGCTGATTTCAATGAAAATGTAGGTAATTAAAGTATAAATAATTACATTGTATGGAGGTCCCAGTTCTAGACAGTCCAATGATCATCAGAGGTATGATCAACGTGTTATTTACCCTTCTTTGTAGATTGTTTTATTTAGGAGAATCATATTACATTGTTTTACCATACATATTATATTATTTTTTATTTATATATTTGGGAGTCTTATAATTCCACTGGTGTTGAATCCACTCATAAGCGGTAATAACTTCTTCATTGATGTATGATGGAGTTGTACTCTAGTCAGGGGGTAGCGTCAATGGGGTTGGGATATCTACTTTCTATAGAGACAAAAATATTATTTCATCCTCGACAATTATTGGTTGTATTATATATGTGTAATTATAAATCAATTCTAGAGGGGTATCATGGTCTAATTTGTAGAAAACTAGTGTGGGGTTTTAATTAGTGTGTGTGGTAGAGTCATGGGTAGTATATTTGTAGATCTCCAACTCTCTATTATTTTTTAATTTTCTATAAATTTAGTGGTTGCTCCTATAGTTTAGGTTCCTAGAGATATGAAGTTTTTTTCCATCTTCTTCTTAATGTAGTTTTAATTAAACCATTTTGAGGTGATGTCATGTTCAATAGATAATTTTATATTGTTGATTATTTAATTTTGTTTTATCTTTATTGGATGACACCATATGATTTGTGGGATTTGAGGATTCAAATAGATGTATACATTTAAAAAGTCATTATCCATCGTAGTGAGTCGCCATGGGAATATTTATTTATTCATAAAAAAATAATATAGTACTTATAGTCTTTGTGTAAACTAATAATGGTTGAATCCTTAGTAAATATTGAAATAATATCCTATATTGAGGATTTATGTTGTTTTTTGACCCACTAAGAGAAGGTTTTTTATTCTCTATGATAAATGTAAATTATACAAGTCAGCAGTTAAGGGTAAAAGGGTATGCTAACCCGAACACTACTATATAGTACATGTATGAGAACTTCGAGTTCAGGGACATGACCTTTCAGGTCATGAAAACACTAATAATGTTTACAAGGATTATGAAATCAATGTTCTATTTAATTTTTGACCTAATTTTAGTCATTTTTATTATGAAATTCAGTATCAACTTGATGTTAGAATATGATATTTCCAATTATCTTAGATCTATCATGCATGTCCATCGATACTCCCCTCTCTAGAAAAAATACATCTATTTGAAATTTATAGATATGAGCATATCATTTCTCTGGGAATGTAGTGTTCTAGAAAGATGTGGAGATGGAACCATCAAGGATGAATGCATTTGTTTCGTAGGGTGAACATGATAATATGGAAGTTTTTTCTCTTAATATTAGTATTGGGAGCTATGACCATAGGTTCATATCCAATGTGACATTAATTAAGGGGCTATTGATATATATTAACAATAATGAAATATCTCTTATAAATACTGATAAATTTCAGTATGAATTTTATTTTATGAATATGAAATATATTATTACCGATGTGATTTAGATTCTAGAATAATGGGTAATGTTTGATGATTTTCGTGAGAATTCAAATCTTGAATTAGGGGGTGTCATGATGTAATGAATGGTGTTGATATCATATGGGTCTATTAAATTACATAAACATGTGAATTAATATCCCACTAATGATCTAGAAATAGAATCATTTTTTATTGTGTTGATGATTTTTTGATTTACATAATCAAGTAATTCTTTGGTGTCTTTAAAAATATGATGATCTTGAATTATATCTTCTCATATAATGAGCTGAATCTATAATAATATAGGTGGATGGATTTTTTTATGGAATATAACATGGAGATATTATATACCATAGTGTCGTGAAATTTCATAGCTAATGAAATTAGTTAAATTATCTAAAGTATATTAATTATGTTTTTGAAGAATCATGGAGGATATTGAGTAGTTAGAAACCCTAAATATAGATGCAATAGAGGTGGATACATGGGGTTTTTTATTCTAGATGATAGTTCAATATTCTCTTACTCGGAATTTGGAGGTGTCTTAGTGGAGATACTTGAGTTAGATGTGATATGTGACTGTGTTGTCCATGGTGATGCCCCGAATAGATGATCGAGGATTGTCAAAACCACATAACATTTTAGGGTATCTTTTTATCCCAATAGTGATGATATAATGAGGGAATTGAGATTATAACACCTGACATCTAGTGATTCAATTGGGTATATCAAATATGAACATTGGTTTAATGATTTTTTAAGGATCGTATTGAATTGTCTGGTAGTAGGGTTGGTTGATTGATGTTTGATATTCCAGCATGAAATAGAAGAAAAATTAGTTCCCTGTTGATTATTAATACATTAGATGATACCAAAAAGAATCTAGATGATATCTTGATATATTTCACCACATTATTACCCCAATATGGTAGGTTATGATTCCCTCTTGGTGATCATTGTTTAGTTGACAAACATTCGAAAACCTTGCAACAATCCTGGAGTTGGGCACCGTGGATGTTATGGAAATGAGGAATGTAGATGTGTCTTGGGGGATACATGAAGTACCTAGGAATATTGTATAATATGTTTGTTTTCATGTTACCTACTGATTTTATAGGGGACTTAAACTTGGTATTAGTACTCTGTTATGCATCATCCCCATTTCCTCCATAAAGATGGTAGATACAGTGAGAGGACCATCCAAATGTTGGAGGAAATTTTTCAAGTGTTCATTTAAGCCATTACATGTTCTTGTGAAAATAAATATTATTTGATTGAGTTCATATATAACAACATTTACCACTCAAACGTTGGAATGAACCTATTTGAGGCAATTTTTGGGGGCTGGGTTGTTATCTTTTTTCCCGGAATGAGGTTAGAGATTGTAAAAAACCCTAATATATTATCCCGACAATAGTTTCTACATTATTACATTACCATAAGATACATGGGATATCTTCCCAATGAAAAAATAAATTTATTAGTATTTAATAACTACAACTAAATTGGCTTCCAATTTTATAGTGGAAATATATTATAAAACAAAGTTAATATAAATATTAGGCATCCTTGAACTCATGCAGTTATTACTTTTAAAAAACCTAAGGTAAATAAAACAAAGTGATAAAATTATTAATTTAGGTTCTGTATAAAGGAATATATTATGATTAAATAAGGATTAATAAATAAATAAAATCAAATAACTGAAAATACATACCATTTAATCAATAATTTTGTCACAAAATACATCCATCGATAAATTCAATGAAATAATCTAATGGAAAATAATAACTGAATTATCGATGAAGCAAAAGAGTAATGTCATACAAAATTATCTAAAACATCATGATATATTTACCACCAATTCCTTTTTCTATGAATGTGTAATTGTTGTGTATGTATACATCAATAAAATATTTAACAAAGATATAAACTTGGTTTGTCTCAAGAGGCCTGTCAATGCATTGAGGGCAATGAAATTTTGGGCCCCACCCATTATTTCATGTTTAATAGATTTCTCAAATAATTCTAGATAAATTTTATTTATATGAAATATTCCTTATAAATAAAAATCATTATTGAGTAATTGTAACATCCTAGGTAAATAAATAATAATGCATTTTCATATTTATTAACATTTACGAATTAAAAATTAATTTTAATTTAAAGGGGTTTCTATGTTCGATAACGTAGCCGATTCGCAATAAAGAGTTTCTTTGAAATCTTACGTTGCACACTAGTAATAAAATAATATTATTTTGAATGGTAGTTAACACGCAGTCATTGTGTTGGCGGGAATGAATAGAAACAACTAAAATATGTTTATATATGTTTGTTAAATGTTTTTACATTTATCCAATAAAAGATAAAGGCTTAAAATACGAATAGAATTCAATTTTAGACATATATACTCAAACATTCAAAAAAGGTCAACTTATCGCCTTTTGATGGTGAACCATCTATAAATATAGGTTTGGCCAATATTATACATTCTATTGGACCAAATAAAATTCTTTTTTACAATTGGGAAATCAAAATTTACTTTGCGTAAATTTTTGGTATTTTTCCGATCAAGTTGATTTTTTAATGAATAGTGAGAAACGTTGTATTTTAATTCAAAACCTCTTTTTAATCTAATATATTTTTATGATTAGATTATCTATTGACTGGGTTTTAGAGTTTAATTAGAATATAATTTTACCATTTAATCCAATTGTGGTCGTTGGAATTAATTTCACTTTCAAATTGGACTTAAACTAGTGTCAATCTTTTGATACTTATTGTTTCATAAAAACACGCTATTTTTTCTGACAGCAGGAATTAATTATTAAATTAATTAATGAAACTTATATGTTTTTAATTATGTAAAATAGACATCATTTTTTAATTCTGAATATCAAATATATCTTAGGGTGTTGTTTTGGTATTTTTCTGAAAACGGTAATTTTTAATGAATAGTAAAACCTCGAAGTGGTACTTAAAAAACTGATTTTTCGTTTAAATGAAAATTTACCACCTTTGTGTTTTAAAATTCCAAAAATTGACATACATGGTTGTCATTAAGAAGTAAAATTTGGTTCAATGGGATTAAAATAATTTTTTGGTGAATAGTATCTTTTAAGTTTTTAGTCACGATTAGAGGTAATTAGTGTAGTTTAAGGTAAAAATAATGTTTTAATAATATGAAATGAACTTGACACATGTACTACCCTTATTTTATGTGTCATGGCCGACCACGAAACTCCATGGGTCAACTTGGGGACCCAATGGAGCCACATTGGTAGGAAAATAACATTAATAACTTTTTATTTAATGTTAAAGTAAAAATGTCACAAACATGAGTTGTTTTACTAAAACAATTTTTAAATGGGGTTATAAAAGTCATATTTTTTACTATAAATATTAATTAAAAAGATAATAATATTTCCTACATCATGATAGTTTATTTCAAATTTTTAGACATAAAATAAATTAAATTATTTATGACACCATGATGATGCAGGCATTACCTCATTATTTAACGATTTAAATAAAATGAAAAGATAATGGAAAATTTAAGACCTAGACTTGTAAAAAACCTATTTTATGGGTATTTTTAGAAAAAATATCACCTTATCCTAGAATTATATCAATGGGGGACCTTTTAAATCCGAAACTCATTTTAATATAAAGTAACATTTCTTTACTATCCAAGAGTGCCCCTCCTCTCCTCTTATAAAAGGCCCCCACCTCTACCTCCTTACCCACACTTCCAAATCATTTGGATCAACCAAAACCTGCCCATTGTATCTCTACACATCCCTCGATTACTCTTTGAGGCCTCACTTTGGGCAGAAGTCTTCCCAATGATGCCTTTGAGCTCAAATCAAAAATAGTTACCTGTTTTAAAGGTAGTGTTTTCTCTTGTGTTATTTTGTTTTATTTTTCTTCTCCAACCCCCTAAACTCTTTTTATTCATTTATTTTGTAACAAATCCAGTATCATAAATATACTAGGATGTTGTTATAAGAATAATTCGAGCTACAATTACACACACCTACATCTAATGGTTAAATAACACACTGTTTCTGTGGACGGCGAATTTCTGCCTCACGAAACGATGATTGTTCAATATTCTTCCAACACCTTCAAAGATGGCCATTAATATGTAACTATATTTTTATATGATATATAATATCATTATTTATTCCTTAGGAATCTGTATTTTTAATTTTTGGCATACCTTTATGGCTTCCATTATGGGTATACGCGATATCTTCATTTTAGGAAGTGTGGACTACCGCCCCCTCAAAGTGATTGGTTCGTTAATGCCATATGTGGGACGTATAAAGGATGGATTTAAAGTTATTATATATGATGTATGTTACATTTAAATTATGAATATAATTCTGTAATTAAAATATACTTACCTATCATTTAGTTTTAATTCCATTAATATGACATAGAAATGAAAGTGGCGTTCATGCGTACGTACGGCTTACCGTCTCCATGAACGATTAATTTCATTTCTTACCTCTAAATGATTATTTAATATTATAAATACATGTATATGCTGGATATATATGATATATATTATATCCAAATCATGAATATCATTCTGGATATAATGAAACTTTGACCACACGAACAACATATAATTGTAAGAAGTCCACTTTCGACTTAAGAACCAAATATCGAAAAAACAAACATTATTAACCTAAATGATTACATAATGTTTATAACATGGATATAATTGATATAAAAGGAATAGTAATCTTGAAAAAGGTCCTTAATCAATTTTAAATTAACACTAGTTTATTATTCAAGAGATAAAAGATCAATCGAGTCACGTCGGACACGAGGTAAGGGACATCGTATCAATCTCCTTTCATTGAGGCATATTTCGTTTTATACACAACTTTATTTTATATGGTGTATAACCCCCTTGGACTTTTATTTTATTCAAAAGGAATCTTTTTCTATGAAGTGTTTTACTAAACGAAAAAAAGTAATGTTTCTTTTAACGTACGCGGTGACAACGACCTTTTCCGCTGCCGCGGGTATTATTTGGTGTTTGGAATCCTTAATAAGCAGTAATGTTTTTTTAAATGAAATAAATATCATATAATCTTTTATTTATTTTGGTATTGAAAATGGTTTTTTATAATGGATTTGTTATGTCAATATATTTAAGCGATATATTGTGATCAAAGTGTGGAAATGTTTTATTTCCATTATATTTTTTTTATGTATCATGATTTTATAATGGTAATTGGACATTAAACGGGTGGTTATGTGATAAACAATATGAGGGGTGGTGCCGTGAATACCAGGATGGGTGGTTGTGTTATAACCTCCAATGCATTGGTTATGGAAGTCGACCGTATGGCTATTCCATTAATTGATATGTGTGGAAGTCGACCGTATGGGTAATCTATTTAAGTATGTTTATGTCCCAAGTTATCTTTATATGTTATGTGATCTTTATATGGGTTTTATGGTAATCTTTTGGTTACAAAAGCGTGAGTAATGATATTTTTTTCAGTGAAGAGTTTTTACTTCTTTATAAAGGTGAAAAGTATTACTTTGTTAAAGTATACATTGTTTACTTTTTGTCTTGATAAACTAACAGTTTTCATTCTTTGTGTATCCCTTACTGAGATTTTTATGCTCACCCCTTGTTTTTTTGAAATGTTTTTCATAGGTCTTAATATTGAATAGGGTCATGGATGAGATCAAGGTAAAGTCATGCTATCTAAAACATGGAACTAGACATGTTTCTTTTTATGTGTTTTTATTTTATGGAAACTCATTAGAAGTGTCTACATTGTAATATTTTGAGATTTAATAGTTATGATCTAATTATCTCAAACTCTAAACCTGAAAAGATCCTCAATGTGAATTATTCATTTAATTCAATATTAAGTAAGTTTTAAGGCCGAGGCCTTTTTATTGGTATTATAGGTCAGTTTAGACAACTTTAGGAGTTAGAAAAGTGTTAAATTATATGTTAATTTATGGTATGATTTAAATGATATAGCATTAAAAGATTACCTTGTTTCTTCGCCTAAGATATTTCTATGTTCAGAATGGTTTTCCGTAGAGGAAACAAAGCATCTATATTGGGAGGACATCAAGAGGAATACAACCTTCCAAATCAACAACCTGGGATGGTCGGTATCGGAACAAAACAGTTTGTTGCAGTAATGGCACAGTTGACTCATGATATAAATGGTGGTGGTATACATGCATGAGATCAGCCAGATCAACCGCAGAGGATCATGTCAGTTGTGGAACATTTCATGAGGCAACATCCCCCATCATTATGAGGATCATCTGACCCTGTGCTAGATGAGTGGTGGATTAAAGTGCTGGAAAAGATTTTTGATGTCATGGGGTGTTCAGAACATCAAAATGTTAGTCTTGCTGTTTACCTTTTTGAAGGTGAAGCTGAATAGTGGTGGTCGATGTTGAAAAATATCATGGATAGTGATGAGATTGATGATCCTCACTGGGAATAATTCAATGGTATGTTTTTTGCGAAATATTTTCCTAAGGTGGTTCGTCTTAGGATGGAAAAACAATTCCTAGAATTGAGGCAGGAGGATGACTAAGCATTTGCTTATGAAGCAAAGTTCACTCGACTGGCATGGTATGCTTCAAACTTCATACGAGATATTGATAGAAAAATCAACTGTTTTTACTTAGGGTTAAAGCCAATGTATCGAAGTGATTTAGCATCTCGTGAGTATAAAAGTTATGAAAAACTTGTTCAATGTGCGGAGAAGGTGGAAATGGAGTTTTCCGGTGATCAGGTGTTCTTTGAAAAACAACAGAATAAGAGGTCCAGTTTGCAGGGAAAGGGAAGAGAATTCATCAATGAAGCAAGGAGGTAAGAAAACCAAATATCTATACTGTGAGAAGTGTAGTAAAATGCATCTTGGAGAATGTTTATCCATGTTTGGAAAGTGCTTTCGGTGTGGTAAGTCTGGTCATATTGCTCGTAACTGTAAGGAAGATGATCAAGCAAGAAATGGAATGTTAGCGGTAAGATATTTTAAGTGCAATGAAAATGGTCATTATGAAAATGAGTGTCTAACGAAGAACTCAACTGGGGGAAAGCAGCCAGATTAAAAGCAGAATGTAGTGGTGAAATCCTTTGAAACTACTTCAGCAGATGTTGGGCTGTCGAATGAAGTAGTATCAGGTACACTGTTTGTTTGTTCAGATTATGCCAATGTGTTGTCTGGTTAAGGGTCTACACATTCTTTCATTTCTGATAATTTTTCTAGTAAATTGGAAATTCCATCTCAGGATATGAATCCTGACCTTATGGTAAAAACACCCGGAGGGAATGTTGATAGAAAAAGAAATTATAAGAACCTTCCTATCCTTGTGTGCGGAAAGAATCTACTAGAAAACCTTATTGTTTTGCCTCTAGTAGAGATTTATGTTATTTTGGGCATGGATTGGCTTTCTATTTATCATTTTAAGATTGACTGCAGAGCTAAAATGGTTTCTTTTCGGAAATATTTTCAGTTTGTGTACAATAATGAACCCTTTATTTTGATAACATATCAGGATGTTGAGAAACTAGTAAAATATGGAAATGAATGTTACCTTGCACATATTGTTGAAAATAAAAGAACTGTTCAGATTAATGATGTGCTAGTGGTAAATGAGTATCTTGATGTTTTTCCTGATGAGTATGCTGGTATTATTCATGATCAGGAAGTTGAATTTACTGTTGAGTTAGTTCCTGATTCTAAGAATATTCCAAAACCCCCTTCTCGAATGGATCATGTTGAACTTTTAGAGTTAAAGAATAAATTGCAGGAGTTATTAGATAAAGATTTCATTCGACCTAGCACATCACCATAGGGTTCTCCTGTCTAGTTTGTTAAAAAGAAATATGGATCAATGATACTTTTCATTGATTATTGAGCCTTAAATAACATTACTGTTAAGAACAAGTATCATTTTCCTCATATCGATGATTTGTTTGATCAGCTCTTGGGAGCTCAGTATTTTTCGAAGATAGACTTCAGGTCGGGGTACAATCAGTTGAATGTAAAAGAAGCTGACGTTTTGAAGACTATGTTTCGTACTAGATATGTCCATTATGAATTTTTTGTTATGCATTTTGGGTTACCCAATGCACCTGTTTTATTCATGGACCTTATGAATAGAATTTTCCATTAGTTCTTGGATAAGTTTGTGGTTGTTTTCATTGATGATATTTTGGTGTTTTATAAAAGTAAAAAGGAGCTTGAATGTAATTTAAGGGTTATATTGAAAACCTTAAAAGAAAATAAACTGTATGGAAAATTTAGTAAGTGTGATTTTTGGTTACAATAAATTTCATTCTTTGGTCACATTGTTTCAAAATATGGCATAACTGTTGATCCTGCTAAAACAAAAGATGTTGAAGAATGGCCAAGACCTGCAAATGTAACCGAGATCCGTATTTTCCTTGGTTTGGTAGGTTACTACCGAAGGTTTGTTGAAAACTTTTCATGGTTATCTAGTCCAATGAATAAGTTAACTCAGAAGGGTGTTCATTTTATCTGGACAAAATAATGTGATGATTGTTTTCAGGAGTTGAAAAGAAGATTGGTGAATGCTCCCGTTTTGGTACTTTCTTCCAGGAATGGTGAGTTTGTTATCTACAGTGATGCTTCATTGAAAGGAAATGGTTGTGTCCTTATGCCGAATGATCAGGTAATTGCTTATGCTTCACGCTAGTGGAAAATTCATGAGGTAAATTACCCTACACATGAATTGGAATTAGCTGTTGTTGTTTTTGCTTTAAAAATTTGGAGGCATAATTTGTATGGAGTAAAGAGTGAAATATATTCTGATCACAAAAGTTTAATGTATATATTAACTCAGAAATAGTTGAACATGAGACAGTGGAGATGGTTGGAATTAATCAAGGATTATGATTGTACAATTCATTACCATCCGGGAAAAGAAAATAAAGTGGCTGATGCTTTGATTTGAAAAAAGTAATGCTTCATTAAGAATGTTACGTTTGGAATGTGATCCTTTGGTTAAGGTTTTGATGAACTTTGGCATATAAGTTTTTGCTGAAGGATTTTCTTTTGTATTGTTTCAGGTATCAGTGAAATATTCTCTATCAGACAAAATCAAGCAAGCACAGAAGCAAGACAATGAGTTGCAGAATAAGGTAGAGCTGGCTCAGAAGGGTATGTTTCCTGAATTCAACATTGATAATGATTGTTTTTTGACATTTGGGAAGAGATTATGTGTGCCTTGTGATTCACAGTTGAAGAATGAGTAGTTATGTGAGGCCCATAGTTCACTGTTTTCAGTTCATCCTGGCAGTACTAAGATGTACAGAGATATGCGGGAGTATTACTGGTGGGATGGAATGAAAATAGATATTGCTAATTTTACTGTGAAGTGTTTGACATGTCAGAAGGTTAAAGCAGAGTGAATGTTACCGAAAGGAATGCTTCATCCATTACCAGTGCCAAAGTGGAAATGGTAAAATATTTCCATGGACATTGTTGTGTGATTACCGAGGACATCTCGAGGTTATAATGCAATCTGGGTTATTGTTGATCGATTGGCTAAATTTGCTCATTTCCTTCCTATTCGAGATACTTTCTCTCTAGATCAACATTCTCGATTGTATCTTAAAGAGATAGTCAGGTTGCATGGAGTTCCCCTCTACATTGTATCTGATCATGATCCCAGGATTACTTCTAACTTTTGGAATGGACTTCAGAAGACATTGGGTACTGAATTAAATTTTAGTACAACTTTTCATCTGCAATCAGATGGGCAGTCAGAACGAACAATTCAGACATTGGAGGATATGCTACGAGCTTGCTCTATGGATTATCAGGGAAGTTGGGACCAACTTCATTCATTGGTTGAGATTTCTGATAATAACAGTTTTCATGCTAGTATACAGATTGCACCGTTTGAGGCATTATATGGGAAGCGGTGTCGAACTCCAGATTTTTGGGATGAAGTAGGTGAAAGGAAGCTGATGGGACCAAAATTGGTAGATGATATGGCAAAAAAAGTACAGTTGATTCAGAAACACATGAGAACAGATCAGAGCAGGCAGAAAAGTTATACAGATAACCAGAGGAAGGATCTATCTTTTGAGATAGGTGATCATGTTTTTCTCAAAGTTTCACCATGGAAAAGTGTGATGCGATTTGGTAAGAAAGGAAAGCTGAGTCCAAGGTTAATTGGACCATATTAAATTCTGGAGAGAGTTGGATCAGTTGCATACAGTGTGTCTTTACCTCCGAGTTTATCTCAGGTACACAATGTTTTTCATGTTTCGATGTTGAGAAATTATATGCCAGATCCATCTCATGTTTTGATCCCATAGGTAGTTCAGTTGGAAGAGAGTCTCTCTTATAAATAACAACCAGTCCAGATTCTTGACCGAAGAGAACAAGTGTTGTGAAATAAGGAAATTCACTAGGTAATGGTTTTGTGGAAAACCATATGGTTGAAAAGGCAACATGGGAATATGAAAATGCTATGAGGGATAAATACACCCACTTATTTTGATAATTCAATACAATTGTGAGGACGCAATTCCTGAAAGGGGGGAAGGATGTAACATCCAAGGTAAATAAAGAATAATACATTTTCATATTTATTAACATTTAATAATTAAAAATTATGTTTACTTTAAAGGGGTTTCTATGGTTGATAGTGTACCTGATATGCAACAAAGAGTTTCTTTGGAATCTTACGTTTCACACTAGTAATAAAATAATATTATTTTGAATGGTAGTTAACACGCAGCCGTTGTATTGGCAGGAATGAATAGAAACAACTAATATATGATTATATATATTTGTTAAAAGGTTTTACATTTATCCAATAGAAGATAAAGGCTTAAAATATGAAAAGAATTCAATTTTAGGCATATATACTCTAACATTCACAAAAGGTCGACTTTTCGCCATTTGAGGGAGAACCATATATAAATATAGTTTTGCTCACTCATATACATTCTATTGGGCCATATATAATTCTTCTTTAGAACCAGGACATAAAATTTTACTTTGTGTAAATTTTTGGTATTTTTCCGATAAAGTTCATTTTTTAATGAATAGTGAAAAGTGTTGTATTTTAATTCAAAACCACTTTTTAATCTAATTTATTTATATGACTATATTATCTTTTGAATTGGTTTTAGAGCTGAATTAGAATATATTTTTACCATTTAATCGAATAGTGTATGTTGGAATTAATTTCACTTTGAAATTGGACTTAAACTACTGTCAATCTTTTGATAGTTATTGTTTCATAAAAACACTATATTTGCTCTGACAGTGAGGATTAATTATTAAATTAATTAATGAAACTTATATGTAATGAATTCTTTAAAATAGAAATCATTTTTGAATTTGTAATATCAAATATATCTTAGATTGATGTTTTGGTATTTTTCTGAAAAACTTCAATTTTTGATGAATAGTGAAACCACTAAGTGGTACTTAAAAAACCGATTATTCGTTTAAATGAAATTTTACCACCTTTGTGTTTAGAATTTCCAAAATCTGACATACATGGTTTTCATTAAGAAGTAAAATTTGGTTCAATGGGATTAAAATAATTTTTTGGTGAATCGTAACTTTTATGTTTTTAATCGCAATTAGAGGTAATTAGTGTAGTTTAAGGTAAAAATTTTATTTTAATAATATGAAATGAACTTGACACATGTAATACCCTTATTGGATGTTTCATGGCTGACCAAGACAATCCATTGGTCAACTTCGGGACCGGATGGAGCCACTTTGGTAGTAAAATGACATTAATAACTTTTTATTTAATGTTTAAGTAAAAATGTCACAAACATTAGTTGTTTTACTAAAACAATTTTTAAATGGGGTTATACAAGTCAGAGCTTTTACTATAAATATTCATTAGAAAGATAAAACTATTTTCTACATCATGATATTTTTTTCTAATTTTAATACATTAAATTAATTAAATTATTTATGACACCATGACGATGAAGCGATTACCTCATTATTTAACGATTTAAATAAAATGAAACGATAATGTAAAATCTAAGATATACACTTTTAAAAAACCAATTGGATGGGCATATTTCAAACCCATATCACCTTATCCATGATTTATATCAATTTGGGACCTTTTAAATCCGAAACTCATTTTAAAATAAAGTAACATTTCTTTACTTTCCAAGAGTGCCCCTCCTCTCCTCTTATAAAAGGCCCCCACCTCTACCTCCTTACCCACACTTCCAAAGTCTTTTTCTCAGAAAAACCCTGCCCATTTTGTCTCTACACATCCATCTCTTACTCCTTGAAGCCTCACTTTTTGTATAAGTCTTCCCAAGGAAGCATTGGAGCTCAAATCAAAAAGAGTTACCCGTTTTAAAGGTAGTGTTTTCCCTTTTGTAATTTTGTTTTATTTTGCTTCTCCAACCCCCTAAACTCTTTTTATTCATTTCTTTTGTAAGAACTCCAGTATCTTAAATATACTAGGATGTTTTTATAAGAATAATTTGAGATACACTTACAAACACCTAAATCCAATGGTTAAAGAACATATTGTTTCTGTGGATGGCGAATTTCTGCCTCACGAAACGATGATTGTTCAATATTCTTCCAACACCTTCAATGGTGGCCATTTAAGATGTAAATATATTTATATATGATATATAATATTTTTATGTCTTCCTTATTCTTATGTATTTTTTATTTATGGCATACCTTTATGGCTTCCATTATGGGTATACACGATATCTTCATTTTAGGAAGTGCAGACTACCGCCCCCTCAAAGTGATTTGATTCGTTAATGCCATATGTGGGACGTATAATGGATTGATTTAAAGTTATTATATATGATGTATGTTACATCTAAATTATGAATATAATTCGGGAATTAAAATATATGTACCTCTCATTTAGTTTTAATTCCATTAATATGACATAGAAATGAAAGCAGCGTTCATGCGTACCTACGACTAGCCGTCTCTATGAACGGTGCATTTCATTTCTTACCTCTAAATGATTATGTAATATTATAAATACATGTACATGCTGGATATATATGATATATGTGATGTCAAAATCATGAATATCATTCTGGATATAATTAACCTTTCACCACACTAACAATATGTAATTGTAAGAATTCCACTTTCGACTTAAGAACCAAATATCAACAAAACAAACATTATTAGAATAAATGATTAAATAATGTTTATAACATGTAAATAATTGATATATGAGGAATACTAATCTTGAAAAGGTTCTTATTAAAGTAGAAATTAACACTAGTTTATTATTCTGGAGATTAAAGAGCAATCGAGTCATGTCGGACCCGAGGTAAGGGACTTCGTCTCAATCTCCTTTCATTGAGGCATATTTCATTTTATACACAACTTTCTTTTATATGGTGTATAAACCCCTTTGAATTTTACTTTTATGAAAAAGGAATATTTTTCTACGAAGCGTTTTACAAAACGAAAAAATGGAATGTTTCTTTTAACGTACGCGGTGACAACGACCTTTTCTGCCGCCGCAGGTATTATTTGGTCTTTGGAATCCTCAATAAGCCATAATGTTTTTTTAAATGAAATAGATATCATATAATATTTTATTAATTTTGTTATTGAAAATGGGTTTTTATAATGGATTTGTTATGTCAATATATTTAAGCGATATATGGTGACCAAAGTGTGGAAATGTTTTGTTTCCATTGTATTTTTTTTATGTATTATGATTTTATAATGGTAATTGGACATTCGATGGGTGGTTACGTGATAAACCATATGACGGGTGGTGCCGTGAGTACCAGGATGGGTGGTTACGTTATAACCTCTAATGCATTGGGTATGGAAGTCGGTCGTATGGCTATTCCAATAATTGATATGTGTGGAAGTCGACAGTATGGTTAATCCATTTAAGTATGTTTATGTCCCAAGTTACCTTTATATGTTATGTGATCTTTATATGGGTTTTATGGTAATCTTTTGGTTACAAAAGGGTAAGTAATGATTTTTTTTTCAGTGATGATTTTTTACTTCTTCAAAAAGGTGAAATGTATTACTTTGATAAAGTATACATGGTTTACTTTTTTCTTGATAAACTAACAGTTTTCATTCTTTGTGTATCCCTTACTGAGCTTTTTATGCTCACCCCAAGTTTTTTTGAAATGTTTTTCCCAGGTCTTAATGTTGAATAGGGTCAAGGATGTGATCAAGGGAAAGTCATGTTATCTAAAACATGGAACTAGTCATGTTTCTTTTTAAGAGTTTTTATTTTATAGAAACTTAGTAGAAGTGTCTACTTTGTAATCTTATGAGATTTAATAGTTATGATCTAATTCTCTAAAACTCTTAACCTGAAAAGATTTTCAATGTGAATTATTCATTTAATTCATTATTAAGTAATGTTTAAGGTTGGGGCATTATAGTAATGAATACAAAATTTCTATATTTCACCATTCATTCAAACAACTTTCATTAAAAAACACTGCATATAATAATGTTATATTGTTTAGGAAATATAAATATCAATTATTCAAATATTATGGACAATATTGAGAAATTAAATTTTCAATGAAATAAAATAATTTTAATGTGAATGTTTTAAGATAATTATAATGACCACAATATTAATCAATATATGAGATATTACCATTATTTTATCGAAATGTAAATTTTAGATTAAAATCAATCATTTTAAATAATATGAAAAAATTATAGGAAAAAAATAATTTTTTTTAATAAATGTGTTTTACCTTAAAAACCATTGAAATATTGTAGAATAATGTAAACAACATGACACAGTTATGAATTTAAGGTAATATGTTAACTACATATATGTTAAAAGGAAATTATTCCCTTTAAATTTTTATAAAGGAATTTGTAAATTACCCTTAGAGTAAAACATTAGAATGATTCATTAAAAATCATGTTAAAAATAAAGGATAACATAAAATTTCCTCTATAAAACACTTTTGAAAATAAAAATGACCTTTGTAATTTTTTTTGCAAAATATGGACCTAAGAGAAAAATATACCCAATAAAAAAGTGAAATAAGATTATCATTTCTTCTAAATATTAATTTTATTTATTCATGTTCTAAAGAGTGGAAAATTTTTAAGTAAATAGAAAAATAAAATACCAAGAAGATAAGTTAATATATGTATTTTATGAAGTATATATTATGAGGTTCATTGAATGAAAATAATATTAATCCCCCAAAAAAATTAGACAATAAAACAAATTCTCTCCTCTTTGGTAGCTATTAAATTGTAACCCATTGAAATAATAATCCTGAATTAATAATTTAATTATCATGAATAAATATATATCCATGATAAACACAGTAATTATTAACTATAACACACCAAAAAATAAATAGATGTATAATATCAAATATACCTCAATGTAGTAGAAATTGAGAAGAAAGTTCTTACAAAGATCGCATTTTGAAAATTAGAATTAATAAATGTAGTGATCCTGTGTAAAAAAATTAATGTTTTTTAAATAAAATATAAATAAATAATCGGAAATTTCACATGAAATCAGGGAAAAACATTTTCAATGATCTATATGTATTAGAAAGTGAATGTAAATTTCATTAGGAAATGCAATTCGATACGATTTCCCTTAGTTGAAAATGTCTTCACCTCTAATATAATAGTTTAAACATATTATTAATTTTTAATAGAATAGTATTAATATTTATAATTTTATATATGACCCTCTTATAACATATTATCAGTAATTAATTTACGATCACTTATTCTTATCATTATTATGGGGGTTAAATACATAGTTTTCTCATGCATGTTCTGTCCCCAAAGTTCCAGTAATTATGCATTGATTATGATTCCATAATATCCATAATTTTCATCATGATATTAATATATTATATTTTAATTATATATATATTAATATTCATATAGAATATATATATATAGGAAAATTAATTTCATTGTTCATGGATATTGTAAATCATACATATGAATGGATGCAATTTTTAATTTTTGTTGGTTGGAACAAAAGAAAGGTAAATAAAAATTAAATTGCAAATAATATTTCATATATAATTATCATCATATATATTTTTTTAATTTTTATTTATTACAATTTATTTAAATCCAAAATGAAAAATGAATTACATCGCTTTGTGGATGTGGTAGTCCACACGCACACACCCAAGGCATTATCATTTTCCAATGGATTACTGAGTAATTAAAAGATGTGGTAATTTATTATAAAATTATAATATCATAAAAATTATTTTTATATTTTTTAAAACATCATTACATCCATAATTGAATGATGTGGTTTTAAAATCATTTGGATTACTATGTGGAGGCAATATTTCAAACGTACACATTATCGATACTTTAACATCCCATTTGATGTAGAAGAGGATGAATAATGATGGTTTAATGTTCATAATAAATGTAAAGTGTAATTATAATCCTAGAATTATTATTTTATGATGAATAATATATATTTATATTATATAAAATAAGAATTAAATTTAATGATGTCGGTTAGGAAGATTACCACTTCTTCGATAGACCTCATTCTTATAACATCATAATCACTACTATAATGGTATTTTAAGTAGAAAATAAACACTAATTATTGTAATGGTGATATAAAAAGATGAAATATACTTTTATTATTATGATATATTTCTCATTTCGATATTAAAATATAGATAAGGGGTGTCCTTTTATAAGTGAGGGGAAGGAATCTTTTGGAATTTCAGGAAATGATATAATATTATATGTGTATAAATCATATAATGTTTTTCTAAAATTTTATTAAATATAATAATAATTGGTAGAATGTACTTATATATTAAAAATAGTGTTTTTTTATTTGTATAAATGTCACATTAAAAATTATCTTTCAGCTTTTTATGTTGCCTAACCAATTTTACCCATAACCGTGGTAATGAAATTTTAAAAATTAAAGGTATATCAATTTACATATAAGAAATAAATTATATCATATATGGCCAATGGATAATTTTTTTGACAATTTATCATCCTAATTTTCATATTTAATCATTTTTATAATTTCTAAATTTTTTTAAAATATAATATTTTTCATACAATATAATAAATGTAATTTTTGAAAGAATCAATTTAGTTTGAACATAAGTAAATAAATATATTAATAAAAATGAAATATAAACATTTATAATATCCATAATATTATAAATTAATTTATAATAATATTTCATAACTTTAAGTCCTCTAATATTTTTCTTTTATATTTTTTAAAATTATTTACATAACTTTTCAAATACTTTCCAATGAAATATTCTAGAATTGTGTAGGAATTTAATTTATTATATCACCACAGAAACATTGAAATAATAATATATGATAAATATGAATAATTTATATTTATAATAGAGTTTTATAATTAAAATAATTCTCTTTTTATCCATATTTAAATGTTTTAATGATTTTAAAGTCAAATGTGTGATATTTTCAAATTGGGATTATGAAAAATTAAATAAATGAAATTATCAAAATCAAAATGCACCGAAAATCGATTTATTAAAAATTTAACGACTAAGGAAGAACTTATCCTAAAAAAATATGTTAAATCAAGATTTGGGATGATTTTGGAACTTCCTTATAGGTTTTTACCCTAATTTACTCATTTTACACATACCGAGGTGACAAATATTTACCATGATTATTATTCATAATGAAAAAAAAGGATTTTTTTACAACATCATAAAACTATTACTACAAATAGAGTATAAATATTTAAATATTCAATGAAAATATTTGGATGAAATATATTTTAAAATAATACCATTAAACTCATTGAAAAATAGTATTAATAATGATTTATTTTCATTATAAATAGAAACATATGTCATGAAAATTGATATTTCTAATGTAATTAATTATGTTTATCTAAAAAAAAGTATAATATATAATTCGTGGATTAATAGAATATTTAATTGGGCTTTTAAATTTATTTATTTCATAGAAAGATGTAATAGTTATTGAAAAATTTTTATTTGTCATTATACACTAAAAAATTAATAAAATTATAAAAGTAACCTTATTTCACCCAAAGTAAATTTTAATATGATGATTTAAAAAATTATTTTCATTTTATATTATTCAAAATTTATATTTAATAATTTTAATTTCCAAGATCAAAGTTAAAAAAATAATTTTTTCTGAAAATGAATTTTTGAAAGATAAAATGAGTTCAAAAAAAATTGAGTTCTTTTTTTTCTAAGAATAAATATATAATTTATTGAGTAAGTCCATTGAAAATAAAATACATAATTAGGATACACATATTCATACTAATAAATTAAATGGTTTATTATAACTATCACATATTAATAACGATGTTTCTATAATATATCACAATTCACTTAGTGAACAATTTTTTATATTGTGATAGGTAAAAAAATTGTTGAAAATTTTGTTAGGATTTACATTCTCCCCCATATAGAGAAATTTTACACACACAATTTTATTTTGTCATCATAGGATCAATATTAAAGAATATTTTTTTAAAACCTAATTAAGACAATTAAATAAAAGACATCCATTGTAAATGAAAAGTTTAAATCATAGATTTTACCTAAAAACATTTTACGATAACCTGATAAGGAATACACTGTTTAGATGTGAAATTATATAAATGGATGAAAAAATATATGTATAATGATTAATATGGAGTGATAGAGAACAAGGTTATTTGAATATAAATGAAAAAACCATTAACTAATGGTGATGCAAAAACCATCGTTTCATCAAAAATGAAGGTAAAAAGAATACTTTTTTGGTTTTTAGATCAGTTTCCTAACGTATTGTTGTATTTAAAGGAAATAGAACATTTGAAAATAGAATTTCATTGTTCCATTCCATTTCATAAACATAATTTGATTCTTATGTTATACATTGATGTATTTCCACTTCATCTCTTGATTTATAAAATGAATGTTCAAGATGTAGTCTTTATTATTGTAACACTATAGTTAATATTAAAGGGAGAATAAAAACCCAAAAATAGTTACATTAAATTTATTTTTTCACCAAATAATTAAAATAACAAAAATTCATAGTATATAATAACGTAATACATAATTTTTATATATATTATTTTAATGGAGTAACACATTAGTCATCAAAACATAAACTATTACACTCATATCTTCCCCTTACATTTACAAATACAATTAATTGATTGTTAAAAATTAATGTCCCTTAATATATCATAAGGATCCTAATTGATTATTATATTTGGACAACTATGTTCATATTAAATCAAAAGAACCATGAAACATGGTATTAATATTTTATTATCTAAAATGATATTCTAAAATCTAATTTAATTCCAAAAACTAAATTGGATAACCCGTGGAATACATAAAAAATGTTTACATAAAAACCCAATTAATGGAGTATTCATGTTAATGAATCATAACATGTGAGTCAAAGGTATAACATGATATCATAATAGAGGATACTATGGAGTAATTTCATGGAATAATAAAATAAATAAAATTGTATAATAAAATCATAGAATCAAAGGATTTTTTTATAAATATAACATAACCAAAACATGAGTGAATGATAAGTGCGTAAAAATATGTCATAGTGGACAATATCCCATATTAGATTTGGTTTACTCCCTAATATCATATATAATGCCTTATGAGACTAAATATTTTCTAAATTCATTGGAGTGATATCAATATTTTCCCATTATAACATTTTTATTAATTTTTTATTCCACATTAATGATGAATTCATTAGGAATAGAATAAAAATTTCCTATTGAAATAGAGTGGGTTTCATAATTTTTTATTCATGTCATAATCAAAGGAAATTTCACAATGTTGGCTTTTGAGAAATGATTATAAGGAATGTATTACCCATTTAATAATGGGAGAATATGTTTGGTATATATTAAATAGAAATAGAAATTATATTTTATAATCATTTCAAAACATTAATAAGAGAGACAATATGAGTTTGAGAGACAATGTTCATAACCCGACAGAGAGATTGGTTTTGAAAGATTCCTCACCTTGAGCTCAGTTTTTCATGTGAGTACATTATCACCTTGAATAATAAATGAAATTAAACTATTTACAATATTAATAACAAATTTAAAAAATTGTTATTTTATTTTATTCATTACCATGTCAAGTTAAATTACATAACCATATAGATTCGTGTTGGATTTTTTTGATGTTGTTTTACACACCTATCCAAAATAACTTCATAAAAATTTACTAAGGTCTGGGGGATTATTATTTAATAATTACCATAATAGTAATAATTACATAATTAAAATTATTATATATAAATTATACTTTTATATTTATAAATAAAATATTCTATGTAAAAACGTACTACATTATAATCATATAGACTGTAGGTTCTATGTATGCAAGAGTAATGATTTCTTTTATCGATGATCATGTTGGAAATAAATTATTGTTTTATAATCTTTAAATGAATATAAATATATCATTAAATTATTATTATTAATTTAAATATAATTACACAGATCATCCATGTGATTTAGTGATAAAGGCGAATCACGTCGCTTTATAAGGCGGTGGTCTCTTGTACACATCAATGATGTTTTCATTTACTATATGGATTATGTGGTAGTAAATTATATGATATATATAATTTAAATACTTATTATTATGTCCCAAATATATTATATAAAATAAAATTAATCTTTATTACAATCTATGTGAAGACTAAGTAAAAAATGAATCACATCAATTTGCGAGGTGGTAGTTCGATGTATACATGAGTGATTTTGTCATATTCTATACTGAATGTAATGTAGGAAGATATATATGATATTATATTTATATATGTATAAGTATATAATAATAATTATATATAACAAATATATATATAATTAAATATATCGATGAGAAACGTCAGAGGAAAAAATTACCTTGGTTCATGAGGAAGTAGTCTACTGTACAAATGATAAATGACATTTTTAATCATTTGAGGGTGGTTGAGATAGTTGTAGATAATTATATTAACATAAAAAAATCATTTTATGTAGAATTTGATTATTTTATTATATATACATGCTTTAATAATATTTGAATCATGTGGGTGAAAAAGTAAAATAAAACGCTTCATTATGGATGTAACCTCTTATTTAAAAAAATTCATTTGGTTTTCACCTAAAGCATTCCAAAGATGGATTTATTAACAAACCAATGATTCATGGATGAGGTTTTTTATTTTGGTATGTTATTTGGGTATTAATTGTCCAATACAACTAGTTTTTGATGTGTGTAATGGGGAGGATATTGAGTGGCCTTTTATAATTGAGGGAGAGAATAGATATATAATTTTTGAAAATAATTTATTATAGAAACAATTTTTTCCTTCATAATGTCTCCATTATGAACCAAATTAAAAAATTATAATATAAAAGGTCCATATTGGACTATAAATTAGGAATTATACCTGTTCTGGATGTTTTAAAACCCTATTTTATAGTTCATCAACCGGTAATTCCATTTTATCCTTAACTGTGAAAATTATTTTTTACATTTCTCACAAATGGTTATAATAAAATAAGAAATGTGACTTATTATTTAATATAAATTATTATGATTCAAAATTTTGAAACATTATTTTTGGATTATTTTAAAACATTACTATTTTAGTTTAACAACCTATAAACCCATTATTACCATACCTGTGTGTTTTTCAATGATTTCACAAATGATTCTTCAAAAAAACAATTTCAGCATGTTATATAATAAAAATTATGATGATTAAAATTTTGGAATCTATTTTTTAAAATTTAATTGATATATATGGGAGAATTTTATTTAAATTTAATCCCACATATGTGTTGATAAAATAGTTTTTCTAATAAAAAACATTCAAAAGTTCGAAACAATTTTCTATCTTAATTTAGTATGAAATTATTCTAAAAACCTAATTTCTATTATTTATTTATTATTTGGAATCTTTTTACAATTAAAAAATAAAATTTGATGGGGCATGTAAATTAAATAAACATCAAAGACTTTTTTAATAGGAATAATTATTTCCACTATTCATAAAAAATGATAATTTTCAAACAAATCAAAAATATTTAAACTTGAATAATTTTGACATTTGGATTTAAAATGATTTTATTTTTGAATTATTTTTATTAAATTATTAAAATTAAATTTTAAATTATGTTTGAAAAATGTGAATAAAAAAACTTGTTAAAAATTATTTTTTTATTGAAAAAAACTATTTTTCATCCAAAGGATTATTCTTTTTTTCTCATTAGATAAAAAAAATATATGTTATATATTTTTAAATCATATAATTTTAATAATTTTGTTAGTCATATTCATAACCACCAATATAATATCTGATTTTTAACAGCCTTGTTTAAATTATAATGTTTAAATAGAGTATCTCATTTTTTTGAACCTGATGTTCTCTTCATTTTATGTTATAGAAAATATTATTTTTTTAAAAATATATCTTTATATAGTAATTTATATTTGTTTTAAAATCTTCCTAATTTTTTTAATTTTTCCCATTAAATTTCATATTATATAGAATGGTTAAATGAATTGTGTGTTCTTCTACTTCATCTTCCTCTTCTGGTTCCCAATATTCTTCCTAAAAACAATTATTTTTAGAAAAACATTTTTACTTGGTGAGACTAATTATTTTTTATATCATGATCACTATGGTCCTTGATCATCACTAAATTTTTATTGTATGAAAAATATTTCTCTAAAGGTACCCCCTTTGGATTTAATTCACATGATGTGAGTAGTATGAAGTTCATCTTGACAGATACATAAAATAAATCATGTGCTTGAGATTGGTTAGGTTGGAGTTATATTATGTAGGTCACTGATATAATGTGTTCAAGTATATCAAAGGGGATATAGTATCTAGGACTATACATTCCATTAATTGCAAACATAATCACAAATTTCAATGGTGAAATATGGTGGAACACCTTATCTCTATATTCAAAATATAGGTCTCACCGATGGATGTGTGTATTGATTTTATGCTGAATTTTCAGTCATTTCATGTGATAATTAATAGTATCCATTTTTTCTATCATATCCTTAAAAAAATATGTTTTTCTATGTTCCACTCTCCAACTTCATCCCCGCTGGTTGGAGTCAAAGACCCATTCCAATATGATGACTCATAAGGTTCCATTTGAATTTATACATGTATAATATTTTCATATAAGAACTCTGCTGAGGTAAGGTGTTGATCCCAATATTAATTTAAATCCTTCAAATAGTATATTAATATATCCTTTATATTGTGGATGGCTATATCAGATTTACCATCCAAATGAGTGTGTTAAGGTCTACTAATAATATGTTTTGTATAAAATTCCTTTTGAATGATTCCAAAAATCTTTTAGTCATACATTTGATCTGGATAAATATATATATATTGTAACTCCTTGAAATATAAAAACTTCTGTTATTTATATATTACTGTGTTGGTAGAAACATAAATCATCTTTGATGGTAGTGAAATGTGCATACTTTTTGAAGGGATCAACTAAAACCACATTAGTGTTATTTAATTTGGGTAAGTTGGGGAGTCCTTTTATAAAATACGTGGGTTGTATCTCATTTACAAATTATCATTGGAAATACTTCCATCAAGAAAATAGAATTCCATCGTTTAGCCTAGACATGTTGATTGACCAAGAATAAAGATACAAATTCCCTGATCTCCTTTTTCAAGGTATATTTCTAATTGTTTTTCATTATATATATATATACATATTATTGATTACTAGTTGAATAGATAAGGATGGTATAATTTGTATCATTTATAATATACATATTTAGATCTTTTTTTTAAGAGACACATATTCAGGATCTTAATTGTATACCTCCGTCTTTAAGAAATTTGAATTCCAAAATATTCACAAGCATTTTATGCAGCACCTCATCATCCTTTGGGAACTCCATCATCCTTTCAAGAATAGATAGATGCGATGTTATTTTAGAAAGGCAAGATGAATAAATTTTTACAATTATTAAATACATTATTTTTTTGTCTATGAATACTGGATCCTTCTCAATTCTCATTATTGATAAAATTTACACATACATTCTACAAAAAAAATATTCCACATTTTTTTCTATCATTCTATTATAATGGATTGAGCAATTAAAGTACATGATTATCTAAAACCATATTCATTAGTTAAAGTTAATATCTTTATATTTGAATATGTATTTTATTCTCTTGTGATATGTATATATTTCATACTTTTACCCATAGAGATGGCATCACTAGATATTTAATACTAATATCACTACATTGAACTCCGAGTCCTACATGAGATATTTCATGTCATAAATTACTTGTTGGATGCATATTCAATAACATAAACTTTTTGAATAATTAGATCTTCCAAAACCTTCTTTGAATATTCAATGTAAAAAAATTCCCCACATGAGGGATGAAAATGTATTAGTCGAGTGGAAATCATTTTTTCAATTCCATAATGATATCTTCTCATTCACTATATTAAAAATTATTTACTACCTCATGTGTTAGGTGGTTAGTGAGTTTAATAATCATGAAATGTTTTAAATGAATGACAATAATACCAAAAAAAATAAAATAAAACTGTAGTTCTATAATGATGATGCTTGTTTAGGCTTGTCTTAAATTTCCATTGTCTTAGAAGGGTCTATTGATAACCATTTTTTGTGGAGATAATATATCACAATGTGATGATTCCATTACCCAGAACTCACATTTTCTACAAATTTGATATAGATAATATTTTATCAAATCCCATAAAATATTATTTAATTACTTTTAATGATCTTTGTTTATTTTTATGCAAATCTTATTTTCATCAATAAAGACAACAAAATTCTGTTAAATATCAACATACAATATGCATTAATCCTATAAGGGTTTTAGGGTATTTGGCGAGTATAAAAGGAATCACTGTAAACATTTAGCGTCCACACCTTGTTTGTAGTGCTGTTTTTTTTGATTTTAAACCTTATTCACCCTTACTTTGTGAGATCACAAACGATGGTTCACCATAGATAAATATAAGGATCCATTTAGTTTGTTGACAAAAAAATCTATCCCTATAAGGGGATATGTATTATTTACGTGTTCTTAATGTTCATTACATGAAGAATTATTTAATCCATTTTCTCAATCATTTCTAATATGTATTCATTCTCATAAGGTAATAATATCCATTCTTTAACAAAATATTATAGGGATGATTCATCCACATCATTTCACTTGTATAAAATCTGGGGTTAAAATATAAAATGAAGAGTTATCTCCCTCAATCGATAGATAATTTTGGATTTAAATAATGTTATCCAATACATTCCCAAAATATCCCCAAACACCAATAATGGAATTAATATAGTATTTGCGAGAGGATTATGCCCATAAAAATTGATGTGGGTGGATTTATATACATGGGATTCAACCATCATTCAATTTCTTATTATTGTTGATTGATCAAACCAGTGTTTTGAGGTTGTGTTTGAATTGTACATATAAAGAGAAATTGTATAAAATAATGCATAGAACCAAAATGTGAATATTTTTTATCAATTACTAAATGCATAACCATCATACTTGTAACAAAATTTCTGTCAACATCCAGCTGAGACTTAGTGATGTCATATGACCTTTCTTACTACTAGGGTGGTTGTTGTTGATGATTTTTTCTGGAACACTTGATTTTGGTTATTGAATATTATATATCTTTTGATCCTTACTGTTAAACCACTATATGAAATTCATATTGTTGGCCTAAAACAATATTTATTATTAATAATTAGTGGGATTCTTTATTTGCATATGGAACTAATTTGATTAATGTCTATCTTTAACACAATTTAAGCATATTTAGGTTCCCCTTAGATAATTTCTAGGATGATTCATCCAACACAGTTGACATCTAGGATGTTGGTTTTCTTTCATATATGGAATTTATCAATTGATGGTCTTGGAGAAAGATCCATTTAATAATTTTTTTAATCAGTTTCTTGAAACTATTGGGAGTCACCAATCTCCAAAACCACATTTATGAAAAAAATATATCAATATATTCATAACATAAAAGGTATTTAATAACAAAATAATTTTGTAATCTTAGGATTAACCTAGTAACAAAATTGTGACATCCCAAACCGGCTCACCATCAACCCGGTGGACGGACCGGTCGCCACAAGGCCTCAAGCGCATCTCACCATACGCCAGAAGCAGCTAGCTAACAGCGAGGGTCTCGGGAGGTGATAATGGGGAGACAATACCCTAATATCAGAGTATCACAATGTTATTATTAGAGTCAATAATAATCATTAGCGGAAGGAGTAAAAAATTGAAACACAACAGAAAAGATGGATAATATCCATTTTCATAAAAGGTGGCCAAAGCCAGTTTAAACAATACAAGAATGATGAATGATACAAGGTGAAAACAAGAAACAATACAGCATGCTTACAATACAATGAAAAATAATAAAAAACATATATCAAGGCCAAACGGGTGATCTCTTGAGCATCCAAATTTCCCACATGGTCCTCTGCTTCTAACTCCTCAGGTACGAACATCACAACACACAACCTATGTCATGTAAGCAAGAAGGTCTGCTTGGGTACCCCAGTGCAATGGCGGCCTGAGTAGGGTGTGAGATATAAATCTCAGTAGGCCAGCACCACCGGTGTCAAACACAAACCAGACAGTGTATAATAATTAAACAGTGAGAGGGTGTAGAGAAATAAGTAAGCAGAAGTATATAATTAAATTACACCCATCCAGGTTCCCAATGGACACCTGACGATTATTCCAGCTTCGGCTCATTTCCGGTGAAGTAACCTGATCATGTCACCATATATATATATATATATATATATATATGCATTTAGATCATATATGGCGTAGGATTAGAATGCCTCCCACCAAATAATCTAGATTAGCAGGCATGAGGTAATAATGCCTCTCATCCCTATAGGTCAACTGGAAAGGGGTAAGAATGCCTCCCTTCTCTACACATTCTTAATACTATCCTGGGGTATAACATCCTCCCATACAAACATTTAAAACATCACTAGAAGTCAACTAAAAAGGGGTATGAATGCATCCCTTCTAGACATGTACTGTCACACTATCATGGGGTATAACTGCCTCCCATCCAACCATGTATCTATCACTAGGTGGCCTCAGCATGTAGTCACCTTTATTATCATTCATTATGTGGTATCATCATGTGCGCATTCACAATACAACCATGTCTATAATATACTAATTATGGAATTACCTCATAAGTATTCAAAGAATCATTTCACAATCACACACAATCATACAACCCACATCCACGTAAAAGGATACAATCACGTTCATACAAATATAACTAAGGAAAACCATATCCCGTATCATTATCACATTTATACTAAAGGAAATTCCTATTAAATATCCATTTCAACACATTAACATATTTTTCACATTAATAAAAGGCACATGAGGAAACCCGCTGATGTACGGTAGTGGCTAACCCCTAATTCATTGTTCATTCCTCATATATCATTTCAAAGACATTTAGGGACTTACAAAGCATAAAGAGGTGTTGTGGACTACCTCTTCTACTTAAGTCCCTTTCACTAGATCCATTCCATTAACATAAGTTGTGCTTATTTTATTATCCAAAGGCATGGTCTCACCACTATAATCCATTTCATTCATGTTTAACCATTTCATCAAAAGATCACAACTATCATGCTTTAAACATTTGATAAAATTCAGAGGAATCATGACATTATAAATTATCACCAAAGCATAACAGGAATTTAGTAGGCGAGCATAATAATCCACTTCCTACTTTTATCTTGAAGACATCACACCTCTGATCGATGGGTTTTATTATTAAATTGTTAGTTTGGTGACCAAGCAACCATTTCAATCTCATCTCTACAATTCACACTCTTTTCACAGAAGCAATTAATTGAAACTAAACTTTCATAATTATCATAGTAAAGTATTACAGAAATAACTCATTTACGCTTCACATTAAATTAATGTGAAGGAGAGGGATCCTACCTCATGGTGGATCCATCTGTCCAATCCTGCTATTGGCACATTCTAAATAAGAGCTGTTGTTTCTCACCCACGAGGCATATGTAATTTCACATACGAACATTGCCTATATAGGTGAGCCTCCTAAGCTCCAAGAAAGCGAAACATACATGAACCCGCCAACACACTAAGCCAGACATACCAGAAACATCTAAAACAACATATGACACTAATTGGAAGCTATGATAACGAAAAAAAAGGTAATACCCTTGCCTAGAAATCAATCCGGTGGATCGAAATCAACGTAATCCACCTGGACTTCGGTGGAAAATGTGGTATGCACACCAACAAGTCCCAAAGGGACCTTCCACATCACCCTAGAACAAGTGGAATAAGAAATAACCGAAATCAATCACAACCCAAAACCTATGGAAATTCAGTCGAACAAAAAATGGGGCAATGGAAGCTGTAAAATCGGCCAATGAGGGAGGAGGAAGGATGGAAGAGGCTTACCATAGAGATTTGGAAGAATAATGGCCAAGAACAAAGGAGAAGCGAAGGCAGAATGAGGTGCGGCAGAGGGGGATTTTGTGCGAGGCAAGAAGTTCCAATGTGGAGGGGTTCATGCAAGTTCTGTGAGGATGAGGGGAGAGGTTCTATTTAGTTTATATTTTTATTTTTGTATTTTTATTTTAAAACATCTAGAAACCCAAAATGGAGGATTTCGCACAATTTGACCCGCACAGTTTTCCAAACCGTGCGCAAACCGTGCAGCCTCTACTGGACTCCCAAGGCACCCCACACTGGCTAGTCTCATGGTTTGGGGAAACCGTGTGCATTCCATGTGGACTCCTCTGCCTCCCTTTTTTAAGCCATATGTTTTGGGCCACACGGTTTGGGAAACTGTGCTCCAACCGTGCACCTTCTGTTGTCAATTAAAAACCATCCTCATTCAGGTAAGATGCCCCCGAAACACCTCAAGACACACGAGAAACTTCTCGGGCTTCCACCCAACCCAAAAAACAATAAAAACAAGGGTTCAAACCTTCAGAACCTCATTCTGAAGCCTGCATCCAAAAACGACCAGTTCAGTAATTGAGAAAGTTCAGTTTCCCCCACTATTTAACCCGGTTCAAAATGCAGGTCATTACAACCTTCCCACATTAGAATTTCTCATCCCCGAGAAGCCGTTGGGAACAACCCACACCTCACTCGACCTACAAGGGTTGTGAAGCGTAATTAAAATGATCTCTTTATGTTTCCAAACGTCCCACACACCAACAAACATCCACATAAGCACACGGAACATATGTCGTCAACACCCGAGCCAATGATCATTTTCCTACCGAAACACCCAGACGACACTTACCCGAGCCCGTTATACCTGGGACACAACCTCATGATCGTCTCTCTAAGAAACTAATCTAAGATACATCCCACCATTGATTTTTAACGTTAAGTAGTCAAAACTCAAACCACAACTCCACCACCTGTAAAAAAGACTATCAAAATCACGCTCTATGCGTTCCAAAGATGCACCTAGCGTGAATTTGAAATGATCTAACAGTCTATTTCCCCATCGACCTCAAATCCCTAATCGAAAAGATTCAAGCCACTCCGGCTGACTATTCATGAAGACGTCCGTCTTAGACGGCTGGCGTTTTATTAACTTAATAGTGATGTCATTATCCAAGGAATCACGCATTTTCCTCGAGGACGTTCATTGAAGCTCATACCCAACTTCCAGTGACGTCCCTAAGATCAAACCACGAAGGTAACCACACAACCCACATGAAACGCCGAAAGAGAACAACCAAACGAATCAACATCTTTTAAAAATATTAGCACAGCATAAGACCGATGCTCTATTAGTGCATCCAGGACAAAATCAAGATTGGGGACATGCTCGTCACATAACAGAGTACACATATAGGATTTAAAAGAAATTCAAGTTAGACATACCCAAAAATAGAAAGAAGAACAGTCAAACCACCCCTGGTCAACTATAAAGAAGATACTCGACTTCACCTACCGACAGAAGAATATTTCAAACCCTATAACAATACCTTTCTCCCACACAAGGCATTCTGTGATCGTTCCTGATTTACCACTGATGTCCTCCATGACCAACGGTGTTTCTTAAATGGGGTATCATACACCGCCAACCAGATCAATGTCATGCTGCCGAGTAAGCATCGACACATAATGACACCTGCAAGCCTCAAAGGCATTCAAACAAACCTGACCATTCCAAAATGGTCCTTCTTGACGTGGTCCTTCTAACCATAAGAACATGCTTCCCTAACCGACACGACTCTTCCCACCATAGAAGCATTTGTGTCACCATATGAAGAAAAGACCACCTGCTCATAAGAAAACTTTTTCATAACGATTAAGCGGGAGTGTGTCTCTCCTCCGAGCCACGATTACCAAGTCGAAACGCACTAGAATACCAAAGAAACAATACCGACATGTCAACCATCCAATTATTCCAAAAATCATCCAGAGCATTGAGAAAACTAGATTCTCAAATGCTCAGGTCACTCTACAACAGAGATGACCCAATACCGTAAACAACAGTACAAGAGATTTAATCGAAAGTCGTATCACCTTATATGAATGTTTACAAAGACGACCACATACCCAGTCATCGATTACCGCGTATAAGAGCAGGTCAAATGAACAACACGCAACTAACGATGCCAAATGCATGTCTACAGAGCATTACCCGATGCTCAATCCCATAACAAGATCAAAAGAAGCATGACCCCCCATCTGAACAAGGGTGTTATTAGAACCTAGAATTCTTACAAGGGACAGCGACACTCAATCACTACCAAACGCCAGAAGACTCACCACAAAACAAGGCATAAAATCTCTAAGGGCGCTACCTACCATCGCTATCCCCTGATGAAGAACATGCATCGACTCAAGAATTTGGTCATGCCAAACAAAAGTCATTGGGCTCAATCCTAACATTCAAGTAATTTTCTAAAAGAAAACAAACACCCACGAAAAACACATACGGTTCCGTCTCAAGGCCCTTGCAAGAAAGACTTAAATTACCCTCACATGAGGTTTCAATAGAGGACACCACTATAGGTTTCTTTTTAAAGCCATTTATATTTCATCACGTTCATTCGTTTAATTACATTAAAAGATTCAATTAAAAACATCATGTAACCTTTCAAAACCAAAAAACACTAGGTACTAGATAATTTTTTTTAACAGACTGCTCATTGCAAAGAAGGAAAGTCTAAAAAAACTCCCTTTTATCCATAAAAAATTCTTTAGAAATCCAATCTTATTCTGGAAATTTATCATAATAAATTAATTTTAATCAATTTAGGCAACCTACGAGGGTCCCAACAAGCCAATTTACATCAGATCAAAACCATGCATCGTTTACACAACTAAGAATTTCTCAAATTATGCTCCCATCACATTCATTATGGGTTACCATTTTCCAACTCATGAAGTGACCATACACTCCATGGGTTGAAATTTGGATGCCATTAGACGAAACAAATTACATTCCAGAATTAAACATGCACAATGAAATCATCCATTCATACGGGTGGACACCTACCAATCTGTAAAGCGCCCATACACATTACATTTTGGAATTTGGCTACCTTTAATCAAAACCAAACTCATTTTAAAATTTGACTTTAGCATCCCCTTTTTCAAGAAATTCAATCACACAGGTTACCCATTCCCAGCTTTGAGGTGCTCGTACACCTTGAAACTAAAAATTGGCACCCGTTGTAATTGCAATGATTTAGTTTGGTCAAAGCAACAAATTCCATATAAAATAAACCTAGAATGTTATCGAAAGGAGTAACACAGAAACATGATATATCACCAATGCATTAAATAACTACCACATCACCTTTCACAATAGCAGGCATCAACTAATGCATCCAATATGGCATGGAATAATGCATAGCATGTGATTTCTATCAAAGTGCCTATATGATACATGAAATGGAAAACCCTCGTATCATCAGGTTGCAACATAAATAGAACCCACAATTTCATCAACAGTATCAACAAAAACCATGTGTGTCACAAAATGGTGAAATCAAATAAACTGCAATAATCAAAATCATCAAAATAAAAATTTCATTCAAGGAAATTTTGATTTTCCCTTTACACAGGTTAGCTACTCTCGAGCACATCTTATTATCAAATTCCATCACCTTCCTATCCCTGCCTACGGTCGCTAAATAGTAAAAAAACCAGAAAACCCCCTCTAATATCACTTTGTAACGTCCCGACCCTGCTCACTATCGACCCAGTGGTTGGACTAGTCGCGACATGGCCTCAAGCGCGTCTCCCCGTACGCCAGAGGCTGACGACTAGCTGCGTGGGTCTCGGGAGGTGATAGTTGGGAGACTATACCCTCATATCAAAGTAACACAATGGTATTATCAGATTCAATAATAATCAATAGCGGAATCCGTAAACAATTGTAAGACAGAATCGAAAGATAGATAATATCCATTTCATAAAAGGTGGCCAATGCTAGATTACACGATACATGGATGATGAATGATACAAGTTGAAAACAAGAAACAATACATCATCCTTACAATACAATTAAAAAGAATAAAGGGAAGACAGAAAAGCAGGACGGGAGATCTTGTGAGCATCCCATGCTCCCGCTTGGTCCTCTTCTCCTAACTCATCAGGTACGAACATCACAACATGAAACCTATCTCCTGTAAGCAAGAAGGTCTACTCAGGTACAGTAGTGCAATGGCGGCCTGAGTAGGGTGTGAGATATAAATCTCAGTAGGTCGGAACCACTAGTGTCAAACCCAACCCAGATAGTTTATAATAAATAAATAGTGATCGGGTGTGGAGAAAAAAGTAAGTAGAAGTACATAAGTAAATAACAACCGTACAGGTTCCCAAGGGACACCTGGAAGTTATACCAGCTTCGGCTTCTTTCCTGTGAAGTAACATGATCATATTATCACATATATATATAAATATAAATGCATTTTGATCATAGATGGAGTGGGTTAAGAATGCCTCCCACCCATTAATCGAGATTAGCGGGCACGAGGTAAGAATGAATATCATCCCTATAGGACAACATGAAAGGGGTAAGAATGCCTCCCTTCCATACAAGTTAGTAATACAAGAATGGGGTATAGCTGCTTCCCATCCAAACATGTAAAATTTCATTATAAGTCAACTGGAAATTGGTAAGAATGCATCCCTTCTTGACATGTATTGTCACACTAGCATGGGGTAGAACTGCCTCCCATCCAACCACGTATCTATCACTAGGAGGCCACAACATGCACTCACATTTTTTATCATTCAGTATGTGGCATCAGCATGTGCGCACTCACAATACAACCATGTCTATAATATACTTCTTATGTAATTACATAATAAGTATTCAATGAATCATATCACAATCAGAAACAATCATAAAACCCATATCCATGTAAAAGGTTATAATAATGTTCGTACAAATATACCTAAGGAAAACCATCTCATGTATCATTATCACATTTATACTTAAGAAAAATCTTATAAAGTATACATTTCAACGAATTAGCATATTCATCACATTTATTAAAGGTACATGAGGCAACCCACTCATGTACGGTATTGGTTAGCCCCGAATTAATTATCCATTCCTCTTATACCATTTCAATTTCTTTTAGGGATTTACAAAGCATAAAGAGCTGTTATGGACTACCCATCCTTGTCAAGTCCCATTCACTAGATCCATGCCATTAATATAAGTTGTGCTTATTCTATTATCCTAAAGATTGGTCTCACCAACCAAATCCATTTCATTCATGTTTAACCATTTCATCAAAAGAGCACAACATTCATGATTTTACCATTTGATACATTTCAGAGGAAACATGGCATCTCAATTATCACCAAATCATTAAAATAATTTAGCATGCAAGAATAAGAATCCACTTCATACTTTTATATTGAAGACATCGCACCTCTGATCGAGGGGTTTTATTAATAAATCGTTAGTTTAGTGACCAAGCAACCATTTCAATCACATCCCTGCAATTCACACTCTTTACAGAAAATCATTTAATAAAAACTAAACATGCATAATTAACATATTAAAGCAGTATAGAAATAACTCATTAACACTTCACTTTAAATTAAACGCAAGGAGAGGGATCCTACCTCAAGGTGGATCCATCCGTCCACTTCGGCTCTTGGCGCTTTCAAACAAAGAGCCGCTAATGCACCCCCACGAGGCATAAGTGATTTCACATATGACCTATTCCTATATAGGTGAGCCGCCTAAGCTCTGACAAAGCGAAACCAACCCAAACCTACCAACGCACTAAGCCAAACATACTGGGAACCTATAAAACAACCTTATACACTAATTTGAAGCTTTGAAAACCAAAAACAGGTAAAACCCTTACCTAGGAATCAAAATGGCAGATCGAAATCATGAAAATCTGCCTCACCTTCGGCGACATATGTCGTACGCACACCAAAAGGACCCGAGGGACATTCCGCATCACCCTAGATCAAGCGGAATAAGAAATTACCGAATTCAATCACAACCCTAGACCTAGGGAGATTCGGCCGAAATAAAAATATGGAAAGGGAAGCCCTAAAATCAGCCAATGAGATAGGATGAAGGAGGGAGGAGACATACCATGTAGTGTTGGAAGAATATTGTCCAAGAAAAAAGGAGAAACAAAGTCGGAACGAGGTGCGGATGAGGGGGATTGTGCACGAGGCCAGCGGCTCCAAGGGGGAGGGGTTCGTCCATGTTTTGTCAAAAAAGTGTGGTTATGTTCACATTAATTTAACTTTTTTATTTATTTTTAATTCATTTTAAAACAAATAAAAACCCAAAAAGAGGGATAGACATGATTTGACCCGCACAGTTTTCTAAACCGTGTGAAAACTTTGCGGCCTCTAATGGACACCCCAGGCACCCCGCATGGGCTAGTCGCATGGTTCGGGGAAACCGTCTGCGGGCCGTGCGAACTCCTCTTTCCCCCTATTTTAAGTCTCCCAGTTTGGGCCACACAGTTTTGGAAACAGTACACCAACCGTGCGCCTTCTATTGTCGCTTAAAAACCACCCTTCCTCTGGTATGATGCACCTGAAACACATCGAGACACTCGGGAAAATTCTCGAGCATTCGCCCAACCCCCAAAACATTAAAAAGGGTAAAATCCTCAGATCCTCATTCTGAACCCCGCTTCTAAAAACGACCAGTTCAGTAATTGAAAAAGTTCAATTTCCCCCACTTTTTATACCTGGTTCAAAACACGGGTCATTACAAAATGGTCCACCATACCTTCAATGTGGATAACAATGCATAAGGTATGATATGGAAGCATTGTTTAGTTTTCCTCATGTGGCCAGATGTACTCTTCTTCATTTTACATCAGAGTGAGGAGATCAAAATGTGGTTTATTATGGAGAGATCATAGAAAATATATGTTTATTTTTTTTGAAGTCATCCCATTCAATGGAATTAATATTATATTTAGAAATTATGTTATTGGTCAATGTCCACCATTGATCAATAACGCCCTCAATGTGATAAACATCCAACACACCATTCTTTTAATCTATACATTAGAGGACATATATTGTCATATAAATACTGTTAAACCATCATTATGTTATATGGGGATCGATAGATCCACTAATGTCATGTAAAATGTTCATATAAATACGGGATTTAATATTTATCCTTTTTCGGAGGATTATTGTGTTATGAAGGATTCATTATATTATTTATAACTTCAGTAAGTTGATATATCAATTATATGATGGTCATAGCTCCCAGACCCATCATATTAACAATATAATTGGTGAAAACATCACATTTTCAATCATGTTGTTTTTTGGAATGGTTTCTCATAATTTTCTCTATTAAAAATAATAAAAAAATGGATACTTATAAATATGGGAGTATGGAGTTTAAAAATAAAATAATATCATAACTCATGAGTCTCCAGTTTTCAACATGGGTTTCCCATATTAAACATTCTATTATTTTAAAATATATAGTTTTATTTAAATCATTCGTAATGGTTCATAAAGAGTTTGTGAATTTCTAAAGCATATCACCCTTTAGTATTAAATTAGGCGCATATTGTGGTCCATTTCCATTTACAAGGTATTGCTCGATTCATGACTAATGCACATTTTTTGTCTTACTATCCCTAGGTACCTTTATTCTTTAACCATGTTTACAATTATTATATAGATTTGGATTTAATTTCATAGAAAAAAATTCATTGTACTTATCAAATATTCAAGAATATTTTCAATACATAGACATTTCTTAATAAAAATCATTAGGGTTCTCAAAAAAACATTCTCATCATACTCCCAAATTTTAATCAAACCATCCTTCTAAAAACAAAAATATGGAACCATTTCTTTTTAAATATTATTAAATGATTATTACAAATAAATTTATATTAATACTACAAAAGGATCATTACAGTCTACTATTTTTGGAAAATTTGGTTCATATAACAAAAAAACAATCTAAAATAAATAATATATATTTTAATATATATAATGATCTTGTAAATTTAATTTATGCTCCTCAAAATGTGTGAGATAGCACTAGGAATACATACTAAAAAAGGTTATCTTAAAAGACAAGTATGGGAATAAACATTGAAAAGAAAACATAACATGTTATTCAAATATAAAACATGGTATCCAAAAAGTGATGTGACAAGGTTAATTATATGGAATAATATACTATATATTATGGTATCATAATATATTTTGTTCATATGAAATTTGACAAAAAAATATAACATGGAAAAAATATTATTCCTGGATATATTCCTCAAAAATATCATTTGTTGGAATATGTCCCATAATAGATAAGGTTTACTCCTTAATCCCATACCTGAAACATCAATAGTCAAATCCTTACACAATGCATCGAGTAATGATTTGTAACACCCATAACAACAAGTTAATGGTCTATATATAGACATAAATGAATCAATAGTAAGAAAAAATAAGAATTTCCAATTGATTGAAAATGGGTTTTAGAGTATTGGTTAATATCATAATCGAAATAAATTTATTAATGTTGTAATTCGAGAAATTATAATAAAAAATTTATTACCACTTAAAAATAATTTATAACAATCCTGTAATATATATGAGTGAAAAATATATAGAATTTCCAAATAATTTCAGTAAATTAAAGAGTGGGTTATGTTGATTTAGATAGATAACATTTATAACCCCAATGAGAAGGTGGTTTAGAATGACCCATACCACAAGCTTGGCTTGTCACATACATTATTTAACATCCTGAATAATAAAAATAATTTATTGGTTTACCAATTTAATAAAAATTTAAAACATTATTATTAATTTTGTTTTATTCAATACCATGTCACATTAAATTTCCTAATCATTAAGGTTCATGCTTGATTTTTTGATGACATTCAGATAACGTGTCCAAAATCACATTAGAAAATTGAATAAGTAGTAAGCTATTATTAATTAGGTATATCACAAATACTATTAATGACATAATTATAATTTTTTTATTGAAATTTTTCTTTTAAATTAAATAGTGTACAGTGGTCCTTAAAATTGATTTATGTTACAATCATGTCAATGACTGGTTGTACGTATTAGTGATCAAAAATTCATTTTTATCTGATCAAAATGTAATAAATATGTGTTATTTTATATTTATAGGATTATTATAATAAAATAAATTTATTATTATTAGTTTAAATATACTTACACATACAATCTAGGTGATTTATTAAAAATAATAAATCACACTGCTTCGTGAGGCGGCAGTCCACCATACACACAAATGAAGTTATTATTTATATTGCGAATGATATGGTATGAAATTATATGATATTTTTATTTTATATAATGATTAATATTTCATTTATATAATATATAAAAATATAATAAATCCTTATTATCATCTATGTAAAGCGTATGTGAAATCAATCACATTGTTTTGTGAGGCAGTACTCTTCCATACACACGGGTTACATTATCATATTGTATAAGGAACCAAATGTTGGAAGGATTATATTATATTAAAATTCAAAATTTATAATTATATAACAAATAAAAAATAAAAAATATATAATTCAATTATATCCATCCACGAGAAATAGCTATGGAAATAGAATTATGTTTGTTCTCAGGGTTGTATTTTTCCTGACACACGAACAATAGTTTTGTTTATATTTGAGGGATGAGGAGATCATTTCAGTTCATCCCCATTACATAAAATAATATTATTAAATAAAAAAATTATTATTATTATATTATAAAATTTAAAAAAATATCAGGTGGCAGAGGGAGAATTACATTTAAATACCCAGTTAGGGATGATGCCTTTATTCGGACAGTTTCATTTGGTTTCCACCAAAAACTATCCCATGAATAATTTATGACTAAATAGAATTATATGATGATTATAGTTAGTTGTAGAATTTATATGGGAATTTATTGGAAAAAATAAATGGCTTTTGTATTTTTTTAAATGAGGGGATGGGAGATGATCTTTTATAAGTGGGGGAGATGACACACTTTTATTTTTTTAACAGAAATAATTACAACCATGTTCCCTATGTATAAGATGACCCAAATTGGCTAATTTTATAAATATATAGTATATTATCTCAAAATATGGCCATAAAAAATTATACATTTTTATGTTCATTCTTAACACTTAATATTTTTCTTTAACCCCAAATAAACTAATTTTTTTGTTAACCGTGGTAAACAATTTTTACAATTTTGGTTATTAAATATTTTAAAAAAATAAATTAAAATTATTATATAATATAAACAATTTTAATTAAAAATTTTGAATCAATTTTTTATAATTCAACACATATTAGTTGAAAAATATAATTTAAATTTAATCCTAACGATGGGTCAATATATGGGTTCTCCATAGAAAAACATTATAAATGAATAAAACATTTATATATCATAATTTGATTTAAATTTATTAGAATGACGTAAGTGTGATTAATTAATAAAAAACTTAATAAAATGAATTTTTAATCCCACATTAATATTATTTGGGTTCTCTAAATGAATTAAAAGGGTTAATTTTTTAATTAAATCCATAATTATTACTATTTATCAAAAATTGTATCTTTTCAAAAAAATACTACAAATATAACTTAACATATTTTTAATATCATGATTCTAAAATTTAATTAAAATATATTTCTTAAATGAGTTAAAATTAATGTTAAATTATGTGTACAAAGCATGACTAAAACACAATTTAGAAAAATATTGTTTTGCAGAAATCATTTCATTCTCATTAAATGAGATTTTATTTTATTTATATAATGTATTTAATCATTAAATTAAAGGTATAAATGTGTAAGACATATAATTACATTATTTAGTTAGTCCTATTCATACCCAAAAACATAGACTCTAGGTTATAAATACCATTTTCAATTTAAATTATTATAATAGTGTATCGAATTTAGTTTGAACCAGATGTTTCATTCATCACAAGCTGTCAAAGAAAATTAATTTTCTTAAAATTAAAAATATCATAATGTATCGGGGTGTCACAATACCTAAAGTTTATCATATACCATTTTATAAATTAATTTTATTTATAACTTCAAAATGGATTCATAACTATATTAAGTTCAAAAATTAAAAAATATTCAAAAAAATGTTTTGTATTTAATCACCAAACACCAAACACCATAACATAACATATAATTTCTAATTATAAAATGTATATAACCACAACCATAAACTCTCCAAAATATGAACACAATTTCACAAATTAAATGAATCATCCTATCAAAAAATCATATATTCTTCTTAAAATAAACATAATCATTATTACCTAAATTATGTTTACGCAAACCATAATATTAAACCAATATATTGTAAATAACATTAATCTCTTATTCACCAAATAAAATTTTAGAACCATGATTTTCTATATGACATATTAAAAAATATACTAGCTCTTTTATCTAAATCAACCACAACTACCTCAATATAATGTACAATAATTAAGATAAATTTTATCATCAAATTTAACTTAATAATAAAAATATGTTAAATTATGCCTCAAATAATATTTCCACTAGACCATATAAAATTAAAAAGGATTATATTCCCATAAAAATCTACTAAATTATTTTTTAAAATGTTAAACTCCCATAAAAACCTCAAAACGAGTATATATTCTTTATAACATATGATCAAACATATACCTATCAACCCAGCACACATTAATATTGTCCCATAACACTATGTAATATAATAGGTTTACATATGATATTTTATATACTTAATCAAATTGTTCCATAAATGAGATTTGAATTAACCCAACCATATCCCCCTGGAGTATCAAACTACGTTCACAATAATGTCACCCTCACCAGGAATCATGATGGTTTCCAAAATACAGTCGACAAACTCTTTTTGGGGGTATTACCTTGAGGTGAATCTGTAATAAAACAAAACCAACAGAGAGTATCACGTAATGGATGTATTGTTAGGAAACCCTTATAATCATTAATATATAAAATAAATTATCATATTAACCAACTATTAAACATATCCTTATGTTTTTTCATAGGGTTATGTTAAGCAATCTATGTTTTCCTAAATCTATTTTCCAATGTTTCTAATACAATTCATCTAATACAAATTTTATCAACCCCAAATCAAGTAAACTATTGTCAACATATACATTATTACATTTGGAACATATACAAGGGTTTTTATCCTAAATGGGAGATAAGTTTATTTGTATGGAAGAATAAGATATATAAATTATTCTCTAAATACACGAAAAAAATTATAATATATTGTGAAATTTAATATTATGCTTTCATTAACATATAAAAAGAATCCATTTTCATATATTTTTTAAAATATAAAAACTATGAGTTAGTTCAAAATCTCAGAACGGGTTACATTAAATGGAAAATATCTCGTGTAAACCACTCATTATCAATATGGAAAGTTAAATAACAAAAAACAAATTACATTTAATCAATGAGTAGAGAATAAAATGAATTTATGGATAATATACATATAGTAATATCCTCAATAATAAAATTTTATCAATGATTGAAATTGATAACATTGTACATCATATTTACATAAATAATGATATATTTACCATTATGACCTTTCACCAAGAAAGTATAATCGATGGGAAGGCACAAACCAAAAACCCATTTAAAAAGGATAACCTATTTTGTTTTCAAATGATACATGTTAATACATCAATGTTCAGTGTAATTATAGTCCCCACCCATCACTTCACTACTAACACATTTCTCATATATTGAATTGTTTATTTTACTCATAAAAAAAGTTGCATATAAATAAATATTCATATTGAGAATAAAATTTTGAAATAAAAATATTTCAATACACAATTAAAAAACATTCATAGTAAATAACATATGTATAAATTTGATATGTTTTAAGAAATAAACATATCCATGATACAAATAAGAAAAATATTCCAGAGAATTTTCCAATAAAATTGATTTTAATAAAAATAATATTAAAAGATAAAGTTAATGGATATAACATTAATCAATAGATGAATGATGAATGTGATTTGATAAAAAATGTATATTTGATTGAAAAATAAGGTCTTTTAATGGGAAATAGAAAATTTGATAGAAAAATGTAAAATAAACTTTCAAAAAAAGATTTTTTTAATAATAATTATAGTCGTATAGATGAATATAAATAATAAATATTTGTTACAAAGGCATGATTTTTAGTTAACACTGTCTAGGTCAAAAACATTCCTTTATAAATTTTATAAATAATGGTGAAAATAAAAAATTAAGGAAAAATTACAAATTTCCTTTTATACCATTTAAAAAATTCAAGCATAACTTATAATTTACATTATAAATAATTTTATTAAATAAAAGTGACTTTCTAATTTTTTTTTAAAAAAAATAGATGAAGAAAAATATACACAATCAAAGGATGAAATAATATTTTATTATCATTTAAATATTAAATATCCTGATAAAATAGCCAACGATAGGAATATGCAGAATAAAATATTGAAAAAATAGTATATGAAAATATATGGAGTTAATAAACGAAATAAAACAAGATTCATTCAATTTAAATAAGAGCAATCCAAAATATTGGGATTATATAATAAATTTTCTCCCATAAAGACCCGGAATTTCAATGTAAATTTATTTTCCATAAATACATGGGAATTTTTCATGTTTTTTAAAATTAACGGCACATGATTCTGAAGCCCGGTGTGACCGTAATCAATTTCTGAAGTTTTGTTCAGGTACGTTCAGTAAATGTACGGGTGAGTTTTTATATATTTTGAACCAATGCTTGGAATTTAAATCTAAGGGAACCATTGAACTCGTAATGCTGATATTAGCCTAAGGATATTTTCACCTCGACGAAAGTTGGTCGGAATTATAAGATAGATTTTGGGTTTTTAATAAATGAAATTAATAAAAATATAGTTGTAGCTTTATTTTTATTAATGTTGTATGAAGCCTCCATGAGGAAGTTGGAGGTGGGTACCACCACACCTTAACCTCCCATGAGAGGTTATGGTGGTGGGGCCCACCCAAAACTAACCTCCTCTTCATGTTTAATGAGCTGGGGACCACGTGGGATTTAAACCCCCTTGAAAATCCCCATTAATGGAGAAACCCTAAAACATCAATTAAGTTTAGCGGAGCCTCTACAACTCTACAAACACATAATGTGCCGTATCCACCTCATTAATTAATATAGCCTACACATTCAATTAATTATTTATACTATTTGAATATTATCCCAACAACTTAATAAGATATCAAAATCTATTATTTTTAGATTTTCATTTTTCATCTTGGTGAAATTTTGGAGAGGAGAGAGCTTGGGGAAAAAATCTCTCGCCAATGAAAAATGAAGAAAAACACAGAGGACCGTCTTCTACTTCTTTACACAGAACCTTCATCGACGTAGTACGTGTTTGTCTACAATAAATCTACTTTCACCTTCCCCGCGACATCGTCAACAAACAACAAACAAAGGCAGGGGTTAAAAAATTGTTTTGTTTATCGTTCTTCGATTTCCTCCATGGATTATTATTTGAAGCATCTTGCAATCACCCTAATAAGAAGGGTGAGGGTCAGAAAAACACTACCCAACCCCTCCACATTCTTTTTGGAATTCGTCGCTAAATGCAGCATGAGCCTGGGATGGAAGATTGTCGTCAACAATGGTTGTAGAATGAAGGCGAAGTCATGAGGACTATGCGACTAATTCCAAAATGATTTTAAAAACACCCAAACTCGTCCGATGACTCATGGAATGTTTGTAGGTGGATGGAACCGACAAACTTCACCACTCGGACGGCAGTAGTGCAACCGCGATACCACGGGAGAATCCTGTGGCCAACGGGCAGCGGCGGTGCAGCGGAGGCCAGCGAAAGCCCGACTGGGAAGAAAACCAGTGGCATAAGCTGCTGGGTTTCCGGTTTGGTGCATCAAAACCATGTCATGCAGTGGAACAAAAGGGGGATGTGGCGCCTAGCGGCGGTAGTGCACCGGCGGCCGGCGCATGGCCTGCCGCGACACTGACCGACAACCCAGTCGCCAGGTCGCCGGAGGAGGCATGGCGCAACCGCGCCACATGAGAGGTTGTAGGCCGCTCAGGCACCTGAGAAAAGCGGGACCCCACATCATGGGTCCTGCATGATGTGGACCGATGCCACGTGGTGCCGATTTTTAAATTAACCAGAACGACTAAGCTATTAGGGATTTCTGGGGGCACGACCCCCCCTGGACGCGGCTTGGGTGGACCCCTTGGGAATCCAGCCATGGGCCAAGCCCAATGTGTCAGGACCCTGTGTGGGTCAGTCCACCCTCGTAGACGGGGTCGGGCTCTAGTCTAAACCTGGGTTGGGCCGGGTCCGTCCACCTGGGCTTGACCAGACCCGGACCTGTTCGACCTCTTTCCATTCTTTTGCCCGTAACATGAGCTACGGGCATCCGATTGATGAATTGTCTAAGACAATGGAAAACGTGGAAGGAGGTAGTTATTTTGGTATTCTATCATGATTTTTGGACATATTTAGTGTACAACCAGGTTGGATCGAACGTAAATCCAACAGGGCCCTCGAAACGAAAACACCAAAAACTCTCAGACTCGGCGTCTTATTGACACACCGCCTGTCGCATTGGGATTCTATTGGAAAGAAATATATTTTTGATACATCAACATTGGAATTTTTGGATGTTGATATAAAGACACATGGATTGAGGAGCTGACCCTCTGGGAATCATGCATTATTTGTGTGGAACCATGTGGCTGGTTGCGCTCTGACGACTGTTCATGAATCCATGGATGGTTCGACAGCTTCGACTACGATTCATGGATTATGGATGGGTCTGATAGCACAGATGACTATTCCTCGATCATGAGTAGGTTTGATAGATCTGACTATTGTTCCTTGATCATGTTTGTGTTTGGAAGTTTTGATTTCTATCCCTGGATCCTATGTGGGTTCGACAGAATAAATGATTTAGTGGCTTCAACTAATCATCTCTATCACTCTACATGAGTTTTATACCTGTGTGAGTGGAGTCAGTAAAATTATGTTTTTCCTCATGATTGATATGGATTACATGACAAGATAGGTATATGTATAAGTATATATCTATTTGGGGTTAACTGTTGATTTCATACCTTATGTTTTATCCTTATGAGATTTTGTGACACCTTGAGGGTCTCAGGGTCCCTACTGAGTATCGTTATAATCACCCCTTCATGGGATATACCCGCGACCCATTGTGTTGGATGAAGGCGACGAAATGCGTTGACCGAGGCTGAGTGTACCAGGACTGGATGTTACCCGGAGGTAGACCACATGGTGTGACCAAACATGGAGGTGACCGTGGGATGTGGAGTGTTGTGGATGATATCTATACCTACCCTTCTGGTAGGATTTACCAGTGGACGATCCAAGGGTTGTTTTCCTTTTTTCAGGTTCTTGTACTTTACAATTGGGATTATATTTCTAGACCATTTTACTTTACATCACTCTTTTGTTATATTTTTTTTATTTAGTGTTTTTATTTAAACTTGTACTATGTTTTTTTAATTTCTAGGATATAAAGGAAATAAATTCACAGTTTAAGGGAATTACACCTTTGGTGCAAGTCGCACGCACCTGCCCTATGGATTTCGGGCTTGGGGTAGTCACGTAACGGGACCCGGGGTACAGGTCGTGAAAACTTGGTATTAGAGAAGTCAGTTTTATCGCAGAACATAGGAATCATATATTTCTTTTCTAGGAAGCAATAGTGGTAAGGGTACTGAGTGTGTTTTTCAGTTTAGGTAGTCCGTTGATGGTGCGGCAACCGATGTATCCATACACGAGGACCCTGACTTCTGATTTCCGACTATGTGAATGACAAAACTAATTGTGTGTGTGTTTGGAGAGTTTTCTTTGTGATATATTTGAGTAATCTCACATAGTATAAGTTATTGACAGTGACACACCTATTTCATTGCAGGATAGCCCCTCCCAGAAAGCCATCCAGGGTTCCAGGCGTTGTATTCTATGGTAGCCCACCGAGCGACGAGGACTCTATACAGGGCCCTATCATAGAGGAGTCACCATCAGTACCAATACCTATTGGGCCACTGATGCCACCAGTCCCACAAACTTCTAGTTCATGCTCCCTTAGCATGTTGCTCAAGTTCCAGCCCCAAAGGCCACCCATATACAGGGGCGAGACGGACCCGCTGGCAGCTGAGGATTGGATGGAGGCTATGGTGAGAGTCTTCAGACTAGTATGGACACTAGAATAATTTATGGTGATCATTTTCATGAGTCTCCATTAGGAAGAAACAAACAGATGGTAGAGCCTGATTTTCCAGGTGCATGAAGAGGCGACACTACTCTGGGAAGACTTCGAGAGCCTGTTTCAGGTGATGTTTGTCCCATCCACCCTACATGAAGTGAAGATACATGAGCTACTGCATCTATAGTAGTGTATCATGACAGTGGAATTGTACTCATTGAGGTTCATTGAACTCTCGCACTACGCCAGAGATATGGTGTGGGACCCATTATTCAGGGCCCAAACCTTTGAGCAGAGGATCAGGCAATAGATCATGGATTCGGTGATCCCTTTCGGCATCCCGATGCAGGTGGGGGTGTTAGAGTGAGCTCTATGAGTAAATATTTTCTTTGATGAGCAGTCACCAGTAGCGAGACACACCACCAGCCATCATGTAGTGGAGCCTTATATAGATGGAAGCAGACAAATTTCGCAGAGGTCCAAGCAAACTAATCCATCTCGTAGACAACCTCATGACTCGGGTTTGGTTGTGCGGGGCACATGAGACAGATCCTATCATTTGTGGAACATATAATGTTTTACATGCGGTGGGTTGGGTCACAAGGCTTATGACTGTCCAATACACTATTATAATGATCAAAAAATAGTTGAGGGTCCTCTCAGGAAGAGGTAGAGGTTTGATCATGGAGGTCCACAGGGAGCATGAGGACTTGGCAGAGGAGCTGGTCGTGCATCTGGTGGTGGATGGCGTTTTGAGATGTCACCACCACCACTGCTATGAGGTCCACCCCGACCCCAGGGAGCATGTGGATAGGCAAAATCCTGGCTCTAGGCAACTGAGGCCTATGATCACGACACTTCGAAGATAATTCTAGGTACAACCTCTGTCTACTCCACCATACATGCAATTCTTATAGTCATAGTTTCAGGTCACTCTTCCATTACCACTACCCTCATTTGGATCTTGGAGATTCTGATTGAGAAGAAGGCTCATTCCATATAGCTAGAGACTTATATGAGAGCAGATTCGACGATTACGCACTGGTTCTAGGAGTGTGAGCTAATTCTAGGAGGTGATAACTTCGGTTGGGATCTCATAGTAGCAGCATCGTGGCCTTACGACGTCATCTTGGGAATGGACTGGTTATCTATTGTCCATTCCCTGATCGACAGTATAAGGTGAAATGTGTGGTGTGTCCGAATAGATGGGACCATGTTCACCTTCACCGATGAGAAGGGAGCCTTTGCAGCACATGATGGACTTTCCTAGATTAAAGTATAGCCAATCACTCATCATTCGGCAGGCCTTACCCTCAGAGAAGTTGATTTAGAGATTCAGACTTATCATGTAGTGGTGGACATGTATGAGGATGTTTTCCCTAATGATGTATCTTGTCTACCTCTTCATAAAGATGTGGAATTATACTTTGACATGTATCCTGTGATGACACCGATATCTACACCATCCAATCAGATGGCTCCAGCGGAGCTCCAGGAGCTGCAGGTACATCTTGAGGACTTTCAGGGGAAGGGATTTATCAGGCCCAATGTTTCTCCCTGGGTATCCCTGATTCTATTCTCCAAGAAGGTTGATGGAAGCTTGAGGATTTATGTCGACTACCTTCACCTTAACCAAGTGACCGTGAAGAACATGTTCCCACTCACGAGGGTTGACAACCTATTTGATCAGCTGAAGGGAGCACGGTGATTCGCGAAGAAAGATCTCAGATTACCCTATCACCATCTCAAAATTTGATAAGAGAATATGCATAAGATGTTCATCAGTTGTCGGTATGCCACAAAATGTTCTTGGTTATGCCATTCTGTGTAACCAACTCTCCAGAAGTGTTAATGGGACCCATGAACCGGATCATCCAGTTATACCTCGATCGCATTGTTGTAGTCTTCATCGATGACAATATGATCTACTCCACTACTGACGTGGAGCATCCCTACCATTTTTAGTTCTTACTAGAATCACTCAGAGGGAAAAATATTTATGTTAATCTCTAGAAGTTCCAGTTTTGGATCCGAGAGGTTATATTTTTGGGACATGTCATCCCGGAGGCTGGAATAGTAGTATATCCATCGAATATTGAGGTGGAACTTTCTTGGGTGCCCCCAGGAGTGTGACCGAGGTATGATGTTTCCACGGTTTGGCTGGATATTACCGGAGGTTCGTACCAGAATTCTCCAGAGTTGCAGCACCACTATCAACCTTGACGAAAAGGGGAAACCCTTTGTGTGGTTGGAGAGATACCAGTATAGCTTTCATGAGCTCAGTTAGAGGCAGACTAGTGCCCCCATCTTGAGGATTACAGAGGAATGCATCAGGTATGTAGTCAACTACGACACATAAGGGACCAGACTCAAATGTGTACTGATGCAGGAGAGAGAAGTGATCATTTATGGTTCTCATCAGCTGAGACATCATTAGCAGAACTACGCTACCCATGAACTGGAGTTAGCAGCGTTGGTCTTCACAATGAATATGTGGTGACACTATCTATTGGGTGAAGGTTTCACAGTTTTCTCTGACCACCAGAGTCTCAGATATATCTTCTTTCAGAAGGACCTAAACCTGAGATGGTGGTGATGGATTGTGTTCCTCTAGGACTATGATTTCAAGATAGTCTATAATCCTTGTAAGGGGAATGTTTTTGCAGATGCACTCAACAGGAGGTCTAGTATACAACTGCTAGGATAGGTGACAGAGTAGCTGGATACTTTAAAGATATCCATTGTGGACCGAGATGGAGCACCTTTTCTTAAATCTATTACAGTCACTCCTCTACTTTTTTAGTGCTACTGGGAGGCATAGTGTGGAGATGCTGGCTATGAGACACGACATGATCAGATATCCAAGGGGTAGGCACCTGATCAATTTTATAATGTTGGGGAGCGCATCATCCTCTTTAGAGGATATACTATGGTTCCAGTGCCACTTTTGGAGGAACTGTTGAGGGAGTTACAGACATCAACTCTAGAGGTACATCTAAGAGTGGCAATGATGTAATATGATCTCTAATGACAACACTGGTGGTTAGGGATGAAAAAGGTAGTTGGAATGTTTAACTCTCGGTTCATCACTTGTCAACATGTGAAGGAGGAGGATTAGGTACCAGCAGGCATGGTTCAACTTTTAGCAGTCCCAGAGTGGAAGTGAGATGTGATATCCATTGACTTCGTGACAAGACATCCATGTACATTCAGGGGTCACGACTCGATTTGGGTGATCGTTGACTGACTCGCCAAGTCATCCCACTTCCTACCAATCAATGAGTAGGGTTCTGTAGAGAGATTGGTATGACTGTATGTGCATGAGATTGTGTGGCTAAATGTAGTACCCATGATGATTGCCTCTGATCGTCACACACAATTTAATTCCCGACTATAGAAGGGGTTGTAGGAGGCTTTTAGGATGCAGATTCGTCTAAGAACCACCTTCCATCCTTAGATAGATGGCTATACTGAGCGGACTATTTAGACCCTCATGGACATGCTCCGTGCATATGTCCTAGACATCAGTCGCATCTAAGAGGATCACATACCTTTGATGGAGTTTTCATACAACAAAAACTATCACTCCACCATTGGGATGACTCCTTTTGAGGCGTTATATGGGGGACCATGTACAAAACCCTTGTGTTGGACTGACCCTGGGGAGTTAGCACTAAAGGTACTAGAGATGGTATGAGATAACACTGAGAAGGAGTAGATCATCTAGGAGTGGATGAAGACTGCACAAAGTAGGAAGAAGTCATATGCCGATAGAATATTGAGACCTCTGTTGTTCGATGATGGTGACCACATCTTTCTTTGTGTCTCACCTCGATGAGGTTTTCATAGATTTGGCTTAGGCAGAATGTTATCTATGAGATTATTCAGATATTTCCAGGTACTCAGTAGAGTAGGTGAGGTGGAATACCGCCTGGCTCTTCCACCTCAGTTGCACCGGGGGCATGACGTCTTCCATGTATCTTAGTTGAGGATATACATGAACGAACCTTCTCAAATCATAGACCATAGAGAGTTTGACGTCGAAGATGGGTCAAAATTTTTGTAGGACCTAGTGGAGATTGAGGATCAACAATAGAAAATCCTTCATGGATGGTCGATACCTCTAGTGCACATTCGTTGGAATCATGGGAATCCCCAAGAGAGAACATGGGAGTGGGAGACTCAGATTTGTGCTCAGTACCTCTAATTTTTTCCTTAGTTTGAGTTGTATATTACGAGGACATAAAGCCCTGAGGTGGGGAGAATGTAAAGACCAAGAATTTCCACAGAAATTTTCTTTCTTAAATACATTGGAATATTACGAGTCTGTAAAAATTGACAGTGCATGATTTTGATACCCAGGGTGCTTGGATTAAATTTAATAAATTTTGTTTGGGAACATTCAGTAAACATAAGAGTATGTTTTCATAAATTTCGAACCGGTGCATGGAATTGAAATATGAGGGCACCGTTGAACTCACAACACCAATAGTTTCTAAAGGATATTTTCATCTCGATGGAAGATGGTCAGAATTAAAAGATAGATTTTTGGTTTTAAATGAATGAATTTAATGAAAATAAAATTGTAGCTTTATTTTTATTAATGTTGGTTAAAGCCTCCATGTTGAAGTTTCAGGTGGGAACCACCACACCTCAACCTCCCATGAGTGGTTATGGTGGTTGGTCCCACCTGAACCTAACATCCTCTACATGGTTAATGTGGTGGGGAAAACCCGGGATATAAACCCCTTGAAACTATACATTAATGGAGAAACCCTCAAACAACCATTAATTGTAGGGTAACCTCTTCAAATCGCCTAATACTTGATCTTCCATATCATTCTCTTTAATTAAATGATCCAACACATTCAATTAATTAATTAAACCATTTGAATATTATGCCATCAATTTAATATGAAATTATAATTTATTATTTTTAGCTTTTAATTTTTCAACTTGGTGGAATTTTAGAGAGGAGGTAGCTTGGGAAGAAAAGATCTCGCCAACGAATAACGAAGAATGCTGGCGACGAGTATCTTCGACTTCCTTCATCAGCACCTCCATCAACGTAGGACGTGTTCATCTACAATGAATCGACGCCTGCCTTCCCCCCCGACTTCGTAAATGAACAATGAAAAAAGGTAGGGGTTCAAACATTGTTTTGTTTCCCATTCTTCAATTTCGGTCAAGGATTATTATTCGAAGCCACATGCTATCACCCTAACGCGGAGTGTGTGGGATGAACAAACACGACCCAACACCACTGCCATCTTTGTGAAATTAGATTCTAAATGAGGCATGAGTTTGGGATGTGAGAATCACGTCAACAATGATTGAAGATCGATGGAAACATCCTGAGGAGTGTGTGGCTACTTCCAGAATGTGAATCAGGCCACCGGAACTCGTCCAGTGACTCACGGAATGTTTGCCGGTGGATGGAAGAGACAAACATCACTGCATGGATAGCGGCAGCTCAACTGCACCGCCGGAGGAGTAGCCTATAGCCGATGGGCCACAGTAGTGCACCAACAGCCGACACAAGCCCGGATTCAATGAAAAATGGTAGCTCAAGCTGTCGGGTTTCTGGGGAAGGCGCAGGGAAACCACACCGCATGGTGGAAAAATATAGGGATGCATCCCTTGGCTGTGGCGGTGTAGTGGCGGCCAGCCACGAGAATGACCGGCTACCCGAGCCGCTGGGTCTCTAGAGGAGGCGCTGCACAACCTCACTATATGGGAGGTGGCTGGCTTCCTGACCTACCAGGAATAGTGGGACCCCACCATGTGGGACCTACATCACATAGAACGGAACCAGGTGGCACCAGTTTTGGAACTCACCTGAATGACTATGCCGTTCAGGATTCCCGGGGGCATGACCTCCCCCTTGGACGCGGATAGGGCGGACCCCACGGGCCGCCACCGCGGGCCTCACGCAGAATGAACCCAGCACGAGCCGGACCCCGCACGAGTGGGACCTTGTGCGGGTCGAACCCAGCACGGGCTGGACCACCACTGCAGGCCGTACTAGACCCAGACCCGTTCGACATGTTTCCATTCTTTTGATCGTAACTTGAGCTGCGAGCATCCGATTGACAAACCATCTAGGGAAATAGAAATTGTGGAAGGATATAGATATTTTGGTATACCACACTCGTGGTTTGGACACAGTTGGTGTAAGGCCAGGTTGGATTGAAAGTAAATCCATCCAGGCCCTTGTTATAGAAACACCTATAACTCTGAGATCGATCGTCTGATTGACACACCGTATATAACGTTGGGTTTCTTTTGGAAAGATTGATGTTTTGGATACCTAATATTGGGACTTCATGGTAGTATATTTAACAACACATGGCTTGAGGAGAGGACCCTCTTAGAATCAAGTATGCTTTGTGCGGAACCTTATGGTTGGCTGCGCTCTGACGACTAATCATGGATCATGTGTGGGTTCGACAGCTCCGACTAGTGTTCCTAGATCCTGTCTGGTTTTGATAGAACTGAAGACTCTTCCTGGATCATGTGTGGGTATGATAGCTTAGACTACTATTCCTGAATCCTATGTGGGTTCGACAACAATGATGATTGTTCCTGTATCTTGTGTGGGTTCGAATGTTTTTAATTACGTTCCTGAATCATATGTGGGTTTGACATAATAGATGATTTAGTGGATATATATAATCATATCTAACACTCTACGTGATTTGACAACATGTGTGGGATGAGTGTGTAACTTTTGTGTTTTCCTCATTATTGAGATGGATTATATGATAACATAGCTATATGTATGGACATATACATTTGTGCGGTTAACTATTTATTTCATACCTTATGGTTATTCATTGATGGATTTTGCGAGACCATGAGGGTCTTGGGGTCCCTACTGAGTATCATTATACTCACCCCAGTACAGGCTATGCCCACTCCTTATTGTGTTGGATGCAGATGACTGAAAGTATTGACTAAGGTCGAGTGTACCAGGATTGGATGGTTCCTGGAGGTGGACCACATGGTGTGAGGGTACATAGAGGTGACGGGCGGACATTGAGTTCTACAGAGGGTATTTGTTCCTACCCTTCAGGTAGGAGTTCCCAGTGGATGATCCAGGATCTGTTTTCCCTTTTTTCTATTTCATGTACTTTACAATGGGGCTTGTATTTCTGAACCCTTTTACATTTCACAACTCTTTTGTTATACAGTTTTTATTTAGTGTTCTGCTTCCAGCTTGTACTTTGTTGTGTGCATTTTTAGGTTATAAAGGCAATGCCTTCCATGTTTTAGGAAACTATGCCTTTGGGGCTAGTCGCCAGCCCCATGCCTATGAAAGGTGGGCTTGGGGTAGTCACGACATGGGCCTTGGGGGACAGGTATTGACATCACCTCATTGGTAACTATAAAATTTTAACAACATTAAATAATTCACAATAATTTATAATTTAATCATTATGAATACATATATATTCATGTTAAATACATCAAATTCGAACTATATAAGGTACATAAAAGTGTATATGTGAAAAATACTAATTTTGTCTTAATGGAGTGGAAATTAAGAATAAAACCATTATAAATATTAATACATTGAATTGGGAAATAATTAATAAAGTTCTTTTTTATTATAAATATTAATAAAATAAAATAGTGTCAATTAATGATATTACAATTTTATTCCAATTCATTCATAATTAGGGAATAAAATAGTCAATCAAATATATGTACAACCTAATGAATGATACTTGAGGTAAGAAACATTTTACCTTATTATTTAACAGAGTTGAACGTGATTTATCCTCCATTTAAATGGTTCTAAACATTCTATTAATATATAATACAAAAATATTGATATTTTTAATATCATATAAGGTCCTCTTATAACATCTTATCAATTATCATTATAAATATTTCATTATTATGATATTTCAGGTGTTAATTACGTTGATTTTTCATGAATGATTATAAAATATGTTATAGTAATTTTATATTTATTGTTGTTTAATAATTTTGAAAATGATAATTAGGATATAAATATCAAATATATTAATAAAATATATAGATTAAACCATAAATAGTATAGTTAGAAATATATATTACACAGACCATGTTGATGGTAGGATATAAATATGTGTAATCATTGTTTTCACTATATAAATGATGTGTTAAAATAATGGTAAATACTAATTATATGTAATCATATTATTTTTATATTAAATATATCATATATTTTTCATAAATCAATTACTATTAATATACATACAATATATAAATGAAAATGGATTACATTGCTACATGGAGGTGGTAGTCCATACATACACACTAGTGATGCTTTCATTTTCCAATAGATTTGAAGGTAATAATGATGATATGATATAATTATTTTATCATAATAATTATATGAAAAATATAATATATAAATATAAATTCCATTTTAACTACCATTCTTGGAACATGGTGATGTAAAATGAAATGTGTTCGCCTGTGAAGGTGTTTGTCCACACATACACATGAGGGATACATTAAATTCAAATTTAATGGAAAAGAGGGAAAATAACCTTTTTTGTATAATTACATTTAAATTTTGTTATTTTCATGACACTATATTAATACAAAATATTTATTTGTGGTAGAATATGAAAAAAAATTGAAATTGTTCTGGTAAGACAGTTATCTCTTTATTAGTAGGAAACAAATAGAATCTTTATTTAAGTTCCTTATATTGAAATTTTATGAAGAAAAATGAAATTTTATTAAAACAAAACGGTGTTTAGAAGAGGATTGGGTTGTTTTTTATGGAGGTAGATTTCCCAAAAATGTTTATTGAAATTATATAAGGGCTTACTTTTTATAATTTAGGGGAGGGAAAAATTGAAAATTAATGATGTATTGTAATATAATATGTGTCTACCTGTTGTAAAATAGAAAAAAATGGAATCTATAAAATTATATGTAGAAAAATATTTTATTATAATCATTAAAAATTTATTTAAATATGCATATATACTAATTTAATCTTTATCCTTTTTTCATAACTCATTGGTTATCTAATTTTAACATGAACCATGGTGATGACTTTCCAATAATAAAGGGTTAAAATTTTTCTTATTAGTTAAAAATTGGTAAATAAATGGACAAGAGATAATGTTTTTGACCATGTATAATAATATTTTTCAATTTTCATGAAATTTATAACTTTTCAATAATTTAATAAAATATTAATTTTTTAGAAAATATAAATATTGTAATTTTTGAAACAATTCATATTTTTTGACATTAAAGGCTTCAATATAGTACTAGAATTTGAACATAATATTGTAACTCATAACTGATATGTTATATTCATCTATAAAATCCATGATTCACTATAAATCCCCCCTAATAACTTTTAATGTTTGTAAAAATGACAATTATGATTTTTCAACATGTTGAACAAGCACTCGGGCATCAATGTGTGAGAATTGGAGAAATTTTTTTCATTAGGTAATAATAGAAATAAATAAAATTTATAAAATAATAAATAAAATTTCCAATAAATATTAATATAATTACATATCAACTTTTTAAAATTATTTAAATAATTTAGAGATATTAAAGTCAAGAGTGCGACATTTTGGAATTTCCTAACTAAAAAATGTAAATTTCATTATCAATGGAAAATGGAACAAAGAAGAATAGTATTCAAATTTTGGAATAATATAGTAAAATTTATTCCATATAATTAAATTTTGGAATGTTCTAAGATAATTTTAATACCCCACATCATGGTTTCAATCCTATTATACCAATTTTATTTACATATGTGACAACTATTAACCTGATTATTATTTTTAATTTTTAAAAATAGTAGGTAACAATTTTAAAAAATTACACTATATATTTTAAATATAGTGTTAAATTTTATATATTTAATCATTATAAGTGGTATAAATCAATTTTAATATAAATGCGTAAAACACAATTAAATAAATTTTTAGAATAATGTAATTTAAGAAAAAAAAATTATAACATTAAAATTACTAAATTCAATTGAATTATTTTTATTATTATAAGTAAATTTGAACATATCAAACATTAACATGGGATAAAAATTTAAATATACATTTAATTATTTTTAATGAAAATACCTAAAATTATTTTTCAAATCAGTATTTTCCACATACACTAAAAAATATATTTTAATGAATAACACCATAATTCCACCCTGATTGAATTATTTATGCTTATTTAAAAAACTATCTTCATTTTAGAAAATACAGCCTATTAAAGTATGGTAAAATAATTATAATTTACTATATATATGAGGAAACAAAAATAAGTTTATGAAAATATATTTTTTGAGAATAAACCGACTAAAATTAAATTATATTCCATATTTTCATAATATTAAATTGTTAAATTTGTTTTTATTATATCATTTATATATTTATAACAATATTAGATTACTCTCACACCACAAATTCAACGGCTATGTTATTATATCTATATTTATATAATAATATTTATTATAATATATTACAATTTTGTTAAAGCTTAGTGTCGTGTGATAAAGAAACTATCAGGCTTATGAATATTTTTTTTCATAATATTTGGGTGGTCTTATAATGATTCACTTTGATTTTTTATACATATAAATTTTAGATGAGAATAAAATGATCATGTAGTGTATGAGATAATGCAGGCAACACAAGACCAATATAAATTCACTGACAAACTAAAGAGGAGGTCCATAGAGATTGATGTTGGGGATAACATGTTCATGCATGATTCTCCCCATCAGAGGCATCAGAGGATTGTTTATGGGAGAATTAATTACGTTTGGTTCATGGGACCCTTTGATGTGTTGGAGCGTGTTTGTGTGGTGGTGTATATATTTTCACATACACTATTTATAGGCACGACCAAATATGTTATTCACACATCTTAGTTCCATTGATATATTCACAGTGACTTCCATGCCATATATTGGGAAGTGTTGTATATTCAAGTGTATATGAAATTTTCAGAGTTATTGGTAGAGATCCATGATGATCAAGAGAATTTATTTCATGATAAATCAATACCTTTTTATTATCTGTTTCAACGGAATGATTTACAGGATTATAGTCCATGGGATTATGATATAAAAAATGTACTTACTGTTCGCCAAGATGTTAAGAGTTTCATCGTGTTTAGTCTTTCCATGATGATATAATTATTAGATCTTGTTGGTTTATCAAATATTCCAAATAATTTTTATAATTTTTATTAAATAATCAAGTGTATGAAGAAGGAATACACCTTCATAATCAATACATGATATGTTATGAAATATTTTGACACCATTCATTTTAAATAGATTCATAAAAAGATGAAAATATTTTAAAATGGATTGGGGTAAAATTTTATCTTTATGCTTGAGAAAGCATTATGTGATCATTTTTTTAGTTATTGGACTCACATATGTGTGTTTTTTAATAGTGGTGACAATAAATATTTATTCTAGAGTCAACTTATGGGTATTGTGCGATTATATGGTTTCATTTGGAATATTATACGACACAGAATCGGTATCCCATGGTGTAGTTATGATTTCCTCTTCCCTTTTCCTTTATCAGACATGGTTTTTATTCTCAATAATGATAAACATATGAGTGGTATCTGATGTAATGAATTATAACATCCAACCTCTTTCTTTGTTGTAATTATAGTTACGGAGTTTTCAAGGGGAGTTTCTGGGGGATTGGGTGAGTGTACGGTTGATTTATAATTACATGTGATGGTTTTTGTAGTGTTTAATTTTTTGTTTTTTCATATGGTGGGAACCTATGGTGTGGAGTGGTAATCTACAAAATAGTTATTTGGAAGTAGATTTCATGTCATTATATCATTTTCAGCGTAGATCTATCATATAAGGTCAGATTTGGTGTATAATAAAGAAGGTGGATTACTGGTTGTTATACTACTGTTGAAATAGAAGAACCATGGATCCTGGGATACTTATTGGATTCTAGGAGGAGAAATTCTTGTGGATAGGTAAATTTTTACGTTCCTACACCATGGGGAGGGGCAGAAACATATGCTTCGTCATGGTCGATGATTTCAATAGTGTTATATTTGTAGTTTATATGTAGTCCCTCTCTTATTTTTACATATCTCTATAGGGGAGGTCACTATTATTTTGAAATGTAACTTTGATTTTCCCTGTTGTGCTGTGATACATTCAACTACATCAAAATATTTTCATTTTTCATTTGTTTTATTCCATTTTACAGTATGTTTTATGTGGTATTAGATATTCTCGTTAACTTATAAAATCTAGATCCCCTCTAAAATCTACATTCATCAAATCCTTACTCTCAACCCTTTATTAACTCATATAAAATATTGGGAGGAATTTTTACATCACTTAATTATATTTCACTCCTTGAATTTAGAGTCCAAGAATCATCAATTTTAAGGGGATTCCTCTTTACTCCATCACTATTTCTCTACCATTACTTATTCTTGAGATGGTTATTCACTTGTAGATTGATATTTTGGGTAGTTATATAGAGGTAGGTTAATAAAGAATCTTTTTTCTATGTTGATCAAGGCACTACCTGTAATTTTGGTTTTTGGTGGATGTCTCTCTCATATTCAAGGCTTCCACCTTAAGATGAAAATAATTTTTTGAGGCACGAGTTTCTTCATTCTTCAATTTAGATATATATGTTAAAATATTATGACTTTTTCCCACTAAAGAGATTGTATGAATCAGCTTAACAAATATAATTAAATATTTTAATTGAAATAAATTGGTATAGAAAGAAATTTTATGAGTTTTAATTATTCTTTTTGTTTTACATATATAGTTGTGTCTTCTTTATATTCTTTCAATATTTTTCATGAGTTTAGATTTGTTATATTTTTGTGTCTATTTAAATTTTTATCCTTGTAGTGATTATTGATTGACTCACCATAGACGGATATAACTATGAATTTATTTATGGTTAATAATCTGGGTTCCCCCTTAGTTTATGTTATATATTCCTTTAAATTAAATAAGATAATGGGATTAAAATCCATTATTTAAATAGAAATATGATATATGGTGGTTGTGATGTGTATTGTAGTTGTGATCATATTTAGATGTGAAAAAGTTTTTGTGACGTGATTCTAGTGATGTTGTTATAATGAGTTGATTTTTGTGGTGTTGTGTATTGTTAATTTCTCTATGTCGTTGGAATGAAATGTTAATGATTAAACTGGAATTTCATTAGTGATAAGGACAAATTAACTATTAAATTAAAATGGGATGTTTGTTAAAATTGGTCTATCATAAAAATTAAATTATTAGACTTGTTAAACATAGAGGGTTGGAAATTAGTATATATGAAAATGCAATAATTTTAAATTTAAATATGGATTACAGTTTGTGGTTGTATCTTATCTGGTTTAATGAATTTAGTGGGAGAAAAATGGTTGAGATTCAGAGGTGTTATGGCGATGTTAATTGTTGTATAGGTTCAATATTTATACACCTATAAGATAATATTGTGTTTGTGTGTGACTAATTTATATAATATTTTAATTTTGAGTTCCATAACAACACCACCCTCATTGAAACCATTTTTTCAACACCAAAATATATTGTAGGGTTTTTTTCAAAAATACTAAATGGTGGTGTAGAATTTATAGATACACCATAATCCTTGTTATCTATTTAAAGCGAGGTTCTTAAGACTTCGTTTTTATGCATTGAAAATATAGTTTACCTATGGTTGGGATAATGATATTTATGTGGTTTTTCATTGTGAGGGAATGCATAGTAGGAGGAGGGGAAGATGTTGATATCGACCAAGTTAATGACCTCCCACTATACTACATATATGTATGTAGTTTGGTGGGATGCTGATGTGATTACTGGTTTCATGAAGCATCATTGGCATGAAGATATCTTCTATGTGTCTTTAGGTAGGATTCCATGAATAGTTTCATGTGAGTTTCTTAGCATGATACAATCACCGATGAGTCTTCAAAAAGGGCTCTATGAAGGGTTTTGAGCACTTAAATATTAAACATTATGCTATGAGAGAAGAAAATAAATGGTAAAGATGTGTAGTGTAGCCCTTATTGATGTGATTCTTATTATATTATTTTACATGGATGAATTATTTAGTCAACATTCCATAATGAGGATATGATTGGTTAGAAAACTTGTTTATGTGCATTTTTCTTCTAATGTTTTTCTGCTAGTGAATTTGTATTCTATTTTCACATATGAATGAGAAACATTGGGTATGATCCTAATTAGTCTACATGTTATTATCACCCCATGTATATTGAATATATTTTTTAGTTTTATTGGAATACTGTGGGTATTGTGCTAGCCATTATTAACATGGGCATTGAGGTTATTACCGAGTCATTGCTTTATAAATTATTTTGGTATTTATATGGGGATTTATTATATTTTTATACAGTATAGACGCATTGGTGATGGTTTTAATTTTCTATTTTTTATTTAATTGAGAGTCTTGGTGATTGATATCATATTTAAAAATATGATGTTATCTTTTGAGGGTAATGTCATAAATATGTGATATATTTATAACCTCAGTTCCATTCTCTATCTGGAGGCCCACTGAAGGTGGGAATCAATGATCCTTATCACTCTCCCCTAGTTATTTTCATTAAATTTTTTCCCATATATGAAGTTGTTCATGAAATTAATCTATGAGGAAAAAAATAATAAGCATTAATATGGGAAAATTGGATAATATAGGTTCAAGAATAAGCGTTATTACTCAATGAATGGTGTTAAAATACCTTACATCATATTCAACCATTCTATAAAAATAAATATAAATATATAACTTCGTATAAATAATAAATTCCTATATATTAATTAAATATTTTAAAATAAAATAATTTTATAGTAAATACACCATTTGAAATAAAACATGTCTTATAATAGAATTTTTTTTTCGGGTGAAAATTTGCTACATGATACCCTTACATTATTTCCCCTATAGTGGAATAAACCCTAATATCTTGTATTCAAAAATAAATATGTTAATATCAAATTTCGTAACACTATTTTATAAACATAAAATTTTATATTATTTATTTATAATTATCCATTACATCTATAATAGTTTGTATTTATATATTTTCAATATCAGGTGTGAGTAATATTATCCATTTTGAACATGTCCTACATTAAAAGTGTTGTTAATCATTATTCTTATGAATATCATCATGATGAGATCATACATTGTAGAATAAGATATAATTCATTATTATTTACAATGTTATAATGTTATTTTAATGGTTTTTAGTTATGATTGTTAAGAAGGAAATTAGGGATGAGCCTATTTCCGCGATTTTCAATAATCATACAATGGTTTCATTATCATTGAGTTTAATATTAGTATTATCATCCAAGAAACAAGATGAAATATTTATTTACATATTAATAACATATATTTTTAGTAATTAATTTCTGGTAGTCATCCATGAAAATATTGTTTATCTGGGTTAAATTATGTTGTTAGACCGACTAAAAAATGACCATTCTATAATTAATATATGATTATTAATATAAGAGGTTTTTTAATAATAACTCTATTATTGATAAATAATTAAATTAAAAATGTAATTTTAACTCATATATTATTTTTAAAATATTTTAATAAATATTAATGAAATTAGATGAAAAATGAGACACATTACTTCATATAGGTGGTAGTCTGCACAACACATGCTTAAAGTTTTCATTTTGGAATAATGGGATACAATGAATGAGGATTATAATTATACTATAAATAATAATTATAGTATTACATATTTCACATTTAATCATAAATATCATCCTTATAACTTGCTTGGATAGGCTCTTGTGAAAAATATAAGATGTCTGTTCATGGAGCAGGTCGTCTTCATGAAAGAAGAAAAGAGATTTGCATTTTTTATAAAAGAAAGGATAAAATGTAGTCAATAGTTATTCAATTTTAATGGTATCATTAAAAATAGAATGAAATATAATTTAATTTTTTTGTGATTATAATATTATATTTGCAAAAGTAAGAATTGGAAAATGATGTTAGGGAATATAATACTCTCATTGATGTCTTGGGAATTCCCTTGGAAGGTACCATGGAAACAGATTTATGAGACCACATTTTTTTTACAAAATAGGTTATAGAAAATGGAATAATATTATATGGAAGGTAAAAATTTAATATTTTTTTGAATAAATTAAAATTGAAGGGTGGTATCTAAGGGAGGTGAGGGGACCCTTTTATAAGTGGCGTGAATGGAGTTTTTATAAACATTTTTACTTAATATAACATGAGGATGAGTTCACACATTTAAAAGAAATAAAAATAGATAAATATGGATTGAATAATGAAATAATTTATATAATAACTAAACATTCTGTTTCACACAGATTTTATACATGGTTTTATGCCCTTTAATCATCATCTTTTCAGTTTTTCCATTTTTTAATATAGTAACTAAATGTTTTGTTTGTAATATACCATATATGAAATGAAAGATATTATTATATATTATTTAACTAGTAATTTAAAAAAATGAAATAAATTTAATCCGATAAAATTAATATGTCAGTGAAAAATAAGTATATCATTAGTGCCTAAAACACCTTAAAACATGTTTTTTGAAAAATATAAAATTTCAAAAATAATATTCTTTGTCGGATAAAATTATAAATGTAATAGATTTTAATGAAATAATTTCTTTTATCAGAATTTTTTTGTATCTTTATAATAATGAAAAAACATAAATTCACCAAAATATTGTTTAATTAGAAGAATATAACTAAATAAATTTTTATTGGAAAATATTAATTATATTGTAAAAATTGGTTTTGAAAATTCATAATGAAATTTTCTAATTTATATTTTCATTACATGAATAAAAATTTGATCATTAAAAACGTTTTATATACTTTTAGGTTATACTTACCTTTTGATAATTTAAAAAACACATTGATTTCAATATATTTATATTTACTATTATTCACCTATAAATAAATTAAATCATAAAAATCTGAAACATTCACCCTAATGTAATATTTAAATAATTAATCATAAAATATATTCATTTTATTAAATTAAAAATTACAAATGTACACATTTTTATTTTAAATGAAAAAACCTACGATTTTTTATAAAAATATTATTAATTTTCATTTTTCATTAGAATTAAAAATCTGAAATATATATATAATTCAGGTGAAATATAACATATTATATTAGTAAATACCTAATTAGATCAACCTAATTTATCATTATATATCTTATCAAGATCTCTTAATATTATTTAATTTATTGGTATGCTCTTGTGGTAGTCGAGGGTAGTGATTTCGCTAGCATATATGTCATGGAAATTTGAAAAAGCAAGAATTTTTACCATATAAGATATTTATCATATAATATTTATTTTACCTTATCATTATTTTTTTATAGAATAAACCCTATAAAATTAAAACCATTTATAATATTCGAAATTAAATCCTCAAAAGGGAGTCTTTCACAACATGATGGCATTTATTTTAATTTTTCTAATAGATTTCATAATATTTATTCTACCTTTTACATCTTCTTATTTAATAACGACATTATAATATACAGATTTTATTTTAACCAATCTGTGATTTATTTTAAATTATTATTTTATTATAAATAATATACATCTACAATATTTATTTAATTTAAATAAATAGTTAAATCCTGATTCATTACATTCTAAATATATTAAATAAATCGTTTCAATGAAATTTTACTTATCACTCTCTTAAAGGGAAAATGGATTCCTTGATAGAGTAATTAATTTTGAAAGAATTTTTTTACTCTCCATCCTAGGTTTAACTAGTGAACTCATAATTAAACACATAATATAAATATAACTTATTTTTCTTTTATCATTTGTGCAATGATTCCCAATATAAAGGGAGAAAATTTCCATATGAAGTGTATAGTTAGTGTTGTAATAGTATGTGGTCATGTGTTTATTTTCAAATTTGTTTTTTCCAATCTTGTAAATAATCGTGTAATCAATGTTAATATTTTTAATCCTTTTCTACTATCACATAAAATATTACTTCCGGGAGGAAAACATGATTTAATAGGAATAATAATCTAATAATAATCTATTAATGTGTGGATATATACCTTAGATACAAAAATAAATGCAGAAAAACATTTTCTTAATATATAAAAATATATTCATTGCAGTTGTGATTTAATATTTTTATTATTCATTTTAGGTTTAGAGGAGTATATTTTATAAGATTTGACTACCTTACCCATAGTTATGGAGTGTCTGATTAGTGTACCATATTCCATACAATTTTCAAAAGAAACATATGTAACAATGGTTTTATCATTTTTCCCTTTGCATGGATGTTCCATGATTCTCTTATCATTATTAGCACTTGAATTTGGGGATTGATTTGGTTGATGTCCATATTCCCCATATTTATGGAATTAAACTATTAGTTGTACCTCCATTAAATAAATATTTCATTTCAACATTTCCACCAAGATCTTCAATTTTCCATTGAATTTAGTATTTATATTCTATCCTTTTAAACAAATAAAAGAACTCATAGTTATATTAATAGATTATCCCATTATATTCATAATAAATTTTTATGATGACTGAAATTTAATTTTTCTACCTTCACTAGAATCATCACATTAAATTCTATGAGACACCTTCATTATCATGATTATTTTTTAGAGGATCTATTCAAATCAAATTATTGATCATAATTTATGATAGATTTTTGGAATAATCTCACGATTTATCAATCTAGAAAATAACTCGTTATGATTTTCTTTGGTAAAATTTATACATTATCAATGACATCACTAATTTATTTGCTTAATTCATGGTTCAATGATTAGAAAATCCAACAAGATTATATCATCAGTACTCAATAGCATAATACACTAGTTGTAAGTAAATTATATGATTAATAAAAAATAAAAATTTAATAATAAAAGAAATTATTAATTTATATTTTTGTTGAACATAAATCACTCTTGATTTAATCTTGCTATCTTTTGGATATATTTTCTAATGTTCTAAAAAATAATTCCACAATACAATAATCCCTTCATAACAACAAGTAATTAGATTGTGATTACCACAATAATATAACTATGGAGTGTGTAGGTATGTGTTCAATCTTATCCATAATCATTTTAACATAGAGTGAAAATTGAGTTTACAATCCACCATCAATTTTATGATGATTATCCCATGGTTTAATTATGACACACAGTTTGTAGTGCTGGTAGTCTTCAAGAAAGAAGAATTATAGTTTCTATTTTCATAATGTAAAAGGTAAAATGTTTTAATTAGTTATTCAATTTTAACATTAACATTTATAATGAAAATAAATATAATTTTATATTATATAGACTACAAAATTATATTTGGAAATGTAAGAAAGTAAAAAAGATGTTAGGGAAAATAATACTCACATTGAGGTCTTAAGAATTCCCTTTGAAGGGACAATGTAAATAGATGTCATAGAAAAACGTTTTTTGAAAACTGGTTATAGAAAATGAAATATTTTTACATAGAAAAAAATAATTGATGTGTTTTGCGTGGAAATTAAAATTTATGTGTGGTGTTTAAGGAAGGTGTGGGTCCCCATTAGAAGGGGTGAAAATGGAGTTTTTGTAATTATTTCTATATAATATAAAGGGTGGACGGGTTCACACATTAATATGACACAGAAAATTCATATTATTGGAGTGGGTGATGAAATTATTTTATATTACCGAAAAATTACTTTTCACAAATTTTTTTAACATGGTTTTGAGTCCTTCAATCATAAACTTTTATCTTTTAAATTTATTTACTATAGTAACTAATTATATGTATGTCATTTACTATTAATTATATGAACGAAATTATTATACAACTTTTACAAAATTTTTCCAAAAATAAAATAAAATTTATCAGATAAAATTAATATGTTAATATAAAATTATGTTTATCATTAGTGCAGTAAACAACTAAAGACAAGTTTTTTTTAAAATATTAATTTTAGAAATTAATTTATGGTGTTGGATAAATGTATATATTTAATGTATTTTAATGATATAATTTTTTCATTATAAAAAATATTTATTTTGTATCTTTAAAATAATGAGAAAACATAAATTTATGAAAATAATGTTTAATTAGATTAAAATAACTAAAAAACATTACTATATTATATTACATATATTGTATTACATTTCTTTTGAATATAAAAAATTTTATATTTAAATTTAATGTTTGTATGAATGAACAAATATTTGATAATTATATATGCTTTATAGATATTTATGTTGTACATCCATTTTGATAATTTCAAAAAAACATTGAGTTTATTAAAAAAATTTATTTCTAAGTATTCACCTAAAAACAATTATATCTAAAAATATGAAAAATTCCACGAAATGTAATTTATAGTTTATTAACATAAAATATATTTATTTTATAAATTATTTTTTTAATCTTTTATTTTAAATAAATAAATTAATGAGTAATTATGTTTCAATAAAGTAAATTTTTATTTCTAATTAAAATTCAAAATCTGAAATATATAATACTTATAAGATATATAACTTATTATATTTGTAATTACCTAATTAGATCAACAAAATTATTTAATATATCTTCTCATGATCTCCAAATATGGTCAAATAATTGGGTATGCTCTGGTGGTAGTCAAGGGTAGTGATTTCATTATTGTAGATGTCATGGAAATTTAAAAAAGTTAGAATTCTTCATTTATATGATATATATCATGTCCTGATAATTTTACATTGAATTTTTACTTTTATCGAACAATTTGAAGTAAATTTAATCCCCTTATAATATTAGAAAATTTATCCTCATAAGGGATGCTTTCACTTCCTCATCCCATTAATTTCATTTTTATTACATATTTCATAACGTCATTTCTCCCATTTACATATTTTGATTTAAATACTACTTTATAATAGTGCAATTTTATTTTATCAAATCTTCATTTCATTTTATATTAGTATTTTATGATAAAGAAAATCATTACTATTATATTTATTTTAATAAAAAAATATAGTGAAAACTTGATTCATTACATTCTCACTCTCTTATATAAATTGTTTCATTGTAATTTTAATTAAAAGTCTCATAAAGAAATAACGTATTATTGGACTCAATAATTAATTCGCAATGAATTATTATACTCTCCATCAGAGTCTTGACTAGTGAACTCATATTTCACTGCATAATAAGAATATAACTTTTTTTTTCATTTTTCATTTTTCAATGTAGCCCAATATAATGGGATAAACTTTTCATATGTAGGGTATACATGGAATTTTATTAATATGTTGTTGGGTGTTTATTTTCTACTTTTTTATCTAGTCTTGGAAATTATCATGTTTTCAATTTTATGATTTATAATCTATGCATTCTATCACATAAAAGTTTACTAAAGTGAGGATAATGTGATTTAATAGGAATAATGTTTCATTAACTATCAAGTAATGTGTAGTTGCATACCTTTTATATAATAATAAATCCAATAATACATTTTATTGATAACTAAACATGTATTAATTGAAGTAGTTGTTTTATATTATTAGTATGAAATAGTGTTTTGGAGGAGTAGTTTATATAAGATATGAATACATCATTCATAGTTTTTGAGTTGGTGATTAGTGTTCTTTATTCTATAAAATAGTAAAAATACACATCTGTAATAGTGGTTTCATTGGGATTTCCCTTTTCATGGATGTCCTTGTTTCTCTCATCTTTATCAGCCCTTGAATTTTGTAATTGACATGGTTAATGTCCATGTACACCATATTTAAGGCATCATTCTATTAGTTATAAATCTATTAAATCTATAATTCTTTTCACCTTTCCCTATAATCTATTTCATTTTCCATTCAATTTTTTTTATATATTCTATCCTTTTCCACACATAGAACAACTCCCAGTATGAATAAGATATTTTCACATTATATTTTCACTACATTTTTTAGATGAATGTAATTTAATGATCCTAACTTCACCAATATCATCACATGAACTTCTATGAGAATATATCCTTATCATGTTTTTATGCTCTAAAAAATATAATTATTAATCATAATTCATGATATCTTGATTACAATCATCTCAAGATTTCTAACACCATCTAATATATCATTAGGCTTCTCATCGGTAAAATATATATGTTATCAAGGATATACCTTATTTAATTGGTTATTTCATGTATCAATGATTAAAAAAACAAAATGAGTTATTCATGATTAATGATCACCATAAAATAATAATTGTACATTAATTATATGACTATTTTAATCTAAATATTTAATAATATAAGAAATGATTAATTTAGATTTTAGATAAACCTAAATCACCTGTAATTCAATCTTTGTTCGTTTAGGTTCAATTCATTCATGTTCCATTACATTATTCCTTAATATAATAATTTCTTCATAATAAGTAAATATATTGTGATTAATAAAATCATATCAATGTGGAGTGTGTAGGTAAGAGTTCAATTGTAGTCATACTCCTCATGATCTAGTGTGAACATTGAGTTTACCCTCATACAACCATTTTAGTATTATTACCCCCAGGTTCATTTATGACACATCATCTTTCACTTGTTAGTATACATGAAAAGAAATAATTTCACAGATATTTACACAATTACTATATTACCAAAACTCTGAACTATTATCATATACCTAACATTATTCTTTAGACATATTTTTAGTGGTTTTATTAAGCATCTCTTCATGAAAACTAAAAAATCATAAGTTTTACGCCAACTAATCTAATAAGATATATATACCTTTGAAATTATGATCGAACACAACAAAATGAACTTTGAAAATAATTGTATCACCAAAATTATCCTCAACCAATATCTTAAAAAACAAAAAATTTATTTAATTTCTATTTTGGTACCAATTATTTTACTTATATATGATACCAATTAATTATATGATATAAATAAAATATTACATGAAATTACTTTCCCATTATGTTGTTATTATATAGTTTTAGATAATTATGTTCAACCATTAAGAGAAGACCCACATGTCTTTTTCATCCAACAAATATTTTACTATTTTATAAGAAACTAAATAACCCATTAAAAGTTCTCAATATCTCCCATAAATTCACCATACACAATACTATTATAACTATATAAAAATTATTAATTTTTCTCATTACTCAGGGAATTGAAAATAATAAATATGGGATATTATAATCTCAGTAAGAATAATCATATGTGAAAACAACGAAATGTCAAAAGTGAACAAAAAAATGATCATATTGGTATAATCAATATTTATATGAATATCATACCCACGTAATAAAAGGTAATAATTTTTGATTCATGGTATATATCATGTTATAATATATGAAACAAATTAAAAGTGTGTGGAAACACAATTCATTAAACATAATACATGAGAGGTTGAAATATACAAAATAATATTCCTAAAATAAATCCATAAAATTTAAATGTAGCATAAATATATTCTTAAAGAATATTAAATCGTTAATGTATAAGAAATCCTTCTGAAAAACTCATTATTACAATTCCATAAGAAAAAACTTATTATTTCAACACATGAAAATATTAATGAAGTCATTATCCCCATGTGGCTATTAAAAACATTATTTTGATGTCTTACAATCTCAAGAGATATTAAATGAAACCAATGCATTGAAGGGTGATAATGGAACCCAACCATCATCATCCATATATACGTGTTCGACATGAAATAAATCATCAAAATATCATAAATATACAATGGAAATAATTTGGGTTTTATATGCCTTTAAAATATAAACAAACAAGGATATAATTTATAATGTCAAGAATATACATGAAAAACTCATAAAAAAATGTGTATCCAATAACATTCCAGTTAGATGACATTAAATGATGTATACGGTCCCTAAACGATAAGGATAATGTGTATAAAAAATAACCCCACATTTATTTAATTAATCAATGTGTGGTATTTATATGAATGATCATTAAAAAAATATATGATAAATGTTGTATTCATAATGAAAAAGAATTATATTGAAACAATTTTTATAATAATTAATTTCCTTGGAATGAGAAAGACAGTTATAATTCCTTTTAATGGGAGAATATTCCATTTCTTAATAAATTGAGAAAAAGACAGTAGATTTTATCATTTTAAGAATACCCATGATCATTCACTACATATATCAAAGTATATTAAATTTTATAAAAACACATTTAATAGTATTATTAAATCATCATTAAAATAAGATATATCCTCGATGTTTTGATAGAATATTAAAATATATATTTCATAAAACTAAGAAAAAATATAATTTATCTAATATAAAATAATTAATATATATATTAATTGATATAAAATAATCATTTTCATCATATGTATGTTCTCACAATGAATAATTTTAATAATTGATTTTAGTGGACATTTTAAAAAAGATGAAGTTCTCGGTCACTTTCAAAAGTAATTTTCAAAATAATGATGTGGAAAATATATAAAATATTAATTTTTATTCATGAAAATTCATTAAAAGTTCATATAAATGTCATATCATGTCTCTAACACAATTTTTGGCTGAATAAAAATAATGTTATTTTAAAGGATGAAACCCATTTCCGGTGTTTTGGAATATATTATTAAAACAACACATGTTAAAAATTAAAAATAATATTAATTTTTTATAGTGAATGAAAATATATAAGTAACAAGATATAAAAAATAATTAGTATTCCAATTAGTAAGGTTAAAATTGTATATATGTGAAAATATGGACAAGGAAGGGGAACCATCATTAAATAAGATGATAATTATTATAAAAATTGATATAATTACTTTTGAAATGATTTTTTATCATGTAAAAATATAGGAAATAAAAGATAATTATACAATAGTGTGTATAAGAATATATAATAAAACAAAATAATAATATTTAATAAAAAAATCACCAAATACATAAGTTCATGATGAATCATTATAACTAAATCGAGTTAGTTGAGTTATTAAAAAAACATAGAAAATGTTAACATTTTGAAATAAATTTCATTTAATGAAAGAAAATGATATCGAAATTAAATTCAATCAAATAAAATAATTTTGTTAAAAAAACATTTACTTGATATAAGATACACCACTTTAATGAAAAAATGGTGTATAACTAGAAATATGTCTCAAGGTGTTAAAATATGAGAAAAAACCATTTCCTCTTTCCCCACGTAGTGAAATGCACTCTAAGATCATCTATAGAAATAATAAATTCCATAATAAAATATTTCATCATTATTTCATAACACATAATCTATTATAAATAATATTTATAATTATTCAATAAATTTATGTCATATAGTTTTTATTTATTTTCAATATCTTGTGTGAGTAATTTTGATCATTTTGAACTATTTTTTGTATTCATAGTGTTGTTATTCAATTTTATCGAAAAGTTAATCAGTATTAAATTATAAAATATATTGTAAAATATCTTTTAAAAATATTTAAATATTTTTTAATTTCATTATATTGGGTTTTATGTAGTTTTTCTTTAATATGAAATCAATAACGGATATGATTTAGTGATTTTGTAATGAATAGACATTCATATCATAATTAATGAGTGCTATATTAATGTTATCCTTCTGGAATAAAAATAAAATATTAATTTAATTATCTATATTATATATTATAATTAAATATGATCTCATAGTCATCAAAAATTTTAGTTTTTTTCTTGTTGATTTACGTGGTTAGACCGACAAAAACAAAAACATTTTAATATTAATAGATGAATATGATTATCAATATACTTTTTCGTATGAATAATATAATAATTACAGAAGAATAATTATATTAGATATATTTATTTATTGTGATGAATAATATTTGACTATATATTAGTCAAAAAATAAATTTGATGATAAATAACACATGAGACTTCATTGTGGCGATAGTCTAAACAATACACATTTAACAAGTTCATATCAAGATAAATAATAGGTAAATAAAGTGTATTATAATTATAACCATAATAAAAATATATATTTTACATATTTTATTTTTAATATTCCATTTCATCCTTATAATTATTGAATATATGTCGTTGTTAAAAATGAAATTCATTACATCATGGAGGCGGTAGTCTGTAGAACACAAAATTGATAGTTACTTTTTTTATAATGGAAAATGGAAAAAGTGGTTGATAGTTACCACTTTAGAATAATAATATTATGTATTCAAAAAAATAATATTATAATTATATATAAATTATAGAATTAGATTTGGGAATGTAAGAATGAAATGAAAATAAAATAGGGGAAATAGTACTAATGTTGGGGTCTCGTGATTTCAATGGAAAAATCATTAGAACTAGAAGTATTATGATAACATAATAGGACTGGAGGATATAGTAAAATGAATAGGATTATTTGGAGAAAAAAATAACATTTTTGTTGAATGGAAACTACATTTTTTTTGTAGTCTTGATGGGGTTAAGAGATGTACTTTTTATAAGCGGTGAGAATTGATTTTTGTAAAATAATTGAACTTAATAAAAAAAAGAGAACATTTTTTACATTTGTATTAGAAACAAAAATGATTAATAATTGATTTTGGGATGAGATATGGTTTATAATCATTCAGTTATAAATTTTTAGATATATTTTAAACCAGTTTACCAAACCTTTACTCAAGGAATTTTCACTATTACAGTTTTTATTTTTCCCATGGTAAGTTATATTTGACTATTTAATATTGTTTTAAATATTAAAAATAATATTTCAATTATTAAATACGTAATAAATAAAAATTTAAATATTTAAATAAATATTAACACAAAAATTTTAAATTTCTATGAAATGTTTATTTTAACCACATCCCATGTATGTAAAAACCCATTTTTAGGAAAAGTATACGTTTAATTTTAGACATTATGTGTAGGATCAAATTATAAATTTGACTGATTTTATTGATATAAATTGGTTTATAGTAAAATATATAACTACTATTAATATTTTTTAGAAACGAAGAAGTGAATTTTACTAACATACTATTTCATTTAAAGAAAAAACCAGAAATAGTATTTATTTAAAAATATTAATTTTATTGTTAACGATTAGTATTCTAAATTCATACTAATATATTCAAATACATGGATTTAATAATTAAATAAATACTTGATTATGAAAAAATTTAATAGTTTTCATGTTATTATTAATTTTTTATATATTTATAAACTCAATAATTTGAGTAAAAATTTATTTTTAACTCATGACATAGAAATCAATTGTTTAGGGAAAATGTTAAAAATAATCATAAGGTAATGTTTGTTTATTTATTTTAAAATCTTATAAATTTAATAAATCTAAAATTTTAATATATTTAAACACATATTTTAACTAAGAACATTTATAAATTTGATTTTTATAAAAATAAATAATATTTTTCTTTAAATGTAAAAAACATTGTGTAAGAAAATGTGATAAATAAATTATAGAATTAATAATTACTTGATTAGATGAAAAAACTTATAGGTACATAACCCGAAATTATAATATAAAAATATATATGAATAATATATGCCCTAGTATATTTGAGGGTGGTGATTCATCATTCATAGATTAGATGTCAATTTACACGATATTGAATTTATCTAGATCATAATTACAATAATACAATAATTATTTGTGTTAGGATTTGAATTAGTCTAGAGAAACCCATAGAAAATATATTTTCTTTAGAATCATGGATAAAATGATCTTCATATGAGAGAAACCGTCGACATTATCTCATTTTGTTCCATTTTTTTATTGATTACAAAATACAATTACTACATTTTATATCATCTAATTTAATATATTTAGTATGACTATCAAATTTCATTTTAATGTATTGTAGATTAATTTTAGTTCAATGAAATGTGTATAACGAGATTTTAAAAAAATACCAATTGATGATATATATATTGTCAAATATCATGTACATTTAATGTAATCCTTTTTAATAATAAAATTTTATGTCAAATAATCATTTACTCATGAAATCAACCTTAGTTCTAAAATCCTTTCTTAAAAAATACCCCAATAATTAATAATAGAAAAAACATAATCATGATGTTTTCTAAAGAAATATTATTCATATAACCCTTTAAATGGAATTAATGACCCATTTAATGTCATTAAAATTCAAAATGGATTAACATAACTTGTTAATTCCAACATCAAAAACCTATAATGGAATAAGGTAACCTACTAGTTTACCTAATTTATTAAAGGTGTATATCTAACTCGTAAAAAATATAATTACCAAATACTATATCATGAATAAAACAAATTGGTTCTTAAAATTTACTTATATACTCATAATATTATTCATCTTATCCTATAAAAATTAAAAATATAGTTATAAAATAATAATACAAAATAACTTTCCTTTCATTGAGAACTTTTAAAACTAAAAATTAATGAATCTTGGCGAAAATTTTAATTTGGAAAAACATAAAAACATGAAATTGAATATTAATAATGAAAAATTATTAATATGGCTAGAATCATAGGTAACACATCAAATGATAAAATGGAAATAGTTTTACACCTTTATAAAGAAATTCATATATTACCTATATGTGAATCATTAAAAAAGTTCATTTATAAACACATATAAAGAGGGGAAACATTAATATAAAATAATATTAAGAAATCATGGATAATTATAAAATAAAAATAGTCAAATAATTTTGAAATAGATTAAAATTGTTGAATATAATACATAAAAACATTTAAAATGAAGTTTAAAAGAAAAATACATTTTTTCATGTCCTGACTTGTGTTGTATTTCATCTACCATAATTATTAATAAATTAATACATATTATTTGTATTTTTTTAATTTTTATCATGTTCCTTCATGTCAGAACCTGTGCACTGGGGTCAATGTCGTGACTACCCCAAAACCACCTCCTAAAGGCCAGGGGCTGCACACAAGCGCCTAAGGCATCATCCAAAAATTGTACGGATTTTTCCAATGTACCTGTACACACAAACACAAGCCAAAACACATCCCAAAACACTGAAAAGGTGAAAAAACTCACTAAAACCAAGATGAAAACATGTACATTTGAATATAAGAGGACGAGAATAAAAACCAAACAAATAACTATAACAAAAATACATAAAAAGGAATATTGATGGCCATCAATAGAAAACCCCATATGATCATGAGAGTAGTGAATCGACTAGAAGCCAATGTAGAATTTCAAGGTCACCTTGGTCTAGCCTAACCAGTGGGATAGGCCCAATAGGCCTCCTTTGACACTATCGAGTTGGCCAAGGGTCCAACTCGCCTAGTCACCCTGTGACCCAGTAATGTTCATCCCGACCTGAATGGGGAACGAGTCTGATCTGGTGGGTGTGGGTTCAGCCTACTAGGGGCTCGAACCGCTAGCTAGGGACTAGCCGCATGATGAGGCTAACTCTGCCGACCTGCAGGGACGCGGCATGGATGCCGCGTCCAACTCTGCCCAGACCCTTCAGGTGAGATGTCGTTTCACCACCCGTAGTTGATGGACCGAGGCTCCACCAACCATCTGAACAACCCGGACTAGGTTGTCCCTCAATGAAGCACCCCACCTTATGTAACTTCCTCGAGGACACTGTCTCAGCTGACGAGTCACAACATCCATGTAAACGTGGGCTTCGAGGGTGGGCCTTCTCCGCCATGTTACTAGAGAGGTCGGCTCCCACCAGAGCGCTAGCTGTTAGTTTAGCGGGCCACCGTGCGCACTCTGGTGGTCCTTTCTTCGAGCCACGTGTGTATGGGTACTTAGGGGAGTGCCCACACCGTAGAGAGGATCCCAAACCTATATTGTAATCATTTAGAGTGTATGACCACCATTAATGCACATGTGGAGGTTCTTGGGCCCTGTTTGTGTCAGCCCAGGGCCTCCACGTTATATTTTTATAGTTGGGGGAGGTTTTGGGGAGTTTTTTTCAATAATTCGATACCATTATTTGGACATTGAATAAAAATAACCATAGGAAAAAAACAACCTCATGCATAATGTACAAATCACAGATCAACATATTCTTGGTTGGATCCATGTTCATCATTTTTAGAAAAGGATGGGGAAGAACATCATATCCAAAACCTCTACCTTTTATGACGTCTGATTTAACTGAGTTTGTCCCCGAGGGATTAAGACATTGATGTCGCATCATGGATCTTATCTTTGAAAGGAATCCATGATGAATAAGTTCTACAAGCACTCATCATTCTAGGATGGGGTGGATGTCAGTCATATTTGCACAAGATAATCCTCCAAATTTTTAATCCATATTTCCCCTGCTCGTCGAACTATAAATAGAAGCACATTGAAGCATTTCCATTATGATACGACGTCGCTTCAATATGATTTTTTATTTAGGAAACTGTGTGGTTACGCGTCATTATAACATCATTATGCTGCGTGTTAATGAGAAATTAATGAGCCTCATTAATTTACAATGTCACATCCCCACACAATATTTGTATATAACTAAACTATTATAAAGAAAAATAATATAATTATTTTAAATTATTTTACTATCTTTTTTTAATTATACAAAAAATAATGTTTCTGCTCAACCCTTTCCGACTGAAGGGGTGTCATTTCGAAGTTAATCATGAAATGATTAATTCAATGGTTCCATTGGATTTTTGATCCAAACAATGGTTCAAAAGATAGAAAATCCTTCTTGATCATTATTAAATGTACGATAAAAAAAGTTTAATTTTTTTTTCATTCACCCTAGTCATGTGTCGGTCGAGGTTAGACTATGCATAAGGTGAACATTCACCCTCATGTTAAATGTTACTCTCGGATTTTCAATCCAATTTTCCATTTATGGGTTATACGGATTTTAAAATAAAATAATTGTTAATTATTTTATTCCTGACCAAAAGATAATATCCATTATTGGCCCATGCTAGAAGGTATTAGGGTCTTCCTAACAAAATCATACCCTCATGAGTTTGGCGGCAGTCTCAGATTTTTAATCAAATTCATTTCTAGTGAGTTATGAGAAATTTAAATATAAAATAATTTTATATAATTATATTTTTCTACGGTAATTTCATACTATGATTTTATCACTAGTGGCCTACGCCGACTAAACATAAGTTGGGCCTAGGGTAAACGTGCCATCCTGAATGCAACTGTGCCCTCAGATTTTTTATCTTCTCATTTATTTATATGTAATTACACATTTTCATGAAAATCGCCAAACCACGTATTTTAAATTAGAACATTTTTCGACAGATCATTACGGGCACTCCAGGCCTCAAAATCACGTGTCGTTGAATTTCGCAGTCTCAAAAAAATTCCATAAAGAAATTTGGGAAGGAAATTTTGAGTCATTATATTCTCCCCACCATAGGGATTTACATCCATGAAATCCTAAACAATTCAAAATAAAACAGAGGGTATTGTGCACAAATTGGGGCCTCCATGCTCCATGTGATATCATAGGGAATTCAGTGCTGCCACCGAATGTGCACAAGATAAATCAACCGCCCCTATAAGACCAGTTCCAATCGATCCACTATCTCCACTGAGAACTTATCAAATATTTCCCCTTCGTCATTATCTAGCTGAACCCAATCAATGATGTGTGATTGATCATTCACATACCACCTGAACTATGACACATGGAAAACATAATTCACATGATGCATCAGCGGGGTATATGCAATGCGGTATGCCACCTCCCCATTTATGCTCAAGATCAGAAAAGGTCTGATAATCCTCAAAGGTATCTTGTCATCCCGGCCAAATCTCTGCAATCCTCATCAGGGTGAGACATAAAAGAAAACATGATCTCTCTCCAAGAACTCCAAAGGTCTCTGTCTTCTTAATTTAGACGCATCCCAAGCCCTTTATCAATCCCTACTCCTAGATGGGTAGAAAGTGAGATGACTTTGTTAGTCGGTCAAAAATCATCTAGATAGAGTCATAAACTCTATAAGTATGTGGTATCCTGGTCACAAAGTCCAACGAGATACCATCCCATATCCACTTTGGTATCTCGAGTTATAGACTGAAGCCTTCTTGAACCTTGTGCTTGGCCTTCGCTTACTAACATGTGACTCATCCATAAACCAAATCAGCCATTGTTTTCTTCCTCCCATACCACCGGTACTGACATTAAAGGTCTTGGTTCCTCTTTTCCATGTGATGATGTACTGTCACATGGGATGTATGGAACTCCCTCAACACCTCTATCCAAAACATCATTGCCACTACGTTGTTCCCTATAAAAATATTAACATGCTCCCCACCTATCGAAAATTCATTTGGAGCATGTCCTGAGGATAACTAGGTATATTGGGACTCTTAGTCAACATCCACGAACTATTTCTCCCTGAATCACTGCATGAGTGGTGGACTGATAGACATTGAATTAAGGTAAGGTTCTCCATCATCATCCACTAAGGATATCCACACCACACCTACCTTCCCTGTTTCCTCACATAGAATCAATAAACCAAACATCTCATAGAGATTGTCTGCCACCATGTTCCCCATCCTAGGAGTATGGACTATCTCAATTCCATATTCCAGAAGGAAGTCCAACAATCGCTTCTATATCAACTATTGAAATTCCAACATGAACCATTCCATCCATGAGAAAATTTTCACCTTCTAACTAATTGATGTTCCCACCTTCACTTTGGAAGTGGTAAATTGTTTTCCATGAACAATTTATTTATTTTATTGTAATCCCCACTTAACCTTGAACATTAATTCTTACTATGATCTTCTTTTTAATGTCCCCAACCTATGTACTGCTTTGGTACTCTATGAAAGACCTCTGATATACTTTTGCATATATATGTTCCATATCACGATGTATATTGATACAGAAGTCACTCCTTCTATGTGGGGGTAACCATGGAAACATATTTAGATGCGAATTTCACGTACTCCGCCTCTACTGTTGGGAACTGAAAACAAAAAACACCTACTGCCCTAAGGGTAAGGCTGATTGACTCAAAAGTGATCGATTTCACCCCATATGCTTGAGATTATCATGTTCTCAATGGGTCTCATTTTTTCTAACCCAGGAAAACCCCATTTCAATGCGGTGGATATACCATCTCCTTTTTTCCTAAAATAGTCATTATGATAATGAAATGTTAATAACATGTCAATACGCAAAATAAAAATGTAATATCATGACGCTCTCCCTGAGAGGATCCAACAGAAACTCTTGCCTCAATGTTCAGATCACACTGTCAGCATGAGTGTGTAGTCATTGGGTCTCCTCTAATAGGAGTCTCTAAATGAGAGGGTCAAGTAGACATACTTGACCATTTATTCTAGTTGTAAAACAAGAATAAGTTTTAGGAAATAGAAATCACTAGTAAAACTATCTATCAATACTGCATCTAATGTATAAAGACATGCATCGTACCTTAATTCTTCTTTTAATTTATGCGGTCACATGTCTCGATAGACTACAAATGTCTCCTCTCCTTCCCTACAACATGAACGGGGTGACAATATCTCATGATATGTCCCATTTAATGACAAGAATATAAAATAATTCATTATTGGAAACTAGCATGATTCCTCTGATCAATCCTATGGTTTTTTAGATTACATTGAACACTTGTAATCTTTAGGTCGTGCTGAACCTGCTTCATAGGTTATTATTGCCTCTAATGCCCATAAAAAAATTTGAACCCTATTTCTTATTGTTATATTCCAAATGAGTCAACCATGACTCGATCAGGAGAGTTGCATCAACCTGAACAAATAGAGGGGGGCTTGAATGCAGATCAATGGGTGGTGGTAACAATAGTATACCACACAGTGGGGCCATCTAAAGCACTAGTCCCTAAATAGATGCATGGTCTCTATGAGGAATATCCTCACGACCTTGTATCAGGATCCTAGTAGTTCGTTCATATGGAGGCATCCTCAAATAGGTCAAGATGTACCACAATTATATCATTAACCAAGGTGATCTGACACTTATTAAAAATTAATACACACTTATGTGACCAATTTTACCATGTATTGAGACAAAAATAAAACCCATGGTACTTTTGTTTGGATACCTCTACCGCCACAGAAACACTGGACTCCCAGAATCTGAATGCCGAAAAAGAATACTGTAACACTATTTACCCAAAACAAAAACAATAGAATCCCGATAATTGTGGTCAGACCAACCCCCCTTTGATACCAATTTTCCAGGACCCGTCCCTAGGGGCACAAGCACTGACTACATCATGCTCACCTCATGAAGGCTAGGAGTTGACGAATAGTTGTGAATGCATCAATATGCAAGTGGGATGGGTTTTCCTGAGTACTTGTACACACTAACACACACCACCACATCCCAACACTGTGAAATGGTGATAAAGAAAACCTCTCTCTAAAACCATGGTGAGTTTATGTACATCAGAAAGTGAGTGGCTCAGAATACATACCCATCGAAGAACTGAAAGCAAAAAAACACAAATGGGATCTCTAGTGGCCATCTACAGAAATCCACACCTGATCTTGAGAGTAGTGAAGTTACATGAAGCCTAATTACTGGGTCATGACTTCCCAATCCTACTGGGGCACACCAGGTCCTAGGCCACCATGTCCACTTTCATTGTGTCAGTCAGTCCTGTCTCCCTGAGCACCTCTACCGAAGTGTTTGTCTTTTGTACCAGACACTACACATGAGGGTGAAGCCAATGTAGGGTTATAAAAAAAATATTTAGTAGGTACCCCATAACTAAAAGGAAGAACCTCACAAAAATTCCTTAAGGTAAAGAAAGAAACACAAGTCAACTCTCACCAAGTATATTCTAGCGTAGTAAAAGTAGTATCTTTAGTCACATCATCAAACAGCTTTGATATTGGAGAAATACTCCTATATTAATTACTCTAGGAATTCCATTTCAGGAAGAGGTTCTTCCCACTATCCTTCGACTGCTTAGGTACATACCTGAATTGCGTATTGTGGGACCAAAAAGACACCGAGAGGTGCTTTCCACTAGTCAATGCCAATAGAGATACTCCTCCTAATTGCATACCATGGGCTTGAAAAGTCACTGAGAGGTGTTTCCCACCATGGGTTTACAAAGTCATAGAGATTTTCTTCTCATTGGTCCAAAATCCATTATTCTTCATGTCTCATCTAGTCACAGGGTTCTCTACATAGTGTGCTTTGGAGAACTGATCCTCTAGTCATTCATCACTTTTCATCTTCCATGAAATTCACCATATAGCATTCTGAAAGAACCTCCAAGTCGAGAGGGCCCAAATGTCTCAATAGGATCATCCATAAAATCTTCTATTTAAATGATATGGGTCTTTTAGAACCCATGGGCCTAATTACGATGGGGCCCGGTAAGACCGAGCTAGATAGACCCAACCAACCCGACCCAAGTGTCCCACATACCCTAGTTAATTAACAGAGACTCAACCCAACCTGGTGTGGGTTGAGGTCGGTCTGGTCTAGCCTGGCTAGTTGGAAAGGCCCAATAGGCCTCTGTGGTCCCGATCCAATTGGCCGAGTTTCTAGCCCGTCAGGTCTACAAACAAACTAGTCTAATCCATCCCGACAATATTGGGTTGAAGGTCTAGCTTGTAGGTGCTGTTCCAGCATGCTAGGGGAATGTATGTCCATTCTGCATTGTTTTGGCATGTTGGGGCTCAGACTGCTTGTAGGGGACCGGCCGTGATGTGCGGCTGGTGGTGTCGACCAGTCGACACACACCCTGACTGTCATGTCCAACCCTCCTAGCCCAGTGGGCGCAACACCATTTCACCAGCCATGCTCGACGGACTGTAGCAACACCAGCCATCTAGACATCTTGGTTGTGGGCATCCCACTAGGAGGAACCCCTCTTGGGGCCACGTCCACCAGTGTGCCACTCTAACTGAAGAGTTGTAGCTTCGTAGTCAACACGGCCCACCAGTGTTGGAAACCTTTTCTAACCGGCCGATGAGGCCGGCTGCCACTACTGGCAGTGAGTTTAGAAGACCAATGAATGTGCCCGGGTGGTCCTTTCTTCAAGTTGCCTGTGTCTATGGCCCCTAGGGAGTTCCCTCTTCACAGCAACAATCCCAAACTAGCCTTCAGTCATTTCGAGGGTATACCCACCAAGAATGTACATAATGATGCATTCTGAACTTGTTCATGTCTTTTTGGGGCCTTTGTGTTAAATGTTGATAGTTGTGGGAGGTTCAAGGGAGTTTTCATTAAATCATTCCATACCATGATTTGGACATCAAAGTAAATTAACCCCAAGAAAAAACCAATATACCACATAACACATGAATTGTAGATCTAAATGATCATGGGTTGATATGTGTTCTTAATTTTTAGAAATTGAAGGGAAATAAAATCTACTCAAAAACCCCTACCACTTATGATGTCTGATTCTGTTGAGTTCGTCCTTGAATGATTAAGACTTCGACATCGTTTATTGGCTCAGATCTTCTAATGGGATCGAAAATGATGATGTTCTACCGATGTTTTTCATTCTACGATGGGGTGGAAGTTTATCAATGGTTCAGAAGAAAGTCCTCCAAATTTTTTATCCTTATTTTGCTAGCGCGTCGAAGTATAAATATGAGCATGTCGCATTGTTTCCATTGTGATGCCATGTCACGTCACTGTGCTATTTTATTTAACAAACAAAATCATTATTATGTTCCATTAATGAATCGTTACAATGCATGTTATAGATAAATTAATACGCCTCATTAATTCACATCATCGTTTCCCCACTACATCACCATTCACCACTCAACTATGAGAAAAACAAAATTTCATTGAAATTTTTGTTTCTCAAAAGTTCCTATAAATTACATTTCTAATCAACCCATGTGGATCAATGTAATGTCATTTCTAAGAAAATATAGGCTTTCAAAATTCATCAATGCCCTCATATTTTTGATCCAAGGAATGGTTCAAATGATATAAAATATCTCTCGTATGTTTTCTAAACATACCATAAAAAAATTTTCATCAAAAAAATATCTTTGACCAGCGTCCCGTGCCGTTTAAGGATAGGAAAATCGTAAGTAGAACATGCCCCAAAAAGTTCAATGATTCTCTCTTATTTTTCATAACTAATTTATTATTTAAGAGTTATAATGATTTAAAAATAAAATAATTGTTACTTAATTATTATAATCAGGGCCAAAAAACTAACTTCTAGTGTTGACCCACACCAGCCGATATCTTGTTCCTCCTATGAAAATCATTCCCTTATGAGTTTAGTGGTGGTCTCATATTTTTAATCTCTGTGACCAGTCTTGAGTTATAATCAATTGAAAAATAAAATATTTTTATTTTATTATTTTATTTACGGTTATTACCTAATCATTTTTTATCATTGAAGGCCTACATTTACTAAACATATGTCATGCCTAGTGTAATCCATCAATCATAAACTCAACAGTGTTCTCATATTTACTCTCCAGGAAACTGTTTATGTGTTATTATAGATTTTCGAAAAAACATCCCACATGTGGTATTAATATCTTAACATTTTTTGATGGATCATTTTGGCCACATCAGCCTTGGAATAATGTCCGGTCAAATTTAACGGTCTAGAAATAATTCCATAAAAATTTGGTAGGGAAATTTCATGAAATTATGAATATATTAATTTAATTATTCCATCAATTTAAATTATTTCCATGTCATATTTATTTACTTTATCTATATAGTCAATGATATAATTTTTTTAATTCTGAGTAAAAAATATCTACATGGGAATCAATATCCATATAATGATAAAATTATGTGTCAACTAGTTATTTAATTTCTATGGGATCGAATTTATAGGGTCCATATCAGTATAAAAACAACGGAGTACAATATGATTTAAAATAATTATGTTTTTAGGAATCATCCACAATATGTTTATTTACACTATTGAAAGTCTCAAACAATAATTGAATTTAAATATAAATTGTATGGGTGATATTTCACCATTACATATGTTTATTAAATATTTAATAATATTATGTTTTAAATATGTAGTCATATACTCATTTTTTGAAACATATGTAAAATTTTCATATAGGACACAAAAATAACTGTATGTTATTTTAAAATTCATTAAATAAAATGATTTTATTAAAAACATAAGTAAATTTATTAGAATTATATAATCTTGAAAAAATCATAAATTTATCATTATTACAAAATATTACCAATATTAAATTTTTCTTGGTTATTCATGACAAAAACCTTATATCAGCATTCAAATAGGTGGTAAACCCGACTAAACCTAGAGCAAAATATGACAAAAAAATTATAAAAAAATATTATTACATAGTAAAAATATAACAGTTAAAAAATATTATTTATTTTCGAAACATATTATTAAATTGATAAATATTATTAAATAATTTTTATTTATGGATGATAAATGAATGGGATTGATAAAAATTTATTTCTTATTATTTTTCCAGGCATACTAATTTTCAAATATAAAATATTATGATGGCCATTAATTATTAATATTTTTAATATAATTACCATTTTATAATTAATAAAACCTAATAATGTCATAAAACCCATATTAATTCATTAAATTTTTTATAACCAATATTTAAAGAAATGATGAAAAATATACAATGTTGTTTAAGGAGATGGTAACCAACATGTAACATGAGAGATGTTGTCCTTTTACAATGGAAAAAAAGATAGTAAATATTTTTTTATCCATTAACATAATTAAATTTAAGTAAAATATATTATTACACTCACTCATTTAATTATTTTAATGATCACAGACAGTAATTATTAATATACACTTTTCATTTGACAATGTTTATGATCTAATTCTTGGGTATAAACAAAAGTAGTCAACTAATCTTATTTCCTGTTGAAAAAGAGGATTAAAAGGGAATTTGATAGATATTTTTGTGATTTTACATTAGTTTTCTAGAAAAAATTCATATAAAAAATTGAGTAAAACCTATGCATCTACTTCGGTTACTGCTCGCCAGCCTGCGGGTAGAGCAAAGTGGTCAGTCGAAGGGGATTTTTAAAAATGTAAAAATAAATATTTCTTTTTGATACCTATAGATTATATAAACAAAAAATGAAAATTTTAGATTCCCAATACCACCAAAACCAAACACGGCCTCTATAGGATATAAATACACACCCAATAATTCATAAATACTAGAAGTAATTTTTATTAATATATGAGCTCCATTTGTGCTTCCATGCTTATAAATAATTTCTACCTCTATATTTTTCCCTCCTTCTGCCCTATTTTCAGTATAACTAATAAAATTTAATGTTTTATATTTGGTATTTGTTATTTTAAATCTACATCATCCTATTTTGGGGTTATTTCTACCTATTATGTGATAGTTTTTGGGTTTCATACATTAACCATTTAAAAGAATGTTTTATGGATTTCTTTCACTGTATTTTAAAATTTAGGTGATTTTCATTATAAATGGGTTATTTTATACTAATTAATACAAGGGATATTAATAACCCTCTATATATTACTAGGATGAGATATATGCACTAAAATTTAGTATTAATGAAACCCAATTATCATCATGAATTTTCCATTTATTTTTTTGAATATGCAATTTCATTTTTCTAATATTTTATCATATTTTATATCTTATAAAATAAAATTGACCACCATTATTCCAAAATAAATAGATAAATTTATTTATCAAATCTATCCCTGATTTCTAAATTGTCACCAGTTTTAGTGAATGACAATAAAGGATAACCAATTCTTGTAAATTCAATAGTTCTCTCAAAATACACCCAATGGATTAGGACCCATTCATTGATGGTACAAATTTTTGATTTTAGAAAAATTACATGTTTAAATATAATATTAGTATTGGTTATCCCATTTATGAAATTATCATGCATGGTCATACAACAAAAAAGTAATAAGTTTGATCATAGACTCTCGATGTTATTTAAGCAATTAATCTAGATGTAATATCTATGAATACACTCCATTGTGGGTTATAATGAAATGAATATAATGTTATAAACAAATTTAAAACTACCTATAAAATTATAAATACATTTTTGTCAAATGACTACATTAACGATTCTATGGAAAATATGATTGATATGTATTATTATGAATTATATTTTTTAGTAAGTATACAAATAAATCTATTTTTGAAATTTTCACCCTCATTATTTAAATTTACAGAGGTAGAAAATATCATAGTGATTTTTTTAATATATAAATCAATTATATATATATTATTTGGGTATTTTCATGTTCATGGTTACACATGGTAAAAGAAATTTATAATGAATAAAGTTATTAGAAGTTTTCCAATATAATAACTCATTATGTCACTCAGGACTTCTAAGATTTCCATTAATTTGAAATCTTCAAATGATGTATAATTAGAAATGGAAATCATTAATAATATTTCCTTTAAATAAATTGATGATGAATCATCTAATATTGATTATCATAGTTATCACATATCCATGATGTTGAATAAAATTAAAAGGAAGATTTAATATTTTCATCATATCCAAAATTACAATCAACATGGGGAACAATATGTACCATACAATAAACATAAAAAGAATTGATAAATCAAATAAAATGTCTGTGAAACCAAAAAAATTGTAATAGAATAAGTATATCATGAAATCCTTTCTATATTTCTACACATAATTCAAGTTATTAGTCCATAACCGCTATCAAATCAAGTGAGGATTATGCCAAATGTCTCATTTACTAAAATTATCTATATAGTGAGTTAATTACTACTACTTCATCTTGTAATTTAACTGATTTAATTATGATGATCAAAATTATTATAGAGTTTAACAATATGATGGATTCATTTAACTAACCATAAAAATCGAAGTGATTTAAAATAAATAAAATCAAGTAATTAATAAAATGTATTATATATACAATGAATGGAAATATTTATAAATAAAATTAAAAGTGATCCCAAATATTGAAAATTCATAATCCACCATTAATGTCTATAAAAACTATCTATCTATATTTGTCTATTGATACTACAATTTAATCCAAATCATTGGTTCCCACAATTTGTGGATAATTTATTTGGTGTAGGATTGTCAAAAAATTCTAGGACATATAAAAATACCAATTCTTACCAAAACGGTAATAGCTCTCTTATAATATTTTATTTTAAAAATATAATTCAAATCAAATTTGGGATAAAATGTATTTCTAGTTATAATTAGGGAACAAATATTTTTCTTTGTACCAATTCTTTATGTATCTTGAATAATTATTTAGTGAAATAAATGAAGATAAAATCCATTTATACATAGTATATCGATAATATGTGCTTCATATACATATCTGGTGACTACTCTGAGTTTAGCCAAATTGAAAATCTGGATGCAGTCCATGTCACCATAGATGATAACAATAGGAGTATTATAATTATTATAAGTTAAATTGAAATTTTAAATAATACTATTACTAAATATGTTTTCTTAGTCAATAGTTGGACTATAATTATCTATGCATTATATAATTCGCTGATATGGATTTATTTTCTTAAAAAGTTGTTTATAATGTTTTTGATATAAACATAGATTTTTATTTTTAGAATCCTTTTTTAAATGATTACTCTTTTTAGTTATATTATCGTTCAAGATAAAATATTTAATTTCAATGTTCATAGAATTTTGATTCATTTTGATGGTAGATATTCCTTAGTTATGGTAGCACAAAAACACTTTTAAATATAAATCGATGTAAGCTAGTATCAGAAAAACCAAAATTTTATTTCAAAAAAGACATTATGTGGAATCATTTATATATTAATAAGAAAAAAATATATTACATTAAATATAAAAAAATATCCACTTTAATGTCTCTTAAACTGTTGTTAATTTATATCATTGGACCCACCGATGATTCTTGTATTGAAGGTAATTATTATACACAGCTAATTTTTTCTGATATTAAAACAGCTGCATGGTTTTATTTCATGGTATATAAAAATGAGGATTATAAAGACTTTATTTAATATACTATAAAGGTAGAAAATGAAAAAGTATATAAAATCATATACGATTTTATTGATCATGGGAGTGAGTTTTAAAAAAATGATATCGGAGATCCTTAAAATTCATAACATTATTTTGATTCCTTTTACACTTCCATAACTACCAAAAAATGTCATGGAAATACATAATTAAACTCTTCAGGTGATTCAATGAAATCTATTGACTTAATTAAGACAATATAATTAATTATGGGTTTTGGAAATTAATACCATTTGTTATGTAATGAACGATGATCTCATTTAAAAAATTCATAAGAATATCCCCTATGATTACTAGAAATGAAAACACATATTGTTGGTTGTTTTATCATTTTGGATGTTAATTCTATATTATTACGTCCAAAAAATAACAAATTTTTACCCAAAATGTCACACAATTATTTTTCTCAATTAATATATCTGATGTACAGAACACCATATCATTATTAAAATTGATATAACCATATTTGAATCAATCCCCATTAAATTTGACAAACTATTTCCATAACTTCATCCAAAACATGAAGATGTTGAGGATGACCGTGATAATTTATACCTCAATAATCATTATACATCTAATAAAACTGATGTTACACAATAACCTCCTCCTAGGCCAATACAAAATGAATGGGATAAATATAAAAATTATCCTTTATAAAAATTGTTTGGTCATTTTCAAGATGGAAATCATACTATATAATCAATTAATATAATGTTGAACTTCTTAATTATCATTCACACATAGAACCATAAAAATATTAATCATTCCATTAATAAAGATAAATGAGTGTTTTCAATGAAATAATGGTTGAATCAATTTAAGTGGGGAAACATTTGGAATCATATTGAATGACCCTATGCTCAACCCATTATTAGTCCCTAATGGGGTTTTAGAAAAAATGTAGATGATAATTGAAAAATCACTCATAACAAAGCTCGAATCTTATATAATTGTTATAATAAAGAAGAAAGAATTGATCATGGTGAGAATGTTAAACCCATATTACAAAATAAGAATATTAGAATCTTATTATAATTTGTCACCAAAAATTTTTTTTATGATTTTTCAAATTTATGTAATGATTTCCTTTTTGATTGATTATATTTTTGAAAATGATCTTTTTCATAACAACCACTTGGACATATAAATTTTAAATATAGGAATCATGTATTTATGTTAACTAAGGATCCTTATTGTTTGAAACAATCCCTTTAGCCGATAATATGGGTGGTTAAAAAAATACACATTAGAAAATAATTTCAAAATGATAAAACTTGATTCAATGTTTTTAAAACATATTTCAAATGATTTATTAATTTTTTAGATATATGTGGATGATTTATTATGGTTCCAAAAAATAGTCCATTTTAATGACTTTTATCACTTTATTATAAATAAATTTTATTTTATTTTAATGGGAGAGTGAAATTTTTTAATTTTCTTTTAAATTTTTACAAAAAATATAATAGTATTTTTATAAGGTAAAATTATATCACAACTGAACCGTTAATACATTTTTCCATAGAAATAGCATAGGAAATAACTATGGATATGCATTATTTTTTCAAACTATTATTTCATTATATTCGTAAATTTGGGGGGAAAATTATTTAAAGAGATATGATTGGGAATATAATTTACATTACCATTACTCAACTAAATATTATTATTAGTGTTTTTCATAATGAAATTTTTGCATTAAAATACTATTAAATCCAATTTAAAATATCGTAATGGAATTTTTGAATACCTAATATTTTATAAAAAAATTTATTTAGTTTATTCAAATTTAGTTCCTTGGAAATTACATGTTTTTTAGTTATAAATTTTGGTAGATTTCATTTATATAGTAAAATTACAAGAGGGACTTTTCTCAAACATGTAAATTCTATATTATATGGGAGTAGTTATAAGAAAATAATTTTTTTTTTGAAATTTATTTCGTTCAAGATGAATATATATCATTAGGGTGTTTTTTCCCAAATAATTTGGATATAAAATAGTCTCTTAGATTATGGGCTTATATGAGACCATTTCCAAATTCAGTGTTGTAACAATAGTGAAATGACTAATTATATGAATCCCAATAAAAATTAATTCACTAGGATTCCTGATCTATGGTGCTAAATTTTGTGATTACACTTTTAAAATGGGGATATCTTGAAATAATATTTTCCATAGATTTTTAGTAGGCTGAATTTCTCAAAAACACATAAATTTTGAACATTAGTGTATTTTAAGTGGTAATTTTATATGGGTCTCTTATGGAACATAATTCTAAATTAAGATACATATATGATTATTCATTTTTTCATATTTTTAATGTCTACCTAAATTATTTTTTATTAATAGAATTATGTAGTTTAAATTTTTTATTATTAAAATTTTCATTAATTAAAATATTTAAATATAAAGGAGGTGGGTGCATCTGATTTCTCATTAGATGTCTAACCTCACCATTGGAGTAGTTTAAATGTGGAGTCTGAGTTATCAAGTAGTGGTGGACTAGTATGTTGTGTCATCCATGATTATGTTCTAGGAATAAATTATCATAGAGAGGTAGACGTTCACATTGACCAGTACCTTGGGAAGACACCGATATCCACACCAGCATTTCAGATGGATCCTATAGAGCTTTGTGAGATGAGGGTACAGTTGGAGGACATGCAGATATAGGGGTTTGTAAGGGCTAGGGTTTTTCCATGGTCATCCTAGATCTTGTTTTCCAAGAAGGTAGATATGAATCTAAGGCTTTGTGTGGATTGTCAGCGCCCGAACCAGGCGACTGTGAAGAACATGTAGGCTTTTCCAAGGATCGAAGATCTCATAGACTATCTAATGCATGAATTTTGGAATTTGAAGATAGACCTCATATCAGGATATCACCATCTCGGGGTATGGGATGAAGACATACCAAAGTCAACCTTCGGATGTCATTATGGCCATTACGAGTTCTTGGTGATTCCTATTAAAGTGACCAACATTCTAGTAGTGTTTATGGCACTCAAGAATAGGATCTACCAGTCATAACTGGATCTCATTGTGGTGTTCTTCATTGATGACATATTGATATACTCGACCTTTGAGGAGGAGTATGCCACGAACCTACAGATAGGTTTAGATACACTCTGACATCAGAAGATTTATGGAAAGCTCCAATGTTCCTGTTCTGGAAACAAGATGTACACTTTCTAGGTCACGTTATCTCAGAGGCTGGAGTCGCAGTGGATCTGAAAATGATATAGGCAGGTCATGCTTGGGAGCCACCTAGGAGTGTGACCGAGGTTCAGAGATTCCTAGGAATGGGTGGATACTACCGATGGTTTGTACCTGACATCTCCATGGTAAGGCCACCCTATTCAACCATGATGAATAAGGGGAATCATTTCTTATGGATTCTAAATTTCTAGAATAGTTTTCAAGAGCTATGGTAGAGACTAAAGGGTGACCCCATATTTAGGATACTAGTAGAGGGTGTTGGGTATGTAGTCTATTGCAATTCATCGACAAATAGACTTGGTTGTGTCCTGATAAAGGAGTGAGAGGTGATCACCTACATCTCACTACAATAAAAACTACACGAGAACAACAACACTACCCATTACCTAGAGTTAGCTGCAGTGGTATTAGCATTGATGATGTGGCAGCACTACATGATGGGTGAATGGATTACTTTTTACTCTGATCACAAGAGTCTTAGGTATATCTTCTTACATAAGGACCCGAACTTGAGATAGTGGTGATGCACTACTAGATAAACTACCTATACCCACAGTTCAAAACCGAGGGTATCGCCCCGAAAGCCATGGGCATAGACTATACTCACAGTTTTCTGAATCGTGGGATAGAAAGGCATCGAAATAGGGGTCATAGTTTATACCCACGGTTTGGCCAAACTGTGGGTATAGAGGTGTCACAGCGTGTCACAATGGTGTACAGTTGGAAAAGCACTACACCCATGGTTTGAAAACCCTAGGGATTAATATTCAAAATTAAACGGCAGCAGTGAGATTCGACCATGGGATGCGCCGGATGCTGGCCACCATCTCTGAGAAACTGATCTGCTACGATGTTCGATATATAAATATAAATATAAATATATATATATTAATATATTAATATATTAATATAGGCACTTATCAAAAAATTATAATGAAGGGATTCGAACAACCGACCAGTGCAAGGACGATCTGTTTTCTGAACAACTGAGCTGTGAATATTTTCTTAACATTATTATACATGTGTTTACTTATAATATTTAAAATTATTTAAAAGAAAAAATGATTTCATAGAGATTCGAAAAAACGGACCGTTTTAAACAAGGCTGACGGTCTGACCGACCAACCTATGTATGCTATATGTATTTATATTTCAATCATTGTAATTATAATAACCAAAACTGTGTTCTTGCCAAATTTGTTTTTGTTGCCCGGTGTAATTTTTTCCCACCTTATGTAAGGAAATCTATACCCACGGTTCTCTAAAACCATGGGTATAGGTCATCAAAAAAACCCCAATACCGACGGTTTTGAAAAATCGTGGGTATAGGTCTGCCGAAAAAACAATATAACCACGTTTTGGGAAAAAATATGGGTATACGCCTTCAAAAAGAAACCTCTACCCACAATTTTTCAAAACTGTGGGTATTAGACATTAAAAATGATCTATACTTGCGGTTTTGTCCAAAACCATTTGTATAGGTCCCCATATTACCTCTATGCCCACAGTTTTCAAAAACAGTGGGTATAGGCCCATTTTACAATAGTGATGGCTTTAGTTCCTCTAGGAATTTGACTTTGAGATAATCTATACACCTTGAATGAAGAATGTTGTAGCAGACCCAATCTGCAGGAGGTCTGGTCTATATCTACTGAGTGAGGCAACGGAGCAGGTAGCCGCATTGTAGATATCCTTCTTGGATAGTGATAGAGAAGATTAACTCTATTCTATGACTATCTCTCCCCCACTTTTTCATCATGTTCGAGGTGCACAGCTTGGGGGCCTAGACTACGAGGACAGACTTGCTTAGATATCCTCATGAGAGACTCCTAAATGATTTTTCGAAGGTGGGGAACATGTATTACTCTTCAAATGACACACCACGGTACCTGTGACATTTTGATAGGAGGTGTTGTGGGTGTTCCATACATCCCCTTTGGTGCTACATCCTGGTTTTTAGAATATGTATCAGGACCATTGAGGTTAGTACTGGTGGCCTGGGATGATGGAAGTAGAGGCAGTGTTTGCATCTAGATGCCTCACATGTTAGCAAATGAAGGTCGGGCATCAGGTTCTATCGGGCATAGCTCACTCACTTGAGGTACAAGAGTGGAATTGGGATGGTATCTCCATGGAAATAGTGACTGGGCTAACACATATGTCTAGGGGCCATGATGAAATCTGGGTGATCGTTGACCAACTCACCATGTCATCCCACATCCTACCCATGTGAGACTAGGGATCAGTAAAGGTCTTGACACACATCTACATGCAATATATTGTGTGACTGAACTCGGTTACATAAACAACCATCTCAGATCACGATACACGTTTAACATCCAACTTCTTGAACATATTGCATGAGGCGTTCGGGACTCATCTACATTTGAGCACCGCATTCAATATTCAGACAGATTTTTATATAGAGCGGACCATACAAACACTCGAGGACATGATTTATTCTTTTTTCCTCGATTTTGGCTAATGTTGGGAGGACCACCTACCCCTGGTGGAGTTCCTGTACACCAACAATTGTCACTCCACCATTGGCATAGCTTCATTTGAAGCCTTGTATGGACGACCATTCTAATCACCACTTTGCTGGACAGGCCAAGGGGAGTTAGCACTTGTGGGTTCATAGTTGGTGAAGGAAACCACAATAAAGGTGTAGATCATCAACAAGTGGATGTAAACTACATAGTGCCGGTCAACGTCTTTTGCCGATAAGAGAAGGAGACCCTTGGAGTTTGAGGAGGGAGACCATGACATCCCATGAGTCTCACCCCAGAAAGGAATAAAGGGACTTTTCTAGGGTGGCTTGGTATATTTGAGGATCATCATACCATTCCTGAACCTCAACATATTAGGTGAGGTGTAATAACATCTAGCTCTTCCCTCATAGATGCACCATGTGCATACAATTTTCCATGTGTCTCACCTGAGGAGATAAGTGCATGATCCATCACAAGTTATCTACTAGGTTGAGCTGGACATCCAACATGGGGTGACATTTACAGAGTTCCCATTGATGATAGAGGACCGATAGTAGCATGTCCTTCATTGGCGGTCGATTCTTCTAGTGCAAGTTCTTTGACAGCATAGGAATCTCATGGAGAGCACATGGGAGTGGGAGGATTAGATACATTCTCAGTACGCACATTTTTTTCCAATATTTATTATAGTTTTTGGGGAAAATATAAATGATGGGGACAATGTAAAGACCAAGAAATTACAAGTAATTTGTTTTAAATTGTTTAGGTTTATTATGAGTATAGGAATATTGACGACATGCCATTCTTTAGCATGGTGTACCTAGAATGTATATTTTTGTACTTGTTAAGGTATGTCCAGTAAACATACTTGAATCATTTTCAAACTATTGAACAAGTGATCAGAATTGATATTTTTGAGCACCATTGAATCTACAATGCCGAGATTCGCTTTAGGGAAGCCTCACAATGACCGTGGTAAGTCGGGAGAAAAAGGTAACTTTTTAGACATTAAATGAAATAATAAAATTAATTAAAAATGTAATTTTATATCTTTTCAATCAATGTTGAGCTATGGTGGAAGGACCCATAACATGTAAATCCATTTAATGTCTTGAAACTCTTATTTTGTAACCACACAGTTGGTAATTTAGAGGATAATTCATTAATTATCCACATTAATTCCTCGGTGTGTTACTCACCAACATCCCCTCTATTTAAATGGATCTCGGGATAATGATTTGGGAATAGATTTATCAAGAAAGGAACCTCTAACAATGTGACGTGATGACTTCCACTAACGATAATAGAAGCATGGATGACAACATCAGAAGAATCAAATCGAGAACATAAAATGTTGGTGGCCTCATAATGGAATGATTCTCCATCCACCACCGCGACATCCCAAATGAAATTTTAGGTACATGTATTCTTTAATTCAAAATAGTTGTTTAGTTCCCAAATTATTGAAATGTCTAATGAGTCATGAAAGTAATTTTTTACCTATGTCCTATAATGTCATGCTATTTATAATTCTAACATAGAGGGAATGAGCCAAACGAACAATGCCAACACCATCCGCCACTTCGTTTCGTAATGAATTCTTCAGGTGATGATTTTAAACTCAACAGAAAGTGTAAATTTGGAGGCACGTATCGACGAAGGAATCTTGGGAGCACCGTAGGCTCATCCAAAAGGATGAATATACAATGAGATCTCACCTGGTGGAACGTGGATTATCCGTAGGAGTGGCAGGGATGAATGGTGCTCTGCAGTCATGGAGGAGGGTGGTGTCGAGTTAAGGTAGGCCGCTACTCAATGATGCAACGAAGGCAGGGAACCCACTCCCTATAGGTCCTACGGACAACCTTGCAGTGCCACCGGGAACTTCCAATCAATGGGCCTAATGGCTCATTGATCAGTTTAAGAGGAAGTCCATGCAACCCTCGGTGTAGGTCATGCCAGCTGATAGGACGACCCACCGTGGGCCAACCTAGTCGGGGTGGGCTGGTACACGGCCCAGCCCAACTTGTCCAATCAAGGAAAATTTGGGATTGTCGGGTTAGACCCAAACCAGGTCAGGGAGGCCCAGACCGGGTCGGTTTGACCAGGTTGGATGGGACCCTGACCCCTCTCGGACCTATATATACTTAAATGACTTTATCTTTTGATCCAAACATCCATTTGACAAATATTATACAACTATGGGATCCTTGGAGAGAGAATGTCGTTTTAAGAATATCCATGAGAGTTTTGGAAATTATTGGACTGTGTCAAGGTTGGATTGACCTCGAATCCAATCGGGATCTCTGCACTAAAAATCCAATAACTTACAGACTTAATGTCTAGTTGTGTGTTTTATGTTGAATTGGATCTCTTATAACATGACAAATAATTGGATAACTTCTTCATGGGACTTCATGCTAGTTGAAAAATGATTTATGGCTTGACGTGTAGTTTCTACTAATATCATGCGTGCTATGAGCGAGAATACAGAGGCTAGATATGAGATAGAGTTTGGAGATTGATCAAACAGAGTTTAATACCAAGCGATCCAGTGTGGTTTAGCATCCAGTGTTCATGTGTGGGTCAGCATCTAGCTATCATGTGTCGATTAGCACCAAGAAATACTTTGTGGATTATCACATAGAGACCATTTGTTGATCAGAAGTATAGTGACCCAGTGTGGATCACTAGTATAGTGACCCTACGTGGATCCGCACTCTAGAGACCCTGTGTGGATTATCCGTGCATGATCTGGAGTGGACCAACCTTAGAGTGGCCCATGATGGATGAGATATATACCGCTCTTGTGTGGGTCAGATCCTGTTTGGGTCTTGCAAGGGTTAGTACATTCTGATCCTAGGTGGATGAGATCTTGTACGGGTCCTTGGGGGTTAGTACCAATCAATAATGGGCATATCAGATCATGTGTGGGTCAGCAGGGGTTAGTACCTATCGATCTTGTGTGGGTCATACTCATTATGGTCAACAGTAGTGCCTCATGATAGAGTAAGATGAACAAGTTGTATTAATAATCATTTGTACTTATGTACATCATTTATACCTGGTGTTTGAGCTGAGATATTTATTTGGAGGTTTGTGATTCTGATTATTCTTTGTGGATTACTTTTATTGAATTTTGGGATACCTTTTGGGTTCATGGGGCCCCTACTAGTTATTGATATACTCATCCTATAAAGGGCTTCTCCCATGCATTGTTGTGTCTTATGTAGAAAACGGGTAGCCCTTACTGGGCCTTATAGAGCTAGGACCTGATGGTGGACAACGGTGACGATTGATGTTAAGATCTCTAGAGACCAGTTGTACTTGAGATTTAGGTAGGATCCTTAGTGTACAATCTCATGAGCTATATTCTATTTCCAATTGTAGTTGTATCTTTTCAATTTGGATTGTATTCCGTCCCCTTTACATTTAGTACACACCTTTTCTAATTTAGTTTTACTTTGTCTATATATCAATTTGTGTTCTTGGATTTTATTTTTGTATAGGTGTAGAGACAATTTGTTCCCTTTTTATGAATACACCTTTCCGGTGCTAGTTTCCAACCTCTGGCCTATGAAAGAATGTCTTGAGGTATTCATGACTCAGTTTTCCGGGGACAGGTCGTGTTAAATATATTAATTTCCTATTAGAGATACAAAATTATATTTTGGAATAAATTTTTAATAACTCTTCATAATCAGTAATTATAATGTTACAGTTCTTTAAAATAATGGGATTTACCCTCTAACAACATTATATTGTATGGTTTTTTTCCAAAAAAAAATCAAATTCATCAACATCTTTCATTACACACAACATAAGGTTATAAAAATACGAAATACACTATTACAATATTAATATATAATATGATAGTTATTATATAGCTGTTGGAATGGTGGGTTCAAATAAGAATACATAAATTTTTAAAAATTTATGGTTCACACATGTATAAAAAAAATATTTGGTTATAAATTAATCACAAATAAAGACAATTAACTATTTGGAAAAAAGGATATCATTTTCTGAAGAAAAAAAATTATGCGCATAAATTTGTTTTATATTAATAAATTTAATGAATTTTTTTTTGTGAATTATTAAAATTTAAATTATATAATATATCTTCTATTAAATTTAATTTAAATTATCTTCTATTTTTTATAGGCATGAGATAATAAAAATTCAGGATTTATGATTAAAACTATATTTTTTTTAAAAAATATCGATTTGTTAAATTTTGGGAACATATTTTTTAAATAAATTTTTTCCAATTATAGAAAATTTCATTAAACAAATGAACACTTTTTTTAAATAATAATTCTAATCATATATTATGGTGATTTTGTATAAATTTTTAAAAGGTAAATTTATTAATGAATATCGAAAAATACATGTTTTTATTATGAAAATCCATTTCATTTAATGAATTTAAATACCGAGAAATATTTTTAATAATGTTGTAAAAGAGAAATTATTTCAATAATATATATATTTTAATAATTTTTCCCCATTTTTATCAATATAATATAGAATGGTGATGTATATAGTTTTTTATATTGTTATAATTTTCTATGTAAATTTTTTTTATCAATTATGTGTATATAATTTTTAATTTATTTCATTTAATTATTTGAATTTAATTTCAAAAAATTTATTCCATATTTGGTATAAAAATAATAAATATATTTTTTATAATTTTAAATTAAAATATAACCATTATAAATTGTAAAATCAGTAAATATGAATTACCATGGTTAAGGTGAAAATGGGTTTAGTGGGTGTTAAACTTAAAAGATAAGGTGTAAAGTTGAATAATGATTATAAAAACTCCATTATATTGATATATTTTTACCCTATATATTATTATTTTTTATAATTATCTATTTTGTATTCTTTCATCATTTTAAAATCATGGTTACACTTTTGGTTTTAAAAAACAAGCATTTGTGTCCTCTCCGAAACCTATAAAAGGAACACCCCCTCATATACTCTTCACACTTCAAAAAAAATTTATTTCAGACAAAAAATAAAAAAATATCATAGTGAAATTTGTCAATACTTACAACATTTCTTAATTAGATTATGAATTTCTACCCAGAATGATTTTGTTTCATACCGAAAGGGGTCGTCTGAATAATAGTTAATGTTCCCAACTATTTTTTTTATATCTTCTTCCATCTACATGAAACATATGTATCCATCATTATATATTAAAATAAATTTAATTAATATAATTATATTTCATTATGTTATGATAAAAATATATATCCACTTCAACAACCCAAAAATGGGAAATGAAACATTCGATCATGTGTTTGATAGACTATTACCTCAACAAACGACATAATTCAGTTTCAATCTACACCTCTTAAAAATTATTATAATTATTTATTTAAATTATATATTATTTTTATAAATTAATTATAATTGTGTAATTATTATATCATATATTTATTTTCAGTTTCCATTCTGTAAATTGATATGATAACATCACTCATCTGTTGGGTGAATTACCGCCAGATGAGGCATTGAAATTCACTCCTCACATACACCATTCATGAATGATAAAAAGTATATATTTAATGAATATATATTTTATTTATGAAAACGTAATTTATTTTTAAATATAAAATTACATATAAATTATTATCTTATATCTATTTGGAACACAATAATGGAGCTCTTTTTACGAATGACTACTGACATGTGAACCGATGCGATGTGTTTTTCAATTTTGTTTTACTTTGACGGTAATATGTTTAGTCTATTTAAAAATATATATATATATCATATAAACATCATATATATTATATGATAATTTTTAAATAAATTTTAATTATTACTTACCATTATTTCATTTCATCTATTGAAAAAAACTGCAGACAACGTTCCTGCATACCTATGACATACAAACTCTATGAACTACATAATCCATTTTAATTCAAAAAATATATATAAGAGAATTTAAATACATATATATATATATATCAATATATATGATATTTATTTCATCTTAAAACTTCTTTATTTTATATAACCATGAATAATTTTGAGGGACAAAATTTATATAATTATAACATATATGGAAAATGATGTAATTATTACACAAAGTAGTTATTTTTTGAATGAATTATTAACAAATAGTTATCAAAAGGTTATATATAAATAATATATGGTATGATATATATATTTACGGATTTTAATATATTTATCGTAAAACTACATTTATTATATTGTTTTTTTGAATGTGTTTGAATAATGTTGAGACATAAGGTAATTGATTTTTACCACACTATTATTTTATTTGAGACATATGTAATATTAACAATTGGTTTCATTTATGTGGGGTATATACTTCACATGAAATTCATTTATGAATATATTCAAAGATATTTTTTTATATTTGCATATAATATTTTGATCTCTATTTCATGGGGATTAAGATTCAAATGTAACCAAAGCAGTTAAGGATTTTAATCCCATATTTCCCTTATTGGGAGAGAAGTCATGTTATGGATGAGTATTATTTTATGAATAGTATATTATTCCCATTTGAAATTTTATATAACAATTTTATTTATCTTTTCATAAAATGTTATTTTTTAATTGTATTCATTTATGGGGCTTGCGATTCAAATGTAACAAATGTGGTATTGATTTTATGTCACAATATCATCATTTATCGGTAATTTTTATGATAATGTTTCTAATGTTGTAATACTATGATATACCTCTAACTAATTCTCATTTTTTCATCTATTATGTTTATTTCTTACCATTACATGTTTTCCGTTATTTTTCACTATTTATGTAATCAATAGATAAAAAAAATGTTTTGAAAATTAGTGGAATTTATTTATCTCTCCGATTGAAAATGAAAGTTTACTCTTCAATGTCCTTGTTTTATAAAAAATATTTGTTGATTTTTTTTAATTAAACATTAAATATTCATTAATATGATTCCACATTTTTGATAAAATATAATATTTTTATTAAAATCCTAAGTGCTAAAATGTTTTTCTAAATGATGAAAAGTTATTTTCCTAATTAAATGTATTAAATTATCCTTAAAACATGTATGTAATGTTTCCTTGTTTTTTTATGTAATTATTTATTGATTTTTTATATATCTAATACTTATTTATATTTGAAAATATATTTTTCTCCATAAATGTTTTCAATGATATTTTATAATGATTTTACATGTACGATGACATACATTGAACTTACACATACGTTTCTAGGAATACGATACAATGAAGAATTTTATATTCATTATCCGAATTGATTATCATTATGAAGAAAATATGTTTATGAAAAGCATTACATTTCAATGGGTTATGGTATGATTAAAGGTCAAATGGATTATGAAAAAAATTATTTGACATGGGTAATTCACTGATTAATTGTCTACAAAATAAGTATATTCTCATGATGTTGTAATGAAATGTTAATGAAACCTACTTCATTTAATTTTTTATGTTATGATGACTATTTTATTATCTAATTTCATCTATATTTTTAATTTTCATTATTTTATGGGTGAGACTAGAATCTCACTTCAATAAGTAGGAAAATATTTACATCTCATTAAATATAAAACACTAGAATGTGTAGTTGACCCAATTCAGTAATCGAATTTGAACAATTTCATAACCTTTGGATCAAACCATGACTACTGCAATTTTTCTAGGAGTGAACCCACTATACATTGATATCCTCATAAGTGATCCCTCATTACTATGGATGTTATTTTTGATGATTTCATGTGTTCCATAATTCCATTTCTTATGGAAAGTTTTTTCCCTCATGTTTAATGTTATTTTATTCATTTATTATTAATATCATATGAATTTATAATATTTATTCCATGATTCAATATTTTTGTCTATGATATGAATGGTATGGTTTTCAATTTTTATGTTTTGTCTATCATACCCTTATAATCATGTTACAAGGGTCTCTATTGTTTATCCATACTGAGTATTTGAGCTCACCCTTTCTTGTGGTTCCATTACCTAGACTATAAAGATTGGTATTCTGTATGATATATTGAATACGAGTTTTATTTTTATGAACATAATTGGAGAAGATACACTTCATTTGTGAAGAAATTATTTATTTTTCCATGTTATGAAATACACTTATCCATTAAGATCCATGATTTTTTTAATGTAAGTAATATTCATATATGATGATGTAATATCTATCTAATGAAATACTATGTGATTAGAGTGTATGTAATTTTTTTAATTATCCTTTTGAAACTAGGATGGGAAATTTCATTTAGAATAGTTCAGATAATCATAGAATAGGAAAACATCCGGATGTTTTGGTATGGAATAGATTACGTAGTTTAACTAATAATAATTTTTATCTATATATCAAATGTGAATGTGGTTCTAAAATCGGCACACCTAGAGGTAAAAAATCGAAAAAATCGGCATCAATATTTACCCAAGAGTAAATTGTTACATGAATATACGTCTTACTATACACAGAGTATTACCTTCCCAAAGGATATTCATTGTTTAACACACTTATAATTTATTAGCCTTCATTATAAATTTGAATAAATTATGATCATGGATAAATAAGGTTAATCTTAATCCATTTTAGATTTAAAAAATTATTATCTATTTTGGTTTCCAAAATAATTTTTTCAGGGAATTGTTTTTCTCCACTAGAAATATTATTTCATTCATTATGATTTATATTATTCTGTGAGTGGAACCAAAAGGAATTGTGTTAACATTAAATGCATTTGAAAATTTTAGGATGATAATCCAATTTTGATGATGATTGGAGTAAATGATTATATGAATATTTATAATTTGGTATAGTAATCAAATTCTAAATGTTTCACCAATAAAAACTATCTCACTCACTAAAGATAAAAAGCATTATGTTCCCAAAGAGTTCATGTGGTGGAGACCATGGAGGTAAAAATATTCATATTCCAGAATGTAGAGAATTTATGAAGAAGAAAAATAGAGAGTTTCTAATAGAATAATAATATATTTTATATTGGTAGTATATGGGAGATAGTATGTAATTACCAGTGAAAAAAATATTCAATTTGGTTGATAAGTATAATACTTTCATTGAAGAACCATCAACAATTTAATGCTTTAAATTTTTATGAAAGGGTATTATGAAAATATTTTTCTCAGGGGGGAAGCTCAAGAAGATGAATAATGTAATGTTTATTCAACAAATGATGATGTGACTATGGAGAACATATTAATGGAATGAGCTATTATGGAATTAGATTATATACCCATGTTAATTGTTTAAATATCAAGTGGGACTGTTGAATAAATTACTTTCATTCAATAATTATGTTTTATGAATCAGGAAACTTATAAGGATTTACTACAGATGTTTTTTAAGGATTTGAAATAATATTTTGATTTTAATTAATGAGCCAGAATTTTTTTTATTAGTAAGGTTATATATTATATAAAACACATGATTTATGGAAATATAACCCTTAATATGTTCCTAATTTTAAAATAATGATGTTGTGCTAAAGAAATGACTTATATGGATAATGTAAATAGTATAGTATTGTTGCTTGGGAAATGATTTGTGATTTGATAAATATTTGGAGGATATTATAGTCTTTTGGATTCATGTTATATAAATAATAATATGTTGGTTTATTGAATAAATAAGAAGAGAGTTGATTTTTGAATTCATGCATGTCTTCATTTTGGTTTTATGAAAATTCTTGTTGTTATTGTATTTATGGAGAATAAATTTCCTAGGCATTCACATATTTTTCATGTTTAAATTATGATATAATTTATGATACTTAGGGGATTAATGTGAGGTTCATTTTGAATTTTTAATGACTTTTTTTTAAAAATTTGGATGGCTCGTATGGTTTACAATTTATGGAATGGTCTAATTTGAATATTGGATGAGGTTTCTATATTATAACATCGTATAAGGAATATAAATTTTGGATAAATTATTATAACCAATTTGGTTTTGATAATCCATAGAGAAATAACGAATGACTTATCATTAATTTATTTATCTAACGACACATTAGATCTTTAGGAAGAAACAAAATACATCCTCTATTATCAGAATAATATATTATATTGAAATTTATCAAATCATAACGAATATATAAGTTTTTTCTATTGAAATATAATGAAATTTAGTGATAATATTTCCTAATGCTCTATTTATTAATACAAAATATATCATCATATTTAAGAAAATGATTTCAATAAAAAAATTCATACTAATTTAATTTACGAGGAATCAATGGTCTTTTTACTCATAATAGATATACGGGGTTTTGATGGTTAACTGCCTCTTTAGAATGTTCTATTTCAATATATATTAGTCATTGAGATTTATTTTTCCATTATATATCCATATTTTTATTTCCAGCTAATTTTCCCTTTTCTGGATCCTAGTTTTGTGTCTTTTCAGATGAAATTTTTATTTAAAAGGTTGTAATAGGAAAAAATGACGCTCCATTAACCCTTTGTATGTTATAGGTTCCCCAAAAATAAATTTTCATGTGAAAAGAAACTAATTACTGAGAGTGGGTCCAAATATTAATGTTTTAATTTAATTTAGGGTGTTATAATGTAGCATAATGAGTTTTATGAAATATTTTTTCTGAAATAATTTAAATTCAATGATAACATTAATTGCATCCAACACCGTGTTTTAACGAAACCCAACATATTTTTAAATAATATTATTTAATATATCATTTATTTCCTAGTCATTGGAATAAAGTGTGTTAATTATATTTTTTAATTTCAACGTTCAATGGATTAGACAAAAATAAAAAATTAATTCTTTTGTTATAAATTTATTATATGAAAAATAAATAGACATTTAAAAAATAAAGTAAATATGTTACTATAATACATTTTTTTATGAACAGTAATGTGTTTTATCTCTAATAAATTTAATAAATAACAAATTGTGAATAATTTTAATTAATTTTAATTATTATAAATTAAATCATATATATTATTATACAACTTTTTCATAGGCATGAGATAACAATAAATAATATTTTATGCTTATCATTTGGTAGGGGTAATAGTTAAATGTACTGTTATTCTATAAAATTTATATTGTCTATATTAATGGAATGATTAACATGTTAGCGGAATAACTTAAAAATAAATCAATTTCATTATTGATGGATGAAGAATGTTCATATTTTACTTCGATGTAGATGTCCTTGGCTGATATAAGAAATTCAATTATCATGGATCGATGGTGGTGGTCCCTAAAATTACGCAATTCGTGATAGATACCCAACATCGATATATTAATATTCCGGTCCTACATATATGAATTGCTTAAGGTAATACACTTTATTGATTCGTTCATGGTGGGGTTAAAATCATATAATTTCTAGAGTGGATTGTTATCTAATGATAATATGATTGAAGTTGCTAAGTTATTTCCATAGTTCCTTTTAGTAAGTTCAAGACTAAATAAAAATGATATAATTTTATCTTGGGTATTGTTTTTTGTCTAGTTAAGATCCAATGTGTATTGGTTTTCTTGTAAGGGTGCCTTACTTATATATATGTGAAGTTGGTGGAAAAAGATGTTGTGTCTTTAAATGAATACCTCATGGGTATATTCTGGTTGTGAGAGGTAATATTGATAGAATTATTTATGGAATATACATATTTATGTAATGGAAACACTCTTATTTTCCAATCAATGACTTACTATCCATGATAAATTAATTCATACTAATTCAGGAAGATATTTAATTTATGTTCTATGGATATGTTCATGTGTATGTGAATTAAAAATCATGTGATACCCAAAACTATTTTTTTTACCATGATTTTAAAATGATGTGCCAGTTTTGAAGGATCAAAATTGAGAAATTTGTTATTGAGTTTCTATTGAGTCAAGTGTTTCTCCCTTAGATGTATATCCAAACAGAGAGGAATTAATCATGTTATGGAAGATATGATAAGTTTTTTTGTGCATTATGTTTTTCGAAATTTTTATGAAGATATATTTTTCATTCATAAATATATACCAATCCACAATATTTGAGCAACCATTAATGTTGAAAATGAGAGACAATCATGGAATTCAATTTACTGGACCCTCTTATATGAAAAATTTCTTATTGAATTTTAGTTAGTGATATTGAAAATGGGTATGAGATAGATTATAAAATTGTCAATTTGAATATCTTAGTGCTATCATAAATCATATAATTACCAAAGATATAGGACTCATGAATTCATGGATTAAGATCATGTGTTTTTAAAGGTTTTAGGATAACGTTGTCTATAAATTTTTACTCAAGGAAGATTGATATCCTAGAGTTTTATCGTGAAATTTTATATCATACAATAGAAAATATGTCTTCATATAGAATAGTGTTACTCTTTTATTTTGATATTGCATGAAACATTGTTTTTATATCACAAAAATGGATGTATTTTTTTGATCTATTACATTATATAGACATAGTAATACAATGCAGTGATGATGATTCATCCTCGGTTGAGTACACGATGGTGATTAAGGATCAAGAGTGGATAAATATAGGAGGTAAGGTTATATAATTGGTGTCTGATTTTATGGTATCATTGTATTTTTATGGAGATATCATGGGACTATTAGTATTATATATTTCCATAGTACCATCCCCATTTTGAGTGATATGGGATTTTTGAGATGAAGATTTTTAATAGTGGAGAGGATGTAGTGTGTGGAAAATATCATTTACACCATATTAATATATTAAACGATATTTATTTGATATAAATCAATTTTTTTATTATAAATTTGGAAATAAAATCTTGATAATAATAAAATAAATATTATATATTAATTTTAGTCCATATGCACATATGATCTTGGAAAATTATCTACACCTCTTAGACAAACTATCATACTATAATACAATCATTGATGTTATAATTAGAATGATTTATTTAGCTATAGGTGATATTATTCATGTGTTGGTTTCAATCCACAAGTAAATTCCATATTATATATTAAAAATACACTAAACCACCGTATGTCTATTATAAATTCTTTCTACACTCTCCAACATGAGTTAGTCATTGGAGTAATCCCTAAAAATTGAGAAAGGTGGAGAGGGATTTTGAATTAGTGGATTGAAATTAATAATCATTGGGAAATATTTGATTAATCAAAGAGATGCTGAAAATTTTAATTAAAATTAACCTATGTATGAAACATGGTTTTCTATTTCATTCATTTCCCATTTTAAAAAAATTCACGCAAAATTATTTATTCATAAATAATTCATTCTCAATTTCATGCCCCTATAAAATGTTTCTATTAATCATTTCATTATAATAGTGATTCTCATGTTCTAAATCATTTAGTTGAGTACATTACAAGGACCTATTGTTAATATGTATTGTAGATACCCAAATCATTGTGTACATGGACATTACATTACTTTTGCGGAATTCATAATACATAAAATGAACCAACACTCAAGGATCGTAATAATTTAGTGTCTTTGGAAACATCGAACATAATCTCTTAATAATTATGAATGATCTTCAATATCTCCCATTAATATCTTCTCATTTTTTTACCTAAAACCATTATTTATATCTTGGGTAAAACAAAACATATAAAGGGTGATCTCAAATGCTCAGTAAGATTAATCATGGAGAAAATAAAAAAACCCACATATATATGAACTTAAAAACATGAAAATAATGTTTAAACATCAAAATCTTGAGCAATGAAATAAAACATAGTAGTATGTATAGAATAAATCATAATGAAACATCAATCATGATAAAATAACATGGGAATAAAAAATTTAATTGATTAAACCTATTAAGAAAATTATATGATTTCTATAGTAGCCAAGGCATTGCTACCAAGACCATCTTAGTGGACAAAGTCCCTTTCTGAATCGAGTTCACTCCTCTTTCCAGTCCTGTATCATTGAACATGATTTACCTGTCATTCTAGCCATGTTTATCTCATGATATATGAATCTTTACCGAATAAATTAGAGGGAGATATAGGTCCCACCCATCTCATTATGAAATCATTCTTACCGGTTCCACAAAACAATCACAAATCAATCATCATAACCCAAAAAATAAAATGGGTTTCATAAACATCATCTCATCATGACATAATCCATATAAAAAAATGGATAACATTTCATCATAATAAAAATCAAACCATGTAAAAAATATAGACATTATACTTGAAACATAAACATGGTAAATAATGTCATCTTAGATGGAAAATTATATTGATAAAACACTTGAAATTAATTCTTGAAGAAAATATCCATTCTTCTTCAAAATAATATTCATTTCAAAAAATGCCATGAAATTTTAAAAGAAAATGATTTTGATTAAAATAATAATAAAATATTTTAGAGTGAACTTCATGAAAATTAGGAGTTATGAAACCATAAAAAGATGCTCTTGCCGTAAAAGATAAAAAACATTCTCTTCGTACTTTTAACGGAAAAATCAAATAGTACCACGTATGGTAAAAAAAAGAATGATTCCATCCATAAAAAATAGTAAAAGTAAAATCGGGGTAAACATGACTTTAAACATACATTTAATAATATTAAACACTTTATGGAAAAACATTTTCATCGACATAGATGAAAAATATAACCCCAGTAAATTCTTGTGTATAAGAAATCTCAGAAAAAATGGGATTTCAAAATTATCCCTTACCTTAGGTCTGATATGCTTCATACGTATCTGAACCTCCTATATAATGATTTAAATAATTTCATTGACTTATTACAAAATCATATTCATTATTATGATATCATATATGGTTCACTTATGACTTTATATTACCATTTGTTTTGTATATTCCATGTTAGAGTAGTTTTTTGGGTAAAATCGTTTTATTTATCGTACGTTTTTGGACTTGTTTTTCTTATATCATTATTTAATTACTTCTGGAATGTAAATAAGAATTTATATATGATATTTATTCAGTATATATATATAATAGATAGATAAATTAAATTAAATACAACTTTCTTTGAGACGGTGGGTCGTACATACACATGAAAGTTGTTTTCCTTTCATTATTGACTTGAATGGAAGTAAGTAGATGACATATATGTATATAAATAAATCCAAAAGCTTTATCATGTCCTATTTTTCATTATTATTCATTATATATACTTTATAATCATTCTTTAATTGTTAACATGAAGAATTGATCTCATCGCGTCGTGGAGACGTTAATCTGTACGTACACACGAGCGATGATATCATTCCCTTAATTATTTAATTGAATTGGAGTGGATAATATAATATCACAGAATCCGTATTATGTTATAATAACTATATATAGTTATTATTTACACCATTATACCCATCCATGTAAGGTTGTGGTTTAAAAATAGATTACACCATGGAGTGGAGACGGTATTCCCTACGTACGCATGCGCGGTGATTTCGTTTTCCGTAGGATGGATATAAGGTGAAATGTGGTTCATTCATTTTAATAAAAAAATATAAGTGTATTAGTGATACTAATGTTAATAATTTATAATGAAACAACTAAAGAAGAAGAATAAGTTGATGAATAAAGAAAACATGAAATAATCGGTAGAAGAGATTACCTCTTTTTCAACGCACCCCTTTTAAGCTACCCCTTAAGGCACTAGAGTTGGTCTTTTGAGGATACCAAAACCTCTATAATGTGTTCAGGGATGTTGATAAGGGAAACAGTCAGGGATTGGCCAAAATTGAATGCTCAAAATTGTGTGAAGAGAAGAGGGAGGAGGTGCCCTTTTATATGGGAGGAGAGGGGCACATTAGGAAAAACATAAAATATTATTTTATAAGAATGTCATATTCGGGTTATAATAGCTCAAAATTGATTTATTTAGAAAAAAAGTGGGTATAATTCGAAATTATCTCAACCAATATGTTTCAGACAAGTTTAGGTTTCTATTTTAACCATATCATTTAGATTTAACCCTATGTTAAATAAATTAACTATTACCGTGTCTTCTTGTTTTCTTACAATATATGGTTAATTAACTTACAATAACAAGACAAACGATCCCCAAGTGGATCATTATTAATATATATAACCTTATCTATGTCATTTTGGAGAACCTTAGATTTTTAAGAACATAATAACAATTAATAATATAATATTTGTTTTAAAAACTACATTATGTCAATTTTGACACTATTTGGTAATTGATTTTTGTAAAATTCATAACAGCATTATTAGTTAGAAAAAAATTAATTAAATCAATATTAACATGTCATATTTACATATAAAATTAGTTTAATTCATAAAAAGTCTCAAATTATATATATTTGGGTATTTATAACATCAATTATGTTAATATTTCATTAATAATGTAATTACTCCATCATCATTGTGCCATAAATAAATTAAATTATTTAAGGTAAAAAAATTATAAATAAAATACCATTATGTAGGAAATTGTTTTTGATTTCTAATTAATATTTATAGTCCAATTTATCTTATGTATATCCCTCTATTAAAGATGTTTTAGTTATTAAACATTGATTTTAACTCTTTTAAATCATCTTTAAATAAAATAATAATAAGTTTCCAAATCAAATCCAAGTAGACCTAAAGGGTAATATTTTTTTCCTAACGTTCATTATGGTCTAATTAAACTTATCCAATAGAATTATTACATGGTTTAGGGTAATAATAATATCATTTTTTACCCTTAATTTCCCTATTTACTTTTAACCGTGGGTAATAAAAGTAAAAAGTTACTATTCACCAAAAATTATTTTTATCTTATTGAATGACATTTTACTCCTTTATATTGACCTTTTCTCTATGATTTTCTAAATTCAACTCACAAAAGAGTTAAAATTATGTTTTATGTACAATTGCAAATGCTCCTATGAGGAGGGTAAAAGACAGTAAAAAGTTCAATAATGTTTTTATATATCTAAAATTATTATAAAATGACTCCAATTAATTCAATTGAAATTATGTAAGAATTATGCATATTTTGACCTAAAATAAATTTATATAAAATAAATGATTATTTAAATAAAAATTAGGTTTTAACAAATAACTAAGTGTTTTCACTATTCATCAAAAATTAAAAGTTTTCAAAAAAGTACAAAAATTTCACCATAGGTTAATTTCGAAAATCCAAATCCAAAAATGAAATCTAGTTTCAATTATAAAATTTATATAATTTTAAAAGGTGGGTATTACAATTCATAATGGCTATTTTATATAATAGTTTAATAACATATCGTTGTTTAGTGAAACTCAGTATTGTGTACAACACACGCTATCGTGGAAGGTCGTGATTGCGTGTAAAGCAAGCCAAGTCAGGGTTGCATATAGTGAAATATTCCTTTGTTATTGTGTATAATAGAATCCAACCATATTTCATTTATACATTGTATTTATATATATGTACACTCAATGTTGCGTAGATTAACTTCTATCAAACGAACATAAAATTTTGGGTAACACGATCCAAGAATAGTGTTGCACATAGTGCAAGCTAATACGGTGTTGCGTATAGCATAATATAATCATGGTGTAACATACAACAGAAGACATCAAATAAATTAAATGGAATAATTCTCATGAAATCTCGGGTTTTTACATTCTACCCCCTTAAAAGGAATTTCTCCCTCGAAATTTGTTGGGGTTGAAAATGGTTTACTACTTGAATGTTTCTTTCGTAGAAACCCACATCATAAAAAAGTAATACTAAAACTTAATTTTAAAAAGTGTTGTACGAAACATATCGGTTACCCAAATTAACTCATCACTAGGTTTCCACATAAGAGAACATGGGTGAAAATATGGAAATAGAAGAGAAATATAACCATCAACTTCCGATGAAGAGTGTTAGAGGACATGGCTATTAAAAAGCCAATAATCACAAATCCATAAATTTGTGATGATCTAAGGTACCACCTGATTCATCAGATTTTAAGGCACTAAGAAAACATTTTATGTTATCAAGATCACTTCCATAATGATGAATAAATTTTGAATTAAAAGAAATATTTACATGATTTTGGTACAATATTACAGTTTCTCGTGCCTTGAACAATTTCCAATTCACCTCTTAAAGAAATGAAGTTGAATTTGACTTTTTAAAAGTGTCAGAAGATCATGCAATATAATGATAGGTCATTACATCCCTCTCAAACATATGGTTAGAAAAAGATATATACATAAGTCCATCTATAGTGAGATTAATCGTATATGGTTCCAAAAATGGACTTATACTTCATTTATCATAACTATTAATAAAATAAATATAGTTTCTACTAACCAAGGACTTCTTATAGGCTAGTGGTATGCTATAAAGTCCCGTCACACATCTGTTGTGTGTTCGATTCCCATAACCTTGTCCGACTCGACGAGTTTTCGCTTATCCTATGGGTTGTCCTTTTTCTAAAACTATACTCTTATAATATTCCAGAAATAATATCGAAAAAACGTTCTATACATAAATAATACTATATGATGTCAAACATAATCCATTCCAATCTATAGACTTGTCCAAAATACATCTGTCCAATCTCATAGTGTAAAGAAAACGATTACTTGAAAGGTCACATAACAAGTACGTGAATACCATTATTTATCCCCATATATCATAAGATATATCTTATTGGTCACATTCCAAGCCTATGAATAACTTAATAATGTATTCTTTCGAAACATGAATTACCATAGAACCTTAGTGAACACATGAATGCTGTCAAAAGTTGAATCTTTCCACATACTGAAATCCAAAAATTTCTATATACTCAAACCATGATATCACTTTGTCCTTATATCAGTCATGAGCTCATAAATACTATCAAACATTTCATTTTCTTCTTATCCCTTCATTATGCACAAATCATCCGCTTTCAATAAATATTTTAGTCACTTTTCATGGCTACCGGTACAATACAATTATTTAAAACCAATACAAAGATATTCCAAAATTCCACGATACTATAAATGAGATTCCATGATACTATTTTGAAATTCCATTACATAAACTCTTAATCATTCCACAAAATCATTTTCATACTCAACATCACAAATATTGTTCTCATGTTACTTTCCTTTGTACTTTTCCTTTAAAGGATGCTCACGTAAATCATCATTAACCATTGGATTAGGGTATTGATTAGCATAATGCCCCATTTTTTGCACTTGAATCATTGAAGTGTTGGTGGAGCGTTCTCTGTAGTCTTTTCTCTATTCACGTCATTAGAAACCTTTTTCCCTTTACTTTGGCACTCAACTGCTCGATGACCTTCTTTTCCACATTTGAAACATTTTCTAGTACCTCTTAGACAATCTCCACCATGCTTCTTTCCACACTTTGAGCATTAAGAAACATTCACCTTCTTTTCATGATTGTTCAAAGATTTTTACTTGAACTCCATCTTTAGTTTCTCTTCAAAACCTTGAGATGGATATGTAACACAAAATTCTAGTTCTACCTTGATATAACAAAGAAAAATTTCTTCATAGGTACTGAATTATCTTATTGTTAATGCCCTTCGAAGATGTGGTTTTACGCCACTGATGAATTGATCAACTTTACTTTTAGGTTGGATGATAAATCCAGTTGTATACCATCAAAGTCTTGTAAAATTCTCTTCTAATATTCCAATAGAGTCATCATACTTTTTCTTAAGCTCAAGGAACTCCTTTTAAATCATTATTCGAAGAATACTAGGGAAGTACTTATTGAAAAATAGTTTTTTTGAACTCATCCCATTCCATAGATTCAATTTCATCATGGGGCCTTGTATTCATAATTAGAGTCTACCACTAGTCTGCTTCACCTTCTTACTGGTAAACAGCCAAAATGTATTTTACATGTTTAGAATAACGAATTATCTAAAATATCATTTCAATGGTACTAATCCATTTTTGAGCAACAAGTGGATCATAATAACAACTGAAGGAAGTTTGTCGTTGCCTCATGAAGGACTCAATAGAATATTGTTCCTTTCACTCCTAATTTGGAAGTCCAGAATGATTCATAGATTTTTTATGTATAAAAATAAGATTTTTCACTCCATCTCCCATAACATTGGTTTGTTAATGAGGAAAATCATTGCATTTTCTATTACATTGATCAACATGGTTCCTTCGGGTACGAGCCATCGTCTAAAACCCAAAAATAATAGGGTGAGAGGCAAAAATCATGCAAGGAAAATAGCATAATAAATGTGGATTACATTCAATATATAACATCTTAGGTTCAATTCTATGATCTTTACAATAATTCTAGGACTATAACCTATACGAATACTTATTATTAGGGACATCCCTAGACATAACATAGAAATATCCCTAGGGATTTCATTAATGTTTTGGCATCTTAGTTTCCAATGGTAAACTAAACCATTCCATTGATACCAACTATAGAAACCCAAATCATGGAATACATGGACATTAAATTACTTTTGAGAAATACTTAATACATAACAAAAACTAGCACTGAAGGATTATAACAGTTTAGTGTCTTTGGAGACTCAGAACATAATATTTGTATCATGGTGAGAGATCATCAATATCTCCCATAAAGATCTTCCCCTTTTGTTTTATTACCTAAAACAATTCTTTATATCATGGGAAAAAGAAAAAAAATAATGGGTGAGCTCAAATTCTCAGTAAGGGTAATCTTGGTGAAAATAAAACAAACCATATACATTTGATCATAAAAACTTGAAAATAATGTTTCAAAATCAAAATATTGAGCAATGAAATAAAACATAAAATTATGTAAGGCATAGATCATAATAGAAAATCAATCACGATAAAATAGCATAGGAATATGACATGTAATTATGGAAAACCATTAAGCACATGATATTATTTCCATATTTTCCAAGGCATTTCTGCCAAGACCATCTTAGTGGACAAACTCCCTTTCCGAATCGAGTTCACTCCTCATTCCAGACCTGTATCAGTGAACCAGATAATCCTGCCATTACAGTAATTTCTATCTCATGAGATATAAATCATTACCCAATGCATTAGAGGGAAATATAGGTCCCACCAATCTCATAATAAAATCATTCTTACTTGTGCCACAAAACAATCATAAATCCAACATCATAACCAAAAGAATAAAATGGGTTTCATAAACATAATCCCATCATGACATAATCCATATAAAATCAATGGATATCATTTAATCATAATAAAAATCAAAGCATGTAAATAATAGAGTTATTATATTTGAAACATAAACATGATAAATAATGTCATTTTAGATGGAAAATAGTTTTGATAAAACACATGGAATGAATTCTTGAGGAAAATATCCTTTCTTCTTTAAAATAATTTTCCTTTCCCAAAATGCCATAAAATTTTAAAAAAGGATTTTGTTGAAAATGATCATGAAATATTTAAGATTAATCTTCATGAAAATTTGGCGTTATGAAACCATAAAAATCTTCTCATGCTGTATAAGTTAAAAAAATATTCTCCTCGTACATTTAACGGAAAAATCAAAAAGTGCCGTGTATGGTAAAAAAAGAATGATTCCATCCATAAGACAAATTTAAAGATAAAGAAGAGTAATAATGACTTTAAATATATAAGGAAGAATATTAAACATTGTATGGAAAATCATTTTTATAGACATAGATGAAATATATAACCCCAGTAAATACTTACATATAAGCAATCTCGGATAAAAATGAGATTGCAAAATTATCCCTTACCTTAGGTCTGATATGCTTCGTATGTCTCCGAAACTCATGTATAATGATTTAAATAATGTCATTTACTTATTACACAATCATATTCATTATTATGATATCATATATGGTTAACATAAGACTTTATATTACCCGTTCTTTTGTAAATTCCATGTTAAAGCAGTGTTTTGGGTAAAATTGTTTTATTTATCGTACGTCTTTGGATTTTTTTTCTTATATCATGATTTAATTAATTATATAATTTAAATCAGGATTTATATAACATATATATTCAGTATATATATATAATAGATAGATAAATGAAATGAAATACACTGTCCATGGAGACGGTAGGTCGTACGCAGGCATGAACGTTGTTTTCCTTTCCTTAGTCACTTGAATGGAAGTAAGTAGATGAAATATACATATATATAAATCCAGTAGCTTTATCATTGAATATATTTCATTATCATTAATTATATATAATTTATAATCATTCTTGAATGGTTAACATGGAGAATGAATCTCATCGCGTCGTGGAGACGATAATCCGTACATACGCATGAGCAATGACATCATCCACTTAATTATTGAATTCAATTGGATAGGATACTATAATATCTCAGAATCAATATGATGTTATAATAACTATATATAGTTATTCTTTTCGCCAGTATACCCATTAAAGTATGGTGGTGGTGGAAAAACACATTACCCCACGGCGTGGAGACAATATTCCATACGTACGCACGCTCGGTGATTTCATCTTTCATAGGATGGATAAAAGGTGAAATGGGGTTGTTTCATATTTATAATAAAATATAATTTTATTATTGATACATATGTAAATACTTTATAATTAATCAACTAAATAAGAAGATTTTGAAGAAGAATGAAAATTTGAATGAATCGGTAGAAGAGATTACCTCTTTTTCGACACACCTCTTTTATGCTACCTCTTACGGGACTCGATTTGGTCTTTTGAGGATACCAAAACCTCTATAATGTATCTATGGATGTTGAGAAGGGAAATGGGCAGGGATTTTCCGAGATTGAAATCTCAAAATTGTGTAAAGAGAAGACGGAGGAGGTTACCTTTAATAAGGGAGGAGAGGTGCACCTTATGAAAAAACCTAAAATATTATTATATAATAAAGACACATCTGGTTTATAATAGCTCCATATTGATTTATTTCTAAGATAATTTTGGGATGGGTCTAAACCACCTCAACCAATATGTTTTATACAAGTTTATATTAATATTTTAACTTTATCATATAGATTTAACTCTAAGTTAAATAATTTAACTTTTACCGTGTCTTATTGTTTTCTTACAATATATGGTCAATAAACATACTATATAAAGACAAAAGATGCCCAAGTGTTTCATTATTAATATATATAACCTTATCTAAGACATTTGTCTGATCCTTTGATTTTTAGGAATAGAATAACAATTAATAATATAATATTTGATTTAAAAACTATTTTTTGTTATTTTTGACACTATTTGGTAATTGATTTTGTTTGAAAATCATAAACGCATTATTAGTTTTAAAAAAATTAAATAAATCAACACTAAGATGTAATATTAACCTAGAAAATTTGTGGATTTCATAAAAAGTCTTAAATTACATTGTTTTGGGTCTTTATAACATTATTTATGTCAATATTTCATAATTAAGGTAATTACTACATCATCATTGTGTCATAAATAACATAAATTATTTAATGTATAAAAATTATATATAAAATACCATTGTGTAGGAAATAGTTTTATTTTTCTAATGAATATTTATAGTCATTTTTTTATTATGTATAACCCTATATTAAAAATGTTTTAGTTATTAAACTTTGATTTTAACTCTATGAACTATTATTTAAATAAAATAATAAAAAGTGTCCTACTCTAATCCTAGTGGACCTAAAGGGTAATATTTTATTCCTATGGTTGTTTTTGGTCTAATTTCACTTATCCAATATAATTAGGACATGTTTTAGGGTTATAATAATATCAATTTTTACCCATAACTACCCTATTTACTTTTAACTGTGGTTAATAAAAGTAAAAAGTTAATATTCACCAAAAATTATTTTTATCTTATTGAAACAAATTTTACTCCTTGATATTGACCATGTCTCTCAGATTTTCTAAATTCAACTCACAGAAGCGTTAATATTATGTTTTATGTAAATTGCAAATGCTTCTTGGAGGTGGGTAAAAGATGGTCAAAAGTTCAATAAAGTTTTTATATATCTAAAATTATTATAAAATGACTCCAATGAATTCCATTGAACATATATATGTATTATGTATCTATTTTGATCTAAAATAAATATAAATAAAATAAATTATTATTTAAATAAAAAGTCGGTTTTAACCAATAACTCAGTGTTTTCACTATTGATCAAAAATTGAAAGTTATCTGAAAAATACCCAAATTTCACCCTAGGCTAATTTTGATATTTCAAATCCAAAAATGAAGTCCCTTTTGAATGATAAAATTTATAAAATTTCATAAAGTGTGTATTACTATTCATAATGGCTAGTTTATATAATATTTTAATAAATAATGTTGTTTAGTGAAACACGGTATTGTGTACAACAGACACTATCATGGAAGGTCGTGATTGCGTGTAAAGCAAGCAAAGACAGGGTTGCGTGTAGTGAAAGATTCCATTGTTGTCGTGTATAGTAGAATCCAACCATATTTAATTTATTCTTTGAATATATATATATATATATATATATATATACTCAATGTTGTGTAGAATATCTTCTATCAAACGAACTTGAAATTTTGTGTAACACAGTCCATGAATAGTGTTGTGCATAGTGCAAGATTATACAATGTAGCATATATCGCCAGATAATCATGGTGTAGCATACAATACAATACATCAAATAAATTAAAAAGAATACATCTCATAAAATCTCTGGTTGTTACATGTATTACATGTGAAAAATGCATTAATGTTTCCAATTCATCTCCCATATACTATCATGTGTCCACCATTATCCCTCTCGATGGTTTATTATTTTACAAATATAACTAATAATAAAAATCATTAGGAAACTATGAAAATAAGGTTCTATTATAGGCATTTCATGATAACTAGAATGATTGGTGGTAATATTGATGTAGATTATGTAAATTATGGACTTTTGTGTTTCAACGTTAAGGGTTTTTGTGAGAAACCACATTTAAACACAAATGAAATGCAGCTACCTATTTATTTTAATATATGATTGGACATTATAGATTAAAAATTTATTATAATGGGTTTTATTAGTGAGGTAGTGTCAATGAAGTTGGGTAGTAGTTGTTTAGGATTTATCTATAGAGAATGTTGTGATGATTGTGTTATTATTGTCTAATATGGGAATTTATAACTCAACATAGCAATCACATAATGAATTATTTTAAAAAAATATTATGTATCACATATAGTGATGAATATTGTTTCTAGTAATCCTTAACTAGAATAATACATGGGTAATTGGGTAGACAAACCTTATAACATTGGATACATGACTTGTTTATTAGATTTGAATATTTACATGCTATCTATTTTTCAACATATCTCATAAAGCACCCATGAATATAACACATATCATAGTCTAAAAACATTGGATTTTGAAATTATATTCTTGTGCCACCCATGGGTCCACTAGTTGGGGACATACATTTAAATATTTTTTAGGTTTCACAACACATTATAGTTGGATTATAGATTATAAAATAGATACTCAATTGGTCTCACACATCATGTAAATTTGAATAAATTATTTATACTATTTAAAATATAGTGTTATTTATATCTACATTCATATAACTCAAATTAAAGAACTTGAGTAGTCTATATTGATTATTACTTAATGTATGTCCTAATATATATGTCTCAATTCATCATATTAAACATGAAATGAAGAGATTCAAGCAGAATGGGATATTTATCTGCATAGAGATGATGATTGTGTTGGAGAATGATTTTTAAATTAGACACAATGATAGCTACCCCTATAGAGATATGTTGAGTAAGGGTTATGATTCCTCTTGATTCAATAAAGAGTTTAACATTCCCCCTTATACTCTAGTGAAGGGTTCTCAATAAATATGAATGGTTTATGTACCACCTTTTCTATTATAGGTGTGAGTACCCCTCACCACTAACGGTGTTCCAAACACACCTTAAAATTGGACATGTGTTCTCCATATATGAATTCAGTACTCCATCGGTCGATGTGTCTAATTTTATTAGTTATGGTTTTGCTATATGATTTTCACGACATCAAATGATATACACAATACAACATATTGTGGGCCCTAAAGAAAAAATTAAAAAATGAGATGTCAATTGTTTATAATGATATATAGTTTGGATTCTATATAGTTATTTCTATATTAGGTATTACTGTATCTAAATTATGAATGATTAAGAAAAAAATATTTTCCTGATTTTTATCCATTAGAACACATGATATTTCATCTTCGTATGTCTCCCTCATTGGTGTGGGATATTATATTGATAATGAGATTTTTTTTCAATACATTCATCTTGGGATGTCTTACTAGTTACATTATTACTTAACAATACATTGGAGTTTTTCACAAACATATCTTAGATGTAATTTACAAATGTGACCATAGAAAATGTAATTTTAGTGTATTGTGATCTTAGTGGGTTTTAGTAGTGGATTCCATTGTCAATATTTGTTTCTAGAACTATTTTATGAGGTACAAACATAACATTCATTATTTATAGGTTGGAAAATTCCTTATTATATGAAAATATCATTACCAAAACATTTCTATTGTTACAAATATACTAATTTTGAAATATTTTCAATGTTATTTATAAAATTTTTATGTTAGTCGGTTACTAAAACAAATTTTATAGTGTTTTTAGTAATTGAGATATATATGTTTCATATAGTTTGTTTGGTTTAATGTTAAATCATTTGAACATGTTATTAATTCTTGGTGAAAGTCACAATCCCAAAAATATTAAATATGGGCTTTGGGTGGAAGAATTGGCACACTCAAGGCATAGGATGGGACCTAGTCGGTTCAATTCGTCCATTTATAATAATTTTATTATGAATCGATTTTAATGAATATAAAAATAAATCATTAACATAAATGTATCTAGAAAAAATTTGATTCGTGTTTTCATAGTGTGTTGTGTAATTTTATACAATCAATTATTCTACTATAATACACCACTATTGTTTAGAAATTGTTCCACTTACTTAAATGGTTATTCATGATTAATTGAAAATGATACCACAACTATATTTGTTACTAGAATCATAATAATTGGAGATCAAAAATTACAATTAAGAGTGAAATAACATTGATTATTTGTATCATAGATGGTATTATTGGTCCCATTATATTTTATGTATGTATACATTATAATATCCCTTATATTAAAAAAAACATGTATAATCTTATATGAATATTTTAGTGTCCACTTCCCACCACAGTTGAGTCCCAGTAGACTCCTTTATATTCTCTTATGGTAGTAAATCATTTACACTGTTGCAAAAATACTTAAATTAATAATTATTGAAAATATAAATCCTTATCATTGATAATATATCTATCTTTTTAAACTATTCACCATTCAGTTTCAAATTATTACATTTTTTTGTATGGAATCACTACTAAATGACTCAATAACATTTATTATTAAACCACTTCATTAATCAAAAATGTGATTTTATACTTCCAATTGCATTTTTTCTTTATTATTATCCACGTTATTATTTAAGAAATATATGAATTTTTATATTGATTATCCAATGTAAAATATTATATATTTTACTTCATATTTATAATAAAATATTTAAATGATTCAAATAAAATAAAATAAAGAGCCTTCATATTCATAAAATGGGTATATACAACTTCAATAATAAAGGGTTTAAAGAGTGCCACATTTTCAAATTGATGATGAGATTGAAGTAAAATCAACATGGATTCCATGAAATACTATTTCATTCGAAAAATGTTATTTATGTAAACTATATAGAAAAAGTAACATCTTGATATCACATTTTCACACTTTGATTTCACTAATAATGGCATTACAATTTCTTATTGTGACACATAGTGGTCATGTCTCAGTCCTATGATTTCAAATTTTATCTTTTTATTTTAGTTTTATATATTTTTATGATCCCACAACATATAATATGTGTTTCCAATAACATTAATCAATTTTATATTATTATTTACATTTCATATTCATTAATTCACAAGAGTAACCTATTATATAGACTCTACCTTTTAATGATAAGTTTTCTTCAAAATAACATGTTTAATGATTACTAAAACAATACCTCATATTGAGTCAACTAAAATAACCCTAAATAAATAATTAATTAACCATTACACTATAAGATATATCAAAACTTTAACATATTTAAAAAAACCTGAAGATAATATAAATACATAAACCAAATAACTATTTTATGATTTTATTGATTATGGATATTTTAATGAAATGGTAAATATTGTTGAGATAATATTATATTAAAAATATTAAATTCATTATTATTGAACCTCATGATCAATACAAAGAATCAGATAAATATTGTTAAAGTATTTTCATTGATATATACTAAATTTCCTATATGGGGAAACAACTAATGTCTATTATAGAACTCCATGATGGATATGTTATTACTAAAATGGAATAAATATAGAATGTATCATCAGTATACATAAGAGAACTATTATTCATATATAATATATAACCCATTTGGCTATCCATTAACGAATTCACTGGTTGGATATCCACTCATTAAGTAAAAATCACATTTGAGTAATCTTAATGATTTTGAATACACCCCTTTTCTCTAATACAAACTTACATGATCATTTTCTAGGCTCACCGAAAACATAAATTACAATTCAATATATGGGGATACATTAAATATAATTTTTCTAATAAAAAAATATATATCTAATTTTCAAAATATTTTCTCAAGATACCATTTTTTCGTGGATCAATTAACAACTGAAGACATATTGGTGATGAAAATTAGCGATATATAGCTATTGGAATTAAAACCTTACCAGACATGGATTTAATACGAGGTTCACCAACTATTTTCATTATTTTATATTTTTTAGCACTAATTAAAGAAAAAAAGGAAAATTAGGATGATATTATTGGATAACTATAGGTATGAACATCAATAAAAGAGAATCATTAAATGATATTATGTCATTTTCAGAAATTTTTTTCTAATAAAAATAATTTTGGTAGTGTTATTATGTTCAAGAAAAATATTATTTGGTTTGTTATCTATATCACTAATGACATTAAATATATCATTATATTTATATATAATCCATTTATAATCATTATTGGATTATATGAGAAACATTCTTCTTTAGAAAATTAAATCAAGGATGAATTTTTTATTTAATTTATTATAAAATATTATATGTGAATAATGTAGTAAGGCTTTTCATGAACATTAGTGTTTATGATATAAATTATATTATGGTTAATGTATCTCAAAAGTTAAACCATATCCTTAATATCAATATATTGATACACATTTTACCATTTAAATATCTCAGAAATTAATTCAACTATGCTCCCTAAATATTTAGAGAAATATTTATTTATTTCTCCAGTAGAATAAATATTATTTCCCTAATAAAAATACCACATTTCTAATGAAATATCTATTAAGAAATACATAGTTATATAGTTTATGAATAATCATATTTGAACATTGAACCTATTACATATGAATACACATGATGTGAATTAATATTCAAAAAGTATTGAGTCATCAATTTATTCTAATATAAAAATTGATTACTTTTAAATGAGATTTGAATCATCCAACATAACATTAGATGAAATCCTTCTAAATCATAAATATTATTTAAAACAAGGCACTTACTCATGCCTTATCATGGAAAATTACATCTTGTACATAAATAAATACATTACATTTTATTCACCATCATAGAATCCTTATGTTTCCTTTTATATCCTATGATTTTATCTTCCACATAATCTATGTCTATATTATAAAATATTTTATATTTTATTGTTAATATTACATGAAAATGATAATTTTTAGATTTCACATATATATCAAAATGTCAAAATGTCCCCATCCATCTTAATCCATCCCAAAACATCATTATTCATCATAATTCATCTATAATATTATTAAAATACTAAAATAACATTATAATTTCATAATTATTTTTAAATATTATTACCATGATTGTATTTTCCCAATTTTATATCTATTTTTATTATTTATTGGGAATTATTTTCACACCGTGAAATTTGACGGCACCTGATTCGAATGCCTAGATTTCCCAAAATGATCTGTTCAAAAATTATAAGATTTAAATAAAATGTGTAAGTAGTTTTCTAAACAATGTGCAGTATTCTCTAAATGGTATCTTGAATCAAAAATTAGAGGGCACGATTGCATTCAAGAATGCGGGATTACCCTAGGCACGAAATATGTTTAGTCGATGCATTCCTCCATTAAGAAAACCAGAAAAATTTATAATCGTAAAAAAAAAATTAAAAATAAATAATATTATCTTTTAAATTCATATAACAGACAAATAGGGACTTGAATTATATATAGGATACCACCACTGAACTCATGGGAATATGCTTCTCTTAGGCAGATCCTATCATTGGCCCGTGCAGGCCAATAGTGGAAATTAGTTTTTGACTCTGAAAAAAATAATTTAGTAACAATTATTTTATTTTCAAATCATTATGACTCCTAAATGATAACTCGAATTGAATATCTGAGAGTACCGATGAAAATGAGGGTGGATGTTTACATTAGAGAGAGCCTATCCTCAATTGATGTGGGTTGAGGGTGAAATTTATTTTCTTGAACATATTTTTAATGTACGTACAATAAATATGCGAGCATGATTTTATATCATTTGAACTAGTGCTCAGATTAAAAATATAAGGGAATGGCTGAATTCGGAATGTAGGGATTCACATAGATATGACATTAAATTTTCTATAAAGGGATAATAATAAAATTGATTTCATTTGGATATTTTAAGAAATATAATAAAATAATTTAGATGAATTATTTTATTTCGTCTCTCAACTAAGAGAGGTGGATGACTATAGTATGGGACAAAGATGAGAAAACGATGATGTCCATTAATGAGGCTCATTAATGGATCATTAAAACGTTTTGTAATGACACTTTAATGATACGTTACAATGAAACTTCTTCTTAAATAAAATAGTGTAAAAACATTACTTCTCTCTAAAATGGATATGCGATGACGTTCTCTTATTTATATTTTGACGTCCATGTAAAATAAAAATAAAAAATTTGGAGGATTTTCTGGAGAACCCTTGACAGACTTCCATCCCAGTTAAGAATGGTGAATGCTGGTGGAACTTCATCATCTTCGAATCATCGCATAGAATAGTACTGGGAAGACACATCGACATCATAATCCCTCGAGGATCAACATTGTTGAATCAGACATCATAAGTGGTATGGTTTTTTGATTTGATGTTTTCCCCATCTTTTTCTAAAAATGACGAACACAGATCGATCCACGAATTGGTTGATCAGTGATTCATGTGTTATGTGGGAGGATGTGTTATTATTTTGGTTATTTTCTATTCGGGGTCTGAATCATGGTATGGAATGTTTTAACGAAAACTCCTCCAACCTCCCAAGTCATTAAACATATAACGCAGAGGCCCTCGGTAGACACGAAAAAAACCAGAGCGCCGCTGCCTGATTTTTCATGGTAGTTGTACCCTCTAAAACATGTCATGGAAGGTTTGGGATCCTCACTATGTAAAGGACACTCCCCGGAGGCCATAGATGTGGACTCTCGAAGAACAGACCTCCAAATCGAGTCCAGTGGCCCCCTAAACACCATGCTCCCACGCTGGCGCCAGCAGCAGCAGTAGGGACGACTGGCCTCACAGGCTGCGTGGTGGAGGCATCCATCACCGGTGGGCCACGTTGACCTGGATGTTGTGTCTCATCAGCCATGGTGGGTTTCTAATGGACACTATGCCATGTGGGGAGCTGCGTGGAGGGACGACGCGAGTCCAGGCTATCTGGATGAGCTGGAAGCTATTGTCCATGACCCTAGTAGGCTTAGGAGCCAAAAACAACCTCAGGGTAGGCAAGAGGTCACCTTACATAAGACATGAAAGGAGATGGATGTCATGGTTGGGGGAAGACGCACAGAATGTGGGACCCACCTCTTCCAGGCTGCGTTCAGACAGGTAGGGGACACAACTAGTTGTCGTGTCTTAGGTGGAAAAACCAGCCACACCTCGTGGTTGGTCCCCGGGTGGGAGGACGAGCCCCATTTAGGTCGGGATGTTCTTGAAGCCCAGTGGGACGGACCCGCACTGGCACACTGAACCTGCACCCCTTCAGGTCGGGCCAGACTAGAACATGTCATCGGGAAACCCTACGGGCTGGGCCATCAACCAAACGAGCGAGGTCCAGTGAGGCGAATTGGGTCTGTCCCACTATTCAGGCCGGACACGACTACCATCGACCAACACCAGGTCGGGTCATGTTCATCTTAATGATCAAGATTATTTGCGACCCCTGGGCCGAGTTGGTCGGGTCAGACCATCCAGGTCGGACCGGGCCCAGTCGCAACTGCCCCCCGAGATACTAAACCCTCTTATCATGAAAACCACATGTCTGATTGGTGAGATTTTTGTGGATTTGGGATCCTCATGATGTGGAATCTATTTTGGAATATTCTATTGTACCATTCGTGATAGTTGAAATGTGATGAAGGTCTTGAGGAGTGGTTCTCCCAAGCTCACTATGAACAGAGCAGTACGACTGGATGAAAACTAACGACTGCTGACATTTGGCTAAGTGGGAAGAACATATATATAAATTGGTAGGCCCATGGTTGGAAGCACCTATACGTGAATTAGAAGTCCCACATTACGCGATTAGGATGAGTAACTCAGTTTTCCATGACATGTGGGAGTAATATCTTTGTGACATTACAGGCCAACAGTACGCGATGGGGGAGGAGTACCTAAGCAGTCCACAGTTTGTGGGAAGAACTAATTCATCACTTAGCTGCCCCACTGTACTCGTTAGAGGAGGATTTCTCCAATATCTATGGTGTTCGAATATTTAATTGATGATACTACTGTTACTACCCTAGAATATACCTGGTGTGATCTATATTGAGATTCATGATTTACATTGAAGAATTGTTATGTGATCATTCCTTTTTGTTTTGGGGTGCCTATAGTGTACTATGTTATTCACCCATGCACAGGATTATCCTGAACATGTTTGGTCTAGTGCATGAGATTGACATTTCGATAGAGGATCTCACGGAGATGGGACTTATGGACACCACGATAGTGGACATAGTGGCCAAGGACAAGGTAGGGATTACTAGGACTGGGCAGACATGACATACTACATCTACATCATGTAGCATCACTACTCTCACAATCAGGTGGGGCTTTATGTGGATGGCCATCATTGTTCATTTTTTATGTTTTTTTGTTTCAGTTCATTGTTGTGTTTGTATTTTGGCCCACTTACATTCATATGTTCATGCACGAAGCATTGTTTTAGTGGTTTTCTTTTCCCTAGTTCGGTGTGTTGCGATGTGGATGTGAATGTTTAAGAATACTGGTATTCAGGATAATGCCCCCCAATTGTAGGTCGATGCATTCGATGCTTTCCGCAAGCCCATGGCCTTCGGGAGGCGGGCATGGGTAGACATTCCATGGGCCCCATGGTATGGGTCATGAAAAAGTGTTATTCTTTGGTAATAATTCATAAAACGATGACCAGGAGTCTATTTTTTGGGGCAACAATTTTATGTTATGCGAGTTTGACTTTCAGATTCGAGGTGTATTGTGTTGGTTTGGCCACTGATGTATTCATACACCAGGAAATTGAATTATATTATATGCTCAATAAATGAAAGCACTGGTTGCATTAGTGTCTTCTTATCTCGAATAAGAGTCATCTCACCAGGTATAACCTTTTAATCGTGGTACATCTTGATCAATATTAGGATGCCTCCACATGGACAACCAACTAGGATCCTGATACGATGTCATGATGATAGTCTACCTAGTGACGAGGGGTCTTTTCTGAGACCAGTTATATTGATAGCCTCACCAGTTGGTATACCAGTGTTACCACCACCTTTTGATCATCTTATAGTCCCACCTCTACTGCTTCATGTAGATTAATCTTTCTTGACCAAGTAATGGATGAATCTTCTAGAACATTGACATGAGGCACAAGGTTTGAATGTGTGACACGGGCATCTGAGGAAATGATCACTCAAGATGCAGGGTTAGAAGGACCAACATATTAATAGTGCTCAAAAGATGCCCTGGAACTAGAGTGTTCATAGGAGGGAGCATACTGGTTCCTATATGGGCATGTGTTTCTATGCTTTTCATGAAAAGGGAGATCTCAGGTTAAATTGTAACACTATTCATGCTATAGGGAATGGGAGGAGACAATTTTAGACTCTCAAGGATTAAGAACCCAGAACTCCAGGGATGAATCATGGAATGATGCCTGTCCTTATACTTTACAATCAGTATTGATAGACCATTGTACTTGTGACTTCCCTTTCATTTCATGTCATATTGTTTTAAACTTTGAGATTATGGTTTATACCATTGACTTGACCCCTCATTTTTGAGAGTCCTACTAGACGAAAATCCGTGACATCACATGGGTGATGACAGTGTGACTTCACTCTTGGAGGCGAGAGTATCGGTTCGTATCTCTTTATAACAGCATTAAGGATTTTAGACATCATTCATGGTATGGACTAGTTCCACTCATTCCAGGATTGAATGTATTAGGCAATGTATGGGGTTCATCCATAGAGATGGAAATATATTTCCCTTATCGGAAGAGGGGTAATCCTTTCTGATTTTAAAGAACTCAGGTAGAGAACGGTAATGTCAAATCATTTTCATTTGTCTAGTTTGACCCTAAATGTAGTGAATGTAATGATTCCCCAAGTTCCATAGTGAAAATAGTGTATAAGGATTTCACCCTTGAAGATGTTCCAGGATTAACACTCTATTGATAGTTAATCTTCTTCCTTGATCTATACCCTGGGTTGATACTGGTATCCACACCGGCATATCAACTTGCTCCCATAGAGCTTCGTGGATTGATGGTATAGTTGGAGGACAAGGGATTGGAGTAGCTACATATTGTCAAAATGTATGTCCCAAGGGATCCATGAATGATTCAGGGTATAGTCTATGTCTAATACTGGATGATGTATTAATATAATCAAGTGATAATCATTCCTTCTGGTCACAAATCTTGTTTAAGACCAAGAGTTTCTAATTAAACTGTTGACATTATCCTTATATCTGTAGATACCTATAGTAGGAGAGTCGAAAATCACCCATATGAAGTTGGTGTGATATGATCCTTGAGGCGGTACATTTGGTTGGAACCTCGAGGTGGTCGCACTGATGCATTTCTATGTTATTTTGGGAATGGACTTGTCATCAAATATTCCTGCTCAGATAGACTATTTTTGGAAAAAAATGATATGTTATATCTGTAGTTTTGTAATGGGGCTTTTCTTGGTCAGTGAAAAAAGGGGAATCTCTTGCTGTATAAGATAAACACTTGGATATGAGGGTGTGGTTGATCACTCTTTAGTTATCCAACCATACCCTTGTGGATGTTGCTGTTTTCGGTTAACAGTCTCCAATGGTAGTGGTAGAGTACGAGAACTCCCCTTCAAAATATTTTTCTAAGGTTACCTCCCTTCATGGGGAGGGAATTTTGTATCATTTTAAACAATTATATGGAACAAATATCAACAACAGTGTATTGGATGGAGTTCATAGAGATTCAAAAGCAAGGGGAATAGGTGATGGGCTTTTAGAGGAAGGGCTTAGTATGACCAAGTCATCGAGGTTATGTTTGGATGACCGTCAGGTAAGTCAAGTGGTCATGGAGATTTAGTACCCACTACCAAAGGGTCGTTTGTAACATCAATAAGTTAGAAGGGGTAGCCTTTCACATGGATGAAATGGTGCTCGTAGGATTTTCAGTGTCTTAGACAGTAGCGATGTCTAGAGTACCTTCAGGACTTTGACTCATAGATAACATATACTCTAGGGAAGGAGAAAATGGTCGTAGACACACTCAGTAGGAGTTGTGGTTTATTGTTGATGATTGAGGCAACAAAATAGATAGGTGTGATGTAGTTATCCATCATGGGAGATGATGGAGAAACATACTATCATTCAATTTATATAACTCTCCCATCCTACATCGAGTTAGGTAGACATTGTTTGAGGATGTAGTCAGTGTGAACTGACTTGTACTGTTATCCACTGGAAAATCTCTTGATGGATTTTTGATAGGTGGGGAGCATGTCATCTTTTTTAGACGACACACCATAGTACAAGTGATGTAACGGGAGGAGGTTATGAGGGAATTCATTAAATCCCATTTGGTGGCATGTGCAGGTGTGGTTAAGATATATTAGTACATATAACATCATTCATGTTATCCAGGAGATGGAGACCCTTGGAGTTTGGGGATGGAGATTGTTTTTTCAATCGGGTCTCACCTCGAGGAGGATTGAGGATATTTCATTGGGGCGACAAGTTATCTAAGAGGTTCATCGGTTCATCCCAAGTACTGAGTAGAATTCACGAGGTGGACTACTGCCTTTCTCTTCACCCATAAATTCTAAGGGTGCATGATGTTTTCAACATGTCATAGTTGAGGACATAAGTGCATTATCCATCACACATCAGCAACTGGGGTGAGATGGATATTGACGAAGGGGAGACATTTGCAGAGTTCTCGGTGGAGATAGAGGACTGACATGAGTGGGCCCTAAGAGGGTGATTGGTTCATTTGGTGCGCGATCAGTGGTAGTATGAGAATCTCCAGCAGAGAACATGGGAGAGGAATGTTTTAGTTCATTCTCAGTACGCCCATTTGTTTGAGTAGTTTTTTTCGATTTTTGGTGAAGTACATCCCCATGGTTTGGAGATTTCAATGTCCTAGAATATCAATGAAATTTTTTTTATATAGAAGTATTTAAAGACGAAAAAAATGGATGACACGTTATTCCGAGGATTGGAGTGCCTGTAGACATCTATAAAAAATGTTAAACATTAAACATCACACTTGATAAGATTTCTGGAAAAAGTGGAATAACTCCAAAAATGGTTAATTGGATCAGAAAACTGAGGGAACTATTACATTTAGGATGTTGGGTTTACCCTGGGCTCTACTTTTGTTTAGTCGGTGCCACCTCCAGTATCAAAACCATAAAATGGAATAACCATATATAAAATAAATAAATAAAATTATTTTTTTTAATTTCCTATAACTCACAAACGGTGAATCAAATTAAAAATTTGAGACCACCACTGAACCTGGGGGGTATGCATTCCATAGAAAGATCATAACATTGGATGGAATAGACAAAAAATGGAAGTTAGTTTTTGTCCATGAATAAAATTATTATTTAAAAATTATATTATTTTCCAATCCTTATAATTCAATAAATGTAACTCGAACTGAAAATCTAAATGTATCATTGAACTCGTTGGGGCATGTTACACATAGGCAAACCCTAAACGTGACTAGCTTGGGTTGAGAGTGAATTTTAATTTTTTGAAATATTTTTGTGGTACATTCAGAAAACGTTCAAGTGTGACTTTCAATCACTAGAAATGTTGCTCAAATTAAAAATCATAGGGTACCATTGAATTCAGAATTCCAGGATTTTCCTAGAAATGAATTATCTTTGGCCAACAAGGGCCGATAAAAAAAATTATTATGTTTGGACTTCTCGTGAAGATTCAAAAATTTATTTGAATGAATGAATTTATTTGTTTTCCCACATTTGAGTAGCGGACGTCAGATCTATTTAGTAGCGATGTGGCATTGACGATGCATACTAATGAGGATCAATAACAGCCGGTTAACCCACATCTTATCGACACTTTAATGACATGTAACAACCACATTGTTTCTTAAATAAAACAATGTAACGATGCGAGGTAACATCATAATGGAGACGCTGTAACATGGTCCATTTAATAATTTGATTTATTGGGGAAGTAAGGTCTAAAAATTTGGAGGAATATCTTGTGATCCACTGATGTACATCCAACCAGTAAACATTGACGAATGTTGGTAGAACATCACCATCGTCAATGCCATTCGAGAAAAAATCCGAGAAGCGACATCGACGACTTAATCCATTGAATAAGAACACCACAACATCAACCATCATAAGAGGTAGGTGTTTTTTATTTTTTATTCTTCATAGTATTTTTCTATAAATGATGAACACTGATCAATCCAAAAACAGGATGATCTGCAGTTCATGAGTTATGAAGGATGCTGTTTAAATCTTCGGTAATTTTTTATTTGTGGTCCAAAACATGGCGTCAAATGATTGAGTGAAACCACCTTGAACCTCCCCAGTTTATTAACATCTAAAGAAGAGGCCTTAGGCTGACTCGAAAAAAGGCCAACTACCTCTGCATGTGTGTTCTTGGAGGTCATACCCTCAAAATGATGGAAAGGATGGTTTGGGATCCTTGCGGGGATGAGGGAACTCTTGGGAGGCCATAGATGGAGACAACCTATAGAGCAGACCACTAGAGCACATCCAATGGCCCACTAAATGCCATGTTGGTGCATTGGAATCTATAAGTGAATCATCAACTGCTAGCCTCACCGACCGAGTGGGGGAGGCTTCCTGCACCCGAGGGCTGCGTCGAATGGGAAGATGCGTCTTTTCAACAACAGTGGAATATTGGAGGACTTGTTTCCGGGAGGGGTGCTGCATGGAGGGATACCCACTTCCATGACGTATGAATGAGCAGGAAGCCACAGTCCATGACCATGACAGGATGAGGAGCCATATGCACAGGCGGGCCATGCTGGAAGCTGCGGTAGGAGCTGGACGCGACCCTAGGAGGGCACCACACAAGAGGTTCAAACCCCCCTATTGCGGCCCTATTTCAGATAGGGAGTTGATGTGACTATCTTCCTCATTCAAAGTGGTCACACTGGCAGCACCAAAAAATTGTTCCCTAGGTAGAGGGCCAAACACCAAGCAGGTTTGGCCAGTACCATTTCCCAGAGGTCCGGACCCACAAAGACGGTCCAGAACCGTGCCGGTAGGCCAGACCTACGCCGGTGGATCAGACCGACACATGCAATCGGGACCCGCACCACCTTTAGGTTGGGCTGGATGAGATCAGGTTAGCAGGAGACCTTGCGGAAAGGACCCTCAGCCAAGTAGGCCAGGTCTAGTGAGGCCTATTAGAATGAACCCATATGTCTGGCTGGACCAGACCAACCTCGACTAGCACCGGGTCGGGTCAATCTATCTTAATAAACCGGGGTATGTGGGACCTCCGAGCTGGGATGGTCATGTTGGTCCAAAAAACACCCATCACAACATGTATTTAGTTACAAAAACACCTTTATCTTGATTACAACAAGTCTAATTGACATAAATTTTATGGTTTTGGGACCCTCTCAATAAGGTAGATTCATTAGAACACTATTTGGAGACATTGGTGATAGTTGAGATGAGAGGAAGGGCTTGAGGAGAGGTTCTCCCTAGTGGAATATATAGAGAAAGTTGCATCTGGATAAGACCTGAAGACTGCAGTCTTTTGTCCAAATTAAAATCACCTCTCTAAAACATGGTAGGCCCATGGTGGGAGGCACCTCTCAATGAATTTTTAGGCACACAGTACACAATTAGGATGAGTAGCACAGTGGGCCATGACTAGTGGGAAGCTCTTCTCTATGACTTCTCAAGCCCACAATATGTGATGTGGGATGAGTACAACTGTTGACCATGGTTTGAAATATGAAAATATGTGTGACTTTGTAGGCCCACTACACTCACTAGAGGAGGATTTCTCCAGAAGATGAGGTGTTCGATGATGAGATTGATGATGCTACTATTACTACTGTAGAATATATATGTTGTGAGTTTTCTTGTGTTTCATGCATTACATTGAGGAATTTTTGTGTGTTATTACTTTTTTTATTTGGGTCCCTACATATTACTATGTGTCTCACCCCTACACGATCTTCGCCCATATGTGTTGTCTCTTGTGTACACGACCGATGTTTGGACAATGGTTTTATTGGAGATAGGACTGACGGATGCTATGACGGTTGAAATAGTGTCCCAAGACTTGGTGGGGCCTAGTAGGACTTGGAGGACATGGAATTCTACTTTATATTCTAGTAGCTTCATGAATCTCAGGATCAGGTGGGGCTTTCTGCAGATGGCCATCAGAGTTCCCTTTTTGTGTTTTGTAGTTTTGATTTCATTGTTGTGTTTGTATACTGGCCCATTACATTCAAATTATATTTCTCAAAGCTTTGTTTTATTGGATTTAAATTTCCCCCTTTGGGTGTGTTATGATGTGGTTGGGCATGTGTGTGCATATAGGTATTCAGAAAAATACCTCCCACATTTAGGTTGATTCCCTCAAAGCTTGGTGCGATCCCCTAACCATCGGAAGGCAGTCTTGGGGTAGTCACAGCACAGGCCCTAGGGGATGGGTGGTGACAATGTGGTATGAGAGTGTACTTAGTCCTAACTCAAAGACCGAGAGTCTGTTGTTATTGTTTTTGGGAAATATTGTTAAGTGCTGACAGTTCAAAATCCTTAATCGGGGAGTCTAGTGTTGGTGTGGTGGCCGATGAATCAATACACCAGGACACTAAATTCTATTTTCGACTCAATACAAGAAAACACTAGTTGATTAAGTGTATCCTTATTTGGAATAAGATTTATCAAATCAAGTATAACTTTGTAATACTTATACATCGTGATCAATCTCAGGATGACTCCATGTGTAAAACCTGTCAGGATTCTGATACGATGTCCTAAGTAGATTCCTCCTAGCGAGGAGGCCTCTATTCAGAGACTAGTGCTAGAGATGTCCCAACTTGGAGGCACATCAATGTCACCACCACTTGTTGATCAATAAATAGGGCCACCGTGGTGGTTTAGGTGGATGTAGATTTCTTGAACGAGTCATGCATGATTCTTTTTTCACGTAGAAATGAGTCATAGGGTAAGAATGTGTGTCATTGGAATCCAAGGAAAAGATCACATGAGAGGTAGGGATAGATGTACTATGGATTACTGGTGTGCAAAGTAATCCACACAACCAAATAGATTGTGCTAGTTCATAGGAGGGAGCGTGCTGGTTCCCATAAGGGAATGCTTTGATATGCTTGTCATAAAAAGTGACATCTCATGCATGATTTTCCCTCATTTCATGCTACATGGAAGGAGATGAGACAAATGCAGACTATTGAGGCTTATGGCAGAAGGAATTCGGGGATGAATCAAGGTATGATTCATGACATTTACATTAGATTAAATATTGATAGACACATGTACTAGTCATTTCTATTTCTAGCCACTTATTATTGTTTCACACCTAGAGGATCTGGATAAGACCGTTGACTTGACCCTCACGTTTAGAGACTCCTAATGGAGGAGACCCAAGGGCCACACACTAGTTCCGACAATGTGAATTGACTCATCAATGCAACAGTATTTGTTAGGATCACATGGTAGTAGTGTCTTGGCTTTGTGACATTATTCATGTTGTGGAAAACTTCCATTCATGGCATGGATGAATGTATTAGGCAAGTGATGTGGTTCATCCACAGAGATTGAACCAGATTTCCCTTTATAGGTAGAGGGGAAATCCTATTGGATTTTAATGAAATCAAGAATAGGAGGGTATAGCCAAATCCTCTTCAGTTCGCTAGTTCGACCCTCAGCGGAGTTGATGTAATAAGTCCCCAAGTTACTTAGTGACAGTAGAGTATAAGGACATCACCCTTGAAGATATTCCATGATTACCAATCTGTTGGGAGTAAATAATAAAACATGATTCATTCACTAGGATAACACTAATATCCACAAAGAAATATTGAATGGATCCCGTATAGCTTCTTGGATTGAGGGTATTGCTGGAGGACATGAGAGGGGATTAACTGCGTGCAGTCCAGTAGTATAACCCGAGGGCTCCATGAATAATTTTAGGTATAGTCGGTGTCTACTAATGATAAGTGTATTAATAGACACATGTGTTAATCATTACTTCTTTTAATGAATCATCTTCAAGACTTATAGTTTCCATTTAAACTATTGACCTGATCCTTACATCTTGAGATATGTATGGGAGGTGACTCGATAATCAAACTTATGACTATGGTTTGATCAAAACCTTGAGGTGAGAGTTTCGGATGGATCCTCTTGGTGGTAGTGTTGAGGCCTTATGATTTTAGTTTGGATATGGACCATTCATCCACTTCTCATGCTCAGATTAATTGTTTTAGGAAAAAAGGATATGGTATATCCACAACATTGGAATGGGGTCTTCCATGGTCAGATAACAAAGGGGTAACCATGGTAGTATAAAATAAAATCCATCATAGGAGTAGCGATGCAAAGCGGGCTCACGGCCCGCGGGATTTGCTGGTATGGGGCGGATATGGGGCGGGGCGGGCCTGAAAATTTTGACCGTTTAGAGTGCGGGCCAATGCGGGTTGAGCCCACGCGGGTGCGGGATAATGCGGGTTGAGCCCGCGCGGGTGTGGGCTTGCCCGCGGGCCTAATTTAAAAATAATATATATTATTTTTACAATATATGATTCTTTAACATTTTAGTTTTTTTAATAAAAAAAATAATGGTTAAACGGTGACATATGATTTCTCACCGTAATGGTCATATTTATTCACCATTTATTCACATGTGAATTTTAAATAGGCATATATTTATTTTTTTAATATGATATTATGTTATTAATATAGTATTTATTAACCATATTTACATGGTGTGTCAACCCATATCTCAAAAAATGGAACTCATCACCCTTGCGCATGATTTCAATTCTATAAGAGTTATTATAATCATAATATTTTTTTGGTTGATTTAATTTTGTTATTATTTAATTTAATTTTTTTTATTAAGATAATTGGATAGAACCTCGTGAAAACACTAATATCTTCCTCTGAAACTAATCGTTACCTGGAGAAACTTCATTCATTCACTAGTTTAGTTGTTCACATCACCACACAACCAACATTGTCATTCATTGTCCATCACCGATCACTCACCTACTTTATATCGCAACAGTTCACCACCATATCGGCATTATCGCATTCCACCATTAACACACACAAAAATGTTCCATCACATTCTTTAAAGCTCTAGTTATTGTTAATTCACACTTCTCCCCACAAATACCTTTACGAATGATAAAAAATAGAGTGTTTAAATGATTATAAATAGTATTTTTTTGTAATGGTGGGTAACCACGCGAGAAACCCGCGGGAAACCCGTGGGTTTATGTGGGGCGGGGCGGGCTTGAAATTTTTTGTTCGCATTATATGCGGGCTTTTGCGGACAAACCCGCATGGGCTCAAACCCGTGCGGGATTGGCCCGCCCCGCCCCGCCTGTTTCGCATTACTACATAGGAGGGTGTAGTTATCACTATTTTGTCAGTCATCCATACTCTTATGGTAACATGTTTTTTGAGATTTTGGTTCCCAACTGTAGTGGAAAAGTGCATGAACATCCCATGAGAAGTTGTTTCCAAGGATACCTCTTCTCACGGGGAGTGACTTTATTATCATTCTATAACACGAGATGGCACTGATATCAGCATCAATATACAAAAGGGATTTCATAGAGCATCTCAAGAAGGGGGTGTAGGTGGGGGACATATAGAGTAAGGTCATAGTATGACCTAGTGTTAGATGATATGTGTAGATGGTCATCACCTAAATCAAGAGTCATTGGGGAATGAGGACCTAATACAAAAAGGTCGATGGGCACATCAATAAGTTAAAAGGGGATGGCATTCGCGTGGATGGAATGGTTCCCATATGGTTTTCAGCAGTAGATACATCAGAGATGCAAGAGTTTCATCATGAATATGACTTTTATGTAATATATACCCTTGGGAAAGGGAATGTGGTTGCATACATGCTCAGTAGGAGGTCTGGTTTAAAGTTATTGAGTGAGTAAACAATTAATCTAGTCGTGATGCAGATATCCTTCATGGATGATGAAAGAGAATCTTACCTTTAGTCAATAACTTTCACTCTCCCACTCCTATAGAGAGTCAAAGAGGCCCATTTCAATGATGTAGTATATGAGGCCTGGCTTTCTCAGTTATCCTTAGGAAAATATCAATAAGGATTTTTAATAAGTGTGGAGAATATCATTCTTTTCATAGGACACACGGTAGTACCAGTGACGTTATGGGAGGATGTTTTGAGGGATATCCACACAACCCATTTGGTGGTACATCATGGTGTGGTAAAGATATACAAAGACCTCTGACGGCATTTATGGTGGCCAAGAGACTGAGACCCATGGATTTGGGGGAGGGAGATCATGTATTACTTTTCGGTCTCATCCTGATAGGGATTGAGGTGATTTGGCAGTGGAAAAAGGATATATCGGAGGTTCATCGGATCTTCCCAGGTCCAGATCAGAGTTGGTGAGGTGGCATACCACATAGCTCTTCCCCCACAAATGAGATGGGTAAATGTTGTTTACAATGTGCCACAGTTGAGGATGTACGTTCATGATCAATCACATGTCATTGACTGGGGAGAGCTATACATTGAAAAAATGGTTGACTTTTGCAGTGTTCCCGGTGGAATTAGAGGATCGAAATGAGCCAGTCCTATAGGGGTGGCCAATATATTTGGTGCACATGTGGTGGTAGAATGAGAATCTACAGGAGAGCACATGTGAGTTGAAATCTCATATTCGTGCTCAATACTCCCATATGATGGACTATTATTGTTTTGGTTTTTAGAGACATAAAGCATTATGGTTGGGATAGTTTAATGTCCCAGAATATCTCTATATTTTTTTATTTATATGGAATTATTTTGACACCAATGAACATGATGGCACAAGATTTTTAGGCCTGGAATACCCTGAATGATCCACCAAAATTTGTTAAGCATTAAATATCACATGTGAACTTATTTATTGAAAAAGTGGAACAAATATGAAATGGTTTCTATGATAATAAATCAGAGGGAACCATTGAATTCAGGATGGCCAGTTTACCCTAGGTGCGACTTATGATTATTCGACACATGACTCCAGAATGGAACCCCAAAAATACCATAAACATTAATAAAATAAATAAATAATTTTTTTTCAAATGCGTAGAACTCACAAACAGTGACTCAGATTAAAAATATGAGACCATCTCTGAACTTGAGAGGGTATGCTTTCCATAGAAAGATCCTAACACTGGCTAGCATGAGATTAAAATGGATGTTAGTTTTTCGATGTGAATAAAATAATTACTTAACAATTATTTTATTTTAAAATTATTATAACTATTAAATGGTAATTCAGATTGAAAATAAAATAGTACCATTGTACTCATGGGTGGAATGTTCCACTGAGAAAATCCTAACTATTACCGGTTCAGATGGTAGGTGAATGTTATTTTTTGAAATTTTTTTAATGTATATTCAGTAAACATGATAGCGGGAATTTAAATCTATTGAACTGGTTCTCAGATTCATTATCTGGGGGCATAATTGAATTCTGAATGCCATGATTCATCTAGAAATGAAATAACATTGGTCGAAAGGGACTGAGTGAAAAATTTATTTTTCAGACATTTCAAGAAAAATAATGTCGAGACCCGGTTTTTACACTATAAGAAATTGTAATATTTATATATATGATTCCAGAGCTTGGTACGAAGACGACAATGAATTTATGAGGACTGGTGTTACCGAAATATTTTTCTAAAAATATTAATTGTTTTTATACAATGAACGTGATGAGGTTGTCTTTTCTACTAAATGGTAGCTCAGATCAGAAATCTGAGGGCATGGCTGTGTTCAGAGTGTGTCGTTTTACCTAGGTGGGGTGTAAAAGTTGTGGGCGCGGGCCTTTTGTAGGAGTAGTCACACAGGGTCAAAACCATCATTTTGATATAACAACGTAGTGATTTTTATCACTTACTATCCTTTGAAATAACATTTAAATGGAGTCTCGGAATGGAAATCTAAGACGTCCATTGAGTTCGAAAGGGGTTGTTTTTCCTAATAATGATATAAAATACGCGGACTCGGAGGTTTCAGAATTCGCGACTGTCGGCGGAGTTCAGAGAGTTTATAAAATGTGGAATTAGTGGAAACCCATTTCTCTCTCTCTCTCTCACACTCTCTAGTGTTTTTTGGCGTTCTTCACCGTTCTTCACTGAATTGAAAAGTAGACTTCCGCGGATCGAAGTGGGATTGTAGCGGGCGCATTTCCAATGAAGAACATCCTGATCGATGTAGTATTCTTGTTAATTTTCCTCACATTTTTCAATTTTGTCATTTAATTTTTTATGTTTGGAATTGGGATGATGGTCAAACGAACACAGCCATCGTTCGATCCCCATTTCCAATTCTCGTTCAGGGAGTTCTTTGTCCCAATTTTCAGACTGGTCAAATATGTTCGGATCTTGGATTGGGGGTAGGCGATGTGAAGGACTCACCTCGAGGATCCTAAATCATCTTTCGGGTTCAAAATTGGGCCGCCGATGTGGTGGTGGCAGCCGAAGGAAAGCCCCGACTCCAGTAGTGGAAGGGGTTGGAAGTCGGGAAGGCGCAACAGGTGCGGCCGGGAGCACGATTCTCCTGCGTGGTCCAGCCAGGGGTTTGGATTAGGCGTGGGCGGCATCAAGTAGTTGAGAGGATGCTGGAGGGGCGGCCTCGAGTGCGGGTGAGCTGAGGTGGAAGCTATGTTCGACGGGCCGACGTGCGGCTGAGCGTTCGACGGAAGGAGGCGGTGGCCTTTAGCTGTCGAGGCCGGAGGCGGAGTGCGGGGGTTCCTGGGCGGCAGCTGTGTCGGGCGACAGGACTACAGGGAGGCACGACAGAGGCGCTGCAGGAGGTGATGGAGTCGGCGCCATCTAGTCTCGATCAACAGAGGACAACCCCCTAGTTCGTGCCTTAGGGTGTGCAGCGTGGACAAGGACCTGCATACCGTGGGTCCTACTGGGCTACAAGGATCGGCCAAAAGGCCGGTCCACTTTGGAGAACCGGAACCGAGGGGCCTGGTGCAGCTGGAGTGGGACGCAGAGGATTGGTCCGGGCCCACAGCTTGGCTATGGGCTGGAGGTACAGACCGGGCCGGCTGGGGTGAACCGGACAAGTTGGGCCCCCCTTTCCTTCGGGGGGGGGGGGGGGGATTACGACTCATCTTTTTGATGTGTCATCTATGGTTGTGGGTTCGTGTCACTGAGAAGGAATTTTCAAAGTTATTTTTAGAGATTTTGGGTTCTACTGCCGATATCGGGTATCCAAGAACGCTCTAACGTAATAATATTAAATTATAATTAAAGTTGCAATGTATGTGGATTGCGAGTTGGGCGTCCGTTTGATGTGACGTTTGAAGAACGGTGGCCCCAGAGCTGAGACAATCCTTCCAAGGTTGGTTCGAATTCCTTGCAGTTTTTTTTCATTGTTTGGTGGCACAAAACACTTTTTATGAGTAATTAATTAATTATTTTAATTAATTAATTATTCTTGCGTCGGAAGTTACTCATGTTTGGGATGTCCAATTGACGCACTTTCATAAGCAACATCACCCCAGTCCTCATGTAGACTTTTTGAGATGCTTTCTACATCGTTCGGGTTGGAGACATCGTGTGGGACCTAGAGGGCCAAGTTCACACGTTTTACGGTGAAGCACCACTTTTTCAACCGACATCTGTTTGGCGCTTTTGGGTACGTGTTTCGGAGTGTTCTTCTGATGGGATTGCAATTGTGCAATCTGCCTGCCTAAATTTGGGCCCCAGGCGTGGGCTGCACAAGGCAGATTTTAGACGTATGCTATGTTTTTTTACGATTTATGTTATATCACTCCATTCAATGAAAATGAATAGCCTATCCCACATGGATATCAGCAAGGAACACAATGGTATGATTTGTGTGATGTGTTTCGTGGTCGAGTTGTGGGACCCACAGGGCCCCATTTATGTATAACGCGCGGAGTTGCAACATCTTTATCGGGAGTTCATTTTAGGTGTTGTCAGTGGCATTGACACCCTGTAATAGAGGAAAAATTGATATTGGTGGTTTCAAGCATTGAATTCGGAGTTGAGGCATGAGTCCCATGGGTCGTCTCATAAGTTGTGTGCAGTGTACTTTGACTTTTCTTTCGGCATCTGTTTGGAGCATATGAATCATCATTTTAGTGTGTTTTTTGAGAGCATCATTGTGGGGATGTTCTCTTGACTTCATTCAATACCGAGGTGTGTGCCCCATGATATGTCATATGGGAATAAAGTGGTGTTGAATGAATTTTCCACTGGTAGCCTATTTCCAGCAAGTAAGTACTCTATCTCATGTGTTTGTCTGCGAGTATTACAATGGTGTAATCTGTTTGGGCATGCAGAACCTCTTTTGCGATATCATTTAATGTTGAAACATGAAAAGGCGTTGGTCAGAGGTCCCTTTGAAACACTCTAAACCTACGCATGGTAGCAGTGTTAGTGACACCCAGTAATGGAACAGGTAGTGCGGAGATATCAGAACAGTTCCGGGTTTACCCTCTAGTGAGGTTGGGAAGTGGCATACCCATTGACTTTAGAATTTATGCTCCAGCAGGGCTGGGAAGTGGGTCACTAGATGTTTTATTACAGTTTACCATCCAGCGGGGCTGGGATGTGGGTCACTATCGACTTATTTAGGTATTACACTCCAACAGGTCTAGGCAGTAGTCAACCGATGATTTAATACGGTCTACCCTCCAGCGTGGCTAGGCAGTGGGTAACCATTGACTTGTTGGGGTATACCCTCCAGCGGGGCTAGGCAGTGGGTTACCTGATGACTTATTTCAGACTCGGTCCTTTCTATGAGGCTAGTCTGTGACTTTTATTCATGTTTACCAGAGTGGGACCCTTGGTCGTATAGTTCTGTGATGAGGCAATTGTGGTGTGTGGGATTGTTGGGCCTTAGTGATGGCTACCCATAAGAACTATTGGCAATTTCTCTTGGGCTGAAGATGGAGATCGATATTCCCTTACACACTCATTTGGGTTTCTTCTTGAGAATATAAATATATACACCCTAATTTTGTTCCCACGCCTTGGGTTCAGTTACTCTCTTTCTTGGAAAGGCAAAGACGCACGGGGTATGCCACATGCTTTCCATAACTATCTCCTTGTGGATTGGGCCAGTCTACATCCTTCCTTTTGTTGGGTGGAGCTTCAATCTCTCTTTTTTAATCTTCCACTGTTCTTTGTTCTATCTACTAATTACCATTTTAGTACCTTGTTTGTTGCTCCCTCGAGCTTTTAGGGCATCCTGATGAGTATATTTATACACACCCCTGCTTGGGCTTTTCTCGCACTTGGTGTGACCTTGTAGATGACGTACAGGTCAATCGAGACTATGGAGGAGCGTAGAGGACACATGATATTTGGCTGCATTATGTGGTCATAGTAGGACTTTCAGGCGAGAGATTCAAAAGCGGTTTAATTTCATATTACATATTGCCGTGTTGTAGCACCATTCTGGTTCGGCAGTTGTTTTTTCCCTTTTTCAGTTCAGTTTACATGTCAGTAATTTTCAGCACTTTACCTATACAAGATATAGGTCGATACGTGTATGTCAGTTTCCCATTTCGTAGCAGTGTTGTATCTTGATTTCGTTTCTCTACACTTTTTCATTATGTTTCTGCTTGTGTGTGTACAATTACTTAGGCAACTGACTCTCCTAGTTTATTGGGACATCGGCACTAGTCGCCAGCCTCAGGCCTATGGAGGTGGGCCTGGGGCGTTGTTTGGAAGTCCCAAAAAAGGAATTGGTTGAGTTTTAGGGCAATAGTGTTAACATGTCTCGAGATAGGCATTCAAGAAAGGGAGTCCAGTGACGGTGCGATGACCGACGTATCCATTCACCAGGACCCTGATAACAGGCTTGTCGACTAAGCACATTGAGTCACTTGTTGCAGGGAATTTGGTTCATGCATCGTATAGGATTGAGTCTTAGACTGTCCTTCCTGAGACAACTCCCCATCATTGTTGATCTATATATGCTCATTTGACCATGATAATCCTTGATCATATTCAGGATGTCTCCATGATGATATCCAACAAGTATACTAGCTCCAGTTCGTGATGACTATTCCGTGAGCGATGAGGCCTCGGTTCGAGATCCATCATATGATCACCCTTTCTCTAGGAGGTCAAGCAGTAGCACCTCCACCTATGGAGTAGCATATAGTACCGGCAGCGACTGTCAATGATGGTTGTGGTATGGGTGCACAATGTGAGTTCTAGCACCAGAGACCACATAGGTTCCATGGTGAGCCATAACCTCAGATAGTGAAGGGTCGGCTAGAGTTGGTGGTTTGCCTCTTCAGTCTTGTACAGAAACTGACAGATTAGATGGTGGCTTTGATATCTAGTCTTTTTCCACCATGAAATTTGGCATGGTAGAGTTAGGGTTACTCAGATACATGATGAGTCGGCAATCTCATGGTATGACTTCTAGTATCTGTTTTGTGAGAAGTACTACAAATCATGCTTAAGATTTTTCTGGTTTCGGGAGATGATAAAGCTTCAGCGGGGACTGATGGTAGTGGCTGAGTACGTGACTGGGTTCGCAGACCATACTCGGTTCTATTTGGACGTGGTCCATGATGGAAACATCCGACCAAATTTTTTTGAATGAGATCTCTATAGAGGAGATTCATTCCAGCATAGTTCCCTTGTGTATCCTCACCCATATCAGGGTGCTAGAGTAGGCATTGGAGACAGAGAAATTTCTGGGAGAGGGACATTGATTGCAAGTTCGTCAACGCTAGAGGTCTCCCCTTTTTGAGACTCAGGCACATCGGCGGGGACAACGTAGAGCACTGAGGTAGCATAGGGAGGCCTAGTGCTATGTTTGTGATGTTACATGTCACGTGGTGTGAGACTACTAGACCAAATGTGCCGAGTTTTTTCGCATAGATGGTAGATGCACCACCCCGAGAGAGGTAGTTTCATGATCAGAGAACTACTAGGTGAGGACAAGGTGGTTCCCAAGGAGGCGGTGTTGGCGGAAAATCAGTAATAACTATGGTTGGTGGACTATGTTTGGGGGTCCTTCCACCACCACTAGGTGGCCCATGTCAGGCTCAGGGATCTGACCGACAGGGCTATGGGAGGTTGTGTGCTATGGGTGTCTACAATCCTCCAACACATGAGATTATAAGATGTATGTTGTATGACATTTTTCTACTTTTCTCAGTATAACTTGTTAGACACTACGCAAGGTACTCTTTTCACATAACTACTTGATCTAGGGGTTACCGAGGGTGACACCGTGTGTTGGTGTAACTATGTGTTGGTGTTGTCCGACGTAGCTTTGAATGAACGGGAAATTGGGGTCCTTCCCCCACTAATTCATGTTTTTGTGCTATGATCAAAACCATGAGGGGGAGTCAGTACCACCCAAATCCGATAGTATTGTGATGCGGTGGATGAGTCCCTATGACATTTTCATTCACGAAGGGGTTTTGCGGTGGAGTATCAGAGCAGGTTATGGATTTTCCCGTTGTACTTTTCTTCTTGACCAACCTTTTCGTGAGGTGCCACTAGTTGTTTTTGAATAGTTTGTGTTTTGTGGATTACTCTCGTTCCGAGAGGGGCAAAGACACATGGGGTATGCCACGTGCATTCCATGTCTAGCCTCTAGAAATTGGATGAGTTTTCTCACCTGACATGTTCGTTGGTACCTCACGTGCTCAACGTCAACCTTGATACAGTATCAATTATAGGTCTTGGTGATGAACAACCCATGAACAGAACTCCACGATTCATTATGTGCTGATGGTGGTGGATCTTTCATTGAGAATATGAGGAAACTATCGTCTTGCGAGAATGCTTTGGGGTTTTCTAAGACCACAAGTGCCTCAGGTGCGTCCTCTCCCAGATATTATCAGCTGTGATGCGTTGACTGTGACAAATTATGTGTCTGGATATCCTTGGGTGTTTCACCAGATGGGTATTCTGAAAGAGGGAATCATGAGACCATGTTATAGGAACAAATTGATATTTCGGTCTTGATGCGGAATGTAGAGGTTCGGACGGAGAATTCCCCTGAGTTTCATTCCACCGTTTAGGAATCATACATTCATTTGAGAGGTTTCCTATCGTCTTGCCCTACCCTACAAATAGTAGGAGTAGGCACACGATGTCTTCCACGTGTCGCAGCGGATGAGGTGCATGCGTATTCATACACGTTCCCTCTAGAGTAGATGAAATTATAAATATGGACCATTCCTTTGGTTCGCGTGTTGTGCCATCATGGTGTTGTGCATGTTTCCTTGAGAGTGGGAGAGATAGGTGTGAGCTTTGAATCCCAAGTGGGTTTCCCAAGTTTTTCTTTTTGGGGATGAAAATCTTGAAGTAGGGTATGATGTAGTGGCCTATTTTTTACCCTTTAAGACTTATCAATATTTCTATATAAGATTACAGAACTAGGCACGAAGGTGGAGTGAAATTTTGAGGACTAGTGTGTTCCAAATAAATTTTATAATAATATTAAGAGTTTTTATAATATGCACATGTAGTGGTTTTGTTTTCTTTTTAATGGTATCTTGGATTAGAAATATGAGGGCACGGTTGTGTCCGTAGAATGACGTTTACCCTAGGCGGGGTGTATATGTTGTGGGTGCGGGCTTGCTGTGAGAGATTTCATCCAATGAAAAAACAGTCACTTTGAGATAATGACTTAGTGATTTTTATCAGTGACATTCCTTTCAAATAACATTCAAACGGATTCTCAGAATAGAAATCTGAAACATCGATTGTGTTGGAAATGGGGTGTTTTTCCTAGGTGTGATATAAAATGAGCGGGCGCGAATATTTCGGAATCCACGCCCTTCGGTGGAGTTCATGGAGTTTATAAAATGTGGAATTGGGGGAATCCCAATTTTCTCTCTATCTCTCTCTCTCTATCGAGTGATCTTCGGCGTTCTTCGTCGTTGTTCGTCGGATAGAGGAGAGGACTTCAGAGGATCGAAGTGGGATCATAACTAGTTTCTCACCAAAAACAAATGGCCGGATCATGGTACGATTCTTGTTAATTTTCCGCAACATTGTCAATTTATTCATTTAATTTCTAAAATTTTGGAATTGGGATGATGGCCGAATGAACACGGCCATCGTCCGATCCCAGTTTTCACTTCTCATTCATGGGCATTCTTCATCCAAATTTCCGGACGCGTATAATCTACTCGGATCGTGGATCAGGGATAGGCGCTGCAAAGAACACGCCTTTAGGATCTTGAATCTTCTTTAAGTTTTGGAATCGGGCCGCCAGAGTGGTGGCGGTGGCCGTCAGATGCCCCGGTTTCGGGAAGGGTGATGACCGGAGGCCGGGAAGGCACTTTAGGTGCGGTCGGGAGCATGGTGCTCTTGTGAGGTCTAGACATGGGTTCAGATTAGGTGTAGGAGGAGTCTAGTGGTCGAGTGGAGGCTGGAGGTGTGACCTCAGGTGCTGACGAGTTGAGGATGCGGCGACGTTCAACAGGCCGGTGTGCGGTGGACCGTTCGGTGGAAGGAGATGGCGAATTCAGTAGGACGAGGCCAGAGGTGGAGCTCTGGGGAGCCTGGGCGGTAGTAGCGTCAGGATATAGGGCTGCGGTGAGGTGCGATAGTTGCGCTATGGGAGGCGTGGGCGCCGACACTGTCAAGTCGCGATCAGTGGAGGAGGACCTCGAGGTCGTGCCCCGGGGTGGGCGTCGTGGACAAGGACGCGCATACCGCAGGTCGTGTTTGGTGACGAAGACTAGAAAAAAGGAATGTTTTCTTTGGAGAACCAGTCCTGAGGGGGTCCGGTGTGGGTGGAGCAGGTCGTGGCTAGTGGGTCGTGGCAGTTCTGGCTGGCCATGGTGTACCGGCCCGGTTTATCCTCTTGCATTCGAGGGGCCATCTCTTTTAAAATGGGCGTCTATTTGACGCGCCGTTTGTGGCTGCAAGTTCGTTTCAGAGAGACGAACATTTCAAAGTGAGTTTTATAGTTTTTGGGTTCTGCGCCTGATGTCTAGTAGGCCGGAATCCTCTATCATAATAATATTAAATTATAATTAAAGATGTGACTGATGTGGCTCATGAGTCGGACGTCCGTTTGACGTGCTGTCAGAGGAACAGTGGCACTAGAGCTGAGAGGGTCCTTCCACAGTTGGTTTAGAGCCCTTGAAGTTTGGTTTTGTTACTCAGTGTCACAAAACACTTTATAAAAATAATTAATTATTTATTTTAATTAATTAATTATTCTTGCGTCAGACCTAACTCTTTTTTGGTACGTCTACTTGATGTGTCGTCAGCAGCAGCATGACCCCAGTACTCTTGTGCAATATTTGAGAGGATTTCTAAAGAGTTTTGTTTAAAGACATGATGCATGCCCCACATGTCGTAGTTTGCACGTTTTAATATGAAAATACACTTTTCACCCGATATCTGTTTGGGGCATTTGAGTACTCATTTCTAAGTGTTTTTTTGAGGGGATTGAAACAGTGCAATCCGCCAGTATAAATTCGGGCCCGAGGCATGGGCCCTACAAGGTGGCTTTCGGTTGTATGCTGAATTTTTTCTGACATATGCTATATAATTACATTCAGGGAAAATGAATAGAATATCTCGTGTGGTTATCATCAAGAAACACAATGGTATGATATGCGTGATGTGTTTCTGGGTTGAGGTGAAGGCCCCACATCTTCATGTTTTTCTATAACGCGATGAGTTGTAGCTTCTTCATCCAGAGTCTATTTTAGGAACTGTTAGTGGCGTTGTGACCCTAGCATCGAGGAAAAATTGACGTGGTTGTTTCAGGCGTTGAAGCCGGAGTTGAGGCTTGGGCCCCACGAGTCGTCTCTTAATCTATGTGCAGTGTACTGCTACTTTTCACCAGGAGTCTGTTTGGGGCATATGAATAGTCTTTTCGGCGTGTTTTTTCGAGAGCATCGCGGTGGAATAGTTCTCCCGACCTATTTTGGGGCCAAGGTGTGGACCCAACGAGATGTCGTATTGGCATAAAGTGGTGTTGAATGACATTCCCACCGGATGCCCGTTTCCAGCGAGTAAGTAGTCTATCTCATGTGTTTTTCCATGAGGATTACAACGGTTTAATCTGTTTAGGTGTTCAGAGCATCTATGAAGATCTAATTAATTATAGAAACTTGAAAGGAAGGTGGTCGGTGGTTCCTTTTACGCACTACGATCGTACGCATGGTAGCGGTGTTAGTGACACCCAGTGATGGCATGGGTAGTGCCGAGATATCAGACTAGTTCCAGGATTACCCTCTAGTGAGATCGGGCAGTGGGATCCCCAATGACTTTAGTGTTTACCCTCCAGTAGGGCTGGGTAGTGGGTCACCTGATGTTTTATTACGGTTACCCTCTAGTGGGACTTGGCTAAGGGTCACCATAGACTTATTTATGGTTTACCCTCTAGCAAGCCTAGGCAGTGGGTCACCAGATGATTTATTATGGTCTACCCTCTAGAGGGGCTGGGCAGCGGGCCACCATTGACCTGTAGGGGTTTACCCTCCATCGGGGCTAGGCAGTGGGTTACCCGATGACTTATTTCAGACTCAGTCCTTTCTAGGAGGCTAGTCAGTGACTTTTCTCTGTGTTCAACAGAGTGGGACCCTTGGTTGTATGGTTCAGTGATGAGGCAACTGTGGCATGCAGGATTGTTGGGAATCAGTTATGGCTACCCATAGAATTGTTGCCTATTTCTCTTGGGCTTAGATTAGAGATATATATCCCCTTACACAGTAGTTTGGGTTTCTTATTGAGCATATATATATACAACCTTCTTTTGTTCCCACTCCCTAGGTTCGATTACTCTCCTTCTAGGAGGGGTGAAGAAAGGCGGGGTATGTCACATGAATTCTAAGTCTTTCTCCTCTTGGATTGGGTGAGTATACTTCCTTCCTTTTGGTTGGTTGAGCTGCACTCTCTCTTTTTTACTCTTTAACTGTTATTTTTTCTATTTACTGCTTACCGTTTTAGTACCTCTTTTGTTTCTCCCTCGAGCTTTTGGTACATCCTATTGAGTATCTTTATAATCACCCCTACTTGGGCTTTTTCCCCACATGGTGTTCCCCTGCAGATGACATACAGATTGATCGAGACTATGGAGGAGTTTAGAGGACACAAGAGCTTGGGCCACGTTCCGTGGTCGCTATAGGACATTCGGGCCAGAAACTCACCGGCTGTTTACATTAGTTTTACCTATTTCCAGGTTGTGGCACCATTCTGGTAGGGCACTTTTTCTGCCACTTTTTCTGTTCAGTTTAATTGTGATTACATTTCGGTACATTACATTTACTAGTTAGTGGTAGATGCATGTATGTTGGTATACTTTTTCATAGAAGTGTTGTCTCTTTTAGTATTTTCTTAGAAATTTTGCATTGAGTTGTTGCGTGTGTGCGTATAGCTTCTTAAGCAATGTCCTCCCCTAGTCTGTTGAGTCATTGGTGCTAGTCTCCAGCCCCTGGCCTATAGAGGTGGGCTTGGGGAAGTTATGGCTCTAGCCCCGGTACGGGTCGGGTCATGACAAATAAAAAAAATTGAATGTATTATTTTATTTCTTTTCGCAACATTGAGTGTGGGGCAACAACGCTGCGGGGAAACGACGAGGTGACAACGGTCAACATTAATTAGTCTCATTAATGGATAATTATCCTATAGTGTAACTATGTGTTAATAATTCATAACAACAATGTACATTAACAAATAATACATCTTAATGATGTGAAATCACATCATAATGAAGATGTGGTGACATGCTTTCATTTATAGTTCAACTCATTGGAATAATAATTAACAATTTCGAGGATTATTTAGAGAAACATTGATGGACTACTACCCTAGTGAAGAATGACAAATGATGTAAGAACATCATCACCATCAATGAATTTTGGGGAATGGAACTGGGAAGTAATATCGACGTCTTCATCTCCCGAGGACGAACACCACAACATTAAACGTCATAAGATATAAGGTTTTTTGATTTGAAGATCTTCCCAGTCTGTTTCCATAAAATAAGAACACAGATCAACCAACTAACATGATGATATGTGATTCACGCGTTATGAAAAATGTTGTTTTATTACTGGGGTTGTTTTCTATTTGGGGTCAAATCATTGGAATTTAATTTTTGAACAAAAACTCCCTGAACCTCCCCCATCTTTAAACCTCTAACCTGGAGGCCCTAAGCTAATACAAACAAATCCCGAGTACATATGAATGTGAATTATTGGTTGATGTAACCTCGAAATGATGACAATAATGGTTTGTGACCCTTTCGGTGAAGAGGGAACTCCTCTAAGGCTGCAGACACATTCATCTCATAGAATGGACCACCAGAGCGCATCCGGTGGCCCACAAAACACCCTGCCAGCTTGCTGGAACTAGAAAAAAAACATCGACCCCTTACCTCGCCAGCATCATAGAGAATGAGGACCACACCAATGAGTTTCGTTGAGTGGGAAGTTACATCTTGTCAGTCGTGATGGCGCATTAGAGGATGTGGCACCACAAGGAGGGACGACCCACATCCAGGACATCCGAATGAGGTGGAAGTTGCAATCCATGACTCTGGTATGCTGAATAGACTCGAACATCAACAGGGCCTGCTACAGGCCATGAGTTGTCGAATGTAAAAGGATCCAGAAGCAATGCTATGCTGGTTCCATAGATGAGTTTTGGCCTGCCTATTGCTTGCAATGTTCAGATTGGGAGGGGACATTTATGGCTTCCACATCCCAGGTGGTCACACTAGCTAAAACTTGCAGCTGATCCTTAGCTAGCGGGTTGAGAACCCAATGGGTATTTCTAGTCCTGCTGCTCATCGAGATGGACTCATGCCCCTTCAGGTCAGGTCGGACTAGACGATGTTGTTGGGTGACCCCACAGGATGGACTCTTGAAAAATCGGGATGGGTCCCACGTGGTCTATTAGGACTGGCACACATGCCATGCAGGACCATACCGATATCAACCAACAGTATGTTTGGTCAGGTAAATCTTAATGATCCAGTGTATGTGGGACCCATATTTCGAGTTGGTCAGGTCGGTCAGATGGGGTCAGACAGGGCACCGTCGCAATCGGCCCCCTGGTTACTAAAACACATGTATCATGAAAAATGCACGTCTGATTGGTGAGATGTTCGCTACATTGGGACCCTATCTAGGAGGTGAATCTTTTGGCATGCTCTATGTTGACATTCATGATAGTTTAGTTACAATTAAGGGCTTGATGATTTGTTCAACCAAGAACACGACGTAGAGAACCCTGCGACTAGCTGAGATATGTTGACTACAGACTTTTGGCATAGTGGGAAGCACTTCTCCGAGGCATCGTAGGCCCACTGTGGAAATCACCTCTTTATGACTTTGTTGGCCCATGGTTCAGGAATAGTATGACTACCTTAGTTGTCCATGACAAGTGGGAAGGAACTCTCTATGACTTTGTAGGCCCATGATACGCAATATAGGTGGAGTACCTATGCTGTCCAAGGTTAGTTGGAAGTACCTCTTCCTGACATGGTAGGCCCACTGTACACATTAGAGGTGGAGTTATCCAAGAAATGAGGTTTTCGATGATCTGACTAGTGATGCTACTATTACTACACTAGAATATACCTAGTATGAGTTTTCTTGTGTTTCATGCATTACCTTGAAAAATTGTTGTGAGGTGATTACTTATTTTTTTTGGTCTCTACTCAGTCTTGTGTTTCACACCCATGCGTGGGCTTCTCTTGCACTTGTTGTGTCTAGTTCAGATGACTGACGTTTCAATAGAGGTGATTAGGGAGATGAGTCTGATGAACAAAAGTTGAAGGACATTGTGTACCAGGACCAGGTGCGGCCTTGTAGGAATGGGAATACATGATGTCCTACTTCACCTTCTAGTAGATTCACTTCTTTCATGATCAGATGGGGCTTTCTGTGGATGGCCATCAATGATCACATTTTTTGTTTTGTTGTTTTCAGTTCGTTGTTGGGTTTGTATTCTTCCCCATTTTCTTTTAGAAGCACTTGCACACTACATTGTTTTAGTGGGGTTTTCTTTCCCCCATTCGGTGTGTTGAGATGTGGATTGGCATTTTTCTGCATATAGGAATTCAAGAAAATGCCTCCCACATGAAGGTTAATGCCTTCCACACTAGTTTCTAACCCCTGGCCTTCGAGATGTGGGCTTGGGGTAGTCACATCATGGTCTCCATGGAACAGGTCATGATTATAATAAAAAAAATCATTATTTGATAACTTATTCATAAATCATGTAATACATAACCAAAAAATTATTGTTTTGAATATTAAATGACCACAATTTCAATCAAGGTTACCCAAATGATATATTAAATAAATTTAAAATTGTGTTATTCTATCCTGAAAACAGAATCACTTGGATAATGTATTTGTAATGCCCTGAACCTAGTTACCCAGAGTCAGTGTATTATTACAAAACATTGACGTGATCAAAATAAAGATCAAATCTCAAAAGACTGATTCGTTTAGTAACCTTGGAAACACTAGATATATTCATTAGTCTTACATTACATAAAAAAATGAAAACTACAACAACATAGTCTCTATAGTCCACAATCATATCTCCACATACTATCCCTGTAGGTCATTCATAAATTACATCATCACATCCTGGGAAAAATAAAACATTGAAAGGGGTGAGATCAGATGCTCAGTAAGGATACAAATATATCAGAAACATTCATAAATGAACATAATCATTTAAGGTAATGTATAATATAAACAAAAGCCTTTCAAACATGAACTTCAGCATAATATGGCAAAGATAAAATGAAAAAATGCCATTTACTTATTCACATGCATATTCTACTAGTCAAACAATCACATGCAATATTAATAGCCACTTTTATATTGATGGAATGCATAATGCCAGACTATCATAACCATGTAGCCAAGGCCTCGTGCCGATACAACAAGTAAGAATTTTTCAAGGATTCGTGCAAATACACTAGTTTGTCTCATGAGACCTTCTGATGCATCGAGGAGTTTTAGTGGGCTCCACCCATCACTTACTAATTCTAATTCATTCCTCATATGAAAAGTTTGAATCATAACATAATCATTCGTATTAAAACTAGAATATCAAATGTCAATACTTTATCCAAAAACCATGAATGGTATAACAATAGCACATCCACAATCAAACATAACTCATTCAATAAAATATGGAAGATTCTACTATAATAGATTAACCACAATTGATAATAATGAAGTATATTTACATAGATGAAAATAATAATCAAAACTATTTTAGAGAAGTATCCCCTTTTTCTTGAAATCATTTAAAAGTCACACTATTTGTCAAGAAGATTTTTAAAAATATATTTTTGAATCAAAGTGTCCTAGAACAATTTGAAACATATAAAAGGAATTTTAATTTTAAAACATTAATGTCCATATAAAAATATCCTTAAAACCATTTTTAAAACATGGACATTAATGAGAAAGATTAAGAATAATAAATCATTAAAACAATTAAAATGATATTTTAGTTACAGTTTCTAAACAAAATAAAGACACTTGAAAAAAAATAATTGAGGTAATAAGAACATTATAATATAATGAGAATAAAGGTATTCATGATTTACCATGTCAAAGTACATTATATACAACTTATAAAAGTGAATTATTGTATAACAACAAAGAAGTCTCAATATAATTTAAATTGAGATGAAATCTATCACAAAGGCAATATCCTTAGGGTAAGGATAAATCAATGATATATTTATGTTTGAAAAATATAAATACACTCAATATTATTGGATATTCAGGGTAAAACAATAAAATGACATAGACACATATTCTAGTAAAAACAACACCAATTAATTTGATGTTTAACTCATCAAATTGAGATTGAGTAAAAATTTCTTTTATCAAGTTCATACCGATGAATTGAGAATTTATTAATTGATTGATTATGTGTATCAAAAGTATATCCACAGAAAAGAGAGTGGAAATTATGACATAATCAAATGAATAGTGATTCCACACATAATCTTGGATTAAATAATCAATGAATTATGTGTAAAGCCGAATGAATGGAAATATCAAATTCCATTATCAATTTCGTAACATATGAAAAATACTCCCATGAAAGAAGGATCATACAAGGATGATTCAAATATCCATAAATTAAATTATATTACACAATTAATACAATCATGGGCAGTAAACACACCACATGCAATAAATAAGTGGTGAATAATGGAAATCTCACGGAATTAAAATTGAGATAAGAAACCCCTTACTTTGTACATTTTCCTTGGTCGACGGTAGGTTAACCTCCTGTATAATGGTGAAATAATTTTTATTGAATTACACAAGAATCATATACATTAATATGATATCATATATGATCTTTTAACATTTATTTCTTAATAATATCTTAGTATTATCTTCGTTTTGGGTGTTAACAGATTCGTTTTCCATTATATTATCTGTTTTACGAGCCGCATTTATTATCGATGGGATGTATCTTATTCATATCCAGAATTATATCATGTCTATTAAAATTACATTTATTCATCAAATGAAATTTAGTCTTGAATGGATATGATGCGGAATGAATCTTGTCACGTTCGTGGAGACGGTATTCCGTACGTACACACAACCAATAATATCATTATTTTAATATTAAAATAAGTTATAAATGGATGGTATATAATATATACAGAATTATTATAATGTTATATTTATTATTTAAAATAATTACACATCATTATTTTACCCATCCAATTAATAATATATTGAATAACAATTACAGCAGGACATGGAGACGGTAAGCTGTACGTACGAACGTATGGTGACATATCATACAAAGGATGGATAGAATACTGAATATTGTTGTACGATATTTATAATTACATCACAGTATATAGAAGATATTGGAGTTATTATTTTATAACAGAAAAAACAAAGAAATAAGAAGTTCAAGAAGAAAGAAATTTGAAAAAGGGTGGTGAAAACATCAACTCTTTTTGAGTTCTTCATTTTGATTTGATCAAAAGAGCTCCGTAGGATGTATTTCTGATCAAACTAAGGTATCTAGGTTGATGTGAGTGAATTTTAGAGAGTATTTAGTCAGGGGTTGGCCTATCCAAATGGCTTTGAAGGTGTGATGAATTGGATAGATGTTGGGTCCTTTTATAAGGGGGGTGAGGGACTCATTAGGAAAAACTTAAAGTATTAATTTATAATAAATTCATATTCATTTTGAAATGGCTCCGAAGTGGGTTATTATAAGTATAGGGTAGTGATGGGTCGAAGTCCTTTCATCCAATAGATTTTAGATAGGTTTGGGTCACTATATTAACTTTATAATTTATATAAAACTCATAGTAAATTAGTTTGACATTTATCATGTCTCTTTGGATTTTTATATTATATAGTTAACAAACATGGTGTATACTTCCAAGATACCCCCAAGTGGTCTATTAATGATATAAATATCATGATATAAGTCTTTAGGCCGACCCATATATTTTTCGGAATAGAATATCAATTAATAATATAATATATTTTTAAAAACACATTTATGTCAATTTTGACAATATTTAATAATTAATTTTTTTAAAGCCATAAAAAGTTTATTAATTAGAATAAAATTAATTTTAGCAATAATAAAATTTAATATTAACCAATAGAATAAGTGGATGTCATCAAGACATTCAAATTATATTTATTTTAACTTTTATAATACCAATTATTTAATTCATTAATTAATAATGAAAATACTGCATCATTATTGTTTCATAAATAAATTTAATTATTCAATGTCTAAAAATTATAAATAAAATACCATTATGTATGAACTCTTTTTATCTTTCAAATTAATATTTATAGTCTAAAATATAACATATATAACCCTATGTAAAAATTGTTTTTCTAAAAGATATATGCTTTTGTCATTTTTGTATTTACTTTAACTTAATTAATATAAACTATAATTATCACTTACAAGGGGATCCTTGGGGTCCCAAAATCTACCCAAAGATGCCCATGGTCGGACCTGTATCTAGAAATAAGGTTAATAAACATTTTAGTGTAATATATTATTATTATAATATAATTTGTTTACCCTTATTTACCGGATTTACCCTTTATCCATGGTAAATAAAATATTTACCGAAGTAATTATTCAAAATGTCTAAAAATAAAAGTTACCTATTTACACAATTTGTAAATCCTTATTCCAAATATGGAGTCCATTTTTTCAAATTCAAAACAATTATGTGGCATAAATTAATTTAAAATTAATCCCACTGTCAAAACAAAAAATGTGTTTTTAAGAGATAATAACTATCAAAATATTGACACATGTTTATGTCCGTTTTAAATGCTAAATTATGTCCAATGAGCAAAATTTTATTAAATGGTAAAAATATATTCTAAATATACTTTAAACCCACTAAAATTAAAAATTTATCACTATTAATTATTTCGATTAAAAAAGTATTTTTTAATTAAAATTTAGTAATTTTCACTATTCATCAAAATATGAAAGTTATCCGAAAAAAACCAAAATTTCACACTAGGATAATTTCAATATTATGAATCTAAAAATGAAGTCCATTTTGAATGATAAAATGAATAATATTTCAAAAATTGTGTATTACTATTCATAATGGCTAGTTTTATTTGCTGTTGTGTGTGTTACAACTTGAAGTTGCGTACAACACACGCTACTGTATTATTCATTGAGAAGCGTACCATGGAAGCTTGGGGTGTATCATTCTCCCTTACTTCAATAAATTGCATCCTCACAATTTTTAAAATAGGTCTTGGGAATATAATGGAACGTCCCACATTGGAAAATGAGTCAATAAAACATTCACTTTAAAAGAAAGAAAGAAAAGTACAAAGGTCACCCGAGATAACTTGTACTAGGATTCCATGTAGAAAAACATGGATATGAATGATAAACTAAGTGTAAAGTTCTGATGGAGAGGGATATAAAACATGATCAGGATAAAGTTAACAATAAGAAAACCAAAAACGTGAGATGGGACAAATGGTCATTAGTTTCCTAGTAGGAAAAGTAAACAGACAACAATTTTATTTTTTATATTTATTTTTAAGTTACATTACATAAATATGAGGAGTTCATTTCCGAGATTGACAATGAACATAAAGAGATATACATAATTTTTATTTAAAGTTTCATTCTATAATAAATTTCTACTACTAACTCATTTTTTAAATGATGAGTATTTTAGAAGACTGGGTCACACTAGAAGAGCTAATAAATTTCTAATAAAATCACATGATCCGCGAAGAATAAACTACATATTGACCTTGTCTTTAGAGATTAATCAAAACCAAAATTGATAGTATAAGATCTGATGATCCCCCATGAGGTTATTTCATTAGAGATAGAAATACTAATCTTAATTTCTAAAATTAATCCAACAATTCCCCTAAGTTAAATAAATATATTTCAATAATGAATTGTCCTTAAAATACTTTAATAAAATCCAAAATAATTATGAAACTCAAAACATAGAAGAATTTGGTTATGTAATCTTCCACATTACATGGTATTTCCAAATGACATCAATTACTCTTAAAGTCACATAATTATAAGTAATTATCCTAATCACATATGCCGTATTATTGGTTAATCATTTCAATAAATAACCCAAATCACTATAAATCCACAGTAAAAACATAGATTAAAATACACCATTACTCCCCAAATGAAATCCCATACTATTCTATTTTCTGTGGGCATATAGTGTTCCCAACAAAGCGAACATCTTCCAAAATAACATTTATCACTTAATCACAAAATCATTTTCCTATACTAAGGGTATTAATTTGATAATAAAAAAGATCCCAAATCAAATTGTTATTGATCAATAAAATCATTTAACTAAAAATATTAGTCACACTAACTAGGGACTTCACGTAGTCTAGTTGTAGGTAATAATTCCCAATCGCACTCTGGTTGTGGGTTCGATTCCTACAGCTTTTTCTGACGCGATAGGTTGTCGCACGTTCTGCTGGTTTTCCTTTTTGAAAACTCTATTTTATAAAATTACTAAAATGAGATAAATTCCTCAAAATAACCATAACAAAATTTAACCACAAATGTTATCTCATACCTTGCATTTTAATCCCATATTATAATAACTTGTAATTGCCTCAAAACAAATGGTCATATAAAACGAAATGGTTATTTATAACTATATCCACAAGAGAAAATATAATTCTTCCTCAAATATCATTCTCACATGGAAAACTGCAGGGTTACAAATACAAGAGAAAATTATTCCAAAGTAAACCCCTCAACAAAGAGCACTAATACTTTTTAAACATTTCTCCAACCATTTATTTCCAAATAGCTTCTTATTTGACTATGAAAATATCCTATAGAATAGAGCATTCACTTAGGTAATGGCCAGGTCCCCTATATTTTCGAAAAATGACTGTAAATGGATAATTGTAACCATTTTTATCATCTTCTATAGTACTCTTCATTTTTCATTAGCAATTCTTCACTTTATTTCTTTCCTTCCCTCATGTAAATCATGTCTTTGTCCCATAATTTCCCAGGTGTCTCTTTCTACATTTCCTGCATGATGGAAATTGAGGATTCCTTTCTCATTGGTCTCTACTACTGGAGCTCATATCATTCATCACATTTATCTTCATTGTTCAATCCAAGAATTGGTTAATATATATGTTGTTGATCATATTTTTGGAAAATTGATTTGGAATGAAGACGATATCTTTTACGCCTGTCAACATTCCATTTTTTTCTCATTTCCACCACTGTTCCAACCTTGTACATCATTCTCAAAGTCACTATGACTTCTTTGGAATCCAGCCATTGATTAACACCAGAATGCATTGTGTGAGTAAAAGTAGTCATAAAATCATTTAGAAAATATCATGCCATAATATTCTCAATTTGAAACACATTTGGATTAACTAAGGTCATTTAATCTTATCTTATATATAATATTTCGAGTAGGTTTGTAATGAAACTGTAAATTATCCTAAGCATATCCCTCGGGATTGTCGTAACCAAATGTGCAGCAAGGCCTATTGTCATGCACCAGTTCCCGTTCGAGTCTTTCTTAAAGTGGTGTTTTCGGATTTTACCCCTAGGTACATATGTGCCAGATCTTCTTCTACCTTCTCGTATCTAGACTGGGATATATTTCTCAGAAAACTCACAAAATCTCTATAATACCAAAATTTTAGGAATTTCTTCAATACTAATACTCAAAGTCTATCTTAAGGCAATGTGCTCTAATCAGAGTTTATCTAAATCTTGCTCCTATGGTTTGTACTAATCTTCTTCTGATACCAACTGTAACACCCCGACCCTAGTTACCCAGAGTCGATGAATTATTACATAATATTTTCATGATCACAAAAAAGATCAAATCTCGAAAGAACAATTAGTTTAGTAGCCTTGGAAACACTATATATATTCCTAAGTCTTACATTACATTATATAAATAAAAACTAAAACAACATATTCTACATAGTCCACACACATATCCCCACATTCTGTCCTTGCAGGTCATTCAAAAATTTCTTCTTCCCATCCAGGAAAAAATAAAACATTGAAAGGGGTGAGCTTAGATGCTCAGTAAGGATAACAATATAGTGGAAACTTTCATAAATAAACATAAACATTTATGGCAATTTATAACTTAAAAAAAATCCTTTTAAAATTCAACTTCAGCATAATATGGAAATGATAAAATGGAATAATTCCATTTACTTATTAATATTGATATTCTATGAGTAGAATAATCACATTCAATATCAAATAGCCACTTTCAAAATGATGGATTGCATAATGCCAGAATATCATAACAACATAGCCAAGGCCTCATGATGAGACTACAATTAATATTTTGTCGAGGCCTCGTGCCAAGACACTTGTTTGTCTCATGAGACCTACCGATGCATCGAGGAGCTATAGCGGTCTCCACCCATCACTTACTATGTATAATGCATTCCTCATATGAAAAGTTTAAAATATAACATAAACATTCGTATTAAAACTAGCATACGAAATGTCAATTCTTTATCCAGAAACAATGAATTGTATAAAAATAGCACATCCAAAGTCAATCATAACTCATTAAATACAATATGGAAGATTGTATTGTAATATATTAACCTCAATCTATAGTAATGAGGTATATTGACCTTGATGAAAATAATCATCAAAACTATTTGAGATAAATATCCCATTTTTCTTGAAATCATTTAAAAGTCACACTATTTATTAAGAAGCAGTTTAAAAATATATTTTTAAATCAAAGTGTCTCATACCACTTTGATACTTTTAATAGAAATTTTAATTTTAAAACATTAATGTCCATATAAAAAAATCCATAAATCTATTTTTCAAACATGGACATTAATGAGAACGATTTAGAATAAAAAATCATTAAAACATTTAAAATGATATTTTAGTTGGAGTTTGTAACCAAAAGAGAGAAACTTGAATGAAAATAATTGATGAAATAAAAACTTTATAATATCATGAGAATAAAGGGATTCATGATTTACTATGTGGAAGATCATTATATAATCCTTATAAAAGTGAATTGGTGTACAAAAACAAAGAAGTCTTAATGGAATGTAAATTGAGATGAAATCTCTCAAAAAGGCCGTATCCTTTGGTTAAAGATAAATCAAAGACATAATTATGTGTGAAAAATATAAATACACTCAATATTATTGGATATTATGTGTAAAACAATCAACGAAAGTTCACACATATTCTTGTAAAAACAACACCAATGAATTGGATGTTTAACTCAACAAATCGAGATTGAGTAAATATTAATCTTATCAAGTTCATACCGATGAATTGAGAATTTATCAATGGAGTGATTATGTGTATCAAAATTATATCCACAGAAAAGGGAGTGGAAATTATGACATAATCATGTGAATAGTGATTCCACACATAATCATGGAGTAAAATAATCAATGAAGTATGTGTAAAGCCGAATGAATGGAAATTTCAAATTCCCTTATCGATTTCGTAACTTACTAAAAATACACCCATGAAAGAAGGATCATACAAATATGATTAAAATATCCATAAATTAATGTATATTACACAATTAATAAAATCATTGGTAGTAAACACACCACATGCAATAAATAAGTGGTGATTAATGGAAATATCATGGAATTAAAAGTGATATAAGAAACCACTTACTTTGTATTTTTTCCTTGGTCGGAGGTAGGTTAACCACTTGTATAATGTTGAAATAATTGTTATTTAATTATAAAAGAATAATATACATTAATATGATATCATATATGCTCTTTTAACATTGATTTTTTTAATAATATCGTAGTACTATCCTCATTTCCAGTGTTAACGGATTCGTTTTCCATTATATTATTTTCTATGCGAGCCGTATTTGTTATGAATGGGATGTATCTTATTCATATCCAGAATGATATCATGTATCTTAAAATTATTTTTATTCATCAAATGAAATTTAGTCTTGAATGGATATGACGGGTAATGAATATCATCGCGTTTGTGGAGACGGTATTCCGTACGTACACACGGGCAACAATATCATTATTTTAAAATTAAAAAATATATAATTGGATGGTATATAATATATAAAAAATATTATAATGTTATATTTATTTTTTACATTAATTACACATCATTATTATACCCATCCAAATAATTATATATTGAATAACAATTACACCACGACGTGGAGACGGTAAGTCGTACGTACACACGTACTATGACATGTCATTCAAAGGTTGGATAGAATAATGAATGTGGTTGTACCATATTTATAATAGATTAACAATATATTGAAGATACTGGAGTTATTATTTTAGAAAGGAAATAACAATGAAAGAATAAGTTTAAGAAGAAAGGAACTTGAAAAGGGTGGTGAAAACATTACCTCTTTCTTTGGGTTCTTCCTTTTAATTTGATCAAAAGAGTTCCATAGGATGGCTTTATGATAAAACTATGGTCTCTAGGTTGAATTTAGGGAAGTTTAGAGAGTATATGGCCATGGGTTGGCCGAACCAAAAGGCTTTGAAGGTGTGAATAATTGGTTAGATGTTGTGTCCTGTTATAAGTGGGAGGAGGGGCTCTTTAGGAAAAACATACATTATTAATTTATAATAAATTCATATTTAGTTTCTAATTTTTCAAAAGTGGACTATTCAAATTATAAGGTAGGTATGGGTCGAAATACTTCCATGAAATATATTTTATACTGGTTTGTGTCACTATATTAACCTTATCATTTATATTTACCTATTAGTTACTTAGTTTGACATTTATCATGTCTCTTTGTATTTTTATATTATATAGTTAATAAACAAACTATATACTTCCAAGATACCCCAAGTGGTATATTAATGATTCAAATATCATGCTAAAAGTTTTTTGGCCAATCCTTTTATTTTTAGGAATAGAATATCAATTAATAATATAATATTTGTTTTAAAAAATCATTCTTGTAAATTTTGACAATATTTAATAATTGATTATTTTTAAAGTCATAAAATTTATTAATTCGAATAAAATTAATTTAAGAAATCCTAACATGTAATATTAACCAATAAAATTCGTTTATTTCATCAAAACTTTTAAATTATATTTATTTTAACTTTTATAATACCAATTATTTCATTCTTTCATTAATAAGGAAAACACTTTATCATTATTGTGTCATAAATAAATTTAATTCTTAAATATCTTAAAACTATAAATAAAATACTATAATGTAAGAAATATTTTTACCTTTCTAATTAATATTTATAGTCCAAAATATAACATATATAACTCTACGTAAAAATTGTTTTTATAAAAGATATATGCTTATGTCAATTTTTTATTTTCTTTATCTTAATTAATATAAAGTGTCATTATCACTTACAGGTGGACCCCTGGGGTCCCAAAATCGACCCAAATATTCCCATGGACTTAAATGTATCAACCAATAGGGTTAATAAACGTTTTAGTGTAATTTATTATTATTTTAATATTATTGTTTACCCTTATTTACTAGATTTACCCTTCAACCATGGTAAATAAAATATTTACCAAAATAATTATTCAAAATGATTACAAATAAAACATACCTATTTACACAATTTGGAAATCCTGATTCCAAATATAGATTCCTTTTTTCCAAATTCAAAACAGATATGTTTCAGAAATTAATTTAAAATAAATTTCTGTTTTCAAAACCAAAAACGCGTTTTTAAGTGATAATAAATATCAAAAGATTGACATCTGTTTGTGTCCGGTTTAAATGTGAAAATTTGTCCAATGACCAAAATTGTATTAAATGGTAAAAATATATTATAAAAATACTTTAAAACCACTCAATTTAATAATTTATCACTATTAATTATTTCGATTAAAAAGTGGGTTTTAATTAAAATATAGTAATTTGCACTATTCATCAAAATATTATTGTTATCCGAAAAGTACCAAAATTTCACCCGAGGATAAATTAGATATTACGAATCCAAAAATGAAGTCCATTTTGAAATATAAAATTTATAATATTTTAAAAATTGGGTGTTACTATTCATAATGGCTAGTTTTATTAGTTGTGGTGTGTGTTAGAACATGAAGTTGCACACAACACACGCTACAGTATTATTCCGCGAGAAGCGTACCATAGAATCATGGGGTGTTACACTATTAAAAACTCTATTTATAGGATCACACAACCAAAATTTTAGTTATGACAGTGTTTCTTAGGGATATACATCCATCCATGAAAATTAATTTTATGACCATTGGAAACATTCTATATAAGCTAAATTGAGTTATAAAATCATTCCTGTGAACCATTATCCAAGTTCTAATACATACAAAACTTCTTCTACATATGATTTCAATTAATATTCAAGGTATATGAAATTAAAATTCCTTTCTTCAAAAAAATAAATATATATATTTAACCCACTCTACAGCTCCTCTAGGATCTAATCAAGGAAAATGATAGTTTTTGACCCCATTAAATTCACTATAGATAACAAATAATATTTTTATAATTTCATCTCAATAACAATTATATAAATAAATAGATATTTTTTGAATTTTATCTAGTATGAATTCCATTAATATTCAGAATGATGAACATTATGTTTCATAATTTAGGAAATGTTAATATAAATTTAGAGTGAGTACATCCACATTATAAATGAGTAAAAAATATAACATGGTACATATTCATCACAACATGAATTATCACATCAATCTCCCAAGTACATCATCATCCATAAAATATACTAATTAATTCATGCAAGGTAATTTAAAATGCATTTGAAATTGAATTATATTCATTATGACATTCATATACTTGAAATATGATAAAATTTGGATCTTCAAAAAATACAGGCCTACTTTTATTATATTTGCAAAACCATATAAAGGATGATCAACTAAGAAGTGTTAAAATGTTCAAGATGTGTTACATTTAATATAATACTCCATATTATTGGAGAGGTCATCCTATGTGAAATTGTAAAAAACTTATTACATGAGATAAAAATTGTGGCAAATAGATTGTATATGTATCTACCCAATCATGATCATTACAGAATTGGTAAAAAACCATCAAACCACTATAGTAATTTCAATATCCTTGTTCATGATTTATATTAAATTTAATATCACAATTGCTCACAAAAGTCACAATTTATGATTATATATATTGTGTGCCAAATCAAACTGGATACTACATAACACCAAAACTGTAACTCACCAATCATTGAACACTCGATTACACTAGAAAGGGTAGTGTGTCTAAAAAATCAACCAATCTTTATAACATTCAATGGATATCAGAAAAACCACACAATATTGAAGATAATAATCGATTATCAAAATATAATGATGAGGATTTTCTTTTAGGCTCATCCAGAGAGAGAAGAGTAGAAATTAAAATAAAATAAAATAGATTAACTATATAATATTGAATGACATGAAATTTATTGTATTGGAAAGATAATATAATATAATAAATATAATGCCAGTCAATAATATTTCATTGAAGAAAATCCACATCAATTGATAGAAAATAAAAGAATAACAACACATTCATTCATAAATAACAAACACCCATGCTTGACCCACAACACAGAACATTTATACATCACCAACATAGAAAATAAAAATAACCCTTTTATAATGCATAGTTAAACAAAAATAAATATCCAAAATTGATTCATCTAAATTCTACACTGTGATCACCAGATATTTGTATATAAATATAAATTATTCAACATCATTATCTCATGTTAATTATATTAATTCAATGTGTTGTTCAAATCATTAATCTGTCAAGTCGACAATATTGATACGCGTATTGATTTCAAATTATATATGTCAACATATCAACAAGAACTAATAAGAATTTTTTTAAAAAAATTACGAAAACTTATAATATAATATTTCATAGATATATATTTAATGAACCATTTATGTAATTATATATATATTATAACATATAACAAAATATATTGGCATCGTGTCCTGGGAAATTAATTTCACACAATTATATTAATACTATTATAAACAAATAATATTTTAATCCTTGATTATAGATATTATATACACTCAATACAAAGATCTTAATTAATACAATATATTGGGGAAAAATATTAATGAAAATATTTGCCTAAGGAGAATAGTTATGGGATAAATAAGAGGAATGAAATGTTGAAATTAATTAACAAAAGTAAATTAAGTATTATAAAAGTCACTGTCTACTACATTCAAAACATAATAACATAAAATTTTATTTATTTTATCATGAAAAATGTCTCATGCATAATAATGAAACAACACAAGAATATTCCATGGTTTCATTTTGAGAAAACATAACATATGTGCAATAGTATATTTTCACATGTCCGTTGATAGAATAGAAACAGATAAAAGATTTACATAATTCCATAGACTGTTAAAATTTTTTGGGCCCACTCATTATATCATTATATATTAAAAATAAATTGTTCCAATGATAAAAAAAATGATACAACAATTATACATAAATAAAATTATATCATGTATAAACCATGGCAATATAGAATAGAATTTTAAAGAAATATCACAAAAAATATGAAAAATCAAAAAGTAATCACTAGGAATATGGGGATTTATGTAGATGTATACAAATAATGTATTTAAAAAACATTTAGGACATAGAAAGAGAAAAAATTACATTCAATATTATATTTATTTTTCATTCATAGTCCTATTTTATTAATAGTATTTTTAATCCCCATTAAACAATTTTAAAATTTTTATGTTATTTTTTAATAATTTTTTAGTAATTTTTTATTAAGATATATTTGTATAAAAATGTTTGGGGGGTCTTACTGACTATATACATGCATGGCTATTTCAATACTAATTTATTGAACACATTAAATTTTTAGAGGAGTACTATTCTATCTTTAAGATTCAACGTAAATAATATTAAATAATTATATTTTATATTAATTATTATAGTAATTGATGTATAGGGAATGTAATTAAACATAAATATCTTTGTTATCAGTAGAACCAACTAATTATGAATATATTAAGAAATTATAGTGATAAAATATTCAAAGCTATAGTAGCTTATATTAATTTTATAGAAAAATAATTTCAGTAATATTATTTTTATATATTTGTTAATTCATTTACTATTTAATTTTTTTAATTTTATATTATAATTTAAAGAAAATAAATGGAAAAAATTGATATGAATCATTAATATTTCATTTACGACAAATTCTATTATATATCTCCAACACATTAGATAGAAGGAGTGTAGTGAGACTAAAATATCTCTACGAGGACAAGATTTCCAAGAATATGTAATATATGCACAATTTAGGGTACATTATAGTTTATTAAATTTGAATTAAATTAATGTTACATATGGTTTTTATAGTTGTATGATATTTTTATTTTGATACTATTTATGGTATAAGATATAGTTTAGTTAATAATAATTACTATAAAAAACGTATATATACATGAAAATTTATTTAAGACACTTACATATATACTATTTTTCCCCTATACAATGAATGGTCTTTTTTCATGATTATGTCTTTTTTATTAGATCATTACATGTTATTTATGTAATCATTTACCTTTTTTACATTTTATTAGAATATAATTAATATTTTATATTAATATAATTTACATTTCATCATTACAAATAGTAATATTAGAGTATGAAAAGTATATTAGTTATAATTTTAAAATATGTTGTTAAAAAGAATCCAAATAAAAAATATTAAAATTTTTATTATTCAAAATATTTCTATAATTGATATAAATATAATTTCAATATAAGATGTTACACGAATTATTTTCCAAGTTAATGTTCTAATGAAAAAATTATTTGAATAATAAAATGTATTTTTATATTTGTAAAATATTATTTTATATAATACATATAATATTACACCATTCACCATTAAATTTTATACGTTTTTAAAAATAATAAAAATATATATTGACTAATTTTGACATATTGATTGCAAATTTATAGTTTTATAAAAATATTTCTCTAAAAGTTCTAAATTTATAATTTATGATGAATATAAAATACTAATATTACAAAAAAATAAAAATATATTATTGAATATAATTACATTATCTAAGTTAGTTGAATGAAAACAATTTATTTATTAATTGAAATATTAATTTCTGGTATTTTCATATTGAAATATTTTTATTTGTTGAAACATATTTTTATTTCATCTCGTATCTATAATTATTATTTTATTATTTTAATGGTAATGATATAATTCTAATTATTATTTTCTCGATGCCTACCATACCCACTGAAATGATAAAATTTTCTTTTAACACCCAATTTATACCACATATATCAAATACTTATTATTCAACAATTTTTATCTACTGTCATCTAATATTGATTTTATAGAAAATATGACTAATATTTGATATTTTTCTTTGTTATATCTATGACACAACACCATTAGATTTTCAAAAGATATCAATGTTCTTGATGAGATTCAATATGTAACATCCAGTGTTTTTGAACCTGGATAAAATACAGATATTTTTAACCTTTTTCATTTACTACACGTGGTAGTATTAGGACCACGATTTTGGAAAATTATTTGGGATTTGGGATCACTTAAAGTGATGATATCGGATTTGGGAAAGGCTTGAGGAGCATCCCAAATGGATATATGTGTTTCAGGAGCACCAGCCCAAGAAGTGACATTCGAACAGGCTACGCATGGTTGGTAAAACTGTGTGGGCCTACCATGCATGATAAACCAGTTAACCAGTAACAAATGCACAGTTCGTGCACACTCTATCGAACAAGAGAGCTCATTTTGGAGTTTCAGGTTATGTTATTTAATTAAAATACAGGTTAAAAAGGGATTTAATTAAATGATTTAAATTGAGAGGTTATTCAATTAAATCCATGGTTGGGAGGAATTTAATTAATTTATGTGGTACATGGGGATTTATTTAATTAAACAGTGGATAAATAATCAATTAAATATGGAATGGAAAATTTATTTAATATATTTTGGTTGAGATGAATTTAATTAAATGACTATTAAATTGGGAGTTAGAGTTTATAAATTAAGTGTAATATGAAATGGTGATAAAAATAATATTACTGTTATTATTATTATTATATTAATAATTTTATTTTAATGGGATTTTTAATTTAATTATAGGGATAAAAGAATATGGAGGTTTACCACTCCTCCATCCAATGTAAAGTGTGTCCCCCCCTTTTCCAAGGGTGAGGCACACTACCCCCTCTTCATGGAACCTCTTCAAGAGACTCTATCCTTCTAATATTTTCATAAATTTCATCCATATCGGTGAGGTAAGGACTTCTTCATGCCGTTCATTTTTCACATCGACTGTTTTGGCTATCTAGAGCCTGGTTTACATTAGGACGAAACCCTAGATTTGGGTTTAATTTGGATTCATTGAATCTTAAAAATAAAAGTGGTGAAAAAGATGTTTCGGGCCATGTTGGTACATATTGTGATGACTGCTGCTGAAGGGGAGGCAGTTTTGCTCAATTTGGTTCAACTCCATCATTTTTCGGTAAGGTTATATAACCGTAAATTTGTATAACAACATTTAATTAGGTGTTTATGGTTTATTTTGTGTTGTGGTCAATTAATTGGGTGTGTGTTGATCATCTCCACAAATTTTTGGTTTTAATTAATATTATAAGGTGTTGCAATCAATTACATGTGTGCCCATGATTTTTGTTAAATTACGTGTTTGCGAGCAGGTTACATAATGATATAGAAATCAATGGCACAACCAATTCAATGTGGTGGGGTTCTCAATATTTCTTAATTGATAAAATTTATGAGTTCTTTATCATTATTGATAAATTTGACATCAATTTTTGGAATTAATTAAATGTTCTATTATATGTGTTTCAAGATTCCATTTTTTTAATAAAACATATCCAATAGAGTTGTACATCCTTTAGGATAAAAAAAGTGATCTGGCTAATATGTTTTCTTAGCTTGCTGATATGTTTTTTCATATTCTTTCCTAGTTTTAGGATGCTATTTAAACTATGGTAATATGGTTACTTAGCAAAGAGATGTATTGCCACCATCAAATTATGACACACTATGGATAATTTTTAATTATGAGTTATTGAGTGGGATATATTTAGATAATTAGTTGTGAATTAATTGTGTTATTTTAGATTATAATATAAACAATTAATCAAGGGATTAATTATGAGTTTTGGAGTTGGATAAACTGATATAATTAACTGTCCATTAATTATGATCCTTGATATTATTATATAAGTAAAATATAGTGGGATTAATAATGAGATTTTGAATTGGAAAAGTTGAGATAATTTTTTGGGAATTACTTATGTTCCTTTGGTAATATGGTCTGTATAATTAATTTTACAATTAATTATGAAATGTTGATATTAGAATGAGATGATTAATTATGGAAATTAATTATTGAATATGAATTGTGATATTCATTTATTAATTGATGAATTATTTAATCGTTTAATGCACTTATCTAATTGATTATTTAACAAATGGAATTGATGGGTTTAACTAATTGTGGAATTATTAATGGGATTGGGTCGAATAATTAATTGGTAAAATAATAATGTGATAAAGAATGGGAACATAGTCATTCTAAATTGAGTGGTACAATTGGTAACATGGTTATCATAATTATCGGTAATGATAATAGGAACATGTACATTCTAAATTGAGATGTACAAATGGTAACATGTTCCTCATACATATGAGTAAAGTCAATGAGGACATGGCCATTATAAATTTGTATGTATACCTGGCAACATGGTTTTTATAAATATGAGTAAATATAATGAGGGTATGGTCATTCTACTGATGAGTAAGCTTATAAACATGGTTATCTTACTTACATTATTGATTTTGGTATTATTGGTAATGTTTCTTATAAATGTATAATTAATGAATATAAATAATGGAATTCTGAATGACGACCTTTCATGAGAATATTCGAACTCTAGAATAAATATAATTATGTATTAATATATGATATCACTTATGAATACATTAGAATATAACTTGAGTCGAAGAAGTCATTAAGATATATTATCATCATTACGTACTTCAGAATCATGAATTAGCCGAAGTAGGTATTGAGATATGATATCACCAACAATATTTGATATACTTTCATGAGATGAAGTAATTATAATGATATCATATTACCTAGGGAACACATTAGGATATGGGACACGAAAATGTTAGTATTTAGGTACAGGTATCCAAAGGAACCCTAATGTTATGAAATGAGTAAATAAAGAATATTAAATAATGTGATGAACAGGTAATTATACAATATATATATAATCTTTGTTAAGAATCTCATTCGGGCTATGAGCCAAAGCAGGTATCTTCATCAGGCGTCTTGCTGTAACGTAGATAGGTTTTTAGTAATTTTTTCAAGTCTGTTATTTATTTGGTACACCAGCATAACATTTTTTTTGCATTTTCTACCTTGAGATGGATAAATAGTGGTAACATCCTAATGTGATTTATATCCCACACCATATTCAATAATCCATTGCACTGGGGTACCTGAATAATAATTCTTTTTCTCAAGAACATGGACCTTGCTGTTGTTATTTGCAGTTAATGGGACATAGAAGCAAAGGGCCGAGAAAAATATTTTGATAACCATTTTGATTTACCTTTAGGAATTGATTAGTTTCATTATTCATAAAATAAGATGTAATCAATGGTGTTTAATTTACTGAATTCATATATGTATTACCATGATACGCATGCATTATATAAATTGGTGTTGGAAATTTTTTTTTTCAGTTTAAATTGAAATTACCATTAGCTATTTTCATATATTTATATATTGTTATACAGCTATGAGAACAGTGATTTGATGGTATAGTCACCCCACTGATTATCCTTTCACCCTCGATTCATGTTTAAAACCTATCGAATACATGGAGGCATTCATACAGACATGTGTTGATCGGTTCAGCTACTGGTTTTATGGTATGCTAGTTCAAGACATTACAATGTAGTATTAAATGTTATGTTTTATTTCTTTTTTTATGTCTTTTTCTGTTTTGGTTTGGTAAATAGGATACTAGGAATGTTTCAGCACATGATTAATAGCCATTCCTTAGACTGATCACCCCATGTATGGGAAATTACCAAATGGAATGGGTGGTGAATTGTTGTTTATGCAAATTTCTATTATAATTGATGTGATTTGACCTTGGGTGACTAGAATTTTTTTTGCAGCTTATTGAATTTGGAATATTGGAAATTTTAGTTTTCCTGATATTGAAAGTATGATTCATTATATGCAACATATAGACACTTATAATTAACACGACATTCGTGTGACATACCATGCAGTTGCATTAGTATGATTCCTGCAAATTTGAATTGCATTCCTTGGGTGGAATTCATGTTTTGACATGATTTATAATGCCTAAACCTATAGAATCATTTGATAATTATATTCCATGATTCCAGGGTTATTAGCATATTTTTATGTAATTCCATTATTCTATTTTTTTAACATGCTTATGTGCTACTTCATATGATATCATGCTAGAGAGGATTGGATATGTAAATAACTACATGGGTGGGAAATTGTGGATTGAATTTATTATGGGATCCACTTCCACTTCTATTCTATATGGGCACCATATAACTGAAAAATGGTAACGTAGGAATTCAAACCATTAAAAAATCGGTTGCTAATGTTAAAATGTTAAATGGAATATAATTTGATCAAATGGGAATTGAATTCCATCATTAAACTGTATGAGCGATTTATTGATTTGTAGAAAGAAACTCATATCACATATGTGATTGCTTTTTAATTAACCTATATTGAATATTTGGGACACTCAAAGGATTCCCTTTTAGTTAAAAAGGAATTTAGATTATAATTTTTCCTGTTTTTGATGAAATTACATTAAATATTAAATATCTTGAGAGGTTTTTTGTTATAGATTCCCTGTTTTTTCAATTGGTTGTTTATTGAAAACTAGGTACCTAGTTGTGAAATAGTACTTGTGGGTTTGTTAAAATTCATTCAAATGTTTAATGATTGAAATTAATTAATAAATTGGATAAAATAAGGACAATATTTTTAGGCTTGTAATTCAATTTTTTATGACTAAGATATATGTTCGACAGGTATTCTTCGTAAGGGACTTATCTGTGGTATGTAGTACCCCTATTGCTTGAGATGCATTATTTCTACTTTGATAATTTTATGATGGTTCCATCTTGGGTTCATTCTCCCTGTAAGTACATATGGGTTTTTATTGTCCCCCTTTTTCAGATGGATGGTCATTGTATATTGAATTTTAAAATGGGAATACACATCGAGGAATGATTGGTTCAACATGTTAGAGGACTCAGTATGTCATTATCTGTGTTGTGGTTGTTTTAGATTATGTGTTGTTTGTTTTTGTGACCTCTGGGTTGTACGTGTTAACAGTTGTAGTACCTTCATTCTTATAATGATGAACAAACTAGTTGAGTTCAGTGTGTTCTTTGAACTTGTGATTTTAATGTTATTATTAGGTTAAATATGGTATTGCTGACTGGGGAGGTAAGGAGTGTTTATCCCACTACTGAGGAATTTTTTATGAGACTTGTGTTCTTCGACATTCCCATCAGATTAATTTTGTGGCCTTAATCTGAGATATTGATGTGGTGATTGTTGTTAGGGGAACATCACATGTGGGTTTATGGTGTTTTTAAACTAGTGAACCTATGAGGTATTGGTATGTTCTTTCGAAAAACCCAGTAACATATAATATGGCTACTGTCACAATGGTTTTACTATATATGTTAGTTCTTTCTTTTCAGCACAACATCAATAAGGATGGAGATGAGCATAAAACTTCTAAAACTCCGTTTGTTTTTGGAAGAGTTTTAGTGGAAATATTTGAAAGAACATGGATCCCTTTGGTGATATAACAATCTTGGTTTGGTTGATGGCAAGTCGGAAGGTGAGGGAAATATTTTTTAAAGGAGTTTACCGATAATAGTCCAACTGATTTTTTTTGAACTATATTTACTCTTATTGTTCTCTTCTAACTTAGACAAGAAATTCAACTCTCTTAATCTCTCATTAGAAACAATTTGATTGCATCGGTCTTACAATGCATAAGATTTTTAAAAGTTGTTTACAAGGATAAGTAGTTATTAATATCTTGTATGAAGGATGTGTGGTTCATTGGGTTATACAATACTTCATTTTTTGTAATGATAATTTTAATGTTTCCATATGAGGGATTGATGTAATAATGTCACTAGATATTGAGAATGGATTTTTAAATACATTTGGATGGTGAAGATATTGTTTTAATGGCATGCCAAAGGTTTATGGGCAGTTGGGGGTTTATAAGTCAATGATTTATATCAAGGTAAGAGTATTAGATTAATTGTTAGTCAATGAATTCTAAGACCATTGGTGGAAACTGCCAATGGGAAGGTGGATGAGGAGATGATGAAGGGACCATGCCTCTAGTTACGTGGGTTCAGTTGAATTCTTCGTCGAAGTTTGAGTTGTATTTTGAGCTTTGGGATGAGTTTTTAAAGGCTTAATCTATTGGTCTTTTGAAATTGGTAAGGGTATGTTTCATTTTTTTAAAAACAACGTGATCATTCAAACACGACATCCCCACTTCACATAGTTTTTTGTGTTCTATTTGTTCCTGATTGATTCTTAGTGATGTGTAGTTTTATGGTGGGAAGAATTTAATGTTAGATGTTTCTGAACCAGACTAAAATTCTAATGTTTTTGAAATTTTATTTTTACTAAATCTGTCAAATTAAAAACCTGGCATTTGGATAATGTTTCATGAGTAGTTATTAATAAATGCACTGATATCGGGATTGGGAAAATTCACGAGGAGTTTCTAGGGGGATGCAATGGGTTTCAGGAGCACCAAACATGGCATTGATGTTAGTACAAGTTGCACACTATTAATAACATCATGTGTGATAAACACGGTAACTAGTGGCAGACACATGATCATTACATGGTCTATCAGACCATGCAAGTTAGACCATTCCATTAACCATGTTTTTAGTTTCTAGATAAATTTAATAATTAATTTATTCATTAAAAAGGTATTAAATTATATATTGTAAAATTTGGGTTTTATTTTATTAAATTCATTTCCAAGTGGAATTTATCTAATAAAAGTGAAATAAATGGATTTATTTAATTAAATGGATGTTGATAGAATTTAATTAAATTATGATTAGTTGGTGAATTTATTTTATTAAAATCAGTAGGAAAAAAATTAATTAAATTTTTATTAAGGGGGGGGGGGTTGGGGTTTATCATAGAAGTTTAATATTAAATAGTAATAATATTATTATTATTATTATTATCATTATCATTATTATTTTATAAGTCATGTTATTTTATTATTGTTTTAAATTTAATTCTATGGGAAAAAGTAGAGTTAGGAACACCTCTCTTCCCTCCTACGTGAAGCATGACCAATCCTTCTCCAATGGTGAGGCACACTACCCCTCCTCAAGTCACCTCTTCATGTGACAATCTGTACTAGATATCTTCATGGATGTCATCCTTCTCGGCGAGGTAAGGCCTTCCCCATGAATTTCATTGTACACATTGGTCGTTTAGGTTCTTCTTCACCCTTTTTCCATTACGCTGAATCCATATATTTGGTTTTAATTCTCAATGTTTGATTAGTCTAATTCTATGTGGTAAAAAAGATGTGTCACAGACCATTTGTTTGTAGTCTAATTACCACCACCAATGGATATACAATTTAGTTTGATCAGGTTCACCACTATCATATTCATGTAAAGATATATACACATAATTTAGTTCATCTCCCCTTGAATTAGGTGATTATAGTTTATTTGAGTTGTGGTAAAATAATTTGTAGTGGGATGTTCCTCACGACAATAATTTTGGATTACAATTAATGTTATATGGTGTAGAAATCATTTCAAAATGCACATGTGCTTTTGTATATTTTCTGTACACGATCAGGTTGTGGTTTGAGTTAGAAAGCATTAGATTAGCCAATTCATTATGGTAGGGTTATCAACACTGATAAATTAAAAAAAATACATTAGTTGATTGTGTATTCCTATAGATAAATTTGAATAATGTATTTTCAATAAATTTATAGTTCATTAAATGGCTTGTTAGATTACAAAATCACATTTTTTAATAACCCCCCTCTAATGGAGGTGCACTATTTTCGTGGAAAAACATCGTTATAATACTAATATGTTTCTTTCATGATGATATGTGTTATCCTATGGTTTTCTAGTAAGAAGAAGATGAATAATTTATGGTAATATTTTTTCTTAGCTTGGATATATATTTCCTCATTTACATTTTGACTCACATGGGTAAATTGATAATTATGAGTTATGGAGTCGGATATATTGAGATAATTAATTGTGAATTAATTGTTCTGTTTCAGATTGTAATGTAGATAATTAATTAATAGATTAATTACTATTTATTGAGTGGGATAAGTAGAGAAAATATATTGTGCATTAATTATGTTCTTTGAGATTTTAATTTAAATAATTAATCACAAAATTAATTATGAGATTTTGAATTGTCTATCTTTAGGTAATAATTTTTGAATTAATAATGTGACGTTGATAAAATTATCTAGATAATTATTTATAGGATTAATTATGAAATTTTATATTAGAATGAGATAAGTAATTATGAAAAATAAATTACTGAATATGAATTGTTATATTGATTAATTAATTGATGAATTTATTAATGTATTTAAGAACATTGTTAATTGTTGAGTAATCTAGTGAAATGGATGTGGTTAACTAATTGTTGAATTAGTCATTGGATTGTGGTCGGTAATTAATATGAAAAATAATAATGTGATAATGAATGGTAACACAATAATTTTATATTGATATGTACAAATAGAAACAAGATCATCATACTTATGAGTAAAGAGAATGGGAACATGACCATTCTAAATTGAGAAGTATAAATAGTAACATGGTCATCATACTTATGAGTAATGTGATTAGAAAAATTGTTATTAATAATATAGAATTATTCATTGTAACGTGCTGATTATACTTATGAGTAAAGTGATTGAGATCATGGTTATTCTATTGAGGAGTAAACAAGGTAACGTCATCATCTTACATAATTTTTTTTGACTTTGGTATCTTTATCAATGTAGATTATGATTGTTAAATTAATGATCGAAATAACGGATCTCTGAGTGATGGCCTCTCATGAGAATATCCAAACTCTCACATGAGTCGAATCATGTATTGATATTAGATATCACCTTTCAATACATCATACTTTAAAATTATCCAAAGAAATAATTTAAATAATATATCATCGTTATATATTTTTGAGTCAAGGATGAGCCAAATTAGGTATTTTTATATGATATAACCTTTAAAATTCTAGATCACTACATGAGTTGATGTAGGTATTAAGATATTATATTACCTATGGAATGCTTTAGGCTCCCATATAAGAAAAAGTTATTTTTGAGGTATGGGTATCCATAGTCACCCCGACGTTATGAAATGATTAAATAAATGATATTAAATAATGTGATAAATATATCATGATACGTTATTTATATATATAGTCCATGTTCACTCTCTTATTCTGTATATGAGCCAAAACATGTATCATCGTCAGGTGTCTCATTGGAACAAGGATATGTTTTTCGTTATTTATTAATTTATATCATTGATTTGATATATAATATCAATGATTTCAAGTGTTTAATTGTCTAGATTGATCTAGAAATCTGGGGGTCCTAACATACTGTGATTTATATCTCACACCCTATTCAGGACGCCATTTCTCTTGGGTACTCGAATAGAATTTATTTTTCTTAGGAAATTAGTCATTCATATAGTTGTTTGTAGTACATATCATTTATGAGAAAAGTACCCATAGGAAGATCAACATGCTCGTGGAGATATCCCTTGGGGCATTGAGTCTTTCCATTATTTATATACTAAGATGTAAAGCATGTTGTTTTGTTTACTGCATTCTAATATCAACCACCATGACATTCATGCATTGTATAAATGAGTATTATATATGATCATTAATCAATTTATATTTAAATTACATAATGAAGTTTTCATATATTTATAAATTTCTATACTATTAGTTCTACTCTGATTTGAGGGTATAATATCCCCGCTGAATTCCCATACACCCTTGCAGCTAGTCTGTAGCCTCTGGAACATGGGGTATCATGAGCCCCTCCCAACAAAGTCTACCCCTTCTAGGATGGCAATATGATAAGGGAGATAATGACCCCCCGAGACCCACCTCCAGTTGGCCCAGGGTTGGCGATTAGCACCGAGGGTATAGTAACACACAAATGGGATGCATTACCCTCTAAGGGAACACATGTGGAAGAGAGAGATAAGATAGACACAAACCAACTCCAACTAAGAAAAGAAGCATAAAATGAAACCCAAGTGCACATATGTAATGTCATGAAAAAGTAATACAAAAAAGGGGGAAAACTGGGAGTACCCAAAAGAAAGTAAAATAGCTACAACCACAAGCCCGAACAACTCCTCTAGCCACAAGCTCGTAATAACCGGCTTTATCTCCAACCTGCTCCAAGTGACCTGAAAAATAGTTTATATAATCGCAGGGTGAGTATAGCTGTATACTCAGTAGGATCCTCCCCGATGCCTCTCATGCAAATGTAACGAATGCTTCATAAAGAACAGTAAAAAACAAGTGAAACTAACTCGTCACCTAAACAGGTATACCAAGTTACAAACCTCACAATGGTTACTCTCACCATGTAGCACATACAAGAATATATCACATAGTAAATAATATCAAGGGTTCCATGATAATACATCCCCACTAGTTTGTCGCTTTTCCCCAAAGACATTCTTCATGTGCATCTCTCTCCAATGGATTTACCATATACACATGGGCTAAGCTCCACAATCTGCACCATGTGCACCACAAAGGCTTGCCTGCAGACAGATGAGAGAAGTACCACACCATCCTCACAACCAAAAGTAAACAGGTAGATTCCAGAGCCACCATAGCTCGCATAACATGTATCGTACGTCAGGTGTTATACCTCAAGCCATTACAGCAATACACCGAGTAAGGATCCTCAATCCATCACAGCCTATACAAGTCACACTTATAGTAGTCCACATGATACTATATCCAGAATATATGGGTTAGAATAAACACAATCCATTACAGCCCTCTACACACATAAAGGGGGAAAACTAACTACCGTGCCTAATGACAATACTATCTACCAAGAGAAGTGAGTGGGGTCAAAGAGGGTAGTCATCCATTTATCCTCCCACCGGAATGTTGGGAAAAACACCCCCCAGGGCTCAGAATCCCCGAGGTGTCAGTTTCCCTTACTGACAGGGTGAAGTTGTGTATAGAAACACAAAAAGTACCGAATATACTATAACTCATAACCACAATACGGGAATAACCTAGTCACAGACACAACTGCAGCTAACGTCTCTCGCACTCTAGACTACCACTTCTAAGACTAGGTATCCTATAAGTACCCAACCATTTAAAGGCATTATTAGATTACTTCATTCCCTTTTTACTAATTTCTATGTACGTTAATTAATTCTTCAAACATTAATTAACAATGAACAATTTCCAAATTAAATTATTTTAACATCACATCCAAAGAACATTTTCCCTTCAAAAGTTCTCAACCTCATTATTAAGATACAACAAACTCCAACCCCATGGGTTAACATCATTTATTCAATCATTCATTACCAAAATACATTCACATATTCCCAGGAATTCTAGAAAAGCATCCTATTCTACTAAACACAAGGGGATTGACACGGTGAGTAGATGTACTACCCATCGAGTATTTTCCACCTATAGTAAGAGCATAGACCCATTCACCCTTGAGAGGCTAAACACAGAAAGCATGTGGCATACCCTGTGTGTCTTCGCATCTTTCGGAAGATGGGCAAGAAAGACCAGCTCCCCTGATCAATGGGGAAAAGTAAAGCAGATAAACAACCAAACAAAGCACCAAGCATCCAACAATCACATCCATCCCATTACACCATCCTCGGTGTCCTCCCTGACACCCACATGCATAAACTAATGCATCTCGCCACTCTATGCGTCATACGCTTCCACAACCACAAGGCCACCATGCCACCACACCCCAACATCCATCAATGATCACATCATAGCACAAGTAGTAGGAGTGTAAACATCCATTCAATTTGTTTTCTTGGCCCGTTAACAAGGCATATAGCCTTCAAACAACATGCAGCAACATATTTCAGGATTACCAACCAAATGAATGAATCACATACAACGTCATCAATTTGATAAAAATCAATTTTGGTCAACAGCCACAACAACAACAACCAGATTCGTTTACATGCCTCTTTATCATTAGACAATTAATTATCAATTAATTAAAACTTTATGTTATTTATCAATTTTTTCAATAAAATCATGTTAATAAGTAAGGCATAGATATCACACTATTTAGTAAATCAAGAGGCGAACCGTTATAACAGTACAAAGCAACAACATGCTATCAATCCAATTCTATTAATCAGGTACAATTTTTTAATTATGTCAATTTAATTGTGATCCAAAGGGACAAATCATGCTAACTCTTTGATTTCACAAAAATAATTAGAGAAGACACGAATCCCCTACCTAAATGGTTTTGGAGGAAAACCACAATGGTTGAAGAACGCCCAAGAAACCGGGTCAATTCTCTAGGAATCCTCCTTAGACCCCCTCTCCTAACACAACGAAGACCAAATCTCATCATATTCGACATCCACACACTTAGATCTACTAATAATGGGTGTAGATCTAAGAAACCGAGTGTAGATGAGGAGTAGATCTTAGAAGATCTAGGAAACCAAACAAGAACGATCACATAACTCGAGAAACCAGCTTCGATTCGCCAAGAGAAGCCTCCAGATCACATCCAAAATTCTTGGGAGCGGTTCTACTACCTCTAAGGAAGGGTAATCATGAGGTATGGCCTTTTAGAGTCTTAAAAGAACCATTTAGAGGAAAAAGAGTTCAGATCCACAATTTTAGGAAGTAACTTTAAGTTATCACACGGTTAGTACGCACAATTTATCAAACTGTGCTCTAACCGTGCGTTAGCTTCTACCTCGCCAAACACTCCTTGCACAGTTAGTCCACACGATTAAACAAACTGTGCGCTAACCTTGGATTAGCCACTACCTCCAACACCAAACTTACCCGGTTTGGCCGCACGGTTTAGGGAAACCATGTGCCAACCATGCGAAAGCTATTTCTCATTATATTTCCTTAAAAGTGATCCCCAATGCACCCCCAAGTCACTTTGATCTCCTAGAAAACCTCCAGCACCACATTTTCACAAAGTGATGGATTGGAGAGGTCTGAGACATTACATCAAATACCTATCAATAAATTCTCATCCTCAATAATCCCAAACTCACTTAATCAGAAAATGAAGCAGGGTCTGACAACCACCCAATGAGATACCTTTCAAAAGAGATAAAGCCACCAAATAAAAAAAGGGTTCTATATCATAAACATGATTGTTTCACAACCAAATAAGTTAAAAAGATACATGAAAATGTTTAAACATCAATTAACCCTGGGTACTGAGCACGTATCTGTGAATCACGTTGCCAAGTACTTTCCTCCAAGCCACTGTGTCGCCACAAGACACAAACTGTAGGGATAGAACACCCAAAAAACACCTTCTCCTTGCGGTCTTGGACCTCCACTGGACGTTCCTCAATGGTGGTATCATCATCAACACCGATCTATCCCAAATCGATGACGTTGGAGTCATCAGGAAGATAACGACAGATTTTTGAGATAAGGAAATCCTCATGTATCCATCTCATCTGAGGGGGAAGTGCTACTCGGTATTCCATAGATCCAACATGAGATTACACCTCAAAAAGACCAACAAACTGGGGAGAAAGCAGAGTTCCCTTACTTATCCTTCGCTGCCAACGACGGGTAGTCACCTTCAGAAACACATGATCACCAACATTAAACTCTAAGGGTCTCATTCTTTGATCATCATATGATTTATGACGATATTGTGCTGTCTTCATCCCCACATGAATCACTTGAACAATATCTATTGTATTCTGCATTAGTTCTGGTTCGAGAATTACTAACTCTTCGAACCAAGTACATCACAACGGAGAATGGAAAGGCCAGAAATACAAGGCTTCAAACGACATCATTCCGATTGTGGAGTGAAAGCTATTATTACAAGCGAACTCCACCAAGGGTAAGTGCCTCATCCATGATCCTAAAAAATCGAGAACACAAGAGCGTAACATGTATTCAAGATCCTGGATAGTTCTCTATGTCTAACCATTTATTTGAGGATGAAAATCAGTGATAAGGCATAGTTGAGAACCAAATGAATACTGGAGACCTCTGCACACTCTAGAGGTAAAACGAGGATCTCGATCATAAATGATCATCCCAGGGACTCCATGAAGTCTCACAACCTCCTCTAGATACTACCGCGACAAAACCTCCACTGAGATTTTATCCTTGATCGCTATGAAGTGGGCTGATCTTGTTAAACGATCCACTACCACCCAAATTGCATAAAGTCCTCCAAGAGCATGAGGAAAACCTGTAACAATGTCCATTGATATGTCCTCCCACTTCCACTGAGGAATCTCTAATTGCTGGAGAAAACCACCAGGAACACGGTGTTCAGCCTTCACCTTCTGGCAGAATAAAAATCAAGACACATACTCTGAAACAACACGCTTCAGCCCAGGCCACCAAAACTTACTCCTCAAGAATCGGTACATATTTTTCACCCTAGGATGTACTGTTAAGGGAGAACTATGGAACTCTCTCAGAACCATCTCACACATCGCCATGGGAACAAAAAGACTTCCATGATACAACACTTGGTGTTTTTCATCCTCAGACCAACCATCAGGGACCTCACCACAAACAACTCGGTCTCTCTAGACCTCCACCTCAAGATCCCCCAACTGGGACTCTTCAAACTTCTACATCAGGGATGTCTGTACAGTCATCTAAAAAAGACAACCTCTACCTCCAAATTATCCTATATCAAGATGTAATGCTGAATATTCTTCCATTACTCTCTAAGAATCACAAGATTCTCGGAAAACATCACTACACAACTTTCGAGTCAGTGCATTAGCTACAAAATATCCTTTTCCATGTGTATACGATATTTCAATGTCGTATTCTTGTATGAACTCTATCCAACGACATTGTCGTAAGTTCAAGTCACGCAAGGAGAAAACATACCTAAAACTCTTATAATCAGTGAAAACCACAAAGCGTTGACCAATGAGGTAATGTCTCCACAAATTCAGAGCACCACGACTACCAAATCATGATCATGGGTTTCATAGTTGCATTCATGGGGTCAAAACAGATGAGACCTATAAGAAACAACTGACCATTGCTGCATGAGGACACAACTTAACCACAGACGTGAAGCATCGTAGAAAACATCAAACTGAACTCCCTCAGCTGGATGTCAAAGGACAAAAGCACATACTGACATCTCAATTAGATAATTGAAATTTTCTTGACATAGATCAGTCTGTATGAAAGCCTGATCATTCTGGGGCGAAGCTGTCAGAGATGTTGCAACTCGGAAGAAATTGGCTATGAACCTCTTGTAGTAGCCTTTGAGACCAAGGAAACATCACACCTTTGAAACTATCTTGGGGGATTCCCAATACCCAACTACTTCTATCTTCGATGGATCCATAGCTACTCCCTGTTGGGACACAACATGCCCCACGAAACGGACTTCTTGAGCCCAAAACTCACACTTTGAAAACATCCTGAATAACTAATGTTGATGAAGATCTCCCAAAATAGCTCATTGATTCCTTGTATGCTCCTCTTCATGTGCATTATATAAGGATGTCATCGATGAAAAATACCAAGAACATGTCCAGGAACACATTGAACACAAAAATCATCAATCCCATGAATACAGATGGAGCATTCGTCATTCAAAAAAGCATTATAACAAACTGATAATGCCCATGAAGACAATGGAAAGCAGCTATCGGGATATCCCCATCCTTCACACAAATATGATGATATCTTGACAGAAAGTTGATCATTGAGAACCAACATGCACACTTTAGTTGATCGAATAAATAATCGACACACGGAAGAGGATAGAGATTCTTTATTGTCACTTTTCTTAATCGATGAAAATCGACACACCACCGCAAACTGCCATCGGCCTTCTTCACGAACAGAATTGGTGAACCCCATGGTGACACACATGGTCGAACAAAACTACACTAAAACAGACCATCAAGATGTATACGTAGCTCTCGTAACTCAGATGGGGCCATACAATATAATGACATATATATAGGAGATACTCCTAGCTGTAGCTTGATCCCAAACTCAATCTCTCGGCGAGGGGGTACTGCTACAACTTCCTCTGGAAAGACATCAGTGTACTCCTCTACGACCCTAGGAAATCCCTTCTACCAATCCTCTGATGAACTCAGCATCATCTCCACCACCATGGATGATAAAGATAAAACACGCCTATGACCCATCTGAGGGTCTCGCTCACCAACAAACACCACTTTCTCTCCATCTGATTCAAAGAAAACGACCTTCTTCTTGAATCAATCCATGATAGATTGCACAGAATAAAACTAATCCATGCTGAGGATGAAATCATATGGTTGTATTCGTAATCATTAGAAATATCCCCATGAGCGGTATTTTCCCAACAGTAGCTCACAATCTCTACACACTTCAAACAAGTCAGCTCGACCTCCAACTGGAGTAGTCAACGCCAAGGGCACTAGAAGCCTCTTTACTTCAAGTAACAAATCATCGGAAATGGTAGTTGATTTGAAGGAGTGTGTCACTCCTGAGTCAATAAAGGCATACACCAAGGTAGAAAACATGCCAAGGGTACCTCGAACGACATCTGGCTCGCCTGGTGCTGGCAATGCTAGAGCATGAAGCTGACCACGTACAACTCGACAGCCTCTCTATCCCTAATGATGGCCACCACCATCACTGCACTCTGATCTTTGAGGAAGGGGGCATCATGGGGCTGTCCTCTGCCTTCCCCATCTACCCTCTGCTGATCTAATGCTGGTGCAACTGGCTGCTGATGCCTCAGCGGAAACTACCTCAACGGAGGATCCTGGAGCATAACACCTAGAGCACGATGACCGCTCTGAAAGGTCGGGCAATCCTGCTACTAATGACCACGACCGCCACTAGAAAAACAAGCTCATGATCCCTTGGCATAGGCCTGAGAGTTGCCGCCTCTGGAGAAATGAGATGTAAAGGGCTGGGACCTACCCCCGGCTGAGAAGAAACTCTTCTGCCCTAAAAACCGGGAACCCCAGACCACAACCTTACTTCATGAGGAATCATGCTGATCCCATATCATGATGATCTGGTCCTGGACATGGTCCTCTCATCAACTTATTCCCTCTCCAGCACCTCAAGATATGTGTTTACCATAAATGGGGTGACCGGAAACTAGATCTCTAGATTCAAATCCTCTGCGAAATGCCTCCCCCTATCCTCTTGATCTAGTAACAGGTCCGAATCATATCGTAAACGGTTTCTGAAACGGATTAAAAATTTTTGAACAATAGAGCTCCCCTATCGAAGGGTAAGATGCTCATAGCGACTAGATGCCTACGCAGTAGAAGAAAGGAATTCGACTCAAAACTTGTCTCAGAAATCCTTCCATGTGATTGCTGACTCCTCATTTTCCCCAAGGAACAATAACCACCACTGCCTTGCCTCTCCATCCAGCATCGTCACAACCAAGGACACCCAGTCTTCCATCCGAGCATGGATCGAACTGAAGCCTATCTCGACCTCCTCCAACAAGTCTTCTACGACTGCATATGAAATAGTGCCCTCAAACATCTATAGACTCTAGCGTTGAAACTCTCGGAGTGTCTTCCTCCAAGTATAATTGTCGTCAACCTCTACCCTACGACGATCTATTGGAACATCCTTCTAGACATTTTCTACGCAAACCTGACGAGGACGTCGAACTAGTGCCATACCAGTAAAATAACAAACACATAGAGATCCTAAGACTGGAATATGGAAGACCCAACATTAATTAAATAATTTTTTTTCTTTTATTCGTTTTAGGTTAACCTATCCCAAGTTCTACTCATTCAAACAGATGCACAATAAAGAATGATGCATGATCCTTTCCTAGGTCTCTACCCTACAACTAGTATAACCTTGTTTAGTAGCCATGGTAAACATAAAGGTCCGTACATCAAATCATAGGTGGCCCTAAATGCCTATGTCTCAGTTGGTCTCAATTGTTTACCTCACTTTCTATACATGAATGAAACTTTTCCCTACCAACCAATGCAAACTCACCCGTGCCTAATTGCAATCTCCATCCTATCCCTAAACCAGACCTATGATACCACTCTGTCACAACACCCTCCCCACAATATGTACCCCTCCTAGGTCGACAATGTGAGAAGGGAGATACTGACCTCCCGAGTCCCGCCTCCAGTTTGCCCTGGTTTGGCGACTAGAACTGAGGGTATAGTAACACACAAATGGGAGGCATTACCCTCTATGAGAACACATGCCAAAGAGAGAGATAATATATACAACAACTAACTCCAACTCAGAACTGAAGCATAAAAGAAAACCCAAGTGCACATATTTAATTTCATGGAAAAGTAAAATATCAAAAAGTGGTAAAACATGGAGTACCAAAATAACGTAAAACAGCTGCAACCACAAGCCCGAAAAGCTCCTCCAGCATCAAGATAGTAATATCCAGCTTGATCTCCAACCTGCTCCAACTGCCCTAAAAACAGTTTATATAAATGTAGGGTGAGTATTACAGTATACTCCGTAAGATCCCCCTGAAGCCTCTCTTGTAGAAGTAAATAAATCATGCTGAAGCACAGTGAACAACAAGTGAAACTATCTTGTCACCTAAACAGGTATACTAAGTTCACAACCTCTCCATGGATACTCTCACCATGTAACACATACAAGAATATATCATATAGTAAAGAATATCAAGGGTACCCCACTACTACTTCCCCACTAGTTTTCCTCTATTCCCCAACGAAATACGTCTAGTGAATCTCTTTCTAAAGTCTTGCCCGTATACACCTAGGCTATGTTCCACAATCTGCACCATGTGCACCACAAAGGGTTTCACGCAGACACCTGGGTGAAGCACCACACCATCCTCACAACTAAAAGTAACCATGTAGTCTCTAGGATCCACCACAGCTCACATAACGTGTATCATACATCAGGTATTATACCTCAAGCCATTACAACCCATACACCGAGTAAGGATCCTCAATCAATCACAACATATACACCTCAAACCTATAGTAGTCTATAAGATACTATATCCAGAATATATGTGTGTGAATAACCACAAGCCATTACATCCCTCTACACACATATGTGTGGAAAACTAACCGTTTTGTCTAATTAAACTAGTATATACAAAGAGAAGAAAACAAGGTGAAAGGGGTAGTTAGCCATTCATCCTCCTACCAGAATGTTGGGGAAAACACCCCCCAAGGCTCAGAATCCCCGGGGTGTCAGATTAACTTACTGACATGGTGGTGTAGCATATAGAAACACAAAAAGTACAAAATATACTATAACTCACAACTGCACAAAGGGAATAAACTATCCTTAGACACAACTGAAGATAATAGCTCTCGGACTCCGGGATGCCACATCTAAGACTAGGTATCCTATAAGAACACAACCATTTAATGGATTTATTAGATTACTTCATTCCAGTTTTATCAATTCTACTATATGTTAATTAATTATTCAAATATTAATTAACCATGAACAATTTCCACATTAAATTCCAATAACATCCCATCTAAAGACCATTGTCCCTTCAAAAGTTCTCAACATCATCATTAAGTTTGATCAAACACCAACCCCCTGGGTTAACATCATTTATTCAATCATTCCTTACCAAAATATTTTCCCATATTCCCAGGTGTTATAGAAAAGCATCCAATGCTACTAAACATAAGGTGATCAACACAGTGAGTAGATATACTACCCATCAAGTCTTTTCCACCTATAAATTGAGCGTAGACCCATTCTACCTTGAGAGGCTAAACACCATAAAGCATGTGGAATACCCCACGTGTGTTTGCCTCTTTCGGAAGATGTGTAAGCAAGACCAGCTGCCTCGAGTAGTGGGGAAATGTACAGCATATAAACAACCAAACAAAGCACCAAGCGTCCAACAATCACATCCATCCCATTCCATCATCCCAGGTGTACTCCCTGACACCCACATGCATAAACCGATGCATCTCACCACTCTAGGAATCATCCTCTGCCACAACCATAAGTCCTCCATGCCCCACATCACAACATCCATCAAGGATCACATCACAACACAAGCAGCAGGAAAGTAAACATCACATCAATTTGGAATCTTGGTCCTTTAACAAGGCATCTATCCTTCAAACAACACACATCAATAGATTTCAGGTTTACCAACCAACTGAATTAATAACATACATCAGCATCAATTTTATTAACATCAATTTGGATCAAAAACCACAACAACAACAACCAGATTCATTTAAATACCTTTTTATCTTTAGCCAATTAATTATCAATTAATTCCAGCTTGGCGTTCTTTATAAATTTCATCATGAACAACATGTTAACATGCAATCCATAGATATCACACTATCTAGAAAATCAAGAGGTGAACTGTTATCATGGTACAAAGCAACAACATGCGTTCAAAACAATTATTTTAATCCAGTTCAAGTATTTAATTAGGTATATTTCATTTTTATCCAATGGGACAAATAATACAAACTCTATGATTGCACAAAAAAAATTAGAGAAGCCACAAATCCCTTACCTTAATGGTTTTCTAGGATAACCCCAATGGTCTAAGAACGCCCATTAAACTAGTATGATTCTCCACGAATCCTCCTTAGATCTCCTCCCCTAACACAACCACGACCAAAGATCATCATATGGAACATCCACACAATTAGATCTACCAATAATAGTCATATATCTAAGAAACTGAGTGGATATGAGGAGTAGATCTAAGTATATCTATGAAACAAAACAAGAACGATCACATACCTCAAAAAACCAGCTTCGATTCACCATGAGAAGCTTCCGGATCACCTCCAAAACACTTGGGAGAGGTTCTTCTACCTCCAAGGAAGGGTAATCCCGAGTTATGGCTTCTTAGAGGCTTAAATGAACCATTTAGAAGAAATATAGTTCAGATCCACAATTTTAGGATCTATCTTTATGTGCCCACACGGTTAGTCCGCAATGTTTTACAAACTGTGTGCTAACCATGAGTTAGCTTCTTCCTCGCCAAACACCCCTTGCACGGTTAGTCCGCACGGTTAGACAAATAGTGCGCTAACTGTGCATTTTCCACTACCTCCAACACCAACCTTGCATGATTTGGCTCCCCAGTTTTGGAAAACCGTGCGCCAACCATGTGGAAGTTGTTTTCCCTTTAGCCTTCCTTGAAAGTCCACCCAAACGCACCCCCAAGTCACCTTGACCTCCCAAAACACCTCCAGCACCAAATTTTCACAATGTAATGGACCAGAGAGGTTCGTGCCATTATATGTGGACTCACTCTTGAGGTCATGCGGAGGCCGGTACGAAAACTAGTTCGATGGTAATCCCGGTAGGGACATTACATAATATTATGTATGTTTACTAGTATTAATCTTAGGAAATTTATTAGTAATTCTATTTTGAAAATTTCAACACAGACAAATCATAATAATTCATATATTGAAACTTGTCGATAATAATTTTTTAATATAATTTATTTTACATAAGAAAATATTATAGTAAATAAAATAATTATATTTATAATAGATACCAGATACAAAAGAATATTTATATATAAAAAATATATTTTGTAATTAAATTTGGAAAATAAGCTTCGTTAGAATGTTTCCAAACTAATTTATTTTATTTTAGTGGTATAAATGGAGTACAACATATATTTCAACATAAAATTTTAATTATCAATGAAACCATACACAATATATCAATCTTGAAAAATGAGGGTTGAACATGGTAATTCAATGTACGTCCCAAAAGAATCCAAAATTTGATGGTGCATGGGTACAATCTTGGGAAAATGTTGATGTTACCCTTTTATAACATGAACTTCCTCTATGATGCTATGGAAAAAATGTCATATTCATATTTTTTTCATCAAACATGTAAAAAACATATTACATCACTGATATTATTTGGTATACCATGTAAAAAAATGAAACAATATGTATATAGGACTATTTATATTCATTGTTTTAAAATATTTAATAATCAAGATCATACTTCCACACCCTCATTTTGTGTTTTCAGATACATCATTTTATCAATAATACCCAAAAAAATAAAATATTGTCCTTTATTTCCCTAATAATTTAATACCATTCTCATATAATCAAAAAAATTAAAAAAACCTTAGTTTTAATACACCATGAAAATGAAAGAGTCCCAATAAATTAGAGAAAATCTAAAATGTATACACAATCCTCATTAAGATAACATTAAATATGTTGTTTTAATAATTAAAAATCATATTATTTGTTATTTATCTCATTAATATATTCATGTTCATATATTTAATCTACCATTATTGAAATAAATAAAAAAAATTCATCACATTTAAATGAATATTTAAAAACACCCCTCAATTATTTTTATCAAATCGTAAATCGGATCCACATGGCCAATTTATTTTAATTATTGAATTATTTCTAAATTATTTTTGATATGTGATATAGTATAAGAGTCAAATTAAATCTATATTTACTTACAAATGACATAAAATTTCATTTAATAATCATAAAAATACACCAAATCAATAAAACATACCATTCCCGATGAAAACATGAAAATTTCTATTGATACTCACTACTATCCATTGATGCCTTCATTTAGATAAATAAAGAAGAATTTTATGTTATATCCCACCATTGAAAATATGAATAAATTGTTTTATGGTTTAATTTTTTTTACTTAATTTAATTTCATTTGATTAAAATTTTCTGGCTGGAGTAGAATATCCAAATGTGTCTTAGGTATATCAATATTATACACAAATATGAACACCCATCTTAGTCTTAATATAATTTTTAATTTCTCAACAGGTTACTATATTAATATTATTATTTTGGGTTACAAATACCATTAGAAATATATCATTTTAAATGATTTCATGATACTTATGAAACTATTAATGAGCACAACTATAAAATATAACCATCAAAGAATCCAATGGAATAATAAAACCCCATTTTGAACTCTTCAATTGAAATATTAATAATGAACCTATAATACAAAACTAAAAACCATATAATTGGCATTTGACTATAAATTGGATAGTTCTATAATTTTTATTGGCATCATTAAAGACTAGAACATTTTATAAACTCACATATAAAAAAAAATTATAATTCAAAACATAAAATAGAGATTTATTATATTTTTGAAACAAAAAACTAGATATATATATCACTAGGTCCTTGTTAGGATAACCACATGGCTATAAACATGATCCCCGTTCACTAGAGGCTAGAAAAACACAAGTTGAGAAAAACTATTGTAATTTCTGGAATTATTTTTCATTAATGTAATATAAAATAATTTATAAATGAAATATTTGTTTATTAATATCATATCTAATCTATGACATATATTTAATGATAAAATTTTTAAAATCAAATAAAAATTCTATTTAATAAAATAGTGCAAATATATATATGTTTTGGTATAGTGTATGAATTTGTTATGGGGTTCCCAATTTAAAATTAAATATAAATTTTGATTCATGGAACTCTTGAAAATAATTTGTGTTCTTGATTTTTGATCAAGTAATTAAATTTTAAATCACTATTGTTAATTGATGTGTGATTTCATTCCCACACAATTTAATTATAATAACCTCTCAAGGACATGAACAATAATTCATTTAATTATATAAATACATGATCTATAAATCATTTTATATTGATATCAATACCCTAGGTTCTAGGGTAAGGAAAAAAAGTTCACTTCAACACCCTCATGTCAATCACATATGAAATTATATGATCCTATCTAGGTCTTGGTGAATTATTAATAGAGGGAGATCCTATTTTTTTATCATGTATGAATGAGGATTCAAGGATTATAAACATACTTGAACTATATCAAATGAAATTATATATTTAGTTATTATATATTTTATGGTCCTTGTAGTTCCTTCCTTAATTACCTATACATATAAATAAACCCATTTAATAAAAAAAATTGTATTCTTAATAAATACAAATAACTAATATATAAGTCAAAATTAAAAAATTAGGTTTCAAATAAAAATTATTTAATTATAAATAATTAAATAAATATATATTTTTTTATTTAATTAAAAGTATTACATCTATAAAATTTTTCAATTAAATAATTACATAGACCTAGACCATTTATTTTTATAAAAAATATATTATTAAATAAAGAAATATTCAATTTCCCTCTCTAATAAAAAATGTTATTAATATGATGAATAGAAATACAATACCAATAGTAATGATCCATAACAACATTAATTGAATTAAAATTTAATTATATTAAAGAATCAATATTCAATATTTTTTGGATTAATATTTTTAAAATAAATCTATTTTGACAAAATATGATTAGAATGTGGATACACATCATGTGTGAGTCTCATTATTACATTCTTTATGGCTGAAATTCTAACTCATAAATAAAAAATGTATGTAAAACACATGAAAACCACCAACAAGAAGTATAAAATTTAAATCCATTCCACCTTTCCCATTAATGCTAATAATAAAATACAATCTTATTTTTAAATGATATCTCAACAAATACTGTTCACATTTGTATCATTATCTATTAATAATTTTCCAATCATTCTGTAACATATTGAATAAAATTTTATCTATATAATAATTTATAGAGAATTATATCAATAACATTTAACATAATAAATGAGATAAAAATATATTCTTTAATAAAACTAAAGGGAAAAATAGTTTCTTCCACATTTAATTAATATTGTCTGCATTTATAATAAATGATTTGTTCTAATTGGGCATTAAAATACACTTCAATGTATTAATTATTAAAAGATAAATGTGATGAAGGTTAAACATTAATAATGATTCTATGGATAAGAGGCATTAAATATTATTATATATATGATTTAAATTGAAAAATAACTCTTATAAATTTCTATTGGAATGTGTTTCCACTTGGTATCCTCTACTTTGGGATCAGTATGTGAAAACGATATATGAAGAAGCCCGAATATGGATGTGTCCCACAATACGATAGTCACAAATTATTTTAAGAATTTTATAAAATGAGTTTTACATTCAAGGTATTAAAATCATCTCTAAGAACAATTTTAATACCAACCCAATATATTTAGCATTAGTAAATTCTTCAATATAGTAAAATTTATAAAAATAAAAAATATAGCTAATTCTTTCTTATTATTTTGACTTCCAATAGTTAAAATATTTGAGGAAATTAAACATTTAGAGACTATAATATGTTTATCCATTTAATTTTTTTATATTTTCTCAATAAGTTATAATAAAATATTCTTTTCTACACTTTAGTATAGTTTCAACTATTCCTCATAATATTACTTCTATAACATTCATGATATGATTAAAATCATATTATATTATTGTATAGTTGACAATATAAAATTTATAAATATAAATTGTTTTATTAATTTTATATTTGTAATCACATATATGATGATCAATATAATGTGATTACTTATGGGAAGTGGCATTGGAAAATAATCTTATAGTTGATTAATCTATCTTATAAATTTTAAATACATTTTAATATCTTGAAATTTTATTTAGTCTCAGAAATTTTTTTAATCGTTTTATATAGGATATGATCGGTAAAAAATATACAATTTTATAGAACATAATGGAGATGTATTTTTCAAACAAATATGTTATAAACTGCAAGATTGGTCTATGTTTTTGACATATAATAATGAAATATATATCAATCCCAATATATTGTTATAAAACCATCTATTTTATTGACTTAATATAAAATTAAAATCATATAAGGTTCTAAAATTTGAATATTATAATATCTAAATTTATTCTAAAAAATCAAATGAATTATTAATGATTAAATAATAATTTGTATCTTCTGATTATTTAACCAGTACAAATTTTTTTAAATAAAGTTAGTCTAATGTTTTCCATTTTAGTATAAAAATTTGAAAACATTTTAAATAATATTATATTAATTGAGTGTAATAATTTTATACTTTTATGATAGATATTATTTCACCATACTCTATTTATAATGTGTTACATTCCTTGGTATATAGAAAACCATATAAATCATATCATTAAATACTGTTTGTTATCCTATAGAGTATCGGTGTATCTAAAAGAAAAGGGATGTCACATAACTATAACATTATAAATTTTTATAATGGATAAAATATAAGGGAAATTATATCTTTATTCCACTATAAAGTATCTTAAATGTCTATGGGAGAAAATAAATATAATAAAAAACTGAAAAAGGGATATCTTCTATTTTTTCTCTTAAAATATATCAAATTTTTTTAAAAAAAAATAAAGAGATATTACCTATATAATAACATATAAAAAAATTATTGAACAAAAAAAGAACATTTCTTATATAATTCCATATAAATTATTTGAATTACTCCTATATAAATAAAATTAGATGAAAGCAAAAAGTGAATATATAATCATAAAATGTATAAATATAAAAAAACAAAACTAAATGATCATATCAAATATACTTTTTTATACCGTCACAAATGAAAAACAAAAAATAGAAAACGCAAAAATCAAGAAAAAACAAATAGAAATAAACGATCAAAGTGTACATTAAATACATAGTCTATTAAAAATTTTATTAAAGAAGATAAATATACAAATTAAAAATATATAGAAACAAAAGGGACACATACAATATAATTCCTTATAGAATTGATTGTTGGATTAATAATAAAAGGGTAACGACCAATATAATTCCTTATAAAATATCGTAAAGAAAAAAAATAAACGAATAGAAAAATACAGAAAAAAATAAATGATATATATCTTATATAATCCCTTATATGTTATCTTATATAAAAGATGAATTACTTATAGAAATAAATAATAAAAAAAGAAAATTCAAATAAAGAATAAAAAAAAATTATATAATTATCCCTAAAAAATTTCATACTTAAATTTGAATACAGGATATGTTATAATTGTCCCCATACTACAACCCATATGCGATGTTATTTTTCATAATGGTTGGTACAATTCGATTAATGTGTATATTTTTATTTTCAGTTCATATTCATAAATATGTTATCAAATAATTTACATGACTCATCATACATATTACCATAAAATTTGGGATATAATTACTTAGTTTTTTTTGATAATTGGGGATTATTGTGATGAGATATTATCTAAATAATCCTTATCATAGTTTCTTGTTAATCTTAACAGATTGATTCTCTTTTTCAGAAAAGGATTCCTTATATTTCATATAAGAAAAATTATTTGACCCCCAACATGTGTACAAAATCTTATCTAATAATGTTATAACTAAATCCACTGAAAATTAAAAATATACCATTAACATTTACAATAAATTGGTCATATATACCTTTTTCAAATATTTGAGTTTGTCTATTGTCTTATTCACTATTATTTATAAAATGCACCATAGTATGAAATCATTTTGATGAATCTTGACATATTATATAATTATTTAAACTAAATGTGTCTAAATTGAGTTAATGATATATCACCATTAATGTTTTTTTGATAATATAGTAATTTTTACAAATTCATTATAGGATGTAGTCTTTGTTTTTTAGTTTAGTTTTCACCATTATTTTTTATAAGATAATTTTAAATTTTAATATTTATATATTTCATTATTTAAATGTGTCAATCTATTTACAAAAACTTTATCTTTTGAACATACAAATTTTTCACTAAATAAAATTAAAAATATTTAATAGTAGAGTCATCCCACTAATTAATATATTTTAGTATTGTCCTATAACTAATAAAATAATATTAATTCAGTTGGTAGCTGGAATGTATAGATCAACACATGAAATCCTATAGAATGTACATGTTTCCAATATTTTAATATAAATTTATGACTTATAATATATATATATAATTCCCATGAAAATGATACATAATAATTCAATTCAACATAAATTATACTTTAATATTACATGATTATTATTTTATATAAAATATTTTTTTCTCAAGGCGCTTCATCATATATGAACAGTAAATAGAATAAATAAATATCCAATCCCTAAAAAATTTTAGAATATGGATGCAGTTAAGTCAACATTGGATTTGACGATACCATTAATTTTTTTTGTTTTATAATTCTTGTACACATTAATAAATTATATTATAACATTATTCATGGTCAAATATGATTGGTGTGATATAACTCAATGGTCTATGAGTAGATACATTATAATGATTATGTTAAAATAAATAATGCAATTATATATTTTTCGGTGGTGAGGGAAAATGTTTATGGTCGATGGATTGTAATTTACGTAAATTGAATCCTTGTATCTCCATTCAAAAAAGGTACATGATCCAGAAGAATATATAAAGAAAACAATTGAATTTTCTCTCCTAAGATTCATTTAAAATTTACATTTGTGATCTCAAACCATTTTTATATCTATTTTATTATATATATATATATATATATTAAAATATAGACAAATACATATAAAAATAATTTTCCTCAATCTCATTATCAATTTTGATTTAAAATCAGTAATATAATGATACATTATATATAAATTTGAGCATCTATGTGGCAGTTTTTGGTATACTCATATATCTTAATTAATTCATAATGAGGATGCATAGGTAGGGGACTATAGAACATATGATTTTGAATATTTTCAATGTTCTATGTGAAATATCATTTTTAAATTGACTAAATTCTTGATTATGAGAAGATGACTATTTTTCATAATATTTCATGATTATAAAATAGTACTTATATTATAAGATATGTATAAAAAATAAAATACCATACTATTTATTAATTTTTATTATGTATTTAATGAAAATATAAATTTTTTTAATCAATTATGTGTGTCCAAATTTTAATGAAATCACGATAAACATTTTTTTAGTTATAAAATATCTAGTTTCTATGTTATTCTTGTGGGTAATGATACTGATTTCGCTTCTTTTAATAAAAATTATAGTCATTATACAATTCCATGGTATTATGTCTGATTTAAACATTCCAACAACATTAAAATATATATCCTCAACTGTTATGTGGACTCATAATTCCAAACATCAATATAGACTTTTACTTAAGGATTTTTAATAATTCAACTGTTAAATATATGACCATTACTATTTATTCAGATTTAGATATGGTTAGCCTATTTTTTATTTATATATACTTGATAATTTTAAGATTCCTGATCTTCAATATGACATTACTCTTAATATATGATTCCAATATAAATAAAATTATATAAGAAGTACATTCACAAAAAAATTGACTTAATGTTATTTAATTAAGATTTTAGAAGTCATTTTGGTTTGGGAATACTTATTCCCTATTATATGTTACTACATAAATAAAAATTTCATATAACCAAAAAAATTAATATTATTAATAATATGTTTCAAATATTGGTGTGAATGTTAAATTTCTAATATATGATATAACTTTATTAAAATTAACCATTTATAGTTAAAGGTAAAATAAAGAAATGTTATTTAACCACCGATAAACTATTTTTTTATGAAGAAGTTTTAATCTAAACCAAACCCTTTTTTATAAATACTCATTTAGTATCCCTAGAAATGAGAGATTGTATCATAAAATATACTACAATATTCATTGAGTTGTTCTTCATTTATCTCATTCAATAAATCACATCTTCATCAGAGCTACTTCTGTATTAATGATATGTGAATACATGTGGAGGTGATATTATGTGATATTCATAAGAAATTATTTTATTTACTTATAATACACCACTATTTAATTAAAAAAATCATGTAATATATATTATTCATGTTATTAATAATTTATAATTAGTAATTTAAAATTTACAATTTTTTTTGTAAATTTATAAAATGAACATCCATTTTGGTCACTCACATTTGATATATATTTTAGATATTTAATTATAAAAAGTTATAATTTATTTATACTATATAAATGATTTTTAATTACTTGTAGTTATTTTTTCATATTTAATATATTTATTTAATAACATACATTTAAAATGTAAATGTTTATAATGAATATATAATTTTGAAAAACATATATTTTTTTAAAATTTATTTTATTACTACAATATATTTATCATTATCAATCAAAAAAGAAATGTAAAACGAGTTTTATTCATTATTTGAATTTTTTAATTAAAATTCTGTAATTTTTGTGTGTCTATATAGTATATAATGTAACCTATTTTGTGTACAAGTCAATTTTTAAATTCCTCATGTAGGGAATATTATTTCATCTGAAAATGTCAAAAACCAACTGGGAACAATGTATGTAAGATTAAGATTTTACTAATATGATAGTAAAAAGGTTCTTTTTATTGAAATTCAAAATCACACAATGGTTTCTGCATTGTGTGGTTGATAACATATATTCTAGTATTGTTTACTCATCCGGTAACTAATTGGTTTTTTGAAAAAATACTAAAAGGGATTGAGTGTTTGGACGAGAAGGACAAAGATAGAATAAAAGACCAGGGATTATGGTATCCGAGACTCGGTGTAGCATAGGTGTGATGTGGGTGGCCTCAAACCAGTTTGAGAATGGTATTAATTTATTAGGTTAGATTATTTTGATCCATGGTCATGCCTTATATCACATATCATCAAGATAATAGTGGATAAGAATCCTTTTATAGTATAAAGAGAATTGGTGATGCAACATTAAAATAATATATATAGATAAAATTATAATTAAAGTGAGGAATATTTATAGTATAATTTCTTTAAATGGTGGATTATATATGTCAATCCCAATAAAAAATTACTCTCCTTGAGGAATTGTGGAAGAATTATAATAATTTTTATGATACTACTCCCATCACCAATTTCTATTTTGATGGAACACTAAAATTTAATTAGATTTGTATAATGAATTTTCTTAGGGGATGAAATTGATCATAAAATGTGGTATCAAATCCATTGTATTTCTCATATGCTATGTGTGTGTAAGATACCAATTTTTTTTAGAATGTTAGTGATTGATAAGGTTTAAGAATAATGATTCATGGTGGTTCATTATACCGAATATATCCCTGATTAAAGTGGATAGATGAAATGACCAAATAAAGGGAACAATTATGTGAAATTGAATAACCTTTTGATCATGTATAATATAATTGAAGGTGATGGCCATTATTGTAGCCTTTGTATTGAGGGAGTGATTTTTATTTGAAAACCCAAATCATCCACCAGTTTGCAAAATGTAGTGAGGAATAATTTATATGATTTTATGGATTACTAGTCTAATAAGATTTGTTTTTTCTAATTCTACCCTAAGAGGGATTATATATTTGGACAAAAATTGACTACATAAAAGGAAATGGTCTTGTAAATTCTTATATGAGGTCTATCTCACACAGTCTACAACTAGTTTAGGTATTTTCTATTCTTGGTCTGTGCATCATGTTAGAAATCATTGACTATGATGTCTATTTTGCATTGAAACTATAAACTTCAACTTAGTTTGACATTAAATTAATTTGATATAAAGGCTATACACATTTTATGAAAATGAGGAGGTTCTAATACATTTAGAAAAATAGTAAAGAAATGGTATGGTTATATTCCCTATTAATGGTTATACTAGTGGTCACATTGGTTTAATATTTTAGAAATTAGTTTTTTTTAATATCTAGATTCTACTAGAAGGATATTTTGTTCGTTTTTTTCTCTTTATTATAACTATTTTATGATATGTCATTTTTTATTTAGGTAATATGAATATTGTCATTGTTGTGTTCTTAGATGTGTTTAGATGTTTTCGTTAAATGATATAGGCTAATAATAATTTATTATTCATATTCACATATATTAAATTGGAGAAAGGGTTTGTCTTTGAAATGTTTAAATGTGCATGATTTATTTTAAATTTTATATTTTATGAATGTTAACAAACCCATTAATGCATAAAATAAGTATATGTTTTTTTAAAACACGACTTCTACTCAGATAGATGAATTACCCACATAAATATCCTTCTACTATATCAATAATGCACCGAACATTAAAATTACTATATTTAACAAAAAATTAGGCCATGCAGCTAGAAGTATTTAGGCATAATGCAAATGGAACATTTCAATTCATAACATATTGAAAGGTTCAGTCTATAATTTTTTAGGAAATTTTGAGCTCAATTCTAGAGTTGGGTCCCATTTATAACTAATATATAACTATGTTATATTTCACGAATCTTATAAATATTTTTGGGCTAATTTTTATATTAATTTTTCCTCCATGTATAATACTCTATGGATACCTTGTATTGATTTTACACTAAATAATATTTTTTATTGGTGGGAATAATTTTATAGGATTTTTCATACTTCCCCACTAATTATCATTCACCAATTCAGTTTTAATTTCATTTTATTGTTTGTGTTATTAATACAAATTTCCATCATTTTTTCTTATTTTTTTACTTTTTTTCATTTAATTAGTTTTGTTTCTCATCAATCCAACCATATTTTTTTATTCATATCTTCTTTTTTCTCATTTTTGTTATGTTTTATTTTCACCCACATTACTCCAATCTCTATTATGTTGTGATTATTGAATATTATAATTAGTTCTCTCTCTTAATTACTTCTCAATATTTTGAAAAATTAAATTCATTAATTAGGAAATAATTATCTCTCATTCTAATGGAGCGATCTTATTATAATGTATTTGACCATGACTTCTCTTTGAGCTATATACTAATTTAATTGATATTTATTTCTTATGTTTTACCTTAGTTGATGTTCTCATTGAGTCCATGAGAGTCTTGATGGTGTTAGATGGTTGTACATTTCTAAAAACCATATCTCCGTTGAGAAACATGTTGGCCACATTATTAATAGTATCTGTGTATCCTAGTCAATATAGTTTCATATAATATTGTGGGATGGTTCAGAGCACTGTTAGGGGTTTCATGGTTTGACAAAAACATGCATCCTAGGCCACACAAACATTCGAGTCAAAGATAACATGTCTATATGGGCTATGCATGGGGTGAATGGTTGTACATTGAAATCCTTTTGGGATTTTTCACTAGATAGTTGGGTCAACATAGTTTGTCCAATCATTCTTCCAATCGGTGTGACCTTTAATGCTGGTGTGAACTGATGTTTTCCCAACAATCCATTTAATTTCAACCCTCCTTTTTTCACAATCACTAACATCAGCCCTCTCTTCTAGTTTGTTCTACCACCCATACATAATATAAGCAATGAAGAATTTTCTCAATTCGTTGCTGGATAATTCCATCATTCGTCTCATTTGATGCATCTCAGTAAGGAATTTTATCAACTATCTTCTATTATTTGACTATCTCATCGAGTTCATCAGTATTTTGGATAATGATATTGTTCCCTATTTTTTTTGTTTTCTACATATTCTTCAATTAACTTCTCATATAGAAGAAACCAAATGCTGATACCGGATGTGTGTTCTATCATAGGAATAATTTATGTTCTATATACCATTTACCTATGATTTCATCTCTTATTATTGTATACCCATTGTTCCACATGTCAGTCCATTCGATTTTTTCTCATGTATTTAATTATTTTTCAAAAACAATTTATTCCATCAATTTTATGATGCATTATAGATCTTATACATAGTTAGTGATTCTCAACATCATCCTGAGCCTCCAAAGAGGTGTATTTCTTCATATTAACTATATTAAGGCACACCTTTAGGAGTTTGAGATATAAAACCTTATTCTATGATCCTTTTTACATTAAATGAGATAATTGGATATGGGCATTCGGCACGATACCAGTTATGAAATGGAATTATATTTATTAAATGTTATTTAAATGAAAATGAGGAATGATATGGATATTCTCCTATATTTTTCTTTTTTATTTAGGTAATTGGAATTGGATAGAAAATCTAACATTCACTGTATTATTATTTATTTTATTTCATGTTGTTGGACATCTTTGCATGGTTCTGACTACTTCCCATGATATGACACATGTTTCATAATAGTCTATAACCAACTATGTGAACCAGTTCTAGAACCTACAAACCCCAATGTGTGAATACATTATATTATTGTACTAAATAGGGGATTGAGGAATTGTACATGTAACCCGTAGGGATGATTATTTATTCTATAAAACCAATGAGGGGGTTCAAGGTATTGAACAAGTGGCCTCATAATAAATTCAAATATTAGGATATAGGTCAACCTGGTTACCGCATTGGGAATTGTCCCATGTAGGTCTATCACTCTTTTCACATGTGGTGAATATAGATCTGTTGGTTTACAAACTATTGATACATCATATATACATATATTTATGATCATATACTATTATCTTTTTAATTATATCTTTTGTTGATAAACTCTTTATATATATATATAATTCACTTCACATCTTTACATATTATATCTATTTAATGTTCTAGTTCAAAAAAAATTAGGACTTTTATAAACACCATTGTTGGTGGCCAACTGAGTATACCTCAGACCCTATTCGATTCGATGGATTATATTTAGAAATACATCACAGATGTAGGTAGGGACATATGAAAGGGACCGGTTTTGATGCATTTTTTATTGTATCCTGGGAGGGAGGGAGTATAGGATCGAGATATGGCATGTGATGTAATTTGGAGATAGTTATTTTGGTCTTTTTGGTTCATTTGATATGCATGTATGTATGTTTCCGAGCTACAATTTGTTTCTATTAATTTTTTTGATTCATGATATTAGACCACATTTATATGGTATTGGATATTTCTATTTATGTTTATTTATTTCATCTTGCTGATTTATCTCACATTGTAATTTGTTATTATGATTCCACTATTTATCCACTTATTACATCACTCATATACTATAATTATGATTTTATAGTCTCCCCAATGTATCACCATAGGCTACTACTAGTTTTTGGCAGCCACTGGCATAATGAATGGTGTTATTGAGGCAATGGGATCAATAAATTTGGGGAAACCCTTAATGGATTTTTGGTCATGATATAAAAAATTAGTTTTAGAAGAATTTAAATTCATTACCTAACTCTTTTGAGAGGTTTAAAATAAGATAAGTTCATGTGTAAATTTTATTATAAACCTAATTCGTTGAGTAGATACCTAAAATATAGGGAAAAGACATATTACATGGAATGGGACATGATGTTCTAGTTAATATATAATACAATTTTTTTGATTCCAACATTGACTGATGCTATTGAAATGAGATTTTATTATTATTATAATTATTGAATTTCATTTTTTTCATTAGCCCAGCATGAAAATTTACTTTTTATCATGCCTCATTTTATGCACCTTATATGATTTTTATTCCATGCATTATTCCATTCCATGTTGGTGAATTCTGTGATCTCATAATATCTATTATATGTACCAAAATTGATATATCTGTTATTCGAGTAAAATTTCTTCCAAAAAATGAATTAAATAATTAACTATTAATGTTTCAATAGAAATCTAAATGTAGTTTTTCTATATGGCTTGATGGTGGCACATTAATTATTTAATTATCATATGTTATGGTTAAGATACAGAGGTTAAATTGATTGAAAAGTTAGTTGATTTTGAATATTTTTAAGGAATATGTAATATAAAAAGTGCATGTACCTATTTAGAGTGCGATTGATGATTAATTTAGTCAAATCATCTTATAATATATGTTACATTCCTCAATCCATTATAATTTTATGGATTTTGTTATACGAACTACCAATTGAAATTTATAAATTAGGTACTTTTATAAATACTGAATAGTATTATAGATAACTAATATATTATGTAAAAATATGAGTTGATAAAACATAAATTATAATATGATCACTGTTAAATAATTTTTCTAATTTGAACATAAATGGTGTTGCCCCTTCAAATTTGAATTAAAACTCTATATACCAAGACCCCTAATTGACACATATAGGTTAACCTTTACCTGACCTTAGTAGTTGGTAGTTAGAAGTGTTTCCTGTCTTCTTTAAGATCTTTCACATCACCCAAACCTGGATATTCTTGTAGGATCTTGTGTGTGACACTTATATAGGACACCTTTATCATATAATATTATTTTTTATTTATCATGTTATCTTTTTTAAATCCATTCTAAGTAGTTTGATTGAAATTTTTAGAGATATCACATGACGACTTCCTCATTACATGATCAAATGTTTGTGGTGATGACCATGATTTGGAGGATGTGGTCCCCATGCAGCTTTTGTTATCTCTTGTATAGCCTCTTATGGAACCCATGAAATCTTTGTGGTAAGGAATAATACATTGTTTCAATGATAATATCATATAGATTATGTAAAATATAAAAGGAGCTATGTGACCTTCCTCTTATATGGATGAGTTGACATGGGAATTTTATCGACAACATCCACCTAATTTTTTAGGGGATAGTGTCACCTCATGTCATGGTGTTATGGATAGAGAATATGATGAATATATTTGAGTACCATGAGACACCTCTTGAAAGGAGATCGAAGCACTAAACATGAATTTTTTTTGGATTCTTACAAAAAAATGGTGGAAGGTTATCACTCAGGGAGATCATCATTATATTATTTCATGTTCTAGTTTTTAAATATTATTCCCTATGTACTATTTCTATAATACTATGGAGAATGATCATGACTATTGTTCCTAATCCCGCAGAAGAGCATTATATTTCTTGTTGATTAATCAACTAAATTTAAGTGTTTTAAATGATTGAATATATCTATCATACTGAAGATCTATTGAGTGTACATCAGTTTTAGGATGGGATGATTGAACCCATAAATGATCGGGTGATAATTTTCCACATGACTAGAATGTATGCTATTGTAAACAATGATCATATTAAAGAAAATAACCATAGAGACGCTGGAGGTATAAATTAGAGAGAAACTGTTTCTAGATCCATTAATGTAATATATTTTGATTAGAAGCATCACATCAAGACATCTCATTAGGGATGTACAAGATAGAGATCATGTACTTCTGTTTTTTTACACTTTCATCATTGTGGTGAGGAAAGAATCGTGATACGATTGGGAGAGAGAGCCTTATTTGGCAGCTGATCAAATAGAATGATGGGATATTAATAACGTTGATATAAAAATTTCCATTCTAAGGTCTAGTTAGAGAGTGTCAATGTTTATTAAAGGTCATATGCAAAGATATATATTTCCACATCGAATAGGGTGGCTTAATGTAATTCAAAATTTTTGTAGAGGAGATAGACATGGATGGGGGGAAGATAAAAATTTTACAGTGTCTATAGATTTGGGATACTCAAAGAAGTAATGTGGTATCTATGAGTTATTGAACGAGCTATGTTTGTGTAGAGAAACATGTTCACGGGGAGCAGACTCTCATATCATCTATATTTCAATGTTTAATTTTAGTATAATCTACTATGGAATATGTATTTTATATAGTAGATTTAAATTATTTTATCTCTATTTATATCATTTAATTCCTCCTATTTTATTTTTTTTAAATATATGGGGTGATATCCCTTGAGAATCATTTGGGTATGTGATCAAATATTATACCCTAATGTATAGAGCTCCCCCTTTAGATAGGTGGCTATAATTTCAAATGGAACATCTTTTTTTAGGGAGATGTCTAGTTTCAACATTATTCTAATGATGGAATGGTTTGTCATTATTCATGCATATATCTTTTTTCATCAACAAAAGGATTATTCAAAATCAATAAATGGTGGTAATTATATTTACAATGGTGATTGGGATGTCCAAGAAGGTAGAGCATGAATTCAGAATCTGGGAATTATTGGAATGACATTCCATATTTCTAGACATTATAGGGATGTTCATGGAATACATTAGACTAAATTTTATAATAAAGTGTAACATTTTATAAATTTCAACCCCAACACAGTTTATAAATATCGGTTTGACGGAGAGGTGGATTTATCTTTTGAGCTATTTCTAGGATATTCACTAGGGTTCATTCCTCCTTATTGGATGGACAATACCAAGCTATAGAAACTCAAGATATAGAAGGAGTAATTAGAATACAAGGGTTTTATACATCCCATAACATCTCCTAGGGTTCACAAGTCTTTTTAACTAAAGAGATGGATGAAACCCTCATGTTCATTGATGAATAAAATAATTTGAATCAGTTTATTATGAACATGTGATATCCTTTTACTCGAACAAATTTTATATTTGATTAGCTGAGTGGAGCCCATGTTATCCAAAAAATTGATTTGAAGTCAGTCGATCACTAGTTACATCTTTTAAGTGTTTTGATTATTCATTATAAATAGGTGTCTAATTCTGTTTTTAATTTAAAATTAAATCCTGTATATAATCCCATGTTGATTTTATAGAATTTGTATGTTATTTTTTCATATCATTATTGATTGTATCTTATTTATTTATTCCATAAAGAATTCATTGATATTCTATTCTAGGGTTAATTAATTCATATTTTTTTAGTTCGTAATCCATGAAATCTACAACTGGTGGGGTTTTCATCATCAAATATTTGACATTGGTGTGGGATGTTTAATCTTATATTCCATAACATAGAATAATATGTTTGACATTTTTTTTGATTATCATCGAGAGACCTCCAAAATTTTTCTTTGATTCTTCATGTAAATTATTTATTATTATTTTTATTGGTGATGGGGAAATCTGTGGTGGAACTATTTTTTTGAATAACAATCCCTCATATGAGAATGTCTAATGCAGAATCCATGGGAACCAATCAAAGCACTCTAAAGAGAAAAAAGTTAGATTATGAATCCATTTTACACATTAAAATATCATTTCTAATAGTGTAAAAATTCATTACCACACCCATGTGGTATATTCTAAGAACCATGTTGAAATAATACCTTTGGTGATTTCGTACGGATTATGATATTTTAAATATTTCATATACAGTTTATTTAAAAATGACGGACACTACTTGAGAAAATTATAATGAGAATATTCCATGAATATGTGATATATATTGTGATTAATGAGGTTTAATTTTTAGGATATGTTTGGGTGAATATTTCATGTACATAACTAGACCCAACTCCACATATCATTATATTTATATGAATATTTTTTGTTTTCAGTGTAGTGGGATATGCTATAAGAAAAAAATAAGGTTCTACACACAATGGTAATATAGATCCCATTTTTTATATATATTTTAGTCCAATGGGAGACATATTTAACTATATATATATATATATTAAATTTACAGAAGGGTAACACATCAGAGTCATCTAGAATTCATGTTTAAGAGAATATATTATTTCACCATTGAAAATTAATCATGTTGCAATTCAATAAGCTATATAAGGTTCATCAAAATGTTACTTTTGAAAATGTTATTATTCGACCTCTATGAATATGAAAATGTATTTTCATAGAGTTACATTCCATATCATGTAGGTGAATCCCTTCATCTAGTATAGTTTATTGCTACATTTTGTATATCAAGCTAAATTCGAAAAATGCTTTGTGATGTTTTCTTATATGGGTGATGGATTTTTTGATTTACAAGTCCAAAAGTTTCCATGATGTAAAAAGTACTTAATTAAACCATATTTCTTGATCAACAATATTGTATAACACATAATGATATCCTCATTGGGTAATGTATAGTAATTTGTCTAATATTTGGGGAACTGTTCAATTATTGGATGCCAAACCACAATGAATTTTTCAATTAATGGATGTTTAATTTACCTCTCTTTATGAATCATTTTTATGCTGATATTGTTCGGTAAAGTCATTTAACAATAATTACATAACATTTAAGCAATGATCACACTACAAAATTGTTGTTTTTGGAAACCTAGTATATTCAAATATTGAGTTATGGATGGAACAGTAAATATATTAATGGAATTTAATTGATCTAAAATCCCCAAATCTAAGTGTTTATGGAACATAGATCAATATTAAGAAGAGAAATTAAGAAGTCGTGATCTCAAACATTTGATCATGAATTATGGATGGATTTTCAAAAACTGATCAGAGTGGTTTGAGTGTTAGTGTGGATTTGATATATGAATTATAATGATAGAATATTAAATCCCTGAAAAAAAATATGATAAGGTTATTATAGGTATTCTGAAATAAAAAGTGGTAGATATGGAATAAACTTTTAGAGATATATCTTTTTTGAAACACGTCATACCTATGCATAATTGACACACCATTTAAGGTGTGATATCACATCGTAAAACTGAATATAATAATTTCATCATTGTAAGATACATTAAAATCAAAATGTTGTAGAGGAGTTATCAGTTCCTCATTATGGGATAAAAACAACAATTATATTTTCTATATTTATTGAGGAAATTTAGTTTTTAGAACATCTACCAATTCTCTGTTATGTAAAAAAAATAAACAATGAGGTTTGTTGCCATAGGTTAATATGTACAATTCATGAATACACCTTATACTATTAATGTTTTTTTAAACCATGTTGAACTAATTTTCTAATTAATTACTAAATTTTCAGCTCAATATAGTTTGTTTTAGAGAGAATTAATGTTTCTAATAAAAGAGTGAGAAGGTATATGATTATGTAATTTTTTAAAATTTTCAATATTACGTTTCAACCATCCCACTCCAAAGGAATATTCCTTGATTTTTAGCAGCATTTAGTTTCATATATGTGGTTTCTCAGGTGATTTATTATGTCTTTTGGGACAATGGAGAAAGTTATTACTGTTAATAATAAAGTAATTCCATTCTTAAATGGATTTTTTTTCCAATAATGACATAGAATGATGTATGCTTAATATATGTAATTTGGAATTGAAATTACCGTAAAATGTTTTTATTTAATTTTATCAAACATGGAATGTGGGGATTAAATAGAGAGAGACCACAATATATTCGACGTATAAGATAATGAAATTTATTATTTAAGGGGATCATTATCTAACCTCATATATTAAATGTTATATTATTACAAAAAATATCAATGGATATTGTGAAAAATATTGGATATTTATGATTTTGATTATAAAGATTAATATAATAATATACAAGTGCAATGGAAAATATATAAATGACTGAAAATGAGCCCCAAAAAAAGAAATTTCTACATAATTAGATTAAAAAAATACTCTTGAATATGATATGTGTTGTTTTATAGAGAATATTTATGCCACAAAAAAAAAATCATGGGGAGACATCCTTCATGTTTCATAGTGAAGGTATGCATGTTTTATGATAATTACCTAAACAATTTATAAGAGGATAACTTACATAATAATATTTTCATGTATGAAATGAGAAATAAATTCAAAGAGTAAATATAAAATGATGTATCCAAATATGTTTCCCTCAAATATAAAGAGAAATTTAATATAGAATAAGATCCCCCAGAAGAATATAATGATGAAGCGATTTTGATCCTCTCATATAACCATAAGAGGCAAAAAAAATTAAGGAAGGATACAAACATACCAGATTTAGATGTGATATGTTTTGACATCTTATTAATATATTTCCTAATATTCATCAGGACAGTAATGATGATTATTTCCATTCTATGATGGAATTTAGAGATATGATACATAAGAAAAATTTATAGTGGAGGTTCTAGAAAAGAATAAATTTGATTTCAATAGAAGATAAAATATTATAAGAAAAAAATATAGAGGTTTTTTAATAATATATGGACCTCGGTGCGGATACATTTGTGACAAAATGAATAGACCATGTGATTATGAATGTGAAATGAAAAATAATGATTTTCCAGTAGAGAGTTTATCTTCACTTAGAGACTAAAACATTCATGGTAGTGGTTGATATATGTAGTTCTAAAATAATAAAGTAAAATTTAGTTATTAATGAATCTAATATATATATACTCACACTATAGGAAAGGAAATAATTACTTAATGTATAAATTAAATTACTATATACTAGATATTCTGATAACTCAGAAAAATAGGCCAACTATAGTTTAATAATAGTTGATTTTGATATGATAATTTGTATCCTTTTTAAATATTAAAAATATAGAGTGAAATAATTTAATGGGATTGATGGTGGATTCCTGATGTGGCTATGAATGTGTGAATACCATAAATGAAACCCCTCTCTTGACAAGACATTAAAATTTTTGGCCAAAGAAGAGATAATATAAGTTTATAGGGTGTCTACTAAAGAGAATATTTCAATCACATTGGTGATAATCTATAGATTACCACAGAAAAATATTGAAGAGAATTACCAAAGGGTAAAAATATGTGGTCGATGTTAAATCGAAAACATCAACACCCTGATTTAAATTCAATATGCATGGTACTCACAATTAATCAGGTTACTTAGAAAATGGTGGAATGATTAATAAAATAATGTGTCATTTTTGTGGGAACATTGAAAACATTCCATATTTTAATTTTATTATTATGTGATATTTTTGGGAAAAATATTCTAAAAATATACAAGAATTATTTTAACATTTTTATATAATTAAATTGAAATATTTATGACATTGAATGATTTTGGAAAAGGGTGATTTATTTTTATTTAAGGAAAAAATAATGTTCCCTCTAGAGAAACTAACAAGGGTCCATAAACATGATAATGTAACCAAAAATAGGTTAAATATATAAAATTGATTTTCAGTTTGGATAAATAATGAAGATTTCATAGAGTAGTAGGTAAAAAAATTCCATCCCTTATAAATAGATGTTAACCAGAAGTCTCATTTTAATAATATATAACATGAGATGGAAAACACTAATAAAATGTCCAAATGATAAGAAAACATTTCTCACCAATGGGTTTTGTATAGCTGTTGAATGATGGATGTGATAAAAAATGCATATCATAACATCAAAATTTAATATGATAAAAATAGAGTGGTTTGATTTGGGTATAATAATGATATCAAATTATTTTCCTCTAAGAAATATATAGTTGGTGGAAAATAAATTAGAAAATATAAATACTCATGGATATATTCATTATTCCAAATATATAATGTGTAAGATATAAATTTGACTTAGAGAATGTAATTTAATTTATAATGAATGGATACACTTCCAAATACATTAATAGTTTGGTTATTCAATAAGTATGATAGAAAATAATAAAATTCACCTTATTGGTGAATAAAAATATTTTATTTTAACTCCATCATATTTAACTTTATTATGATAATTTTTGAACAAAATTAACCTATTAAATAAGATAATACTTAAATAATTTTTTATAAATTTAGTGGTTGAAAAAAAAATATAAATTCACAATAAGAACGTTTTTCAATAGTCTTTGTAATAAACCATGGATATAGATGTATAAATTGTTTCTATTCAGTTTTTCAATATCCCAGCTACCCGCAGATCTTATTAGAATGGTCATAGGGTCAATCCTATAGCCACAGATTCAATCTATATCTATACCCCTATATTAATGGATTTAATTTGTAAATTAATTCTATTGGAATTGTTTCAAACTATGACAATATGTTTATAACCATGGTTTAAATCAATGGCTATTTGCTCTAAATGGAATGGGAGTACCTGAATTTGAGCCAGAGACCTCCGATTTCGACAATTATCATTTAACCATTACACTACATTGAATTTTTTTATTAATGTGTATAATTACATTATATATAAATGTATTTATATATAAAAATTTATAAATTTGGTAGAAAATCATATATAGAGTCCTTCTACCCTAATTCCAACTAGGAAATATTTTCCATGTGGTTATGTGGGAAAATAGTATCCATAATTACCATAATCATTATAATAATATGGGAATAATATAATTTATTTTTCAAATCCGTTCACATATCCTAGAAAAATATCCCTATATCCAGGACTATGGATAAACCATGACTATAATAGATCCTATAACGATTTTTTTAAATTAATAATACCCAATGATTTTAAAATAAGAAAATATATTTTATTTGGTATTAGACATGAAAAACCAATCTCATAAAAAATTAATATAATAGAGAGATACTTTATGATATAATTTTTTAAAAAATATTTCAATACCATTCATATATTTCATGATAGTCAACACTATGTATAGTTTGTGTTACATGTAAAATTGAGTTTCAATAAAACATAACATATTATTAAAAATTAATTATTTAATATAATATATATAATTTACACATTAAATTTGTGGATATCAATTTTTCCTTATCAATTATGTGATATATATATTTTAAATGCATTAATGGTTATTTGGGGATTATAAATAATAATTTTAATAATTTTATTTAAAATGAATCAATTTCTAAAAAACTATATTTTCATTAAAATGAAGATATGGTGTGCTTTAGGTACCAAATTTATAATTTCATTTTTACAAATCATATAAAATTTATATATAGATATAAATTTTAATGTTTAAAGCTAATTAAAAAAATTATCTTATGGTGATTATTTTTATTTTTGTTAAAGATTTCATTTTTGATGAATAATAAAAAAATACCTATTTTTTTGAAAAAATGATTTTTAATATGAATAATTAATATCGTAAAATAATATTTTCAAATTTTATCAAAGTAATATTTTGTATATTTGATATAATTTATCCATTTGTTTAATTTTTATCATTTTCATTTTGAGTTTTGTTATGAAAAGATGGAAAAAATTTGAACATTTTCTCTTTAAGAACTCGATTTCTCTTCCCATTCGTAGGATTAATATTAATTTAAAATTTTTTATTTATGTAAAATGAATTTTAAAATATGAATTTAATATTTTCAATCTTACTAATTTATAATTTCTAATAATTTTTACATAATATTTAGCCAAAATGAAAAGTGAGTGCAATAAAAATTAATTACCACAATTAAGCTAAAATGGGGTTACCTAGGAGTTAAACTAAAAAGATAAGGGTAAAAATGACCTATAAATATTTCTATATACTATTATATCAACATATTTATATAATTAGATATATAATTTTTAATAAATTCCGATTTTGGTCCCTTATAAAAAAAATTAAACCATGGTATCATTCAATTAATTTCAAAAATAAAAATTATATCCTCTCCCCCCACTTAAGAAAGGAATTTTTTCCACTCTTCTTAACACCATGATGCCCCATTGGTTAAGATAATATCTATTCAAATGAATTCTAATTTTTTTAATATCATCCTTGAATCCTTATTTTTGGAAAAATGATAACTTTGGAATGATTTTGGGAACACTTATGGTAGATATCAGAAGAAGAGGTAATGTTCATTACTGAGCATCTTTAATCAATAAATTTCTTCACCCCCATCCATTATTTTTAAACCATGATGTTATAATATCATTATTATATTATATATATTGGGAATTAGTTATAAATTTTTCTTGACATACAACCATTTAATCTTTAATCAAATTGGTAATTTAATCATCCCGTGTGGGTACGGTGGACTTCCATCTCATGAACTGATGTAATCAATTGTTCTATCACCACCCCTTAGAGTTGGGTATGAATGGGGATATAAATATTATATATGATATTTATAACATATTTATACTTATGTATTCATTTTATTAGACAGACACATATATATATATATATATTATTTTAATTTCTATTCAATAGGGGAAACAATGTTGTCACTTGTTGGTAAAATAGACTATCGCCCAACAAAGGGATTGGATACTTATTTCACATACAAATAACATAGAGTGTTATATATATTAAAATAATTATTTTATTTGATATTAATGACATAATTATGATATTAAATTCAGATTTATCAACATTTAAATAAAATATATATCAATTTAATTCATACCTTTTCACTAACACAATGATGATAACATCATTCCTATACCTATGGACTACTGTATCCACGAACCATTTTGAATAGTTTTTCATCACCAACTAATATGGATGAAATATAAAATTATAAACATTTTTTATATTATATTATAATAAATATTTTAGTATAATATATTACTTACATTTTTCTACAATGAATGTCAAAAATGGAAGTGTTACACAATCGTTTGTACAACCTACCATCTCCATGATCATATAATACAGAATTTTTCATAATAATATATCATGATAGGGGTTAAAAGTATAAATTAGATATAAATATGAAAATTATTTCATGAATTTTATTCAATAGATGATAGAACTGTATAATATGCACATAAACCAGAACAATCATGATGAATCATGCTGGATAATACAAGGGAATTAACACCTGAATCAATTAATGTAATGAATGAGGATTATTGAATATGAGAGAAGAGAATATAAAAGGATAAAATATGATATTATAAATACTAATATGGTTCTTCAATAAGTTAATATCATGTTTAAATCCACCATATAAGATTTTGAATCACGTTGAACCAAAAGGAAGAGAAAGGTAAGGGATTTGATAACTCAATTTATGTCAATTTGGTTAATAATGTACTTAATTGATTATTCATTATATGATTATGTGTATAATGATATTTTATACAAATATACTATATTTTAATATTTTTATATGGATTTTTATTTTAAATTCTTAATTGATTCATTTATTAAATCACAATTTGACGTTAAGATCACAGTAATGATTTATTTCACAATCTTATTCTGTTAGAGTTGAATTACTCATGAATTTTATCTGAAGTAAATTATTTTGCCATTTCCAAATAAACACATGTAATTATATTCTCCTCTCATTTCCCATTTATTTTGAAATATTCATTTATTATGTAAATTTAATTTATCATTTTGTATTTATATCAATTAAATTATGAAATATATATATTTTTTAATAAAGGTTATTAGTTATATATGGATTATAAATAATAATAACAATCATAATCATTTGAAATAAAAAAGAATTTTCTTTTCTGGAAAAATTGTATGTTTATAAATGATTGATTAGTCATTCTTTAAGAACCTAAATAAATCATAAATTTTACCACTTTTATAATTTTTTTATGAAAAACATAACATTATTTTTTCATATATATATACCAAAAATATCTTACAGTTTATTATGGGATTTTTCTTAAATGTTTTATTTTTTGCGGCATAGTGAACAATACTGGATTTAAATTAAAAAATTCATTTTCATTTAAATAATTTATAATATGAATTATACTATTAATGTATTTTAATTTATAAATATAACATTTTTATATCATTTAATACAATTTTCATCATTGGGATCATTTTAATTTTGAATTTATATATTAAAAAATTGGAATTGTTTTATTATATTAACATTAAAACATGATTTCTCATCCTATATACGAGATTTATATTAAATTATTATTTTAGAATTATATGAAATGTATTTGAAAAAATTTATTAAATATTTTTAATCTGCATAATTTATAATTTATAATATTTGAATATTAATTTTTGATTGAAACATATACTGAATTCCATAAAAGATAACATATTTTGTTCTTATAACATTAGATTTTATAGGGGGGTAAAATAAAAATATTGATGTAAAAAAATTAAATAAAAAAATTATATAAAAAAATTATATAAAAAAATTTAAATTATATTTTATGAAATTTTTCGGAAAATTACTCTTATATGGTTAAATAATTTCCACTTTTAGACCCTTTATCTTTATGAAAATGTGGGAGTAGTAAATTCATTTATAAAAACAAGTTTTTTTATCTATCAATTATAAAAGGCCACCCCTTTCTACTCTTATTTACACATCATAACCTATTTAGATAAGAATACAATGTCACAAATCACTTCAAAAAAAACCCTTATATTTTTCAAGAATCCTTATTTTATTGAATAAATCCATCCAATGAAGGATTTAGTTGAAACCTAATGAGGTTACCAGAGAAGAGGTAATGTTCTTTTACACATGTATTTATTTAATTTCATTATAAAAAACCACAAATTCTTATTAAATGTTATTATATAAATTTATAACCAAATTAAATGTACTATAATGTTTCTATAATAATCTAATATCATAGAATCATCTCTAATTCATTCATATGGAATAGAAAATCATCATTTTTGTCTACGATAGACTACCAGCTCACAAATTGATGTGATTCTTTTTGGCATTACAACCACTCAAAACTATGTATGATTAAGGATATGAAGAATATATATTTTATTTTTAACATATTTATACCAATGGATTAATCATATTATACATAATTTTTTAAATTACATTCATTATGGGATACTATAATGTATTTTGTGTGTAGGGCAGACTACAACCTCACGAAGGGATGTGATTCATTGTTCACTAAAAAATTACATGGATTGTTGTAAGGTAAAATTTTATGATATTATATGATATAAATTAAATAATTATGATATTGATGAAATATTTATCATTATGGGAATATAATATATATTAATTTATTTCATCCCTCTTCACTCACATAAATATGATAACAATGATCATGTACCTGTGCACTACGACCTTCATGAAGAAATTTCATCATATTTTCATCATAAAATAACTCTAATGATATATATAAGTATATAATATAACATATAGGGTATTATTATTTTTATGGAAAAATATTATATTACCTACATACTTTCCATAATGATAATTGTAAATTGGAATCATTAACCATGCGTACGCACGACCTACCATTTCTATGAATGTAACAAACATCAATTTTTATAACCACATTCCATGTTGGGGAATAGAAGTTCCATGTAATTATTTTGGGTTGTATGTAAAGTCTGAAGCATGTGGGAAATGAATTCTTCTAAGGCCTACAGGCAATGTAATACTTACGCATACATGCCTTGTAAGGGTACCACCTCACCCCTTGAAAGGTGAATTATCAAAATAAATAAAAAATGAATGACTTATGGCCATTGGAGGAACTTAATATATCATATTTTAATGTATTAGATCATTCATTATGAAATAATGTTAAAAAAACAACACTATTAACACTTGAAACAATAAAAATAATGAATGAGTATTAAGGAATGAGTGATATGATTTTATAAATGTACAATATATGATATAATTAGTATTTATATATTTTTGGAATAAATTAATAAAATATTTAATATCAATATACAATAGGTTTAATAATTTAAAAATAAGAAATCATACGGTAAGGGATTAAATAACTCATTTTTATTCATTAAGTTAAACATATACATCATTGATTACGTAATTATATGATTATGTGTATAATGAATTTTGATTAAATTTTACAATAATGACACTATTTTAAAAATATTAATTTTTGTGACACATAATATATTAAATTAATAATTCTCACTTCAATATTTTGATCATTGTAATGTTTTATTTCACAATCTTATTCTTGTTAAGATTGGTTATAGTTGAGTTTATGTTGATGGAAATTATTTGACCATTTCATAATAATCCCATTAAATTTTATATTACTCTAGATATTCATGATATTTTCAAGGAATAGTGTAATATTTTGATATTTGGTAACTATATTAATTGTGAAATTGTTTTTATGAAAATAAGACTTCATTTCTCTCCTCGATTGTAAATATTTTTTTTCTTCCAAATCCATGTTTCTAAAAATTATTTCAAATTTTATTAATCCCTTTTCAAATGAATTATTAATTTTATTTTCATCAATTTTTACTGGTTAAAATATTTAAAATTAATCTTATCTTTTTAGCATAATATTTCTTATTTTAATTTTACCATAAATGGGAAGGGAATATTCATGTTATTTTCAGAAAAATTCATTTTCTGAACATTTTTTATTGGGAAAAATGTATTTTTTAAAAAATTTATAACATGTAAAATATTAAATAATTTCATGAATACCATTTTAAGAACCATAATTTCAATAATTATGAGGATATTTTTAAACAAAATGTTTTTAATAGTGAATTTCCAAAAAAAGGGTTTATATATTTTTCCAAAATAAAAAGATATTTTCCCTCAGAATATTTCTAATGATATTTTTATTGTATTTATATTCACGAGGAATAAATCATCTATTTTAACTCCATTTTTTTTATTATTCCATCCTTATTCTTTAGTTGGATGGATTATGATTATTTTACCAAGGATAATATTGACATTCACTTACTTGTTTAGTTTTTTTATTAATTAACTTCCAAATGAAATATTCACCTTTCTATAATAATTTTAAATTTATTATTTCCTAAATATCCATATAATTTATCAAGGAAATGATTATTACAGAAAATGTATTTCATTTCAATATATGGTGTTTAATATTTAATGGAATTGTTTCATGAATTGAAATATTTAAAAATACATATCTTCTACCAAATACAAATATTTGATGTTAAGGGATACATATTAAATAATTAAATAGATTATTTGATATATATGGAATTATTTGGACATTTAGTTATGGAGGTGGAATTTTATAATATAGACATTCAATTAATCAATAGTTCTCATGAGACAATAAAGCTATGCTATCATGAAATGTGTTTTTACATATAGTCTATATTGTCTTGTGAAAGACTATGATGGTAGAGGTATTATGATATCTATGATCATGGTATAAAATAATTTTTTTAATAAATTAATAGTTAAATTATTATTATCTTTGAGATTTTAAATTTTATATTATATCGACATTAATTTCAAAATATATTTTTTGATTAAATGAAATGTTTTATCGGTTATTTACCATACCATATTTTTGAATAATTATCTAGTTATTCAAAAATAATGTTTTCTCAGTTATTTTCTATTAAATTTTAATTATTATTATTGGTTCAAGATATATTCTAATGTAATTATCCCTTATTTATCATTTCAGCTCACCCTTATTTGATTCATTTCTTTTGAATCAAGGAAGTGTTCAACGAATAATATTGATGGATATTCAAAAGGAATTTATGAAAATATAAAAAACAATTATGTTGTAATTTGAGTAATGGAATTTAATATGATAACCATATACGTGTCTATTTTGACACGAATACTAAACCATTTAGTCCATCACGATGTCATTCCTTGTAAAAGTTTCCAATGTATTAATGAAAACACTAGATTCTGGTTTCTGGGGTTAGGATCACTACATAAACAATGGATAAAGGCTAGGAATTAAAAAATACAGCAATGAGTTTTTAAATTTTAAGATATAGGTCATTGGATATAGTCCAACTTCCTAGTAGTGTCTCAAATTAAAGTGACTTCACATTCTTGAATAAATATTTTTCTAAAAGTTTTTTGAATTTTATTAATGTTTTAAATTTATCACTTTTAAAATATTCTTTCGATAATATATAATATTTAAATAAAAAAAATAACATCATTTTTACTAAGTGGTATGATATTTTTTCTGGATCGCTTAATTATTATGAGGTAATGTTTTAGAAAATGTAGTTTTTTACTAAAATTTTGAACATTCAATAAAAATAAAAATTAGCAAAATTTTAATTTTGAATTGAATAAAACTGAAAATTTATTATTAATTATTTATAATAATATTAGAGTGATGTGTTTTTTAGATAATTATTTTGGAAAATTATATTTTTATGAATATAATAAATAAATAATATTTACTAAAATCATTGGGTTATGATTATATTAGGAAGTAAGTATTACATAAAAATATGTAAAATAATTATCATGATAAAATATGTATTTAAGGATTAAAAATATAAGTTTATAAATAAAATTAAAAAATCATAAAACATATGTTTACAGTTTAATTAATTTAAGTAATATTTTCCAATAGAATATTTTTTGGTCATTTCATTTAATAAAATAATATTTAGGCAAATTGTTGATTTCCATTGTTGTCCATTATTCACTATTATGACTTGTGATATTTATGTTATTTCATAGTAATTTTAAATATTTTTAAAATTTACGTTCTCACATATTGTAAAAGTGTCCTACTACATACCCTTAAGACCACCCTTATAAATTTGGATTTCATTTAAAACTCTTCTCCATTTCCCTCACAAATAATAATTTTTTTTCATTATCCTATATTCATAAAAGAATTTTTAATGACCTTAATTTCAATGCAATTCTCCAAGGAAATAAATTATCTTATATTATATTACTCATTAACCTAACATCATTTGGTTTCTTTATTACTATCCAAAATATAATTTTATAATTCCTTTATAATAAAATTATTATAATCTATATACTGATAGTTATTAAGAAATTTGAATATATATTAACAATTTAACCCTTTTAGAATAATATAAATGAAATGTTCATTCATTTTTTGTGTAGGCCAAAAAATTAATGTCCAAACCTCTGTGACATACAACATTGCCCTGAGTTTTTCTGTCAAAGGACTTCATGAGTGCCTCCATGTAGACTAGAGGGTGTCAACTACAACTGATTGTCTAATAAGTTGATCATCGAGATACTATATCATCTTTTATGAGAGTGATAAATTAACAGAAAATAAAAAAAATCAATGAATCATATATAATAATAATCATTTTCTATATCACAAGATGAAAAAAACATGAAATATAGAATCAATACTGAATAATTGACATGCCAAGCTATGTACGTGCCAATATTCATTTGAAAATGGAAATGTCAGGACACTGAAAACTACCATGTCGGTCCTTACCAAATTAAGGATCCCTAATCAATGATCCATTAAAACTCAACCTTCTAGCACATGGAATTTTCCCTTTACCTATCTATAAAACAAAAAGTCTATTCAAGTACTAAACACCATTGCCTAGTAGGATGTGAGTACAACAAAGTAGTCCACCATAAATATCATATAATACCAATCTTGGCAGGATATGTATGCAGTTTTATAAAAAAATAAGAATAATGTATAAATTTAAAATTATTACATTATCATTTATTAGTTTTATAAATACATTAACTCCAGGGTTACTGAGGGTACCCATAACTCATTACTAGCATCAGCTCCTTCCAAAGCCCAAAGTGTTCCCAAAGTAATATGGTATCATAATATTTTTTTCAATTCATAAAAAATCTAGATGTATTCAAAGGTAGTAACACATCTCAATAACTAATTTCCCTTAAAATAGAGTTAAAATTATTCTGATGAGAGGCTGTAACATGGAGTACTCTTTGGCATATACCATTATGTATAACCTTTGAATCCTCAAAATCCATAAACCCATTGCTGTATATAATCATGTCTAGAAACCAATTCTCTACATGCCTAAAAAGAATTTATGTAAATAATTATTTATAACACATAATAATCAATTGTGAGCACCTATAAATAGGTTATATGATCCTCTATAGCAACCTATAAATTCATTACCTCGATTGATAAATTATTTTCATTGATCTTCATGTCTTGCCCATGCATCGGTATCATCATCCTCCTATATCATCATGTCTTGCACCCCAATTTTCATTTATGGTTGTATATCACTTTTCATCACAACTTAACATCTATCCAATTATCACATTTTTTTACATTATCACATCTACAATTATTAAACACATAATCTTTTATATCACAACTTACTATCACGAAATCCATTAATTATTTCAAATATTTTTCCAAGTATATTAATTAATTCAATAATATACTAATAATTTTAAGATAAATATGTAGTTATTAATTCCCTAATTAATTATTTAGACACAAAAATTCAGTATCACATAATTAATTCGCCAGTTAATTTTTCAGTCAATGGAATCATTATCCCGTAATTAATTCCCAAATTATTTATAAAAAATTGTTTCACACGTATCTTGTAATTAATTAAATATTTTATTACTAAATTCTGCCACACATTTGTTTCATTATCATGGCCCTATACAATCATGACATACACACCATTTAGAAATAATTAAATAAATTATAAATTATATAATCCCAGTCTATTAATTAATTAAATTGTTAAAAAATAGCATCCATTCCCATTAATTAATTCAATAATTGTTTAACCATAAGTTTCCCATTAATTAGTTCAATAAATAATTGATCACTTATCACTATTTAATCATTTAAATAACTAATTACATCATTAACTATCCCAATAAGTCACAATTAATTCAAAAATAAATTATCTTCAATAATAAATTTCAATAATAAATAATTTATTCATCAATTAATTATAAGAATTACAAATCTCATTGTCCCATAATTAACTGAACAAATAATTTTGGCATCTTATGAATTCAATATACTAACAATCCTCATAAATTAAATTAAAAATAAATTAATTCCACTTAGAAATCAACACATTACATAAATTATTTAATTCACAAATTTATTAAATCAATTCATATTCATTAACTAATTTATCTTACTAAAACCCATCAATTAATTCACCAATTAATTCTATAATTAAATTTCACTAATGAGTTTCCCCAATAAATTATTCTAAATCAATATCACTATTTTATTCAACATTTAAATTTCAAAACTACTCCTGTTAATTAATTCATCAATTAATTATTCCATAATTATACAATTTAATAACCCCAATTAATTAATGATTTAGTTATTTTGAGTCAATTTTTTCAATAACCCCAGCTAAATAGTCAATTAATTTTTCTATTTCCATTAAATCAATCACCCCAATTAAATACTAAATTAAATTTTCCATTTCAATTAATTTATTAATAATAATATATCTAATAACTAATTCTATAAATATTTTTATTTATTTAACAACTTCAATACAACAATAATTAAATCGTCAATTTATTATTCAATATAAAAATTTTCAATATAAGAATAATTAATTAAAAAAATATGTATTCAAAATCAAAACATGATAATCCCACATATTCCCATTAACTAATACAAAATGTTATTAAGCAGGTTCAACCATCCCAATAACTCTATAATTAATTCCCATAGATAATTCTCCAAATTAGAAATACTCATATCTCGTATTTAATCATCCAAATATTTTTTTCATTTAAAAACCCCTAAATATCATGATTTCAAAATTCCACAAATAAATAATAATAATTGGTAATCTAATTTCTTAATATATCAATAAATTAAATGGAAATCATATACATAATTAAAAATCATTGGTACAAGATTTGAATTTTAGATGACCTACATCACTAAATTTAACGAAGAACACTCACAAAAAAAAACAATAATTTAAATAGAATAAAGTCATAGAATGATATCATTATTCAATTTCTCTATTATTATCCCCTAATGGGAATCCAAAAATTGAAATGGAATAATCAATAACATGATGAAGAACGTGATATAAATGCACAACATACATCCATAGTTTATCTAAACAAGATATCTTCAATCAATATATAAATACAAATAGTATATCTTTATTTTAAAAATATAAATATAAATTTACAATTATTGTGTCAATCAACCATAAAAAATAATATAAGGATAATAGATGTGAGAGGGTATGTTAACTATGAATGTACTACATTCTAAAAAAAATGTATATATGAGAACCATGCATCAAATCACCATGAACAGAGGTTAGGAGCCTTAGGAAACCGATTAGGTTCCTTAAAATATGATTGAATTTGATTTTGGTCGAACTAAGGTTGATTTAATGATAAATATCGTGAATCAAAATAATTTTAATTTTATTTTTAAATTTTATTTTAATGTGCATAGTTTTCATGGAGAAGTCACACAGTTTTTAATAACCATGAACAAACTGTGATACCCTCGCCCATTTAGGTTATACAAATTGTTTAACCCTACACAAACCAGATGACCAGGTTTCAAAATCTAATTAACCATGCACAAACCTTGAACCAACTGTGAAACACATATCCTCCTTTCCTAACTCTATTGATTACATCAAAATGAAGCGATGTTAAGATCCATTCAAGTTATACTAAATTAGAATGAAAAAAAAGTTCCAAAATAGCATGACATATATTAAAATAATAACCATGATCTAATAAATGCCTCCAAAAAGTGACATCTTTTTTTTTGCAAAAACTCATTTATCTATTTGAAAGGAAATAATTAGAGAAAATTTTTAGAAATAAATAATTATATATTTATTCATTGTGTGAACCACCACCTCTGTAATGTAATGAATATCATTTATTTATAATTTATCATTATTAATGGTTAAAATCTCTTCAAATTTGATTAAAAATCATTAATATATTTGAATATTATAATTTATATTCTATAAAAATTATTTTGTTGCAAATAACTTTTTTTAATCATAATGAATTATTAATTATGGTATATTTATCTTTGGTTTGGTCTGACCACATAACTGAACTATTGTATAAAATAAATTCATGGATAATATTATGATCATAAATAATAAAAATACTATATATTAATAACAAATAATTATTTAAAAATAGATCTAAAATGATATCATTAATATTAAATGTAGACATTAACATTCCAAAATTAATTTATTAGAAATCACAAAAACATGTTCATCATTGATTTCATCTATACATATGGTTACCAAAACACAACCAGAAAGGTATTATAATATTATAAATAATTATAAAAAATCAAATCAAATTCGTTTATGATATTTTAATCATATAATTTTTATGAATAATTAAGAAAAATATTACTATTATAAATCTCATTATAACATAAAAAGATCACTCATACTCGAATATAGAAAACAGATATTAAACAACGAAGATATATTAAATGAATGAATATAAATTAGGTTCAAATTATTTTATAGACAAGAATAATGTTTGAATTATTTGATTAACAAAATTATTTTAGATATATAAGAGAATTAAGTGCTTTAGTAGAAGTAAAAAAATTAAAGTAAGAGGCATACATTTCTCAAAATTTACTACTTTAGACATATTTTAGATATTGGACAAAGATATCATTGATATGGTTTGATTTTTTCCATACTAATTTCTTTTAAAATAATTATTTATTTCATTTGGATTTATGGAGTATATAATGTTCTTTCTCCAAATGGATTTTTATTCAAACGATACCTAATATGGAAGTGGGTTTTTATATAAATTAACCTCATTGAGTTTTAATACCTCTTAATGATCATCAATCTTCAAAATCCTATTTTCATCACCCTAATATATTATTTCATGTAATTCATCTTCCAATTTATTTCAAAATTACATTTTAAATAAAATATTTTATAATAATAAAAATTTTCATCCCACAATGTTTGTTACTATTAAGAGTAATTCCTTTCATCTTTAATGAATGTTTCCAATAAGTTCTATATCATATATTCCCTTAAATATCCTATATAAATATTAGAATCCAAATTATGTGTCATCTCATGTGATATTCATATTAACATTCCCTAATTTTTAAATTTATGTTTTGTTACACTTTCTAAGATGTTGGTTTGTCATGAAATTAAATTTAAAATTTTAAAATATTTTTTAAATCTATTAAAAATCAATCTTTTGATCATTATTTAAAAATTAATATTGATAGAAATTATTTAACTGTAAGAATATATTTTTAATATTTATATTTAAATCTAATTTAATTTCCAAAGCATTCACTTATTCATTCAAAAAATTTATAAATCTTTGTAGGAATTTTTATTCAGTGTTTTTAAAGTAATGTTTTGGAATTTTTTTTAAAAAATATACATTTTAAAAAAAATTGTACTTTAATGTATATATTTTGGTGATATAATTACAAATAATTGTTTTAATTATTATTTATTTTCTATTCAACAAATAAATCATTATAAAAATAGGTTTTCAAAATTTTAGGAACATCATCTTTTCACCAAAGAGAAAACAAATTATGAGAAACCGTTTATGATTTTTCTACAACATTGACATTATATCTAATGTATATATTTCCTATGAAATTATTTTTTATGAATTACTGTATAAGTGTTCTTATAAATAACTCATTTTGGGTGATTGAATTTTTGGAATCAACTATATACAAGTTTGATATCAATTTTCATAGTACCATCATGAAGTGTTTTGAAATCCATTTTTCTCTTCAAGATTTATTTATAATGTGATGATGGAAATCATTTTACATTTCATTTTTTATTAATGATATAATTTTTGATTTATTTTATGTATAAATCACGTGTTTAGATTATTTAGAGATGAGGTCATATATCACCCATCAATTAAATGGTAAATATTTCATCTCTTAAGTGATAGGGGTGTTTAGAAGGGTTATTTTTTACATAATATGTAATTAACATTTTGTATTTACACAAAATGTAGTGTGGACATTTTTTAATTATATATATCATTTTAATTTACATTGTTCTAAACTAGAAGCTTGAATTTCTTTTCACAACATAAAGAAGAAAAAAAATTTACTCAATATTTTATAATACCCCTATGGATAGGTTATTTCCAAATTTATTTTTTATAATATTTTTTAATGGGAGATTGTATTTACATGAAATATGTCTACAATTATTCCCCATGGATTGAGTATATTTCATTATTATTCTGTAATAATCTTCAATGTTATATGATTGTTCAAATGAGATTGAAAATATTTATTCAATATATATTGAAAATGTTTAGGCTTATGTGTTCTTATTGAGAAGAATTATCTACACTTCTCTTGTATTATAATATTCATACGATCTAGTCCATAAGGGATAGTTAATAATTTTTACCTTACCTAATTATTGAACTCAACCATTGTGTATGATTCTATTCTATTGGAAATGAAGATGAATATAATATTTGATAATTATATATGTGATTCTTGTGTGTATTAATTACAAACGAATATGAACTAGTGTAGGTGATTAATTTTCTATATGGATAATCCCCAAATAAGGAAATCCATCCAATTTTTAGATAGTGGGTTTTTCATCATTTTTAATTTTTATATCATAGATATCATGTAAAATATATATTTTTAAATTCTACGGTCACTATATGAGGTATCAAAGAAGGGTTGAGTAATTTTGTTGAGACTATTATATTAATTTTGGGGATTAATATCAGATTACTTAATGAAAACATAAGGATATATATATATGATAATTATATGTATTGGATAATAAAATCATCTTCTTTTAATGTAGGGATTTTGTGATTCTACAAGAAATTAAATCCTATTCGGATACTAAAATATTGTTGCATTTTCCGAATACATGAACCAAGGTGTAATCACGTGAAATGATTTTGGTTTAGTTTCAAAAAAATCATTTATTTAGTGCACGATGAGTCCAACTTTGTCTTTAGAACTTTCTAAAAACACTATTGGTATAAATTTCTGTTAATAAAAGTGTTTTTAAAGTTAATTATAAATGATTATTTGTTAATAAATTAGTTTAATGAATATGATAGTGCACTACCTAATGAACCCTCAAACGAATAATGAGATATCAATAATGAATTATAAGAAACTATAAGGGTTTAAAATTTAAATTCATTTTGTTGTTGAGTAATCATAATATTATTTATGATGAATCTATGGTTGTGTGAATTTTTACCACATATGATTAATAGTCATGGATTTTGGAATGGGTATATTTATGTGGAACCATGTTTATAAAGGAAGTAATGGATAATGATATAATTCTTCCGAGGATAAATCATGTTTAACAGAAGTTGATATTTGAAATATTGTGGTTATTCTCACCCACCTATCTCAATGAAATATTAATAACATTATTCATTTAAAACAAATAATCAGAAAATATAATAGAGTAATGAATATTCGTGAATCATTTGGTGATGATGCTTATAAAGGAAAGAAGAAAAAACTTTTTAATTATTAGAAATTTTATAAGAATTATCCAATATATTTTGTCAATGAAACAATAATATGATTAAATTAATGAAGGATTCTCCATCAAGATCTAATTTTCAAATTTGGGAGGGAGGAAACAGATAAAAAAATAGTGGTAAAATATTTCCAATTCATAAAATTTTAAATTTTTTTGAATTACTAATGAATGTGCCCAATCCCAATGGATTATGATGATAATAATAATCAATGACCTCTTAAATAAAGGGTATAATTGAAATACTATTCTATCTGTACATAAGAATATATTTAATGAATGGGAATGGTTAAATGCACACATGCTCCACTATAAATGTTGGTATTTCCATTTGAGTGCACATTTTATCCACCATAGTTAGCCTAGGATATTTTATATGATAATTAAATAAGAAAACCATTGAATTTATATTTTTGAAAAAAAACATCTATTATTATTATATCATTATTTGAGTTTTGTGGATATAATTAATGATAATATTGTTATACCTACTTTACATGACATTAATTTAATTATAGAATTAGGATTGTAATAAAATAAATAGGCTATTAAAATTCTATATTTCAAATAATCATAAAATAAATCATCATTGAAATGATGATTATGTGGTTTTATGAGAAATAGATTTTTTAAGGAGTTATTATACCTATAAATGAGGACTATTTAGATATTATATTTGGGAAAAAACATACTATAAGGATAAACTTATTGTAATGTAAAATTATATATTTATTATGTTTTTTAATATCAATCTAGAAATTATATCATCATTTGTGCATATCTCATAGATTCCCATAGTTATTCTCTCTAGAATGTGAAAATTGAAATTGAAAGGATGCCATATATTAAATGGGGGACAATGTAACACCACAATATTTTACCATATATATTAACTTTAGGTAAGTATAATTAGTTGATAACATATTTCACATGTAAGAACAATCTTAATGAAGGCATTATATATAATAAAATATAATTTTGAAATTATTAGAATAATAATACACCAAGTATATAAAAATAATAAACTCAACCTAATTTTACTACATGTAGTTGTTTAATAGTTAATATGATTTCATATAAAAAATTATTTTCAATTATAAAATATCATTTTTTTAAAAGTGCTATGTATATTACCTTAATATAAAAAATCATTGACTCTCAAAATATTATATTGAAAATATAAAGAACCTAAATTTATTTACAAAAATATTAACATCAAATATGTTATGAATTTGGATGAGATGGTACTAATAACAATTCATATTTTTTAATGTTAATTTAAAATAAATGAATTTTTTCCATTTATTTTTATATTTCATTAAAATTAAAAATTTATAATGTTTTGAAATTTAATTTAACATAATTGAATTTTTTTTCGAATACGAAATGTAAATATTATAGAAAATTGTTTTTAATAATTTTCTAAAATAATTAATTTTTTGTGAATATTAAAAAATATATTCTTTACTAAGATAGTAACATTTATGACTATTTGTGAAATTAATTATAACCTAAAACCATATTATTAATTTATCATGATTAATAATTTATTTAGGGTGAAAAATATATATTATCAAATAATATTATGAATTAATAAAAAATATATTTAATCATTTTTTAAATTATAAAATATTTTCCCGTAAACGAAATTGATGTTATTGTTTTTTCCTTCAACCACATATTATTTAAGTAAAATTATGTGATTTATATCATTGAAAGATAAATAGAATTTATTATTATATAATAAATAAAATTATCACCAATAAAATAAAATAAAATATTTATTTTATCTTAAAGAGAAAATTTATGTTAAAAAGTACACTATTTCAAAAAAAGGATTTTACTTGCAATATTCTTGAATATTAAAATTATTTTCTCTTTCAGATATATATATTTTATATTTTTATATATTTATTATTATGAATTAATTGTAACTAATTATGTATTGTTTTTATGCATTATACATTTATTACATTCTAAAAAATACACTCCTTGGTAAAATAAAAAATTGTATGAATAAAAACTCATAGACAATGGACATGAAATCAATTGTAAAACTTGATTTAAAATTAATGGTTTTTGTTTTATAGAAATTATCTCATGAATTAACCCATTTTAACCATTTTGTATTATTCATGATAGGTGAAACATGTTAACACTATTTTTTTGAAATATCTACCAAAATAGCATTTTCAACAATTTTATTAAGAGCCTCTCACCAATCATTCCAGAAAACTATAAAATATCAATTTCCTCTAAAAACACTATCACTTTACTTCAATTATAACATTATTTCTTTGTCCACATGCTTCTTGTAATAATAAAAAGAAACAAGACCTCAATATCTTAAGATTCATTTAAGGGAAATCTCGAGTCCTTAATTTAAGTGCCCTATTTTACTAACTTCTTTTCATTTCACTCATACATCTAAAAAATATAATATTATATTATTTTATAAAATGAGAAAATTATCATTCTATAATTATTTTTATTATTTTTATGAAATTATTTTTTAAAACATTTCAACCTTTTCTATTAACAAAAACAAAATAGCTATACGAATGTTATGAAGACTACCGCCTGTATAAAGTGTCCACTTATGATTTCCACCACTGCCTCTCCTAAATAATTATAAGGATTTAATTTAAGACAAAATTATATATGTAACATTATTATTATGTTTAAAATTATAATTTTTTTTTCTATCCCTCCCATTCACTGAGAAATGAAAATGTTAATTGTGTTATTTGCGTACTACCATATCCTTGGAGTAAAATAATGAATTATTAATTTAATTTAATTTTTATTTAATAAAATATAGCAATATATGATTCAAAATTGTGAGTTTATAAAAAGTATATCAAAATTATTCTTTATTAAGTATTATATTTTATGATATTCCACTTTGACAATCATAGTTTTAATGCCTTGAACCTATATTCCTAGATCCGGTTCATTATATTATTACATCATCATGATTAAAATGAATCAAATACTAAAGGACCAACTAGTTTATATGTTTTGGAAATGTGATAATAACATATCAACAATTTTATATTGATAAATATAAAATAAATTATTATACATAATAAGATCTAATAAACCGCATCATTGAAAACTCATTTAAATATATCATCCTCATAACACAGGGAAATTAGGTAAAATAAGATTGAGCTAAAATGATCAATAAGTTTTGAGTAAATTGGAAGAAATAAATAATAACTGAGTATAATAAATATGGAGTGGAAAATAACAGATTACGTAGTAAATTTAATCTATAAATAGATAATGAAATGCATCTACAGATTTTGACATTCATAAAATCTCACAGATAGTAATAATTGAATTATTAATGTACGAAACACATAACTATACGATTCGTTGATTCACATGTACATAAATTAATTAATTTCAAGTCCATTAAAATTATTTTTTATACATGCTTAGAAATAACCGATCTGTTCTATCTAACCATGTCCTTATTATCAATATGTTTCACAAGATAGTTTAAAAAATTATGATTTAGAACTCATAAGGATTGAATAACAAGATTTTAACTCATAAGAATATCAATGAATTAAGGGGTTTGAATAAAATATCCCACAATACATTTCCTGAATTTTAAAAGATTTACTCATATATTGAATAATATATTTAATTCTTAATCAATCTTCCATATCAAAAACATGTATGTAGAATAAGATATGGATTTGTCAAAATTTACCCAGAAAATTAGATAACATTAAAATTAAACACCACATGTTAAATGGTATAATGTTTACCAAATAATCATATAACAAAAAAATAATGTCTATATTTAATATCAAATAAATTACCAATAAAAAATTATAATAATGATGTGATTGTTTCGATTTAATGTTAAAAATCATAAAAGAGAGTTATAATTCCCTATTACAATTATCAATTAGTAATTTTCAAATGAAATACCATTAGATGAGATAATTAAAGTCTAAACATAAAATACCATTAATAGTTATATACTAAGGATATTAAATAACATAGGGGTAATATATACACCCAATAAATTTGAATTGGTATATAATAATAGATAACTATGAATTGAATGAAAATTGAGATAAAATCCATTACGTTGAGTTAGACCTATCGCAAGTGTATCTATATTCATAAATAATATACATGTGACATTTATATTCTTGTTTTGGATCCTTTTTCAATTTTTAAATTAAATTTTATTCACCGATATAAATTTTATATACAATTTTTTAATAAATAAATTCTATATCTGTTATTTTGACCATATGCAGTTTATGTGTATAAAAAGACATTTGTAGGAAAAATATGGTGAAAGGGGAAATTATTTAAAAATATACTGAATAATATATAATTATAAAATATAATATTTATAAACATATTATAATTTTACATCCAATCATTGAGTATGGATTTAAAAAATGTGCTAATGTTGTGATCTAGGAGATGGTTGGTTGTACGTATGTGTGACTATCATTTCAATTATTTAGGTTTCATTATAGAATGTAGGAAAGTGACTATAATGTTTAAATAATTTTAGTTTTATTGGAAACACCATATTATTATATACATTATATTTATTTTTTAATTATTTTGATTTAAAAGAAATCAAATCTCACTGAGGATGTGGTATTCCACACTTCCACAAACGACCTTATCACTTTTTCAGTGTGTTAATGTTTAGTAATTAAAATTATATATTACGTTACCAAAAATGAATTTATGTGATGAATATAATTATGATTTAGTTTACATCATATATATTTATTATATATTTTATTTATATTAATAAATAATATTTAGTAATAGGAAATGAAATAAATCGTTCTAGGAGATGGTAGGCCATACGTTCACAAGAATGCCTCTACCATTTTCTTGTATTATTAAATTAATAAAAAGTAAATGATATATATATATGAATATTATAATTAAATACTATTATTTAATTCATAAAAAGGATAAATTTTTATTAAAACCATACATAATACAATTAATGTAATGTGTAAACTCATCGCATCGGTTTGAGGAGACATTAGTCCATGTATCCACAAAAACTGTTATCATATTCACACAAAAGGGAAAACAAGCATGTATGTGTTATATAGTAATAAAGAAGAATAAATTCATTATAAATATAATATTTATGATATATAAACTATAAATCCATCATTATACTCATTCTTTATGGTTTAAATGGATGAATGAATCCCATTGGTTGTCAATGTGATAGTCCTCCATAAACAAGAATAATGATTTCATGTCTAATTTGATAGAAGTTTCTATTGTGTACGAATTACCCTTAAAAGAAAATTATATTTATTAAACATTATTTATTATATTAAAAATATGTAATTATTATTTATTTAGTATATAATTAAATCAAACAAATTTTCTTCTTGGATAATGTTACAACTTCTTCTAGTAACATTGTTGTTGGTTTATACCCAAAACCATCCCTGGTTAGATTTTTTCCCTAATGTGAGGACTGTAGGATGAGTTTAGAGAATGTGGGATACTATTTTAACATGGTTTTAAGAGTTAAAATTATTTATAGGTTTGAATAATTGATGGGTGTCGGGGATTAGTTAGAATTTATAGTGGAATAGGACTTGCATTCTTTTAATTATAAAAAGGTAATAACTATTGGAAGGCCTACCATAAATATATTTCCTAAAATAATGAAAAATATTTGATACATTTGGCTATATATTCTATACATTTACATTAAATTGGATATGTACAAATTATAAGGTGATTTGGCTCCATAAGGTTAATGATTATCCTTTAAGCAAACTCATTTTTAACATAGTTGCAGTAAGTAATTTTAATTCCATTCATAAATATTTTTGGCATAAAAATAATTAGAAATAAATAGAAATTATAATTTATAATTATTTAAAATATGTAATACATTTTAAAATTTTAAATAACATATTTTTTATAATTAATCTCACATATGGGAAGAAAAAAAGATGTTTTTAAAGTGAAGGTATTCAAAATCAAAATAATATTATGTATCTAAATTAATTATATAAAAAATCCAATGACCTAAAATTTAATAATATATATATAACTATTATAAATTTATTTTAAAACAATCTATCTGTAATTTATCCTTATAAATTTTTTAGATTTAAATTCAGGCCTCAATTAAAATTCATAATTTTCACTATTCTTCAAAACATTAAACCCTCAAAAAATTCAACAATTTCACCCTAATATAATCTGGATAATAAAATTTAGAAAATGAATTTTATTATTTCAAATAATATATATAAATGATTAAAATATTATTATCAAAATAGGCATGACATTAAATGGCGATAAAAATCCCTTTAGAAGAATATAGTTTTAATGCTTAAAATTCACCATGTTCTAATATTGTGTATATAAAACTTTTTTGGATGAATGAATGAAAATTTATTGAATGTATAATATATAAATTTCATCAATATAATCCCATACTAGTACTAAAATCAAATTATTAAAATATAATTCCTCTTTTTTATAAAAATAGTTTTTTATTGAAACATTTTTTATAACTGGGTTCTATATTAATAAATAAATAATTGGTCTAAAAAGAATTATATTATCATATCTAAAAAATATTATAAAAATCTAGTAAATCATTTTCATACAAAACATTACAATATATATTTGATAATTACTATATTAAATAATAAAATTAATTTTTTATATCAATTTGGTAATCCTCGGTCTACTTTGTAACAAAAACAAGTGATGGAAGTCAGTATTATGTGTAAAAAAAGAAATATTATTTTTTACTATTATGAATGCTATTATATTTTTATATCGTTATTTAAATATAGTGTTATCTATAAATCATTCAAGAAACAAAAATGTATTTATACGTAATATAAAATATTATAGTCCTGTAGTGATACATTATCCCCACAATAAAAAAATTCATCCTCATAAATAATACTTGATATTGCTAATCAATGGATTAATATTTGAAAAATATTTTTTTTGAAAAACCAAATTCATAAATATATTTAATAACAAATCATGTTAATAAGAAGGAAATGAAAATTTCATGGTCACCATGAATGTAGACTTTTTAATATGAGAACATTAGTTAGAACATGTCCATTTAAAAAACCCATCTATCATGTTCTGATGTAAGGTGATAGAGAAGATGACCATTAGAATGTTTTCAGCCACAATTACATAGACTCAAGGTGTGAATAATTTCATTGATATCATAAATAATGATGATAATAGTACTACATTTTTTCTTCAAGGTCCTTTTCTAATGATGTGTATTTCTTTTACATTATATAATTAAACGTAAATATATGAATCTATTTCCTAAAAAATTATTATTCTTTATTTGGGACTTGAAATATGTTTACATAATTTAATATAATAAGTTGGACTATTTGGTGAAGTAACACATTTACCACTACAAGATTATCTAATGATAAATATAAAAATTCATAAAAATTGTTATCCTTATGATCGTTTCAATTTAGTATGTTCCAAAAATAGAGAAATAAGTTCCCAAATTTCAATAATGATCTAATCATAAAATCACCCAAATAATATAAAGTGATTATTAATACTAAAATAAAAATATGTGAATTCATTCTTCATGTAATCCCATGAATAATGAAAATATCATGAATTTCTATAAAATATTATTTAAAACATGAATTATTCTTAAGTATTTATATTAAAAATAGAACATTTGATATATTCCACAAATAAAAAACGGTGTAGGCCCCATCTATAACAACATAATTTTTTTTTATTAACCCACTAATCAATTACATGGTAGTTCTCAGTATCCAATTTATATTCTCCATATGATTCATCTATTTATGTAATTATATAAACATTTCAAACATATTAATTTTTGTCTTTCCCTCAATCATATGTTTTATAATAAGATAAATGTTTCAACAATGAATTATTCAAGGTCATTGATAACGTTCAATATACGATTTTAAATCCTTAAAAAAATTACTTATGGAAAATCCATTTATATTTCATACTTACTATAACCAATTAATCATTGATAAAATATAATTACATCATATCTGAAGTATCATAATATGTATTCACGTTAATAATTCCACAATGGAGGTACCATGAAAAAAATCGCTACCATGATCTATTGGATAATTATAAGGTATATTACCATTACATATTAGTAATTCATTTTTATAGTTCCCAATATCCTTATTGTGGATTAATTTCATATTGTAATTTTATTTCCTTCTATTTCAATAATTAAATTAGTGGAATTTTTCTCTGCACTTAACGAAATAACGGATTCTCTTTAAGGAAGAATCTTGGTGTTTCATTCACAACATTCACATGCAAGAGAATTCTTATTTCACTTTTTACCTTTATATATTTTTTTATCTACCATTATCATCTTCTATAAGATTTTTTAAAATCTATTATAAATAGATAATTATTTATTTATATTCATTACACATAAAACTATTTCATCATATAATGAATATTTTTGAGAACCAGCACCTTCTGAGGACATAGTTTATTCCCTTAAAATAAATGTCCAATGGTGATATATATGATTCGTATGTAATCAGTATAATACCATGCATAACTTTTAAAGGAATATTAATACATCACAACACGTTTATCATCATTTTTCGTAAATCCATACAACATCCTCTTCATATCTCTTTTGTTTTTCCAAAAGGGACATAATTTTTGATGAATCGATCCTAAATATATTTCCATTCCATGAATTATATTTTTTATTCAACAAAAGTATTTTGGATCAACAAAAACTATAAATGAACATCACAATAGATACAATACATCACAAGTGTATCCCTTTTTCATTCACAATATCCCAAATATGTAAATATCTTTTAAGATAATTATGACATTTGTTATTTATAATCTGATTAGTAGTCCCACTAAATGATAGGGGATTCTATCGCATAATGGTGTCCATTATAGGTCAATAATATATTGTAACAAGTTTCTCCAACATGGAAATTTAATTTCTAAAAATTCAATTATGATGACTTTCTTTATTCATAAAATTCTCAGTCCTAATACTAGTCATTTAGGATTCATCCACTGGAAATCATCACATTGGACTTCATTATTGGAACCCTTCTTCATTATAGTTTCCATTTATAAAAAATATATTACATTAAATTATGTCACAAAATTATACTACCTAATTTTTAATCCCCGAACGAGTGAAAAACAAATCATTAATTGAAAATTTTATGCATAACTAAACTCATAATTATAAACATGGTATTTTCAGATGTTATTATATATATAGAGTAAATGTCTATCATAGGATTATGTTCCATAATCTATGTTTTTATAAATATATTTTCCATGGTAGTACTAAAAAACCTTTGATACCGATTGTAAAACCTTGATCCAAGAAACCAAGATCTAGTACCTTATATTATTAAAATTTGAATGACTGCAACGAATGAAACCCCAAATAGAAGATAAATTTAACAAATTAAGAAACTATATATAAAAATTAAACCCATTTGTCATGGTAAAATTTAAAATAAAACATAATACATAACAAAATCTTATAAAATTCATCGTCTAAAAATCATTCAATTATCTATTCTCTATGACATAGGTAAATGAATCAAAATAAAGGTGAGGTCAAATACTGAATAAGTGTTATATAAAGTGGAAATAACAATGGTTCAAATATAATAATAATAATGGTAATTTAAATAACTATTATCACATAGAATTCAATCAATAAACTGAAAATAAAATCCATCCATATTTTTTTCATAGTTAAAATATAATGGATAAAAATAACAGAATTATGAATACAAGAACTGATTATAAAATGGATGCCAATATTCCTAGGTACGAGGAATAATTAATTTAAAGGAATTTTACAATACCATTTAAATCATATATGTAACAAATTAAAATTTTTACTCACCTTATATCTAATGTGACGATCCTTTACAAGATAGTTTGAAACAAAATAGTTTCAAATTCATATAATTTGTCCAACATGATTTCATCTCACGAGACAATTGAATCCCCGAGGTTCATGAATTAACTACTCCTCAACCAATGTTATGAATTCCCAAATCATTCCTCATATATAAAATATTAAATTTAATTCATAAACAATGTTCTATATCATATATCCATATTGAATAAAGGATACATATTTATCAATATTTACCCAACTAATCAGAAAATATTCAATGTAAAAACCATATTTAAAACTGGTATACTATTGAGTAAATAATAATATCAATTACACAATGATTTATATATTTAATATAATTTTATTTTCAATAAAAAATAATTCAATATTCTGATTTTATCAAGATAATGTTATCATTCCCAAAAATACGAAACTTCACAATTACTTTTATCACTTTGTAATTTTTAAATGAAATATCCTTTGTTGAGATAATTAAAATTGAATCATAATATACCATTAATAATTAGTTATTAATTTCATTACATATAAAATGAGAACAATATAAATTACATAAATGTGAATTGGTTAATAATAACAAATCAGCCTCAATAGAATGTAAATTCTGACTCAATCCCTTACCTATAATCAGAATTGTCTTGTTTGTCTCTATATTAATGATTATTAATCATATTTTAATTATTTTTCTATTTTATAAAATATTTTAGCTGTATTATATATATATATTTCCTGAAATTAAAATTTTATATACAATTACATATTCAATTATGTTTAGGTCAGACGTTTTTACCATATTCGGTTTATGTGTCAAAAAATGACTTTGGTATGTAGACTATAGTCAAAGCGGTTATTATATAATAATTTTAATAATTTTATTAAACAAATAATTATCATATTTAAATATAAATAATAAATTTAAAATCAATAATGTAATATGATAATGAAAATTGAATTAACATTTTGATCATGAAGATGGTAGTACGTACAAACGCATGAGTTACATTTCCATTTTTCAATGGTCTTTCCGAAAATAAATGAACTAATTTTTTTTGATTAATAATTATATCTAAAATAACATATTATTTATTATTTTATAATTTATATAAAATTAATGTGATTAAAAAAGAATCACATCACTTTGAGAAGATGGTAGTCCACAATTTCAGAAATATTAAAAAAATTATCTATTATAATAAAAAATGTAATTTTTCTAAAGAAAATAAATATTTATTCATATATATCCTATTTATGTTATATATATATCCCTATATTAATCCATAATATTTATTCATAGAAAATAAAATACCTCATTGTTGGAGAAGTTATGTCGTATGTACATGGGAACATTAAATCAATTTTCATGTTTTATTAACTGAAAGAAAATTAAATGATTTATGTATATGTATATTATAATTATAATATACTATTTATTTAACGTTTAAAACATATTTTTATTAAAACAATATTTAAAAAATTATACATGACGTTAGAAGAAAGGACATCACTTTGAGGTGGTAGTTGTCCACAAATCCACGAATAATGTTATCATAATTCCTCGAAAATAAAAAACATGATGTTATGTGTTATTTTGGAATTATGGAACATTAAATAAATAATTAATATCATATATATTTAATATAAATAATAAATAATTCATTTTTCTTAACATTTAATTGGGGAAATTGATGAATGAATGACCCTAGTTCGCAAGGAACTAGTCCATTGTACACTTGAATGATGAATGCTTATCCATTTTGAACGAAATGTTTATATTTGTGGTTAATAACATTAATATAAAAAATATAAGTATATTTTTAATACTAATGTAATTATACAGATATTATATATGAATAATGGGGGGAGTAGAGAGAGATAAATAAAACAATATCCTTCATTGAATAATATTACCTCTTATTCGGGTATATCATATGGTTTATACCAAAAGGCTTCCTTGGATGGAATTATGCACAATGTAAGGACTACAATATTAGGGTATGGAAATTTTTATCTAATATAGGATGGTTTTGGAAGTTATAAAAAACAGGAGGGGTTTGAATAAGCCAGTGTGGTGAGTACCCTTTTATAGTGGAGGATGAGTGGAATTCTTCTAAATATAAAAAGGTAAACAATATTGGTAGGTCTCCCATATAACATGTAATTAAAATATTGATATATATTTTATAAAATTTGGGATATGGTATATTTATTATTATAATTTTTTTTCTGGAAAAGTAAATAGTACATTTGGATCTAAATGATTAAACATTAACAACAAAGTGAAATCATTTTTAACTTAATCACTACAGTTAATTTTAATTACATTCAATAATATTTTTTGTACAAAATACTTAAATTATTGGAATTTATAAATTATTATGATCCAATTTATTAAATAAATTTTTTATAAAATAAATATTTTAATGTGGTATAAATTAATTTTAAATTAGTCTCACATATAAGAAAAGAAAGCAGGTTTTTAAAACATAAATGTTCAAAACATTTCTATTTTGTATATAAAAATCCTATATAAAATGATAAAAAGAAAATGAATAATATTAATATATATTTCTATAAATATAAATTATCTAATATTTATTTTAAAAAATCATTATACAATTTATCCTTATGAATTGTTTAGATGAAAAAAAAATTATTTAAAATTTAAATATATTCACAATTATATAAAAATGAAACAATCCAAAAAGGTATTAAAAATTATTAATAAGATAATTTTTTCATTATAATTTAAAAAATTAATAAAATTCATTAATATAATATTTATAAATTTTCCAAAATATTTTTATAATATTATTGCACCCTTAAAAGGTGGAAAAACTATAATAAAGAAAATATTTCTTTTTATGCATAAAATTTGATTTGTTTTAAATTATATCTATCAAACCTTTTCGATTTTTGAAAAAATAATTTGATTGAATATATAATAAATACATTTCAGTCATATCATCAACTAATATTAATTGAAGACAAAATATCTCTTTCACAAAAAAAAGTTTTTTATTAAAACATTTTCATTATAATTGCATTATATATAAATTTATAAATAATTGGACACAATAGTTTTATAAAAATATGTTAAAAATATATTAAAAATTTATTAAATAATTTTCATACATTTAATTAAAAGGGCTAGTTGATAACTATCATATTTAATAATGACAGTAATAGTATATTAATTTTTAATAAAACTCTTTCTTCTATATAAGACAATATATTGAAGAAATTTAATATTGTGTTTAATATCATCCAACATTGTTTTCCATGTGACATAGGATAATATTTTTTATAGAGTAATATTAAACTAGTGTTTTATATAAGATATTATAGAAATTATATTTAATTTAATCTAAAAAGAAAATTTTATAATGTATTAGGGTGTTACGATAATAATTCAACAAACATGGTATCCTACAACATGGGCCAATCCTAACACCTAATTGAAAAATGTATAAAATAATATAATGGAAAACTACAGGGAGATAAAAAATTATAAAATAATAAATAAATTAGTAATAAATTGTTCAATATATTTTTTATAATTGAAACAATAATGGAAAATTCATTGATTAAAATTTTAGTGCCAGTTTTTAAAAAATCTATTAATATAACTCATGTTGAAATGTATTTTTAAAGATAATATCCAAAAATAACAAAGAATAAAATTAAATTATTTAAAATTTGTAAAAATATCATTTCAAGTTTCTTTTATTATCTGATAATGATGAACTTGAGGAGAGTAATGTTGAACATCACCACGATTCCAAAATTAGTTCAAAACAGTCAATTTCTGTCACACAGGATTTTGAAAATATAGAATAACTAAATAATATACACGTATTAAATAAATATATATGATGTTTATAACATCATATGGGAATTAATATTTTGTTAAATATATTATTAGGTTAGTTATTTTATTTATAATGGATATTCAAGAACTTTATTTGAAGTCATAAATTGTAGAAATGTGGTTCCTTATCTATAAATTAATTTTTGGAGACATAATTCAAAATTTTAATAGTGATATAATTTATATACTGTAATTAAAACTTAATGATTTTAATTATAAATATTATATTTTGTCCTGTTTTTTTAAGATCCAGATTATGTTCATTATTTAAATTTTATTGGAGTATAAATATATAAAGGACAAAGGTATTTTTGTAACTCAACACCCTTCAATGAGTTATAGTACATATTCAGGATCTTATTTCCTCCAAGATTGGTAAAATACAACCTATGAATTTATTTCAACTTTATTATTTTCTTATATTATGTAATATTAAATTTAAATAGAATTCTTTTATGCTGAAAAAATTTCCCTTCCCATAAAATACATGTTTTTTATAATATTTCCCATTATCTTTAATGGATGTTTCCCAAACATGTCCATATTTTATTTTCCCTCCAATCATCCAAAATGTAATTTGAAACCAAATTAATTTTAATTTATTTATCCACTATATAACCCTTAACTTATCTTTAATACTATGATTTTTATTCTTTTTATAATGTCTATTTTCAACAATTTAATTGAAAAATAAAAAAATGAGTTTTACATTATTTTAAAATCCATTGTTTTATCTAACAAACAACAAATATTCTTTTAAATAATATATAATCTCAACTGACTATTTTTTACCATTCATATAAAAAGATAATTATCAATGTTTTCACATAACAATTAGAAACATTTATTTAATTTTCAAGGATCCTTTTATGATGTTTATTTCAAAAAATATTTTTTTCGAATCACATTAACATCTTATTATTGAAAACCATATTTATTTTATTGTATTATTTATTGATATTTATTTGAAAATATTTAGTTTGAATAATTAGCCCTTTAATATTTCACAAAATTTACCATTCAAAAAATAAAATGTCAATATGAACATCACATTATACTCACACCAGTGGTAAAACCATAATATAAACAATATTTTATATTTTTTTCAACCATTAACTTTTATATCAAAAGGGTGTATTTAATTGATATTTATTTTTCATAACTAACCCTATTAATGTTCTTATTGTATACCAATTTAGGGTAATTTAATTTTTGTTATTAATAATTAACATGATCATGTTAAATTTTTTATACCATCCTAGAGTGTTGTGATACCCATTTTCCATTCTATATCTCCTTTATGATATGATGAATGAAACCCATTTTCCGTCCATTGATTCTTTGTGATATAATGTATTATTTATTTAATGTCCCACTAATATGAATTTATGATTTATTTTGGGAATCATAATGTTCCATCTAATTCATTGGTTAATGTTTTATATCAGATATTATAAGGATATTGAGCATGATTATTTTATTATTCACAACATATAGTGTGGAATTATTGTTTTCACAACATATACCATTATAATTTTTTTAACATTATATATTTTTTGTAATGTTATATTTTCACAATATGAAATGTTGAAATATTTGATTCATAATATATAGAATATGTGTTCTTTATTTATAGTATGAAGTATTGAAATATTATTTGTTCACAACATATTAATTGTAACTTTAATATTTATAATGTTATAAATTCCCTGACATTTTTTTGTAAAAAATTATTATTATACTATGTATTTAAGAAATGTTACATTTCCAAGGAATAATCATATGATTATTCCACTTTTAATATGTGTATTATCTCCTGATTGTGTGATCTATTTATGGTATATGGTTTTTCATTTGGGATTATAAGTCCTTATATCATGATGTATTGGAAAATATTAATGTTATCTATTATAAATTTAAAGATATTTATCATATTCTAATGTATTCTACTTTAGTATTAATCAAATCATTTATGAGAGGTTAATATTCATTCCCTTATTGATGATTTTCCCCCAGCATTCATATAATTATATTCACCAGTTTATGAAAATTATTATAACTTTTGAGAAGTATATCAGGGATTATAGTGTGTCATATTTACTATGGAATTATTACAAGCATTATATAAGAGGTCTGTTATATATGTTATACTCAAAGGCAATTAATCAATTTTTCAATGAATTGTGAGCAAATATTTTTTTTATTTATCATATGTAAAAAATTAAGAATAAATGTTTCTATAACTCGAATTCTTATTTGTATGATATCAAATCAAGTTAAAAACTTGTTTTTACATAAGAGTCATGAAAATTTGAGACTAAAATATTTATAATATATGAATAACATAGATAAAGATAATTATTTCCCCAAAATAAAATGTTATAACATATATACATGAGATTCATTTCCAAATGGATTTAATTTGCTGAGTATTTATATATAATATTAGGGAAATTACTTATTATTGCAAGCTCTTATTAAGGTAGATGTTTAGGGAACATTGTCACCTAAATCATTCGATTAGAAGATGTATTGTATTTATTTTTTAATCAAATTTTTAAAATTACTTTCTTTATTGAGATTACTCAAAAAAATGTATTCAATTTTGTCACTCAATAATAATGATAATACAAAATGATTCATGGTGTAATATATCAACTTTTTTACACTAAAGATGTTACATAATTTAAAAACACTCAATTCAATGATTATCTAAAAAACAATTGGTAAATCCTTAGTTATGATCTATGAGAACGCCTGATTATTTAAATGAATTTGAAATTATCAACCACAAAACAAATAACTTTGATTAAACAATTATTATAAAAAAGTACCTACCAAATATGTAATTTAATGAATAAATTTATCCAATATTATATAACTAAAATTAGGCATTATTCTCTTTTAGTGAATAAAATATTTCATTTTAATACATGAAATTAAATAATCTAAGACGCATGCATTTTTATTTGTTTAGAAGTATGTTATTAATTTGAAATTATTAACATAATTTGATGATTTAACAACATGGTGATGAATTTATTTTATTTATACTAATCCAGGAGTAAAAAATATAAGTGATAGACAATATCATTTGGAAACATCCTTAAAAGAATTGATTATTGAATAATAAAAATATTCTATATTGAAATTAAGATTGAAAAGATTTTTTTATGAGTATAAAGAAGGATAAAAAACTAGTTTTATAACAAAAAATTGATAAAATTAAGTATTCAATATGAGGTATTAAATGGAGATTAGATTACTATTATTAAATCAATGATGATGATGGAAACCTAGAAGGGTTAAAATGTTCAGACGAAATTCTAGTATAAGAAATCACTAAAACAAAAATATTGGGGACTCTACAACACATCTTCAATCAAGAAGTATTAATTAAAGAAAATAGAATTATTTAATATCACATATTGGTCTAAAATATTTTTATGAATAAAAAAATGATGAAATTTGGGTATGATGTATTCGTGAAGAGCTTCACCAAGTATAAATAGAACCATACATGGGAAATTTTTCCAATGAAAAAAATAGACATTATCATGAAAAAATCCTTTATTTGAAATGAATTTTATATTTAATTGAAGGTGAGATGGACCAAAAAAATCTATTTTCATAGGGTTATTATTAATTTTATTTCATTTATTAGGATACGAATTTTTCATCACTGATATGATTTTAACCTATTCAATAATATTATCAATAGCTTTGAAATTTTTTTAATAGTGATTCAAAATTTTTTCCAAATAATATTTATAAATGTGAGTCCAATAATAGAATGAAAATATTGAAAATAAAGGTGGTTTTCTTTGTGTGAAAATCAATAGATTTTATGGTAGATAAAGTATGATTTATATGGTATAGAATAATCCCCAGGGCATGTTACTAATGGATGGATCAATACGTAATGATGAACTAATTTCATAAAAGTAGGGTTTATCACAACCAATATATAATGATGATATATAGATAATTAATTATTGTTCTAATATATATGAATGGAATCATATTTTTGGTAAATAATGACTCAAAAAAACAAGAAGTTTTCGAAACTAATATTGTCTGAATTGGAGTTATCAAAAAAAGCATAATTATAATTTTCATCATTGCATGTATGTTAATCAATGAGAGATAGAACATTAATTTACACACAAAAATATAATATGGTTGTGCAGAAAATATTTCGATTGGATGATTATAAACCATTCATACCACATTTGAGTCCTAGAAAAAAATATTGACTGATGATAATGGAAATGAGGATTTTCTGAGTCATTAAGGAAAATAATTAGTTTTTTACTCTTTTTGATAGAAAATCTACTAGATATATTGTTTTCCAAATATCAATATTCATGTTACCAATGTTTTCCCATATGAATAATAAAAAAATATATGGGAATTATTTAAATAAATTTATTCCAATAGTGGGCCTAATATATTTCTATTACATTAATGACTAGTGTTATCTATTTAGTTGTACCAATTATAGTTGTGATTCCATGATGGGTAATATAATGTAATGTTCTAGTTATGTATTATATTAAGAATTATATTTTTTTTACAATCTTCCTATAGAAAATATATTTACCTTCTTATTAATTATGTAAGATAAATAGGTAGCAACCACTCACACTTATACAAAGTTGTAATGGATGACAGAACTATAGAAGATAATATGATCGAAGTGGAATATCTTATTTTGATTAAATTTGAAAATTTGGTACCATATAACTTAGTTGATATAGTTTGTATCATTATAAAAACAATAACATGGAAATACAATATACAGTCGTAAAGCATAATTTTAATAAACAATTACTAATTTTGGATTTTATGTCAACATAATAATCAGAGTTTGATATCATGAACAATGATGTACCAAGGATGGTTAATAAAATGATTTTGTTGGATCTGGAACTGAAATTAACCCATATCCATAGATGATTCAAGAGATAGAGACATACACATCCTTGCGGAGATATTATGTTATGAATCAAAGGATGTCTTTTCTAAATTCAATTATTTAATTACTTAATTTTTTATAAACCATCAATGATGTTATCATTGAGTAAATTCAAAAAGGGAAATAATGGTACAAGAATTTTTTTTGGGGAACTATATATATTATATTTGTATTTTCCCTATTGAAAAATTTAGAGCACAACCTAAGGAGGGAAAATTTGATTGGAATTATAGTTAAGTAGGTAGTTTGGAAGAAGTAGTTTAGAAGATATGTTTCAATGAAAGATGTTAATTAATCTGTTATCATGGGTAATCCTTCTATTAACCCCATTTTTAAAAAATATTCTATTATCATATGAAAATATATATTTTTAATAATTAATCATTGATTCACTCCTTGAATGAAAGAGAATCATCAGCTGGTGGGAATTAAAAATTAATTTTCATATGAAATATATTTTTTAAAATTAAAATAATTTTATAATTTTAATTGGGGTTAAAAAACCGAATGGGTGTGATTTTCTTAGAAAAAAATATATTTATTTTAGTATGGAATTCATTTTTCTTATAAGTGATTATAATGTTTTATTTATGAATACAAGATACTAATAGAGAATAAATTTTAATCCATTATATCTAAAATAAAGACATTACATCATGATGCTTGGGGATTCATCATTGGATACATTTGTTTTAAAATTTCAAGGGTGAATTGGCACACTACATCATAGATCATTATATTGAGATGAAAAGGTTTCTTTTAGATTATTTGGAAACACAATAAGGGATTTATATGGGGGTCTTCAAGGAATGATAATGGACGTTTTACGATCTATGTAAATTTCATACTGAGGAGGTGTTATAGTGTCTTTTGAGATATGTGTTAACCATATGGGTAACTCATTAGAGTCATTTTGGCTCTTTATCAATGTGAACAGATTAATGAACATCATTACCACATTTTTATCTAGGGAATAATATATGGAAGGTTCATCAAAAATGTAAATATATAAATATCAAAGTATTATTTGTATAATATTGACGATTGATTTTAATATATGTATATTCCAGTTGACATTAGGGTAACCCAACTAACATAAGAATAATATATTTTAGTTCCATGCATTGGGGAATAACCTACACGTCAAAAATTTCTTGCATTGATTGTTGGGAGAAAAGGATTATTTTAATATATATTTCAAAAAAATTTGACCATGTCTTATAAAATAGCTTAAATCATATCTAATTTAGTGGTCAAGACCATTTTAATAACCATAAAGGGATGATGGGTTATTAATTTGTATTTATTCAGGATATATTTTTCGATCCAGACAACTATAATAATTAAAATATAAAATAATAATTCAACACTATTTTTATTTATTGATATCTCCTTAGAAAATATTGTGGAATGTTATATTTTCTAGTAATGGAATGTAAGATGTGGACTACATTGTAAAATACATGATCATCCTAAAAATAATAATTTTTAAACAAACTTGAAATTTAAAATAGGTAGTTATTGATAAAAAAAATATTGAAAATAAGGTGTTATAAATATTATTTAATAACCATATTTTAATTTATATTGAAATGGATCAATAAAATAAGGATAAAAAATGAAGAATAAATACGAATACATTGATTAAGATATGTATGTTGGATTCTTTATTGCTTCTCCCAGTAGTTCCAAAAGATGATGTGGAAAATTTTAAAGAAAGAATAGAGACTCCAAGAAATGAATAGTATAATAAAATTATATATATTAAATAATAAAAAATCATTAGATTGGGAATAAAATAGATGATTCATATCTCAGTATAAAAACTCTAAATTTATATTGATTGTACACATCATTTTACATGCGATATCTTAGGATAGGTCCATATAAAATAAAAACATATGAGTAAGTGAAGTTAAATCCCAAATGTGGATGAAATAAATTATTTATTCATTATTAAGAAACTAGATAATTTACTTTTTAATAATTTTTTATAGTTAATTAATTAGACTCGTGTTGCCTCTCTATTATGTAAAAAATCATAACCTATACATTTTTTAATCTCATGTTGGTTTTTGGGTTTTTATGCATGATTGATGGATTGGATAATTTTGTTAATCCACATAAAATGAATATGGTTATGCCTTACTAATTTATCAAATTAAGATAGATTGTTATGTTAGCAGGGAAGTGAACCTATAAAAGAACGAAAAATATTATTATCATGAAAATGATTACATTTGCAACATCCTGACCCCTGGAAGAAATTCAAATAGAGTATACATATATAATACATAATTTTATAACAATGTAAAACAAATAACACAAGTATACATTCCCCATATACATAATGAATTAGTGTCATAAGATACTAGGAAAAATTTATATTATTTTTTAAAGGATCCTCAAAATTTATCAAAATATTTCATTTATTATTACCATTATAGATATCAAAAATGGAACTGTTAATAATCCCATAGAGATGGATAAAAATTATAAAGTGTGAGATCAAGTTATCAATGATGGAAAACAAGTTGACATCAATCAATGGTAATTCATGAGTATAAGTGTATTTAAATATAATCATAGTATAAGGAAGTCATATCGATTCAATTAAATATTCTTAATCGTCTATCATGGTATACAGATTAATAAAATCACATGAAAAAATAGAAAATATTGTTAAATAACAAAAATCTCTAATAGTGGGAAAATCATAAACATATTAATGTTTAATGAAAATGATAATATAATATTTTAAACATGTATATAAACTACTATGTTCATTCATTATGTCATGAAAATGAAAATTGGTTCTCAAAAAAACATAAAGACATAAAACTATATCCACACATAATCATGTGGGTGAAACCCGATCCATACATAAACATAAGCCCTATAAGGAGGTCCAGAAATATTGCAATGGAAATAACATGAGGTCCACACATAATGTTGTTATGTCATGAGTAATATATATTTATAAAATTAATTGGATGGATATAACAGACTCACTCATCATATAACTTTAGAATATAAACATTCAATAAGGCCACAAAATCATTCATCATGCCATTATAACATAACCCAATAAAAGGAAAATTATTTCATTCAATCATTAAATTATAGAAAACACTAGGAAAAATTGGTTTCATAGTATCATCCTCAAATATTAATCATGAAACGATATACTGACAAATAATTTTGGTGGTATTATAAGAATATATTAATATTTTTTTGTAACCATCCCTCAAGGGTGATGATATAGATTAAAAACAACATCATCATACCCTATGAACCATTCTCTAAATGAATGTGTAAAATATTTTTTAATTTAGAGTAAAATATACCTCAAAACACCTAAAATATTCAAAAACACTATTATTTGAAAATAAAAATGGAAAATTATAAATAAAGATTCAATGAAATCAATAGAATTATTAGAGGGAATATCTATATACTCCATACACATTATAAGACCACATTATTTTCACCATTTGGAATAAAAATAAAAAACTGTTATGAAATCAATATTTTAAATATGAATTTTAAAATTTTAAAATTTTAATAAATTTAATGAAAATGATCTTTTTAAATCACTTCAATTATTTTTAATAACTTCCATAAAATAGTTTTGAATAAAATTTAAATGGAAGAAAAAATTTCTAATGGAAAGACAAAATATGGGTGACTTTTAGTGTAATAAGCATATTGTTAAAAATATGTTACAAATGGAGGTAAATGTTACTATTAATTGAAAATTCAAAAAATAAATATATGAGAAGAAATTAGATTTGTTGTAAACCATATTTACTCTATATTTTCCTATTTTTTGAATTTGGAAAAATCAATCCCGAAAAGAATTGATACTGTAACATAAATTCATCACATAATGTTATATACGTCATTATATAAATTCAAACCTATGGTATAATAAAAACATATTTATTGTAATTTTCTTATAGAACCATAATCATAAATATTATACCATACAATATTTACATACAACATCATATTGAACATTTATTAAAAATTATTTAATAAAATCATTGTTCTTCGTGATAACTTTTTAATTTTTCATACATGTATTGATTGGGACGTTCTAGTCCATATTCATTTACTATAATCCCATTATATATAGAGTGTTAATAATATAATAATATACATTTTTATATTAATATAATAATATTCATTTTTAAATTAATATATAATTTTATATAATTATTCATATGAGGATAACTGATCATTAAATACCATAACATTACATCATTATATATTAATATTCTATAAATGTCACAAGTATATATAATCAATGATAATATATGGTTAGTTTATTTATGGAATATATTGAAAATAAACTTATTTGATAAAATATATTCAACATCTATGATAGGTATATTTAATTTAGTATCATTATAGACAGATCACACTCAAATCCTTCAGTCGAAACATGGGGAATGAAATCATAAAATATGTGACACCATAGATGTTGAGTAAGCATAGTATTGTGAGATATTAATCATAATAGTTCATAAGTTATTAACTAGGTAACACTAATATAATCATGAGTATTTTATCAGAGTAAAAATATTATACCTAAAAAAATTTCACATAAACAAAAAAATCAATTAATATTGAGAAACATGATCAATAATGGTGTCAATGAAGTAACCATATTTTGAAACATTTATTAAGGAAATCACATAACAGATTAATCATGTGATCATAGAATTAATTTTATTTTAATCATGCATGAAAATTTGAATAAATCAACTTTTAATTTTTCCCGTGGAAAATTATATGATAATATCTTGAAATAAATCAGAGTCTTACATAAAAATGTAGATCATGTTATTCCCCATTATATCAAAAAAAGTTATTATCATCTCATAAGACATAAATACAACATGAATAATGTATTGGAGTGACATAAGGGACATCATACCAAAGAAATTAAATAATAAAGATGAATAAAAATCATAAAAAAATTAATAATATCGTTTTCTAATAACTATTGGAAGAGAAAATGTCTTCAAAATCATTTATTTTTTACGAAAGTAACAAATAAAAATGTAATTGGTGCAATTGAGTAATCTATAATGAAAAATAATTTTGAACCATCCATAAAAATTAGTATTATGGTATCATTGGAATCATATTCCAATTGAAACATAATCAACATAAAAGGTTGTTTTATAAGAAAAAAGTTGACTTAAAAATAAAACAATATTTTTTCTTTAGGAAAATAGTCATTTCATTTTGAAATTAATTTTTTATAGTCCAAAAAATACTAAATGTTCCCTATAAATTTTTTCATATAAATGAATTATGTAATATGTTAATGGATTGTTCAAATTAAATAATTGTATTTATGGAGTGAAAATTAGTTCATTCTATATTTTTATTAAAATAATATTTTTAAAAATTTGTAACATGAAAAAAAAAACAGATTATATATAATGTTTTAAAAAAATATTATTTTCTTGAATCAATATAAATAAATTCAATGATTATAAAAATTAATATTGTAATTCATTTCAAGAATAGTAAATAACTCCCATAAGTCACATTTCAATATCTTGAATAAGGATGAAAAAGTTATTTGATCAAAGAGGAAATAGATTTGATATTCCTTAAAAATATTTTCTCAATAATTTTAGGTAATATGTTGATGAAAATTATATAGTTATATAAATTTTATAGGAAAATATATATGGGGTGAATATAATTGTTGATTAATAGAATATATCAATAAAATTCCCCTCAATATATATTTTACTAATAAAATCCAAAAAAGATTTGTAATTATAACATAAAGCCCTTTACTGATATGGTATCATTGGAATCATGATACCTAGGAATTTTATTACATTAAATGAGACATTAAATAAAAGTAATATAAGGACATTAATTATGAAACATATCATATTGGTAGATAGACCTGATAAATAAAAATAATTTTATAACCTCAAATATATCTCAATGAAGGAATACTGAGATTATGAAACCATGAACCAAGCCCCATATTTCTTAATATAAATTTAAACATTCTATATAATAACCATATGTTTTTTATAATTATAATATAGAACCATAATAATATATATAATACTATAAAATATTTACCTAAATCATCTTATCACCCTCTTATTATCAATTCATCATTAACATGACTCTTCCAAGTGATAAATGATTTAGTTTTAATGTTTGTTTCAATTTAGAAGTCCCATATCATATATGTTGATTTGGTGTTGTCACCAGATAAAAATATATTAGATTGATAATATCATATATAATACTTAAATAAAAATTGATATCAACTCATATAACATGGAGATGAATAATTAACTACATTATTTTGTGTAGATGGTTGTCCATATGTATAAGGCCCCTACCTTAATCATTACATAATCATTGGATTATTCAATAAATTGAATTTATTTCAAATCGATGACCTTTTTGGGTTTATGGACATAGAAGAATTGGACATAACAGATACATAACAACATCAATATTACAAAATAGTCACTTGTACTCACTATCAATTGTTTCATTAAACCAAAAATTTATAAATAAGCAATGTTTCATTTCATGTTTAAATAGAATAACACTTCCTTGATCCATTTCATTACCCTATTATTATTCAAATACTACGAAAAAATTTACAAAACATTGGATGATTATAAAAATCAAAGTAAGTGATACATAAATAATAAAAAATATTAGTCTTTCAATAACTTTTAAACCATTAATACATTATTATAATGTGATACATTTCATCTTTTAGATGTAGAAAATACTCTTTACTAAATATTAACTCATTTCATAGCCTTTGGAAACAAAAATATTATTATAAAAATCATATAACGAATTATATAACATATAAAGGTATCATTGTACATAATCATACATAATGCAATAATCATATGATTGACTTCCACACATATAACTCTTACAAATGATAGAGTTATACAACCAACTTCTATACCTAATGCATTAGAGGGTATAACGTAACCACCTATCCTTTTTTATCACGAACCCACCTATCTTGGTATTATCATGTAACCACCCATCATTGGTTTATCATGTAACCTCCCTTCAAATTTACAAGTAATATTACATAATTATAACAAAAAAAGATTGAAACTATCTATATTTTAATCATTAAATATAATTTGTAAATAGAAGAAATAATTTCGAGATATTGATATATTCCATCCACTTCCTCAATTATATAAAACATCAAATAATGTAACATTTGAATATATTTTTCCCATTATTATATGAAATTTTTGAAATAATTTAAAATTGTAAAAAACACATTTACATGTAACTAAATTCATAAAAACCATTTAGAAAACATGGACATGAAAAAGAAGATTTTCAATGAATAAATCATTAAGACATTACAAATGATGTCTTAGTTATAGATTCCATTTACAACTTTGAAACACGTGAATAAAAATCATTAAGGGATAACATTAATCAAATGTTTAAATATCATTAGACTATTCTATTTCATGATATAATGTGTCAAAAGCGTATTATATGCACCTTATATGACAATAAAAGAGTATAACATCAAAATATGCCTCATTGAAGGGGGATTGAAATAATGTCTATTACAATTATCATATCATTATATTACGGATAAATTAATGACATGTTTATGTGTGAAAAATATAAATACACCCAAATTATGTGGATATTAATTATAAATCAAATAAAATGTCATTCAAATGAATTATGGTAAAAAACAAAACCAAGGACAAGGATGTCTACCTCAATTAATAGAAAACGTGTTATGATTTAACTTAACATGAGTTCTATTCATCACACATGTTCTATATTATTCAAAGCTAATATAATTATGTCAATTTCTAATATCTAGAAAACCATTTTAGGGTATGAATTGATTTTATATTACTTAATATAATGATATAAAAATTACATAATTCGTTAAAATCATATCATATGTTTTTTCGATATTCGGTAAATGATTTGAAAATTAAACGGGTATGATGTCACTAGTCCATGTGGTCCTATATCCATCACCTACAAAATAAAATTCATGACATTTATATATCTGAATTATACTATTAAAATTGAACCATTGATTTATGTAAAGAAAAATGATCAACGCAATTATCATGTAGACTGAATGACGTACATATGCATGACTGGCATTTTCCATCTTTCATTGATCATTATGGAAATAAGGTAATAATAATTTTCTGTTTATATAATAATAATAATATAATTAAAGTCATATAATGAATTTAAATATAATTATATATATTTTTCAAGTGGTGTGGTGAATAAAAATGATTTTCATTGTTGCGTAGAGGTGATAGTTCATACAAACTCATGAGAAACATTATCAATTTAAATTGAATGAAATGTAAGAACAAAACTGAAATATAATTATTTCAGAATGATAAATATTTCATTAGTATCACATATATGATTTTATTCCATCATTATAACTATTCTTGACATAAAGTAATGTAAAATGTACTACATCAGTTTAAAAGGTAGTGGTCCACCGTACACATGAACGAAATGTTAATTTCCCATTTGATGAAATTGGAGATGGATTTAGTTAATGATAATATAATAATAAAATTCCATTATATTTAGGATACTATTTTTATTAGTTCATAATGAATAAAATATATTTAGTGGAAGTGGAAGATAAAAATAAGAAACATAAAAAAATGATGCATTTTCATCAGTTTATAACCATTGATGAACACCATAACTCCACTTTGGAGAGGTTTCTACATAAACTACGCCCTAAAAAAATGTGAGGAGGTATTCTATGAAAATTTTTGGTTTGAGAATTTCTGAACTAAATTTCTTTTTATATGTAAGTATTATATAGAGAGGATACCAATGCATTAGAGTGGAGATGGGAACCCTTGGAAACTCTTAAGATATTAATTAGATATAAATTTAATTTTGTTTTAAATTGATTCCAAAATATTTTTTAAAAATATTGTATGATTTTGGATAGAATAATTATCATCCAATTATAATAAATCGTGTTTTAATATTTGGTTAATCCGTATCTTTTTTGTTTAAGCGCAATTTTCTTAAATTAGTTAGAATCATACAATCATACCCTTATAATAACTATGTGATAACTAAAACATAAAATAATAATGTCAATAATATATATTATTTTTCAAAAAAACTAATCATTGTGTGAAATGTAATATTTTGGAAAAACCCATTATTTCATGTCAGGTACGCTATCAGATATTTCTTCCAATTTAAATTAAAATTAATATCTAATTCATAATTATTAATAGATATCAAAAAGTGTTATTCAATAAATAATTTGGATGCTAAATCCTACCCCCATTTTATAAAATGCATCGTCCTAAATTTATATTTTTTCTAAGTAACAAGGTGTCACTTCAAATACCATTATTGTAATACAACATCTAAAAAAGGATGAAATAAACATATACATTATGTCACGAACTAGGTCGGGTCGCCATCCGACCCGACACCCGACCCAGTCTGCGACATGGCCCGAAGGGCGTTCCTGAACCCCACGGACTGGCACAAGTGCCCGGGTATCAAAACTAACACGTGGTAACGATTTAACAGAAATAGTAAACACAAAACCGCTGACAAGATATATAAAATAATTCTGAAACAGACAATCAAACTACAACATAAAAAAAATCAATTTTAATGATTTTAAACTTGAGACAACATCCAAAAAGTAACGTCATGGGAAGAAACTAAAACCCTAACACAATCCTCCAAGCAACAAGAGCGGTGTAACATACACATGTCACAAATTCTAACATGTATGAGAAGACCATCAAATACCAACCACCATTGCTGAGCACGATGCCTCAACCTTGAATACACAGAGAACATGGCATACATACACCCAATGTTGTAGGAAGGGTGTCAGCAAAGAGCCCAATATGACGTCACCCAATAAAAATGTTCCAAGAATAATTATTAATTGAAAAATACATTTGCAATATTAACTAAAGAAATTAAATAGATGATTGAAAAATTTAATAGAAAATAAAATTAATGAAAACAGTTTCAGACGGTACAACATAAATTAAAACACACGCACCCTTATTTTTTCAAAATAACAAAAATGTCACACATACAAGCATAAAGTAACCAACGAGCTCTAATATGGGAGAGGCCGCATGGGAATCAGTTATCTTGGGTCCCTAGATCCTTGTGTCTAGGTGAAACGTATCTTAGAAGGCCACAAACATCAAAAAAAAAACGTGGCATAGAAGGCCACGACCCATAGAAAACATGGATTAAAATCCCACCACTATCAAAAAATCATATGTTTAGTTAGTGTTCCAATCGTCAGTCCTGCCAGTGAAACCGGGTCGAGTCACCTCCGGAACACTAGATCTATATCTAGTCCACCCTCCTAGCTACCCAAGCTTCCCGGTATGTTCTCAAATATGTTTCAGGTTCATGTCACATGTTACACTAATTCATAAAATCCAAACAGGGTGTTTAAGAACTCAATATCACAATTTGTACACCCAAACCCACTTTTAAAACCATACACTCACCAAAATCTTTTTAAATCATAGTATACATATGTTTCATTCTCAATTAAAACAATTGCATAGTACAAGAAATCACTTTCATTATCAAACATGCAAGTAATAAAATTTATTAAACAAACCCCACACACATCGCATGACATTGAGCACCAAAAATATTCACACATCTTAACCAAAAACTATTTTCTTTTCGCCCATAATAATTATATAATAAAATAACACAAATTTTCCGTAAATAAAATTTTTAGTGGAAAACAATGATTTACACAATAGACTGTCCCAAACAGTTTGAGGAAAAACATTACCCCATATTTTAGATGCTTTTTCCCAAACTACAAAACTTAATAAGCTAAAAATAAAATATTATGAAACAATTTTAATGAAGGAACTTGGATTCACCCATTAGCCAACATGAAACCATCTTTTATGACAAGAAGCACAAGACACTTTATCAAAAATACAGTTCACTTAATTACACAACATTATAAGCTAACCGCACAATTTAAGAATCACTAACAACTAGATATTAGTTTTCAACAGAAAAAACAAACATAATATAAAAATGATATGAAAGAATAAAAATTCAAATCAAACAACAAAGATAAACAATTTCGCAAAACGAAAATTTATTGCATAAAATAATAATATAGTTAATCATTCAAATTAATTAATCAGATAATAATTAGCAGTGGAACCACCTACCAGCATGTATAAATCCTCAACATTGGAATGAAAACATTAAATTTCAGTGCGCAACTTCAATCACATTCCGTTTTCACCACACTGATCCAAAAAAAAAACCAAAAATAATAATAGGATCAAAAAACCATAGGTTAAAACTGCCAAATTCAGGACCCATACCCGCTAAAAATCTCATATAGAAAGGGTAGAGACTTATATGAATGGGTCAGTGAAAGCGGAAGTAGAAATTAGTTTTTCATCAGAGCTGCTCGCCGGAATAAGATGGATGTCAGCTACAAGGGGAGGGAAATGGGGTGAAGCCTTAAGCTAGCTAAGGGGAGGGCGAGCGACCTAGCCGTGGAAGAGGCCAATGTGGTGTGATGGAAACCAAAAGGGATGTGTCGTGAAAGTTGGCCGAAATGGTGGAGGGAAGTGGTGAAAAGAGAGAAGGCCTGCTGGGGGGGATGTGGGTTGTTCAACAGTTGGTTGAACTAGGGGTGCTACGCTAGGCGGATGGCTGGGGCTAGGGAAGCAGGCACTTGTGAGGGTTTTGATGGAGAGGCATCGACCGGTGATGAGACCAGCTAGTGAGGAGGCTGGTGAGGGTGGAGGAAGTGGTGAAAGAAGGAGGCGGTAGGGCTAGTTGGAGAGTAGTTCGGTGCGACATGTGGTCCTCATGGGAAAGGGGGTGCGACGAACACCAGGGGGAAACCCTACATCGAGAAAAAAGGACCAAAACTAAAGCTAAATAATAATAATAATAATAATAAAACAAAACTAATAATAATAATAATAATGGAAATAATAAAAACAATAAAAAAACATAGTAATATACCTAGATAATAATAATAATAGTAATATCATTAAAGACAACATTTACTAAATAATTACTAAATCTTAATCATTTTATTTATTTTTTATTTATTTATTAACACATTTATTTATAGTTCACTATGAATGATTATTTTATTTGAATAATTGAACAATAGGTTGGTCACATGATGGTTCTGTCGAAGCTGCACAGCTTCAAACATATAATTCTCCCTTGCATTGTCTGTTGTCACGCCCCAAAAGAAAAGCTTGTTTATCGACAAAAATACTAAATTCTATAAACACTCATCCTGAAACTCGATGGAAAATTTTGGAGCCAATAAATGATATTAACATAATTTAGTATTAAAAATAATAATAATTTTTGCAATATTGGTAACGACTCAATTAGTAATTTTTTTTAATATTCCGGACTCTTAATAATAAGGATAATATTCTCGAAAATATTATTATTATTGTCATTAAAGAACTTTCTTAAATTTTATGAAAAATCCTTTTTTTATTTTTTTAAATTTTTATTACATTTCATTAAATATTACACTTTATATGTTAGCCTTGAACACCTAGAAGACTGTGTGGTTAATCGAGAGATGTTGTGGGTTGACTCGGACCAGGCCACATGGCATCGACTGCAGTGCTTTGGATTCTCTCAAGGCCAAATCATTCATTTTTGGATAGAAACTAAAAAAATAAGTCGGGTTTCAACCCGAACAACCTGATACCCAGAAAATTATTAAAATATTCTATTTAAAGACGACGAGTGTGACAATTCTCCCCACCATAAATCATTTCGTCCCTGAAAAGCCACAACTAAGTCTGAGACCCAAATTAAGAGTCGACACCCCCTTATTGTTCGAAGAGGATCTCTTTGAAAAGAAGCGAATGGATGAAAACACATCATGATCAGAGTGAGTGACTCAATGAAAACTACAAAAAAATCATAAAAATCCTATCTGATATGTGTCGTCTGCCCCAAAGAGCCAGAATTCCTCCAGTTGGCTTATCAAAGAAGGGAACTCTTATACCCATGGAAACCAATATCACAAGCTGAAACATCTGAAGAACTATTAAACGAAAACGAAACCTTCTGGTTAGAGTGAAAAAACACAGTCAAACCACGTCTAAGGAACACTATTATCAATTATCACCAAGCCATCCTTAGAAACAGAACCAAAAGGTCAACATGAGGAAGTATGAGGGGCTCCCCACCATTAAGAACCTACTAACGCCTAAGAAGAGCTTGGAAAAATGACACCAGGAGGTCTGAGTGGAATCCCCACCATTATGAAGATGACCAACCTTGATTCATTCAAGATACATTTAGGTGAGAGCTATCATGGGTCTCCCCACCATTAGGATTGATGAAAGATACAAAACGTTGAGAATTTCCCAGCATTGACCAAACACCCCATCACAAGGGGCGGGGAGGGTGGGGCCTAATAACCAGTGCATCAAAACCATGATCCAATACATGCCAACATCTTCACATTCCAGAATGAGTACTATTCAAATTTGACATCGATTTGCCCAACAGACCCCCTTACGAACCACTAAGTGAAAATTCAGTCAGTGGGACGGAACCACTGGGACATGAAGGTAACATGACAGTCACACCTCCAAATAGTCATAGAATCCTTACGCACCCAAATGGTTCATTAAAAATGGAATAACCAGATAAATCAAATTAAACTACCATTACTTTCAGCACCGATGATAGAAATGAAGTCGTAGTCTCATACACTCCTGAGGTTCCCGACCATGCGCTAGCTTCACTCCGAGGCCTATGGTTGGAACCCGGATGTTTGAAGCATCTCTTGCCTCGCATCCAAGTATTGAAGACTCTCGAACGGAGATTATCCTTATAGTTTCACATGAAACTATCATACAACCGAGACAACACCATCAGACACAATGAACCACGACATCCAACTAATCGCTCATGACACAGCCACCAAAACATGGGATTAGATGATGCACAAACATCATCTCTTCACCTTAACTAGTAAACATATGATGGAATGAAGCACGGAAAATGCTCCCTTTTGAACAGTAATATTAGAACTCCCTGAGAGGACATAATCCAATGAAAACAGTGGTTCCTGAAGGATCCAACCAAATCCACCCATGCTCTTCAAAGAGAACTCACACAACAGGACGTCACCAAACATGACACTTGCATTCAATGAACGTACTACAAAGCCTTTTAAGACATTGGTCAAAACTGATAATTCTGAAATGCTTCACCCTTCCCTGCTGGAATTTCCTTTCACCGCTTCCAGGGGTAAACCTTCAAACACGATGATGTCAAACATCATACCAGACAACTAAGATAACTCAAAGAGTCCAAACCTCCCTTAACTCCTCTCACATCTGTCATCCCGCTATGAGAGGATCTTCTTAACCGAAAAGGATAAGGGATAAACATAGCTCTATCACTAAAAAGGGAGAGTCCTCACTTTATTCAACTCGAGGGTTGACAAACATCATCTTACCTGTGATCGCTCTTCTATCGCATTTGAACGAGTTATGGGGGTGTACACTGGTTAAGAAATAAAACCACTAACCAAGTCAAATGGGTCCAATGGCCCAGACATATTTCTAGAAAACACTTAACATGCATGTGAAACCACTGCAAGGGCTTCACAAAACACCTATCAAAATAATTCACAAACAGCACGTTTTCGCATAAACTTATAAATAAAAAATCAAACTCAGAAAAAATTAATTCCAAAAGAATATTCGGCTCAAAATGTCTCAAATCGAACATGTCAAAAATAGAAGGACACACCATGAAATCCTCGGTTACTAAGACACAAATTTTTTATTTAACAAATCATTTTGAAAATAAGCAAAGCATTTAGGTTGCACAAAACCCCTTTGGTGTCCCAAGGGACTTGCACATGCATGTTTTCTTTCCACACTAACACCTACCTAATATCCACCAAGGAATTAATTCGTTCGTGTTGTTGTCCATTTATTTTTACATATAAACTCATGCATATGTTTTTCCCATGAGAACACCAAGGATCAATACCAAACATTTTCCATTTTTCAAAACCAAGACATTCAACCCACACTTTTCAAACCATACACACCATTTTTTATGAGCTTCATTTTGATACATTTTCCAAGACCAAATCATTTTTATTTCACATAAAAACCACATTTATGTGAATCCAAAACAACGAGATGAGGAACAACATAGGAGGAAACTAGTGTCAGTAAGTGATTGGAACATATGGTTGGCAGCCATACGCCAATCATGCCACTGCCACAGAGAGTATTTTATTACAGTACTCCAAACTCCACATGGCTGCCAGTCCCTATAAGTTCACTGGGACCACTGACCCTACTACCTTATCATTTCCCCTAAAAAATATTAACAATAAGGAACAAAAACTCAGAAAAAAACTCAACTTACTTTGGTAACTCGAGTCCCTCCACGAGGTGTGCTGGCCATGGACCTTGCTCGTAGTATGAAAATCGAGTTCCGAAAACATTAACTTTGGTCTACCACGACTATATCCCAATGAATCATGACCTAAAAGAGAAAAACTACTCCTGTGATACCATTTCCTCACAAAAAAGTCCGAGTTTCCATTCGACCCGATGCACGACCCTGTCCGCGACTTGGCCAAAAGGGCATTCTTGATCCGCACGGGATGGAACAAGTTCCCGGGTATCAAAACTAACACAAGAGAATAATTTACCTAAAATTGTAAAGACAAAACAACTGACAGGGTAAATAAAAAAAAACTGAAATAGACAATCAATCTAGACCATAAGCAAAATAAATTTTACAGATTTACAACTTGAACCAACATCTAAAAGTAACGTCATGGAAAGAATCTAAAACCTTAACTCAATACTCCATGGAACAAGAGAGGTGTGACATCCACATGTCATAGACACTAACCTACACGACAATACCATCAATGACCAACCACCATCAATGAGAACGATGCCTCAAACTATAATACCTAGAGAACAAGGCCTACATACACCCAAAGGTGTATGTACGGTGTGAGAAAAGTGCCCAATATGATGACACCCAATAAAAAGGTTCCACAAATAATTATTAATGGATAAATACATTTTCAATAATAACAAAAGAAAATAAATTGATTATTGAATAGTTTAAAATAATAAAATTAAAGAAACCCGTTCAAATAAAACAACATAAATTATAACACACACACCTTTATTTTTTTAAAATAACCAATATGTCACAGTGACGAGAGTAAAGTAAAAAATGAGCACTAATATGGGAGAGGTTTCAGGGGTATCAGCAAGATTGGGTCCCTAGATCTTCGTGTCTCGGTGAAACATGGTTTAGAAGGCCACGACCCTCAGAAAACGTTTCCTAGAAGGCCAGTACCATCATAAAAAGTGGATTAGAAAGCCACAATCCTCAGAAAAACATATGTTTAGTTAGTGTTGCAATCGTCAGTCCTACAATTGAAATAGGGCCGAGTCACCTCTGGAATACTAGCTCACTATTCTAGTCCACCCTCCTACCAAACTAGACTTCCCGGTTTGTGCTCAAACAAGTTTTAGGTTCATGTCACATGTCACACTAATTCATAAACGCCAAACAATGTATTTACGCACTCAAAAGAACAACTTCTACAACAAAACCCACTTTTAAAACTGTACGTACACCAAAATCATTTTAATACATAATCTTCATAGGATTCATAATCAATTATTAAACATGCCACTAACAAAATTTATTAATCAAACCCCACACACGTCGCAAGAATTTAAGCACAAAAAATATTCACAGAATTTTACAAAAAAAAATCCACTTTTCACCCATATTAATTATTGAATAAAAAAACCAGAATCTTCCATAAATAATATTCTGAGAGGAAAACAATGATTTAAACACTAGACAAACCCAAACAGTTTGATGAAAAATCATACACCACATGTAAGAGGCCTTTTCAGAAACTACACAAGATAAAAAGATAAAAAAATATTATGACACAATTTTAATGAAGAAACATGGAATCACCCATTAACCCACACAAAACCTTCTTTTATGACAATATTAACACGAAAATATGTCAAAAATACAGTTTTCTTAATTTCACATCATAATAATCACACCGCACAATTTTAAAATCACTAACAACTAGACATGAGTTTTCAATAGAAAACACACACATAATATAAACATGCTACAGAAGGATTAAAATGGAAATAAAAAATAAAATATGATAAATTTCACACAACTAAAATTAATTAAATAACATACTAATTTAATTAAACATGAAAATTAATGAATCGGATAATAATTAATAGTGGAACCACCTACTGGTGTGTATAAATCGTCAAAATTGGTGTGAAAACATCAAATTGCAGTGCAAAACTTCAATCGCGTGCCTTTTTTCACCACAATGATCCTAACACGAAACCAAAAGTAAGAATCGGAACAAAAACATTAAGTTAAACCCCCAAAATCAGGAACCATACCCGATAAAAAACTCATACAGAAAGGGTAGACACATATATGAATGGGTTGGTTCACGCGGAAGGAGAAATTGCTGATTCATCCGAGTTGCTCGCCAGAATAAGGAGGATGATGGCTGGAAGGGGAGGACAATGGGGAGAAGCCTCAAGCTGGCTATGTAGAGGGTGAGCGGCCTTGCCGGGGAAAAAGCCAACGTGGTGCGACGAAAACCAGAAGGGAGGTGCGGTGCGAGTTGGCCGACCTGGTAAAGGGTAGCAGTGCTAAGAGAGAATGCTGGCTGGGATGGAGGTGGGTTGTACGATAGCTGGTTGAACTAGGGGTGCAACGCTAGGGGGTTGTCCGAGGCTAGGTCAGCAGGCATAGTTGAGGGGGTCAATGGGGGAGGTGTAAACCGGTGAGGAGTCCGACTGGTGAAGAGGCTGGTGAGGGTGGAGGAAGCAGCGCAAGCTGGAGGGCATAGGTCTAGTCAGAGAGTAGTTTTACCCGACCTGAGGGCCTCAAGGGGAATGGGGTAAGATGGACACCATGTAAAAAACCCTACCGGGAGAAAAAAATGACAAAAAACACAACTAAATAATAATAATAATAATAATAATAACAACAACATAGTAATATTCCCAAATTATAATAATAATATTATTAATATCATTAAAAACAATGTTTCTTAAATAATTACCAAATCTTTCCCAATTTTATATTTATTCGCACATTTTATTTTATTTCAGTATGATTAATTTATTTTATTTGATTATGTGAACAACAGGCGGGTCACAAGATGGCGCTGGCGAAGCCGCATGGATTCGCACAAATACTTCGCTCGTGCATTGTATGTTGTCACACCCTAAACGAAAAAATTGTTTATTGAATAAAACACCAAATTCAACCGAGACTCAACCTTCACCAAGATGGAAAATTTGGGAGAAAATAAATGATATGAACTTAATTTAGTATTATCAATAATTTTTATTATTTCAATATTGATAACAACTCAATTAATAATTTTTCTAATATTCTTGAAAATTAATAATAAGGATAATATTCTAGAAAATATTATAACTACTGTCATTAAGGGAATTTCTTAAATTTTATTAAAACTTTTTTTTATTTACATTTCATTAATCATTACACATTATATGACAGCCTTGAGCACCGAGCAGACCGTGTGCTTAAACGTGGGAGGTCGAGCGGTGACTCGACTAATGCCGCGTGGTGTTGATCGCGGTGCGCTAGATGCTGTCATGGCCAAAACATGCGTTTTTAGATAGAAAATCAAAAAAATAATTCGGGTTTCAACACAAACTCTCTGATACCTATAAAACTAATTAAAAATTCAAATTAAAGATGACGGGGTTGACAATTTAAATTATAGAATGTGAAATAAAATGGTTACCCTATATAACTTATATTAGGGTTCTATAATGTGAAACATATATATTGAAGAGAAAAATAACAATCATGTTCTAATGGGGAGTTATTCTAATCCTGATCAATAGAAAGTAAACAATAAAAAAACTCAAATTTATGTTGGTTTAATTGGTCTTATATTTCATTATAGGTAAAGTAAATGGATAAATTTTTTTCTATGATCCCTTTAATCGAGCGGTGGAATTCAATTACTAATTAAAAAACTAATATAATTATTTATATTTACTTTAAAAGTAGTGTTTCATTAACAATTCAAATTCACCCACAGACTCATGTATTACCTTAAATGTTGTGTATTTAAGTGAAATGTTTTAATGACCAAAAAAATAAAATCAAAGACTATATAATCATATATTCGACAGAAGATTAACATTCTATTACTCCTATACAAAAAAAATTTAACAAAATAAATAATGTTTCTACATGTTATGATTCTTATCCTAATTGAATAAATTGTCATATGATAAAAAAACCTTAATTTACAAAACTCAACATTGATACACATAGTTTTACATTGACGATTGAACAAATAACTATCCTCTAAAATCCACTAAATAATTGAAACTATGAATAGAAAACCAAATTTATAAGGATTGGATAACATTTTTTAAAAGATAAATATTGACAGTTATCTCCAATAAAACATACAAGATTTTCAGTCTCATACTAAAAAGTAATTAACCTAAAAAAATATTATACATGAGAGTCTAATCAATATCCATAAATAACCCAAATCACCATATCATAACAATTTAAATAATAGATTATTTACAAATATAGATCAACTATTACTACTCAATTAAAAAAATCTATTTATCTTGTCCATATAATGTTCCAAAATTAATTAACGTCCACCAAAATAACGCTTTTCACTTGATTTGCATAGTATTTTCTAATACACTTTATATTCATTGGAGAAGTCATATGTTCAAAAAATAAACATTTTATTATTACATCAAAAAGTTAAACTAAATTTGTAAAAAATCTTGTTAATTGGGGAAATCACAGAAGAAAGTGGTAGGTGGATAACCCTTTTCACCCATTTGTTGTGCGTTCGATCCCTATGACCACTTCGGATGTGATGGGTTGTAACCCATCTTATAGGATACACATTTTTTAAAAGTATATAATTCATATAAAATTAACAAAATGAGATGAAATACACAAACAACTTGACATATTTTATTCTCAAATGTTACCTCATGCATTTTATTTTACTTCACAAAATTTAATAACACATAATTTCCAAATAAATAAAAGTCTCAAATGATAAAATTAATCACCGTAATATATAAGAACATAAATCCTCAATATGGGTTTCTATGTCATTGAAAACATGATCAAGCTTAAAATAATAATCTCTTGATGATAGTCCAAACATTAAAAAAAAATACTAAACTCTAATGTTGTCCAAACAATCCTCTTATACCATCTACAAGTCACCATCATTAAACATTACATAATCTTGAAATAATTCAATCACATTACATTAATTGACACTGATGATCTAGTAAGGATTAGAGCTTTATAAAATTATTTCACTATGTAAACATAACAACATAAATAATTTAAATTGGAAACATGTACTCAATGTACATGTTTTCATAAAACAAAAACTTTTAAAAAATAAACATTGTTTCGTTTAATGTTTAAATGACATAACTTATCCATAATTCCATTTTTTAATCTATTCTTCTTTAAATCCTATGAAAATTTTATAAAAAATGTGGATATGAATAAAAAAATAAATAATGGATAAATAAATATGAAAAATTATTAGTCTTGACAAAACATGTAAACCACAAATATATGATCAAAAGTAATACCTTTCACCACTAATAACATTTAAATACTCTTCACAGTATATTAGATAATTGTTTACAGTATTTGTAACCAAAAGATTACTATAATACCGGTAGAAATAGACATATAACATAATAAGGTTGATTGGGAAATAATCATAGTATATAGAATAACCATGTGCCAGACATCCACAAAAATCACTCTTATAAATGGAATATCCATATGACCAACTTCCATAAAAAACATTAGAGATAATAACATAACCACCAATTCATTGTTTATCGTGGAACCTCCCATATTTGGATTATCATATAACCAAACATATTTTTTTATCACTGAACCTACCATCAAATTTCAAAGTACCATTATATAATCATAACACATAAAATATTTCAATTATCAACATTTCCCTGACGAAATTTAAATATTAATCACAAGAAATCACATGATGATTTTAAATAATAAATCCATTTGCAAAACCATTGATAATATTAAATAAAAAGGCATTTGAATCAATGTGACCCATAGAACATTGGATATTTTTAAATAAATTATAATTTTATAACATTCCTATCCATAGAAATAAATTCATTTAAATAGTTTTGAATATAAGGTCATGAAATATAAGGTTTTTGATGAATAAATCGTTACAAATTACAAATGATGTTTCAGTAAAATATTCCCATTCGAAATGAGAAAAAATCGAATAAAGATCATTAAATAATAACATTAATAAAAACAATAAATATCAATTGAATATATTATTTCATGATATGATGTGTCAAACTGTTTGTATATACACCTTATATGATAATAAAGGGGCATAACATCTAGATATGCCTCAATCTAAGGATATTTAATTGAAGTCCCCTACAAATATTGTATTAGTAGATTATAGGTAATTCAATTAAATAATTATCTATGACAAGCATAAGTGCACCGTGTTTAATTTTATATTCAATGTAAAACAAATCATAGGTCATTCAAACATATTATTGTGAAAAAAAATCAATGACATGGATGTTTAACTCAATAAATGGAAATTGAGTTAAGATTTCTCTTACATTGAGTTTGATTCGTCACTTATGTTAATTTTTTATATTGAATAACAAAACTTGAATAATTTATACTTCCATCAGATCATTTTTAATATTTATTAGTTATTTTATTTAACATAATAACATGTTTGGAAAATTACATATTTCTATTTGTTCATGTAAGACATTTTGTTGATATTCGGTACATGTATAAAAAATGAACATGATTTGATTTTACATGTCCATGTGTTCATAATTAAATCAAATTTAGAATAAAATTAAAGGAATTTATATAAATCGGTTATACATTAAAATTCAAACCATTCATTTATAGAATGAAAAATGAATAACTTTATATTCATATAGATGATATGCCATACATACGCATAAGTAACGTTTCCATTTATCATTGATCATTATGTAAATAAGGTAATTATTGTTTTATTATTAAATTATTATAATAATAAAATTAATATCATAATTTTAATTTAAATATACTTATTTATATTATACAAGTGATGTGGTGAATAAAAATTATTCACATCGCTTCAAGGAGGTGACAATTCAAATGTACGTACGAGCAACATTATCATTTTTATGTGCATTGAAAGTAAGAAAATATTCAAAGTAATTTTATTAAATGATTTATATGTCATGAATATAATATATAATAATTTATTCCATCATTATAACATGTCTTTTTATATGGTAATTAAAAATTAATTATATCGATTATCGAGGCAGTTGTCTTCCATACACAAGAACGAAATATTCATTTCCAATTTTATGAAATTGATGATTGATTTAGGTGGTGATATTAAAAAAATATAATCATAGTTTATTTAGGATTAAAGATTTATTAGATTAGATATAATCAAGGATAATTAATAAAATTGAAAAATAAATAAAATATAAATACTTAAAAATGATACCTCTTTATTTATTGATCACTATTGAAGAACACATTAACAAATCTAACAATAGTGTTATACTAAAAATAAGGCCTCATGATTGTGTGGAGGGATTCTCGGAATGGGTTTGGGATGTTGTTTTCTGAACCAATAGGATATAGGTGTATATATATTAGATAATAGTGTGTAATTTTTTATTGTAGTGGGGAGGGGCACAATTGGAAACTCTTAAAATATTTAATTAATATAAATTCAATTTCTATTCAAAATTGTCCCAGAATAAATTATATCGAAGATATAATGATTTTGGGTCAAATCTTTATCATCCAATTAAAATTAGAAATGTGTTGAATATTTTTTTAATCATCATCATTTTGGTTTAAACATTGTTTTAATCAAATAGATAATATCATACATTCCAACAATTCTAAAAACTATGAGATAAATTCACCTTAAAATAATGATATTCATAATATATTGTTTTCCAATACATATAAATATTGTGTCAAATGTTAGTTTTAGGAGAAATTCATTTTTTTATTTTCTGGTACAATGTAAGATCTATCATCCCCATAATTCTGAAATTAATACCTAATTCATAAATATTTTTAAATATTCAAAAATATTATTTTATAATTACATGAGTTGTTACATTATATACACACAAGCGAATCTTCAAAATATTTATTATGGTATATAAATAAATGTATATAGTAATTGAACCTAATAAAACTATTATAATATCATAAATATAATATATTTTCATAAAATTAATATTTGTAACCCTCATTGTGATGTGGTTGTCATAAAATTAACACGTAACTTCGTGGATGTGGTATCCCACACACACATAGGAGGGATTTTTTCTTCTCCTCTCAGATGAAGAATAGGTGATATTGTTTCTTAAATCATCTTAATATAAATTAAATTTTTTTATTTTAAAATTTTCAGTATTTCATATTGGATACCCTAGATTAATAGTGGTAGATGGCGAAATGACATAGAAAGTACATAGTTAAGGGTTATACCTCTTGTTAGAGAAACCACATATAAAATACCCCTTAATATTTTAAATGATCATATTTTTGAAATAAATGAACAATAAGATGTTAATAAGGAATATATAATGTTAATCAGGTTTGTAATTTTTAAAATATATTGATAATTATTTTTTGAAAAATGTAGGGGATAAGGTTCTTTTTTATAAGTGAGTGAAATGATACACTTGTACTAATATAAATTATTAAATAATATAAAGATAATAATAATTTCATGTAAAATAATGTCTCAAAATATTGGAGTAAATGATGTTATATGGTATCATTAAAATGTTATAATAGAATTTATAAAATATTTTGATTAATTTAAAGCATTGTCTTTTTGTTAAACAACATTAAACCCATTTCAACAACAACTGTGATATCATACATTTTACCTTGATAAATTTACTATATAGAAAATGTGAAATGTAAAAAATTATTAATTATTTATCATTATTTGGTATAAATTTCATTAGATTCAATTTCTATTGTGGAATAAATTAAATTTTATATAGGAAACGAAAACTCTTGGAAATAATTTTTTTTGAAATTTTTTTATTTAAGTGTAATAATAATTTTACAATGAAATTAGTTAAATTTTCAGATTCTATGATTTTTTGTTTAAAAAAATGGTTATTTTTTAGAAATTTTGATCAATCATGAACATATTTATATCATTGAACAATTACACTAAATAAAATGACTAAATAATATTTTTAATTTGTGTAAAATATTATTTATCATTACAAAAATGTTGTTTGGGATATTAATTTCAAAAAAATGTTTCCAAATACATTATTCAACTATTTAAATATATATTTGTTCAAAAATTACACATCAAAAAATATAATGGTTTGTGTTATAGTGTTTTAAAATCATTACCCCATAGTTTAAACCCACATATACATATCTTACCATTTACGAGGTGACAAAAAATTTCCATGGTTACAATTAATTATGAAAAAAAATTATGAAACAACAACTATTTTTACTTTTTATTATATTAATAATATATAATAATTTCTAAAACATTCGATATATATTAGTGAATGAATTTCATTTATATCTAATTGTATAAAAGTCAATGGAAAAATATTCTAAATGAATTCATTTTGTTACATAAAATGACCTTTATTATTCGTCCATCCATTTTTAAATCAATTAGATGAGTTTAAAAAATGATTGAATTTGAAAAATTTTAATTTAATTAAAATAATATATTAATTTAGTTTAATTTAAATTATTTATAAAATATCATTTTTTGTGTATTAAAATTACCTTTGAAAAATGTTTTGTTTCCCTTATATTGCTTTAATTTTCATGTGAAAATAATTTATATACATGGAATTATTTTCATAAACGTTAAAATAATAATTTTTCCTAATTGAGTCACTCTTATTAATACATATAAATCTAACATCTTGGTGATAACTGTTATATTAAATAATATTATTTTTTTACTATATTGCATGTCGTTTAACACAGACGTTGTGTGTAAAGTACTCTATCGAAAAAATAAAATTTTTTTAAATGAAAATAGATCATAAATTAATTGGGAGTAAAAATATACACCATTATAAAAATAAATCTGATGAAAACAAATGGTGATACATATGACCCTCACATTGTTGATTTTCCACATAGCTTCTTCAAATTTAAGGTTTCTCCACAAACATTGATCATGCCAGCATTCATGTTCCAAATAACATTCCATCCATGATCTAAAAGAACTAGTAGTTATTAGATATTATAAAAATATATATTTATGGTTATAAACTCTATTTTTTGTTTATGTGATAGATTTATTATGTAATTCCTTAGTTTAGATACTTGTAACACATCAAAAACATTATCGATATTCAGTGGAAGTTCCAAACTATATGATACCATATTTTTACAATAAACCATTTTAAAGGGGAAAATATATTTATAGATTAGCATTCTGTTATTTTAAAATATTATTACCTTCTACCTATGTGATATTCATGGGAATACAATTTCATATTTATTAAATTTTAGTTCCCACCAATTGACTTCAAATATGTAACTACCATTATGTGCTACTAATTATATATAACCCTCCCACAATTTCATATCTTACTCATTTCAAAATTTTATTCTACCTCTATATTCATCGTATAATTTTGAGGTTTGGCACAACATCATATAGATGGATTCATTAGGATCCATCTGAATTATTAAGTGAAAGATATTACTTTAAGGACCCTCTAAAAGGAAAAAATTTTCATACAACCCACCTTTTAAATACAAAGATAATTATTTGAACATTTAATTTGGGGTTACATTTTTCCTCTCAAACTGACCATCTATCATTGGATTGTTTGTAGTGCTAGATTTTAACATGTGATTTAATTCATACTAAATACATCTCATGATATTCTAAGAAAACCTTGCATCCTAATAATATATTGTAGAATATAGAACACTATAGAACCTTACAAATTTAATAATGTATATATTGGGCCAACGAGACCACAGCCGAGTGCTAAGGGATATGGATTGGCATCCTAGAAACCCAGGTATGAAACCGGGTGGAAGAGAATATCATGGGTATTTTAGTAGTACTATCTATGGCACTATTGTCGTACTGTAGAAAGTACTATTCAGTACTATAGGAACCAGAACAATTCACCCTATTTGTGAGTTTGGGCCACCGGTTTGGGACTAAGGTATTAGGGATTTTGGGTCATTGAAGTCCTTTGGGCCTCAAGGCCTTTGGGAATCAAATACCATAGAGTATCCCAGTCCACACAGAGCAAGCCCAGAATGGGATCCGAGTAAGCTGTAGTAGTCACCAAAAGATGAGCTAACAGGATTATATGAATGAGAGTGTATGACCACCACCAACAGGACCAGGAACATTGCATATTTGTAACGGGAAATGCTAGCCGATCAACAATGAAATGTGAGGAGATGGGCAATCAGAGATGCATAAGATGGGGAGGGGCCATTTTAGTGTGTTAGGCCTTTGAGTCATGCATTGGGAATTGTATGCCTATGGGGATCTAGGTCATTTATTGGCCTTCTTGTTGTGTTTGGCCGTCTGTCTTGGACCTACGGGTCATGTAAGGGTTCCCTTCATCCCATAATAGGGGGATTATACATTATAATATTAAAAACAAGGCCTTATTTCCATTTAAGAAATAATTTATATATGGGATATATTTTCAAGAGATAGATATTCTATGATGGTAATGATATGTTCTATTTTATTAAAATGATCTAATAAAAGAAAAATCCCACTAGGACCTCTAGATGTTTTTGAGTGTTCGATGAAAAAACCATAGTAATGTTTTCCCATAGACATGATGGAATGGGTCACTATTATTAAATCCCATTAGACTCCTATCACTAATCCATAACATGCTGAAATACCAATATTAGAATTGGGTATTATGATTTATATCTTTCAATATTATCCGACCTGTGAAAGAAAGTCCAATTTTTGCATGGACGAGAGGGAACCGTATCGGGTGTTGTTCATCTTACAGTGGGTGGCGGAGACGGCCACTCCAAACACCCTTTCATCTCCGGGGAGGTGGATGACTCCTTCTTCCCTTTCTCCCTTTACTAACCCGGCATTTCTCCTGGATTTTACTAGCATCCACATTGGCTTGATAGTCCTCTCTCATCACCTTGGGTATCCTTGGCTTCCCCTTTCCCTCCGCAAATTATCTAAGGCGTCGACCCTCTTTGGCCTCTCTGTGGTTGCTCATTTAAGTCATAGACTCCCCCGCTAGATAGCTTCAATAGATTCTTCAATGATTCATGGTATCTGAAGGAGTTAGTCATCGTCGGCCTAGTAGATCCTTGACCCATCCTTCTTCGTTTTGTTAAAGAGGATGTCCTCGCCGAGGTTTTGTCTTACGGTTAGAAGGCATGCGAGGGATCTCAATTCATCCAGTTCATATGGGGATATGAATTTCACTAGTATTGGGATCCTTCGACAATGGTACGTTGTGCATGATTTCAGTGCATACCCCACCATTTCAAAATCCTTCAATCCTTTGAATGTTAGGAAATCTTGACTGGCGTTTTATCGCTTTTTATATCTATTCATGTTCTCTGTGCCACCCCATTACTCCTCGCATCTGCATGGAAATTGATGTTTCATATCCTCTAGTGGATTATTTCTGGATTGAGGTGTATAAAAACATAGTGTTCATAAGTTATTGGTGTTCGAGGCATGTTGCAACCACTTCACGTCATGTTTTTTATGGGTCACTCACCGAATGATTATCATTCTATGAAGAAGGAGTTGGCTCAACCTGAATCTGAGAAAAATAAAGCATGTGGTGTTTCTTATAATGTTTTTGGAAAGATCATGGATATGAACGGTGATAGGTCTATTGATGGTAGAGAGAGATCTATTCAAGATCCTGGTAAGAATGAAAGTATTGTATGTTTGGGTAAAGTGTTGAAGAAAAGTAAACCAAAGGTATTACCTCTAGATTCAAGTGTAGTTGGGATTTTTATATGGCTGAGAAGGCACCTGGAAAGTCCCCTGGGCATCATCATGATTGCAGGGGAAGCTTAACCTTGTGAAATGGATGTTGTTATTATGGATATGCTCAAGGAAAAAACAAAATCTCCAATGTATTTAGTTGGAACTGAGGTTTTGTCTTCTAAGGGCGAGTTATTCCCATGTTCATGCACCTATGATATGGTTTTGGGTGCAATAAGTTGTAACAACCTGAGAAATGTTATCAATCCATTTGGAAGTGGCAACTCTATTGATGTTTAGGAATTGGAGGAGCCTACGATTAGAGTAAGCAGGATGCTGAGTCCCAAACATGGACCCAATCTGAGGAAGACTATAGCATGTATCAATTTCAACTATCGCTTTGAGTGTTTGCGATTAAATGGATGGGTTCATTGTAACTCCTACTATCCCCTAGAAGTCAAGTCTGATAGGGAATGGAAACCCATATATGATAATGTTATAGGAGAGATCAATAAAGTCATGCACAATCCAAGGAGGAAGAAGGGTAGTAATGAAAACATGGATCATGGGGGATGCATTGTCTCCACGAGGAAGAAACAAAAGGGTGACTAAGACTACCCTATCTCCCTAGGACAACTGAAAACAAATCATAAAAAAAAGGTGGTAAATCCAACGAAAATGAAGTTTATATAGTTGTATACGAGGAGGTCCAGCTAGTAGAATGCTTTTCTCCAGTTCATCGAAAAGAGGTTTCAAAGGTAGAGGCCAGTAGGGATGTTTTGGCGGACCCTTTGGGGGATGCAGATGGGAGGTTGGAGGTACGGATTGGGAAGACACATATGCATTTTGAGGACATGGTGCTGGTGAAGGAGGCAATATAACCACCCAGATAGCAGCATGAAGAGGACCTATGAGAACTTAATGACTATTATAAGTAATGAATACTAGAGAAATCGATTCCATTAAAATCATCGAAAGAGGATGGAGATAAGATGTATGAGAGATCACTTCGTGTGGCCACTAACCAGCTGCCGATGGAGTGGATCGACTAGCAAGATCATATCATAGAAAGTGGATTTAATGTAGGGATGTTAAACATAGAGGAATTCATTTATACATGGGACAAGTTTCCATTTTGTTTCGATGACCATATCAAAGACGATCCAGATTTCGAGTTTAAAGGAATTCTCTAGAAACAATCAATCAATAAGGCATCTAATAGAATTAAACTAGATTTCAATGGTTTATCTATCACTTGTGTTGTTTAATTCTATGTATTTTGTACCGAATTGGGTTCTCACTAACCTTTAGTTTTTTTAGAAACTAAAAAAGTAATTTTCACGTCATCCCACCTGAAATACTCTATTTAATCACTATATAATTATTTAATTCAAAGATGGAATGAAAATTCTGAACAATGTGTTTAATATACAAAACCAATCCTTAATTTATGTATTGATGAATTGCATAATATAATCCCAAACCTTATAATTCTATGATAATCATGGTATTATTTTGGAACATTCATCATATTTTTTTTCAATTTCACATCTGCTTTCTACATCTCTAAAATCATAATATGGATGGAGGGTTGACTATTTACCTGAGAAAGAAATGATATGCCCCCTTTCCACATGAGTCCAAGGTTTTTATTATGAATATCCATAAATATTGGTTCACATCCAATATTTATCACGAAAAAAGTTGTATATACCTTCCAACATAATGAATTGTCAACCTTTTGGCCTTTAAAGTGGGTATTATAATGAGTATTCATAATCAATAATCATTTACAAAAATTTCAATTTTATCATATTCAAATCATTTATTTTAGTATATAATTTAATAATATAAGATCCACACATATAACAAAAAGTTAACCACAATGATAATGGATCTAAATTATCAATGAAATAATGACATTTTCCATATCAAAATCATGGGATGAGTAAATGTTTTCAGGAATTTCCAATTGGAACAAGAAAAATGGGTTCACAATGTTATTGATAATAAGGATTCATCCTGATAAGATATTTAATTTATAAATATATATCACAATATCATATCCAATACTAGGTTGTGGTAGTGTAGTGTCACTAACAAATCATCTTTTCAACTCCCTGAAATTGTCATCACATTAGTTTGTCTATAGAAACTTATCACTTTTCCATGTCATCATGTTTAGGGGTTTAAAAATTCATGATAAATTATTCCCAATGAAATTATAATATTCCACCAACACAAAAGAACAATATATCTTAGATATAGTGAATGGTTTGGGATATTAGTCATTCTCATTCATCTGTGATGGTTCTATAGATGTACCCTCGCATTATATTATATGACCTGTGATAGAAACCATTTCTATCCAAAAATTACACTTCGGAAATTTTGAATACAAATTACCATTCGTCAGGATCTTCAACACAATTTGAAATGTTATATATTCCCATCCATTATCATTGAATAAATATTAATTTCAAATATAATGACTACCAATAATTGATCAAGGTAACCAATGAATAAATTTGTTTATAAAACATATAAAGATACATGGGTAAATTGTTATTCCAAATTGAATTGTACTAATATTGTATAGGTGAAAACTTTTTCATGTTTTTTTATATCTTCATGCTCTTTTAAATCATTGAAAAGATAAATAAACACATATTTATTCTGAAAAAGTGTAATTTCACCTTATAATAAAGCAATCATGCATACGAATTTCATTGTTAAATTCCCTTGTTGTTTACGCTTTAATACCTATAACTCAATAGGAGAAATTATATATGGATTCTTTGAAATATACAAAACACAAGGTATGAGTTCAATTAAAACATTATATTATTATTCAGGATAATTCTAAGGATATCCTTAAGACATACCTCAAGATAATTATGAATAACAGTTATATAATAAATTTTGAATTTCCCCGAACCATTTGATATAAATATGCTTCATTATTATGTATTGTGAATGATGGAATCTAAATACTTTTGATGACAAATTCATGTCTGACCTTGTACTGAGAAAAAATAATATAATGATTCAAAATACCAAACCTGACATTTATTCCATAAAATATTAATGGGATTTATATAGTAATATAAAATCCTTGTTAAAAATTGTATTAAATTAAACATCATATAGAATCCGAATAAATGCATTCAGCATGTCCGGATAATATTTTATTTGATAGAATCAATTCACTTGAGTAAAAATAATCATTTCCTTTTGGTTTTTAGTGCGAACATATCATATAATAATTTATGTGGTGGTGTGATATTGTTAGAAATTTATTCAGATATAATAATGTGTGAAAATGCATAATCAAATATGATATAAAGAATTATAGAGTCTATGGTAAGTATATATTTAATGACATCATTCTCTAGACCCTGTTTTGTAGTTAATTAAAATTTCTTCACGTTGTCCCCTTTTATTGGGATATTAAGCCCTACCATCCTTATATACTATTGTATTGGAGAATTGATTCAAAAATCTATCAATCTAATTTTATTGAAATCATTGAACTCCATTATTTGAATATTTATTCTATTATATTTCATTTTTTGAACATCACATACCGCATCATTAACTACATATTTTTGGCCAACCAATCGATAATTAATGAATTTCCTAGTTCAATTTAGATAATTCACTATGTTATTTACCCATAATTATTTGACCGCATCATTAACTACATATTTTTGGCCAACCAATCGATAATTAAAGAATTTCCTAGTTCAATTTAGATAATTCACTATGTTCTTTACCCATAATTATTTGAATGTATGTGGTCCAAATTTACATCCTCCATGGGATTTTCATTTCATTTTTCTATGAAGAATTACTTTTCTCATAGTTTTTTAAACCATAACAGTAATTAGAGTTCCCAATATCCATGTCCTTATTTAAAGAACATTGAAAAATATCTTTATATCATGAAAATTCTATTATGGAAGAAACCTTGTGAATAATTCATTCAAGACACAAATGAGTTATAAATTATTTCTCAATTGTTCAATTATAAAACCAGAATAATACATTGAATGTATTGTAATTTTTTCATCATAAGAACCAATATAATCCTAAGAATTATTTTTTTCTCTATAAATTCCATTTATATCAAAATACAAAGTGTTCAAGGAAATTATTTATATTGATAAACCCTTCTAATATCCTTCCATTACATGGTTTTTATTTTATCCTATTTCCTAGTTTTCTTGAGAAGATTCCACCATTTATTTGATTCACCTAATAAGTGATAGGATGCTATGAAAACATTCTCATTTAATGAGAACTGACAATTAAATTTTTTTCTTCCACCGCAATGATAAAATTCCTAGATACTATTTATTCCAAAGTACCATAGAAAGAGAGAGCCAATATTTTTTAACAGACTAAACATGTGGTTTCCCTCTCTTTAGATAAATGGAAATATCCATAGGGTTCATGTTATTTTTAAATAATTTATAGAAATGATTATGAATTGTAACAAGAAAATTCATATTAGTTTTATTAATTTACTAACACCAATAAATCATACTAATGTATTTAAAAATAATAAAAATTTAAATAAATAATTATAAATATATTTATGATGTGTTTGAAATTATTAACCATCCTTTTTATTATATGAAACCTTATGTTAATCCTAGGTTATTCATGGTAATTATATATTAATATAGATCAAAATGATAAAAAATTAAAATTGGAATTACTCTAATCATAACCTTATAAAATATCTTATTATTTATTTAGCCTTTGGTGTACTCAAAATATAATTTTGATGGTCGATTAAATACTCAATTACTCCCATTCTTTTTTATTACCCAATAAAGCTTCTATGGAATAACAACATCCACATTCCATGTTATTGAAATGTATGTGATTTCTTGTAAATACACACTTCTTTCATTTCAGTAATATGGAGTATTATCCAATAAATAGTTCAATCCAAAGGGTTCATAGTAACATTTTACATTCAATGTTTCCAAAAAATATCTAAACACATCTCTGATCATTACTGGGGACACCCAGGAATAAAAAACATAAATAATGCATCATTTTTCATGAATATTACATAAATATAACAAATATATACACTCATGTACTATATAAGATTAGTTTATTTGGATAATAGATACTCTAATAACTGATTTCATAAAATTTCTTCAATATCTCACTCGTAAATCATCTTATTAGTATCCTTCTAGTCATATAAAATTTAAATTCTTCAATTCAAACAAGGGGAAGTAAAAGAAAATAAATGTATTCAAAGCTAACCAATAAGGGTAAAAATGGTAGATATAAAACATATAAATTATTATTATGATAATAAGTAAATGATCATGTAATCTATTACATTTTCTCGACGTACAAGATTCATACCCAAATAAATTATAAACATTAATTCCAAAAAAATAAAATATATTTGCATGATGAATATGGGGGTCAAATTAATCACCATACTTCAACAGTCAAAAAATGGAAATGTGGAATCATTAGCACAGTAGATCATCGTCTTATTAATATATCATTTCCCAATCATGTCCTGGAATACTATTTCGAGCATGGAAATAAAAAATCATACTCATAAATAAAAATTTTATCAAATCAATTCAAAATCATGTCCATGAATATGATTGTAGTAATAAATAGACATTAATCATACTCATGCATAAAAATATGGGCATTGTTATTCAGAATCACATATATACTAATCATAATCATCTCATGGTATTTAAATATGATATTTCCAGCTCAATTGGTGGAATTTAGAATACCCATAAATCAAATTACATAAAAACAATGATTTTCCACAATTTAATAAAAACATTTATTAATTCATCATCATATTAAAGAAGAAAAGCAAATGAATTTTACAAGGATTTAATATTAACAATGTTATCCCAATGAAAACTTTCTGATTTCATTGAATCATAAACTAAAATTTTACATAAAAAACATCGTAGATAAATCTAGTATATACTATCATTTGATCGTATACCTAATATTAATTAAGTTACATCAAGAAAGATATCATCGATAAATAATTATTTTCTCATATATGAGGAAATAGTATACAATTTCAATTTAGAAATAAATTATATAAATTCAAAAAAATTTAAAAATATGAAGGAAATCAATTGTACTGAAATTAATCCAGAAATTATATAATGGAATCGTCAAATTGAAATACAATTATAATTGTAGTAAAATGTGTTTATATCATGGAGGATAATAGAATTCATTCTTTTAACGCATTTATAAAATGTAAAAAAACATGTTTACACGTCTTTTTGAATGATTCCTTTTTAAAATGTTATTAATTAAATCAATTTTAGTCATAATGAAAATGTTAAAATATTTCATGTATAGTAAAGAACTATCATTATTTTTTAAGATCATGCACATGGAATAAAAAATATTCAATCAAAGGAGAAATGTGACTGACATTTCAATGCAAATCATTTTTTAATCATTTAATAAAACTATGTGGAAAATGATACTGACAGTTTAATAATATTGGAATGAACATAGGTGAAGAAACTAAATGTAATTTGATGAATTTTTTTCACAAATTTTCCCTCATTGGAAATTTACCATATAAAATCCTAAATGGAATTAATATTGTAACATATACCCCATATTTCTTGTGATGTCTTGAATGATAACCCTTATGCAATAAATAACATCAAAGGAAACATTAAATTTCTTTTATATACGGATATATATGACAAAAATATAAAATTTATAGTATATACACTTCATTATCATAATAATGCTCATAACATCAATCATTTCTGAACAAAACAATATTTAGAAAAGGACCCATACAATGAGTCTTCTCTATATATATACATGATTAAAATCAAATAAAATAAATATATTTTTTATATACATATAATTGAAAAATATTCATTCATATCATACAATATATGATTTATATATAACATACTTTCCATGTTTTATTAATAATATTTCATTAAAAGCATTATAAAAATTTATAATTATTCTATTTTTCATACATATTTCATATAAACCATCCCGGTCCTTCATCATTGATCACATATCAATCATATCAAAAATGTTAATCAAAAATTGAATATAATAATTAATATTCATATACACTTTTAATATTATTCATTTGAGGCATTGATGAAAAATTAATTACATTGCCTCATGGAGATGGTTGTCTGAATGCACACACGTGGTATGTTTCTACATTTCGATGGATTGAATGAAAGAAAAGAAAATAATAAATCAGTAGTATAGAAATACAATTATAACATAAATATCATATCTATTTATTTAATCCATTTTATAACCTAAAATTGTGATGTATTGATGAAAAATGAAATGAATCACTTTATGGAGGTTGTAGTCCACAAGTACACGCGAGAAATGGATTCATTTCCCATATGATTGAATTATGATGAATAATGGTATTTCCTTAAACATAATCGAAATTAATAATATTTAATATGAGGAAATATATATTTTATGATGGATACCATATAATTATAGAAGCTACAATAAGACATAATATTGAATTTACTCAATTAAGTGTTATACATTTTTATCGGGGAACCAACTATGGAAATCACATCAAGCCCTAAAAATATTATATATTGAAAATAAAGCTATAGGATATGGGAAAATAATTTGTTATAGTGCTATTTTTTGGATATTAGTATCTATAATTATAATTCATTGTTAATAAGCGATGATATGTCATGGCCCGTCCCACGGGGCACAGACGTGACTACCCAAAGCCCGTCTTTCAAAGGCCACGGGTTGGTGACTTGCAAATGAAGGATTTTCCCAAATAGGGAAGGATTTTACATAGAGAAATGTACACACCCCAAAATGGAAACTGAATTAAACAACCAACAAATTTATAGTATAACCATTAGAGTAATGTACAACCACATGTACAAATGTAAACTGCAAACTGTGGGACGTAATACAATCCCATAAAACCGAAAAGAATGTAACCAGATATAACATCTTCCCTAGAGCTCCACAAGTAGTGTAGTAGTAATATGTTTGAAGTAGAAGAAAGGATATTAACTACTACCATCACACCATGATCTACCAAGTCCTAAACCTCCAAAGTCAGCCTCGAAGCGTCAGTAGTCTACACTAGACACACATGTGTGGGAGAGCCAGTGTAGGGGTGAGTATAAAAAATCAGTAGGGAACCTCGAGAAACCTGATGGTCTCAAATTAATCCACAAAGGAAAACATCACAAATAAACCACAATGTTAATATCACAATCACGATCTAAGTCACGATGAAAAAAAGAAAAAGAGACAACTCACTATAATGGTAAACCTTTAAAGTTACATGGATATGGATGAATAGTCATAATGCTAGATAATTCTATCCATAGTATTTATATTGTTGACCCATATTGGTCATGGTATGATGGCCCATATTGGTCTCTATATGTTTTCTCGTATTTTTCAATGGTGTTGACCCATATTGGATGATGGTGCTGACCTGTATTGAACATTGGTGTGAAATAGTATTGGTCGCTAGTGATGACACGTATTGGTCGCTGGTGCTAATATATATTGGTAATTGGTACTGACCTGTTTGGTAACTATAATAGAGTTAGGGATGATTTTTTATAGATCTAGATCACCCCACACTAGATTTTCTGTTGTCAACCCATATAGGTCACTCTTTTTTTTATATCACAGCCAGCCACTAGATTCCCGAATAAAGCATTCCCGATCTATGGATGATTCTGATCCTCAAGCCATCAGTTATATTTCAACTATTATATAATCCCAAATAAATCATACCCAAGGGACCACCATGTCATAAGGGTCCCAACGTGACTGACTGTTGCGACGATCGGGCACCAGATCTGTGAGATATGTGCAATTTTGTAAAAAGGGCATGTTGGATTGACATATGATCCATCCCAGGTCACACATCAAATTCTTTCCAAACACATGTAACATGTATCCAATGGACTGTCTCATCACATAGGTCTTTATTCCACATATATCACATCAATCAGACGCCTGTTCTGTTAGTTACACCACTTTTTGTGAAACGAGGATGACCACACCTCGGTCATGCCCAACTTGGTCATGCCTGCCAAAATATTCCATGTGTACCGCTTCCCAAAAGGGTCCCCAACACCACTAAAATCATTTTAAATAAACACTTGGTTCTTTAGTTATAGGTGCTTCTTTATTCTGGGTCCTATTAGATCTCGTCCCTATATGACTCAGCCAGGCCGGACCGACGCAATGGGTCCTGCGGTCTACCAAAATCTGCCCAGGTCCCACCAATTACGGGTCAACCTAGTTCATAGGGTCTGGCTGGTTGGTGTTGGCCTGGCTGGTTAGGGCGCCTAGGCCATGGTTGGTCTGGCCCATTGGGTGGGGCTTGGCCGACCCGCACTCGCCCGCTAGGCCGTGGGTCCGGGCTGTTCGGCTGGCCCGCATCCGACCCAGTCCTCATGATGGCGGATCATTTATCCAGTTGGTCCCACAGACATGGATCCATTTCATTTGGCTGGTGGGGAACTTTCCCGCCACATGCAATAGTTGGCACATTGGGTGACTGGTCTCCGGCCAACGGGGCACGGTGCGGGGCCGCGCCGACCCTCCATCTGCGCCTCGTTGTCCGCAGTTGCTGCTGCGGGCAGTGCCTACATGCTCCACCCTTCCACGGGCCACTAGACATTCTATGGTGGTGTGTTCGAGGTTCTGTCTGTGCTTACGAGCCTCTAGGGTCACCAACTCATATATGTGACCCCTTATCTCTACCTTGTCATATCATCTCCTAACCATGCATGTGAAACACAATAACAACAAGATCCACATAGGGTTTGGGCCTTTTTCTGATTGTCATGTTCCCTCCATGTTTTTCATTTTAACATGTGGTGTTATCAACATTATTGAATTTAAATATAACTCCCGACATCTAACTCCCCATCAAAATCTCGTGTTTAAATAATGATTCATGGATCAACCCACGAGTCGGTTGATATGCGTTATTCATATAAATGAATAATGAGGATGGAGGAATATTACTATATCAAAAACAAATACCCTTACCTATATTAGACGGTTGTTGACGATGATCGACGGAACCTGCTTCAATGTTGTCAACAGTTCATGATTTTGTGGCACTGGTCACCGCTTGTTGAATTCGGTCTTTTCCTCCAGGTGGATGTTGCTATAGGAATTCGCCAGAGTTTCCTTGTCCCAAGAAGCCATCCCAGAACCCACCCCGTGATCCATTTAAATAGGACCCGAAAATAGTAAGTAACATGTTGACTAATTAATGAGGATAATTAAATGAATTAATCTCTTTTAATTCAAAATGCTGGAGTTACATAGTTTATGAGGAAAGAGATTTTTTTGGATTGAAAAGTCACCAGTCCAACCACCGCCAATCATTCGTTGAAGAAAATGAATATAAAATAACAAATACATGTTATTTTACTTTTCATTAAAAAATCCAAATTACTAACTTTTTCTCCCAACCTACTATGGTAAAAGTGAAGAATCCCATAAGGGAATACCAATGCTGTGGATTCAACAGTTCCCTTCGATTTTTAATCCGAGCAACGGTTCCCAAGATAGAAAACGACACCCATGTGTTTAGGGAACGTACACTAAAAAAAGGTCAGAACATCATTCTAGGCACTCCGGGTCTCGGAATCATGCACCTTCAATTTTCACGAACACATAATAATCCCAAATATTTTAAAAACCAATACTTGGAATTTTCATACCGTTACATTCAATCCACCTTAGGGATTTACATCTCCTAAATAAAAAAAGGCTACACAAACAAACTAGACAATGGGCACACATATGAGCCTCTCGCTCCAATGTGCTCTCCTGGAGATTTCTATGCTTCCACAGAACACACAAGGGAGTTATCTACCACCCATGAAGGATCCACTTCTATTTATAATATATCTCTACCAGATACTCCAAAAAAGTATCCCCATTGTCAATCAACAACTCTCCATGTTCGATGAGATGAGATTGGTCATGCACATATCTACTCAGTTGGGATACGTGGAAGACGTTCTATATCCTCTCCAACATCTTTATTAGTGTCAACCAGTATGCCAACATTTCAATCTTCTGATGTATCATGAATGTTTTGATAAGACTCAGTGACAGTTTGTGGCTTCATCCCAATCTCAATAGACCTAATCTTGGGGAGACTATCAATAATATGTGGTCCCCCTCCTGGAACACCATTGGTGTGCGTCGCATATTAGCATAGGACTTCTATCAGCTCTGTACAGTCTTCATCCACTTACAGATGAACCACCCCTTATTAATGGTAGCGTATACCATTTCTGGGCCCATGAGTTTTGTCTCTCAGGGATTCGACTGGCACAACTGTGATCTATATGTTTATCTATACTACTCCTCAAAAAAGGCCATACCAATGATGGAGTGATAATTGATGTCATATGCGAACTCCACCAAGGGTAGATGGTCCTACCAACTGCGACCAAAATATTGGACACATGAATGAAGAATTTCCTCCATGGTCTGGATGTTCTACTCAGTCTGACCATCTGTCTACGGGTGAAAAGCTGCTCTCAAGCGAAGATGAGTCCCGACAGCCTCCTGACATGGTTTCCACAATCGGGAAGTAAGCATGCATCACTGTCTGAGACAGTCATTGATGGAACCCTGTGAAGTCTCATGATCTATTTATTGTAGAGACATCCCATGCTCCTTAACTAACCCTTCTCTCGAATAGAAAGGAAGTGGGCGGACTTGGAGAGTCGGTCAATGATCACCCATACAGTATCATACCCTATGGTTGAATGTGGTATCCCCTTCACGATGTCCATCTATATCTATTCCCACTACAACTATGGTATATTGACAGATTGGGTCATGCCTGCTGGTACCTGGTGATCATCCTTTACTGGTTGGTATGCGAGACATCTAGAAACAAACTCCTCTACATGGTTTTCATCCATGGCCACCAGTACTAACACCAGAGGTCCTGATAATTCTTCATCACGCATGGATGTACTACCAAGGGGGATATATGGAACTCCTTTAGAACACCCTCTTGTAAAACCACTGGTACTAATATATGTCCCCCAAAAAGGACAATGTTCTCTCCTCCTTCAGAATATCCATAAGGTGCATGGCTTAATGATATCTGAGCAAGTCTAGTCAAGAAAATTTTGCCTCTGAGATCAGCCTCCCTAAATCACAGAAGGAGTAGACGGGAACTACCATTGACAAGAGGTAGAATGTATCATCTCTATCCAAATGGGAAATATGAAGCAAGATGAACTGCTTGGAATCTTCATTCAATAGATGTGAAAACGATCTTCGCCTATGTTTGTCTTCCAATACAATCCCCGTCCTAGGAGTATAGACTATCTAAATGTCATTGTCAAATAGTAATTGTAGGAAACATCACTGTCTCAGATTTAGATATTTCTATTTGAAGATAAATATGAGAATCTTTTGGTCTGAGTTATCAATGAACTACATGCAAATAATGTAGTTTTTCCCGATCTTCTGTGCGAAGACTAATGATGCCAACTACAAGTTGTGAGTTGCATAATTCTGCTCACGAGGCCCCAAATTTCTTTAGCCAGAAGAAATCACTATGACATCCTATATCTGTAAGCTACTTAGTTTGGTCCATGTTGCATCACAGTAAACCTCATAGTCAGTGCCCTTCACCGGCAACCTCAGGATGGGTGCAATGGTTAAGACCTCCCATAGCAATTGATAGCTCTACTGGCTTGTGTGTAACCACATGAGGGGTTTCCGTTTCATCTTCAAGGTAGTCATATGTGCTGATACTCTGGAAGAAGCAGTTATGAACCTTCAATAGTTTCCAGCTCATCTATGGATGCTCTACACCTTAGTTACACTCCTAGGTGCCTCCCCAGCAAGTACTTCCTCAATCTTCGCTGGATCCACTAAATATACATCCTCTAAAATTACGTGACCTAATTAGTGGACCTTCAGTATTTTGAACTCACAATTTGAGAGCTTCTCATTTAATTAATGCGACCATAGATTTTCCAGAACTATCCTCAACTAGACAACATGCTCTTCCTCAGATGACGAGTATACCAAGATGTCATCAATGAAGACCACTAAAAATAGGTAAATTCTGGTCTAGATGATCATGGTAATGAATCCCAGGAACACTATAGGGGAGTTCATCCTGCCGAACGACATCACATTGAATTGATATGGTCTATACTAACACCTGAATGTCGTCTTTGGGATTTCCTCATCCCGCTCACGAAGCTGGTGACTTCCTGATCTGGGGTCTATCATCAAGAACCACTGTAACGCCCAGATCCTAGTTACCCAGTGTCAATGCTTTATTAAATAACAATAACATGTTACAAGAAATCATGTCCTGAAACACTGATCAATTTAGTATCTTGGGAAGTACTAGATACATTCATATGTTTTACATTACATCATTAAATAAAAATATAAACAACATTTTTCCCCTTTTGAACACACTTATATCCTTAGCCTATCCATATAGGTCCACCATTTAATACATTTTCACATCCTAGGAAAAATAAATTTTAGAATGGGGTGAGCTTAGATGCTTTATAAGGATGAAAATACAGAAGAAACCATCATAAATAAGCCTAAAAATTTAAGGCAATATATATGACTAAAAAAATACTTTTAAATATAAAATTCAATATACTAGGGAAAAGATAAAATCAAATAATTCATTTCCCTTATTCACATTGATATTATACTAGATTAATAATCACATGTAATATCAATAAAAACATTCATAACTATGCAATGAATAATTTCATACTTCATAACCACATAGTCAAGGCCTTGTGCCAAGACTTTAAATAATATTTCGTCAAGGCCTTGTGCCAAAACACTTGTTTCTCTCATGAGACCTACCGATGTATCGAGAAGCTAGAGCGGGCTCCACCCATCACTTACTACATATAATTCATTTATATAATGAAATGTTTTTGACATTACAAAAACATTCGTATTAAAACTGCCATACGAAATGTCAATAGTTTATCAATAAAATATGAATGGTGTAAAAATTACAAATCCATATTAAAAATATCAAAAATCTTTCAATACAATATTTTATATTTGTGTGATAATAAATAAAATTCAAATAAGTTTAAAATCAAATAAAGGATTTTGACATAATTGAAAGGAAAACAATTTGAAATAAATACCTCTTTCTATTTTGTAATCATTTAAAATTAACATAAATATAGAAGAAAAATTATATTTTTAAAATATTTTTATAAGGTTTTTTGGGAAGCTTCGACAATGATATAATGGCGAAAAATAGCCACACGAACCATATTTGTAAAAGAAGGACATTCTTACCTTAATTTCGTCGAAAACCCCATAAATTACATTGTTTGAAAAATGACTGAAGGATTCCTTTCAAAACATTTTATAAAAAGTAAAAAATGTGTATAAATGACATTAACACATTTTCTAGTAAATATAAAAAATGTTTTGAAATAAATTTTTATGAAACATTGATGTGGATGATTAAGATGTCCTAGAATATACGTACGTAAAAACAACCTCGGATAATAATGAGATTGTAAAATTATCTCTTACCTTCTACTTTTCCATGGTTGAGGGTAAATTAACAAATTGTATAATAGTTAAATAGTTTTTATTAAATTTTACATGAAATATATTCATAAATGTGATGTCATATATGATCCTCTAAAATTACTTTGTTAATTATATTTCATCTGTATTATCATTTCGGATGATAACTGATTCGTTTTCATTTATTTTCTTGGTAACGCAAGCCATGTTTGTTATTTATGGGATGTATTTAATTCTTATAAGGATGATATAATGTTCATAAACATTATTTCTAGTCATCAAATGATTATTATTCTTGTATGGTTATGATGGGAAATGAGTCTCATCATGTTCGAGAAGACGGTAATTCGTACGTGCACATGATCGACAATATCATTACATTGATGGTGAAATTGTATGTAATTGGGTGGTACATCAAATATAAAGAATCATTAAATTTTTATATTTATTATTAACATTATTTAAAATCATTATTTTACCCATCCAAATAATGATGTGTTAGAATAACAAACTACACCATGATGTGGAGACTGTATGCAGTACCTACGCATGTATGGTAACATTTTAATCTATATGATGGATAGAATAATTAATATATTTGTAACATATTTATAATAACATGACACTATGTAAAAGGTATTGGATTTATTATTTTGGTATGGAAACAACAATGATAGAGGACGTGGACGAGGAAAAGAACATGAAAGAGGTGATGAAATATTTACCTCTTCTTCGGGTTCTACCTTTTGATTTGATCAAAAGGGCTTCGTAGGTTGGCTTTCGAAAAAAATGCCTCTATAATGAAGGTAGGAATTTAGGGAGGATATTTGTGATGAGGTTGGCAGATCCAAATAGAATTGGTGTTGTGATTTTGATAAATACGGAAGATCCCTTTTATAAGAGAGGTGGGGGTCACTTTAGGTAAAGCTTGAAATGTTATTTTATAATAAAATAAGATTCGATTTCTAATAGCTCAAAATTAATTTATTTATTGGATATGGTGGGGATGGGTCTGAAACCTCTCATCTAATAGGTTTTAGATCAGTTTAGGTCACCATATTAATATTATATTTTAGATTTAACTCTTAGTTAAATATTTGGACATTTACCACGTCCCCATGTATTTTTATATAATACACTTTATAAACATACAATAAACATCCAAAAAAGTCCCCAACTGTATCATTATTAATATATATAACCTTTTCTAAGTCTTTTGGCCTCTATTTGTATTTTTATGAATATTATATCAATTAATAATATAGTATTTGTTTTAAAAACCCAATTATGTCAATTTTGACACACATTAGAATAAGATTATTTTGAAAGCCATTAAAACATTATGACTTAGAAGAAAATTTACATAACCAACCAAAAAATGTAATATTAACCTATAAAATAATTTTAATGCATCAAAAGTGGGAAATTACATCTTTATGGATATTTATAATATCATTTTTAATCATTCATAAATAATGTAATTAGTACATCTTCTTTTTTTCATAAATAAATTAAATTATTTATTATCTAAAATTTATAAATATATTAACATTATGTATATAATATTTTATTCATTATAATTAATATTTAAAGTCTAATTTTTATTATGTGTATCCCTATTTTATAAATGGTTTAGTTATTACACTTCAAATTTAACTCTTTTTACACTTATTTAAATTAAATAATAATAAATTTCTTAATCTAATCCAAGTTGATCAAAGTGGGTCATATTTTATTCAGAAGGTTCTTATTGGGTCGAATTATAATTATCTAGTAGAATTAGGACTTGTGTTACGGTAATTATGAAATCATTTTTAAACTTAATTACCTAATTAAGTTTTTACCGTGGTAAATAAAAGTCAAAAGTTACTAATAACAAAATAAATTATTTTCAACATATTGAACCCCATTTTATTTAATGATATTAAATTTTTATCGTGGATTTTTGAAATTCAACTCCCTAAAGCATTAAAATTATGTTTTCTGCAAATTTGCGAATGCTTCTAGGAGGTGGGTAAACGACATTAAAAAGTTCAACAATATTTTTATATATATAAACATTTTATAAAATGACGCCAATAGATTTCATTGAACTTATATAGTTATTATGTATCTATTTTGGCCTCAAATAAATATAAATAAAATAAATAATTATTTAAATAAAAAGTCGGTTTTAACCAATAACACAATGTTTTTCTTTATTCATCAAAAATTGAATGTTTTCAATAAAATACAGAAAATTCACACTAATATAATTTCAATATTCCAAATTAAAAAATGATATTCATTTAGTGAAATAAAATTTATAATATTTAAAAATGTGGGTATTACTATTGATAAATGCAAGTTTGATTTGTCGTTGTGTGTTAGAATCTCGTAGTTGTGTACATTGAAAGCATTTGCATTATTCCAAGGGAAACACACCATAAAAGATTGGGGTGTTACATTATTCTCTCTTTAAAATATTTTTGTATTGATAATTTCTAGAAAACTACCATGAAAAATGATTTGTGTGGTTCTTCATCACGACTTCTTCTTGTTCCCACATTTCTTTTTCCATCTTATGGTCTCTCCAAATAACATTTAATAGACGAGTCGTCCAGTTTCTTAGAACATGTTCTTTGGTATCATGAATTTTTATATGCTCTTCATAATAAGACAGATCAGGTTCATGTTCAACTTCTTCATAGGTGAGTACATGCATTGGGTCAGGCATGTAGTTTCTTAATAGTGATACGTTAAACACATCATGAACATTGGAGTGAATTGGAGGCAATTCCAAATGATAAGGTACAACTTCAATTCATTCTAGAATTTAGAAAGGTCTTTTGTATAAGGGACTCAATTTAACATTCATAGAGAAACGTATATCACACTTCCATGGAGATACCTTCATCAAAACATGGTCTTCTACTTAAAATACCAAATCCTTCCTTCAGTTATCGGTATAGTTTTTTCCCTACTTTGGGATGCTTTGATGTGGGTTTGGATATTGTTGAATATTTCTATTATTTCTCAACATGTTATGGGCCTACAAGTTTTCTTTCACCCTCATCATCCCAACATGTTGGATTGTGACATCTCTTTCTATATAACGCTTTATAATGTTCTATCTGAATACATGTATGGATGCTATTGTTATAGGAAAATTATACCGGAGGTAAATATTGATCCCACATACCTTGAAAGTCAGGTGAGAAATATTTGAACATGTCTTCTATAGTTGTAGTGGTCCATTATAATTGTCCATCGGTTTGAGGGTGTTAGGCATTGCTCAAATGAAGTTCATTATCCAAGGCATTCTAAAACTTTTCCAGAATATTGATGTAAAACTGGGATCATGATTAGAATCAATTGATAGGGGTACTCCAAGATGTCATAAAACATCATTAATATATAGTATTTCTAAATGTTCAAGTGTTAAATCGTCTCTTATATCATTAAATTGTGTTGACATGTTATGTCGATCAACAATGACACATATAACATAATTCCTTTTAGGAGCCTTTGGTATCCCCCTGACAATGTCCATCGTATTTCATCACATATCCACTCAGGTAAGGGAACAGGTTGCATGAATCCTCCATGTTGTTTTCTTACAGCTTTCACTTGTTGATAAACCATACATTAGGACACAAAATCAGCAATATCCCTCTTCATGTAGTCCCAAAAAAGGTTCATTCAAATATTTTTACATTTTGGTGATCCCTATATGTATATAGAAATTGGATCTATGAGAATCATCCAACAGTTCCCTTTTTAGACCAGGTATATATATAACACAATTTCTCTTCAAATATTACAAAATTCCTTCTTCATATACGATGTCACTCAATCTATTATCATTTAGAACTTTAATCATTATTTAAAACTCCTCATAATTAGACTGAGAACTTTTTATCCTTTCTAGTAATGATGGTATTGAAACCATTTGAAAAATGATTGATGTTCCACCTTCCATGTTTATTCCCATATAAATATTTACTAGATCAATGAAAATAAGATCCCTTTAAATTTCATCTTGTTCAAAACACCATGGTCCTTTCAACTCAAAGCGTCACCTACCTTATTTTCCTTCCTCGTGTGGAGGTGTATAGTGCTATAATAATCCTTGATTAGTTCAAGCCTTCGTCATTTCCTCATGTTTAGTTTGTTCTGTGAGATAATATACTTCAAACTCTCTTGATCAGTATAAATCTCACATTTTTCACCATAGATATTGTTTCTATATAATTTCCAAGAAAATATTATAGTTGCTAACTCAATGTCATATCTAGGGTAGTTTTTTTCATGAATTGTTAGATACCGTGATGTATAGGCACTAAATATATCATTCTGCATAAGGACAAAACCAAATCCATACATTTAATCATCACTATAAATAGAAAACCCATCGTTCGAGGATGGTACAGTCATGATAAGATCATAAACTAATATTATCATCTGTACTTCAGAGAATTATTCTCACTCTTTTGTCCAAAATATTTTAACCCCTTTACCAGTGGGATTGGTTAATGGGTTAGCTAGACATGAAAAATTCATGACGAAATGTCGATAATAACTATCTAAAATAATAACACTATTACCTTAGTTATACTTGTCAGTGCTGGACAATTGTGGATTTCCATGGTCATCAAAGATGAACAGAGATTCCATCCTTACAGAAATATGGCCAAGAAAAAATCTCCTGAAGATAGAATTCACAGTTGTTATATATCCTATATAAATCATTTCATTTAAGAGTCATTAGGATAATTCACATGTGATTCTCATGATCTTTGTTTCTTTTGGAGTATACCATGATATCCTCCAAAACTACCACCACAAAGTCATCAATATATTCATTGAAAATTCAATTCATTAGATCCATGAATACAAAGGGTGCAATAGGCAATCCAAAAGGCATTATTGAAAACATGTAATGGCCATACCTGGTTCAAAATACTATTTACAGAATTTCATCCTTCTTCACACACAACTGATGATCTCCAGATCGAAGGTCAGTTGTTGAAAAATAGAAATATCGATGATGTTGGTGGAATAAATCATCTATGGGAGGTAGAGGATACTTTTTCTATATTTTATAGCAATAATTTATCTATATTCAATGCACATCCTCATATATCCATCTTGCTTAAAAACGAAAGGTGATCCCCTTACAGAAACACTAGGGTGAATAAATCCCTTCTTACTCAATTACTATAGTAGTTTCTCTAGTTCCACTTATTCAATATTTTCCATTCTATAAGGGGTCTTTGATATGGGACCTGAACAAAGAATTAAATCAATGGAAAACTCAAATTCACATTCTGGAGGATGACTAGGTATATCCTCGAGAAACAAATCATCATGTTCTTGCACAATATGTATGTACTCTATTGGAACATTCTTTTCCTCACCCATAGTTATTTAATTCTCTTCTTCCCAAATAATTGAGTTCAGTAGAGCTACTGGGGGTTCATCTAGATAAGAATCAGGCAGTGAAATTTCTTCTCTAATGATAAGGTATTCCTTATCATCATCGAAAATTTTAACCTCCATTTTCTTAAATTAAATTTTTGCATCATGTTCTGAAATCCAATCCATTCGGATGATTATATCAAATTAAATCATGGGTTTGACTATGAGGACAACAGATAAAAAACATTTATATGCCCTAATGGGAACTGATTCACAAAACATTGTTTTGAAGATACTTCCCTTAAGAGTTTTGACTACCAACTTCTTTGTTAATGAAAACTAAAAATATCTAATTTTCATAGAAAACTTGGAAGATATGAAACAATGTGATGATCCAGAATAAAAATAATCATTGGCTAAACTTATGGAAACAATTAAATTACATAACTCCACGTCTTTCAGAGATTCAGCCTCAGCAGTAGTGATCGCATTGGCATGAACTTGATCCCATGGACTTTTCTGAGGTAGGTTCCTTTGGTTCTTAGGAATCTTATTAGCATAATTCACCTTTTCACTACAATTGTAGCATTCAACATTTACAACATATTTCATTAACTTGAAATCATGGGCATGGTGGCATAACCCCCCCCCCCACTTGTTACAGTCTCCCATTCCCTTCAAGAAAGTACTAGGGTGTTTTTTCTCACATTTACGACTGATTGGATATTCAACATTTCTCTTCTTCCCTTTATTTCCATTTCCACATTGTTTAGAATATCTATTTTTCTCTTAAATTTCTTGAATTTTATAATACATAGATAATTACTTTTCAATTTATATAGTGCATGAGATGATATCTTCGTACAATGAGATGGATTGTGATAATAACTCTAGATAGAGAATTGTTGTTAACCCCTGAATGAATCTATCATTATTACTTCATGGGTAAAAAATATAATTTTCTGCATGCCTTTCCAACCATGAAAAGATGGCGTCATACATTGCGACATTCTTATCCTTCATTTTCCACAAACTCAGAAATTGTCTTTCCATATCCACTTGATGGTCATGAATTGTAAATGTTTGTAGGAAAATATCTTTAAACTCCCTCAAGTACATGTTTGAATCCTCATCATCTTCCTTTGTGTTTTGGATTAATTATCACCATCTATCTGCATCTCCATGAGGTGATAAACATCCATGACAATATTTTCCATTTCGCTCCTCCCAAATAATAAAATATTTTCTCGAAGGAACATATCCATTGCTCATCAAAGAATTTATATGTACTCCCATTGAATATATGTGGTTTTCCATCATGAAGCGGTCTGACATCAATCCTCCACATTGTGGATCAGGGGGCTCCATACGGGTAAGGTTATTATTCATAACCTGAGTGAGTTGTCCCAGTATGGTGATTAGCTAATCAGCACCAGTTTTTCACCAACTCCACTGCAATTATCTTGAGTTGGACAGAAATCCATAAATGGATTAAATTTTTTGATACGATTTTCATTCCTTCCACTAGGCTTCATTTATAAACAATGACATACACTATATTAGTTTATGAATAACAATACATAAGTCAAATCTTGTAAAACTATTAACACAAATTGAACAGTTTATGGCTATAATACATAATCATAAAAAATTTTTCTTTGAGGATGTATATACTCATAAACCCATCATAGTTGTTTCTAATGAAAATGAAAACTATCCTAATAATATCCCTCGGGAGTATAGTAACCAAGAGTGCATCAAGGATCCTTATCGTTCACCAGTTCTCATTCGAGTCTAGCTCAAAGCAGTGTTTCTGGGTATTAACTCTGTTTACATTTGTGTCATATCCACCTCAACCTGCTCGTATCCATATAGGGATGTATATCTTCTAAAAATCAAAAAATCTTTACATTTCCAAAATTCTAGGATGTTTTTATATACGAATCCTCAAAGTTTACTTAAGGGTAGTGTTCTCTAATCACGGTTTTTCAAAATATAGCTTCCAAGGCTTGTACTAAACATCCTCTGATAGCAATTGTAATGCCACGCACCCCAGTTACCAAGATTCAGTCCTTTATAACATAACATTGGAACGATAGAAGGAATCAAGTAATGGAAGACGAATAATTTTAGTATCCTTGGATGTACTAGATTGATTCATAAGATTTACAATACTTCAGGAAATATAAACATCACCAACAATTTTCCCCTATTGAAAACACTTATGTCATTACCCTACCCCTAAAAGAAAACCATATAAAACCTCTTCACATCAGGGGAAAAATAATACATAGAATTGTGTGAGATCAGATGCTTAGTAAGGATAACAATAAAGCAGACAATTTCATAAATAAGAATAAACATTTAAAGGAACGTATAAGACTAAAACAGAAGCCTTTTAAACATAAACATCAGCATAATATGGAAAAGATAAAATCAAATAATTCCATTCACTTATTCACATGGATATTCTACTAGTCGAATAATCACATGCAATATATATATCCACTTTCACAATAATTGAATGAATAATTCCAGACTTCATAACCACATAGTCAAGGCCATGTGTAAAGACTATGAATAAGATTTTTTCAAGGCCTTATGCCCAGACAATAATTTTTCTAATGATACCTACCAATGTATCAAGGGGCAGTAGTGGGATCCACCGATCACATACTATGTCCTATTCATTCCAATAGTAAAATGTTATAATCATTAAATAAACATGATTATTAAGACTACAATACGAAATGTCATTACATTAACCATAAACAATGAATGGTGTAAAAATAAAAAACCCACATTCAAACATATCAATAAACAATCAATAAATAATGGAAAATTTTCATCATAATAAATCAACTTCAAATACGTTTAATATCCATCAATGATGTTCACATAAATTAAATGAAAACTATTTAAAATAAATATATCTTTCTATTTTTAAGTCATTTAAAAGTCACATTATTATAGAGGAGAACATTTATTTAGAAAATATTCTTATAATCATGTATGATATGCTTCGACGATGATATAATGGAGGAAAATAGCCACACCCACCGTATATGTGAGAAAAGTACATTCTTACCATAATTTTGATGAAACGGTAATAAAGTACTTTATTTGGAAAATGATGCAATGATTATATTCAAAACATTTTATAAAAATTCAAACAAGGATATAAATGATTTTAACCCATAGTCTAGTGAATAGAAAAATGATTTGAAATACACGATTATGAATCATGGATGTGTATTATTAATAGGTCATTGTTGATACTTACGTAAAAACTACCTCGGATAATACAGAGATTGAAAAATTAACCCTTAAATTGAATTTTTCCTTGGTCAACGGGATGTTAACCTCTTGTATAACATATAAATCATTGTTATTAAATTTTACAAGAACTATATACAAAAATATGATATCATATAGTGTCTTCTAATATTTCATCGTTTATATTATTTCAGAAGAATCATCGTTTCAGGTGCTAACTAATTCATTTTCCTTTACATGTTTGGTACATAAAACATGTTTGACATAGATAGGATGTATTTGATTCACATACAGAATGATATAACGTTTATAAAAATTATGTTTAGTCATTAATAGAAAAAAATATTGAATGGTTATGATGGGGAAATAAATCTTTTCGCGTTTATGGAGACGGTAATATGTACGTATGCATGAGTGACAATATCATTATATTGATTGAAAAATCCTATGTAATTGGATGTTATATCAAATATAAAGAATCATTAATATGTTATATTTATTATATAAATTAGTTGTACTCATTATTATACCCATCAAAATAATGAAGTGTTTGAATAACAAACTACACCACGATGTGGAGATGGTAAACAATACATACACACCTATGTTGACAATTTCATTTATAGGATGGTAAGAATAACGAATATTGTTGTACCATATTTTTAAAAAAATCCCATTATGTATAAATTACTGGATTTATTATTTTTGTATGGAAACAAAAATGAAATAGGATGTGGAAAAATAAATGATCTTGAAAGAGGCGATGTAATATTTACCTCTTCTTTGGGTTCTTCATTTTGATTTGATCAAAATTGAACTATAGGTTGGATTTCAAAACAAATGAGGGACTCTAGGAAGAATGGAGGAATGTTGGGATGATATTGGGGAATAGGTAGGGCGAGCCAAATGGCATTGGAGGTGTGATATTTAGAAAAAGGGAAGTTCCCTTTTATAAGAGAGGTGGAGGTCAGTTTAGGAAAAGTTTGAAATATTATTTTATAATAAAATCATTTTCAGTATCTAATGGCTCCAAAATGATTTATTTTGAATTAAAGTTCTGGATGGGTCTAAACCCTCTCAAACAATATGTTTTATACATATTTATCTCACCATATTAAAATTATCTTTTAGATTTAACTAATTGTTTAATAGTTTCACATTTACCATCTCTCTTGGTATATTTATAAGACATGGTCCATATTCTTACTATAAACTTCCAAGATAACCCCATGTTGTTAATTATTAATATATATAACCTTATATAAGTATTTTTTCCGATCTATAGAATTTTAGGAATATTATATCAATTCATAATAAATTATTTCTTTTAATAACTCAATTATGTCAATTTTGACTCTATTTAGTATTTTATATTTTTTTGAAATCCATTAAAACATTATCACTACGAATAATTATTTTCAAACAAACGTTACCTTCCATATTAACCAGTAAAATTAGTGAAATTCATCAGATGTCTCAAATTACATTTATTTTCTTATTTATAATATCAATTTTTTAAATCATTCATTATTAAGGTAATTACAACATCATCAATGTGTCATAAATAAATTAAATGATTTAATTTCTAAAATTTAAAAATAATATACCATTATGTAGTAGTTTTTTTATCTTTCTAATTATTATTTATTATCAAATTTATATTTTGTGTAACCCTATATTTACAATGGTTTAGTTATTAAACAATGAATTTAACTCTTTTAACTCTTCTTTAAATTAAATAATAATATATGTCCTTATCTAATAAAAATGGACCAAATGGGGTCATATTTTATTCCTATGGATGTTTTTTTTCTAATTATACTCATCCAATAGAATTAGGACATGTGTTAGGGTAATTATTAAATCATTTTTACCCTTGATTTCCCATTTTTACTTTTAACTGTAGTAAATAAAAGTCAAAAATAACTATTCACCAATAATTATTTTCATCTAATTGAACCACATATTACTTATTTATATTTACCATGTCTCTTAGATTTTTGAAATTCAACTCATAGAAGCGGAAAAATTTAGTTTTAGGAAAATTTGAAAATGCTCCTTTAAAGTAAGTAAAAGACGGTAAAAAGTTAAATAAAATCATTATATATATAAAATTATTATAAAATGACTCCAATGAATTACATTGAAAATATATAGGTATTATGTATCTATTTTTATTTAAAATAATTTTAAATAAAATAAATAATTATTTAAATAAAAATTCAATTTTAAAAAATAATGTAGTGTTTTCACTATAAATAAAAAATTGATTTTTTTCAGAAAAATTCCAAAAATTCACCTTAAGCTAATTTCGATATTCTGAATTCAAAAATAAAGTCCATTTTGAAATATAATATATATATAATTTCAAAAATTAGTGATTACTATTTATAATGTCTTGTATGATTGGTCATAGTGTGGTATAATCTCAAAGTTGTGTACAATGCAATCTATTTCATTATTCAAACAGAAATGTACTGTATAAGTTTGGGGTGTGACAACAAATTTTCTCCTTTCAACTGATCAAACAGATAATCAATCATCAACATTGGATACTTGTAATTCACGGTCACCATATTTAGGCACCTAAAGACCACACATGGCCTAAAACTAATCTATTCCATATTTGTAATCAACAACATGGATGCCCATGGAGAAGCACTAGGTCTTATGAAACCCTTGAGTTGTGTGTCCTCCCACTATACCCTTTGATCCCAGAACATCATAAGGGACATCCAATAAGCTGGTGTTGATATTAGTGTTTTCCATGGGTAGAAGTCAATTTAGAATCCACCTCTATATGAGGAGTTAGTCCTACGAAATTTTATGGAAAGATGTCATCAAACATGTGCATCACTGCTGGGAACTGTGGACTCGCATTACGCACCCTTTCGAAGGTCATGCAATCCTGATGATATGTAGCCGGTTCCACCCTCATGACTGCAAGTTCATCTCATGCTGCTCTATTTTCCTTCTCACCAATGTCAAAAAATGGCCTCCATCATTGTCCGTACATGGCACTGTATGTCACGAGCAGTCAATCTGAACATGGAATGATGATAACATGTCCATTCATAGAATGATATCGTTTTTAATCATCGCTGCTACTAGAAGATCACGTCCAAAACAGTCTTCTCCGAGAGTAAGATCACATTGTTGGCAACATTTTGTGACCACTGAATCTTCTCTCGTAAGAGTATCCAAATGAAATGGTCAATCTAAAATCCCAGTCATAATTTTAGAGTCCCTAAATATGTCTACAGAAAGAAATGAATTTCTATCAACTATATTGACTAGCACTAATGATAAATTAGAGAAGATAAAGATCATACCTTTTATCATCTCTAGGACATCAACATCGTGAGCCTCTACTGCCTGTAGCTGTGCCTTTCACCATCCTTTTTCTCCTTAAGCTCATGGTGGACTGCCTAAGGGTGGTGGTTGTCGTTCCTGTTGACCCCAACCACCTCCCGAAGCAAGTACTTCTCCCCAACCCCATCCCCCACCTAGTAGACACTCATGAACGTACCGCTACCACTTCCTCGGTGCCCCCACCATCTATTTATTAACTGCGTGGGGAGTCGGACAGTCGCGAGCTCTGTGACACTGTCCAATATAAGAAAAACTAATAATTCTTTGTTGTTGGCTACCTAGGCCTCTATATCCTTGCACCTCTGACCCAGCATCCATAGGCCACCCTTTGGAAGGACTACTCTTCTTGGGATTTTGCGTCATCTTTCTACTGACAGCTGTAGATGACTCAGCTCCATGTTATCTAGTAGGGGATCTCACTATTGAACCCTTCATGTAAAGGAATATCTCAAGAAGAAAGGCACTATCTTTCACCCCATACTTCATCGAGATTCTATGAGAAACTATCGCAACTCAAATCACTCATCGGAACCACAACACAAAGGTCCATGATCTGAGGTAAGGATCTCATACCATGTCAGTGGAGTATCAGGAGAGGTCTATAAATATTGTTGAATACTAAGCAATAGTCTGGCATCCTTAATATAGATGCACCAGCTTCGGAATACACACAGTGCATCGTGTCACTGGCATGAACATTTCCCTGAAAAGGCACTAAATGTCTAGACAGATGAGGGTCATCTCCTCATGCACCTGGAGCCTCGAGCTCCACCATCGTCCTATTGTGCTATAAACAAGGATAGAAACCATGATAACCATGTTCTTGGTGGTTGTCTTCACTAAGAGAAAGACCCAAAAACTGCCTCATGTCGATCCTCTGCTACTTGCGGGGTCCATCTCACTTAGAAACATCAGAGGCCTCTATCTATGGAACTCATGCAATGATCATAGCAGGATTGCATAATCTAGTGGTAGTATATGCTGCTCAACTAGTGGTTGTGGTGCTTGTACACCTCTCGAAGGCACCATCTAAGTGAGTGGTCCACGAATAAATGCCCCATCACTCGGTGGGCCACATTGACGATATCTAACTGGAATCCTAGATGGCTGTCTTTATCGAGTGATCCTGGAAGAAACAGATATTCCACAGACAATAATCTATACCTGATGAGCTTACTCAAGGAAGATCAGAAAATCTTTTCAGAACACTAGCTACCGATGTTTTCCTGTACCGAGTCAAAAAACAAAATTCACGATGATTTTGTATGGATACGTGGGACACTGCACAAACAATAGACTCTATCTACTGCAAACCAAACACAAGTCAATATACACCATTTTCTCATTAAAATTCTACTTTTTAGTTCTTTTGGTAGGACTGAATTCCCAACGACACCACTTTGTCATGAACCATCCCACGAGCCCCAGATATGACTACCCTAATCCCACCATCCATAAGAATGCGGTTGGTGACTAACACCTGAAGGCTTTACCCGAATAGGTATGGAATTGCCTTAGAGATCAATACACACCCTAAAAGGGAATCTAAATTAAAAAACCAACAAAAAATGTATAACCACAAGAGTAATGGAAAAACACAAGTACAATTTCAAACTAAAATAGTGGGCCAGAATACGAGCCCTAGAAACTAAAAATAAGGTAAAATGAGGTCGCATCTTCCCATGAGCACTATATGGATAGTAGTAGCTATATGTCTGATGACGAAGAAGAGGATCTCGACTGCTCCTGTCACAGCAAGCTCCACTATGTCTCAAGTGACCAATGTTTTTCTCAGAGCCTCATTAGTCTACACCAGACACACATGTTTGGGGAGGGACCATGCTAGAGTGATTATAACAACTCAGTAGGGATCATGAGACCCCCTAATGTATCTCAATAGTCGACAGAGTAAAGAAATCACAATAAATACCAAAAAAGTAATATGAATATCATGATCTAAATCGTAATCACATTGAAAAATAAACAACTCAATATATAATTGGATAACATCAAAGACACTTGGATACATATGACTAGTCCAAATTCAATAAAAAATCTTATACATAGTAACTATAATGTTGACCCATATAGGTCACTTTATACCGATCTATATTGGTCGCCTGATGGTGACGTGTATTGGTCGCTGGTGATGACCTGTATTGGTCGCTGGTGCTGATCCGTGTAGGTGACTGGTTCTAACCGGTATTGGTCACTAGTGTCGAAACATGTTGGTCTCTGGTACATATGTGTAGATGATTTTTCATAAAACTATATCGTCCCACTCTAGTGTTTTTGATGCTGACCTATATTGGTCGTTATTCTTCTTCATGTTACATCCAGCCACTGGATTCCTATATGAGGCACGCCTGATATTTAGAAGATACTACTATTCATGCCATCTTTAATATTTAAACTGGTACAGAATCGTGCAAAATGTATACCCAAGGGGATAACCTATCATAAGGGCCACAACATGACCGACAACGCGTTGATCAGATACCCAGTGTGTGAGATATGTGCACATTTGTGAAAATGCCCCGATTGGATTCCTGTCTGATCCAACTGATGTTGCACATTAATTTCTGTCACAACTCACATAATGATTACTCAAATGAACACCTTGTTACAAGGTTCCTTATTCTATAGACAGTGTGTTGATCAAACACTCGGTCTGTTAGTTACACAACATTCCGTGAAACACGGGTGATCACACCATGGTCTGGCCCAAATAGGTCAGGTCCACCATAATATTCCAAATGGAAAAAATCCCAAATGGGGTGCCAACTCCACTGAAAACGTGTCAAATAGACACTTGGTTCATCAGTTACATGTGTTCCTTTATTTGGGGGATGGCTGGGTCTGTGCCCAGTCCGACTGGGTTAGGCCGACCCAATGCAACAGGTCTCGGGTTGAGCTGACCCTGCTATGGTCCGACCCGTTAAGGGACCCCAACCAGTTCACTAGGTTCTTCCCTTTAAAGATTTCCATTCTTGGATGTGGGCCTGCCCTGTGGTTGGCCCTGCCTGGTGGGTGGGGCTCGGCCGACCTACACTGGTCCACTAGGACCAGGGTCATGCCCCTTCTGTCGGCCAATGTCAGCCTAATGGATGACCATTCAACATGATGGACCAACAGATGTCCAGTCGTTTTGTCTGGAAGGTGGGGTGTTGCCCCCCCCCCCGCACCCGTGCAATGGTTTTCCAAATGATATACCAGTCTCAAATCAATGGGGCATGGCACGAGGCTGCTCCTCCCCCTCATGTTGTGTCTACTACTATTGGCAGCGCCTACATGCACCGCCCTTCTCCCACGTGGTCAGGTGGGGTCTGTCATCCTTGACCAACACAAAGAACGATAGTGCGCCACTATCCAACTTCTCATAGATAGTTGTCGCGAGCCTCTTTCGGTCACCTTCGTCCACTGACGGCATGGCGTGCCGATAGTTCTTTTCACGGGCCACTAGACATTCCCCAGTGGTTTGTTCTTGGTGTTGTCTATGCCTACGAGCCTCGCAAGTCACCGCCGCCTCTGGATGACCCAAACCTCTATATTTCTATCATATTTTATGGCCACGAATGGTATACTCATGAACACCATGATTTTCAGAGGGTTTGGGCCTTGTTCTGATGGGCATGTGCCCTCCGTTATAGAGTTTTAACAAGGGGTATTGGCAACAATCGTGGAATTTAGAAATAACTATCGACATGAATCCCTGCATCAACCTATCATGTTAAAACAACTATCCATGCATCAACTGGGGGGTCACATGATCGAAATTATTTGAATAAATCATGAAAGAGGAAGGATTAATATTACAATATCAAAAACAAAAACCCATGCGTGGAGGAGATGTCAACTAACGACGATCGACAAAACCTCATTCATCATTCTCGTCAGTTCGTGATTCTGTGGAACTCATCACCACTCTCTTAATATGTTATCATCTTCCAAATCGATGTTTACGTAATACTTCTTTATATTTTCCTCGTTGGAAAAATTCACGCCAAAACCCCACCACGTTATCTATTTAAATTGGAGGGGGAAAATGTGAGTAACTTGTCGAGGAATTAATTAGGTTCATTAAACAAATTAATGAGACTCTTTTAATTCACAAAGGCACAGTTATGCAGTTGCGGAGTCAAGACATTTATTTTCTTTCCAAGTCACATTTCCCACCACTATTCCTCATCCGATAGAGAAAAATAAAATAAAATAACAATTACATATTATTTTACTTTTCATTAAAAACACCAAAAACTAACATTTTCTCCCGACCAACTATGGTCGAAGTGAATCGTCCCTTAAGTGAATCTCAACACTGTGTATTCAATAGTACCCTCCCATTTTTTATCCACGCACCAGTTCAAATGATAAAAAATACCGCCGACACCTTTACTAAATGTACCAAAAAAATTCCTAAATTCATTCCTGGAAAAACATGCCTTTGAATCACGCACCATCAATTTTCTCAGACTCATTATAATCCCAAATAATATAAATAAAAATACTGGGGATTTTTTGGTATTTACATGATTGGAGGATCCTATTATATGTGACGAAAATGAAACAATTTGAATTACACAAAATTTAAAATAATTTAAATGTTATATGTTTGAAAAGTAGAACCAAGTGTACCATCCCTACCTTACTAATTGTAATTAGAATAATTGGAGGTTATAATTTCCTGAGGATATGTCCCCAAGAAACTAATTGCGGGTATTAAATTCTGATGGAATCAAGAACATTTGTGGGAATATTTTCCCTTTTAAAGATAAAACACCCAAACAATATTAACAGAAAACACGAAATCCTCTATATGATGCATTAGTACATATTAAAAATTATAAACACAAAAAATTAAAAAATGTTTTATTAAAAGTGGGAAAAAATATATTCTAGAAAAGAATAAAAAAGAATTCAAAACTCAAGAATACCGAAGTGGATGTAAAATTAGAAAACAGAAACCTCCCTGACCTCAAATTATACATGTCAGGACCATAATAACAAGAAGTGAAACTATAGAATTTGGATACATTTCATTTACCTATATCGCTGTATGTGAAATCATAAAATATAATTAATGTTCCACACAAGGTGTGAGCATAAACTCAATAGGATTACCCTAATAAGATCACAAGTAATATAATAAGGAAAAAATTGTTAGTATACTATACTTAATATAGTTATAATATTATAAAAAACGTTTTATATGAAAATATTAAACAAGTTTTCTGGACTGCATTTAAAATGAATAAAATCCTTTTTAAATTATATTGAATAACCAAAACCATGAATCCACACACACACCGATACTATACATGGTGATAGTTCTATACACATGAATGATTTATCCTTGAGGAATATATATTCATAATATAGTGACCAATAATAGGTACCCCAATAGAACACACACCTAAAATTGGATCATTTATTTGAATTCTATTAGTCCCCAACATAAAAAATTTAACTAATCTTGAGTTAAAACAAGATTTAATATTTAGGATCTTCTAGGGTTTAGATTTTTATAGAATTATGCCATAACTATAACATTACAACTCTAATATTGAAGTCTAGACACTTATATTATAACAAATTTTTCTATAATAATAAAACTCTCTAAATAAAAAGAATAATTTTTTTCTTGATATAAATCTTCTGGAATTCTTCCATTGGCTTACTATTCCTTACAACCTTGGAAATACATTTAAAAACATGGGGTTAACATAAAAATGATAGTATGGGTTATAAAATAAGGAAAGAAAAGATTTTTCCACCAATTCATACAAATCAATGAAATCATGTTTTTCTCCCATTTAATATAATCTCATTAACATACCTCATGAAATTACTAGATTTAAGGAGAACACAAATAAATCATAAATCAAAATGGCAACATGTGGAATATATATCATACTTAAATTATAGATTTCAGAGATACATATGGAGTTACATTTAGAATACCCAGAACATTATATTTCTTAATTATCATTAGATAAATGTCATCATTTACCTTTTTCATGTTACCCAATACAATGGAGATCTATCTTGGGCTTACTCGCCCTGGGTATGTCATACAACCCCAAGTATTTGGTTTATCAGTTAGCCATCTGTCAAATTTACAAGAACCAATACATAATAATAACACATAAAAGATTGAAATTATCATCATTTAACACATCAACCACAATGAATCAATTAATGATATTAAAATATTCATCAAATTTACAAAACCATTTAAAATATTTAATAAATATATTTTTGAAACATTGTGCCCAAAACCATATTGAAATGTTTAATGAAATTTAAATTTTATAATATTAATTTTCATATAAATAAGTCCTAAAACTCATTTTAAAAACATGTACATTAATGAAAAATATTTCAAACAATATATCTTCAAAACACATAAAATAATGTTCTAGTTAAAGAGTCTCTTACCACTTAAGAAAATACATGAAAACAAATAAATACTCCATAACATTATAGAAATCATAAAATATCATGATAATAAGGAGATTCATGATATAATTTTTCAAGGGGATTTTTATAAACCATATTAATTGAATTGTTGCATAATGATAATTATGTCTCAATCAAATGTAAACTATGACCAAATACCTTACAATGATAGTAAATTTAGATTATGGATAAATCAATGACATAATTCGGTGTCAAAAATATAAATACAAATAATATAATTGGACTCTAAGTGAATAAAAATCAGAAGTCATTCACACATATTAAAGGAAAAAAAACCAATGCATGGATATTTAACTCAATTAATGGATATTGAGCGATGATTTCCTTTACAAGGATCATATAAATGATGTAAGAAATTATCAATGGAGTGATTATGAGCTGAAAAATTATATCCACACAATGTGAAGTAGAAATTATAACATTAATAAATAAATAGTTATTACACACCTAATATTTGAATTATATAAGCCTCAATGAATACGTAATACCCATTAAAGGGAAATTTAGTTAATAAAATCCCGTATGAAAATTCGGAAGCCAAACAGCATCACATAAAAATTCATAAACTAAGTTTTTGATATTGAAATGGGTATCTTATCACATGGAAATAATATTGACAACAATAATGATATTAATGAACATATCCCAACATAAAAAAATGAAATTAAAAGTCATAACATAAATGAAGTCTTTGACAAAAAGAGGTGGGTGAAATGTTCCCGTACCTTACATATAATTCTTCACGTATGATCCATGATCATCATAAATAATAAAAATAGGATAATGTATAAATTATTATCAAAATTTTCAAGTATTTTATTAATTTTATATCACTTATTTTTAAAGTATGAAGTATAAATAATTATTTATGTTAGTATCGGTTGTTTGGTCGATATTTGATACTCGAGTCAAAAATGATCTAGGTCAAATAACAAATTTCCCATGAGGAAAAAATTCTATTATCTACAGGATGATATTCATGATTTAAATATTATATATATCAAATATATCCATTATATATGTATATATAATAGTCCATTACATTTTGATATAAGAAATTAAATGCACCATTCATGGAGATGATAAGCCACAAGTACACATAAATGATACTTTCATTTTTTCATTTTTCATGGAATAAATACTAATAAATACATAGGTATATTATAATTAAATTATAATATAATATAATAAATTTTTATATATTTTAATTAAATCCATCCTTTATACAATTCATATATGGCATTAAGGATTTATACCACTTTGAGGGGGTGGTAGTGCTTGCTTCCTCATATGAAATTAATGTATTTACACAATATAGAATGCATAATGGTATTCCGTAAATAAAATTACCGAATAACAAATAAAATATAAATATAATATATATCATATATAAATATTGATCCATCAGAATGGGCACTTGTAGATGTGGTAGGAGATAAGTGAATAGTCTTCGTTTCGTGAGGTTGTAGGTCACCGTCCACAAAATACTATGTTATAAATCCAATAGATGGAGGTGTGTGAGACTGTATGTAGAATACATGGAATAAAAAAAACAATATATTTAAGTAACAATTTATTAATTAATAATTGAATAGTTATAGTCTATGTGGTTGGATAAAGTAAAATAAATGAATGAAGCTTGAGAAAATAAATTATCTCAAATCGGGTCACTCGTTTTGATTTAATTAAAATGATAATTTAATTTCATTCTAAAAATATAAATATTCTAGGAGGAATATTGTAATGTTGGATGATTATTTGAGAAGTGTTATTATGAGCCAAGGGGGGCTTGAGGAGCGTGAGTAAGGGTTAGAGTTGATGCCCTTTTATAAGAGAGAGTAGGGGAAATTTTGGAATGTTTGGAAAGATTATATTATTATACAGTAATCATCGATTCTAAAATGTCCAAAAGTCATTTATTTCTATGATAAGGTGATTATTGTTATTGATCCCCTCAACCAATAGTTTTTAGACATGTTTTGGATTGAAATATTACAACATTATTTATCTTAAACTCTTAGATAACATATTTCACTCTTAACATGTCTTCCTGTATATTCACACAAAATGGTTAATATATTCACTATAAAAATCCAATATAACCATATGTGGTTTATTAATGACAAGTTAAACATTATCTAATTCATTTTTCTGAATTTTATATTTTAGGACTATTATATCATTTAATTAAATAACATTTGTTTTAAATACTAATTTATGTCAATTTATATACTATTGATATCATGAATCTGGAAAAGTCCCCAAAAACATGATTATTTTGAAACAAAATAATTAATTAAAATATAACAAGAAGTACATATCCCTAAAATTAGTGGATATCCTAAAAAGATTCAAACTAAATTTATTTTAATTTTTATAATCTCATTTATTTAAAACAATCATTAATAAGATAATCAATTTATTATTATTGTTTCATAAATAAATTTATTTATCTGATATGTAATAATTTAAAATAAAAGAACATGATGTATGAATTATTTTTTGACTACTGACTATTTATATTTGAAGAGATAATTTATATAAACACATAGAAAATTGTTTTAGTAAAAGTTATATGTTTATGTTATATTCTCCATAACATTAAATTCAAAATATTTAAATGTCATTTTACCACAAAAGTGAATTCATGGGGACCAAAAATTGACCCATTAATTACAATATTCATCAATATATCATAAAATACGATTATTACATGTGTTATGGAAATTTAATAATATTATAAAATTATTTTTTACCGTAATTTGTTAGATTTACACTTTAACCATGGTAAATAAAATAATTAATGATATTTCTCTTCATAATGTCTCCTAATTAAATTTACCTATTTACACAATTTGGACCTCCTTATTCAAAATATGGAATCCATTTTAAAAAATTCAATAAATATAAATTAGAGTAATTAATTTCAAATTTATTTGAATTTTTCCAAACCAGAAAGCGTGTTTTTAAGAGGTAAAAACAACCGAAAGATTGACATGTCTTTCAGTCCAATTAAATTATGAAATTACTTATCCTAACAAAAATATGATTAAACAATAAATATACATTCTAATTATAATTAATAATAAAATAAGAGGACATTATAAACATATAAATTAATTATATGAAATGTCAGTTTTGAATTAAAAATCAGTATTTTTCACCATCCATTAAAAAACAAACTTTATAAGAAAAATACCAAAATATCATCCTATGTAAATTTTTATATCAAAATTCCACATATATTTTTTATTTTTTAAATTAAAACAAATTAAAGTGATAGAAACTAAATTTAAAAAGGGCTCTCTTTTAAAAGGCGGTAAAACATACTAAAAATTGTTTTGAGTTTTTCGAGCTAAAAATATAGATTCATTCTTATTTAAATCCACTTAATTTTATTTGATAAATGTAAAAACCATTAAAAAACATGTGTAATTATAATTAAGTTAGTTATGTTCATTATTTTCTGTAAAACTGGTATGAATTAAGTTCAATTTAAAATAATAATTTTTTTTCACTATAATTCAATGTTGTGTGCAACATCAGATTTCAAAGAAACTAGATGTAGCGTATTGAGTACACTATTAGAAAAAGTGTCATATTTAATATAAAAGTAATATTATATTCATAAATATTAATAGATGTAAAAATTTATTATCCTATAAATACATGATTCATTACATCCTTTCGTCAATTTTAAAATCATTTCCTCGCAATTTTAAAATCAGGCTGAGAAACATTATTTAAAGTCCCACATTAGAAAAATAGTCAATAAAACTATCACATTAAAAGAAAGAAAGATAAGAACAATGGTCACCTGAGATAACCAATTCTACGATTCCATGTAAAGAAACATTGATATGGAAGATAATCTACAAATTGAGTTCTAATAAAGAGTGGTAGAAAAATGATCAAGAGATAGTTAAGCACTATTAATTCAAAAACTTGTGATGGCTTAAACAGTCATTTCTTTCAAAGTAGGAAATGTCAACAGACAACATTTTTGTTCTAATATCCTTTTCATAATGTTGAGGAATTTATTTATTATATTTACTAAGAAAATAATATAACATACTTACTGGTAATTTAGACTTTAACCCTTTTATAAATTTATACAAAGACCCATTTTCCCCTAATGATTAGTATTCATGATGACTTGGACACATCTGATGAGATAGAAACAACTTCTAAAGAGTCACATAATTCACAAAAGATGAACTATACCTTTCCAAAACCATTAAAGATTAACTAAAACCCAAATGGTTAGTATGAGATTAGATAATCCAAAAAAAGGATAATCCATTATAAAATGAAATAAAACTATTAATATGAAAAAATAGTCAAAAAATAACTGAAGATCAACAATGACCATTCAACAAACAACTGTCCTTAAAAGGTTTCAAAATTATTTAAACTAATATTTAAACCCAAAAATAAAAAAGTTTCAATCAAATAGACTTCCGAAATAAATCATAACATTTATATCCAACTAACATATACTACTATTAATGTATCATACTAAATTGTAAATATCCTAATAATATATTCCCTAAGATAGATTAATTATTTACTTAACATAAACAAATCTCTAAATTCCACAATAAAAAAAATTCATTCTTTTAAATTAACAATTCAACAATTAATCCCCTGATGGAATCCCATAGTATTCTATTTTCCTTGATATGTAGTGTTCCCAAAAGAGAAAAAGTCTTCCAAAAAACATTTATCACATAATCATAAAATTATTATTTTTATATGGGTATCCATATATTCCATAATTAAATTATTATTGATAAATATAAAAAAAAAATTCACTAAAATGAATAAGTCATACTAACTATGAACTTCATGTAGGCCTCGGGAAGGGGATGCGCCTTTGTCGCCCATCGTTTGTGGGTTGGATTCATGCGGCCTTGCCGGATGAAATGAGTTTTCACCCATCCTATGAGTATTGATTTATAAAAAACCATATCATTATTATAACATTATCAAAAAAAGGTAATATTCTCAAAAATAAAAATAAAATTTATTATCCTACAAGGATATTTAATACCATTAATTTTTCATTACAAAAACTAATATCCTATAACTGCCTAAGAAACTAAAGATCAAATGAACACCAAAGGTTATCCATTATTTCCACACAAGTAAAGATGATTGTTCCTTGAATAAAATTTAAACATAGCAAACTTAAGGGTTATATATATTAGTAAAATAGATACAAAATATTCGTATAATTAATATATTTAAGCATACCATCATCTATAGATCCAACATAACTCTTCAATTACCAGACATCAAAATCATCGAATATTTTGCATGATTCTCTATCCTTGTTTCACCATCTTAATCTTTTAAAATACATTCCTACAAACAAAATCATGAAAAATATCATATGATTTATATAATTTGATTACATTAGCTAGGAAATAAATAGTACCTTTTATAGGCTATTTTCAGATTCCTCATGTTCAACTTAAATGGAATTAAAAATCGGTAACATATATATGTGTATGGTTCTACTGATACCATTCTTGAACCATATTAGTAGGAAATCAATTACTATATTGACCGTGTATACTCAATTGATCCCTCAGAAAGAACTTCTATTGCATTCTAGGAGTCAAATGGTCACTTCCTTTTTCCATTGTTGGATATTACTTTATAATGTTCATTACAACATCTTAATGATATTCTTGTCCATTTGAAAAATATTCCAAGTTGTTTCTATCGACATCCTTGAAACATATGTTTTTGAATGTACTAATATTTATGATTATTTACTAAACATCCATTGTGATTTGTTTCTCGCATATATGATCCCTTAAAAAATCACAAATGATTATGTAATCAAGAATGACTAAAGATGGTTTATTAAGAATAACAACAAGAGTTCTCATTGTAGAACCAATTTCATAAGATTTTTCATTCATACATACCCCATAGTTTACTTCAAGCCCATTTTTTTACTTTACTGCCTTCTATATACTTCCATTTACTAAAAAAAAATGGTCAATGTGAGTATATCAGTAAAATCGTCATATAATATCTTATGAGGAGGTTATAATCAATGAAATAATTATTAATCTTATCTTAATCTCATCAAATTTAACTAAAATAACTAAAACTCTTTCTAAATTTCTAACCATTATGGTTATGTAACTTATGCTTACATATAACCCTAACCTCTAAAGTTTTCTAATCTATCCCCTGATACCATCTATTAGGTCCAAACATTAAAACAAAACTAATTCATGGGATAATAAAATAATTACCATAGAGAATATTTTCAGGATTAGATTTTTACAGAATTATACCATGACTATTACATTACATCTCAAATATAATAACGTGGAAACATCTATCTATCCATTTTTTATAGTAATAAAAAACCAAAAATAAATCAAAAAATCATTTCTTGATATAAATATTCATGAATTATTCATTTCTCATAACTTTCCTTATAACCTATTAAAAGATTTAAAAAACATGGGATGGGCAGAAAAAGATCAATAATGGTTATAATATAATGAAATAATACATTTGTTTCCAATTCATTCAAATTAATGAAATCATCATTTTCACTCAACTAATATAAGCTAATAAAATTACATCATGAAATCTTAATATTCATGAATAACACATAGAAATCATATACCATAAAGGTAACTTGTGGAATCCATATCATACATACATTATAGAATTCATAACTTCATAGGGTGTTTTTTGGAATACCCAACATAGTATATTCCCAAAATATCATAGAAGAAATGTTATCCTTTTCCTCTGTCATGTTACCCAATGTAATGGAAATATATCTTGGCCTCACCCAACCTAGGTTTATCATGGAACCACCCATATTTGATTTATCATGTAACCACCCCTCAAATTTCCAAGGACAATTTCATTATCATCACACATAAAAGATTGAAATTATCAAAATTTCACTCATCAAACACAATTAATCAATTCCACATATTGAAATATTCAAACCTTTTATAAAACCATTTAAAACATTTAATAATGAAATTTTTTAATCGTAGTGTCCGATACTACATTGATACTTTTAACGAAACTAAATTTTTTTTAAAATTAAAATCCATATAAATAAGTCGTAAAAATTATTTTCAAAACAAGGACATTAAAGAAAATGATTTCTATGAATAAATATTTAAAACATTTAATATATAGTTTTAATCAACAGGACCCTTACTAGTTGAGAAAAATCATTAATTGAATTAATTATAGAATAACATTAAAAAATTCTTATAATATCTTCAGAATATAATGAATCATGATATACTATTTTAAAGGGTAGTATATACATGATATAATGTGAATTTGTCTATGAAAAAAAATAATTCTCAATAATATGTAAATTGAGTCAAAATCCCTCACAAAGATCATATACTTATATTAAGGATAAATCCAGGAAATAATTTTTTGTAGAAAATATAAATTCACCCAATGTAAGTGGAAATTATGTGTAAAATAAGTAGCTAATATTCAAACATATTCATGGAAAAACAAAACCAATGCCATGTTTATTTAACATAATTAATGATTATTTATCTATGTTTGCATTTATAAAGATTGAATAAATAATTAATGAATTTATCAATGGAGTGATCATATGTTTAAAAATTACTTAAACACTACGAGAACAAGAAATTAAAACATAAATAAAAATAATTTATTCAACTCACAATCATGGCATAATATAATCAACAAAATATTTGTAAAACCCAATGAGTTGAAATTGAGTCTAGAAATTCCCTTACAAAAAATGGTATCCTAACAGCCTCCCAAAAAATTCATTAATTTAGTTCATGGGTAATAAATGGTTGTTTCATAAAATGTATATATAATGTACAAATATAACAATATAGAAGAACATATCCAAATATTAGAATATTGATATTAAAAAGATTAAAAAATAAGTCTTTGACTGAATGAGGAGTGTGAACGGTTCTCTTACCTTATGTATGATTCATGATATATGATTTTTTTCCCTGAGTAATAATGATAAGTTAATTTAAAATTTCATAATAATTTTTTTAAAGTTTATTATTTATATTATATAACTTATTTACATCTTTTATAAATAACATAATTATTTAAATTAATATCGGCTGTTTTGATGATATTTGGTACTTGGGAAATAAGATATTTTTATAGTTAAAAATTATCAATGAGGTTAAAAGAACATTATATATAGAATGATATTCATGAATTAAATATCATCTATATCATATATATCCATTATATTTGTATTTATAACAGCACATAACATTTGGAGATAAGAAATGATATGCACAGTTCATGGAGACGAGAAACTTTACGCACCCTTGTACACATCTTTCAGTTTTTTATTTTTTAAATAAATGAAAACTAATTGATGCATATGTATGTTATAATTCCTATATAATATCATATGATATATATGTTACATATGTTCATTAACTCCATCACGAATAATTTTAATGTATGGGATGAATGACACATCTCACATTGAGGGGGTGATAGTCCGCACTTCCTCAAATGAAATTATAGTATATACAAATTATAGAAAGAATAAAGGTAATATATAAAAAAATTAGAAAAAAATGAGACAATATAACAATAAAAAATAAAATACATAAATACTATGCCATCATAATGTCTACCACGAGTGTTGGTAGGATTTTATTGAACAATCATTTTTTCGTGTGGCAGTAGTTCACCGTCCACAGAAACAATATGTTTTAAATCCGTTAGATAGAGTTTTGTGTAAGTGTAGTTATAATTAAATGAATAAAAACATCCTAGTATATTTACGATATTGTCATTGTTATAAAATTATTGTTTAATGATAATTTTTATGGATGGAGAATGGAATATAAATTATTGAAGCATGAGAGAAGACAATATCGCAAATCGTGTATCTTCTTTTGATTAAAGAAAAATGACCTCCTTGAATTACCTTATTAAAAAATTAAGAAATCTAGTAGGAATATAGGGATTTTGGTAGATTATTATGGATGTGGATAAATGTGGCAAGGGGTCTTGAGAGTTTTGAGTTAGGGTTAGACATGATTCCCTTTTATAAGAGTGTGGAAGGGCACATTAAGAATATCTTGAATGATTATTTTATTAAAAACTAAATTTCAATTTCAAATAGTCCCCACCTCATTTAATTCTATGATAAGGTGAGTGTTGTTTTATGTAATCTAATATAATAGTTTTTAAAAATGTTTTGGTTTTAATTTTATCCTTATAATTTAGCTTTAACCCTTAGGTAACTAATTTGACTCTTGCCATGTCCTCTTGTATATTCATACTATATGGTTAATATAGTTACTATAACAAGAATATTTAAAGAAAAGTGGTTAATTAATTTCAATTTAATACTTATATAAGTAATTTTGGTTAATATTAAATTTTTAGAACTATTATATCATTAAATAAAATAATATTTGTTTTAAAACTCATTTACGTTAACTTATGTGTTATTCCTATCATGCCTTTTAAAAAACCCATAAAAAATGATTCATTCAAAATAAATTTGTCAAAATAAATGATAAAAAGTCATACATATCAATAAATTCATTGGATGTAATTAAACTTTTCTTTCTAAATTTAATTAAATTTTTATATTCTAATCAATTTAAAACATTAATTAATAAGGTAGTCAATTCATCATCATTTTCTCATAAACTAATTTATTTATATGATATATAAAATTATAAATAAAATATCCTGATTTATGAAAACAAATATTTCATTATAATGAATTTTTATATCCAATTATATCACTTATATAACCACATATAATTTTTTTAGTAAAAGATATATGATTATGTTATATTTTTCTTTAACGTTATATTAAAACTAATATAATGTCATTTTCAAACAGAAGTGGCTCCATGGTGACCTAAAATAGACCCAAGGATGAGCATAGTCAGATATCTTCCATCCAATATGACTGAGACACGTGTTAGGTTAAATTAATATTATTATAATATTATTTGTTACCCTTATTTACTAGATTTACCATTTAACCATTGGAAATAAAATATTTACTCAAGTTATTATTCATATTGTATGAAATTAAAATTTACCTTTTCACAAAAAATTGACCTCATGATTCCAAATATGGAATAAAATTTTCCAAATTCCAAACACCGGAAATGGAAAAAAAATTTAAAATTAATTCTGTTGTTACAACCAAAAACCGTGTTTTTAAAATGTAAAAACTACAAAAGGATGGACATGTTTTTATATTCAATTAAACATTGAAATTACATCCCTTGAACATAATTGGATAAAATGATAACAATATAATCCAATTATACTTTAAAACAGATTAAAAAAACAATCAATCTATGTAAATAAATTATATGAAAAGGTAGTTCTGAATTAAAATGTCTTATTTTTTGAATATTCATTTAAAATGAACATTAATTGAAAAATACCAAATTTTCATCAAATGAATTTTTTTATTTACCAAATATATAGATGTATTTTATTTTTTCAAATATAACATATACAATTTACAAAAACAATATTTAAATTGGTTTCTTCATCAAATGGTTTTAAAATGGATTTTTTTGTAAAATAGGGCTTTTCTTTCTTAAATTAAAAATCATAATTATTTTTAGCATTTAAAATTTATTGGATAAATGTGAAAACTTTTAAAAAATATGTGTAAATATAATTTAGTTATTTATTTTCATTCATGAAAATAAAATGACTATGTGTTAACTACTATTTAAAATAATAATATCATTATTTGGTATAACACAATGTTGTGTTTAACATATGATTTCAATGAAACCTCGTGTTGTTTATTATGTAAGCTATTAGAAAAATTGAACGCTCTATCATAAAATTAATATATTATTCTTAAATATTAATATATATGAAAATTTATTTTTCTATAAATACCAAGGTCATTAAAAATTCACTCATAGCAACCATTGATGAAAAATCCATTTCGAGAAATTCCAAATAAATGTTGGTTTCTTTATATAATTTCATCAAACAAATTCATAGATCAAAACCCATAAAAATTTCAAAACCATTATAATAACCCATAATTAGAAACTAATAACATTAATTTGATATTATATGAGAAGAAATATTGATTAGAATAAAATGAATCAAAGTAATAAAATAAAATATAATTGTAATGAAATATATTCAATGTCTATAATAACATTCTTTGCACACTAAAAAGAGTTTATCTTCAATTTCATATAACACTATGTTTAAATGAAAGGAATCAAGAAATTATTTATTATAATAGTTTTAAAATATCCATTAAATTAATATTTGTTAATATTTCTATCTATAGTATGAATATTTTTTATATCTTTTGATTATTAATGAAATAAGAATCATTTAAAATATTTTTTTGGATAATCACTATTTTACTAAAAGTGGGTATAATCACGCTTTGTGTTTATAACAGGAAATTAATTTTGACCATTTTTAGAATAAAAAAATGAAATAATAAAACAAATTTTATTATATTAACCTATAAAAATTATCGTAGGTTGTGGGGTTGGTTTTTTGAAATGTTTTCATATTTTTCATGAATAATGAGAAATAATGTATTTCAATTAAAAAGTGCCAAATCATTAAAATTAATTATAATGTTAAATAATATTTGGAATTGGTTTTTGATTTTTTAATATAAAATAATTAGTATAGTTTATTTCAAAATAATAAATTTCATTTGGAATCTTTTTATAAAATTATCATAAACATTTGAACAATTTCACTTTAAAAACCAAATTTCTCCTTATGTGTGTGGGGTTAATTAAAATTTAAAATTAACACTTTATTTGAATTGAATTTTGATAAATGTATTCCATATTTAAAATTACTATAATTTATAATGTAATATATTTTAAGATTATTTTTTTAACAAAATTATCTATGAAAACATTAGAACTGTGTTACCATTGTTAACGTAAAAATGGATTCATCAGGTGTTAAACTAAGAAGTAAAGGGATTAAATGAACTAAAAATATTCAAACACTTTTTAGGGATATATTTTGAAGATATACTTTTTAGAAATTCATTTTATAGGAATTAGGTGTGATAAAAATGTGGGTCCGATTTAATCAACTGAAATATTTAAAAGTGTGCCACTCAACACACATATAAATGGAAATTCACCCTCTATCTTATTGAAACCTTGAAAACATATTGTTTCATCCATTATGAATATAAATAAATCCCAAACAGAATTACTCTCATCATATAATCATTTTTGGGGCCTAAATAAAACCTACGGTGGATTTGGGGCATACGTAAGGAGGATGCCAGAAAAAGAAGTGACATTATTCAATGATCGTTTTAATATTATTTCTTTTTCCACATCATTCATTTATTATCAAACAATGAAATTATAATAATTCTATATATTACATATATTTATATGTTTTTTTGTTATGTTCAATACCTAAATTCATCCCCACTTCCATGAAAATTGATATAAAATCATTATTCATGTCATCAAATGTGTACTACTTCGTGAACCGATATCATTCAATTTTCCATTACCACCTCTCACGGTTGGGTATGACAAGGAATATAAATTTTTTTATATTATTTTTATAAAAATATTCACCATCTGACTTAGTTATATATATATATATATACCTTACATTCCATAGGTGATACTATATTGTCGCTCGTGTGTTTGGAAGACTACCACCTCTCAAAGCAATGTGATTAATCATTCTTTAGAAGTTTACATAGAAGGTGGAACAAAAATATTTTTTATTGTATATGATATAAATTAAATAATTTTGATATTTATTAAATATTTATAAATCTTTATACATAATATGTATCATTTTCTTTCATACCTTTTCACTCATTGAAAGTTGATAACACCTCCATGAACATGTGGACTACAGCCTTCACATAATTAGGTAACTCTATTTTCACAGTAAAATGACAATGATTATATATACAGTAATATTTAATGAAATAATATTATATATCATTTTTGAATGATAATATATTTATAAATTATATACACAATTATCATTGGAAAATGGAAATTTTATTCATGCATACAATATAGATACCATTTCAAATATCATAACAGACATTATTTATAGAAAAAATATACAGGATTGATTTTTAAAGTAAATTGATGTAAATTTTTTATAATTATTTAAATATTATTATTATTTATTTGATATTACAACATATTGTGTGAATGAAAAAAATCATTCATGAAGAAAAAAACATTGACAAAAAAGGCAATTATATCTCCAAAAAGTCAAAATAATTAATGATTTTTAACAAAAGGTTTATAAGATGTTATAAAAAAGTTATATATTATATTATAAATATTAACATGGTTTTGAAATAATTTAATATAATATGTAAAACCAATATATAATAAGGTAAATCATGTTCGAGAAAATAGAATCTTGAGGTAAGAAACATTATATAAATTTCTTATTATTGAGGATTATTTTATTATTGTTCACCTGATTTATTTTAAATGGTGTAATAAATATTATTATACATTAAAGGTGATGATTAATTAATATATAATTATAACTTCTGTTTTGATTTTGTTTTTTTCATCCTAGGGGATTTGAATTAAATACTTCCAAGTGATAATGAATTTCATATCTCATTTTTTGAATTTGGTTATTTATCTACATCATATAGTTTTATAATATAAGATTATATATATAATTAAATATTATTGTATTATATTATATTTCAAATTTCATTCTGTTTATAAAATTATTATTCACTTAATTGAATCATTAAATAATTCACACATCAATGTTATGGTCAATGTTAGGGTTTATTTCGTAATAACATTATATACATGAATATCTATTCATGAATATTAGATGGAGAGAACATGGGGACCATTTTAAAATAAAACCATTTAATTTTATTATCATCAAGTATTTCATGATATTTTCCTGAAAAATTTCCTTGTATCCACTGTTTGTTACTTAAAAGAATTGAAAAAGTGTTTCGATGAAAACATGACATCATTTTTTCTTTGGCCAAAAATCCATTATATTCGAAAAAAATGATTTCAAAAATATTTTTACCCTTCTAAAAATTATTCATTAAAAAATTTATTATGTATTTTCATTTTTTTAAATATATTTTTAACAGAAATATCATGTTGTTTTCCTTAAAATTCCCATATGGATTTCATGAAAAAAGTGAATGGAATATTTTTTAACATGTACTTTATGAATTAAATGTCATGACATCATGTCCAATATAAATTTTTAATTTATCTTTTATATGTATAAAATATTAATTTAAAATAAAACCATTTTAGAAATCTTTTGTGAAAATGTAGTTTTAAAATTTTATTTGAAAAATTATATAGACATTTTTCCGAAGAATGATTTTTATAAAATGATAATTCAAATAATCAATGACAAAAAAACGTTATTGCAACTAAATTGGGTATATATTGTATTTATAATTTTAAAATTCAATATATTGTTGGGTTGGGATGATTTGGAACAAGCGAGCTATTGAAATTCACATTTTTAATCATTTTTTGTAGTCATTAACATTCCAATGAAATTTTTTCCCTGTGATCATTTCAAATTAAATTTCATCATAATTACATTATTACTTATCATTTATGTGTTAATATGTTGAATCATATATCATTTTTTAAATACGATTTTATGAAATTATTGTTATATGTTTATCTGGTCAAATTTTGATAAATCCATATTCTTTAATCAATAAATATAATTAACTCATGAATGAAATATATTCATAAGTATATGAAGAATACTAAGGACATGAAGTGTTGAGTAGGGACTAGTAATATATATCCCCTTGAGGAATCATTAAGTATCACGAGATAAATAAGTTATTTGGAACTAAATGGGTTATTAACATTAGTTTTAAAATATATTTTTAATGGTCATAATGATAGTGGAATCCGGATTTTTCAGATCATGACATCCAATAATTTAGAATGAAATTTATTATGTAATAAATTAATATTATCCATGATATTTTAAAATTTATATTCTTTGTAAACAAATTTAATTTTAAGTTATTGATGTAATTTTTTAAATTATTTACCTTTCTATATATACTTTTCTTTATCTAGTTATGATATTTAATAAATGGAATGTGATTTCAGTTATGTACCTTTCCATATTGATTATAATCCATGATATTTTCACATTGATATTATCAAAATATAAACATTATTATAAATTTATTTATTACATGTCATGTGTGTTTAGCTATTTAACTTTTCTAATTTTTTGTTATTATTGATTCATGAGAGATTCTATTGTACATAACCCTTACCGATAATTTGATATAACCCTTATTATTTTTCCATTACCATGAATCCATGATGTTTTTTATAATTTATATGAAAGGATAAACATTATGAAAAATGGTTATCCTTGATTTATTTATAAGTTTTATTTTCATCTTTAATACATATTTCAAGTTAGTATCTAGTTTACCAATAATACTAATGAATTTTTTCTTTCATGATGTGATTCCTTATATTTAATTTCAATCTAATAATCATGAAATTCGCTCAAAATTACCATGGTGTGGGTCTCTATAGTTAGAATTATGGATTGTTTAATAGAAACCTAGTAATCTATATTAGGGATAACATTTATTAGAAAAAGATAAACCATTTATATATTTTAATGATATATATTTAAGAACATCCTAATTTTTTGGAATGGAATAGATTATATGGGTTTTCTAAGAAATAAATCCATATAATTATAATAAAAATAGAAATTGTTTTATTACTGTGGTAACTAAGTGTAATAAATTAGAAAAATGGGGTATTGGAATTGACATGGTTATCACATGGTGCATCTCTTGGGACCATACTATGGACATTATTTAATACTCAAAGGGGGTATGATTAAAATAATTAAAATTTTCCATTCAAGCCATTATGAATTATTTTAATAGATGATGACAATGATTGACCTAGGTTAACCTAAAAGCCTCATAGATTGAAAATATATCATTTAAAAGGAATAGAAAAAAATTAATTGTGTATTTTATGGGATTAATTAAAATAATATCCAAGGAAAAAATTATGATTATGATGGAAGGAAATAAATATCTACCTAGAGATAAATTTATATATTATTTCAATAAATATGGGGAACCAAAGGATTATCTAGGTAAATTACTACTTATACTGATTATCATCTTGAACAAGGAAGGAACTAACTATAAATAAAAGCGATGATGGATTCTTTAATTATTACATTGGAAGTAAATTAAATAAATATTTTTTTACTTATTGTATTTTTGTTATAAGAGTCATGAAACATTTTATGATTTTATCGAATTTTAAAAAAATAATATTTATAAATTATCTAAATAATTTTTCATAAAATCATTTTTTAATCAGTTTAATATTGATAATCAATTCAAATCCATAAAAATCACCTTTTAGGTTTCATGGGATGGGACTCTACCAAATGTACGACTATTTTGGAAGATATTTATGGAAACATTATGATTCAGTGGAAAAATCGATTGAGGAAATATTTTGCTAGATTTTGTGGACATAATTTGAATTGAATTAATAAAATTTTGGGTTAATAAGATCATTAACGAGATTAAAAAAATAGTCAAATTATATTATCAACAATTGTAAAAATATTTTAAATGAAAAACTTTTTAAAAAATGATATATAAGAATTAATTTTATTTCGATTATTACCATTATATTTATTGGGAAATCATATAGGAATAATATTAATATTGTTTTTGAAAAAGGATAGAACATATATTAAGAGAAAATATATCACATTAGTTAATTCAATGGGGCTTGAAATCATGACAAAAGGATGATAAGGTTATGGTTCCTACCACTGTCCTATATGATGTCTGGATTAATATGTCATCGTTTTATGTTTAATGATTTGAAGAATACAAATTAATTATGGAAATAAATTTCAATTTTGAAGTTGATAGATTAATGTATAACGTTGGATAACTTTTTTTTATTAATACTGGTTTTTTAAAACAGTTATATGGAATGAATTTCCACTCATTCATGGACCGTATAATCCATTAAAAATTTATTTTAGTGCTTTTGGAATAAAAAATATCATTTTTATGGTAATTTTAATTATTGAGGGATTAATTGTAAATTTAATAGTTAAAAAAGGATAAAATTTTAATTAAAAATTACAAGCATACATGTAAGTATATTTCTTTAATTTTTTTATAATAAAATAATTCATCAAATTTAGGAAAAGGATCATGATAAAAAATTATGCTAGTATTTTCATATCTAATTAATCATATGGAATTTTTTTAAATCACGTATTTATATTTTTCAGTTCCTTATTATTACATATATCACTCAGTTTTTAAGATCAATTACCACTATAACATATAATAATTATTTATTCTTTTCATCTATATAAAAATCGTCACCTTCTACCAATGATCTCTGACATGGAATCCTAGTCATGTGTTCTTCCATTTGAAATTGTTACATACTAATATATATTATCAATATGATACTTTATTAACACATTAAATTTTTTTTAAATGGTGATTCCAAATGAAAATACACGGACTACCAAGATCTTGTCTAAATGTAAGGATGTATTTTATTTAATATAGAGGTATTGTAACACCCTGAAATTACAAAATGAGTACTTTGTATTTTATAGAGTATGATACTCACAACCCCAATAATATCTCAAAATATGAAAGCATGATACTTTGTAAAATATTTATTTTGATATAATATCTATCTCTTCTATAGCTTACACAACACAAAATATTGATTTTAGCTTCTATTGCACGCAACACCTTGAATAATGAAAATATAAAAATTTATTAGTTAATAAAATAGTCATACTATAGATTTTAAATATTATTTTATTAATAGTTATAAAAAATTATCAAATATATTGATAATTATAAATAAATAATTAAGTAATACTATATAGAAAATGAAAATAGAAAGGTTCCTAAAAGGAAATATTTTTCTAAACAATGATTTAATATTGATTTTCACATATTGCATAAAATTATTTTTCAGAGTTTAGAAAATTAATTTTAAAAAATAAAACTCATTTTAGAAATCATAATATCAAAATTAGTGTTGGGAAATTTGGTTATTTTTTAAGTTACATTTTTTCATGAATACTGAAAAATTCTGAATTTTAAGTGAAACATTCCATTTTGATTAAATTATTGAAATAATTATATAAAATAATGAATTTGTTTTAAAATAAACTTAGTTCAATTATATTTCAATAATTATAATTTCTGGAATTTTAATCATTGTATATTGAATTATTTTATAAAAACATTGAAAACATTTGAACAAATTTTCATTAAAAATATGTTTTCTCGTTACGCCTGCGTGATTAAATTTCAATTATTATTTTCATTAATATGTATTGAATTTTGATTAATGTATTACATATTTGGAATAATAATAATTAATAATTTATAACAATTGGAAATTAATTCTTTTCCAATATTAATAGTTAAAAAATAAAAAATAATTACCATAGTTATGGTAATAATGGATTTATCGGGGGTTAAATTATGAAAATGGGGGTTAAAATGACCATCAATAATATAAAACCCATTTAAGGTAAAATTTATTCCAAATATCTTACATGTTCTAGGATGTTTAAATTTTGAGTCTTTAGGAATGATAGAAACATTGGTATAAATTAATCTTTTCATAACCTTACATGTGCACCACTCACCTCACCTATAAAAGGTCGCCCATATCCCATCTTCTTCAAATCGTGAAAACCATTTATATTATCCAACACCTTCATAAATCACTAACTATATTCCATCCATTTTTTCTAGAGAAGTTATTTTCTTCATAAATATAAACTATGATGGCTTCCATGTGATCATAAGAAGGAAACCCATAGAAGATGTAACATTATTCGATGATATTTTTTATTTAATTTCCTTAATCACTTCCTTAATTTTTTTTTACACCATTATAATATAATAACATATTTATATTCCTCATAATTAGATATATTTAAGTTAATATCTTGACCTTCAATCATATCCACTTCCATCAAATGTATTACAAAAAATAATTCTTTTGTACGACAGAGTTCCACCTTAAGAACCGATATCATTCATTTTTCCATAACAAACTATCCTATATGGGTTCTTTAATGGATCTAATGTATATATATGATACTCAATATTTAAATATAAATTTTTATTCATTATATCATATATATATATATATATTAAATCCATTATATAAAATATATGATAACGTCAGTTATGTGTGTGGTGGACTATCTCCTTGGGTAGTGATGTGATCCGTGTTTTACTATCTCGTTACATGGAAGGTTATAAAGATAAATATAATGATTATAAGTGATATAAATGAATGTTTCATGATATTAAATACATATTATTCAATATAAAAATATAATATTAGTCATTTTATTTCTTACCATTTCATTAAATTGAAGATGATAATTTTTTTTTGTTTATGTGTGGAAAACATCTTTTGAAAAATGATGTGACAATATTTTTAACCCAAATGTCCATGGAAGTTATATACGATTACATATGATGAAATAATATGATATAAATTCTGTTATTATAATTCTATATTGTTTATATTTTACAAATTTTGTAACAGGGTATTTGACCTGTAATACATTAGAGTATTTATAGGAATATTTCCAAATCCAGGCTGTGATCCATCGTGGGATTATGGGCCTTGAGATCCATAACATTATGTTATTAAATATATAAAACATATTTTTTCATGGAAACATATATTCTTCTATGATATTTTTTAACACCTATTCATTGTATCATATTTGAATTCGGAGACTGTGGTTGAGTGCAGAACATCATGTTTACCTTAGGTATTGCATAAATGTTTTTAGCACTGGTAGTCAGGTTGGTGTGAGTTGGAAGTGTGGAGTTATGCTGAGGTTATTGGTTTATGAAATAATAAAAAAAATATTTTAATCCCTCCTTTGTGTGCACAATATTATTAACCACTCTACATTTTCCTCGACAATTTAATGGATAACACAAGGATCAAATCGAGTAAACACAACATTATTGATCTTTGAACATGATGTAGATTTATCTCAAATCCTGCAATTGTAGCTCTAGAGTACCAATTTGGCCTCAAATAATTATTTTTAATGAATGAGGTCAGTTTTCTTCTTTTTTATGTCCCAAAACATATTATTAAGCTTTACTTTATGGTTTTTGAGAATTTATAAGCTTTTTAGGGACCCCATGACCGCCAGTCTATGTGTTTCGGGGGGAAAAAGATGATAATGGTAGCTCTAAATTAAATTCATATTGTATTTCCCATACATGTGGAATATAGTACATTATATTACCCCATGTGTTTATCTCATTTATGGAAGATGAGTTTTTGGGTTAGCACACCATGTACGAGGTTTTAGAGGACATGTAGTTACCCTGTGGCATGTGTATTGATGAAATTTAAAGGGAATGTGTGTGAACCTACATGACCATGTACATGTAAAAGGATATATTGTATGGTAATGTGCTTCCATATATAGTCACATGATGATTACATGACTTGGGAGATCTGTGGTATGGAAATTCTATGTACCTAGGGGTACACGCCTTGTGGGAGACATGGCAAGCTATGTTGTGTAAAGGGAAGAAATAGCTGGGTGCTGGGTTATATGAGACTGCCATTTACTTATAGTACTTGTTATGAAATACCACATTCCCTTCAAATTGATACAGTGGAGAACACGACCAACTTTTTTGGATGGTCGCGAGTCATATATACCCCCATAAATGTTGTGTAGTCTTCTCATAGGGGAGTTTTTTCCTTTCATATCTCCTCCTTCGGAGCTCTGATTTCGAACCATGAGTAAACTACACTATTTAGTTTTTTTTCATAAAACATGATTTTTAACACAATATGGGCCTTGGAGATATAGAGTATGGTGATGTTTTGGGTCCATTGGGTTAGCGATGTTTGGACGAGCAATGGTTGAGTGAGTACCCGTGGACAATCCGTATGCGGTTACATTTGGCATTACATCATCTGTATAGTGATCTACATGATATTATTATATTTTGTTGAGTTATAGAATCCCCTTGGACTGGTCGGGGTGGGGTCTTCGAAATTTTTTTATTGAGTTATTGCATCCATCTAGAGATTTTGGAGTTCTACCCTCTAGAATATTTCATTATTTTGATCTGGTTACTGTAATCATCATGAACAACAATACATTATATATGATCCCTTATATAATAAGATATCTCAAGAGGGATCATATTATCCTTGGTTGTATGATCCCATATATGGTGATTTGTTTCAGTAGGGTTTCGACCTCGTTAGGTATATGCTGCCCTACTCAGTAGTTATAATCAGTAGGGTTGTGGTACCATTAAATATATAATCCCCATGATAAAATAATGTATATATATGGATTGTAGAATCATAATTGATAAGATACTCAACATTGAGGGTTATACCCGAAGGGAATTTTTGAATCATCATTTCAAACACTTCATGGGTGACGAATCCTCTATAAGAGTTATACACTCTTCGAGGAATCAGATTACGTTGTTGTCTCCCCAGCAAATAAGGAGAGTGACTTTTTCTCTGATTTAGATATACAGGTTACTAGAATGGGTTTTTTGTATTCCCTATCAGGTTCTATGAGTTATCCTCTATCTGATAAAATATTGTCTTCTACATTTCAGATGTGGTTTTAAGTGTCCCCCAATAGATCTTAGGAGTGATCCCCTTTCTGAAAAATGTTCCCTTTTATGTTCCAATACATTTGGTAGCTTACCCAATTAATGTTGGGTGAGATCCTATATCTAAGAATATAGATCAGTTGAGTTCTATCTAGACATTCTTCATGGTGAGATCAGATGAGTGTGATCTCTCATATATAAGGAATGGGGGTGGAGGTGTTGTCCAACATTAATGTGATACTGAATTGAGTGGTATCTCTTGGATGTTCGATCATGGGTAGATGTTTTATACCATGTGGGTGTATCTTTCAAATGATTGTCATCATGGATGTGAGAGATCATTGATTGTGTTCTCTTAGATGAGTGTTGTCATTCTGTCATTGAGTATAAAACAGTCAATCACTATAAGGTCAGAACATTGTGATACATGGATTCATAGATGAGTAAAAAATAAGAGCATTTTTGGGAGTGTATATAGTGTTGTCAGATCATTAATGACATTCCATGTCATATGATATTACTAGTAATGTTTAGATGAAGTTGGCTTCTAGATAGAGTTTCTCTCTCGGTCAGTTTCCATCGGGATGCGTGTAATAGACTATTACAATTTAGTTTCCCGTTTGTATTTTGGGTATTTTAGTCACTTACTCTGTATTGTTAAAATAACCCCTCAATGATATTTTCCAAAAAGTTTTGTGTCTTCTTAAAACCTCCTTCCTTGAGAGGTATTCATCGTAAGACCCTTATTAGGTATAAATTGTAGATCTAGAACAACTAGGGTGTCAACCAGATCACATGCATGAAGAAAACTATAGTTCATATTGGACAATGATCCCCTCAATCCATTCAATTTGGAAACATTTAATGTTTTCTTATGGCATTCTACTATTGTACCTTTTTTCCATATTCTATACATTGGTTTGGGGTTGATTTATGTGTTCATTTATAGTTATTTTATATATATATATATATATTCAATTTTTAGGGATGTTTATGTTGGTGTTGGTGTATAGGTCTGGTCGTCTAGGACCTCCCATGTGTGCGATATTCATACTAGGTGCTAGATTCTAACGCCTACTCTATGGAGAAGGGTTTTGGGAGTCATGACTAAAGCCCTCTTGGGCCGGGTTGTGGGATAGTGGTCTCAGTGGGGGTTCTAATTTAGACCGAAGTGTCATGAGCTTGGTCGGGGTTCCATAGGGATAATGATTAGATGTATGGAGTTTGAATCTCAAGAAAAAGGAGTTTGTTTTTGTGATGCAGTGACATATGCGTTCAACATGACTCTGATAACATTCCTTTGACTCTCTACATTTAGAAATGGGTCATAGGGAAATAATTGTAAACGAATAATGTAATATTATGTTTTGTCTTTTCTTTTCCTACATGGGTTATCCCCCAGAAATACTCTTTTACCATGGTTCGTCTTCATTATATCATAAAATTTCTCTGAAAGGACATCTAGGAAGGGTTCAATGGTGGCATTGTCGTAAAGATCCACCATGAGATATGGTTATAATATAGGCAACTAGTTTTATGTTAGTACCTCAAAATGGTGTCTTCTATTTGAGGAGCCACATTTTCAGTATCAGGTTTTGTGGATAGTGCATGGTAATGATGAACATAGTTTGAGGGAACTGCCAATGTTCTCGAGGTAGAAACCTTGAGGTATTGCAGTTATCCAGACCCCCAGGAAGTTGATGATGGGCTTCAGCCAGTCACACAATATATCATACTTGTGAGAAAAAGTCATGATCAGATAATGGTATTAACGGCGAGCCTTTTTCAGAGTTTTTCCATTGGATGGTGGAGGTTGTGACTTATACTAATGATAAGCTAATTCTCACTAAGTAAGGATTTTATCGACTGTATAGGGTGGAGTTTTATATAGAAATGTTTGGTTCATACTTATATAGGATATTATATAACATCATCAATATAATATGACCATGGAGGTGTTCATGACGTGGTTCATGGACCTATCATTATACTACCTAGATATTTTTTGGTATCCTTTTTTCAAATAACTATCCATTGAGTAGGGTTTACACATGTAGGTCATGTAATAAGTTGTGTTGTTCTGCATTCCCACATATACTAGTGTGCCTGAGCGGGTCATGGGGGTGGGGAAATTGCTAGATGAAAAAAATCACATCATTAGTCACAAAAATAATGGTTTTCATAGATTGGAAAAGCATACCCAGTGAAAGGATTAGTTATTCATACATACAAGGAACATAAGTAGGTGATCCTATAATGGAGGGTCTATGTCTCAGTGATTCTAGGATAGTTTTGGTTAGCCACCCAAGTGGCGATGTTACAGTTATGATTACTAGTGACATCTTTGACAATATTTTCTAACCATATGTTCAACTAAGAGTGAGACAATCAAACAATTACCATGGAAGATGTAATGTTTCTAGAATGAATGTCTACGGGGCATCATATGAAGTGGATATGAGTGTATGGAAATAATAGGTAGAAGATGATACACGTTTCCACCACCACCCCCATGTGGTCCAAGAATGGCATAGGGAGCAGGAGGACATGTTTGATGAAGGATATAGGCCATAGAGGCCATTGAACCAGAGACTATAAGGGTGGATAGAGTTACAGTCTCTTCTGTTTTTTATTTCTACAGTAGAATTGATAGACATTGTTTCAAGGTAATTTTTTCCTTCATCTTATTTTTCATGTTTTGTTCACGGTGAAGTGGGGTAATGATGTGACCATGCATTGGTGTCATTTGACAAATCATCAAACACAAGAGGAAGAGGGATCCTTCTATAATTGAGATTAATTATTTATGATGTGATTAAAACCCCATGGGGCAATAATTTCAACCCAAATATGATAGTGTCGAGGTTTAGTGGATGAGTCCATATAAAAAGTTTGTTCCAATTGGGGTTGTGTATTAGAGTGTTTTAATTGAGGTCCTGATAATTTCCAATGTATGTACTTGGGAAACAATATTTTATTGTTGGTACCCTCATGTGTATGTTATTAGTTCATTACAAGTGGAAATTGATGAGGATGTGGTTCAATTTGATGTTTCATTATACTTAAAATTATAAGGGCTGATTTACCCATTATGAATTCTTATTGAGACACAATACAAAATAATTTGGGTGATTTATTTCTGAGTAATGTTAATATTATATAGGTAATGTGGATGAGTTCCTTTGTGTAGTGTGTATAGAGTTGGGTATTGAGGGTCACTGCATCAGGTTAGAGAGGGTGTATACTCAAAGACACTATAACTATATATGGATTGGGTGTGTTGTGTTTTCCTACATATCTAATCTAAGGAAACGGGTTCCATATTTTTTTTATGTTGTTCACATGGTTGATATTTACTTATGTGTGCAGGCTTTGTTTTCCCATGAGTGTGTGCATGTTGAATACATGATAACCCTAGGTGGCCTCTGATATGGTATAGTTTAAGGTTTCGGGCACAGCGGAAGCACGTGGTTGGATGTGCCCACTTAGATTTTTGGCGTTAGTAATGATCAATTCGGGATCAATACGACGATAAATGCCAGTCTCCACGGATCGAATCACAGAAAAAAACAAAGTAGATGGTTTGTCCCAGAACCACAAACAAGGATCATTACAGGTTTATTATAATTAATTTAATTAATTATAAAGACATACCTTTTGGGTGTTCTTTCTTCGTTGATGTTCTTGATCACGTTGTCGATGTGATCCGTCGATGCGTCGTAGAAGCCAATTTTATACTCCCTCTAGAGGTGTTCCACACGTGTACCTCATATCTCTGGATGTCGCCAAAGTATTCTTCGGGTGCTAGTGTGGAGAAGCATTTGCTTGCATTGTCTTCCTAAGATCGTCTTGATCCGATGGAAGAGGATCTCTCTCGGTCTTGAGAGTGTTCATGGAGGAATAGGTTCTTTCGGCCTTGAAATTATTCTCTAGAGATGTTGTGCACAATGATTCTCTTGTGTGTTGGAAAAGAGTTGGGGTTGTGAGGATATTTATAATCGGGTGTGTGGGGTTATATAGTTATGACAATAAATAAACATGTTACATGTTTAATTTATTTCATTGAATCTTACATAAAACCCCCATTTCGAATAAATTATTCCTTGACATGCGCCCACGCTGATTATAATAGATATCATTTAAAAGAATATTATATCCTCAAAATCCCGACTGGAAAAACTACACGGCGTGTAATAATAAGTACACGGCATGTACTTTTGATTCATTGAAAACTACACGGCGTGTACATTAAATGTACACAACGTGTATATCTTGTTTTCATTTATTCATTTCCTTTCCAAAATAAAACTACACAGCATGTACATTTAATAATACATGGCATGTGCTTGTTTTATTTTATTTTTCCTCCATTATTTAAAAAAACTTAGGAATCCTTGAATAATTATTAAACCACGTACAAGAATTATCATTATTCAACTTGAGATACTAGGATACACTTAGTGTGCCACCCTCTAGGTCTATTTCTTGTTGGAATTAGGAGGGCTTGCCTAAAGTCTATGTTTACTGTCTAGCAACTGGTCAAGGCACCCGAGAGAAAGAAGTTGAAGTCGCATTGACGTATCACCTCATACGAATGCTTACTGTGCAATTTAATCCCATTGTCTAGATATCTCATCAAGAAGGTTTCATGGATGTGTCATAAACCTATATGCTTGATCTGTCGGTCCTTGACTACCTGAAATAAACTCATCGTTCACACCATGGCCAAGGAATTTAATGCGACAGTTCTATTTCAATCAAATGGCTGAGATATCAACTTCCATAAATGGAAGGGAAAAATTCTTTCTCGACTTATCCATTAACAACATGTCACTCGTGACGCACCCAACATACCCTACTTCCCGTCAAGTGTCTCTGTGACGGTTTTCGTCAGTAAATCTAAGTGCGCGAGTCATGACATGAGTTAATGATAATCTGCCAGTCTATGGAATATTACACACGCTCGTAGATAGGAATGTCCGATGACACCAAGACATGCAGAATTTCTATTGGAGAGTCTGTTCCCATAATCTCCCATCTTGGAGATTACCAAGTGTGAACTCAACGAGAGAGAGTCTTGTCTTCTTACGAGTACTCTCACATGACGGTCTGCATACTATTTGTCCTATCATAGTATATCACCCAACCGTAGAACTTTATTTATGAATATTTTTGTAGAATTTCATAGTTCTCGTCATAGTGGATATCTTCCATGACATTATCAATGCAACAAATATTCTGGGACATTATTATATTATAGTTATACAGAACAATGAACAATATATAATAAGTGAACATTCACGTAATCAAAGAACAAAATAGTTGGTTCTCAGGACACCAACCCTTACAAACTCCCACTTGGACTAGAGCCAACTGCCTATGACTTTTAGTCCATTAGACCTCACATGATGATCATGTTTCTGCTGAGTCAAGGCTTTAGTCAATCGGTCTGCCACGTTGTCTTCTGTACAAATACTGCTCACTGGAACTTCACCTCTCTGAGAAAAATCCCTCAAGAGATGATTCTTCTAAAGAATGTGCTTTGTCCGTCAATGTGACCTTGGCTCTTTTGCAAGTTCCACCACTGCAGTATTATCACAATAGAGTGTGATAGGATCATTACTCCTCGGTACAACATCCATCTCTTGGATAAAGCTTCACATCCATACTGCTTTTTTAGCTACCTCAAAAGCTGCGATATACTCAGACTCCGTTGTAGAATCATCCACCACACTTTGTTTTGAGCCCTTCCACATCACTACACCTCCATTCAAACTGAAGATGTATCCATTCTACGACTTCATGTCATCTTGATCAGTCTGGAAACTAGCATCTACATGTCCATTGATGACTAGTTCCCCATATCCTCCATAAACTAGGAACATATCCTTAGTACGCCTTAGATACTTAAGGATTGTCTTTACATCCATCCAATGGTGGTCTCCTAGATCATATTGATATCTTCCTACCACACACAATGCATAAGAAACATCATTCCTCGTACATAGCATAACATACATGATTGACCCAATCATGGATGCGTAAGGGAACATTGCCATCCTCTTTCTTTCCTCATGTGACTGAAGACACATTTTATTAGAAAGATGAATTCCATGTGACACTGGAAACAATCCCCTCTAGGACTGTTCTTACTGAATCTCTTCAGTATCTTGTCAATTTATGTACTTTGACTCAAGCCCAGCATTCTCTTGGATCTATAACGATGGATCTTGATCCCAAGAATATATGTCGCCTCACTGAAGACTTTTATGGAGAAGCATTAATGCAACCATGCCTTAACTGACTATAAGATAGGTACTTCGTTTCCAATTGCCAGTATGTCATCCACATATATTATTAGGAAAACGACTGCACTTCCACTAAACCCTTTGTAGATACAAGGCTCACATTCATTCTTAACAAATCCAAATTCCATAACAGCATCATCAAAACAAATGTTCCATGACCTTGATGCTTTCTTTAATCCATAAATGGATTTCTGCAACTTGCATACCTTGTTGGAATCCCTTGGAGTCACAAACCCTTCTGGTTGTGTCATGTAGAAATATTCCTGGAGGTTCCCGTTAAGGAAATCCATTTTGACATCCATTTTCCAAATTTCATAGTCATGTTAAGCAGCAATGGAAAATAGGATTCTGATGGATTTTAGCATCGCAACTGGTGAAAAGGATTCATTATAGTCAATTTCTTGACGTTGTCTAAAACCTTTTGAAAGCAATCGTGCCTTATAGGTGATGACTTGCCCCTCCATGTCCAGTTTCTTCTTGAATACCCATTTATTACCAATAGATTTACATCAATTGAATGATCTACTAATCTCCAGACATGTTTTTGGTACATGGAATCCATTTCAGAATTCAAGGCTTCTTGCCACTTGGCAACGTTTATGCCTTCAACTGCTTCCTTGTAGGTAATAGGATCATCATTGTCAACCAATAATGAGTCACCATCCTTGGTGATAAGAAAACCATATCGTTCTGGTTCTCTCACCTCTCTCATGCTCCTACGCAGTTCTTGTGTCTCTGGAACAGATTGTTCTTCCACGGGGCTTTGTGGAATCTGTTCTTGTACCAACTCATGTGTATCTTGAGCCTCGACTTCATCGAAGTCTATCTCGCTCCCACTATCCCTTTTGGATATGTTCTCCCTCTCAAGGAATACAGAGTGTCTTTCCACTGGAACCTTTTTGTCTGAGGGGTTGTATAGGTAATATCCCCTTGTTTCCTTGGGATATCCTATAAAGATACACTTTGTGCCTCGGGGCGCGAGTTTGTCACCTGAAGAGGCCTTAACAAATGCTTCACTACACCACACATGCAAATTAGATAAATGGCTTTGCGTGCATTCCATAACTCGTATAGAATACCATTTATCGATTTAGTTGGTAATTGGTTTAGTATGTGCGCTGTTGTTTGTAATTCATATCCCCAAAAGGATAATGGAAGACTCGCATGACTCATCATTGATCTCACCATGTCCAATAGGGTGCGGTTCCTCCATTCATTTACACCATTCCACTGCGGTGTGTAAGGAGGAGTGAGTTGAGATAGAATCCCAAAGTCCCGTAAAAAAATTAATGAAATCCTGATTATGATATTCTTCTACTCTATCTTAGAGGAGTTTTTTAATCTTCTTACCATGCTAGTTCTCATCTTCATTCTTGTATTCTTTGAAACGATCAAAAGAGTCGGACTTATACCTCATTAAATAGATATATCCATATCTACTAAAATCATCAGTAAAAGTTATGAGGTACGAGAACCCACCCCTTGCTTCAACTAGAAATGGTCCACACAAATCTGTGTGAACTAATTCTAGAAGCTCTTTAGCTCCTTCACCTTTCCCACTAAATGGGGATTTGGTCATTTTTCCTTGTAGACACGCATGACATACACCAAGTGGTTTTAGTTCGAAAGAATCTAAATACCCATCTTGATGTAATTTTGTCAAAAATTTCTCATTGACATGACCTAGCCGGTGATGTCAAAGTTGGGTGTGGTATGAGTCATGTGAATTAACATTGTTGTCGATTGCCATTACTTGGTTTGTGTAGTCTAACACATAAACGCCGTTATTTAAATGTTCCCTACCAAAACAAATGCTATCTTTATAAAAATAGAAACATCCACTTCCAAAAATGAAGATGAATCCATCAATATCTAATATGGATACTGAAATAATGTTTTTGGTTACAAAGGGTACATAATAACATCCTTTCAAAACCAAGACCATCCCCGCATGCAATGTGAGGTGGTAGTCCCCAACAGCTACAGCAGCAAGTCTGGCTCCATTGGCTGCTCGTAGATCTACCTCCCATCGATCAGTCTTCTTTAATATACTCGGTTACTGTATTAGGATACAGATGTGAACACCACAAGAAGTATCTAATACCCAATTAGTAGAAACAGATAGATTTCATTCGATAACAAACGCACCTAAAGCCTCCCCTTGCTTCCTTGTCTAGGTGTAGTTTTTCTTCTAGTGGCCCTTCTTTCCACATGCAAAACAAAAAACATCCTATTCCTTTTCCTCCCCTTTGATCTTACTTTTCTTTGAAGGCCTTGAAGATGCTTTGGGCTTAAAGATATTCGCCTTCCCTTTCCTTTTATTTACCATGAGGACAGAAGGCTATTAACGCTTCATGTCAGTGTCCACTTGGAGAATGAGGATGAGAAGTTCAGATAGAGACTTCTCAATGTTGTTCATATTGAAGTTCACAACAATGTTTGAGAATCTCTGGGGGGGAGTTATGCAAGAATGAGATCGGTATGCGGTTCTTTGTGGAGTTTAACCCCTAGATCCTCCAAGCTCTCAATGTAGCCAATGAGCTTGACTACAAGAGGCCCGGCTGGGGCACCCTCTCCATGCTTGCTCTGAAATAGAGCCTTGGAGATCTCAAACCATTCTTGTCTTTCTCTCTCCTAGTATAGACCACGGAGGTGCTCGAGCATGCTATAGGCATCCATGTCTTCATGAGACTTCATGAGCTCACTAGAAATCGATGATAGCATCAAACATTGAACTTTGAGAGCGTCGTTCAAATGTTGATCATAGACTAGGAAATCTTCATCACTCACCCATGGGGTTGGAGAATCAGGAAGCGAGGACTCCAGCACGTAAAAATTTCGTTCATGGCATAGGATAACCCGAAGGCACCTAAACCATTCCTGAAAGTTACTGCCGGTGAGGATATTGTCTTTATCCAGTATTGATCGCATAGAATAATTCATTGATGAGTTTGTCAATTCGATTCTAAAAATTAAAAGAGCAGATTTACCAGTACCATTATTATTACATTTTATGAGAAATAATAATTTAATTAATTATCCCACTATTTAATCATGTCCCAATGGCCCTCACCATTGAACTCAGAATGTCTAGTTGCTTTGACATTCTTGTGGAAAGGATCCTTATTTCCCTTCGCAAAATCCCAACAAGGGTTGGTCAAGCTATTTCAAGGTATTTAGGTAAGCAGGTCTTTGCCAACTGTGAGCTTACAGTTCCTTGATCTATTGAGTGGACTCCCCAATCCTGAAATCCGGACTTGGATTTCCTCAACTCTTGCCTCCAATTTTACACCAAGTCTAGAAAGGGCTTCTTCTCTTCATGTAATATGGTTAAGTTACCATGAAACATTTCATAAGGGATTCCTTTATAAAAGTAAGTGTCCCAACAAGGGTTGGTCAAACACATAGTTTTATTGAGTCTTGCCCTTAATCAGGTAACAGAAGGCTTGGTCTGACATAATATGGTATTGAGGGATTTTATTCCTTTATATGTAGTTTCACATTATCACATGTTTTTTAATATTATGTGATGCTTTCTTAAGTGATTAACCATGTTCTGATAATGTTTACGCATAGTCTGGTTTTTATTTTATTCCACCTTTGCATGCTTGTTCATTTTATTAATTATGTGATCGCAACAACACATACATAATTAATAAACCATGCAATCAGACAGAAATAAAATAAGATGGCACGATCATGAGCTTCTATTGGTTAGCTTATCTAGCAGTTTTGATAAGCTAACCCTGACCTAGGGAAAACACCTTCAACCTGTTGGTTCGTGTTTTGCAGCTCCCATGTGTCCACCTTTGTATCTTCTTCATCGGTTTTGCCTCATCTTTGGGATTTGAAACTTCTCCTCTGGCTTGGGAGATCCTCCATTACATGGGTTTATATTAAAGAAACCATAGACCCACATGCCCTACATTTTATTGTAAGAAGGCTCGTAGGCCAAAAAATTTAAATTAAATAAATTTAAATTAAACCATACACATACAAAGGGTCTTTGGTCTATCTTCTAATCATCCATAGTATGCATCGACTTTTACGCATATTTAGAATTCAAATTCTTTTAATCGTTCTTTTATTTAAGATAAGATATGCTCGAATTCAATTAATTATGATATTATAATTTATAAATTCATTATCTTAAATTCCTTTATGAGTTTCCTAGAGATTCTTGTCTTCCATATTCCTTGTACGGGTCTTTGTACATTAGAGGAAACCTGGTGAAATTCCATATCTGGGGAGTACATGGCGTGTAGTTTATAATTACATGACTTGTGTTTTTCCTTTCACCAATTATCCATAGTACACGCCGGGGCTTTGGCGTGTTTTCTGTACTTTTGAAATTTTGGAGTACACGGCGTGTAGATGAATCATACACAGCCTGTACTTCCTTGTTACGCGGTAACCGGCCTAACGATCCCATCTGCGTGGTACACTGCTTATCTTTGTAAACAGTTTCACCTGGGCCGGAACGGAATACACGGAGTGTTGCTGCAACATACACTCTGTGTATTCTAGTTTCCACGCGCCGTTCAATTCTGGTCATCATGGCGTGATTAAAACTTAGGCATAATAAATTCACACGGTGTGGTTTGGCGGACCAGTGCCGGTTCGTTGAACCTAAGTACACGACATGTAGTTTTATTTACACGTCATGTAATCCCATGTTGTACAGATATAAAGAGACTCATCCGAATGAATTACTCATTTTTATTTTAATCTAAATTAAAATTAAAAGGTCATTTATGTGATATGAATCTAGAAACGATTGAGGAATAATAGATCATGTTTATTCAGATTAATAGAACGATATATATCTAATTGAATCAAATATAAATGCGTAAATTATCAAAAAAAATTAAATAACTATAATCAATGTTGTATCCTCTCTCTGATACAATTTGAAGGTTCTGGGCGTAGCGAAAGCACGTGGGTGGATGTCCCCACTTGGCTTTTTGTCGTTAGTAAGGATTAATCCGGGATCAATGCGACGATAAACACCAGTCTCCACGGATCGAATCACAGAAAAAGACAAAGAAGATGGTTTGTCCCGAAACCACAAATAAGGATTGTTACCGGTCGATTATAATTAAATTAATTAATTATAAAGAAATACCTTTTGGGTGTTCTTTCTTCGTTGATGTTCTTGATCATGTTGTCGATGCGATCAGTCGTTGCATCGTAGAATCCATGTGTAGACTCCCTCTAGCGGTGATCCAAACATGTACCTCGTATCTATGGACGTTGCTAAAGGATTCTCCAGGTGCTAGCATGGAGAAGCCTTTGCTTTCATTTTCCACCTTAGGTCGTCTTGATCTGATGGAAGATGATTTCTCTCGGTCTAGAGAGCATTCTTGGAAGAATAGGTTCTTTCTTCCTTGAAATAATTCTCCAGAGATGTTGTGCACAATGATTCTTCTGTGTGTTGGAAAAGAGTTGGGGTTGTGAGGTTATTTATAATCGGGTGTGTGGGGTTATAGAGTTATGACAATAAATAAACACGTTATGGGTTTTATTTATTTAATTGAATCTTATTTAAAACCCCTATGTCGAATAAATAATTCCTTGACATGCGCCTATACTGATTATAATAAATATTATTTAAAACAATATTATATCTTCAAAATCCCGACTGAAAAAACAACACGACGTGAAATAATAAATACACGGCGTATACTTTTTTTCATGGAAAACTACACGATGTGCACATTAAATGTACACGGAGTGTATATCTTGTTTTCATTTATTCATTTACTTTCCAAAATAAAACTACACGGTGTGTACATTTAATAATACACGTCGTGTGCTTGTTTTATTTTATTTTTCCTCCATCATTTAAAACATCGTAGGCTTCCATGAATATTTATAAAACCACGTACGAGAATAATATTTATTCAACTTGAGATACTTGGATACACTTAGTGTGTGACCCTCTAGGCCTCTTTCTCCTTGGAATTAGGTGGGCTTGCCTAAAGTCCAAGATTACTGTCTAGCAACGGGTCAAGGCACCCAAGAGAAATAAGTTGATGTCGCATTGACGTATCACCTCATACGAATGCTTACTATGTAATTTAATCCCTTTGTCTTGACATCTCATCAAGAAGGTTTCATGGCGGTGTCATAAACCTATATACTTGATTCGTCATTATTTGACTACCTAAAATAAACTTTTCGTTCAAACCATGTCCATGGAATTTAATGTGTCAGTTCTATTTCAATCAAAGGTCTGAGATATCAACTTCCATAAATGGAAGGTAAAAATACTTCGTGGACTTATCCATTAACAACATGTCACTCGTGACGTACCCAACGTACCCTACTTCTCGCCAACTGTCTGCATGACAGTTTTCTTCAGCAAATCTATGTGCGCGAGTCATGACATGTGTTATTGATAATCTTCTAGTCTAAGGACCATTACACATGCTCGTAGATAGCAATGTCTAATGACACCAAGACATGAATAATTTCTATTGGAAGGTCTATTCTCATAATCTCCCATCATAGAGATTACCAAGTGTGAACTCCATGAGAGAGAGTCTCGTCTTCTTACGAGTACTCACACATGACAGTGTGCATACTATGTGTCCTATCATATTATGTCATCCAATCGTAAATCTTTATTTCAGAATATTGTTATAGATTTTCAAGGTTCTCATCATAGCAGGGATCTACCATGACCTTATCAATGCAACAAATATTCTGGGACATTATTATATTATAGTTATGAAGAACAATGTACAATATATAATAAGTGAACATTCATGTAATCAAAGAACAAAATATTTGGTTGTCAGGACACCAACCCTTACAATAGTTGAGATTGATGGTATGAGAGTCCCATTTCAGATCTCAATTTATTTATAATGATTATAGTATATCTCTTTTCTGGGATAAAATAACTTAATATGGGGAGGATATCGGAAAACATGTTTTGAATTGTATGAATCAAGAATTTTTAAAACAATATATCTAAACCTATTGGTAGAGTCTTCACTGGATTTTGTGGCCTAGATATCATCGACATGGTGAAATTAAAAATAATAAATATATTTTTTCACACATTTATAGTATCTTTATAAACCTGTATTAACACATGATAAGAGTATCTTATTCTAAATTCTGAGACCACAGTTGAGTTTTGAACATTATTTATATCTAATGTGTGATATAAAAATTATTTTCATTGGGAGATTAGTCGAGGGTGAATATGTAGAGGATTGCTTAGTGGAAAGTATTAATTTAATAGAATTTAAACAATAAACCATACCTCCTTCTTGTTGGTTCCCGAGAATGTAAGGGACTCTCCCCCTCTCGCCCTTTGGATTGATAGAACACCTGAGGATGTAATCGTGTAAACAATGTGTTGTCGATCTCTGATCATGATGAAAATTTCAACTAGATCATGCAACAACAGCTCATGAGTGCTAACTAGACCTCTAATAATCAATTTTTTTCATGACGAATGTGGTTTTTAGATTTAATTCCCAATAACATATTTTATGCATCATTTAAAGTTTTTGGATCCATTACAAACTTGGGAGGGACCCATTATGGGTCGATCTACCTATTTAATGGAAAACATGTGTGAGTCCATGAGCTCTTAGAGAGTTTACTTATGGATTTTCCATGAACACAACAAGTATTATAGTAGATAATTTTGTATGTTATTCAAATTCATGGAAGACGTTCTTAGAATAATACACAATGTGTACTTAGGTCTACAGGACATGTAGAGACCCAATGTCATGAGGCTTGAGGACAGAGTCTGTGAAGTTGTATTAATGTACTTGACCATGTTAAAGTACATGACCAAAATACATGGCCATGGATGTTAAAAATAGACATGGTAAGATGAAATGGCTAGAGATCTATGTGGAAAGGACACAATGTGTACCAAATGGAATATTCCATGTAGAAAAAAATGATGGATAATCAATATGAAGGTAGACTAGGTCCATGGTGAGGAGAGACACACCGGGTACCACTAGCACACATTTTGTATTCCCACATTCCGAACAAATCCATGTAGTAGAGGACATGACTGGGTGTTTAGCCATGGTCTCACAACATGCAAACCTCCTTACATTCCATGTAGTCTCCTATTTTATGAGTTTTCATCAATCATTACTCCTTAATTTGTATGTTAGATTTAGTTATGTTAGTATTCTATCCTTTGTTGTTTCCAATTTATAACGTGATGGATGAAATGGTTTGGCCCTAGGAGATATGGGGTGTGGTGATGTTGTGGGTTCCTTGGGTTTACAACGTTTGAACCACCTATGGTTGAGCGAGTTCCTTTTGTTTATCAAAATATTGGTATATGTGGAATTTTAATCTTAGTATTCTATTTTATCACCTCAATATGATTATATTGTATAGTGTTTTTGAATCGTCATACAGAGTCTGGGGTGGGTTCCTCTTCCATTTTGTTAGAGTTTTTTCATCCCTCTAATAATAGTGGAGTGGGATTTTCTATAATTTTAATTCCTTAGATCGGGTTCTCAGATCCATCATATCCAAAACTAAGAAGGTGATGATCCCTTATCTAGGAGTATATCCTAATAGGAATAATGGTATGATTAGTTTTATAATCCCCTATGTTGTGGGAAGTTTCTATAGGGTAGGGGTATGAAAAGATATATGGTGTCATACTTAGCAGTTTGTATCCGTACAGTTTCAAAATGATCAATTATATGATCCCTACATAATAGATAGTTTTATATATTGTCTATGGAATCATTGGTGAAATGATACCATACATCACATGTTTCACCAGGATGGGGTTTTAGAACAACATTTTCTTCGAATACATTGAGAACAATCCTACATCTGATTGATATGATCATTAAGAAATAAAATTGGGTTTTATTGTCCACTTTCAGATATTGTGACTGAACCCCATTGTAATAAATATCACTAGGTCATTGTATTGGGATCATGGTTTCCCCAAGAGGATCCTAGGAGTGATCCTCTATCCAAGGAGATGGGGTATTATATTTTCTTGAGAGGGGTTGTAATGTCCCGTAATGGATCCTTAGAGGGAACCACATTCAATGTGATGAGATCTTATATGGTTAAAGTGTGGTTAGTAGAGACCCCCATAAGGGATGGTGAGATATCCTATCTAATCATTGATATCCCCTTAGTTCTATAATTACTTTCCATATATATAGATCCAATGAGTTTAATCTCTCATGTGCATGCTCATGGGGTTGTTGTGTTGTGTCATCATCTTACGATACCTAGTTGAGAGGTATCTCTCAAAGGATCTATCTAGTATGGATGGTTTTTACCCACATGAGTGTATCTCTCTTATATGGGTAATCTATGATGATAGAGATTATAGATGATTCTCTCTTGGAAGATTGTTAACATTCATATCTTGATTTGAACCATGTCATTGTCTATGAGGCCAAGACCTCATGATACTTTATGTTTTAGATGATTATATATTTTTGTGTTTCATGGATTCCCAATGTTGTTGTTAAATTTTATATAACACGCCATGTGGAATGATATAAAATGTAGTGTTTAACCATGTATTATTTTGATATGGAGTTTCTCCCTCAAATGTGTTTCATTACATTGGGACTAGTTGATAGTTTCATTTCATTTTCTCATATTTTCATTTTGATATTTGGGTCACCTACTGAGTATTGATATACTTACCATTTCATGAAATTTTCATGCATGTTATATGTCATGTGTAGACAATATTCGGTTCAAAAGATTTACAATATCACCAAAAGAAAGCACATCATAGAATTTTATACTGACAATGGTGTTTTCTGAAGCTTGGTCTATGAGCTTTCCTATAGTTACATTTGATAATAATCCCCCCTGATCAAGCGGGTTTTTTTTTGAGTTTTAGTTTGGTGGGACTGCATTATTTTTTTTAATTATGTTGTACTCTGGTTTGTGATAGATGTATTCATTCATTTATTTTCAGTTTATATATCTAATATAAATTTCATAGAGTTGAATGTTGGTTCATGTGTATAGGTATGATTGACTAAGGCCTCCCATGTGTGTGAGATGCCTACTAAGAGCTATATGCTAGCTCTTGGCCTATGTATGTAATACTTTGAAGTCATTCCCTGAATCTCATTGAGTCGGGTCTTGAAAACATACATTATTTCAATAATTATAATTTGAAAATTTAAAGGTTGCATAGGTATATGGACAACCAACTACCATTATGATCATAAGATAATTCATTCCTAAAAACTCTCTCTTGTGATTGATCGTAAAAGTATAATTGATATGAAAATATAATAATTATATAATTCTTTTCATATATATTATGAACTATATTATACACGGATGAAATTGATCTTTCCTGACGAAACCCACATGAGAAACCAATGCAATTAGGACTCAAAATAATAATTAAAAGAATTATTTTTAACATATAGGTGATAAGTGATCAAAAAACAATCATATTTGATATTATAAATAATAATAGGGTTCTTAATTAATCTAATAACTTGTTTAGAAGATCTATACCTGAGTTTATATTTCATTAATCCAAATGGAAATGTGAGGCTAGGGAATTCATCACAATTTCCCATCATTTACCCATATTTTGCAAATGTGGACCTAATTTATTTTAGAAGGTGTATGTAATTTCACAGTTACATGTAATAAAATTACTCTATAATAATTCATGGTATATGTGTTTTAATTTTAATTATTTCATCAATGGGGATTTTAAATAACTAATTTGAATTGGTAAATAATTTCATAACTCAATCTCTATTCATTTGGTTATATTTTTATTCTTCATATTTCATATTTAAATATTATGTCTCTAATTTAATTTTATTATATGATTTTTTCAATCAATTTGTTTTATTTGTATTCATAATATATACTTTTGATCTATTAATTAATTAATTATCATTTAATCGTTATGGTCACTTTATTATATTATTTCACAATCTCTTTCTAATCAAGATTGTTTTTTCATGAATTTTATTTTATGGGAATTATTTTATCATATTATAATTAATACCATTAATTTTATTTTCCAATATTTATTTATTAAATTTTCATGGAATAATATATTTTTTCCACTCATTACTAATTATAATAAATGTAACATTTTTTTATAAAAACCAAACTACATTTGTCTCTTTGGTTGGATATCTATTTTAGTACAAATACATATTTCAAGATATTTTTTCAATAATATTTTTATCCACATAAAAATGTATTTTAAAGATATTTTTAAAAATTTCATCTTTTTAATTTTTTTTAAGAAAATTTTCATGTCGTTACCATGTATTTCTTCTTTGGTTTTCACTAAGAATGTGAATTGAATATCTGTTTAACTATATAAGACATGAAATGATATTTCAGAATTTATATCCACCAAATTTTATAATTCTACCTTCATATTTATCAAAGATTATTTATAAGGAATATAATTTTCAAAATGTTTTTTAAACTTTTGAAACTAAAAATTAATTTTAATAAAGAATTTTATATATTAATAAAGTGTGTTTTAAAGGTATTTTTATTATATTTTAATTCATTAATAAAAAATAGCATAATAAAATTGGTATATGTTGTATTTATACCATCCATATTCATTGTATGTAGGGATTGTGATCATTTTTTAAAAGGAAATTAAAAAAAATCAATATCATGATTCATTTTTGTAGTCATTAAATTACACTTCTAATGTTTATTTTTATATGATCATTATACATTATATTTCCACTAAATATCAATATTATTTATAGTGGAAATATTTTTTTCTATATTTTTTTTCAATTTCTACTTAAAATGTTTTGTATAATTATTATACTTTTAACAGGGGAAATGATTGACATTTAGTATTATTTATAGTAGAAAAATATTTGATGATGAGTCACATTGCTTACGATGTGAATTGATTATTAATATAGGTATAATTATTCGGACATACCGTGATGTGTGGGGCCGGGTATTACACAACCTCTAGATGCATTATTAAGACTCATGAGAGAAATCATTAAGAAGTAATTATGTGGGTCTTTACCATTACTTTTAAACCATATTAGGATGGGTCTTGATCGTAGAATAATTATGATTCATACGATCATGGACTCCAATAATTAATTCTTTCATTCATTGTGAATTCAATTATTATTATCCATGATATTTTCACAATGATATGATAACTGGATGAAATTATATTACTTGATTTTTCAGAATGGAATTGGATTTCAGTAATTTACAATTACATATCGACTATTCCTTATCCAGATATGATAATTATGTTATAGATAATAAGAAAATGTTTTTCATTATTTATAATGATATATTGACTATTATCCATCTTATTTTCATATTGATATATTCTTTAAATGAACCTAATTCTCAGTTTATAGAACACATGGAATGTGTGTTCAGTTATTTACATTTCAATATTTTTGTATTATTATTGATTAATGATCGCTTCCATTGTAATTAATAGTTATTGTAAATTTTAGATCACCCCTTTTTCTCATTATTAGGGATATATTGACATTACTATATTTTTTTGTATGTAAATACTTGACGGAATAATGTCACTCTCAAGATAATTATATCATAATGTTTTTATTAAAATCTAATGAATGATTATCAAATGAAAGTATTTTATAAATTACTAAAAATTATTTAGTGAATTAGGATATGATTCATTGTATATTATGCCACTGTAATAAATAAGACATTGTCTTAGGGATATTATGATTTCGGTTTCCAAATTCATCATATTAAAATTTTACTAAATATGATTTTTGAAAAAAACATTCACTTTAAAAAATTTATTATAATAACTCCGAAAGGTAATTCATTCATTATTCAGATTGTAATTTTAGAACAATTTTGAGGAAATAATTACATTAAATCCAATTATTCAAGTTACAAATAAACGAAAGTGTTTTTAAAATAGTTTCAAGGCTTGCTTAATGAGTCCACAAAGTAATAAATTTAAAAAAAATCAAGAAAAATTAATAAATTTTCATGGATAGAGGTTCTCCAAATGTTTTTTGGATTTCATTATATGTTTTAAAAGTAACATTGTTACAAGATTCATTTATTATATTTAATGAATATTTTTAGTGGTAATTGTTTTAAAAATGATAACTGTTTTAAAATGAAATTTATAAATAAAATTGTTTTTCATATTTAAGAAATTATTTTAAATGATTTCTAAAAAATTATGTTTCCTCAAAGATGAAAACTGTTGGTGTTACACATTCCATGGGGGGTCATGAACTAATGTATCATTTCGTATTGTTTATGTAATTAGTTTATGTTTTCATGGAATTATGTTTATGAAATCCATTTATATTTCATGATTTATATGTTTCTGAATCATATTTCTCATTCAGGGTTTATATTCTTATGAAACACTCTTATTTTAATAAGTTATTCATCAATGAAATGATTATGAAACCAGTCTCTTTTTACTGGGTTTGGATATTATTTCATGTTGATGATACCTATATAATTTCATTGGATATGATATGATTTTTAAGAATGCAATATTTTTTATGATTCAAGATATGATGAATGTTTTATTATCTTATTAAACACATATATATTATTTCGTTATGTGATGAGTGTGACCATTATCCCCCACTGATGCATTTTGTAATGATATATAAATATCATTAGGTTGATAAGTATTGAACTGGGAGTGAAATTCAATCAATAACAGAATTCTATTACGTGAGGTGTTTCCGGTTCAATAACATAGGGCCAGAACGAGGAGGGAACCTGGTTAGATATGAAAGGGGTATAATGGGAGGTGGACAATGTTCTGAAATATAGGGATGGAACAAGGTGGGTAATTGGTTTAGTGAAATAGTGCACTAATGGATGGGGAACTCGGTTCGTTGATATAATTCTTATATAAGAATGGAAATCCATTTAGTAATACATGACTGTAATCAGGACTGAACAAATTTACATTATTGAATTTTTATACTAATATGGTCTTTGGAGTAGACCATTACTATAATGATGTGTTGGGGAGTGAAACTATTACAGTAATATTTTTTTCATTAATCCGTGACTATGATATAAATCATTTTATATGTTTTGATGTCTTCCTAAATCACATGTCTTTTTTTATTTTATTATTAGCTCGATCATGCTCTTGATTTCATTAGGATTCATGTCTTTTAAAATACCAATATTTATAAAATTTCAATTTATTATTATATAATATAAGTAGGGTATGATATTTAAATGATAAAATTATGTTCTCATACCATTAAACTCATGTCATGCTTACATATTCTATTTTACACACTTTCTGAGAATCTGAGCTAAACACTTTATTATGATTCCATTCTCTAGGTAATAAATAAATTATATATTTTGCATAATTAAATTTTATCATTTTTAAGGGATATGATTACTAAAATACAAAAAAAATTTAGATAATGTATTAAAAGCATCTAAGTATACTAAAATATTAGTGTCCTCAGGCATGTATTTTTGTAATGTGATGAATATTCAGGTAAACATATATAATATCTGTGATTTATAAGCCCGTGTATCTATAGTTGTAATTGATGGAATGGTTTAGTAAACCAATGGAATCTCGGATGAGAATACATTAGTGACACCCATATGGATATTTCGCCGTATATTTTTTGGTATGTCTTTATGAATAAGCCTAAAGAGCCCTACATTTAAAACTACACATTATTATATACATATACTATACGTATTTTTTCATGATATTGTGGTTTTAGTCTATGATACGGTTTTCTAACACTACTATTTATGAATTTACTAAATGGATGTAACTAAAAGTAATTATTTAACATTGAATGTTTCATTTGTTGAATTTTAGCAAAATTTCAAAAATAATTTCCAATGTTGAAATATTATAAATATCATCAGGAACATTGTATGAGTATTGTTAATTTTGTTAACTATAAAGGGACCAAAACCACGTTATGAATGTTTTGGGATGTAATGATTAAATTGTTTACAATAAAAATAATAAGCATGGTTATATTGAGGATGAAGAAGCAAAATACATGGTAAATATTTAATATTCAACGAAAGGGCTATAATGAATAATATTATGAATCTTATGTAGTGGTTTATGAACAATGTGTTTTTATTTTAGTGTGAATGCTTTTGAATTCAATTATTATGTCATATAAACCATGAAATGTATAAATAATTTTTTTATATGTTTATTATTAATTATTTTAAATTAGTTGTTGAATGGTGTTGATGAATTATAAATCTTATTTAATGGAAATTTTATGCCTATGGGAATCACATGGTTAAGGGAAATGTTACCCTTACTATGTTACTTATATATATATTGACATTTGTATAATGATATGTTAGAAATTTATAATTAAATAAGATGTTATAGATTACCTTGGGTCTAATTATGTAACACCCCAGGTAAATAATGAATATGAAATTTTCATATTTATCCATATTTGTGAATAAAATATTAATATGACTTTAAATGGGACGCTATGCTCGATGGCATACCCAACACGCAACAACGAGTTTCTTGGGAATCTTACGTTGCACTCTAATAATAAAATAATACTATTTTAAATTGTAGTTAACATGTAGCCGTTGTATTGGCGGGAATGGATAGAAAAAACTAATATATGATTATATATATTCTTCAATATTTTTACATTTAGACAATAAAAGATAACGGCTTAAAATACGGAAAGAATTCAATTTTTGGCGTATATGCCCTAGTTTTCACTAAAGGTTCACTTATCACATTTTGATGGAGAACCGTCATTAAAAATAGTTTTGTTCACTCTTAAACATTATTTTGGTCCAAATAAAACTCTTATTAAGAATCGGGACATCAAAATTTACTTTGTGTGGATTTTTGGTATCTTTCTGATAAAGTTAATTTTTTTAATGAATAGTGTATAATGTTGTGTTTTAATTCAAAACCTCTTTTTAATCTAATTTATTTATATGATTAGATAATATTTTTAATTGGTTTTAAAGTTAAATTAGAAAATATTTTTACCATTAAATCCAATAGTGGTCATTGGAATTAATTTCACTTTGAAATCAGACTTAAACTAGTGTCAATCTTTTGATACTTATTGTTTTATAAAAACACGCTATTTGCTCTGACAGCGGGAATTAATTATTAAATTAATTAATGTGACTAATATGTTTTTAATTTTATAAAATAGACTTCATTTTTGAATTCGGAATATCAAATATAGCTTAGGGTTAATTTTTGGTAATTTTCTGAAAAACTTCAATTTTTGATGAATAGTGAAACCACTAAGTGGTACTTATAAAAACTGATTTTTCATTTAAATGAAATTTTTCCATAATTGTGTTTTGATTTTCAAAAATCCGACAAACATGGTTGTCATTAAAAAGTAAAATGTGGTTCAATGAGATTAAAATAATTTTTGGTGAATAGTAACTTATTAAGTTTTTAATCGCGATTAGTGGTAATTAGTGTAGTTTAAGGTAAAAATAATGCTTTAATAAAATGAGATGAGCTTGACACATGTCTTACCCACATTGGTTGTGTCATGGCCGACCAGGACAAGCCATGGGCCAACTTGGGGACCCCATGGATCCACTTTTGTTGGGAAATGACATAAATTACTTTTTATTTAATGTTGAAGTGAAAATGACACAAACATAATATGTTTTACGAAAACAATTTTTAAGTGGGGTTATACAAGTCCAAATTTTGATTATAAATAGTAATTGGAAATCTAAAAAGATTTCCTATATCATAGTATTTGTTTTTAATTTTTAGACATTAAAGAAATTAAATTATTTATGACATAATAATGATGCAGTGATGACATCATTATTTGACGATTTAATTAAAATGGAAAGATAATGAAACATCTACAAACTACACATGGACAAAACCAATTGGATGAGTGGATTTCGAAGCCTTATCACCTTATCCACGAATTCTATCAATGTGGGACCTTTTAAAACCGAAACACATTTTCAAATAAAGTAATATTTCATACTTTCCAAAAGTACCCCTCCTCTCCTCTTATAAAAGGCCCCCACCTCTACCTCATTTCACACACTTCTCAAGCCTTTGGATCGTCCAACCCCTGCCCATTTACTCTCTCCACTTCCCTCTCCTCATACTAGAGGACTCCCTTTGGGCAGAATCCTTTCAAAGTAAGCCTTTAGGCTTAAATCAAAAGGAGTTACACTTTTAAAGGTAATTCATTCTCTCATGTTCATTTGTTTTATTTTGCTTCTCCCACCCCCTAAACTCTTTTTATTTACTTCTTTTGTAACAAAACCAGTATCTTAAATATACTAGGATGTTGTTATAAGATTTATTCATGCTACACTATCCCACAACTATTTCAGATGGTTAAAGAACATACGGTTTCCGTGGATGGTGAAATTCTGCCTCCCGAAACGATGATTGTTCAATACTCATTTAACTCCTTCAAAGGTGGCCATTATGATGTCACTAGTTTTATATATGATATATAATATGTTTATGTTTTATTTATTGTTCTGTATTTTTCATTTTTGTCTTACCTTTGTGGCTTCCATTATGGGTATACGTGATATCTTCATTTAAGGAAGTGCGGACTACCGCCCCCTCAAAGTGATTTTATTTGTTAAATACCATATGTGGGATGTATAAAGGATGGAAATATGATATTATATATGATATTATACTGTAATTATAATATACCTTTATATCATTATTATTACATTCTATAAAATACGAAATAGAAATGAAAGTAGCGTTCATGCGTACGTACGGCTTACCGTCTCCATGAACGGTGCATTTCATTTCATTCCTCTAAATGATTATGTAATGTTATAAATGCATGCTTGTACTGGATATATATGACATATATGATATCTACATAATGAATAAAATTATGGATATAATAAACATTTGGCCTCATGAACAACATGTAATTGTAAGAAGACCACTTTCGACTTAAGAACCAAATATCGACAAAACAAATATTATTAACATAAATGATTACATAATGTTTGTGACATGGTAATAAGTGGTATAAAAGTAATAATGAACTTGAAAAAAGGTTCTTAAGGAATTATAAATTATCTCAAGTTTATTATTCAGGAGATTAATGAACGATCGAGTCAAGTCGGACCCGAGGTAAGGGATCCTAATCCTCTCTTTCTTTTTAAGTACACACTTTTATGTCATTCCTTTTAAAGCTCATATTTCTTGTTATTGGGATGATATTTTATATTACACTTACTGTAATTTTTATGTTCATGTGATGAGAGACCCCATTCTCTCTCATCAATCCATTTTGGAAGTTTTGGGTGGCGCCGTGAGGCTGCTGAACTTTCGTAAGAGATCTAACCTCTCTCTTTCCTTTTAAGTACTCTCCTTTATGTCACTTCTTTTAAACTCCTCCTTGAAATGTTGGGGGATTTTCTTTTATATTCCACTTGATTTAAATTCTATTGTAATATGATGGGATACTCTATTTTATCTCATCAATCCATATTCGGAAGTTTAATGTTGCGCCGTTAGGCTGCCGAGTTTTCATAAGAGATTTTTCATCTCACTTTTATTCCCGTGAGATTTATGCTACATTTGCCACAAATTCCATTGAGTGGTGTATGTACTGACCATTATTCTACTCTTTGTGTAATATACTTTCGTTTATGAGTATTTACATCAATGACCTATTTTCTTTCTTTCATGGGGTGTGTGTTTTGAAAGATACCCAAGTCGGTAAGGGAACCTTTCACCCTCCTCTTTTTTTTAAAAGACTTATTTTGTTGGGTATTTTAATTTACATATTGTTATGTTGTGATATGTTCTCATATATCCTTATTGATGTAAATTTTATGTCCAAGTGATGAGATACACTTTTTATCTCTCATCAACTCTTTTTGATGTGATGTCGTTAGGCTGTCAAGGAAACTTTTTAACCCAATTTCGATTTCTTTGGGTTCAACATGTAGTCATTGAATATGTCATCTATTGAATATGTGTGAATGAAATTTTATTGTTTTACACTTAATATCCACTTATATTGGGTGTATTTATATTTTTCACACATATTTTTGAGATTGATTTGTCCTTAATTTAAGGATACCTTCTTTATAAGGGATTTCATCACATTTGACATTTTGATTGATGGTTCATTGTTGTTATGCACCAATTCACTCTTATATGGTGTATATACTGTCCTTTGGAGTATTATATCATGAATCCATTTATTCTCATGATATTATAAAGTTCTGACTAAGTGTTATTCCTCAATTGTTGTATTCAAGTGTCTCTAATTTTGGTAGAACCCCTTTAACCAAAATATCGTTTTAAATGTTTTAATTATTTGTTCTTATTAATATCCATGTTTTCAAAATGGTTTTAAGGATTTATTTATATGGATATTAATGGTTTAAAATGTTAAAAGCTTCAAGGTGGTATGGGACACTTTGATTCAAAAATATCTTTATTAAATGTTTTAAATAGTTTTGGAAATTGTTTCTTTTTGAATGGATTCATTATTTCAATATCCTAAAATGTTATATTGTGATTGAAATATGGAAATGTTATGTTTCCTTTATTCATGTTTATGTGATACGATTATGTTATGGTTCTTGGGCATTGTTATGAAGAACGGGTGGTTCTGTGATAAACTAAAGGCGGGTGAGCCCGATATAGCTCTCCAATGCATTGGGTAACGCGAAGGAGTGAAATGTTAAGGTTTCTCCGAAGAGATTTAGGGAATATACTGTGATGGGTATTCCAAACGTAACCAAGAGGGTTACTCCCTACATAAGAATGTTATGAATGCCTCAAGTTACCTTTATGTCTTATGTTTTCTATGATTTATTCATGATTTTATATGCCTATGTTTTATGGGTAAAGTATGATTTCATTCTTATATATATATGAACTCATGTTTCCTTTCCATATTTTTATAACCCTTACTGAGCTTTTTATGCTCATCCCAAGTTTTTGAAATGTTTTTCACAGGTCAAGGGAAAGGTACATGATGTGATGATAGTGTCAAGGATGTGTCAAGAAAGAATCCGTGTTTTATTTTAAATAGGTTTCCGTTGATGGGAAGAATGAATATTGTCTTTTATGTAACCACTTTGTTTAAATGTAGAATGTAATGAAAGTTTCATGATCTAATTCTCTAAAACTCTAAACCTGAAAAGATCCTAAATGTGTAATCTTTTAATAACTCAAGATTAAGTAAGGTTTAAGGCTGGGGCCTTATAGTTGGTATCAAAGGTCGGTTTAGATAACTTTAGAGGTTAGGGTATTCTTTAAGCATGAGTGATATTACCATAATGGTTAGGATTTCAGAAAGAGTCCTAGTTTTAGATAAAGTGAATGAGTAAGTGTATATTAGTGTTTAACTTCCTCGTTAGTACATGATGGTTTTGTTGATATACTCACACTGACATTTCTATTTTTAGTGAATGGATGGATCTAGCAGGCACCAAAGAGACAACAGGTTTGAAGGAAACTGTGGTGGTTCTCTGATTAAGATACTAGATAAAATGGAGGATTCAATGAGGAAACTCGTGGTTGTTCAAAACCAAATGTCAAGGAATCATGATCAACCACTTCAACATTGGTGAGTTCTCTAATGCATCATGTTCGAAATGGCCAACTCGATGTGGAAATTCAAGTAATAATTATTAAGGTAACCTTTTGGGTTTATATGATCCTTACTTTTGAGGTAATTATGGGTTACTATATGTTATGATGGAAAATGAAAGGCATGAGATAAACTTGAGGTTAAAATATGTTATGATCATATTTGATGATTTTATCTCATTTTGGGGAATGTTTTAAGAATTATATAGTTTTGGAAAAAGGACAACACGCAGACCGTGTGACAACCCGTCGCGTCGGACAAAGCTGCGGGAATCGAACCCACAACCAAAGTGTGACTGGTATTTATCGCCTACCACTGGACTACGTGAAGACCCTGTTTAGTTTGACTGATTCTTTTTGGTTATATGATTTTATGAATTAAGAGTAAGTTGATTTTGGGTTATTTATGAAAATGATTAACCTATCATGGAGGATATGTGATTAGGATAATTACTTTTCAATACGAGACTTTAGGAGCAACTGATGTTGTTTGGAGATAAATGTTACGATTTAACTTGGAAGACTATGTGACTAAATACTTCAAATATTTGGGTTTCAATCTTATATTGGTTTACATTGAAGAATTTTATGGACAAATTGTTTATCATATGGTCCTCGTTGAACTTTGGGTTTTGTTGGACAAATTTTGGAGATTAAGCATAGATTTTCTTTTTAATGGGTTATCCTTTTCTGGATTATCTGATCTTGTAGTAACCTTTTTGGTTTTAGTTTTGGTTAAGGTTTGAAGACATGGGAAATGTATAGTTCTTTTTTTAGGTGCTCCTCTAGAAGTTGTTTATAGTACTCTTAATGTGAACAAGTCTTCCTAAATACTCATCTGTTGGAGAAAATATGAGTTTGTGTAAGGAATATAATAAAGGTTGAAAGTCAATATGATAAGTGATTATGTATCCTAATGAATAAATTCCTCAATAAAAAGTAACATAAAACAAAAATGTTGTCTATTAACTTTTCCTACTGGGGAATTGAAGACCGTTTAACCCATCACAAGTTTGTGATTTTCTCGTGGTTAACTTTCTCCTAAACATGTTTTCTATAACTCTCCATCAGAACATGACCCTTTGTTTTTTCCTCCATGTCCATATTTTCATACATGGAATCCTAGTATGGGTTAACTCGAGTGACCTTTGTACTTATCTTTCTTTATTTTAAAGTGTTTGTTTTACCGACTTTTATTCCGATGTGGGACTTTCAAGGATGTTTCCAAGCGCAATTTTAAAATTACAAGGATGCAATTCCCAAAAGGGGGGAAGGATGTAACACCCCAGGTAAATAATGAATATGAAATTTTCATATTTATCCATATTTGTGAATAAAATATTAATATGACTTTAAAGGGGACGTTATGGTCGATGGCATACCCAACACGCAACAACGAGTTTCTTGGTAATCTTACGTTGCACTCTAATAATAAAATAATATTATTTTAAATGGTAGTTAACATGTAGCCGTTGTATTGGCAGGAAAGGATGGAAATAACTAAAATATGATTATATATGTTCTTAAATATTTTTACATTTAGACAATAAAATATAAAGGCTTAAAATACGAAAAGAATTCAATTTTTGGCGTATATGCCCTAGTTTTCACTAAAGGTTCACTTATCACCTTTTGATGGAGAACCGTCATTAAAAATAGTTTTGTTCACTCTTAAACATTATTTTGGACCAAATAAAACTCTTATTAAGAATTGGGACATAAAAATTTACTTTGTGTAAATTTTTGTATCTTTCTGATAAAGTTCATTTTTTTTAATGAATAGTGTAGAATGTTGTGTTTTAATTCAAAACCTCTTTTTAATCTAATTTATTTATATGATTAGATAATATTTTGAATTGGTTTTAAAGTTAAATTAGAAAATATTTTTACCATTAAATCCAATAGTGGTCATTGGAATTAATTTCACATTGAAATCGGACTTAAACTAGTGTCAATCTTTTGATACTTATTGTTTTATAAAAACACGCTATTTTCTCTGACAGCGGGAGTTAATTATTAAATTAATTAATGTGACTAATATGTTTTGAATTTTTTAAAATAGACTTCTTTTTTTAATTCGGAATATCAAATATAGCTTAGGGTGAATTTTGGGTAATTTTCTGAAAAACTTCAATTTTTGATGAATAGTGAAACCACTAAGTGGTACTTATAAAAACTGATTTTTCATTTAAATGAAATTTTGCCATAATTGTGTTTTTATTTTCAAAAATCCGACATACATGGTTGTCATTAAGAAGTAAAATTTGGTTCAATGAGATTAAAATAATTTTTGGTGAATAGTAACTTATTATGTTTTTAATCGCGATTAGTGGTAATTAGTGTAGTTTAAGGTAAAAATAATGTTTTAATAAAATGAGATGAGCTTGAAACATGTCTTACCCTCATTGGTTGTGTCATGGCCGACCAAGACAAGCCATGGGCCAACTTGGGGACCCCATGGATCCACTTTTGTTGGGAAATGACATAAATTACTTTTTATTTAATGTTGAAGTGAAAATGACACAAACATAATATGTTTTACGAAAACAATTTTTAAGTGGGGTTATACAAGTCCAAATTTTGATTATAAATAGTAATTGGAAAGCTAAAAATATTTCCTATATCATAGTATTTGTTTTTAATTTTTATACATTAAAAAAATTAAATTATTTATGACATAATAATGATGCAGCGATGACATCATTATTTGACGATTTAATTAAAATGGAAAGATAATGAAACATCTACAAACTACACATGGCCAAAACCAATTGGATGAGTGGATTTCGAAGCCTTATCACCTTATCCACGAATTATATCAATGTGTGACCTTTTAAAACCGAAACACAATTCAAATAAAGTAATATTTCTTACTTTCCAAAAGTACCCCTCCTCTCCTCTTATAAAAGGCCCCCGCCTCTACCTCATTTCACACACTTCTCAAGCCTTTGGCTCGGCCAAACCCTACCCATTTACTCTCTAAACATCCCTCTCCTCATCCTAGAGGACTCCCTTTGGGCAGAATCCTTTCAAAGTAAGCCTTTAGGCTTAAATCAAAAGGAGTTACACTTTTAAAGGTAATTCATTCTCTCATGTTCATCTGTTTTATTTTGCTTCTCCAACCCCCTAAACTCTTTTTATTTACTTCTTTTTGTAACAAAACCAGTATCTTCAATATACTATGATGTTGTTATAAGATATATTCATGCTACACTATCACACAACTACATCAAATGGTTAAAGAACATACGGTTTCCGTGGATGGTGAAATTCTGCCTCCCGAAACGATGATTGTTCAATACTCATTTAACACCTTCAAAGGTGGCCATTATGATGTCACTATTTTTATATATGATATATAATATGTTTATGTTTTATTTATGCTTCTTTATTTTTCATTTTTGTCTTACCTTTGTGGCTTCCATTATGGGTATACACGATATCTTCATTTAAGGAAGTGCGGACTACTGCCCCCTCAAAGTGATTTGATTCGTTAAATACCATATGTGGGATGTATAAAGGATGGAAATATAATATTATATATGATATTATACTGGAATTATAATATACATTTATATCATTATTATTCCATTCTATAAAATACGAAATAGAAATGAAAGTAGCGTTCATGCGTACGTACGGCTTACCGTCTCCATGAACGGTGCATTTCATTTCTAACCTCTAAATGATTATGTAATGTTATAAATGCATGCATGTACTCGATATATATGCCATATATGATATCTACATAATGAATACAATTCTGGATATAATAAACATTTGGCCACATGAACAACATGTAATTGTAAGAAGACCACTTTCGACTTAAGAACCAAATATCGGCAAAACAAAAATTATTAACTTAAATGATTACATAATGTATGTGACATGGTAATAAGTGGTATAAAAGTAATAATGAACTTGAAAAAGGTTCTTAAGGAATTAGAAATGAACTCAAGTTTATTATTCAGGAGATTAAAGAACGATCGAGTCAAGTCGGACCCGAGGTAAGGGATCCTACTCCTCTCTTTCTTTTTATGTACACACTATTATGTCATTTCTTTTAAAGCTCATATTTCTTGTTATTGGGATGATATTTTATATTACACTTACTGTAATTTTTATGTTCATGTGATGAGAGACCCCATTCTCTCTCATCAATACATTTTGGAAGTTTTGGGTGGCGCCGTGAGGCTGTTGAACTTTCGTAAGAGATCTAACCTCTCTCTTTCCTTTTAAGTACTCTCCTTTATGTCACTTCTTTTAAACTCCTCCTTGCAATGTTGGGGGATTTTCTTTTATATTCCACTTGCTGTAAATTCTATTGTAATATGATGGGATACTTTATTTTATCTCATCAATCCATATTCGGAAGTTTAATGTGGCGCCGTTAGGCTGCCGAGTTTTCGTAAGAGATTTTTCATCTCACTTTTATTCCCATGAAATTTATGCTACATTTGCCACAAATTCCATTGAGTGGTGTATGTACTGACCATTATTCTACTCATTGTGTAATATACTTTCGTTTATGAGTATTTACATCAATGACCTATTGTCTTTCTTTCATGGGGTGTGTGTTTTGAAAGATACCCAAGTCGGTAAGGGAACATTTCACCCTCCCCTTTTTTTTAAAAGACTTCTTTTGTTGGGTCTTTTAATTTACATATTGTTATGTTGTGATATGTTCTCATATATCCTTATTGATGTAAATTTTATGTCCAAGTGATGAGATACACTTTTTATCTCTCATCAACTCTTTTTGATGTGATGCTGTTAGGCTGTCAAGGGAACTTTTTAACCCAATTTCGATTTCTTTGGGTTCAACATGTAGTCATTGAATATATCATCTATTGAATATGTGTGAATAACATTTATTGTTTTACACTTAATATACACTTATATTGGGTGTATTTATATTTGTCACACATATTTTTGAGATTGATTTGTCCTTAATTTAAGGATACCTTCTTTATAAGGGATTTCATCACATTTGACATTTCGATTGAGGGTTCATTGTTGTTATGCACCAATTCACTCTTATATGGTGTATATACTGTCCTTTGGAGTATTATATCATGAATACATTTATTCTAATGATATTATAATGTTCTGACTAAGTGTTATTCCTCAATTATTGTATTCAAGTGTCTCTAATTTTGGTAGAACCCCTTTAACCAAAATATCGTTTTAAATGTTTTAATTATTTGTTCTTATTAATATCCATGTTTTCAAAATGGTTATAAGGATTTATTTATATGGATATTAATGGTTTAAAATGTTAAAAGCTTCAAGGTGGTATTGGACACTTTGATTCAAAAATCTCTTTATTAAATGTTTTAAATAGTTTTGGAAATGGTTTCTTTTTGAATGGATTCATTATTTCAATATCCTAAAATGTTATATTGTGATTGAAATATGGAAATGTTATGTTTCCTTTATTCATGTTTATGTGATACGATTATGTTATGGTTCTTGGGCATTGTTATGAAGAACGGGTGGTTCCGTGATAAACTAAGGGCGGGTGAGCCCGATATAGCTCTCTAATGCATTGGGTAACGCGAAGGAGTGAAACGTTAAGGTTTCTCCGAAGAGATTTAGGGAATATACTGTGATGGGTATTCCAAACGTAACCAAGAGGGTTACTCCCTACATAAGAATGTTATGAATGCCTCAAGTTACCTTTATGTCTTATGTTTTCTACGATTTATTCATGATTTTATATGCCTATGTTTTATGGGTAAAGTATGATTTCATTCTTATATATATATGAACTCATGTTTCCTTTCCATATTTTTATAACCCTTACTGAGATTTTTATGCTCATCCCAAGTTTTTGAAATGTTTTTCACAGGTCATGGGAAAGGTACATGATGTGATGATAGTGTCAACGATGTGTCAAGAAAGAATCTGTGTTTTATTTTAAATAGGTTTCCGTTGATGGGAAGAATTAATATTGTCTTTTATGTAACCAATTTGTTTAAATGTGGAATGTAATGCACGTTTCATGATCTAATTCTCTAAAACTCTAAACCTGAAAAGATACTCAATGTGTAATCTTGTAATAACTCAAGATTAATTAAGGTTTATGGCTGGGGCCTTATAAATTATGTATCCACTGACATGGGTATTAATCCATCATTGATGAAGCTTAATACATTTATTGATATATGTAATATATCCCATAATCAATGGAATAAAGAAAAATGAATGATTTCTATAAGAATATATGGTAATTTAGTCCATTACCATGATTCAATTGAATACATGATAATGGTATCCATGTGTTTGTTTTATAAAAACAATAGATACATTATGCTATACAGGGAATCAATGATAATTTGACTCCAAGATATTTTGTTCCCTTATTTCTAATGATTAAAATTTAATCATTCAAAAGGGTTATATGTTAAACATATATGGAATAGTTTAGGCTAAACATTGGATGAGTTTTTAGAAAGTATAGTATTATCATTCTAGATGACGACTTATTTATATTATATAATAAGTTTCTACCTGTTTTGTGATAACTAAATACATCTAATCACTTATAATTTTATTTATGTTTGTAAATATATTCTAATGCTTCATGAATGAAAAAATATACCTTTATTTATTGAAATAATTGATGAAGAGGAAATAAATCAAGGTATAAAAAATGGTGAAGTTTTCATGAGATCATATAAATATATTTTCTCTGGAAAATTATTTAACATTTTGGAAATATTCCTTTAAATAAAATTTTATCCTATTATCATTATTTTTAAGAATTCAATGACCTATTAAATTCTTCAACAATTTCTGGTTTTTTTATTGTTAACATTTTCAAGATCATCCTCCTTTTGTAATTAGAGATATTTGTCAATATCTGTTATTATTTATTATTTTCTTCCATTTTAGTTTCATTAATTTCAAAAAATGTTCTTATATATATAATCCTAGTAATACATAACAATGGGTATTTATTATGTTTCTAAATATAAATTTTTGATGAAATTTTAAATATTCAGTTTTATGATGTATGTTTCTATGATATGATCTTTCATTTTTTAAAATAATGAAAAACCAAATTAATTTCTTGGGTGAATTTTTTTATGATGGGTAAAATGTAGAAACCTTACATTTTGTGATTTTTTATTGAATGAATTTAAACTTTACAATATTTTTCATTTCGTACAACAATGAATATAGATTTTGTTAAATGAAATAACTATTATTTGATAGTTTTGTAATAAATAATATGTTAATATTGAAATACTCAAAAGTATAATATTAGAATTCAGTATATTGAAAACAATGTTTTCAATATTTTACACAAAATACTATCTCCCTTCGATAGCTTGCATTACACACATAACAATGTTTTACCGAACTACAATATATTATTAATATTGTTATTAATTGAAATATTTTTTATGAATTTATATAAAATTAATCCTTTGTTTATAAATTTGTAATAAATTAAGGTAAGAAATATTTTGAAATAAAGAAATTTCTTTCCATTGAAAAATACATTTCTACAACCAAAAAATTATCATAATATTTTAAGAAAACCGACTATGATGGATGTTTTCAATAAAATTTATATATTATATTTTCAATTAATATATTTTATACTTATAAAATATATTTTATTTTAATAAGATCATAATAAACCACAATTTATGAAAAAATATGTATTTTATAACATTTACGTTTACCACATTGAAATGAAGAACATATTTTTAATATATATTTTATTGCTTTTATAATTTTTATTTGATAAATTTTTAATGAAATATTAATATAATTTTATCTGGGGTTGAATTTTGGGTACCTTTTTTAGATGGTTCATTTTGTGATTAAAAGTAAGAAATACTGAATTTTAATACAAAAATACTTTTTCATCTAATTCATTTATATACTTAAATTCTATATTAATTTATTTTTAATATATTATTAGATAAATTCTATATAAATTAACCCAATTAAGGTTATTCTAACCAATTTACTTTTTAAATTTGATATAAAATATTTCAATGATTTGGAAGTTTTCGCTTCAGAAACTAGCTTTCATGACACAACGTTGAGATTAATATTAAAATAAAATCAACAAATTCTCTTATTAAAATTTACAAAAAAGGATTCCATATTGTGAACAATTTTATTTCATAATAACTAGATAGGTAAAAATTTATTTTATCAAAAATATTAGTGGAAGTAAATAAAATTAATTATTGTGATTAAGGTTCAAATAAGTATACATAGTTATTACATGTTATCTTAAGAGAAAAAATAAATTAAAAACAAGTCTAAAATCCATTTTATTAACATATTTTGACAATATTACCCTTTTTATAATAAATAGGCATCAATTATAGACATAATATGAATGAGGAACAATTCAATGTTGTTTACCTCTATATATTTTCAAGAATAGAACTCCTCCACTATCAAAGGGAACTCACATCCCTCAATTCCTCACACCTATCATGAACATTGTCACATAAATACCTTACAAAAATATATTTACTACTTCTCTCCTATAAATCATAAATCCCATATTTGGTCAGAAATAAAACCAAGTTAGTCTGTTGGTGAAAAACAAAAGTAATTAACCAAACAAGAGGTAACATACTTCCTCATGATCTGTTGTTTTAATATTATTATCCACCCAAAAACAATTTCGTATTTAATTCTTAATTGTTTACCTCAATATCCAATATAAACTATTGTGATTTTATTATAAGGGTTATACTTACACCTATACACATTGGAATAAAATGGTAATTAACCTGTCCCTAACGTGAACATCGGACTATCGGCTCACATAATAATGTCCTTCATTAATTCTTTACCACCCCTCATGGTTTAGAATAATGATGAAAATATTATTTTGATATAAAATATATTATAATTATGGTGTATTTATGTTTCTATAATTGTTAAATAAATCCTAACTTCATTATTTCCATTTTGTGTAAATATGTTAGCTTCATTTGTGTATGTGATGACCACTACCACCTATATGTGATGTCATTATTCACACCTTATATATAATATATTAAGGAGTGATTTAGTGATAGTATATAATCTATATTTATTAAGACCAATGTGTTGAAAATGGAATTGGTTTTTATGTGTTATCTTTTGTTTTCAATGATTTGTTTTCTGAAGAATATATATCACCTAACATTGAAATATATAAAGATAATATTGAATTATATTTTTAAAATAAACTTAATATTGTTTTCAAATGAATTGAACTCATTATTTACATTTTAACTAAAATAAACTAAATTTATTTATTAGAATCACCTTGGTTCTGGATTGGGAGAACATCATATTGATTAATTATTCATAATCCAGAATGATTGAATCATTCACATGAAGAATGTATCTTGCATGATGTAAATATACATCACAATCACTATGAATATGATTCACGAAGAGTTTGATTTTTCATGAATAGATTCGGCGCGACAATGATAAATTAATTTGTTAAAGAATTTATGATCATAGATTTTTCATAAATCATAGGTAAAGTTGTGAAACATATGATACCAGAAGAATGAATGAATAGTGGTGTGAAAGAGATGATGTAAATCATATTCAGAATAATCTGATTGAGATGAAATATAAGGAATGAAATCATATTCCAGCCCGTAAAATTCATGAAAATATTTTGTGACTGATTGTATTCTGGAAAATCTAATTCATAATAAGAGGGAATGAATTTTTTGGATTTTTTAATGGAATGCTTCAAAAATTTCGATGAAAATTTAGATGCTTCTAAAACTAATACTTAATAATGTCCTTTTCATTATAGAAGTCACGATACAAGATAAAGGGATGTGAAATAAGAAATTGAATATACTAAATGTGGTCTAACATATTATTTACATAATCAAATTTACCAGAGGTAGATTATTGTGAATAATATTCATGTTGCATCATTTTTATAGAAGCTAGAGACTAGACTCGGTATGTCATTGTATTCAGGGAAGAATTTCATGAAACCATTGAATGAAAATAATTGAGAATAATGAGAAAAAATATATATTCATCCATTTAAAATGGACTAATTTACATAGTAGGTTTCAATTGGGTCGCGATCCACTGTATCCGAGTTTAGTTTTATTATATTACCAACAAGATCAGGAGAAAGATTGATGAATTAAGAGTTTATTCAATGTGGGGGTTTCCTGATGAATATTTTTGGGTGACCCAAGAAATAAAATTAATTTTTTTTGAGTGGTATCCATTTGAATATATATATACATATATATGTATGTGTGTCTGTGGGTCATATCATCATAATGAAGAAATCATATTGAGAAAGACATGATTCCTAAATCAGATCTATACTGATAATAGAATATGATTGCCTAAAGAATAAGTGAATATATTATGAGACTCATGATTAATTGATAAGAATTGATAAAGTCAAAATGAACTATATATTTTAGAGAAAAATTAAATTTGGGTAAATTTAACAGAGCGACAATGATTTTTGGATTCTAACTAAATCTCTCATTGGTTACTTATAAAAGATGAAAAGTACATTATTCTTTTCTGATGACTGATTAACTATTCATCACAAAATAGAGAGAATCTATGAGTTTTATATGGAAAAAATATTTATGTTTTGGGATTTTTATTGAATAATTTTTTACTGATTGACGTGAAATAATATGAGGCAAAATCAAAATGTTATATTCAGAAATCCATCATATTTAGTGTTTATCATATTCATCTGATTGGTATATTCATCTTGCCATACTATTTATATGGTCATCAGATATGGCTGAATAATTGAATCCGGGATTTTTGTATTGGTATTTCCGCACAACGGAACGTATTATGAATTATTTCAATAGTATCCTGACAGAATTATTTATATCATATTGGGAAATCCGAATTAAAGACTACAGTGGGTGAATGGATTTGAGAATCAATTTGGGAAGATCATTTTTGGAATTTAATTGAATTTTATATCATCCCTTGGAAGATCTAATATTATTTTCGAAAAGAAATTGATCAATTGGATTTCAATTTAATACATTTTTTCAATTGAAAATTTAGAATATGTAACACGAGTAGTTACACTAAAATAACATTACCCTATTTATTCAACGAGGGTGAACACACACTATTATAATTTTTTACAGTGTGATACAAGAGTTTACAATAAAATCATACTCATTATTATCCAAGGATTTTCTTTTAGTGGATTGGGTGGTATTGGATCATTTCTATACCATATCACAAGATCATTTTAAATTATTATGTTCCTGTGTTTTTTGGGTTAGATTTTTTCCACTAGTGAATTTAATATTTAAAAATATATGAATGATATTTCAAAGAATAATTAAAGTAAAATGGATTATTGATTCAAAACCATCCCCTATTGGTTATAAAATTATCTTAAATATGAACTTTTTACTAGTATCCGATGGTTGATTACATTTTCCTATTAATTGCAGGTGTTTTGAAGGGAAGATAATCAAAATTTTGAATTGATTGAAAATTAAATGTATTATTATTCTTGATGGAATGAATTATCACATTTTGACAGATATAATGATTTTTATGTTATTTCTACTGTATATATTGTTCTTGATGATAAAACATATGGTATTCATCATATTAATTATAAAACACCTTTTTGTTGCGTTGAGATGAAATATATCAAGAATGATGGGAGATCTAATAATGTTATCTTATCATCACATTCTAAAAGTAACATCTAATGAGTGAATGTTGTTTTTATTTACAAAGAAATATATGATAAATTGAAAAACATAAACTAAGGAAATAAAAAAGTGAAAAATGAAAATATAAAAATATGGAGAGTGAATATTGTTGATTTGAATATTGATGAGAATGAATCTATAAGGGACTTATTTACCATGGGTAAATGAAATTGTGAGTACTATCAAATTTCTTTGTGAGATATTCTATGATACATGAGATTTCAAAAAGATATATAGAATCCTTCCTGATAATTTTGATGAAAATCATTCTTTATTAGATGATAAGGATCCAGACACAATATCTCTTGATGATTTTTATCGGACAATAATCCCTTACCAAATGAGAAGAGAGAATGACATGTAAAGGGAATCAAACGAATATAATGAAATTTCATTCAAGGAAACTAAGAATGAGAAGTAAAAGAATATTCTTATTGAAGATGATGCTGGTCATTCAAAATATGAAAATGAGGTATTCAATAATTTCTATAATGTTTTTCCCTTGCATCAAAAATGTTGAAGGAGTTATAGGAAAATAAAACGGCAAACATCCTTTGAATTTTTTTTGAATGTGACGGTGTTGGTCACATTGCGTCTAATTCTCCATGAAAAATGATTGAAGAATATAGTGAAGAAGAAGAATGAAAGGAAAGAATAACATAGATTAATCATGAAGATAGTGGATAATTGAATTCTTCAGGGGAAAATGAAAATTTGTCAAATCACAATGAATAATTTTATAGTTTAGATATGATGAAGAAAAAATAGGTGATGTTGAAACCAAAAAATACGTTGAATATGATATTGATAATACATTTATTTCAATAATGAATGATGAATAATTAAGAAGCAATAGTTCAGAAGAAGATGAGGAAATTCAACCTGAACATCATTTGAATGAAGAGTTGAAATAATGATTGTTAAAGATCTGAGGGATTGAAAAGGGAAAAAATATGAATGATGAATGTTACTCAATAGTTAATAAAGATTTTTTTTAAATGAAAAATAAGTTTAGAAAAAAGATTTATTATTTGATGAAATATCACGAAGGGGAAATGAATCATAATGATTATCTGGAGATGAAATTGATGGAAAAAAACAATAAGAGTTGTAACTTGTCCAAAAAATCATTGAAAATCTAAACATATAAATACTTGTTTTGAAAACCCTATTTTTAAAAATGAAGAATGTTTAAAAATGAAGAAAAATAATAGAATCCATAAAATATATATCCAATGTTTGATTTTTATTATGGGATAGTTTTGTAAAAAAAATAGTGTTTAGAATATATTGTATGTGACCAATCTGAATATTGTAGGGAATTTAGAAGCATCAATGAATCAGGAGTCCAAAAAAGTTGTCATAAATTTTGGAACCATAAAATATTTCAATAAATATGGTTATATTAAATCTAAATAGAATGGGAAGACTCATATTGACAATAGAAAGGTTGGGGGATTATAAATGAAAGATAATAATTTGTCCAAGAAATATATTCACAATTATAATCAACATAGATGTTTTATATGAAAAAACCCATTATATGGATATTTCTAGAATGTGGTGTATTTGGACATATGAAAAATTTGTGTTTTTCAAATCAAAATCATTTATATTATTTTATAGGTTATGAATTGAAATTTTTTGGGGAGTTAATTTCCATATGGAATGAATTTGGAGATTTTTTTTTTGAAGAAACCAGAGATGCGTAGAGTAAAGAATTAAAATTGGTTCCATCTATTTGAATATTTATGTAATATATGATCAACAATGATGCCTTGAAAATGAATGTCTTATATTTTTACAATCCCAAATGAAATTTCTTAACAATACTTAACATCTAAAGGTAATCAAATGAACGAAATATTAAAAAGATCTTGTTGTTGTAACTGAATTGAATAAATTGAAAGGAGAATGGACATGTGTTTTTTATAGTGGGTATTATTATCAATATATTAGAGATTTTATCTTGTTGATGAATTTGGATGATTTAAAATAATGAACATTGACATTTGATAATGATGAATCCTTGAAATTCAAATATGCTGGATTATCTATCATTGGGAATCAAATAATGAAATCAATGAAAAATATGTATTTTAATGGGATAAAATAAAAATTTCAAGGTGTATTAAAATTGTGTGATAGTGTGACTATGTTATCATAAAATTATTGGTATTTTTTGAAATGTAATGTTTATAGAAAGACAGTTATAATATTCAAATATATAGAAGGAAATTTGTTTCAGATTGGTGAAATACAAAACTATAGGTTCATTATTTTGGTTAAAGAGAATCAATTGTGGCATAAATCGTTGGGACCAATGTGTTAATGAACCATGAAAATTTTATGAACTACAGATATTTTCTAATACATACATTATTTTCCTATGAGTAGTGGATGGTTTTCAATATTTTTCTGAATGGAATTATTATAAACATCGTGCATATTAATGGTGAGGTTTGTTCATTAAAACCCTTAAAGCTTGTTCTTTATTTTTTTCTATGGGCCGATAAGAAAAAAATAAATAAATGGACATAATTACTTCATTAATTTCATTGATTATTTTTCATTCCATACTTTTTTTATATAAAACACAAATCAAATGCTTTTAAAATGATTACAAGTTTCAAATGGAAATATGAAAATTATTGTGCATATTTAGTAAAGAATAAGAGATCATATAATGTTGTTTAACATTGATGTGGAAAATTTATAGTTATCTTGATAATAAACTAATTCTGCATGAGTATAATTTCTCATACAGAACACAGAAAAAATGTGTTTCTAAAAGATTGAATTGTATCTTTGTAGAAATTTGTAGTATTATATAACATGAACATGGCCTTCCTCATTACATTTTCTGGAAATCCATGAGTACTATTGTTTATATTCAGAACCATAGATTCTACATGACTCAATCAGATATGACTTCATAGGAATTGTTTTATTGAAAAACTCTATGGTTGAAACACTTAATTGTATTGAGGGTCCATGTATTATAAAGATGATAGTGGGAAACTATGGAATGTTGTAGAGTAAAGGTGAAGATGAAGTGCTTCTTCGATATTATCTTTATGGAATAGGTTATTGATTATTCAACAAGTGACAAAATAATTATTTACTATTTAGATGTAAATGTAATTTAAATAGGAGATAAATAAATACATATTTAGGAAGAAATCGATGTTGATAATTTTTAAGAAAAAATATATGATAAGCATATATAAAATTATATTCACACTAATAAAGATGAATTAGTATTATCCATTTCTAGTATTGAAGATTATAATTGAAAATATCATCCAATGTTGAGGAATCAAACTTAAAACTAAAAAATTATTGGTTATTGAAATTATAAGCTCCAAGAAATAATTACAACCAATTCTATTACGCATAATTCATTTTAATAATATGTTGATCCAAAAGATGTAAAATAAGATTTTGAGTATCCATAATCGGTTCAATACATAAATGAAGAGTTAGATAATAGTGAATTGAATGATACACTAGATAATGTACCCAATCTGGAAAATAAACATTATTATCACAAAGTGGATTTTCAATAATAAGAGTAATGTAGAAAAGAGGTGATAATAAACAAAACAATATTGGTTAGAAACTAGTATTAACAAATTGAAGGTCTTTATTTTGTTGAAATGTTTACTCCCGTAGAAAGGACAAAAATAATCAGAAACTTTATTGATATTTATGCACAATGAGGATACACGAACACTAAAATGAATATAAAATTTTCATTCATGAATACAGATAACGAAGAGAATGATTATATGGATTAAACATGGGGATTTTTTGTTTGGAATGATGAAAATTAAGAGTGCATATTGAAAAAGACTTTTTATGGTCTAAAGAAGCTATGAAGTCCTGGTCTTCCAAATTAGGTACATGGTTAAGGAAGATAAATTTATTGAATGGATGAGTGGATATAAATCTCTATATCTATGTAATCCAAATGAATCACCTCATTATAATTGTATATGTTGATGACATTATCAAAACTGGGAATGATGAATGATGTTGGGAAATATTTCTTATTGAAATGATTTTTTTGACATTTCTATGAAAGGGGAAGTGAAATACTTTCTTGGGTTACAAATATATCTAAAGAATGAAATAATTTTTATTTCTCAATAGAAGTATGTTGAGGATCATATCAATAGGTTTAACATGGAAAACTCAAAACATGTTTCCACACCAATATCAATGGAAACAATGCTATCAATTATGGATAAGGAAAAGCTATTGATTATAACGAATTTATAATGTTGATTGGAAGTTTATTGTATTTGACTAACTTAAGACATGTCATTTGTTTGTTTTTACCTGATGTGAAATATTTCATAGTGCTCTAAATAAATCATGTTTACTTTCTGAAAAAATTATAAACACATACATCAAATTAATAATAGATTTTAGAATCATGTATGAAAGCATAGATAGTATTGATTTATTTGGGTATTAATATGCTGATTGTGTATGAAATTTTGCAGATAGAATATCCACATTTTCAAGAGTATTATTTCTTTGAAAGCGTTTTTTATTGGCATTTAAATTAAAATAATTCATTAACTCCTAATATAGATAATGATAAGTAAGTTTCATCCACTCAATACACAAAATATGTAGATAAAAATTAAATTATCTGATTTAAATGATGGTGTGATGTTACCCAGGCTCTTGCGTTGTGATAATCAAATCAAAAAAATAATCAGTGGAAATATCAATCAAAAATTTATTTCAATAAAAATTAATATCAAGTATCAATTTCATTATAGAAAATGTGAATAATATTGAATTTAATGAACATTATTGTTCAAATCATAGCAACTTGATGACATTTTCACAAAAACCTTAGCAAAATTACTTTTTATTAATTGATGTTGAATATGATTGTCTAACCACTTTATAATAATTCTTATGTTATGTGTTTCTATCCCATATCTCATCTGACCATTGGATAGTGTGGATAAGTGGTAAAATTAATTTTATCATTAATTAATCAATTTGATGCATGTACAAAGGTGGATATGTGGTAATGTTGTGAATTTAGCTTTGTTTTGGGATTAAACTATTCTAACTGTTTGATGGATGGTTTTAGGAAACTAATTATATTGTTTTCAAGAGAGGATTATGAAATGATATTGTTGAAGAATTAATGAGAGATGAAAAATATATAGGTTTTCATTATCAGTTTTTTTAGAACATCATGGTTTTACTATCAGTGATTATTGGTTCCTCAAATTATTTAACTCATGTAGGATTACAATTATTGATACTTAATCCTTTAGATTAGGATAAATAGATCAATGAATTATGAATCACGATTCATAACTAAATCCTAAGAAGGATATTATAAGGACCATGATGATCATAAAGGTATTGTTTTTCAAGTGGAGTCATTTGTTTCAAAAAAATTTGTTTTAAGAAATTAAAACACCTCACATTGTAATTGGTGAAAATCGTAATGAACTATATTTCAGAAGAATCGAACTCATGTTTTTAAATGAATTAGACACACTTTTCCCCTAATAATGAGTAGAAGTTATTGGTTATGATCGAACTAACCTTGTATCCAGAATCAGATAATATGATAATAAATAATTTATTGTAATATAGAATGATATATTCATCCACAAGAGAAATGTACCATGATAGAAGTAAATGGAAATTAAATTCATAATTAATCATGTTAAAAAATATTAGATTTTATGTGATCAAAGGCTATATGAATAAGATAAATTAAATGTGACAATATTGTGTGGATTTTGGAGTTCTCATAAATCAGAATTATTATTGTGAAACTTATGATGCAAGCATGATGAAAGAATAGGGGTGAATGTGATACAATAAAATATATACAAACTAATTTGATCTGGATGGAAAATTGTGCTGGAAGTATTATTCAGGATAATCATACAGTTAGAGATTTAATTATGGACAATCTAATTCTGGATAATAGGGACTGATTTTTTTATGATGTAAAGGAAAGCTGCAATATATTTCATTAAAATTGAGATGATGATAAAGTTAAACCTCAATAAATTCAATGTCATTATGGAAGTCATTATATAGGATAATAGACTATGAATCAAGTAGTAAAGTCTGCTGAAACTTGTATAACATATTTAGTACAACTTTGAATTCACCAATGGCCTATTCAATTTAAGAATAACCACATTATATCATTTTCCGAGAATCGACCGATCAGACTTGGTATGGAAGCATATTCACAACAAAAAATTATTGACACCAATGAGCGGAAAATAATAGAAGAATAATATAAAAAATGTAGTAATCCATTTCAAAAGGTATTAATTACATTATATGTTTTAATTTTGTCAAGAGACACTATGTTAAAGTTTAATTGATTAATATTTTGAACTTGGTCACGAGATGAAATGATGAAGTTAAAATTGATTGAAAACTGATATTTTTGAATGAATTTTCATCGGGGGTCATGTTATTCAAATGAATTATTATATTCATAGTTGTATTAGTTTATTTATTTAAATATATATAATTGGTTCAGAGAATTGTAATGAAGAAATCAAATTTATAAAGATCAGATGTAAAAATTAGATATTGGTGGACAATTAAAAATGAATGTCTAATGAAGAAGTGATGATTGTAGATTACATGAGAAGAGTATAGAAGCATTGAAAAATTCAAAATCCAGACATGATTTTAAGGAAAATTGATATTTGATTTAAATAAATTGGGTGGGAATGAAATTGGGATTCCTACAAAATCTATCATGGGTCACTTATTAATGACAAAAAGTAAATTGTACTTTTATGAGGAGTGATGTATTTGTCATCAATGAAGCGAGAGAAGCTCTATGTTTTATATTGAATAAGAGTATTTCAATAATATAGTTTTTATTGAATAATTATTGATGTACTGAAGTGAAATAAGAAGAAAGAAGACCAAAATGTTTTATTGAGGTGACCATAATAGTAAACATTCATCTTATTCAACTATTATCATATTCAACATTTCATCATATTCTCCTATTAATAAAATGTAGATGAATAATCAGATGTAATATTTTTGTATTGGTATTTTTCGACTGAGGCGACTATTTTTAATTCATTCAAATATATTCTAACCGAATTATTTTTTTCGATTGGGAAAATAGATTTGAAGATCTTGGATGGAATATTAGATTATGCGATTAGATTTGAGAATAAGTGTGGGAAGAACACTAGAATTAAATTCAATTCTATATCAAGTCCATGAACATCTTACCATCTATTGGGGTAATAAATTAAATAATTTTATTTCAATTGAATACATTTCTAAAATTGAGTAAAAGCCTAGATAATATGAGTTGTAACAAAAATATTTCATTAACCAATTTTGTTTAAGAGGGTTCACATGAATTATATAATTTGTTACACATTGTTACACGAGTGTAAGTCTATATCCTACTCATTGTAATCATAGGGATGTTCTCTATTAGATTGTATGGTGTTGGATCATTTCCATAACATAACAAGGATGTAAATAGGCTTATTGAATAGTGAACATTGTATATTATTTTTTTCTTATAGATGTTTGTTTGATTTGATTTTAATAAGGAATTAAATATTTAACAGGAGGTGAAGGTTGTTTCAATGAAACATAAAAGAAAGTAGTGTCACTAAATAAACCCCTTACCCTCATTTTGATACAATTATAATGATTGGGAACATTCAATATTATATAATAATTCTAAATTATTTCATATAATTAAATATATACATATTATTCATTTACTTAATTTCATTCAATACTCCATCATAACTGAAACATCATTCAGACATATGTAGGGAAAAAATCTACATGAAAGGTGTATTCCATTTAATTTTTATATAGAATATAAATTATCATTTATATATATATTATGATTATATATGTTATTTAAATCATTTTTACATTATTTTAATAATTAAATAATGAACTATGTATTATGATCAAGAATAAAAAACAGAACATATATGATAAACAAAGTGGATTTTACCAAAAATCAAACTTTTAGTAGGAACATGCTCATAAAAAGGTAATTTTATGTCGTAATAAGATAATATAGGGTAGTATATATGAGAATATGGTCCTTTAATATATTTATAACACAGTTATATTAATTATATATAAATTTTTAACATGTAAGAAGAAATTGACAACTATTATAATTGGTTTTGACGTCATAATTTTTTTTAGAATTATTACTTATTCCCTACTCATCTTTTTCGCGTGTATTTACAACCATTGAAATAATAAATATATTTATAGTTATTTAAATAACCATTTTATGGTTTTTTTCATGGGGTTTAGGCCCCAAAATTTACCAAATCAGAAAATTATTTTTGTCTCAATTTCCTTCTTTGAGAAACATGCCCTTATATGCACCAAATTTCTACTATGAGGTTTTTATAATTCTCTATTATATTTTATATCATTATCATACTTATTTTAAATATATTTAATTTCTAAATAATGTTATTATTTCTTGGGGACTATAGTTCAATGTTTCGAATGTGGGGATAGTTTATTTCTAGAATATCATTGTTTATCGGGATTACTTTTAATTATGCTTACATTTAAGAAATGCTGTGATCCATATATCAAAAAATATGATGAATCTAAATCCCATATGTATTTTAATTATATATTTAATTTGTGATACCATTAATTCACTCTCTTTTACTTCTGATTTTGAAGATTTTTTTTAATTAATTATAACTTTATTTCTCATTCCGTAGGAATTCTGTTTTCATCTCTAACTATATTTTCTAAAAATGTTCTCAATATTATTTTATATTTTTTTTCCAAGGAAACGGGTTTTTGGTTTTTTGGATGATTTATTTATGTGTTTTCAATGTAAATGAAATAAAAAATATTTTTATTATTCATTTGTATGTTTTTGTGGAATAATGTTTTCAAATAGAATTATGTTCCCTTTTAAATATTTCAAAGTAAAATATTTGCACGATTTTTTGAAAGTCATTTTATATGTTTTCAAGGAAAAAGTCTCAAAATTTATTTAATCCTCAATTATATGTTTTCAGGGTTGAATGTTTTAATATTTATATGTATATTATTTTAAATATTTTTATGGAAAAATATTTCAAAATGTTTTCAAGATTCCATTATATGTTTTCACAGTTATTTTCAATGAAAATGGATTTAAAAATGATTTATGTTTTTAAATTCATATTTTCAATGAAGACTAAATATTTTACTCAATAAATTATTTTAAAATATTAGAAAAAAATATGTTTCATAATTTATGACATCTTTTGGTGGTACTCATGCATTACATGAGACATGGTAAAAGTGTTCCATTCATTTTACTTCTATAAATGGTATATTTTAAAATGAAATGTTTTTTATGAAACATACTTCCAATTCATATATTTATATATTTATGAATCCCATTTATCAATATTAGGAAATAATTTTGTTAAACCATCTTATTTTCATGGGTTCTGATTTTTTGAAATTATTATGAAACAAATATATTTGACATGTTTATGGTTTATGATATATATAATATTTTATTATCTTGTGGATCATATATGTTTGATTTCATTATGTTATTGGTGGGACCTATCTCTTTCTGAAATATGTTGGGTAGTGATTTATATATCTCATGATATAGATATGTAAGGAATGAGGAGTCAAATCAGTTAATTATTAGAGGGTTGGATCATGTGGTGAATGAAATTCATCAATAGAGGGATGAAATGAGGTGTGAACATAGTTTATTAAAATTGGTATGGAATGGTTAGTAAAACTAGTTCAGTAACATAAGGATATAATGATGTGTAAACTCAATTTAATGATATATTTCTTGAACTATAGGAAATCTCGATTCAGTAATGTATATCTAGAATGAGTATTTAATGTGGTTTAGCAATATTGGGCTAGAATTGGAGGGGAACCCAATTCATTAATAGATGGCTGGAATGGGGAGTGAACTATGTTTTTTAATATAATTTTTCCACTACTACGGTCATGGTAGTGAACCATGACTACTAGGATAGTTTGGGGAGTGATCCCATCATACTAATAAGACCATGATATAAATCCTTAAATACAATAGAAATAATATATATATATATATGTGTGTGTGTTTTTCCAAAATCACATATCTTATTATTATGTAATGATATCATGGATTATACACTTTTTTTACTTATGATTCGTGTATTATGAACAACTAATATTTATGGTAGAACTTTTTATTATTATCTTTGGTATGCATGTTATGATCTTCAAATGTTATGTTCTTCCTTTCATACCCTTATGCTCTTGTTATGTTTAATTATATCACTTATTTACCCATACTGATATTTTGAGATCACCATTTTATTATGTTTTCTTTCCTATGTTTATAAAGAATTGTTTTATGTATGATTAGTACAATTGATTATCTTTAATAGAGATTATAATGATCTTTCACCATGTCAGTAGATTAATATTCCAAGTATAATAACAGAATAAACATTTATGGTCCCTAATCAATTGTTTTTTTGTTTTTAATATTCTTCAAAAATAATCTAATACCCATACTTCTTATGTCTAGGTTAATATAGGTTTAGAGGAAACACCCAGTGGTATGATATTTTCCTGACATAATAAAAATAAAAAAAAATGGCTGATATATATAAGCTTTATATTTACCTTGTTTCTTAATAGCATAAACTTATTCCATGAAGAATTTCATTTAAATAATTTATCACCATCATCAAATTCTATATCTATTGGATGGTTGATATCATTACGCTTATATTGAAAATGAGATACCATGATGTGTTTTGTAAAAAATCAATCATTATTTCCCATTTTTTCATCTAGTATATGATTTTGTAGATTTATTTATCTATTATCATCAATGAAAGATGTAGCCTTATAATTTATATAGGGATTAAAATAAATCTATATTAATGATCGATTGAATTATATAGTTGTATAAAATTTATAAAAATGGATGGTGTTAATCCCAACAAACGTTGAAATACATAGATAATACACTAAAAATATCTTATAGAGATATAATAGTCCTCTTAAGAAGGCCTTATCTATGATGATGTTATAAAATAAAAATATACTCTTTAATCAGATCCCTGGAAATAAATTCTCTAAAATATCAATTAACCATAGATCTATATTATATACAATTTATTGGGGTACACTAATCAATATTACAACTTAATTATTGTATATCATAGTAAATTGATAAATATAGAAATATTATATTATACAAATGAAATGATTATAGTTTTTGAGGATATTGAAGACAACCCAAATTACTCCTTTTAGATTTCTTGAGGAATATTGTAAAAAAATCCATCATTGTTTTTTCCATTTCTATTCATATAAGGAAATGTTTATAAGATGCACATACATTTATGCATCTCAACATCATATTATCCACATATTTTCCATCGAGATACATTCAAGAAAATAACAATTTTCATGTTATCCCCCAATATTAATAATTTGGATATCTATACATCTTCATACTCTAGGGATAAATAGAGAATGATTAACAATATTTATCATTCAACATATCCTTCATCATTTTGGGTATTTATTGCAAAAAGAATTCTAAAAAATATAATTTGATAATTTTTTTTGATTCGATAAATTTCTCTCTAACATTATTTTAATTTTCCAAATCCTCATAACGAGCTTCCTTATTTATCACTTTGATGGATATTTTATCATTCATCTAGGAATGTTATGTTCATTCCACATTCCTTGTGATATCATGATCTATATTCTGTATGTCCAAAAATATTATATCAACCTCAATAATAATAATGAAAAAACTATCATGATATTTCTATCTATGAGCATGAAAAACCTTATCCAAATTTATAGAGTGGTAATGTACTGAGAAGATGCAATATTTGGTAAAATATAAACATGTCCATTTGTGTACATTTAAACACATTTGTGTGAGTATATGATTTATTTTTATCGTATCTATATATATTTCGTACCTTTATCCATATATATAATGTTTAATATTTTCAATGATGAATTCACAAATTTCAACTATAAATCAGGATTTTCTTAATTTTTATGCCGAATTTTCATTTGATGGAAGCAATATTCTATAAATATGAAATTATACAAGAGGAAACAACCTAGCCTCATTTTAAATGCATATTTATAGATAAAAACTCATTCCCTACTATAGGTTACAGTAAATATATGTGTTCGTACCAAAACTAATTTTATATCCTTAAATATTCAACATATTTTTGTATAGAAATGTATTTTGATCCATTTTTTAACTTTTGTAGTATATTTTATTGTTTTGAAAAATTTCTATAATTTTTTATCTAGTATCCTGAAAACTAAATAAAAATATTAATCTTAATCCCTGTGGTTTTTGTGATGTTTTTCTCTAATATACATTTTTGAGCGATCTACTGAACTATCTTCCCTAGAAATTTTATAACACTAGAAGATTAATTATTTCTATAATTTTGTAACGTCTGAGATTGATCCACCCAACAACAGAATTGTAGTCAAACTGTTGGGTCACCATCCATCAAACATGACACTTTGTAAACCAGTTGTTTTTGACTAGTTGCATGGCTCTTAAATGAAATAATGGGGATACAATATTGTCATGATTTCAGCATAATGAACTGGTTCCATAATGATAAAATTGTTCAACATGACAATTAATCATAATAAAAGACCAGTAGAAAAATTTCATAAATAATAAAAAAATATTGATCCTATATCAAAATAAAAATTATTTCATATCCGCATAATAAAAAAATAGAATATATGGAACATAGAAGTATGAATATTAATCTTGTTAATTGAAATTACAATAGATAAAAATATACTACCAATTTCAACATGAATATGATCTCAGTGATCTAATATTAATCTATAATCTAGTTATGAAAACATGAATCCAACAGTAGACCATTTGCACTATAAAAACATTTGACCTTGAGTTTTGTTCAGTTTCAAATCATTTGGTCCAACGTAGTTTGTGATATACACAAAATTCCACCACCAAAAAAATATAGTATGGTCCATAAAGATCATATAAAATGTTTATGTGTATATATAAAAATTTACTGATGAAATGTAATATGTCTCTCGGTGGGGTCTATTTTATATGTGACACCATATTGATTGTACCCCCTTCGGCTTATGCCAGAATAACTCTAAACACGTGTTACCTTTATATATATATATATATATATATATATGTATTTAGATTTATATGTATATATATGAACTAAATACACAGTGACATATATATCCACTCCCATATAGAGTGGGATATATATATATATTCTATTACAATCCATGACCATATGCACTAATCGATCATTCAGGCATGGTAACAAAAGCTCCATGATTTTGATTCGGATATTACCCCAAACAATCAATCAGGGATATTGATGTCATCATATCTATTAACCCAAAGAGATAAGTGAAACATCCTACCCAACAACCTCTAGTGAAAATAAAACATTATTTCCAATATTCAATACTAATGTGAGAGGTCATACCCCACATCACACCTCAAAAGACCACGAAATATCCTATCTATCACTATCCTTGATTTTTTCTCAAGTAACATTATAAATGGCAGATAGTAATAATAATAATAATACATCATGAATTTAATTCTATTAATACATTCTATAATAATGATTTCAATTAATTTAATATTAATTGAACCATGGGTGTAATCAATTATTTTTATGAAGGAATGTGACATGTTCAGACCATTCACACCCATTTAATTTTATTTAGTCATATTTTAGGTAATTATTTCATGACCACTTTAGAGTTGATTTGGTGACACAAGTATTTGATAAGAATTTTTTCAGGCGATACAACTATGGGAGATGAATTTGTTTAGGTGGGTGATATTTTAAAATAATTAATGGTCTAAGGGAGAGTATGATTCATTGAAAACAATTAAATTAATGGATAATATTTATATTAAGTAAAAAAATGGAAATTATTATGTGGGTAATCATGACACATTATATATTGAAATGAATAATGGATAAATACAAGACCACCCACATTAGCATCGAAGTGCTCTCTTGATACGTTTTCATTAATTATTTAATGCTAGAATTAGTGAAATTGAAAAAATAGACAAACAACCAGAAATTTTGGAAATATATATATCAAATGAATAGTTTTTTTGTGGTAGAGAAAAGCGATAAATTGATATAAATAAATAAAGAAATTACAAATAGGACTCCAATGAGATGAGCATTTCTCAAAAAAGATATTGTTTGAGAGATGTCAATCAACACCTGGACGAAGGCAGGAGAGATCAAATGGGTGGGTGAGCTACATTGTAGATAAAAATAAATAGGGTGAAAATAAATATTTTATTATTTTGATGATGATGAAAATTTGGATGCTTGAAAATTATAAGTTTTTTACATATTTTGTGGTTCTTCATTTTATTTCATTTTATAAAAAAAATAATAGTTGTTAGGAGACTTGTTTTTGTTGTTGTTTTTGTAAATAATAATTATTTCTATTTTGGTTCTTTAAACTTGAAGTGCCCAGATCAGTGTGAATCAATGAGAAGGGGAGGGGGTGAATCAGTGATCCTTTAAAACTTTTTACTAATTGATTCTTAATCAATTAAACCTCTATGGCTGGTTAAAGCCTTGATCCACTCTTCTTGTATCTCTCAACCTTTCCCGGATAATGCAGTACTGAAAAGGCACAGGACACAAGGATTTACAAGGTTCGGCACCAAAGGCCTACATCCTTGCCATGCTCTCCCAGCATGGATTCTCCCATTATAACTTGTTAGAATTACAATGGTCGATACAGAGTCCCACTGTATCTCTCCTGAGTCCCACAGGAGGGTCTTTATACTGCTTCCCACAGTGTTACCAGAGTCCCACTGGCCTGCTCCAGAATCCCACTGAAGACTTCTTCTCCCTGAGTCCCACATGGTCTTCTCCTGGCTCCTCGAGTCACACGAGTAGCTCTTCTTCACTTTAAGCTTCTTCAAGTAACTTTAGCAGCCTGGGATAAAGGCTGCTGGCCTTGCTCTTCTCTTCTGATCACTTGTGGTTGATCAGGGCTTCTCGTCTAGATCAGGCTTTATCTCCTTCTTCAGGATGACCTGGCTTCACTCTTCAAGAATCATCAATAGCCTCTGAAAAGGTCTATTGGTCTTGCTCAAATCTTCTGATCACTTCTGTTGATCAGGGTCTTCTCAATTACTGAAAACTCAGGCAGCTGATGTCTTTAACTTCATTCTGGCTTCAGTCTCACTCAACTCTACTTCATGCACTGAGTGCACGGCAACTCTTCATCTTCATGCACTGATAGCATGGTTCTCAATATCTTCAAGAACTGTTGTTCTTGGACTTCTCAAAATATTCTTCAAGAACTTTCAGTCTTGGTCAACTCAAACGCACACCACTGATTTAAGCTTGTTCAGTGTGCGCGTGCATGCATGCATGCATGCACTTTCCCTTTCCTCTTCTTAGTGTGATAAACACTCAATGAGTGCAATTTCTTTAAGCACACACACTTCTTCCTTCTTCACACTTTGTTCTTTTTGTTTACACACTCACAAGTGTGTTGTACTTTAGTGTGAGGGTCTCCTCTTTCTTCCTTCTTCTAAGTGTGTTCACTTCACTTAGTGCACACACACTAGGTTCGGCCTCCTTATCTCATTGCACACAAAACTTCTTCACTTTGGCAAACACTTGAGCTTGGCCAACTTCACTTGCAAAGCACACACACTTCCTTGTTCTTTTAATTTCCATCAAAGTGTGCACTCCTCTTATGCACCCACTTGGTACTCCATTTTGCACACACAAGGGCTACGGCCTCCACTTGTATTTTTCTTTTGCACAAACTTCCTCTCGGCCTTCAACTTTTACTTTGCACACACAAGAGGCAAAGCCTCAGCTCTCTTTGACACACACACAAAGTGTGGTATTCCACTTCACTTGGCACACAAGGCACTAAGGCTCGGCCTTCTCTTGCTCACACTCGAACACCAACCCAAAGAAGTGTGCAAGTGGTGCAGCCCTCCTCTTCATTCCCACTATCACGCAAGTCCTCAAGCACTTGAGTGCAAGGAGGCTCGGGTGCGCAAGTGCCACTGCCACAAGGGCGTGCAAGTGTGCACTGGCCGCGGGTCGCGCAAGCCGCAGGTGCAAAATACCGCGGGCGTGCAAGTGTGTCAAGGACACCTTGGCCGCGCTAGTGCAAACCGCGCAGGAGGCACGGTGCACAGAGGGAGCACACAACTTTGTGCTGCCCAACTTCCACTTCTTGTCGCGCAAAGGGGTTGCGCGCAAGGGACTCCAGCCACGCAAGGTACTTGTGTGGGGCTTCTACTTCGCGAGGCAGAGGCTTCGCGGGGCACAAATCTTCAACAAGAACTTCAGCAAGCAACTCTGAGTGCTCGGGCTCTCTTTTTATTGGCGAGGAGAGCCTCGGTCCATCCGCGTGTGAATCTTGAATCATCGAAGATTTCGGATCTTCAAAACCTTTCCAAATTTTTGCGTTTTCTCTTCGGTGCACGCGGGTTCTTTTATTTATTTATTTATTCTTCCTCCACGTGCATGCGACTTTGAACGCATGCACGGCCTTTGTTTTGGCCATCCCATGCAAAACAAGAACACCCCGATGCCTCGGCAACTTCGTTTGCCTCGGACTTGACCGAAATTCTCCATACACTACATGCAAGCCCATTTTATTGCATGGATGTATTCAGTGTGGCCAGACGATCCTCAAGGACCCTTTACTTCCTTCAGAGGTGGCCGGGAACTCGAAATCCGGTTATCGGATGGCCTCTGGTTCAGGCGATGTCGCGGGTGGCGTTTGGCTGAGCTCGAGGAAGGAGACGAGCCGGGAGCCGTCGGATCAAGCATTTGAGATACATCGGACGGCCGGATTAAATCGCGGCGCGCGGGAGATGAGATGAGCGGCTGCGATCCAGCGCGCGATGAGACGGACGGCTCAGATCTGCTCCCGGGTGAAAATTCCGCGTCCCACATCGAAACGGGGCGCGGTTTTTCCGCGCTTTATCAAAGATCCTCTCCCCGCTCAACGCTCAGTTGCACTTCTCCCCTCCAGGTGCCGCCCCGCACCGGGTTCTCTCTGCGGGCGTGCTCTTGCGCCCACTATGCTCCCTGCGGGCACGCCACTGGCGCCCACTATGCACGCTGTGACACTCTTGGGGGCGCGCTCCTACGCCCCTGTCGCGCTCCTCCGGGCGTGCCCCAGGCGCCCATGCGGTGTCTTGGGTGCGCCCTGCCGCCCTGGCTCGCCCCACGGGTTCCCCCGGGCGTGGTGCCCTAGTGCCCATGCCTTGGGGTTGAACCCTCAAGGTGCCTTGGCTAGCCAATTTTTTTTGGCAAAGGGACAGAATAAAACTTTGTTAAAAACAAAGTATTCCATGAGTTCAAGCCATATCAAATGCCAAATGCCAAGACACTTCAAGCCTTTCTTCCTCTTCTCCATTTCTTCATTTCTTCTTCATAAGAATTCTTCCAATCTCCTCAACATATATTCATTACTTAGGAGGGAAATTCATGAAGGTACTTTTTCTTCAACCGAACTCCTGAATCACTTAAAATCTCCAATGTTCTTCATTGATCCAATCAGAGATCAATGTTGGATCATCTTCTAATTCACATGCACTAAGAGTTAGTACATGGACTTCTTTAATCCACTTCATCCACTTAGAAGTTGTGGATGGATCTCTTGCTTCTCCTCATGCATTGTCAATACAATACATGGTCTTCTAACTGTGTTGTGACTTTGTATCCAGTTTATACAAGTTCTTGGAACTTAAAGATCTGTTCAACAATCGTCTGATTTCCATGGAGAATGTTTCAACCACAATTTCCAATAACACTTAGTGAATCTCATAAGTGACATGCATCTTAGTACCATGGCCATTCTCCTTTACCACCAACACCATCACAACCTTTGTCATTCACATCTTGACATTCCTTGACTTCCATTCATTCCAAGACAACATCATGCCTCATTGACAACAAATGCAACACAATGCACTTCAATCTCCCCCTTTGTATTTGTTGTCAATACACTCCTTCAGCACATATGAATGGGTCAATATGTGTGCCAATATTTCTCCCCCTTATTGGCAATCAAATGCAAAGGTGTGGTGTGGTTTTCTTTCACAATATCTCTTCCTCCCTCCGAATAGCATCTTCTTGAAAAAAACTAGGAGAGGGATGATGTCAAATGTTCTTCTTTAGCAAAGAACCTTTAGTTGATCAACTATAAGTCTACTTGGGCTAACCCGGTGTAGAAAACAAGAGTGATATAACCAAGGAACTCAATGTTGTCCAACATTCACAATACATGTGAGATCATGCTTAGGGGTTGAATTTTTTCAGATATTCAATGAATTGCTAAATCCTGCACATACTCCACAAAACTCATTAGAAAGTTCAGTTCAAAGATAAAGCTCCCCCTTTCATCCATCTGTCTTCAATCCATACTCCCCCTTAATTGACAAGATAAACTCAATTAAGAATCAAGGGATGAAAGTATGATTGGAATACCTTCACTTTTCTTCAAGATGGTATTAATTCTTAGAATACCATCTTCTTCTGATTGGCTCCCCCTCAAGGGGTGCACTCCATTCTTTCTAAACCATCCTCCAGTTGAGAATGATCATCATCTTCAATTCCCTGGAATGTCAGCATATGTAAATACCAGAAGTATAAGGGAATAAGATGGAACCTCCTTGGTTCATCAATGTGAACAACATGGTTGAGAAGATTCTCTCAACCGAGATGTCCCATTTTCACCAGTCTTCACACGTGCACATTTGATCTTCATTGATGATTGTGCTGGTGTGGTTCCCAAAACATCTTCATGTGAAACCTTCTTCTTCCCTTTTGCTTTAGCAAATGCCAGAACTTTATCTTCAGCTTTTTGCAGATCTTTGGCAAGTTGCAACTGATTTGGCCATATGACTAACAAGTCATTTGGAAGTGAGGCCTCAGTTTTGGAAATTCCACATGGTTCTTTTGATGCTGTTAAGCTACCTTTCGTAGGCAACTTATTTTCAACCAATCCCTTCTGCTTCTTCTGGATTGATTGTCTGTTTGAGTCCAGTCTGCTTCTATTGAATTTCATGGCTTCTTTACAAAGATCCATGATATGGCCATTCTTTCCACAGTAGAAGCACTTCTTGGTGGTCCTTCTGGATGCATCACCCTTCTTGGACTCAGACTCCAAGGACTTCTCTTCATTTCTCAAACTCTTCTTGGGAGCATCTTCCACTTTCTTCTGCTTGCTTCCCAAGGAATCTCTCTTAGCCAGGTTCAGTGATCTTCTCTTCATTCCAGCTTCGGATACATTCGGAGATTGATATGTATCAACTCTTTGACCACTTTTGCAACCATCCCAGATGTTGTCAAGTAATCCAAATCTATTTGCAGTAAACAGATGTCTCTGGACCTGTGGATGTTGCTTCCTTCCTTCTGGCTTGCTCCCCCTTGGCATGGGCTTCCTCTGTGCTTTGGCATTCAGTGGATTGTACCAACAATCCTTTGCACAATGCCCATACTTGTTACAACACCAGCATTGTCCCACGAATCTTGACCTCTTCAGTCCTTCTGATTGTAGGGTACTTTTCTTGACCTGTTGTGCTGTTTCAGGAGAGCTCTGCTTCTTTACTGTCTTCATCCATATTTGTTTGGAATTATTCTTCCATCCTGCACTTTTTGTGGAAACACAATTAGAAGCATCAGTACAAGATGGTATGGATAGTACCTTCTTTCTAGAAGATGTTTCACTTTTATTAGAGGATGTCTTTCTCTTAGAATCATCCTGCTCAATGCATACTTGAGTAGCAACATTTCTCCTTTCAGCTGACTGGGAGGCTTCAGCTTTGGGTGATTGCAGATTTTTCAATATCACCTCTAGTTCTAAGCTTTTCATATTGAGGGAGTTCTTCTCATCCTCAACAGTTCTTAGCCTTCCTTCCCAATTTTCTTTCAACTGTTCTAGTTGGTCTTCATGCACCTTCTTCATTTCCTGTAATGAATTGTCAAGCTCCTTTACCCTGTTTACTTTGTCTTCAAGTTGAGCATCTCTGACATTCATTGAAACTTTGTGCCTCTTTTCCAGTGCATGGAAAACATCTTTGATTATTACTTTAAAGAATTCTTTCTCAGAAAGGCTTCTTTGAAATTCTTCACAAATATCTTCATATCTTTCATTGCAAAGAGATACTGTTTCATCTTTGGCATTTACCAGCTTTCTTAGAGTGTTGGTTATGCCAACCCTTTTAGCCAGCTGATCTTCCATAGCATTGGCTTCTTCTTCTAACTGTGATTTTTCTTCTTGAAGATCATGGATGCATGTAGCTATAAACTGTTCCACTTCCATTGGGACAGTCTTCTGAAGATATTCGATTGGACTTTGAAGATCTTTCATTGTTCCAACTTCATCACAACTAGGACATGCTTTCTTCATCTTCTTGGCCTGTTTCTTCTTTTTATTTTTCTGAGTCTTGGCAGATATCTCCATTTGAGGCTGGTTGCTCATTTCCTCAAATCTGCACTTCATAAAGACTCCCTTGTATCTTTTAGAGGGAACCTCCCTCTGATACCAATTTATGTGCCCAGATCAGTGTGAATCACTGAGAGGGGGAGGGGGTGAATCGGTGATCCTTTAAAACTTTTTACTAATTGATTCTTAATCAATTAAACCTCTATGGCTAGTTAAAGCCTCGATCCACTCTTCTTGTATCTCTCAACCTTTCCCGGATAATGCAGTAATGAAAAGGCACAGGACACAAGGATTTACAAGGTTCGGCACCAAAGGCCTACATCCTTGCCATGCTCTCCCAGCATGGATTCTCCCATTATAACTTGTTAGAATTACAATTGTCGATACAGAGTCCCACTGTATCTCTCCTGAGTCCCACAGGAGGGTCTTTATACTGCTTCCCACAGTGTTACCAGAGTCCCACTGGCCTGCTCCAGAATCCCACTGAAGAATTCTTCTCCCTGAGTCCCACAGGGTCTTCTCCTGGCTCCTCGAGTCACACGAGTAGCTCTTCTTCACTTTAAGCTTCTTCAAGTAACTTCAGCAGCCTGGGATAAAGGCTGCTGGCCTTGCTCTTCTCTTCTGATCACTTGTGGTTGATCAGGGCTTCTCGTCTAGCTCAGGATTTATCTCCTTCTTCAGGATGACCTGGCTTCACTCTTCAAGAATCTTCAATAGCCTCTGAAAAGGTCTATTGGTCTTGCTCAAATCATCTGATCACTTCTGTTGATCAGGGTCTTCTCAATTACTGAAAACTCAGGCAACTGATGTCTTTAACTTCAGTCTAGCTTCAGTCTCTCTCAACTCTACTTCATGCACTGAGTGCATGGAATCTCTTCATCTTCATGCACTGATAGCATGGGTTCTCAATATCTTCAAGAACTGTTGTTCCTGGACTTCTCAAAATATTCTTCAAGAACTTTCAGTCTTGGTCAACTCAAACGCACACCACTGATTTAAGCTTGTTCAGTGTGCGCGTGCATGCATGCATGCATGCACTTTCCCTTTCCTCTTCTTAGTGTGATAAACACTCAATGAGTGCAATTGCTTTAAGCACACACACTTCTTCCTTCTTCACACTTTGTTCTTTTTGTTTACACACTGACAAGTGTGTTGTACTTTAGTGTGAGGGTCTCCTCTTTCTTCCTTCTTCTATGTGTGTTCACTTCACTTAGTGCACACACACTAGGTTCGGCCTCTTTATCTCATTGCACACAAAACTCCTTCACTTTGGCAAACACTTGAGCTTGGCCTACTTCACTTGCAAAGCACACACACTTCCTTGTTCTTTTAATTTCCTTCAAAGTGTGCACTCCTCTTATGCACCCACTTGGTACTCCATTTTGCACACACAAGGGCTACGGCCTCCACTTGTATTTTTCTTTTTCACAAACTTCCTCTCGGCCTTCAACTTTTACTTTGCACACACAAGAGGCAAAGCCTCAGCTCTCTTTGACACACACACAAAGTGTGGTCTTCCACTTCACATGGCACACAAGGCACTAAGGCTCGGCCTTCTCTTGCTCACACCTGAACACCAACCCAAAGAAGCGCGCAAGTGGTGCAGCCCTCCTCTTCTTTCCCACTATCGCGCAAGTCCTCAAGCACTTGAGTGCAAGGAGGCTCGGGTGCGCAGGTGCCACTGCCACAAGGGCGTGCAAGTGTGCACTGGCCGCGGGTCGCGCAAGCCGCAGGTGCAAAATACCGCGGGCGTGCAAGTGTGTCAAGGACACCTTGGCCGCGCTAGTGCAAACCGCGCAGGAGGAACGGTGCACAGAGGGAGCGCACAACTTTGTGCTGTCCAACCTCCACTTCTTGTCGCGCAAAGGGGTTGCGCGCAAGGGACTCCAGCCACGCAAGGTACTTGCGTGGGGCTTCTACTTCGTGAGGCAGAGGCTTCGCGGGGCACAAATCTTCAACAAGAACTTCAGCAAGCAACTCTGAGTGCTCGGGCTTTCTTTTTATAGGCGAGGAGAGCCTCGGTCCATCCGCGTGTGAATCTTGAATCACCGAAGATTTCGGATCTTCAAAACCTTTCCAAATTTTTGCGTTTTCTCTTCGGTGCACGCGGGTTCTTTTATTTATTTATTTATTCTTCCTCCACGTGCATGCGACTTAGAACGCATGCACGACCTTTGTTTTGGCCATCCCATGCAAAACAAGAACACCCCGATGCCTCGGCAACTTCGTTTGCCTCGGCCTCGACCGAAATTCTCCATACACTACATGAAAGCCCATTTTATTGCATGGATGTATTCAGTGTGGCCAGACGATCCTCAAGGACGCTTTACTTCCTTCAGAGGTGGCTGGGAACTCGAAATCTGGTGATCGGATGGCCTCTGGTTCAGGCGATGTCGCGGGTGGCCTTCGGCTGAGCTCGAGGAAGGAGACGAGCTGGGAGCCGTCGGATCAAGCATTTGAGATACATCAGACGGCCGGATTAAATCGCGGCGCGCGGCAGATGAGATGAGCGGCTGCGATCCAGCACGCGATGAGACGGACGGCTCATATCTGCTCCCGGGTGAAAATTCCGCGTCCCACATCGAAACGGGGTGCGGTTTTTCCGCGCTTTATCAAAGATCCTCTCCACGCTCAACGCTCAGTTGCACTTCTCCCCTCCCGGTGCCACCCCGCACCGGGTTCTCTCTGCGGGCGCGCTCTTGCGCCCACTATGCTCCCTGCGGGCACGCCACTGGCGCCCACTATGCACGCTGTGACACTCTTGGGGGCGCGCTCCTACGCCCCTGCCCCGCTCCTCCGGGCGTGCCCCAGGCGCCCATGCGGTGTCTTGGGTGCGCCCTGCCGCCCTGGCTCGCCCCACGGGTTCCCCCGGGCGTGGTGCCCTAGTGCCCATGCCTTGGGGTTGAACCCTCAAGGTGCCTTGGCTGGCCAAATTTTTTGTCAAAGGGACAGAATAATAACTTTGTTAAAAACAATGTATTCCATGAGTTCAAGCCATATCAAATGCCAAATGCCAAGCCACTTTAAGCCTTTCTTCCTCTTGTCCATTTCTTCATTTCTTCTTCATAAGAATTATTCCAATCTCCTCAACATATATTCATTACATAGGAGGTAAATTCTTGAAGGTACTTCTTCTTCAACCGAACTCCTGAATCACTTAAAATCTCCAATATTCTTCATTGATCCAATCAGAGATCAATGTTGGATCATCTTCTAATTCACATGCACTAAGAGTTAGTACATGGACTTCTTTAATCCACTTCATCCACTTAGAAGTTGTGGATGGATCTCTTGCTTCTCCTCATGCATTGTCAATACAATACATGGTCTTCTAACTGTGTTGTGACTTTGTATCGAGTTGATACAAGTTCTTGGAACATAAAGAGCAGTTCAACAATCGTCTGATTTCCATGGAGAATGTTTCAACCACAATTTCCAATACCACTTAGTGAATCTCCTAAGTGACATGCATCTTAGTACCATGGCCATTCTCCTTTACCACCAACACCATCACAACCTTTGTCATTCACATCTTGACATTCCTTGACTTCCATTCATTCCAAGACAACTTCATGCCTCATTGAAAACAAATGCAACACAATGCACTTCAAAACTAACCATGAATAAATAAATAAATGACATATATATATATGGATAATTAACCATTTTCTTCTAAAATTCTATAAAACTGGTAGAATATCCATGAAATAAATGAATTAATTAGATGAACCCCAATATAAAATTCTAAAATTTTAATTTTTGGTAATGTAAAATTATTTTATAAGGTATCCTTCAGTTATTTCATTTTATTTTTGTTTGATATAGAGATATTGTTTGAAATAGTATGGAGATGGATGTGACCTAGTTCCGATAAATAATGTTTTTGGTAGTGACTAATTTTTTGGTTGGCCTTAGTTGACATGAGGGATTAGATGTTATGGTTGTTACCTGAGGATATTGTACTGAGATAGATGGGTTGTGGTAATTGAATGTAATTATAATTGATGATGGTTTGTACATAGTGGATGGGTTCTTATGTGGGATATTGATGTTGATGTCAAGTAGAAATGTAATTATATGATAATGATGAAATTAAATTGACATGTCATGGAAATTTAATGTGTGGGGTGGAATGAATATTTTATTACATAATTAATGACCTATGTCATTAATAATATTTGGAATATAATAAGAAGTTTTTGTCAATGTAGGTTTTCTATAATATTTAATGAGATAAAATAATTAATCTCTGATTTCTAGTAATATAGTAATCAGTTAAATGGGTAAACATGTAATGGAATGACTGAAAATTACTTATGTGTGGATAATTGTGTGATGTGTAACATTAGTAGAGGTATTGGTTGAGGAATGTGGTTGTGAGATGTTGTTTTGTTACTGTGGGATGTACTAGTGGAGTAATATGTGGACTGATATGAAAGATATTGTCTAATACCTACCTATGTTGTTTTTTCATATAATTTATATATGCATCCCATCCTAGTTAAAAAAACCCACTAAACCCAAAACAATTTGGGTTCCAGGTGTTCCCACTATATCTAGATAGAATGTTAAATGAATATATGTCTACCCATATTCCTCTCACTTTCATTTTTGGTAGTGATGATACTGATTGGTGTTTGAGATTCCAAGTGTTGATGAGTGTGGGGTTTAGAGATTACTAGTGACGAAGATAGTTTATTATAGAGAATCCATATGGTGGTGACTATTACTATTGGTTATTCCCAAGTACTATGTCAATGTGATATGTTGTGTTGGAAATTCATGGACGATGGATGGCCACTGGGTGATTTCCTTCTGGGTTAAGATACCCTGCACCCATTGTTACATCATGTGGTGCTGTTGTTGTATAAATAGTTACTAATGTTATCATGATATTCTAGAAATTTTGAGGGTGGGGTCGGATGGGATGCATGTTAACCCACATGATATATATATTGGTATTTGATTTAATGATGTTGACATAAAAGAAGATCAATAAATTTTTTCAGGGATTGAGAGTATAAAATTTGAGGGATAGTGGTTTTGAGGATATAAAATCAATGTACTGGCATCCCTAGATCTAATTCTAATGACATAATATTTACATTTATATCTTTGATAATGAGACATATGACCCAATTACAGCCATATAAAACACAAATCATTGAATGAAAACTACAAATAACTTATATATTGTAGGACCATATTTGTGTAACTTCTTATAGAGTTAGTAAAATATCTTACATAACAATTTCCAAGTCTTAAAGTGATCAATTTCTTATTATACCTAGATTCTGTTATTTCACATTAGGTCACGAACATCTTGCATAGTATTATTCACAAATTAATCCTTTCTGGACACAATACATTTGACACCAATTTTTATAAGAGAGGTAAATGGAATACCTAATAAATGTGAGATAAAACCACAAATATTGGTAAATAAAACAATTAAAAACTAAATAAAACCATTTCACATAACATTGGGATAAATTTAAGTTAAAATAATCAAATAGAATGAGAATAAAAAAATATAATTCAAAAAAACCAATAGTGGGATAATAATTCACAACAAAAGGAATAAATATTTAACTAAATACATGATTCAACTAATTTTATGATTATTATCCTTGTGAAAATAGTCCTAGAGTGACTAATACATAAGAACATATTGTAAGTATATTGAAAACAAGATTCTATTATGGAATATAATTTAATATTATTTTTATAATAACCCTTAAAAATGAATGATCCTACCATGTACATTTTAATAATCTCTATCCATAACCCTATATTTGGTGATAATTATCTCGTTTCCCAATGTTTTGGAGAGATATATGAAGCACACATATTATCTTGATATATTTTAGGATCCCCATGAATAATGAGTTATATCATGTTGACCAATTCTTATAAATAACGATTATGTGCCATTAATTAATGAATCATTTTGAATCCTACCATTTTCAATATGACAAAATTTAAAATTACAATAATTTCATTATATATTGGATTAATTGGTTAAAAGATGATAATTTCAGGAAAATAACATAAAAAATTATAGTAATCCGTATAATGATATAATATCGATGGTTTCAGAAGATAATATTCTATGTGATGTTGAATAATCAATAATGTATATTAACATAAATAAAAATTCATCTAAAAAATATTAAAATTTTCATTGGGAACAAGGGATATACCATTTTCATTAGATACTTTTCAAAGTAAATAAACAACAATTTGAAAATAATTTTCATTAAATATAACTATGGAAACATATAAAAGAATATTTAAAGAAAATAATACACATACTCCTGGTAAAAAACAATCTTGTAGAGTATTTCATAAGAAACCATACATTTCACACCACTGTATATTGGAAAATGGGTTTTAAAAGAATTAAAAGGATTACTTTTTATAAAACACTTCTCAATAATGTAATATGTACATCAAAATTACATAATGAATTATATTATGGGTATATGAGATCATTTTTAAAAACATTTTAGAGAAAATGTATATTAAAAATAAATATTCTCAATTGGAAATACAATACATGATCGATAAAACATATATAAAATATTCATTAATTTTCAATAATTATTAAGGTGTTAAATTGAAATTAAATCTGTAATAAAATTCCACAATCAATGGAAAATAATATAAATTTTGTTTACTAAAATAATACAATATAATTATACCTGAAAGAAAATTTAATATAGAAAATAATAAAATATGATTATATTTTTTTATAATCCATTAGTATTTTAATAACTTATTAATCATCGTACCAAAACATTAATTAATTTAAATGAACAATAATGTGCACTGTATATAATGGGATCCAAGATATAAAATTTCATTGTGAGGTATCTAAACATAAAAAAATTGACACATGTATAGAACATAAGAAAATTTCCAAAATAATAAAATTACCAGATCAATAACCCTTAAAAAGGACATATCATTGAATTGAGACAAATATACAGAATGATAATGTGTAACAAATTTACATTATGAAAAAAGAATTTAAAATTGAATATCTATAAAAAGGAACATTTTACACATAATTTTCACATAATATAGTCAATTATTTAGTGATATAACCATATTACAAAATTTATATTATATAATCCTTATAGTTTTGGTAACATCCAAATCAAAATAACTTGGAAATTGTAACATGAATGGAATATTTAAATTCTATGTGTTAATATGGATTCATCATATAAAATTTACAATGTATATATTAACACAATATAGAAGAGATCATGTGTATAACTTCAAAATATGTCTCAATCAAGTGAAATTGAAATGAAATCCATTTCCTCAAATATTGGAATGCTATGTATTTATTTTTAACTCCAATATAATAAAAATATATTGATTATTTTCATGTTTTATAAGATTTAATTGGTGTATTAAATATTCATTTATATATTAATTTAAATTAGATATTTAATTTCTGAACATGTTATGTCTACGAAATTTATTTTTAGGATATTCAGTTCATAAATTCAAAATAACTTTGGTATATTGATCATGGTAAAAGAGGTAATTATTCCATCATTTAGATAATAGTAATCATGAAATTATTATAATTTATTTATAAATTAGTTATTCTATTAGAACAAACTATATAATAGTTTTGTGAAATGTTTATCATGTTTTAATAATGGAGATGTTGGGGAATTCATACACAAGAGTATGTATTCCATTTATCAATGAATATCTAGTAAAGATTGTGAAATCCATGTTTATTTCCTAAATTATGATTAAAAAATTAATATAACCATATTAAGATAAATAAACATAAAAATACCATCCATGTGATGTGGGGATGAAAAATGAATCACATTGCTTCATAGAGGTGGTAATCCACACATTCTGGTGAACAATTTTATCATTTTCAATGGATGGAATGTTATGTAAATATATGATATATTATCTCTAAATAAGGAAAATTATTTCATTAATAAAATTAATATGTATAATTTAAAGGCATCATTATGACAAGTTGGGAGGGTAGGGGATTGGAAAGTAATTATAATTTTTTACTTGCCAGTAATCCACCGTAAACATGAATGGTGATTGTGTTTCCCATCACATGAAGAATAATATATACTAAGGATAATAAATAACCATAATAACATATAATGATATGAGATATACTAATTTTATCATTTCAAAAGGATTAAAAGGTTATTGAAGGATGTAGAAGAAGAAATAAAATTAACAAAATGTGTTTAAAGATATTCATTTTCATTAGAAAACATAATTTTATTTACTCCTTAATCCATGTGCTATTCCCAAAATAATACATTAAGTTGTTGGGGGAGATGATAGTGTCATATTTTTTAAGATATTTAGTGAGAGATAGATCTCTAAAGGTTTGATTAATAGAGTGTAGTAGACTCTATTTTAAAAGAAGATGGTGGAGAACTCTTATATTTTTTCAAAACATTAAAGTACTATGAGTTCATATTCATGTAATTTGTGGTTATAATTTGGTTTAATTTTAAAATTGAGTATGAAATGTTATCTAAATTAACTTATCTAATATAATATTGAGATGTTTTATTTCATTTTACTACTAATCTTATTAGTTTAAACCCCACTAACCCCTCTTTTTATTAACCACAATAATTTAATTTTCAATCATTAAGGGTTATACATTTACTTGGAATATAAAATATGGATCACAAGTGGAACATCGAATAAATTGAATCCATTTCCAATTAAATTTTACTATTGATATATATTTATGACTTTTAATTCATTTAATGAAAAATCATATAACATACAATTACATTAATTTCATTTTTGATCTATTTATACATTCTGACCTGAAAAACCTCATGACACATTTTTACTTCATATATAATGGACATAAAAATATATTACATATATTAGTTTATTTGAGGTATCATTTTAATAAAAAATACACACAGTACACACAAACTGAATGGAAATGCAAGTCATAGCCCATATAAGGGTTAACCTACTCCAACATCAACATTTTTCTTACGTTGTTTATAGGTCTTGAAGGCCTGTTGGAAATAAAGAAAATTACATGACCCGAAGGCTGATTTACATGCCTGATAGGCTAGATCCAGGTCATGGATACTAGTACAAAAAAATATTTGAGTTTCTTAAGAAGTTATGGAGTTTATTTTAGGGTCCCATCACAAATCATTATTTTATATTTAGTTTTAATTCAACCATATATTAAATTAATTTTTAGTTTCCTTACAGTTTATAATTCTATCGAAATTTAATATCACCACATAAAATAAATTTAACATTAAAATTTTAAATCTTACTCTTTTTATCAATTTTCTCATAAAATATATCAATTATGATATTATATAATATATTTTCCTTTCATATATTCAAAATTTTCAAATTGGCCTTTTACTTACCGATAATCATCATTAAATCCAGGTTTTAGAAATTATTGTATGTTTGATGAGAATATATTGCTCTGTATGTGAAGTAAATAGAATTAATAACAAATTTTATTTAATGATTACTTATAGAAAATTTTCTATTGTAAATTTAAACATTTCAATTAGAATAAAAATAGTTTTTCTAATGAAATAATTTTATGGATTGAAATATTTTTATAAAACATTATATGGTAAATACTATTGGAAAATTAAAACTCATGATGGTTTATTAGAGATTCTGAATATTTCATGATTTTATTTTATAAATTTATACTTTCACAAAAAAGTAGTATCATATATTTTATTTAGATGAAATAACATTGGATTACCTTGTGAAATCATAATATTTCTACAAAAAACATTGAATGAATAAAAATTTTAAATTTGTAAATTTTGAAATAAATTTCTTATTACTCGTAAAATCACAATTACATGTGAAAAAACCAATATGGTTGATATCCAACCTAATTTGTACCTAATGCATTAGTGCACTATCAGGGAACCAATAATGATTGGTTTATAATAGAACACAATATCCATGTTTTATTAAAGAACCAAATGTCTATGATTTATATTGAAACCAAATATCAACATAAGAAATTAAAATAAACTGTAACATAATAACATCACATAACGCCTTAATATTATCAAATTGAAAGTCATTAAAATATTCTTTTCATCCATATGAAAACATATTTATATATCAAAATATTAATTTCATTCAATATTTTAAATATAATCCGAAATAATAATAATATTTTTCTGAATAAAAAAAATAATATTATGAAATGCAACCATAAAATAGTGGATAAAAATTTTAGAAAATGTGTTGATTTTGTATATAATAAAATACGACATTGATTTCTTTTACATTTTGTCAAAAATATTCTTAAAAAATTTGAAAATAAAATCATTTTCAGAACCATTGAAATGAAGTAAAAAAATAACATAAAACATCCATTATAGTTCATTAATGTCTATATAGATACATCCATATATTACATTTCATGATAATAATTTGGAATAAATTTCTTTAGAAAATAATCCTTTAAAAATATATAATACATTTTTTTAATCAAAATTACCTTAACTCAAGTATGAATCATGACATAACTATATTATATTAAAAAATAATAGAAAAATGTTAACTAATTGTTTGCTTAATAATATTGATCATATTAACTATTCCTTTAATTTATTTAATACCATATAATAATCAATTTTCTAATGAGCTTGTACCCAATTGCTAAAGGATATTTATTGGCATCAATTAGGCCACGATCGAATAAAATCATATAATAATTTCTAGGGTATTATAGTTTCACTGTATAGTGACACTATTTTATTATTACAGTAGATGTAGAACTATAATAGTAACAAAACTATAACATTAGTGGAAATTTACCAGTGGAGGAACTATAACATGTATTGTATTAGTGGTGTTACTATAGTGGGTATTGTAACAACATAGGTATTATAGCTATAATATTTATTAGCGGGACATTTGTGACAAAAGGGGGTTTTCCGGCCATGTATTTTGGATTTTATTCCACTAAGACTTGGGGGTTTATATTGGGCCCCCCTCTACCAAATCGGAAAAAGTGGGTTTTTCAATAAAAATTAAACTGAGGCCTCTACCACATCCTTCTAAGAAATGTAATATTTAATTATATAATGTAATTTTTTATGTTTAAAACCTCTAGTTTCACTAGAATCATCATGATGCCTTTGGTGTTAAATTAATTAGTTGGATCCCTCCCATCTATTCATGGTTGAAATTGAAAATTGATTAGGTGGCTTCTGGAGAACCACTGCCTTAGGGTTATTATGGTGTTTCCTACACACATAGTGGATTAATTAAAGGACAAGTCTATCATTTTTCAACAAGGACCATTCATTGAGGCTGAGATATGGGATATGATTACTGATATAAATTTTTTTATCCACTATTGATATAGGTGCCTCTCAGTTGAATGCAACTCAACAAATGATCTGCATTTTTAAATAATCATTATTAGAATGCTCCATGCATATGTATTAAAATATATATTATTTTCATCAGTTATATGAAAAAATTATTATGGGTTTTAATCATGATTATAGGGATGTAGATGAAGTTACAGATGATCTATCATATAGAAAAATAGAGTATCCATACTCGATCTAATTCTTTGCTATTCCAGGATTCGGCACACATCTTATGGAGTTTGATAAATGTAATAGTGTTCATTATTATTCATATATGTCCAATTGTAATTATAATATCATTATTTTTAATAATTTTATCTAGGGATGGGATTTCCAGTTCGTGATCCTTGTTGATCTATTGTGTTAATGTTAGACGTTTAGACAATATTTGAACCATACATCTAAAATAAAATCGGTGTGATCATTATGGTCAAGGTTTTAATTATTTTATAATCTCAATAATAATAATAATAATATAAATAACATTCTTATACCTATTATTTTTATCTAAAACCAAGCATTAATGATGGTTATGAATAATTAACCGTTCTATAATAATATAAATAATAACTCATACGTGATCAAGAGTAAAATTTCAATTTTTCATTGATCATATTGAAAATATTTTTACAATTATTTTATATTTATATAATGAGGAATACATCATAAATATGATATTATTTATTTAAATAAACATACATATATCATTAATGTCATGTGTTTATGAAAAATGAATCACATCACTTAATGTATGTAGTATTCCACAAGTATGCATAAATGAGGTTTTCATTTTTAAATAGTTGGACAAGAATGAAATTATATGATATATTTTCATAAAATAGTGATATATATGTATTGAATATCATAGATACACTTTAGATATATAATTATAACAAATATTGGTTGTGATGGAGACAAATTACATCCATTTACTAGGTAATAGTCTGTAATACAGACAGACAAGGGGTTCATTTCTAATTTTATAGAACTAGATATTAATATATATTATTATATTTATATAATAATATATCATTATATTTAATATATTTATGTAAATATGATATCATGATTGGAGAAGATTTAACTGTGGAATAAGGTCATGTAAAATTAAAATGATTTGCTAAGAACTATACCACCACTTCAGATATCCTTTTATGGTTTACACTAAAATAATTCCAATTTCCCTTGACTATTCTAACAATAAATTCCAATTTATGTGTAGGTATGTAGGAATGGTATTTTTAGTGTATTTTATGAATATAATTTCTTGAAAATGTGAATAAATGTTGAGAAGAGAGTCCCTTTTATAACTGGTGGAAGGGACACCCATGAAATTATAAAAATATTAAATTAATAAACTAATTTTCATGTGAAAATTTAGAAACTAATATAAATAAGATAAATGATGATTGTGGGTCTAAATAATCTCATTCAGTTTAATTAATACATGTTTATATTTTTCTTCCAACCAAATATATTTTTCTTAACTTACTGTTAATCTATTGGAATCTTTTTAAGGTACCAATTTATTCACACAAAAGTTGTCAATAATTTTAATACAAAAGGGTAACTGACAAATAAAATGGTCATGATAGGTATTAATAAATATCACCCATTGATAGGTAAAAGGATAATGTTTTTATAAATTTTAAATCATTTAATAAAATACTATTTATTATAAAATTTCATTAATACCATTTTTTAGAAGTATTCATTTGTTTTGACTTTGAAAAAAAACATGAAATAAAATTAATTTTAATATTATCCTATTACATAGTAATTATATTATATAATTTTCTATATAAATCATAGAACATGTGGATTCATTCAAATTATACTAATTTTATAATTTCTAAAATCATGTATCTATTTTTTATATTAATTGAATAAATTTTGTTTTGGTGTTGCATAAGATTAGTATGTTATTATTTCATCACTAACTTTTTTAATTCAATTAAAATGAAAAATAAATATTTATAATTATCCTAAAATATTGAAACCTAAAAAAATCATCACCCTATAAAAAATTATTATGGATATAAAAACATGAGGGTGATATTTTAGACATTATCCTTTAAATAATATCATTATTGTCAAAATTCAGTGTAAATAGAAATAAATTCAATTTTTTCTAAATTTTTATTGTTATGGATGAAATATAATCCTGAAAATGGTATAATAACATGTTCTAGGTTAACTTTTTTCCCTTATCAAATTATTTTTAACCCTAATTAACAGATTTACCCTTATAATTAATAATTAAAATTAAAAATGGGACATATTTAATGATACATGGAAATCCAAAATAAATTATGTTACAAATCATTCAAAATTTAAATCACATAGCTTTCATAATTAAATATTAAATTAGGATCACAAAATCTGATGAAAAATTACTACTCATAATATTTTTTATAAGTATAAAATTATTTTTATACCAACCACAACTATAAAATTCATATCTATGACTATAATAATATTATTTAAAATGAAAATTGAATAATAAAATTTTAACATAAATCCAAAATTAAAGTTTTCATTTTATTTATGTTAAATGGAAATATTTTTTTTCAAAAAGTTATTAATTATTTTTAATTAATTGAAAAATCAATTTGGGAAGAATATATATATATTAAAAACTATGTTAATTATGATATACTAATTCCAAAAACTAATTTAACTTTTTTACATTATATTTTCAAAAAATTTATGACGATAAATGTTATATTTTGTCATTTAAATCAATTAAAATAATTTCTAATTGAATGAATATGCATATATTGAAATTACGATTATTTTAGATCATATTTCCTATAAATTAGAATATATATTTTTGTTTAGTATGACCAATATATTTTTTTATAATTCGTTTAATTTTATTCATAACATATAAATTAATAGAAAGGTTTTTATTAAATAAAAAATAATAATATTATTTCTTTTTTATATTTAGGATCAATTTTTTGCGATGTATCTGACATAAAACATAATGTCATTTAAAAAGTTCAGGATATTACATTCCACAATTTAAAAATGTTTTCTGATTAAATTTGAACATATTTTAAAAAATAATGTGTTTGAAATATGAATATATTTCTTCTTATATCCCACATCAAAAATATGGTTTGTTAAACTCCCTCATAATAAGATTTAAATGGAAATAGGAATTCCATCTAGAATTAAACATAAAAGATATGCATATAGGAACACAGTGGTGGGAAGTTAAAATATAGACGTATATGAAAATTAAACAACATAATTTCTAATGTATAGTGATAGAGATCATCTATCTCAAGTATGTGTATGATCAGAATATTTTTAATGACCACCGAATCAACATCCAAAGAGAACATAAAATGAAAACGGATTTATAAAAAATAAATGTAATATTATATATTTTGTCAATCAAAATCATTATTCCTATAGTTGGATTATTTTAATCTATTGACTATGAATATAATAATATATATTTGATAAGGAAAACCTCACTATGTAATCAATTAACTGATAATCATACATTTTTTCCAAAATTATGTGTTTTTTATTTGAAATATTCACATAGAAATCACTAATATAAAATTCATATATACCATGTAATATTGAAAAATATTAAAATGTTTACCTCCTATCAATAAATTTTAACCAAAATCATAACGGGTTTTATAAGAAAATTATATATCCTAAAATGAATAAAACATGAAATGATGAAATACAATATTAATCTCTAAATAAACAACAATAATATCTAATGATCAATATAAATAATTTTATAAATAAATAATCTTAAAATTTTCCAAAATATTCCGGACAGAGTTCAAAACCCAAAAATAATAAGTATTTAATCACTAATTCATTTTTTATTAATTTAATATTTATATACAACCATCATTATCCACTCATAAATTCATAAGCAAAAATGTACATATGTACTAGTCTTATAATATCTTAAATATTATAATGATTTCCATAAACAACTTGATTCACCATAAAAACATTACAATCATATAATATTCGAAAATATAATTCAAACATTATTCCTTAAATATCATTAAATATTCTATATTATGTAGTCAAATAATGATATAAAAAATATATTGTTCTAATTATGAAATAAAATAATCACTAAATTACTTATAAATCCCATAGTTATCTACAAGATAAATCTTAAATTCAAAAAAAAATTACCCTTACATACCTCAACATCAACAATCAAGGAATCCCTTCATGTTTTAAATAACATTAACCATATGTCCTCAAAAGGTAATGAAATTATTACTCAGATAAATTATATATATGTTAAACCAAATAGTTATATATTCCTTAAAAATATATAAAAAATCCATAAATTTCTCCCAATGTATCATGAATCTCTTAAAAAACAGCATGACTCTTGTAATCAAAATTTCCAAATAAGAATTTATATATAGTTTATTTATTCAATAAAATGAAAAATTAATAATTGGAAACTATTTCCATAACATAAAAAACATGTTATCCCAAAGGATTATTTATCCCTAAAAAATATTTTCCTAAATGAATGTCTCAAAAAAATAAATACCTTTTAACTACACCACTTTTCAAAGCTATCAATTTATTCAAATATATGTTATCCATATTTTTTATTAAAAACATAATATTGAATGATCTCAATGTTCATAATGAATCTAATAATACTAATAATATTTCATAATATCATTTATAAAACACCACTACATTATTATACTGAATCTTCAAAGAATAAAAACATTCATCACTGAACTTCAATTTTAAACAATTAACCATTATTTAGTGTCTTTAGAATTAATACATCATTATTATATTCAAGGATATTAATTATTTCATTATGAATCATCAAAATCAACTTAATAATTAATCATACTTTAAACATAATAAAATAATTCATATCACAGATACATGTGTAAATATATTCTTGATATTACCTTTATCTACTAGAATGACACCAAACAACTTGAAAAATAAATAATCAATTCCATTGTGTTATTTCCATTCTTGAGATAGTTGAAAGAGTAGATATTTTGAAATCTCATGAACAAGTGACCATGAACCATACTATTTTCTTAGAAATGAGAATGTATTGAAAAATTCAAAATATTATATGTACATGATTTGAGAACTAAAGAAGCTTTCATCATCAATTAAATAATTTGATGAAATTGTAGTGAAGATATAATCATGTAGAAATTATAATAAGGTCATGAATGATTTATTTCTTCCCAACTTTTAAACTAACAAATAGTCTATTAATATTACCACCACATAAAAATTAAATGTATTATTAAAAGTAAAATAAACCATATGTTTATCTAAAATATGATACACATTTTATAATACCTTAATCATTTAAACACATAATACACTAGTAGATATTTTTTTTCATCATTACTTAATAAATAACATAGTTAACCTTTTATTAATACACATAATTCTCTATATTTTAGTATAATGTAATGTTATAAATGGCACTAATCTTATTCTCAAATAAAATCCTAAACAATCAATGTATATAATGGTTTAAATGATATAAATTGCACGTAATCAAACCTAAACATTACATAATATCTAATTTTAATACAATATTAATTAAATTACATATGAGGATATTTACTTTTTGTTGTGTTTTTTATAATTTGGCCATTACCCTTAAAAAATAAATATTATCCCAAATGGTTGACATTTCCTCTCAGCGTCCATTTTTTCCCAGAAATGTATAATTTATGATATATCATGTTTTTTTCATGAATGATCATTACAATTTTCATCAAGACCTCATACTTGATTGAAGTCATCCATAAAACACTATAAAAACGTTTTTAAATGAGGTATGATACTAAAAAGATTCGTCACAGACATAAAAATAAATAATGAAACATGATGGTTCGTGAACAAATATAAAAAATTTCTATTATCTGAAATTATCATTTTGATCAAATGAAAAAACATATTACCAAAAAAATCAGCATTTTTTCCTAAATATTTTAATAATAAAATTCATAATTAATATTAACAGAAAAATAAAACACATTAGTTCTTGTTACAGATTATGAAACAATTTCCATTTTTTTTAGAAAATTTATTATTTTCACACCTAATAAAGAGATTATTCCATACATTAAACATAATATATTTAGATTTTGTTTTGATATAAAATATTTTTTTAAAAAAACATACCGGGAATATATAAATCATATAGTAAATAGGGGAAATATTTTGTAAATCAATATTATAATTACTCTTTCAAGTTGAATAACTAATATGGCTGACTTCCAATATTATTATTATGAAATTTATTTGAGGGATATGATGGACCCACCCATCCTTGGTATATAAAGCAACCACCCATCCATGGATTATAATAAAACCAACCATTATAAAAATCAATTTACATGGACTAAAACATAATCATAATGCATAAAATAATGTAATTTTAAAAATTAATAATATAAAAATATTTTTCCCACCCATAATAAATCATTATGGGATATTGATGTATTATTTAATTTTAAAACGATTTATGAAAATTAAATGAAACAAATTTATTATGGTTTTTATTTTAATAATATATTACATATTTTATAGAATAATGACATCAAATACCATTTATTATGTTTGAAAGATAAATTTATGTCATATAAATTAATATAAAATATTCCCTTCTTAATTTTGTTCAAATGTGATGTCTAAAATATGGAAAAAATTATTTTGAAAATAAATTATTAAATGTAAAATGTTTTGTAAAATTTTCATAATTATATAAATATATATATATATATATAATAACTATATCAATATAGACATTGAAGAAAAGTATTGGTAAAATTAACATTTAAAAAAATTGGAACATGGATTTTAATAAGAGGTTTACCTTACCCTGAGTTTGACTCATCAAATAAGTTTTTTATCACCCTGATTCATACATATATGAAAATTTTATAAATCCATTATATCCATTTTGAATTTAATTACTCATTAAAATTTATTTAACTCAATTTTTTATTCATTATCTAATTTAATTAAATTCACATCAGACATTTGGACAATATTCTGCTCGAATTCCCAAAATAACGTTTGTATTTTGAATATTTACAAAGAGTATAATATTTCATATTCCCTATTATAATAAATATGAAGTAATTATAATTTTTTTATATAAATAATACTTTAATAACAAAACATTAAATTTGGTTATCAAAAAGGAACTATGCTATAATCATGGAGACGGTATACCATACATTAGCATGAGTAACATTTCCATTTTCAAGGATCAATATGGAAGGAGGTATGTAATATATTATACATGAATTATAATGATTATATCCTAAATATCATATTTTATTTGGATAGAGATATATTTTTATTCTATGTGAGTTGGCAATGACAAATAATTCATGTCACTTCATCAAGGTGGTAATCTACATGTACACATAAATGATATTAACAGTTTTCAATTGATTTAAAGGTAAGAAATTTGATAATAAATTAAAATTAATGAAATATAAAAATATATATAATATCATATATACATTAAATGAATCAATATAAAAATATTTTATTTTCTGTTTTTGAAAAAAAATTATATCAGTTTTCTAAGAAACAATCTATTATACATATGAACGACAGTTTCATTTCATATTTGATGGAATAGTAAGTGAATTTATGTTATGAAAGTAACATAATAATAAATCATTAAATTAAATATATTTATTATAATAAATCATTAATATTGAGTATTATTTTATATAGAAATAAGTGATATAAAACAAACGTGCTTGAATGAGAAGTATACTTTTTATACAGACATCTCCTTGAGGTTTACACCAAAATAATTCATGGGTCAGCTTCTGATCAAGTTAAAATATATATTTCATGTATAAGGATGAGAGGAAGGTACTATATTTGTTCTTGTATTAACCAATAGTATTTATATATGTGAATAAATTAGGAGATATGGTTCCCTTTTATATGTTAAGAGATGAGAAGTCTTCAAATTAAATAAAATATTAAATTTATAGAAATTTATATTTATTGGAAAAACATAAAATTTATATAATTCAAATATATAAGGATTATTTATATAAATAAACTTCTTAAAATAAAATTATTAGATGATAGAAAATGTTTTAACCCATATATCTTTGTTTTAACGCACATTAAAACTTTTTGAACATATAATGGAATAACAGTTGTTTACATTATAGGATTCATAAAAAATACTATAAATGATAAGTTACACATAAATAGACCATTAATTGTCATTATCTACAATATCCCTTTCACGTGGGCCAAAAATATATTTTTTGGTATTTTAAATCTTTTAATTCAACATTATTTGTTGTAAAATATCACATATGTCATTTTTTTAAATAATATTATAATTTGACAATAAAAACAACATGAATGTTAATTAGATAAAATTCTATATTTCCGTAGATCCATAATATGTTATTTTCTTTATAAAAAATATATAACATAATTATTAATGCAAATTATATTTCATTTAATAGTTTTTTATACTATTAATTAAAATTTTCTAGTGATTGAATTAATACTATGTCGGTATTGGGTATGAGATTCGGGAAATTTTTTCAACATTAAACATTATAACTAAATTAACAAGATTTAAAGAATATTTATAATTAAAACTAATAATTAGAACAAAATATATATTATTTTTATCCAATTAAAAAACATTATAGATATTTAAATAATGATAGTGAAATTTGTGACATTATAAATTATATAAATATTATAAAATTATTAATCATGGATAAATATAAAATATGTCATATCATAAAATATTGGATTATTATGGATGAAATATAATCATAAAATGAAATATAATTAAGTATTAGTGTTATTTTTTATTCATTGTCATGTTTTTTATAACATTATTTTCCTGATATACATTTACCATAATTAATTTTTTTAATAACGTTAAAATTCAAATTAACAAATATTAAAAGTTTACTATTTATTAACTATTTTCCTCATTGTTAAAAATATTTAGTTAAATTTTCCCTGAGTCAATTCATATAATTGGAATAATTTAATTTAAAATTAAACCTACAAAATGTAAGGAAAACAGATTTTTATAAAAAATATATTTTTAAAGTATAAATTTTTTATAAAAAATTATAACAAAAAATAATTACTAGGACTATAATTGTATTATTAGTAATAAAAAAAGGCATAAAATATTATAAAACTAATAAAAAATGTATATATAATTTTTAAAAAACATAAATGAAAATAATTTTGAAAATAATTTTTTTAAATTCAATGAAATATCAATATTTTCTAGAAAATACAAAATATTCTCCCAAAGATAAATTTTATATCCGAATTTAAAAATTATTGTCTATTTTATGAAATAATTTTTTTAAAATATGGATGATATTGAATTTGAAATTTCTTACAAAAAGAAATACCATTCCTATTTTTTATTAAAACAAACTTTTGATGGAAAAAACGAATTTACTATTAATAAAGGTCTGATATCCTATGAATTAATCAATACATTTTTCATTGATTATAAAATTAGGATTATATTAAATTAAACGGTTATTATATTCATACCGACCAGTATTATAGTTGATTGATAACTGTAATAATAATAAAAAATTATTTCACATATCTTTTAGGCATAATGTTCTGTGTTGTATAAAATATCGAATAAGGTGTTCTTTTAAAATATCATTGATTAAAATTTATAACATCATTACAAAAATAAAAGTAAATTTATATCATAAAATTAAATAAATTTAATTTCAAATATACTTTTATATTAATTCATAAAATCATTTAATCTAATTATATGAACTTTGAAGATATAAAATAAAAGAGAGTGACATATTTGAATTTTCATTACATAAAATAATATAAATTCCATTATAATACAATTATAGTCTTCATAAGAATGTTAATGATAAAGAGAATGTTAATGACCACAATAACGTAAACGGATGAGGGGTTAAAATACAAACAATTCATTAGAAAACAATGTAAAACTATTACAATTTTAACTAAAGATCATTTTCCTTGAGTATAGGGATTAGTTTACCATTAAGATTTATAACATATGGGAATATACTAGCATAGTATGTATAATTTCATCTGTTAATAAACAATCTCCAAATCAAATAATTTTCTTCAAATTATATGTATTTTAGGTTAATTTGTCATTGATGATACACTAAAATCAGCTTCTAACAAATAACATGGTACAAGAAATGAAATTAAGATATTAATTTTATCTTTATATAGTAACAATTGTGAAATGTGTAGGACATGGTAAAATAAAATCGTATTTTTAAAAACCAATATGATGAAATAATCTAATGAAATAAAAAAATTCTCATATAACAGCAATGTTTCATCTTAAAACATTACATAAAAAATAAAATATATTCCAAAATTATATCAATAATATAAACATTGAGAATTTTTTTTACATAAAATAATATATTGTGAACATTATATTGGATCCCCAAATATTTAATAGAATTCATAAAAAATAATATACCATGTTCACCTTAAGGTTTATGAATACATAAATAGAATAAAACATGTCCCAAAATATCATTAATCAAATTAGAATTTCATTACATAAATACCCTAAAATAATTGTTTATGACATTGAACGAATGTTGAAAAAATAAATTCGAAAATGGTGATGGTATTAGTAAATATTTTGTTAACATCACACAAAAACATATTAATTTCAAATTTTATCTAAAAATGTAACTAATACCAACTATAATAGAATCATACTCCTACTCTAGATATCGTTACTAAATACATATTAATTATATATATAAATTTCTATTGATAAATGTGACCCGGTTTCATGAATTAAAAACAACATAAAATGTTTCAATTTTATTACTTAAATACATAAAGAAATTTTATGTTTAGAGTTTTAGATAATTTGTACAAACTAAAACAAAAAATACCAATGTATTAAAGTGATTATTTTTCCAAAAATAACAATCTTCTCTTGATCAAACATTAATTATTTAATATATCCCATAAAAATATTTTAAATGAATAAATTTTTACAAATTTTATTTAACATAAATATTTATAACCTATCAAATTAAATTAATAATATAGATTACATTCAACTATCAATAATTGTAAACATAATCTTTACTAGTTGTATGTCTTTAGTGGGCATAATATTTGAATAAGGGTATGCAGAAATAATCAATTTGACCATAAAAAAATATAATTCAAAATCATAAAACGTAGATCACAATTACTGAGTTGTGGAATAAATATTTAACCTAATATAAGATTCATATAATTCAATAATATTGATCTATTCGAATGAAATTCTTCTGAAATGGCTATATTATAACATGATTATAGGTTATTGAATACATGTTGAAAATATGGAACATGGTTTTCGTATAACCAAATAATCATCTTTTAAATGAAATTACCTACCATTAAATTTCACGCATCTCTTATGATAAACTTATAATTTGATAAATCTATCTCATTATTTAGTTCTCTAGGGTGAAATACCAACTCAGAAATTTTCATGAGAAATATTAGGCCCACCCATCCTCATGAGATATATTATATCACCATCAATTATAAAAAATATTTTTTATTCATTTATAAATTAAACATTTAGAACCTTACGCCATTCAAAAAATGGCCTTAAAACAATAACTATTCTTCTATAGCATGGTTAACTCGTGTAAAAGAAATAACATTAACAAAAATCAATTAAAAATAATCATTGTATATCATCTTGAAAAATAGGATTGATGGTTTCATAAGATCATATTCCATGTCAAGGACATCAAAAATTAAAATATGTATATATATATATGAAAATACCTTTAAAAGAATGTTTAAAATAGATCACTGAAAAATGGATAATAACTTTTTCTCTCGGTACCATAAAATAATTCACAAAATATTTTGAATGTAGTTTTATTTGAAAATAAATATAAAAAATTATCATGGAATATAAAATGAAATTAACCATCATGTTGGAATCAAATTATACTCATGAAGTATATGCCAAAATAAAAAAAATGCACACTTTAACAAAAACTGAAAAAAAATGTTTCCAAAAAATAGAAATATTAAAATTTTAAGAATATTATAAAAATTGAAAAATAGTATTAATAAAGAAAATGAAAAATAGAAGAATTTTAAATTATAATATTCTTGATAAAATTTTAGAAAACATGTATATGGATGAGAATTATTATAGATCAAAAATAAGATACAAGATCAGTATCACATAAAAAAATATTATTGAAAATACGTTAAAAATTTGTGAGAAATTAGAAAATTAAAATTTACAAAATATTCATAATATTAAGAGATAAAGGATATTTTTATCTCAGAAATAATATTATATTGTCCTTTAAAAATGTATTATGAATAGAGATAATTCTACAAATTTATGTGATTGTTTCAAAAACCCCCTTGCACTTTTTTGTATCTATTAAATCTTAATCACATGGAAGAAATGAAATTAAGTGAAACATTAAATTCCATAAATATCAAGATATATAGGACATAAAATTTCCTGGGGTATTACATATACCATCATAATGATGATGGGTTCATAATATAATAAAACATCCCAATGAATGAAATTTGAAAATAAATAAACAACATAAAGATCATATAATTCAATTGAGATTTATGTCACGACCCGTCCTCGGGGCTCGTGCCGTGACTACCCCTAGCCCGCCTTCCATAGGCCAGGGGCTGGCGACTAGCACCAAAGGCGTAAAATCCCGATAACTAGGAAGGCATTTCCTTTATAAAAGAAAACAAGCACCATAGAGTACAAGCGGAAACAAAACACTAAGTACAAAAGATAATCTGAAAAGTAAATGGGCCAGAATACAAACCCAAAAGAAAGTACGACTACAACTGAACAAGGTGCAACAACAAAAAGACAAACAACTGGAAGAAGGAAGTAGCTCCTAGGTCGTCCTCCTCGGATCCTACCTGACGGGTAAGTACAGATATCACAGCTCTTGGTCGTCCACCATGGATCCTACCTGAAGGGTAGGTACAGATAGCCTCCTCCATGCTCTCGTTCGTCATCCTCCTCTATGAGACATCACGTCGTGTAGTCCACCTCCGGGTACTGGCTCATTGTGTAGTCCACCTCCGGGTACCGTCCAGTCCTCGAACACTCGGCCTCCGTCAGCATTGCCCGTCGTCTGCAACCAACACAACGAGGTGCGGGCATAGCCCGTGCATGGGTGAGTATAACGATACTCAGTAGGGACCCCGAGACCCTCAAGGTTTCACAAAAACCATCAATGATAACCACAAAGAAGATCACAACAGATAACCTCTACTTAGGTATATGACCATACATATACCTAAGTTATCACGTAACCCATCTCAATCATGAGGAAACACAAGGATTGTGAAATCAACGGATGACCACTACCCAGGTATATGCCCATATATATACCTAAGTTATCAAGTGACCCATCTCAATCATGAGGTACACACAAAGGTCAAAAGTCCCAGCTCAAACCAGGATTTTCATTATCGAAACCGTAACTGCTGATGAACTCCGTCTCTAGAGTGTACAGTGGTCCTGTCACGACTCCGAGGTACTGCTCACTAACCTAAGACTTCTGAGGTACTCCTCATGTCGAGTACCGCGGGCCTGCCACCTCACACAGTAGTGCTTCCCGCCGGGGTCTGCCACTCAAACACAGTAGTACTCCCCCCTCATAGCCTACAGAGGTACTCCTCCTGTCAAGCACCGCGGGTCTGCCACCTCACATAGTAGTGCTCCTCCGCTGTGGGTCCGCCATCTCACAAAGTAGTGCTCCCCACTGGGCTACGTAAGTCACTCTGAATCGAATCGGACAAGCAGTTTTCAGGTCCATGTCGGCTACACGGTCTCCGTACTCTATACGCTCGTCTCTGGGAGGGTCCACTCCACAAGCTACAAGTAGATACTCCAAGTATCTCAAAGTCCCACGAAGAATTATCTCAAAGGGCCACCTCGTCATAGGGGTCTCAACGCAACAGACGGCGCGTCAATCGGACGCCCGGTCTGTGAGTTATTAGCCTTTTCGCCCAGGGGCCCAGTTGGTTTTGTGAGTGAACCAACTCGGCCGTATCTCAACTATACCCCGAACTCCCATAGGGTATACTCATAGGGACCGTTACTCGACGTGGTCACCATCACCGCTGACGGTTCGTCAAACGGACGTCTGGTCTGAAGAATATCAGCTTTTCCGTTCCAGGGGCCCGGTTGGATTTCGGTGCGATCCAACCTGGCCACTATCCATCTACATCCAAATCTCGGCAAAGGATGCCAAATGTTCAATATCATCAACAGGAACTCAACGCAACAGACGGCTCGTCAATCGGACGCCCGGTCTGAGAGTTATTGGCTTTTTTGTTCTAGGGGCCCGGTTGATTTTTGAGCGAACTAACCCAACCGCACTCCTTCGGCATCCAAACCTTGAGCGGAGTAAGCCAAAAGATACGTCTCACTTAGGGGAATTCAACAAAATAGATGGCGCGTCAATCGGACGCCCGATCTGTTAGTTATTGGCCTTTCCGTCTCACACCCACCCTGGGAAACTTTCCAGGAGGTCACCCATCCTGATCACTACTCTAGGCCAAACACGCTTAACTATGGAGTTTTAACCACGTAGGCTCTCAAAAAGGAAGGTGCACCGTGCGTATATTATACCGAAACGACCGTCTCGATCCAAGGATCGCGTTGCCACGGACGGCGAGTCGTTTGGAGGCTCGTAGCCCACGATAAAGGCATTTGACCGAAAGTGGTCCGAAACTAGGGGGTATGGGCCCGGGCCGACCCGGCCCGACCCACCCTGGGTCGGCCGAACCGGGTCGACCCGCCCCGGGTGGCGACCCGGCCCGACAACCAGGCCCGGCTTGGAAAACCCGGCCCGGCCGGCGGCGCGGCCTGGGCGCCGTTCGGGTGCCGCGTGCGGGGGGTAAAGCCCCCCCCCCCCCCCCCTGAGAACCGCGGCCCCTTAATTGTGGCCACTTTTGAGACCCGTCCGGGGGAAATTAATTCCCCCGATCTCCACTGTCTGGCCGGCCCGCACTGGCTGGTCGGTTTCTCCAGCAAGGACCGGCGACGCCCGGTCCTTTTTTCGCCGACACCGGTGGTCCGGTGCCGGCCGCCGGTCATCTTGCTCCGCCGCGGCCCAGAACCGGCTGCAGCCTATGCCGTCCGGCGCGATGCGACTTCATCGCTTCCCTCCGCTGTGGCCCCGCTCCGTCCGCGGCGCCTTTTACTTTCTTGGACGCGATGCGACGACGTCACGTTCATGGATTTCTTTCCACGGTGCGGCGCGACGGCGCCGCACAACAATTGCCGTGCGATTCCCGCGTGGTGCGACGGCACCACGCCATCCCATTCCATCCGCAAGAAAACAATTATGAACATAGTAGGGGGGTTCGGCCATGTTGGTGCGGTCCGGGCCCCCCTCTCGTTAGACAATTACATTTAATCCTTTATCCTCGAAGTTCGACATTCTAGAATGAAGAATGGAAAATAAATAAATAAAATATCAACAATCCCCAACCTCGGATTCAAGCGCGGAGCACGCCAATAAAGCAGCGGAAGACCAGCGTCGCGGAGGTTGGGCGTCGCGGAAATCGAACGTCGTTTCCATTGACGTCGAGGTGCGTCCGAAGAGGTTCGTCGCTGGAGAAGCTTCGTAAGCTGACGGAGATAGTACGAGGAGGAATAGACGTCTCCTTTCGTTGACACGGGAAGAAGATCGAAGAAGCGGTGTCGTCGATCTTTGGAAACACACCGGCTACGAAGAAGAGAAGCGGCGTTCTTCGTCGGAGCTTAAGTGTTCTTCGTGTTCTTTGTCAAGGTTGAAGAAGATGGAGAGAGCTTCTCAAAATCTCTCAAGGTGGCAAAGGAGACCAACCCAAAATAAAATAAGCTTAAGCCTTATTTTATTTACACAACTAAACATTTCAATTTCAAAAGATAAGAAACGAACCATTAATTTGTAGAATTTATTCAACGAAAGAAACATCTCATTTAATTTACGAAATAAACTGCCCAATTAAATAGTCTGTTATGAATTTAAGAAAACCCATCAGTTGACTTTCATAATGACGGGTTTTCGCGGGTGCGTTACTTAGCGGAAAGAAACGGCGGGGCTCGTGCGGGCCCCACCTCACAAATATCCTACCAAGAGGGTAGGATATTTCCGGATAGTACCCTATACAGTTCAACTCAGTTTAAGCCGCTTTTAAGTGGCTTCAAGTGGCCTCCAAGTGGCTTAAGTGAAATAAAATAAAGTTGTCGAAAATATTATTTTATTTCTTAACCTTAAGCCCGAAAATTTAAAAACCAAACCCGAGCAAACGCAACTCCGGAAGAGGCGTTTCTAAGCGAATACCGGCACTGCGATTTCATCGGTGCGCTCAGAATTCGATTCCGGGAACTGGTTCAAAAGTTAGAAAAACCCGCTCGTCCATTCACTGAACGTACCCGAGCCAAAGTTCGGAAATTGATTCTGGGCACACCGGGTCTCGGAATCAGGCGCTGTCTGAAACTGCGTTCTTGTAAAATTCCAAAGAAAATTAAGAAAAAAATTTCCTTCGAATTTACGGGTCTTTACATTACTCCCACCACAGGGCTTTACGTCCCCGTAAATATTCACCACAAACTTAGGGAAACAAAGCGGTACTGAGCACGCATCTGAGCCTTCCGCTCCCATGTGCTCACCTGGAGGTTCCCGCGCTGCCAAAGAAAGTGCACAAGAGGAATCGAACGTCCTCCTAGGATCCGCTCCTGTCGATCCTCTATCCCCACAGGAACCTCCGTAGAAGACACTCATCGCCATCGTCCAGCTCCGCATGGTCGATGATATGCGAAGGGGTCGAGCACGTATCTCCTTAGTTGGGATACGTGGAAAACGTCGTTCACCAAGTGCAACTGAAGTGGATGGGCCAAGCAGTAAACCACCTCGCCTACCCAGATAACGACTTAGAAAGGTCTGTTGAACCTCGGAGATAACTTGCCTCCCAGGCCACATCTCCGTAAACCTTGTCAAGGTGAGACCCGTAAGAAGACGTGGTCGTCATCCTCGAACTCCAGAGGTCTCCATTTCTATTAGAACTGAAACTCAAAACGACAGTTGCTACAAGGGTATTGTTGACCGACTCAGGAGTGATCGGTCGCACCCTCATGTGCAAGAGTTACCTTGCGCTGCCTGGGGTTTCCTTTTCCGCCGACCAAGGAAAACACATCCCGAGGTTTGCCTAAAACCGTCAATTTGAGTATGAACAGTTATTTCCCATTCCATACTCAAACTAACGTCGTAAGGCCTCGACGCTGCCACCAAGATATTCCAACCAGAACTCTCGTCTCAAGGGTTTGACCACACCGTCGGTGTAAGTGTGATTATCGAGTCTCCTCCCAAGGTATCTTCAAACTTGAGGGTCAAGTCCACGGCTTACCAGAAACATTAGGTCTGGAACAAGATTTGTGAAAGCGAGGAATGATTCATATCGACGTCTATTACTACAGCAGCTAGTAGTGGACATAGACTGCCCCTTGAATAATTTCTAGAGCCATTGGGTCACACTCCTTGACCGAATGCAGCCGCACTCTTCCTCCGCCCTCCAGCTCCCTGAGCCTGGCGGGAATAACTAAGGCGGGTGGTTGTACCATGTTAGGATGTACACCACCTCATGCTGCTCTCCTAGCTCTGCCTCCACGTCTGCCGCTTCACAGACTCATCTCTATTTAAAGATTCATATTATTGAAACATTTAACATTCCCGAGTCTCTAAGACTGGCACCAGTTTCCTGTTTCTTACTGCACTGTGTAGTCTTCATCCTCTCCTGGAAGAACTGCACCTCCTTTAGTCTCATAAGATCTGCTATGATTTCTTCTTTGTCGATAAAAGAAATCCGGTCTCATCCCCTGGATTAACCACATTCATTGCCTAATACAGTCAATCCTAACATGAATGATGCATTCACACCATAGATGGCGTCGTAAGGCCTCGACGTAACTACCAAGAGATCCAACTGTCACTCTCGCTTCCAAGGGTCGAGTCACACTGTCGGCATCAGTGTGTGGTCACTAGGTCTCCTTCAGTAGAAACCTCGAAAGTGAGGGTCAAGTCAATAGTCTTAACCGGGACCACTCAGTATCAACCAAACAAAAGGACATGAAAGCAAACAAAGATAGGTGTCTTTTAATTATTGCAGCTCATAGTACAAGACACAAAGCAACTACAGACAAAAATCAACAAAACCAGAAGAAACAGGATGAATAGCCTTCAGGTCGGAAGCTAGTCCCACTCCTATCCAACTGCTTCCGGAGCTCCAATACCATAGGCCTCAGCTGCCTGAAGCTGAGCTCTCCCATGTCCTCCTGTCCCCTGCGGTCGGGGTGGGCCTCCGGGTGGTGGTGGCAGCATCCCGAAGCATCGTCCACCTCCAGCTGCACGGCCAGCTCCTCTGCTATGGCCGCCTACTCGTTACTGTCCTCCTTGATCGAACCTCTGCCTCTGCCTCGGAGGTTCTTCTTTTAACTGCTGGTCATTAGCATGGCGGGTCGGACAGTCACGTGTTATGTGACCAATTTCGCCGCAGGAGTAACACTTCATGGCAGGTCTAGCTCTATCACTTCCCTTGGTGCCTCGCACTACCGACCCTGAGTCACGCGGTCGACCACCTGTAGGTCTGGTCCTCTTGGACCCCTGCGTCATCTGTCTACTGCCCGCTACAGAAGACTCTACCGCATGCTGGCTAGTGGTGGGTCCTGCTGTTGGAGACTGCTCAGCAAGGAAACTCTCCACTAAGAGGGCTCGCTCAAACACTCCTGTCTACGTCAGAATGTTGTGCGATACAACTGAAGCTCTGATCTCCCACCTGATCCCCTGCTCGATGGTTCGGGCCCTGAAGAACGGGTCCCATACCATATCTGTGGAGTAGCGCGAGAGGTCCGTGAATCTCGTTGAGTACTGCGACACATACATGCTACCCTGCCGCAGCTGAAGTAACTCTTATATACGCACCGCTCGATGGGTGGCTGGTACAAACTCTGCCCAGAACAGGCTCTTGAAATCTTCCCATAGAAGTGTCGCCTCGTCATGCTTCTGAAGCATCAGGCTCCACCATCTGCCTGCTGCTGCCTGAAGAAGGCTGGTAGTAAGGATCACCATGAAATCTGCCGGCGTCCCCACTAGCCTGAAGACTCTCACCACAGCCTCCAGCCAGTCCTCAGCAGCCTGCGGGTCCGTCCCTCCCTGAATCCTGGGTGGCCTCTGGCGCTGGAACTCATGCAGTGCGCTCAAGCGACGTGCATCCTTTGCTGCTGGGGCTGGTGGCATTAGTGGCCCAATGGGTAGTAGTACCGCTGGTGCCTCCGCTGGTGCCTCAACTGGGATAGGGCCATGTACTGAGGCCTCATCGATCGGCGGGCTATCAGTAAGCACCACTCTCTGGGCTCTAGCTGGTCATCCACGGGGAGGAATCCTGAAAGAAACAACGTGACACAGTCAAAAGATTATACCTGGTGAGCTGACCTAGTTTGAGCTGACATTTAAATAAAACTTCTGGAAAACACACACACAATCAGTGTTTTCATGCACAAAGTCGGAAATCAGTTTTCAGGGTCCTGGTGTATGGATACGTCGGCCACCCGCACCAACACTGGACTCCCTGAACTGAAAACCACACTCGGTACTCTTAACACTATTGCTTCACAGAAAGAAACATCAGAGTTATAAGTTCTGTGGTAGAACCGAACTCCTCTGATACCAATTTGTCACGACCCGTCCTTGGGGCCCGTGTCATGACTACGCCAAGCCCGCCTTCCATAGGCCAGGGGCTGGCGACTAGCACCAATGGCGTAAAATCCTGATAACTGGGAAGGTATTTCATTTATAAAAGAAAACAAGCACCACATAGTACAAGAGGAAACAAAACACAAAGTACAAAAGAAAAGCTGAAAAGTAAATGGGCCAAAATACAAACCCAAAAGAAAGTACGACTACAACTAAACAATGTGAAACAGCAAAAAGACAAACAGTTGGAAGAAGGAAGCAGCTCCTAGGTCTTCCTCCTCGGATCCTACCTGAAGGGTAGGTACAGATATCGTAGCTCCTGGTCGTCCACCACGGATCCTACCTGAAGGGTAGGTACAGATAGCCTCCACCACGCTCTCGTCCGTCAACCTCCTCTATGAGACGTCACGTCGTGTAGTCCACCTCCGGGTACTGGCTCGTTGTGTAGTCCACCTCTAGGTACCGTCCAGTCCTCGAACACTCGGCCTCTGTCAGCACTACCCGTCGTCTGCAACCAACACAACGAGGTGCGGGCATAGCCCATGCAGGGGTGAGTGTAACGATACTCAGTAGGGACCCCGAGACCCTCAAGGTCTCACAAAAACCAACAAGGATCACCACAAAGAAGATCTCAACAGATAACCTCTACTTAGGTATATGCCCATACATATACCTAAGTTATCAATTAACCCATCTCAATCATGAGGAAACACAAGGATTGTGAAATCAACGGATGACCACTACCCAGGTATGTGCCCATACATATACCTAAGTTATCAAGTGACCCATCTTAATCATGAGGTATACACAAAGGTCAAAAGTCTCAGCTCAAACCAGGATTTTCATTATCGAAACCATAACTGCTGAAGAGCTCCGTCTCTGGAGTGTACAGTGGTCCTGTCATGACTCCAAGGTACTCCTCACTAAACTAAGACTGCTGAGGTACTCCTCCTGTCGAGTACCACGGGCCTGCCACCTCACACAGTAGTGCTTCCCGCCGGGGTCTACCACTCAAACACAGTAGTGCTCCCCCCTCATAGCCTACAGAGGTACTCTTCCTGTCAAGTACCGCGGGTCTGCCACCTCACATAGTAGTGCTCCTCCGCTGTGGGTCTGTCACCTCAAAAATTAGTGCTCCCCATTGGGCTACATAAGTGACTCCGAATCGAATCGGACAAGCAGTCTTTATGACTCTGTCGGCTACACGGTCTCCGTACTCCGTACGCTCATCTCCAGGAGGGTCCACCCCATGAGCTACATGTCGATACTCCAAGTATCTCAAAGTCCCACAAAGAAGTATCCCAAAGGACCACCCCGTCATAGGGGTCTCAACGCAACAGACGGCGCGTCAATCGGACGCCCGGTCTGTGAGTTATTAGCCTTTTCGTCCCAGGGGCCCGGTTGGTTTCGTAGTGAACCAACCTGGCCGTCTCTCAACTGTACCCCGAACTCCCATAGGGTATACTCATAGGGACCGTTACTCGACGTGATCACCAACACCGCTGACGGTTCGTCAAACGGACGTCTGGTCTGAAAGATATCAGTTTTTCCGTTCCAGGGGCCCGGTTGGATTTCAGTGCGATCCAACCCAGCCACTATCCATCTGCATCCAAATCTTGGAGAAGGATTCCAAAAGTTCCATATCATCAACATGAACTCAACTCAACAGACGGCGCGTCAATCGGACGCCCGGTCTGAGAGTTATTGACTTTTTCGTTCTAGGGGCCTAGTTGATTTTGTGAGCGAACCAACCCGACCGCACTCCGTCGACATCCAAACCTTAATAGGAGTAAGACAAAAGATCCGTCTCACTTAGAGGAATTCAACGAAATAGACGGCGCGTCAATCGAACACCTGGTCTGTTAGTTATTGGCCTTTCCGTCTCACACCCACCCTGAGAAACTTCCCAGGAAGTCACCCATCCTGATCACTACTCTAGGCCAAGCACGCTTAACTATGGAGTTTTAACCACGTAGGATCCCGAAAAGGAAGATGCGCCTTGAATATAGAATACTGAAACGACCATCTCGATCCAAGGATCGTGTTGCCGCTGACGGCGAGTCGTTTGGAGACCTGTAGCCCAAGATACGTGCATTTGACCGAACTGGGTCGACCCGCCCCGGGTGGCGACTCGACCTGAAGACCCTGCCCGGCCCGGCCGGCTGCGCGGCGGTGCGGTCCGGCGCGGCGGTGCGGCCGGGGCACCGTTCGGGTGCCGCGCGCCGGGGGCAAAGCCCCCCCCCCCCTTTGAGAACTGCGACCCCTTAATTGGGGCCACTTTTCAGACCCATCCGGGGGAAATTAATTCCCCCGGTCTCCACTGTCCGGCCGGCCCGCACTGGCCGGTCGGTTTTGCCAGCAAGGACCGGCGACGGCCGGTCCTTCCTTCACCGACACCAGCGGCCCGGTGCCAGCCGCCGGTCATCTTGCTCGGCCGCGGCCCGAAACCGGCCGCAGCCTATGTCGTCCGGTGCGATGCGACGACATCACTTCCCTCCGCTGCGGCCTCGCTCCGGCCGCGGCGCCTTTGACTTTCTTCGACGCGACGTGATGACGTCGCGTTCTTGGATTTCTTTCCACGGCGCGGTGCGACGGCGTCGTGCAACAATTGTCGTGCGATTCCCTCATGGTGCGACGACACCACGCCATCCCGTTTCATCCGCAAGGAAACAATTATGAACATAGGAGGGGGGTTCGGCCGTGTTGGTGCGGTCCGGGCCCCCCTCTCGTTAGACAATAACATTTAATCCTTTATCCTCGAAGTTCGACATTCTATAATCAAGAATGGAAAATAAATAAATAAAATATCAACAATCCCCTACCTCGGATTCAAGCGCGGAGCACGCCAATCAAGCCGCGGAAGACTAGCGTCGCAGAGGTCGGGCATCGCGGAAATCGAACGTCGTTTCCGTTGACGTCGAGGTGCGTCTGAAGAGCTACGTTGCTGGAGAAGCTTCGTAATCTGACAGAGATAGTCCGAGGAGGAAACGACGTCTCCTTTCGTTGACACGGGATGAAGATCGAAGAAGCGGCGTCGTCGATCTTCGGAAACACACCGGCTACGAAAAAGAGAAGCGGCGTTCTTCGTCGGAGCTTAAGTGTTCTTCGTGTTCTTCGTCAAGGTTGAAAAAGATGGAGAGAGCTTCTCAAAATATCTCAAGGTGGCAATGGAGACCAACCCAAAATAAAATAAGCTTAAGACTTATTTTATTTACACAACTAAAGATTTGAATTTCAAAAGATAAGAAACGATCCATTAATTTGCAGGAATTAATTCAACGAATGAAACAACTCATTTAATTTACGAAATAAACCGCTCAATTAAATGGTCTGTTAAGAATTTAAGAAAACGCTTCAGTTGACTTTCATAATGATGGGTTTTCGCGGGTGTGTTACTTAGCGGAAAGAAACGGCGGGGCTTGTGCGGGCCCCACCTCACAAATATCCTACCAAGAGGGTGAGATATTTCTGGATTGTACCCTCTCCGGTCCAACTCAGTTTAAGCCGCTTTTATTTGGCTTCAAGTGGCCTCCAAGTGGCTTAAGTGAAATAAAATAAATTTGTCGAAAAAATTATTTTATTTCTTAACCTTAAGCCCGAAAATTTAAAAACCACACCCGAGCAAACACAACTCTGGAAGAGGCGTTTCTAAGCGAATACGGGCGCTGCGATTTCATCAGTGCCGTCAGAATTCGATTTCGGGCACCGGTTCAAAAGTTAGAAAAACTCGCTCGTCCGTTCACTGAACATACCCGAGCCAAAGTTCGGAAATTGATTCCGGGCACACCGGGTCTCGGAATCAGGCGCCGTCAGAAACTGCATTCTTGTAAAATTCCAAAGAAAATTAAGAAAAAAATTTCATTGGAATTTACGGGTCTTTAAAATTTATCAATGAAGAGATTATGTGAAACAAAATTTTATTAACCAAAAAAGAGAAAATTCAATATAAATAAATAAATTTATTTCTTAAATAATCATTACTAATTATTATTAATGAATAAGTGATATTACTTAATGAATGTAATATTGAGTTATAAAAACCATTTACTCTTTAGTAAATTCCCAATAAAAACTCCTAGGATAATGTAATATATTGAATATATATAACGGATTCATGATTGAAATTATCAATGGAATGTATATAAACTATTAATTTTAAATTAGTTGTATAAAATTTATACGAACCTCAAATAATGGAAATTGAGATGAATTATTTTTCTTTGAGTCCAAACAAGCTTTGTGTATTATTTAAATAATCTACAACAAAAATATATATTACATTTACATGTGTGATAAATTTTAATAGTTGTATTTAATCATTATTATATAATTTTGTTTATTTATTTCAAATACATATTAAATTAATTTATAGATTAATTTCATATCATATATTTTGAGGACTTTCACTTTGTTATTTCAAAATAAATTTTGTATGTTGACAATGGTAAAATAGTTTATTATTCAATAATTTATAGAATAAAAATCATGAAATAATTATTTGTATTAAACATAAAAAACAATTTTATTTACAATTTCCAAATGAGGTTATTAAATATGAGTTATATTAAAATCAAGTATATGGTAGACCAAATGTACTCAAGATTATTTTTTCCATTTTTTCTAGAACATTATGGAAATATGATAACTATCATTTTAACTTCATAGAGTGATAATCAGATTACAAATTGAATATAATATATGAAAATATACATTTATATATAATCCATTTGAGGCTAGGAGGTAAAATATGTCATGTGTATTCATGGATGTCATAATCCAAAAATACACACAATGGCATTTAAAAAATTTCAATGTTCCAAACAGTCTAATATATAAGATATGCTATATTTACAAAATGATTACTATGCCTTAAATGAAATATATAAACTTTAATCGATTAGATTAAGGGGAGGTAGTCTAAGATATATTTATGTTATCATGTCATAATGGTGGGATAGATTTTATGTCTGTATAAAAATAATTGAAACCAAAACAATTATTTACATGTTATAAATATTATTAATGCAAATTCATTATACTTGTTATGTAAGACATATACGATTTATATTATACCCAAACTAGTATATATATGATTCTATAACAGATTTTATTAATTTATTTTTTATGGTCTTGGATGATCTTTTTTGGTTGATTGGTTTGGGGATGATATGAAATTATGTACTCTTTTATAAAAGAGGGGATGAGTACTCATGTAATTCTCTAAAAAATAATTTAATATAAAGGATCATCAATGTAAAAGATGGTAAAATGGATTAATTTAGGGGTAATTATTTTATAGGATAAAAATAAACAAATCCAATAAAATTTATATATTTTTATCATATTTTTATCTCTAATATCATTATTTTAACCTCATATTAACCCTTTCCATCCATAACATCCTTAATAAAATTTTCAGTTATTGAGTGGTATAAAATTTATTATAATTAAAGAATTGGATTATAAATTTTATATCAATTCAATTGTAGTCTATTTAATAATAATCATATTTTTTAATGATTTTTTTTTTTTTTAATTTATTAAAATAATATAACACAAAGAACCTAATAATGAAATTTTGGGACTATTCAAATATTTTGACATTAAAACTATCATAATAGGTATATAATTTAAATATAATATACCTCACCATAAATTATAAATTTTTATTATTCATAAAATCAATTTTATACTAAAATATTCCAACAGAATTTTAATTTTTATATTTTAAGATCATATACAATGATTTTTCTACATTTTTCTACAATCATTTTGTAAGTGATGTGCATGAATTTACGTTAATTATACCATCACAATGTTTTTTAAAAATTAATATTTAAAATATTAATTATTAATATAAATTAATGATACTAAAACTAAACTTTTATATTCAGTCCTAACATCTTATAATACCAACCTAAATACTTAAATGAAATTAAAATAGGAGAATATATTTATCAAATTTTCAAAACATACAATAATATATTTTCATTATGAAATGTAAATGGAATGAAAATGAAATATAATAGAATTTTTTTGGAATATCATACCCCTCATCTCATAAAATTAAGTAAAATAATGTTTTTGGTTTATTTGGAGACCTAATCTGGTTGTTGGAACCGCGTTTCACTCACTATAACCTTATTGAGGTGACAAATATTTACAACATTTACAATCTATAATGAAAACAATGGATCTATTAAAAAAATTCAACCTCCTAATACGGAATTTTATATTCATGTTTTAAGTAACAACATTTAATTATTTGAGAAATAAAATTAAAATTAAACATAAAAAATTTGACAAATAGTTTTTTTAAAAAAAAATTATGACCATAAAATAATCATATACTGAAAAAAGATAACGTTGAGTAATATTATGTTGGAAAGATTAGATAAAATTGATGATTTACTATGTTATAATAATACAAAATTAAAATAAAAATGATGTTTTTTAATTTACTGAAATTATATTTTTACAAATAATGGTATTTTTAACTATTTTTTAAAAATTAATTCTTTTTAGAAAAATCCCAAAATTTTAAACATTGGGAAATTTTTCCTGTTTATTTAAAAAATAAATTTAAATTTATCTATTAATTTTAATAAAATTGCATGAAATTATTTATAAGACTTTTTTTAAAAAGGTTATAAACATCATTTTTGAAAAAAACATATTTTTGAAAAATAAAATGAAATTATTGAAAATTTTGAATCTATTTGTTATGAATTAATAATATAATTTAAATTCTATAAAACCTTTAATGATTTTAATCGAATATATTTATTAAATTTCATTCCTATCAATTCAACAACTATGTATTAATGGCCACACTAAAATAATGTCATTATTGTGTATCACCATACTCATAATCCTTAGTGTAATATGTTAAGTAAGATATCAAGAATTGTGTTCTTTTAATTTTTGTTGTTGTTATATGTTCTCCTTGAATATTTAATTTTTATTCTCAATTATTAATCATCGATTCATTATATGGTTTAAGTGGAATCAATGGGGTTGGGATTGATTGTTCCCTTGTTTTGGTGCTTAGTTGTTCGACGCTCGTTCATAGGTTCATTAAGAATCTATATTCACATTTAGATGAGATAAGTTTTCTATAACCCTATTATGTACACATAATATAGTCAACATATATTTTATATAAATGAAAAATGTGGATTCAAATATGACATAAGAGACATAGTAGTACACTGATATCACAGGAATGATATATCTTGTGGTGTTTCTCTAGATCGATTAGATTTTGGAAATTTTCATGGAGACATTATTTTCATTCGTTTGACAATGGTTATTTTATGTGGGATTATTTTTAATATATTTTATTTTTTATATGATGGATCTGATTACAAGTAGATATCTTATCTTCAAATTTGACATTTATATTAAGGGTAATTTCTCCATTTAGGGTTTTTTTCACTATACACAAGATTATATTCACCAAACCATGTCCAACTAGACATGAGACTTGGGGTTCATTACATAACATCTTTCTTTATTGGCACAAGAGGGGTACTTTTGGATTGAGGTTGTCATGATACTGCATGATTCAAATATGGAATATTTATTTATAAATCATATTATAATAATCCATTATTAAATGAAATTATTATTTTAACATTCTCTATAGCCCATAATGATTTTTCCAATCTTCCACAACCACTATGATTAGAAAATCAATCTGGTGATGATATAATTTTTGAAAAAATCTCCATAAATAAACAAAATTTCATATGACCATGATACAATATCCTTATATACATATAGAACAACCTGTAATGGATCAAATACTTGGTACATCATGGGGAAATCATCACACTTATGATTACCCATTACACAGATTTTTCCATCCAAACCACAAAAAATGCCTCTTAAATTTCTATAACTACAAAAATGCACAATATAATTCAACAAGATAATCAGATCCTCAATGCTACTTACCTCTAAAAAATTTATAATCCAATAAAATTAATAATAAATTTTAAATATAATAATGAATATAAAAAATAAAAACATCTAATGAAATAACCCTATAATAGGAATAATTCCATCACACAAAAAACATATATCCCTGAGGGAAGAAAAATTACATTATAATAAATAAAAAAATTCAAACATAGGAATAATATATGATGTAAAAAAACATTATCTACTATGTTAATACATATTATTGATGACCCGTAATATATTTCTAAAAACCACTATTTCATAACAAGTCACGAACTAAAGCAATAAAACATCTACACAGTAACACCATCTCATAGAATTAACGAATCTCATTGTACCACTCTTTAATTATCACATCCCCCATAATATCAAATGAAACAAAATAAAGAGAATGTGAGTAATCATGAAGTTTTAATTAAAGATATCACACATGGAAATAATAAAACCATGTATAAACATCTAATGACTATAATGACAGGAATCATAAAAAAAGATCATAAAAATTGATCTCTATACACTACCAACTCAATTTAGAATAATACTTCAATGTTCTTGAGAAAAATTAATCCACATAACGACCACATTTTTATTCAATATTAGAGACTATAGAAAATATTTTCCATGATTTAGTAACTTCATAACGTTGGTGCATTACAATATAAATAAGTAATCACAAATATAAATTCCTTGAATAGTATATTTCCAATATTTTAATGATAGGTATTATTTTATGAATTTTTATCCCATTTTGTAAACATAAATATTTATTTATAAACAATAAGAGAAAATTCACACAATATTTTCTATAGATTTTACATTATGTTCATCATTTGATTATTAGTAAAAGGATGTAACAATGTGATAAGGATTATCATAGCTCAAAAACATTATTGGAAAATAATGTATACACTTGGGTTAAATTGATCATTTAAAATTTATATTTTCATCCTTAGAGGCCCATGAATATATAACTTATCATCCATATACATCCTCTATTAATCATCCACTCTATTTATATCTATTATTTCATAGAATTGAGAAGAATTTAGTAAACAATACATGATCAACCTTGTGGATATCAGAAGCCCATGTTCCGATGAAAAAACTAATAAATAAATCTATCTAGACGTCCTAGAATTTTAATATAGTAACCTACAATTTTTATTATAAACTAAGAGGTCCAATATATTATATATTCAACCAATTATTGACTAAACACTAATAAATAAACTATACTAGTAACATATAACACTTGACCACTAAAACAAATTCATAATATAAAAATAAAGCTTTATTATGAAAATATGTACTAGACTACGTCGTTTGTAAACTCTAAACACAAAATTCATTCATTGAATACTGAAAAAATATATGTCATTATATAAAAATAAATTTAAATAGTCCTCTAACCACCTATGAGTGGAACAAGCCTATATGATAATTTATTTTAAACACCTTTACATTAGGATATCCCAACATAGAATCAACTACATTCTGTGCCACATATAATTTAACAATCATATTATATGTGACTAAATTCACTAATAAAATCTACATTATTAGTATGTGATCATTTTCCACCCATCTACAGACTCTAAAAAAATAACGCAAAATAAGTTCTTCTCATCACATCAATAGGTTTATTCCGTTTAATTTTTGTATTGGATATCTATAAATCATTATTGAAAAAAAAACATTTTCCAAACTCAATTATTAATTTTCTAATAAATATGGGGGAATATTTTTCATTGAATCATATGTTTTTGAATAATATATGTGACACATGAAATATATAATTCCACCTAAACAACGTGGGAAATGTTATAATATTTTCTCTTGAGATCATTGATTTTGTTGTCACATTCAGGAGGGTATTGTTTTTGAGACCCATCGATTGTATCATATATTTTATACATAAAAGGACATTTAATAAAAATAGGATGTAGTAATGAACATAAAAAAACATGACTCACATATCTTGTAAATAATGAAAAAGTTCATGGTTCAACTTATCAATTGTGTACCCAAATCCATTCTGATTTTTTTTAAAGGCTTCATCCTTCATGGTCCTAAATATGAAATGATTTTTGATTAAATAAAAATTATACAAAACCTGTTATTATGAAATTACACGACCTTGTAAACAATTATACTATAAAATCATCCCAATGAACAACAACCACAATCTTAAATGGCTGACAATAACTCTTCACTGACACACAACATACCCATGTAAATAATTCCTAAGACAGCCCTGCTTTTTATTACAACATAAACATGCTTTATTACATAAAACATCACTTGATACAACAAAGAAGATTGAGAGGTCTAGTGTCTTTGTGGATTAGGATCATTACATAAAAACTTAAAACATGAAATAAGACATCTTTATTGAAAACTTCCTTTAAATGACCACTACATTCCCCAGTACTTAGCATTGCATTGGATAACCTGAGGACATCCATAAGAAAATGCTGAGCTATAAAGCCTAGTAAGGGAGTACACATGGAATAACATGATGAGTACAATACATGTTAGGCAATTGGCATGTCAATAGAGAATAAGATAAACATGAATATAAAGGCATGATAAAGCATGATAATCATAACATGGAAATATGGAAACAACACTTAACATTGTATTAGCATGAGCCAAGGCTCATTGCACATAGAGCCTTAGTAAACCCTAATTGCACATGAAGCACGAGTAAACCCTCATTGCACTTGAATTTTCATGAGTCAACACTCATTGCACCTGACGTATCATGATATTATATGTTACCCAATGCATTGGAGTGCTATAAGGGTGCACTATTCTTAAACATTTCATTTCATGCATAAGTGTACCGCATGGATCAAAAAACATGGATTCATAAAATATAATCATTTATTCCATGATAAACGAAAGCAGAATTAATACATGAAACATTTAAATCAATAAGTAAATGTGCATGAATGTGAATACCCTCGATGGATAAATGGCTATGGTATTCACTACACAATGACATTGGCTTAGAAAATCGGTGCGATTTCGGCAGCGTAACGGCGTGACATAAGAATTCCTAAAAATGGTTGATGAGAGAGAAAGGGGTTCCTCAACATATTTAAATGTAATGGAAAGTAAGGATGCCATATAGATACATGCTCCAACAATTGTGATGGAATATAGATTCATCATAAAAAATTATTGCTCAAATGTAAAAGAAGAGAGAGAAGATCCTTTCGGAATTTCGGCATAATAACAGGTGTACATGGGAGTCATTTAATGATAGAGAAAGGGGTCTCCCATCATTAAATAAATAATAGGGAAGTATGGGGGAGGTGTGAAACCATACCCCAAAATCCATAATTGAAATTAAAACGTTAATGCAACTTAATGAAAATTGGCAAAAATGAGAAAGGAAGAAAAAACCCTTATTTGGAATTGTGCTACAAAATTCTAGAGAGAGGCTTGTGAGAGGATTATTGGGAGCTTGGGGAAACTTGGAAGGATTATAGAGAGGGTAGGGAAGAAGTTGGATGATCTCCAAGGGATTTTACTATGGAGGAAGTGGGATCTTGGGTGGGTTTATCTAGGAAAGGTGAGGGAATTATTTAATATTTAGGTTTGGGTCCCCTTACGTTAAATTAATCCAAACCACAAACCATCACATGGTTTTTGCACATGGTTTTTGGAAAAGGGAAGAGGAAAAAAATATTTTATAAGGGAAAAGTCCGAACGTCTTAAAATAATAAGGTTTCTTATGTGGAGGTGAGTCACACTCCCATGGAAATTAATTTAAAAAGGCAAAGTGTTGAATATGTCTTGAGGGTCCATTAATGCTTTGAAAAGTAAGTCAAACAAAACCAAAATCACATTATTTTAATGATAAAACATATATTTTCCTAACATAAGGATTATGGTATTTTATTACATCACCATTGGGTAATTATGATGTCATAAATCACATTATATATTTAAACGGTATTTAATTTTTACCCTAAAATTTGACTGTCTCAGAAAATTATGAAAAATTATCCATTGGATAATTTCGATGTCATGATTCCAGAAATGACATTTATTTTATCTAAAAAAATTTCTAAATATGTTAATTTTCATTTTTAAAATAAAAACCAATATTTATCGAAAATTCACGGGTTTTGAAAAAAATGCCTTTCAAACCTTAATAAAATTTTAATTGCATTCAAAATATTATAAGATAATTTATTTTTAATAATAAAAATTAATTTAATATTAATATTAATATTTTATTAAAATATTATTTATTTAAAAAATATATTAATTTAATAAAATTGAATTCTTAATTAAATAATAACTAAAAACATAATTTGTACTTTACAAACTATTTACAATGTATCAAAAATGACTAGAAATTATATTCATTATTATATACTAAAAAAATAATGTACATGAACATAGTACTACTTATTTGTTACATAACCCCTTAAAATAGCCACATAAGACATAAGGGTAAGGTGTGTGACGGTGACAGACTCATGGGGTGGCTCGGATAACATCGCTCGACTGGTAATCTCTATAAACTTCCACTTTTCCCATAGACGGTCACGTTTGAGATTGAAATAATGAAGGTCAGCTTGGGCTTGGTCATGGGTGAAGCCCAAGGATTCCACCTATTTTTCGAGCTCTGACAAATGGGCTTAATATGGGGCAATTCTACTGGATGAGGCCATCACATCCTTTGCCTGAGTAAAAATGGGTTCGTTAAAGCCTTATATTTATACTAATCATGTGATCACAGTTCAATGGCTATAAAAGTAACGGTCATAACACGTATCATAAAACCAAATAAGTTAACATATTATAAAAACTTTTTATATATAGAGACATTTAACTGGATCAAGAGGGATTTTCCATTAATGAAACTTTGGGTCGTTACAATATACCTCCCTTAAAAAATATTTCCTCGAACTTTTCATTTTCACACACTAAAACAAATGTGGGTAACTCAGCTTTATCATATACTCTGATTCCCAAGTTCCTTCTTCAAACTTGTGGTTTCTCCACAACACCTTGACGAGGGGCATTGTCTTATTTCGTAGAACATTTTCTCTATGATCTAAGATCTTCACTGGTTGCTCCTCATAAGAAAGATCATCTTCCAATTGTAACACCTCGAAAGAGAGTACATGTGAAGGGGCCAGTATGTACTTCCTTAAGATGGATACATGAAAGACATCACGCACCTTGGCCATAGTAGGTGGAAGTTATAGTCTATAGGCCACATCCCCAACACGATCAAGAATCTCGATGGGGCCGATGTACATTGGACTGTACTTCCCATTATTTCCAAAAGTCATGACCTTATTCCATAGAGATGTGAATAAAAACACCATGTCCCCAACTTTAAACTGAAGGCCTCATCGACGATTATCTGCATAACTCTTCTGTAGACTTTGGGATTCCATGATATGCTGCTGAATGGTTTTCACCTTCTCCACCATTTCCTCAACCATTTCTGGTCCAAGAAGCTTAATTTCACCGACCTCATCCCAACATGTCAGTGTTCTACACCTTTTCCCATAAATGGCTTCATATAGTGCCATTTGGATGCTCGAGTGGAAACTGTTATTATAAGAGAATGCAACCAGAAGAAGATGTTGATCCCATCCTCTTTTAAAGTCCATTGAGAACGCTCTCAACATATCCTCAAGTGTTTGGATAGTCCTCTCATATTGGCCATCAGTTTGAGGATGATAGGTCGTACTGAAGTTCAGTTCAGTATTTAGAGCTTGTTGAAGACTCTTCCAAAACATAGAGGTGAATCTTGGATCTCGGTCAGACACAATAGATAGTGGTACTCTATGAAACCTTACCACTTCCCTGATATATATCTGTGCCAGTTTATCCAATGATAAATCCTCCCAAATAGCAATGAAGTGTGCCTTCATTGTAAGAAGATCCATAACAACCCAGATTGCATTGTTACATATGGATGTCCTTGGATGTCCGGTGACAAAGTCCATGGTGATGTTTTCCAATTTCAATTCTGGTATGGCCAATGATTGCATCATCCCCTTAGACTTCTGCCTCTCTACCTTCACTTGCTAAAACACCAGGCACATTGATGTATATTCAGAGATCTCCTTCTTCATATTGTCCCACCAAAAGTATTCTCGGAGAACTCGATACATCTTTGTGCTCCCTGGGTGAATAGAGAAATTTGAACTATGTGCATCATTTATGTGTTCCTTCCTCAGCTCGGGACTTGATGGAACACATAGTCTTTTCCCAACCGCAAAGTTCCTTCTTCATTAACATTAAACTCCGAGGATTTTCCCTTTTTGATAGCTTACACTTTTTCTTGAATTACCACGTCATCCATTTGAGCATCCTTTAACCTTTCAAAAAGTGATGGTTGAGAAATGATTTGTGAAATGATTGATGGTGTTCCCTTCTTTATGACTCCCACATCCATCTTCATCAAGTCTATGAAGATTGGATCCTTCTCAATTTTCATCATTGATAGAATCGTTGGATCCATTTTACTTAGGGCATCTGCAACCTAGTTCGCTTTCCCAGGGTGGTAATGTATTGAACAGTCATAATCCTTGATGAGATATATCAATATTATCTGGCGCATATTAAGCTCTTTTTGTGTGAATATATATTTAAGACTCATGTGGTCAGTATATATCTCACATTTCTCTCGATAGAGATAATGCCGCTAGATTTTCAAGGAAAATATCACCTCCTCCAACTCCAAATCATTCTTTGGATAGTTTTGCTCATGGATTTTCAACTGCCTTGAGGCATAAGATACCGCTTTATCATTCTGCGTCAGCACACATCCTAAGCTGTTCTTCAAAGAATCACTGATCACCAGAAAAATCTCCCCACTTGTGGGAAAAGTGAGCACAGGTGCAGTGATAAGCCTCCTTTTCAACTCCCTGATTATTTCTTCGCATTCATCACTCCAAGAAAACTTTACTCCCTTTCAAGTTAGCTTGGTATGAGGGTTGGACAATCATGATAAATTTATCACAAATCGTCGATAATATCCAGCTAACCCCAAGAAGCTACAGATAGCAGTTACCGATGTTGGCCTCGTTCATCCCTCAATTGCATATGTTTTGGAGGGATCCACAGATATCCCATTTCTTGTGATGATATGAACCATGAATGAGACCTCCTTCAACCAAAAATCACACATTTTGTACTTTTCATAGAGCTTCTCCTTGCGAAAAGTCTCTAGTATAGTTTGTAAATTCTCCTCATGATCCTCCTTGGTTTTGGAGTATATTAGAATATCATCTATAAAGACTACCACAGATTTGTCATGGTAATTTCTAAAGACTCTATTCATCAAGTCCATGAATATTTATGGAGCATTGGTGAGTTCGAAAGGAATTACTATGAATTCAGAGTGCCCGTATCTTTTACGAAAATCAGTCTTGGGGACATCTTCCTTCTTCAGCCTTACTTGATAATATCCCGACCGCAAGTCCACCTAGGAGAAGTATTGTGCTCCACGCAGCTGATCAAACAAGTCATCGATTCATGGTAGATGAAACTTGTTCTTTATCGTGATTTTGATAAGTTCACGATAATCGATGAAAAGCTGCATTGACCCATCCTTCTTCTTGACGAACAGGACTGGTGCACCCCATGGTGAAGCACTTGGGCGTATAAACCCTTTTTCCAGATTCCCCTGTAGTTGTTTCTTCAGCTCTTCAAGCTCAAAACAGCCATTCTATATTGAGTCTTGGATATTGGTAATGCACCAGGTATAAGTTCAATTGAGAACTCAACATCTTTTCTAGGAGGAAGACCAGTCAGTTTCTCGAGAAACACTTCTGCGAATTCCCTCACAATAGGAATTTCTTCAAGGATGGTTTCTTCCATTAACTCAATCATCTGAGCCAGATACGCGTGCTCATAGGGCATTAATATCCATGCTTGAGATGATGGAGCTAAAGGAGATTCATCTTCCTCCTGACACTTGTAATGAATCGGGGGTTGATTCTCCATATGGAGTGTGATTTCCCTCTCCCAACAATTTATGTTGTCTCTATATAAGGAAAGCCAATCCATGCCATGAATTGAATGAAATTCCACCAGAGGGAGTTCGAAGAGGTTCTCCGGGAAATTCAATCCATAGATTATAACAGGGGAGGACTTATATTCATGGGATGCAATGATTCCCCCATTTTCCGTACTCACCGACATCTTTACTTCCATGATTTGTGGTGGTGTTGGGATTGTTCTACTAAACATTCAAGATATAAAAGAATGCGTAGAACCTTAATCAAAAAGTACGTTCACTATTCTTGAATGAATAACTAGCGTACCTGTCACCACTTCATTGTCGGGGTTCACTTCGGCAGAAGTGATGGAAAAAGCTCTTCCTTGTTATCTTGGAGGTTGTTGGTTGCCTCCAATAACCCATGGATTAGAGCAGTAATTTAAAAAATGACCCGGTTCATTTCATTTATAGCATTGAAAAATGCATTGAGGTTCGAACAGAGTGTTCATCTCCTCTTTCGCTGCTGCAGGTCCTTCTTGTTGACAGCTAACAGCTAGGTGCCCTTTTCTACCACACCTAAAGCATTTTCTCGCCCCCTTAAGGCAATTTCCAGGGGGCTACTTTCCTCCCTTTTGGAAAGTGGGGTGCTGGAACTTCGTAGCGCCATTGGATTTATCCATCGGACCACCAACATTGAAGTCTACATTATGCATCTTGTCCTCATGACACCCCTGTGATTCTTCGATCTCCTTTTCGACCTTGAGGGCACATCGGACAATTTCCTCATAGCTGTCAAAGTCACGGATCGCTAATGCTTTCCGTAAGCTAGGCTTCAGCCCACCAAAGAAGCGGTCAACCTTGCATTCGGGGGTAACCACAAAGCCGGAAGTGTATCGTGCAATCCTTGTGAATTTTGCCTCGTACGCTCTTACAGATTCCTCATTTTTTGCTTGAGGGAATGGAAGTCCCTTTCGATCTTAAGCCGGAGGGTGCGCAGAAAATATTTATCGAAAAACATCTTCTGTAATTCCTTCAATTCCAAAGCCTCGATCTCCTCCTCAAGGTTCGTATTTTTTATCAACGTCCACCATTGATCAGCTTCACCCTCCATGCGATAAGCATCCAGGAGAACCTTCTCTTGTTCAGAACCCTGGAGGATGGAGAAAATCTTTTCAATGGAGTTGATCCATTGTTCAACATTCGTGGTATCAGATGATCCACTAAAAGTTGGAGGCCATTGTCTCATGAAGCTCTCAATAGAGACTTGTTCTTTCAAAGGGGGGGGGGGTTGAATGTTCCTATTGACCCGTATTTGTATTCAAAACATGAGTTAGCTGATAGAGAAGCGTGAAAAAGTTCGCAATTCCTGCTCCCATTGGATTAGGCATCTCATTAGTACAATCATCACAATGATCTTCACAACGGTTGTTAGCCCGAGTCCTCCTTTTAACGGCCATTGGCTGAAATAAAAGGAAATTTATGGGTAACACATAAAGGGTAATCCAAAGACAATTGTTGATGACTCAAAAATAAACTTTTATTTCCTTAACTCATGAGTCTATATGCTTTAATCTAGGAATTTCATGATCTACTTTCTAACATATATTCATAGGGGAATTTTTCCCTTAATAAGTGTTCATACTAAGATTATGAATTTACCAAAACATATCCCCTAGTAATATCGTAACCAAGAGTGCAGCAAGGCCCGTTGTCGTGCACCAATTCCCGTTCGATTCTAGCTCAAAGCGTTGTTTTCGGATTTTACCACTAGGATACATCTGTGCCAGAGCCGCCTCTACCTGCTCATATCACGACAGGGATGTATTTGTTTGATAAACCACCTACATAGTATTTAACAAATAATTAGGGATGTTTTTATTATACTTTGTCTTGTATCTAAGGCTTTACTAGGGTTTTCCTAATCCCAAAAATAACTAAACCTATCCTCTGATACCAACTATGATAACCCTTCTTTTTATTACAACTTAAACATGCTTTATTACACAAAACATCAATTGATACAACAAAGAAGATAAGAAGGTTTAGTGTATTTGGGGCTTAGGATCATTACATAAAAACATAAAACATGAAATACGACATATTTATTGAAAACATCCTTTACATGACCACTACATTCCCTCGTACTTAGCATTTCATGGGATAACCCGAGGACATGCATAAGAAAAGGGTGAGCTATAAAGCCCTGTAAGGGAGTACACATGGAATAAAATGAGGAGTAAAATACATGTTAAGAAATAGGCATGTCAATAGATCATAAGATAAACATGAACATAAAGGCATGGTAAAGCATGATAATCATAACATGGAAATGTGGCAACAACACTTAACATTGAATTAGCATGAGCCAAGGATCATTTCATATGGAGCATGAGTAAACCCTCATTGCACATGAAGAACGAGTAAACTGTTGTTGCACTTGATTTATCATGGTTCAACAATCATTTCACATGACGTATCATGATACTATACTTTACCCAATAAATTGGAGCGCTATAAGGGCACACCCTTCTTAAACATTTCATTTCATGCATAAGTGTGCCACATGGATCATAAAACAAGGATTAATAAAACATAAAAATTTATTCCATGATAAATTAATGTGGAATTCATACATGAAACGTTACAATCAATAAGTAAATGTTCATAAAGGTGAATACCCTCAATGAAAAAATGGGCATGGTATTCAATACACAATGACATTAGCTTAGAAAATCGGTGCGATTTCGGCAGCGTAACAGCGTGACATAAGAATTAAAAAAAATGGTTGATGAGATAGAAAGGGGTTCCTTATCATATATACATGTAATGGACAGTAAGGAGGTCATATAGATACATGTCACAACAATTTTGATGAAATATCGATTCGTTATACAAAATTATTGCTTGAATGTAAAAGAAGAGAGAGAAGATCCTTTTGGAATTTCGGCATTGTAACGGGTGTACATGGGAGACATTTAATGAGATAGGAAGGGGTCTCCCATCATTCAAAAAATAAGAGGGAATTATGGGGGAGGTTAGAAACCATACCCCAACATACATAATTGAAATTAAAAGAGCAATAAAACTTAAAGAAAACTGACAAAAATGAGAAAGGAAGAAAAAACCTTTACTTGGAAGTGTGATTCCAATGGCTAGAGAGAGGATTGTGAGAGGATTCTTGGGAGATTGGGGCACCATGGGAGGATTATAGAGAGTGTAGGGCATAGGTTGGACGATCTCCATGGGATTTTAGTGAGGAGGAAGAGGGAGCTTGGGTGGGTTTATATAGGAAAGATGAGAAAATTCTTTATTATTTAGGTTTGGGTCCCCTTACATTACATTAATCCAAACCACAAACCATCCCAGGGTTTTTGCCAATGGTTTTTGGCAAAGGGAAAAGGAAATAAATATTTTATAAGGCCCAAGTCCGAACATTTTAAAATAATAAGGTTTCTTATGTGGAGATGAGTCACACTCTCATGGAAATTAATTTTAAAAGGCAAAGTGTTGAATATGTCATGAGGGGTCCATTAATGCTTTGAAAAGTAAGTCAAACAAACCCAAAATTAAATTATATTAATAAAAAAACATATATTGTCCGAACATAAGGATTATGGTATTTTATTACATCACCATTGGGTCATTATGATGTCATAAAACACATTATATATTTAAACGGTATTTAATTTTTACCCAAAAATTTGACAGTCTCAGAAAATTATGAAACATTCACCGTTGGATAATTTCAACGTCCTGATTCCTGAAATGACATTTATTTTATCTAAAAAAAATTTCTAATTATGTTAATTTTCACTTTTAAAATAATAACTAATATTTATCGAAAATTCATAGGTTTTGACAGAAATGGCGTCCAAACCTTAATAAAAAATTTAATTGCATTCATAAAATTATAACATCATTTATATTTAATAATAAAAAAAAATTATATTAATAATAATATTTTATTAAAATATTATTTATTTCAAAAATCCCTTAATTTAATAAAATTCAATTCTTAATTAAATAATAACTAAAAACACCATTTGTATTTTAAAAACTATTTACAATGTATCAAAAATGACTAGAAATTTTATTCATTATTATATAAAATATAATATAATGGACATGAACATAGTACTACTTATTTGTTAATAACCCCTTAAAATAGCCGCATAAGACCTATGGGTAAGGTGTTCGATGGTGATGGACTCTTGGGGTGGCTCAGATAACATCGCTCGAGTGGTAATCTCTATCAACTTCGACTTTTACCGTAGACGGTCACATTTGAGCTTGACATAATGAAGCTCAACTTGGGCTTGGTCAATGTAGAATCCCAAGGATGCCACCTCTTTTCCGAGCTTCGACAAATGGGCTTCGTATGGGGCAATTCTACTGGATGAGGCCATCACTCCCTTTGTCTGAGTAAAATTGGGTTCGTTAAAACCTTATATTTATACTAATCATGTTATCACTGTTCAACGACTATAAAAGTAACGGTCACAAATATTATCATAAAACTAAAGAATTTGATATCTTATAAAAACTCTTTTTATAAAGAGACATTTAACTGGATCAAGGGGGATTTTCCATTAATGAAACTTTGGGTCATTACAATCCTCATGAATCAATTATTAGAACATTAATATATTTATAATAAGATAATGTCAAATCATGAATTTAAAAAATCCTTCAAAATTTCATAATTAACCTACATTATCCATGAATATATTATTATATCATTTGTAAACACTTAAATAATCAAATTAATCAAATCATTAAACATTGTATTCATTAGTTCCATGCTTTTTTTTGGTTATTCATGATATAAACTTGAATTACCAGAAATTCATATCCCCATAATATTATCTAACACAACTATTTGTAATGTCATCACCTATAATAATTATTTGATTGTACCGGGAATGGAAATTTCTTTTTTAGAACTAAAAATATCAATTTATCTGATAAAAATTATCATCAATACTTTAGATGTGATATTATTTATTAACTATAACTTTGTTTTAATGAAGTTAATTTATAGAAAACCCTAAACTACCATCCTTATATGTTAAAAAATCTAGAGGACATGAAATCACAATGATTGATAAATCCCTTATAAAATAAATCATCAATAAAAATTTAATCCTCCCAAAACATAAAATTTTATATTTGAAAATGAGGTATATAAATTATTGATAAACATTGATATTACCACATGATAATTATTTTGTGGGTTTTTTTCTCAACAAACATGAGGAAATATATTTGTAATATCTTTAGGAATACCAAAATAACGAGTATCAAAAATTATATTATTAAAAATATGAAGTGTTTTAGTCGAAAATATTGATGTTCCAAATACATCAAATACATTAAATAATCCTACTAGAAAATTAATTTTTTGTTCTCACAATCCACATTATAGAAACTATATATCCTTTGAATGTAATAGGGAACTACCTAAACTAAATATAACTTATTCATTCCATGTATGATATTATAGGGCTATAGAAGTAATTTAAATAACAATACCATGGACTTATGCTTCTCCATAAATAGATCATAAAAAATGGAAACATATATAAGCTATGGTATCCTCAAACTATCCTACTAAACAAAAATGGAAGTAGATGTATGTTGACCTTTATTCATATTCTCATATTTAGTGTGTCTCATTTAAAATTGCAAATATTGTAAATCACATTTGAAATAAATCGTTTTTGTTAAAAGATGGTATCTAAAATGAAATCAGGTCTACGTAGCACTATAATATTTTATGTATAAATTTAAAAATTTAGTATTACACTACCTCAATAGACTTAATATCTTCAACCCCTGGCTATTCATATACAAATGTCCCTACGGAATGAGAAATTCATGGGGATAAATGCTACTGAATCCATTTCCCCTTTGTTAAAAAAAATTTTATGTCCCATATTATAGTATATATGACCTTAGATGTAATTAATGTGGATTATGTATCTACTATATTCCAGCTATACTATATTGATTACCATGAATAGTAAAAGGGAATATTATTTAATAATTTTTTTCTTAATAAATGGAATTAACTCCAATAATCCTTAGTAAATCTTGATAAATTCAAACACTGTTTGAATGTCTCAAAAAAATTATTTATCTAACTCCTTATAAGATGAAATATCATAAAAACCAAAACTATAATCCCTATCCAAAACTAATTTTTTTTTTGATATTACAATGAATTCCATTTCAATATAACTAGTGAAAGATATGATATTCATTACCACCTCAAACATCCTGAATACCTCAACATCCATAGATAATGTAAATGGGGTGACCTACAATTATATCATTAGATGAAATACCTCAAAAAGCTTCCATTACCTTGACTCATCCTCTAAAAGAAGACTAAAATAATATTGTAGAAGATAATTTACCTAAATTTTATATTTTCACACACAAAATCTCACTAATTGAATATAGTGAAACATTGTATGAGAAAGAAATAAATAATATTAATGTTCTTTTAATGGAAATTAACTTCAAAATCTAAAGATTTATATACATTTAATATATATTGTTATCAATTTTTTATTATCCTACATTGAGAATTGTAATCAATAGTGTAGGACTAAAAATATTAATGTTTTGAAATTATCATTCTCATGTAACATTGAAAGGATAACAATCATGGGACCGGATCGACCTTGCAGGGATTGATAGTTTTTGAAAATTAAAAAAATACCTCAAGAGACCACACATTGATCCTTGATAATCCAGAAAATTTAACTTACTATAATGAGTTAGTTATACCATATGACTAAAGTGACCTCATTTGAAGATATTATTGACTAAAAAATATATTCTATCAAATGTATGAATCCCAATCGACTGAATGTTCATTAGGACTGACTGTATCATCTGACAAAACTCAAGTAAAAATTATACAAATGACTATAGTGGAACGATGAAAGAGTCCAATAAACAATGGAACCCAAATTTATAAGATTAAAAACATATATCATCTCTATGTTTATCTCAATTGATCAAGTTGTTGGGTCGGAAGAAAACCCCCGGAGGGAAAAGATGGCAAGAGGGGGGGTGAATTGCCTTTTAAAAAATTGATTAACAAAATAAAAATCAAAGTAAAGTGCAGCGGAAATAAAGAGGCAAGACACACAAATTGATAACGGAGTTCGGCCAAAACCCGGCCTACGTCTCCGCTCCCAACTCAACCGTTGAGAGATTCCTATCGCTTGCTTTTCAATGGTTTTAGCAAGAAACCCACTAGGCTTTGAGGTAGCACTAGGACCTATTACAGCTTGCTTTTGTGGTTTAGCAAGAACCCACTTGCTTTTGATGGTTTAGCAAGAACCCACTATCCTTCTTACAGGTGAAGGATAGCTCACCTATGTCTCAAGCTATTTAAAGGAAATCTTGGCAACCTTGTCACACCTTAGTGGTGATGTGAAACCCAAAGAAAAGAGGGGATGAGAAAAGGGTTTGGGGTTTGTAGGCACAAACCCAATTTTAAAGCTCAAAATAGATAAAACACGAAAAACCGTGATTGGGAAGACTTGGGCGCCAATTGGATGATGGAGTTGATGTAGCGTGCTCTCCCAAGTTTCTTGAGGGGGCTCCTTGGATGTGGATGATGTTGGAGATATTGGGGTTCCCTTGAAGGAAGTCGTCGGAGGTACGCCGAATGATCAACAAGGTGTCCGTGGGATTCCGTATAGTTCCGGTAGTGGTCCGGGGCTTCCTTGGCCTTTATTTATAGGCATGGAACCCTTGGGGAGGCTTCGGAGCCGTTGGAGAGGCTAAAAGAGCCGTTGGGAGCCAAGTGGGCCAGCCTGGTCAAACTGCAACGGCTAGTTTGACTGGCTCCACCGGCTGGCCGGTACAGTCCCACCAGTTGGCCAGTGTTTGCAAAATGGCATTGGATTCCTGTCCAGGGGCCACCGGTCAACCGGTGCCAGAGCCACCGGCTGGCCGGTGGTGAGGCAGTAGCTGGCACTATTTGGAGAGGGTGCCACCGGCCGGCCGGTGCTGAGGCCACCGGCTGGCCGGTGCTGAGGCCACCGGCTGGCCGGTGCTGAGGCCACCGGCGGGCCGGTGGGGAGGCAGTGGCTCCCTCTTGAGTGCAGATGCCACCGGCTGGCCGCTGGTGTGCCACCGGCTGGCCGGTGGTCTGGACAGAAGGATGCCTTCTGTCTAGGCTCCACCGGCTGACCGGTGGTGAAGCCACCGGTTGGCCGGTGGACTGAATTTCAGTCCACTTTGCCTTCTTTCTTTCTTGGCCCAATTCCTTGGCCACCTGATTTGATTCCTATCAACCAAAAACACTTGAAAGAGGATTAGATAAATATGAGGGTGATTGTGATCATGAAAATAAAACCTTGAGGGGTTCGAGAGGTACAACAATCTCCCCCTATTTTGATGATCACAATCACCAAAACAAACAATGTAAAATACTGAAATTAAAGGCATTAATAAATCAAAGCATGATAGAAACGATTCTCCCCCAATCAATCAAGAAATTTCTCCCCCTTTGTGATTATCAAAATAGAATGGGGCATAAAACTTGATTGAGGGAAAATTGAAAATCAAGATTTTAAATCAATTGAAATTTTGAAAATTGAATTGAAAGTTGAATCAAAAATTGAAATGAAAAATTGAATAACAGTTTGAATTGAAAGTTTGAAATTAAAATTGAATAGAAAATTTTGAATTGAAAATTTTGATACCAAGAGTTGAGTTTGAAAAGAAAACTTTGAATACAAAAAAAGGCTTAAAAGATCCTAAATCCCCCTAAATAAAAACGAAGAATCACCGGGGAGAGGAAATAAATTTTGGCTCGGAGAGACTCGCAAGAAGGGATTTTTAAATCCATACTTGTCTCATGGCGGGTCTTCTCCTATAAAACTCATCGGAAAAGAAAAAACTTTTGGGTTGACCATACCGGGCGTTTTTACAATTACATTCATAAATTAGGTGCCCGGGTTTTTTGCAATAGTTACAAAATTTAAAGCTAGAGCTCCCCTTACAAAAACAGTGGGTGCATGGGAGGAGGAAGCTTGGTTGGTGTATCCTAGTCCATGAGTGGTCCTAGAAACCCTTTGAGAACCCAGCAAATTTGAAAGATTTTGTTCCCCTTGGGTGAACTTAGCTAGGGTCTCCCTTAGATCTTTGATGGTTGATTCCATAGAATCAACATTTGGAAAATTTTGGATTTTAAGGGTGAGTTCCTCCTTCTCTTTGAGAAGTTGTTCTTTTTCGGAGGAAAGTTTTTTGAAAGACTTTTTTAAAGCAACAAATTTTGACGAAAGTTCATGAAAACCATTTTCTAATTGGTCTCTAGCATGTGAGAGTTCTTCGTAAGATAAATGATTTAAAGAATTGGAATTTGAAGAACAAGAGGAAGAGGAATCGGAAGAAGTTACCTCATGGAATGCCATTAGGCATTTGTTACCGTTGTCGCTCGAGGAGGAGGAGGAGGATGATGAGGAGTCACTCCATGTGGCCTTGAGGACCTTTTTCTTTCCTTTCTCCTTGTGCGTGGCCCGTTTCTTGTTGAGTGGGCAATCGGGCTTGTAATGGCCCTTTTCGCCGCACCCGTAGCATTTCACCTTGGGCTCGGATCTTGCGGTGGGTTCTTGCTTTCGGTGCTTGCGGGATTTCTTCTTTTTGTGCTTCTTCATAAACTTGTGCATTTGGCGGGCGAGATTCTCCATTTCCGAGTCGCCGCTTGAAGATGATGAAGATGAGGAGGAAGAGGATGATGAGGAGGAGCTTACTTCTTTTTGAACCTTGAGGGCGATGTTCTTTGGTGTCTTGATTGGTGTGCCCTCCTTTTGAGCTTGCCTCCTCATCGTGATCTCATACGTCATAAGGGATCCGATGAGCTCCTCTACCGGCATATTTTTTACATCTTTAGCTTCTTGGATCGCCGTCACCTTTGGTGCCCATGAGCTTGGAAGGACCCATAAGATCTTCTTGACCATCGTCTCGGCTGAAACATCATCACCAAGAGATTTCCTTCCATTGCACACGTCAGTAAAGAGAGTAAACATTTCAGAAATTGATTCATTAGGGTGCATAGAAAAAGACTCAAAATCCTGACGATACATATCCAATCGAGTATCCTTTACTTTGTTGGTCCCCTCATGGGTAACCTCCAAAAGTTTCCAGATTTCATGTGAGGAGGAGCATGTGGAAACTCGATTGAATTCATTTCGGTCAAGGCCGCAATGTAGAGCATTCATGGCTTTGCCATCAAGCTCGAAATTTCTAATATCGGCGGGGGTCCATTTGGATTCGTCGGGGGAGGAGAGAGTGTAACCTTGCATGACAATTTTATAAATGGGATATCCTATACTTCTAAGAAAAGTAGTCATGCGGGTTTTCCAATAATTATAGTCGGACCCATCAAAAAATGGAGCCCGACCCAAAGAAAAGCCTTCGGGGGCGAAAGAGGTTGATGCCATCTAAATGGATCTTTGAATTTGAAACCTTTTAAGGTATTACTCAAATTATCCCTCTGATACCAATTGTTGGGTCGGAAGAAAACCCCCGGAGGGAAAAGATGGCAAGAGGGGGGGTGAATTGCCTTTTAAAAAATTGATTAACAAAATAAAAATCAAAGTAAAGTGCAGCGGAAATAAAGAGGCAAGACACACAAATTGATAACGGAGTTCGGCCAAAACCCGGCCTACGTCTCCGCTCCCAACTCAACCGTTGAGAGATTCCTACCGCTTGCTTTTCAATGGTTTTAGCAAGAAACCCACTAGGCTTTGAGGTAGCACTAGGACCTATTACAGCTTGCTTTTGTGGTTTAGCAATAACCCACTTGCTTTTGATGGTTTAGCAAGAACCCGCTATCCTTCTTACAGGTGAAGGATAGCTCACCTATGTCTCAAGCTATTTAAGGGAAAGCTTGGCAACCTTGTCACACCTTAGTGGTGATGTGAAACCCAAAGAAAAGAGGGGATGAGAAAATGGTTTGGGGTTTGTAGGCACAAACCCAATTTTAAAGCTCAAAATAGATAAAACACGAAAAACCGTGATTGGGAAGACTTGGGCGCCAATTGGATGATGGAGTTGATGTAGCGTGCTCTCCCAAGCTTCTTGAGGGGGCTCCTTGGATGTGGAAGATGTTGGAGCTATTGGGGTTCCCTTGAAGGAAGTCGCCGGAGGTACGCCGAATGATCAACAAGGTGTCCGTGGGCTTCCGTATAGTTCCGGTAGTGGTCCGGGGCTTCCTTGGCCTTTATTTATAGGCATGGAACCCTTGGGGAGGCTTCGGAGCCGTTGGAGAGGCTAAAAGAGCCGTTGGGAGCCAAGTGGGCCAGCCTGGTCAAACTGCAACGGCTAGTTTGACTGGCTCCACCGGCTGGCCGGTACAGTCCCACCGGTTGGCCGGTGTTTGCAAAATGGCATTGGATTCCTGTCCAGGGGCCACCGGTCGACCGGTGCCAGAGCCACCGGCTGGCCGGTGGTGAGGCAGTAGCTGGCACTATTTGGAGAGGGTGCCACCGGCTGGCCGGTGCTGAGGCCACCGGCTGGCCGGTGGGGAGGCAGTGGCTCCCTCTTGAGTGCAGATGCCACCGGCTGGCCGCTGGTGTGCCACCGGCTGGCCGGTGGTCTGGACAGAAGGATGCCTTCTGTCCAGGCTCCACCGGCTGACCGGTGGTGAAGCCACCGGTTGGCCGGTGGACTGAATTTCAGTCCACTTTGCCTTCTTTCTTTCTTGGCCCAATTCCTTGGCCACCTGATTTGATTCCTATCAACCAAAAACACTTGAAAGAGGATTAGATAAATATGAGGGTGATTGTGATCATGAAAATAAAACCTTGAGGGGTTCGAGAGGTACAACACAAGTCACGTCTCAATAATTTATACCTATCCAAAAAAATTGTGTCCCTCAATAGTCCACAGGGCGGGACGAATTTTCTATCCAATAAAATCTAATTTATATAAAAATCAACTACTAGAAATAATATATTAAATTTTTGATTATACACATTGAAAAATGTCGGGATATGTTGATTAAAATATCAAATTCCCAAATTGTGAATAATAAACCATAATTGGAAATAAATACAGTTGGTTTTTTAATAAAATACATTTGTAATGATATGTAATCTACATGAAACCCATCTAAATAATGTTAATAGATCGATGAAAATAAAATATTCATAGATTGTTCTCACATAAGGAAATACTACCCCTTTCGATAGGACATGTCGATGTGATCCAATAATGAACATGCTAAAGTTCACAAAACTGAATGATATAAAGGATAAAAAGGTTCTTCAAGAATGAAAAAATACTTTTCCACTCTATATTATGAAGGATTTTATCCTATTAATTTTTCCTAGCCTCGATAATCTTTGTATATAATTAAAATCATTATGTAATTATTCTTGTGGTTATCATCCCCCACATTTCATTGTATTTCCTTAAACACTATAATGTACCCATTGTTGTAATATTCAATAGTATGGTAGGGAAAATGCATGGTAAGGGTTCAAGGGGAGTTACGATGGGTATTCTTTTAATTATTGATATAATTAAGAATTTATTTATTCATTAATTCTTATGTCATAGAGAATATATAAGGTATTTTAGGTGATTGTATATATCTAATTCATTAACCCTACTACACTCATCCCCTAGTATTGTCTTATATTTTACTCCCAATCAGGTCACACATTATATGAGTGGAGTTGTGTCATTTGAAAAGTGTAATTATGAGTGGTTAATGTTAAGTGTGTGAGTCGGTTCAGTTTCTCGGTTTATGAGTACTCTGATCCTTTCACTAATAAAATATAATTTAATTACAATCCTATTTTATAAATCCCTAAGGATATGAGTGGTTTCATGAAAAAAAGAAATAGTGTAAGATGAGATGGTTAACAGTGTTGAGTCTACTAATTAAATTTGACAAGGTATAACAAATATAAATGATGTTTAAACCCATTATAATTAACTAAAAACACATATACCATTGATACATTACATTCATCATTACTCATATTATATTTTTCTCCCTAACGAATTAATCACACACTTATGCTTCATAATTACACCACTCAAAGAATACAAAATATAAAAAATATTATTTTTTAAGGATAATGATCCTACATATTTACACCATTGAGATAAAACCATGGTCATCCACAAGGATACATTATTGTTTTTTCATAATTTCAATTTTTTGATTCCCCATGATTGTATATCGATCTACATATCACTGTTTCAGGGGAGTTAGTCACAACTTTTTTACAGCTAATGAATATAAATACATTGTCTATTTAATTGTATTTTTTCATTATAATTTTACTTTTTTATATTTTAGTTATTCATTTTTATCATGCCATAAAATGGTATATGAATCCTAGTTTGATGATTTATTAGGTGAACCTCCAATATATTAAAACTTTTTGTTCCCCTTGGAAATGAGGGTGGATAAAATTCTTATAACAGAGAAGGATAATCAACTAGTTGACACCAATGGGCAGGAAGAGGAATAACACATCCATGATGAATACAAAAATCATCTAAAAACACCCACCCAACATCCAAAATAAGAACTTACACTGGTGTATAATTAAGAAAACCTCAATATATCATTGTTGATGGACCAATAATTGAAGGAGCTAAAAAAGGGATGGGTAGTTAATGGGAAAATGGACATGATTAAAACATACATACTAGCATTAATAGAGAAACATACAAAATATGATATTGATAATGTAGTTTTTATTTTAATTTCATTAGAATACCAACAGTAGATCTATGAAATAATTTAATACCTCTCCCACATTTCTTTATGTTCATAACTAATCGACTCATGGAGAAAAATGGTCTTCATGTGGAACAATATATTTGGAATAACCAGAACATGAAATCATATAATTTTATATCTTTTAAAATTAATTTGAAACATTTCTAAATGTTTATTTGAAATATATATTAAAAACATATTCAATATTACTAGGAGGAATATTAAAAGGATATTATGGAAATTGAGTATTACCTGATGTATCTATTTACCTCTCATAATTAATGAAATCTAAAATCATTCAATGATATCTGATATATCCTTACCTAGAAAGTCATGGGATTAAGGTTTTCTATATTATCATTTAAATATTAATATTAAATACATTTATATTATTTTAATTTCCTTCATGATTAAGGTATATGATTTGATGATAAATAGTTGACTATGGATGGGGAAGAAGAAACTGTTTTGCCCAAAATTTGAGGGTCAATAGAGCAATAAATATAATAAAAGGATTTTCAATTCCACATCCATGACTTCTATTAAAATGATTCTTCATTTAATTTCCATTTTTCATTTTTTTGGGGGGCTTACCACTGATTTTGGTTCAAATGGTGGGATTCCAATATTTGGTCCAAATCGTAAGACCATTTTCAGATTTAGAAATATATTTTTGTTTCTTCTATAACTCCTTATTTTTTTCAACATTTTATACCAATTACACTTCCTCAATGGAACACCCTGGTAGATTAAAATCACACAATTATTTTGGAATCCATATGAATCCATAATAATGATGGACTTGGGATTTTTATTAATGCGTTTGGCCACCCCGAATTCCCCCATCCTGTATTTAATTTTTTTTTTAATAATTTGATATCTTGTTAAATTTATAAATTTTCTCGGGTGATTCTAACATTAACTCGATCCAACATACCTGAGTCATGCTCCCATGCTCTCTACCCCCACTTCAAAGAACCTGTGCAAATGGTAATTTAGGAAAATGTTATCTGGATTTCATAAATCGCTCATATTTGATGAGGTAAATTGATTCCCTCATGACTCCTTCATTTCACACTATTTTCCAACATTTTAGTTCATACATGATATCCCAATCAATTTTCAAACCTCCCTATATTGTTAGGATATTTGAAATTCTGATACTTGTGGATTTATGGAGATTTCTCCAAGATTCCATCATGTAATTGTTCCTCCCTAATATTTCTTCCATTCCCTTAGGTTTTCATCCCACATTCATGATGTTCCAAAATGTACCAATGTAAGAGTTTGAACCTATGGTTTATCATGGTGTATTGTGGGTGTAATCTGGAAATTTTATGTTTCTCTTATGTTCCTTGTGGTGTAGCGGGTTTGCACTTGATGTTTTGCACTTTGATTTGAGGGTTTCGACTCAAAAGATATGCGATTCCATGGTTATCCATCCCTTCATGAATTAGATTGATTTTTTTCAATGGATTTCTTGTTCCCCATATGCGGTGTGTATTGCAACAACTGTTTTTGTGGTATTTGGTTATTCTTTTAATTTTATATTACATTTTTGTTGAAGTTGTGATCTTTTTGAATGTATCACACGTGTTGTATTTTGTGGTAGTTTATAAAATATAAAACTCATTTATTAGTTGTTTAAAAGGGATTAAAATTTTATATTATTAATTCCACAGTGCTAGGTGTGACTTATAAGAGGGTTTTTGAAATTAGTTTGGTGTGCATAGCTTATTTTTACTTCTAGAGAGCATTTTATGAAAATTGTTGTTTTTATTTTTTTCTTTTGCGGTATTATTCATGGTGATTTTATAAAACAAGAATGTGGTTTTATAAATGACTATATGGAATCCTATTCTACATGGGTAGTGCATTGGTGTGGTTTGATCCTTGAAATATGGTTTTCAAATGGGTTTTTTGATAAATGTTTTGGGTATAATTTTTAGAATTTTTTTTGTAAATATGAACGGTATTTTTTTTTGATGTGTTTCGTCATTGAAATGTTCTATAAAAATGATTGAAGGATTTACTACTCTGTGTAGAATATATGTATGTGATGTGGGATGTTTTGAGTGAGTCTGAGGTGAAAAATGGATTTTGGTTATTAAAAGGGTATTATGTCACTTGTTAGTGGGATATTATGTGAGAAGGAATATATTTTATTGATTTTATAAAATCGTTTAATGGATTTTTTCCAGTTTTAAAGATAAGGGATGAGTGTAGTAGGCTATTTTGGTTTGTGTCATACTTGAAAATCAATTTGAATGAAAAGTGGAATTTTATTAATTTTGTTGTATAAATGTGAGATATTAGGAGACCTTTTTATGTTTAAATTATATTCTAATGTGAAAAGTATATTTCCTATCTTTTTAAACATGCTTGAGCATAAGGGAAAATCTGGGTATCAAAGTGTGTGGACGTGTACTAGTATGTTATTGAATCATTGGGGTTTGGTATAAGTTTCTCTAAGAAACATTGAAACATATAACTCTAAATAATATATGATGATGATGATTTGGGACCTCTAGGTTATGGGTACATTTTCTACTATTGTCTCATGCACGAGAACATATATTTTTTATGGATACTCTCACCACGATACAAGGTACATTAGACCCACAATTAGCTAGAGCCTATGGGAATTTTCCTATTTCTTGTTCTCATTATATCCTATATACATGTCATTGACATATGGTATATTTGGATTAAAAATTCAGTATATTTTTAATTTATTTTAAATTTTTTGATTCTTTATATTATCCCACATGAAACTGATTTTTTAGTCACATATTTTAGAAATTGTAAAATAAATTAATTTTTTTTGCAACAGGAATTATTTTCTTCAATAAACATTTACCAAATGTAATCTCATAGTATAGTTATACTAATGTGATTTATATGACACCTTACTCACATCTTTTGGTGTAATTAGACTTTTTTTATATCGCATGTGGGGTACAATTTATATTTCTAGTGGTTTAGGTTTCTAGCAGGTTATTTGTGGTGATGTCATGGAGAGATGGCTTGAGGGTGGTGCCTCATCCCATGAGGGTTCATGGATAATTTCCATTTGTTTTTGTACTTTTGTTATAGTCTTTTTGAGATGTTTTATACTACATAATTCAGTTCTAAATATTTCAAATTATTGTTTGGTTTGAAAAATCCTGATTAATTTTATTATATTAATTTGTTTTTTATGTTTATAAACTTGAGTAAATTGTTCCTAATTATTAGTTTATGATATGTGGGAACTTGTTCCAACCTGTGGGGATCAGTAATGAGCTTCGGGCCATTTTGGGGGATGGTTTTGGTGCCAGTTTTGGAGGTGTCCAGATTCGGTTCATGACCAAATGGTATCAAAGGTGGATTATGTTAACTATTTGGGTCATGTTATTTGGGGAACAGTCAGGATAGTGTCGAGTTAGGATTGTCGGGACATTGAATTCTGATTATGGGTAGTGTTCCTGGTCACCACACCTCACGATGGGATTCTAGTCACCCTGGGAGTTGTAGACTTATCTAATTAATTTGGTAATTTTTTTTATGATGATTAGGGGAAATGAAAAGAGAGTTGGGTAATGGTCTCTATGAGCTCATAGGGCCTAGGGGGACATGTGGAGCCGGAGATATTTCTATAGGACACTCTCTGTGATGGTGAAGTGATTTTTGTATGGCCGTGAACCATATTTCCAAGCCACCAACGGATTCTACTTCCCCCCTCGCATTGTGTTGTGCCCTTCAGTTTTGAAATCTTTGAAGATCAGTAGTAAAGTAAAAATGACATGGTTTTAGGAAGCGTAGGGTTTTTGTGAAATAATATTCAAATTATGATTGAAGGGTTCAATTTTTGAACAGGTGGAACTCAAATTATGGAATTCATTTTAAATTTGGAAAATTGTGTGTTTATGCCTCCTTTGAATCCTAGAAGTATGTTAAGGGTAGTTTTGAAAAAGTGTTTCCAATATAGTTTTCTAAACTATAGAAATGTGATTTAATAGGATTAGAAGTTTTGAAATAATTAGTATGACTTGAAATTGAGATTCATTGGAATTATTGTGCAGTTTTTTCAATTATTTTATGCGGTAATTTGGGTTTAATTTCATGGTTAACGGTATTTAGAAAATGATGTTTTGGTAGATTGGTTTGGTTTTGAAAATAAGAAAGATTTTTTGTTTTAACCTTCGGTATTCCCATGAGAGACTACATGAATGGGGTGATATTGGATGATGGGTGATTAATGGCATTCCTGTTTGAGTTTCGGGATGTATATGAGAAGGGTTACTGGTGCTGCACTAAATAATGCATGTGTGGGGGCCAGGGGGTACCATTGGTGGATACAATAACTGTTGATCCATATGTTTTCAAATAAATGATTCTAAAAGGAAAACATGTTGTCTTCTAGAGTGTCTTGGGATGGTTGGTATTATGTTTTTTGGAAAAATTTTATGTTTGTGGAATGTTTTGAATCTAAGAACCCCTCTTTTTTAATCAGTGGTTTGGGTTTGTGTTTGGTCGGTAAGTAAGGTTGAAGGGTTTGTTAGTTTTCTCTTCTCAAAAATGTTTGTGAAGCCATTATGGTGGTTCCTCTCAATTGTTTTAGTTTGTTTGCAGTATTTGTAAACCAATAGACCAGGTAGGATGGGCCCTTGGGTTCTCTCATTGGATAAGGTATGCCCCCATTAAGGGTTAGAGCTCCACTGAAGTGAATCATGGATTGTTTCTCTGTTGGAAAATATTCCAGCTAATCATTGTAAGGAATAATTTCAGTAGAATTGTAGAATGAGTATACACGCATTCATTTTTTTGGTTTTAGGAAACTCTTGTAGTGGGAGACTGGTCGTGGAAGGTTGAAAAAGACAATAGTTTATTAGGTTTTCTGAATTGTTGAATGTCGAAGTTGTATGGGGTTGTTAGTGTAGATGAGTGTCTGGATGGTGTCTAATAGGGCCTCTGAGTCCTTTATACCATAAAAAATATGATTATACCTATAGAATATTTGTTACATATAAAAAATATTTTTTAAAAAACATGAAATTTCAATAGATATAATTTTTTGTTTATATAAATTATAATCACCAACACATTTCTTTACAGACAAATGCATTTACCGATATTAACGGTTTAATACTAACAAATCATTAACTTACAGTTGGATCTATTACATTCTCATTATTATACCAACATTTAGTTCCAAGAAATAATTTTCTTATAACCAATGATTAAATTTTTTATTTTTCATAACATCATGTTTTTAATAATTATTAAAAAGAAATATTTAATTAAATAGATATAAAATTAACATCAGAAAAACCTACCCTGCACACATGATCCAGTCCCCCCAAATTTTTATGTCGAAGAACCTGTGTACCAGTTTGATTGGATTGACTAGTGTCCTCTACATCTTCAAGACAACACTCATCACCCTTGAGTTCATTCCCCCTTCGTTATATGACCACCTGTTCGACTCCACGCCAGTCGTTACAGGGTAAGTTTCCCTTTAGTAGCCACCCCTTCGGTTCGCCGATGTCTTTCATTCTATATCTTTTGTGAATAACATCGCTTTAGGTAGGAAATCGTTATTTACATGATAAAATTCTTTGAATACAGTCAATGTATTTATGAATCAAGGGAAATTGTTAATTTCGTGTAAACAGTATGTGAATAAGGTTGTTATGAACTTATTGGAGGCAAAAATAAAATAAAATTTCTATTATTGCTTCCAAATTTCTGGATATGAATGCTGAGTGAGTGCCTCAATTGTAAATTTCATCCTTCAAATTTTAAATCATCATGTATCACACTACGTATTAATAAAATTATTCTCATCTGAATTATTGGATTCTAGAAATATTTTTCCTTACAAAATCCCTATTTGATGTTAGGAAAATTTATTACAGAAAACTTCACTAAATCTATTACCATATGGTAAGTTATCTGAGATAGAGGTTCTACAACCACTCTTTGTATAATCCTTTAAGAGATACATGTAATAATTTCTATTTATGTTGGACCACTATGACGCCTCATGGAATAAATTTTACTCACACAATAGAAAACATATTGATTATTTTGTTCAAATCCTCTCTTTTATAGACACTATTATTTTTCACTTGCTAAATAATTCAAATTTTCAATTTAAATTGTTATTAATATAAATTCACTATAGATATGTCTCCTAATGTTTAATTCAGTGAAATTTTAAATTGAATTCAAAATGATAACATTGAGTTTCAAATGGTAAATTCAACAAAATATCCTCTAATTTAGTGTGTTCAATGAAAATTTATCTCAATAATTTATATCTAGTTTGAACAGTTCTATCAATATATATTTCAAGATTTAAAAATTTTCCCTATTAATAACAGGTTATGAAAGTCTAACGTAGTTAATAGGTGTTCTTAAATTTTGTCCATAATCCAATTATATTATGTAAGTGATTCATGAAAGGAAGACCTAATCATGAGGTGGTTGGAAAAAAATAGAATATAAGGATAAATATAATGTATTTGGATATTATTTTGTCACTATAGAGGGGGGAAATTTTATAGATTTAATGAATTTAAGTGTTACAAGGGAGTTTTGTATTTTTTATTGAAATTTATAGAAGTATGATGTAGTAAACTTGATTAACAATTATTTAACATATTTTTGAGCGTAACATTACAACATAAATTGGTTGATTATTGGATACAAATATTTTGGGTAGACATAGGTGTTATGGAACCTGCTAAAGTCAGTTTTAATGTTCATTCTAATGTCATTATTGTTGAAAAATATTTTGATATTTTCTTAATTTTCACTTCTTTTCTGTATATATAAATTTAAAATTTTTTAGAATAGTTTTGCATGCATTCTTTTACCGAAGCATTAATTGTTTGATAAGAGAGTTTACATTATGATATTCATAAGTTTTTCATACATTGATTGTATTTAATATCTCAATAAACTGATTATATACTATATAATACTCTTATAGGGCCTCAGTTATGGACTACTTTAACTAATACATGCGAAAAACAGATTTACCATCGCTTGTTTTCACTCCAATTTTTCCCATGGCAGATTTGAGGACCTCAAATTCTGAAACTATTATAACTCAGATTACATTTTTAATTGAATTTAATTGTGGTTATTAATTTTATATTTTTTTTAAGAACTTAAATGGTTGTAACAAGATTGTTTTCAATAATTTGGAAGAGTGAATTTCTTATGGATTAATTCAGAAGTCAAAGAGGGACTTATCAGGGGAGTTATTGTTTTTATTATTCACTTTAATGGGTTCAAATTACTCAACCCTTGGCGTATTATTTTAAGGGTATTATATACTAAAAATGGTTTAATGTTCCGTTGCTTTCAGATTTTAATAATTTATTGAGAAATACTTTTTAAAATTCGTCCAAAAACATGCACTACTTTGATTTATATGATACAGCATTCATTGATCCATGCGCTAAAAGCTAAAATGTTATTCTACAGTAATTCCTAAAATTAAGAAACTGTTTTCTATTTTTTATTAATTATATGGGCTTAATGAATATACTCTCTCATTTGGTTGCTAGTTTTTTTGAGTTATAGCATTAAAATGGTCACATTGAGCTAATCTTATCACCTTTTTGAATACTTTTAGTAGAGAATAATTATCCAACCCTCCAATAAAGGTATCATATTCAAATATGAAGGAACCTAATGATTATATTACATTGACCATGTGTGTATTAGGGAGATATTCTTTCTTCCACACACGTTCCAATAATCACCAACAACTTCACAACGATGTCACTCATATAATATCATATTCATGATTGATTGACTTGATGATGAAAATTGAATTATAACTAAAGTATTAAACAAAAAAATGAACTGAACATTTAACACAATCACATTCAAAAACATATAACTATCTATAAATAAATATAAATCATTTAAGGAATAATGGAAGATGGTTTTGGAATATCAAGCATAAAAATTTTGTCCCGCATTTATCACTAAATAAATATTAACATATCAATGTGATAGATCAAAATCACAAACACCATGATTCATAGACTACAAAATATTTCCAACCAAAATCCTACTAATGGAAAAAAATACTCCATTAATGAAGATGTTTTCTACAGTTTTTCCATTTCCACCCCTCGCATGTCATTCCTTTAGAAATTTATATTCTAATAATTTTTTACCCATAGATTATGTCATTATGTATTAAATTCTTAGGTAATGGGTTCACTCCAAAAAAATCAATGTATATTTTATATCTGGTAAATCATCTACAACTTTCATATTGCGTTATCTAATTTCCAAATGTAGTTAGAAATTGTTATTAAACATTCCTATTTCCCATGTATCCTTTATATTAATTACATATTCACTTCATTTAGTTGTTACTAATTTTTTAAACATGGATTATTTAATTATCTATTGAATTATTAGGTAATGGGTTCACTCCAATCAATTTAATGGATTTTATATATATTGTAAATCATCCACAACATTCCTATTGCATTATCTAGTTTCATAATTTAGACAAAAATTGTTATTGAATGTTCTACTTTTCCATGTATCCTTTACATGTTGTCCATATTAGCATCATAATGATTTATAGCTCTTCCAGTAGCATGTATTTATTTTCTTGCATTCTAGATCAGACAACATCAGGTGGTTAACACAGTCTGCATTGAGGTTTGATATTTTGTTGGATGTTAATGCTATCATGATAATCCATTTCCATGTCCTCTAAAATATGTTGTCTCATAATAATTGTGTTTTATAGAGTTTGGATGTGTTGTTGACTTCTTAAAAATCTTTTGGGTATGTCATAATGTCATTATATAGGCACATAGACTATTGGTAGTTGTGTAGTATATTATTAAGATACAAAGGAATTAATGGATTCATAAGTAATTAGAGGTGATGATGAGATATTGCTTTAATTGGTAGAAATATACTCAATTCTAAGATGATTTTAATTCACAATGTTTTTTAGGTATCTTAATTCTCAATACATTTATCATCTTGCAGAATCTCATGTGACACAACTTCAATTTGTTGGGAAGAATATAATGTCTAGGGTAGTAGCAAAAGAGAAATTCATTAAAGATAGAGTAAAATTTAATGTAGTTCCTTATACTAGACACATTATTTTTTGGCATCTCAAATAAAATGTGGTTCAAAAGTCACATTACATTAGACAACAGATCATAAAGAAGAAAATTTTTTCTTTAAATTTATGACATACTCCAAATGGGAAATGCTAGAAAGTGTTGGAACATGACATAGTTAGAGGAGAAAGGATAAGATTACATTGGATTAACTATATAAATTATTCGACCGTAATAAACGAAACATTATCCTTACATGGATATCAGTATTTGAAAATATATTTTCAGCATGATTATTTTGATCTACAACTCCTTCATACTCAAAACACCTTATGTGATCACAATTTTATCTAGTACACTAACAAATTAAAGGGTGTCTTATATTCAACCATTCATATAATCCACAATAAATTATTAATCTATAATAATCACAGTTATTCTAAACCCAAAAATATTTACTACATCTATAAAATCGAGGTGCTATACAAAAAACATTCTTGATTTCTCATGAGAAAAATGTTAGAGGGGATAAAATAAGGCAATTATGTAGAATATCTTTTGATACCATGGGTAACTTCTACATGTTATTATTTAAAACACAATTCAAAGTCTACATTTTTTATATATATACATTTGTTTTTGAAGGTATATTTCATTGTTGTGTAGGTACAAACTTTATTGAAAGACCAAAGAAAGTTCACCTCTACATTTTCCAAAAGATTTGAGGAGGTTATCCATAATGGATAATCCATTTTTTGAAAACCATCATACAATGAATAGTCTCTACCAGGCTATTTCAGTTTTTATTTGGATCTCTATGAGGAAGCCATAAATTTCACCAGTTATTAGAGATGCCCTTACTACCATAGAATACATGGATCAAAATGATAACCCATGTACTGACATTGGATTTCAGTTAGTCTCTATTGATTTTTTATAATTTATTGGATTGATCAGTATATATTAATCAGGTTAATGGATGTTTGAAATTCCTTATTCAGTTGATTTTCATGAATTTTCATGCTGTGAAATGAAAACTTGTTACGGTGATTGAACATGTCATTTTATTTGTATGGAAAACGTTTCTAGGGTTTGCAGGAAGCTATCTGGGATGGATGGGAAAAGAATGATCATTGTTCATTGTAGGGGGTCGTGTGCATTAATGGTTAGTTTCTGGAGTTGACTAGCATGCACGAATGGGTCGCTTGTGCTCGCAGGCATGGATGATATTATGCTGGAGCAATGGATTGGCTATTTTAAGAGCTGTCTCGCTAGCGTGGATTGTAGTGAGAAGGATGTATTGTATGGGATACAGTCTATGATATAATGGCAAGGATGGTTCACTTGTGATACTTGTTTGTCACTGGTGTGGGAGTTGGTTGCCGGTGTGGGAGATGGTTTTCTATCATGGATGGGTTGCTGATACGCAATCATGGATGGGTCGTGGGGTGGGGGGGGGCTCGTTTTTTATGAGGGAAGTGTGAGAAAATCATGTTGTATCAACTTTCATTATTAATAAATACTTATTTTCTATGATTGTATGTGTTAAAATCATCATAATATGTATTATAAAAGATAAATTTATTAATACACATAATATGATATTTTACAGTCAATAAAAATTTATATTTTTGGTCAAATAAAATATATAAACATATTATATGTTGGTAATATTATTACCAATAAAAAAATATGTCATTATAACCTATTAAAAAATAAATTCACCCACATATCTATTATCAATTGGTATTTTTATAATTATAACATAACTATTTTTTCTGTCGAAAAATGATTTAGTGATATTGTTTTTACCAATAGTTTAGTGAGAGAGACATATGACTTGGTAAAACATTTTACCAATAGAAAATGTACTTTTACCAACATATATGCCCCTTTTGTAAAAAGTGAAATATTTTTTATTGATATTCCCTTTGATGTAGGAGTTCTGGTTAAACCACTAGTGTGGGAATTTTTTTCATGAGAGGCCATTATGGCCACCTTATGTAATTTTTTGTAGTTTTGGGACTTGGTATAAGGTCCATTTCCATGTATTTTTTCTATCAATCACAATGGTCATGTTTTGTGACGCTTTGAAATGTTGTGTGCTCATTCGAATACAAAGTTAATGGTCGTGCAATCCTCGGAGGGTCTATGTTATGTTGAGAGTATGTCTCCCGTGGGAAAAACATTAGATCCTCTATTATAGATAAATTTGTTTATATGTTTCCTCCCCATATGTTATTTCTCACCAAAGCAACACATTGTGATATATTTGCATCTTTATATCCCTTGTATTTGTGAAATGTCAGGTTTCTGTAATATTTTTTCTGTAGTGTGTTATGTTTCTGTGAACCCATCAGGTATTAATTGTAGTATTTTGTGTCATCGAATGAAGAAATTACATACTGGGGTGTCCAAAGCCTAACTGTGAGGCCGAAGATGCTTCAATCATTTGAACTCCAGCCATAGGTCCAAGAGAGCAGCTGTCATATAGTCTGGGGAAAACCCAAGGACATTTAAACCAGTATACAAGTCATACCCTCAGTATAAATGATAGTAAGAGTTTAAACATCTGGTGTCGGCATATTTCATCTATTATTCTCAGTCAATGGAAAGAGGTGGAGGTCCTCGTGCCCATGTTTTTCTATTATTGTATTTCCTTTCCCCTATTGCTTCCATAGTGTTTTTAGAGAATATTTTAAAATTTGGAAAGATAGGTTGATCGCTTGGTTTTCAAATCCTGATTTGTAACAGTTCCCTGAAAAAATGCATATATAAGGATCCACATAGTTAGAATACTGATTACCAAATTGTGTGGACTAATCGTGTCGTCATCCCAACTATTTGAATTTTGGGGTTTTTCTATGTCGGCCCATGCTGGTTGGTTGTGATGGTTGATTCTTGTGAAGGGGAGACCCACCATGGGTCGCCTTTATGTTCTTTTAGAAATTTATAATGGATGTTTACCACTTGTACCCGGGAGTCCATTCGGACGTCCCCCTATTAATGTACTGATTCTGTCTTGCGAAAAATTTAAGTCGATTCTTATGGTGGAGAGCCCATTTGAGTCTAACCATACCAGTAACTCAATTTTTTCCTAGGTATTGGATTGGAAGTGGGAAGTATCATTAGGTGATATCTAACTACCTACATATTCCTTGGGTTAATGTTGTGATTCGAGTGTTTCCAATGGTTTAGTTATATCAAGGTAAGTGTAACCTTGTTCCATGTTGTTGTTGGTTTGGGTAAATTGTTGTAGCCTTGTTCGGAAAGTGTTTGAGGATTTTTCTTTTGTGATAAATCATGTACAAGAATGATTGTTTTAGTAATGTTTTTTATGTTTTGGATGTAAATTATTCCTTCTATAATTTATCACTTGACATGTTTGGGCCTTTGGGGGTGAAACTTGACAAAGAAGTCCATTTTGGCATTTAAATTGGGTTTCGTTTTTGATGTTGGCCTTGATGTGGATTTCTGATGGCGGAATGTTTTAAGTGGAAGAGACTTAAAAACTCCATGACTTTTTTTAAGGTAATTTTTCATTAAATTTCCATTTATTTGGGGGTTTACAATTGATTTTTGTGGAAATGGTGGGTTTTTTAAATTGGGGCCAAACCGTAAGCACATTTTCAAATTTAATAATAATTTTATTTGTTTATTTTATAACGCATTTTTTCATCATTTTATACCCTTTCCACATAACAAATTAAATCTTTGGGTATATTAAAATAAGCATATCAATTTTTAATCCATTGGAATCCATAATAATGATGGATTAGGTTTATTTATATAGAAGTTAGGCTAGCCCAAAAGTACATTTCATGTATTTAGAATATATTTATTATTTCTCTAAAATCTATTTCTATTTTTATTTTGTTTTTTTTCGGTGATTCCAACTCTCAACCAATCCCACTTAACCAAGGTGCACTCACATGCTCTACTACCCCTCTTTGGAGATAAGTTTCATTGGAAATTTAGATGAATCTTCTTGAGATTCCTCAAATCGCCCATATTAGAAGAGGTAAATTGATTCCTTCATAACTCCTTCATTTCTCACTTTTTTCCTCTATTGTTGTTCGAACATGATATTATCATCCTATTTTGAACAGACAATTAATTTATATCTATTCAAGAATTCATATATTGGTGTATATAAGGCGATTTATCCATGATTTCATCAAGTAAATTTTCCACCATTCCATTTCTTCCATTTCCGTTAGGGTTTTATACCTCTACATGATGTTCAAATGCATCCAAAAGATAGGTTTCGAACCTATGGTTTGAAATGTTTTTTTTGGTGTAACAATGATATTTTAGGTTTCTCTTCCCTTCCATGGGGTGCGGCGGTGGTACGCTTCCTGTGTCGCACCATTATTTGATGGTTTTGACTCCAAAGGTAAGTGATTTTATGGTTAACCATTAATTTATTAGTTATTTTTCTTGTTTATCTTGTTTTAAATGTTCCCTATATCCTGTATGTGGTGTGAAAACCTTTTTTGAGGGATTTGGATAAGGATTTAATTTCATAAAATCATTTTTGTTGAAGATTTGAACATTTCCAATGTAACACATGTGGTATCATTTTTGGTAGTATTATAAAATATGAAATTGATTTATTAGTTGTTTAAAGGGGATGAAAATTCTATTTTGTTAATTCCTTAGTGTCATGTGGGCCTTGGGAAGGTGTTTTTAGAAGAATTTTTGTGTGTAAAACATTGTTAAACATCTTGAGGGCATTGTATAAAAATGAGTTTTTTTATTTGTATTGTTCGTGGTATTATTCAAGGTAATTTTATAACACTTGAAAGTCGTTTTATTAATATCTATAGTGAGTCCAAATCTATATTTGTAGTGTTTTGGGGTGGTTTTGTCCTTGAAAAATGGTTTTGATATTGATTTTGTGTGCAATGTTTGGGTATACACTTTAGAATTTTCTAATGAAATATTAGAATGAAATAATGATTTATGTAAGAGATGAAACCATATTGGAAAACTATTTTGTAGTGTGTATATTATGAAATGGTATATTTTAAATGATAATGGATCTATTTTTTGATTTGTTCCTTCTTGGAAATGTTTTATAAAAATGATTGAAGGATTTAATAATGTGTGTAAGAGATGTGAAAATTTTGGGTGATGTTTTGTGCGAGTGTGAGGTGCCAAATGGATTTGGGATATGAAAAGCGTGTTTTCTAACATTTGAGTGGACTGTTATGTATGTTTTAAAATCTTGTAATGGCTTTATAAAATTTTTTTAATTGATTTGTGGAAGTGTTAATGAATTGTCAAAATTGTTATGGGCTATTTTGGTGTGAGTTAAATTTCTAAATCAATTTGAATGAAAAGTGGAATTTTCTTACTTGTGTGGTATACATGTGGGATTTGTGGAGAATTTGTTATGTGGAAATGATATTTTCATGTTCCCATTATATTTCTTGACTTGTTGAACTTGTCTGAGATCAAGGGGAAAACTTGAGTAACAATGTGTGTAGGCATATACTAGTATGATATTGAATCTTTGGGGTTGGGTTTTAGTTGTACAAAGCAATATTGAGGCATAAAACTCAAACTAAGGAATGATTATGATGATTTTTGGGGTACACTATGTTATGTTTATGTTCCTTACTAGTGACTCATTCCCGAGAATGAATATTTGTAATGGTTACCCTCACAAAGATATGAGTTACCTATGACCCACGGCTAGCTAGTTCCTAAGGTTTATTTTCTATTAATTTTAGTTATTAGATATTTTATACATTCCTTCAGAAAATGGTATATTTTTCTGGAAAATTCTCTAGATTTGGAATTTATTTTAAAATTGTTGAATCATTAAATTAACCCACATTAAAAATTCTTTTTAATATTTCTCTTTTAGAAATTATGACTAGAAATTACTTGTTTTTAAAAACAGGCATGCTTTTCATCTTCAATTGTTTATCTCATTGAATCTCTTAAAGGTGATATTCTACTGGGCTTTGGCTCACACCCGAATTAATCCTTTGTGTGTAAGTAGAATTTTTTTGATCTTGCAGGTTTGTTATAGTTTATAATGCCAGTGGTTTGGGGTTCTAGCAGGTTCTTGGTGGTCATGTCTTGTGGAGATGGCTTGAGGGCAGTTCCTCATTCCATGATGATTCCTGCGATGTTTCATTGTGGGTTTGTACATTTTTTATATTCTTTTTTAGTTTTTTTAACTATGTAATTTAGTTATGAATTTTTGTAAAAGATGGTTTGGATTTAAAATTCCAGATTTTTTTATTGGATTTTTTGTTGATTTATGTTTATAAAATTGTGTAAATAATACCCTTTTTTAGTTTATGATACTCGATCACTTGTGTGAGATTCTGGGAATCTGGAACGCCCTTCGGGCCATTTCTTGGCCCGAGTTTGGTTTCAGTTTTATCGGTGCCCAAATGTGGTTTGTGATTCCCAATTTAAATATTATGTTTTACCAATGGATGGAAGAGAAATAACAAACATAAAGTATCACTATTTAAAAAATAATGTATTTGAACTATCCTAAAATATTGAGATTTAAACCACAAATGAATTTGAATAAGAATAAAGAAGAGTATTTGAGGCTTATGATGAAGCAACTACTTCCTCAATAAATAAAACAAACTACCATATATAGGGGGATATAACATTAAATTTGGAGACTCCATACTTGTAATTATCAGCTATAATTAATTCTTATTTTTTATTTTTTTAAGTTTGAACTAGAAAACTCTATTAGGATGGTTCTCTATAACCATTGGAAAAAACTATGTTGTTGCCATTATTATAGAAACCACACCCCAATATCCAATAAGGGTTACTAAATGTAACTACACTATATGGGAGGTGAAAAAATTCAAACCACATTCGCGGTCAAAAAATGTTTTAACTAGTTGTATTTATTTTAAATTTTTGTATTTAATATTTATATTATTCGAATTTAAATTTCTAAATGTTTCCAATAGTCTAAAACACCTATATAATTGTCTCATTCTATCTACAATGATACCATGAATTAACCTACCTCAACTCTATTTGATTAAACAACGTTCAATGTGATTATATAATTTTTTTAACTATTTATAACAACAATTTTTATACGTATCAAATGATTTTATAAATGGATTTGATGAAAAATTGTTGTGTATGTGATTAATTCAAGATAAATATATATCAATATGCAATATATTTAAAATTGAATATTTTTATAAAATATTATTATGGGGTTTTTATATTTTTTAGCATAATTTTTACAAAAGTAAACATTTACTCTGATGTTATATTACCTAATTGAGAACTAATTCCATGATTTTTTATATTTCATTGATTCTAAAATGTATATAATTCCATTATTATATATATCTATATTTATATTCATTTATATAATATCCCACTATTCTAATTGAACCTAATTTTTAATACTAGGAAAATATGTGTGGTTGAAAATATTTCTATGGAGTAAAAATATGAATATGGTGAACCAAAATAATTTAACAACAACCTATGTAACTTATCCATTTTATAACCGAAAACCATAGGGATGAAACTCATAATATAGTAATATATATCTATTTATAATTTAGTAAAATGGGTAATTTTCATCAAAAAATAAATAATTTTGAAATTATGTACTATTTGTTTGAATAAATACAATCTATATTTAAATAAAATAAGTTTTTTTTATATATATGGCTATAAAAATTTAAATAAAGATCCTAATTGTAAAAAAGATATTTTTTCAGTTAAGGAGAATAATGAACCAAAATGAATATTAATGAAATCAGCTTAAAATAATATCATTCGAGTTAAATAATGAATGTATAAAATGTATATTTTATTTAAGGAACCATGGGAATATTTTTATATTAAGGATCTTATAATAAAAATATTAATTCCACTTAAATATAATTATTCAATCCTATTATAAAATGATCTCTGAATATATTTAACAAGGTATAGTGTCTCAGATTTACATAGCAGGTATTATTTTTTCAATGATGGATTATTCCTTATATTATATCATTTTTGGTAGTGTATATTTGAAACTTGGTGGGATGTATCTTATTAATAAATAAGGTCCATTCTATTCAGTAATGGGAAATAATGTAAGTATTTGGGAGTGACGATTAATAATATTTCAATAATTTTTAACTATTTTTTAGGTGAAATTGTTATCTTAATATTCATAAACATCATGAAAATAAATCATATTTTTCACATTTTCAAATTATGGATCATAAAATTTATATAATATAAATATTGACTTTGTGGTGTTTTTAATCATTCTATAAATAATTTAGAATCAAATACAGAAATTTTAAATGAAATTTAAAAATATAAATTCAATTTATTTATGATTTTTATTTCTTAAAAAATTCTCAAACTAACGTATGTAAAGATTTAAAGTTGTTTCATCTGCATTTTGAATGATTTAAAAGTAATAAATTCATGAAAACACACATCTCATGCGACCGTAGTTTGAAATTAATGAGACTCGATCGAATGTACCTTTACCCACTATGTGTGGAAATATTTTAATGTCATCATACAACTGAACATTGAATCACGAATGAAATATTACTAAACCTACTATAAATTTTTAGAGATGTATCATGATATTATAAACTACAAGTGACAATTATATCGACCAAAAGACTAAATTTAATTGATTATAGGAAGCCCATTTGAAATCATGCTCATTCTAACTGATTGTGGCATTCGAACAGCTATATATGAGAACTCTACAATGAACTAGATAATGATATTGATGTTATCCAATCGAACATGATTCATATATGAAAATCAGGGGAATCAAAAATTTAACCCCCCATTAATTTCAATTTACTATGCCTTCTCTGAAATTACCTTACATCACTTGGTGTTACCAAATCTACTTATCTTTCATGGAATCCAAATTACCACATGTTCAATATAATATTAAAAATGTTTTGACAATTTAAAAGGACGAGTCAATAGCATTGTCTATCTTGTTCTTATCCAAAATATTTATATCCAATATATAATGATCAACATAGTTTTTATCTAGCTAATGTGGATGATAAAGATAGTATGAATGGGTCAATGAGTAGAGACGAATATAGAAATTCTTTCAATTTGATAAATCCTCACACTCAACAATGAAAAATTTAATTGGTATGGGGAGGAGTTAGATTTATATCATGGAATTTAATGAAATATATAAGAAAATGGTGCTAATTGAATTCAATAAATATATCCACCCCTCCAAATCGTAATGCATTTAGACATCTTCCTCCTAATTAGTCACAAATTCCCTAAGATTTACAATATTTTCAGCCTTTTCATTTAGATTCATTTTATTTTTTTCCTATTTTTAGTCTCTCCCATTTCCATCTATGTTATCGCAACAACTCTAATATTCCCAACGATCTCAATGTTCATTTTCATATTGAGAATCATCAGTAAGAATGATTAGAGGGGAATTACATAAGGACTTTTATAATTTATTCACATAATTCATACACTGTTTTTATCTACTTTTACTGATAAATTGGAGATGGGTTGTTTGTGAGATGAATTCTAATATAAATTTTATTATCACATTTAAAAAAATTCACCACATTCAAATCAAATATTTCATCAAATATGTTCAAAAAACATACATGATGAGTTATGTAGTATGAATGTATCAATATAGAACGAAATGACCCATATTTGTGAGTTGGATTATCTAAATTATTAGGGAGTTCCATTAAACATTCAAAAATTAATAAAATAATAATAATGTAGAATTTTTGGACATTAACATTATTAGTGGTATCATAAAAAATAAATTGGAGGAGGATGAGTAGGTGGATGGTATTGATTATTCTTATTCAATTAGAATTGTGAAAAAATGTAATTAATGATCAAAACCATTGAAATTCACCATAGGACATGATACCATTCATTTATGTCAATTATTATTTCTTTTAATTAATTTATTATACCAATTTTATGAATCAATCTACCCCTCACGAATTAAATAATTCAACAAAAACTAAAAAAGGAAAAAAATTTGAAAAAATTTCATGATTGTATTTTTAAAAGATGGCCCATTTTAGCCACTATATATATTATAATTATTTATAGTTTCTCTTTGATGGGGGACCTCTAATGGATTTAAAAAAAAATTCAACTTTCCATCAACATAAAAAAACATTTTTGATGTTAATTTTTTAATTATTTCCAAGATATCATAGAGTCATCATGGGCATCTAGAATTAGGATAAACCTAAAATGAATAATTTTCCATAATAGAAGAATAAAAATTAGAATCTAATACTCCTTCCCAATATTAATGAATCAAAACATGATCAAAAACTTTTATAACTACTTCATAGGATACTGGTCGAGGATAGTCCTCTAATATATTGCAATGTCATGGTGGTAGAACTCATGCGGAAAATTCTTCAAAAAACCATTATCATTAAGATCGCCCATCATGTTTTCATACTAAACAACATTATGGTATATTCCATTAACCATATCTAAAAATGATAATAGGAACCCATATATATTGATATATAAATCATTTAATATTATTTAATTAAAATTATTGGTTATTCTCTAATATTTTCCTCATGAAATAACATGAATAATAAATCGTGATTCATGTACCTCAGCTATATGACTACACACATTTATCCTAATCACAAATTATTATAGTGTCTAATATTATGACATTTTAATTTTCTTATAAGTGACAACTATATATCACAAATTTAACAACATTTTCTATATGTTATAACAATGAAGAATATGTTTCCCTACCTTGATAATGAAACCTTCTCATATTCCTTACATATAACTCCATCCAAACTATAAAAATCTCTTTGATACCATTATTTCATGATCCATATCTAGGGGATCCCCTATAATTCCAACTGTGAACATAAGAGTGACCCCTAAATCTTACGTCTAATAGCCCTCAAAACAGGGAAGAACACCAAGGGTATAAAAAACATATAATCGAAGTTATCTCCCATATATTAATAGTAAAATAAAGAAAATATAATATTCAACATCATTTGAAAAAAAATAAACAATGTTCCCATAATATATTTAATACTATATTAAATCAATACTGAAATAAGATTAAATCCTACAATAATTAACCCATCTATAAAACCACAATAATCTAGTAATTACTATCTTGATATGTAATTTCATAATATGAAGAATTATGAAAAAAATATTAAAAGGGTTATAATACATATATACTCTATTATATCAACCCCCAACCCTCTCTTTTATATTTATAAGAAGTATATTAATTCCTCGTCTTATAAATAGTGGCACAAATTTTTTACCTAAATTTTTCATCTACCACAAAACCATTCCATGTCTCACTCAAAAAAATACATACATTTTTATATTAATATACTACCAATAATATATAATATTCATACCATTCATGAATTTATCCACTTAAATAGATACCCACACATCTTAATGGTATACAATATAGTTCCCCCATCTCATATATATCCATATAATCATGTAAAAATCAAAATAGTATAACTAATACCACAATGATACAACATCCATTATTGTTTTACCATATAACCTCATCACCACCTCACATGACTATAATATAAGCACATTTCACCAAAATTATACAATATTTAGAATAATGATTTGGGAAGGGGGGTTTTATCATTATAAATAAAAAATATCATGAATGTTGGGGAAAAACCCATAACCAACAAACTTATCTGAGGATCATTCACATTAACAAGATAAGGTGATAGTGTGTATGAAATAAATTCTAATATATTAAATATATATGAAAAAACAATCATATACTAAGAGTTATCTAAACATATAATTAACCATAAAATATTTCAATTATATCAATGAATACAATACTACTACCTCTTATCCATAAGAATAGTAATGTTTTTAAAAAATTACACTTTCTTAAAATACAAATAATTTTTCAATTATATATTTCACTATTATCTTCAACATTATTAATATACAAACCATATTCATTTGAATGATTTCAATTCATCCAAAACTATATCACATAAATCACATTATAACACATTTTACAACATTTAATGTACTTAACATATTATTAAATGTTAACAAATACTCATTATCGTTTAGGTACCTATTAAAATTTGATTTTATCAATTAATTAATTATTTATTTATTCATCATTATGATAAAATTCCCAACAAACGATGACACATCACATCATCTTCACCATGTAACTATTCCCCATCATGATAAATATATGTATATTGGAAATACTATTAAAAGAAATATAATATCCTATAAATCTACCTAAAAATCTATCAAACCAAAAGTTCCAAAAATTAAATAATAAAACTACGTATTTAGAACATAAAATCAATAAACAATCACCTCATTATTTTTTGGATCATCACATATTCAACTATTCATGCTTCAACTATATCAATATAAATTATTTATTTATAGTCTTATTATCTTTAAAATATATTTGTTTGTTAACAAATTATACTATATTTAAAATTGTAAAAAATAGTATATAATTTTTACAATATTGTTCAATATAATTTTATTAATATGGATTAAATGGAGATAATATGTAATGTGAAAAAATCTCATAGGAATTCCAATAATATAATTTCTAGATATTTATATTATTACTATTTGGATAATTATTACTCATTTACTAAAAAAAATTCTAATTATATATGATCAACTAATATAATATTAATGGTTTAGAATGCACTTCTTCAATTAAATATGCAACACCCTTAGTGGATGAAATAGATGATGATTATGATATTAACAAAAAATGTTTCCAATGGATATCCTAACCAGCCAAAAAAAATATCATCCCATCTTAAGAAATTGATTATACTATAAAATTTATAAATTAAAAAGTATTTCACATCCATACAAAACAAAAAATAAATTAAATATTGAATGAATGAATTAAATGGAATAAAAGACAAGAATAAATCATTCATGGGAATTTTACGAATTTAGATCCACCACAAACACAAATGACTGCTTTAACTAATTCAATAATGGTATAAGGCTCAATATAAATAAAAAATAATTTAATTATGATAAAAGGGGTAAATATTTATAATTAAATAATTTGAGACTAAGATATAGTGTGGAGAAGGGTATGAATCATTTTTATGGTATTTTCTAGGTGTGAACCAAGATACATTTTCATTTGAATGGTTATATCCCTTATTTTTGCCAAATCAATTTAAATATTTTCAAATATAAATAACCTAATATAGTATGTAATGAATTTAAAACAAATACTCATTTCCTTCTTCCTCTTCTTAGGCCCTTTTGTATTGTGACATATGACATATAGATTTATCATTTCAATCATGAATCTATAATTAAATCATGAAATAATGTTCTCATGAACACACTAAAATGAATCATATAACATAAAAAAATAATTGCAATAATCTCTATGGATTAAATTCATTTCACCAACCTACCATGTCCAAAAAAATTACATCATCATTTAAAAAGAACTAAATCATGATACAACTTTCAAGAAAATAACCATACTGAACATTGATTCCAAAATCATAGAAAAAAATTTCTTCTATGATCACAACCATATCAGACATACTTCTAAGGAACCACAAAACCTATGGGATTATAATGATCCCCTTGATACTCATCAAAATCACAAAAACATATTATATCATCTTGAATACTTTTGGCTATAGTCTAATTCATATAGTGACCTCATCCAATGATGTAGAAGAATATGAATGTTTTGATATCAATATCTATGTACAATATTCAGTATATAAATAATTAAAGGTCTCCATTAAATGGAATATTATACACACTCACTGATATGGGTTTCCAATGAAACATAATTGGTCAAATTCATATTGTCTAATTTTTCAGAATCATATATGAATCCTATAATCATCAGGTACATACATCATGGGAAGAAGTTCCAATGCATATAGCCTCTAATCACCTGAGTCATAGAATTCATTTTTTATTGTGAAACTAATGAATCGTTACCCATGTTCATTTTATTATGAATAAAATCATTTAATTACATGCTTATTTTATAATTATTAACTTTTATAACCCATCAATTAGAAATATATAATATATTAATTATTATATAAGCCATATAAAAGGGTATAAATATATAATAACAACAAGAAGTTTGTATTTAATCATATAAAAGATTTTTTTGTTGTTGTTGTTTCCCTAGAACGAGAATCTATTAACATTATGTTAATCATTTCAATATTTTATAATATTAATATATTTATTATTAAATCATTATTATTATTCTACATAACTTACTATGTTATAATGTCTTAAATAGTAGTACATTTACTATAATGTCATAACAATTTCCCGCTATGAAGAGAACCCAGAAGTGATATTAAAATATTCCTAAATATATTTTCTATACCTAGATGATATAATTTGAGGGATAAAAATGATACATGTTATCATTGTTAGAGACACATAGAATATTGAGGCACCATCTCATGGAGAATTCCATTGGTAATATCAATTGTAGGAAGTTAGGATAACGAGACCTGTCGGTAGGAAATCCACATGTATTTTTTTCATGGGGTGTTACTATATGTGGATGAGTGTATATATCCATATAAATTAAGATTATTATTAACAATAATTATGATTCCCATGGCATCATGTATTGAATAAAATAAAGATTACATATGTTAAAGACAGGTTAGCATATGTTTGATGTGTCGATAGTAATATTACATTAATGAAGAGAATAATAAATTATTTATACCTTATGTTCATTAATGAATTTTGATATCGGAACCCCATTGGTAGATATTATATATCCTAAATAATTTCTTATGCATGATGATCTATAAGAAGGATTAATTTATAATATGTAAAAAAAGTTAAATTGAGCACATTTGTTAATTGCTCCAACATGTTATTTTCTTGATTAGATATATCATGATAAAGAGAATATATTATAGAGTATGAATTAATATGAGGTGTAATATTTTCATGAAATTATATCTATTTGTTATGGGTTACATGGAATGATTATATATGTTAACCTATGTTTTTAGGCTGCTTTTCCTAATTGCAAATAGAAAGTGTCTTAGAGGATTACACACAAAGTGTATCAAGAATATTAGTTAAATTATGTATTATAATTTATTATTTACAAAATTATCAATAAATATTATTATCACACATATTTTAATAATTATTAAGGATTTTTTGATCCCATATATTCTTTAACACATTATTCTAGAGAATATAATCTGAGTCGAATATTTAAAAAATATTTATTTTCAATTTATTGAATAACATTTTCTTAATGTCAAATAATACAATAATATTAATTTATTAAATAAATATTTATTATTATAGAACTGAATGTTATTATAGAGGAATGGTGGATCGAGTATATAGGTACATTGTGAATTAATATATTTCTAATAATATTTTATTATATAATAATTATTTTAAATTTTATGATAAGGGCATGTTGGTGAAATAGTATAAATATTATTATTTTGGACATGGGTTTATTCGTGGGATTAAATAAATATTAATGGTCTCATCTGTAAATATATATTTCTAAACCCTAATTGTATTTAACCCCAATTATGTTATTTTCCATGAAAGATAACTAATTTTTTATTGGTAATAATTACATCCATAGTGAATCCCTTCGATCCATGTAGACCTCCTTGGCCAAGAAAACTTATATAAATGAATTTTTATCTTCCTCCACCCCCACTCTCAAGTATATAAGGCTAAATGATAATGATTTGCAATTGATAAATATGTACATCAAATGTTAATGAAAAGACCAATATGATCTATCATTCTAGGACATGAAAATTCATACGATGAAATTTTTAGAGTTGTGAAGACATTTACATTACCACTAGAGTAAATAATCCCATTAATTCTAATGTGCAACAGTCATAAAATGTTGATCTATTGTTAGATTCATCGTGGATGAAATAATTTTCCCAAGGAAATTACTTAATTTTTGAAATTATTTATAAATAATATTCGATGTAACGGTCTTACTTCCAACACTATATTCCTTTTATATTTTCTTTGATTCATATACATTGATGAAGAAGTTTATTACATTTTCAATCATTGACTGATCATCTATCATAAAAAAGATATTCTGGATCACCCATTATAAGAATCTGTATCAACTAGAACAAACAAGTAGTATCATATATGTCACATATTTATTTATAAGTATTTAAATATAATTGATGGATTTTCTCATTTTACATTTTATTTAAAATTCATGTTTAATGGTTCTTTAAATCCAAATTGAGATATATTCTTCTTCCACTTTTGTTTCCTGTAGATCTAATCAAAAAGATTAATTTTATGGTCAAAATAAAATCAACTAACTCATCTAGAGGTGCCGAGAATTTTGCCCAAATAACACAATAGTACACACTATGTAAATATTTTTACATGTCCTATAACTAGAGTTACATGGATTAAAACAAGAGTTGAATTCTGTGTAATCAGAGTTACATTATGTGTAGCAGTATCTAATTCAGCTAGAATTTATTTAGAATTAATTCAAACCATGTTCATTAATTAAAATAAGAGAATTTAATTTCTTCCACCACATGATGACTTATATAACAGGAAGTAGGTTAATCTAGAGTACATGTCATGTATCCCACATAGAATGAATATACTCATTTTAATTAATATATCGGACAAATATTTTCATAAACGACCTACATGACTATTGACCACGTAACACCAAGAACACATGTTGTGTATCCCTTTGTAGATATTGTGTTCTCCAATTTTTCAAACGAACCTTTTACATGTTGAGTCCAATAAGAATGTTCCTTGTGTTGATGGTGAGGGACATACATTCCACGTAGGACACATGTACATGTCGTATACTTTTACATAATTTTGTAGAATTAAATTTAATTTATTATGTTAGGTTAGCCTTATCAACCTGTTATTGAATATGTTCATTATGTATATGGGAAACACAAACTATTGAGTTTTAATATATATAAATATATATATTATTAATTAATTTAATGATATTTTTCAAATCATCATTTCATGAATAGTTCATATTACAGATTTAAGATTATAAACATTTAATCATTACATGTGACCAAATAATAATTTAATTTGGGTAATCATTATGTTTATTTTATATTTCATGACTGTAAGTTTTAATTCCTATATTCTATATGTCACAAATGTAAACAATGTATGAGTATAATACCTGTTTGGAATATTCATATGGGTTTTTCCATGTTTCCAATATGGTTAATTTACATATATTGTTAATTTTTTTTAAAATTATTTGATTTGTTTAAAATTATTCTATTTGATATTCACAAGAAAATTAGAAAGAAAATTACAATAATAAAATTATTTATTAACGTACATAAGTAAATTATTCGAGCATGATTTATCTTAAATAAGAATTATTATGAACTGAATGCTAGTTTTAGTAAGTGCATAATATTTTGATTGAATGTGGTGGATCATGATCATAGACCAAGCCTTTGAATGTGAGTTGTTTCAATTAATATCTCAAAAAATTAATTTATTGGACTTAGATCCTTATCTCATCTTTTTATGTATGGGTCCACTTAGCCATGATTTCATTATTTTAAACCCTTTTCCTCTCAACTCCTTGGGAGTAAAAGCGTGTGTAAAAGGATTGATATATTATTCTAGTGGAGGGGGTTCATGTTTGGAGTTGAGGATAAAACAAAACAATGGAGGAATGTAGTCGGATAGGTGGAATATTGAAACACAATCCTTAATTGGTTTAATGGATTTTATCATAGCTCAATGGGCTGTTCATAAACTACTAGATAAACTAACCATTATTATAATCTCATCATCCTAGAACTGTATTATTTTATTTCTATCAATTTTCAATGTTATATTTTTATTTATTTATTTTTTAAATAAAATAAATTAATAAATTAAAAATAATGCAAGATATAACTAAAAAAATTTGTCTAATGAAAAAATATTATATAAGACATGGTTAATCACTCATTAAAATCCAAATTATATTTACAAAAAGTTGATAAAGATAAAATTTGGAAATTACCCATAAATTATTAAAGACCTCAATTATATAATAAGTCATTATATCCTTCCACGAAATTAGTTAATATTAAACAATAGTTCGATGTGATTGACTTTCCAATTTTGGGGTGATTAAAATTGTCAAATAAATATAACATGATGTTTTGGTTTGATATAACATAGATCACATCTATTTTTCACTACCAATATAATAAATTGTGTAAATTAGAGGAAAAAGTTGATTAAATCCATTTTAAGGATTTTGTAATTCGGGATTCAACTAAATAATTCAAGTAATTGTGAGTTAATTCAGTTTTAATTTTCAATGTAAAATAAAACCAATAAATTTACCTATATAATCAGATTTTGGTTAATGAAAAGGGGAATATGGATTATTTTTTGCAAGAATGTACATGTAACTGGATACCTCGACACCAATGGTGAGGTATATTGAATTATGATCAAATAATGGAATATTTATTAATATAATATTTATTTATATGTCTACATTTTATCATATAAACTACTAAAATTATTCTCATGATATACTTAGAATAAAAAAATGACGTCAAACATATCACAATGATACATACTAGAGAAATATAACCTTCTCACTGGCATAAATTTCCCAGACATGAAATGGAACATACATGTCAAATGGTTCTATAAAAAGAAATTTGTTTTTTAGAGGAACATATTATTGAAAAGCTTGGTAATATTGAAGGAGATGAATAGTTAACACTCTACCAAAAGAATTTTAATGATTCCATTGATGATTAGTGATTGATGTTGTTATCCATGACCAATATGATTTTTAAGCAACATGAGGACATGGACGTTTACATTATGATGTCTCACATTTAGGATATCAATCCGGAATAGGTGACAAAATAGATATTATATATCACAAATATATTATTTAAAACTAATAATGGAGATTTTCAATTTAGGCGGCTCATTTTTTTGAGGTTATTGGATACACTGAATGCCTAGAAATTATAGGGATTATATTTCTGTATTAGTGGGAAACAGATCTCATACATTCATAAGTTCTAAAGACCTCTATATTTTTTTTATTTAGAATATGATAAATAATTAGAATAGTCTATGAGAACATCATAATTGGATTCTCTAAGAGGACAATAAATAAGGTTTGATAACCCAATAGTCTATATTATGAATAATAAAAAAATAACATGGAAAATTGGTCAAAACTAAAAAAATTATAAATTTCCCAAGAACTATCCATCGATGAAAAGGAAGATACAATGTCTATAAAAATAAATGGTTGAAGAATGTTTTAAATATGGCATTCTAAGACACAAAAATATAAACTTCAAAAATATTAAAGGAGAAGATAATGTTGTATTAGTTATTGAGGGTAATCATTCAATATCATCACATTGGGTGTTTGATACTACTTTTGTGGTAACATATTTATCAAAAGGTATAAACAAAGGTTATTCCAAAATATATCTATCACATGGGTAGAATAAAGAGATTATAATGGTGAGAGACTTGAGGCTCTATTCATTGGTGACTATCACCTATAATTTCCTACCACAATGATTTGGGATTTAAAATATGTTTTTTATTTACCAAAAGATAATAGGAATTTAATTTATATATCATGCCTTGATGGATATCAGTTTATTTTTAGGTTTTGACATATTAGTTGTTTATTTAATAATGATAAGAAAGTATAAGGTGTTGAAAATTTAAATAATGGTCTTTATTTATTAAATAATGAAACTGGGTAATGGAAATTGAAAATGAATTATATTTTTGTGACTCATATAACACCCAATTAAGGAATCATCATCTCAGTTAGGGAAATGTGAAGAATTTAAAAATCATTTTCAATATGGTTATTTAGACTCATCTGAGTTAAAAACACATTAGTGATTTCATTCCTATTTACGTGGAAAAATTACCAAACATCCATTATTGGATAGGCTAAAATGGAAATGAATCTTCTCGAATTGGTACATAATGACGTCTGAGAAAAAGTTCTAGTAGAATATAGTGGTGTGTATTCTTATTTATCAAATTGTATTAATGACTATAGTATATATGATTATATCTATGTGATGAGGTATAATTTCATGTCACTTATGAAATTATATGAATTCATTAATTAATTATATAATCATTTTGGAAAGAAGATAAATAATAATAAATTAGATATAGGTGTTGAATATCATAACCATGAGATTATTAAAATTATATTGGAGGTTGGGATTATATCTCATCTCACTCCACTTTATACACCACATTGAAGTGTTGTTACTGAAATGAGGAAGATTACTTTCTTGTAAATTTTATTATTAATGAAGAGTCATGTGTATCTTTTACTTCCATTATGTTGATATTCATTACAAAATATGGAATAAAAAATATTATGAGTACCAACTAATGTGTAAAATATAATTCCTTTTTAGTTATGTAATTTTATGAACCCCATTTAGTTTAATATTTCTGTATGAGGAGAAGAGGAATTTTTAAGGCATTTCTAGAAAACTATCTATATATGAAGTGAAAAAAATGAATCTTTATTGGGAATCTGAAGGAAAAACATATAATACCTATACAACCCCTTCTATAAGAAATTTATTATCCTTAGACAATCCATATTTCATGAGAATGAGCCCATACTCCAAAAAAATTGGGAGACAGATTAACATCAATAAAGTTGATGATAAAAATACTCAAGAGTTTGTACAAGATTAGATTCCATAATTCCACATGGAAAAATTATTTCTTGAAATAAATTAATGAATATTTGAATAAGAGAAGTATGAGAACAATAGAGAAATGGTTTTCTAGTCACTGATGATGGTTATTTTTTATTGGTAGAAAAGGTGTAATCTATGTCATACATAGTGTTAGTAAAGAGCTCAAACGTTGCATGATAGAAAGATTCCCTTAAATCTGAAATGGAATCAATATATAAGATCCATGTTTTCATTCTAGTTGATCCAGCAGTTAATGCGAATATCATTGGGTGAAAGTGGGTATTCAAGAGAAAAAATTAAATTGAAAAAAAATTTATACCTATAAATAATGAAAAATGGATAATGTGTTCTAATATAAATAAGGAATTTACACAGATGAACTCTTTTTACCATTTTTAATATTTACATCCCACATAATAATTATAAATATAGTAGCTTACAATGAATATAAAATTTGGGAGATGGATTTAAAAATTTCATTCATTAACTGGAATAATCAGGAAGATGTCTTTATGGAAGGAGTATAAGGGTATGTGACTACATGTGATTCTTAATGTATTCTCAAGCTACAAAGAATAATAAATAGATCGAATATAGTTTACAAAGAATGGAACATTAAATTAAATGAATCTATAAAAAAATTTCATTTCATTTTTAATGAATATGTACCAGGTGTTTAAAATATGATTAGTGGAATTTTTTTCATTACCAAAGTTTTATATTTTTATGAAATATCACGTATTATAAACAACATACCCATCATATAGTATCTTATGGACTAGTTAGAAGTATGTTTCTCCATAATGCACATATGAATAAACTGCCATATTCTAGGAATCAAAATCATTTTGGAAAGATCTAATTGTATTCTTAGTTTATGTTGAATTACATAAGTTGACCACATACAAAATAGAATATGTATGGAAAATTCCGAGAGGGTATTGGTTCCATTGTCACATGGCTTACATATTACTAATAAAATTGATCTTTAGACACAATATAAAATGTGAGAATGATTAAGATCCTTTATAATTAGTGGTTATGATAAATCATTTATTACTTGTTATGTTATATAATTAATGTTTATTATTAATTCAGAATGGTTGGAAGATATCAATATTTTCCATGAGAAAAACAATAGACTAATGTTAAGGATATCCTCATGTATGTGAGATGAACTAAGTGCATGATCCATGTATATCAGGGGGATGGGGAGCCTGTAATATGATGTAAAAATTATGTCTGTTTTCAAATGAATCAAAATGATCTGATGTGGAAGTCATGATATGTTTTCTATCTCAATTGGGTTGCTGGGATTTGGGAGAGTTCAAAGAAACATGTTTTCACAGATTATATAGAAACTAATATGTATATATAATCTTTTTATGTGGCCATAGAATACATTTGGATACAAAACATAGTCTAGGAGACTGATGTGGTACCTAGTAGTAAATACCCTCTCGTATACTACATTGATAATTCTGCAGCGTGGGATCTTCAAAAAGAGCCGAAGTAACATGAACATACAAAGAATATATTTCAAAAGAATCAAATATTGAGATTTTTTTTCAAAGTATTGAATAATAAATAATAAGAGTACCATTGGGAGAGAATGTGGTGGACCACTTCATTAAACTCCCTTCTAAGTCAAATCTTGGAAATCTCGTGATATCTAATGGACTAATGTTTGTTTACTGTTGGCTCTATTGGATGTGAGAGTTTTTTGGGGTTTGTTCCCTAAAAACAACATTTGTTTCATTTATGATAACTGGTATTCCTATTTATTATATAAATAAACTTATTATCACATTATGATTGTTAGTATTTATAACCTAGTATGTGAAAATGTACTAAGAGTAGTTGGCCCAATAAAAAGTCATAACATTTCCCTGCTATGATGAATACCTGTTAGTGTAATGAAACTATTTTTATATATAATTTCTATATTTGGATTATATAAATTGGGTGACACAAATGATACTGGTTAATAGGGATGGGACTCATATTATTTTGATACACCTTCTCATAGTGTACGTACATAGTAATATCCCGAGAATAATATTACGAGAATGATACCGACTAGTAAGAAATAAACATTTATATGTGTCATTGGATGTTCCTATGTTGATATGTGGGTATTGATCTAAATAATATAGTAATATTATTAATGATTAATATGAGTCCAATACATTTATGTATTGATAAAATACATGATGAAAAATGTTCACGGAAAGGTAGGATATGTTGTGTGGGTCATGACTAAAGGGGCATTAATGAATAATGCAATAAAGGAGTTTCCCCATCTATTTTTTAGTGAATGTTGATATCTCCTTACCATTGATGGAAATTATTTAGCCTAAATAAATCCTAGCTCATGGCGATCTATTAAAGTGTTATATTTCAATGAGGTCAAATAAAAAAACATCTAGTACATAAGATTATGGTACTAGCATGAATCATTCTTTATTAGAGATATCATTATAAAGGAATTATATTACATAGAATATATTTTTATGTGTTATTATTTCATTGAGGAATTAATTTGTCTCTATATGGGTTCGTTGGGGTGATTCTAATGCTAACCATAAACGTTTGGTTATTTCTCCTAATGCAAATAAGAAAGAGTCCTAGAGGGGAAGACACTATGTGTATTGGTAATCATAGTTAAAAAATTTGTTATAGTTTATTATTTAACATGTTGAGTAGATATTATTCATTCATGTGGTTTAATAATAAATTATTTTATCTTGATCGCATATAGTCCATCACAATTTATTTGTGAGAATATAATTTGAGAATAATAATAAAAAAATATTTATGTTCTATTCAGTGATTATAATATTTATTTTTTAATTGGTGAACAATGTAGTGACATTAATTTTTTTTAAATATGTAGTCATTATTTAAGGAATGATACATGTTATCATGAAATGGTGAACTGAGTATTTTGGTCTGTTTAGAAATAATGTATATGGAATATTATCTGGTTAATTATTGTTTAATTTAATTATAAAGATAAGTTATTGTTGAGGAAATAATAATTGTATTATTACTTTAGACATAGGGATCCACAAAGGATTAAATAAATACGAATGTGAACGTTTGAAAATATTTGTTTCTAAACACTGAGGGTATTGATGTTTATTTATGTTATCCTCTATTAGAGCCAATTCATTTTGAGATAGGCATAATGATATCTAGAGAGAATCATCTCAATCCCTTGAGATATCCCTCTCCATGAATGCTCCCAATAATGGATATCTGTCTTCCTCCACCTCCCACTATCTAGTATAGTGAGATGAAAGAGAATTCATTGGATGAAATTATCAATGAGGTCAAATGTAATGACCGAGACTCGAACAACCACTTGAACAATATTAATGGATTTGGTTTTACGAACAATAGATGAACCTCCCAAAATTTTAGTGGCTTACAACTAGAATCGAAGGTGTAAAAATTTATAGTGGAGAGAGTATACCTGCTGGGGAAGAGATAAGGCACTGGTCCATGTATAATCATAACACATGAATCAGAAACAAATGAATCAAAAAACACGAACAATACCCATAGAGCCAAAATACATCCAATTTCAAATTAAAATAAAAAAATAGATATCAATAAAACTATAGTAATAAAGTAAGTAGAACATCATGCTTGAAAAACATTGTTATCCACTAAAAAAACCATGAATGCATCCATGGGATGTCATACATATTAATATACAAATGGGACCCATGGATGACCCTTATAACTACATACAAAATAAGCACGATGATGCTGAAAATGAAACAAAACAAAACAAAACTCCATTTATGTATGACCTCATGGTCTATGAAAATCTTCATGCCAAATCGTACTACCACCCACCAAAAAAAATTGATCCATTACCCATGCATACAACCATACGGGAAAAGACGTCATGAAGGGCACGTGTAGGGTGTGAGACGAATCTTAGTAGGTACCAACCAATGGTGGTTATCTAGTATATGTTTAAATAAGACATTCACCTTTAAATAATGTAAAACATATGATGAAATAAAAAAACAAAACCACTAATGGTGCTCAATAGCCACCATGGCGTGCCATATACATTGTCCAATGCTGGAATCTCAAAAGAAAAGAGAGTAATGGACCCATGGACCAACATATGCATATAGTCACAAGGTCCATGTGTACCCTGAGGTTCCACCTCATTCATATAGCCTAGCACTAAGTGGCTCTTTAATCCTCATTTCTCAACGTACTGATGTCCATAAGTCAAACCTAAACAATATTGTCTCGTTCCCACAGACACCAACCATAAAGATCACATCGGCCCATGGCATGAGAATAGGATGAAAAATGATGTTTTTCCTCAAATAAATATCATGGTTGAGGGCCTTAATCATGGAATTCCTAATTCCCCAACCTAATAGTATCATCTCTTTCAACCTATGTATCCTCATCTTCCACATGGAATTATTTGGAAATCACCACCAAACCACAAATACCTAAACCGAATTATCACGGGACACTATGCACATGAGTTGTCATGAACACCTCATCATTGAGTCTACATATGTTATCATAACTCAATTGGTGCTTTGGTCACCATAGATCGGCGAAAATCGCCAATATAATAACTGAATCCCCACCATCTGTAGAACTTCATCCCTTGTGACAATGTAACTCAAATATGATGGCCATGCCATCCATGTATCACGATACATACCAAAATGAAAGTCACACTACTTCAAACTAACCCCCACAATGCCATCTCTCTTTGTCAGATCCACCAAATAAAGTCTGAGCCACACCCATCCTCTGATAATTGTCACTCAATCACAATTCAAATATCATCCCTACATCATGCCATGCCAATCACAACTCAGTGAGTCCCAACCTGTGTAATCTATGAAATTACATCTAGATAATTCAAAATAAATTAAATTAAAAAATAATTTTATTTAAAAAGATTGGATTACACTAGCTTTCAACTACAACAGAATAGCATAGAGGTAATGAATGCCTCTAAACACTTTAATCCCACTTAAAAAATTCAATATAAACATTTGAAATTATAAAAAAAATAATTATAAACATTTTCACAGCCCAAGACAAAATTTCCCATGGAGCGACGACTTATAACCCATCCTCTCTCACATAATCATGGTCAGGGAATTCCCAAAAGTATCCCATAAATAATAATATCAACTCAATATGAAAAAACATGGGTCTCTATAAAAATAAATCATTGTACTAAAAATATGAAACCCCCATACGTGTGTCAATACTCAAAAATGGTTTGCACCACCTACCTCGTACATATATGACTCTCCTCGTCCTGATTCATCCTCTAATTCTACCTAGAATGATAATTATATACACAATGATCATAAATTCCCAATTTATGATGGCATGGATGAGAATAATAATTATGAAAAATAGCTCAATAGTAATAATGAGCTTACCGATTAGGTTATAATAGATCTTGTGGTTTTTTATTCAGATTTCTGAGGACACATTAGTAGGTATTTCTTATTCTAGTGCTGTTGGTTTCCATATCCAGGTGAAACCTACTACCCTATTACATAAACCAATTATAATTCCCACTTTATAAAAAAATAAATTACACTGCATGTACATAAATATACATACCTTTTATATGGTTTGTTTTTCCAAATTCGACAACTTCCTTGCCAGGTCAATAAAATGTAATGCTAACATGATTATACAGAGTGCACTAATATTAACCGTCTGATTATTTGGATGATCCTCTCTTCATTTCGTAAATACGTACACCTAATTTATGTCTAATACACTATGATAAATTACATGGTTTGTACTAAGAGTACAAGGTGTGTACACCTATAATAGTCGAACAACCAGTACTCTCCCGTCATTCCTCCTAAAAACAACCATAAAAAACATCTTTTACCTGAATGGATGAACTGGGTTCTTACAAACTTCCCCCATTTGATAAATTCATCCAATAATTTACCTTACAAGGTTGGTGAAGGAACACTCCCAAACAACTCCATTCCATTTCTCAAATAAAACAATGGTACATAAATCTATATACAATTCCATGGTCCTCTCGTGATGCTTCTTCACCACTTCACCTCATCAGGTGACCCCATTTCACTTTTGACCCAAAAATATATATTGCACCACATCAGTTCCCACAATGATCCAATGAAACACATGGAATAAAGTGGTCCGACACCCGAATGATTCTCAAAACTAATATGGTTCCCTTCACATGAAAAAATTTCATCCTCAATACCCCAATAACCAAGGAACCTCATGTAACTTTCATCCCACAGATACCCAGATTCCTCAACACCTCATGTACACTACATCGCAATAATTTTCTGATGCTCAAGGACCTAAAAATATCCATTCAATAGTTCTAATAACCTGAAAATATCTTTTATATATATATAATCCTACTCCTTATATGGTGTGAACCAACTATCCATCGTTAGGCCAGTCAATAAAAATCATTTACACGTCAAGCAGTCATAACAGACATGCCTAAATAGGTCATGCAAAAAAATTAATAATTAAATCATGACCATGGATGTGGTTTACATCTAACCGTCATCTGTTCATCATCTTGGTCAAGCCCTGGCTGGTCCATGGCTCACAATTGGCATGGCACACGGCTGACTAAAGCATGTCCTCCCTGTGGTGGTACCCCATCCATCAGTCACCGACCCCATTTTTGGGTCCCACTATAATTTCCTAACTTCTCTATGTGTAGTTGAACCTCAGGTAACCACAGATGGTACCAATCCTAAACCTATTTCAAATATTTTTTCATGCCTTGTTCCCTTCCTACCGATTGTCTGATAAGGCTATCTATGGAACCTCTCATGATTCCAAACTGGTCCACATGCCTGGCACACCGTTGGAGGCCAATCATAATAAGTCCAGAATGGGCATGGTTTCACATATAGAAATAAAATAAATGTTGAATTCCCATGAGTTTCACTAGATAGGACCATGTCCATACCTCCCTAAAGGTACTCCTTTCGACTATGTTTCTTTCCATCTAAATGATAACTTGAAGTTGCCGCCCGATTCATGTGAGTCATGTCTTTTAGGTTACCATGGGATATGAGCACCTGATTTAAAACCACTAAGAATGAGCTCAACCTAAATATTTTTACAGGTACACATATGGTGGGTCATAAAACATCTTCGAAGCGCGAGACCCTTGAGGATTCATGGATTACCAAACTAGTTGAAATGAGAGACAACTAAGTGAAAATCGCTAAATATTATATGATGGACTAGACACCCAACTAAATTTTCAAGAACTCTTCATCTCTCTCCACCCTCAGCATATCAGGGAAAATGTTATCCAAGAACCTATACTTGAATGACTTCGAGGCCAATCACTCATGTTTGTTGGCCTGAACCTACACATCCCATCAGTGCTTCACCGTCCTCTGAAAATATATGTCTCCAGCATGACTTTCCACAAAAGTGGTGTCGTGAGATGCTCGATGATAATCTTTATGCTCTATATCTTTTTTTAAGCCACTAGTAGAAATCGTTCACCCTAAAAAAGTGGCAGGTGATGAGAATGGAACTCCAGATTAAGGTAATCTATAGAGGGATCTTTTCCCATAACTCCTCTTTACATCCCCTAAAAAACATGTATAATACTAGTTCATAGCTGCTCGTTGTTCCATGACCTGAATTTTGTCAATCCTCGTAGCTACCCTTAATTCAGTGGATTCAAAAGCTAATCATAACCCTAAGCCTATATATGTGGCTCACGTTCCTCCTAACCCTCGTGGTTCTGAAACAAATCGTGCTCATATGGAAATGTACCATCACCTTCCAATCTCTCCATCTGGTTTCTTAGGAGGAACATGGTGAATACCATAAATTCTCAAACAACTCACATATATAACAATATATATAAAACAGATAGGGAAATATTAATGAGGTAGAGAATATAAAATAAAATTATTATCCCCCATTACAACCATGCCCACGACATCCATACCTCATATCCTCCTTAACCGCCATCAATAGATCCATTTATCATAATATCATCAGGCCACACCCATCTTAACAATAATCATTTCCTCAATCCAATGAATTAGTCACCAAAACTTCTGTTCAAAATCACATCAAAATAGTACATGACCATACATAATGATCCAATCCCATTCACTTGCCACATGGAATTTTACATAAATTGAAGTCATGGAATATCTCATAGCATAGAAAAATAAATTCTTTTAGGAATTTCGCATTTTCTCCTATAAATTGACAAATATCACAAAATATTATCACATCAAATATCATACTTGCATATTTTAAATTTAAATACCCTAAAAAATTTTCTACCAAAATTTATACAACCGTGCATTTCTTTACCGATCTATGTTAAAATTCTCCTTTACTGCACAAGGTCAGGGGTCATGTATTAAAACTAACATTCATCATAATCCAAGTGATCCACCATGGTGGAAAAACGTTAAAACCATAAAGTGAGAAAAATAAAAACCACAATTCCCCCTAAAGGGAATATCGTATGTTCCTTGTACATGGGCTGGAGGCACCCATACCACAAAATAGAAACCTAGTTTCAATTACAACCTATCTCCAGTCATCCATATTCCAAAATAGAAGACTAGAAGAAATAAAAAGGTAGTATTGATATAATTAGTAGCAACTGAAACACTTCTCCAACATTCTAGTCAATCCATTATATGATTCCACTATGTGTGGTCTGAGACCAGAACATCCACCAGAATAATGCTATATGTACGAGTGTCGCTGTCCTTAAGAACACCTCAATGAATTTCAAAGGTTGCCGACAAGAATTGAGGATGTAAATATGTTTAGCGTGGAGGCTATACCATTCATGAATAGATAAGGTAACGGTATGAGCATAATCATAACATGCATAGTTGAATCAAATGACTCATCAGACTCGAACCAGACCCATAGAGATGAATCATATCCAATATCAAAAAAAAAAATTAGTGCATTCAATATAGATATAACTATGGAATAAATTAAATAGATTAGAATGTCTAGAAAACACGTGTAGACAATAATTAAAACTAATCATGTAACCATGCTAGTTCATCTATATCAACATAAAAATGGCTTAAATCACATACAACTGGAATGTCGGGGAAAATTAGCAAGCAAATGTAGATAAAAAAACTAATCAAAAGGAAAAATCCTGTTGGGAACAACATAAATTTACATGAAAATCCACATGATTAATAGTATTACAACCCAACTACGGATCCTAATCCATTACCTATGAATAAATCAATAAAGTCAACAAGCATCCCTAAGGGCCTGCGTTGAGTGTATGATGAATCTCAGTAGAATACTACTGAATTATGAGTACCTAGTATAAGTGTTTAAGAAAACATGAATCTCTTAATTATGTAAATTGTATAATGTAATAAATGCACCAAAACTCTACTGGTGCTCAAAATCCACTAGGGACCATCACATACTGTAGCCAACACCAAAATCTCAAAGAAAATATAGTCGTTGTGCTATGGACCAATGTAATCATATAGTCATAGGGTCATAGTGAATCCTCAGGTACCACCTCAATCATATATCCTAACCCCGCATGCCTCCTGACACCTCGTGTCTCAATGTACATATGTCCTGAAGGAATATCCAAACAATAGTGTCCTGGACCCACGATCTGCAACACAAAAGCGCATGTCGGCCCATGGAATGAAAAAAATAATGAATGTCAAATTTTCCCTAAAATAGATATATAGACCCATAACCTCAATCAAAATGAGCTTCATCTCATAACCCTATATCACCATCACTATCAATCAAAGGTTCCTCACATACCACAAGGTTTTCAGTGGAAATCACCCCTAACTACAAATACCTAAAAAAAACTATATGGGGCCTGTAGAGACCCGAAGCTTGATGTACATTGACAACGAATTAATTTTATGGAATACTTAATACATAACAAAAACCAAAACTCAAGGATCATAATAGTTTAGTGTCTTTTAAAACTTGGAATATATTCCTCTAAACTTGGTTAAATATCTTAAACATCTACCATAAAGATCTTCCCTTTTGTTTTCTTACCTAAAACCATTCTATAAATCCTGGGGAAAATAAAACATATAAAGGGTGAGCTCAAACGCTCAGTAAGGGTAAGCATAGAGAACAAAAAACAATCCATAAACATGTTAATGAAAAAACTTGATCATAAAATCTAAACATCAAAATCTTGAGAAAGGACATAAATCATGGATGAACGTAAGGAATATATCATAAAGGAACATCAGACATGGTAAAATGGAATGGGAATATAACATGTAATTGTAGAATACCATTAATCACATGGTATGATTTCCATAGTAGCCAAGACATTGCTGCCAAGACCATCTTAGTAGAAAAAGTCCCTTACTGAACTAGATTCTCTTTGCGTTCGAGCAATGTCTATCTCATGATATATAAATCTTTACCCAAAACATTGGAGGGAGATATAGGTCCCACCAATCTCGTATTGAAATCATTCTTACGTGTTCCACAAAACAATCATAAATCATTCAACATAATCCAAAGAATAAATTGGGTTTCATAAACATCATTCCATCATAACGAAATCCATATAAAACAAATGGATATAATTTCATCATAAGAAAATTGAAACCAAATAAATAATAGATACATTATAATTGAAACATACACATATGAAATAAGGTCATCTTAGATGGAAAATGGTTTCATAAAGTACATGAAATGAATTCTTGAGGAAAATATCCTTTCTTCTTGAAAATCATTTTCTTTTCACAAAATTCCATTCAATTTTAAAATAAAATTATTATGTTGAAAATAGTAAATAAATCATGTAGAGTATGCTTCATGAAAATAAGGCATTATTAAAACCGAAATAATCAGTTCGTGACGTATAATTTAAAAAAACATTCTTCTCGTTCTTTTGCTGGAAAATTCAAAAAGTACCTCATAAAAGAAAGATTCCCTTCATACCATGTAGTAAAATTAAAAAATGGGTTAAAAGGAGATTAAACATACGTGAAACCATTTTTTGAAAACATGGACATGGTTGATAAATATAACCCCAGTAAATATATACGAATAAACAGTCTCGGATAAAAATGAGATTGGAAAAGTTGTCCCTTACCTTAAGTTTAATATGCTTCGTATGTATCTGAAACTATTGTATAATGACTTAAATAGTGTAAATGGGTTATTGAAAATCATATTAATTTTTATTATATCATATATGGTTCACTTAGGTATTTATATTACCCGTTCATTTGTCAATTCCATGTTAAAGTAGCATTTTGGGTAAAATCGTTTCATTTATCGTACGTGTTTGGACTTATTGTTCTTGATATTATTATTACTTATTTAATGATTTAATTACTTCCAAAATGTAAAATATGATTTATATATATCATATATATTCAGTATATATATATATTAGATAGATAAATAAAATGAAACACACTGTTCATGGAGACGGTAGGTCATACGTACGGATGATTGATGTTTTCCTTTCCTTATTGACATGAATGGAAGTAAGTAGATGACATACACATATATACATAAATCCAGTATCTTTATAATTTTATATATTTCAATATTATTTTTTATATATACTTTATAATCAATCTTTAATGGTTAACAAGGTGAATGAATCTCATCCCGTCGTGGAGATGGTAGACTGTACGTACGCACGAGCGATGATATCGTTCTCATAATTAATATATTGAATTGGAGTGGATGATACAATATATCAGAATCAATATGATGTTATAATAACTATGTTTAGTTATTCATTACACCATTATACCCATCCAAGTTAGGTGTTGGTGGAAAAACAGATTACACCACAGCGTGGAGACGGTATTCTCTACGTACGCACGCGCGATGATTTCGTTTTTTGTAGGATTGATAGAAGGTGAAATGTGGTTTTTTCATATTTATAATTAGATATCAGTATATTATTTATACTGATGTTATTACAATGTAATGAAACAACTAATGAAGAAGAAGTTGAAGAAGAAAGAAAATTGAATGAATCGGTAACAGATATTACCTTTTCTTTGACATGCCTCTTTGAAACCTCCTATTAGGGTACTAAAATTGGTCTTTGAAGAAGAACATGATCTCTAGAATGTTTCTAGGGAAGCTTAAAAGGTAAATGGTCAGGGGTTGGACGATCTTCAAGGCTCCAAATTGTGTGAGGGGAAGAGAGAGGAGATGCCCTTTTATAAGGGAGGAGAGGGAAACCTTTGGAAATATAAGAAAATATTAATTTATATTAAATCGCAACCCCACATAAAAACGTCCAAAATGACTCAAATCCGAATACTAGATGAGATAGGTTTGTAATATCATCAATCAATAAAATTTAGACAAGTTAGGAATTTATTTTAAACATTATCAACTTGATTTATCCTTATTTAATCTATTAAGTTTTATTTGTTCTAATAAGATTCTAAATTTTAAATGGTTATAAATAATCACATAGGTGTTTTCAATATTCCATAATTTGATACTTTATGACATTTTTGAGTATATAAATTTTAATTTAATTTTTTTTAAATATTTTTCTGATTTTTAAACAATTTAATAATATGTTATGTTTATAAAATAACAATAGTGTCAATTCTGACACTATTCATTTATTTAAATTTAAATAAAATCCACACAGATAATATATTAGAACTAAAATATTTAATAGGTTATTAACATACCTTAGTAATCTATAAAATTAGTGGAGAACATTAAATAGTTCATTTAATATTTATTTTACTATTTGTAAAACCACTTATTTGATAATTCTCTTAATAAAATTATTACTACAACATTTTTGTATAATTATTAAATATACTTATCTGTTGCATAAAAATTAAAAATAAAATATTAGGATAAAGATAAATATTATAGATTTCATTAGAATACATTTAGTTGGATTTATGTCCAAAAACACCTAAATTTTAAAATGTTATATTTATTAAATTATAAAGGTGAAAACATTGACCTCATTTAAAATAATATAATATAAAGGTCATAATCACTTTTATAAGACACCAAACAGTCTTATATTCGGTCATTGGATGCTTATGGTGTATATATAATTTACCAATATGTTTTAAGCATGTTTTTGGGCCCTTTAATATGTATTACTATTTCAATAAAAACAATATTATTGATTTGTTTAAAAAATAAATAATTTCTGCATCATTAATGTATGAGATAATAAAGTAATTAAATAACTCTTAAAAATTACAAATAAATTACCATCATAAATCAAAACGTTTTAGACTTCAAATAAGTATTTTTAACCGAATTTATATTCTGTATAACCTTATATTAAAAATATTTTATTTATTAAAGTTTGAGTGAGACATATTTCACTTTCCTTTAAATAAAATAAACTAATGGTCTTAATCACCTCCAAGTGGGTTATAATGTTTTCTTTTTCGACCCAAATATGACTTAGGAAAAAATATAATCATCCAATTGTATTAATATAATTGTTAGGGTTAATTTATAATATTATATTTTCCCTTAATTACCTGATTTACCTTTTACTATGGGAAATAAAATTTACAGTAGTTAGTATTCATAATGCCAAAAATAAAAAGTAGTCAATTAATATAATTTGGACCCAATGATTCCAAATATGGAATCCATTTTTCTAAATTCAATACACAGAAGTTGCTGAAATTGAATTAAAAATAATTCTGTTGTCGAAAAAAATCGGGTTTTTTTAGAACATTGCAAAAGATTGAATTGATTTAACCTACGAATTCAATGTAAAATCAATGCTAATGACTTAAATTATATTAAATGGTAAAAATATATTCTATTTATACTTTAAAACCAATCAATATTATAATTTATCTATATACATTATTACGATGAAAAAATTTGTTTTTTATTAAAATATAGTGTGTTTATAGTATTCATTAAAATATGAATGTTATCAAAAAAATATCACAAATTTATCCAAAGTAAATTTTTATATCCTAATTCAAAAGAAAAATTTTATTGTGTCAAATTGAACTTATAAAAACGTCAAAAACAATATATAAATTTGGTGCACCATCAAAAGGCGGCAAAACTGTATTTTTTTAAAAATATATATTTTACATGAAAAAATTCTTTTGTTCGCATACCGTGTTCTAGAAAATGTGTAAGATGAATAATAATGTTATAAAATTAAAAATGTAGTTAATACTATTCATAACGGCTAGTTTATAATATTATAATAATATATTATTGTTTAGTGAAATACGGTATTGCGTACTACACACGCTGTCGAGGGAGGTTGCGATTGCGTGTAATGCATGCCAAGTCATGGGTGTGTGTATTGAAAGCTCCCTTTGGTGTCGTGTATAATCCAATGAAATCAAAGAAATTAAAAAAAGAATATTTCTCAAAAAATATCATGGTGTTACATTCTACCCACCTTAAAATAAATTTCTCCCTCGAAATTCTTCGGGGTTATAAATGGTTTACTGCATGAATGTTTCATTAATAGAAACCCAAATAGGAAAAAGGGAATACCAAAACCTATATTTAAAAAATAAAGTAGGAAACTTAACGGTTACCCAAATTAACTAATCAATGTGTTTCCACAAAGGAGAACATAGGTGAAAATATGTATATGGAATAAAAATCAAACCCTCATGTTTTGATGGAGAGTGGTAGAGAACATGGCTATGAAAAATCCAACAATCACAAAGTCATAATTTTGTGATGGTCTAAGGTACCATCAGATTCTTCGTACATGAGATTACTAGGTCAACATTTTTTGTTTTCAGGATCATTTCCCTAATGTTGACGATTTTTTGTATAAGGATTAACACTTACATGATTTCAGTGTAAAATCATCCTTGGTCATTCCAAAAACAATTTCAGCTTCATATTTTATTTAAATATATGAAGATGAATTCGACATTCTTGAATTATTATAAGATCACGTGATAGAATTCTAGGTCATTCCATCTGTCTCTAGGACAATAAAAGGTGGGTATAAGATTTTAAATATACATAAGTTCATCTATGGTGAGGTTAATCGTACATGGTTCCAAAAATGGACTTATATTTCATCTATCATACCACCTAATAAAATAAAACTAATTTCAACAAACCAGGGACTTCATATAGGCTAGTGGTAGGCGATAAGGGCCTGTCACACTTTGGTTGTGGGTTTGATTCCTGCAACCTTCTCCGACGCAACAGGTTGTCGCCAGTCATGCAGGTTTTCCTTTTTTTCTAAAACTATACTATCATTATATCACAAACCTCTAGCCTTAAACAATAATATCTGATGTCCAAATTAATCCATTCCATCCTTGAGGTTTTTCAAAAATACTTCTGTCTAATTTAATAGTATAAATACAGTGATTACTAAAAAGGTCATATAAGAAGCACGTGAATACCATCATTTATCCATCATATATCACAAGATATAACTTTTTGATCACATTCCAAACATGTGAATACCTTAATCATGTATTCTCGGATAAATTGAATACCCATTGAACATTACTGAGAACATGAATGTCGTCAAAAGTTAACAATTTCCATATACCAAAATCCCAAAATTTCGATATACTCAAACCATGGTATCACTTAGTCATTATAACAATCATGAGCTCATGAATACTATTTTACCCTTATCCATTCATTATTCATATATCATCTGCTTTCCAAAATATTTGAATCACTTTTCATGGTTACAGGTACCATAAAATTGTTGAAAACCACAATAGACTAATACAAAAATATTCCAATAAACCATAAAAGTACCTCAACAACATTATTCATGAAGACCAATACACAAACACTTCAATCCATCCTCTTCAATGATTATCCTAGAATAATTCATTCATGGATTTAGAAGTAATCTCTTAGGTTAGGGCAATGAGTTGTGTAATGCCCATGTTCTCCACAATTAAGACATTGAACTCCATAACAGTCAGTCACTCTATAACCCATCTCTCCACAAAGATAACATTTTCCCCCGCATTTTATGTATTCATAATATTTCTTCTTCCCATGTTTAGAAATCTCAATCTTCCTTTATTTATGCCCCTCAACATGCAAAAATGCATAAAAGTTTATCATCCACTTATTTTATGAATTTGGAATACCATTGAATTTCACCTTGTTAATCATATATCGTGATGACTGATTCGGCATAATCATAATATATTTCTCTCTAGGCATTATGCAATTTAGTTGCTCATAGTCACCAATTGGTCCATTGGATTCAATGTTAACCGAATTCCTTTTGGTTCCCTCCATTGACTAAAACACAAAAAATATTCATTTAGAGGAAAACTCATGCAAGGAAAATAACACAATCAAGGGGGAGTACATTCGACATCTAACATCTTTGGTTTAATTATAATATTTTTACCGTAATTCTAGGACTATAACCTATACTTATACATTACCTTAGGGACATCCCTAGACTTATCTTAGAAATTTATCTAGAGATCTCACTAAAGTTTTCACATCCTAGTTTTCAAAGGTTGACTAATATATTCCTCTGATACCAACTGTAGAGACCCGAAGCATGACGTACATGGACAATACATTACTTTTGCGTAATACTTAATACAAAACAAAAACCAAAACTCAAGGATCGTAGTTGTTTAGTGTCTTTGGAAACTCGTAATATAATCTTCTAATCTTGGTGACAGATCCTCAACATCTCCCATAACGATCTTCCCAATTTGTTTTCTTACCTAAAACCTTTATTTAAAACTTGTGGAAATAAAACCTATAATGGGTGGGCTCAAATGCTTAGTATGGGTAAGTATAGAGAACACAAAACAATCCATAAACATTTTAATGCAAAAACATGAACATAAAATATAAACATCAAAATATTTAGCAAGGACATAAATCTTGGAAGTACATACGACATATATCATAAAGGAACATAAATAATGATAAAATATCATGGGAATAAAGCATGTAATTGTGGAAACCATTAAGCACATGGCATGATTTCCATAGTAGCCAAGGCATTGCTGCCAAGACCATCTTAGTGGACAAAGTCCCTTACTAAAATGGATTCACATGTCATTCCAGACATGTCTGTCTCATGAGATATAAATCTTTACCCAATACATTGGAGGGAGATATAGGTCCGACCCATCTCATATTGAAATCATTCTAATGTGTTCCACAAAACAATCATAAATTATTCATCATAACCCAAAGAATAAATTGGGTTTCATAAACATCATTCAATCATAATATAATCCATATAAAAAAATGGATATCATTTCATCATAAGAAAATTGAAACCATATAAATCATAGAGACATTATACTTGAAACATACACATATGAAATAATTTCATCTTAGATGGAAAATGGTTTGATAAAGCAATTGAAATGAATTCTTGAGGAAAATATACTTTCTTCTTGAAAATCATTTTATTTTTAGAAAATTCCATTCAATTTTAAAATAAAATGATTTTTTTAAAATAGTCATGAAATCTTGTAGAGTAAGATTCATGAAAATAAGACGTTATGAATCCTTAAAAACATGTTCATGCGGTATATGTTAAAAAACATTCTTCTCGTACTTTTGCCGAAAAAGTCAAAAAGAACCTCGTAAAAGAAAGATTCCATATATACCATGCATTAAAAGTCAAAAATGGGTAAGAAGGACTTTAAACATACATGAAACCATATTTATAAGACAGGTACATGGATGGTAAATAAAACCCCAGTAAATACATACGAATTAACAATCTCGGATAAAAACGAGATTGGAAATGTTATCCCTTACTTTATGTTCGATATGTTTCCTATGTTTCTGAACCTCCTATATAATGATTTAAATAATTTCATTTTGTTATTATAGGATCATATTAATTGTTATTATATCATATATGGTTCAATTTGGTATTTATATTACCCTTTCATTTGTCAATTCCATGATAAAGTAGCGTTTTGGGTAAAATCGTTTCATTTATCGTACGTGTTTGGACTTGTTTTTCTTGATATTATTATTACTTATATCGTAATTTAATTACTTTGAAAATTTAAAACATGATTTTTATATATCATATATATTCAGTATATATATATATATATAATAGATAGATAAATGAAATGAAGCAGACCGTTCATAGAGACAGTAGGTCTTACGTACGCATGAACGCTGTTTTCCTTTACTTATTGACTTGAATGGAAGTAAGTAGATGACATATACATATATACATAATTACAGTATATTTATAATGTCATATATTTCCTTATTATTTCTTATATATATTTTATAATCATTATTGAACGGTTAACACAGAGAATGAATATCATATGTCATGGAGACAGTAGCTCGTACGTACGCACGAGTGATGATATCGTTCCCATAATTATTGAATTGAATTGGAGTGGATGATACAATATATCATAATTAGTATGATCTTATAATAACTATGTATAGTTATGTGTTACACCATTACACCCATCCAAGTAAGGTGTTGTTGGGAAAACAGATTACACCACGGCGTGGAGAAAGTATTTCGTACGTTCGCACATGCGGTGATTTCGTTTTCCATAGGATGGATAAAAGGTGAAATGAGGATGTTTCATATTTATAATAACATATAAATATAATATTGATACCAATATTATTACAATATAATGATACAACTAAAGAAGATGATGTTGAAGAAGGTAGAAAATTGAAAGAATCAGTAACAGATATTCCCTCTTCTTTGACACGCCTCTTTGAAACCTCCTCTTAGGGTAATAAAATTGGTCTTTTAAGAAGACCATGACCTCTAGAATGTTTATATGGAAGTTGAGAAGGTAAATAGTCAGGGGTTGGCCGAGCTTCAAGGCTCCAAATTGTGTGAGGAGAAGAGGGAGGAGATTCCCTTCTATAAGGGAGGGGAGGGGAACCTTTGGAAATATAAGAAAATATTAATTTCTATTAAATTCCAAACCCACATAAAACATCCAAAATGACTCAAATCCGAAGCTTAGATGATATAGGGTTGTAATTTAATCATCCAATAAAATTTGAACATGTTAGGAATTTATTTTAAACATTATTAACCTGATTTATCCTTATTTAAACTATTAAATTTTGTTTGTGGTAATAATATTATAAATTTTAAATGGTTATAACTAATCACTTAGGTGTTGTGAATTTTCCATTATTGGATACATTATGAAATTTTAAACTATATAAATTTAAATTTATAATTTTTAAATATTTTTGTGATTTCTAATCAATTTAATAATATGTTATTTTTATAAAATAACAATAGTGTCAATTTTGACACTATTCATTTATTTGAATTTAAGTAAAATCCAAAAGACGATATATTCGAAATAAAATATTTAATAGGGTCATAAAATGTCATAGTAATATATAAAATTAGTGTATCACATTAAATAGTTCATATAATATTTATTTTACTATTTGTAAAACCATTTATTTGATATTTCTCTTAAAAAAATAATACTACAACATTTTTGTATAATTATTAAATATAATTATTTGTTGCATAAAAATTAAAAAAAATACTAGGATGAAGATAAATATTATGGATTTCCAAAGAATAAATTTAGTCGGATTTAACTTCTAAAACACCCAAATTATAAAATATTATATTTATTAAATTATGAAGGTGACAATTTTGACATCATTTAAAATAAAATAATATAAGTGTCATAATCACTTTTATAAGACTCCAAATGGTCATATATTATGTAATTGGATGCTTATGGAGTATATATACATTAAAAATAAGTTATTATCTGGTTTTTGGGAACTTTAATATGTATTAATATTTCAATAAAAACAATAAAATTGATTTATTTAATAAATAAGTAATTTCTGCATCATTAATGTATAAGCTAATAAGGTAATTAAATAACTCTTAAAAATTACAAATAAACTACCATGATAAATAAAAACATTTTATCTTTTAAATTAGTATTTATAACCAAATTTATATTCATTATCACCTTATATTAAAAATACATTAATTATTAAAGTTTGAGTCAGACATATTTCACTTTCCATTAAATAAAATAATCAAAAGGTCTTAATCACCTCCAAGTGGGTTCTAATGGATTCCATTTCGACCAAAATATGACTTAGGACGAAATATAATCATCCAATTGTATTAAGACATGTGTTAGGGTAATTTTATTATATTATATTTACCGTTAATTACCAGATTTACCTTTTACTATGATAAAATAAAATTTAGCGTAGTTACTATTTATAATGACCAAAAATAAAAATATGTCTATTAATATAATTTGGACACACTGATTCCAAATATGGAATCCATATTTCAAAATTCAATTCACAGAAGTTGCAGAAATTAAATTAAAATTAATCCCGTTGTGGAAAATAATCGGGTTTTGGTTTAAAACATTTCAAAAGATTGTATTGATTTAACCTACGAGTTCAATGCAACATCAATGATAATGACATACATTATATTAAATGTTAAAAATATATTCTATTTATACTTTAAAACCATTCATTATTATAATTTATCAGTATAAATTGTTACGATGGAAAAAAGTTGTTTTTAATTAAAATATAGCGTTTTTTATTATTCATTAAAATATGAAAGTTATCAGAAAAATATAAAAAATGTATCCAAAGTGAATTTTTATATCCTGATTCCAAATAAGAATTTTATTTTGTCAAATTGTACTTATAAACATGTCAAAAACTATATTTAATGTGGGTACGCCATCAAAAGGCGGTAAAACTGCTTTTTTAAAAAAATATATATCTTACATGAAAAAATTATTTTGTTCTCATAACATGTTCTAGAATACGTGTAAGATTATTAATAATGATATAAAATTAAAAATGTAATTAATACTATTCATAATATCTAGTTAATAATATTATAATAATATATCATTGTTTAGTGGAACCCGGAATTGCGTACTCAACACGCTATCGAGGAACGTCGCGATTGCGTGTAATACAAGCCATGTCCGGGATGAATGTAGTGAAAGATCCCTTTTGGGTTGTGTATAATCAAAAGACGTCAAAGAAATTGAAAAATAATCTTTCTCATAAAATTTCTGGGTGTTACAGGGCCTTTACCAACAATAGTGGTCACTACCACATAATCTTTAAGTCCACCTTGGGGCACAAGACTCAATCATCACTTTGGCCATTATGGGTGAGTAGAACTCACCGAAATAAGAACGCAAACCTCCCCATCTATGGAACATCATTCTCCCTCGACCATGTCTCTCAAAAAAAAATTGCCGTGCCTTCCTCGTATCTTGGTCTAATTCCAAAGTGATGGTCACACTGCCTCATACTAATGTCCATGATTCATAGTCCCATGTATTAAACCACCCTTGAAAATCTGCGCCTTTCCCCACCAGTGATCTACATCCCTCAATCCCAAAATCCACATCATCTCAACCTTGGGTCCATAACATCACAATGCTATGGGTCTCATCATATGTAATCTCAATCATTGCATATATAAAAATAAAATTAAATCTCTTAAAAAATCAATTCAACTTAAATATAATTTATTATCATAGCTACTAAATGTAACCAAGTAGAACAGATGTCTTGATTGACTCTAAAAAGTGTAATCACGAATTAAAAATTTAAACAAAGTAGTTTAAATCAAACCAACAAAATTATAACCATTTTGGAACCCTGAAAAAAATGTTCCTTGGACAGACGACTCGTAACCTGACCTCAATCACATGATCAGTGTTTTGGAATTACCAACAACATTAGAGAGTCTATATGGTCAATTAAATATGAATAAACATGTTTTGTTCTCAAAACTCGCCATTTCACTAAAAATAAACAACCCCTAAATGTCAATGAAAACAAAAAAGCAAATAATCAACAATGTACCTCAAACTCATACTAATATCCTCATCCATTGTCGGTCTTTAATTCAACATTGAATAATGTAAATATATATAATGTGCATAAATGGTCAATGTCCAATTACAAGGAAATAAAATGATATTATTAAGAACAACCCAAGGGTAATCGGGAGTGTACTGATGGGGTTCAAACATATCCGATAGTGTTTGATTCAGGGTTTGGAAGAAGAATTGGGAGGTATTTCTTCTTCTGATGTTACTAGATTGAAAACTCTGGTCAATCCTATTTCCCACTAATTTAAAACAAGGCTACTGACCATTTTATAAAAAATTTACACGATGTGTACATAAATATAAACATTGTGAATATGGTTGGTTTTGCATAATGCTTTGAAATCTGTTAGGTCTACTAGGATAGACACCATGAGAAGTGGGTGAATCAGGGTATGAAATATTAATACAAATACACCTATTGATCTTCATACATTGATAAAAAAACTCTCTACTCTCTCTATCCTATTGTGTATAAAGAGAAAATATTAAACCATGAATAGGACACCACAAAATTACTTGTTCACCCTCACAGGGCTACGTCCATGGAGCAGACACTAGTGACATGAAAATGTACCAAATCCTCTAAAATCACACAACAATTTACAATGTTTGGAGTGGAGTCTTTATCCCCGATGGATTACAACCACTAACAATATTAAATCTCACTTCACTCTAAACTGATGTCTGGTCACTGATTATTCACAGGATCCATTCATAGATTAATGAATCCTAGGTCCCATCATTTTGACAGATGAATGCATATTTAACTGTATGTGGATGCACATTCAAAGATCCACTTTCATTCACTAACGAATACAAATTTGCCATAGGGTTTCCAGGAAATCATCCAAATTTTGTGCAACCCTTGAATGACCATAATTCATCTCTAACCCTAGAACGCATGTGTCACCAAACCACATGCATGAAACACCATTCTTAGACTCAGAACATGGGCTACTCACACCCTTTTATTCCCAAACCAAGATTAGCATTCAACTACAAACAATCATGCCAATTCTTAATATGATTATACATGTGTTCTGAAACCACCACATTCACAAAAAAACCAAATTGCTAGGATGGAGATCGAATTCTCATTAGTTGATGATCTTATTAAAAATCAGGAGGGTTATATCTCTATATGTTGGAATCTGGGCATCCTGAGCATCATGCACAAGTCTCCTCCTGTTGCGGAAGTCCAATATCCTGAACCCCTATCGCCCTAGCCACGATGAATGCCCAAACCAAATCTTTATTACCCCTCTATCCTTTGGAATATTTTTATATTTTGATCACGAAACAATTATGGAATGATACTTTCCTTGTATCCAAGACATTGGCACACATGTCCCTTTTCGACAACAGATTTCTAAACTTGTAGATTTTGAGGCCCAAAAATTTGGAAAACATTAGAAAACTATGCCACCAAGTTTCTCTTTTTTTGGCACTACCTAAATTTTTTCTACTCCATTCTCATGATTATTTTTTAACGTTGGATGTCAAAAACATCTCTTAAACTCAACCAAATTGCATGGAAAACACCCTTTGTCATCAAACTAAACATTGAGACCTTCTTTTTCATCAATCACAATCTCCAAAAAATGAATTAATGATAACATAATGTATTTCATCCCAACAATATCCTGATTAGATTTTTTTAAAACTCTTCTCTTAATGAATCTTTTCACATTGATACTACATTAAATCTCCATTCCATAGCCATTGTTTCTTCCCTTTTAGGAGTCACTCTTTCTGCCCCTTTGTCAAAAAACCTAAAGATCACTCCATTAAGGTATGAAATAGAGAAGTGAGCATAGATTAACATAGTAAGGAAAAAACACCATACTATGGGGAGAGTCGGATTGCCCACATTGACAGTTTTCCAATTTTGGGGAGTTGATTGAACTTTTAGAGCCAGTCGATGCCTCTAAAAAGCATCCTTGGTTATGGTCTTTGTCAGAATTTTGTAACATATAGTTCCGTAGGCACATATTCCAACATTAGAACTCTCTCCTTAAAATTATCCCGGAAAATTTTATACTTTACCTCTATGTTCTTTTCCTTTAGTAGTGGATGGGTTTTTGGGTGAGATTTATAGCACTTGGGTTACTGCACTAGATTCTGATCGGAAACATCACTTCAAATCCCATATCATCATGATGCTTTTTCATCCATAATAAGTGATTGATTGATTGAGTGTCCACAACAAAAACAACTTCCATGGTGCTTAATGAAATGAAATTGTTTTGTTTTAATAGCCAAGAAATACACAATCCACCAAGATAGAAAGCACCTCCTGAGGTTGATTTCCTGTCAACTACAGAACCATCACAATCTACATGTGTATATCCCAAAATATCTAGTTGATATTTATCATTATAAATCAATTCAAAATCCCTAGTTCCTTTAATATAAAAAAGTATTATTTTCAATACAAATAAATTGAGATTCCTTGGGATGACTTTGATATCATCATTCCTGTCATGTGGAAAAAACAATATCAGGTCTTGTCATAGTTAGGTAAAGTATTGTTCTAATAACATTCCTATATTTTGTTACATTAACTGCATTTCAATCATAATATTTTGATAATTTCATCCGGGTGTCAATTGTAGTCTTCATCTCTTTGTGATTTTCAATTCCATATCTTCTAAGAACCTTCTAGTCATATTTTGATAGAGAAATTAATGTGGCATTACTTCTATATTTTAAGTATAAACCAAGGAAAGATATCATCTCTCAAATAATTGACATTCTGTACTCAATTTTCATGAATATGGAAAACTTTCTGCATTGATATTCATCTGATCCACCAAAAATTATGTCATCAACATAAAAAAGAACCATCTTCCTTTTATTACTGTCATTACTGAAATATAGACTATACTCAACTCCACCATTATGAAAACCAAGCTTCTCCAAATACTGATCAATCCTTATGTTCCATTCTCTTGGTTCTTGTTTCAAAACATATAGTTCTTTCTTCAACTGACAAACCATATTCTCATCTTCATAAATGGGAAAAAAAAACTAGAGGTTCAATTTTATCTTCTTCCTGTTGAACAATATTCCAAAATGTAGATTGGCCATCCATTAGAAATACATTGGACAACTGTTGCAATATAATGTAAAGGAATAATCTGATTGACTCAATCCATGGAACCGATGAAAATTTCTCACAAATCAGTTCACTCCATCTAGGAGTATCATTTTCACACTATTGGATATCGGTTTTGAATCACTATGATATATTCATTCATCTTTTTCATATATACTAATTATTTCTTGATGTCATTCTTATCTGCAGGCCTTGAAACAGTCTCCCACATCTGGTTCTTCTCAATCTCATCTAGCTCTTCATTCATTAAATGATCATAATATTCATCTTCATCTACATCAGCAAAGTATTTATGCTCTACCTATGATAGGAAAGATGCATGTTGTAGTCATTTCATTCTTCTTGTCTGAACTAGAGCTATCAGATCACCAATGATATCATGACATTCAATTTCTCACCTCAAATCATTTGATTTTTAGAAGATAGAGAATTTACTTCCTCATGCTAATCATTAGTATCTTCATCTGAATCAGCATCATACACCTCTTCTCCTCCTATGTTACGTTCCACTTCATCACATTCATTAGGAAAATGTTCACTGTGCAATTGAGTATTCTCTTCGTTTTCCATAATAGTGACATCATTGACCTCAAATACTCTTCAATGCATCTTGATAATTCATTTGTATGATTTGATTTTTCTTTAGTAGAAAAGGAATATCAGATCATCTCTTCTAGACTCAAATTTATGATGTGTCACCCTTTTGAGGATAAAGAACTTAAATCAACGATTCAATATAATTCCACGTTTGGGTTCATTCCATACAACATCTCATATGGATTAATTCCTTACATCGGACACAACATTGCCATGTCAGAAATATTGAATGATGTCCACACTTCTTCCATCCAAAATATCTCTAGTTGGACTTTTTCTATGAGAATCATTCTGGACATGGTGTTGATCATACGATTTCATTTTCCAACCACTCCATTCATTTGGGGAGTTCAGATTGAAAACAAAATTATGCCTTATACCTGGTTTCATGAGATAGTCAACTAACTAAATGTCTTTGTGTTTCATACAGTTGTTAAAATGAAACATTATATTTTTCATCCAATGAATCCTTTAAAATTACCATTGAAACTATTTTCAGAAACTGAAGACATCCAACATATGCGAAATGATGAATAAATATGCCCTACCTAATATTCATTAATGAAAATAACTTATTATCTTTTCTCGTCTACAGATCTTGGTGAGATTGGACCATAAAAAACATCATGCAACAATTTGATCACTATAATTAAATTCTATTCCTTTTCTTTGTATGTACTTATGATGGTGTCACCTTGTTGACATGCATCACACGTATGTGTATGATCATATGATAGTCTTGGGAGGTCTCTAGTTGCATTACATTTAACTAGTTCTTTCGTTGATTGTTGTTATAGAGGACCAAGTCGCTTATGTCCCAACATATTTTATTCCTCTCTAGATAAAAATAATGTAAATTATCCCTCACTTAAAAGGTATATATTTCCCTCTGTCCTTTATCCATATTGAAATACTGCACAATATTTTCCATTTACAATACAGATCTTCTCGTAAAATAAAATAGAGTGCCTAGTGTCACATACTTTACTGAAACTGATTATGTTTTTACTAAGACCTTAAACTACCAATACATCATCACTTCCCATATATTTTACCCCGAACATGGCCTTTCCAGAGAGAATAATATTCCATCCTTCATCATTTAAAAACATGACAAATCCTTCTTTGTCATATTTTATTCTTATGACTATATACTTATTACCTATTATATGGGATGTGGTACCAATATAAAGGATCCATATACCATAATGGTCTAATGTTTTATGGGAAATTTTTACGACCACTACCTTCTCATCCTTTTTTTATCCATACCCTTCACAGTACCCTCGTAGTGGTTTTAAAATCATGTTCTTTCTCAGAGTGTGATAAACCATCTTCATCCTACATTACTATAAATCAATTTTTATTGTCATCTCAATTGTTGATCATCTGATTTGCAACTTGCGACTTCTTGGGATCGTCCTGAGTATAATCCTTTACGTTTTTGATGTACATTATCTAACCTTGTAATGAAATCATACTCTCCAAAAACAATGTCCCTCAATGAACGTTATATAATATTGAGTTCTTTTTGGCTACCCAAATTTTTCTTGTTCCTTGGGGTATCTTTTTTCTATAGAGCACACATTCTATGAATTTCCCATTTTTTCATAGCAACAATACCAGACGTAGGGTGTATTCTTGCATGTCACTCTTTATTGATAATTTTCCTTAGGGATTTTTGAATATTATGAACATTTTTTGAATCAAAATCATCCTTTAATCTCGAATCTAGTTCTTCTGGTCTGACTTCAACATTCATAGATTCATGTTCATGATCAAAACCCAAATTATCCTTACCAATTGAATATAATTGATTACTAATTAGTTATTTTAAAAAATTCCCTATATCATGCATTTCCACATTCTGAATGATTCACTTTTCAGATGTCTCACCGGGAGTAAATTGTTTTTCCTGATCCGTAACATTTTGTCGTATTCTGACAACTTATTCATCACCTTCATCAATGAGCATGATTTTTATTTTAAAATGATATTCTTGCCATCAATCTCTCTATTAAGTTATTCAATCATTATTTCATTCTCACTTTGTGTTCTTGAATCCTTTGGCAATGAAGAAGTGAGATTCTTAATCTCATTCATTAACTAAGCATTCTCTTCATCTAGTGGCTACATGTAGAGTTTTTCATCATGAACCACTTTGTTGGATTTCAATGTTTTTACTCTATAAAAAACTATTTATTCAAGTGATGATTCTAATTTAGCCTCTATATCGAATCTTCCTTCAATTTATACTTTTTCTACATCAGTGTCTTCTTTATGATTTTTCTTAGAACTACTAAAAACTTCCATTATAGATTTCTATCTCTGATCATTCCTATTAAATTTATCTTCAATCACTTAAATCTCACCCTCATCTAAACCGTCACATTCATTGGAAATATGATTATTTTTCTTCAATAATTTTTTCATGAACAATTTCATTCCTTTCTCATTGGATGAAGACTTATTCTTGGGAATTTTTGTTTCATCCTCATCATCTCTATGGAACTTCTTGGGACACTATTTCACATAATTTCCAACATTTAGGCATCAAAAACATTCTATTTTATTTTTCCCCTTTAAAATTCATTTTCCTTTATGTATATTTTAATAAATAAATGAAATCACCTCATTTGTCTCTTTATCATCCAAAGAATCTTCAATAGTGAGATTTTTCCTAGACTTGAAATAATCCTCCATATATTTTCCTAATTCCACAACCTTGTTGTAACTATTAATCATTTCAAATACAGCCAAGGTACCGTGAAAATTTTCAAGTTTCAGCTCTTTCGGATCCTTGTCATCCAAAATGGAAACATTCAAATTGAACTGAGGTGGGATTTTTCACATTATGCACTTTAAAATCATTATATCTTCAATAAATTCTCAAATACCTATAATGTCTTCAAATAAAACTTTTACCATATCAATGAATGGATCAATGAACTCATTCATTATTATTTAATGTTCTTTATACTTATTCAACAACACTTTCATATTTCCATATCTTCCTTTTGAATCTCATTCATATATGTTCAAAGGCTATTTCCACTTTTCATGTGACATTTTTCAGGGAATAAACATTATATATGAGGCATTTTATAATACTCCCCGTCAAACATAGATTCTCGCAGTGTTAATATCCAATTATTTTTGATGGTATTATGATAATTCACTACTATTAATATGAGGTATTATACCATGCATTGATTCTAAAATAATACAATTTCAAAAGATCAGAAGTACTATTGGATTTTATTCGTCCATAGAAAAATGTTTTTCCCAATGAAGATCAGAATCCCTTTATGATTGGTGACCTCTATTTGAGAGAGAAACAATGATATTAACATTTCTCTATGATACAAAATGTATAGTCCACTAGGTTAGAAGAAACTATATTCTCTATCCTTACTATAAAAGAGTATCAAAAAATATTATAGAAAGAACAAAACAATATAATTTTACTGGGTTACCCTTCACTAGGATATGTTCAAGGAGAATACCATGGCGATGTGATGATATACCAAATCCACTAAATGTGTACTACTGTTTATTAAATTTTTAGTGGAATCACTATCCAACATTGTTTACAACCACCCACAATATGAATGTTCACATCTATCTCAACTGCTAAGTGCTCACTACTTTTTCAGAAGATATATTCATAGTTTAAAGACTTATAAGTCCCTTCATTATAAAAAATACATGCATCTTATTTTTTATGAAGTTTCTATGTTGATGTTCCACATTCATTGACGGAAGAAAAAAACTATACCACTGGTGTACCGGGAAATCTTCCAACATTCATTCAATCCATGAATGATCAGAGTTATTCTCTAAGCCCGGCACACAACATTCCCCAAACCAATTGTTTGTCACTCCCTTATCCAACACATTTCATGGGTGACTCACACAATTTTATTCCCAAACCAATATTGGCATGCAACTATAAACTGGCGCACAACATCTTAATATAACTATACTTGTGCTCCCAAATCACCATTTGAGAGACCAAACCTACTAGAATTACTAGAGATCGAATTTTCTATATGTGTTGAGCTTCTCCAAAAATGTGTAGGGGTAGCCCACTATTTTAGGAATTTAGGGTACTATAAGCATTGAAAACATGTCTCCTCCCAGAGTGCATGTCCAGCCACTCGAACCTTTGTCGCCCTAGTCACCATGTACACCCAATCCAAAATATGTGTTCCACTCTTTCATTTTCCTTGTTTTGATGTTATTAAATTCAATAAAATATGGTGCAAAACATTCCATTTATCCAAGGAATTGGTGCACAAGTCCCTATTACAAAAATACATTTCTCTATTTGCCGATTTTTTGGGAAAATAAATTTGGAATAAAATAGAAAATAACACCACCTTGTATATATTATTTTTGAACTACCTCCAGTTTGTCAATGCATTTTTTGCGGTTCATTTTCAACATAGTTTGTCATATACATCTCTTGAACTCAACATCATTACATGAAAACCCACATTTTTCAGAAAATTGGACATCGAAACTGGCTTTGTCATCAAACACAATCACCTAAAAAATGTTTCAAAGATACCTTAAGGGATTTTGGACCAAAAACATTCTTTCAAGGTCTTAAAATGTCTTGTAGACATGATTTCACAGTGTGTACTAATATATACATGATGGGTACTTTACTGATCCTATATTATTTGTTGATATCCCTTAACATCTTCTATGGCCACTACACGACTAGACATTAATCAAACTATAGTTGGAGTACAAGGAATGAACACTTTTTATAGGCCAATATCCTATACTAACCCTATTTTCCACCTTCACAAAATAAATCATGAAAAAAAGTCTCATATATCAACTAAAGAACCTTGTTCTTACACACTTCCCCCTTTAATGAAATTCTTCCTAGAATTTCCCTTCCATGGTTATTGAATTTACACTCTAGAACAACTCTGGACCAAAGCTCAAATCAAAAAAAGGTATATCAACCTATTTTTTGACCCATGATCCTCCCATGATGATTTTTCCCCCCAATACCTCTATAGGTTCTCATGTGTCTCTTCAGACAACAAATAATATCCAACATCGCATCAGTTCCTTCCTTGAGCATATAAAACTGATGACATAACATTTTCTCATATCCCATGAAAGATCAAAAGAAATCTGGTACCATGCACCTCAATCACAACCTCATCCTCAATGCCCCAATGGCTAATGCGCATCATGTAAACTGCACCCCATGGATGCCCCGATGCCTCACCAGCCCAAGAGACATGCATCCCATGGATGCCACGATGCCTAAGAACCTCAATAATTCATCCAATGAAGATCTTGATTAATAAAATATCATATATATGTATATATATGACACACCCGAGATGGTTCCATCCCAATGACCACTGTCTGATCAGTCCATATAAATCATGTTCACCTCAACAACTAAAAATGGGAAATCCACAATAGTACATGAAAGAAATATGAAAAAGGGAATCATAGCCACACATGTGGGGTACCTATTAATTTCATCTACCCACCAGCTTCCTCAGCCACTAGGAGCTCTAAGACATGCACCTGGCTTGCTGCATGACTTCTTAGTCCCTTTCCACCATGCAGTGTGGCACCAACCATTGGCCACTAACCCCATGGAAGGGTCCCACTATCTCATCCATGTCCTACACATGTGGATGAACCACAACTATTGTCACCGAGTATCAATCCTAAATGAATTTCTATCATCTTAACATACCTTTTCCCTACCCGCTAGTTATCTGAGAATGACACCTATAGAATATCTCAAGATTCCAAACATTTCCACATGACCGACACTCCTCTATATGCCTATCACACATCATCTGTACATGACCTGGCTGCCCACAATGAATGAAAACCATTGTTGAACTTCCACTATATGGTCTAGATGGGTCATTCGCCTTACCAACATACTAGTTCTCCTCCAAACCTCGTTTTCGTCCATCAGAAACATCACATGAAGCCTCCTGAACCAAGTGTGACATGTCTGTCATAAAACCCATGGATATGAGTTCTTGATTCACAAACTATGAGAATGATTCCAACATAACGTTGTCTATATACACATGTACGACATGTGGTTATCTGTCATCGAACTGCATTACCATCGAGATGCCATCTGTTAACATACCTTGTGGAGAGAGAGGAAACACAGTTAACATTGTTGTATAGTATATGAAGGATGAGTCACCCTACTGAAGGCTCATGACTTGTATATAACATTATTCCCTCAACATCCCTAGGGAAAAGTGTTTTATGGACATATCCATAAATTCCATCCAGGCAAGCCTCTCATGACTACGAGTCTGATCCTACACATCCCATCAGTGCTTCACCCGTCCGTGAGCATATATGTCGCAAGCCGGACCCTCCACCCTTCTAGGGTCTCGAGATGCTCAATGATCATATACTAGATCTCTATCACTTTTTATCTACCTACATACCACATGAACCCTAAAAATGTGGTTGGTGTTGCGACTAGAACACCTACGTTAGGTATTCTATAAATGGATTTGTTCCTTGAGCACCTCTATCGATACCCAATAAAATGCATACAAGACTTGTCCGAAGTTGTTTTTCATGCCATGACCTAGACACTGTCACACCCAGTAGATTATCTAACTACACAAAATTCTAGTTTGGATCATTTCCGTAAACCTATACCACAGATCATGTTCTACCTAACTGGAGAGGTCTGAACGTGATAATTCTCGTAAGACAATGTACAATAACCCTCCAGATGCTCCATCAATTAAACTAGGAAGAAACATCTGAATACCAAAAATATTCAGGAAACCCACATATATAACAATATATATAAAAATGATAGGGGAATCCATAATGAGGAAAAAGTTAACAAGTACCCATATTCTCCCCTATCACACAAATTCCCATGACATCCCAGCCACATAGACTCCTTACCCGCCCTCAGTAAAGACATGTATCACAGTATTCTCAATCCATGCCCATCCTAACAAACATTGTTTCCTCAAACCAATGATCATGTAACCCAATCCAAGTGATAAAAATCAACTCAACCATAGTAACTGCATACTCCTAACAATCATGGCCCATTCAAATTCTATATGTAATTTCTCATAAATTTAATGTATGTAATATCAATCGTTTTATGTTGTGAACGATGACCACCAGAGTTAATCCTCTCGATCCCTAGAGATCTTATTGGCCATGAAAACATATAACAAGGAAGTGTGATCTTCCTCCACCACCACTATCACATATATATGGCTAAACAATAATTATTTGGAATCAATTATTATGTACATTAACGGATTATGAAAATATAAATATGATCTATCATTATAGGACCCAAAAATTCTTACGACGACATTTATAAATTAGTGAAAATGTTTGTATCACCACTGGAGTAAATAATCCTTTGAATCGTAATGTGAAACATTTGTAAAATGTAGATCTGTTGTTAGATTTATCATGTAGGAAATAATTTTCACTAGGCATTAACTTAGTTTATGATATTCTTCATATTTTTTTTTATGTTCTTGTTTTATTTCCCGCATTCATTTCCATTTTAGTATTCATTGATTCAAGAAAATTGATGAAAATGTTAATTACTCTATAAGTCATTGATTGATAATCCATCAAAAAAAGTATAGCACGACCCATCCCAATAATCCATTGCACTTAGAAACAAAAAGAGGTATCAAATCTCTCACATAATTATTTATAATTATTTAAATATAATTTATTGATTTTATCATTTTCATATCATTGACCTTTTCCATGCCACCATGGTTTATTGTGTTCTGATTGTTAATTTTATATGGACCATTTTCTCTATCACTATACATCAGAACATGATAATTAGATTCCTCTTCAATGTCCATATTTTCAATTTCAACCTGCATTTACATATATAGAATCCTAATTATGAGTTACATTCGCTGACAATTATGATTATAAATTGTTTTAAAGGATGTTTTAGTATTCATTTTTATGGGATGGGTTTCCATGAAAAAAGATTCCACTTATAAAACCAATGAAAACAAAAATTAAATTGGAGGGATAATTTCATTTTAAGGGGGTAGAATGTAACCCCGTAATAATTATTTGAAATATTTCTTTTTGAATATATTTATACTATTTTATATTATTCATTTCATGCAATAATGAAGATTGTTTATGTTATTTGAAACAACAATGTTATTATTACATTGGATGAAATTATATGATTATATTTCAATACAAGAAACACTTATATTAGCTTGTGGTTCAAAAAATACTATGTTTTTATTGTGTTAACATAAATTCAATTCCCCTTTGATAGCCTTTGATACACACATGCCCAAGTTTTAAAAAACTAAAATGTACTACTAGAAATATAATTAAAATAATAATACAGTTGTCACCTAGAATTTGGAATAGATATTATGAATAACATTAGTTATATTATGAAAATAGATTTTACACATGTGTATAAGAGAGATTATTTTGAAACTAATGAATGTAAGTCCCTTTATAAAATATAGGAAATCTTGTTTCTAGAATTAATTCTTTATGAATTCATTCGTATTATATCTCTGTAAAATAATAAAAAGACTTTTGAAAAAGGTTTTTATGTAATATATTAATATATACATTATATTTATTCAACTATTTAATATAATTCTCTATATTATATAAGTAATATAAAAGAATAAATTGAATTTTATAAAATAATATTTACATTTTAACAAATAATTAATTTTTTCTCTTTTGTTGATGAAAGTATATTAAATAAAGTTTTTGAAATTTTACTGAATTTTATTTGAAAAAATAATCATCGATTTTTAAATTATAATATAAATATTCACTTTAGGATAATATTTCTAATTTCATGGAAAGGATACAATTTTTGATAAATATTGAAAAAACGAGTATTAATTGAAAACATCATGTATTCTAATTTATTTATATAGTTAAATTATATTACAAATTTTTATAAATAATATTTAGGTATATTATATATATATTAATAAAATTTTTTTCATTGGAATTAGTTTATCATTATAATTGGATATTAAAAAAAATCAATCTTTTCAACATTTTCACTTTTAAAACTAAGTGTCTCATTCTGTCTTCATGATTTCTTTTATATTAATCTCATCACCTTATGTGATTATAATTTGGAAAACTGTATTACCTATTTTTAATCAGAATAATTACTTATTTATTATACAATCCACAATGTATTTTTCCAAAAAAATTAGTGAATTTAATCATATATTTTTACAAATTTTAACATAAAAATGATTTTACATAGTGATTAATCATTTACATTTAGAGCCAAATAACCAAGAAAGATAGAAAAATATATGTTATTCCCATAATTTGCAAATATAATCCATTTTTTTAAAATTTAATATTAATAGAGGCATATGTTGTAAGGGAGACCTCTCAATATAGTTTACCTTCTAATATTTACAGGAATTACACTCCTTCGCCACTATATAAGGGATCTAACCCACTAACTTATTCAGACATATAAAACCATTAATCCCATAAAAAACAAGAATAAATATTCTCTAATCATTCATCCACTCATTCTATTATCCACAAAATGGGAAAAATGAAATCCATGTTCGTCTTTCAGATAAAACCCAAAGGGATTTCACAAAGAAGAGGTAACATCCTCCAACAATAATTTTCGATTTATTTATTTTTCAACCATTAAATTAATATTATTAAAATACTATATAATAAAATAATAATCATAAATAAAAATATATGTTTTTATGATATTTTTTGACTAAATATACACACACATCCTTTACATGGGATACACAATCCATGTTCGAGTATATGACGGACTACCGCCTCATGAACCAATGTCATTTGGTTATACATTAAAACAATTCATGGATGGTAATAATGATATAATTATTATTTTAATATTATATTTCTTAATTATATGATATATTTATTTTACATTAGTTAATAAATCTGGCATACCTTTGTTTTTCCAATTGTTTGGGAATACAATAAAATTTTTTGTTGGAGGGTAGACTACACCTCCTCAAAGATAAGAAATTTATCCACCAATTACATTGGTTGTATTAAGTAAAAAATTATTAAATGTATATGATATATATTAAATAATTATGTTACTGAAATTATAATATATATATATATATATATATATGTAATTTAATTTTCTTCATTTAATATTGGAAGACAATAAAAACAGTGTTCATACGTATATACAGCCTTTCGTCACCATGAACTTTGTATTCCATTTAATATTTCTACCTTTTATAGATAAAAATAATTAAATTTACAATGAATAAATATGATAAATTTATCTTATTTATAATTATTAATGGGACTATATCATGACATAAGTACTAGAATTAGAAATATAAAAAATGAAAACACATGAGAAAAAATGTAGTTATTTTCTAAAATGTAAATTTAACACGGAATTGATAATAAATCAGTAATATTAAGTAAAAATAAATCCATATATGGTATTATATATAATAATATGTTTATATTTTATATTTATAGTAATATTATATTTGTTTTAATGCAGGACTCAATGCATATGAGAAATGAAGATACTTATGGTATGGTTTTATCGTCTCACATTTATTTTTGTAAGATATATTATAAATTCAAAACTAATTCATTTTTTGTGATATATAAACATCCATATTACTTTTTACCTAATTAATTAACCTTATATAATGATATTAAAAGTTTTAATTAATGTTTTTATTTCATAGATCTCATTATTCAAATTATACTTAAGAGGTAAGGGGATTTCAAGTCTCACTTTTATTTCAGCGGGCCTAATGCCATATTCACCACTAATTTATTTTTGTGAAATTCATATAAATTACAGAAATGTATTATATTATTAATATCCATAAATTTTTCGGTATTTGTTTATTAAATTTATAATATCGATTTCAAGAGGTTTTATGATTCAAATGTTACCAAACTGGTAAGGAATTTCTTTTCTCAATATTCCTTCTTTAGGAACAAGTTATTTTTTGAACATATTTTAGTTTAAAATTTGTAGATTCTTTGGTTTTATATGTAATATAATTAATATAATTATTATTATAATATTTTTTTTCATTTAACATTATTATTTCATTGTGATTATAAAACATTGTTACCAATGTGGTAAGAGTTTATGGTTATAATCTCATCGATTATCATGATTTATTTTTGGATTATGCTCAAATAAATGACATCATATGATCTATATCTCGATAAATCTCAAGATGTTTCTTCTCCTCTAAATATTCATGATATTCTCATTTAATGGTATAATTTTAGACTCATTGATAGTAAATAAAATTATTATTATTTTATGAAAAATATGATATTATATCTCTTCAGCTGGAAATCTGTTTCATTCAAAAAATAGATTTTCCACAAAAAATTCAAAAATGAATTAATATAATATTTTTATATTATTTTCAAATGAAATTATTTCAATTATTTTAAATTCTTCTTTTATAATTTTCAAGTCTATTTTTATAATAATGCATGATTTCATTGTATGTAATCTATTACAGAACTATAGTTCTTTTGACAAATTACATTTCACCCAAAATTATTTCATATAGAACAAATCAAATAAAATTACATAGGGAGCAAAAAAAACATTAATAAAGAATGGAATAAAAAATTTCTTTTTTCTAAAAAATAAACAACATATATAAATTAAATAATAACATTAACATTGAAATATTAATGTGACCTTTAAGAATAGTAATTCTACCCATTGAATAGTATCCTCAGCTATGAATGTATAATAATTTTTTTGAATGTAATAAATGAAATCATTATATAATTATATCATAATATATGTAGTTAAATATATTAAAAATGATAATATATATGTTGATATTTTTATAAGATATATATATATTTTTAAATTTTATAATTATTATAATTATTTATTTAAATATTTATTTTGAAAATATATAATCACATATAAATATTTATTTTTCTTATAATTGGAAGATAATTTTATCAGAATATAAATAATTTTTCAATGTTCAATGAAAAGAATTATAATTTTAAACATTGTTATTTTTTGAGAAAATGATGATTTTAATTAAAAGATTAATTTTGATTATCTATATCATTATATTCGTAAAATGGATTTCTATTTTGAATTATACATTTTATAAAATTGCTAGAGGTTTTATATTATTTTTCTAAAATAATTTATTTTTTTATAGTAAAATTTAGTAATTTATTATATATATACATTACAAGTTAAATAAACTATTCATCAAGTCATTAATTATGTAGTAATTATTTTTATGAACGAAAAGGCATCAATTTGACTATTTATCCATGGAAATCCCCACAATTTCATTTCTCGAGCCAAAATAATAAAATAATTAATAACGTATTCAAAAAATATCCCTCTCATCCACTGTAACATCCTACACTCTCCACCCACTTCTTCTAAAAAATAAAAAGCCACAATGCATTCTTATATTATAAAAATTTTGTCCCCCAAAAATCTCCCATGAATTCTTGCCTTTTTGGACTCTCAAAAAGTCCATTTGGATGTTCCGTAAAGTGGTTATCAAGGATAATAATTCAAGAGGTAAATTAATTTTTTCACTTTTAATTCTATTAATTTATTTTCTTATTATTTTATCTTTACCTATTTATTCCAAAAATTAATGATAACATCATTTTAATATATATAATGGAATTATATTGTGATAATGGAATATTCAGAATAAAACCCCTTCTCATATTCATTATATTCTAAAAAATAATACATCATCCGTGAGGTGGTAATTTACCACCTACAGGAATGACATGTTTACATGTTTCATTACTTACATCAATGAGGGTAATAATTTTTTTTTGTTAAAGTACACAATAATTTATGTGTCATATCATATTTAATTTTTTGTAACCTATTTATATAAATAATTTTAATAAATTAAACAGTACAATAAAATGATGATTGAAAGAATACAAAATTAATAAAGATTATCACTAATATTTTATCTAATAATTCATCCTTATACAATATAATTAGATGAAATATATAACCATTAAATAGTATATATGTTCATCAATGACATATTATTTCAATTGTTAACAACTATATATATTTTACATGGGTTCCCATAAATATATACAAGGATACTGATCATGAAAACAAAGGAAATGAACGCTCTCTAACAATAAAATTCTATCATATAACTCATCAATTAGTCCATACATAGTCATAATAAAATTATACTAACTAAATTACATGTATATATACCTATGAATTAATTATTTAAAGTATTTAATCAAATTATCTAGGGAACCAATATCTAGTGAAGAACACAGTCATATTTATTGTAGGGTACTACATATCCATTAATATTTCATTGAGATTTATTATATATTGTAAAACTAATGATTTTTATGAGGAGTATATACTTCCACATTGAGATATTTTGTTCATATTAATTTATATTTATATTAAATATCCAATTTCTTGTATACTTTGTATGATTATTGTATTATCTGTATACAATTTTATACATGATTTTATTAAAAATGTAGTTTTAAATGGAGAAATATTAATGAATATGTATCGTCTACTCAAAACATATTGTTATAAGGATTTTTTATTTAATTAAATATATGTATGAAATATTATTTAATATATCAATGATGGATGGGGTTATTTATAACCCTACAATTGATCGACAAGTATCGTGAAAAAAACCAATCGTGACAAACCCTTCATGTTTTCTTCTAATATATATTTCGATGGGTATCCACCAAAGAAATAAATTGTCTTGAAGGTATGATGGTTAATGAGAAATATACAAGACATCTAATAATTAATCATCTTATTCATAAAATAATCATTTAACATTTCCTAGAGGAATTTCACAATGAGAAAATCTATGAATGAATTTTCATTCGTAGTATATTAATGGCATGTGGTTTTTAGTTATTCACTAACCCATTTGGATTATTCCAAATTGATTACAATTAACTTATTTTTAATTCATGTTTCCTTTATATGTAACAATTATTTATAATTTTATCCCATCCTTTTTTTTTCTATCCCCTTGTTTTGAATATGATATCGTTGAATATGTTACGTGGAATCAGTTTACATTCCTTGTTATGTTATGAGTATGTTTTTTAATGTTATAAAGGAACCATGTATATCTAGTTTATTCAAGACGATAAAATATTTTTATACATGGGGATGTGATATCTTGTATCTATTCCATTTTAATAAAACTATCACCGACTATGGGATACCATTGCATGGGTTGTTTCATTTGATTTCAGAGAAAGATTAGTAGAAAACATGGGAACATTATTTCAAATAAATAGTTTATGGAACAAAATCATAATATATAATTTGAGGATAATAATATAACAAGATCTACAAAAATTATTAATTATATATTAAGAAATTTCATAATAAAACACATCCCTATCTAGAAACTATAAGTGCTTGTGGGTTTGAATTATATGTACCTAGGCATAATAACCCTAACAATGTGTCATGAGCAGGACTCAGGGTAACATGGTTCATAACAATGGGACGTACGACATACCCTTTTTAGATATTCCAAGGGGATACTCATATGATAATTAACATTCTAATCACATACCATTATGATGTATTTAAAATGAAATATTACCACAATGAAAAAAATTTTACGCTTATCATAATAGTTATGCATAAATTGTAAATTTATGGTCATATTTTAAACACCCCATGATTTCATAGTAAGTTATTTTCACTAATGTTATTGAATAGCTTGTGTTATATGATACATCAAGTACGAGCACACAACGACTTACTAAACTAGACATTCAAAAAATGGTTTTGAATAGTATTAACTACATTTTTCTTTTTATATACTCCTTATAATTTTACCATCCCAATTATGTGTTTCTTTGACATAATATAAGAACAAATTCAATTTTTCAGATAAAAGATTTATTTTTCAAAAAATGAAATTTTATCAACATTTAATGGAAGTTCATTTTCCAATCCATCATTTGAAAATATTATATAATAAATTTTACTAAATACAATTTTTATTTAGAATAGTAACTTAAAATTTTACTTTGGATAAATCTATGGTGCATTTCTGATAACATTCATATTTTTGTGAATAATGAAAAATAATAAATTATAATTAAAGTCAAATTTTTTAATAAAAATAATTTACACTCTTAAATTATATATTAGAATGGTTTTGAAGTATTATTAGATTATATTTTTGTTATTAAATCCAATTTTGGTCATTGTAAGTAATTTTACATTTAAATTGGACATAAACACACATCAATCTTTTGATAGTTTTTATATCTCAAAAACCCGCTTTCGGTATTTGACTACATGAATTTTTTTTAAAATTAATTAATGCATCTTCTATGTTTTAAATTTTTGGGAATATACATCATTTTTAAATTTGAAATATCAAAATTGCCTTAGAGTGAATTTTTGGTATTTTTCTGAAAATGTTTGATTTTTGATGAATAGTGAAAAACAATGCATTGCTGTTTAAAATGATTTTTATTTAAATAATTATCTATTTTATTTAAATTTATTTTATTTATAAATATATACAAAATACCCATATAAATTAAATGTAATTCATTGGAGTCAATAAATAAAAAGTGTAGATGTATACAGTTTTATTGAACTTTTTACTATCTTTTACACACCTTCTAGGAACATTTGCAAATTTTTATAAGACATAACTTTACTGATTCAGTGGATTTAATTTCAAAAATACGAGATACATGGTGGACATCAGTATATAAAATGTGGTATAATAATATGAAAATAATTTTTGGTCAATAATATATTTTGAGTTTTATTTACCGCAGAAAAAAGTAAATATGGTAATTAATAGTAAAAATGATATTATAATTACCAAAAAATGTGTCGTAATTCTATTGGATAAATTTATTTCGACCAAAATAAATCTTAGTATTAAAATATTATCCTTTTTATCTATTTTAATTATATTAAGAAATTTATTATTATTTTATTTAAAGAAGAGTTATAAGTGTAAATTTCCTAGATTAATAATTCAACCATATTTAATATTAGTTTTTACATTAGGGAAATTAAACTATAAATATTCATTAGAAATATGAAAATATTTTCTACATAATAATATTTTAGTTACAATTTATAGATATTAAATAATGAAATTTATTTTTGACACAATGCGGAAGCAGTAATTACCTAATTAATGAATGATTAAATTAATTGATATAATAAATATTAAAATAAATATAAATTGATACTTTTTATGAATTACAAAAAATATATAGGTTAATATTTCATGTTTTGGTTTATGTAATTATTTTTTTGGAAGTAATTATGTTGATATGGCATTAACAAAAACCAAATTCTAAGTAGTGTCAAAATTGACATAATTTCATTTTTTAAAGAAAATACTATTTTTTAAAATTATATAATAGTCTTAGAAATCATAGGATTTGAAAAAGGAAAAATAAAATCATATATATTTTATTAGTGAACCACATGGGGTTCTCGTGGTAGTTTATTGTATGTTTATTAAGCATATAATATATAAATACAAGAATACATGTTAGATGTCAAACTATTTAACTAAGAGTTAAATATAAAATATATGCTTAATATGGTGAGTAAACCTGTCTAAAAACTATTGGTTGAGGGTTTATTGGTCCTTCCCCACCAAAGACTAGAAATAAATCCATTTGGAGAAACTATTTACCAAAAATGATTAAATAATAAAATAATATTTCATGATTCTCCAAAACTGACCTTCACCGCTCTTATAAAATAGAACTTCCACTTATGTTAATTTAACACCTCCAGAGCCATTTTGCTTGGACAGCCACTACCCCAATTTCCTCCCAACTACTATAACTTAATACTAGTGTCCTTACATTGATTATAAATCCATCATATGGAGCCCTTTTGATCATATCAAAAAGAAGCAATTAATGAAGAGGTAATAATTCTGTCACAACATTCAAAGTTATTTTCTTCTTCCATTTTCGATTTCATTGTTTTATCCGTAGAAAAATATTAAATCTAGTACCTTATACATACTGTGATGTTATTATGAAAATGGTAGAACTATATTCATTCTTCTATCTATCCTATTAATGAAAATTTCCCCATACGTGTGGACGTACGACTTACTGTCTCCATGCCAGGGTGTAGTTGTTATTCCACGGTTAATTATTTGGATAGGTATTATAATGATGGATAATTGAGATAAATAATAAATATAATAGTTCAATGATTCTGTATATATTTTATATAATCCAATTATATATGATTTCACCTTCAATTGAATGATATCGTCACTTGTGCATACGTATGGATAACCGTCTCCACGAACAGGATGAGATTCATTCCCCTTCAATACAATTCAAGAATAATTTTCATATTATTATTAGAAATAAATTTTATGAACTTAATAAAATTCATTATATGAATAAAATACCTTCTATCCATAAAAACATGACTTATACCAAGAAACATATACTGGAAAATGAATCAGTTAACACCCAAAATAATGACACTACTAAAATATAATTATGAAATCCATATTTGAATAACATATATGATATCATATTTCAGATTTTTGTTCTTTTATAATTTAATAACAATTATTTATCTATTATAAAAGCTGTTAAAATACCATAAACTAATGAAAAGTATAGGGTAAGGGGTTTTCATCTCACTTCTTATTCACATGAGATTAATGCAATATTGCCACTATTTCCATTTTGTGGTGTATGTACAGACAATGATTGTATTCCTTGTGTAATATACATTAATTTTGGCGTATTTAAGACTTCATTGTGTGATCCTTCTTTCATGGGGTGTATGTTTTTTATGTTACCAAATTGGTTAGCGAGTTTCTAATTACGATTTCCACTCATTGGGTTTCATGCAAAATTCATTGATTTGTTTACTCCATGATTATGTGTGAAATAATGATTTATTTATTTAGGTATTAATATCCACTATCTATTTTGTGGACATAATTTTGATACAAATAATCACCCCATTGAAAAATTCTCATTCAACAATATTCACTTGGAAAGAGTAATCATATCTAAATTTTCATTCATTGAGTTAAACATCCAAGTCATCAATGTTATTGTTACAAGAATATGTTGGAATGTCCTCTGATAGATTTACACTGAATATCCAATAATGTTGATTTTATTCATATATTTCACACATAATTATGTCATTTATTTATCAGCAACCTAAGGATATGATCTTTATAAGCGAATTCATTTCAATTTACATTCAATTTTGATGTAATTGATGTTATTCACCAATTCACTTTTATATGGTGTACATACTGTACGTAGACATAGTATATCATGAATATATTTATTTTCTTGATATTATAATGTTTTTAATACCTCAATTATTTTTATTTAGGTGTCTCCAATTTGGTTAGGAACTCTATCTAAAATATCATTTTTAAGGATTCATTCTTCTAGTTCTTTCTCATTAATGTCCATGTTTTAAAAATGCTTTAAAGTATCTGTATATATAGACATTAATGTTTTTAAATTAAAATTCCTTTCATAATTTTCAATGTGGTATGGGAATCATTGATTCAATAATCTATTTTAAATGACTTCATTGATAAATAGTGTGACTTTTTAATGATTTCATGAAAAATAGGATATTTCTCTCAAATAGGTTTGCAGACTATTTTCATCTAAGTGAATATCTTTCAATGTATTTTATTCTTTATTAATGTTTATTTATTATTATAAAATCTTAAATATTGTATTTAATGGGTTATTTTTTACTGTGGATGTGCTATTTTTAATTCATTCAAGGATTGTTATTAAAATATTTAAATTTTGAATTCTAGTTTTAATACTAATGTTTAGATTATATTTCACCCATTTCATACGAGGAATGCATTGGACTTAATAAGTGACAGTTTGAGACCGCTAATAATAATCGATGCATCGGTAGGTCTCATGAGAAAAAACTAGTTTCCTGGAGCATGGCCTTAAAAAATTATATTTTTAGTCTTGGAAAGAGGTCATGACACTATGGTTATGTTGTCCGACATTATGCATACCATCACTAAAAAAATTAGATTTTGATATTACATATGATTATTCAACTGTTAGAATCTCCAAGTAATTATGTAAAGGGAATTATTTGATTTATATTTTCCATATTATGTTGATGTTTATATTTAAAAGGCTTGTGTTGTAGTCTTATACATTACCTAAAACGTTTAATAATAATTATTATAGTTTTCATTATGTTGTAATCCTTTTTGGTCATATGAGCTCACCCCATTTTTATTTTTTATTTTTCCTAGTATGTGATGATGTATATTATGACTGACCTATAAGAATTCGATGAGGGATTTAAGAGTGTTCAAAAGAGACACAATTTTTTTTTATTTTATAATGTAATCTATGACATATATATGTATCTTGTATTCCAATGCAACAAAATTAATCGGTCAATAGAGACATGATCTATTGTGATCTAGCCAATGTTATGTAATAATTCCCCAACTCTAGGTAACTACGGTCATTACATTATAGTTGGTATCAGAGTATTTTAGTACAAACCAATGAATATAGATATATAAAAACTATGATTAGAAAACAGTACCATAAGATAAACATTGAGGATTATTATATAAGAACATCAAAACAACTGGTAATGTAAAAATTATGGGAATTTTCCCAGAAATAAATCCTTGCCTGGAGACAGGCAGGTAGAGGTGGCCCTAGTATATATTTACCATGGAGTGAAAACTCCGACATAGAGTTCCATGCATGACTAGGGGTATCCATATAGATGACAACAGACATTGCTTCACTCTGGGTTCTGACACTCCTAGGGTATATGCCTAGGATAATTCACATTTTCATTACTAGTAGATTTGAAGGATTTTAATATAATATGAGTTTAAATAACATTGGTTAATATTATGCAATTTTTTATTGAAAATATGGTGTCATGATATTCTATAAATGATTTTATGACTCACAATGTGCTGTCTAGTGTTATTCATTGGCCAGATTCCATTGATGTCATTGTAAAATTGAACATGTTGTACAAGGACAGAATTATGATGGAAATGATCATATAAATGAAATTTTTATAGTTTTAAATGATATTGTTCCCATTCAGATGTAGGTTTCCAAAAATATTATCAACAAAATATACATTAACCAACTCTGAAAAACTACAAAGAACTTAAAGGCAGATAATGATAAGAGATCTAATAATTGAAACCATGGAGAAAAGAAAGCTCAATTTTCATCAAGCCAGGAATTTGGAAGGAGACACCTAAAAATGTGTCTCAATAGAACAATGAAATGATTTATGTATGGTAAAGAAGGAAATAATGTAATGAATTTTCAAGATAAAATGTAGATTACCATGGAAGAAAATAAAAATGAGCATAAGAATCTAATAACGGTCATTTTTCATAAATTCAACGGACCTTGGCATTAAACGAGTAAATTACCTATTATATAGGATATCGTATAGGTCAAATGAGAACATATGTGGATATAAATGGTTGGATAAATGTTTATATGTATTAATTATCTTTTCTTATGGGATTATATTGGAAGACTAATCCTATGAAGACCCCCTCCCAACAAAGTGTACCCTCTTGGGCCGGCAATGTGAAAAGGGAGATATTAACCTCCGAGTCCCATCGCTAGAAGGCCCTGGGTTGGTGACTAGCACCGATGATATAGTAATCTCACAGAAGGAATTAATTAACATCTAAGAGAACACAAGCATAAGAGAGAGATAAGATACACACCAATCAACTCCAACTCAAAACTGAATTATAAAAGAAAACCCAAGTGAAGATATGTAATGGTAGACAGAAGTACTAGAAATGGAAGGGGAAAACTCCATGTACCCAAAAAAAAAGTAAAAACAGTTGTAACCACAAGCCCAAAAATCTCATGATCCCCATGCTCGATGAAACAAGCTTGATGTCCAACCTTCTCCAAGTGACCTGAAAAAAAAATTATTTACATAGGGTGAGTTTAAAATTAAATTTAGTAGGATCCTCCCAGAATCCTCTCACGAAAAAGTAATTAAAGCATGTCAAATCATAGTAAACTAAAATTGAAATTAACTTGTCACTTAAATTGGTATACTAAGTTCCCAGCATCACAATGGATACTCTCACTAAGTAACGCATACTATAATATATCATATACTCAAGAATATCAACGGTACCACGCTACTACTTCCCCACTGGTTTGCTAATTTTTCCCAATGTCGCATGTCATACGCATCCCTCTCTAAAAAGGCTTTCCCACAGACTCTTGGACGAAGCACCTCAATATGACCCCCGTGCAACAAAACCACCACGTCCATACATGAATGTATCCATGTAATTTCCGGGAGCCATCGCAGCTCACATAACATGTATCATACATCAGGTATTATAACTCAAGCTGTTATAGCCCATACACCAAGTAAGGATTCTCAAGCCATCACAATATATACTCATAAAACATATTGCAGTCCATAGGATACTATATCCAGAATTTATGTGTTTGAATAACCACAATTCATTACAGCCATCTATAGACATATATGGTGAAAACTAACCTATGTGCCTATGTACACAAGTATCTACTATGAGAAGAAAGTCAGGCCAAAGGGGGTAGTCAACCATTCATCCTCCCACCTGAATGTTGGGAAAAACACCCCCAGGGCTCAGATTCGTCGCGGTGTTAGTTTCCCATACTAACATGGTGGAGTAGCATGAATACACAAATAGTACAGAATATATTATATCACACAACCATAATATGGGAATAACCTAGTATTAGACTCAACTGCAGCTAACGACTGTCGGACTCTAGGTTTCCACTTCTATAACTAGGAATCCTATAAACATAAAACCATTTAAAGAGATTTAATATATTATTTGACTTTCTTTTTACTAGTTTCACTTTATTTTATTAATTATTTAATCATTAATTAACCATGAACAATTCCACATTAAATTTCGTTAGCATCACACCCAATGACCGCAGTCCCTTTAAAGTTATATCCTCATCATTATGTTCCAGCAAACTCCAACCCCATGGGTTAACATCATTTATTCAATTTTTCATTACAGAATCACATTTCCATATTCCAAGGCATTACAAAAAAATAGTTTATGCTAATAAGCCCAATGGGGCTCAACAAGGTTACTAGATATACTACCATCGAGTCATTTCCACCTATAGAAGGAGTGTAGACCCATCCTCCATTAAGAAGAAAAAAAGTATGTGGCATACCCCGCGTGTCTTCACCTCTCTCGAAAGAAGGGTAACCAATACCATATTCCTTGAGCACTGGGGAAATGTAAGGTAGATAACCAACCAGTAAGAATCAGAAAACATCTAACAATCTATTCCATCCCATTCCATCATCTTGGGTGTCCTCCCCGACACCCAAATGCTTCAACTGATGCATCTCTCCCCTCTAGGTGTCATCCTCTACCATAACCAAAAGGCCTCCCTACCCCCACATATCGCAACATCCATCCATGATCAAATCAAAACACAAAAAATAGGAAAACAAAATCCTGTCAACTGGGCTCTTGGTCCTTAAACAAACAAGTGGGTAATTCATAACCCTACAAGCAATTATCTTTTAACAACCACCAGTTCTTTATTCCATCTTGTATTAACCGATTTATTATTCTTTGGTTCCAAAATTTGGGAAACCTAACCAGTAAGCTATCACAAATGATTAAACATGCTTACTATGCCAATTTATTTGACACCAAATCACAACAGGAACCATATTTGTTTAAATGACACTTTATCTTTAGCCAAACTAATATCAATATATTTTGGTTCACATTCTTTACAAATTTTCATTAAGAATGAACAACTATGCGAATTAAGAATTTATATCACACTATTTAGAAAACAAAAAGAAATATCCTACAACCGATATGAATTTTTTAGCAGGTTCAAATATTTATTATGTCAATTCCATTTTGGTCTAGTGGGATAAAACATTCTAACAATATAGTTTCATGTAAAAGAAAATGAAAAACAATAAATCCCCTAAATCAATCAGTTATTGAAATTCTTTATCCACCAAACAGGTTATGATCATCTTCTCACGTCAACTGCATCCACCCATGGATGCCATGGTACGTCCGCACCAACAAAAATACAAGAATACCTCATTAAATGATTGGATATTACATGATATAATATGGAAAAGAGAAAAAAGAAAATATTAACCCCAAAAGAACGATGATTAAACATACATTATATTGATTATTGATCAATACATCTTGGTGGCAACAAAATAGAGCAGAACCAATCCTAGGAGGAAAAGTTTGACTGTGAAACTTTTATGGGAAGGAATTGTATGTTAGAGCATCTCACACCCAAGAAAAAGGTAAATCTATAAGGGAGGAAGATATCCCATCCCATCAGAAGATTTAATAGAGCGATGGTTTGTGATATGCTTAATTTCCCATTAAAAGAATATCGCATTAAACCATGTAGTTTGACCGAGTAAAAACATCACAAGCCATATGAATAATTAATTTAGGAGTTATAACCTTTGAATCGGCATTAGATTCCTTAATACAAGGCTTTAAATACATTTTATGTCAAAGGAATATGCTAAAGGGGAGAATGTTATGGGAAGCTAGAACCATTATTCACGAAAATGAAATTTGGAATATGAAAGAAGAGGTGATAGTTAGAAGGTCACCATTATAGAAACACTGTTCACAAACATGAAATTTATCAATTGAATGATGTGGTGATAGTATGATAGTCACCATTCTGGAAAGTCTGCTCACATACTCTGAATTTGGAAAAGGAAATAAGAGGTGATAGTAAGAAGGTCACCGTTCTTGAAACAATGTCCACAAACTCGAAATTTAGAAAAGGAAAGAAGAGGTGAGAGTTAGGAGGTCCCCATTTAATAAACATTGTTCACACACATGAAATTTGAAAACGGAAAGAAGAGGTTGTAGTTAGATGGTCACTTATTGAGGTTACCATTACAGGTTACCGATAGAACTATTCAACGATGGAATTAATCACAAAATTTGAAATTCAGCAATGGAAAATAGTGGTTACCATTAGTGGTAATCGATAGAACGATTCACCAATGAAATAGTTCATAGAATTGGAAATTTGGAAAAGTAAAGATAGGTTACCGTTAGAGGTTACCGACATAACTGTTCATCGATGGAACTGTTCACAGAACTGGAAAATCGGCTTAGTGTTGGGGATTAGTCACCTTGACCTCATAGAACACCTCAAACACCATATTTTCACAAAGTGGTGGACCGAAGAGGTACATGCCATTACATAAGATACCTTTCAAAACATTCACATCCCCGAGAATTTAAAACCCAACAAATGTGAAAATGAAACATGGTATGAACAACCACCCATCGAGATACCTCTCAAAAGAGTGAAAGCCACAAAAACCACAAAAGTGAGCCATCTCATAAACATGAAAGGTTCATAACCACTTAAGATACAATGATACATTAAAATAATTAATCATAAAACAACTCTAGGTATTAAGCACGTATCTGTGACTCCTGTTGCTAGGTACTCTCCTCCACGCCACCGTGTCGCCATAAGACATGAACCAAGGGGATAGAACACCCACACAACACCTTATCCTTGAGGACGTGGATCGTCACGATATGCTCCTAAATGGTAGTACCATCATCAACATCGATCTATCCTGAATCGATGTTGTGAGATTCATCATGAAGATAATGACATAGCTTTGATATATGGAAAATATCACATATACAACTCATCTGCAGGGGAAGTTTTACTCGATATTCCATAGCTCCAACATGAGCTAACACCTTGAAAGGATAAAAAACATGGGAGAAATCTTACCCCCATGACCAAACCTTTGCTGACCATGACGGGGTGTCACCTTCAGAAACACATGATCCCCAACATTAAACTCTTTGGGTCTCCTTATTTGATCAGCATATGATCTCTGACGATCTTGTGTTGTCTTCATCCTCTCACGAATCACCTGAACCGTCTCTTTTGTATAATACTGTATTTCCGGTCCAAGAATTGCTAACTCTCCGACCCCAGTCCAGCAACATGGAGAATAGCATGGTTTACCATAAAAGTATATAAAAGGATCCATACTGATGGTGGATTGAAAACTATTATTTTTATCGGACTCCACTATGGGTAATTGCCTTATACAAGAGCCTCCAAAATCAAGAACACAAGAGCGTAAAATGTCATCAAGAGAATAGATGGTTCAATATGTTTTATCATCCTTTTGAGGATGCAATATAGTGATAAGGCATTGTTGATAACCAAAATAATGTTAGATACCTCTTCAAAAAATGATGGTAAAATGAGGATCTCGATCATAAATGATCGAACTTGGGACTCCATGAAGTCTCACCACCTCCTCCAGATATTGTCCTGACAAAACATCCACTGTGCTCAACTCCATGATTACTATAAAGTGGGCCAATTATGTTAAACGATTGACTACCACCCATATATCATCATGTCCTCTCAATGTTCGAGGTAAACTAGTAACAATGTCCGTTATGATGTCCTCACACTTCCAATAAGGAACATCTAATAGCTGGAGCAGATCACCAGGAACATGGTGTTCAACCTTCACCTTCTGGAAAACCAATCATTGAGATTCAAACTCGGAAACCCCACACATCAGCCCTGGCCACCAAAACTAGCACCTCAAGGCTCGGTACATCTTTTTCATGCCAGGATGCACTGCTAAAGGAAATATATAACACTATTTGATAACCATATCATGCATTTTCAAGGGAAATAAATCCTTCCATGATACAACACTCGGTGTTGTTCATCCTCATTCCAACCATCAGGGGCCTCACCATAAAAAACTCGGTCTCCCCAAATATCCACATCAAGATCCCCCAATTGAGACTTTTCCACCTATTGAATTAGGTATGACTGTACCGTCATCTGAAAAAGGCAACCTCTACCCCAATCTTCTCCCATATCGACAGCACTTCCATTACTCTCCTGGAATCAGCGGATTCATGAACATCATCATCACGTGACTTTAGAATTAGTGCATCAGCTACAAAATTCACCTTTCTAGGTATATATGACATATCGAGGTCATATTCCTGTAACAACTCAATCCAATGATGTTTTCGTAAGTTCAATTCTCGCTGGGAGAAAACATACCTCAAACTCTTATGATTGGTGAAAAATACAAAGTGCTCACCAATAAGGTAATGTATCTACAACTTCAGAGCAAACACCACTACAGCCAACTCAACATCACATGAATCATAGTTACATTCTTGGGGATGCAACTGTCGAGACACATAAGAAACAACTGACCTCTGCTTCATGATAACACAACCCAACCCCATATGCAAAGCATCGCAGAAAACATCAAACTGAAAATTCTCAGCTGGAAGACAATGAAATAGAGCACTTAGTAACATCTCCTTTATATAGTCAAAAGCTGCATGACACTAATTAGTCTATATGAATGCCTGATCCATACTGGTAAAATCTATTATAGGAATCAAAACTCGTGAGAAAATGTCTATGAACCTCCTATAGTAGCCTGCAAGACCAAGGAAACTTCATACCTCTAACACTGTCTTGGGGGATTCCCAAGACACAACTACTACTATCTTCAATGGATACACATATACTCCCTTTGGGGACACAACATTACCCAAGAAATGGACGTCTCGATCCCAAAACACACAATTAGACAACTTCTCAAATAGTTTATGTTAACGAAGAACTTTGAAAAATGGACTGTTGTTTCCTTGCATTCTCCTCCTCAGATGAGGATTACACAAGGATATCTTCGATGTAAAATACCACGAACTTGTCCAACAACTCTAAGACCACATAATTCATCAATCCCATGAATATAGTTGGAGCATTCATCACCCCAAATGACATTACAACGAAAACATAATGCACATGACAACAACGGAATGTCATCTTCCAGATATCCTCATCCATCAAATTCATCTGATGATATGCTGATTCCAAGTTGATCTTTGAGAACTAACATGCACCCTTTAGATTATCAAATAAATCCTCAATCTGTGAAAGTGGTAATCAATTCTTTATTGTTACTTTGTTTAAGTGACGATAATCGACACACAACCCCAAACTATCTTCCGCCTTTTTCATGAAAAAAACCGGTGCACCCCTTGGTGACACACTTGGATTAACAAAACCACACACTATCACACAATCAAGTGTTATATGAAACTCTCATAACTCAAAAGGGGCATACTATATGGAGACACAGAGATAAGATATTCCCCAGGTGGTAGCTTGATCCCAAACTCGATCTCTTGTCGAGGGGGTAATGCTACAAACTCTTCTAGAAATACATCTGGGTACTCCTCTATGACCCCAGGAAACACCAACTGTTGACCCTCTAAAGAACTCTGCAACATCTCACCCATCATGGATGATAAAGACGGAACACGACTGTGACCCATAGAAGTATCTTGCTCTCTAGAAAACACCACTAGCTCTCCATCTGCACCAATAAAAACGACCTTCTTCCAGAATCAATCCACGATAGCCTACACTGAATACAACAAATCCATGCTGAGGATGACATCATAAGGTTGTATTCCTAATAATAGGAAATCTCCTCAAGAGCGGTGTTTCCCCAACACTAGCTCACAATCTCTACATACTTAAAACAAGTTAGATTAACCTCCAGCTGGCATAATTAATGCCAAGGGCACTGGAACCCTCTCTACCTCTAGTCTAGATGGATGGAAAATGGTAAGTGAGATGAAGGAGTGTGTCACTCCTAAATCAAACAAGGCATTCACCATAGTAGAAACTGTGAAAACGGTACCTCGAATGATGTATGGCTCACCTAGAACCGGGAATTCTAGATCATAAAGCTGAACACGACATCTTCAATGTCCTCTCTGACCCTAATGACGATATACACCACTTCCACGCTCTGCTCTCTAGGATGGGGAGCATCATGGGGATGTCCTATGGCTGCCCCGTCTACCCTATGATAATCTAAAGCTAATGAAACCAGCCGCTGCTGGCTCGGATGGAACTTCCTCAAAGAGGATCCTAGTGCATAGCACATGGTTCACGATGACCACTCTGAACGGTCGGGCACTCCCACTACTGATGACCATGACCAAAAAAAGAAAAACAAGCACATGATCCCTTGGCAGAAGCCTGAGAGTTGCTACCTCTGGAGAAATGAGGTGTTAAGGGCTGGGACCAACCCCCGGCTGAACGGAAACTCTTCTTCCCTAAAATCATGTAACCCCATGTCACATATCTGCTTCACGAGGAATCATGATAATTTCCCCCCTCGTGATGATCTAATCCAAGACAATGTCTTCTTGACCACCTTTTCCCTTTCCAGAACCTCCAATTATGTTTTCAGCATAAATGCGGTGACCTAGAGATGGATCTCTGGATACAAAGCCTCCAAAAATTGCCACACCCCAGTGTCCTCATTTAGCATAAGTCTGAAGCATATCATAAAAGGTTATTGAAACAGATTCCAAACTATAGAACACTATATCTCCGCTATCTAAGGGTAAGAATCTCCTGGTGACTGGACATATTTGTAGTCGAAGAAAAAAACTCAAATCTAATCTACTCTCAGAACACCTCCCATGAGATGGTTGACTCATCATGATCCCCAAGGAACAAGAACCTCCATTTCCTCACTGATCGACACAACATCGTCCCAACCAAGGACACCGAGTGCTCCTTTTGAGCACAGATCGATCTGAATCCTATCTCGGCCTCCTCCAACCAGCCTTCCGTGACAAAATATGAAATGATGCCCTTATACTTTTGCAGACTCTGGCGCTAAAACTCTCAGAGTGCCTTCCTCCAAGTGTCTTCATCATCAACCTCTACCCTGCGGTGATCTGCTTGTGCAGCCTGCTGGGCATTTTCTGCGCAAACCTGGCAAGGACGTCGACCTGGAGATGTACCTATAAAATAACAAACAGTTAGAGCACCTAAAACTAGAATATGGAATAATCAACATTAATTAATTAATTGTTTTATTTTATTCATTTAAGGTTAACATATCCCACGGTCTAACCATTCAAACAAAGGCACAAAGAAAATTTATGCATGATCCTATTCTAGTTCTCTACCTTGCAACTAGTATAACCTTATATGGTACCCATTGTAAACATAATGGTACATACATAAGATAATTAGGGGCACAAAACCCATACGTCTCAACCGGTATACAATGTTTACATCACTTACTAAACATGAATGACACTATTTCCCAACTAAAACATGAATCCTCACCAGTTCCTAAAAACAAAATCCATCCTATCACTCTAAAATACCTATAATACCACTCTGTCACGACCCCCAACCATCAAAGTGTACCCCTCTTAGGCCGGAAATATGAGAAGTGAGATAATAACCCCTGATTTCCCCCTCCAGTAGACCCCAGGTTAGCGATTATCACTGAGTATATAGTAATCACACAAATGGGAAGAATTACCATCTAAATGTACACATATGAAAGAGAGAGATAAGATAGACACCAACCAACTCCAACTCAGAATTGAAATATAAATGAAAACCCAAGTGCACATATTCAATCTCATGAAAAAGTACAAAAACTGGAAGGGGAAAACTAGAAGTACCCAAAACAAAGTAAAAACAACAACAACCGCATGCCAGAAGAACTCCAGTTACCCCAAGCTCATAGAAACCAGCTTGATCTCCAACCTCCTCCAAGTGACCTGAAAAAAAGATTGTATATACAAAGGGTGAGTATAATAGTATACTCAATAAGATCCTCCCCAAGCCTCTCATGTAAATGTAATGAAAGCATGATAAATAATAGTGAACAACAAGTGAAACTAACTTCTCCCATAAATGGGTATACCTAGTTCCCATCCTCACCATGGATACTCTCACCAAGTAACACATATATGAATATATCAAATAATAAAGAATATCAAGGGTACTCCACTATTGCTTCCCCACTGGTTTGCTACTTTTCTCCAACATCACATGTCCTAAGAATATCTATCCAAAAACGGTTTCCCACACACACCTGGACGAAGTACCACAAAATGCACCTCATGCTACAAAACCAACATGTCCACGCAAGAAAGTAACCATGAAGTTTTCGTGAGCCACCACAATTTGCATAACGTGTATCATGCATTAGGTATTATACCTCAAGACATTAAAATCCATACACTGAGTAAGGATACACAATCCATCACAACCTATACAAGTTACACTTATAGAAGACCATATGATACAATATCTAGAATATATGTGATCGAATAACCACAAGACAATACAGCCCTCTACACATATATATTGGGAAAACTAGCTGATGTGCCTACCAGCAGAAGTATATTCCAAGATAAGAGAGAAGGGAAAAGGGGGTAGTCAGCCATTCATCCTCCCTCCAGAATATTCGGGAAAACACCCCTTAGTGATCATAATCCCCAGGGTGTCTGTTTCCCTTATTGACAGTGTAGAGTAGCTTATAGAAATACATTAAGTACATATTATATTATATCTCGCAACCAAACTATGGGCATAACCTAATCTTAGACTCAGCTATAACTAACATCTCTCAGACTCCAGGTTGGAACTTCTAAGACCATGTATCTTATAAACCCACAACCATTTATAGAGCATTACTACATTATTACATTTCATTTTTACCAGTTTCACATTACGTTAATTAATTCTTTAATCATTAATTAACCATTAACAATTCCAAATTAATTTTCTTTATATTCACTCCCAAATTCCAAAGTCCCTTTAAAGATATATCCTCATCATTATGTTTCTGCAAACTCCAACCCCATGGGAAAACATCATTTATTAAATTATTCATTACAAAATCTCTTTCCCATATTCCCAGCCATTATAGAAAAATATTTTATGCTACTAAACACAATGGGGCTCAACACAATGAGTAGATATACTACCATCGAGTCATTTTCACATATAGCAGGAGCATAGACCCATCCTCCCTTGAGAATCTAAACACAAAAAGTACGTGGCACACCACGTGAGTCGTAGCCTCTCTCGGAAGAAGGGAAAACAAGACCAACTACCTTGAAAAGTGGGGAAAAGTAAAGTAGATAATCAACCGATAAGAATCAGCATGCATCCAACAATCACATCCATCCCATTCCATCATCCCTAGTGCCATCCCCAACACCCACATCCATAAGCCGATAAATCTTGCCACTCTAGGCATCATCTTCTACAAAAAACAAAAGGCCTTCCTACCCCACATATCTCAATATCCATCCAGGATCACATCACAACATAAACATCGGAAAAATAATATCATGTCAATTGGGCTATTGGCCCTTAAACAAACAAGAGGGAAACTAAGAACCCTACAAGAAATTATCATTTAACAACCACCAGTTCTTTAATCCATCTTGGATTAACAAATTATAATTTTTTGGTTCCAAAGTTCAGGAAACCTAAACAGTATGCTATCAAAAATGATTAAACATGCTTACTGCGCCAATTTCATTACCATTAAATTACAACATTATCCTGATTTTTTTACATGCCTTTTTATCTTTCGCCAAACAAAGTATCAATTAATTCTGGTTTGCGTTCTTTACAAATTTTCATCACGAACTATCAGCTAAGTGAATCATGCTTAGATATCACACTATTTAGAAAAAAAATAAAAATATCAAACGACCAATATCAATTTATTTATCCTATTCAAATATTTATTATTTCAATTCAATTATGATCTATTGGGATAAAACATGATAATAATATAGTTTCACCTAAATGAAAATGGAAGAAATGAATCCCCGACCTCAAATTGTTCTTGACATTCTTTATCCATCCAACGGGTTACGATTCCCCTCTCTTGTCAACTGCATCCACCCGAGGATTCCATGGTATGACCGAACAAACCGAAACACTTGAAAACTCTATTAGATGAATGGAGATTAGATGCTACAATATGGAATGTAGAAAAAAGAGAAGCTGAACACTAATAGAACGCAGATAAAACATACTTTATATGAATGATTGATTGATACAACTTGGTTGAATCAAAACAGACCAGAACCAATCCAAGGAGGGAACGTTTGAACATGAAAATTCTGTGAGAAGGAATGGGATATTCGAGCATCTCACACACAAGAACAAGGAGAATGAATTAAGGAGGAAGATATCACTTCCCTTTAAGAGATTTAGCAAAGCGACAATTTAATATACTCATAATTCCCCATTAAAAGCGGATCGAATTAAAACATGTGTTTTGACCGAGTGAAAACATCCCAAGCCATAGGAATAATTAATTTAGGAGTTATGGCCTTTTAAAATGACTTAGAGTCCTTAAAAAAATGCTTAAATTCATTTTACTTCAATGAAAAACACTAAAGGGGCGAAACTGATGGGATGCTGGAAAGATTATTCACAAACTCGAAATTTCGTAAAGGAAAGAAGAGGTGATAGTTTGAGGTCACCGTTCTGGAAACACTGTTCAAAAACTCGAAATTTGGCAATTGAAAGAAGAGGTGATAGCTATAAAGTCACCGTTTTGGAATCAAGATTCAAAAACTCGAAATTTGGCAATGGAAATAAGAGGTGATAGTTAGAAGGTCATCATTCTAGAAACACTATTCACAACCTCGACATTGGACAAAGGAAAGAAAAGGTGAATGCTAGAAGGTCACCATTCTAGAACTACTATTCACAAACATGAAATTTGGAAGAGGAAAGAAGAGGTGACAGATAGAAGGTCACCGTTCTAGAAACACTGTTTACAAACTCGAAATTTGGAAAACGAAAGAAGTGGTTACAGTTAGAAGGTCACCAATAGTGGTTACCATTAGAGATTGCCAATGTAACTGTTCACCGATGGAACTATTCATAGATTTGGAAATTTGGAAAAAGAAAATGAGTGGTTATTATTAGAGGATACAGATAGATTATTCACCAATGGAATTGTTGACAGAATATGAAATTTGGAAAATGAAAGAGAGGTTACCGTTATAGGTTACCAATAGAGGTTACTGTTAGAGGTTACTAATAGAACTCTTCACTTATGGAACTTTTCACCGAACTGGAAAATTCGAAAACTGTTGGGGATAAGTAACATTGACCTCCCAGAACACCTCAAACACCACATTTTGGAAAAGGAATGGACCAAAGAGTTCCAGGCCATTACAACTCCCTTGTACGTGAATCCATGTAGATTGTTATGCAAAAATTCTATTTGTAATAGAATTATCTTTTAGATTGGAGGATATAGTTATAGATAACCATTTTAGTTTATATGATCCTTGAATTTGAGGTAATTATATGTTATTAATTTTTTTTTGAAAATTTGAGGAATGAGATAACATTTCTGGTTAAATTATGTGATTGTTATTTTAACGAATTCTTCACAATTTGGGAATATTAAATAATATAGTTTTGAAAAAGGAAAACACACATATCATGTGACAACCGAATGTGTTAGAAAAAACAGTGGGAATCAAACACACAACTAGAGTGAGATTTAGATTTATCACCTACCATTGTACTATAAGATGTCCATTGTTAGTGTGACTTTATTTTGTTTAATGATTTTATTTATCAATAATAAGATAATTTGGGATCTTTTATTTTATCAAGTAGATATCCTTAGTATAGGAAAATGATTTGGTGATTAAGTGATAAATGTTAATTTGGAAGGCATACTGTATGTTGGGGACACTATATGTATAATGAAATTAGAATAATATGATATTTCATTTCAGGATTAATGATGGATTTTTTTAATTTGGTAAAATCTATGATGTTTTATAGATATTTTGTTTATTAATGGGAATGATTAACATATCATAGAGAATGTGTAATTTGGTTTATTATACTATTGTATGAGACTTTAAGAGTATTTGATGTTATTTGGAGATAAATGTTAAGATAATCTCTGAAAGACTATGTGATTAAATTATACTGAATTTGTGGTATCAATATTTGTTAGGATTATATTGACGGAATTTAAGGATAATTGTTTATTTAATGGTAATTAGTTATCAATGGGAACTATTTGTTCAATTTTTGAAATTAATATTCTTATTTCATTCTATAAAAGAATATCAATTTTGCGAATAATCTGATCTTTTCTAACCATTTGGTTTTTGTTAATCTCTAAATAAAAGGGAAATTTGTTGATAATCCATTGCAAATTATTTGATTTTCTAGAAGTTGATTCTAGCGCTTTAGGATTGACTAAGTCATCTTGAATACTCAACGTTTGGAGAAAAGATGAGTTAGTGGTTGTAATTTTTTGAAGGATGAAACTATACTTAATATGTAAGTAAATCTATTTATGTTCATAGTCATTCAAAGAAATAAATTCCTCAATTTTATGAATTGGAATGTAAAACAAAAAACGTTTTCAATTTACATTTACAAATGGGAACCTAATGATCGTTTAACAGATCACATGTTTGAGGTTTTCTTGTTGTTAGCTTTCCCTTGATCATTATTTATCACTCTCCATCAGAACGTAACACTTAGTTTATTTACCATATCCATGTTTTCTTACATGGAATCCTCAAATGGGTTATCTTGGGTGACCTTTGTACGTCTCATTCTTTCTATTTAATTGATAGTTTTATTTACAATTTTTCTGATGTGGGGAATTCAATGAAATTCTCAAGCCTAATATTAAAATGGTGAAAACACAATTTTCAACTGGGGGGAAGAATGTAACTCCCCAAGATTTCATAGTATGTTATTTTTTTTAATGTAATTCTATTCATTGTGCAACATGGAACACCAAGTTCAAACGCACCACAACTTACCAAACTAGTCGTTCAACAAGAGTTTATGAATTATATTAACTGAATTTTGTATTTCAAATAATCCATATAATTTTAACATCCTTATTATGTGTTTCATTGAAATAATATATGAAAAAATTCAATTTTACATATAAAATAGGTTTTTTAAAAAAATGGAATCATATCTCCTTTCAAGGGATAACCATTTTTATATCTGATTTTTAACACTTTTATATATTCAATTTGACAAAATAATGTTCTTCTGTAGAATAGGGATATAAAAATATAGTCTAGATAAATTTCCAGTGCCTTTCTAATAACTTTTATATTTTTATGAATAGTGAAAAATAATAAATATTAATTCAGAATTAATTCTAACTTAATAAAAAATATAGTGTGAAATAATATATTTTAATATTTTGAGAAATTTTTAGATTATATCTTTATTAATTAATCAAATGTTTGTCTTTGGAAATAATTTTACATTTAAATTTGAAATAAACACATAAAAATATCTTTATAGTTTTTAGTTCATAAAGTCCAACTTTCTGGTATTGACAATGGAAATATATATTTTTTAAATTAATTAATACAACATATATGTTTTTAATTTGGTGAAATATACATCATTTTTGAATTTTAAATTTAATAATTCGCTTAATGTATATTTTTGATATTTTTCTAATAATATACAATTTTTGTTGAATAATGAAAATGAATTCGTTATTGTTTAAAACAAACTTTTTATTTAAATAATTATTTATTGTATTTAAATTTATTTTAATTAAAAATAGATACATTATAACTATATAAATTAAATTTAATTCATTGTAGTCATTTTATAATAAGATTAGATGTATAAAATTTTATTGAACATTTTACTGTCTATTACCCAACTTCTCAGCACATTTTCAAATTTGCATAAAACATAATTTTACCACTTCTTTGGATTGAATTTAAAAAATCCGAGAGAAACACATGACATCAGTATAAAAAATGTGGTTTAATGAGATGAAAACAATTTTTTTTGAATTGTAACTTTTGATTTTTGTTTAACACCGTTAAATGTAAATAAAGTAATTAATGGTAAAAATGTTATTTGAATTACCCTAACACATGTCCTAATTCTATTTCATAAATTTAATTTGACCAAGATAAACATTAAAAATAAAATATGATTGTTTTGATCCACTTGGATTCTAATAGGATATTTATTATTATTTAATTTAATGAAGAGTTAAAAGTGTAATGGTCAAAGTTTAAAAACAAAAACATTTATAATATAGGGTTATAAAGAAGATAAATTCGAATATAAATATTCATTATAAATATAACAATATTTCCTACATCATGATATTTTATTTATAATTTTTTGCTATTAATTAATTATATTTATTTTTGTCACAATGATGATGTAGTAAGTACCAAATTAATGAAATATTAAAATAATTGATATTATAAATATTAAAACAAATGTATATTGATACATTTGATGTAATAATAAAACATTAAAGATTAATATTATGGTTATGATTGATTTAATGGATTTTTTTTAAAGAAATCAAGATGATATGGCTTAAAAACCAAATACTAAATATTGACAAAATTGAAAAAATTGACTTTAAAAAATACTATTTTATAAAATTATAAAATTGTCCAAAAAATATAATGTCCAGACAAAGGAAGTATATAATGATTGATATGTAATTGATAAACCACATGGTATTCTTTTGGTATTTTATAGAATGTTTATTAACCATATAATATTAAAATACAATGACACATGGAAAATATCAAACCGTTTAACTAAGAGTTAAATATAAAATATAACGGTTATATGGTAACCTAAAATGGTATAAAATCTATTTTTTGAGATTTTTTCTACCCAAACCCACTATATCCTTGAAATAGATCCATTTTTAGACATTAGAATCAGAAAATTAATATATAATAAAATAATATTTCATGGGTTTCCTAAAGTGACACTCACCTCCCTTATAAAAAAAGCACATAACCTTTACATAATTTCACAACACCAATGAAATTTGGATAAGCCAAGACCTTCCCAAATATCCTCTAAAATAAATTCAATTAATCCTAGAGGCCATAAATTGATTAGAATTCCACCCTAAGGATCATTTTCTATCAAATCAAAAGGAAGCACTCAATGAAGAGGTAAACATTATATATCCTCTTTCAAAGTTATCTTCATCTCCAACTTCCTATTTATTTGTTTTTCCCATACCAAAATAATAAATACATTACCTTATAAAAGTTGTGATGTTATTATAAATATGGAAGAACCATTTTCATTATTCAATCCATCTTATTAATTACAAAGGCATCATATGTGTGTACGTACGCCTTACCATTTCCATGTGGTGGTGTAGTTGTTATTAAAAACATCATTTTTTGAGTGGTTATAATAATTATGTATAATTAAAGTAAAAAATTAATATAATGTGATTGTGATTCAATATATTTTATATAATAACAAATTATATATGATTTTATCTTCAATTTAATGTTATTGTCGCTTGTGCGTACGTACAGATTACCGTCTCCAATAACATAATATAATTATTTATATGAATAAAATACTTCCTTTCCATAACAAATGTGACTTCCACAACAAAACATATAAGTAAAATGAACCAGTTAACAACAGAAACAATGATATTACTAAAATAGTTTTGACAATGAAATGATATAATATCATATATGTTATCGTATTTATGTATTTTGTTCTTTTATAACTTAAAAAATGATTAAACTATTATACAAGGGGTACCTTACCCTCGACTACGGAAAAGTACAGGGTAATGGGTTTTCATCTCACTTTGTATTCACATGAGATTCATCTTATATTGCCACTATATTCTTTTGTTTGGTGTATGTACTACCCCTGAAATTAATCCTTGTGTAATATACATTAATTTATAGGTATTTACAACTTCATTAGAAGATACTTATTTACTAGGCTGAATTTTTCGTATGTTTCCAAATAAGTAATTAAATTTCTAATTTTGATTTCTACTCAATGGGTTTCATGTAAAGTTCACTGATTATTTTACTCCAAGATTATGTGTGAAATCACTATTTAATTATTTATGTATTAATTCTTCCTCCCCTTTTTGTGGATATACTTTATATACACATAATCTCTCAATTGATAAATTCTCATGTTTTTGAAATAAACATTATATGAGTAATCATAACTCAATTTCCATTCATTGAGATAAATAGCCAAGTCAATTGTGTTATTGTTTCCAAAATTTGTGTGAATGTCATCTAATTACATTACACTGAATATCCAATCATATTGAGTTTTTTTATATTTTCCTCACATAATTATGTCTTGTATTTACCCTTAACATAATGATACATTTTTTATAAGGGATTTAATCTCAATTTACATTCTATTAAGTCTTCATTGTTGGTATTCCTCAATTCACATTTATATGGTGTATATACTGTACTTTGACATAGTATATCATGAATATCTTTATTCACTTGATATTATAATGTTTTTATTACTTCAATTATATGTATTCAACAGTCTCTCATTCGGATCGTAACTCTAAATAAAATATCATTTTAAATGTTTTAATGATTTATACTTCTAAATATTATTCATTAATGTCCATGTTTCATTAATGGTTTTAAGGATTCATTTATATGAATGTGTATGTTTAAAAATTAAATTGAATTTAAAACTATTCAATGTTTTATGGGACACTTCTATTCAAAAATATCTTTTAAACAACTTTTTTGATAAATAATGTGTCTTTTTATTGTTTTCATGAAAAGGGGGAAATTTCTATCAAATATTTTTACTTACTACTTTCATCTATATAATTATATTTCATTGTATTTTATTCTTAATTGAGGATTATTTATTATAATACAATCATCCATATTGAATTTAATGATTTATTTTTTACTGTGGATGTTCTATTTTTATGCCATTCAGGGTTTGTGGTTAAATTATTGACATTTCCTATGATAGTATTAATATGAATGTTTAGATGATATTTCACCCATTGCATGTGAGGAATTAATTGGACATAGTTTTTTATAGTTGGATCACACTATAGCTTCTCAACACATTGGTATGCCATAGTAGACAAACTACTGTCTTGGAACCAGCCCTTGAAAAAAATTTATTTGTAGTCTTGGAACAAGGCCTTGACTGTGTGGTTATGATGTCCCGCATTATAAATTCCATCATTATAAAATTAGATATTGATATTACATGTGATTATTTTACAAGTATAATATCCATGTGATTATGTAAATTTAATTATTTTATTTATATTTTCTATAATATTCTAAGGATTATGTTAAAAAGGCTTGTGTATTAGTCTTCTATGTTTCTTTAATTGTTTATGATTATTTATGATTGTTTCCTATATATTGTAATCCTCACTGAGTTTCTAATCTCAACCCTCTCTTATGTTTTTTTGGTATGTGATGAAGTAAATTATGAATGACCTATAAGAATATCCTAAGTTATTTAAGTGTATTCAATGGAGACACACTCTTTTTATTTTTCAGAAGTTAATGTAATATAAAATTTATATACATATCTATTAATTCCATTGGTAATAAACTAATTGGTAGTTTGAGACATGATCTATTTTTATCATGCCAATTATATTTAATAATTCATTGACTCTTGGAAACATGGGTCGGGGCATTAAAGTTGGTATTAGAGGATGCTTATTACAAACCTTGGATTCCATATTTAGAAAAAACACTGAAAAGAAAACATTACCCAAAGATATAATTTGAAAATTAGTATATAATAACATTCAATAATTTTGGTAACATAAATATTATTTGGTTTTTCCATGAAACACATCCCTTTCTAGATACGAGTAGGTAGAGCCAACTCTGGCCCGTATATACCTTGGAGTGAAAACACTGACAATGAGTTTTAGGCCTGACCCAAGGTATCCTGGTACATGAGTACGTGCGTTGATTCCCTCTTGGTTACAACACCCCCATGGGATATTCTTAGGATAATTTACATTTTCATTACAAATCGATTTGAAAAAATTTAATATAAGATGAGAAGAAAAAACCTTAGATAATCCAAAGGGGTTTTAGATTTAGAATATGGTGTCATGGTACTGTATAAATTATTTCATGACTCACACTATGCTTTCTTTGGTTATTCATTTGCTGGTTACCTAGGAGGTTAGAGTAACATTGAACAAGATGTACAAGGTGGTAAACATGATGGAAATGATTAACTAAATGGATTGTTTATAGGCATAAAAGTTATTGTGTTCATGAAGAAGCAGGTATAAAAAAATATTATCAACAATACATTAACAGACTCCCTAACATAACAATGATGAGATAAGTAGAGAATGATATGAGCTCTAGTATTGGAAACTGTGGAGAAAAGAAAGCACAATTTCCATCATGCCAGAAATGTGTAAGGAGGCTCCTAGGAAAGTGTATCAATGGTATATAAAAATGATTTATTTGTTGGAAATAATGAAATAATGTAATGAATTGATGTGGAAAATTGATGAGTATTACGGAAGAAAATAAAAATTATCCTATGTATCCAATTAACATTATTTGTATTAAATATATGGGACCTTGGCATTACCCGAGTCAATGACCTATTCTATAGTTTAACCTCTAGGTCAAAGAAGATCCTATGTGGAAATAAATGGATAGAAATATGTTTAAAAGTATTAATAATATTTGATTATGGGATTACATTTGAAGACTATTATCTTGTATATGCAACCCTGTAGTTTGTTATGTGAAAATTCTACATTGGGAATAATTATCTATTTTGGTGGATATAGTTATAAATTTCCATTTGGGATTATATTATCCTTGAATTTGAGGTAATTACATTTTATTAGTTTTTGGACAATGTTACTGGAATTGACCCCAAAAAAAGAGTGTGTTTGGGATTTATCGCCTACCAATGGACAACGTGAAGTCCCTGGTTAGTGGGAATAATTATTTTTTGTTAAATGATTTTACTGATCAATAATATTTTGATTTGGGATATTATGTTTTATCACATGGATATCATTAGTATAAGAAAACGATATTGTGATTAAGTGATAAATGTTATTTTGGTATACGTACTCTCTATTGGGAAGACTATATTCATTAGAAAATTAGAAAACTATGGAATTTCATTTTAAGATTAATGGATGATATTTTTTATTTTGGAAGTATCTATTTTTTTATAGATGTTCAGGTAATTAATGGTAATGATTAACCAATCAAAGCTTATATGTGATATGGATAATTACACTTTTGTATAAGACTTTAAGAGTAATTGATGTTCTTCGGAGAGAAATTTTAAGATTTAATATGAATGACTATGTGATTAAATTATTCTAAGTTTTGGGTTTCAATCATAGTATGTATTTTATTGATGGATTTTAGGGATAGTTGTTTATTGAATTGTGTTTATTGAACACTGGGTATTGTTTGTCCATTTTTGGAAATTCTGTTTAGTATTTTTTTTCTATAAAGGATTATCAATTTATTCGACCATATGATCATATAATAACCATTTGTTATTGTTTAATCTCTATATAAAAAATAAATATAAATATCAACCATTTTTTATTATGTGATTATTTAGAAGTTGATTCTAGCACTTCAAGTGTGACAAAGTCATTTTGAATACTGATCGTTTGATGAAATGATGAGTTAGTGTTATAAATTTATTTAATAATGAAAATATACATAGATATAAATATATATTCTTATGATCTTATACAATCTCATAAGTAAATTCCTCAACTTTATGAAATGGAACATAAAAAAGGGTGTCTGTTTACTTTTAATTCTGGGAACCTAAAGAATGTTAAACCCATCACAAGTTTGTGGTTTTCTTACTATTAACTTTCTCCTGATCATGTTTCCTATCTTCCTCCATTATAACTTGAGAATTATTTTATCTTCTATATCCATGTTTTCCAACATGGAATCCTGGTATGGTTAATCTCAGGTGACCTTTATATTTATCTTTCTATCATTTAATGTTATTGTTTATTCACTCTTTTTCTGATGTGGGAACATCAATGAAGTTATCAAGCCCAATTTTAAAATTTAGAGGATGCAATTTCCAAAATCTCATAACAACGTAAAATCCATGATTTCATATTATGTTATTTTTATTATTTCACTTTCATAGCTTTCACTACACCCAACACCGAGTTCGAGTGCACCACGACTTACTAAACAAGCCGATCAAAAATAGATTGTGAATTACATTAACTACATTTTGAATTTTATATACTACTTATAATTTTAAAATCTATATTATGTGTTTCATAGACATAATATATGAAGAAATTAATTTTTTCAGATAAAAGAATTATTATTCCCGAAAATGTAATTTTGCTGACATTTATTGGAGAACCATTTTTAATACCAATATTTGACATTTTTTTATTTTCAAGATGATGAAATAAAAATATTCATTAGAAGAGGTACATAAATATTTTGTTTGTAGAAATATTTGGTTCTTTCCATATTTCTTTTATATTTTGATGAATATTGAAAAATAGTTAATTGTATTTAAAAACTACTTTTTTAATCAAAATAATTTATAGTGTAAAATTATAATTTGAATTGATTCGATGTATAATTAAATTATGTTTTTATCATTTAATACAATGAAGAAAATTGCAAGTAATATTACATTAAAATTTGACATAAAATGAAATCAATCTTTTGATAGTTTTTACTTACCAAAAACCTAAAATTCTGGTTTTGGCATCGAGGATATTTTTTAAAATTATTTTAAAAAATTTATATGTTTTAAATTTTCTGAAATTGAAAATATTTTTGAATTTTAAATATCAATATTAGCGTATATTATGTTTTATTTATTTTATTGAAACATTCGATTTTTGATAAATAATGAAAAATAGTACGATATATTTAAAACTTCTTTTAAAAAAAATATTATATTATTTAAATTTATTTTATGTAAAAAATAGTTACATAATACCAATACTTATTAAATGTAATTCATTGGAGTCATTTTATAACAATGTTAGATATATAAAATTTTATTGAACTTTTTACCATTTTTACCCATGTTCAAGGCCCATTTGCAAAGATGCATAAAACGTAATTTTACATCTTTTGTGGATTTAATTTCCAAAATTTGTGTGACACAGTTTGCATCAGTAAGTAAAATGTTGTTCAATAAGTGGAAAATAATTTTTTTGAATAGTATCTTTTGAATTTTATTTACCATGGTTACAAGTAAATAAGGTAATTAATGTTAAAAATGATATAAAAATTATCTAAACACATGTCCTAATTCTGTTAGATTAGTGTATTTTGACCAAAATCGACCTTAGGAAAAAAATAAGATCATTTTGGTCAACATGAATATGATTAGGACCTTTGTTATAATTTTATTAAGGAAGAGTTAAAAGGTTAATTTTATAGTTTAATAACTAATTTTTTTTAATATTTTTTAATATATATGATTTATTAGACTATAAATATTAGTTATAAAGACAAAAAGATTTTCCGAATCATGATATTTTATTTATAATATTTAGACATTATATAATTTAAATTATTTATGTCATAATGATGATGTAGTAATTACCTATTTAATGAAATATTAATATAATAGATATTATAAATATTAAAATAATTGTTAATTGAGACTTTTTATGAATTCCTAGAATTTTCTAGGTGAATATGTCATGTTATAGTTGCTTTATGGAATTTTATTCGATGTTATTATGTTTACATGACTTAATAAACTGAATACTAAATAGTGTCCAAATTGACATAATTTAGTTTTTAAAATAAATAATATTTTATAAAATTATATAATAGTCCTAAAAAATTACAGTTTGGTGAAAGGACATATATAATTTTAGATATGCTACTAATTAATCATTTGCATTTTGTGGAACTTTATAGTATATTTATTAACCATATAATATAAAAAATCATGGAGGCATGGTAAATGTCAAACTATTTAACTAAGATTTAAATATAATAAATAAGGATAATATGGTTACATAATCTTGTATAAAACCTATTGGTTGATATTTTTTTGACCCTTACCCACATTAGCCTTTAAATAAATTCATTTATATCATTAGAAATAGAAAATTAATTTATAATCAAAAAACTATTTCAAGGTTTTCTTAAAGTGACCCTTGCCTCTCTTATAAAAATAAACTTACCCTTCTCTTAATTTCAAACCTCTAATGCCATTTGACTCATCAAAAACCTTCCCAAATAACCTCCCTACTATAATAAAATCATCCTAGTTCCCTTTAATTGATCATAAATCCAACCCAATGAGCCATTTTTATCAAATCAAAATGAAGAACCCGAAGAATGGGTAATAATTTCATCACCTCTTTAGAAGTTATATTCTTATTCTTCCAGTTTTTCATTTCATGTTGTTACCATATAAAAATAATTACGATAGTACATTAAAAATATTGAAATGTTATTGTAATTATGGTACAGTCATATTCATTATTCTATACATCCTATGAATGACAAAGTCACAGAGCGTGCATACGCATGGCTTACCATCTCCACATTGTGGTGTAGTTGTTATTCAACAATTCATTATTTGGATGGATATAACAATTATGTATAATTTATTTATAAAAAAAATATAACATTTTAATTATTCTTTATATATGATATAACATTCAATTATATATGATTTTACATTCAATTGTATGATATTGTCTTCTGTTGAAATGTATGAATTACTGTCTCCGTGAAATTAATGAGATTAACTCCCCATCGTAACAGTTAAAGAACAATTTTCATTTAATGAATAAATATAATGTTTAATAAAATGAATTAACCCTCAATATTAATCAAATACATCCAATCCATAACAAACAAGACATTCATAACAAAACATTTAAAGATAAATGAACCAGTTAAAACCGGAAACAATGATACTACTAAAAAATTATTAACAAAACAATATTAGAAGATAATATAAGATCTCATATTTATGTATGTGGTTCATGTATAATTTAATAAAAATTATTTAACTATTATATAGGATGATAATGTACCCTCTAATAAAAAAAGTACAAGCTAAGTTGTTTTTATCTCACTTCTTATTCCTGTGACATTCATGCAATATAGCCACCATTTCCTTTTGTGTAGTGTATTTGCTGCCCATGATTTTATTCCAATTGTAATACATTTTTATTTATGGGTATTTACAATGGCATTGTTTTATACTTCTTTTAGGGGGTGTATGTTTCATTAGATACAATTTCATTAAGGGAATTTCTATTTTTGAATTCCACTAATTGTATTTCACGGATACTTCATTGAATATTATTCACTCAGATTATGTGTGAAATCGAAATTTATTTATTTATGTAGTAATTTACATTAAAATTTGAGTGGATTTACTTTTGATATTCATAATCACTCTGTTTATAAATTCTCAATTAATCGATATGAACTTGATAAGAATATTCTTAACTCAATTTCTATTCTGTGAGTTAAACAACTAAGTCCTTAGTGTTTTTGTTACAATAATATTTGTGAATTTCATCTGATTAATTAACACTGAATATGAAATCATATTTAGTTTATTTATAATTTTCAAAAATAATTATTTCATTTATTTGTCCTTAACCAAAGGATAGGGTCTTTATAATGCATTTCATTTCAATTTACATTCTATTGAGACCTTAGTGTTGTAATACCCCATTTCACTTTTATATGGTGTATATACTGTACTTTTTCATAGTATACCAAGAATACCTTTATTCTCAATATATTATAAGGTTATTATTACCTCAATTATATTTATTCTTGTATCTCTCATTTTGTTAGGAATTCTAACCAAAATACATTTTTAAATGTTTTAATCAATTATTCATCTAAATCATTCTCATTAATGCCTGTGTTTTATAAATGATTTTATGGATCTATTTATATGGACACGAATGTTTTCAAAATAAATTTCCATTCATATTTTTCAATGTGGAATGGGAATATTTTATTCCAAAATCACTATTAATTGACTTCATTGATAAATAGTATGTCTTTTAAATGATTTCAAGAAAAAAGGGATATTTCTCTCAAATAGTTTTGTTCAATATTTTAATCTATGTCATTATCCATGATTGTATTTTATTATTTATTGAAGTTGATTTTGTATAATTAAATATTCTATATTTAATTATATGAGATATTTTTTACTATGGATGTGCTATTTTTATTCCATTCATGGTTTGTGGTTACATTATTCATAGTTCATATGCTAGTTTTAATACGAATGTTAAGATTATGTTTCACCCATTTCATATGAAGAATGCATTAAACAATGCAAGGGATGGGTGGAGCCCACTATATGACCTCGATGCATCAGTATGTATCATTAGACATAATATTGTCTTAGCAAATGGCCTTGAAAAAAAATTATTTGTATTCTTGGAAAAAGGACTTGACTATATGGTTATAATGTCCGACATTATGCATTTCATCGTTGTGTTATTATATATTGATATTACATGTGATTATTTGACTTACAGAATATCCATGTGAATAAGTAAATGGAATTATTTGATTTATATTTTCAATAAAATTCTGATGTTTAGGTTCAAAAGAATACTCTTTTATTCTTATACATTCCCTTAAACGTTTATGTTTATTTATGATAGTTTCTGTTATATTTTTATCCTTTTGTATCATCTGAGCTCACCCCTTTTTATGTTTTTATCCATGATATGAAAAAGTATATTATTACTGACCTATATGAATATGTTATGGGATATAAGAGTGTTCAATGGAGGTACATTTATTTTTGATTCTCGTGTGATGATATAATGTAAAACATATGTATGTATCCAGTAATTCATAGACTACTAAACTAATCAGTCATTCGATACATGGCCTATTGTGATCATGCCAATTTTATGTTGTAATGCACTGGCTCTGGGTAACTAGGGTCATGGTGTTACAAGTTCATTTCAGTTAAAAATTGTTAATTATGATTCCTAACCTAATTTACTATATGAGTTATTGAGAAATGCATCCATATGGACAAAAATAAAAAATACACCCAAATATGTAGTGATTTACCCAATGGTAATGTCAACACATTTGTTGTTGGAGTTCAAAAAATCTCAATCATATTCTAAAAACATAATCAGGTTGTGATGAATTAACATATTTCAGATATTATGGATCATTTGATCTGGCAGAAACCCAAATCATTTGGTTTTACTAATAATCCATTGTTGGTTGAGCAATATATCTAGTACCGTGAAAAAATATTTCTTTCACTGGGGGGAAATGAGAATGAAAAATCTAGCACAGAAAGTAAATTTTCTTAAGATTTAATTTTATCAATGATGTACATTAATAAAAAATTCTACGAAGGAAGATTTAATATATGAAATAAAAAGGATTACATTTAAATAAACCATCTTCCACGAATACCTACCATGTGTTCATCAAAGTGATGTGAAGAGAAATTAGACATCTTAATGAAAAGGGAAAAAAGGGTGTTGAAATGTATGAGCATATCATAAGAAGGCTATCCATGTATATTATTGACTTCATGCTTCATTCAATAGAAAACATGGATAATGTCATTTATGGTCTTAAACCATGTCTTTGAAGGGAGCTTGATTCTCTACAATTATTATCATATGATGAAATAGTATTATGTTCCATCAAAATAGAGTAGGAATTTTTTATAATATATGTTTTAAAGGTAAATAATTTGGAAAATAGGTATTATGATTATCAAGACAAATGTGTAACATCATAGAAGAAGAGGGGAATGATGAAATCCTTATTTTTTGAAAATGGTGCAATGAATTATTTTGATAAATCGTTGAAATGAATGAGAAATTTCTATAAGTATAGAGAAAATACTTATAGAGAAAATGAATGAATGTTAAAAAACAAACAAATTATGTTAAGTGGTTCAACATTAATTAAATGGTTAATTATTCAAATCAATGTCCCGACCATCTGGGGAATATTCCACAATAGTGGATGAGGGGAGATAAAAATGATTATACAATCAGCAGAACTAAAGTAGATGTACAAAGTGAAGTGGTGTAAGGTATATTAATCATATCTTTAAATTTACCTAATGATTTACCTCATTCTGGATAATTTCATTGTTTTTTATCTATTCCATTTTAGAATAAAATTATACATTTCCAATTTGATTTTTCTAAGGAGTTATCCGTCAAAACTTCTAAGGGATGTCTCATTGCAACAAATATGTGTTGGTTAATACACTTTATGAATCCAAAAATTGATTTTTATTTTTAAATTATCATTATATAAATGATTTACTATGACATATTCCTCGATTAGGACTAGATTTAACATTATAATGCATAAATTTATGGCAATAAGAAAGAAATTATGATCTTTGTGGAATATATATAAAACATTATCATTATAAAATAAAATTATCATATTATTTTCATATTGAGCTACCAAAATTAGTTATAAAAAATTAATTTTATTGGGTGGAATATAAAAAACATATATGGACGAATAAAGTAATATTTGAATTGAGAATGTAGCAGTTTTTTGTGAATGCAATAATGTATTTCATAAGGAATTACAATTTCACCCCCTAAAGTAGTAAGTAGAATTTACTTTTGATCTAATAATAGATAAAAGGTAAGTATAAAATACTCGTTATATAATGGAAAAAGATGAGTTAGTAGAGCGGAATAAACTTATAAATTATTAGAGTAATAATGGATTTATTCTCCCCAGTGATTCACCATGGGGAGCCAATGTTCTGTTTGTAAAGAATAATGAGGGATCCTTGAGGCTGCACATTGACTATAGAGAAATAAATTCTATTATAATAATGAACAATTACCACATTCACAACATTAATTATTAATTTGATCAGAATACTAGTGTTCAATCAATTTCAATGAATGAGAATCATTCTAGTTATCATCAATTTTGTATGAGAAATGAATATATATATATATATATGGAAACATTTTTAAACCATTATTGAGATTATAAATTTATAGTAATTTCATTTGGAATTACTAATTGACCATTTGTTTTTATGGAAGTAATTAATTTTTATCAGGGAATATAATGATGATTTTTATTTTGTTTATTGATAATATACTTATATATTTAAAAAGATATGAGGATCATGAGAACCATGTAAATATTGTTCTAAAGACTCTTAAACAAAAAAACGTTATATGGTAAGTTCATCAAGAGTGAATGCTCACTTAAAACAATTTATTTAATATGAAATATTACTTCTCAGGAAGGAATCTTATTTCCTCCAGTAATAAAAAATGAATCTAAAAATGGAATATTCCAATGATCATAATAAAGGTATATAGTCTTATAGGATTCAAATTTAACCATTATCTTTTCATTCCAAATTTGTCATGATTGGATAACCCACTAACCAAGCACACATGAAAAGGGGTTATGTTCTTATGGATAAAATAATGTATAGATTATTTTGAGTAATTCATGGGAATATTGGAGAATGACCAAATATCGAATCTTCCTTCAAGAAATGATTGGTTTAGGATATAAAAAATAAAATGAAAAATTAATTGGGTTTCACCATTATGAAAAACAATAATATTATTTCTTATACATTAAAAATAATTTATGATTCGTGAGGACAATTATCCAAATCATGATCACAAGTTAGTAGATGGAATTCAGGCTCTAATGATATGTATACACTACCACTATGGTGATTGATTTTAGATATATAGGTATCACAATATTTTTATATACATATTTACATAGAAATAAAAAAACATTAGGAATAGATTACGGCTCGAGATACTCAAGGATTATTATATCTCAATACACTACCAGAGAATAAATGCCAACAAGGTAAAATTTGAATTAAGAAGGAATGATCATGGACATATAACCAAAATGGGGATTGAGAAATATCTTAGGTTCATGGATCTAGTAAATATGTATATGGGAATTTTTATGGTAATAGAAGTATCACCATATTTTTAAATGATTATATAATTTTCTTTAATAGTGAAGATAAAAATATCTCAATCTGATGAAGATATTTTCCAAAAAAAATATTATTCGTTCATGATTCATGATTTATTATCATCATTTATAGTGATGGAGTTCTGAAAATTATATAGATGTTATGTGTTTCATCAATAAAATAGATAAAAATGGGAATAATTAGATTATTCTCATAACTCATGCTTCTTTATCTACCATGGTAGTAGCATGACCTACATATATATGTAATAATGTCATTGGATAATATGATGTGGGTAATTATTGCAAATTTGTCAAGGTTCCTAGTTTATTAATATGTAAATGCCAATATATAACATCTTAGAGGATATAGGAAACATCTACCTATTACTATGTAGAATTGGAATGAAATTACAATGAACATTTTCATAGGAATACCAATGTCACATTGAAGGAAAAAATCCATATGGGTTATTTTTTATCATCTAACAATGTTGGAAAATTAACTTGATAAATGAGAACATAATCCTATTCATTTCCTAAAAATATTATATTCTAATTATGTTGTAAGAAATAATGGTGAAAAGAAATTGATTATAATTCATCATGATCCAAGGTTTACTAAATGATTATTGATCAATATTAAGAAGGATTTGGATATTGGGATTCATATGAGTATTACATATCACCCATGAACCAACAGAAAATCTAAAAATATTATTCAAATATTGAAAAATATGTAGATATTATGATCACATGGATTTAAAGGTATGTGGGATCAGTATTTTTCAAGTTCATAATCTTCCAATAAAAATATTTTATACATTATACTTCGTATGGGGACATACGAAGAATTATATATAAGAGATATGAGACTCTAATGTTTTAGAATGAAGTTGGTTGGGTGGAAATTAATATGCTAAAATTGCATTGGAGAGAAAAAGATAACGGAAAAAACTATTTAGACTCATATCAAATTCGATCAAAGTATGAAAATATTTACACTGAAATACGGACAATGGTTTTTCAATTTGATATGGTTGATCATATCATTGAAAATGTACCTCGGTAAAAGAGTGTCTTATAGTTTACTAAGATACGTAAATTGATCCGCAGTTCTAAAATTTCATTTTAAATTCTAGAATGAATTTGAGTTGTAGTGTACTGATTAAAAATTATGATAAGTCTTTTCTAAGTGCCTGATGTGTTCCACATATCATTGTTTCAGATGTTCATTCCATAACAACAGAGGTACTCACCTATTAATAAATAGATTGGAATATAATTCGTCTTATGGTGATGGTCCAATTGATATTCATGATATAAGAAAGAAATTATTTAGAAATGGGATGACTCAACATGTAATGGTTCGTTGAGAAAACATAAAATGTTAGATGCATCGTGGGAATGTAATGATGGAATTAACAGGATCCACCAAATTATTTTTAGAAGAAAGTATCCATGAAATTTATTCAAGGAAGATATTATTGATGGAAGGAAAAATATTACACCAAATAATTTCTTGTTATGTATCATGTTAAATATATTTAATTTGTTATATATCTTATAATGCAAAAAAATTTAATTTTTAATAGTATAAATCTCATATAATGACAAAGAGAAAACCAAAAAAAACTATATAACTATGAATGAATGAAATAAGTGTATTTTTTCATGAAATTATGGAACACATTCCAATTAAATAGTAACATGACCATAGTAAAAGTAATATTAACCTTAAGAAATATAATTACGCCAATATAATCGCAACCTAACATAGGAAATTATATATAAATTTTTTTAATATAATAATTGAATAAATGATATAATTTTTTGAAATTAAAAGTCAATAAATATTTTCCAAATACTTAATTATGTGTTGGTATTTTTACAAAACATAAGTTTTTATTAACAATTTTATAATAAATAGAATGATTAAATAGAAAAAATATTTTTTCATAAATATAAATCCTAAATTAATATTTATTTGTCTTTTGATTGTAATCTAATTATATGTTACCTTATATCATTTTTCAATGTGTTATAAAATATATTATAATATAAAAAAGGATTTTATAGAAAATTATTATTTGAAATTAAACTTAAATATACCTTATATTGAAAATTATTTTAATATAATTGAGTTCAATTTGTAATTATAAAATTTTAGAAATTGTTTGGGTGATTTTTTTGGATTTTACTAATATACATTAATTTTATTTGAATAGTAACATATAGTAATTTACGGTATATATACATTATAAGTTCAATACAGTATTCCAAGATTAATTTATAATGTAATTAACATTGGATTGAACAAACATAAACTAATCACTTTATTTATTCCCAAGAAAAATAACTATTTTATTCAGGATCCAAAAAGATAATATAAAGAATAATAATTAAAATCCACCCCTATCCATCAATATAAATACCACCCACGCCAACCCTACTCCGAGTACATAAAATTATGTGAATATAGCTTATATTCAGCCTATTTCCTCTCCCAAAGATGTCCCCCTCATTCTAGAATATCTGGTTTCACCAAAATAACATATCCAAGTCCCTTAAAGAGGATCCCAAGTAGATGAAAGGAAGAGGTAAAACCTTATTTCTTCTCCTTGAATTGGTTATAATTTCATTTCCTCCTATTCTATCATTAACCCTTCTGTCCAAACATTCATGATAACTCCAATATCATATATATACTAGTATTTGAAAATTATAATTGAATATTTATCCTCAAACCCATTTTCATATCCCTTCTACTCAAATCATGAAACATCACCTCTGATATATCGATTTACCACCTTTGCAGACGACATATTTTAGTTTTTCATTTCTACCATTAGGGATAGTAATGAAACTAATTTTTTATTAAAAAAATTGTAATATATGTTTTATATATTTTTAAATGTTCTATAACTATTAAATAATAATAAATATAATTAATTAAAAAACTAGTTCATGATGATCGAAAAAACTCCAAAATAAAAAAGTTTTTAAAAAAAATTATATAATGATGCATTCTAATACCATATAAATGAGATATATATATATATATATAAATTAAATATTATGTTTGATTATTAGTTACATATATATATATATTCAATTATGGATTATGAATCTCATTTTACACAATTTTCTATAAATATATAAAAGTCAATCGATCATGAAATCTAAGGAAAATAACCCTCCCAAATGAAAAAATTGTATCTTATAAATAATCAGTAATGACATAAATGTACATAAAAATTATAAAAAGCATAATTAATGTAGAAATTTAAATTATTTATTTAATAAAATTATTTGATATGATTATACAGGACCATATAATCAATTGTAGAACACATTTTGACATAAGGTGAGGGGTTTCATCTCAATTTCCATTTCATTGATACATACTTGTTGCTGTGAAGATAATAATGTGTATGTGGTGTATTTACTGACACATTATAATTAATTTTAAATTTAATTTATATTTCTATTATTTATCTATATTATAATATCATGGAAATGATTATTTTCTTATTCATATACCTTTTTACATAAAGTGTTTATTTGGATTGTTGTTTTAATTGAGTAAATATTGATGAATATATATCCTCTATTATATACGGATATTGATAAGGCATATTATTAATTAATTATATTAATAAATATTTGGGAGCGTAGTGAAGGTAGGGGCCTATTATATATATTTGATGCATCGATGGGGATCGTGAGACAAAGCAGTTGGAAAAAACCCTTTTTGTATAATTCCAAAATATAATCTGATGGGTATCTAGCCACGGATATTAACTATCTTGATGGTATGGTGGTTCCTAATCTAGATACATGGGGTAAAAAAATTAATTATTTTTTTCATTTAAAATTTAGTTATTATTTTTCAAGGTATTTTCTATAAGATAAAATATATGGATTCATTTTTATTCACAGTGTATTGATGGTGTGTGGTTTTTAGTTATTCTTCATTCAATTTTGATTATGCCTAATAGAATATGATTCACTTATTATTGATTCATATTTTCTCTATATGTAACCATAATAGACCATATACTCTCATCCCTTTATTTTTTTTCCTTCACATGTTTTTTAAGATGAAATATTTTAATAAAAGGTAAGGAAGAAGTTTATTTATCGTGTTATGTTCTATATTTGTTCTTCCAATGTAATAATGTAACCATTTGTGAATATATTTTTCCTGAAGAATATTGTATTGATTGGTCCATTGTTATTTGTTTCGGTAATGTTTATGAAAATTGTAATAAAATGATCACATTCTTAGGGATACTGTGGTTGAGGTTGTCATAATTTTAAAAGGAAAAGGATTTCAAAATGTGTTTATGCTCAAGAAGAGTTTTAAACGATTTTAAAAGAAACCATTAGAAGTTTTCGAAGATAATTTCAATGAAAAAGGTTTTCAAAAAAAATATGTTCACGTATTGTTGTAAATTATTTTCAAATATTTCTTTATATGTTATCATAGTTATTTCTATAAGAAATTTACTTCTAAAAGATTAATTATTTTAAAATTGATTCTTAATGTGGAATGGGTATTTTCATAAAGGATTTCTGTAACGATCCTTTAAAAAATACATCTAATATAAAATCCATTTATACATTTATAGTTTTATTTCTTATATAATCAATGAACTCTATTAATATTTATAAATTGAATGGTTTATGGTTGGGATGAAATGTTATTTAAGAATCTTATTTCACTAACATGTGATATACCATGATAAAACACTTATTAAACCCCCATTACTTTTATATTCCCTTCTATAATTATAAAACATATCTTATTATCATTGTATATGATATGATAAAATGTTTTTTTATACCCATTTTATTTCATGGGATTTGATATGATGTAAATAAAAAAAATCACTTTTTAGGGGTCATGGTACGATTAATAATTTTTTATCTTGTGGCACACATCAGTATAATTTCATTATGAGAAAATTGGGTCATATATCACAATAGAATTAATTCAGCAATGATTTATATCACATAAGATAATGATGGTAAATGTGTTTATGGGTTTTATAAAAAATGTAAAATAGGTGTTCCCTAATCAAAAATTGGGAATATGTAGTTTTAGATCTACAATGAAAAAAATGTGTTTCATGATCCACAATGGGAGAATGGTGTGTCCTGATCCACTATGTCTAAAATAATTAGATTTATTATTAACTAAACTGATTTTATGAGTGAACTTGAGTGAAGTGTCAAAATGTTGTGAGTAAACCTATATTCATGCCCATAAGTCTATTCTCTGGATTGATTTCGTGTCCTTAACAAAATGAGTGAAAGTGTTTCTACTTATATATGTTCAAAATGTTATAAGATGATGTGTATATTACAAATCTATGATTTATTTCAATGATATTATTTAATGATTCATTTTCTTTATAAACCATTGATACATATCCTATTATCTTCCAATAATTATTCCATGGATCTTGATTATTATCTTTTATTTTCAGGGTATGAATTTTAAATGTAATGATCATGTTCTAAAAAAAATTTGATCGTGATTAGGATTTCATTTCAATTATTTAACCCTTACTAAGCAACATAGATCACCCTTTCTTATGTTTAATTTATTTAAGTTAAAATGGAATTTATTATGTAGGAGTATATATGGGTATGAACTTAGTGGGAGTCTATGGAGATATTTCAACATATTAGAAAATATTGTGTCCCATGTATCCAAAAAAATTAAAATATTATGGTACATGTTATTTTTTTTTTTTGTAATAATCATCTACATTGATGTAATATCCATCTGTGTTATGCATGTGTATCTATAGTTAGTCATTTATATATTTCCATAAATATGTTTTGGGAGAATTCTTTTTTAAATAAAATATAAAATGTTATTATTTTTTTCAACTATTCCATTTTAATAAATATATTTTCATTCTTTATATTAATAATATAGTTTATGATTCTCCTTATAAAAGGATTGTTACAAATTCATTGGATTTTACAAAAATGGGATTTGTAATTTTGTGAGTTTGTTAAACATTGATCTATTAAAAATTATTGATAATGATTTTTCTTTTAGGTAAATTATATTCTTACTTATTTAATAATGAGGAACAATAAGATCAAATATATCACAATAATGGAGGAGACAAATATAGAGGATCATGATTCTTATAGAGATATCAGATCATTTAATTTAATTTTTTTACAGTATATAAAAAATGATTAAATATAATTGCCTATATATTTGTTCAATAATATTTAATTATACACTTATTTTTTATATTTTTATTCATTTGGTTTTTCATGGTTAGATAAAAATTTTCAGATGTGTTATAATTTTAATATGACATGATCAATGTATGGGTTTGTTATGTTGGAAACCTGTATGAATTGAATTATTTATTTTTCATTATATATAATTGGTACTTCAATCAAATTTTATAAATTGTTTCCATTGTCACTTTTACTATCCTATAATGCATTCTAAACACCCATAGGATGGAATCAAAAAATTTAGTGTTAGAAATCCAAATCATTTGGTTTGTATGTTATAAATTAGGAATGTTTTGTGATCAGGCTTTTAGATTATAGTTAAATGGAGGTAAAATCTTCAAAACAAGATATATCTATTATATATTGATATAATTAAACTATTTACGATGAAATGTCATATTAACTATGTTTTAATAGATTTAGTGGTGTTAAATATCCCTTTAATGGGTTTTAATTTTTATTTAATTTTCATTATGTGGGGTATTAATAATTTTTAGAAAAAATCACTATTATAATGGGTTTTCGATATAATGAATTAATTTTAATGATTAGTTAACAATTATAATTAATTATGATTTTTAAAATAATATTACATTTTGATCAAATTGATTTAAATTATTTTGAAGATATTTTAATATTATTTTATTGGTTTTTACGATTCTTGTGGTTATTTATTAATAAATAGGGTGTTATATGTTTATGTCATTAGATTGATGGAAATAATTCGTGTTCCTGGATATATTTTCTAATGATGATATTGTAAATATATAAAAATGAATTATCTGTAAGTCAATGTATTCTTAGATACAATTGGGTGATTGTTGGGAGTATCTACTAAAAGCATGAATAATGTGTTTCCCATAATTATTGGGTAATGAAGGTTATTTGTTGATTACATTGAGCAAATATTTTGAAGGGTTTTCTATAAAAAATTTAACACCCAAGGATAAATTATAGTAAAAATATTTTCTTCCAGAAAACCAATTAAATAATACACAGTTCTTTACTCAAAATTTTGATTTTGTCCGAAATTATAAAACATGATAAATTTAATTTCAATATTTTATTATATTTATTTATAATGAAAAATTCATCTGAGGTTTTAATTATTATATTTTTCATAAATATCTCATTTTTAGGATAATAGTTGAAAATACCAATTTTACAAGACACTGACTTTTATGAAGTTGTAGTTATAAGTTAATAACATTATTGTTCTTAAAACATTTTTTGATACTGAATATATATTTATGAAATTATATTATTGATATAAAAATATAATGTTGATCATATAAAAAATTACTAAATATATGGGACACTTAAATAATTTTTTATCAAATAAATATTAAATTTTATCATCAATTATAATCAATATTTTAAAATTATAGTTTATGTTTTTTTTTCAAATAATAAATGTCAACTAGGATTTAAAAAAATATGACAAACTTCATTTTATTAAATATTAGCAAATATTTTATATAGAATTATTTTTATACATAAAATGCTATTTTATGGAAAACTCATTTTCATCAAGTTTGTTAGTTTTGTTTTTAAAATTATTTAATCAAATTATAGAAATTAAATATGATAAAATGCAATATATATTTAAAAATATTATGTAAATTTGCTTATTGAGACAAATTTTATTTTTTTCATTATGAATAGTACAATTTTTATAAAATCAATTACAATGTAATAAATTACATTGGGTATAATGTTTTTAAAAAATTAATTGTTTACAAAACCAAAATCATTTAGATATTTTATTTTACAGTATTATTTAGACCTTATATTGTTAAATATTAATGGAGGACTCATTTTTTATCTATAATTAAAATGTAAGACATTAATATATATTTAATATTTTGAAAAAAATACTCGTTCGTCCTCACCATCATTTAAAAAATGACATCCTCTCTTTTATATTTTCCACACAAAATTATCCTCTTATGCGAGATAATATATAGACAAGAACATAAATTGAATACCTCCACACATCATATGTGTCCTTTTTTTATCATAATATCATCCTGAAAAGGGTTTATGTGTAATTATAATGAGGTTGTCAAATGAAAAGGTATATTTCAGAGTAGTATGATTTAAATTTATTTCTACCAAAAATTAAATTATTTCTATTGTAAAAAAGATTATATACTCACATTAACATCAATAGTATTAAAATATATTAATCAAATTATTTTTCACCCGTTATTCAAATCATTCTATATTAAATGGGAAATGAATGTATCGTTCGTGCATACGAGAAAAATACCACACCACGACGTTATTTATATCTTGTTTTGTCACCATCATTTATGGATTTTTATAATAATATATATGATATTAATATATGATATTTGAGACATGACTATGATTTTTTAAACAATACACATCTTTTATCATATCACCCACACACATGTTAAAAATGATTATTTCGTTCCTTTGTACATGTGGACTACCACCTCCATGAAGCGATGTGAATCAGTTGTCATGTATTAAATTATATAATTTTTCTGAATATGTATACAACTAAAATATTTAATATTTATATGATAATTAATATTATATAATATTTTAAACCAAGAAATGTATTTCAGGAACAAAAATACTGAAACAAAAAATAGATAGAAATGAAATATTTAACACTAATGATTGATAATTTTATTAAGAAATTACTAAGAATCATGGGTTTAAATTTTAAAATTAGATCATATTTGGTTTCATATAAACGTTTATGGTTGTTGTATAAAGTTATGATACATTTTAATTTGTTATACATTATGTTAAAATCACTTACGAAGAATGTTTATCCAATGGTGAGGGGTTTTAGAACTCAATTTAATTTCATTAGGTGAAATTAATACTTCAATTCCAATATCATGAAAAAATTGTGTGTGTGAAGACATATGATTTTTTTTTGTTTTTTCTATTCAATTTTTAAGTTCGTTTTGCATTTTTACATATAGTCGCGTCATTGGTTAATTCACACTATAATGTTATAATGATTGTAATAGTTTCTCATCATATATTTTTTTCAATGAGATAGATTCTATATTTAACACATTTTCCCATCATATGGTGTATATAATAAACATTTGGTAAATTTTATCATATATATATTTTTATTTAAATATTAAAATGTTTCATTCAATATTATTTCATTTACTTGGTTTGTCATTAAATTATTACCAAAGTGGAAAGGGTTTATTTCACAATGTCATCATAATTAATGGTTGCATAATGTTAATGTACCAATTGGTTAATGTATATATACATTATATAATGTACCATATATATTTATTATTATTATTTTTAATATAAATTACATGGTTTCCGGTTATATTTATCTCTATATTTAATCAATAGCCCGAGATAAATTCATTGAAGAACCATGACACTTTTTCCTATTTGGTTGGAATTATTTTTCATCAATGTATATATTTTCAATAAAATGTTTTCAAGGAAATTTAAGTTTTCTCAAATAATTATTTTATAGTATTTTTTACCAATGTTATTATTTTCTATAAATGTTATAAAATGCGTCTTTTTTCCCTTTTACAAATGAGCAATATTTTACCGAATGTGTGAATGAAATATATTTTTAGCACATAAATCGTAAATTTTTTAACATAAAATTATAAAAAATATTTCAAGGATGAATCCATAAGATAATTACATGGTTATTTTCAATGTAATTTTTCTTCCTACTATTTTGTAAACATACTGATTTTAATTAATCAATTTCAAACTGAAACAAGTATCCCCCCTTGAAATTTTTCAGTTACAATTCAAACATATTTTTATCTATATAAACATCCTTTGATAAATAAAATTATTTTATATTTATATTTTCTAATGATACTATCGGCATTATTTCTTAAAATGGGTTCTGATCATGTTTTTATAGGTAAAAATATGGAAAAATATTATCGTTTCATATTCTAGTTTTTCAATATATTACATATATTTTTTATTTATGGAATTTTTATACACAAAATTTATATAATGAATGAATTAGTATTAGAATTTCATGGTTTTCTCCTCAATGATTTGTTATATCTCATGAGAAAAACTACATTTGTTATTTCACTTACTCATTACCTACTTATATACTATTACATAGAACAAGGAACTTATAGTATGATTATAAATAATCGAATTATGTTTGATATCGTTATGAAACTATTTATTGTTAACCGTGGGATTATTTTTTTTAATATGATAGGAGTTGATATATTACTATTTTATGATATTATTTACATGGTATATTTTATTATTGTTTATATCTTCCATATTATTTATGATTTATTTATTCTAAAATATTATCTATTGGAAAATTTCCAGTTCAAATAATCTAAAATCATCGTTCAAGATGATTTATTTTCACTGTTATTCTAATATTGGATCTATGAATGATTTTATGGTTTTTTATAATATATAAAAATTTACTCACTATAAATATTATTTTTTAGTTTATGTTTTATGATGAAATATTAGAATCTTGTAGGGATATAATCTCCCGAAACTACTATATTATTTGATTATTTGGTTGGCGATTCCATTCATTTGGTTAAAATGTACTAAAATAACTATTGGACCAGGGTTTCTAGATTTGGGTTCTGACATTTTTTATCAAATAAATTTTATTATAATCCTTTGGAATAAGATTTTAGAAATTTAAAAATAAAGAATATAACCCTATGGAAGACAATAAGGATATGTGAATGTATTTAATAGTGTCCTTGTTTTTTTATTTTAAAAACAATATTGTTTCATAAAAATGAATCTCTACCTATAAAATAAAAATATTTTGAAAATAATAAATAGATTCTCTTAGTGGTAATTACTCTAAAAGTGGATGATATGGTCTTAAATCAATCATCATCAGTCCAGGATAATTGAGTTTAATATCGAACAAGAAGAGAAAAATCCCAATAGATATGATACAGTTGATTTAGCCCTTCATTGTTTTCTATTAAGAATGATTTAATAATATTTATATGATTTAATTATATTCCAAATGATATTGTTATTATAATTTTTCAATTTTCATTGTGTAATATTAACTTTATGTAATGTGTTACACTAGAATATTAAATTTAATTAATTTTTTTATAAGAAGATAAATTAAATTATGGGGTTTTGAAATGGTACTTAGTGAAATGTATTAAAACTATATCAATATAAATCATATTTGTTGGGATTTTCTTTTTGGGAAGACAATGAAGTTAGAGATGGATCTGAACATATTAATACTTTGTTTTTGAAACTATATCAGGTTACGATTAATAACTTATCCCTTAATGTGTATCCCACAGATCTCCAAAAACATGGAAAAATTTTGTGCTTCTTCATGTATTAAAAAACCATTATTAAATGGTACTATGAATTAATCACAAGATGTAAAAAAGTTCAAAGTCCCTAGAGTAGTTGTTTCTCAAATGGGGAAGTAGAGAAAGAACGAAATATTTCATGGAATTTTATTATCATAAAAAATACAGTGATTAATTGTATTAATTGATCCAAAACACTAAGGATTAAGTTGAAATAAAAAATATGTTTTGGAAAATTCCAATTAGTTATTTAATTAAAAATACATTCCTACTGATCAATGTGATTATATAGAGTAATTTCCTAATTATAAAAAAAATTACGGGGAAAATATTTTTTAATATGATTATAACAATACAGTGTTAGCAACACATGTTGTGGTTTTTATATATCATACAAGCTGTAAGATTTATAATTCATTTTATTGGATAATAACTGGACAATTATTAACCTTATATTCTTTGTATTTTTCTGTATATGATGATTTATTATTGAGATAAATACATACTCGAACGTAATTATCTAAGAGTTATGTTTTCCATTAAATACAAGAGCATAATTTACTAGTGGAGTATTATAAAAAATGAAAACTGAAAAATGGGATGAACGTAAGGGTGTAACTTCTATCATGTAATAATTGTGAAGAAAATTACTATGTCACATGATTAATGAAAATTGTGTTTTAATTAATTATGGATTTAATGGACACCAAGATCAATTTTTTTTGGGATTTTATGATGCTTAAAATTTTTTGTTCGTCAACACTAATGAAATAAGGTACTATATGATTTAATACCCTATGCATCAGGGGAATTTTACTAATAAATGATCAATGGTATGGGGTAAATATTATTCTATCACTAATTCTATGGTTGATGTTTCTACAAATGTAGTGGCATCCACATTGTTTATAGCTTTAAACTAAAATAATGATTTATTTATTATTGGATCATTTCACACTTTTTTATATTCCTCGTTTTCTATGAAATTTAAATACATTTCGAGAACATTTTGAAGGGAAATTTAAATTATGGATCTTGTAGAAATATGGTAATAATAAGGATATATCAATCAGTTTCTACATTGACACAATGACATATCATATTATAAAATTAATCCATTATACCTATGGTTGACTATTATATAATTCGTGATATACATTGTATTTCAAATTATAATATAAGAATTTATTATGGATATAAGGATATTAGATTTTTTTAAATTGATATGGAATAATTAATCAATGATGTGGAGTATATATCACCGTAATCATATTTGAATCACAATATAGTAGCTCTTGAGAGTGATATTATATAATAAGAAGTGAAAAAATCCTATGAATTGGAAATGAATTTTTTTAATATAGGGCAATATGATTGTATAAGAATATGTTGATCAAGAAGAACAAACTATGTACTCAAATGAGAATGAATTTCTGTTACAAACTGATCTCATCCCTGGTAAAAGACAAACAGCTAATGTTCCATTTGAATGTCCACAATGGGTCTTATGGTGTTAATGAATAAATTTTTTGATTTCTGTGATGTGTGATTTGTATGAACTTGTGTTTCATATTTTGGGAGATATAATTCTATTTATGAAAATTATGTATGGAACTAAGAGGTTGTTCATTCAATATATTTCAGTAATTTTTCATTTTTCTTGGAATCATCAACTTCAAGTAATGAAGGAATATATTCAAATGATATCATTTCTTATAAGATATAGACATTGTTATTTTATATAATTTCCAATTAGTTTCACTAATGTAACCCTATTTTTTATGGATCTAATGAAATTTGTATTCAATGATTTTATAGATAATTTCATTTTTTTAATTGATGATGATATATTAATATAATATGAAATATATGAAGAACATGACAATCATTTTAAAATAATTCATAAGACACATATAGAAAATCTGTTTTATGGAATATTAAAAAAATATGAATTCATACGTCAGGAAGTTTTTCTTCTTGTATATATTATTTCTCATGATGAAATATCAGTTGATAATTTAATGATAATGGTATTTATGTTAAGGAAAGTGAAATAAATATAACTGATGATTGTTTCTTCCCTGGATTATCGGGTTACTATTTCTGATTTTGTAAATAGAATTTTCAATTATATAACATGTTAATGATGTTGAATTGTATATAGATTATCCCTATTTATATAAACTAATTATGGGTATTTTTTATGAATTATATAGGAGGTTGTTAAATTAACCAATATGAAAATTACAATTTTGAAGAGATGGATTTGGGAAACATAGTAATGCATAAATGAATGGAAATGAATGATACCTTATACAAAATTATATTGTAATTACTTATTCATCAAGGTAGATAATTATTAATGAACAGAAGTTTCCAACCCATGATCATTGATTTGTAGTAATAATATTTTCCTAAATGATTTGTAGAAATAAATGTCATGGTGATTTATCCGAAAAATATATATATATTAAAAAGGTTTGAAATAAATATTTTTGTAGAGGAGAAAACTTGAGGGAAATGTGATTCTTAAAACTATAATGGGAATATGGATTCCCAATAAACTACAGTATCTTGAAGAAAAATAAGGTGAATAATGTGTTGAGTATGAATGATTATGGATTATTAACTAAAATGAATATTGAAAAAGATTTTATATTCATCGATTTATTAATGTTGGTTGTGAAAATAATTAATGAATTGTAAGCATAATATTTACTAAATATCACTGACAACCCATCCTTATTGTATATTTCTTCTATATTTATTATAATAATATTAAAAAAATTATATTTTTGAATGTTATGATGTTTTTATAAATTATCTTTGAAGATGGTATTGTAAAATTTGGAAAGTTTCAATGATGTTCATTGAATAAAGAGCTAAAAATTTATTTATTATATGAAAATCATAACTCGAGATTTTTTATATAGCCTCATAACACCATAATGTATCAAATCGTGAATAGATTTTTTTCTATGGATATTTTTCAACAATAAATCACATTCAATCTAGGATTACTATTAGTTTTTAATAGGTAAAATGTCAAATGATATCTACCTAAAGGAGTCCTGAAATCTCTACCTATTACAATGTGAAAATGGGATTATATTATTAGAGAAATTATTACATTATGTCTAGATACATTGAAAATTAGTTATTAAATATGATATTACTATTAAATTCATTAAAAAATCTACACATTTCTTCAATATAACAAATGATTAACAACTTCAACACCTCATGTGTTTAAATATTAATGAAATTTTAATACATTATAGTGAAACTCTCTCAATTGTATCTGATCATGTACCATGGTTTTAATCAAAATTGTGCAGGTGTATTCAGAGGTATCGTTACACTGATCATAATTTTATCATTGTTAATCACCCTAAAAAATATGGATAGTATGAATGTAAAATGTAGATGTTAGAAGATATATTGAGTTTATTCTCACTAAACAACCAAGGTAACTAGTAACTATATTATCCATTGGTTGTATTCAAAAAATATAATAGATTCCAGTAATGAATTAATATATAACTATCTGAGACATTATATAGAATTTTTTTAAGAATATAACATTTTGAGATGAAGATAGTGAAATGATGATTTTATACCATGATCGATTTATCGATATAATTGTGAATGTGAAGAAAATTGATATTCATATTAACGAAGCTCAAATTTAAAACAAAAATTCCCAATAACCGATTGAAGGATTTATAATATTAAGTGGGATATCAAATTTTATAAAAGGGATCTCTCTGGGAAGTTGTTATAAGGTTGACCATGAAATTTCAACTAAGTCATAGATAAATGAGACATTTTAAAATTCTTTAAATAATATGTGTTATGGATTACTTTTTGGAAATGGAACTTATCCACTATACTGTTAATGATGTGTTCCATATACCTTTATTTAAAACGTTTGACCCAAAAAAAACTTTCGTTCTCACTGATTAATAATCAAAATTGGAAATAGATGTATTTTACTATGAATGGAATATCAATATTCATTGCATTAGAGAACATGAGTTGAGGAATTAAAGGACACAACTGGCAATGGTACTTTGGAAAAATCATATGATAGAAGAGAGAACATCAGAACCAAATGATGATATAATGAAGAAAAAGAAAAATAATATGATGATGTGATATTCTATATATTTCGAGGTTGAATTTTTCGAAGGACGGAAGAATTTACCACCCATTATTTTATTATAGAAATTTAAATTTTCCTCTAATGATACAATATCCAAATGAATATTTTTTCATTCAATAATGTGATATTTTTTAAAATATTAAAAAAATTAAATGTAATTTTGATAATTTAAGTTATTTTTGGAATTCATGACGTCAAAATTATATTTAGATGAATTTTTAAGATTTTTCAGAATTATATTATTTTTAACTGAATGGAAACAAATACTAATTTTAAAAAGCTACAACAATTGTGACATAACAATGATATTAGAAGAACTATATGGTTTATGAATTTTTTTCGCAAATAAATAATTACTGATGTGTTAATATATTTCGTATAACAATATAATTTTGAACATATTAAATATATGATAATCATTTTGGAAATCTATGTAATTTTTGTTTCAAATGAAATATTTCACATAGTTCATCTATTTTAATAATGTATCTATAATGTATATTTTGGCAATGGTTTGGTTTAAAATAAAAATATTAGTTAATTAAGTTGAAACAATTCAATTAATTCCATTAGGAAAAAAATTATACATTGTGCTTATATTAAATGTTTTTTACATATAAAATGGTTTTTTATGGAAAAACATTTTTCATGACTTTTTTGAGTTGGATTTTAAATTAATTTTTTCAAATTTTATAAAATAATATTTACAAATAGAATATATGATCTTTATAATAATGAGAATATTTGGTAATCATTACAATTTCATTTGTCGTCCTTATGAATATAACTTTGATATAAATATTGTTACCATCTTAAAAGAAAAAAATCTTAAATGGATTAAAACATAAATGATATGGAATGACATATTGACATGTATAAATAATATTTTATTTTGTAATAGTTTTACACTATTTCATCTACTCTGCTAAAATTTATCATTGTGAATATATATGGATTGAGTAAGACATTAAAATATTTTGAATATTTTGAAAAATTACAGTTGTGTCATCCCCATATCTTATAAAATGAATTCGCCTAACATATATTATATATAAATAAAAATAATAATATATCATACAATACATACCGAATCAATTAAAATTTGACTTACCATGTCATAAATTTCCACATTTGATTAGAATACCATATTAATAAGGGATTAGGTATAACTGGAAATTGGATTATGAGAAGATATCTTAATCTCATAATATAGTGTTTTCATTTCATTTATTAGTTTAAATATTTTATTTATATGATAACGATAAAGATATAATGTCATAATTATATGCCTTATAAATTTATTTTATTATTTTTATTGATCATCTTTCATTCATCTCATTTTATAAAAATTTTGGAATGAAAAAAAACCATCAGTGTCTATAAACTGCCTCTTCATGAAGGAATGAATTTCTTTTTCTCTTGAAACAATTCAAGAATTTTTATTATGAAGTTATAATTTTATAAATTATTTATATAAAATAATTATAAATATATAAGGACCAAAACTATTGAAATGAATCATGCATGAAATACATAATTGTAACCACTCTAAAATGATTATTTTAATAAATAATTATTAATAACATTGTGTTGAAATGTAATGATAGGATCATATATGAAAATATAATTATCTATATGGATGTTTTATAGAGTTATAATAACTATACATTTATTATATATGAAATTTAAATATCTTATAATGAAATTTTATATATGTTATGGGGTTTAATAACTCGTTTTCATTTTATTGGATCATAATTATTTTTAATTGGATACATTTGAAAAATATTATGTGTGTAATGATGAAATTATTATTTTAGATTATATTACCATTTTTTTGACGAAACTTTATTACATATAGTGACTTAATTTTTTAATTATAACTTAAATGAAATGATTTTTATAGGTATTTCAGGGGTCTACTTTTTATGTGAGACCGGTTACATATTCACCACTTTTTTCTTTTATATTCCATGTAAAGAACCACATTGATATTTTATATCATGAATATATTTGTATTCCTGGTATTTAATGTTTCATAATAATATTTTATTTCATTTTTTTTATTATTCTACTTTGTAAAAGAGATAATGTTTTATATCAAGATCTTATTCTTATTCTAGATTAATTATTTTTAATTTTACATTGGGATAATTATATAACTTTTCTCTCTTAAATTCCTACAAAATTTATTTATTGAAATTATAATATTTTCCTTTAATTTTTCTTTCTTGTGTACTAAAATATCTATACAATTTTGTTCTAGGATAAATGAAACCTTTCATGTATTTGGGTGGGAATATTTTTGGTTAATGTCAATATTTTCATTAAAATGTTTTAAATACCGTTATTATATTCTAAATTAACTGTTTAAATTATGTATTCCCTATTTTAGACACTATATAAAAATTTTTAAATGGAATATTCTTATCATTTTATAAATAAGAAATTCATTATTAATGGTGGAAAAAGAATCATTGTGGCCATGCTTACCGAATACATATCATTTTTAGTCCAACATTATTATTATTTTATAGGAATATTCTATTACATGTTTCAATATTTCAAATAAAATAAATTTCCTTTCCTTATATTTATGATGGTTTTCAGATTTTAGCTATGTTATATCAAAATGGAAAGGGTATATTCCAAATGAAATTTTTCAAATGATATTTTAAATTTATAATAATCTATGTCATCATCCCTTGATAAATTCCATGGTTTATTGTGGATATAATTCAATTATAAATTAAATCTTACATATCTAGATGGATTATGGCTATGTAGTTATATTTATATAATAAGTAAATTATTAACATTTCATATTTATTCCTTCTAATATGAGTTTTTATATTGGTTATGTATTAAATTATTATTCACTCATTTCATATAATGAATTATTTGTACTTTTTATGTGATCGGAGTTTAATTTTATATATCCTAAATGAATCAGTAGGTCTCATATGAAGAAATAGATTGTTTATTTTAACACACATTATCTATTTATGTATGATATATTGGTACAAGGCCATTAAATTTGGATTGTTAATTCTATAATTATAATACTAGTTATAATATGATCATACTTTTTTATTCCATATATATATATATTACCCTTTTATTATAATAATAATTTCTCATATTTATTTATTATTTATCTTATTGATTTTATGATTGATTCTACTGTACACATTATATTAATGAGAATAAGTGGTCACCCATATTATGTTTTCCTACCCCTAGGTAACCATGATGGAATATGTAAATGATATCAATGGTTTTCATAATTGAATTATAAATTCCTCAGTATAATTTAAATGACTTTTTCATGTTTTAAATGTAATGTGGGAATCATTTATTTATCTATTATCCCATGCATACATGTCTATTTGATTATTGGGGTTTTGTTCCCTTGTATTTTGTGCCAATATTGTACTATAACATCCATTCCTAACTATCAAGAGTCTAGGTTATATTATATTGATAAAATAAACCAATTAATTAAAATGTTCTATAAGAGATTGAATGAATGTTGATAATGGAATTGGGCCAGTGCTAGTTATAATTGTTCCGAGAAGAGAGAGTAAAGATGGAATATTGGGGAGAACTATTATGTTCAATTTGAAATTAATGAGTAATTTTTAAAATAAATAATCATTTTTATAATATATCAGGTTCTATGTTATGAATTTTCAAAACTTAATAAGACAACTTATAAAAGATTAATTAAATCTAGTAATTATATGGTAGGGAAGCTCATGGAAATACATTTACATGAGTATTTTTTATATTGTAAGGATTTAAAACTAGATAAATTATTATTTAAATCATTTGAATAGTACATGGAATTATTTGTAGTATTAAAAAATTTTAAAGATATTATTTAAAGGGATCAACATTAAATTTACTAAGAAAATATTTGTTTGAAATAATAATTGATTTATAATTTTTAACACTATAATTTTTTTGAAAATGAAATTTGATATTTTTAAATTCATTTTCAACATATTATAATTCATTTATGTTCACAAGTATATGTGATAATATTTTAAGTATGTATGTAAAGTTACATGTGTTTATGATTAGTATTTCTCACATTAGTAAATTGGGTTATATTAATGTATTTTTTTAATTTCTAAAATAAATTTGTTTATTCAGAAGTATATTAGGCCCCATGTTATTATAATCATCAACATTAATAACAACTATAAAAAAATACTCATTTTAGGGAATCATGTAACATACCACATTTCTACTCTCTCTCATGTGGAAAAAATGGTTGGTCACATGACCTGAATCAGGCTTCCATGTATGGTGAATGCTACCAACAAGTATCAGGTGTGTGAAATGTATGGCGGGGATACTATACCATTGGTAATACAAGTCATCGTAGTAGATATAATCTATAGAAATGAACTAAATTAAGAAATATAACAATAAAAAATAAAAAATAAATTCCATCTAAATAATAAATAAAAATTGTGTTTAATGTAACGTAGTGATGGAATGTAATTAATCATCATGATTGAAAAAAAATTATATTAGAATACTAAAAGGCTCATGAGTGGATCAATGGTATGTAGTATTGATCCCACTTCCAAACCATTTCCCATACTATATGAGAACAATCAGTTGTAAGGTCATGTACCATTGTCCAAACTTGTATCCATATATTCTACTTAGTTACCAAAATGTGCACCAAATTGGCTCTGTTTAAAACACAATAGTTAATCCCCACCATATATAAAAAACAATTATAATAATATTTTGATGAAATATGTTTATTAACATGTGTATTAATTAGTTAAATTATTATTAAAAACAACCTACTTTATATCCATGTTAAAATATCTTTGAGGATGTTTTACTAGAATGTCAACAATAACCATATAAGTATAGAAAAATAAGATTTTTCTACACAATACAGGAATACCGTTTAGAAATTCTAATGACCATGAAAACCAAAACCATATATCCTTGGTAAAATTATATAAACTAGTGAAATGATGAAATATTTCTAATCTTTCTTTATGTCCAAGCAAACTATACCAAATATCCCTGGTATAGTTAAAATAATCTGTGTCAGATCCCTATAATAATTACAACATCTTGGTCAACTCCCAATAGGCATTACAACATGGGACTCAACATATTCCTCTAAATATAAACATTACATTATGGGACTAGGATGAGACCACTCAATATCATAATTTTAGCATGCTAGTGTGCATGTTATATGGTCAATTTAGATAAATAATCATTTTTGGATGGATGAAAATCCCAATCATATAGAATGGATATCATAATATCACATCAATAATATCAATTGTTAAATATGTAAATTTAAATTCTTATTTTATAAAAAAATTAATTTATTTATAAATTTAATAATAGAATTAAAAATATAAATATGCCAAACATATGGATTTTATAACATAAAATCACATAAGTCCACATATTAGGCTAAAAACACTTCAAGATAATATCCAATTCAAATATATTCATGATTTTGTTAGACAATATATAGTTATAAGCAAGATCAAAACTGTATTAAAGAAATCTATGGAATAATGAAATTCAATATATAATTGATTGAGTAAGAGATTAAATTGATTTTATCATAAGACCACATATACGTGGAATTTATAAAATCAAAATGTTATTATATAGATTTTCTCCCTCAAACTATGGATCCAATAGTGCATGCACCAAAAAACACCTATGAGGAAGATGGTTTGGATGATCACGACATATTTCCAAGTAAATAAATGATGAATTTCAAAACCAAATATATACATAGTCATATGATTTTACAAAAATGTTTTAGAACCATGGGGGAAATGGAGAAAGTGGGAAAGACCCACATTCAAGGTATAAAATGGAATAACAGTTGTCTAGAAGGATGTTTCAAATAGAAAAATTGTGTGGAATGAGGCTTATGTACAAAATGAGAAGGATTCAGTGTATTAAATTGAAAAATAAAATTCCAAACATAATGAAAAAATTATGGCCAAGTAATTACCTATTATGTAATTTTGTTATATGGGATGAAAATAAATTTAACGGGATAGGATGAAAAACCTATTACCTCATATTATTTTTTTAAAAAATATAAACATTACACTACATCTAATCCATTAACACGATATGTAAAATTTCTACAGATGGTGTTTCTACTAATATTCATTATAAACATACCAAACCCCATTAATAATTATTAATATACCATTTACCCCTGAAACACTTAACCCATTTACATATAATCGAATAATCTATATAAACATAAATTAGTATAATTTTAGTTTTTTTTGAAAAAAAATCTCTCTATAAAGATTCTCTATATTTTTCTAATGATTCCATATAACCTAATACTTTGATTATTAAAATAATATGTATACATGACTGAACAATAACACAATGATATAAATATTTTAAAAAAATTTCCTAAATGACAAGTTCTTGAAAACCCCAGTGAGGGAAATATTTCGAATAAGATGGGATCTTACAACCCCCCCCCATATGAAATATCATTCTATATATACTTAAAGTATCATGATGAGGTTTTAGTGAAAATGTTTTCACACTATATTCACATACTAGACTCCCTCTCCAAGACCACTACCTAAATCACCCAAGCTTTGATGACACTAAATCCAATAATATAGTCTTACAAAGAACCAATTTATTACTAAAATCTGAAACTCATATCAAAATATCCTTAGATCAAAAATCATAAAAAATCTCTATATACACTAAATCAATTACATTGGAAGAGAATAGATTTTATATCTATAGTTGTGACATATTGATAACGCCATTTGTGGAACTGAAGCATTATCGATGGGGTAGAAGGTATTCCACTAGACCGATAGTGAAACTTTCTAAAAATGTCCAAATTAACGTGGTTTCTAGCGTTCCCTATTTCCTAATATAACATTTACCCAATCCAAGTGACACCCAAATGAAAACATCACAATCATCCAATAATTCCAGAGGACATCTCTATTTTACATCATTTGATTTATACCTATTCTGCATGGTCACCTACCACTATCTAATTAACTAATCCAACTCAAATGCATCCAACATGATACAAGGTTGAACAAGCGTCAACTAACCTGCTTCAAGTAGAAAAATAATATCATGGTAAGGAATTCCAGAAATATTAACTAAATGTTCTATTTGGATAGATTCATCGAAGATATTTTTAAAGGAAACCTCCATGAGTTATATATGTGTCTACCATATACCAAAAAAATAAAAAATATAGAATCATAATATATCCTCCAGGACATGAATAATATACCCAAATTTTCCATCAGTGTATGGATGATAGGTCGTGCTAAAAATAAACCATGATAATTGAGTGTTTTGAAGACCCAATGAAAAAAATGTAAAATGAGGACCACATAGATGGTGTCACACTATAATATAATTTATATCTATGCAATGATCCCTTTTAATAAGTCAATTACTCTATCTTATTCCAATCCAAAATCAATAGTATTAATGATTTTGAAGTTAGATCTACTCTGCCTCTAGGCTCTTGAACATCCGGATGAATGTCTACAAAGATGATCATCATATGAAACATTTCATAAGTATCCTTCATTCCCACATCCAATGAAATTAATCTAAATAAATTTGAAATGATGGTTCCCTTGACCATTGTATAATTCAACTCCAATCCCAAATGTTACAGATAGTCTACCCCCTCCCATGTTGATGGTTTAGATCTGGCTATGAAAATATATACATGAGTATATTATGATCAATTAATACCATAAACATCCCACTTATCATTTAGTGTCCCTAAAATCATAGGGAATGTACCACTACTAGTAAATGTAGATCGTGAGTTTGATAATTCCTCACATATGGAGTTAGCTGCTTAGATCCATAAGCTGCAACGTGACCTACCAATATTAAAACCGCTCTGAATCAAACTAAAGATGCACCATAGTTCATGGAATATTATTTACCTTAAAAGATTAAGTGAGGATATGTGATGAGTTCATCCTTCCATTCACATCATGAAGAGAACTATCACAAGAATCAGACCAATTGAACATCAACCCATTCTAGGTGATCTCAGATATCAATGCTTCAATATTGAAAAAATTCAATATAATTAAATAATAATAACCTTTGACTCACATAAATATCTTAATCATGAAATCATTCTTGGTATATTTCAACAATACCACTACATGATTATTATTTGGATAAACTAAATCTCAATAATCTTAGGTGAAATTGGACAATAAGTGAACATTATTAATCTAGAATATACATTTACTAAGATTGGTGTAAATTCAATGCTCTCTCGATGTTATTAAGATGATGTCAAGTAGTTTTGAATGATCATATTCTGACTAGGATTGCACTATGTTATCATTAAAAAAATTCCACAAACAAATCTAGAAAAGGAAAAAAGATACTATTATACATTAATTCCGTGATTACAAATGGTTCATTGGTCACCCAAATAGGATAAATAAAAATTCATACGTTACATTAATGCTGCTAAAAGTAATATAAGTTATATCTTTTTGTCTCATCCATAACTAGTCATAACTTTTCATATCCTGAAATCAATTCGATCATGGAGAATATCTTATCACCTATCAACTGAATGAATATTAAATTAATTCATGGGAGATGATACCAGTTGTTGACTATCATCCAGTTCGACCTCCAATAATCCGCACATAAGAAAAAATTAAAAATCATGCATTTGGGTGATGTGAATTGGATAAACTCAAGGATAATTAATAAATATTTTGTATTATGAATCCAAATCATAAAAATTAAATTTCAACTAGAAAATATCTTCTAGTCTCATTCATAATGGTGTGGTAGAATTTGGCTCTTATCTTAGAACCAACTCGGTCGTGAACCCAATCTCTCACTCAGATAGTAAGATACGAAAACAAGAAACAAAAACATGATGAAAATTTTATACTACAAAAGTAAAATTATCCTACAACATTTCACCATTAACTAGTGAATGACCAAATATTAAATCCTTGAGACTACCAAATCTGTACTAAATTTTTCTTTCACGACCAAACTAAGGATCCAACATACCTAGGGGAAAAAAGTTTCATCCTTGTAGATATATAATGGAAACTCTCCACATATAATAGACAATATAATCCTAATAAATAACTTGAAAATATATAATAGAAATAAAATAAAATCCTTTTATTTCCTTCCAGAATATTTTCAAAAACAACAGTTTACTACATGTTTAATGAGAACATGCCTTGCAATGTTTGATATTATTTGACCGCGCTACCAATGGTGTCTAGAAGCTGATAACATCATATGATCATTATAAATTGTTGAAAAAACTAATTAAAAAAATATAGTATATAAATCAATTTGTTTTTCATGAATCAAACATAATACACAATAAGGTAGTCAATACAATAATCGTACCTTGGACGATATACGATCCTATATTCTTATTGTTCAGAGTAGTCATCAAAAAGTGAAAATGAATTTTTCCTCTATACTAGGATACATCAGGAATACCCAATGTTATTTCCCTTGAATTGTTATATTTCTCCTTCATTAGTGCAACATGTCCCCTTCCTTAGCATGAACGAACCGTGGAAATTCAACTACTAGCCTATTTGGGGTAGATGAGACCCTTCCTAAATCAGGTTTCTATCATGAACCCCTACAAATTTTTTAATACAAAATTATCATAAATAACCTCAATATATTACTCAATATTCCAAATATAAGACATTAAACTATGGAATGAGGAAACTATTCGTTCTTGTGGATGAACGTGCTCTACTAATAGCATTGGAATTAATCATTTTCTAAATATAATTGACAAATTCTTTTACTTATCTTCCAACTATATCCTTATTGGATAATATAGTTCAAGAACTTATTTCTACCCAAATAAAATCTCATAGTTCTCACTGATAAAACTGCCAAGTCAGTACTCGGGGTCTCTCTGACATTCCCTACTGCTATGAGTTCTTGGTTTATCATATGTTAGAAACTGCTTAGTTAGAAAAACATTCACATAAATCTAGATCTCATAAGAAAAACCATACAAAAAAAATATCTCCTTATATATCTAATCAACACACAATGATATTGTAATGTACCATAAGTGGCCATTATGGTCTATCACTGAAATACCCTCTTATGTTAGATGCATGGACTCATGATCCATTTAATCCATCATAATATATGGAATAATATTTCTAAATAACATCATATCTACTTCCTTCCATGATATCATATCATGAAACCCATCACAGTCCATAATATCCCAGCAAGGCAAGGAAGGTCATTGTACCACATATGCAACAACAGTCACCCCCCATTCTATGGGTGTCTCAAGATTTATAAATATTATCTATATTTAACTGATTGAGAACTCATCTTCCTGGGTTCCTCCTTTCCCAGGGAATTTCATTTTACATTGTAGCTAAAATAATTTCTTTTTCACAAACATCGAAGTCACTATATGATAATTCTACATTTATATGGATAAACATACCCTCAAGAAGATATCATGTATCTAATCATCAATCTAATTCTCAAAATTAATAACAAGCTCTAGTTTAGCTGTGCTAGGAGTGTACTAATTTACACTCTATTGATTCCCATGTAGAAGTTGACTTAGAGTCATTCCTCTACATGAACAAATCACACCATATTGATCTACATATCAAGAGTGAATACCTCAATAGATTACTACACTAGATAACCACTAAATCATGGTCTCTCTAATTATGTATATGAATTGTTTTATAATCACATTTCAATTCATTTAATTAATTATGTATAAAAAAATATAATATCACAATTCAACATGAATGTAAATATCTCATGAAAAAATTGATATTCCACTATCATGAATAGTGAATGTAAATATATCCATATACTCTTATTGTGGTGAAGGAATCCTCATCTTAGGAAACACAATTTCATGAATAAAAATATTGACAAATTGTAACATCATATAACAATATCATCTCATAAAAAATTAATCATCTAATGTGATGTAAAATCAACTATAAAAATAAAATAATACCAATAATGATCCCATCTCGGGGAACATGGATTCTCCCACATAGATGGGTAAGCTGCTACCATTCCCATGTTCATTACCATGTCATGACGCGTCTTAGTATCCTCTACAACATTCCCAAATTTTATAGAGAATGAAAAAAAACACTCTTTAAATTCATGTTTGTAACATCCCGCAATCTTTCTCTCTATCACATGGCAAACAAGGGTTTGTTATGTGACCAAAAGTGAACCTCTCGGTAAGCCAAAGGGTCCCTAATAGAAGCATTGCTGTAAAATTTATAATTGGAATACCATTAACCCTGGTATGATGTATCATTGGTATTTAAATAAATCATATAAATGAATTAATTCAAAGAATAGAAAATTTATAAAACAATATTAAATCACAAATTGAAAATTATATATATTATTATAGGATTAATGTCATATAATGATGGAATGAAACTAAATTTCATGCTATAAGAAATATTTATACAAAACTAATAGTCACAAAATATACTAAATTTTTGAAGGTACCGAAACCCATATCAGTCCCCCATACAATCTATAACCCATGGTGTAAGAAAATAATCCCCATGAGTTTCATTTTCCCTTACCAAAACCATCATCCACATAATCGTTTCATATAACAAAAAACCTCCCAAATAGGATGTGAGTACAAAAATGTATGTCAACACTATCATTCCTAAAAACAATTTTATAATAAGTCTATTCAAAAATCAAAATAACATGTGTTTTAATAAATTCAATAATTAATAAAATACTACATCTAGATTCATTTCCTTGTCGGAACATCTTTTTGCATGTCGTGAAACCTAGACAACCATAACCCTATAACCATTATAAAATAACATACTTCAATTCCATGCTAGAATATCTTGGATCATATCCTATGACCATTCAAACCTCAACCATATATGAGAGGTTAAAAAACATGCTTCATTATCATTATTGAATGTCCCAGAGCATGTCTTATGACCATGGAAACCAGAATATTATAAATATGGTATTATCATAATAAATTTAGTCAAATCCCAATATAAATTACAACATCCATGTGAAATACATATAATAATTATAACATGGGATTGAAAAGTGACCACTTGTTATATGTGTTACAACATGGTAAGGGGTTATGTCCATTTAATATCATCTTCATAGGTTATATGTTTTCTTGTTCCAGGGAAAATCCTGAAATATATGAATTTAATTATTGAACACAAGACATATCATACATAATGGATATCACAATATCAATTCATAAATATCCATGGTTAATTTTTGGAATAATCATTTTATTTTCATATATCACATGCAATTATATCATATAATAATTTAACATTCAGAGAATTAATAAATAAACCACAACATAAGGATTATATAACATGAAATCATTTAAGGTATCATATTATTCTAAACACAAATTGAAATTGTGAAATTATATTATATTAGAGGTTTTCTCACCTAAATAGTAGCCATAGGCTTGGTCAAAATACAATTAAATCCAATTGTCTCTAAAGAATAATCATATTCATTATGTAATGGATTTGGGATCAAGTTACATTGGTGGACTGACAATATTGGATATACGTGGAAATTATCAAATCATAGGATTATGATTTACAACCCATACCTTTACATGATGATTCAATAATGATTCCAATGGAAGGCACCAATGAGGATGATGGTGGTGATGAATTTAATTTGGTTCATATATCTGAACCATTAAGATCGATAAAATAAATGAATATGGTCAATGTATATTACCATAACAGTTAGAGAGACAATGGGGGAGATGTTAGAAACTACAATGAAACCACATACTGGGGACCAATATCATTATCCAGACATTAAAAAGGTTCATTGAAACTCCAAAATTTCAAATAAGGATCCCTAGGTTCAAAAACATAAGTTAGTGGTGATTTATAAGGAATATTATTAGGCACTAAAAAAATTAAAATAGATGGTCAAGGAATTAAAACGTGTTTAATTTAGTTTCGTGTTGTGTAAATATTTTTAATGGGATATGATAAAAACACGACCAACTCATATTTTTTATTTAACTAAACCTAAACAATAAATGATGGTTAATAAATTTACATGACCTATTATTAGTTTTATTATGATTCATAATCCCATTTTCCCGATAAAGAACCTAAACTACCTTTAAATCATATCAACATACCATAATCTTATTTAACACATAACCGATTTTCTCATACTTCATTAATTTAGATAAACATGAATCTTTAGAATTTAAATATTTTCTCTATTGAAGATCTCCAAGTTGGTACTCTCTAGAATTATCCAGCTTACTTGCATCATAATAAATCATGAATTTTCATAAATGGTATCCATGATGGAACATAACCACCAAGGATTAAAGACAATTAAAACCCTGCCCAAAAAAAGTCAACCAAAATTCTTGTAGAGATTCGTACAATAAAAAAGAGATTATCTTACACATCACATAAGTAATATCAAATTAAAGGAATTACTTGTGTGGTAAATCATTATGTAGTTTTATCCATTATTAAAATACGTTTCAGTAATTGTTGAAAAAAAAAGATATTGTAAGATAAAAGTCAATTATATTTTTTTATAATTCATCATTATGGAAATTTATGTATTAAATATTTAATTATCCTAATAATAAAATAAAATGTAATTATTTTTTGTTGTCCTAAACAAGTCCAAACATCATGATTTTTATAGGATCAATGAACCAATTTATACCATAAAAGATTATTAATTTCATTGAATGTGAGTGAATTTTACTATAAAATATTTAATAATTTCAAATGAAAATATTTTTAATAATTTTTATCGAAGATAATAATTAATATTTAGGGTTGTATTGTTCACAATAAATGATTTAAATTTTACCATATAAATTTTTATTTATGATTAAATGAAATACATGAGATGATTTTTCATTCTTGAGTCTGAATATTTTTTTAATTTATTTTCAAGCTCAACTTCAAGGATCAATTAATTAGGCCAAAAGATATAATATGTAATTTATGTTATTTCATAAACATGTTCCTCACACCATATTAAAAAATAACACAGAGAAATCAAGGATCCAGGAAACAATATTGATTATTGAACTATATATTGGAATGAAATAAGACATATCCTACATCTATTCAGACTTCTTGTTATGGATTGAAATTGATTTATTTCTATGAGGAATATGATGAAATAGATCTTTATTCCAACTACATGAGAAGATGATTCATGAAGAATAATTTTTCTAATGATTGTTAAAATAATTAATTGAGAAATAGAAAGGTATTAATGAAATTATTTAAGAGATAACTGAGTGAATTAAATAAGTAAAAACAAATATATAGATTCACATAAAAGTCATTTTTTACGATAATTAATTAAATGGAACACAAATTATTTACAAGGATAAAACTAATAGGATAAAATAGTAATATTTAGACTTTGAGGACACTAATATTTGAAATTTAAGTAGAAAACAGACGATGATTATAGTAACTATATAAAATAATGATAATAAGTATTATAAATGTAAAAATTTTCGTTTTTGTTTAATAGATGAAAAAATATTATGAATGAGATTGAGATATGTTCATCAAAACATAGTTTTATAGGTGAAGAGATATTATAAATATCTCTTAGAGGATAATAAATTACTTTTCTTCAAATCCAATACTGAGAAATCATATAATCTTTGTATCCATGGAAAAAAGTAATATATTATAAAATTCATTGTTGTAGAATACTGATAAGATAATTAGTGAAAAAATGGGAGACCCATTTTTTAAAAATATTATAGCACTATAAATTATAATTATATGAAATTAATTATTTTTTATAATCCATGGTATAATCATTTTTGGTTATGATCTGGAGAAGAATTTTCTAAGATATCCCTTAATCTAATACCATGCTGATTTTTTTGAATATGAATAGATTATCAGGGACAATGTTTTATATTTTATTGAATACATATAATGACTAATGACTATAAGATAAAGAAATATATACCATTTTTGGTGTAGATATATCTATTTTTAGTACCGAGGATCTACTTCATGTGTTATAGGAATAGATGAAGTGGAACTGGTGGGATATTAGTTAATCATAGATACGTTAGATGATGTTTGGGTTTGTATGATAAAATTTTTACCCACTCCCATACACCCACACACATGTGTAATATGTTGTTCCATGGATTTAGTATAAAAACATGAAAAATATTATACTATTAATGATATGTTTATAGAAGAGAATCAACTACTCAGATATTCCTAATATGGTTAGGAGTAGGATTCCTCGGAGGCACTGAATGATGTAAATATATATTTTACATTTATTTTCATTCAAATATAATAAGGGGTTTTTTATATATAGTTTAAAATTGAGGGAAAATATTTTCTAAGTGAATATAAAGAATAATGATTTATATTTCGTATTAGAGGTTGGATGTAATTTGATTTAGTAAATTTGAAAAACATATCACCCATAATTTTCATCATGGTATATTGGGATTCTCAATTTGTATCAATGCATTAGATCACTCAAAACTGATTCAAGAGATATAACATAATTCAGGAAAATTTATAAGGTTCATTCTCAAATTGGATATATATTTTTACTACATAAATTTTCCTTAAATTCATTATCTAATGTAATTGATTTTTATTTTTTGAAAAAGAAAATCTGATTAATGAAATTATCAATATCCCTTTAAATGAGTATTGAATGTTTTTATCACAAAAAATACTCAATATAGAGATAAAATATGACAGAATGGAATGGATTTTGTCATTGGAGATGGAGGAGCTACCACATTCCAAAGATTGATAGAGTGGTATTATTTTTGATAAATCCATTGTCTATGATTAGTGAGGTGTATGAAATATAACATGTAACAATTTTTTCATTAAATCTGTCTAATTAATATTTATTGAAGTTGAGGATTATGTAAATTACATCCAAATTCAAGTAGTAATTTAAATATTTAGATTGATCAAGGGATATAAAATTAATATAAAATGGATATAATTTGAAGAATAAATATTAATAAACACTGAAAATTAACGATGGGTTGTTGTTCAACTCACATTAACCGAGTGAATTGAAAAACAAAAATTTCACTTCTTTTAAATGAATGAATTTTAAGGATTAACAATGTCATGAAAAAAATAAATGTGAGGAAGAAGTGTCCATAAATGTTTTCATATAAGTATTCCATGTTTTAGATAAATTACATAAATTAAATTCCAAAATGAACATTTTATAGTTTTTCAAATTAGATAATGGTGCGGGAACATTTATTTTAAATGAACTCTAAGATATGTGAGGATAATTTTGGAATGATGAAGAGTTATTGGGTTGATTGGTTGAGCTTAGTGGAAAGTGATAAGAACACCCTAAATATTAAATGAAATATGATAAACATTCATGTATTTAATATTGAAGTAGACAATATATAACATCCTTACATGTAAAGAAATATAATACATCCCAAAAAATGGAAGAAATGGTACGTGTTCAATGATTTAAAAAATAATCTGTCACTTTCCCATAGAAAATTGAATCCCACATTCTAGAAAATTTTAAATATGTTATGAATATTTATCTATATGATATTGATATATTTCAAATTATTGAAAATATTTGATGAATAATAATTCTAATCATCCCACCAAATTACCAAGGGTGGAAGATACAATTTCTTAGAGATTATTCAAATAAATTGTAAAAAAAATTATGATAGGATTCTAACCAAATAACATCAAGGTTATCATGATGAATATTATGTATATATTTCATTAAGAATAAGAAGAATGTTTTTTGTAGGTAAATATTGGTGTTACAGTTTGTTTTCCCTTACATCCATAAAATGTTTTATTTTATATCAAATCATGTTAGTTTGAGAAGGTCCAATGTGAGGAGGATTAGATCCAACAAATTCATATAAATATAATAAAGAAGAAGACATTATATAGGATAAAAAATGATTCCAAAAAAATGGATGTGTATCTATATCAATTTTTTTAATTATACAACAGAGATTCTCATCTCTATAATGAATTTTCGTGCAACCCCACTAGATAAAAATTATATACTAAATAGAATAATGATCCATTATAGAACATGAAATTTGTTAATAAGGAATTTTTTTGTGCCTTTAATGTTTTTCTATAAGTAATAAATCTAGTCATGTACATATATGTATATTCTAATGAAAATCTATTATAAGGGGATCAAACTGATTTATAAAATGTGCAATAATAATTGAAAAACATTCCACATTAAATTCAATTAAAATATATTTATGAATCTCATAAAAAAATGGAAAATGATGGAAACAAGAAAAAACTCAATACAAAAGAGAGAATATAGAATTTTATTAGTGGTTTAAATACTTATTTAAAATTGGAGAATGTTCCTAATAAGGTAAAATTAAAAAATGATAATGTTTGTGGAAGGAACAACTTAAGCGAACATCAGATTATCAAATGTTTCAGCATTACAAATGGAGAAATGGACATGAAAATAGGTGAATAGAGAAAACTATTATCCCTGAATACAAAATATTATATAGTATAGAGTGAGTCCATAGAAAATGATAATGTGCATATATAATTTAATAAGGGTGTTTTTATTATGAATATTATTATATAGAGGATAATGTATACTCTACTCATTTAGATGAATATTAAATAAATCATAATAAAAAAATTAAATATTATTTTTTCAAATAATTTCTAGAAAAATATGTTAATGGAAATAAAATTAATGAATGATTTTTTAAATATTTTTATTTAATTTTTTAGTATAATTAATATACTATTCATATTAATTAAATAAATAATATGCCAATTCAGGGCATGATGATAATATTTTTTTAGTTTTTAGTGGTAGTTATTAGTTATTGAATTTAATATTACAAATAATTTTTTTATTTAATTAATAAGGTTATTACTTTTTTTTATTTTTTGTCATTATTTTATTATGACTCCCAATTTATATTTAATTAGTTTTAATATTTTTAAAAATAATTAATATTACAGGATGTTTGTATTATTTTATTTAATGTATTATGTATTTTATCTATTATATATATAAATATCTTCCAATGTTGTAGGAAATTATATAAAATTTCAATCAATTTTTATTACAAAAATATTATAAGGTTATTATTATTTAATTTCTTATGTGAGTGTTTATAAATTTTCAGATATTATTATAATTATATTTATTATTATTATTATTATTTTCAATATTTATGTTTTGTTTTTGTATTGTTTCTATCTCTCTATCTCTCTGTGTGTATATATAGATTAATATGATTTTTTTGGGGGAATATGAGGTTTGGAATAAACAGATTACCTTTTACTAATAAACTGTTTTTCTAGCATGAGTTTTTCATAGAGATAAGAAAATAATAACAAATTATAATAAGATGATATCGTGTTGCAATTGATTTTGTAATCCCCGACATGATATATTTCAGAAAATAATTTGTGTTATCCATTCCCTTTGTCTTCCACCCTATCATTAATTTCTCTTTTCCATTTATTCAACTATCTTCTCTAACAAATGACTCATTAATCCAAATAATAAAATATAAATTTTAATTTCATATTTTAATAAAATCATATATAAAACCCAAAATAAGATTTTCTAAATCAATAATTTATTTGTTTTTTTCTTGATTATCTTATTTAAAAAAAACACGAATTTACCATTTTACATTATTACGGTCCAATTTAATAATCAATATTAGAGAAGGTTCATTAAGTTATATTAATGTATGTTATGGGGATTTCAAATGTCTCCCCTCCAGTGGGTCAATGATTAGAGAGTGTCACTAAAAAAAAATAAATATATATATGGGAGGCATTACCATATTCTAAAATATAGAGAAAAGGGAGATAATATAGGTAGACTTATAATAACATTCTCAAACATATAATAAAATCCCAATTACATATATTTAAAATCTTATAGTACTGATGAAAAAATAACGAGATGTACAAATAAAATAAGGTAAATATTTTAGCCTCCATAGATAAGAAACATCTCTTCAAAAATCCATGTCCTAGTAATTTCATAATCGATCTATGACATTCTACAACTGACTTGAACATAGTTCATATATATATTGCATGAGAATAATAATATACTAATTTGGATCCTCTACATGTAATATTGTGTAAATGATAAGGAAAAAATGAAAAATAATAGTAATAAACAGTGAAACTAACTCCTAACCCAGAAAAGTGAACTATGTTCATACCATCATTGATGATAACTCTCACTAGGTATATGATATATAATATAATAATGAAATATCAAGGGGGCACTGCTCCCACATCCTCTCTATTTTTCCATTAATCCCCAAACGAGTATGCCTTGATCCATCTCCCACAATAATAATCCATCATGAAGAAACCTTTGAAAGGAATCACTAATGGCGCATGTAGCATCACAACATCACATCATCCCATATCACATCTGAATAAAATCACCATGTATTGTATAAGATCCGCCACATACCTTATTTATTTTATCATACATTATGTATAATAACACAATCCATCCCAGACCCATACAATGAGTAAGGAACCTTAATCCATCACAGAGTATACATTTCTTACTAATAATCATCATGTAAATAGTATTTCAAGAGATGCATTTTTTTGAAATAAAAATTATCTATCATATCCCTCAATACACATATATATTAAAGATAACTATTTTTTATACCAAAAAAAAATACATAGAGTGGACAATGGGTTTAGAGGTGGTAGTTATCCATACATCCTCCCATTGCGATGTTCAAGAAAACAACCTCTTTGAGTCCATTGGGTGCCAATATCCCAAAAAAACATGTGTTGGGTATCATAAAAATAATATAATAAAATAATTATAATATATCTCTCAACCTCACCATTGGATACCCTATTCCTTATCTCAGCCACAACTATCATCCATGAAAAACTCAGCTTCGACTAAACGTAATTAAATATCCTTGTAGAATTCATGATTTTAAAGAGATAAATTAATTAATTATTATATTTTTAAAATTTACAATTTTTATTAATTAATTATAATTTATATTAACCAAGAAAACTATTTCATGATACATTCATTATCCAACGGGATGAATTCCATGCCGTTGATAAATATTCCAATATCACTCTGTTGTTTCTCAAGATACACATCTCATCATAATTTTCATTCATAAAAACCATATCCATATGTTAGAATCATTTATTCATTAAGATTAACAATTCTTATACCTTTTAAAATATAAAAAACATTCAATGCAACGACTAAACGGAAATGTGAATCTAAGAACATCGAACCCCCTCCTATAGTGGGTAAAGTAATAAAAAATATCATGAATCCCAAAAATTATAAACTTAAAAAATTCATGTACCTAAATAATTCAAATTTATCAGATCAATGGGTATTCCCAGATCTATCCCATTACATCATATTGGGTTCCATCTTCAATGGCAACATGCATATAATAATTAATCTCACCCTCATATGCAATAAAAACAACAACATCATCTGAGACTTCCCAAACATATCACATAATCCATCTTAGGCTCAATGATCCTTAGTTCATATCACATCACAATGAAAATAAAATTTCTATATAACATCAAAAAATCAAATAGGAAAGAACAAGAACCACCAATAGTTAAATCTAGTCCCTAAAACCTTATCTATATTCTTTACACATCAACGAGATGTCACATCTCCAATCTTAATGAAATTGGACATCTCAAGATAGAGGGATACTAATCTCCTATAATTAAACTATTTCATACATTCATTTTTCTCCATATTTAATATTTTCATTTATTATTCGAGGAATCCATCTATGGAATTACTAATTATTGATTCTATAAAAATCTATCATATTTTAAACATTGTCATATAATTAAAACAAAATTTAAAAAACATGTATAATTATTCTTCCATTTATCAGCCCTTTTAATTTCAAAATTATCTATAAAGATTATATATAATCACATTATTTTTCAATTCCATAATCATAGAAGAAAAAATTTTACTATCCACTCGCGTTATGTCAATTTGGATTACCACAACAAATGATACTAATACTGTCATAAAAAAGACAATATCTAGATAATTCAAAGGCCATATATTATTATGGTCGAAATAATAAACATGTAACCGCTACACAAAATTCTACATTAATCACATTCAAAAATTATTATATTAATTAATTTTCCATAAAAACAATAAAAAATGGTCAAATTACAATTTCTTGTAAATTAATAAGAGATTAAATGAATCCCCTATGTAACACCCCAAGCTTCCATAGTACGTTTCACTTTGAATAATGTAGTAGCTTGCGTTGTACACCACATAGAGTTTTAACATACCATGACCAATGTAACATTCCATGATGAATATTAATACCAATTTTTGAAATTTTATAAATTTAAATTTTCAAACTGGACTTCATTTTTGGATTCCAAATATCAAAATTAGCTTTGGGATTACTTTTGGTATTTTACGGAGAACTTTCAATTTTAGATTAATTGTCAGAAACACTACATTATTGTTTAAAACCAACATTTTGTTTAAATAATTAGCTATTTTAAATTAATTTTTTATGGTAAAAAAAGATACATAATACCTATATATGTTCAATGTTATTAATTTGATTCCTTTTTTAATAAGTTTAGATATATAACATTTTATTGAACTTTTTATCGTCTATTCCATACCTTTTAAGAGAATTTACAAATTTGCATTAAACAAAAATTTTCCGCTTATGTGAGTTGAATTTAAATAATCTGAGTGACACGGTTGATATAGGTAAGTAAATTTCGGTCAATAAGATGAAAATAATTTTTTTGGATAGAAACTTCTGCCTTCTATTTAACAGGGTTAAAATTAAATATTGTAATTAAGGGTTAAAATGATATTATAATTAACCTATCAAATGTCTTAATTTTATTTGATAACTTTAATTCAACCAAAAAAACCTTAGGAATCTAATATGATCTCCTTTGGTCCACTGTGATTATATTATGACATTTATTATTATTTTATTTATAGAAGAGTTAAAAGAATGAAATTCAATGTTTAATAACTAAATCATTTTAATATAGGAATATACATAACATAAATACGACTATAAATATTAATTAGAAACCTAAAATTATTTCATAAATATTTTTATTTTATTTATAGTTTTATACATTAACTAATTTAATTTACTTATGACACAATAATGATGCAGTATTTACCTTATTAATGATTGTTTAAAATAATTGATTTTATAAATATCCAAATAAAATATATTTCAGACTTCTGATGAATTAAACTAAATTTTTAGGTTTATATGACATGATAGGGTTGGTTAAATGATGTTTTTTCTATGTAATGATGTAGTTATGATATTCACCAAAACCAAAAATTAAATAGTGTCAAAATTGACACAATTGAGCTTTAAAACAAATACTATATTATTAATGGATATAACATTTAAAAAATAGAAGGTTCTACAAAAAGACTTATATAAGGTTAGATATATTAGTAATTAACCACTTGGTGTTCTATTATCTTTTATAGTATGTTTATTAACCATATAATATAAAAATACAAAGAGGCATGGTAAAAGTAAAACTATTTAACCAAGGGTTAAATCTAAATGATAAGGTTAATATGGTGACCTAAACCTGTCTACAACCTATAGGTTGAATATTTTTCTTCCCATAACCAAATTATCCTAGAAATAAATCTTTTTGGAGCCATTATATACCAAAAATGATTTTATTATAAAGTAATATTTCAACCTTTTTCTAAAGTGACCTTCACATCTCTTATAAAATAGCACTTTACCTTCTCATAATTACTCAACACTGAAGCCATTTGACTTGGCCAACCCCTGACCACATATCCTTCCAAAATTCCTCCATTCACCATAAATTCATTCAATTTTTTATAAATCTATCCTATGGATCCCTTTTTAATAAAATCAAAAAGAAGAACCCCAAGAAGAGGTTAGTATTTCATCACCTCTTTCAAGTTATTTTATTCTTCCAATTCCTCATTATTTGTTGTTTCCATTATAAAATAATAACTACAGAATATTATATATACTAATATGCGAATAAAAAAATTGTACAACCATATCCATTATTTTATCAATTATATGAATAAAAAAGTCACCATTCGTGGGTACGTACGACTTACCGGCTCCACGTTGTGGTATAGTCTGTTATTCAAACACTCTATTATTTGGATGGGTATATTAATTATTATAAATAATTTCAATAATAAATACAACTTGTTAATGATTATTTATATATGATATAACGTCCAGTTACATATTATTTCACAATCAATATAATGATATTGTCGCACGCACATACGTACAGATAACCGTCTCTACGAATTCGATGACATTCATTCCCCATCATAATCATTCAAGTATAATTTTCATTTTATGGTTAAAAATATTTATTATGAACACAATATCATTCTGTATATAATTCAAATACATCCTATCCATAACAAAAATGGCTTATGTAACCAACCATATAAAGGAAAACGAATTAGTTAACACCCAAAATAATGATACTATTGAAATATTATTAACAATGAAATATTACAGGATCAAATAAGATATCATATTTATGTATATATTTCAAGAATAATTTAAGAACAATATTTTAACTGTTATAAAAGAGTTTAGATTACCATTGACTACAGAAAAAGAACAAGGTAAGGGTTAATTTTATAATCTATTTATTATCTAAGGTTATTTTTACTTAAGTATCTACTGGGACCTCTTTCTCATCCACAACCATGTTTCTTAAAAATGTATTTCAATAAATTTTTCAAATTTACTAGAGTATTGGTTAATGTAATTTATATCAATTTTTTACTTATTATAAAATGGTTTGAATGTAATTTTTCCATCATTTTCTAAACCAGGTACTTTAGGACCTTTTCGACAAAATTAAGGTAAGAATGGGTTTTTTAACATATAAGGTGGGTGTGGCTATTTTTCGTCGTTATATCATCGTTGAATCTTCACATACAAGATTATTAATATGGACCATTTTGGGATATTTCTGACAATTTATGTTTTATTTTTACCCCATTCATGATTTATGGATAAAGTAATGACCTTTCATATGCTAGTTTTAATTCAAATGTTTTTGTGATGTTTAAACTTTTTCATATGATGAATTCATTGGAATTAGTATGTGATGGGTGAAGCCCTCTATATCTACTAGATTCACCGTTAGTCCTCTTGAGACAAACTAGTGTCATGGAACGAGGCCTTGAAAAAATCTTATAAATATTCTTGGCATAAGGGCATGACTATTTGGTTATGAAATTTGCCATATTACATTCCATCACTATGAAAGATACTATTAATATTGAATGTGATATTTATACTAGAAAAATATCAATGTGAATAATTAAATGGAATTATTTTATTTTATCTTCACCGTTTTATGCATAAGTTTATGTTAAATTGTCTTTAGTTTTAGTCTAATAAAATGCCATAAATGTTTATGATTATTTATGAAATTTCCTCTATATTGTTATCCTTACTGAGCATCAAAGCTCACCCCATTATATGATTGATTTTCCCTAGGATTTGAAGAAGTATATTATGGTTGACCTATAAGGATAGGATAAGGACATATGTGTGTCCAAAAGGGGAAACATGATTTTTATTTTGTTATTTTAGGATGTAATGTAAAAATTATTAGTGTATTCAGTACTTCCAATGCTAATATTCTGATCGATCTTTCAGGACATGATTCCTTGTATCATGCCATTGTTATGTAATAATGCAATGACAATGGGTAACTGGAGTTGGGGAGTTATAGTTAGTATCAGAGGATGTTTAGTACACAACTTGGCTGGTGGATTTAGAAAAACTCTAATTAGAGAACATTACCCGAAGATAAACTTTGAGGATTAGAATAGAATAAAATTCTAGAATTTTGTACTATAGGGATTATGTGAGTTTTCCAAGAAATACATACATATGCAGATATGAGAAGGTAGAGGTGGCCATGGCACCAATGTACCTTGGGGTAAATCCTGAAAACTCGGCTTTGAGCAAGACCCTAACGGGAACTAGTGCACAACAATGGGATTTGCTGCACTCTTGGATATGAAACATCCTGGTTATATGCTTACCAAAATTATAATTATTTATAAACCATTATGAAGGTATTATGATTATATACATCATCAAAGAAAACATTTTTATGATTATAGATTATATCCATAAAATGTTCAATTTATGTTACATGTTTTACATGTTTGGAATTATTTATTGTGATTCATAAACTAATTTTGTGTATGCCATTGTTTAGAAATGTCTACTAATGGAAGGAATGGAAACCTTATCAACAAATGTAATCCATGTAGGGATTTCCCTCCTACTCATGATAATTATAATGGAGATGGATAAGCAACAGGTGTTGATCAACTTATCCCCATACTGGGAAAGGGAAAATGTTGCCAGGGCAGTTTATCACCTAACATGAGATGTTGATCAATGGTGGTCATTAATACAAAACACAATGGAAGATGAAGAAGTATAAATCATGGAATAGAGGAAGTTTAATGTGATTTTCTTAGAAAAATACATTCCTCGTGACGATCTCAAAGATATGGGAAAATAATTTTTGAGACTCAGTCAAAAAGAGAATGAGAATGACATGAAGTATGAGGCAAACATTACAAGGATATAAAGGCACGCAAAAGATTATATATGTAACCCAATTAGTAATTTAGAAAGATTTCTCAATGGGTTAAAACCATTTATCCACTGATAATTAGAATCACAATCCTTCTCAACGTACGATGTTATAGTCTCATGCAATATCAAGAGAGAAAAATAATTCTATAAGTATTACGATATTAATGAAAAGAAAGAGAAAAAGAGATCTGCTAAACACTTTGGAAATTGAAATAAAGGGAATAAGGGAAAATTTTAATATCCATCTTGTAGTAAATGTGGGTTGAAAAACCCTGGAACTTCTCTGAAGGAAATGGGAGTATGTTTCAAGTGTGTTAAAAAGGCCACCAAGCACGTGATTGTAAGGGAATGAAAGAGGCTATCAATGTTGAATGATGCAATTGAAGAGTGAAAGGGGAATAATGTAAATAAGTGTCCTATTCTCCATGTAAAATTACCATAGAAAACGATAAGGGAGAAAGGATAAGATAATTCATTCTCTACTGTTGAGGTTGACGATCTGAAAAACATTTTTGCAAGGAATTTAATGATTTCCTCATGTTTACCCAATGCATTATATTATTATAGATCATCGCATTATTTCATATCTTTCCAGTTTTATATAAAATTTAGATATTTTTGTTTTTACATAAAAATGGTGTTTTTTATCAAAACACCTATGGGAAGATTCATCACATCAATGTTTTGTGAATCAGTTACCATTAGGTCACATAAAGGTTCTTTTTCTGTAGATATAATCGTCATAAAAATGATTGAAATTGATACATTCCTCTGAATGGATTGTCTTTCAGACCATGATGTAAAAAATTTATTTTTAGAAGAAAGAGGAAACAATTTTCAATGATGATAATGGGTAACTTATCTTTAGAGCAGAAACGTCACCATATTATTCTTATATAGATCTTCCACTGGTAGATCTAGTAAAATCAATTATTGGTGAATATTTGAATTAATTAACAATGGGATTGGAAAAAAAAATTAATGAATAGAGGACGTATTTATTGTGAAAGAATATGTTGATGTGTTTCTAGAGGATTTACCTATACATTCTTCAGAATAAGAAATTGAGTTTTCCATTGATTTAATTCCTAGTTCAAGGCACATATCGAACAACCCTGATAGAATTACCACTATAGAATTAGTGGTAAAAAGGAAATAACTAGAAGAATTGAGTAACATGGGATTTATTATCCATAGTGTTTATTTATGGGGAGCACCTATTCATTTTATATTGATGAAAGATGGTTAAATGGGTTTTTTCATTGACTAAATGGTGATCAATGCTATAACAATTAAAAAAAATCCATTACCTCTCATAGATGATTTATTCGACCAACTTCATAGAGCTCAATATTTTTCAAAGATTGAACTTTGACCTAGATATCATCAGCAGTGTGTGCTAATGGAATACATTCTGAAAACAACATTTTGAACTAGGTACGAGCATTACAAGTTTACAATAATGGCTTTTGATTTGACTAATTCACCCTATGTCTTCATGGATCTAATGAATAGAGTTTTCAAAGAATATCTTGATGACATTATAGTGGAATTTATTGATGACATTTTGGTATACTCAAATGTTTTGATGATCATGAAAATCACATGCGCATTATCCTAAGGTATCTTAATTAAAATGAATTATATGGGAAATTTAGCTATTGTGAATCATGGATTCAAGAGATTTATATTAATTGATATATTGTCTCTAAAGATGGAATCTCTATTGATACTTTAAAGACCAAGGTAATTCATGAATGGCCAGACCAAATGAGTATTACTGAGGTACACAATTTTATTGGTTTTGCAAGTTATTATGGGCAAATTGTCTATAATTTTTCAAGATTTTCTAACCCATTTACCAAGTTCACTCATAAATGGGTTAAATTTTTTTTCATAAAAGTCTGTTAATAATTTTTAAATAACTGAATATATGATTAGTTAATTCTCCAATCATTAATCTACCATCATGGAATGATGGGTTTTTTATTTATAGTTATGCTTCATGAAAGGACATGGTTGTGTTATTACGCAAAATGATACATTTTATTTCCAATTTATCATAGCAGTAATAAATTCATGAAAAATACTATACCAATAATGTCCTTGAGATAGCAGCTGCAATATTTTCTCTAAAGATATGGAGACACTATCTCTATGGTGAAATTTTTTAGATTTATAATGATCACGAGAGTTTTAATTATAGTTTCTCAAAAAAAATACACAAAAAGATGAAAATATGATGGGTTGAACTACTCGAGGATTATGATTGTACCATACAATACAACCTAGTGAAGGAAGATAAATTGGAAGACACTTTGAGAAGAAAGGATCATGGAGTTTCGAACAAGATGAGAGTTGAAATAGATCCTATATACATAGGTATAGAAAATATGAATATGAGAATAACAATAGAAGGTGAAAAATCAAATCTTTTTCAAATGGTTACCAAACTATATTTACTATAAAGGATAAAATGTTCTCAGACTGATGGTAAGGAATTTCTTAATATGATTAATACTATGAATGATGGGAGATTGAGTGTCTTCATATATGGAGATGGAATTTCTAAATTTAGGAAGAGACATTGTGTACCTAATATACCTGAATAAAAAAGGGAATTTTTTGATAATGCTCAGAGTTACAATTTATCTTTATACCCTAGGAGAACCATAATGTATAGAGATTTTAGGGAACTTTTTTTGGGAAAACATGAAGAGGGAGATTTCTGATTTTTTGTTAAGAAGTATGGTTTTTCAATAAGTGATAGCTGGAAGGCCACAACCTGTAGGAGTCAGGAAAACCTCATCCTATACCCGAGTGAAAATGGGACAATTTTACAATGGACTTTGTCATGGGGATACAAATGAATCTTAGAAGGAATTATGCAATATGGGTCATTGTTGACCATCATACCTAGTTAGCACATTTTAGTGATGTCAGAGAATATTTACAACATTAATTTTTGGAAAGTCTATATTTTAATGATGTTTTAAGACTCCATGGTTTACCCATATCGATTGTTTCTAATCGTGATCCACATTTTACATCAATATTCTGGAAATGTTTTCAGAATTACGAGGAAACTGAACTTCATTAGAGAACTTCCTACCACCGTCAAACCAATAAAAAATCAAAATGGACTATTCAAACCTTAGAAGAAATGTTGAGATCTTTGTCACATGATGTTCAAGGTATGTGGGATCAGTATTTACCTCTAGAAGTATTTTACTATAACAATAGCTTCTATTTAAGTATTCATATGGCACCAAATGATGCATTATATGGCAAGAGGTGTTGTACACCAACTTTTTACGATGATGTTGGTGAAAGAAAACTCGTAGGGCCATATCTTGTTGAGGAATAAAAGGAGATATTGAAGATTATCCAAACTTACATCAATGCAGCCCAATTCAGGAAAAGGAATATGTCGATAACTAGAGGTAGGATTATGATTTACATTTAAGAGAATTTATTTTATTGATGATATCTCCATGGAATAGTTTTATATGTTTCGGTAAAAGGGGTAAATAGAGTCACTGATACATCAGACCATTCAAAATTCTAGAATGAAATGGGTATATATCTTATCGTTTGGAAATGCCACCGAGTCTCTCCAGGAATCATGATGTGTTCCACATATCATTGTTTAGAAAATACATGACTAACCAAATGCATGTACTCACCTATGAAGAAATTGAACCAGATCCTGATCTATATTATTGGGAAGAGTCATTCAAAATTATTGATACCATGGAAACTAGTGTTGAGAAACAGGACCACTCGCCTGTTAGAAGATCAATGGAGAAATAATAAGATCTAAGAGGCTACGTGGGAACACGAGAAACTTATTATGAATAAAAACCTCAATCTTTTTATGAAATAGTATTCTATAAATTTTAAAGACAAAATTATTTTAAGTAGAGGAGAATGTAACAACCCAGACATCCACGATATGTTTCCCTTTGAAATAATTAAGTTGCTTACGTTGTACACAACTTGGAGTATTAACACACCACGACCAATGATCCTAGCCATTATGAATAGTAATGCCCACACTATGAAATTTTATAATTTGTAATTTTCCAAATGGACTCCAATTTTTGGATTCATAATTTCAAAATTACCTTACGATGATTTTTTATGAGAACATTGAATTTTTGATGAATAATGAAAAAACAATACATTATTGTTTAAAACTGAATTTTTATTTAAAAAATTAGTTATTTTATTTAAATTTTTTTAGGTCAAAATAAATAAATAATACCAATATATTTTCAATGTAATTGATTGGAATCATTTTATAATATATTTAGATGTATAAAATTTTATGGAACGTTATACAGTATGTTACCCACCTTCTAGAAGCATTTAAAAATTTGCATAAAAAGTAATTTTACCACTTCTGTGAGTTTAATTTCAAAAATCTAAGTGACATGGTTGATATAAATAAGTAAGATGTGATTAAATAAGATGAAAATTAATTTTGGTGAATTGTATCTTTTGACTTTTATTTATCATGGTTAAAAGTAAATAGGGTAATTAAGCGTAAAATTGATATAATAGTTACCATAACACATGACCTAATTATTTTAGATAAGTGTAATTAAACAAAAGGAATAAAATTTGATCTCCTTTGGTCAACTTGGATTCGACAGACATTTATTATTAATTTATTTAAAGAAGAGTTAAAAGAGTTAAATTCAATGTTTAATAACTAAACCATTTTTAAAATAAGTTTATACATAAAATAATTTGAACTTTAAATATTCATTAGAAAGATAAAAAGATTTAGTAAATAAGGGTATTTTATTTATATTTTTTAAAAATTATATAATTTAATTTATTTATGACACAATTATAATGCAGTAATTACATTAATAATGATATATTAAAATAATTGATATTATAAATATCCGAATAAATGTAATTTGAGACTTCTGATGTATTAAACAAATTTTCAAGGTTAATATGACATGTTGGGATTGATTAAATAATTATTTTCCTATGTAATTAGGTTTAACTGATTTTCAAAAAAACCAAATACTTAATTGTGTCAAAATTGAAATAATTGAGATTTAAAACAAATACTATATTATTAATTGATATAATATTTCTAAAAATAGAAGGAGTAGTATATGGAAATAGATAAGGTTATATATATTAATAATTACACACTAGTGGTTCTCTTGGATTTTTATAGTATGTTTATTAACCATATAATATAAAATTACAAAGTGACATGGTATAAGTCAAACTATTTTACTATGAGTTAACTATTAATGATATGTTTAATATGGTGTCTTAAACTTGTCTAAAACCTACTGGTTGAACGTTTATCAAACCATACACACCATATCCATAAAATAAATCATTTTAGGGAAATTATAAATAGAAAATAATTTAATTATAATATAATATTTCAAGATTTCTTAATGTTCCCATAACCTCTCTTATAGAAGGGTATGTCTCATAATCTTAATTACACACCTCCAAAGCCATTGGGATCAGAAAAACCCTTCCCAAATATCCTATCAATATTCCTCCCTTCATCCTAGAGGCCATACTTTTGTCATAAATCAATCCTAAATAGCAAGTATGATAAATGAAAAGGAAGAACCCAAAGAAGAGGTAGATATTGTATCACCTCTTTCATGTTGTTTTCTTCTTCCACATCCAATTTCATTGTTCTTTCAACTATAAATTAATAAATACAGTATATTCTATATAATTTCATGTTATTATAAAATTGGTACAACCATATTCCTTATTCTATCCATCATATTGATGAAAAAATCACCATACGTGTGTATGTACGACTTAGAGTCTCCGCATCGTGGTTTAGTTTGTTATTCAAACACATCAGTATTTGGATTGGTATAACAATAAGTACAACTGATGTAAATAATAAATATAACATGTTAGTTATTCTGTATATATGATATTCCATACAATTACATACGATTTCACCATCAATATAATGATATTGTTGCTCATGTGTACTTACAAATTATTGTCTCATGTACGTGATGATATTCATTCCCCATCTTAATCAATCCAGAATAGTTTTCATTTTATATTTAAAAATAATGTTTATGAATATAATATCATTCATTATATGAATAAAATACAACCTCTCTGTAGAAAACCTGGCTTAAGTAACCCTGAATATTAAGGAAAACGAATAAGTTAACACATGAAATGATGATACTACAGAAATATTATTAACAACGAAATATTAAAGGATCATATATGATATAATATTTATGTTTATAGTTCTTTTATAATTTAATAAAAATGTTTTATAAATTATATAATATGTTAACATACCATCTACTATCGAAATGTACAATGTAAGGGATAATTTTAAAATCACATTATTATCTGAAGTTGTTTTTTACATAACTACCTACTGGGAAATTTTTATTATCCACATACATTTTTCTTAAAAATGTATTTCAAAGCATCTTAAATATTTAATAGACTATGGGTTACTATCATTTATACCTATGTTTGTATTTTTATAAATTGGTTTGAATGGAATCATTCTGTCATTTTCCAAACAAGGTACTTTATACCTTTTCGAGAAAACTAACATAAGAATGACTTTTTTTAACTTATACGCTGGGTGAGGCTATTTTCAGATGATATAACATCGTCGAAGCTTCCCATTAAGGATTATAATAATATATTAAAAATAAATTTCTTATTTTATAATTATGGGACATTTATATAATTTCAAAATAGAAACGCATATTAATTGAAATTGTTTTCATATCATCCATGTCATCATACTTTGATAGATTTTAAACTAGTTTGAAGTTGACATTTTTTGATACAAATTTTACATATTGTATTGAATGTTTTATGATATGTTTGACTATTAATGTTTTATTTTTACTACATTCATGTTTTATAGAATATGAATTGATATTTTGTATGATATTTTTAATACTAATGTTTATGTTATGTTTAAACCTTTTGATACAAGGAATGCATTAGACATAGTAAATGATGGCTGGTTCCAGCTATAGCTCATGGATGCATGAGTAAGTCTCATTGAACTAACTAGTGTCTTGGAAAAAATCCTTAACAAAATCATATTTGTTGTCTTGGAACAAGGGTTTGACTATGTGGTTATGAAGTCTAGCATTATGCATTACAACATTACGAAAGAGGCTATTGATATTGCATGTGATGAATCAAATATAAAAATATCCATGTGAATAAGTAAATGAAATTATTTGATTTTATTTTTTCCTAATTATGATGAAGTTTATTTTTAAAAGCCTTTTGTAATAGTCTTGTACATTACCTTAACTATTTCTGCATATTTATGCAAGTTTTCTCTATATTGTTATCCTTACTAATCATATAATTCCACCCCATTCTATGTTTTTTATTTCCCAGAATGTGAAGAAGTATTTTATGGGTGACCAATAGGGATAGGATATGGAAATAAGTGTGTTAAAAATGGGACAAGATGTTGTGGATGTTTTTCTTTACTGATATAATGTAAAACATATGAACGTAACTGGAATTTCCAATGATATTAAACAGATTAGTCATTTGGGACATGATTCCTTGTTTCTTGCCAATGTTATATATAAATTCACCAACTCTAGGTATCGGGGGTTAGTGTGTTACACCCAACATCAATGGTGTCATCCTTAAGCACTTGAGAATAAATTTTTATTTGGATCTCGATCAATGCTCCCGTTATTATCTATACAACTCCATGGATACTATTTCACAATTGCACCAACAAACAATAATGAAAACTATGATAAAAAAGTATAAATAAACCACCATTTTGTGGAATGATAAATTACTAGAATTAAAATCAATAAACCACAATAGAAAAGATAAACTATACCATGGATCAGCATGACCCAAACTCATGAATTCATGAATTGATCCCCCTCAGGGGGATCTAATGATTCATAAATAGAGAATAGAAAATTCATTGAAATGGAGAGAGAAATATGTAGAGTTTCTGAAAAATCTAGGAATTTTAATTTACTAAGGTATACTATACATTATATTTTCATGGGGTGGAACCATTTCACATCATGAAGGTAACTTGTTTTTATGTCCCATTGAAAGACATGCCACGTCATATTATTTGTAACAAATTTATTTCACATCATTAAGAACTCCATGAAAAATACTTACACAATATTTCATCCAATCATTCATGATTTCAACCCCCTACATGTTGTGAAGGGTCCCATGAAAACATCCTCCCTGAAGCTGTGAACTTATTTTTTGGTTTGAATATAGATCACACAGAGGTCATGAACCTATCATTCATGACATGAAACCCTTAAACATCATGAATTATCCCTTCTTACATATTATTAATTTAAAAACCCTCTAGACCATTCTTACGCCTCATAGAGGAACCATGGACATCATAACAACACACAGGGTCAGACTTGATGGATCTTGGATGTAAAATTATAGACTTATAAAAAAAATCATCCCTGAGAATCCAAAACCAACTGTGGATAGAAAATTAATTGGGGTTAATCAAACATCCACCCTGCAAGATTCCTCTCAAAAATATCGATATCGTAGAAGATCAACCCTCTAACTTAGAAGAAACATGAACTAAACCATGAAATAACAACAATTATCTACTAAACAATCTCATTGGGCAGATACTACTCAAACAAATGTAAATACACAATAAGAAAGAAGAGGAAACACTCTTATAATCCCAAAAGGTAAAAAATCAATTTGGAAAACTACGTTATAATAGAAGATATAAAAATCAAATGGATTTGGATACCATGTAATCATCTATGACATAAATTTCTAGTTGATCTCCTCTACTCCTCCATACTTCTAGATGACATTAAACTAGGGAATAAAACATCTTAACATCACGTTTTCCGTGAGTTCGGAGATCTCCACATGCATCTCTTTGATCTTCACCTCATCATAAATATTGATTTCAAAAAATTTGATGACAACAGATCATTCATTATGAATAAAACCATGCTTGGATATGAGAAAAAGATTAGGTATCTAGATCATCTATTTGGATGTTCTATATGTTATTACATAGATCCATCAGGATCCAACACCTCTAAAGGACCATGAAAAACAGGGGAGAAATCTGACACCCAATAACAATCCATGACTTCCCATGACAATGTGTCACCATCAATAACATGTGATCCGTGACATCAAACTACAGAGGTCTCCTACTATGATCATAAAAATATGTTAAATGATCTTAAACTACATTCATCCTAACATAAATTCCCTGAACCAAATTTTTCGTCCCATATATGTGTTCCATCCATTAAATATTTTCCTCTTCCACCCAATTCCGACACAATGGGAAATGGAATGATTATTCATGTTAAAATTCCAATGGTTTCATACTAATAGTGAAATATAATCAAATATAGTATGAATATACAACTAATGATAGATTCCTCATCACAAAACATCAACATAAAATACAAAATAGTGAAACATGTATTTAATTAATTTTGAGGATCTCAATATGATATTATCATCCTTATGAATCTGTGGTGTTTACATAACTCCGTTTGATATGGACTCTAAAATACATTCATTGATCTTGACTCATTCATTTCTATATATTTGTATTATTTCTCCAATTGATAAACTATCACCCATATATTATCGTAACATTGATGATGAAAAGGTAAACCTGTAATGAATTCCATCATCAAATACCCTCTAACATCCAATAGGAGACATCTAATTACTGGAGAAATCCACATGGAACATTTTTCTGGGCCTTCACCTTCTTGTAGACAAAACATTGAGTAAAATAATATTGAACTACATAGTTTAACCCATTACTCAATGTAAGGCCTCATAGTTCATAGTAAAAATCATCACATTAGGAGGAACCACCAAGGGTGAGTTGTTGAAATCATATTTAATCATATCAATTATCCATATAAGTTGTAAAATCCGTCCTTGGAACAACAAAAGTGTTTTCCATCATCAGAAAAAACAATAGGGGCATCACGAATGAGAGCTTGATCCCTCCATTCCTTTACCACATAATCCCCCAATAGGGACTCCTCCCCCTTTTGCACTAATTATTGTTACATTGTAATCTATAATTGAAAACCTATTCTTTCATCCTCTCCCATATCGAGATCCATCATCTAGAGTTTTTCTATCACTCCCAAGGAATCCTTCGATTCACACACAGATTTTACTATGTGACATCAAACTCAATACACCAAATACAATATTTAACATTCGTGACATATAAAAAATATATTTCTAATAATATTATATGAAATTCTTCTATTATAACTAACTTATTTTCAAGTTCCACTTAGAGAATACATACCGTGTGCTATTTTTATTGGTAAAACAATAATATACATCCTGAAAAGTTAATGTCCCCACATTATTAATAAAATCATAAAATAAATATTAGTGGTTGCATATTTATTCTCATGGGGACATAACATATATGACCCACTATGTAGTGGGATACCCAATAGAGATTAAAATATATCATTAAAGGTTCCACACATACTCCCTACTGGGATACAACATGCCCCATTAAATTAACATCACAAGTCAAACAAATAAACATTGAAAATATCCTAAAAATGTAGAGATGAAAATGAACACCCAAAATAGCTTGTAGATGATATGGATGATCCATCTTATATATGGATTATAAATGGATTTTAGCAATAAAAATGACTATGAACATCTAAAGGAACTATCTAAGAAATTTTTTCATCAACCATATGAAAATTTCAAGAAAATTTGATAAAACAAATTGATTCACAACGAACACGTAGATGCCCTAAAGACAAAAAAATTTAGTATCCCTGATATCCTCACACTAAAAGTTTATTTAATGATATCATGATTACAAATATATCATGGATTAAAAACATTCCAACTCATCTAATAAAATATATCACCAATCCCTAGAACATGATACATATTCATCACTATCACATGGTTCAGGCGATGCTAATATATTAAAAGACAAAAAAATCAACAATAATTCTTCTGTAAATAACTACTTCAACTCTCAATGAAGCACCAATCAAATAAAAATTTCAGTTTAACATATTAGTTAGGTATACTCATAGCTCATTCAAATCAGATGGATACATCTAATACATAAACATTAATATATAAGACACACTTGGTTATAGATCTATCCCAAAATCAGTCACCCATTGATGGGGTAATGCTTCAAAACCCTCAATAAATACACTATTATACTCATACAAATCCGTATATAACACTTATTTTCTAAACCTACAGTGAATTAATCATTATCTCATCCACCAAATATGACAATTATGTAACACACCTCTGACCCATCCAAGGGTCTTACTCAACAACAAACACTGAAGGTTTCCCATCTACATCATATAACAAAACCTACCTCTTAAATAAATCCATGGTATCCTACACCAAAAATAACTAATACATGTCAAGGATGATGTAAAATGTCTATATCAAAAAACATTTGAAATATCACTAGGTGCGGTGCTTAAAAAGAAATAACTGAATGTTTGTATATACATCACAGAAGTAAGATCAACATCCAACCAACAAGGTTAATGAAAAGGGACCAATAGGTATATCTAACTCATGTAACAATGAATGGATTAGATTATATGATAAATAATTTTTTGTTTCTCATGGATCAAATAAATCATGCACCAATGTTCAAGAAAATGAAACGTTTCCAAAAATGATGTCTAAATTTACCAACTCTAAAAATGATAAAGAATGAAGATTACCATGAACTATTGCATGACATCAACGACAATTTTTAATACCACCTACATTGTTTAACTATTTTATTTAATGATGAGTAATCTTAGGGATTTACTCTTTCTACCCCATCTCCAATCGGCTAATCCCAAAATAAAACATCCTACTTTTATTCGTTGGCTAAAACTGCTTAAATGTAGGAACCTGAAATGGGACACCATGTGCACAATGACATCTCAGAATGGTCGATCAGTAAACTGTATATAAACATAGCCTTCATAAGAGAATTCATGTTTCTGATACCATGGAATATGCCTACGAGTCAGTTCTCTCAGTGAAAAAATGTGTTGATGGATATTACCTGCCCCTATCTGAATAAAATCATTTCATTCCTGAAAACTATGAACATCACACCACATATTCTCTTTATTGAGAATACTTATATCTCCCATATCATTATGATAAATTTTTTAGAACTATAATATGATTTAAATTTTCACCCTCTATAACATGTGGATTCATCTTCTACTTATATAGGGTGACCAGAAACTAGATATCTAGATTCAAATTCAGTATGAAATGAATCACCCAGTCATCCTAGTCTAGATATATTTATAAATTATATCATACATGGTACATAAACAAATACCAAAATATCAATAATTAGAACTCCCATGTTGAAGGGTATGAATATCCTAGAGAATGGATTCCTCCATGGTCGAAGAAATAATCTTTACTCAAATCAAATTATTGAAAATATCTATTGAGACCGAAGACACATCATGATCGATGAGGAATATGAACCACCTCTATCTCGATGATTCAAGAAACATCATCATAGAAAATTGAAACTAGTGCTCCTTCAGAATATGGATCGAACTAAAAGTCATCTTAAACTCATCCAACAATACAACTATGACTAAATCTAAAATAGATCCATCGTACTTTAATTTGCACTAGAATTTAAATTCATGTACTTTCCTCATCCAAGTGGTGTCTTCATCAACAACAATTAATTGGAAATCTATTGGTACATTTGGATTAAGATCATTAGTGTGAACCATATGTGTAAATATAAAATAAACTATTACTGAAGAAGGAATAACTGATAGATCTCCTAAAATAAGAATATGTATAAATTTTCATTATCTAAATATTTAATGTATTTTTGTTTAGGTTTTAACCTTTCCAATGTTGTACCCATATCAAAAATAGGTCAAAAAATGAATGATGCGCGATACATTCCTACACCCCATAAGTGTAAGCATTATGAATTCATTTAGTAGTATCAACATACTCATTGTTTCATCCATCAAGACAAAAGTTCCCTAAATACCAAAGTCTCAGTCATTCTCCCTCGATTACATTGATCACAAAACATAACTGAAACCATTTCCAGACCAACCGATATAATCTCAATCGAAGCTAACTTCGATCTCTATATTATTATTCCACCTTATCCCATGATACCATACCATCATGATACCCTCTCCAGAAAGAGTACCCCTCATGGTATTAAAATGGGGTATGCAAGATAGTGAATGGTTGAGTCATACATCCAATTGACCCTACGATGGTTAAGAAGCATTGGGGGTATAATTAACATATATATGGGATGAATTACCATCTAATAGGAAATTTTGATTACAATTATATGAAATATAGACCCATAATCTTCTACTCATAATTATAATTAAAACCCAAGTGCATACATGCAATGTCATAAAGTATTAAATCAATGAAAAACTAGAAATATAAGAAACACTAAAGACGGATGCAGTTGTGAATCCTAAATAGATCCAATGAAAACATAGGTATTGAATATACATCAAAATACCTGAAATTATATTACCAATCTTAATATATTAAATGTATATATATATAAAGAGAGATAATAAGAGTATACTTAGTAGTAACCCTCCGAGCCTCTTGTGAAAAAGATAAAGAAAACCTTATAAAGTATATTAAATAGTATTGAACATCACTCATCACATAAACATTTACAATAAGTTCTAAAACTCACCAGGGATAACTCCCACCTTGTATGACATTCATGATACCATATATTATAATAATGTAACATGATTTTTTCCCGAGTCCCACTTCCCCACTTATTTTTCTCTCTTCCCTAATGCCCCTAGTCCTGAGCCATATCTCTCCTAAATATGCTATCATGAAGAAACTTGGGAAAGACATAATCAAATTCACCATGTTAATGACATAATATCATCATCCTATATCACATATAAATGTAAAAACCAAGTAGTTTTTTTGGGGCCACTGTATATATTATTTCTTGTTTCAAACATTTGTTATTATAACTCAAACAATCAAAACACATACACAACATTTGGAACCTCAAGAAAAAATATCCTATACATGTTATAATTATAATAATCATGCGTATAATATATCAAAATATATATGATTTTGAAATAAATTTAATCGATCACAAAACTCTACACACATATATGGGATACTAAACAATGTTCATACCGGCACAACGAACAACCAAAAAATAGGGTGTATCAAATGTGGGTTGTCAAGCATCCATCATCCCACCTAGATATTGGGGAAAACAACCTCATATAGTATACTAGTTTCATTAATCCTACAATAGATATTTGGGGGAGCATATGAAATTAAAGTATATTCATGATATATTATATCTTATAACCAGACATGGGATAAACTTGACCCATGCTCAACTATAGTTATCACATGTCAGACACTCTACTAACACTAATAGGTACTTGATATACTATATTCACTCTTGAATTAAATGAGTTATAAATAATAATTATTTTATTTTCAAGGCTTATCCTTGTTAACTAATTTATAATAATTATATTTAAAATAAAAATTATTTCAAGTAATAATCATTAACAAATATAGAGAATTCCACTCCATCTATTAATATTCCTAACCAAGTCTATGGTCTCTCATGATCAACATCGTATGATAATTTTTATTTCCATTAACACTAACCCTGATGGTTATTAATTATTGGATACTTTTTAGAATTTTTCATAAACTAGGTTTTGTAGGAAAACCATCCAGTGACACGACAAAGAGGAAATATGAAACTAAATAATTTGGCTACCTCAGGAAATGAAAAAATGATGGAGGATAAAACAATAATTGTTTCCACTGACAATTAAAAATCATTTAATTATTCCCTTCATTGTTTAAAAAGAATTATGTGTGACCATATTCAGTGATTTTCACTTTCTCTTGAGCCATTCCCAACCCCCACATGAAAACCTTGATGCATATTTACATCATTGGTGTCATCTACTACAATGCATATAACAATCCCCGCCCATATATGATTTTCCATCCTAGTCTCATATCACATTGTGAATAAAATATCACTTAAAGGGAATATAATAAAATTCTCATAAAACAAGGAATAATATCCAAATATGAAATATATTCCCTGAAAAAGTTCCTAAAACCATCACACATAAACATTCTCTCATAGATCCAACTCAAGGCACTCAACCTTCTCTAGTATAAGGGATATTCATTACATATAAATTATTTTAAACTAACCAACATTTTTAAACCCTTGTTAATTAACTAACTAATTAGTTATGGGATCTATCTTTGAAAAAAAAAGTAATTAGGTTATATGAAGATATTAAAAGGAAATGATTATCTTATCATTAAAACTAGTTTCAACAAACCTAGAGAGGTACTATTTTCATTATTGTTGAATTATATTTTTTCATTCTCAAAAATAATTAGCATGCTTCATATTTTTTATAAATTCCTAATTAATTTAATAAATAATTTAATTAAGAATATTCATTACATCAATTTGAATTACCATAAAATTATAAGAATCACCATATTTGTTTGATACACCTTTTCATAAATTCATTATCCAACAAATTATCAATTATCAAATTTAGATTATTTATCTTTTTCCATAACGAAATAAATGATAATCCAAATAATGAATATAATTATGAACAACAAAAATATATACAGCATAATATATAAAATATCATGAGGCATTTTATTATAATAGTTTAATGAAACAACTTGTGCGCTATAACAACTTCATTTTTTATTCAGAAAATTAATTATTTGCTAAATTCAATTTTCAATTTATAAGAATGATAACATTTTTATATAACATAAATAAATAGAATATGAAGTAAATAAATTATATAAGATGATTAAAAATTATTCACATGTTAATGGACCAATGTTGTAGATTCTGACAACCCTCCCACAATAAACATGCATCCCTCCAAAGATGGCACGACAAAACTTCCCCAAAAAACTAGAAAACTACCTTAAAATTGAAGGATTTAAATCTGAATATAGATGCTCAAATACAAGAGGGGTGAATTATTTGTTTATAAAAATATTTAACCAAAAGGAAAACGATTTTTAACAGGGTTAAACAAGGAAAATTCAGAAGACCACTTTTAGTTCTACAAACATGCTATGTTCCGGAAATATGCTTCCAGAAATGAAACGTAAGAAAAGTTAAAAAAGAATAGATTCTATGTTAATGCATATAGAATATTACTTATCAGAGAATAAAAAAGTAAAAGAATGTATATGAAAGTTATACATTCTTCTTTTATCAAAATGTAGTGGAAATGATCTTTAAACAAAACATGTATCATGTATAAATTATTTTAACCCAAAGCGAAGGGTATCCAAAAACATTGGATAATGGTCCTTTGATTTATACATTCATGATTTTTTGCCTTACCCTAACTAGGGTAAGCCCTCAAAAAGAATATCAGAATCTGTCTTGATATCCCCACATGCCCTTGAGCTTTAAGGTAGTCGGCACCTCTGTCTTCCTATCCCCATAAGACCTCGATTGTACTCAACAACAATCTATGTCCCACGAAGAAAGCTGACCAAGATGTTTAGTACACACAATTCATGATAGTATTTTCTCTATAAATCACTTCTGTAGCATGAAATATCTATAGGGTTCACTGATTTCATTCGGTTTTGAGCTCATTCAAATGGGCTTTAATTATAGGCACTTATCCAATGGTCGGCTCCCTCCCCTAATGGAAATATTTCTCCTTAAATTTCATAGGGACATGTATATGTGTCACTCAAACAACATTTATATATAAATAGAATGTACGTAATAATTTAATATCTATGATGAGTGTGCAAAAAATAATATTTATTACCCAAATAATATTTTTTGGAGTCTATGGAAAAATAATGTTCGAAGTCTATCCAAATAATAATTTGGAGACTAAAAATCATGGATATTCAAATTCTGTTTTCCAATGAATTCATATAGTAAATTATACAGATTTATGAATCTGAATTCATATGAATTCAGGGTTTAAATTCTTGGGAATTCGTAATTTAAATTATGAAGAATTCAGAGTCTAAATTTTAGTGAATTAGGTGTCTGAATTTTAGAGATATCAGAGTCTGAATTTCATAGAATTCAGAGTGTGAATTTCAGGGAATTTAGAGTCTAAATTTCAATTAATTCAAAGTTTGAGATTAATAGAATTCAGAGTATGAAAACAAGATACTCTATATCCAAGAATTTGTAGAATTCTGAAGTTTTAGATGTGAAACTAAATTATTACACTAATGAATAAAAAGGGTTCAATTCTAGAAAAATAATAAAATGATCTAAAAAATATGTGTAATGAAAATAATTCCATGTGGAATGAAAATTTTCATTCGTAACGTTATTTTTAAGGGAAAATATATTTTTCCTTATGAAATAGTGTTTGTGATTTTTGAAACACAGAGGAATGGAAAGATCATAATGAAATATTATTAAATCAACAATCTCCCCTATTTTGGAAATCACAAACATCCTTTCGAAAAAGAGTATAAGGTTTTAGAAAATTTCTTTATGAACATGAAATAAAACATATATCCCATTACATATGATTCATAGTGATTATGACTAAATTATCCTTAGGATATAAAATCCCAATTGATCATATTCTGGATATCCTGAATGAGTTTTTACATTTTTTTTAATATGAAAATATTCTATGATAAGAACTCCCCTTAGATGAACTCACGCTGACATAGGGAGATACCTTCATTAATTATTTTCCTTTTTATCGTTCCTCTCAAGACCTTTGTGATTTTAATAGGGGAATAAAGAGAATGGAAAAAAAATATGGTACCTGAAAAATTAGTACTATAAAAATAAATGGGAAATGACAATTTCATTATGATTGAATGAATTTTTACTGTGGAGAAAAATAAAATACAGATCATAGTGGTCAAATTATCCTTCTTTCTTCTTTTGCATTAGCTTATTCACAATGGTTTTCCACTACATTATCTATTTGTGATCTTCTTCCACATGCTTGACGAGCTGATCCTGATCATCATTGTTCTTCTCTAAAGATTTTATATTTTCTTCTAGATACTTACGAATATATGCCCGATACTTCGAGACTTCTTCTTAGTTAAAAATATTTTCTTCAGAATCAATTTCTAGATCCCTTTCCTGATTATAAGTCATAGCCATAAAATTACAATTCCCATTCATGTCCTTGACTTCTTGCTTCCAAGTTGATTGTTTGAGAGTTAGCTTTTCCTCAAAACTCCATGTAATATCTTTAAACATCCCATCTTCGCTGTCGAAAACATCCTTCAAATTATCTTGTAATTCCTCAAAGACTCCCACTTCAACAATTTTCCTCCTTGAAATTTGTTTAATATTCTTACATGATGTTTTTTGGACTTCATAACCAACGAAGATATATTTGAAATTGGCCACAAGATTTACAAACTTATCCATAAGCATGGTGACAGTATCTACATTCGGATTAAATGAATGGTGAAACAATTGGAACCTAGAGTCTATAATATCAAATAATGGAATTGTATCAACCATATTCAAGGATTGTACCACAAAATGATGTCCAAAAGAGGACGATTCTGAATCATTGTTTTTGGTCAGTGATGATTCTTTTTCAATCTCTTACCCTTTCAACTTTGACGAAGCACCAACATCAATTTTTTTACAATCAATTTACTAGGTGTTTCAACCAACACCTTTTTTCCTTATCACCTATAATAATGATCTCTTTTACTTTGGGTGATTCATGTTCACTATTTGATAACTGAACAATCCTATCTTCCAAATGATTTTTTCCTCTTCATCCGCCACAACATCCTCTAGCTGAATGAAGTCATGGTTTCTAGTTTCTTCTTCAGATGGTTTATTCAATTCTTATTGACCCTTTCCATATTTTTCATGATTATAATATTTTTATTATTCAACTTCTTATGTTCATATTGACAGTTTCGTAGAAGGACTCTCCTTCTCAATATAATCCACTACTAGCATTATCATGTCATTGGTATCTCTACTTACTTCTTCTTCTTCATCGCTTCTACTCCATATTCTTGTTATTGTTCTCCTTATAGGACAACCATATTCTTTCCCAGAGTCATATGAAGTCATTCTTGTAAAAAATATTCTTATACCTAGTGTTGTTTGGATTCTTTCTCATTTACCTTGAGAATGGATTGAACGATTTTAACCTCCGACATTTTGATCCTCTAGTTCTTAATTTTCTCAAGTTTCTCTTGATCTTCAGCAGCCTTTAACTTAAAGTCATTTTCCTTATCATGTGCCGGGACAAAAATAGGCTCCCCATCCATATTATTCTTTTTCCCCCTCTCTACATTTCAACCACTTCGTCCGGGTAGGACTTTTGCATCCTAGGATTTAGTGGTGCTGATTGAGTTCCCTTAGACATAAGAGTTTTATGGTTCCCTTATGGTTCCTTCATCTTCCTCATACTTACATCCTTCATGGATGTTTAATACACATATAGTTTCTTTTTTAAATCTTCTACATATACTATAGTTAGCTTAGAAAAATATCTAGATTCATTAGATAAGCCTTCCTTCTTACTTCTCAAGGTATCATCACTAAGCAGCATAACCTTGTAATTTATTAGCTTAAACTACATGGTATTTGGAAGGATTATAAACAAAGCACCATATTTTTGGATGGAATGGCTAGGTACATGATTATTTGAGACCTCAAATTACTATTTTTGATATTATGGATTGTAATCAATATATATTTCACCAAATTTATCTTCCTATGGTATACCAGAAAATTCAAAATAATGATGTTAGTTTTCATCATTGAATCCATATATCTTTTTCTATGAATGATAAATCCTTGAACACATAATTCTAGAATCCATAAATTTGTTGAGAGATAGAGAATCAACAGTTTCTTCACTTCGTTCATGTTGTGGCACTCTGAAGGCTTTTCCTTCTCAAATGAACATGATACATCTGAGAAATATTCGGTGCGAAATTCAGCATCACCTTCACATAGAAATCCTATTAGACATGTATCCTTATTATAAAAATGATAGTATGTCATTACATATCTCCTGAAGGAAAAATTTTCTATCTCTCATTTGTTGAAGAAACATATAGACTCATAAAATTTAATCAGCAACTGAGGATAAACCGGATCCTACGCCTTCAGTTTTGATACACATAGGATCTCACATCCATTACACATTATATTATTTGAAATTTTATAATAACATTTAGCAAAGAAATTCGGATCGACTAACCTCCCTCTTTATATCGTCCATTCTGTTATTTCCTTTAGAGACCGAATATCTTTCTGAGGGGAATCTTTCAAAGACATTCAAAATTGTGAAAAAATGAAGACTTGGAATGACCTTAAGTAGAGGGACATAATATCATCATGTGAAGGATTTGGACATTGATGTGGGACAACCATCTTGGGGCCCTTATGTAGGCATTTGATATGATACTTCATCTTCCTTGCTTGATCTAATGGTTGAGAAAATGTTGATCAGATCTGATGGTTGAGATGATATTCGAAGAAGGTATTTTATAGGTTCTGATCTTTTTAAGTTTTTAAGATAAACATTTGGATTTATATAAAGGAGAATCTAGAAATTTTTAAACAAAATGTAACTACCAACATGTAAAAAGATTATTATGAAAATTTAAGAAAGGAAACATACCATTCAGATTACATGAAAAAATTTTCATTATAAGGAAATTCTTCTTGAAGAACATTAGATTCAAGAAAAATAATTGGTTATGAAAAATTTGATTATGAAAATTTTTATTACAAAAATTTTTATTACGAAATTTTTTCATTACAAAGCAATAGTAATACCCCTTTTAAAAAGATCTTCTTACTGTAAATAGATAGGATTGAACATAACAGTAATATTGAATATTACCTAATAGTTATCATTCCTATCTTCTGTAAAATATATTTAAATCTATTAGAGGGTAATTATTTTTTGAAAATATCAGAAAATTGATATTGTGTTCCGATAAATTTAATAATAATATCTACTATTTATTTTTGATCCCTAATAATGTGATTCCTAATGTCTATGTGTTCTAAACGTGAGTGATGTTCAGGGTTATTACATAGGGAAATGGCACTAGTGTTATAGCACAATAATTGTGTTTTGGTAAAACTCATACTGTAGTCTATGAGTGTGTCTTGCATCCACAACACTTGGGTACAACATATTGCAGCTACAACATATTTAGCTTTTATACTGGAAGGTTCTACAGATTTTTGCTTTTTTCATGACCAAAAAACTAATAAATCTCTAATGAAATGACATTTTGAGGATGTACTTTTCATATCCATTCTACATCCTCCAAGGTCATCATCCGAAAAACATTTTAAAATATATATTTTCAAGAAGTATAAAAGAGTCCTAAATCCATTGATCCCTTTATGTTGTGAAAATATTTTTCTTTCCCTTTAAATATGATTTCTTATGATAGGATGGATATCTTACACATAAGAATACTGAAAACATTATATCTGGATGACTAGTTGTTAATTATAGTAATCTTCTTATCATACCTCTAAATGATGTTTTATCCACAAGTTTCCTAGAATCATCCTGATCATGAGAGATTGAGGTACCAATGGGAGTACTTATACTCTTAGTGTTTTCATATCCATAATTTTAAATAAGATCTTTAATATACGTATGTTGAGATATAAATGTTCCCTATGGTTTTTGAAAAAATTTAAAAACCTATGAAAAATGATAACTCACCCATCATAACTATTTCCAACTCACATTTCAATAAATTCCCAATAGAATGAGTTAACAATTACTAAGTTGAACTATATATAATGTCATCAACTTAACTTTCGAAAATCAATACATTTTTATTATATTTCATTATAAAGAGGGTTGGATCAGAATTTCCCATAACATAATTTTTTTGTAATAAATAACATTTATTTCTATCCTACCAGGCTTTAGGGGATTGTTAAATTCCATATAAAGCTTTTGTATGTTTGAAAAACAATTTAAGAAATTTTTTATCATCATAACCTAGAGTTTGTTTGAAAAAAACATCCCGTGGAACAATAAAATTCACAGAAACACATTTAATGACAATTAGAAAAGAATGAAATTAATGAATTCTGTAAAGGAATGTAAAATAAAAATAGATTCAAGTCGATATACTGGAGAAAAGATTTATGTATTGTATTTTCCTTCTTTTTGATTGTATCTTTTAACAACTAATGTAGCCTTATTTCTTAAAAAGACTCCATTTTCGTTAAACTTATTTCGTGAAGACTAATTTTACTCTAATAAAAGAGGTTTCATTAGGCCTTTACACCAAGGTCCAGACATTATTCCATTCAAATTCATTCAGAACATCCTTCTTTGCTTTAATCTATTCTCTATCACCTAAAGGTTCATCAATTTTTTTGTTCTAATTGAAAAAGGAATGCTAGATGTTCTACTTCATTTCATAAGGAAATTCTAGTCCTAATGGTTTGATTTAAATCTCCAATAATACTATAACTGGGATGATTATTATGAAACAACGGATTTGGGTTGTGAAAAACCAGTTCATCAACATATGGTAGGAAATCTTCTGGGGAAAAAGCTTCAAAATCATTTTCATAAACATATTCCTAATTAAAAAGATCTTCTATAAAGGGTTGATAATCAGGTTTTCAAAACACATCCAATTATGTAGTTTGAAGTTGTTTAAAAAAAGTAATAGTTTCATGAAATTTATCATTTACTATTTATTTAACAGTACAAGTATTTTTATAAAAAACTCTATAATCCTTAGAAGTTTTGGAGTAGCCTAAGAAAATTCCATCAACATATTTGGTTTCTAATTATTGTAAATTATCTTTACTAATGAAAAATAATACTTTGAAACCAAAAACTAGGAAGTAGGAATGTTAATGTTTTCCACCATCACACAATTCGTATGAGGTTTTATTAAGAAATGGCCTAATCAAAACCCGATTTATTGTATATAATGCAGTACATATTGCTTCAGCCCCAAAATGTTTAGCTATCGAATATTCACTCAATATGGTTCTAGTTACATCTTGATGAATTCAATTTCATCTTCCAAAAACACCATTCTTTTGCGGTGTTACTGGTGCTAAGAAGTTAGGATTCATTATCTTTTTACTAAAAAATGTTTCTAAATTTATAAATTTGAAATCCTCCCCCACGATCACTATAAATAGTAATCAATGGTATATTTTTCTAATTTTTAACATTGGATCAAAATATTTTGAAATAATAAAATGTTTCATATATCATTTCTAGAAAATAGACCCATGTAAATATAGTGTAATCATAAAATAATAAAAATACATAATATTTTCCTCCAATTATTCCAGTTTGTGTTAGACATAAAAGATCTTTATTCACCAACTATAATGCATCAGTTGATAAGACTTCTCTGATTGATTTAAAACATTATTTATGTTTCTTTCTATACTGACAAGGATCACAAACTTTTGAAGAATCGTATCTAAACTCTTGTATACCATTATCAAGTCTTTTCGTAGAGAGTTTAGAAAGGTTCCTAAGGCTACAATGTCCTACCTTTATATTCCATAACCAATATTGATATTCCATTGAAATAATAGAAGGTAGATCATTGATTTTACGGTATTCTATGTTTAGTGTGTATACATTCTCTTTCATATGGGCAGAATGAATAAACTCTACCTTTAAATTTTTTATTAAGCACTTTTCATTCCTAAAATTTACAATGTAACCTTCTCCATATAATTTAATTATCCCGATGATGTTTTTGATAAGACCATTATCAAATAAGAAATTTTAAATCCATGTTTTCTCTCGAATAACAATGTTACCTATACTGATAATTTATCCTTCAGCATTATCTCCGAATGATACTCGTCCTTATTTTGTCATTATAATATTTTCGAAGATTTGTATTACCAGTCATATGCTGGGAAAATACACTAAACATGTACCATGTATTGATATTGGTACTATCATTATTTTTATCAAAATAAGAGTGTTAGACTTTCAGAATCCCAATTTTCTTTGATTCAGAAATTTCTTAAAGCAAGATTATAGGAATTGAAATTTTCATAAAAAAATAATCTTTATGAAAACAAATAGACTGAGATTAATTTAAAGAAATTTTTTTCACCCAATGTCCACCAAAATGAAATATAGTATAGAATAGATATCTTTGGAGAACAAAATAGTAATTACTAAAAAATGATTTAGAATTAATATAACCAAAACCAAAATGATTCCTTATAGGTATAATTTGATAATACATATTATAAATGTTTTCCTTAACTAATGTAATTTTGATAAACAATTCCTCTATGAAAATATTTATGACTTTAGTTTAATAATCATTTTTTTACCCTAAAAAAATTATTTTTATGAATAGATTTTTTCTCTAAAATATTTTTTAATTTAATTATAATTTCAAGATCCTAAGAATGTTTTTCCTTCTAACAATTAACATCCTCAGTCTTTTGGGAAATGCATTTAAAATTGTAAATTATCTTACCATGACCATTTTATTGTCCTGAATCTTCTTTATTTAAAATATAATTTCCCAAATATTTATTATCAAGATTTTTCTTGATTTAAGAATTTAATTTCTCCAGAATTTTATAAAACCTATATACTTCTTCATTATTAGGAAATATATAACCATCAGTAGAAAAATATTCTTCATATAAAGATACATAGTATTTATATTCACTATAATTTGAATTCAATGATAAATTACTTATATGTTCTACAATGTGTACCTTGGCAATTAGATAATGATTTCTAAGGGGAAGTTGGGCTAGTAGAAAGAGATTATTCTAACTTGAAGATTCATACTCTATAGACTTAGAAAAGTCATCAAAATTGGAACTATAGGTTTCATTGGCTTTCAGGACTTTCATATATTTATCCTTATAGTATTTCATTCAATTCATCTTGGAATAATTTTCCTTTTGAACCTTTTTCTTAAGTAATGGAAAATCTGGCCTGATATGCCCTGATCTTTTTCATTCAAAACAAGTTACTTCTGTGTCATTATGTCATTTCATTCATTCATCTTAAATCTATACTGAATGTCGTTCTTTCCAACTATATTCTTCTTCCTTCAACAAATATTATCTATCTCATTCTCTAAATGTTCATTTTCACTAGATTCAAATCAAAACGATACATTTTTATACTTGAATCTTGTAACCATTTCACGGGTATTTTATTAAGTTTTAGTAATGTCTACCCTTCAATTTCCATTATTCTTTTTATTCATATCAATATCTCTTTTCATTCTAGTCTCGTGTTGATGAAGAGCTCCCAAATTCTAGTAATGAGAAATTTTTGATTCTTTCTTATTCTCGGTAATAGTTGTTCTCCTTGAATCCCACTCATTAGGCAAGATATCTATAATCATATCACCAAGTTCCTCATCATCTATACCTTTCCCACCCATATATGATAAATTTTTATCAATAGTAATAAACTGTTATTGTACCTTGAAGACTGATTATCCATAAGAAAATAGAAATCCATGATATTCTACTCTATGCATATCTCTTCTAGTTTCTATAACATTGGATGTATCAAAATATGTAACTTACAAATTTATTTAGATACAGAAAGTAGCATCAGATGCTAAAAACATACTATATATATTCCAAGTCATCAAATACAACAATGTATTGTGTACCTTTTAGTTTACTTGATATTATGATATTTTGTGATTAGTAAAATTTCCGATATCATTATCAAGAATCTTCTAATATCCAGTAATCTTGACAAAGTTGTCCACCCCATAATTACTAACAAAAGTATTCATAAAATATCTCTAATATTCATAATCATTCCTCTCAAATATCAGTGGTCTAATAGGATTTAGATTTTCAATCAAACGAAATTCATTCATGTCATCAAAAAATGTGTATATCATTCCACATAAAATAGTTAATAGAAAATGTTTTTAAATAGGGATAAAAATACAAAACACAGAAAATATTTATTACAATGAAAATACAATTAATGAAACATATATGTGAATATAAGTATTTCAGAGTCCTGCTCTAATACTAAATCTATGATTGAAATATGAATGTAGATTATCAAATACAAGAGGGGTGAATTGTAAGATAAAATACATTTGTTTTTATCCTTAATGAAAACAATGATTGACATGGTAAAAAAAGGTAAATTCACAAGACTACTTTTAGTTCTACAAATTATCTTCGTTTATGAAAATTTATTAGGAAATGAATCTTATGAAAAGTTTACAATGAAAATATTCTACCTTAAAGCGTATAAAATCTTAATTATTATAGTATACAAAAGTACATGAAAGTATATGAGAGATATATTTTATTTCTTTTTCAAAATGTAGCAGAAATAATCATGAAACAAAATAGGTAACAAGTATAAAATCATTTAACCTGAAGAGAAGGGTATCCAACAGCCTAGGATAAAGGTCCCATGATTTATATATTCAAGAAGGACTACCTTACCCACACATAGGAAAGCCCTCAATAGGAATATTGGAATCTATCATGCTATCCCCGCAAGCCCTTAAGCTTTAAGGTAGTCAACACCTCTGACTTCCAATCCCTGGAAGTCCTCGGTTATACATATAAAAAATCAGAGTCGCACAAAGCAAGCTGATCATGATGACCAGTATGCACAAGGCATGAGAGTCTCTCTCTAGAAATAACGTCAGAAACAAGCAATATCTAGAGTTATTAAAAATTTCATTCATTTTTTTATCGTATTAAAATACACTTTTATTTATAGGCAATTCTCAATTGATTTCCTTCCTCCTCCAATGGTCCTTTTTTCATTGAATTTTGGAGGGACCTATACACATGTCACTAAAAAATGGTTATTTAGAAATAGAACATACGACATCATTTCAAACCGATAACAAGTGTGAGAAAAATAATATTTCCTATCCAAATATAAAATTTTGGAGTCAATGGAAAAAAACTTCCATGTCTAACAAAATAATAATTTGGGAATATAAATCATGGATATTAGGATTATGTTTTCTAGAGATTTTAGAACATGAAATATAAAGATTTCAGAATTAGAATTTCATTGAATTAAGAGTTTGAATTCTAAGGAATTCGGAGTCAGAGTTCTATGGAATTCGGTGTCCGAATTTCATAGAATTTGGATTCGAAAATTCAGTAAAATCAGAGTCAGAATTTCTGGGAACTCAGAGTCTGAATTTCAAAGAATGTGGAGTCTGAATTTCAGATAATTTGGAGTCTAAATTTCACAGAATTCAGAGTCTGAAAATATAATACTCTATAACCAATAATTTTTAGGATTTCGAGGTTTTGTATGTGAAGATGAATTTTTACACATAATAATAAAAATTATTAGATTCTAGAAAAACTATAAAATGATCAATGAAAATATGGGTAATGATAAACTTTACATGGGGAAATAATTTCCTTATAAAAAGAAATCTTAGGAGAAAAGTATATTTTGATTCAAGATAGAGTATTTATGATTTTATAAACATAGAAGAATCAAAAATTCATAAAGAAATATTATTGAGTCAACAAAAATGATAGAGAGTAACTTATTTCTTGTTGACAGAATAGTATGTATAATTGAAATTGATGAACCATGATAATAAAGGTAAAAAAATCCAAAAATCACAACTAACCAAACATAGGAATCCAGGAATTGATCAATGTTAATGTGATCCAAAACATTCAAATATATCACCATATATCTCTTGGAAATTGAGATAAAATATGTTATTTTTTTGAAAATATCATGTTCTAATATTTATAAAGGTGAAATGAACATAAAATTTTCATTGAGTGAGACACTTTTAAATCAGTATTGTATATGGTTTTTCAATCCCAATTGAAAATGTGACACCTCAAATTATTCAACCTTGATTTTATTCAAATAATGATGTACCCTGTGAAATGTCAATAAACAAATCTGTGAACTATGCATTCATGATGAAAAAACCATTGAAATCATGAATTATCCAATGAATCGACATCATAAAACCCATTGATAAAATTCAAGACTTCAATCGAGCTCTCACCCAAGTTGAGAATTTTGAATTCATGATATAAAACCCATAAACATACTAAATTTACCCTTTTTGTATATTTTAGCATCCTAACAAATGCAGTCATACTCATGGCCTACAATAAGCTCTGCAGACATCAAAACCATGCAAATGGTTTGTGAATATAGATCTGAATCAGTATAGTATACATATGGGTCTTGTGAATTGATGGATTGTGTTTTCTGTAGGTGTCCCAAATAATAAGCGAGTACATATAAAAATAGAATTCAAATACAGTTTACTTTTTAATGATATATCAACAAAATTATTCACACATCATTAAGAGAATTGAAATAGTTTTATAATTAATAATGTGAATTAAATTAATATAAGAGAAAAATTTTATTTTTTTATGATTAATTGATTATTAAATTACTACATGTTATATGATTAAGTAAAAATGTGTTTTTAATGTTTTATTTCTTTTAATGGACTATAAATATGAATTATCTGATTGTTTTTTGATATTCATGTTTATCATAATTTAAATCCATTAAATGATTAATATAGTGTTTTACAAAAATATATTTTTTGTTTTATTTATTTAGATAAATAATTATTAAATCAATATTTATAATTTTTTTATATTGATGTTATCATAAAATTTTGATATGAATATTTTTTATTTGATACATATATATTGTTAATTATATATATTGAATGATTTTATCCTCCATATAATTTAAAAAATGTTTCATTCTCATTTGATAATCAACGATAATTTTTTTCATTGATTTCTATTATAAATGATTAAAAATATTTGTTTTCAAAATCATTGATTTTTTATTCGGAGTAGTAAAATATATTATTGGTTGGGTAATTATAAAGATCATCTTTTATGGGTTTAGGAATTTTCTCAACATTGTTATCTACTCATCGTATAAAATATATGATTATCCCTTTTGTTTCCTTACATCCATTAATGTCCCGTACAATGTATATTCAATTGGTTGATGTATATATTACCATAAGGAACAAATATATTGGTAAACCCTTATGGTAATTTTACTCTAACATTGGTTTGGATAGACGACCCTCCTAAAACCACTTTTATTTTAAATGTTTAAATCATGTTATGGGTAACATGGTGGCTATGTTACAAAATGATTGGTTGGTTTTTTAATTTAATATTGATATTTTGTTTATAATATTATCTATCCTATGCATAATTAGTATAGAATTAAGATTGATATAAAAAATTGATTATATATAATGACCTAATGGAATTTGATTATTAACCCTAACTAATAAATTTTTAATCCTATAATTGTTCCATGATATCTATGGGTGATGTGATGACATAATATATTAGATAAATAAAATTTAAATAATCATTGCTATTTCATGTAAAATGTGACACTAAAAAGATGAACTGTATGAGAAAAATGAAAAATGAAATATTAAAATTACTTTAACTATGAAATATCTTCACATTAAATTACAATATTACTTTGAAAAATTACATGATTTCGATCATTGTTTCATTAATATTATTCCCAATATTTATCAATATCTTAGAAATATTATTTGTATACTATTTTTTATGATAGGTAACAAAATTGATAATTATTGGAGGAATTTAATGGATATGATGATTTTTTATTCTTCTTAACCTAATAAGAATTCATACAATGATCTAGCTTCTAGATGTACTAATGAATGTGGGATAGATTCTCATAAAAATATTAGGGATGTAAATCATTAGAATGGGCACCATAGGTATCATAAATAGGTTCTCACTAGGAGGTCGGTGAACATATAAATAATGAGGAATTATAAGATTGTTTTCTGGAGGATAATAGTATAAATAATATTTGGGATTATGCTGTTACACTATAGACTATCTTTCAAGAACATTCTTTTCCAGCTGCGATAGATGAAATACATGTTATTAATACAATAAAAAGTGACAGATTAGTGTAAGATTATAAAACAAATGATATGGATTATTAAACTACCATAATATTGTGGAAATTGGTTGTTTTTATGGATGTGTAAATAAGAAGTGACCAAAATATGTTAGAGGAATTCATCATACTTCTCATGTACTAATAACATGAAAGGGGAAATAAAGGACATATGTAATGACACCATGGATAAAGATTTATTCACATAATCCTATTGTATCATCAGTAATATATATGTATAAACTATTTCCATGAAATAAACTAATTACCATTGTCAGAAAATTCATTTCTATCCAAGTGAGGACATTATAATATTTTAAGGGAAAATGGGGACATGAATCCATCAAGACATGACATATATAAGTCATAATTATGGATTTTTTCAAAATAATAGATATATATTTAATTTTTTAGAGCCCCATGGTCCAATACCTTATCAAAGTCAAGTGTTTATGGTGTTCTGGGAATCAAAAGTATCTCATTTCAAGAGTTTCCAAATTTATAGTTTTCCATTGGTAAGTCGAGGAGTTGGTAGGTCAGAGAATCAGTAGTTTCTGAGATGCGGTAGGTTGAGGTGTAAGTCGGATGTGGTGTCATTTGGTCAATGGGTTGGTAGGTCAGGGAATCGATAGGATGAGGGGTCGGTAGGTCAGGGCATTGTTAGGTCAAGGGAGTTGGTAGGTTTAGGTGTTGGTAGATCAAGGCTTCAATTGGATGAGGGAATAAGTTGGTCGAGGTGTCGATAGGTCAAGGTGTGGGTATATTAAGGCGGCAGTAGGTCTAAGTCATCGATAGGTTGAAGAATCAAGGTTCTGAGGGCATCAATATGCTAAGGGTGATGGTCGGTCAAAGGAGTCGGTAGGTTGAGGCATATGTGAGTCGGGTGGTTAGTGAGTCATGGATTCAGTGACTCAAAGCATCAGTGAGTCCGGGTGTTGGTGTGTCAGGAATTAGTAGGTCACATCGGTGGCTCAATGTCAGTAGATTATATCCAGGGCTTAGCATCGGTTGCCCAACATTAGTGACTCATAGTCAGGGTATCGCTATCAATGGATCTTCATCGGTGTCTTGCTATCGGTGACTCACCCATCGGTGACTCATGTCCATTTTTTCCAAGTTTTTCTAACTTCTCCCCTCTTACATTTTGTTTGACAAAAAATCATGTTCGATGACTTGTTTGGGTGTTTTTGATGGTTTGTCAAAGTATATTAATTATTTCATTAATATCCTAATTCTCAAGGGACTTTGTGATAGTAAAACCTTGTGGTCTTAGCTGGGGAATGACTTTAATGTCCCTTAAAATAGTTTCCCCTTCTATTGATATCAGATTTGGATTTATTAAGATGATACCTTATCTTTGCAATGTCCTTCTGTATTCTATTGGTTTTCCTGGAACCATCCCATTCCATGGAGTCGTCTGTTGTGTCGTAGTCATCGATATAGTTATCCTTTGATTCTCTTGCTCAAAGACACCCCATGTTTTTGCGCAAAGAATAATTGTTCATTGCATGTTGTTCCATGTAAAGATTTTTCCTTCTTATCTATTTTAAATTTTAAATCATGCGGGGTTGGTTTACTCATGCCTCTTTGTGAATACTGTTTAAACTGATTTAACAAAGATAAAAAGAACATATAATTGATGGGGATGGACTATAATTCCCATGATTGTTTTATTTCAAATGTTATCCTTGAACCAAGTTGTGAATCATATGGGTTGTGTTCATTTGAAAATCAAGGCCATTGGTTTTATCTGTTTGATCTCATGTGTGATTTTTTAATCACAACAGTAAGAACTGTAGTAGTGTTATTTATGTATACATATTTTAATAAATGGATTCCTCATGATCTACTCAATATCATGAACACCCTTGTTTTATCAAGTAGAAATAAATAATGAGTGATGCTAAATATGAATAATTGTTTCATTTTTTTGTATTCGTTATGTATTTTGTCTTGTTCTGTCTTACATCTATTATTATAGTGTCTTATTTGGTAGGGGTGTGATTGCATGGACGAGGAAATATGGGTGGTGTGGTTGTATCTCAGAATGATATATTTATTGATTGTGGAATGGTTGGACTAGTAATTCAGTGGGACTACATCTGGTTATTGGTTGGGTAACAGGTCTATAATACTATGTTGTATCATGATTTCTGGAGTATGGGTGTGCTGGGTGTGGTGTTTTTATACAGTGAGGCTTCTGCTTTTCATGTGAGAGGATAGTTTGGGCAGGAGAACTGTGATGAATCTTGTTCGATGTTATGTTCATTGTGTGACTATGTAGTGGTTGGTATGGTTTCTTCTCCTTATACTGTTTGCAGTGCTTATTATTTTCCTATGTAGGGATGGAATAAATCAGTTAAATAATTTATAATTTAAAATGATAACTGGTTAAATGAATTGGTTGGGGTAATGTTTCTTGTCTGGGCTTGTAGTAAAGTGGTGTTCATGTAACTTTCATTGGTAGTGGTATCTTCATGTAGGGGAAGCAGGAACATAGGTTTTGGATGGGATGGTTATATGATAGGAATCCCATATGATGGGATGAATTTTTTTTCTTTAAATGTATGAACATGTAGTTCCTTATTTTTTCAATATGCACCCCACCCATGTTGAGCAATACGTGTTGAACACCACCATTATCATGGGGGAGTGTGTATTTAGAATCATATTGGTGGGAGGATGGATGGATGGTTACTGACACAGCTCGGGACCATCTTCTACGAATTTATCATTCAAGACTCTTCAAGTAGGCTATAATGGGTTGATGTTTAATACCAGATTTATGGAATTGGATATGTGTAAGGTGTTGTGTTTCCCAGGTGACTTCAGGGAAAGGCCTATGTGTTTTCAGGTGATATGTGTGTAGATTCTGACCCTAGTGTTTGTGGGTATTATATGGGTGGTTTGATTCCCATGTGTGCGCGGATGGGTTATGCCAGTGGGGATTGTTGAAAAATGAGGTAGTGTTATGATGTTCGCTAATAGGGAAGAGCAGTTAAAATGTGGGAAGTGGTTCAAGGAACCTAAATATCGATGTTCTTACTATTTAACATTACAAGACTTGTGTAACTTAGTGAGTATTCCTTTGTGTGTTTTGGGTGGATTGTATACCTTGTTATGTGCTTTTGAGTTCTTATGTTTTCTCGTTGGGGAATTAGTATACCTCTCTGACTTAATCATGGGTGACATTGATTTTTCCCTATTGAGTATACATTTATTCTCACCCTAAATTTATAAAGTTTTTTTCTGGTTTCTAGGGTTATTATGTAGTACATGTTGGACCTTACTAGAATGGACATTGATGATGGTTGTTGGTTGTGCCCAAATTTACCCTACTGGTAAAAGTGTTCATTGATGTACAAGTACGGGTCGAATCCAAAGGGACCGAAAAAGAAACCTTGAGACACTACTATTTGTTGATGGATTGGATGAATTTCTTTTCTTAAATAAATTCATGTCATTAATTCAAGACATATCTAGATAATTAGATAATTCTTCCAAATCATTCACCAACTTAATCACTACACAGTTCCAAGGACAATTACTAATTCACTTTGAGGATCACTTTAATGAGCTCTCTAAGGAAATAGATCGTACTAGCACTCAAAATGTGCCATCGTTAATGTTGTAAAAGATGAGAAAGAATGTAACTCATCAAATGGAAATCATAAAATAACGAATAGATTTAAATATTAAGTACATGAAATATAATTCAATCCCTGACCTTGATACTCCATTGGATCAACCCTTAAGAGGATATCCCTCCATTAATGATATTATACTAATGTAAGCGGGATATATATTTATGGGGGTGGAATGGAAGAAGAATAAAATTATTAAAAGAACGAACACTCCACTGTTGTGTGATTGAAATCACAAGTGATGGTGTGAATAATTTCACACCTTGATTCAACGATATCATCGTGTGAAGAAAAGGAAAATAAAAAGTGCAGAAGAAGAATAAATTTTATTTAAATACTAAATGTGAAAGTAAATCTTACTTTCGGAAAATTGACGATGCCATTACAAAATGAAAGCGGTAAATTACAATTGAATGAAATACAATGGACGAAATAAAAAAGCATGGATTCAAAGAAAAATGTTAGATTCTAAATACGTTCTACACCAGCTCCTCATTTATGAATATTTGGAGACTTAGATCCTCCCCCCAAAAATAAATTCACCCCCAACAATTAATAAAGTTAATAGGAGGGTGAATAATCAAAAGGAAATTGACGTTTCGATGTTGACCCGGAAAAATGTCCAGATTCGTCCACCATTTTGATGTGTGAATTTTGAATTGAAGGAAGCTGAATCATGAGGGGTCATAGAAGCGAACTATGCTCGTCCTTCAGTCCTATATGATATTTAAAAAGTTCAGGAATTTTGGCGCAGCTGTTTCAATGATATGGTCGAAATGGTGGTATGAATTTATGTGCTTTTATTTCGGGCCCATCTTTTAAATCGCAACATCAGATCCCATTATCATTATGAAAAACTCGGAATTAGCTCTGACCACAGTTGAATAAAATGATCCTCATATTTTTTCTATTTCTAATATAAAAATTTGAGCTTCATTGAGCTTTGTTTGTGGGCCCCTCATTTGTTTAATGGGCCTTAGGCCCATTATGCTTTCTCCAGCAAATTTCTAAATCAGGCTTTAAAATATCAATCATCCATTGGGATTCATCCATCGGTACTAAAATATAAAATGTTCCAAAGTGTTCAATAATATCCCAATGTTTCAAATTCAGAAAATTAATATAATTCTTTCCACAAACAAATGAATGATTGAGCCCAAATTTACATTTTAAACATGAATTGCATTTAAGATGAGAAATGAAGTTCTATTTTTGTAATGCACTAAAAACAATGTTTATGGACTTTGTAACAATGAATATAAGGATATTAAATATGAATATTAGCCACTTTTAGTGACTAATCACACCCCAAATTTGATTTTTTCTAGTCCTGACCAAAATATATTTAAATTATGAAATTAAAATCCCCTTTTCCAAATACATTTTAATACACATTGCTCACCCAAATACATCATACCAAAAATAATTATGATACCCATAATAATCATTTAAAACAAGCTAGGTCCATAGGCATATCCCAAGCCCAAACCCATTCCTTTGTTCAAATTAATCACCACATTTCATCCAATTCCAATTACGCATGAAAAAGTGTTGTGCATGAAAAAAGATATGTGGCCCATTTTATTGTTCTTTGGGAAAAAATGGAAGCGCTAGGTGGGAATCACATTAAACCTTAAGATGAGTACCAAAAATTTTTTGGTTTTTTTTACCACAATATATATGAAAAGACTAACTCTGGGCAAGAAAACTATGGAGTCACGATTCCCAAGTGTCGAACGCCACACATATTGTCAATTTTGTGCTCAACAATAGAGATATAAATCCAAACTCTGTGAAATACAACTATAGAGTCACGCTCCCCAAGTGTCAGACGCCACACATTTGGAAAAACATTGCTCTATGTGGCCATTATTATGTTTTAAATTTTTTTGGATACTCAAATTAAACTAAAAGTGACCCCAAAAACCCTATGCTATAATGAAAGGGACCCAAGAACTAAAATTTACACCCACGATCCAGTAGACGTGAATTGTGGCATTTTTATTAAGATGGTGAAAATGTAAACTTTGAAAAATCACATCGGACAACTACACTTTCCAAAACTATGCTCATGAACTTAAACATGCATTAAAATCATAATCAAGGCATGAAAAATTATTTGATATCCAATTTTAGAGTTTGCAATGTGTGTTATCATGTTCAATGTTAATGGAATTTTTCATTTCATGCATGTTTTTATTAAAAAAAACATTTTTTATCTCCCCCCAACGTAGAATAACACTATCAATAGTGTTTAATGAAAATAATTGATAGAAGGGGGTATCGGGGAGTTGTTCAAATAAGAAATTTTAAATGATAATCATGGAATTAATTCACCTAGTTGTTGATGATGATAGCACATTCCACAGTCTCCCTTAAATCCTGGATTTGAGTCTCAACAGTTTGGTTGGTGGTGAATGGATTTTCCTTATGAATTATGACATGTCATTTTATTTTTAACCTATAAAAACATAAAAATTAACAAAACAAAATAAATTGATGACACATTGTCTTCTTTTTAAATTTTCGGGTAAGGTATTACTCAGAGATCATGCCACATGACACAGATGAATATGGAGCTCCCCTTTTATACCCATCCTTACTCATAAAAGAAGAACAGTTAAACCTTCTATGGTAATTTATTATATGAATAATAAAATGATTCAAAATGATTAGAAACATGAAAACCATGGGTTTCATCCCATTCAACACTTTTGTTTAACGTCGTTAGCTCGACGTGAACCCCCAACTTATCCAATTCCTAATTTCAAAATTTTAATGAACCCATATTTCTCCACCTCAATATGATTTAGATTAATTCTTTTTTGAGAATTTTTTCCATGTGAAATCCCATGCTTAACAATGAGTTTGAATGTCCAAGGATTTTTGGTAATTATTGATTGAGTTTCATTTGGTGTATTTCTTAAGATTTCAGGGTTCATTACTACTTTGTGAGATTCTTTATTAAAATGGATGATAATTGAATGGTCTAGGTCTTCATAAATATAGGTATTCTTGAGTAGGGAAGTAAGTATTATAATGTTGAAGTCAGTTTCATTGAATTTTCCCAAATAATAATGGAAATTTGATTCCAAATTTGATTCTTCTACAAAACATTTTGAAAGAATGTGTTCCTTTTGAAAATATGATTCATCCATAATGTTTTCCATTTGAATTTCATGAGTGGGTATGGACTCACTATTCTTTATAACTCCTAATGTTTAAATCCTCGGTGATTCTAAATAAATGTTATTGGAGCAATATTCTGAACAATCAACCCATGAAAACAAATTTTCACCTTCTGAATCCAAAAAATTATTTTCCTACTGATTTAAATACCCTTCAACATTTCCTTGATCTTGTTTAGTTATCCCATATCCAAAGGTTAGTTCTTTTTTCAATTCATGGGAGGTTTTTGTGATAAAATATTCATCTATCAATGATGAGGAAAGAACTTCTTGAGTGGGAACAGGTTCCTCAAAATTCTTAAAGCTTTGTAATTCTAATCTAAAAGATGAAACTTCTGAATTCATTTTATCCATTTGTTTACACAATTGTTCAATAAATTTTTCTGGATTAGGGTTGATATATGTTTTTACCTCATGGAATTCCTCATTTTTTATCTATTCAATCATTATTGATAGGTAAAGAAAATGTGCGTTTAATCATTCAACATCCCATTGATTGTACATCTCATCTGGTGTGGTGTTTTCAATTAAGGGTTGGTCAATGAAATTCCCTACGTCAGGTGATTCCCAATATTGATTTCCAACATGATTACAAAATTGGTTTATTAAGGGATATTTTAGAGGATAATCCATTGGAATTGATTGAAAATTGGTTTTGGGATTTTTTTTGGACACACAGAAATATAAAGGGGAAAAGAGAAGAGAAATTAGGGTGAGAATAGAGAATTTAGGGTGAGAAAAGAACATGATGGTCTACGGTACTTACTTGCGTCCCCGACAATAGTGCCAAAATTTGGTTGCGCCCAAATTTAACCTACTGGTAAAAGCGGTCGTTGAAGTACAAGTAGGGATCGAATCCACAGGTACCGAAGAAGAAACCTGGAGACACTGTGATTTATTGATGGATTGGATGAATTTTTTTTCTTAGAAAATTTCGTGTCATTAATTCAAGGCATATCCAAACAATGAGATAATTATTCCAAATCATTCACCAATTTAATCCCTACACAATTCCAAGGCCAATCAATCATTCACATTGAGAATCACTTTAACGAGAACTCAAAAGAAATAGATCGTACTATTACTCAAAAAGTTTCATCGTTAAAGTTGGAAAAGATGAGAAAGAATGTAACTCATCAAATGGTTATCCTAAAATAACGAATAGGTTTAAATATTAAATACATGAAATAACATTCATTCCCTGACCATGCTACTCCCTTGGATCAACCCTTAATAGGTTAGCCCTCTATTAATTTTATTCTACCAATGGAAGTGGGATGTAGACTTATGGGGGTTTAATTGAAGAAGAAAAAAATTATTAAAAGAATGAACACTCCACTGTTGTGTGATTGAAATCACAGGTGCTGGTGTGAATAATTTTACACCATGATTCAACGATATCAATTTGTGAAGAAAAGGAAAATAAAAAGTGAAGAAAAAGAAGAAATTTTATTAAAATACTAAATGTGAAAGAACAACTTACATTAGGAAAATTGACGATGCCATTAAAAAATGAAATCGGGAAATTACAGTTGAAAGAAATACAATGGAAGAAATAAAAAAACATTGATTCAATGAAAAAAGTTATATGGTAATTCCCTTCTACACCAGATCCTTTTATAGGAATATTTGGAGACTTAGATCCGCCCCCAACAATAAATTCACCCCACAATAATTAATAGAGTCAAAAGGAGGGTGAATAATCAAAAGGAAATTTCCGTTTGAATTTGACCCGGAAAATTGTCCAGATTCATCCACCATTTTGACGTGTGAATTTGTAATTGAAGGATGATGAATCCTGAGGGGTCATAGAAGTGAACTATGCTCATCCTTCTGTCCTAGTTGAGCTGTAAAAAGTTCAAGAATTTTGGCGCATCCATTTGAATGATATGGTCGAAATGGTGGTACAACTTTATGTGCATTTATGTCGGGCCCATCATTTAAATCGCAACTTCAGATCCCGTTATCATCATGAAATCATCAGAATTATATCTGACCAAAGTGGAATAAAATGATCCTCATACTTTTCTCTCTATACTGTATAAATTTGAGCTTCATTGGTCTTAGTTTGTGGGCACCACATTTGTTTGATGGGCCTTAGGACCATTATGCTTTCTCTAGGAAATTTCTGCATTCAGGCGCAAAAATCTCCATCATCCCTTAGGATTCATCCATCTGACCTAGAAGATAAAATGTCCAAAAAAAGTTTTCAATCATATCCCAATCTTTCAAATTCAGAAAATGAATATAATGTGGTCCACAAACAAATGAATGATTGGGCCCAAATTTTCATTTTAAACATGAATTGCATTTATGATGAGAAACAAAGTTCTATTTTTATACTGAACTAAAAACAATGTTTATGGACATTGGAACAATGAATATAAAGATAGTAACAATTAATATTAGCCACTTTTAGTGACTAATCAGTTGTTGTGTTCCATCTTAGTTATATTTGGTACATACAATCGATTTTTATTTTTTTATTTCTAATAGTTTTACAATAAACAAGCATATGGGATAGATTTTGGATTAGTTATATATATATTTATTGGAGTTTTTTTAGGTTGATTCATCATGTCTCCTGATATCGGTTACTAAAAAATGGTCATTTCTCCCATTATTGAAAAATTTCTATACACACAGTGTTAGTCGCCACCCTAGGGCTTATTGAAGGCAAGACTCTAAGACCAATATATCATTTTCATCTGGTGGAAGGAAGTTCTCAACATTCGGATATCCCTTTCCTCGTCTCAAAGATGGTGGGTCATTAATGAATGCTAATATAGGTGATAATTGAAAGATATGATAGAATATAGAGTATTTAATAGTGAGGATCACATGGGTGGGTAGAGAAAATTTGTTAGGTGCTATTGGTGTGTGACATAGGCTAGGGATGACCAGTTAGGACAGGGGATTTTAGACGCCCCATGTGATCCAATTCATTGACTCTAAGTATACCAAATGTCCATGTGAGGACACACTGTTTGCATTTTTGAGACCGTAGATAATGTTTGTGCATCTTGATGACATTCATTCTTGTGTATTATCTGTGTTTTTTAGAAATTAAAAAAATTATTTGAAATACATCCTAAATAAAATACATGCTACTCAGGCATAAGATTTGGTTGTATTGCATTCATTTTTGGCTATCAGATGTTACCACATGTGGTATGAGCTGTGGGGGGTTATTAGGATGATCGTGTCAAGAAGAGGTGGGCCAACCCAACCATTTAAGATTTGAAGTGGGAAAATACACTTCATGATTTCCAGGGGAATAAACTATGAAAGTACAAGGGATTTATCATGGACATTAAGAACAAGTTTTTTTCTAGAAGAGTAGGTGATCACTTTTAGCTTGATCCGAGATCTTATAGAGTACTGGGTTCCACTATCTATGATCCAAATGAGGCAAGAATAATGTCAATAGAGGATAATTTACCTTGGATAGCGGATGGAGACCAATGATTCATTGTGTATAATTGAGGGGGTGTTATGGGCCTGATTACCTTCTTCCATGATTAAATCTGAGAAGTGGTATAATCTACTCTCCCTCTAATAGGGGAGTATGTCAGTGAGAAAAATGGGGATAATGTTTGAGGATATCATCTATTTTTTTCAGGATCTCATTCTAGATAGGGAGTCACCGTCGAGGAAATTAGAGGAGGGAATTTTTGGTTTTCATTAGTATGTGGTTAATCACATCACCCTACTGACATAATTATAGTTTTTGAAGATGGATGAGGTTGTTGAAATAATACAGTCCTTTGGTGGTTCTTTACAAGTCATAAGACTGTCAAGTTCATAAAATTGTAAGGATTTTCAGTATAATTTCTTCACCGTTAGGGCCTTCTAGGTTTCAGCAGGTGGGTATCCAACCACAATAGTTTTAGTTCTGTCCTTATGATCCTCATCATTTTCTCGCGGGTTAAGGGCTGATGTGTTTTTTATGTGGAGCATATAGGAACTTCCCAGTATAGTGCATGACTTGAGATCAGTATGGTAAAGTATGGAGGGTTTAGTGGCTAACACTGTTGTAGTTTATCGTTAAGCCATTTCAGCAAAGAGGATTTCAAGCCCCTTCTCCACCAATCGCAGCCAGTGTAGGCGAAGGCTGACCTCAGGTTTCTCCTAAGGTACCAAGACTAGTACATGGTTTGGTATGTGCCCAAAATCCAAGGGAAGAGGATCTAGTTGTGGGTAATTTCAAACCAAATATATATATGTTCTAGTAGGTCGGATGATTTTTCATGGCATGATATGTTTGTTTAGTATGCTTTCTTGAAAATTGTTTAATTCAAGAGAGACACACTCCTTTATGGAACCCAATTTGTCCCATGCCTTTTGAAAATACATATAGATACTTTTCATAACTCTGTTGTTGAGTACACATGTTAGAGGTTATACCACCCTCTATGATGTTTTCCAAGGATGTAGACTAATGTTGAGGCCTCGTTAGCCCTATGGGGATCTCATTATACAATAGATGTAGAGGTATGACGTCGTCCTTCACATTTACTTGTAGTTTTATATGAATTCTATTATCGAAATCCTCCATACCAGAGTCTGGTTTTCATAAGTGAATGGTTAGAATATAGCTTTCATCGGAGATTAGAGCAATCATGTGGGCAGTCGGTGTATATAGCCTCTTATTTCATTGTTTTCTGAAATTCTTTTGGGATTGATGGATACCAAGATGGTGGCTGTTCTAGGAGTTTTTAGAGTGTTATTGTATGTTTTCCTTAAATATTTTTTCACTATCCCTCCTGGATGTGACGTTGAATTTGAGATAAAGTTACAACTCAATGCTTATCTGATCTCAATGGCTCCATATCATATGGATCCTTCTAGGATGTAGTAGTTGCAAATCCAAATCGATGACCTGATGAAGAAGGGATTCATCTGACCCAGTGTGTCGTCGTGGGGTCCTACAATCTTCATTTTTAATTAGGATGATTGTTTTCTTAGGATATTCATAGTCTACAAGAAACTATATCAGGTAACGTTAAATAACTATTACCCTCTCCTAAGGATATATGATATTTTTGACCATATGAGGGGAGGGAGTTGTTTTTCCAAAATCTATATGTATTATGGATATCACCAGTTTCAGTAGAAGGATGGTTAAATCCTGAATACTTCTTTCAAGTGAAGGTATGGGCACTTTGTTTTCATGGATGTGTCTTTCGGTGATACAAACACATCAGACATGTTCATGGGGCTTATGAACTCCGTCTTTCCTTAGTTCCTAGACCAGTCCATTGTTTTCTTCATAGATGGAATCATAATCTACTTGAAGTTAGAGTAAGATCATACTGAACATATCAGAACTATATTATAGGTCCTTCACTACCCCCACCTATATAGAAATCTATCCATGTGAATTTTATGGACATCGAAGGTTCACTTCCTTTGAAATGTGGTGTCCAATAAGGGCATAGTAGTGGACCCATCGATGGTTTGGGATGTTTCTTCTTGGGAAGAACCCAAGAATGTGGAAGAGGTTCATAGTTTTATCAATAAAGTGGGAAACTGTTAGAGATTCATACATGTTTTCCCGCAGTTAGCATCTTCATTGATGGCTATACCAAAAGAAAACCAAGATTTTGTTTGTAGTGAGCAGTGATATGCAGTGTTCTGCTATTTGATTGGGAATTTTTCCTGGGATATATTGATCATGATGATAGAAGAATGGGTGATGTACGAAATTTATTCTGATTCTTACATTCTAGGATTGGGGTGTTTGTTGATTTAGCAATGTGGTGTGATCTCATATGGGTCTAGGTAGTTATGTCCCAATGAACATAAATATTTCACCCATGATCTGAAACTAGTAGAGATCATGTTCACACTAAAGATGTGGCAACATTACCTCATTGGGGAGCACATTATGGTAATCAGGTATTATAAGTGATTGAGGTACATATTTTCATAGATAGACCAAGAATTACGATAAAATAGGTGGATGGAGTTCCTATAGGGTTATGATTTTGATATCTCTTACCCCTTATGGAAGAGGAATGTTGTGACCGATGCATTTAGTACAAAGTAACGTAAGGAGGTTTTTTGGGAATCTGAAAATGCATGGAGGGTGATGGATGTGTTGGTTTCTTTGCCCATAGATTAGGTAATGGTTGGAGGAAGAGGCTATGTTATTTAGCTGATGGTACGGTCATCTCTAAGGCAGGGGTTGGAGAATAAGTTGTTGGGAGACATAGAGGTGGAGGTGATGTGTGATCACATTTACCAGGGTAATTCTTTAGTGGGATATTTGTAGGATGGTCAGAATCAAATTATGGTCCATAAGAAGTTTTTTATTCCGGTAACATTCCATGAGGATGTTCTCTTTGAGATTCATAGGTCACCCCTAGTTGTAATACAAGGAGTTTCAAAGATGTACCAGGGATTTTATAAATTTTTTAGTGGCCTAATGTGAAGAGGGTAACTCGGAGTTTGTTAAAAAATTCTTGTTGTGATTCCAAGTGATGTTTGAGCACTCTGTTCTCAGTGGTTGGTTGTAGACCTTAAATTACCCTAAATAGAAGTTAGATGAAATATCAATGTATTTAATCATAGAATTAACCATGGATCAGGAATGATGCGATGCAATCTGAGTAGTATTGTATTTGTTAACAAAATTGGCTCCCATAGTAGCAATCAAGGAGTCGAGCATGGTCGATGCCATAACACATAGGTATATGGAGGATGTGTTTTGGCATCATGGAGTTCAATGATCCACAATCTCATATTGCGATTCACATTTTATATCATGAGCCAGTAGGGGATAGAAAAAAATATTTGGCACTCAGTTATGCCTTAACAATTCCATCCACCCTCATAGAGATGGGAAAACAGAGTGAACCATCTAGAAATTGGAGAACATGTATTGATCGTGCACCAATGATTTTGGGGGCTCTTGGGTATGTCACATTCCCTTGGTAGAGTTTTCTAACAATAACATCTTTCACTCTTCTATTGGCATGACTTCATTTGAAAATTTAAGTGGAAGAATATGTCATTCACCATTGTGATGAATGAAGGTTGGGGAGGTAGCTGTTCTTGGTAAGGATAAGGTGCAATGTACGATAGAGAAGGTACATCTGGTCTATGAGAGGTTGAAGGAAAATCGTGACTGGATGTAGTCATATTTGATAGAAAACCAAGGCCTCTAAATTATGAGGATATGGACCATATATTCTTAAAGGTTTTCCCAAGACATGGGAAGAAGAGGTTTTCTAGAGGGAGAACTCATTCTCATAGGATCATCAACCTTTTGAGGTGATGGAACAAGTTGGAAATGTGGAATATAAGTTATGGTTTCCACTACAATTGGGTAGGGTCCATAATGTATTTTATGTCTCCCAGTTTTACTGGTATCTTCATGGTGTCTCCCAAGTCATTAATTGGGGTCAGTTGGATACCGAGGATGACACAATATTCATGGAGAGACTAGTGGAGATTGGGGATTCTCATTAGAAGGTTTGGTGTGGATGGACCATTTCCAAAGTTCACATGTTGTGGAGGCATGGTGTCCTTTAGGATGGTACTTGGTAGTGAGAGACATAGAATTATCTCGTGTACCAAGATGTGATTTGAGTGTTCCTCTTGTGTATTACATTGCGATGTAATTTTTAAACCATTATTTATATGAGATTAGTTGCTTATTTTTTATTTGAAATATGATAATGTCCTGATATATGAGGAGGGGAAGACCTGATCCCTAATCAAGATGCATTAATGCAAATGTGATTATACTTATGTGGGTGAGTAAGTGACATACAAAGCACATGGTATATGGACATGGTGGAAGGAATTCCTTGATCCATATGTTTGAGAAATGTGACATTTGGTTCTTTTGTTGTTTTTCATGCAGTTATTTTTGTTGGAAAATCTTAGAGGAGGTGTTCTTGAATATTGAGGTTTCACTCCAATAGGTTGGATTATCCTTGATATGTATCTCATAGTGTGTCAATTCAAACCCCACGTTCTTCTAGGTTGGTGTTGAATTTTTGAGGTCGTGTACAGTTAGAGCGATATCTGATGTAATGGACCAGAACCTCATGATCCATTACCTGGTCAAAATTTTGTTTTGCAGGTGTTTTTGGAGGCAATTATAGCTTATTTCGAGAGTGGTCCAAATATCACTATTTGACATCTTTAGGTTGAGCCTTCAGTAGGTCATGGCATCGGTAAGTTGAGGGAATCTATTGGTCAAGTCATTGGTTGGTCGAGGTGTTAGTAGTTCAATGCATCAAAATGTTTGGGATTTTTAGGTCAATGGTGTCGGTAGGTGGAGGGATTAAATCTGTTGTGGGAGTCAGTAGGTCTGGATAGGTCAGGGAATCGGTAGGGTATGGCATCATTATGTTGAGGGTGTCCGTATTTCTAGGAGAAGATCGGTTTTGGATTTGGTAGGTTAAGGAAACAATAGGGTTGGGCATTGGTAGGTTGAGAGTGTTAGTAGGTCGAGGCATGGGTCTGTCACAGCGTTTGTAGGTCAGGGATTCTATAGGTCAAGGCATCAATAGGCTAGGAAAAATGTAGGTCAGGGTGTCGGTAGTTTGAGGGCCTCGTTAGGTTGAGGCATCGGAAGGACATGGGAATTGGTATGTTGAAGGAATTGGTAGGTCGAGGGTGTTTGTATATCGAGGGAGATGGTAGGTCATGGAATCAGTGATTCACTGATACAGTGAGTCAGGGCATCAGTGAGTCATGGAATCGATGAATCATGTGTCGATAGGTCATTTTGGTGGCTCAATGTCTGTAACTGAGTATAGTTAGCTAATAATTGGTGGATCAAAATCATTAGGTCAACATCACGGACCCACTTCTAGTGGCTCGATGTCAGTGGATTTCTATCAGTAACTCATCCATTAGTTACCCATTTATAGTTTTTATAATTTCTCCCCTATAACATTTTATTTGATATAAATCGAGATTAAAACATTTTTTTGTGAATTTATATAGTAGTTTTAGTTGATATTAAGTATATATATTAATATCCAAATGATCCAGAGAATTTGAGAATGTCAAACCGCATGGAATTGTCCAAGATAAAACAGCAATGGCTCTTGAAACATTTCCCCTTCCGTTGATATAGGATATGTCCTTTCTTAGACGAGAAATTCTATTCCCAGCATGTTTCATTTTTCTCTTGATTCCCCTGGAGCCTTACCTTCCTATGGATTTGTCTGTTGTTCAATATACATCAAACCCGTTTTCATTGATGTATCCTACTCGCGTGACCCCCATGTATTATTACAATGAAGAATATTTGGTCACCTTTTTTTCCTTGTAGGGATTTTTCCTTCATCTTGCTTTTAAATTTTGTATCATGCATTGTGGGTGTAGTCAATCATCCTAGTGAATAAGATTGAAAATGATTTAAAGAAGGTAATATAAAGAAATAAACGAGGGGTGGATTATGATGGAAATGATCATTTTTTATTATTCTTTATCCTTGATCTATGTTTTGAATCATATTAGTTCTGTTATTCTATAAATCATGTCCATTTGTGGTCTGAGTTTGCGCACTTTTGTTATTTTTGACTAACTACTGTAATAATTAGAATCTGGTTAATTACGTATACTCGGTTACATAAATGGATTCCCCAATTTGACATATTTGTTTTGATCACCCTTATTTTATCATGTAGAATTCAAGAATTAATACTAAGAAATATGAAACAACCATTCCTTGTGGTTGTGCATGTGTTATGTGTGGGGATACATTGGGCCTTGCATCTGTATTGGTATTGTAGTGATGGGGCAAGGTGTTTGATTGTGTGTAATGAGATTAATGGGCAGGGTTGTGGTACCTCTAGTAGAGAGACTAGTTGATTGTGGAATGGATGAACTAGTTCTATAGTGGGACTTCATCTTGGTAGTGCTTGGGAATTGGGGCTACAGGACTTGGAGGTGTCATTATTTCATGTTTATGGTTGTGATGGGTGTGGTGTTGTTGTGTAGATGGGCTGACGAGTTTGCTTTTGAATGGATGGTTTGGGCGAGTTAACATTGAAGAATGTTGTGGGATGTTTCAATATTTGATTTATGTGGAAGTGATTTGAATGGTTCTTTCACCATATATAGATTCAAATTTTTTGATGTTTCCTGAGTAGGGATGAATAAATAAATAAATGAGTTTATAATGCATAATTAAAACTGGTTAAATGTATTGGATAGGGGATGTTTCGAGATGGGGATTATTATTAAATGTTGTTAAAGTGACCATTGGTAGTGGTTGTGCGTGCATGTAAGGGTAGCAGCAATGGTAGTTTTTACTGGGTGGGTTGTATGGTTTGAATACCATAGGATAGGAAGAGTGTTACTCCCATACATGTATAAACTTATTATTTCTTATGTTTTCTATACACATCGCACCTGTGATTATCAATACGTTCCAAACTCCCCAATTATTTGGGTGCATTTTTTCTTTCCAAATGTCTTCGTAGGAGGATGGATGTATGGGTACAGAGATTACATTTCTCCCACTTCTATGAATTTATTGCCCAAGACTCTTTGAGAAGGCTCTAATGGCTTCAGGGTTTATACCAAATTTCTAGTATCAATTTTATGAGAGTTGGATAGTTTCCAATGTGTCATCAGGATGATTATCGGGTGTTTTTAGGTGAGATTTCTGTGAAACGTGTCCCAAGTGTTATTGGGTAGTATGTGTGTGGTTTCTGGCCCAGGTTTGTGATGGCGGGTCATGACAGTGGGATTTTGGGAAGAGCAAGGTTGCATCTAGACTTTCACTATTATGGATGACCTGTAATCCAGTGGTAAAAGGTGCAGAGTACCCATCTATCATTGTGCATATTATTTTACATCACATGAAATTAATTATTTGGTGAGCATTCCATGGTGAATTTAGGGTGGATAGAATACCCTTTTCAGTTATTTTGAGTTTCTAATATTTTCTCACATGGGTATTAGATGATAAATCCCACTTGTGCACAAGTGACTTTGTTTTTTCCCCACAATGTATACTTGTTTGGTAATCCCGCCTTTAGAAAACTATTTTGTTATCAATAGAGAGGTTACGTGGACTATGATAGACCATACTAGCTTGGATTTTGGGGACAGTTGTTATGTCACATGTTTGTTTTATTTTCGAACATACAGTTCTGTTTTATTTTAATTTCTTTATGTTTAACATTATAAATTCATTTTTGAAGGATTAAGGTTTATTTTTATATATCTTTATTTGAGTTGTTTAAGGTTGATACATATTTCCTACTAATTATGTGTACAATAAAAATGGTAATTACTTCAATTTTCTAAAGATTTATATACCCTTGGTGTTGGTCTCTACCTCGGGCCCCATTGGAGGTTGGACACAGGGGTCATTATCTATCCTTTAACTTGAGTAAGGATGGTAGTAGCATATTTTTATCCCATCCCTCATATTGAATATTGTGGGTTGTGAAAATATATTAGATACATATGAATATGATAGTTCTCACATTTAAAAAATAGACAAGGTTATTCATGATTAATGATGGAATGAAGGACCCTCATATGATTCTATAAAAAATAAAAAATATATAAGGGGATATTTAAATATAAAGACCACTATGTGCACTAAATAGACCCCCATATTTTAGAGTAGGATTTATTAATCTGACATGTCTTTTTTCTGGAGTTATGACATTGCTTTCTATGATAACAATAGGGCATGGGATGAGTCTGGTTCTGGTGTTTGAATATAATGTTTGACTATCTTATTTGGACATTTTGGTGAATAGTGTCCTCTTCATTCTTTCATTTGGAATGATGGGAGTGTCTTTTTTCTAAACTCATCCATTTCTAATTATTCATATATTTATATTTTATTTTTTTAATGTGTCTTATAACCCAACTTATTTCATTTATAATAACAATTATTATTATTTTTTAAAAAAAAAAAATTTCATTCCAAATAATTATTTTATTGTAAATTTGTATAGGTTTTTATCATAATAAATAATATTTCATTATGAATACTTTCGTATAATAGATAATATTCATATTTATAAGATAATATGAAAAAATTAATCTTTTGGATATTTATATGGAATGTGATTAAGTAAAATTGTTGTTAAAAAAGTTATGTTTATAAACAAAATAGAATTACATATTTTTTACTTTAATTTAAAATATAAATTAAATAATTTTAGAAAATAATTTTCAAAAATAAACATATTTTTTTGGATTATTAATTTCAATATTTTCTTAACATATATTCTAATTTTTCTAAAATAATATAGTTTTATGTGAAAATATAAAAGTATGAGATATTACAAAAATATAAATTTTAAGACATTAAAATCAAATAATCAATGAATGGTGTAAAATAAAACCATTTTTTTTCAAAATTGGAATTTATGATGTAAAATTATACTTTTTATATATACTATATTGAATTTAGAAAATATATAATTAAAATTTTATGAACATAAGTAATATTTTAAAACTAAAAATTATTTTTAATTCTTTCTTTTAATTATTTATCGCTTTTTATTAAATTTATTCTGATTAAATTGGATTCCACATAATTTTCTTTTTCATAATATCAAATTTTATTTAATGAAAAATAAATAAATAAATAATTTTTTCTGACAAATAAATTTTACACATCAATGTTAACTTCTTCAAAAATTATGGTTCTACACATTACATGTGTTGATTTTAAATTTAATTTTTCAATAAAATAATAATATAATCTAATAAAAATTTATCTAAATTTTCAATCATTGGGTAAAAAATAAGTAATGGGGCTCATAATATTTGGTATTAAAATTACACATATTATGTAATAAAACGTTACCATGGTAAAAAACAAATTTATAAGTAAAAAACTTATAAGAGTAAATTAATTAAAAAAAATTTAAAAAATTGATGAAAATGAATGGATAATGGTTTATCAACTCAATCTCTTCCCAAAATACATTACTGATCCTTTTTAGTTTTTATAAAATGTGAATTATGTTATATATATTTATTATATTAAAATATTTCCAAAAGGGTATTTTTGATATATATTAATAGGGCCTATCACCCCCACCGTCCATAACACCAATAGAATTTTACTTCCAAAAAAATATATAACTTTTCTATCTCCCAAATAATACCTTTACTTCTCATTGATTCTTTTGTAATAATAATTTGTATTAATACCTCCATTTTGATGAATTACTCTAAGGTGATTCCCAAGTCTCCAATATAAGTACATTTTCATACTTTTATTTTCATTATTACCATCAAAAATATAATTTTAGAAAAATTAATATGATATCCTTAATTTTTTAAATAGTATTATATTTTTATAATTATATAGTTATTAAACAAATTGACCCTTTTCCATTATGAAAAATTATGTAATCATTCATGCGTCTTGTGGACTACAACCTCGATGATGTGAAAACTTCAATTTAATAGAACCACCCCACCCCATTGGTTACAAGGATTGAATTCAATAATAATTGTGTAAGATATAAAATAATTATGATTATGAGGTGTATAATTATAATTCATTTCCATTCCCACCAATTCTATTTATTCTAAAACAATAATCATTTGTTTTCCAGACTACCACATCCCTGAAGCAATGTATCTATGTTTTTATTTAATTTAAATTTAATTTATTAAAACATATTAAAATTGTAATAATTCATTTAAAATTATCTAAATTATATAATTATTCTTATATAACAATTTTAGTTTTCTAAAATAATCCAATTATAAAATTTTAAACATTCATTAAATATCTTATGTTTATGACTACGCTGGTCTGACCACCAACAAGGTAATTTATGTTAATTTATATCATGTATTTATATGAGAAAATATTTATTATAATAAAAAATTAAATAAAAAAGTTAATATTTATCTATATTTTTTATTGTAATTGTAACATTTCTGTTAAACTCATTAATTATGATAAGATCATTAATTCATTAAAAATCATTAAAAACATTCTCATGAACAATATAAAATTTATAGATCATAACAAAAAAAATCAAATACAATGAAATGATATTATTATAAATATAATGGAAATTAAATTATCATTTCTTTTATGAACTAGGAATTATAATAATTGTGATAATAATGGAGAAAAAAATCATTATTACATTACTAGTTCAAAATGATCATGATCACTAACTCGTATTTTTTAAAATATATATCTACTATCTAATTTTCTTGTGGAGAATAATTGTAAAATAAAATTTAAAAAGGTTATCATCATAAATAAAATTTCATAAATGGATGATTATTATATTTATTTTTTATTCATGAAATAAAAAATCTTTAGAGTAAGTGAAGAATTAAGGTAACATATTCCGGTATCAGATTTTCACAACATAAGACATATTTATTTTTATAGACCATGTGTTATTTTTAACAGTGTATCTAATACCCGGTTATTATTTTGTATAATTTTCCTATTATTATTTATGTAATTTAATTCTAAATTTTAAACCATATACCTCATGATTTTTTCGCTCTAATATTACTATGGTTTTATAGATTTCATTGTCTCATTTTTAAATCTATGAGAAATTATGGATATTAAAAAATGTCATTTCATGTTAATGATTGATTCAATATTCTATTTACTTAATTTATCAAAATATCATATAATTCATTATATTTTTATTTCAATATCATGATCTTCCACTCAATCCCCTTTGATTCTTTTTTTACAATTGTAGTAAGAGTTTCTATTAGCTCATGTATCTCAATTGAGTTAAAATTATTCATCTTGAACATAATTCTTCATGGATTGGATTCATCCACAATAAGAATTTATTTATTTTTATAATCTTTTTCTATATACGAAAATGATAAATATGATTCAAATCATTCATCTTGATATGTTTTTTACTCAAACATTTATATCATGGTTGAGAACAATTATCATTATATTTCATGATTTTTTCCACTCTCTTCCCATATATTATTTTCCTTCTAATATTAAACTAAATAATAGAAAACAAAAAGATTTTATAAAATGTAATCTTTATATTCTTGAAATTACCCATTCAAAAACATTTTTTCTATTTTTTGTTGTGGGTTTTCTATAACATCTCAGTTCCGAAAGCCACCCAAAGTCACCTCGTACTCGGTTGGTCACATGGCCTCAAGAGAATTTCCACAAACGCCAAAGGATACCGACTAGTAGGGAGGGCCTTGGGTCTTATTGTGGGGAAACTATGCCCTCTATGGAAGAGTACACATCGGATGTAAATAAAAATGCAATAGCAGAAGAAGTGAATATCCAACAATAATAAACAGCAGAAAACTAAATCAACCAACTAGAGCACATATATACATATGACATGATTCATGATACATATTTACGAAAGCATCCAAAAAAGTCACAATACTGGAAAACACCACATTACCAAAAACAAGTACAATGAAAGTAAACAGCTCCTCTGTATCGCAAGCCAAAGCTTAGTCCAATGTTATCCTGCTCCAAGCAAGTTAGAAACTTGACGTAGAAGGGCACTTTCCCTTATCTATACCTATAATAATATAATCTATTTGGGCCCAAAAGAATGTCCCAAACAGGGCGTGATACCAGGTCCCTGTAGGAAACCACCCAAATATATATTCCTTACAGACAGTGAATACATGGCAGTAAAAATACAAGAACCAATAAACAAGAAAACACATAGCAGCTACAATCCACTAAGTCTGTCATATAATGTACAAAAGTAACAACTAATCAACAAGAAGAAAAATAGGTAACCCCCTAGGTAGTTCTCACAGCCTATCCCTTATAGTTCAACCTACATGTTCTAGAAACCCTATGGGAGGCACACACAGTCCCACCCCTCTGGTTCGGCTTTAGGATATACTCTTTGAGGATGCACTCACTGATAATTCCCTCTATAGTCTCGTATCGTTCTAAAGGCACTCAGGGGATGCACTAAATGTCAATTCCCCATGTGGCCCGTGTCGTGCAACTAAAGAATCTATAAGGAGTCACTCAATGTAAATTCCCCCATGTGGTCTCGCAATGTAAATTAAAGACACTCAAGCGAAGCCCTTACGTTCATTCTCCCTATGGTCCACTACACTAGGTTCTCACAAGGCTGTGTAAAAAAACATGCTTATTGCACGTATCGCCCCCAGTAAACCTCAAGAACTACTTGGATATCATTCTATGGCACAACAACATATCATTACCAATGTTCCACAATCCTACAACTAGTCATAGAAACTAGAAAACGCATATCAAGAAAAACATGCATCGAAAAACATCAAGAGTAGTAAAAATTTACCTACTCACAAGAATTTACCTCTACTCAAACAATCAAGAAAAGCCGGAAACAACAGGGAAAAAATAAGAAACACACAAAATACCCGTTGAAGGAAATTGGTGAAATTTCACAAAAATAGTCAAATACACCCTAAAGAAAGGAACAAAACACCTACCTCAATGCTAGGAGATCGATATACATGAACCACGATGATTGATTCTCCATAGAACGTTGAATATCTAAGAAAACGTCCAAAACTCTCAACCCACGATAATAAGTGAATGCAGAGGTATTGGAAAACAAGCATCTAGGAGAAGGGAGAACTCACCGCTTCGGTTCCAACACAATCGACTGCGGCTGAAATGGAGATCAGATGGAAGCTCGGGGTCTTGGAGAATAATTCCGGTTGTACGGGAGATCATGGCTGAATGAGACTTAGATGAAAGTCGTTCTAGCGATTAGGCGCGACCCCGGTCAATTTAATGATAAAAAAATACACGGCGTTTACTTCTTGCGGTACAGAGTATATACTCAACATTTCAGTATTCCACTTTAAGTGGTCTCCACATCATCCCTACACACCGTTTTGGTGTCTCGGACACAGCCAGCACACGGCTTCGAGCGGCAAGGGAGTACAGGGCGTGTACTTAAAAAATTTCCAGAAACTCCACTTTTCTAAAAAACATCAGAAAAAATTATGACATACATGAAACAAAGATCCGAGTTCTTAAAAACTCCCCCCATTAAAGAGATATTTCCCCGAATTTCCCTAAAGAGGCATAGAAGAAGAAACCCCGAACATCTCCGGCCAGTGTGATCGTATATCGGCCTCCCTCTCCCAGGTCTCATCCATTACTCGCCCATGCTGCCATAGCACCCATACTAGAGTCACATACCGCCCATGGAGATCCTTCGTACCATGATCGAGAATCCAGATAGGATTATCCTCTAATGATGAATATACTCCCAACTCAGCCTTCTTGGGATGAATGTCATGAGACGAGTCTGAAAAGTAATGTCAGAGCAGAGAGACGTGGAAGACATAGTGCATGGCTCAGTACCGCTGAGGTAACTGCAACCAATAGGCAACCGACCCAACTTTCTCCAATACCTCAAAGTGCCCGATGTACCGCAGTGAAATCATACCCTGTCTCTGAATCCTCTTGTGTCCCAGTCATTGTGCGTCATGATGGAAATCCTGATCCCCGACCTCGAACACCAGAGGACATATCCGCTGATCAACATAATACTACTTTTGAGACTGTGCTATACCCATCCTATTCTTAATCAACTCTATCTTCTCTGAGGTCTCCTGAACCAGACGAGGTCCCAATAAATCTTGATGTCCTGCCTCCATCCAGCATAAAGGTGATTGGCATGGACTACCGTACAAATACTTGTAATGTGCCATCTAAATAGTCTCCTGAAGACTATTGTTGTAGTTAAACACCACAATAGGAATATGCTTCTTCCAAGAACCGCCAATGTCTAGAATGCATGCTCATAGCATGTCCTCATGCATCTGGATCATACGCTCAGACTGTCCATCTGTCTAGGGATGGTATGCTATACTCAAAAGTATATGTGTACCCAAAGCCCTCTGAATCCCTTTCAGAACCGAGAAGTAAAGCGTGAATCACTGTCTGAAACAATGGAGTGTGGAACTCTATGCAGACATACAATCTCGCAGATGTATAGTCATCACATATCATCAATAATGAAGGTATCCTTATTCAATATGAAGTGATAAATTTTTTATGTCTGTCGACGAAAACCAAACAACATCGTTCACTCGAGGTGACCTCGACAATCCGGTCATAAAGTCCATCACGACATCGTTCCACTTATACTCCAGAATGGGTAACTACTGTAAAAGGCATGTTGGTCACTGATGCTTCGCCTTCACCTATTGACAAGTAGAAAACCTCATGATGAAACCAACAACATCCCTCTTCATAACTGTCCACTAGTACTTGCGATGAAGATCCTCATACATCTTGGTGACACCAGGATGAACTGCCCAAACTGAGGAATGGAAATTATACATTAGCTCCTCTCGTTTGTCTACTGGAACCCAGACACGTCTCTGGAAACACACGATTTCATACTCTCCCACTGTCCATACAGGAAGAGGGTCGTCTCCTGACACACTCTCTCGTAGGACTAATCCTTCTGAGTCTGATAGCTGTCTCATTCATACTCGATCAAGAAGTATAGAGTTAACAGCTACATAAGATAGGAATGTCTGTCCTTGTCTGTCGTGCACCTCGAGATGCATCTCAAAGAACAGAGCCATAAGAATCCACTCACTGTTGGCCTCTTGATCTTCCCGAATTTGAGTTCTCCTTTTCAATGAATCTACCACTGCATTTCCCTTTCCCGGAATATTGGAAAGCACGAAATCAAAATATTGAAGATACTCAACCCACATACACTATCTTAGATTCAGATCACACTGAGTGATGATGTACTTGAGACTCTTGTGGTCGGTAAAAACCACAAATTTCTCACCCATATGGTAATTTCTACAACAATGAAAGGCATGAACGACATCTGCAAACTCCAGATTGTGCATCGGTTAATTCTTCTCATGTGGCCTCAACTGCCGAGACCCGTACGCAACGATTCCATCTCTTTGCATAAGCACAACACCCATCCCGATAACTGAAGCATCACAATAAACAGTATAGCTATTTCCTGGTTTTGGAAAGACTAGTATTGGTGCATACATCAACCTTCCCTTCAGCTCCTGAAAGGGTGACTCACAAGAATCTAAAATAAGAACTTCACTGCCTTCATGGTCAGACCTATCAATGGTTTTTCTAGGAGTGAAACATTCGGAATGAAGTGACTGTAGTATCCAGCAAGCACTAAGAAACTCTATACCTAAAAAACGTTCTTCGGCTTCTCCCAGGAAACTAAAGCTCTCACTTTCTCTTGGTCCACAGATACTCTTTCCTCTGAGATGACGTGACCCTGGAAGTGAATCGGATCCATCCAAAAGTGGCACATTGAGAGTTTAGCAGAAAGTTGATGCTCTCTCAATGAAATCATAATGATCTCAAGATGGGTAGCATGGTCATGTCGAGTGTGAGAGTAAAACAATTTATCATCCATGAAGACCATGACGAATGAATCCAAGTAAGGATGGAATACTCGTTTCATCAGTGCGATGAAAACTGTTGGCATATTCGTGAGACTGAACGGCATGACCGTATACTCATAGAGAACATACCTGCTCTTGAAGTTTGTAATATGGATATCTGATGGTCTAACATGAAAATGATGATAAAAGGACCTCAAATCGATCTTTGAGAATACCAAGGATCCATGAAGCTGATCGAAAAGATCATCAATCCTTGCCAAGCGATATCGGTTATTGGCCATAAACTGGTTCAGCTTCCGATAATCCCCACAGATCCTTAGTTTACCGTCTTCCTTCTTCGCAAACAAGACATGAGAACCCCTATGAGAAGTACAGGGCCGAATGAAACCCTTTTCCTGCAACATCTCCAACTTCTTCTTGAGCTCATGCAACTCAGGTGTAGCCATCCTATAAGCTGGAATGGACACCGGTGCCGCTCCTAGCATGAGATCAATAGAGAATTCTACCTCTTTCTTCAGTGGAAAACCAGAAAATACCTCTCGAAAGACATCCCTAAAACGATCCACCACAAGAGGAAAGTATAACTGTCAAGTCCCATAGTCGTCCCGATAAATACTAGCAATCTGGGTTGTAACCCTTCCTAGCCCATGATGTTCGAGTCCTGCTCGACTCGTTCGAATATTCTAGTCACCTATATGAAGAAAAGATTCACCCTCTTGTGAAATGAAAATCACCCTGTGGTGATAATAGTCGACAACTTATTGGAAGGGAACCAACCAGTCCATCCCGAGAATGACATCAAAGCCTATCATCTCTAGGACATAGAGATCCCATAAGAATCGATACCCTGCAACCTCGAGAGGGCACTCGCTTCACTGACGTACACTAGATGTCCTCATCCCCAACGGTGTGTCTAGTGTCAACAAGTCGGCAGATGAAAAGTTACAGAGCCCAAGGCTCTCCACAACAACAACAGAGATAACACTATGCGTAGCACCCGTATCGAAAAGAGTTGATGATAAAACTGAGGCTACAAAGATCGTACCTTGAACTATAGAATGTCAGTGATCCTGCTCTTGATGGGTCTACTACAAGGAAATGTCCTGACCTGTACCATGACCCTGTGGCCATGCCTGAATACTCTGAGCTGATCAGCCCTGCTGTCACTGATAGACCGGCGACTGACCACCCCGGCCATGACCTCTACCTCGGTCTGAACATCCAGAAGAACTCCAGTTCCCAAACTGGTGAGAAACTTGTGGCACTGCTCCTAAACAAGGAGTCATGAAATAAGCCTCTTCACCAGCTACTGGTGTGAAAACATGGCAGAAACGATGAAGGTGACCCATATTTCTGCAAGATCCGCACTCCACTGAGTCTCAATGGAACTGTGGCCTCGTGTTCCCTACCCATCCACAATGGTGGCATACTAATTGGCCTCCGTAAGATGTATCTCACCTTCTCGGATCACCGCGCGTAGACTTCTTATGGAGATTTCTACTATCAACTGGATGAACAGTAGCTCTGGAAGCAGAACCGCGCTGGCTCACAGCTCCAGAGTCTCTCAGAATGCGCTTCGCAATCAGTTCCTGGTTGATGATGGATGTGATAGAAGTCAACTGGATGATATTCACCTGAAAGCAGATCTCCCGCCTGAGAATATCCTCAAATTTCCTTTAAATGAACACCCCTTCTCCACCCTAGAGGGGTGTGAAATGATGTAGCTCGGTGAAACGAGAGGAATACTCCATAACAGAAAGAGTACCCTACTTTAGACTCATGGAACCTTTTCATTAATTGGTTACATTATGTGTAACCTTTTCTATGAATCTATTGTGAACATGTTCAGTGCATGTTACATTTAAACCCCGTGAAACTAGTAAATTTTGTGAGAATTTATATTGAGATTATTTTAACATATGTGAAATATTTCCCAATACACCATATAGATAGATAAAATCCCATCATGACTGGACATTATATCTTTAACAACATGGGACTGGTAGTTTTAATTCTTGATGCATCTATGGTTAATTTTTAATTCAGGGAGCATTTTCCTCTATGTTGACATGTATAAACTAAAATGAAAATGGTTTTCCAAAAATAATTTTGATGGAATGGGAAATCAATGATAAAAGGTAATTTTCTATGTTGATCTGTGTGAATTATGATGTAGGTTGTTCAATTATTGACATTATGAATTTTCTTCTACGTTATGAAAAAATGATTATATAGTGGACCTGGTCTCATTAGGCTGAAATTCTCATATAGAGGACATGATTAGGATATTAAGAAATATTTATATAATTTTCTTGGTCTAGTTATACTAAAATTCATATTTAGAGGGTGTGGATTTGTTTTTATAAAACAATTATATAGAGGTCATTTCCTTGTTATACTCAGTTAAATATATAGAAGAAATGGCCTTGTAATTATATAATTATAATATGACACGGTAAAGTTATGTTTTTTAACTTATTGTTCTTGTCCTGGATATTTTAAATGATTATATATTGGGGTTTTCCCGGTTATTCTGATACTATTATATAGATGGATTTCATTGGATGTGTGATTATTACATGAACATGGGGTTATGGTGTAGATGGTAATGCTACATTCTCATAGATGATCTTGGATAGTTATAGATAATGATGATTGTTCAAATGTTTTAATTGATTATTTAATACTCATGATATCACTTTATTTCATTCACTTACAATAAATTAGTTTTTTGACACATTAGGGACGCCATACAATGTTTTTTAATACCCCATATGGGAGAACATATGTTACCCAATAAGATTACATAGATTAAGGATTTCATATGATTTAAATGCCTTCAAATTGGTTATTTCAGGATGGATGGGGTTGATCCTAGAGATGGGACAAACGTGTGATTCATGACCAGATTATTTTGAGATTTTATGGTCTATTTGTTCTTTTTTTATAATTTCATTCAATTTTACAATTAGATACATTCGATCATTTGTTTATATTTTTTTGTTTTATTGGTTTGATTAGTTTCCTTTGCTATTTCATTTATCCGATGTTTTTATAATGTTTCTACTATTTATTTTATTTTGATATTTATTGTATTATTATTAGAACTATATTAAAGGTGTATATTCTTCCCAATGTGTTATTATCACCCCCTATGATAGTCAGTAGACTCTATCATATTTTCATGGATGCCTAAAGTCTAGTAACCATCCAATTTTGGATATATGGGAGATATTGGGTCAGATCATGTCACACCATTAACATAATTGGGAATAAACAACAATATATATAATATAAAAATATCTTCATTTACAAATATAGAGGTGACCCGAGCATAACATACATAAATGATAATCATTTAAAATGAATATTCAATACATAAAAGAATCATAAACTCCATATAACCATACAAGTTTAGTTTCTTTTATGATTTGATACCTAAATGAATTATTTTAAAATGTGTCCTTTGTATCTCCCACAATGATCTTGATATTGGCACCCTTATAAAAATAGTGTACATAGAACCTTACAAAAAAATGATAAGGAAATATAAGAATGGGTGATATTAAATGCTATGTAAGTGTAAATAAAGGGTACATTGTTCAATGATCCTGCATGAGAATATAAGTATACTAACATTATATAAACAAACATAATTCATACACAATTAAATAAATATTTCATCATGAGTCTAAAAATATAGATTCTCATAACCAAAGGAAATTGTCAAAAGAGTATAGAATCCTAAAAAATGATCAATTTTTAATGAGATCGTATCATAAATATATAAATGATAAATAATACTATGATAGTAGCATTTTGAACATGAATAAATAGAATTATGCTCACTAGTTCAGCTAAGGAAATGAAATCAATTCCTCAAAAAAAAATTATGATCAATAAACGTGGTCTTTGCATAAACATATGGAAATGAAACTAGGACTATGAATATGCTTATTGACATTGGAACAAATCAATGCATAGTGTCGTGAACATGAATTCACATTCACTCATAAGAGTGTTATCTAATTAATCATCAATATTTTTCCAATTCATTAGATGGATATAATTGTCTGACTCTTCAGATAAAATTAAAATATAAATTTTTTACATGATCATAAAAATCATTAATTCATTATATCATAACTCATGGAAAAGAAACTTGTTTCATTGTATATTTTCACAATATCATATCTCATGGAATATACATAAGATTCATAGTATCATCCTTTATTTTTCATCAATATAATCAGTCCAAAAAAAATATTTATTGTATCAAATGATACTATCCCTAATAAATAATATAAATCTAGAATGTATGATGAAATAAATTAAAAATACATTTTAAAATAGAATTTAAACCATTATTTGAAATATGTGTGAAAATATTTATTTATTTGGATAAAATTATTACAAAAAATAAATAAAATATTGTGAAAACACATTTCTTTTAAAATAACCATCGGAACATGTTAATTTATCATCTTATTAAATAACATTCATGATTACAATAATATATGATTATGTCATATAAATTAAAAAAGTACATTTTTATACATTTGTAATAAATCCCAAAAAAATATTTTTCATATTATTTCATATAAACAATCCATCTAAAACATTAAAAATGTAGTAAATGTAAATTAATATTATATTTATAAAACACATCTACTATAGATAAAATCATTCATAACATCATTTCAAAGATCATGGATAATTAATAAACATTTCATCAACCATATAATAAATAAGGTTGATATTTCCTAATAAATATTTGCAATGCCAATTTAAGTATTAAAGAATGTATAATGAAACAAATAAATAAATATAGTAAGAATAAACTATGGAATAAAATAAGTGTGTTCTATAGGATTATAACAAATTATTTCCCATGATATTAATATATCATAGAAAATCCTGGAATGAAAGGAGATTAAAATATTATCCCCTACCTTTTAGTAAATTTTGTGTCATAACTCCATGAAAAAAATAATTGGAAAAAATAAAGACCACATAAATAATTACTTTCAAAATATATCTTATCAAATGCCTATTAAATAAACCACATGAAATTAATAAGTTGTAATTATGGAATATATATCCCAAAGAAAAATATGAGATGAGAAACCCTTACACTAAGTCTAATCATGAATAGTATGAATATAAATATATTTTATAGTAATACAAATTTAATATTAATATATTCAAAAATAATAATCATACATAAATTAGTATTTATAATTCATTTATTATTTATAATTATCTTTTTATTAAAAAGTTCTTCATTAAAATGATTATTCAGGTGAAAACGTGTATGTTTTCCACACATGTATTGATTCTGTAGTTCTAGTATATTCCCTATTTTTATAGTTTATACATATAAATATTATGAATCTAGAAATAAGTTTCATATTTATCATTTATATACACTTTTATAACCATTTATATAAATTAGTGATGGAAAATTAATAACATCCCTTCATGTAGAAGGTAGTCTTTAAGTACACAGAATTGTTGTTTCATATTTACAAAGATGGATTGATATAAAGTTAAATTTTAGTTATACATTCCAAAATAAATATTATATCATTCATATCATATGTATTCATTAAACTATCGTTATTACAATATAGCTTTCGATTCAATGAAATATGGATGATATCACTTCATGGAGGCGGAAGTCTTCATGTACAGAAGAGATATATTATCATATTACAATGAATGAAAATGTAAGAAGGAAGATAAGATATTATAATTCCATAATCTTAGATATTTCAAAAATATAATATAAATCCATTAAATGTGACACCGTGATATTTGACAAAATAAAACTATATTCAATACAAAATTTGAACTTATACTCCCCACAATGTATATAATCATTATAACCAAGCCCATAAATTTTGATTTTGGAATAATATTTTCTAAATTATGAAATACTTTTATATATCCTAATATATATATAATTTTCATAATTTTTTAATATATATTCCATCATTTTTTATTAATGTAATTTTATTCTTCAAAAATATGTTTTCATCAAACATTATTTTTATTTTTTTTCATGAAATACTATATTTTCTTATTGAAACATTTTTTAAAATATATTTTATAAAATTAAATTTATATTTTAATGTTAATATCAAAATTTAATTTGGGTGTAGATTTTTTATTTTTCCTAAAATATTAATTTTTATTTGAATAGTGAACAAATACCTATTTTTCTAAAAAAGATATTTGTATTGAATAATTTTCTCACAATAATAGTTTTAATTTTATTTAATTGGATTTCATGTGACAAAAATATTATCTATTTATATTTAATCCAACTAATTAATTTTTAATCAACATAAAAGTTTATTATAGTATAAGGTTGTATATTGGATTTAAAGGGTTTACTTCTAAAAAACAATTTTATTTTCATATTAATTATCTATTTTAATTATCAAAAAAACATAATTAGAAATTATTTTAATAAAATATATTGATTATATAGAAATAAATATTAATATATATTCATACAATTATTATTGTTATACATAGATTAAATATAAAATAACACTTTTTTTGAAAAATACCATTATTGAAAAACATCTTTTTCGTCTTGTCTTTAACTTTAATTTTAAAATAAATAGTTCCACGTATGTGAATTTAAATTTTAAGAATTGATTACACATTTTATATAAAATTAGTTTTTAATATATAATATCTTGAACATAATTTTTGACCATAATTAATAGTGAAAATCCTTAAAATTACTTACTACAGTTTAGGTAAAATATGTATACATGGGGGGTTAAACTAAATATTTAATGGTAAGAATTAACAAAAACCTTCTATAAAGTCTATTTTATGTACATAATTAGACCATTATGTTTCATATTATCTCAAATGGTATATTATATACAATTTTTTACATGAAAACATGGTAAACCCTTGTCCTTTTTGAAACTACAATTGTAACACTCCCCCATATATGAGAAGCCTCCCATTATCATATTATCATCAAAACATGAAAAAAAATATTGGTTTAGAAAATACCTTCCTAATTCATCTATAAATTTCATCCTCTTATCCAAAAAAAATTTATGGACAAAAACACTTCTATATATACATTAGGTATAATCTTATAGAGGTGGTCCAAGAATATTAAATGTTCTTAACTATTATTTTTTTGATTTATTTCCTCTTCTATTACATTAAAAAATTATTTAGTTATTATCATATAAAAAATGGTATCTACAATATATGGATAATTTTATTCATTTATGTTATAGCATAAGTAAAAATCCTCTCCAATCAAATGAGATATAATATCATCATTCTTGTATACAGAGGACTACCGCCACATTAACTGATGTAATTCATTTTCCATCAGCACCTCAGAATGATTATTGAAATTATGAATTAAATATATATATATATATATATTATATTTTACTTATGTTTACTTAATTATAATTATATTTCATATTCATTCTTAACATACATTATATAGGGCATAAAATAATGTCTCTCGTGTGTATAGTGGACTACCAACTCATGAGGTGATGTGATTCATTTTTCAAGAAGGCTTTATATAGATGGTAATAATAATAAATTTGAATAATATATATGAGATAAAGGACATAATAATGTGAACCCTGAAATATTTATCATTACGAATATATAATATATCATTTTATTTATTATATAAAAAAATGATAACATCTTTGATGTAGTTGTCGACTACTACCTTCATACAAAAAATGTGAATCTTTTTTCATTATGACATCACATGTATTATATATATAATTATATTTTATGGAATAATAATTTGTATATTATTTAATGAAATGTTTGAAAAGATTAAAACACTACATTACATATTTAGAAAATGATCATTGAAAAATTGAAGCACTAGTCAAGTTTATGTACAACATAACTTCTCCATGATTATAACATATTATATTTTCCACAAAAAAATTCAAGATATGTCTTAAAATTAATATTAAAGAATAAAAATTTTGACTGTTTCAAGATAATGATTTTGTACTGTATATATAATATCCATGATATCCATGGTTAGCACATCGATGATAATTATAAATAATTATCCAAAAGTCCTATAAAAACCGATGTGGACATAACAAATTTAGTATTAAAATATGTGACTATAATAAAATAAAATAAATTATTTAATTATAAGATTTTTAAAAAGTAATATGTTATTCATAAATTAAATAATTTTTATAACGTTTTTATGCATGAGTAATAGGACATACATGGAATGTCTAGACTAAATATAAGGGTTTTCTCATATCTCATTTATTTTATCCAGACATATTTCGTATTCACCATTTATTTTTCGGTTGCATATATAATGACCATGAATGTATATTATGATTTTTTGTGTGAAATTTTCTTAGGATTTAAAAATCTAGAGGATGTGATGCCTTTATATGGGGGTTTCATCCCGAGATTATCAATGCCGTATGGGACTTCATCTCAATTTCTCATCATTGGGGAATACTCTAATGATAAAAACATATAATATTTTATAAGGTTTATCTTCATTCCCTATTCAAATATTATATTATATTAATTTTTAATTTAAACAAATTTGATGTTTCATTTGAATTTATTCTATCATGTGTATTACGATTGAAATTATAAAGAAGTGGAAAGGAGTTAATGTTATAATCATCAATCATTTAGGATTGTTTGTGTTTGGGGATCCTTTAATTGAAATCGTAAGTACTTATTGTCTTGAACCTCAAATAATTCTTATCCACTATTTTGTATTTTTTAATATGTTTTATTTACATTTTTTCCCTTGTTTATTAAATATGAAATAAGAACTTCATTTTTAGTTGAAAATGTTCTTTAATTTTTCTTTTAGGTCGGGTATGATACTTGTCAACATCAATGTTTTCTGAAATGGTATAAAAAATTTCATTTTCTAAGAATAAAAAATTATATAAATTCATTTTTCATGATATTTCATCTTCTTTAAAAATGTTTTAAAATAAAATTTCATATCATTCTCAAAATGGGTAACTTTTGAATCGTTTTTAAAAATTATTAGGGGAAAAATAGTATTTATAAAACATAATACATAATCTTATTTACCACCATAATATCCAGTATTTTTTGTAACATTCTATTTAAATGTGTAAAAGGATCTTTTTAAATAAATATATTATTAAAAATGTTTTTTTAATATTTATATTTTAAATTTTATTATTAAAATTCAATTTTTATATCAATAAAAATAGTTTTTAATGATCATTTAATTGTATTTCCATTCAAAAAAAATAATTAGACTTATTTTTAATTTTCTCAAATGAGGATATTTTGTAATAATACCATCTTCACTATTCTAATGGAAGGATTTATATTGTTTCAAAGAGATTATCATGGAATATTATTCGTTCCCACCATTTGATCATATCTCAAAGTGATTGTTAGGGAACCCATTTATTTTCCTCATGTTACTCATGATTCAAATATATTCATAAGGAACCGATTTCTTTTCCATGGGTTAATTATAATTCAAATATATCATTATGTATCCAATTTATTTTCCAGGGGTTAATCGTGTTTACAGTATATTTTCAGGAAACCCTTTTCATTGAGATGGTATATTTATATTCTAAAAAGAATAATGTTTCTTTATATGATTTTACAATGAAATGAATTATCTATGGACACTATTGGTGAACATTAATTAGACATTGTTGATGATAATGGGTGCACCCTGATAGTTTGGTTTTATCATATTATAAAATTTGTTATGGTTTCTCCAAGATATAATCAGGTGCGAATATTATACCTTAAAAATTGGTGCACCTTGATAACACCATGTCACCCTCATAGAGATTACATGATTGGCATTCCAGAATATCACTTTAATGAGATATGTAGTGCTCAATAAATCTAGAAGAAAAAAGTGTGGAGTAATTGCAAGTTTTCGCTTATTCATTTATATAGGTTCCTGTTATCCTTTTGACATGATTATAAAGAGTTATGAAGATTATGTTTTGATGATACCCACATGTTTTTGTTATGCATTCTACATGTTATAAATTTTTCTTTTCATCATGATTATTATGACATGGTCCGTAATTATAGATTCTTATGGACCTTTCCATTGATAAGTCCTTATTCCATATTTATTTAATAAATATACAACAATTGATTCCTATGAGTAATTTTATTATTTTTCTCATTAACATTAATTACGTCTTCATACCCTTACGACCATTTAATTCTCATTGATGTCATTGAACAATTAAGGACTAATTACACTTAATCTGAATATTATTTCAGCCTTGTCATGATAGATTTTCTGCATGTTTTAATGAACGATGTTGAATGATTTATTCCCAATATATTTTCTTGTTGATGATAATGATGACATAATATGGAATAATAAAATCATGGTTTAGTTAGAGAAATTACCATTTATATCATTTGGTATTTTTTAGGTATGATTTTCTCATAATTTTAAAAAAAATATAAACTTAAAATTTCCTCCAAAATGTGTGTGATTCAACATTTCCATCTACGATTTTATTTTATATGTTTTTAAAATTGGGTCACCTTTAATGGAATATAAAATCAAATATGCAATGATTATGTTTTTATCACCATATTTTAGTGTTTTTGTTTTGAGTTGTTATAGTTTGTATTTGGGGAATGGTTTAGATAAATTTTTAGATTATGATGTTCTCATGTTATGTTATCTTAAGAGCTTTGGATACCATCATATGAATTGTATATTAATTTTGATCACATGTTTAAAAAGTCAGGTACCCCTTTTAGGATTTTAATGATTATATCTTAATGTGATTAATGAAAATTTAAGAGACATTTTATGAGGTTAATTTTTTTGAATTTTTTTAATTTAAAATATACATTTATATTTCTTTGGAATAATGTTTAATGTATCTTTATCCTTTAGGGTTTCAAGATAGAGAACATCAAGGTAATTATGGGTACATCTGTTTTACCATATAGATAATAATGATATTTATAACTAATTTATTGATAGCGTAATTAATTTTATATAAAAAACATCTCCATCTATTTGGGATGGAATGTTCAAATGTCTGAGAAAACATTATAGGTTACAAATAGATTAATGATAAGATTATTATGGAATGATTTAGATTAAACACTGATTATTGATATTAAATATTTTATATTCTATTATTATTTAATAATATGATGGTTTACTCATTTTGGAAAAAATATTATAATGTGATAAATATTGTGATATTGGTTTGTGACAAACAATAGTTGGAATTTCAGAATTTTCTATTTAATGGTTATGTGGTCTATTTAAAGTAGATTTTAATTATTGACGAATAAAAAAATCTTATCGTAAATACTAATCAGTTGGAGGAAAAAATGACATTAAGTTGTAAATTGATAAAAGATGAAATTTTAATCAAATTTAATATTATTTCATTTTTTTTGTTAGTATATTTGTTTAAATATTTCTTCAACTCTAGTAAAAAACTTTTTACCCTAAAATTTTAAACATTTCATCATTTTAGGGTGAAACCAATGAACTTTTTCACACCTCTATGGTTTTTTGTTTTTGGGGTTGTTAATATTATCTTGATAATTAAATCCCTTCTAATAATTTATATCTCTTTCACCATTCAATTTATTTTGAATTTTTAATTTTTTCAAAGTCTAACTCTTTAATACCCACCTATGATTTATTTTTTGAATTCAAGTATATTTTATTCATGAGGACCTCCATACTTCCCATTCTATTTAATAAGGTGGATTTTTTATTAACCACTATTAAAATGTGGGTAAAAAATGTATTTTCAAATATCCTAGTATTTATTACTAAGAAAAATTTAAAATTTTTACTATGAAATTTTTTAAATGAGTTAGGATGTTACACCATGTTAATTTAGAAAAAAACATTATGGATAACATATTTTACAGGTATCCCAAATCATAAGCATCCAGAAATGTATGTAACAGTAAGAACATAGCCATTAAATTGCTGTGTATAAATATTATTTATTAAATTATAATATACAAAAATATTTAATACTTATTATAACATATTTTAAATTTTTATTAAATTACCAATCTATTTTTAGAACTGAAATTATATTCATAAAAAATATATTTCTAAATGAATTATTTTTATTTTTATTCATGAAAAATTTAGTGTAACTAAATTGTGGAAAACGTATATTATTTTTTGGCAAAATGAACATAATTTTTTAAATTGTAATTTCAAAATTTACATATGATAAAATTTTGTTTTTGGGGGAAAATATTGATGTTTTTGTGAATCGTGGGAAATAATAATTTTTCTAAAAATGTCATTAATTTTCAATATATTAATATATTTAAAAATATGATTATATTTTTATTAAAATTTTATTTAACATATGATTTATGTTTATATATTTAATCTAATTAATTTTATTTTAATTAACATGTTGTTTTATTTTATTATAAGGTTTTCTATGAGTTAAAAAATAGTATTTTTTAAAACAATTTCAAAGTATATACTATTTATCATTTTATATTAAAAACTCCCCTTGTTAGGAATGATTTCATTGATTTTTTTGATAATATATAAATTAATATCAATATAAAAACAGAAATATATTATTATTAATATAGTTAATATAAAATCAAGGTCAGATTTCAAAATGAAATTCTTGTAAACCCACTTTTTATTTATGTCTATGGATTTAGTTTTCAATTAATATTTTTGTAATTTTTTTAATATGAATTTTTAAAAAAGAATATTTTTTTGGATAAACATAAATTATATTCTATAACAAGTCCAAATTAATTTTTCGGACAAAATTAATAGTGAATAGTGAATAAATATATTTTCTTGCCTATGTTAAAAATGGCTTAAATGGGGTTAAACTAAATATATTAGTGTAAAAATTATATAAAAAAATTAATAAAATCAATTATATGAATATATTTATTTCTTTTCATTTTTAAGCCATGTGGATGGATTTTTAGCCTTGTGCCCCAGTAAAAATGTGGGTACAAATTATTTTTCAAAAAGTCTAATTATGACAATCACACCATTTAAAAATGGAAACCCGTATCCAATTTTATTTACTTTTAATTAACATTTGATTCATACAATCCCTAAAACCCCATATTAATTATCAAATTTGATAATAATTTAATCTTTTCATTTATAAATCTATTTTATTATTCCTTTAGATATAATTATGAAGACTTGGTTTGAAAAGTGGTGCTACTACAAACAATGAATTTTTGTTTTATTTATTCCTCCAAATCCTTAATATCATAATAAAATATTATTATTTGATAAATATTTTATATAATTTATACATATTGGTTATTATATTAATTTAATAACATATAAGTAATCTTTTATTCCATCAAATAATCTATAAATGCACCATTTGTGTGTATGATGGACTACATCTTATGGAACTGATTTCATTTGATTCCCATCATCATATATCCTGGAATATTATAATTATTTATATGAAGATTATTTAGATATTATTTTAATAATATTTATAATTTTTGAGTAATTATATCACATATTCAATCTTAATTGTGATTCCATGGGAGATACAAAAATTTCACTCCGATGTAAGGCAGATAACCACCTCGTGATGTGGTGTCATTTGTTGTTCACTAATGTTGTACATGGATGGTAATGAATAAAATGTTATTGAATATACGATATATAAATGAAAAAATTATAATTATAATAGAATATTAATAATTATGAATAAAATATAATATTTCATTGTTTTAATTAAACTAAGATGTTATAATTTCGTTTGTTACATGTGGACTACGACCTCCATGATGTGATATAATTTTTTCATTTCCATATCAAATGATTATTATATAAAAGTATATATAATTAAATAATTTTATGTTGAATATATTTTGATAATTATTTAATGATAAAATAATTCAATTCCTCTTCCCATAATAATTTTAAATTGAATATATTTTTGATAATTAATTCATTATAATTTTTTAATATATTATTAAATAATGACGGCATTGACCTTGTTAAAAAAAATTGAATCCATTTGGAAGGAATAATCAAAACATCATAAAACCCCCAACGCGGACTTACTGATTAAGTATTTAAATGTGAAATTATAGTATAATAAAATAAATGATTTAGAAATATGTTGTCTATCAATTATATTTTTCATAAGAAATCAAATAATTGACGAATGCTTATTTTAAAGTAGTTAAAAATGAATAGATTTTTTGAGCTAGTGGTTAGGGTTTCTTTATCTGAATTTAATTCTTTTAAAAAATATTCTATATTCACCAATTATTTTTTGTTTAGTTCATATAAATAGTAGGATTATATTTTACAAATATTTCCATGAAAATTATTTTTATTTACATAACAAATTTTTTATCCATTTCATTGTGTTTTACCCAAATATTAAATATTTTGTAAGGGACTTGGTCTCAATTTGGTTTTTATCAACACATATTGTAATGTTTCAATAAATATTATTTTATGCGGTTTATCTAATGACCATATCAAATTTTAATTTTTTGTAACTATATTTTTTAGGATATTTATAGTTTCCATTGAAGTTATTCATTGATGGGGTTTGATTCCAAAATATGTATGTCACGGGATAGGTCTGGGAGTTCATGGATGGTTCAAATCAAATTATGGAAAAATATATTGAAAATCAACTAAAGGGGTTATATTCATGAAGATTGGAAACTATTTAAACAACCATTGTTCAAAGATGTCCCCGATCACATCATAATTCGGTGAGAATCTTTTATCAACATAAATATGGTCTGCAGAATGCAGTAATTTGATGAAGCTCATAATCTTCCACAAAAGCTTCTAACTATAGAAAAACAGATTCCATTTACTCAATATAGATTACCAAAACCCCATATATCCTAATTTTAATATGAAAACATATTTTTTACCATTCGAGAAAATATATTAACTAATAATAATATGAAGCGTTATGAGTGTGGTAGTAGGTCATTTCCCAATGGTATCTATATTTCATGAAACTTCATCTCATGTGTATTTTTTGATACTCAATGTATATTAGAGATTCAATTCATAAATGTCTGTGTCCATTGAATAATATGAAATAACATTATTGTTAATGGGGTTTTATAGGATAATTATTCTTCACTAAACCAACCGCAAGGGAACCAAGACATTACAATTAGGTAGGGTCACCGTGTTTTCTGAGAAATATTCATTTTCAAAACCCCTAACAGTCATGAAACCCCAACCCATTTGAATCCCTTTATTTTTTAAATTCCCCAAACTTCATGAAACAAATAATCAATGCCTACACATAGACAATCATTTCATACAATACCCTTGTAGCAATGTTGTGTTCCTTGTGCACTAAAATCAATCTTGGACTGGTATAACCACACCCCAAATCTCCATTCCACAAGTTCCACCAACCCTCATTTCATCCAAATTTTGTCCAAGTGAGTCACCATAAAGTAAACAAAATTTTTTCCTAACAATTACTTCCATATGGAATATTTCTCCTATTAAAAATTAACCTAACATCATCCCTCTTATACCCACTCTCCCATGACATTTTTACACAATTTCATCCCTAGAGGCAGTGTAGCAGTACACACATAATCCTTAAAGGCAGAACAACATGGAGAAATTAATTACGTATCTCAGTAGAGATCCATATTTTGATAATCCTAACACCTTTATATGTTCCCACATAGGGTGTAATAACCAACCTTATATGATAATTATGATATAATACATCATAACTCCACATCCTAGATATATGATGTTAAAATTCACTACAATGTCCTCAGCATATAATGTTAAACTATAGCCTTAATTTTTTTGATAAACATAGGATGCTCCATTTATGATCATTATTTTATGCCACATATTTACCTATCATGGAATGAAACTCATATTCTATGATGCATTTAAATTTCATCCCCACCTTATCCCTCATTTATTATCATATCATGACCGGAGAATCATTACCATGTGATTATAAACTACATTGGCAGGTCCTATCACATGATATTCAAATGAAGAATCAAAACTACATCGGTTTGGATCCCTTATCATAAACATGGTATGTAGGACATACTTGATAGGGTCAATCCAGACATCCCAGCACCACAACCATCAAATAAAAAGTGTTAAATCATCCCCATTTTGGGACATTGTTCGACTAATCCAAAGTATTAAATATTCTCTCTTGGTGACACACTTCACGAGATCCCATGTGTATATGATTCCCCCATAGGGACACACTAATCAAAATATAGAGTATGAAATATTTCCCTTAGGGGAGACACTCCACCACCTCCAAATTGAAAAATATTCTCCATAGGGACACACATAACAAAATACGAAGTGGTAAATCAATCCCTATATGAATAAAAACCATCCCATCGAATGTGTGAAATCATCCCTTAGAGAAAAATAAACGAAATATTAACTACAAAATATTCACCCCCAAGAACACATTCCACCACCTCCCAAGTGTGAACTCTTCACCCTTTGGGACATAAAATACAAAATCCCAAGTTTTAAATATTCCCCCTTGGGTACGATCTTAACCAGCCTAGATGGATAAATCATTCTCCCATGAGACACTCTTCACCTAATACCAACTGTGAAATCTCCCACCCACTATTGGGACACATTCCACCAAATCCATAGTGTGAATGTTTCTCCATTTTTGAAGCATTAATCCACCAATTCTATTAAGTTAAGTTTACCACTTGGGGACACGATTAACCACAAAACCCAATGTGTTGAAACACACCCATATATATAGAGACCACCACATCCTGAGTGTGAAAACGTCCACCTCTTGGGAAATAATTGGCCTTCTAACTATTCTTTAAAGACACTAAGCCTACAACCCACTCATATATAAATTAATTTGAACTGATGAACTGATCTAGAAATTATAACCCATAAAATAGTGACGGTATGTATGAGGTTAAAATCATCAGAGGTCAAATTCCCATAGAATCAACAATGTCATTGATGACATGTGATTCTTTAAGTAATGTGATTATGATGCCTTATACATGATATGTCAATAGTTTTTAAAGAACAAAACATTACAGGTTTTCAATAAACCAAACATCAATAAATACATAGAAATTCCAAAAAATACTATCTTATATGACCAATTGTTTCTTAACATTCGAGATAGAAGTAGAATAGTTGATCATTATTCACCTCATGATAGAATTTGGTACAAGTTTCATGAAAAAACATAAATATTTCAGGAAGAAATATAATAGGTGAAAAACTATAAGGGAGAATCAATGGAATGAGGAACCGCCAACCCAACATTTCATTTTGATTAAGGAGTCAGGATCACCAATTGATGTGACATAAGTTCTTCGCATTTGGAATGATATAAAATGTGTAAAAAGTTGTATGATGTGTGACAGTAATGAAAAATGTCAAAAGAGAAAATTGAGAAACAAATGTGAATATCGTACTCCAAATCTATGGGGACTAGTAAAAATGTGGAACCATTGGATCTAGATATTCATTACTAGGTCCCACCAAAAGAATGGTGGGCCCATCATGAATCCCACATATGATGTGTTGCTAATAAAGATGGGTGTCCTTGTTTTGTGACATCATGATGAGGGCATCCTTCAATGATTCATGAATAATAGAAATTTTAGGGGAATTTGAAATCACATTCACTATATATGTACTAATGGATGATTCTATAAACTATTTCATGAATCAATATACATAATATTATTGATACAATTCCAATAGTAGAAAAATATGTGGAAAGGATAATTTGGAAAAATTTCATGACTACACTCCTACAATCGAAGCCACTTTTCCTTCCACTAATAGTCTCCCAGACCCCATTTTATCTTCCTAGATCATCCAGAATATTTTTATTAGTATCCTTGTTTATTGATTACTGTATAAAGTGGTCATTCCAAATAAGAATATTGACTTATAAGATAATGTGGAATCAACGCCTCACTTTCACTCTTCCCTCAAGTCACAAATACAGGGAAACAACCAACCACCCCACCCATCAAAATGTTAAACTACTTCATGTACCTATAATTGCAGTTCTCTTATAGATCACTCCCATATTCGATGGATATAGAAAATGTTGGATTCATTTCCATTGTGGGAACAATTCATGAATAGCTCAGGACATCTCCCACTTGGTCGTATATTTCAAATAAGAACAAGTAGTATTGTTCGAGGAGTAGATTGGAACCATCCCCGATTGACCGACCTCCATACAGAACACTAGATGTAGTCAATGGGGAAAATACTATAAATATTTCCAACCTAAGGCATCTTCCACAACTCCAATTTCCACCAATATATCCCTATATATCATTGAAACTGCGCAACATGGATTCACCTTTTCCATTCTAGGATCGAGATCCTAGCCGCATCTCACAATATTCAGGTTGTATCTCCCAGTCTACTATTCAACCGATAACCATTATGATCCATACAATATTGCAGAATTCAATTTTGGAGGTCCTCTACTCACAACCACCACCTCCAATGAGGAGGTCCTCCCATCACGAACATCTACTAGTACAATGGTCCTCCCATGTCCCAAAAAATTCTCATCCATGATGAACCTTATTGTTGTAGGATGCTGACTACTCATCATGGGGTTCATTATGATTGAATAATTCATAACACATATGGGGCTAATTGATTAGACATCCATTAACTTGTTCTTATACAGATCTCCCTCCATTAGATGTGGGACCCTCATAACATTCATGTCATCATAAAACTGTCATTCTCTGAGGTGGAAAATGACTCAATATCGACATATTAATGGAATGAACCTATCAATTTAGGCATACAATCCATTATGTTGAGGTCTAAAATATCCCCCATTAATAATACATGTAACTGCAAGTGGAGGATCTCCTAATTTCATTTCAAGTGATCACATTACAATCGGCTCTGATTATATTAGTTTCCCTACTCTATACCTCCATATTAAAATTTTATGATACAATATGACTTGAATTGACACCACACGATGAAGGTATGATATCTGTTGATACATATTGGGATGCTTATGATCTCACACTTGAGGAGGCAGCAAACAAGACGCCCTACATGGATATGACACTGAAGGTTGCCTTTCCTCCAAGAGACATTTTTTCTTGTATAAAATAACTGACCAGTACAATTATCCTTATTATGCTAGATCTACATAAAATAATTTCAGTGTAAATGTTTTTTCACTTATTTCATCCTAATCTTGTCAAGGCATCGAATGACTAGGAGAAGGGACATCTCTCTGGTAATGAACAATTGGTATTGTAGGAATTCTATAACTTTAAATAGCTATCGATCGTGTTTTTTCAACCATCACCTCTAAAATTATTATTACAGAGTTCTCTCACCAATTTTCATTCCGATTATTATCACCAAAATATCATAATAATTAATATCATTTATTGGGATGGCCTGCTAACCTACACAGAGAGACATAGCATCTCAATTTCTTCCACAAACTGTTTAAGATGATTTTGATCACAATGCTCCCAATATATTATCATCATGAATGATATAGATACCACTAAAATATCCAAAATATTATATTAATAACCTAAATTTACTCTATCATGTCATGGATGTGGCATCATAACATGATTATATTAGAGGATGGGGGTATTTTTTTTCCTCTATTTGAGTCATACATTTCGGTGACAATAGGACTATCAATATGGATCCTCCACCAACAATAAAGTCTCCACTCTGACTACCACCATGCTTAATGGTGTCACAATCAACCAGCCATAAGATCATTGAAAGAATGAAACTATTGTAGGGAATGATGGGGAAAATGAACCCTATTAGTTGACATTATACCAAGAATTCTCCATGGAAGGATCACTCACTCATAAGTAGAGACTATCACATAGGCATAATTGTTACCCTATTGATTCATCACTATCGATCAATAGGTAATTTTACAATGAAAAAAGACAATATGATCATTCTGACCCATCCAAGGTTTCACCATAAGTTCATTTAGATCCTAGGAAAGGTTATTTTATTAAGAAGCAAGAATATTATAAATGGATCATGGAAGATATTATTTTTGAAAATAACCCATAAATAGAAAACATTAGAAGTGAACAAATATCATTTCCAGTGGGGAACTTAAATATCCTTAACCATGCTCACTGATTATATCAGGGTGGACCCATGCACATAACTAGATAAGATGCTAGTGATATGGAAAGATAATGAGATATGAGTCATCCACCCTACAAGATTAGTGTTATCATATACCTTGTGATCATGGACCTAATTCTCTGAGACTTTGTGATCCTCTCAATGTGTTAATAGAAAAAATACACACAAAATGAGATGATATCAATTATTATTTCCAATTTTGAGGAAATGGAAACCTGATAAGTGGAAATTCTATATGAAAAATGTTATACCCGACTAGGGTGGACCATGTCTGAGAACAACCAAATTTTGGAAATCAAATCTTCACCAAATTTAATTATAGGATAACCAGCTACAACAATAACAAACTTCCCATCTATGTGAGTTCTAATGCTCGGGAATCCAAATAATGGGAAGCAACTAGGATCTGAATCTTTGGTTAGAGGGTTGAATTTCTTACATTCATATGGTATAATCAGATACCCACATAAAATGTTTCCAAATGTGTAGAGATTAACATATTCTTCCTCTTCAATTTCATCTCCACATCAGGAAATAAAATCATCAACAACCTACTTAAAGGAAAATAGTGGTCTGATGAGTGAGTCACCAAAATTTTTTCCTAATGGAAGGGACTGCTTTTATCATTTTACATATCAAATTCCCCAAAACAAGTACTTACGATATTTATGGAGAGTGATATAATGGATTTTGTTATGCATCGTCTTTCTAAACTACCCAAATGTGTTTTAATATTTCTCCATAAAATCTCAATATCATGAAGAAGACTTGTTGTGGACTAATCATCAGTCGATCCCATTTATCATTAAATATACAATTAGAAGACTCATAATATTATGGAAAAACATTTTTTATAGAGTTTTTCCCATAGAATTACACCAATTTGTCCTTATTCTATATCCACCACAACAAGAGAATCCTTATCCTGAATTTTCTCACCAGGTTCCACCACACCAATTACGTATACATCATCAAGAAAATGTGACACTACCCCCAATCATGTCTAGGATCCTAGGGTGAATTCTACAAAAAGGAATAATAAGACATATTCTATTATTTATTTGCATACCCCTATATATTTCATCATTAACCTGAAAATGGAAATCCTATGAATTCTATAATGAATGAGACCTAAATAGGATAAAGTCATTTGATAAAATGATCACAATCCATATCATAGTATCCTCATAAACACTATCTAATAATGTTTTTAGTAAACTAATCCTATAAATAACTTGTAGATAATAGTTTAGTCATATTATAAAATTTCATGGAATATGTGACATATGTCTGTACTGACACTGAATGTGATAGTGTTGACCATAATGAGTGGGAATATATTCTAGGCCATAGGAATAGAATTATAATGAAGGATTGGAATGTGATATAGTCAATCCTTCCCATGGAATAATTTTTATCTACATTATCATGAACGATACCCCTTTGACTACCACTCCACCTCCAATCACAATATTTACATCTACATCATAGACTTTTATATCATGAAATAATAAAAGTCAATTTCATATAGAAAATTAGAGTCCCCCGCTAGTGTTGATGACATGTAGAACAATGGAGACTATATGGCTTATGTGTTAATAGATGTCCCATGGGTGTATCTAGTTTCATATTATACTACTTATGAAGTGAAATAATAGACCTTCTAGAATTTCATTGAATAAGATCAGCAGTTCACATCGCCCAACAAAAAGGAAAGATATGTGGAACCCTTGGGTACCTTTAAATAACAATGTTAGAGTTGTAAAGGATATTATGTAAGTTTTAATGATTTTATAAAAAATTCTATCCATTATATTTATGATATTGAGACCAGGGAAAAAAATTCCTATATAGCTATCTGTAAGAACAACCCTTCATGTCCACTCCATTAGGTACCCCCTCCATCATCTAACTGTATTAGTTTACCATGTGAATTGGTTGTACGTGTTCTGTGATCATCAATTCCTAACTAGGGATAAAACTAATCTTGCGGGTATAAAAACATCAATTTCTAAATGTACACAAGCTATCAAGTAGAAAATTATTTCCTTTAATAGAAAGGCCCCAATTGTTTATCCAACAACATATATATCACCCCTTACAAATAAAGAACCTATGTGTGAAGGAGTACACTTATAGAACATATGTATGACGTGATGAATAAAGTCCTCTCCATAATTGACTGGATTTAGATTCTCAAGGATCTCTTGATGTTGATGGAAATGCATGAGGCCCTTTTTGAAGCCTTTGAAAGATGAATTTATTTTGAGACTGAGGTATTATCGAATGACGCCAACTATACAAATGGGGATGAGAAAGGGGAATGTAAATCCATTACCTCATTTTCTTTTGAAAATAAGATTGTCATCAATAAAAGGAACATACAACTACTTTATATCATTGGTCCATTCGGTGGAATATAAATATCGTTGAATATAGTAGATACCAACTCCAAGGTCAACCACAGCCCCAAAAATGTTCTCCATATGCAGCAATAACAAAAGAATATATGACTCTATGCAACTTGAAAATTCAAGGGAATAATACTTTTCATCAGAAGACACAATGTTAAATTAGGAAAAAGAATCAATTTGGTGGCCTAGTATTAAACACTGAATAAATGGAAGCTGCACAAGATTCTAATAACAATGCACTATTGGGAATATCCTAACATCATTTTTATGTTGCAGTCCCAACATCATAATACTAGTTCCTCAAAAACTTCCTACATAGTTGATGATGGGTACTCTAAGGTTATGTGTCCCCCATTGAGTCATGTAAGGACCACAATCTAGATTCTAGTTAATATAAAAGTGATGGAATGTAGGTGAAATTTGATGGGGTTGAGTGCATCAATGCCCATCATGATATAATGACCTATTTATTTGAAACATGAATATCCTTGAAATCGATATTTTTTTTCTCCTAAGTCATTAATTATATTCGATGACATTATAGATCAATGGTTGTTTCATTGTCTCCAAGAAAAATGAGTTATCACATATTAAATTTCACTCCTACACCATAAATGTATCATTGAATGTAGAATATTATACTCCTGGGTTGTAAAATGTGGTTTTCCCCATGGTAGCTGATCCATAGAATTCTAGAATCTTCCATATAGAAGGGTTGGGATAGTGAATTTGAAATTACATCTAAATATTTTTATATAAATAGTGGATCTCGTGGATTATAACTAAATTGTATTTTTTAGAATATTTTCTCATTATATTCTCCCATTGAATGTGAACCCATTTGAGAATATTCCTTATCTACTAGAGTAAACATAAGTACTCCCCTTGGGTTATATAGCTTTGAAGTAGTCCTCCCAATCTTTGATTCCCCTATCTTAGGTGATAAATAAGGCTGATTAGATACCCCACCTAAAAGGAATAGGGTCTCTCTGCCACCATTGATGAGTTAAATAATGAAAACCATTGTACTGAGGGTGATCTACAAATAAAGATTATCAGTGTTTCTTGTCACCGTGGGAACAGTATAAGAATGAACAAATCCTTAATATCACAATGGTGTATTCTATAGGATGTATGATGTAATTATAAGGCTATACCCTCATGTCCTCATTCATCTATTTTCCCTTTTTGTGAGTAGTCAATGGTTTGAAAATCCTCCACAAAAGTTGCAACCCTAATATTGTGTTATATTCGAGGCCATGTTCAACAAGATTATTAAATAAAACATTGTATAAATGGTCTTTTTTCCAAGAAGTCTCGACAACATTTTCCGAGCCAGGATGAATAATTGGAATATCATAGTAAGTATCGACATGTGGTGCCTTAACAACCATTGTCTAATGGATGATTTTCCCCTTTGGAAGATAAAGATGTGGAATTATGTTATGGTTTTGTTCCATTAACTCACCTTCAGAAACTAATACATTAGTTATAGTCATATCATTAAAGCCCATGAGGATTTGTATTACACCACATCTAGGGATTCATATGTATCATTATACAACTAGGGGATGAATTTTGGCCTAATAAATGATGGAGAGACTTAATAGTGGTCCATTAACTATATATACAAGAGAATTAGCATAATTATAGAAGAATGATACATGAACAATGTTGCGGTAAAATTCCACTAGTTTCATGGATTTTATCTACTATCTTTATGAATTATTTGTCATCCTACTCTCCAAAAATTTGAGTATAAACCCCTTAATGTTCACATTCAGGGCTATCTATAAGAAATAATTTATATTTTTGAATGATATAGAGGAATTGGGGGAGAACCATATAGGAGAAAGGAAATCAGTCAAATACATACCCTATAAAATCATTGTAATTTGAAAGGAATCAAAGTCCATTTTTTCTATATACACTGACTTATTGAAAATATCCGCAGAAAGTATAAGCCCGTTTAGGATCATGAAAAAATGCATCATTTAGAAATTGGATGAGGACATACAGACGCCTTTGAGGATATTTTGTATTACCTTATACATCCTATGGTTATCATTCCCCACGTCTGAAGAAATGCATTGTTCTTCATCATGACTACTCTAGAATGTCCCATCTTATCATAGAAAAAAACCGGGGAAGAGAAACATTCACTACTATATCATCTTAATTATCCTCAAAACAATTACTGAATACTATCTTATTTATATGATTATCCTTCCGCATGTATTTAATGTACCGTATTTGATACAGTATTTATACCCCGATGAGGAACAATTGATGTACTATGTAACCCTATTATAGTGCTTTATCAATCATTCCATACTAACAAGGTGATCGGTGTAGGGGGAGGTAATCTTCAAGAAGTTTGACATTATTTTTTCCCATAAGGGACATGATGTAGAAGATTTCATGGTAGCATATCAATACCAAATACACCAAGATGTTTATGTTATAGATATTGATATTTTTTTGTAAATCATGCTACATTTAGTTGGAAGATGCATTTTGATGCCTCGTCCTAGAGCACAGTCGGTAGATACTCAATGATCCCAAACTAAATAGGGAATAATTAAGATCATTTTCATCACTTTGAAATAGGTCATCTAATAATAATATTTCCAATTATTTGAGAGATAAAACAACAATAAGTTGGAATACAAATCCATTATTTTTGGTCCTAAGTTTTACCTCAATAATGTTGTTCAATTTTTACATATGAAGGGAGACACAAAGTTATGCATACAATGGAACAATGGAAATTAGATCATTAGGAAGAAATATCATAAAACCCTTTAGTAATTCACATTTCAGTTGATTTCCCAGATCCCTTCCTAGATGAAGGTGACTCATGTTCCTCAGTCATAGAATAGTTCTGTAAATGCTTTGTCATAAATTTTTTGTGATCTCCAAACAACTAATCCTTAATGAACAATTGATTCTTTTGGAACATTGGATGTCCATCACCTCCACCACTTCAAATCATGGAAGCTGATAAGTATAATAAATCAGAGATAGAACATCTATTCCATGTCCACAAATCCCCCAACAACCCACAAAATACCTAGCTAGAAAACACAAAATATTTTATCTCTTTTTTTGCATTCTCCTACATGACTGTGCAATGATAGAGGGGACCCTACAGCATGTGTTGCGCCTTACACTCCAAAGTTAGACTAACCATGACTACACCAAATTCAAAATATGGGTTTAATATAATTATCCTTTATTCCATACAAGGATACTAGATAGCTGATGTTATATATGGTGTCCAATCAATTTATTTTGGGGCACATATTGTAGGATTGAAGATCTCGCATAAAATCTAGTGAAATGGATAATTTTGGACCACCATAGTTCATGATGTCATTGGGTGCCCTAAATGGCCTTACATGTGCTAGTTCCATGCTTACATTGTGAATAAAATGATGGTGTATCTCTACACTATCATATACGTTTTACCTATTGCAGTATAGTGACATGATTCTTTAGGACCATACTCTCCAGTAACAACTCAACAATAATTGTTCAGTTTGAAAAAAATATTCATATTCTCTAAATTGGAAGAACTGTTTCCACGTCATGGAATTCAAACCCGAATCCCTAATTTAGTTTTGGTTTTCCCACTTCATCCATCGATTTGGGGGCACCTCACACTATTAATTTAGAAAAATGAACCATCATCCATGCTATCAAACTATTGAAATAATATTCTATGTTCATCTTATGATCTAACCATATGTGTAAATACCTTGTACCAGAGAATGGGTATAATGTGTAATTGAACAAGACACTATCTAACATATTTTTGAAAATTATGTTATGAAAAAAAAAATATTTCTCGGCAATATCCCTAATTCACTTGGACAATATTTTTCAACAACTCAAAATTTCACCGTGTTGATCCCATATTTTCTCAAATATAGAACATATGATTTCCTAAACATTGATGTTTAGTTATTATTCCACTAAATAGATATTTTTGACCAGAAGACCCTAGATAGAATATAAGTGGTCTATCAAGATGAGTTAGAAAATATTTTTGAATATACTCTTTGGTCATATCATATCATAGAGAGGCACCAGAATATGATAGATAGAGAATTAAAAAAGATAGTTAACCTCGAATAATTCCCCTTGGATGATATGGATCTAAATCACATGATTCCAATGATACCTAAAAAATGTCCACAAATTTTTGATCACAAATGGGATGTTCTTTTATTCATCCCAAATGATTATTCTAATAAAGAATAAAATATAATTTCAATGGATGGAGAGTGTATCACACCATCAGTAATTTTATGTTTTTAAGAAGTAATTCACACAAAAACAATGATACAAATCCTATGACCATAATATAGGTGACATAGTGAATGATATGAAACATTAAATCATCACAACCATGGTCCAAAATTTATGACAAAATATTATGATTCATTTTCAATGATATGTAACCTTAACCTCTATAAACCATTGTCCATGATAGAAAACCACAAAAGTAATAAACAAGCGTATAAGATGGTCAACAATAAACTAACTTAAAATAATTTTTTCAAGGATTGCGACCTTAGGTAATTTATATTCCACATACTCATAGTTCATTGACTATAATCTAAAATACAAATACACACAACACATTAAATTGAACTATATCCATATCATGTGTGATTAACTGTAGAATCATAATATAACAACATTTAGATGATGTAATTCCAATACCCTCCTAAAAAATAATAAATGGTTTCTTCACACCATAACATAAATTCATGATTACCCATATAAATCGTTCGATGGCTTAATTCCCTTGATTGAGAGAATAGTATCACATACAGCATAAGTATTCTACCATTCCATTACATTAACTATGTGTGGATTGATTCCCAATTTAATTGGATATGTATTGATTTTGAAACCCCTATCATTATTCCCATCTATTAATATATCATTAAAACATCCATGGACTGGGTAAATACATTCACCAATATCTAGCCCTTTTTATATAACGACCCATACTTTACATACATTGTTAATACTTTTAAATTGAAGCACACTTATTACAACATATGACAAAACCACAAAGGACCGTATAGGTATAGTGTCTTTAGAAACTGGGAAACATAAACAACTGGTTCATAAATATTCTACAGTGTCTCCCATTTATTTCATCATATCTAGGGTCCCTTTTAGCATATTCTACTTAATATCCATCTTCCTGACCTGGGGAAAAGAAAACATAAAAGGGTGAGCTCAAATGCTCAGTAAGGGCAAATAAAGGAAATAAAAATCATATCATATCTTTATGAAAATCAAAACCTGCAAAAGAGATCATAATATCTTAACATGGAATAAATCATAGAAGTGAAAATGAGATCCCCATAATCATAACATAAAACCTGAAACTTTGTGGCATGCACACATAATCATGGAAAATCATTTCTTGTTAGTCATGACTCATTGCCAAGACTATCTTAGTGGACAAAGTCCCTTTCTGAATCGAGTAACCCTCGTTTCAGTCCCGTTTCACTGAACCGGTATAACCTACCGTTCCAGCCCTGTCTATCTCATGAGATATAAAATCTTTACCCAATGCATTGGAGGGAGATATAGGTCCCACCCATCTTATAATGAATCCTTTCTTATGTGTGCCACATAATCATAAAACATACATCATCGCATAACACATGTAACAAAAATGAGATTCTTGAAACATCATGACATCATAAATCAATTCATATAAGATAAAGGAATTCATAAAAATATTTCCATCACAACATGATCAAATCAATGTAATAATAGGGATAAAAACAGAACCCTTTATTATCTTAGATGGAAAATAATTTTGATAAAACACTTGAACTCCATTCTTGAGGAAAATATCCTTTTTTCTTCAAAAACATTTTTCCTTTAATAACATGTCATACAAATTTAAAATATAAGAAGTTGATTAAAAATAAACTTGAAAACTTGTAAAGGAAGCTTCTTGGATTTAATGTTTTAAAAATCCATTCATGCCATATAATTTAAAAAAAACATTCTTCGTACTTTTGTCGGAAAAGTCAAAAAGTACCCCGTACGAAAAACGACAAAAGATTCCTTTCATACATATTACTAAAAACTCACCGAAGGGTAAAAATGGATTTAAACAATTGTAGGTGGATGGAAATAATATTACATATTGATGAAACATGGATGTGGATGATAAAATACACCCCAGTAAATACTTACGAATAAACAATCTCGGATAAAAATGAGATTGTGATATTTCCCTTACCTTAGGTCCGATTTGCTTTATTCGTGTCTGAACCTCCTGTATAATGGTTTAAATAATGTTATTGAATTATTCCAGAATCATACATATTGATATGATATCATATATGGTCATATTATTAGCTTCTTGTTAGTAATATTTCATTGTTACTTGTTACTCGGGTCTTTATAACTTTTTGTTCTTATGCGTGTTTTGTCGAATAAATTCTTATTCTTATCTTTAGGTTATAGATAATTCATTTCCAGAATGGTATTAGTGTAGTATATACCATATTCATTCATTCAATTCATTTATATAATCATTATGAAATGAAGATCATGTAGAACGAGTCACATCACATCGTGGAGACGGTATTCCGTACGTACGCACGAGTGATGATATCATTCCTATGATCATGGAATTGTATTGGAATATATATATATATATATTATTTCAGTATCAATATTACTTCATAATATTCATATATAGTTACTCATTACACCATTATAACCATCCTTGTAAGGTGATGGTGGAAAAATAGATTACACCACGGCGTGGAGACGGTATTCCGTACGTACGCACGCACGGTGATTTCATTTTTTCGTAGGATGGATAGAAGGCGAATTAGGGTTGTTTCATATTTATAATAACATATCAGTATGTATGTAATACTGATGTTATTACTTTATCATGAAACAACTAAAGAAGAAGAAGTTGAAGAAGAAAGAAATTGAAAAGATCGGTAATGGATATTACCTCTTCTTTGGAACGCCTCTTTGAATCCTCCACTTAAGGAACTAAGATTGGTCTTTGGAGAAGACCAGGACCTCTAGGATTATTCTAGGGAAGTGGAGAGGAGAAAATGGCAGGGTTTGGCCGAGCTTGAGTGCTCAAATTGGTGTGAGGAGGAGGGGGAGGAGGTGCCCTTTTATAAGGGAGGAGAGGGGCACCTTAGGAATATTTCAAAATATTATTTTATATTAAAGTCAAAATCGGTTTATAATGGTTCCAAAGGGTCTTATTTCGAAGCTAAAGTGGGCATGGGTCGAAATCCTATCAACCAATAGGATTTAGACAAGTTTATGGTATTATTTTAACCTTATCAATTAGATTTAACTCTAAGTTAATTAATTTAACTTTTACCGTGTCTTTTTGTTTTCTTTCACTATATGGTTAATACAGTTACTATAACATGCCAAACGAACCCCAAATTGTTTATTATTAATATATATATCATTATCTAAGTCATTTGGACGAACCTTAGATTTTTAGGAATAAAATAACAATTAATAATATAATATTTGATTTAAAAACTATTTTGTGTCAATTTTGACACTATTTGATATATGATTTTTTGTGAAAGTCATAACAGAATTATATGTTCGAAACAAGTTGACTAAATCAACATTAATATATCATAGTAACCTAGAAAATTAGTGGAATTCATAAAAAGTCTTAAATTACATTTATTTTGGTATTTATATTATCAATTTTGTCAATATTTCATTAATAAGGTAATTACTGCATCATCTTTGTGTCATAAATAAATTAAATTATTTGATGTCTAAAAATTACAAATAAAATATCATCATGTTGGAAATCTTTTTAGATTTCTAATGAATATTTACAATTGAATTTATCTTATGCATAACCACATATTAAAAATGATTTACTTATTAAACATTGATTTTAACTATTTTAACCCTTCTTTAAATAAATTAATAATAAATGTCCTAATCTAATCCAAGTGGGCCTAAATGGTCATATTTTATTCCTATGTTTGTTTTTGGTCGAATTACACTTGTCCAATAGAATTAGGACATGTGTTAGGGTAATATTAATATCATATTTACCCTTAGTTACACTATTTACTATTAACCGCGGTAAAAAAAAGTAAAAAGTCACTATTCACCAAAAAATTATTTTTATCTCATTGAACCACATTTTACTTAATGATATCAACCGTGTCTATCGGATTTTCGAAATTCCATTCACAGAAGCGGTAAAATTATGTTTTATGCAAAATTCAGTTTTTAACCTACCACTTTGTGGTTTCACTATTCATCATAAATTGAAAGTTTTCAGAAAAATACCAAAATTTCACCCTAGGCTAATTTCGATATTCTGAGTCCAAAAATGATGTCCATTTTGAAAAATAAAATTTATAAAATTTCAAAAAGTGGTTATTACTATTCATAACGGCTTGTTTTAATAGCATATTGTTATTTAGTGAAACTCGGTATTGCGTACGACGCAAGCTATCGAGGAAGGTCGCGATTGCATGTAAAGCAAGCCAAGCAAGTGTTGTGTTGAAAAAGATCCCTTTGATGATTTATATAACATAAACGTCTCGGGTGTTACATTCTACCCCCCTTAAAAAGAATTTCGCCCTCGAAATTCGTCACTTTGCAACAAACAGATGAGGATACTTCTCCCTCATCATATCCTCAAGCTCCCATGTAGCTTCTTCAAGTTGGTGGTTTCTCCATAAAACTTTCACCAAGCGAGTGGTCTTGTTTCGTAGGACTTTTTCGCTACGATCCAGAATCTCTATCGGCTGTTCTTCATAAGAAAGATCTTTCTCCAACGGTACAACTTCTGAGCTGAGTACATGTGAAGGATCTGGTATGTACTTTCTCAGGAGAGATACATGGACCACATCGTGAACTTGAGAGAGATTCGGTGGAAGCGCCAATCGGTAAGCTACCTTCCCAACACGATCCAATATTTCAAAAGGACTGATATATCTAGGGATCAACTTCCCCTTCTTTCCAAATATCATAACCCTCTTCCAGGGAGATATTCGTAAGAACACTTTATCGCCCACTTCAAACTCTAGGTCTTTTCTTCGGTTGTCGGCATAACTTTTCTGTCGACTCTGAGCTGATCTTATGTGTTGTTGAATAGATCTGACCTTTTCTGCCATTTCATCAACGAGATCAGGTCCTAATAGCTTTCTTTCCCCAACTTCATCCCAGCATGTTGGAGTCCTGCATTTCTTTCCATAGAGAGCTTCATAAGGAGCCATCTGAATACTGGAGTGAAAGCTATTATTATAAGAAAATTCCACCAAAGGTAGGTGTTGATCCCAACCTCCTTTGAAATCCATAGAGCAAGCTCTCAACATATCTTCTAGGGTTTGAAATGTTCTCTCAGACTGACCATCTGTCTGGGGATGATAAGAAGTGCTGAAACTCAACTCTGTATCCAGAGTATGCTGAAGACTTCTCCAGAACTTCGAGGTAAATCTCGGATCTCGATCAGATATAATAGAAAGTGGTACTCCATGCAATCTTACAACTTCCTTTACATATATCCTGGCAAGCTGATCTAGAGAGAAATCCTCTCTAATAGCAATGAAGTGTGCAGACTTTGTAAGGCGATCAACTATGACCCAGATAGCATTATTGCCTTTGGATGTTTTAGGAAGTCCTGTGACAAAGTCCATAGTGATGTTTTCCCATTTCCATTCGGGTATGGGTAATGGTTGTAACATCCCCATAGACTTCTGTCTCTCAACTTTAACTTGTTGACAAACCAAGCATCGAGAGACATATTCAGCAACATCTCTTTTCATGCCATCCCACCAGAAGTACTCTTTCAGGTCCCTATACATCTTCGTGCTTCCAGGATGAATAGAGAATGATGAACTATAAGCCTCATCCAGCATCTCATTCTTTAATTCGGGGATGGGAGGAACGCAAACCCGATTCCTGAACTTTATTATCCCAACACAATCAAGGTTGAATTCAGGAACATTTCTCACCTTCTTTTGAAACTCGACATCTTCTTTCTGTGCCTCATTAATCTTCACATGTATAGATGGTCGAACATTCATTTGAGAAAGATAAGATTTTTCCCCTTCCATTATAATTCCAAGATCCATCCTTTGTAAATCCATAAATATTGGATCTATTGTGATCCTCATCATGGATAAACTAGCATGGTCTTGTCGACTTAATGCATGTGCCACCTTGTTTGCTTTCCCAGGGTGGTAATGGATTGAGCAGTCATAATCCTTAATCAGCTCCAACCATCTTCTTTGACGCATATTCAACTCCTTTTGTGTGAAAATATACTTTAAACTTTTATGATCAGTATAAATATCACATCTTTCACCATAAAGGTAATGCCTCCAAATCTTTAATGAAAAGATTACCGCAGCCAACTCCAAATCATGTGTTGGGTAATTTTGCTCATTGATTTTCAACTGTCGTGAGGCATAAGCTATCACCATATCATTTTGCATAAGAAAACACCCCAATCCCTTCTTGGATGCATCATTGTAGATCACAAACCATTCTCCACTACAAGGCAGTGTGAGCACAGGTGCACTGGATAACCTTCTTTTCAACTCCTTGAAATTCTCTTCACATTCCTCTGTCCAGACAAACTTAACTCCCTTCCGAGTCAACTTGGTGATTGGATTAGATAATCGTGAAAAATCTTTTACAAAACGTCGATAATATCCAGACAAACCAAGAAAACTTCAGATCTCAGTTACTGTTGTTGGTCTTGACCATCTTTCGATAACCTCTGTTTTTGCTGGATCCACAGATATCCCCTCTTTTGAGATTATATGACCCAAAAATGCATCTTTTTGAAGCCAAAATTCACACTTGGTAAATTTGGAATAAAGCTTCTCCTTTCTCAGGGTCTTCAATATAATTCTCAAGTGATCTTCATGCTCTTCCTTGCTCTTTGAATAGACAAGAATATCGTCTATAAAGACTACCACAAATTGATCAAGATAGTCTCTAAAGACTCTATTCATTAGATCCATGAAGATAGCAGGGGCATTAGTAAGACCAAATGGAATCACTATAAATTCATAGTGTCCATACCTTGTACGGAAAGCCGTCTTTGGTATATCCTCCCTTTTTACCCTTAATTGATGATACCCTGAACGAAGATCAATCTTGGAAAAGTATTGAGCTCCGCGTAGTTGGTCAAATAAGTCATCAATGCGTGGGAGAGGATATTTGTTCTTGATAGTGATCTTGTTAAATTCTCGATAATCAATGCAATGTCTCATTGATCCATCTTTCTTCTTAACAAATAGAACAGGTTCTCCCCAAGGTGACGCACTAGGGCGTATGAATCCCTTATCAAGATTCTCTTGGAGTTGCTTCTTCAATTCCTGCAACTCAATTGGGGCCATTCTATAAGGTGTCTTTGAAATAGGCAAAGCACCCGGTACGAGTTCTATTGAAAACTCAACTTCACGATTTGGTGGAAGACCCGGCAATTCCTCCGGAAAGACATCATCAAACTCCCGTACAATGGGCATATTCTTAATCGTGAGTTTCTCACCAACCATTTGAGATAAATAACCTTCATTTAGTGGAATCAATACCCATAAGATGGAAGAAATTTCCACTGGAAGGTTATGTTCATCCTTGCATTGATAGACGATCGTAGATTGATCTGGAATATGAAATGTGACTTCCCTTCTTTGGCAATCGATATGAGCTCCATGTAGAGAAAGCCAATCCATGCCAAGAATCACATCAAATTCCACTAAAGGAAGGATCACAAGATTTGGAGGAAGCACTTTCCCACAAACTTCGATCGGAGAAGAATTATAAACTTTTGATGCGATTGATGTGCCATTAGGTGTTGTCACAACTAACTCAACATCTAATTGTTGAGTTAATATGGTGATACCCTTAGAAAAGTCTTCAGAAATAAAAGAGTGGGTGGATCCAGAATCAAATAAAACATTTGCTACTTTAGAGTGGATGGTAAGTGTACCTTTCACCACATCGTTATCGTACTCCACATCGCTGATAGAAATTGCATGTGTCTTTCCTTTGTCTTTAGCCTTAAGTGTTTGTTGACGTCGACCATCATAATCAACCCTTGGATTTGGGCATTGATTGGCATAATGCCCCATCTCCTTGCACTTGAAACATTGACGTGTAGTAGGTTCATTCTATGTATCCCTTCCTTTGTTTGCGTCATTAGACATCTTCTTCCCATTATCACGGCATTCAAATGCCCGATGACCTTCTTTTCCACATTTAAAACATTTACTTGTCCCTTTAAGACAACTCTCTCCATGTTTCTTTCCACACTTTGAGCATAAGGAAAAGCTCATCTTCTTTTCCGTGTGCTCTTTAGATTTTTCTTTGAATTCCATCTTCCTCTTCTTATCAAACCCATGTGACTGATGGGTTACTCCAATCTCCATCTCGACTTTGAGAGCACATCAAACTATTTCCTCGTAGCTATTGAAGTCCCTTATGGCTAACGCCCTTCTAAGACTTGGTTTTAAGCCACTAAAGAATCGATAGATCTTACTCTCAGGTTGGATAATAATACCAGAAGCGTACCTTGCAAGTCTTGTAAAATTTTCTTCATAGGTACCAACAGATTCATCATCCCTTTGCTTCAGTTCAAGAAACTCTTTCTCCATCTATGTTCGAAGAATACGAGGGAAGTACTTATTGAAAAATAAGTTCTTGAACTCATCCCATTCTATAGACTCAATTTCATCCCTTTGCCTCATATTCTTAACTAGATTCCACCATTAAACGATACACTGCTAGGATGACTTTATCATGTTCAGAACATTGAAGAACTGAAAATATCTTTTCAGTAGTACTAATCCATTGTTCAGCAACTAATGGATCAGTAGACCCGCTGAAAGAAGGTGGACGCTGCCTCATGAAGGATTCAACAGAATGTTGCTCCCTCCTTTGCTCGTTTGGAAATCCTGCATGATTCATAGCTTGAGAAAGTTGTGTGAGCTTGGCAACAAGATTTTGCATTCCAGCTCCCATATCGTTTGGTTGCTCAGGGGGACAATCATTGCATTGCCCATCGCATTCCGCATTAACACGGTTCCTTCGGGTTCCAGCCATTGACTAAAACCAAGAAGAATAGTGTGAGGAACACTAATTATAATAGGAAACCACATAATTCAAGAATAAAATTTTCATGCTTAAGGTCTTATCCTAAGTTATTCAAGGCCATTTCTAAAACACTAAGATTGTGTTCTATGCTTAGACTTATCCTTAGGGTTCTTACTAAGGATTTTACATCCTAGTTTCCAAAGGTTGACTATACCTTTCCTCTGATACCAACTATAACGACCCATACTTTACATACATTGTTAATACTTCGAAATTGAAGCACACTTATTACAACATATGACAAAACCACAAAGGACCGTATAGGTATACTGTCTTTATAAACTGGGAAACATAAACAACTGGTTCATAAATCTTCTACAGTGTCTCCCATTTATTTCATCATATCTAGGGTCCCTTTTAGCATATTCTACTTAATATCCATCTTCCTGACCTGGGGAAAAGAAAACATAAAAGGGTGAGCTCAAATGCTCAGCAAGGGAAAATAAAGGAAATAAAAATCATATCATATCTTTATGAAAATCAAAACCTGCAAAAGAGATCATAATATCTTAACATGGAATAAATCATAGAAGTGAAAATGAGATCCCCATAATCATAACATAAAACTTGAAACTTTGTGGCATGCACACATAATCATGGAAAATCATTTCTTGTTAGTCATGACTCATTGCCAAGAATATCTTAGTGGACAAAGTCCCTTTCTGAATCGAGTAACCCTCGTTTCAGTCATGTTTCACTGAACCGGTATAACATACCGTTCCAGCCCTGTCTATCTCATGAGATATAAAATCTTTACCCAATGCATTGGAGGGAGATATAGGTCCCACCCATCTTATAATGAATCTTTTCTTATGTGTGCCACATAATCATAAAACATACATCATCGCATAACACATGTAACAAAAATGGGATTCTTGAAACATCATGACATCATAAATCAATTCATATAAGATAAAGGAATTCATAAAAATATTTCCATCACAACATGATCAAATCAATGTAATAATAGGGATAAAAACAGAACCCTTTATTATCTTAGATGGAAAATAATTTTGATAAAACACTTGAACTCCATTCTTGAGGAAAATATCCTTTCTTCTTCAAAAACATTTTTCCTTTCATAACATGTCATACGAATTTAAAATAAAAGAAGTTGATTAAAAATAAACTTGAAAACTTGTAAAGGAAGCTTCTTGGATTTAATGTTTTAAAAATCCATTCATGCCATATAAGTTAAAAAAAACATTCTTCGTACTTTTGTCGGAAAAGTCAAAAAGTACCTCGTACGAAAAACGACAAAAGATTCCTTTCATACATATTACTAAAAACTCACCGAAGGGTAAAAATGGATTTAAACAATTGTAGGTGGATGGAAATAATATTACATATTGATGAAACATGGATGTGGATGATAAAATACACCCCAGTAAATACTTACGAATAAACAATCTCGGATAAAAATGAGATTGTAATATTTCCCTTACCTTAGGTCCGATTTGCTTTATTCGTGTCCGAAACTCCTGTATAATGGTTTAAATAATGTTATTGACTTATTCCAGAATCATACATATTGATATGATATCATATATGGTCATATTATTAGCTTCTTGTTAGTAATATTTCATTGTTACTTGTTACTCGGGTCTTTATAACTTTTTGTTCTTATGCGTGTTTTGTCGAATAAATTCTTATTCTTATCTTTAGGTTATAGATAATTCATTTCCAGAATGGTATTAGTGTAGTATATACCATATTCATTCATTAAATTCATTTATATAATCATTATGAAATGAAGATCATGTAGAACGAGTCGCATCACATCGTGGAGACGGTATTCCGTACGTACGCACGAGTGATGATATCGTTCCTATGATCGTGGAATTGTATTGGAGTATATATATATATTATTTCAGTGTCAATATTACTTCATAATAATCATATATAGTTACTCATTACACCATTATAACCATCCTTGTAAGGTGATGGTGAAAAAATAGATTACACCACGGCGTGGAGACGGTATTCCGTACGTACGCACGCACGGTGATTTCATTTTTCCGTAGGATGGATAGAAGGTGAATTAGGGTTGTTTCATATTTATAATAACATATCAGTATGTATGTAATACTGATGTTATTACTTTATCATGAAACAACTAAAGAAGAAGAAGTTGAAGAAGAAAGAAATTGAAAAGATCGGTAATGGATATTACCTCTTCTTTGGAACGCCTCTTTGAATCCTCCACTTAAGGAACTAAGATTGGTCTTAGGAGAAATCCAGGACCTCTAGGATTATTCTAGGGAAGTGGAGAGGAGAAAATGGCAGGGGTTGGCCGAGCTTGAGAGTTCAAATTGGTGTGAGGAGGAGGGGGAGGAGGTGCCCTTTTATAAGGGAGGAGAGGGGCACCTTAGGAATATTTCAAAATATTATTTTATATTAAAGTCAAAATCGGTTTATAATGGTTCCAAAGGGTCTTATTTCGAATCTAAAGTGGGGATGGGTCGAAATCCTATCAACCAATAGGATTTAGACAAGTTTAGGGTATTATTTTAACCTTATCAATTAGATTTAACTCTAAGTTAATTAATTTAACTTTTATCGTGTCTTTTTGTTTTCTTTCACTATATGGTTAATACACTTACTATAACATGCCAAACGAACCCCAAATTGTTTATTATTAATATATATATCCTTATCTAAGTCATTTGGCCGATCCTTAGATTTTTAGGAATAAAATAACAATTAATAATATAATATTTGATTTAAAAACTATTTTGTGTCAATTTTGACACTATTTGATATATGATTTTTTGTGAAAGTCATAACAGAATTATATGTTCGAACCAAGTTGATTAAATCAACATTAATATATCATAGTAACCTAGAAAATTAGTGTAATTCATAAAAAGTCTTAAATTACATTTATTTTGGTATTTATATTATCAATTTTGTCAATATTTCATTAATAAGATAATTACTGCATCATCTTTGTGTCATAAATAAATTAAATTATTTGATGTCTAAAAATTACAAATAAAATATCATCATGTTGGAAATCTTTTTATATTTCTAATGAATATTTACAATTGAATTTATCTTATGTATAACCCCATATTAAAAATGATTTACTTATTAAACTTTGCTTTTAACTATTTTAACCCTTCTTTAAATAAATTAATAATAAATGTCCTAATCTAATCCAAGTGGGCCTAAATGGTCATATTTTATTCCTAAGTTTTTTTTTGGTCGAATTACACTTGTCCAATAGAATTAGGACATGTGTTAGGGTAATATTAATATCATATTTACCCTTAGTTACCCTATTTACTATTAACCTCGGTAAAAAAAAGTAAAAAGTCACTATTCACCAAAAAATTATTTTTATCTCATTGAACCACATTTTACTTACTGATATCAACCGTGTCTGTCGGATTTTCGAAATTCCATTCACAGAAGCGGTAAAATTAAGTTTTATGCAAAATTCAGTTTTTAACCTACCACTTAGTGGTTTCACTGTTCATCAAAAATTGAAAGTTTTCAGAAAAATACCAAAATTTCACCCTAGGCTAATTTCGATATTCTGAGTCCAAAAATGAAGTCCATTTTGAAAAATAAAATTTATAAAATTTCAAAAAGTGGTTATTACTATTCATAACGGCTAGTTTTAATAGCATATTGTTATTTAGTGAAACTCGGTATTGCGTACGACACAAGCTATCGAGGAAGGTCGTGATTGCGTGTAAAGCAAGCCAAGCAAGTGTTGTGTAGAAAAAGATCCCTTTGATGATTTATATAACATAAAATTCTCGGGTGTTACATTTTCTCCATATACTGTTAAATCATTTCAACATTAAACAATCTGCAGTTTTTAGAGTACTATTTTATCCCATATGCATATTTCGCCACATTTTCAAATCACTTTAATCCTCATCCATGTACTGTAAATACGACTATAGAAAATATTTCCAAATTCATTGAATATTTTCATTAAACAATTTTCTAAATCACCATGATTCAGACTATATGAAACAAATCTACATAAAACATGTTTCTAGATTTCTTTTAGTGATTCAAGGAATTTTTGAACACTTTTTTTGTTTGGTTTAAACTAATAGAAACCAATCAAGTGTCCCAGAATTACTTACTTATTGTTTAATCATTATTTCCTTAAAATATGTTCATCTTCCGCTTATTCACTTGGGTTTCTTCATCCATGGACTTTGGGAAAACAAATCCCTCACCTATTTTCGAAACTATTTGATTCTTGATACCCATTCCAATGAGATAAGTAGTGATTCATAGAAATCATTTACTAAAAACTAGACACAATAACATCACAAAAACACTTATTAACAATAGAAATATTTCCAAAAACCCCATATGGTTTTCCTCTTTAGATATATTCCCCAAACATATTCCATGGCATAGAAATGAATCAGGATTCATAGATGACCTAGGATAAAAAAATTAAGTAATTGGCGGCTCAGTGTTTAAGCCCTACCAATGTCTTCATCATACAAATTTACACTATAGACTTTCATCGTACTATAGAAGGATGACTCGTATTGAAAATTTGGGTGTATAAAAACAAAATCCTTAGTGAATGTTGTTAAAATATACCATTACACAATATCAAACACAGATACATCATGTGATAAATAATTAATGTAAAATTACCCAATGTTCTTATCATAAGAAATTTATCTATACCAATAAACCATACAAATTCCGGAAGCCTGAAGTCCAAAATACGTGATGATTAAATGTCCTCACTCAAGAGGATGACCCATTATAGGTGTTGGTCTTCTACTGTACCATTTTTCATAACTAATAATTGATTTATTTTAATTTACATGGAATATGTATTGATGATGGAATATCACATCCTAGGCCTATCCCCCATCGTCAACACATTTCTGGTTCATTCCTCCCTCACCATCTTAATGTCAACAGGGGTGTGGTTGGTGGAGTTTTGAGTGTAAGAGGGTAACCGTTTCAATTAATTAATTTTTATTTATCATTATTTAATGTAAAATAATCCACCTTAGAAAACCTAAAACCTTTTCTATGCACTCTAAGATCATAAACTAGCAGTTTCCCCTTTTTTTGAGCTCAATGACCTTAAACTAGTTGTAGGTTATATCTGAGTTCTAAAAATTTAAATGTAAAATTATAATTTCCACAAAAAATGATTTTAAACTATATCCTTGAACGAAATAATATTGGGATACCTCACAAGAAATGTATGATATGACAAAAAACCAATATCCTCTTAACACATGGTGTCTAATATATTCCATATCCAAAATAAATTCTGGATGCATTATATGACATGTATGGGATGACCTAAACAAATACCTTAATGAAAAAAATTAAAATGTGATCTTAACATATGAAACAAATATAGGATTATTCATATTACCAACATGAGATATTTTAATTGACATAACTATAGAGAAAACATCCCTTCTACTGTCACTCTCCTTCCAAACCACACTTAATAATGATATGATTCTTTATTTCAATTCTCATTGGATATGCGATGAAGCTCAGATGTATTTTTGTTTTTCAATCCTAATCATCGACTCATTTCATGGTCTCACCCATATGGTCTAGGCTTTAATCATTCTTATAGAAATTTTCTCCGAGTCCATTTGAGTGTGTTGTCGAACAGTTCCAAGGGAACTCTATCTTTCCTCTAAGACATTTCCCACATTCACATTAAAACATTGTTTTTTTTCAAATTCAAAAATAATAATTCTTGAAAATAATAATGATATTCATGTTCTTAATTATTCTAGGACACAATGGATAACGTATCATCCATAGGATACTAATATAAGTATCCTTAGTAATAAATGTCTGTATAGTGTTTTGACCATGATCAATGATCAATTTTACATTTTTTGACCCATCCATGATTTTTGAAGCTCTAGAAAATGTGTTTTAAATATGGTAATCTTTAGCTACCTTCTTTTAGATATTTCATTATTATTACTTGTTTCCTGAAATTGATGATCTCCCAATTTTGAAATTCTTGGTCACTTTTTCTCTAGGTTCTTTTTACCCCTTTGAACATTGGAAACTTCATGTCATTCCTTCTCCCCTGCATAAAACATAACTCCTGGTGTAAGATGTGTTTGGAGGGAGTTTTCCATGTTAAATACAAGTATTTATTGGTTATTTCCTAGTCTAAACACTATGACCTTTATAATGGAGCTAGTGTTCAAGAATCATGGATTTTAACTATGGGGAATGCAGCCTAGAAATGAGTGTTGTGCACTCTACCCCACTTTTCCCTAACATCACTTCAGGTTAATATTCTATCATGCCATTCATGTTCTATTGGGTTATTTACACCACTTTCACTCCACCCTATTTGTCTTATAGTAGGAGTCTAGGACTATGAATGATAAAATTAATCTATGTGAAAGTTTTATATGATGTTACCAGTCAGGATCCAAGTATCACTGTGAGAGGGAGGGGTGAATCAGTGATATTAATTTCTTTTTATGTTTTATTATTTTTGAAACAACATTAGCCTCCTTCTAAAGTGTTTATTTTATATTGAACACACAAAACCATGGGAACAAAAGATTTAAAATGTTCACTACTCAACAAAATAATCTAAATCCTTGGTATAGTACAGAATCAATCCCGTACATCACAATTCACTAGAAAAAAATACCTTGATGATGAATACAATGAGTATGAAATACCCAAAGACTCATGTAGCACTTGAATAAAATTCCACAAGTGTGTGTGCACCCTCTTAGCACAAACTGGTAATTATATTATTTTTGTGTTTCAATATAATTTAACACGTGTAATCTCTAAAGTAAAAATCATCACTTTCTTTCCCTGAATCAGGTAATAACTATCTATCACACAACTGAATATGTGAAAAGGACCCAAATCTATCATGACCTCTTTTATGTGTCTTTCACGCATAATTTATTCCACGAGTACATGATTTTTCTTTTCCCATGAAGCACCTCTTGTGTGCCACAACAATGTTGTGTGCAACTCTCTTCATGAGTTCTAATTTTCCATATTGTTATCAACTCCTTTTCATTCGCACACACTACTTTTCATAATATTTTTTCACAAATCATAGCTCAGGATTTCACTAAGTGTAGTGATTTTTAAATGTGAGGTTGTGACCTCTTATTAATAGACCTCGTCGACCCCCATGCGAAAAACTGCAGATGTGTCGCACAAGATATTAATTCACCACGAAAAACCGCATTTGATGTTGCATAGGGCGTGTAATTATCTTTCCTTCCAACCATAAATTTTGTGAACATCTAGAATATTTTTCACAATTCATGAATTTTACATTTTGTGATGTTTGGACCACGAATTATTCATTTCACACAAGATTCCAAACTTCATTCAATCTTGTGCCTGAAAACCAATATCATGCACCAAAAACAATCTTTCGTGAGAGCCACTCATTTTCATCATCAGATTTCCTATCGTGATATGTATCCATTGATCGAACTACTTTAGCATCGTCAAATTTCTAATGGAATGTACTGTAACTTCTTTTTCTTTCTCTTGCATCTTTCCTTCCAATAAAAAATGTATATGAATAGAATCACCTATACTCCCCCATTCTTTCATAAGGAGTGCATCCATAGCTCTCCTAACATATGATATTTATGATATAAAAATATACAATAAACCATCATATATACAAGTCCATAAAAAAGTGAATTTATTTAACTTATTTGACAAGAAAAGTCAAAAATCTGTTACAACATACTCTTCCTACTTCCTTCTTCATCCAACATAGTTCTAATAGACTCAAAAATATTCAATGTGGCATTGGTGAGCCTTCATATTACTCAATTAACTTTATGTATCCTATAATCAATAAAAATCATATTCCTCTATGAAAAAACACTGGTCTTGGAATATTGACAGAAAATATTTTCAATCCTTCCAGACTCTATAAACATAAACTCAGAGTATAGGCCCACGAATCAAGACATTAAATTTGGTTCAATTTTTCTTATCTATATTAAATGAGTTAGGGCCTCTATGGCTCCTCAATTCACATCTGGTTACCTCTACCATAGGAAAAATATAATACCATCAGACACACAATCTATAGTCACTAAATAATTACCACAATCATTATCAGACATGATTGGGATCCTTTTTTTCTTATGAAGGACCTCATAGGCACCTCATTAACATTAGTTTTAGGCCCTCTGACAACATACACACAATTTTATATTGATCCTCACCTCTGAACCAAGCATTACAAACTTATACTATTTGTATCACCATGATCATATTTATATAACCTAAAACTATGAGAATTTGTCTAATATATATGATCATAAACACAGTGTCTTGGGAAAATCACTATGATAATAAACTATTTATAACTTTTCAATTTTAGTGGTATAACCATTATCATTCAATGAAATGAAGAAAAAAGTATTTTCAGCTTGAAAACCAACAAGGGAGACCTGAAAAGAGTTAGAATCTTCTTACCAGGTCACTCCGACAACACAGGAAAAAAATAAGGGGATAAATGAAAATAGTTACAGTGTATATGGGTACCAACTATGCACTATATAAAATACATAGTTTTTCCTATATAACCTATCATTTTCTAGACATTATAGATCTATGCCTTAATATCTCTATTCCTCAAGGGCTCCCAAGGGGGATACCCTCATTATAGAACCATCTTATACCCCTTGTCACCCAGTCTATTTGGCTGTTACTCATTTTTTGACACATCCAAACTACACACAGATAAACTATATGACACATTATGTTAATTATATCACATTAATCTCTGTGCCCATAATCCTCGTCATTTGATGTTAAACATTTTATTTATATTCCTTAATGTATTATATTAAATTGTGAATACATCATCATCACTATGTATAGGTAAAATACGATTCTATAATCCCCATTTAATGATGTTAAACTATAATGAATCTTAGGAACTCGCTTGATAAGACTCCCCCATTTAGTGTTGGTAACATACCACATCATTCATGTTCCATGAACATCAATCAACATCGAAGACAAAACCACTCTTGGATAATGATTAAAACATTTGTTTAGACCAATATTCGAATGAAATGTGATCAATGATATGGTGGAATAATTTTGAGAGTGTTGAACTCCATCTGAAATGTCAATCAATTCCTCCCAATGCTTCATGTCTCTAAGGATTTGTATTCCCATCAATTTCCAAGTCTAAATAAAACCACCTATAGTAAATGCTTCCAATACACACTAGATTACCTACCATCCTGAATATATGATACTACAGACATGTGAAGACATTTTGAGATGGATCCCATGATTCAATCATGGTAAATGTTTGATTCTCAATTTTTCTCCATCCATGAAATAATGACAATGAATATTATGTTTTGAACTTGATAAGTAGTCATCCTCTACTGTCATTCCACCCACACTTTAGTGATCCTATCAATGGAGTCTCAATTCATGCTCTAAATAACCACCATTTCATTAGGTTTATTTCAATTCTCATAGAATTTACCCATTCAGGAAATATAAAACATTGTGAAAGAAACACGTTTGTGCATAGAGTATCATGATCTATAAAAAAACATTATCATTCAGGAAACTCATTGTGTTTATTGAATGAGTCAAAACAACATGTGTTCAACCCTGATCTAGTTCAATAATACCAATTAATAAATATTATATTTATCATTTTTTTCCTACACTAAAAGTGAATCACATTGTATTATGAATTTATTGTTGTCTATCTTGGTTATATGATCATAGGTTCATAAAAATATATTTTTATATTACAGAAGAAATATAATCTAGACCATCAAATGTCTATGAGGTCTATCCATATGTTAGAGAATCTCATTTATTTAAATATATTATAAAAACACTCTGGTGTTCAACCCTAGTGAAAAAGCATTAGAGCTTAGCCAACCTCTTACGAGTAGCCTACATATCCTATTTCTGCTCCCCCGGATTGGAAGCCTCCTACTTAATGACATGATAAAATTCCTAGGTCTTGTTTCAAACAATATCCTATTTATATTAGATATTGTCCCCCAATGATGGATCCACCACTTCCTTTTCCTATCCCACTACCGACTAATCTCTCAGTTGGATAATGATATTTTCTTATTCCTTAGTTATGTTTGTGTCCACTTTCACCAATTCATCAAGAAGGGTAATATCTTGCATAGCTTCATAAAGACACTATGTGACCACAAAATGATTCTAATACCCAAAGAAAAGAAAATCCTCCCACTCAACACATTACCCATCAATGATAATGTATAATGATAAGGTATCGATGCTTCTATATTCAAAAAATCGATCCCTCATACTATCTATAATTGGATAGAGATATCCCTCCCTATTTGTAAAATTAGTTAGTGGAGTTTTAGTGAAAAATTATATACACTCTCCATTCCTTGCGTCAGAACAGATCGGTTCTCCTCAAAAAATGATTGATTTAGAATTTCCCAATTCCATATAATTCAAATTATATTTATAAGGAAGGATCTTTAACAAGTTTGTGGTATATTCATCTACATTAATTTCCCCTTTGTGGTATAAGGCACATGTATAGGAAAAACACATCACCGAAAGATCCATAATCTTAAATGGGGGACCCATATACCTCATACAAAACCCAAGAGGTAGGACCAACCTCTATATCCTTTCAAAGGAATTATAATCAATCTAGATCTCAACAAACACCTCCCTAGGTGGAATGAACTTTATCAACATCTTCTAGGTCTCGTTTCATGATTCTTCTATTGAATAAACTCTTAATACGTGCATGGTCATCATATCCTCCATGATCATATTTTTTGCTATCACGATTTGTTTCTACTCCACCAAAGATTCTATTCTTGAAGGACCTTCATATGGATCTTCTATGTAAGGATTAGTAGAAATATACTCCACTACCACCTTCTAGGAAGGAATATCAATATCTGGGATCACTTCCTCATGATGACTCATTTCCAGAACTGGTTGAACTCATATGATTGTTTAAAAAAAAGTGGAAGCATTGGGTCAGCCGAATCTTATTCGTGAGAGGGAAACATTGAATTAAAAGTATAAAATAATGTAGTGCTTACTAGAATAGTACATCCTGATTAGTAATCAAGAAATAAAAATAGGTAATCCCCTTAAAAATATTAATCCCTCAAAATTTTTCTCATCATTTACATGTGCCACATCAGCCTATAGTTGGAGAACTATAGTTGAAATAATAGGGAGATCCCCTGTTATCACCACATCAAGGGTTGGATGCCCCTTATCCTCCACTAGAGGTTCTTTGAAAGCCCTCTCCTATAATAACTATAATTAAAATATTAATAAAAGGGTGTAGGAAAACAATTTTAAATAGTGGTTTAAACAATAGAAGATTTTTTTTCAATATTTACCTAATCCAAAGTATGATTTTCAACAAATGGATATCATTGGTATTAATTGATCCACGATGAATCCTTTAATAATTCACCCTAGGTGACAATAGAATATTTGTTTCCTATTAGAAGACCCAAATGAGAAGGAATTCCAAATATCAACATTACATAGTTGGTTATGGGATACATAATTCAATAAATAATTTTAGGTCTTCCAAATACTCCATGTATTACGTCACCTGAACATGAAAAACGAGGAACAATTCCCACTAAAGACCCAACATGGTGAGGATTATCCCCATAGAGTGTTTATGGTTTCATATCCCATCGAGAGATGTGAATTATTTGTGGATGCACAAACACCCATTTGAGTTGTAAAAACAACATCAATGAGAACATATGGGTAAGGAATTCTCTTACCTAGACCTTTGGTGTGTGCCAACAAGACTACTCTAGATGGTCTTAATTACTCCAATAGATGCATACCGAAGAGAATTGAGCATGTTTCCACTCCCCTCTCTATGGTTTAAATCATTTGAAGACCATGAATTTTCATATTTATAACCATTGTTCCATTAATCAAACCAATATTTCCAATGCAGCATTCCATGAACAGTTTTCATCCTCATCCTCATGTCTGTGGGGACCCTTATTCCTCGTTGTCCCAAATAAATCACTACTTCAGTAGGTCAACAAAATTTGTGTTATCCAAACTCAGTGAATGATTATTGGGGATATCATAAGCATTAGTTTTATGTGGAATCTCATTACAACCATTTTTCAAATTTTCATAGAATCATGTGAAATTTCTACTAGGGAATTTAGTGGAGGAAATCTATGCATACACCCATGTACACCCTTGGGGAAAACCATTTTATCAATCTGAACTAGCTCACAAACCATTATGGGTCATATGACCACACCACTAGCACCACACCTTGAATGATTATGAGGTACTATATCTATTCGATGAGGTCCCTACCTTCATCAGTAACCCTTCCCATTACGAAAGGATGCAAATTAAAAATATAGTGGTCCTCCATCCCAATACATACTCGAATGTCCACTACTCCTTTGTCGAGAGGGTTACGCAAAAAAAAAATAGGATCGACTAATAGAAGTCTATTATATGATGGTATATGGGGATAGTATTTTCCGATCCCCCCACGTGTTTGGTGACCCATCAATTCCAGAAACCAAATATCCCACATGCAAGTAAGGATATATCCCCCTAATCGATATGAATGAGTACATTGTAAATCATCAAAAATACAAGCACTCATAGGATGATGCGTTTCTCCATTTCCATAATCCCCACTATAATGTAGTTTCTTGATAGAACGCCCATTTTCACATCAAATACTAGAAGAATCCATCTGATGATTTGCAAGATAATAAACCCCACAATCCTAACCACATGTCCCATGGACATCATACTCCAATACCATAACTACCACTACATCCCCTACCGAGTTCTCCATTTTGAATGCTACATTATTAATTTGTTTTCTTATGGACATTTTCATGGGCTCAAATTTTGAATTTCCCTTCGTTCATTAAAAAATAACCAAAAAATTTCTCAAAATGGATGTACTTAATCCTATGATTTTTTGTATCTAATCCCCTACACCACATATTGAACAAACAACCATATGGATGAAATATTATCCTAGTCCTCCAATTCATTATATGGTCGGAGTAATTCATCATGCATTACCCGATGGATCGAGATCCTAGCACTGTTGAACAAGTCCATGAATCTGATACTAACCACCCTATGTTGATGAAGAAATGTGTTGGCCCCTAGTGACCCCATTATAAATAGCTTCATAAATATTTCTAGTTGATGGTTGATGTGGAACTGTGAAGTCCATGCTTCCCTGTAAAGCACATCCATCTTTAGTTCTCCATCAAATTCATGACAATACATAGATACTAGTATGTAATGACATACTCTTCTATGAGGATTCCATGATGGTGTGGATCCCATTCATAAAAGAGGCCTTAGATATATTATGTTATGCCCACTTTGAGAATATTCATGTAATGAAGGGGAGATTCATCATCCTCAAAAACCTCCCTATATAATTTTTCAACATAAATCTATAGATTCTATGTTGGAAATGATTCATGTTCCAACAAAATGTATCCTCCCCCAACATTATTCCACAAGTAAAATCTAGGCTTCCTCTATTATTAGTTTATGGGATCTTCCCAATTTCAAGTAGGGATTAACACATCATCCCCTAAGATATAACCTTGATGTAATAACTTCTTCCACAATGATTATTCTTGATGATCTTTAATTAAAAATGGTGTAAGTGTGTTAGGATTTGACATAGTCTAGGAGGACTCCATAATCATGAGGACATGAAAAATCTCCCTTCATTGATCAACATAATCACCAATAAAATTCCATAATAATTTTATCCACGACAAGGGATTTTTATGGAAGTATTTAATAAAGGATTGTTTGTAAATTTCATGTTTATGAATTTTTTAGGTTGATGAATTATAGTTCACAGAATATTAGCTCGAAAAATAGGTGATCTTTGTGAGTATTGAGGATCATGATAATAAAACACCCCTATATTTTATGATTTTGAAGAAAATATGGAATTGACTAATAATTTATAAGAATATCATGGTTCCATCAAGAACCCCACCTCTATTTATATGAATATGTTAAGACCATGTTTTGTGAATAGTGATTTCTAGTGGCTAGTTTTTTTCATTTTCCCATTGTATCTAACCATCCTCTTCCTCTTTGGATACAATTTTGAGGGGGAATTTTTTGATGTCAAAATACCCATTTCATGGGAGTGGATGTGGTTGTAACTACAAGTTCAATGTTAATTCTATTTTAAATGTAATTTAAATACACTTAAAGAGATGATGTTGTTAATGTATAACCCGTAAAAACAAACCTTGTTCACAAAATTGACTATCCATGTGTTGATTGAGTTGGTGAAAATATAGAAACCAAGATATAGTTCACATAAACCCATAATATTACGAAGCTCAAAGTCCCCTGTGAAAGACTCTATCATTAAAGAAACCAGATCCATTGCATCCATTGAGTTTAAAAACATTTCTCATATGACCAAAATTTTAAGGGGACATGTGAACATTCACCTCTATGAAAAGATCTCAAATCCTTAAATATAGTTTATTCTAGAGGGATATTGGATTTGGATTTATAAATGTACATGTGTTTCATAAAACGACCTCCCAGGGGTTTTTTGGGAACCACAAACAATAATTGATATTCATTCCATGATGGTCTATAGACTTCAAATAAGATGAAATACCATTGAGTCTCTAATGTTATTCTATGTTAATTATCCTTAGTGAATGAAAACCCATGGGAACCAAGACATTACTCAAAGGAAGGGTCACTGGTTTCAGAAACATAATAATTTTTGATACCCTTCCCATCATGAAACCCCAAATCGTCACACAGACCATAACAGTAGTGAAAACTGAACATTCATGAAACCCATCCTATGAGACTCCCTAGAGTTCCTCCTTTTATTCAGTACCATTTCAGGAAATGTTGAGTACCCATTTCTCACCATACCAATGTTGGATGTGTTCATCCATACCCATAATCATTATGTGAATGGTACAACCAGTCATCATATATTCCTATTTTGATTCAAGTGTGTACCGGTTCAGTACATTACCTTTTATCCTATGAATATGTTACCTAATTAATTATTCGATTAATTATGGGTACCAAAATTACTACGCCCCCTGACATACACACCTCTACGATGTTGTCAATATCAATCCCTACCCGGGTGAAAATGACTATTGAAAATGTTATAAAAAAAGATAGAACCTCTAATTTAAATGGATTAATTATATCGATAGACAGTCAATTTTCTAGATCATCAACTCTCGTTTCTATGGTCCCCATCATGGTTTAATCTCAATCCAAGCCTATCATACATGAAATAAAATATCCTACCTCCATGTCTTAGTTGTATGATGATATATTGTACTACATTAACCTATATGCATGATAATAAACAGTAGCAAAACCATGTGTGATGGGAATAATATTTCCCATGTAAGATTATCATGATTTCCAAATATTTTCTTAAAAATTAATCAAACTCTTACCTTGTTCATATTATTTGTATATGCCATGTACCATCTCTCGCTGATGTCTATTAACATTAATAGTGTCCATAACACATGATGATAGAATGTTGGGAATGGTCTTCTCACAGGACTATAAATTGGGGAATCAATCTATGTGGGGTTTCATCCCTGTCTTAATTATGGTACATAAGACACATCCCATTGGATTAATCATGACACCATAACACTACAAGCACAAAATCAATAGGGTGAATTATTCCTCATTTGGGGACATAAATAACAATATCTCGATTGTGTAATATTCTCCATTGGCATACACACTACCACCTACAATTTGTGAAATGTCTACCCTAAGGGACACAATTGACCCAACACATAGTATCACATATTCCCCTCTCGGTTCACAATCCACCGCCTCCCATGTATGAAGTCAATACTAATAATGGAATAGTTATCCAAATATAGTGTTTGAAATCTTCCACTATATAGACAAACTCCACCCCTCCCAATTGTGAAATCTTCCCTCTTGGTACAAACTTGACCAAATCGACAGTGTGAAATATTCCACCATTGGGACACGGTCCAACACCTCTTAGATGTGCAATCTCTTCCATGGAGAAACAATTCACTAATTCCCATGATTCAAATCCTCCCTCTTAGGGACACACATAAACACACTTAATTCTGTAATATTTACCCATTAGGACTCACTCCAAAAAATCCATATTATAAATTATTCCTCATAGAAATATTCCACATCAAATCCTAAGTGTGAAATTATCTCCCTTTGGTATAGACTGAACCACAAAATAATGATTGTGAAATATTACACCCTTGGGACACACTCCACCACCTCTCAAGTGATAATATTACATTATAGTGTTGAGGTCTACCACCAAAATTTCCCCAAAAGATGTTAAACCTATGACCCACCCATATCCAAATAGCATTAAAATCATGAAATGAAATAAAATACCTACACCACACTATATACATGGGATACTTGAGGGGAAATTCCCTATAGTACATACACCCCTAGTGTCAACAACATCATCGATACTGCAAGATTCCACATGTGATGGACCTATGACAACTCAAATATGAGAATCATAAAACATCTAAAAAAGTAAACTCAGTAGGTACATAAAAAAAACCACACACATAAATGACTATAAATGTCAAAAATTATTATCTATAATCATTAAACGTTTCATTACTGTTGATAAAGAATAATAATAATTAACTAAAAACATCCTTGATATAGAACAAGGAACATGTTTCAAGAACATGACATAAATCAACGAGGGAGACCCAAACTGGGTGACGAGCTCTATGGGGGAATCCTGTGAATGAGGAACCAACAACTAATCAACATGTTTAAATCTAGTTTCCTACATACCCGATCAATTTTATAGACCCTCCATCAATTAGAAAGCATGAAAATGGGAAGAAATCCACATACTGTGTGACCCAGTGGAAACCGTCAGAAAAATTATGGATAATGATTGAAATGTTTACTAATTTTTAAATATATTAAAGTTACCATGTCCTTTATTTCAATTTTTTTTATGTTAGAGGTCCTATTAGAGGATATTATTTTCCCTTTTTTCTCAAGCTGCATCACTTTCTTCTCCCCTGGATATTAATTTGGATAACATGTTTGAGTTTTATTTCCTCCCTTATTTATTAAATATATATTAGTAACTAATTTATAATTTATAAAAATATTGTATTTATCATTTAAATATTGTATATTTCTCTTCATTTTCCATGATTATTAAAATATTTTAAAAATCATATTTTATAATAATTTTTTTCTTAATATTTAACACTCGTTTACAAAAATTTAGAAAGAAAATTATTACAATTTTTTAAATTGGTAACATTAGTGTAACTTTTTCAATTTTTTGGAATAATTATTATTTTATACAGTTAAGACATGATCATATTTTTGTAACATAATGTCTATTATTTTCCTATAAGTTTCCATTATATATTTCAAATTTTATTTTAAAAAATAATAATCTTTCCCATGATTTCTATAATTATTAGTTTTTAAAATATGTTACTACAATTAAAATATTATTTTCTTCAAAATTTTAATTTTCATATTTTATTGGCATTTCTATTCATCAATATTTATATACCTTGTTTTCATTTAATATCTAATAGGTGATATTTTGTAATCAAATCTACCTAATTAATTCTATTGATTGATTTATAATATATTAAATAGTTTTTTGTGGAATATGATTCTTTCTAATGGGATATTCACATTTTGAAGAGATTATTAAGGAACCAATTTTATTCCACGTATTAATAATGTTTCAATGATATTATTATAGAACCCATTTCATTTCCATGGGCTAATCACATTTAAATGATATTGTTATGGATCCCATTTATTTCCCACAGGTTAATCACAATTCTAATATAATTTCATGGAAATAGTTTATTTTCCTTGGGTCAATCTGGTTATGGAATGAATACAAGATGTATCAATAATTATATGATGCGATAAATACTCATTGTAAATAATTATTTTATAGTACTCATTCATTATTGATGATCAGTGGTTCCCTCTCTTGCCACCGAGTGAGCACAATCTAGCTTATACAATGGGTGAACCCAAAAATCACTCTAATGAATTGATTAATGTACCTTGTATTTAGAGGGATGAAGAAGGTAGTTACAATAAGGTTTGTTTTAGATATTTTACATATCTCAGGTTATATATATAATTATAATAAAATACGTTATAAAGATAATGATCTATAGATAGTAACATGTTTTCATTATTATTTATATCATCAATAAATTATTCCTTTAATCATCCTAGATAAAACGTGTTTTGTGACTATTGATTCATAGGATTCTTTCCTTTGTTAAATACTTATTCTATATTTCCAGAATGATGGTCTAGGAAATAAATGGTATGCCTTCATCTATGATTTTCTATTTCACTCTGATTATGTTTCATACACGTTTCCACTCTTTATTCTTATTTATGACATTAAATTTTTAATGATTTTGTTTACCCTAATTAAGCATTTGAGATCACACATATTACATTTCCATTTCCATTGTTATCAACAATGATGTTGATTGATTTAATTTTAGAAGGGTTGCATATGGATTATGATGATAAACTAATGTGAAAAATCAAAAGGGTCAATAAGATGGGGAAAGTAAAATATAATGACACTGTTATAATTAATGTATTATTTTTTACTAATTCTTTACAACTATAATCCTAAAATGTTCATTACTATGTATGTGATCTATTATTTCCATTTGATGTATACTTTTTTTTATAGAAAAAAATTTTCCACCAAATCCAGTATAAAATATTTATATTTAATGATTATAATACTAGAAAAAGAACCAAGAGTTAGGGTTTGGTGATTTTGTTGTTATTATAAAAGAAATAATTAACATTGATTTTGATATTATTTTTATTTAATGTGAGGTTATATTATGAATTTTAGGTACTATTATAGGCACATAATATTAACATTGAACATATGTTAAAAGTCAGATACACCCCCTTTGGTTTTATCAATAACGATTTTTATGTTATTAATGAAAATTTTGGATGCATTCTATTATATAAAATTATACATATTTTTTTTAATGTTATTTATGCCTTTACATTTTTTTAATGTATGATTTAATGTATTGATATCCTTTAAATTTTATTTGAACATTCATATTGACTAAATTTTGATAACACATGTGTTATCATACATATTACCAAAACATTGAATATGATTGTGTGACTATGTGATTAATGATATTTGAAAAAAAATATATTCATATTAGTTTGGCTTTAAATATTAATGATATGAGATAATTTTTTCTATTACAAAATTATATAAATTTTTATATTATTTAGTAATGATTTAGTTAAATTATGGGGTATTAATGATTAATTTTTCATAATAATTATTTATTATAACAAATGATCATTGAGTAATTTTGGAAAATATGACACCACACTCTACCAATTTTTTTTATTCATTCATAAAGAACAGTGGAATAAAATGGTTATACATTTTATGATTATAAGAGCCATTAATATATGAGTTTATTTCTTAGTTATTGAAATAAAACGGTTATGTCGAGTAATCATCATCTGGAGAAAAAATGTGAATAAGGTAGATATTGAAAAAAATTGATGTTATACACATAATGAAAGTACTTTTCATTATTATATTAGTTTATATGTTGAATTAATTCCTGAAAATTTGGGAAAGGATATTGAAAAAACATTTTCCTATTAACATTAGTTATTATGAAATCAATGTCATTTTTCACATGACTTTGATTTAGGTTTTTGTGGTTCTGAACATTTTATTAAATGTTTATTTAATTGTGATCATTGGTCTCTATCACACTATATCATTATTTAGGAATTATGATTAGATTCCATGATATAATATAAACATTCAATTTTTTCATGTATTTTAAAACATTGAATTTGTAATTTATGATGAACATTGCACTTCCCTAACCTTTTATCAAGAGGTTGCTTTATTAACCTCTTTTTCCGATGTAGATTTAAATAAAAAGTATTTTCAAGTACATAATATATAATTAATGAGATAAGTTTAAAATTTTGGAGAATGAAATAAGTTAGGGGAGGATCATGTGACACATTAATATTTGAGAAAAGATACTAATGTTTAATAGAGTATGTGACATGAAACACAAACCTTAAGTGACCTGTGAAATATTTATCTCTTAAAAACATTAAATTAAATTTTATAGTAATGATAATATTATTTAATTTATTATAAAAATATATATATAATCATTATTAAATATTGATAAATATTCCATAAATAATAAATCAATTTTTAGTAAATTAATTTTATTCATTAAAAATGTTTTCTTAAAAATGAAATAATTAACATTCAGGAAAAAAAATTGAATAATTTATGGAAAATTTATAAAAAATTTCTAAAAGTGAAAAAAATTAAATCAGAAAATCAAAATTTTAATTTGGTTAAATGATGCTAATTTTCATGAAATATTTATCTTTAAGTAAATTGTAAAAGATAATTATTTTTATAAAAATGTATTTGAATTCCCGGAAATTAAGACATCTAAAAGAACCATTATGTATTTGATATGATTATAAATAAAAACATATTATATAGTTGTATTAATTCGTTTTAATGTTTTTTTAATCAACATCATGTTGTATTTCTTTGTATGGTAGATTTTGTGTTAGAAATAGCGATTTTTTGGAAAATTGTTTTATAGAGCATAGTGTTTATCCTTTATGATTAATTTAAAAAACCTTAATGAAGAATGATTGAAATAAAAAAATATATTATATAAAAAAATTTATTAACTTATTGTAATAAAATGATTACGTTTAGTTATATACATAATATATATTCATCTTTCACATGCAAAATTCTAATTTTGTAAACCTATATTTAGTTGCATCTACAAGTTTAAATATAATTTATATTTTTATAATTATCTGAATTGAATTTTATAAAACCGGTTCCATATCTATATTAAAAATAATTTATATTATACAATGTTTTCAACATATTTTCTAACCTTGATAAATAGTGAATGTAGTAAAAAATTTATTTATCATGGTTACAATAAAATTGATCTTATTATGGTTATACTAAAATGATAAGGTTCTACATGACCGAGATACCTACATAAAATATATTTTATGGACATATATAGACCCAATAATCCATATTTTATATAATTTTTCAATTATTGGGTATTTTTTCAGGTTAAAATCAGGGATAGACAATTTTCTTTTTAAAATTTCCAATTGTGGCACTGACATCATCTTTTAATGGTCACCCACTCTCCATAATTTTTAACACATTCAACCCCATTTAGAATAGTTAAAAACTACCTATTTATGTTCCCAAATTCCGTACCCTCATCCTAGAATCGTTGTTTTGTCATAAATTCATTCTATAAATACCCTATGTATAATCCACAAGATGTGGTATGAGAAATTGTATGAATCCTAACCTTGTGTTTTTATTTTATTTTTTATTAAAAATCATAAAAATATTTATAAGATATGATTATATGATATAAAATTATATCATATATATTTTTATTATATTATATTAATTCAATAACAATAATAAAACTTCTTCTCTATCAAATGGAAGATGAAATCACCATTTGTGTGTATGGAGGACTACCGCATTGCGAACTTATATTATTCATTTTCTATAATCAGCAGTCCTGAATTATTGTAACATAGAATTGAATGTATAATGTTTTATATTTACCGAAAATATGGACTTATCGATTTATTATATCATAGATACATTTTTACAATTCTTTTTTGGGGGATATGATAAAGTCTCTCATGTGTACAATGATCTACCGACTCACGAAGCGATGAAATTAATTTTCCACTAACTATTTACAAGGATTTAAATATGTAATATGATTGTGAATATAATTTCTATAATTGAAATATATATTATACTCATGAAATTTTTAACATTATAAAAATGAAATATACTATTTTCATTATTATATTTATAAATGAAAAGGACGTCCATGTATGGGTGGACTACAACCTCCACGAAGCGTTGTGACTCTTTTTTAATACGAAAATCACATGAATGATATATATTTAAATATGTAAATAAATAATATTTGATTTATTTTATTGTCGTCATTATATAAATAAAAAATAATAAATTACTTCTTTCCATAGTGGTCATTGAAAAATTGAAATTTTACTCATGCGTACGTACACTCTCACATCAATATTTTCGTATCATTGTTAATTTTTCAAAATCATTTATAATTATAGGTTTAAAAATAAAAAATAATGAATAAATATGATAAATGTGAAATTATTATTATTCAATATATTTTTAATTCCTGTCATCTTCTTCCAAAATCAACACATAGAATCCGTTTTGAAACATTGAACAAAATGCCCTCAAAACACCCAGTGTTTATTTAACTAATTATGTAATAAAATTTGACAATATAAATAATTTTTATATATTTTTTAGAATATGTTTTTAGTCCTATAAAATGTTATTAATAACGAATATAACTAATTTAATCTTATTATATAGATGGTTATGGCTTAATATTTAATGTTTACACTCGATGTAAGGGTTTTCTCATCTCACATTATTTCATTGAGACATATACCATATTAACCAATTATTTATTATTTTTTTTGTATATACATCACATGAATTTATTTTTGTTATATTTCATTATTAAATTTCTAGGATTAAGAAAACATAAAATGTTATTTATTTTAATGGGTGTTTGAACCAAAGATTACTATGGTCGCAAGGTGCGTTGTTTTGATTTCCCATCACCGAGAAAAATTGTAATGTTAGACACCAATATTATTCTGTGATGTGTATCTACTATCCCTTTATGAATTTTATATAATTAAAACGCCCTATTTTCCTTATTTTTATTATTCAATTTGTATTTATTCTTTCATGGGGATTACTATTTAATCAAATTGAAGTGGAATTTCATTATGATACAATCTCATTTTTTCCATGATTTTTTATGTTCAAGGTTTAATTAGTGTAAATAATATATTATTATTTTATTGAACCAAAAATATTTCTTATACACTTTTAATCAAGGTGGTTAACATATTTCATATACATTCCCTCCCTTAATTATTAACAAAACAAAAATAATGTTGTTTGTAATTGTTAGTGATTATGTAGTTTTCTATTAGTTCAATTATCTTTCTCCTCCATGTCCATGTATTCTAAAATAGATTAAAATAATTTCTTAAAAAATAATGTTTTCTGGAATCATTTTTACATGAAAATTTTCATTCTTTCAATTTTTTTACGGAAATTTCATATAGTTTTCTAAATGTGTTACTTTTGACACACTTTTTAAAAATATTTTGGAAAATTGATTATATTTTAATCATATAACATAATAATATCCCCACCCACATCATGTCAATTATTTTACACAAATAATCCCTTATATTTTTACAATGGGGTTTTCAAAGAAAAATATACCTTATAAAAATTATTACTGAAATTAAATATTATAAGACTATTTCCTTCCATAATTTTTTTAATAAAAATTTAATGGAATTCATATTCATCAATTTCCACAAACCCTTCAATTACTTATTGTCCAATGAGGATATTGGTTAATTAAAACATTTCCCATATTTCCCAGGATGGATTAATATTTTATCAATGAGATTTTCATATAATCCTTTTGATTCCCAGGGGTTAACCATGTTTCAGTGACATTTTTATTGAATTCCATTTTTGTTCCATGGGTCATTAATAGTTTAATGTTATTTGTATGGAACCAATTTTTTTCCATAGGCTAATCAAGATTCAAAAATATTTTCACGGAACCAATTTCTTTTCCACAAGTCAATAAAGATATATAAATAATAAAGGTTGTATATAATAAAGAATGATGAGATGAATCATATATACATTATTCAAGAATTATATATTAACATTAGAGATGATCAAGGGTGTGCCTATAAGTGGGAGGGTGATCACATTTAAATAATTGTAATGGGTTCACCCAAATAGGGTCGGGTTATCCCAATATATCTTATATGATGGGTGTGCCAAAATAATGGCGGGTGAGCCAAATATGTCATAAATGTTGTGTGAACCCAGATAACATAGTAATTAATTGGGTAATGTTTATTATCATTAAATGAAAGGGGGAAATTACTAGTAGTTTTATCCAATGTATTTAACTGGGATCTATATATGTCTAACACATGTAAAAAATGGGGTTGGAAGATTATGTTACAAACAAAACAACATATATTCCTTATTTTGTCTTTGGTTTATAAATTTACCCATTGATTTGACATCACACCCCAAGTTTAGTATTGTTGATTCTTATGATTATTTTTGTTGTTGAATACCTTTTCTATATTTCATTAATGATGATCAAGTTATTGATGGGTATGAGTTATTTTATTATATTTTCATACACATTTATTATGTTTTCATATCATTATACCCTTCTTATGATCATTGGAAAATTTAATTTTCAATTCTTATGTTTACAATTATAAATAATTTGATATTAATCTTCTAATGATTAATTTTTCCCAAGTTATTAATAATGATGTTAAATTATTTTTGTCTAGGTGGGTTTCATATATATGTTTAAGGTGAAAAAATTTTAAATAAGAAAAATTGGGTTATATCATGGAAATACTCTTTTAATATCGATTGTATTTTTATGTAAAATTATTTCCATATTATATTAATCAATACAGTTAAAAGTATATAATAATATAATTGATCAAATATTTACTATATATTTTTTATGTTATAGATAGTTAAATAGGGTGTCATTCTTTGGTATCATATCCAGAAAGGTAAGGATCAGATTTTAAGAATCAAATCCAAGAGTGCGGGTCTGGGGCTATAATATTTTGTATTAGAATAATGGATTAGATTGATTTGAAGACTATGATGTTTTTATATGAGTTTATAAAACGATTTATATGTATATTATAAATTTTTTTGAGAATATGTATGATCATAATTCCAATATTTTAGACACCCCTTTGATGTCTTATGTTATGTGATCTTAAAGGGATTAATAATATTTTATGTGATGTTTTAGAAGATTTAGGTAAATGTACATATTTTTTAGCATGAATAATATATTTAAAATTTTATATAATAATATTTAATTTATTGGTAAAATTTATGGTATATATTTCATTGGATATTAATTTAATTACGAAAACAAGAGGTTTTATCATATAGATAACTAGAGAATAAAAATAAAATTGAGGACATTGTGATTAATGTTATTTATAAAAACAAATATCACCTTATTTGTTGGATTTTATGTAGAATGGTATGTGATAATTTTTAAAAACTATCTTTAACATTATCATTAATTTGTAATTGTTTAGTTTGACCATTGGAAATTAGTGAATTATTTTGTAGAATATTGTATTATTTCATCATATGAATGTTAACTAATTTTTATAAAATCATATAAGGTTATAATTTTTTTTGGTTAGTGTATAATGATAGGTTGAACTGAATTATTATTCCTTTTGTTGTTAGGTGTTCCATTAAAATTTTATTTTATTTCATTAGGCATGCAATAAAAAAATAAATCATGATTAGTCATCGTTTAGAGCAATATATGAGATTTTGGTTGAAATTTATAAATGGATAAATTTATAATCAATCATGAATATATATATTCTTAATTTCATATTATAAATGGTAAAAAAATTATTCATTTCGTGGAAAATGATCCTTAAACAAAATTTTGTCATAATAACATCATTTTTCTAAAATAAATGATATATGCAAGGATCTTTGTTTTATGGTTTTTGTTGTTAAATTTTTCTTGATCATTCTCATCCCTATGTCCAATGATATTTGTCACTCAATATTGTTATTTTGGAATTATTATTTTATTCCACTTCCAAATAATAACTTCCCACAAATTCTATCGTTTTTTAAACCTAGTATTTTTAATTCCAAATACCCGCCAATCTCTTCATTCTTAAAAAATCAATTGGAAGTTTCATGATCCCTTTTATGGATTTGGATTAAAAAAATTTAAATTTAAAATATCTTATTATAGCTATACATATAAAACTTAAAGTTCGAAATTTTTTATGTCTGGAAGGATGTAACACCCCTATAATCTAGAAAATTAATCTATGTTTTAAAGAAAATTCAACACGCAACATAGAGCCTAAACGACCCATGAAATATATAACCGCTATGAAATATATACTAAATTGGAGTAAAATAATTGTATTAACTAATATATATATATATATATAGTATTCATTATTAATTATTTATTATATTTAAGTAAATAATCAGTTAATATTTAGTAAATGAATATTATTTTTCAAAAATGTGATTTCATGAAATGTGTTTATTTTATTTTCATTAAAATATTTTATTTTTAATTTTTTAAAAATTTTCAAAAATTAAATTGATCAAATGAAGATGTTATTTTTAATTTAAATATCTTAATTTACTTTTTTTGTTATTTTTTTTTTATTTTTTGGAAACTTTTTGTTTTCTCGTGAAAACTGAAAAATATAAACTTTTCTTAAAATGTTAATTATTTTAAATAAATTTATAAATTTAAAAGTACTGATATGAAATGGATAGTTTTTATTTAAAAAATGTATTATTTTTTAATATTTAATCAAATTGATTTATTTTTATCAAATTCACATTTTATTTCAGAATATTCTTTTATTTGGGTTTAACATAGATATTTTTATAAAAACTCCTTTATTGTTTCTTATATTTATCCATTTTAATTAACTAAAACTACCCTAAGGATAAATAATTTATGTCAAAATTATATATTATATATAAATAAAATTTAATTTATATTCATAAAATTATTATTATTAGTTATAGAGTTAATATAAAATTATAATGTTCATGCAAATTACACCTCTTGGAATCCCACATTTAGTCACATATTCCTTTTTAATTTTAATTTACATTTATCCACTTATATTAAAAATTTTTGGTAAAATTGATTCTATATATGGAAAAAAAGTAATATTATTTAATTTTGTTAAACTACTTTTTTAGATATTAAATAGATAAAATACTAAAAAAATAATTACAACACTCAATGTTATACAAGTTTATAGGGTGATGAAACATAAAATATACGGGTCAAAATTAAGAAAATCCATGAATAAAATAGATTTTATTTAAATATTTGGACACAATAATTAAAAAATAACTATAATGGTTCATTTAGGAGTCTTTTGGGATGTGGGAAATGTGGTTACACCTTTTTATTATTAAACATTACAAGTGTGAAAATCATCTCAATTATAAAATACCACCCACTCCCCCCTAATAATTACACCATAAAACACTTTTTTTCATCCACTAACATATAAAATAACTTCCCAATATCAATTCCCCCATTTTAGATTTATTTTTTTTGTTCATAAATCCCTTCTAGGAATACTTATGGTATAATCATAATAACGATGTCAAAGAATAGGTAAAATTCCTAAATATGTGTTTTTGTTTTATTTATTCTTCTATATCAAATATAACAATAATATAATATAATCATATAAAAAATTAGTATATAATATAAACTTATATTTTAGTATATTAATTTAATAACAAAAAATTAAAACGGGTTCCATCAAGTTATATACAAAATTACCATACGTGTGTGCTGTAGACTACTACCTCGTGAACCGATGTCACTATTTTTCGAACATCACCTCTCAAGGCTTGTTTTAAATATGTATTAAATGTATATTTTCAAATTTTTATCTTATTTATACTATTTTAGTTATGATATCACATTTACCATATTTCCTCTCCATTATGGGGGATACAATAACATTGCTCTTCTGTACTTCTGTATACCGCTTCGTGAAATGATATCCTTTATTTTTCAAAAATGTTATACAATGGGATTAATAGAGATATATTTAACCAATATATGTGATATTAATGAAATTATAATTATAAAAATTTAATATAAATAAATCGTATAATATTATATTTTATTTTATTTCTTATACTCAAAAATGATAATGTCATTCAAGTAAATTTTGACTAGAACGTCTGCAAAGCGATGTGATTATTTTTTCATAACAACATCACAAGAAATATATATATATATATATATATATAAATATATAAAGTGAAAATATATAATTTATTAGATTTATATTTTCCAATAAATTTTAAATTAAATCATAACTACTTTCTATAATGCCCATTGAATAATTGAAACTTTTGTTATGTGTATATAGAAACTACGATCTCCATGGTCTTAATATAGTTCTTTTTCATAACCATTTATGATAATTATTTTTAAATTATAATTGGTGAGTAAATATTATAATTATTTAATTAATATTTCCTTATATATTTTGAAATAATGAACAATTTGATCATATTCATCACACCAATGTCATTTTGAAACATTGAACAAAATGTTATCAAAACACCTGATGTTTCCTTAACTGATTAAGCATTAAAATATTCCATTATAAATAAATGAAATATATTATTTTATTATAATTTTTTTAACATAAAAATATTTAATTAATTAATGAAATAATTTAATTAATGTTGATATATAAGCGTTAATGGAGCCACATAGAATGGCTTGACTTCAGTTTAGGGATTTCATGGGTCACTTTTATTTATGTGAATCAAATATCATATTCACTAATTTTGAGTGTGGTATGTATATATTAATAATTAATATATTTTATGATTATTTCCATGAACATTATTAGTATTTTAAAATACATATTAGTTTTTATATCTTTTTGGGATTTTGATCTATATATTACCAAAACTATAAAGAACTTCATCTCAATTTCCCTCTCTAGAGAAATATTGTAATTATAATCACCTATATTTTTTTTGTGGATTGATTGATGATCATTATAAATTTATATATGATAAAAATATCTGTATTTATACTATTTAATTCTTAATTTTTATTAATTTATTCATGGGGATTATGATTGAAAATATTTCTCCAATGGAAATGGATTTACGTTACAATCATATTTTATACATGATTGTTTATATTAAAGGTTATGTTGGGGTAATAAATTTTTTTTATTTTCATGAAATTAATATCATTCTTATCTATATGATATTAATTTTTTTTACATGTTGTATTTAATGTTTCTCTCTACATGGTTAAATATATGTCATTAATGTTGGTTTTAAGTGATATCAATCTTGATTTAGTTAGATTAGATTTTATTTTTATTATATTTCTATGATTTAAAAATGTTTTCAAAATTATATTTTAAAAAAATAGATTTTTTCCCAAATCCAATTTACATAATATTTAACCATATTGTAATTTTTTTTCAAAAGTATGTTTCTTATAATTTTCCAATTGGGTCACATTTGACTCCCTTTTTCAAAATGTTTTATAAAAGAATGTTGAATTAAAAAAATTAATACATGATAGGATTTTCACACCCCTAAATATATTGATTTCATTTATGATTATTTTATATTATGATCATGTTATTTTAAAATATTTTTATTTAAGAATAGATTTATTAATTTGTTGATTTAAAACGACATAATCATAATGAAAATGTTATTTTCCTAGAAAATAGTTTTAATGATATTTTATTTGTATTTAAATTCATAAAGTCTCAAAAAAATGTTATTAATTAAGAATCTATGTAGATATTTTCTAATGATAACATCCTCTTTAGTAATCTATGTGGATTAATATTTTTTCAAATTGTTTTTTATGGATCCCATTTCATTTCCATCGGTAAATCATGTATTAATGTGATTATTATCTAAATTACTTCTTTTCAATAATATAATCATGTTTCACTATGATTTGTATGAAACCAATTTCTCTTCCATGGGATAGTCATTTTTCAAATATAATGTCACAGAACTCATTTATTTTTCACATTTTAACCATGTTTCGTAGTGATTTTCAGGTAAGCATTTTATTTTCCATTTTTTAATAAATATATAAAAATAATAAATGGTGTTTATATGAGTCAATGATGAAATTAATTATCTATGTACTTCAATAGGGATTAAAATTGGAAGTTATAAATGATCATAGGGGATCACCAAATGAACTGGATGAACCTCTTATAACATTTACTATTAGTGCACCCCGATAGAGTTCGGCGAACTCTATATTTCTCATACAATGGGAGTGAGTAGATAGCGTTGGGTGGACCCAGATAACACCCCAATAGATTTTGTAATTTTCATTGTATTTAGACCTATGAAATATGGAGTAGCTGGAGGTTTTCTCCTTTGGATTTTACATGTATGTAGTTATACCTAAAATGTGATTAAAATTTTTTATGTTGATGATGTTCAAAAAATTACACAACATATTTGGTAAAAATTATATGGGTTTTAAATTTTTTTACTTTGATCAAGTATTATATCACATTGTTCAAGATTATTTTCACTTATGAGTATTTCCATTCATTAAATCCTTTTTCAAAATTTCATGACTCGTGATCCATGTATTTATGAGTATGAATATTTTATGATTTTATCATGAACTCCAATTTTGTAAGAATACCCTTATGAACTTCTCAGTTTCATATATGAAATTCAATTATTAATTCATATGTTTACCCATACTAATAATTTGAGATCACTGACCTTATACTTTTTTCCCATGGTTAGTATGAATGATATTTAATTTTTTATATCTAGAAGGGTTTCATTTGGATGATGATGATGACATCATATGAAATAAGAAAATTTTGCTTACATGAGATAAATTATCATTTAATTAAACATGTATTGTTTATGTTAGTTTTTTTACTAATTCTATGTATATTTTAACGTATGTGTTCATTGATAATGCAAGTCATCTGATATTTCAATTTTATGGTTTATGTTTTGGATTGTAGTAAGATGGTCATGTTCAATGGTATCTTAGTTGGAATGGTAAAGATTATTTTTTTAGAAATGTATCTGAGAGTGTGGTTTTGGGGCTATTATATTAAATACATTGTAATAACCAATCATAAATGTTGTTTATGTAAATTAATCATATCACTACATGGATGTAGAAGTCCATAAGAATGCATGAGAAATGATTTGATTTCCAGTTTGATGGAAAAAGAGATTGGTAATGTTTGTGAAATAAACATAACGACATATTTGTATATGAAATTTAATTAAGATAACATATTGGAAGGTTTATGACAGAAATAATGATGTTAAAAGAATATGAAAAATGAAAACGATGGGTTAAATCAATTGCCTCTTATTTAAGAGACATCATTTGTATTTTTCTAAATGATCATATGGACGGTATTTTGAAAAAACCATGACCTTGAAAACATGAATAAGGAAGGCTTGAATGTATTTTTGAAGTTTATTGTGTTGATAACATGCCCAAAATAATGTGAAAAATAGATGAGGGGTGGTTCCCATTTAAATTGAAAGAAGGGGAACACATTTAATTACTCAAAATATTTCATGATAATTAATTAATAATCATTTGTGGAAGTGTAACTATGTTTCATTTTTTAATATAAGATGAATATGAGTTATTATCATCTAAAAAATAAATTTTTGAAAATGTTTTTTGATTTTTAATACATTGTTACATATTTTTAACCCCTCATTAACTATATTGAAAATTATAATTATGTCAACATGTTTTTCGCTTTAGGATTCATGAAATATTCAATAAAAGGAAAAGTGTCCCATATGTAGAAAATGAATGATATTATAGAAAAAATATCATTAAATTACCCAATGTACTTTTTTTAATAATTCCAAATTTTTAATAAATTATTATTTAAAAAAAGATTCCATTAAATATAGTTGAATGTCTATTAACAAAATTTTAATTTTAATACAGAATGATATAATTGAAATTCTAATATTATCTTTTAACACATTGATTTTTTTTTCTATTTCTCCAAAAATTACAGAACACAATAATTCCTCGAAATAGTTTATATTATAATATTTTTAAATTTTTTATCTGAATTCACTATTATAAGAATAATGATTACGAATTTGTTTCCTAATAATATAATGTAATTATTCTATAACAGAAAAATAAAAATAAATTAAATTTGTAAAATATTTCAGTCATATTTCATATATCCATTTAAAAGATGATATTCTTTATTAATCCTTATGGAAAAATATTAGAGAAAATAAAAAGATGGAGTGACATTTTGTTATTAATTTTTATGTTAACTAACTTTATAGTCATTATAAATAACACATTGAAATAAATTATCAAAAATTTAAATTGATTATTTTTAATACCAAAATTATCCTATCCAATGATTTAATGTAAATTTTTTAAAAATTTCTATGATTTATATCGTAGGTTTAATACTATTTTATATATTTTACACTTTTTGTTGTGACAAAAATGTACCAAAATTAGTAATCGTAATGACCCAAAATAAAAGGTAATAATATAAAATAATTTACCATATTTACTCCAAATATGGAATCCTTAATTTCAGACATATTTCTTAGAATTGAAAAATTCAATTTAAATATAAACTCAAAAAATCACATTGAAAAATAATCATTAGAAATTTTTTAATCATAGTAATTAATTTATAACCAAATCGAGTATAAAAATGAATTCAATGAACATAATTATATTAATTATAATTAAAGGAGACTTATGATTAATTTTAAATTAAAATCCTAATTGAACAATTATATAACTCAAAATAGTGAATTGAAATGACAATTATACAGAAAATATCATTATTTTTTACATTACAAATTAAAAAATATTTTTATAGAAAAATCAACAAATTTTAGCATGATATATTATCACATGATGATTTAAAAATATATATACCCTTATAAAAATTATATTTGAAATGCTATAAATTTTATATAATATCTGTGCAGAAAATGAAACAAAAATCATTTCTGAAAAAATAATCAATTTTTATGTATAAAATGACTTGGATAAATATCGGGTACTTTTTTTATTCCTTAAAAATGTATTCAATTTGACTAATAAATTTATATTTATATATATATTACATAATGTGGTTAATAGTTTTCATATGTATGAATTTAATTAATATGTTATAACTTATCATGATTATTTTTGAGCTTGGTGTAATGTGCCACACAAGATAACAAATAGTTACAATTAATTTAAAATTAAATATATTCTAAAATCACGTGGAGATACTACTATGCTTATATTAATGGTATAAAAAATATTTTATAAAACCATTTCACACATTTCATTATAGTGGTAAAAAACTAGCAATCTCTATAGGATAATAGGATAATTTATCTATCACTATAATATATTGATCCATCATAAATCAATTAAAATTTCAATATAAAAAAGATATAATTTGTTAACCATATAATTAGTAATAATAATAAACAACAAAAATTTATTATCCAACAATGTTCTTTTTATATTATGCACAAATCCTTTGTGAATGATTTTTTAATAAATTTATATCATAATAATTATGTATAGTAGAATTCTCTTTAAATTCATATACCTTTATAAGATAATAACATAAAATTTACGTAAAAACATAAAATTTTTTTCTCTAATATAATTGATGTAAAATGTTTTGTTAATATATCACCCATGAAATACATACACAGGAAACAATCAGATTCATTAAAAAGATATTTTTCTCTATACAACATAACAAACATTATATGTCATATCCTACCTCCATTAAGAAGCCAATATGGTCATATATTAATGTTAAGAGTGGCCACCAATGCCTACATCTAATAGGTATTTGGTTGGTGGTGTGAATTTTGGGTATAAAGATGAGAATGGGGGAAATTACCCACATATATCTATACAACATAACATAATACCACCAATAATTTCCAAAACATAATATAAAACAATATTCACTAATTTATTTTTATTAAATTTCATAAAAATTATTATGATTAAAATAAATACTATAATAGATCTCATATAAGATAATATACAACTATAGTTTTAAGGTTTAATCTATAGGGTTCCAACATGATCTCCCAAATCACACTATTAACCTGAAAAATAGATTATATTTATTTAGGTGATCAAAAATGATTACTCAGTATCATGGTCACCTAGAACAATCATGTGATTGTGGAATACGTATAATAATTCTTCAGTTGATGAATATATTACCCAACAAGAACCATCCAAGTGATGTGATACAGATACATACCAATTTTTATTCCCTTTATATCATATCTAATTATTAAGAATTATTAAAATATTAATATTTAAAATGGGTTCCCCGTAACAAGTTCTATATTGGTGTTTCACTCCCACACACTCAACAAAAAAATGGCTTTTGGTCTCAATCACTTTTTTAGTAAGTCCAAAAAAGATTGTATGTTATATCTGAACTATTCCATTTAAATCAAACACAATATTGACGCCACATTTAATCAACCACATATCCCTAAAAAAAATTTATGATGATCATGGGTGACATCAACCTCATTACCCAATATTATAATTTACAATAGACACAATAAAATATCATATCAACAACCCTGAATAGAATACTAGTATGTCACATATTCAAATTCAAATCATTAATATCCTCACAATAAAAACTATCACACAATTACTACACACTTTCACCACCACAAATAATTGAACCAAAAACCATCCCATACAAAAATAAGTAACAAAAAATATTAAAAATTTCACATTTAAACATATAAAATAAAATTTTAAATATTTATCATTTACCACCCATGTCATATTTATAACGCTATTAAATTTCGTTATTAATGAAAAATAAATTAAACCCATAACCGACATTAATTCCATTTAGTAATCATCTCAATCAATTGATAAATTTTAATAAATATAATCACATTATGAAATTCCATTCCACCTCAAATTTCATATTCATTATAACTAATCACATACATTGTTTACAAGGAATTTATAAAATAACACTACAACCATCAAAAAATCATGACCAAATCATCATGTAACAATGTCCAAAATCCTCAGTCTATAGCCACTTTCGACAAAACCTGTAATATTTTAGTTTCAAAATAAAACAAATTATCATCATTCCAACTGTGGAAATACTGCCACAAACACTGTTGGACATTCCATATCAATATCTAATAATATCCATATAAATTCTTCCATCAATGGTATAACAAATAAAAACACTATAATTATTATTCCATTAGTACGAAACTAAATATTTTAGTGTCAATGTACTTCCACTATCCCCAAATAAAAAAAAGTATTTAAATTTCAACATTATATATTTCATATGAATGAAAGATTTAATTTTAGATTACAAAAACAACTTCATTACCATCATTATGGAATTAACATTTTACAAAAGGGGAATAAATCATTTAAAATACAGAAATGAAAAAATACATATCTCAGATGAAAAATTATTTTCCACAACAATTTGGGTATCCAATAGTCACATAAGAAAATCATAAAAATTTCCAAGGACACTCAAATCAAACATTTAAAAAATGAACCTAAAATATTTATATAAATTAGAATATATTTTTTGGATAACCAATCTAAAAACAACTCACCAATGTTATATATGATGATAATCAACCTCATGAGGACCCAAGATTCAAATAAAAAGATAATCCCAAGAAAACCCTATAATAAAAGATAAAATCAAGCTGAAGTGAATATCTCGGTAACTGATATTTCACCAAGAATGAAAAGGAAAATAAAAAAGATAAAAATGAGGAAGAAAGTATGAATAAGTGATTATCATAAAGAAACATACCAAAATAAATAAGAAAAAAATAGACCATGAATGAATGGATAACCAAGGAATAGATCCATATGCATCTTATACACCAAATAGGGGTGAGTGATTTTTTTGTTTAAAAAAAGTGGTAAAAAGGTAAAATCCCATTATTAATTAAAATGGACATTTTTGCATGATTTGAAATCATAGTTTTGGAAATAACACGTCATATTCTAGGAAACAAGAAAGATGCATATGGTTTGGAAACCTGGTTTTGGAAAACCATGTGTCCACCGTACTATTTTAAATTATTAATAATTTAATTCATCTCACACTGTTTTTTTATGGTTTGGAAAATCATTTACAAATTATCCAACATTCACTACAAGGCATTAAAATTTAAATATCATTGAATAGCCCCATAAAGAGTGGGAGACAAATTGTAATGTAAAATATGTAAATTAATAGAGAAATAGAATGATGGGGTATAATAATTGTCCCTTCTCTAAGGATATTTTTCCTCATAATGTACCCAAAAGTTCAGATGATATATAGATGAACAAGTGTTTTGTGCTTTCACTTGTGATAAAAATTTCTTCAAACTAATGAATAAACAAATGTATAAGTACACCTGAAAAATGGTATAGTGACTCGAAAATGAGAATATTGACGCAACCAATGATTTTATACCATTAAATTAAATTTGAAAATGTAAGGGATATGGATTGGGAGTGACATTCTTACAATACCAAATATAATATCAAAAAGACCACCCAAATCCCCAATCATATAAAAAATAGAAGAAAATACACATTTCCTATTCAAGATAACTAAGAGAATCCATCACACCACCCATGTTACAAATCGTAGTATACTACTATGAATGAGGTTGTGCTATGTGGGGATGACGTATTTCCCCCCCAAAAACTAGGATCCATAACTCCAAATTTGAGAAACAATCAGGTATGAAGACCTTGCATGCCAAGGATTCCACTTATATTGGAAAATCCACAATATTAGGTTTCCAGTCATACATTTATCTTTTTAGCTAGAGAATATCCAAAATTTCCAAAAACCCCCTAAGATATGTGATAGAATACATAGAAAAACAAAAAACACTACCACATGACAGGAAAACAACTAATTTCCCTAAATTTTATTCCAATGAAAATTGAATTCCGAAATATTTAAAATAGTATATTCCCAAAAATATTACATCACACAAAGGGATACTAATTGAAAATTCATTTTAGTAAGGTAATTAACATTACTCAATGTATTTTAGATTAACGATATGGTGTATATGTATTGAACCACCAACATCTCACTTCAAGAAAATCAGTATGGACTCTATTGTGTGTACACCAAAAATAAGAAACACACAAACAAAATCAAAACACTCCTCAAATTGAAATTATGCATCAAATTTAAAATCAATAACGTAAACTAAAAACCATATCTTGAAAACTCTCCAAAATTCCAAGACAACACAAAAACGAAAAATAAATTAATATAACATTAAACATTAAAAGAAAAGGTAATAATAATATTCATTCATAAAAACATTATGGCACATGTAAATTTATAACATTTTTGTGAAATCAAAATAACTCCCTTTTAAAGATAACTATTTCTATTTAAAAAATGTTTAAGAAAATTAATATTTACATCATTCATTATATTAATGTTTCATACAACTTTTTATACATACATGTCTACATGTAAACCTACAAAGTCATAAAATCTTGTATATGTAAAATTATAATTATATATATAAATATTCATAATGAATGGAAAGGGTAAAATAAGAGGATAACATCTCAGATAACTCACTAAAATAGGATAATGAAATAATATCTATTCATATTATCAAAGGAAAACATTAAAAAATTCTAAATTATTATTAAATTTAAAATTTATCTTGTATTTAAATTTTTTAATAAATTTTCAGTTCAATTTCAAAAAAATTAAAAAATTATTTTAGAAAAAAAATTTATTAAATCCAAATATACTTTTTTAAAAATGGAAACACCCTAAAATTATCATAAAAAATTATATTATTACATAATGAAACCATAAAACATTAATAATAAATATAGATAATATTTCAATGATGAAACTATGGAACATTGATCAATTACATTTTTTAGGAGACGATGAACCAAATATTAAAATATCACTAGAAGAAAATAGATCTTCCAACATGGTATATGCATGGTTATTAAAATCATGCACAATAACTATGGTCACATTTAATTCTATATAAAATTAAATATAAACACTAAATCCACTCAAAATAGCTCACAAATTCTATGAAATAGAAATATACAATAAAATAAATACAAAAATCCTAGAAAACATGGAATGGCCAATATCCAATGCATGATTAATCATCCTATATTAATGAAAAATCTAAATTGTCATATCAAATATGTGGTTAAGAATTACCAACGCGTGACTGACCACTTAAATTCATATAAATTTCCACAAAATGACTAAACATCTCAAAATATAAAGAGTTATATAAGAACCCAGTTATTCAGAGAAATCCTTGTAATTTTTTACAATTAATCATGCCCCAATGCTAGTCAACAATGAACTAGATGACTAAACTGGTCCCGGACAAGGCATGGTAGGAGTTCTCGATAATCTCGAACTAGAGAAATTTTCAAGGGAGTCAAATTAGTACTAGTGACAATGATTTCTCAAGGAGAAATAGGATATATCAATGTACATACACCTACACTCCCATATATAAAATTCCAAACATTAGATTACCAAAACATAAAATAATAGAAAAAAAGACAAAATACATAAATTATTAATAAAATAATTTCTATAAAACCACCCTACAAATGGAGAATGAAATTCCAAATATAACCACTACAGAAATACCCGATATAAAATATTATCTGATGGTTGAAATGATACATAAAAAATATACAGAGAATTATTGAAAAAAAATGTTGGAATCCCTAACAAATATATCATTGAACTAATAAAATATCCTTCAGAAATTGATATCTATACCTAGAAATAGAGCTAGATACCAACCATGTGTCGAATATCAGACCCATATGTCTGAATTGAACTGACTTATCCAAATAAAAAAAAATTCATTTTCATGATTATAATTTCCCATAGGTCAACACCTTTTTGTCCATGAAATATCATTATTGATGAAACAATTTCATGTTGTTTTGTAAATAATCATTAGAGTAAAATAGGATTACAATATCTGATGAAGAGAAAATATTAATATATAATATTCCACAACCATTCCTTGATGAATTCATTCCATGTGTCATCTCTAAATGCTTGTGTATATGAACACATATACATTTTCACATTCACTTGAATATGCACACATAATAATGTTCCTATATATAAATCAGTATCGATATCCATAATGTGTATCATACAACCATTAAAATCCATAAAATTTCATTTTTATGAATAAAAATGATGAATAATATAGTTAAAATTTGAAACAAATGACATTTATAAAGAAGGAAACATTAGAAAATATATATATTTTAAAAGATAAAACCAGGGAAATATAATATATTATGGGAAAAATCATGAATTGAATCATAGGTGTAACTAAACATGTCTGACATCAAAAAACAATTAACCTACACATAGAAATGGTATTACACTGACTATTCAAATATAAAAGAATAACTGATAAGAAACAAAAATATATCTTAGGGTCAGTAGTTAGAGAACGATCATAGACTACTGCGACACATGTTCCTGGATCTCCCACCTGGACACCCATGGATTCCCTTGAATCAAGATTTGAGGTGATTCAATAAAACTCAATATATATATATATATATATATATCTTTTGAATTTCAAAAAGAATCCACTTCCTCACATCTGATGAAAAAACATGTAACAACAATAATTTCATCCAAACTCATATAACTAGTTTTTATAACCCTTCATCAGGAACATTCCAATACATAATAATAATGAAATAAATTTTTTAAAATATTCAAGTTTATATTTAGTGATGATTTTTTTATTTCAAAAATTTATTTCAAATGTTTGGATCTAGTGTTAATGAAAAAACATCAATATTTGAACATTAAAAGTAAATTAAATAAATAATAAGTAGTCATTTAAATCAAAAAATACAATTTTTATTAATTCATGTCAAAAATATCCTTGAAAATATATTCATCAATTTAGAATATCCAACTAGTATATTAAATAAACACCTAAAATGTATGGATTTCCAAAACATGATTTAAAAAAGTTTAAAAAAAAATACGAAAAAATATAATAAAAAATTGATTCTACTTGTTTTCTATGAAATGTAATAATAATAATTCATATAATTTTTAAAACACACAAATATATCATTTTAGAAACCCTCAAATGATAAAGGTATAAATGACTATATGATATGACTAATGTCAATAAGGTGCACCTTCCTTTTCGGGAGCCTATATGATTAGAACTCCATAGTTAAGTATGTTTGGCCTGGAGAAGTGATCAAGATGGGTGAACATCTGGGATGTTACCCAAGGTGTGTGTGAGTGAGGAAAAAGAAAAATGGAAAGGACATGTGTTGTCTTGTGGGGACTATCATTATTCAGATGACTCATTTAGGCCCGTGGATGGACCCGGGGGTGGAGCTCACGTGTCTATGGGGAAACTGGTGGTACCTGGCAGGCAAGGACACGACAACCATGTTAAGGCGGGGTGGTTGTGCTGTCACCAGGGCCCGATTGTCACATTTGGTATGAGAGGAGGAACCCGGACTTATGTGCGCTGCACTGCCTGGGTTGAGAGGTAGAGCCCACAATGGGGATGTTGTTCTCAAAATGGGGTAAAGTGAAACACCCCCATATGATAAAGCGTTAAATGACTAAATTATATGACTAGTGTCAAAATGGTGTACCATCATTTTCAGGACACTATCTGATTAGAACTCCATAGTTAAGCATTCTTGGCCCAGGGTAGTGATCAGGATGGGTGGCCTTCTAGGATGTTACCCATGGAGTGTGTGAGTTAGGACAAAGCACACTAGAAATGACATGTGTTGGCTTGTGGGTACAATCTTTAGTCAGATGTCTTGTTCAGGCATGTAGATGGACCGTGTGGTATGGACCACGTGTATACAGGGCAACTGGTGCTACCTGGCGGGCCAAGGAATGATGACCATGTTATGGAGGAGAGGTTGTGCTGTCTTAGGGGCCATGTTGTCACAATTGATATCAGAGGAGTTGGTTCTACTACAGAACATAGGACTCTAATCATTATATTCTGTGAAGGAAATGAGTTAAGGGTACATAATTTGGTTCTCATTTTAGGGACTCTAGTGTTGGTGCAGCGGCCGACGTATCCATATACAAGGACCATGGATACTATTCCCTGACTCAGTGCATGAAATCATTGATTGTGTGCCTATTTTCAAAAGATTTTTATAAGTTAGTTCAACTTGCTCATCTCACTAGGTATAAATTTTGATTGTGTCATATTTGTTCAGGATTCCTCCACACTGACTGCCAGTTATAGTTCTGATAGAGTACTTGATGACAGCCCACCAAGAGACAAGGTTGTAGTGCATGGCCCTCTTACTATGATGGAACCTTCGAGTGGTGTACCAGCAGCACCAACACCCATTGGGAACCAGATTCCACCTTCCGAAAAGGCGGACGGTGCACTCTGATTGAGCGCATTACACACGTTTCAGCATCAGATACCCCTTAGGTTTCTTTGCGAGCCCGACTCATAGGTGGATGAGGACAGGCTTGAAGATGTGTGTGAGAGTTCCCTATAACTTCTACTACTTCGGCAGGATGACGTGTTCGTAGCTGAGTATTCATCGAGTCATACTGATCATTCTTGGTACTCGAAGAATACTTTAAGATTAGTTATTTAGGGATCAAACTTCTAAGTGATGTGTGATTAAATTTCATCTGATCTAGCACAATTCCTCTATAAATTCCTACTTAATTTAGGAATATAGAGATAAAATTATTGGTTGAATGTTCCTTGGTTGAGCGGATTCATAAATATAATGTTAGCTGTTGGAAATCACGAATCCAGTGCCAGTCTCAGAGACTTGAGCGTGTAAAAATATTTCGGGAAGTGAAAGTGTTAAGGATAGATGAATCTTCAGGGTAGCTTATGTAGAAGTATAGCTATGAGAGCTACATGAGGTGGTGTGCATTACGACATGCCACACCAACCCGCGGTTTTAGTCCCTGCTAGGCTCAGGGAGCTAGAGGACAGGGGAAAAGAGTAGCTTCATGTGGTCAAGGAGTGTGACCCAAGGGCTGTTGTAATGATTCGAGGTACGGACTATGTCAACTACTAGATTTTGTATCAATAGACATAGGTATTATTCATTCCTTCATTCCTTGAAACTTGTCCTAGAACTAGAGTTTCTAGTCAATCCTTTGACATGGACCTCACCACTAGATATACCTTTTGGAGGAGACTCGATAATCACACTTATGATGACGGCGTGATCTGACACTTGAGTCCAGAGTTTCGGTTGGAACCTCTTGGTGGCAGTGTCTAGGACTTATGATGTTAGTTTGGGTATGTACTAGGAAACCACAGTTCCTTTATAGAGTAACTGTATTTGGAAAAAGGATTTTGTTTATCTAGAATGGTGGGTTGAGGTTTTCCTTATTCGGTGAAATAGGGAACCCAAACAACACAGATTAAACTCGTGCATAGGATGGTGCAACCGATCACTCTTGAGTCAGCCACCCTAACCCTTGTTGTAGAATGATTTTTGAGCTTTCAGTTCCAAAAATAAGTGATAGAACATGGGGACATATTTTCAAAATATTTTTCCATGATCACCCCCTAAATGGGGAGGGATGTCTTCTTTTGCTGGATATTTATGAAGGTTCGTTCCAAACCTCACCAGAGTTACTGCACTACTATCATCCATGACAAAGAAGGTGAAAACCTTTGTGTTTTCGGAGATATGCCAGTAGATACATCAATAGATGAGGCAGAGGCTGACTATTGCACCCATCAAGAAACTTTTAAAGGAATTTTTAAGGTATGTAGTCTACTGCAACGCATCAGGGACCGGACTCGGGTGTCTCCTGATGCAGGGGTGAGCAGTGATTGCATATGGTTCTCAGAAGTTGATATAACATTATTAGAAATACTCTAACAATTACCTGGAGTTATCTGTAGTGGTATTCAAATTGAAGATGTGGTGACACTATATTATGGGAAAATTTTTTACCGTGTATTCGGATCCCATGAGTATCGGGTATATCTTATCTCAGAAGGACCTGATCCTGAGACAACGACGATGGGTTGAGTTCCTCCCGGACTATGACTTTGAGATAGTCTATACTTATAATAAGGGGAACATTTTTGAAAATTCACTCAGAAAGAGATCCGGTATACATCTTCGTGGAGAGTCGATAGAGCAATTGGCTACTTTATATATATCATTTGTGGATAGAGATGGAGTATCATTCCTACAGTCTCTTACAGCCACTCACCCACATCTTTAGCGAGACAGTGAGGCACAACATGGGGACGCTGAATGTGATACACAACGTCCTCAGATATCAATAGGGTAGACATCCGATGGACTTTCTAAAGGTGGGGAGCACGTCATCCTCTTTAGAGGATGTACCATGGTACCAATTTTACTTCATGAGGAGGTGTTGACAGAGTACCATACATCCCCACTAGAGGTACATCCAGGAGTGGAGAATATGTTCCTGGTACTTCAACGATAACACCAGTGTCCTGATATGAAGAAGGCGGTAGAATTGTGTTTTTCTCGATGCCTCACTTGTCAGTAAGTGAAGTTGGAGCACCGGGTACCAGTAGGCTTGGATCATCCCTTAGAGGTCCTAGAGTGGAAGTGTGATGGGATATCCATGGACTTTGTGATGGGTCCCCCACATACATCTAGTGGTAACGAATCGATTAGGGTGATTATTGACCTACTCACCATGTCGGCCAATATCCTGCCGATAAAAGAGCATGGCTCAGTATAGAGCATGGGATGCCTCTAAGTGCAGAAGATTGTGAGTTTACATGGAGTACCATATTCTTCTTTCTCCGACCGGGACACAAGCATTACTTCTCGGCTATGAAGGGGTTGTAGGAGGCTTTAACAGCATAACTTTGCTTGATTAGTGCCTTCTATCATCAAATAGATGGTCAGACTGTGCAGACCATTCAGACCCTCGAGGACATGCTATGTGCAGGTGTCCTTGAATTCGGTCACAACTGGGAGGATCACATTCCTTTGGTGGAGTTTTCTTACAACAACAGCTATCACTCCACCATCGGTATGGAACCTTTGGAGGCATTGTATGGATGACCTTGTAGATCACCGTTGTGTTAGACTGACCTTGGTGAGTTAGCAATAGTGGGACCAGATATCGTATGAGCTACTACAAAGAAGGTTTTGATCATCCAGGAGCAGATGAAGACTGCACAAAGTAGACAAAATTTGTATGCTTACAGGATACAGAGATCTATGTAGTTCGAGGATGGTGACCATGTCTTTCAACGAGTCTCATCTCGACGAGTTCTACGTAGATATGGCCGAGGTGGACTGTTATATCTGAGATTCATCAGACCATTACAAGTCCATAGCAGAGTAGGCGTGGTGGCTTACTTCTTATCTCATCTACCTCAATTGAACCAGATGCACGACGTCTACCACGTATCTCAGCTGAGGAGATACGTGCACGACCCTTCCCACATCATCCACCATGGAGAGATGTACGTTGAAGATGGGTATAATTTTACGGAGGTTCTAGTGGAGATTAGCGATCGACAGGAGCAGGTCCTACATGGATGGTCGATACCTCTGTTTCTTGTTTACTGGAAGCACATGAACCTCCAAGAGAGCACATGGGAGCAGGAGGCTCGGATGCATGCTCAGTACACTCATTTGTTCCCATAGTTTGACTTGTATCTTACCGGGACATAAATTCCTGAGGTGGAGAGATTAAAAAGACCCCGAATTTCCATGTAAATTTTTTATTTAAATAGGAATTTTACGGGTCTTTGAAATATGATGGCGCGCGATTCAGAGGCCCGAAGTTCCCACAATGCTCCGTCAATGATTTTGGTATGCTTAAGTTAACGCGCGTAAGAATTTTTCCTGAAAAAATGGAAAACATGTATATGGTAACTCGGATAAAAAATACAAGTGCGCCATTGTGCTCAGGATGGCAGGTTTATCCTTTGTGCGACTTAATATTAGTCGGAACGGGCCTCCTTTGAGAAAACCCAAAAATGGAATACTTGTAAATAAAATAATTCAATAAATTATTTTATTTTTCGAATGCTTATAACTCACCAATGGTAACTCGGATTACAAATATGATCCCACCGATAAAATCGTGAGTGTATGCTTTGTTTTATGAAGATAATAACATTGGCCGGCGTAGGCCACCAGAGAAAGTTTGTTTTTGGCATCAAATAAAATAATTAAGTTACAAATATTTTATTGTAAAATTTAAAACATTTAAACGGTAACTCTGATTGAAAATCTGAGAGTACAATTGGGATCGTTTTGGCATGTTTCACCTAGGCAGAGCCTATCCTCGACCAGCGCGAGTCGAGGGTCACTGATAATAATTTTCCAAACTATTTTTTGGGTATGTTCAGTAAACGCGCGAGCATCTTTTTGTAACTTTTGATGTGGTGCTTGGATTTGAAATCGCAGGACACCGTTGAACACACAGTGTCAGTATTCACTTAAGAGGACTTTCACCTCGATGGTAGTTGGTTTAGAATAAAAGACAATTTTTGGATTTTTATATAGGAATTACTAAAAAAAGTGTACATCACTTTATTTTATTTTAAGCCTCCATGTGAGTGATTGTTTATTAAAACCTCAAAATGGGAGATGGAGGTGGGACGACCACACCCTAACCTCCCATGTAATGTTATGATGGTGGGGCCCACCTGAAAAAAAACCTCCCTCTAAATATTACTACATGGGGACCACCCGAGATAAAAACCTGTCAACTCCCTCAATTAATTTCATTTGTCAACGTAAAATTAAATACTTTAAATTTAATTTTACGAGTAAAAAAAATTAAATGCTATCATTTAAATTTATGTGTTAAAATACAATTAAATAATATCATTTTATTGATACAGTCTATGTGGAGGAAGCCCCATGGAATCCTCCCAAAAATTAATCCAACAAACCTTTTAAATTGTGCCAATGCTATTTAATTAGTTTGACCTCCCCTTTTTAAATTAAGTAAACGCATCATTGGAATTTAGGAAGGTTACTTATAAATGAACTGTCATAAATTCCATGATGGTTATATACTTCTCCCCCTCTTCTATATATAGGGAGCTTGGGAGGAGGACTTAGGAAAACATCACATAGCGATGAAACGCATGGAAAGTGATGAGACGCCAAACACTTAAAGGATTGTGACCTCTCCAACGAAGAACGAAGAACGCCGACCTTCATCGACTTCTTCCTCGGACACCTAGTGATATGGAGCATCTTCAATGAGCCGATAAAACTCGGGTTTAGAAGGGTTTGGCGGCCATGATGAATGACGATCCACTACGTCTTCTTTCGCGACTCTGTCATTGAACATCGTATGCCTTTTTGTTCCAACATCAACCAACAATGAGCATGGTAGGGGTTTACTTTTGACAATGTATGACCTTAACCAATGTTCTTATTTCTCTCAAAAATGAAGAATGAGGAATTGTTGTCCTTCATACAAATGAATCAATTCCTATAACCTCTAAACGCATAGGGTGCGGTCCAAACTAACATGGCCCGACTCCCTCTTCCGATCTTTTGGGATGTCTTTATTGCAAAACGATGACGACAAAGGCGACAACAACGAAGGCTGCGCTACCCGCGGCCTCTACAAATCACGTCACTCCATTGTGGTGCACCGAATCTTCTGGCTAAACACCACCGTCCCGAGAAGCGCTCTGCCGGCGCGCCCGCAGCCTCCTGACGCACTACCAGCCGGGTGGCCCGCCTGCCCGTGGCCTCTTGACACCCCACCCGGCGTGCGGCCCACCGGCTTGCTACCTCCTGGCTCCCTTCCCGGTGCACGGCCTGCCTGCCTACAGCCCTCGCACCTGGCCTGGTGTCGTGCCAGAGCCCATGTGGCCTGCCTGGCGCCTTCCCAGAGCCCCCGAAACCTTCCGACACCCTCGAGGCATGCTCGGCCGCTGCCCTGCCCTGCCCGGCACCTTCGTGGCCTTCCCGGTACCCCTACGGACTGCCTGACCCCTATGATGCCCTTCCAGGCGCACCTGTGGCCTGCCCGCACTCTTCGCGGCCTTACGCTGGTCTCTCAACCAGCCCGACCTTCCAGGATGAGTCGCCCAGGCCGCTCCCCCAACGGCGCTGGCTGAACCGTCCCCACCCTTCGGGACGAGTCGTCTACATGGAGACCTCTGGGACGAACTGCCATCATAGACCACATGGTTGGGCCCAGCGGACCGAGCCAAACATATAGGGATGATCGGGTTGACCGAGACCTAGTTGGCCCAGTCTGGGTTGGACTGAGTCGGTCCGTCCAGCTCGTACCAGACCCGGGCCCACTACTGACCCTTTTATCTTCTTGGGCTATTTCTTTTGCACTGGATGTCTGTTTGTCGGACCGTCAGTGGCGCCAATTTTCATGGAGAGAAACCATCCCTTTGAAAATATAACACTTGAGATCGTGGTATAGTAGAGATAAAGTCAGGTTGGATTGTACATGAATCCGACTAGGCTCACGGGACTAAAAGTCTAATATCTCACAGAAGAGGCGTCTGATTGACGCACGATAAGTTGCGTTAAGACCTCTTCGACATGGCCGACCATTGCGATACTTCTATGTGGGACGTCAAGATATATGCAGTATCGACCAATAGCTTGTGGAGGTGATCTTCCAGAGAAGAGAAGAAATTTGTACGAGAACCCTATAGTTGGCTGAGACTTGACGACTACTAATCGATTCAACTCAGAGTGATTAGACTAGACCAATGGGGAGAACCTCTGAGTGAGCGCGGCAGACCCACAGTGGGGAGAGCCTATGTGAGAGCATGGAAGAACCACGATACTTGACACGTGGAGTACCTCAGAAGGCTACCACGGGGGCGCCACTGTGTTAGTACAACAGACCCACGGTGGGGAGCGCCTCTCTGTTAGTACGACCGACCCATGGTACTCAATATGAGGAGTACCTTAGCAGTCCAATTTAGTGGGAAGCACCTATGTGTGACGCCAAAGGCCCACTGTACTCGATAGAGAAGGAGTACTCTAGCAACCAAGGGTTCATAATGATATTACCCCTAATATAAAATCCTAGTTGAGCTGAGTTAATGACTTTTGTGTTTTCCAAATGATTGAGATGGATTACAAGATAACTTAGGTATATTTATGGGTATATACCTAAGTAATGGTTATCCATTCATTTCATAATATGTGGGTTATCCTTGATGGGTTTTGGGAGACCATGTGGTTCTCAGGGTCCCTACTCAGTATCATTATTCTCACCGCTACATGGTATATGCCCACACCGTGTTGTGTTGGTTGCAAAGAACAGACCGTGCTGATTAAGGAAGAGAGTAGCAGGACTGGACGGTGCCTAGAGGTGGACCACTTGGTGTGAATGTTCACGGAGCATATGGAAAGATGGGAGTGATGAGGTGGACATTTGTACCTACCCATCATGTAGTAACCCTGGAGGATGACCTAGTAGCTGCTTAACTTTTCTTCATTTTCAATTACTTTCAGTTGTACATCTTCTTTTCTGTTAGGCTTTTATTTTCGTCCTCTTTTACTTTCCATCACTTATTTTATATATATATTTAATTAGTTTTTTGCTTTTATGTGTCTTCTATGATGTGTTTTTTATAGTTATAAAGGCAATTCCTTCCCAGTTTAGGGAGTTACGCCTTTGGTGCTAGTCTCCAACCCCTGGCATATGGAAGGCGGGCTTGGGGCAGTCACAATACGGGCCCTAGGGGATGGGTTGTGACATCATTAAAGGAAGGAACAATCAAATGTCTAATATTTATTATCAATATGAAGTATCCCATACTTCAAAACAAGTATATAACTCATGTTATGAAGACAATCCATCTCAATAGGGATTGAATACCAATAATAAATAAGATAATACCAAAAAAACTATAAACCCCATGTTAAATTTTAGAAATTGTGAATCCCTAAGTTATAGAGATCCTCTAGGGATAAACCTAAAAATGAATATATAGAAAAATAAGAGGTAAGATCCAAGATTCTATTACCATGAAGAATCGCCCCAAAGTATTAAAGAGACACTAAGATGCCACTATGTGAGTTTAAGGAACCAATGGAGATATCATTGGTGATTCACACGGTATGCGAGAGGATACAGGGGTGATTTTTTTTCAAAAAAATATGTAAAAAAAGACAAATATAATTATTATTGAATCTAGACACTATGTATTGTTTGGTTTAAGGATTTGGAAATCCATTCTCAAATAATGCACAATATAATGGGTACTAATAACACTAAGTATGGTTAGGATGTATAGAAAGATAACACTTTACTAATAAGGTGATTCAGCTAAGTTAATATTTTAGGGCATGCTATACAACTTCACAAAATATGTGGATACCTTGTTGCATTCAAAAAATAGGAAAAAATGTAATATTTCAGTGGAAGTTGACAAAAATATAAGAGAAATTAATGGGACTCAAAAATATATAAAATTCAAATATACATAAGTTCAGGGTGTGAAAAATGAATGGAAAAATATTACTGAAACTAACACATCATCTCTTATATAGAATTCCAAGAAGGGATAATAAAGTGAAAATAAAGTAAAAGAGGGGGGAGCTCACATCCTTTAAGAATAATATGATCACATAATATAGTGGTCAAATATAATAAAATGATTACATGAAGATATCTAAAAAATGAACTAATGTTTTCAAATGAGAGAAATAAAATAATTAAAGGGGTTTTGGGGGGGGTTTGAAATTTTTACCCATTCAAGAAACCACAATGTTTGGGTGTTATTACCTTGTTCATGTTTTGGAAATTTAATTCCATAAAAATATTGAAATAAATCCAAATATCATCCCTCATTAAATTATATTCAAGAACCATATATGAAAAACCTGATGGATGGATATGGAATAATCGAGACACCATGGATCAATAAAAAAGATAACAATAGATCCATAATACCCAAGCTATAAATATTATCTATATGGCTAAATCACCATCATGTAATGACAAAAAAATGGTATATCCTTTGAAATTGATCTCTAATGCTCTATACTCTCAATAACAGTAGAGTAATTACACATTACGTGACTCATAAGTAAGAACATATATATATATATATATATATATGAAATCAAGATATGACATATGTTGAAAAATGGTAAAAACTATTCAAATAATAATAATAATACCACATAACTGTTATACTCCATAGATTAAAATACCACACTACAAACTGAATCTGACATTAGCATTCATGGTGATCCATCAATCTCGACATAGTAACACACAATCCCCCAATTGATAACTCAAATCTAACTTCTGTATTATCCCTCAAAATAAATCCAGACACCTACAAAATTCAACATATATAGTGTAATGGGATGTTATTTTACTAGATTTAATATTTGATACCTCTCAAAAGAACATATTACCATTGAATTAGTGCCATTATGGGAAAGGGTTTGACTATAAAAAACCAAACACTCAAAAAGAGATAACTCTATTGAGGAAAAACTCTTTCAAAAATCATAAATAAAACCAAGGAAGAATAAACTAAAATTAAAATTTTTGTGAAAAGAAAAATCCACCAATGTAGAACCAAATTAAAACATCCTAATCATTACAAATACAAAAGCTTCAATTCATATCAGGATACTACGTAAACATCCAAAACACATATTTTTGTATTCATTCTTCTTTGACACCATGAAATAGAAAATAAATTACCAAATGGATGCCATTATCGAGTAGAACCTTCTCCCATTAATCATGGATATCTACCAACCACTCCATAAACATATCATCATTAAATATGTTTACATATCTCATATCAAGAAAATGATATTCATATAGAAAATATTGATTTGATAGTGAATATTTTAATTTATCATTTTTACAAATTTTGTGACTTAATGAAAATAGATTTTTGTAATTGTGTCAAAGAATAATTTTGAAGACTTTTTCAATAAAAAATATATAATTTTACATGAAATTATAAACTGAAAATAATTATTCAATTATAAAAAACACTACCTAGTATTTTAACTTCTCTTTCTAATGAAATTTGTTTCAAGAAAATTTTCATTCATAAGTTTATAACTATTTAAATCCTTTTATAAATTAGACAAAATATAAAATAATTTGACAATTAAATTTTTTATTATAAATTCTATAATAATATAAAATTCATTCTTATATATAAATGATAAATTACATTGGTTAAATATATTTAATATAACTAATGTGAATTGGTGTTTAAAGGGTTTAACATAGTATAAATTGAAAAAAACATTAAAATAGACCTTAATGTGTGTTTTAGGACATTATCAAAATTATCTCTACATAACTCAGTTATTTTTAAACATTTTATCCACCATCCATGAATGTGAACTCACATTTTTTAAAATTATCTATATTTAAAAAAAATTACCAATTCTCAATAATTAAAGGGGACTCTCCCCACTCATCAATTGCAATAAAAAAATTATTTTTCCTCATGATAAAATACTACTTATCATTAAAATATAATCTAAATTGTCATGCTTGATATTTTTATTAAATTATATTACCCAAATATCTATTATTATAATGAATTATTTATAAAAATCACATTGTTTATAAAATGAGTAATCATTTTTCCTTAACAAATTTACTTTTTTATAATACCTATATAATTATAATTTTCATATAGAAATTAAACATTAATAGAATACTATATATAATTAATTATATTATTATATTTTAATAATTATAATCCACTATTCCACATTCCCATATGAAAACTGATAATGTGATTTATATGAATATCCAGACTATAAGAACCATGATGGAACATCTGTATTTTTCATTAATTCCTATCATGTATGATCTAAAAATGTCATTCAATATATACTTATGATATTTTAATTGTATTTAACATTATAAATAGATAATATATATTAATCCTTATAACATTAAATTAAAATGATATCATGATTATGGAATACACACTGACAAATGCAGTAGTGGAATAATGCAATATGATTCTTATGATCAATACTCATATATAGTATTATGAAAATATTTAAAGGACAAATATGAATTTAATTATATCATTAATTTTGTGGTGAAAAAATGGATAACTTATTAATTATATGATTAAAAAAAATTTCTTGAATTTTATCATTAAAAAGCATACAAAGTGGAATAAATTTTATACATAACATATAATATTTTCGTATAAATTAATTATTTTTATAACTCTGTAAAATTATGATATCTAATATTATTAAAAACAAACTAATTTAATTTTTCATATATTATAGTTATATTAAAACTAAAATCAAAAAATAATCCATTAATTATGGTATGTTCTTGTTTTGTTTTGGTTTAACCATGTACATGAACAATGTAATGAATTTATTTCGATGATGAATATGGGATGGAAATAACTTCTATAATTTAATATAAATACTTAAAAAGGATTTCAATTTTTAATGGTATAATTTTTAGAAAAATAATTAATTAATATAACATTTTTTAATCATTAATAGTTTTTAGATCATGAAAACCATTGATTTAATATTCATGTATTGTGAAAAAATTAAATGAAATAAAATTATAAAACAAAAAATATTATATAATATCTATTATTCTAACATTAGTGATATTTTAAAATTGTAAGTTGTAACATTAATGGATACCCGCTCTATTGTTATGAAACTATTTCAAAATATGGAATGACTATAAATGAATAGAAAAAATGTAGACACATATGATTACGTTTATTAAATAAATTATTAGAATATATATTTTTGTTATAAAGGATATTATTTTTGATTCATAGAGGCTTGGATAAAAGGTAAAGGTTTTATTGGTCCCAATTCCAATTATTTCATAAATAATACATTTATGATACATGGTTTCCCTATATAAAATATTTACATACGATGGATGTATTTTTATTATATTATTTAATATTTTAAAGGATACACAAATCCAATAAATATTCTATTCTCCAGTTCTCATTTTTATATAATTATTACTCAATTGGATTGGATTTTTTGTAACTAAACATTCATTTAATTTTTTAATAAAATTTTCTTGATATTTCCTCACATAATTAGTGTACATTGTACTATTTATTGGAATACGTGCTATTATCCGATTATGATATGTTCATTTATATTCATAAAAAAAAGTAAAAATTTTCATACATTATGTATTTTGTCTTCTATAATTCTTATTAATAACTCAACTAATCTTTCATTTATTTGTAATTATTTAAGGTGATCATTATTAATTCACAGTTAGTTTTAACTAACATATTATTTTATTATATGGTATATTATAATACTATATTTTAAAATAATGTTTTAATTTAAATAATTATTTATTCACATTTTTACAATGTGGATTTTTAAAAATTCTATTTTAAATGTATTAGAAATGTTCCATTCCGAATTTATGGTTTTTTGGCTTCACATTTCATATGGAGTTTTTTTTTCATATTTATGATTACATAATTATAAAATCGTTTAAAATATAATTTTTTTCATATTGATTCTCCTCTCATTTTGAAAGGTTATATGTATGTTATTATTTTTTTCTAATGATTAATTTGTTTTATAAATTTTTTATTTGTGATTTCTCAATCATTTTGAATTCCATATTCAATGGTTAATAAAATAATGGGATTTATTTAAGATGATTAATCATATAATAAATTTATATATTAATAATGTGCGATATTTAAATCTCTACATCAGTCAATTTGATTATTGATCCACTCTTATGTGATACATTTTGATGCATACTTTTTCAATGACCTTTTCATCTATGTAAACAACCTTCTAATTTTCAATTATTACAACATCTATAAGTCCTTTTTAAACCATTTAAATGCATTCCCTATATTTCTTATTAAATATTCAATTCTTTCAGATGAATAATACATTACATATTTTGTATTCCGAAATCATCCTATGTCAATAGGCCTATATTTTCTTCGAGTGAAGTTACATTTTTAATACATAATTTCTAAATGATCTGATTAAAAGGTGTCCCCAAATATTGCATATTTGTTGAGTAAATAATTATCCTAACCAAATATTATAACTCTATATTTTTTTATCTTGATGGATTCTTACATTGAAATCTATTCCACTTATTGATTGGGGAACTATTGAAAATCTTTATATTTTTTATTCTAATATATATGTACATTGAATACTCGTGATACATGAGTAAATTTTTTAAACATATATTTTCTTTATCATGATCTGTTGCGATCATGTTTTTTTTATAATTTTGGGAAAATGTGGGTGTTATGTATGTTTTTATTATATCCCAGATAACTATTGACAATTATTATTATATATTTTTTTATTGATTTGTTTATATGATGAATTATTTGGAGTAAAATAATTTATGGGAGGTTACATGTACTATATTACACCATATTTCTATGTTATGTCTCATTATGTAAACAATATCAGGTGTATAGTGTGTTCATGACCAATTTAGAGAGATATATTAACATTAGTATTGAAAATATGAATATTTTATTTTCTAGATACATGTTGGAAATAATTATGACTTGGATATTACATTGATGGTAAGAATGACGTATTGGAGAATGACTTTTTGTTGAGATCAAGAATTAAAGCATTATTGATTTTACCTTTAAGGAACTAGTTACTAATATTCCTATGATATATTTATTTCCAAAATCATCAATGGACATATTACTATTTTAATTTTACTATATTATGGAATTAATTTTTTATTTTCTATTAATTCCATTAATTTTTTTTCATCTTAATCTCACTTATGATATTTGATTGTTATCACATATTATAACAATTACTAAAAACATTTTCTCACCAAATTTTCAATTTATATTTCCCAATGATATGATAGAATTAATTATAAATTATATTTAAAAATATGATAAGTTTTTTGGAGAAATTTTTATAGACATTTAAGACATAGTAAGGATTAAATAACATCTTATATAGTTAAAAAATTTCCCTTAGTTGAGAAATAAATATTTAAAATTAATTCTTTATTTTTCATAATCCTTTAATGATTTAAACCTCAAAGGTATTAGGAATATAAGTATTGAATTAATTTATTATAGTAATGTAATTAATTAATACTTATTTCAAATTATCTATAATTTTTAATTGAAATAAGTATGTAATGTATGTGTTTATGGGAAGTGGATTTTGAACGTGGGTATGGTCTTCCATTTCCAACCCTCTAAATCATCAACATGGAAGACAAGATATCGCAACTCTGTGACCATTGATTCACTATACTATGACTCATATTTAAAATATTAAAAAGTATTTTCATTATAGTAAATTTTAGGAAACCTGTATCACATACATATTCTATATTATGATTTATAACTGCAATATTCTACATAACCCTCTAATAATACATGGTCTCCCAAAAAACATCTCCTCATAATATTATACGTAGTGAATCATCTGCCAAATTTCATTTCCATGATATACAAGAGATCCCAAATATAATATCATAAAATAAATACCACCCCATATATTGATAGGGATTTAGATCCAATCGATATAAAATATTTCTCAATATGATTTTATTTATGAAGAACAAAATGTGATCACCATTTAGCTAATTTCACAAAAACATTATAAAAAAAACACAAATGTAACATGATATCATTGATGGAATAATTATTCTCAAGGGTAATACCATCATGGAACCATATTATAACTCTGTAGACCCAGTGCTCCCTCATTTGGCTGATTTGGTTGGCTATGTGACCTTATGTGCAGCTCCGCATATGCTAGGGGTCTCAGATTATAAATTATGTTCCAAATAATATATTTGGAATACTATAAAATATATAATAAAGATTTAATTATTTAATTAAATAATTGAAGTGTAGAATAAATGGAGAAAATAGTATGATTAAATAATTAGATATCCAAAGCTATGAATGGAAAATTAGAATAAAAAAATAAAAAAAAAGAATAATGTCATGACAAGATGAGTGAATATATTTTAAATTATAAAATTATTACACGTAATATACTAAATAAACTCAAAAAATAAAAAATAATACCCATGTACAATAGCCCATGTAATTACCGGCATCGTTCACCAATTCATCCATCCAACTACAAATCGATAATAGGGTCCCTTTCCCATTTAGAAACCGGTATCCATAAAATCATTCAAGGTATGAAATTGTATCCCATACATATTTTGAGTAATGATTTTTAGGTCAACACCCCATCTAAAAAAATATCATTAGAAAAATTGTTTATGAAATAATTTTTATAAGAATGTATATATTTTATAAATTAATATTTCAATTGAAATAAACATGTTTCACTCAGGTTCCATGTTGTTTTCAAGTCCAACCCTAAAAAAATATTTGGTTCCCTAGTGGATACTTTTCTCTATGGAAGGATACTCCTATATAGTGATGGATCATCTAACCATTGTTATATTCTTTTTCATATAATGAATCATAAAAACATCAACTACAAAAAAGGACATTCCCAATGACTATCAAGGATCACACCCTTATGCATCTAGTGATTTTGAATCTAGTCCCATGACATATAGTATGATCATAAACACTTACCTGATGCATCCATCACTTGATCCCACATCCCTCTTGTATTATGAAAAATAGTTCCTCAAGCCCTCAAATGTCAACCTAAATCATATGCTTTCATGAAAAGCTGAATATTCCATTATGAATCCCACCATTAGATATCAATCACATCAATGTCACAAAATAACACATGATAACCAAAAATGACAACAAAAAAACACATATTATATATATGATCATAAATTTTTTTTGATTATTTATTTTTCAAATTTACCATAATAATTATAGAAAATATGTTTCATTTATCATTTGAAAATAATGTCATATTCATAATAGCTAACCCAATATAGTTATTGAAATTCGAAAACAAGTACTAAAACATCATATTTGTAACTCCCTTTCATAATATTAATCCATTAAATGAACAATTTAATCCCAATTTCTCATAGGTTTCTACAATCAACTGACCAATTATAAACAATGCCAATTTATGTGACACTTATTAGGTGGTTATATGTCTTAGTTTCTATATCTATGGACCCCACAAGAGCTAATAAACAATGAAAAAATTATTATATTTTTATAGGGATTGTCTAACATATTAGGTCACAGATGTGTTGTACCAATGCGATAGAAAAAATCACATATACTGGGTATGATTTATTCAAGATAAAGTGATAGTATTTTGACCACCATCATTAAATATTCAATATAAAAATGGCTCTAATAGGAATCATGAACAACAATTAAGGGGAAGAATATCTCAAGAAGATGTTAGATCAAACAATACCAACATCAACAATGGATTCATAATCGTTCAAAATATTACACCATGCTAATTATTAAAAAAACAATTTGAAGGGAAAGAGTAATAAAAACCTGTAACAAAGGATTAGATTATTGATTCAGATATCCATAATGGAACAACACACACCATGGTCACTTGGAGTCACCTAGAGACCAAGGGAGGATAGATTCATGTGAATGTGGAAATTATTACACATATAACATGGACATAAAAAAATTATATTTAGAATTTCATGACACACAATCCTTTTAGTCATGTAATTCCCAAATTATGAGTTCTGTTGAAAAAATGATTCCATGTGTCTAAAATTACACCAATTAGACAATTCACATCACATACCTATTTGATGGGGAGTAACTATTTCATGTCATTGACTACTTCATGATGCGTTCATGGATATAAATAAAAAATTTGAACTTGTTTCATGTTGTGTAACCAATTCACACCCATAACCAATCCACAACATCTTCCGAGATATATTAATACATTGATTACCAAGTAAATGGCGTGTAAATTCACGATAGGTAGCATTAAAATGTACCTTTTACCAAAGATATTGAACCACCTAAAAAACATTCCAAACTCTTAAATGAATGTAAAAAAATGAGATCTTATAACATCCACACCATTTAACAACACATCCTTGAGTTATTCCTGTCATCCCAGTGTGGTACCAACAATAGTTTCTAGAAAATTTTCTCACATATCTGATTCCCTCTCCCAGGTCTCCTCGTGAGTAGACCCATGTTTCCATAGAAATTGAACTATAGGAATGATATTCCCCCAAATATAATTATAACATTGTCCTTTGATAAAGATTATGTGACCCTCAAATGAAACATCAAATTCTATCTTGATTTCATTGAAATATGTCTTGTTAGAAGGGTTGGAATTATAACATCAATGATGTGATACATGAAACAAATCAATCATTTATTTATTATTATATTTAAGTGAAATTAGGCATCCCACTAGTCTGAACATTTAAACTATCTCTAAAGGCATAAAAATTTTGTTTATTGTTTTCCATGTTATCTAATATAGAGTTTTCTAAGCCTTGGTGAAAACTGGAAAAAAAATATTGATGAATATATTCAAATTCAATATGTAATATTTGATGGTCAATGTATGATTATTGTCAACTCTTTATGGTCTATGACTTATTTATAATGAACTAAATGTATTCAGTAATATCTTGTACCCGACTAGGACCAACAATTATTGACTCAATATCCTCTGACATACAAACAGGGTAATTAAATGGTCTTACTTTCGTGTCTTAAGAATGATTCATTTGGATTTATTCATTTAATAATATATTATAAGTGAACTCTGTGAGTGAGAAACGATACTACCTTAAACCACAAGAATCCAATACACAAGATCATAAATTTTCTTATAGAAATTGAATAGTCCATTTAGATTATCCCTTAGTATAATGAAGGTATTTGATACTCAAAAGTACCTGAAATCCCAATTACATCTATGGACCATCAAAAAGAAAAGAAAAGAAATGACGATCAGGATCAGAAATTATTCTCCTCAGAACTCCTTGAACCAAACTATTTTACACATGTAAATAATTAAAATTTTTAAAATAGTATTGTTATCGTTGATATGCTATAAATGTGGTAATTTTGATGTATAATTAAAAATAACCCATACGTCATCATTATTCAAAGGTGTCCTTTCTAATCCTATCATAAAATCCATAGTGACGCCATCCCACATCCATTCTAGAATGGTATGAGGTTGTAATACCCTAACCGGCCACTAATACACATCCTTCATTTTCTAATAGGTGATATACTTTAGACCGAAGCCCGATATTTCATTCCCCATATTTGGAAAAAAATATTCTATATGATTATCATGATTCATATTTTTCTAACTATAATGTACCGTCCATCTAGAAGAATGAAATTATTTTACCATTTTCTCATTCATACACGTAAAAATGGATAATCTTCCCAAAATTAAAATAACTTCAATTAATCCCAGATATCATCATGACTGTGGATCCCAACCATATATAATGGCCCTCTGAGATAATCCCTCGAACCAGATGACTACACCATATTGATATGGTAAAAATGAACTAGATAATAGTTGTTGAAGATGTATCTATTCATCAACAATACTCATGCGAACCAAGATATACATGTTGAATGTGTTCTATTAGTCACCAAACACTAAAAAATTATTACACAACTGCTTTATGCGTCTTTTGGATATGGTAATCAGCAATAACATTACACTTTCATAGTGTGTGAGGATGATTGATGTCTAAAATATTAGATACTCAATGCACATCCTCTATTGAATTTTTAGGTCTCACTATGTAATGATGTTCTTGAGGATCATATAGTATCTGTACGCCAAAAACCTGTCAAAATAAGTTATTTTCTTGAACAAATTATAGTTTTTTCTAATTAATCATGATCTATATCATGGGTAAGATAATTATTATATTACAGTCTCAACTATTTGGATCCATTATAAAAAACACCCTCCTCCTACATGATAACTACATTTTTTCCAACTCCAGATGTGTCGATGTATATAGTATAATACATAATGGGCTTATATAAATATTGTATTGAAGACGAGGTCAATCAATTATTCATCATTTAGAAATCTCTATCACAATCATCTGACTATAAAATCATCAACACATTGTTTTCCAAATTAAACATCAGTTCTACCATAAGGGAGAAGTCTAGGGTGATGTACCGATGATAACATGCAAGTCTAAGAAATCACTAAATCTTGAATCCCTTATTTTCCTAATCCCACTATACTACAGCTTCCAAATTCCATTTTTCTAGTAAAAAACCATCCACATTTATAAAATTTCCTAGGAAGTACACACGATTAATCCAGAAAAAACTTTTTGAAAGTTAGTTCTAAATTTCATGCTCCATCATTGTAATCATGGTGATGTTAATATATTGGGTATGTTCTTAGTAGTCTGGGATTACACTAAGATTCCTACAACAAAAAATACCCCAATCTAAACTAGTAATAGATTAACATAAAATTTAATTGTGTCCATCAATATTGCAAGTGCATTATCCAAATCGAATTGAATCTCTATGAAAATCTATAAAACATAAATGCCTCTAAAAGATGTGTTCATATCTATGATGGTGTCACCCTCTACTAAAATTATCCTAAAATTAGGTCTATCTTGGTGTAAAAAATGGGACCTCATTGTTAATTTAATAGAACTTCAATATGTGGAAGAAGATACCGGTTCATGACCTTCGTCTGCTTCAAATTCTGAAAATCCACACATAAAATAAAGACCCATATTCCTTTATGGATAAAACAAATGCAGATCCCCATGGATATGTACTCGGTTGTACGAAGAAATTTCCCTCCATATCATTCATTTGATCATTCAATTCATGATGCTCTTATATAACCATCCTAACATGTGGGATTAAAATTATATCAACTCCTATAATCTTTTCAATCATGAAATCAATGTCCCACTCTAGTGGTAAGATAGAGAAATCATTATGAATGATGTCTTAAAAATGATCTATCATTGGATGAGAATTACTCAGATACATTACTCCATCATAATTAAGTCACAATGTATGACCCATGATAAAATCCAATCATCCCTATATTGGTCTTGCATGAACATTCCAATGATCACACTCATCCTTCTGAGTATTGATTCCCCTATATTGAATTGTAAATAATAAAAATATAATATATTTATATAATATCATGGAATAAAACTTGAATATACATTCTAGTAATGATAAAGAATCATATCATTTCCTATTAAAACATTTCCTACAAAAATACTAATGATTACCCAATTAGCCATCAACCAAACACTCCCTTATGAGGTGAGGACACTAGGATTCGTTGTATACCAACCTGAAACACTAAAATAATAATTAAGAACCATAGTTTTGAGGTGGAATCACACTCCATTGAATTATATAGCCATAACCCCCTAGTGATAACTATCATAGCAGTACATATTTACACCAGAAGAATAGTTCTTATACTTCCCTAAAGAAATTATTTGGAGACCACTTGGGGAATCTATTATATTCTATTACATGGTGAAATCCAAATTCATCATCTCTAAAAGGCTTATTAAGATATAAATATTCATCTATAAATTAATCATACAGTGAATCCCATCCTAAAAACTTATCACCGGTGTAATGTTATCCACTACTAAGTATAAAGTAAAGAACTCCAGGTTGGTGAAGGTCCAAAAATTTCCGTCATTGAAAATATATATTATAATAGCTACACGAACTCGAGAAAATTATCATCAATCAAATTCTTATAATTTATGTAGATCCAAAACATTTCCTTGATTTCATTATAAGATAACTCTGAATATTTTCTATCATTCTGAAGAATGTCTCACTAAGACTAGAATTACCATGAATCATGTATGTTAGAAGCTTCATAATCCAATCTATGAGTGACTCAAGGTTGTTGATGATTATTTGGTCTGACTCAGTCACGAAATCATCATTTTGGGGGAATCTATACAACATGAGTGTAGGTTTAGTTTGTTGTTGTAACTCCCTCATCAACTCAAACATCGATGTCATGGTGTGAATAATATCCATTTACATAGATCGCATGATCATTATGAAGCTATCATGAAGATGAAAATCCATATAATTCTCAATATCCATAGGCATGTCATGTTCATAAATATAAGGAAAATTAGTCGTTCAACTCCCCAAATTCCCAATTTTAAAAAAGTGATGTGATATTTTCCCAAAAAGACTAATGCACTCCTTAGAGAATTGGATAACAATAAGTCAAACCTCAATAGGTCACAAAATTAGAGAAACACCGGCTAATGATCTCTCCAAACAGGGTAAAATAAGTGAGTTGGAAAAAAAAATAGTTCAATTAATCCATTTTTAATAAAATATAATTGATATCCAATTTCAAATTTCATTCTGGAAAATATTTATCATGAAAATATTTTGTACATAGCTGTATCATTGAATTTCAAAAGTAATCATTGCCCAAATATGACGATTCATTAATTCTCATCTCATCACATATCATCCCATGATAAGAAATAAAAATAAATATAACATCAAACAACATGTGAATTACAGAAGTTGAATTAACATCAAACCATAAAAAACATACATCATAAAAAATTATCCCACCACAAGGCACTAAAATTTCCCCTCATACATGGGTTAGATACTCCCATTAACAAGATCATTACCTTGTCTTGATACAAAATAGTCTCTTTTATAATATTTCATCATATTAAAGAAACTAAAAATAAACATAATTTCTCTAATACCAGTTTTAAACACCCCCAACCAGTTTCTCCCTTAATTGTCCAAGATGGTTGTCTACATGACCTTAAGAATCCATCCCAAAACACCATAGGATTCATACTATTTGGTAAGGTCTAGTGAATGTTATGGGGATAATATAAGCTCCATCAAGGATACAAAATTTATGAAAATAATAATATTAGATTATAAATAATAGAGGAAAATAAGAATAAATAATTATATAACAAAAGATGATGAAGGACCAACTGAATAAATTTATATAATATGATAATAATGTAATTAAATGAATAATGAAACTAATATTCATTCTAAAATTAGTTTATATATATTACTATGATGACATAAATAATGTTTCCAATGTCTCTGGTCCTAAACCCCATGTTGGTCATGCATCCAAGATCCAATCCATCTAGCAAGCTATAAATAAAAAACATGGCCTCTTCCCAAAACAATACCTACACCTTTTAAATCTATGTAATACCAAATGGAATCCCATATAGGGTATGAGTAGAAATTATTTGGTCAACACCACAATATCTAAACATAACCAATGATAGAAATATAGTGTATTCAATAAAGTGAATAGCATGGCATTGTTTTATCAAAATAATACAAAACATGATATAACATGTAGAGCATTATGATTTAGGTGACACCTAAGATCTATCCTTAACCTAATTCGTTTATTTACTAGATACCCTTGTCCCTGGAAGGATCCACTTGTATCTAGATAGATCATATAGTCTGTGGAATATTCTCCATCTGAGGCTGAATTGAGCGATCATCATGCAAACGAAAATCCTCTTCTCATACGCTATCAAGAATATATACCTCAAGAATCAAGTGAATATGCATTTACTACTAAAGAAACTAGTATAATCATATATTATTCCCTCATCGATCATGAACATGTGCATTGATATTTCACGTGGTATAAAAAATCATGCACCAATCCCTTTGGTATTGGAATAAATCCAGAATCATACCAAGAAAACGCAACATTTCAAAAATAAATCCCACCCACATCTATCAATTACATCAATGAAAGATAATATCAAAAGACAACAATAAAAATAAAAAATCTAATAACTCACAGACCAAATACATCATCACTATAAATTATTTATAATCCATGTTCTAAATTAACATAATTACTATAGGAAACAAAGTTCAATTATCATTTATTCCAAAAGTTATTAACATAGTAGCGAAAAAAATTATCCAAGTATGATATAATATAACAAATAAAACAATTTATTTGTCATTATAATCAATAATATTAATCCAAATATTTAAAAATTTATTCCCTATTTATCACATGTCTCTAATGTCAACTAAGAAATTATCGACATGGTTATGTGTTAGAACAACGGTTAGGTGGTCATTACTCTTAATATTTATGCATGTAGACCCAACATGATCCACTGGGTAGTCTAAAAATAAAAATTACTATTTAATATGGATTATAAAATTTAATTAATATATTTTGAGGAATCCGAACATTTATTGTGATATCACATATACTATGAATAATTATTTCCTAAATATGATAATATTTTGTCCCAGTACCATTATCTGGCATTCAAAACAATGATTTTCATAGTGAATTCCATTAATATAAAAGGTGAATAATATATCAAGAAGATCAAAGATCAATCAAAATCAAGATTAGAACAAGATTCAATAGTATTTAAAATACTATTTTATAATAATGGAAAATAATATATGTGAAGGGTTACCCAAAGAAAAGCAACTAACTGAGAATTGAACGCCTTACTAGGACATCCAAAATAGAATAAGTCACTTTGGAATTAATTTGAGAATCCCGGGGATCAGGAGAGGAGTTCAACCTATATATGATCAAATGATTACACGTAAAAGATGGCCTTAAAACATATGATCCTAAGAAATAAACACTATGTAATAATTTCGCATCTTGTATTTAGAAAATTATGAGTTATACCAAAAAAATGTATCACCATTGGATAAAATTTACCCCAATTGAACATTTCATATCACGTACCTATTTCACAATGTGTAACTATATCGAATCATGAACTAGTTCATGTTGAATCCTTAGGTGCACATACTTGTAGTAAACTAGTTTTAGGGGGTGTAACTAGTTATCAAATATAAATATTTCCTGAAATATGTGTGGTGATACTAAAACATTGAGAAACATGTACATGGAATGTAAATTCAATGTAGGCGTGTTTATCAATAGCTTTTGCAAAAGGTCCTAAACCATATATGATGCAATAAATACTAATAAAAACCCCCATAATCAACTAAAAATGTGATATCCTATATTAGATTAATTTAAAATAACAAACATCCCCATATATTAGGTCATTTTCCCTAGAAATCTCCCTCCATCATCAAAAGGAACTCATGCACCAATGTTCAATAATTAAATCCAACCAAACAATTGAGGGGTAATGTAAAAAATCAAAGTTGAATGTTCTAGGAAAATGATAGGATCATAAATATAGGAGATGTCATGAAACGAATCCACCAACAAAATAAATATATTATAAAATTAATTCATTTAATGATACTAAATTTAACTAAATGCTATAAAAATGTGGTAAACACACTTATAGGAAAAGATAATATCATGTTCTCAAATATCTCATCGTGTTCCAACATTTCTAATGCGACACCAATACATAGAATATAAATAAAATAAAATAATTCTATATATGTATATATTTACATGAAATTAAATAATTTATTGCTTCATGTCAACTAATTTTCACATGAAGGGTACCATAAATTTTCATAAGAAACCACTAATGATCTAAAAAAACATTCATAATAATATGGTAGGTACATATTTTTCAAATATATAATATATATTAGTATATGTAAATTGTTGCATATAAAATAAATATAGTAACTCCAAATGTAACCCAAAACATAAAATGTTATATTAGCAAACAACTCGAACACCCCCATAAGAAACCAAACAAGCCTCATCCCTTATCCCAAATCAAAAACTATTAAAAAATATATGTCCATATGTTCTTTTACACTGAGGGTATGTATCCACCATTAAATATTCTATCCACCAGGTAATTTCATATTAGAAAAGGGATGTATTATTAAACATTTAATAACATATTTCATTAAATAACCTCATGGAATTCAATAAACCATTCTAGAGAATCACTTTTCCAATAGAGGTGGAAGGGTACACAATATTGAATATAGTTATTTCATGGGAACAAACACACATATATATATTAATTATTTGGAAATGAATATTCATCAGAATACATATGATTATAATATTTATAATTGTTCTATGGGGATCTCATGTCAATTGGTAGTAGGGGATGCCATACCAAACGATTTTTTCATTGATATATGCGGTTCATCACTAAATCAGAAAACCATGATAGTATATAATATACAATAATATATAGGTGTAATTGGGAAATCAATCAAAATCCTAGGTGAAATTATCAATATAATATTACTTTAATAGGTAATCCAAAAGATTACCTGCAATATATAACCTCTTCATGAACAAATACACTTATAATAGTGTGACATTTCAAATATAGAAAATTTAATATCTCACACATATCATGGTATTGGAAAAAATATTATCAATATAATTGAAATGCATGGACTGTGTATTCAGTACTAGATTATCAAAAATCAGCATGGATAAAATAATAGTTCGATAAAAAAATATATAAATAGTTTACCCCATAATCTATATCATTACTAGAAAAACATTGAATATTTTAAAACCTTGTTCATCAACTATAATAGAGTAATCAACAGTTTAACAAATTTTATCTAAAAAATGTTGTGCTTTTCCGTTTAATTTAGGGGAATTTTTTCATTTTCTTTTTCCACATATCCGATTGAAATTTATGAAAATAAAATCAAAAAAATTAATTATATGATAATATAAAGTACTAACATATGTACAAAATCAATATATATAGATATAATCATGTAAAAACTAAATCCATTTTTAGGGAATTATCATGCTCCATACCAAAAATATAATAATATGTCACAAATTCCCTTACTATAAACCCTTCAAGGCCATTATTGATAACTACACTATCCCTCTAGTCCTAACTCTAATAGAGCTCAGGTTGGAGACTATCATCAAGTATATAATACATTTTAATGTTTGGAACACGATTTATTTTTAAATATAATATAATAAAAAACCCACAGATCAGTGTAGTAACATGATATAAAACCAAAATTTCATAATATACCAAAATTCATGAAATTTCATAAAAATACAAGTCCGTAAAATAAATATCATCCTTGGAATCCTATGGAAAAAACTGTCTTTGTAACTCCAGGATCCAACCAAATTGGATGCTACTCGATCAAAAAAATTACCAAATTATCCTATAAAAATGAATTTTTATGTATATATATATATATATATATGAAAATACATTTGTACTATGAATGATCCATCTCATGGACACACCTTAAAATATGGATGAAGCCAACAAATTCTTTAAAAACAATATAATTAAACCAAAAGACCCTACTTAAGAAACTATCACCCATACTCTCTGATGATCTCTCACTAAATATCATATCAAAGTATAATTACATAATATAATAACAATGAATCAAAGCGGTAGATCAAAATAAATTATCAATTTATTTTTTACTCTAATAACCCTCACGAAAAATGTCCTTTGCATCTATTCAATTATATAATGATTATGTATCTCCCCAAATCTCAAATCACAGATATTCCACATAGATCAACCGAAATAACAACATCATATATATTCTGCTAATATCATATCTAAATATCTATTAATGTGAAGAATTTTTAATATTATGTAAATCAACCTCATTCTTACATCCAACCATGAAGGGACCCAATGATATAATATCATATCATCTATTCAACATGGTCTTCCAGTTTATCATGTAGTCCACACGAATTCATTAAAACATTTGTGATTATACCTAACTAATTTACTCAGAGATCACAATAGACCTGAAAGGGAATTTTTTTTATCAGGTTGTATTTATACTATCAATCCCTCTATAACTATTATGTTTGTGAAAATACTCAAAATCGATAATATTTTGGATTCCATAATGTTATGAAAGATGAGTAGAGTGTGAATGAAATCAGAAGGGAACAATTATAATAAATTCATGTGTAGAAAAATAGAGAGGGTTCACACCAAAACATAAAATTCACACCATAAAAACCATCACACTACAATTTTGACATGATTTGATTAATTGTAATCACTAAACCATAAAATACTTTTAATTCTCACTAAAAAAATCCATGACAACCATTAATAATTTTAAACATAATCACATTTTCCTGTAGATTTAGATATTTAATGATAACATTGTATTTTACATTAATTATTGCATTTGATGAATTATATAAGGAAAAACCATTGTCAAGAAACTATCATCATTAAATCCATATTTTTTTATTCTATCTATATTAACAAAATGTCATTATTAACATTCACTAATAAAATTATATCTTATAGTCTTTATTTATTCATTATAAAAATTTACATTAAATCTACACTAAGAAACTATAAAATAGAACCACAGATTTAATCTATCAACTACCCGACCATCTTTGAACTCAATCCAAGGGTATCCCAACTCCTCCCCTTATTACACAACCATTCATGCAGATTTCCAACTCAAAAAAACCACTTCACCTCTGGTTAACCATGTCAAGGCATCTGCAACACTAAATCCACATTCCATAACAATATTTCAAAGCATTCATAATTAATCCTCTACAAAAGGACACTAAAACCATATAACAAAAATAATAAATCCAGAAAGGCACAACCAAAATTATAGTTATGAAGAAATTCCCCCATTCCATTTTTTAAAAAATATTTTACTTTTTCACATTCTCTCTTTCAAAATTATCAATTCATAAATAATAGTTTCCAAAAAACATATATATTGACATATCTATAACACTAAGATTGTATTAAAGGAGAATACATTATTTAAATCACTTATATGAAATAATATATATCTTAATAGGAAAATAATTTTTATAGAATAATGGGTATCCAATATTAACATAATCCAATCATATTAAACTTTAAACACATTCAAATCATCATTCTCATTAATTAACAATAGATAGTTTTTGTATCATAATTATTTCAATCATCAACATCCCCCCCATGTAATAAATTGTATGAAAATACTATAATATACCCAAAACAGAAGATAATTATTCAATCCTCTACCACAATCAATGATTCATAACCACTAAACAAAACATTATGATGATATATGATTAAATGAAAAAATCATCAAATGATAATAATTGAAATAATAGAACACAATAATCACCCCTTAATTATTAACCCAAAATCACCCAAACCCAACCATAATTACATAAAAAACTATTTTAGAGGGGAAAAAGAAGAAAATATAACAGTATATATGGTAACTCACATTGGACAATATGAACGTGACCTCTTAAACTAAGAATGAAAACATAAGTATTGTTTACTAGTAGGTATCCCAAAAAAATTCACTTATTTTCACCCACGATCAAGTAAAAATTGAGTTTTAAAATGATATCATAATGACTTTCAAATTTATACACATTGAAAAAAAAATTATTTTATTTTTTTACATTGTTGGTCATGTTGTGAATGTATGAATCCATATATACTATATTAATCCATCCACAAATAATTTCATAATAAATCATTGTCAATAATCAAATCTCATTAGCTATCCCTTTAAGAAACATTACATAAATTATGAACCACAACGAAGTGACCCAACAAATGGAGGATCCAGGGAACCCATCCCTAAAAGATCATAGGAGATTATTTAGAACCATGTTGTAATAACCCAATAAAAGGATAAAACTCATTAAAATTTATTTTGGGATCTATTTCGTGTAAATAATGAAAAAACCATAAAATAATTTCATATAAGAATAATAAAACAAAACTATTTCTCACTTAATTTAGTTAAAATTTTATCCCAATATCAGTTCTACTTAATCATTTATAGTGAAATGAATAATTTCAAACCATAACACACACTCTCTATATTAAAATATCAATCATAATACATCTCATATCCATCCATTTTATTCCCAACACCTAAATGAATAAAAAGACACACTGTTAAAAGTTAGTATGGTTTAATATATAATATTATGAACCTAATAAAAATATTATAATACATAAGTACAAAAATAACAAGAAAACAGTATGAAAATTACTAAATAAAAATATCCCTAGGAGATATCTCTATAATTTAACATCTCAACCTAGAAAACCAGAGAAGGAAAATAATTTTAACATGAATTAAAACATCCATGATAACCTATTAATAAATCTAATGAAGAATTTTAAAAACTCAATAAATATAGAATAGTAATGTTCAAAACAACTAGGAATATTAATAGTACAGACCGGAAAAATGGAATGACATATAATCCTTCAAACTTCCATCTCTCCAATGAACATGAACAAGGTGAAAATAATCCCATCATAATTCATCAACCAATAATATGGGATCTCTACAAGAATCACCAAAAACATCACAACCTATTCTCTATATAATTTCAAATAATTAATGAAATGATAGTCATTGTTATGATAGAAAAAAATATGTCAAATGGAAAGTATCATGGAATCAATACCACTGTAGGGAAAAACCAACTAATATTTTTCCTTTACAATTTTCCCCATAACCGCAAATGGATATATTATATAGGGATAAAGCTTATACCTCTAGAATAGCCTATGAGACAAACAATGATGGGGTTTACCATGAACATGATATATCTTCCATCAAACTCTAGAGGGATCGTCCTCTAATAATCATATGAAATTTGATCTATCTACAATACCTTAATCCACAATAGAATTATCTAAACCTTCCCTATCGTTCTCTAATAAAAAAAATTATTTGGAAAACAAATTATCTGCCATTTCTAAAACATAATGAATATCATTAAAAATTACTATAAAATTACTCTAATGGATCCATTCTTGTGGAATATTTAAAAATATATTTAGAATAAAAATCAACCAATGGATGATGTTTCAATCATTATTCACTAAAAAACATTACACTGGGAAATAATATGCCTTGCATAATGAAATGGGAATCTCCATTTTCACATTTATAATGCCTCAACTATCACCATCATGTCCAATATAGAGTGATACATAAGCTCAAGTGTATTGTCATATATAGAAGGTTGTCTTATATTATAATGAGTCTAACTAAAATTGTGGGTATTCAATATCCTCGGAATCATACCCTTCCCAATAATTGTAAATAAATAAACAAAAAATCATAATTTATATGGAAAATAATGTATATAATCAAAAGATTGAATACATGTCTGTATGTAAACAAACAAATAGTTTCATAATGTTGAAATACTAACCATATATATATATATGTAATTGATAGAATAGTAAAATAAATAATAATAGTCTTATGTGTTTCTTGACATAGCCTCTATATCTAATCCCAACTATCTGTAACTCCTCACTATAGGTCCTTCTCCATTCACTGGATCACTGGAAATGAAATCATCAAGAAGAAAGAGATTTCATCATAGGGATTGAGTAATAAACCTAGTAGGACAGCACCGATGTGTACTTAGAATAAGCGAATAAAATATAAAATAGTGTATTACTGAAATATGTGAATGATCAAACAAACATACAACCAGAATTGTGATGATTTATCATTGATAACTATGACACCTTGAACCCTAAACTAAACTCATTATGATCATTTTTAGTAAGGATTTCATGTTTTTTTCAACCCATATAAGACTTATATGTAATCCAAGAACACCAAACAATGAAGATGGTCATTATATTTTTCATTTCATGGAACATACCCATGGTGGTCAATATCTATAACACCACATTCTCATCCTATAATATGGTTGATATATGGAAATCTCCATGCCCCACATTTTCAAGGGCTATTACCATTGAATGAGGATCTATCTTACATAATTTTTATTATGTATTTTGATATCTCAAAATACAATTACATAACATTCCAATACATAATACATAAAAGATATATTTAAATTCCATGCATGGTATTATAGAATGAAATGCATGTGATCTAAACCATACCACCAAACTATCCATATTGTACAAAAATAATCCCATCATCATGTTTCCCATCCATGGCGTATCTATCCAAGGATAAAAATCTTAGTTATAATTATACCAAAATCATGGATTCACATGGTAATAAACAGAATAAGAAATACATTTCTAATATGGATTCCGTATCATAAAAAAATATCCATTGGCTATAGGTGATCATAACATAAAATTTAATAAGATATAATGTGTACTTGCACACCCATGATGAAACTCATTACCAAAATGGGTTATCGTAATTAAATTAAATCATTGTGTAAGCATTTTAAATAATGAAAAAATGGTAAAAAAATCATTTTAACTCATTTTCATTGATGAAGAACTTCAATTTTAATTATGGAAATATCCCCTGAAGAAGATACATGTATATACCAACTCAAATATCCCACAAACACCATACATTATTTCCTCTATCTATTAGGTTTTGTTACTTAAATATGAAAAAATACTTAGGTATTAATTTTATTCATTTTCTTTCTTTTTATTAGTAAACAAACAATAGAAGATGGAATCAAATTATATTTGTTTCATTTAGGAATAGCCTCAGTACTACAATAACGGAAGAAGTTGTGTGTGACTCATATTGGGAAGTTTCTATACTCCTCGCTAGCACATGTGTAATAGACCACTGAGTTAATATGGATGATATTTTTTATATTTTTAATATGATTTTTGGTGTTCTAATCCCTCATTTTTATGCATGTTGGATCACATGAAATATATAAAACTATTATTTTGTTTCCTGATTATTTTTAAATTTATTACCATGATATGTATTATTATTTATATATATATTATTTCATTAATTTTTGATATATAAATCTCCATTCTTGTATAAAATATCAGTGATGGAATTAACAAGTAAATTCTAAAGATTTTTTTTGTATATATATGAATATGAATAATATGTTGGGATGGAGAGATTTGTTACTAAAAAGAGGGGGATACCATTCCCTTAGTGTAGACTCCTAGGTGCAACACTATGTGATCCAATAGATATATTATGATATTTCCTAAAAGAATAATTTTTTAATTATATCCTTATTGTTACAGATGATGTATCATTGATGCAGTCCTATAAGTCAACCTATTGATTAGTAATAGCATTTTTCTATATTGAAGGATGTTATTAATAAACCATCTAAAATTTATGTCTTTTTTACAATCCATGGTACCACATATATTATCTAGATTAGGTAGTAGGGATATGTCATGTAGAAGTATTTATTGTAGTTCTTATCCTAGGAATACTAATTACATAATATTTTCAAATTTGAAAAGACATTAAACACTATTATTATTCATCCTTCTATAGAATTAAGGTCCCTTAAGATTATATGGAATTAGTTGAAATCATTTTTAAAATCATTGAACTAGTAGATACTCAGGGGGATCAACTCATTCATTTATAACTACACTTGTTTTGTCTTTACATGAATTACTGATAATGTTTTCCTCATTGATAATTTCTCTTGAAACGCTATTGGACGAATAGGTAAACCATGTTAAATGAATATCAGAGTATCCTATAGTTGTAACATGTAATCGACATCTATGGTACATCATGATAGTAAATATGGTGATATGATTCATAGCACAGATAAGCTAACCATATTCCAATAATACCTTAATTTCTACCTGGAAAGGGTATATTTCAATCTATAGAAGAGTTAATGTTACATGATGACCAAAAAAATGAATCTAGTATAACTATGTGTTGGTCTAGAATTTATTCAGTTTTAGATTATCAAGACATTGATTGTGGTTTTAGATATTTTAGTAGAATCTACGTCATCCTCAACAACTTTTCATTTACAAATACATCTATATCAGCATGTATTTATCATAATAATTCATTGGATTTCCTCAAAATATAAGAGTTTTTTTAGAGATAGGTTTTTTCATGGTGCAAAACACTTATCAAAGCAGGCATATCACATGATACCAACTGAGATGAAGTCACTAAATGTTATTCACTATGAAATATATTAGAATGTATTTATCATAATAGGTACATCACCATTGGGTGGACATTTTATTGTTTTCTAATACGTAGGATCAAAGTATTCACAATTGTGTTGATTACTAACATTTGAATGAAGTGACAGTGAAGAAAAAATACAATTTTCCAGGATAAATTGTAAATTAAATCAATCATGGGGAACCAATTGGTTATCTGATATTGATATTTGAATAGGTTATCACTAGTTATTTTAATTAGTAGGAAACAAAAATGATGGAATTTAATAACAATTATGGGATTTACAAGTACATGGTGAAACTGCCTTGACTAAAAACATTCCAGATGTGTTTGTGTATATCATTAATAAAATTTTCTACCCACATATACACAATTAAATCATGGTGTTTAATGATGGTATTATCTTCTACATGTATAAACTTGAAGAACCATACCTGATATCTTAAGATGAACTTTCGTATGCTTGTAACAAATTGGATTTACACTAATCAATTGTAGATTTATATTTGTATTTTGGAGGTAATTTTATTAGGAATGTGGTGTGTGAGGAAATTATAGCCACAATTAAATATAATTTAGTGGAATGGATTTTTAAAATAAATCCCTTTCATATGATTAGGATCATGAGTTGTTTTTTTTCTTAAACATTATCAATTTCTTACCAATAACATCTCTCATCTATCTATAACCATGTATTTGATGATAAATATGGTAGTAATGTCATAATGTATAGAATATTGTAATATGTGTTTCTCCATATCAATTAATGATTTAATAAAACTCCAGTATTAATATGTCTTATTATGAGGGTTGGATCCATTGTATACTGTAATGAATTACTAATTATTTTAGGATCAGTGAAGATGAATATCGACATGATAGTGGATAATGTGTCATGTCAGTTTCAACCACTTGACCAGAACAACCATAATGATACATTGGAGATGGTGTCCATGGTATGGGATATAATGTGTTGAAGAAAATATCTATTTAGTGAGAGAAAAAATGGATCAATATTTTCTAAAAAAACATTTTATTATTTTAAAGAATATTTTTAGATATTGGAGAAGTTTCTTCATGGGAATTTTTGTGTCATGGATCCACTATGATGATATAATAAAAATATTAAATAAAATAAATAATGTTCACATATTTTACCTTGTGTATTGATATATATCCCAAAACATTATTTTAGATGGGAAATCCAAGATCTCTATTAAATCCTAAATTATTATTTTTATATGAGGGGAGAGATTATCGTTTTGTAAATCAATTTTTTAATTTAAGATTATTCATGGGAAGAACAATAGAAGAATAATTTAACTAGAAAATTTATTTTCTATTAATTTTTCACGACCTAATTATAAAATATTTAATAATACTAAGTAAAATTTCTAGAGTTAATTGTATAACCCTTGAGGTTATAGAGGACCCTAGATAACATCTTTAGTGTATTATAATATGATCATTGTTAGACAATCAATATTATATGGATATATTCATCATCATTGATGTTCGTTAATCTCAATAATGATATTGATATGTAATAAAATTTTGGAAATGATTGATCTAGTTTGGAAGTAAGAATGTTTATTTGTTGATTAATTTATTTAGTATTCACAAATATTGATCATTTATTAATATCATTAACAATTTAATTTGAAGATAAATGATTTATTTATGGTTACAGATATTTGTCCCAAAATTGTGGATTGATAAGTACTTTTTTATTGATTAATATTAAATATTGCATGTGTAAATATATTATGAAAATCAAAATATAAATGTGAACATTTATTTCCACAATTATTTGGATTGTTATATTCTCCACTCATTCCTCGAATGGTCATATTATGTATTTTCATTTCGCTAGTGGTTTTATTATAAACGAATATGATTTGACAATAATCATTTGTAACAATGGATCATTACTAAGGGTTTATATTCTATATTTAATTAATTATGAAGGTTTTCTAATAATGGAAAAATATTAAGTTTGGATTGAGGATTTAGTAGTATTAGGTGGTGTTTCATAAATCATGTACAACAAGAGATAGTTTATGAGTATATTGGTGGCCATAATTTGAACAGTATATATGGACGAGGGTTATCCATACCAACATTCAATGTTTTTGGAAATTTGTTTCATGGAATCAAAGGATGATGTAGAACACCCGAGATCATTAAAATATATTGGAAATTTTGTGGAAACCTAATATACATGAAATTTATTTAGGATAAACCCCAAATATTGGGTCCCATTTCACAATAGATAGGGTTATGCATAAAGGTAAATATCATATGTTGTATGACCTTTTTACATGTTGTGGTACCTGAATTTAGTGTCTGGAATTATTCCAATGAATACATGGGAACGTGTATATCTAGTGTACAGAGGCATGAATAAGGTACATGGGAATTTCATGTGTATACAAGAATAGACATAGTACACATTGATAGATAGAGTACAAAATCATAGTCTAAAGTACATAGATAGAAACACATGGCTCGATGTGACACATATTGTATTCTTTACACACTCCATGTACCCATTTTTCATGTATATTTGATCAAATGTTATCATTATTAAATTTAATTAATAGTTTTTTTATATTCTCTTGGTCCATTTATATTAGGGTATTGTGAGGAATAATTTCTTATTTGAGGGATGGATGATCTAGTATATGAGTTGTTCCAGTTTAGTGATAGGTATCCCGCTTTGTGTCTCAAGGTGTGATCCTCTATCAATCCTCATAAGGTATCCATTACATACTCTATAGGTATTTGATCTCAATCCTAGAGAGTTAATCCAAAATGAGTTTTTAATCCTCGATAATCTTGAGGTGTGATACCATACCTATGTATAGACATATTCATAGTTCAATTTTGTACGTCATCAAGATTAAACATAAGGGTAACGATATCTTGGGTGGGAATCCTATGTTTTATAAATACATAAGCAGTTATTTCGTTCATATGATTACTACTATGAATCCTCATATATAATCCTAGTATAGCAGTGGGGATGTGAAATAATATTAAATCATTATTTATATATTTGATAATATATATTTTATCTTGTTTATTCTTTTGGTTTTTTATATAAATTCAATTATATTCATTATGGATTTTGTTCGCATATTTTAGGGTTTTCTTCTAGGTATGTTAATACTCACACCTACATGGAATCTGGCCACATATTCCTTGCCTTTAGAAAATTATGATACCTTAAATGGATCCCACAGATTTCTAGGATTATCTAGAGAGTATTTTTTTAAATACCACAAAAGGTTCCAGGGGTTGCATCCTAACAAATATAACCTTTTTTAAAGCTTCTTGTAAACATTTCCAATTTTGGTAGCCTTGTCTTTGGACAATTTTATTTCCTTAATTTTGGTCACATTATAATGTGGGATGGGTAGTATGATTTTTTTATCATGTTATCTTTTAATTATAAATTTACTTGGTATTAGTATTTTTAAGTGATATTGTGTCTAGGTACCATAGTATATGGCCTACCAAGGTTATGATATATATACTAAGTGCATGTCTCTATAATCGTGCCTATTAGAGGATGTATTGGAGTTATTCTAATAATTATTTTATCCATGAAATCCTCCATGGGGTAATTCATGAATGAGTGGAATAAAATTAGTGGTTAACATAAAGATAGATTTAAAATATAATCTAATTGTGAGAATTAATTTGGGAAACTATAGGGATTGTGTTAACATGTCTTGAGTATTGATATCAGTCTTGAGAACCCAGTGGTAGTTCAGTAGCTAATTTATCAATTCAATAAGACTCTTTTAACGTACTTGTTGACTCTTTAAATGTAGGAACAAGTTACTGGGAAAATATTTGTTCATGAATCATATATAAATGGGTATATATTTAAGGTTCATCTTTAGTAAGCTTCATAGATATTCACATTGACTATAGTAAATATTGAGTTTTTTGGGATGTATCCACGATGTAATATAGCTTTTATTATGTATTGGTATTGTATTGAATAATATATTAGATATGTTGTTTCAATTCCATGACACGTGTAGGAGGTGGTACCTTTGGGTTGATTTACAGTACTACCTAAACCCGCTGAGCATCTGGTTGTCCTGCCAGTACCTGTAGATGATTTTTTTGGGAAGGGTGTAAGACATGAATTCCCACGGGAGACACAAATTAGGTTTTTGGTTGTAGAATATACAATGATTTATTGGAAAAACAAAAATAATATGTGTTATTTCAACTTTTTAGTACCCCTCTTGATTAAATAGTGGTCCACGGAACAACTCATCTCAAGGGAACCACAATAGAATGGTGGGACATGGGGAACAGGATGCATGAAGTGGTTACTCATAGTTAGGAATAATTTGAGTTCTTATTTAGAGAAGAGTTTTACCCATGTACATTATGGTATGTACCTATCTTGGATCCTCTTTAGATCTAACTTGGAAGAAGGTCATTTGTACTATATAAATCAAGGTTCACTAACCACAACCAAAATGTGTCACGGATTTAGATTCATAAATTTGAGTAAATAAAATGGATTATGTACATCACCAACACATATATTATAGATTAGAATCCCTCTATATTACTTCATGCTTTGGGGTTTTCATGAAGGCCCAAATGGTTTTCATCTTTTTAGTTGTGTGACCATGATTGTGAATTTATGGATATATGATCCTTGGAGATATTAATTTTGAAGTAGGTAGACAATTATAAACTAAATGATCTTATTTTGTGATGTATTTATAGATAATGTATCAAGAATGAGTATCCATTATCCTGGGATCAGTGGATTATTACATATACCAAAGGGACTGTTGATGGTACTCTTATGGGTGGGTCATTTCATGTTTGATATCCATACCCATTGTTATTATAATATTAGGATGTCTTATGAACTTCCTAGATAGATGTACATGCATCATATGATAGGTACTCATATTGATAGATGTGGATGATGATATAGGAATATAGTGGGATGCATACTATTTTTTATAAGTTACCACCACCTCATGGTGGTCTAATATATGCTTAAGGATCTTGTGGTCTAGGACATGGGATGCATTAGAGAGTGGAGGTTTTTCACCTAAATGATCTTAGTATGATTCGATGTATGATATATATCTTAAATACATTATAAATAGTATTTATTATCATAGTAATGATTCAAAACATCAATTCAATGTCCATTTATTATGGATTTGAGATTTCCCAAGATCCTTTCAATTGATCATTACATTTGGACTATCCTATAAAGAGATGATTCATTATCAAACAATTCTACTGATATTATGTCATGAATTTTGGAGGATATAAAATATTATGGAATCTACTTGTGGCCTCAATGAATCATTATGATGTAATTACTAAAATAGAATTAATCTCCAAGTCTCATGAAAAAATTGACTGTTTTATGTGGACATTGTAATGTTTCTGAGTTGAGGAGATGGGTTTTCCAATTATATGTGACAAAACAACCAAGGAAACATAAATGAACATTTACACATGTTGTTATAGGTGACTAATATACATTTTTTATCATTAACCATTGATATTAATTTTTATATGATTTCAATTTCATATTGTAGTAGTCAAATATGATGATTCCTTCCCCAATGATGGTTTGGACTTACCTCCCCACCAAGAGATTAATATCTATAAATATATACACCCATGTTATATCCCAATATTGACACAAGTTTATATAATGGTCTCTATATAGTTGTTTTAGATTAAGGTGAAATTAGTTTATTTACATAGGATGTGATGTTTCATACCAAGAGCAACACCTTGGGATGTCTCAAGATGGTTCGTTAGGAAGGGTGATATGATAGTAAACATGTGTATGGATTACCATCACCTGAATCAGGTGACAAGAGGGTATATGTGTCCGATTAAATGAGCTGATGAAATATTCCCAAAGTTATGGGTAAATATGGTTCTTGAATATTAACAACAATTCAGGCAATAACCAACTTCTATTTTGAGAGGATAATATATCGAACATAGAATTTCATTTTATCTATATTTACTATAAATATTCATATTGATATTTGGTTTGACTAACACCCCATTATTGTTCATTGGACTTATCAACAGTACTCTTCAACACTTCATTTATTAGTACATGGTATTATTCAATGACGACATCCTAATTTTCATGGTTTCTGATAAGAACAATAGGAGACATTTTTTGATTGGTCTAGATATATTTTTAGATCACCAGATTTATGGAAAATTATAGAAGTTATAGTTCATGTTTTTTAATATATAATTTAGGGGACATGTCTTATAAGAAAAAGAAGTATCATTGGAACCCAATGTGATCAATGATGTTCTATTTTGGTATCCACCCAAAATCATGATTGAGTTGTTGATACTCCTTTGTCTAGTTTCATATTATTTGATATGGTTTCCTGATCTCTCCATGATCAACGTTACTAAAGATTAATTAACATGAATGGTGAAGCATTTCATATGGATAGAGAGATTCCAACATTATTTTCCAGTGTTTGGAGAGAGGTTTAGGGGAAGCCTCAAATTGAGTCTTTTATAAAAGGGTGATGAGTATGTGGTTCTCATTGAATCCAATAGGAAAACTATAAGATATGTTATGAATTACATGTTTAAGATGATTTCATAAGGGTATTCATAGCTAAGACCATATAAAAGGTAATACATAACCCACATATAAATGATTTCAATAATGGTATTGGTCCTAAAGATATAGAAACACTATCGTATTAAGGGTATACTTATCATGTGTTATTTCTCTAAGAATATCATGTAAATAATATTTCTGAAAGATACCAACATGAGGTTGAAATTATATATATTATTTCATTACGATAAGGAAATTTGGATTGTATATACTCCATTAAAATGAAACAAAATTAATGGTGTCCATAACCAGAGATCATGTTCAGTATTTTTTATCAACATGTCAATGTAGTTTCCCATATTTATTATTTCAATAGTGTAAAATGATATTGCGGAATACCTTCGGCTGATGTTTATTAACACTCCAATTTTTCACAATGGCAGAGTTCCTTCATATTTATATATCAATTTCAAAAACATAATTGGATTCATATATAAAGGATGTGATCAGGTTTGTTTTTTATAAGTGGGGAGGAAGCTATTTTTTTTGAAGTTGTGTGATGATAACCATCTTTGTATAAGAATTTATAATAATGGATTTTAAAAATTCTCCCTATAGGTATATCCTAATTTCAAATACATGTATTGGGACCATCAACCTCAATTCTAGTTAAGAGGGATGATGTGGTGGGTAACTGCATTTATCCTTCAATGACTCACTAACTGTTAGTTGAAGGATATGAACAAGGATACAATTGGATTAGATAAACCCCTAGGGTTCTATGTTCGATGTGTGATGGAATATATGTGAAAGTATTGAGAAAACAACCATGATCAGTAAATATTCATGACATTACATGGGTGCTCATTGACATACATACTATTTCATCCCACATTTGAACCATCAGAATGAATCGTTCATTAGAGATATTGTGATGCATCTAAATTTAATAGATAGGTAGTCTATTGAGATGGGATGTGAGTATGATATACTCTATAATACCAAATATTGGATCGATATAATAGAGATACTGAATAATTTATGTAATAATGCTTAAAATACATGAGGGCATGAATTGTATTCTTTAAAAAATCCTTTCGAACTTTTAAATAAGGATGTGTTTAACAAGGTTAAATATGGTAATTCACAAAACCTCTCATTCTACACACATTCTGGATTCCGAAAATATGATTCTGAGAAATTAATTCTGAAAATATGGTTCCAGAAAATGACACATAATGAAAGTTTACAAAGAAGAAGATTCTACCTTAGAGAGCATAGAATCTATCTAAATCAGAGTATATGAATAAGGAAGTATACGATAGTTATACTTTCCTAAACAATAAAAATGTTCTGGAAAACATGTAACAAAACAAGTAACAAGAAGTAAATATTTTAACCCAAAGTGAAGGGTATCCAACAACCTTGGATAATGGTCATTTTATTTATACTTTCACGAATTTCTGTCTAACCCATTCCAGGGTATGCCCTCGATACGGTGTTCAGAGTCTGTTTTTCTATCCCCACAAGCCCTCATCTTAAAATTAGTCGGTACCTGTGTCTTCCTTAGCATGTAAGTCCTCAACATCAAGTTAGTTGGCACCTCTGTCATCCTCAGTAAGGAAGCCCTCAATATAAAGGTAGTTGGAACCTCTGTTTTCCTATCCATGAAAGCCTTCCATTGTACATAGAAACAATCATTGTCGCACACAGATAATCTGAATCATATGTTTAGTACGAACTAAGCATGAGAGTATCTCTCTCTAGAAATCAAATTAGATCAAAAGTTATCCAAAATGTTCTAAGCTCTTTGAAATGAGCTCTTATTTATAGGCACGACGTCATTGGTCGACTTATTCCTCCAATGGTCATATTTTCCTTGAATTTCGGAGGTACCTGTACACGTGTCACTCAACCAAATGTTGGTTAGTAACTGTATGCACAACATTGTTTTATATCCAAAACAAGTGTAAGAAAAAATATGGTTACATATCTAAAATCCAATATTCGGAATGTAAGAAAATGAATGTTAAGAGTCTAACAAAAAATTAATTAGGAGTATTTAATACAAGGATATTTGAATTCTTTCTTCTAGTAATTCAGAACATGAACTCTATTGAATTCAAGAGTCGGAATTTCATGGAAATTCGGAATCTGGATTCACAAGCATTTTGAAGTAGAACGTGCAATGATCGGAGTCAGAGTTCATGAGAATTCAGAGTCAGAACTCATAAGAGTTTGGAGTCTGTTTTTATAGAACTCAAAGTCCAAACTCAGAAGTTGTCATTACCAAAATTATTATTCGGAATTCAGAGTCAGAACTCAGAAGAGTTCGTAACCAGAAATTCTGAGAATTCAGATCCTAATATAGAATTCTTCATATCTAGGTATTTATAAGATTCCGGGGTTTTGGTTACAAACAAAATTTTACACTAGGAAAAATTTTGATATGAACAATTAAAACATGGTAAAGATAAGTTTCCTTGGGGAAGGAAATTTTCCCTTACTGATGTAAAACACAGGGTAGAATGAGATTTTCCTTGAGATTAAGTGTTTATTACTTTCAAAACAATAAGGGATTGTAAAGTCATAAGGAAAACTTAATGACTTAGTAATCTCCCCCATGTGTGAAGGAATGGAAAATTCATTAGGAAAACCATATTGACTCAACAATCTCTCACTTTTTGGAAATCACAAACATCCTTACAAAAATGACTATAAGGACTTAGAAAAATTTTCTAGATTTTGAAATAAAACTTATCTCCCTTTTCATTTTGTCAAAGATGAATTCAACTAACACCCCCTAAGGCATTGGAACACTAAGGATCATATTCTAGATTTCCAGAATAATATTTTTCATTATATTGAGTACGGTAATCTCCGTAATGAAAACTCCCCCGTAGATAAACTCCCCTTACATAGGGATATTTATTCTTTACTTAGCTTTATTTTTCCATTCTCCCCCTTTGTGATTATCAAAAAGTGTTTGAGGGAATTGAAAAAAAAATATGGTACCTGAAGTATTAGTACAAATATGCAAACAGCAACGAGAAACCAAAATTTCATTAACATTGGAATAATTTGCAGAAGGAATTAAATACAACAAACAAAAGGGATTTATTTTCATTCATTTTCCTTTCATATCAACATCTTCACTATTGTTATCAGCTTTTTTAGCACCTTGTGATCTTCCTATGATTGCTTCTCTAAGGCTTTGATCATATCATTATGAGCCTTTACAACCTCTTCTTGTACCATCAACAAGTCATCTTGCTTCACTATATTCTCTTCAATATCGATCCGGAGAGCCCTTTCTCTCATCTAGCTTTCAGCAATAGAGTACAACGTCCAATTCAGATCTTTACCTCCTAAATCTGAGTATTCTTATCAAGATTTAGCTTTTCTTCAATGATATTTGTTAGATCCTTAATTTTTCTATCTCTATTATCAAAAGAATCGTTAAATTTATGTTGAAACTCATCATGTTCTCTCAAGTCTTCAACTATTTTCTTTGATCTGCTGACCACTTTATTACAAGATTTTTTTTGGAATCGTAGTTGATAAGGATGTTCTTTTAATAAGCCTCAATAATTACACAACTATCCATTACCATGGATATAGTATATGATTTTTTATTCAAGCTATGCTGGAGCATCTTACATATAGATTCAATTGTTGGAAAGATCATAATGGTGTCAAAAGGTTTCTTCGGCGATTCAATGAAAAAGTCATGTCCTAGGGATGATGATTCTGAATCTGAGAGTTTTATTAGTGGAGTCTCTTTCTCTAGATCAACATGATTCCTCTTAAAAGATCCAGTAGCTTCTATTATCATCAAAACAAACTTGGTAGGTGTATCCACAGTCACATGTTTTCCCTTATTGGTTCTCGTATCAACTTCTTCATCTGGACACTCATGTTCACTATCAGATAGCTAAACAACTCTACCTTAATCTATCTTCTCCTTCTCAGCTCCTGCTTCAACATCCTATGGGTGAATAAAGTGATGATTATAGCTTTCTTCCCCAGACAATTTATTAACATCTTCTTCACCCTTCTCATCTTCACCTTCCTCATCCTTCATAGGAGTTTGGAGCATTGAAGAATCTCCACCAGACTTTTGGATAGATAGCCTCTTAGATGGGGTTTCATTTTCATGAAATTCCTCCATTTTCTTAATCAAATCATATGTATCCCTACTTCTTTTATCTTCTTGTTCTAAAAATTTGACCGGTTCTTTTTCAACATCCTTCTCTTGGGATTTTTCTGGAGTCATGTACTTCTTCCCCAGAGTCCCAGTTAAAGGTTATACCATGAAATATTTCATAATAGGGATATTCTCAGATGCTATTTCAGTATCCCTCAGATGGGATTGAAAAATTTGCACCATAGTCATCATCTTCTTCTGCTTCTTTTCCTTATCTTGCTTCTCAAGCTCATCAGTTTCCTTTTCATTCAAATATTTGGACTCTGTAGGATCCTATCCAAACAGTGGCTCTCCTTCCTTCCGATTTTTCTTATCCTCCCTCCATTTGGAAACAACCTCATCTAGATAAGATTTCTACTTCATTGGTTTTCAAGGTGCGGATTGGGTTTTTTTAGCCTATGAGATTTTTCCTTCTTCAACCAATTCTTTCAACTTCCTCTTCTTTCCTACTTTTTTGAATGGTTCAGGAACCTCTTTTTCCTTTGGAGCAGCTTCAACCTCTTCCTCTAGTAAGTTAATGAATTCTCGTGTCTCTTTAGTGAAACCAACTTTCATCCCCTTGATAGTATAATCACTTATCAACATTACATTTGAATTCCTCTACATTGAACTACAAGTGATTTTGATGGATTCCAAGCACCGAACAATAATCCTGGAATGAATGGATAGGTACATAATAATTTTTGCGTTCAAGTTCCCATTCTTAATATTCTATCATAATAATAATATTATTCATCAATTTTACCTTCCTTAGATTCACCAAAAAATCTAAGATGAACATGTCACTATTCTTCAAGGTGTCCTTATCAACTTTTCTCAGAACGATGAAACCATGAACACACAATTCAAGGATCCGTTAATTTGTCAAGAGGTGAGAACTCTTCACCGTCTTGACATTTGTAATTCCAATACACTCCATAGATTTAACATTTACAAAACTTCCTTGATCATCTAGAAGATTATGCTAAAAGAACTCGACTTCCCCTTTATAAGACACCCCCACCAAGGTATAATCCTTGGTGTATGAAAGGAAATAGGTTTTTCAACACCTATTGAATGAAAACATATCACTCCCATCTTCCGTAATGAATCTAACTGACTCAAAGAAATCAATAAAGAGTACCAGATACACCAAGTCTTGAGCTCCTGGCTTCGAAATGGAAACACTTTCCTATCTATTATGCTTGATGTTATTTGAGATAATGGAGTATAATTGTTGAAGAAATTTGGTTGCACCATCCTTTCTCTGTATACATGCCACTCCAAAAACATCTTGATAGTAGACATATCTTCTTGAAAGTATTCTTCTGCAGAAAGTCGGACTTGAGAAAGCTCTGAGTGTTCGGACCAGGCTTTTGTAGGAGGTTAGAGAATCGACACACTAAATCTTGAAAACCTATGTGGGGTAACCCTTCGAGGGTCCTTTATATAGGCGTTGATGCGACCGTTCATCTTCCCATCTTAATCCAATGGATGAGAACTCTTCTAATCAGATCTGACGGTTGAAAAGATATATGCAAGAAAAATTTTGTAGGATCCGATCTTTTGAGGATTTTAATGGAAAATAATCAGATTTAAGGAAAGTGGAATATGTGAAATCTAAAAAAACTACCAGCATGTAAAATATGATTATGAAAACTCAAGAAATAATCATAGCTTTTGGATTGTCAGGAGAATTATTTTTATTGAGGAAAATTCTTCTTGATGGACTTTAGATTCCAAAAAAACAAGAGTATGAAAAAAAATTGAGTACGTAGAATTTAATAAATAAAATCATCATTAAAAAAATGTTCATTACGAAAATTTTAGACTATGAAAAAAAAATCTTCATTATGATAAAATATGAAAATATTAATTATGAAAAATATGAAAAACTTCATTATGAAAAATATGAAAAACATTATTAAGAAAAATATGAAAAATATTAAAAACATTAATACGAAAAATATGAAAAACATATGAACAAATGTACTCCCCCAATGAAAATGAGTTTATTACTGTAAGGAAATTAGTTTTAACAGATAGTTGTTGATGAAGATTACCTTAAGTTTATCAATCCTATCTTCTGTTTAAAGTATTCAAATCTATAGGAGGGTAATGATTTTTTGAAAATATCAGCATGTTGGTCTTGTGTTCCGATAAATTGATTAGTGATATCTTCTTTTTGTGGGTGATCCCTAAGAAAGTGATGCCAAATATCTATGTTCTTTTCACGAGAGTGATGTGTATATATTTACTAAGAGAAATTGAACTTTTATTGTCACACAAAATTTTTGTTTCGGTAAATATCATCCCATAGTTTGTGAGTGTGTTTCGCATCCACAACACTTGAGCACAACAACATCCATCTGCTACATATTCAGCATCAGTAGTGTAATGTTCTACTGAGTGTTTCTTCTCACAAGACCAAGAAACAAATGAATCTCTTATGAAATGACATGTTCCGGATGTACTCTTTTTATCTATTCTACATCTACCAAAGTCAGCATCCTAAAAACGTTTTAAAACAAAATTATTTCCAGACGTATAAAAGAGTCCTAAATCAATTGTTCTCTTTAAGAAGCGAAAAATTATTTTCACTACTTGTAATTGAGATTCCTTAGGATTGGATTGATATCTTCCACATAAAAATACTGAAAACATTAAGTCCGGATGACTAGTCTTCAAATAATGTAAACATCCATTCATATCACAAAATGATGTTTGATCCATTGGTTTCCCGTCTTCATCTCGATCAAGTGTGTTTGAGGTACCAATGGGAGTATTTATACTATCCGTTATGTAATATACACTTTTTTAATGAAGATATTTAACATTATTATGTTGTTATATATAGATTCCTTTTGGTTTTTGAGAGATTTGAATACCAAAGAAAAATGTTAACTCACCCATCATACTCATTCCAAACTCATATTTCATTAGATCCTCAAAGGACTCGGTTAATGATTGCTGAGTTGAACCATATATAATGTCATCAAAATCAATTTGAACAATCAAAAAAAATTATTATCATTATTTATAAAAAGGATTGGATCTGCATTTCTATTAACCAAATTATTTTCAATAAAAAATCCTTTAATTATATCATACTACGCATGAGGGGCTTGCATAAGTCCATACAATGCTTTGGTATGACTAAAAACATGATCAGGATGTTTTGTATCATCAAAACTAGGAGGATGTTCAACAAAAACTTCCTCATGAACATAATCATTAAGGAAATCACATTTCACATCCATTTGATTTTTTTTGAAATTTATGAATTTGCAAAGGAAATTATGATACGAATATATTCAAGTGCAGATACTAGAGCATCGGATTCATCATAGTCTATTCCCTCTTGTTGATTACAGCCTTTAGAAACTAATCTATCGTTATTTCTAACAATGATTCCATCTTCATCACACTTATTTATGAAAACCCATTTTACTCCAATAATAGAAGATTCCTTAGTTCTTTAAACAAAGGTCCATACATCAATTCTTTCAAATTCTTTTAATTAATCTTGCATATATTTAATATAATAATCATCAACTAAAGCTTCATCAATGCTTTTTGGTTCTAATTGGGAATGGAATAATAGATGTTCTATTTCATTTATTAGGAACTTCTCGTCCTTACCGGTTGATTCACATCTCCAATGAAACTGTCACGGGGATGATTCTTTAGAAACAACATATTTGGGTTTGTAAAACATGTTCATCAACACAGGGTAGGAAATCTTCTGGGGTAAATGTTTCAGAAGTATCTTCTTGGACATTTCCCTTGTCAGAAGGATCACCTATCAATGTTTGACAATCATTTTTTAAAAACACATCTAAGGATGTAGATTGGGATATTTTAAAAACAAAAGGATTGGTTTCATAAAATTCCACATGTAATATATATTAAATAGTACAAGAGTTATTATTCAATACTCTATAAGCCTTAGAAGTTGTGGAATAGCATAAGAAAATTCTTTCATCAGATTTTGGTGAGCATTTATGTAGATTATCATTAGTATTTAGAATGAATACCTTGAACCCAAAAACATTAAAGTATACATTTCTAGATTTTCTACAATTCCATAACTCATAAAGAGTCTTATTAAGGAAAAGTCTAATCAAAAAAAGATTTATAGTATAACAAGAAGTACTTATAGCTTCAGCCCAAAAATGATTGGCTATAGAATATTCACTCAAGATGGTTCTTGTTATCTCTTAATGAATTATATTTCTTCTTTCTACAACACAATTTTTTTGAGGTGTTATGGGTGCTGAATTGTTATGAGTAATTCCTTTTATACTACAAAAGGTTTAAAAATCAGAATTTTGAAGTTCTCCACCATGATCATTATGAATAGTTTTCAATGGATGGGTTTTTTCATTTTTAACATGGTCTATAAAAAAATTTTGAAATAAGAAAAAGATTTCGACTTTTCTTCTAGAAAATAGACCCACATAAATTTACTACAATCATCAACAAAGACAAATACATATTATTTTCCTCCAATGCTTCTAGTTTGTGTTGGTCAAAAATTATCCATCTGCACTAACTATAATGCATTAGTATTTCTGACTTCACCAACTAATTTAAAACATGATTTATGTTTCTTACCATATTGATAAGGGTCGTAAACTTTTGTATAATCAAATCTATACTCTGGATGATCATTAACTAATATTTTTTTGGAAAGTTTTCATAAGTTCCTAAGCTTACAGTGTCATAGCCTTCTATTCCATAACTAAGAATGATCCTCCATTGCACAAAGGCAACGTAGATCATGGATATTATGGTCTTCTACGTTTACTGGGTAAACATTATATTTCCTATGGGCAGAAAAAATCAACTCTTCCTTGAAATTGTGTCTAAGAACTGGTCATTCCTAAAATTCAAAAGGTAACCTTTGATATAAGATCATTATCTTCTAATGTTACTTTTCTTCCTTTCAACATGATAATATTTTCAAAATAGTTTTTGTTACCAGTCATATGACGGGAACATCCACTATCCATGTACCACATATTTCTATTGGTATATTCTCTATTTTCCTAAAAATAAGAAAAAGTTAGGTTTTCAGAATCCAAACATTTTTGGATCCAGATATCCCAGAAAGCATAATTTTAGAGACCCACATCTTTTTAGAATAATAGGCTTTATGAAATCATAAAGAATGAGTTTTGATTAAGGAACATTTTTCCCCAATTTCCACCTCACTAACACTTGGTACATAATAGATCACTTGGAGGAACAAAATAATTATTACTAAAAATCGGTTTAAAACCAGTATAACCAAAAACATAGTTATTCCTTAGAGGTCGGATTTGAGAATATATTTTATCAAAATTTTCCTTAACTAAGGTAAAGTTTGACAAATACTTCCTTATGGAAAAAATTTTGGTTTTTAGTTTCATAACAATGTTCTTTTCTTCTAAAACATTTGATTTTGAACTATATTTAGGCTCAAAAACATTTTTCATAGAAATTAAATTTTCTATATCTTTATAATGTTTATTCTTTTTTGAATTTACCTCTTCATGATTTTTTGAAATACATTCAAAATCAATATTTTTCTCTTCATGATCTTTATAAATATTTGATATTTCTTTAGTAAGAATAGTATTACAATATTTTTCTTTATCAATCTTTTTCATGAGTTTTGAGTTCTCAATCACAAGGAGTTTGGGAAACCTATAAACTTATTCATAGTAAGGTAAAATATTATCTTCATCAGAAGAAGATTCTTCATCAGTAATGTTATTATATTTATCATTAATATAATTTGAATTTAAAGAAACATTTTTCATTGATTTAGTATTTTGTACCTTAGACATTAAAAAATGATTGTTAATAGGTAGTCATGCTATTAGACCAAGATTCTTCTTTCCAGAAGATTCGTAATCTGATTATTTATCTGAAGAGTCACCACCACCCACTGGCACTCCAGGTTTCATTATCATTCTATAAATTCAAAGCTTTAGCCTTGTAGTACTTCGTTCTGTTACTCTCAGAATGATTTTCATTTCATTCTTTTATCTTGAGAATAGGACAATCAGGTCTTATATGTCCAGCTCTATTGTATTAATAACATGTGACTTCTGAATCATTCTTATCTTTCTTTTATTTCTTCATGTATCTAGATTGAAAGTTCATATGTCCCGCTATCATGTACATCCTTCGAGCAATATTTTATAACTCACTCTATGTGGATTCACTTCCACTAGATTCGGATTGGATAAAAACTTTCTTAGACTTAGATCTGGTTACTCTCTATGGAGTTTTTGCTTTCAAATTATTTGATGATGTAGTAAAAGAAACACTACCATTCCCAATCTTCTTCTTTACAATATCTGCATCTCTCTTAATTATTGTCTCATGTTGAAGAAGAGTTCCAAATAGTTCATCAAGTGAAATATGAGTAACCTTTCTACTTTAATCCATAGTTGTTCTCTTCGATTCCCACTCATTGGACATGATATCTATTATCATACCAACAAGAGCTTCATCATCTAATACATTCTTACCAGTGGATTGTAAAATATTCACAATAGTAATGAATATTTTTTTCACCTTACATATGGGTTCTTTATAAGGAAATCAAGAAACCATGATATTCATCTCTAAGCATGGCACTTCTAGTTTCAACATTTTTGGAAGATCTAAAGTGTGTAACTTCAAGTTTCTTACATATACGATTCCCTACATCACAAGATGAAATTTTCCTACATATATTTCTAGTCATGGAGCAAATCAAAGTATTGCATACCTTATAATTCAGTTGATATTAATGCTTTTCACGATTAGTGAAGGTACTAACATCCTTGTTAGGGATTTTATATCCTCCAAAATGCATAAAAAAATTATCAACTCCAGTATTGATAATGTATGTCTTCATACGATCTCTCCAATATTTATAATATTTTCTATCCAAAATAGGTGGTCTAGTTGGATTGAGATTGTCTATGGAACCATCAATTATTCATACCATTTTTAAGAAAAATACTCTCCACAAAAACATGTTAATAGAAAATATTTTTAAACAAGGAAAATATTCCTAAGAAAGGAAAATATAGAAAAAGATAAACTCTAAAAAAATGAATTCGAACTATATGAGTCCAAAAAACCGATTCTAGAAATGAATGAGATGAATTATCTTCTGAATCTAAAAGTGAGATTAATTCATATTGAACCAATCCTCTGAATCAAATTGTTGTGATGGTATGTGAGTATGATATAATCTATAATACTAAATGTAGGATCGATATAATAGAGATACTAAATGAAGTATCAAATAATGCTTAATATTCAATAGGGGGTGATAGTTTTCTTTAAAAAAATTTGGATCTTTTAAAGAAGGTTGTGTTTTACATGGTTAAAGAAGTTAATTAACAAAACCACTAGATCTACACACATGCTTGATTCCAGAAATATGATTCCGAGAAAGAGATTTTGAAAAGATGGATCTGAAAAATGACACTTAATGAATGTTATCAAAGAAGAATATTATACCTTAAAGAATATATAATCTAACTAAGTCAAAGTACAAGAATAACGAATTGTAAAATAGTTATACATTCCTCATCAATACAAATGCAATGGAAAACATGTATCAAAACAAGTAACAAGTAGGAAATAATTAAACCCAAAGGTAAGGGTCTCCAACAACCTTGGATAAAGGTATTTTAATTTAAACATTCAAGAAACTCTGTTTTACCCACACCAGGGGAAGCCCTCAATTTGAATATCAGAATCTGTCTTTCTATCCCCACAAGCCCTCAACATCAAGGTAGTCGGTACCTCTGAACTCCTCAGCAAGGAAGCCCTCAACATAAAAGTAGTCGGCACCTCTGTCTTCCTCAGTAATGAAGCCCTCAACTTCAAGGTAGTCGGCACCTCTGTCATCCTATCCTAGGAAACCCTCTGTAGTACACAATAACAATCGGAGTCGCACAAAGAAAATCTGAACCCGAAGTTCAGTGAACACTAATCATGAGAGTATCTCTCTATAGAAATCCCATCGGATCTAAAATTATCAAATATGTTCTTAGCTATTTCAAATTAGCTCCTATTTATAGGCACAACTTCAACAATCGGCTCCCTCCTCCAATGGTCATATTTTCCTAGAAAATCAGAGGGACCATTACATGTGTCACTCCAACAAGGGTTGGTTAGTAACTGATTGTATGACAATGTTTTATAACAAAAACATGTGTAAGAAAAAATATGGCTACATAAATAAAATCCACCATTCGGAATATAAGCAACTGAACATTCAGAGTCTCACAAAAAATGAATTCAGAGTCTATAATTCAAGGATATTCGGATACTATTCTCTAGGAATTTCGAACCTGAACTCTATACAATTACAGAGTCTACATTTCATGGATGTTTGGAATCCAGATTCACAATAATATGGAAACATGTTATTCAATGTTTCGAGTCAGAGTTCATGAGAATTAGGAGTCAGAATTCATAAGAGTTCGGAGTCTATATTTAGAGAACTCGGAGTCATATCTTAGAAGAGTTCGTAACCAGAATTCATATTTCGAATTCGGAGTCAGAACATAGAAGATTTCGAAACCAAATTCCTAGAATTCAGACCCTAAAACAGAATGCTTCATATCTAGGTATTTATAGGATTTTGTTTTTTATTAGAAATAGAAGTTTACACTTGCAAAAATTATGATAAGAAAAAAAACATGGTAAGGATAAATATCTTGGGGAAGGAAACTTTTCCTTATCGAAGCAAAACACAGGGTAAAAATAAATTTTCCTTGAGGTAAGGTGTTTGTGATTTTAAAAACAAGTAGGGATTGTAAAGTCATAAAGTAACCTTAATGAATTTAAAATATCCCCCGATTACGAAGGAATTGAGAAGTCATAAGGAAAATATTATTGACTCAACATAGTCTTCAAGGATTTCCTTAAAAATCGTATTATAATGTAACAGTCACTTCATTTGATGATTATGGAGATAATTACAGGAGGCCTTTTGGACCTAGTTGCACTTGAACAAGATGTTTCACTCCTTGAAAAATGATCATATTGGTCATACCATTTATGTTCAATAAAATATGCTTTATTCATTCATGTTAGATGTTGATCACATCATTGAGTATCATATAACGTTCTTTGTGTTTTTATAAAAAAATAATTACCAATCCTCCATTTATAGTGCATCATTCGAGGACTTTTATGAATGACCCTTTAAGTCACTACTATGATGGAATATTCCTATTAAGTCATTAAATATGGGTCCATATTTGGTTTGAGTGAGGAAAGAGAAGGTTTAGATCATTAAGGATTGGATATGGAATACCTAGAACTGTCACAATTCCTTTGTCTCCATATGATGGAGGACAATGGATATTGTTGATAGAGAATACATGTTGTAGAAAATCTCACCTCAATAAGGATAATGATAGTTTGGTTTGGGATAAATGATAACCCCACGATTTATTGGCAAATTATATATACATAATATGGTTATAAAATTTGTGTACCGCCTATCCCAACTGTCCCAATTAAATAGTGTTTACACCATCTTCCACCTACTATCAACTATGGTAATATGAACATTAAGGATCGAGAAACCATTGTAACCCACCCATTGTAAATCATGGACATGAAGCATCTGTTTTTTCATGGGTGAGTGGTTCCTTAGGTTCACATTAGGTGGTGGCATGGTATCCATCCAAAGATATCCTTGTAGTGGGATAACTAAGTGTTTTCTCAATACCCTCACCAGATTTTGTAGGTTTGTTCCTTCATGGATGAAAATCCATGAGGTGGGGAGAATGTAACAAGTCTATTTTTTTTAACAGGTAACAAATTAAAATTTATTAAATAATATTATTATTTTTATTCATGGATTCAACATTGGATTCCTGGGCTGGTCAAGCATTAGAATTGAAATAACAAAATTTTAAAATTCAATATATCATGACTGCATGGATTTTTGAAAATATTGGTATAACTATTAATAAGTTATTAATATGGTAAAGCTGAGAAATAAATTAAATATATAATATATTTATTATCATATGTGCAAAATTTTATTTTGTATATGAAGTGATTTATTCAAGATCAACCATTGGTGGAATAAAATAACAATAAATTAAATAAAAAATTATTATTTATATATTACTAGTGATGAAATGATCTATTTTTAAATTAAGAACATGGTAAAATACATGTGTCAGAGAAATAACCTTAAATATTACAGTGGATCTTGGAATGATATATGGTAGATGAGAATGGGATCATGGATCAATAACTGATTTTCTATACTGTAGTCATCATAATCCAGGTTCTCAAATCTTTCTAAAGACTGTAACATTGAATAATTACTACTAAAAACACAAAAAAAATCTAAATAGGACACTTGTTTTGTTTATTCAAAAATCATTATTTTATCAAATATCAAACATGAATTAATTTCTTTTGAAATATAATTTCCTTGTTAATTATTCATTTTGATTTTGATGGGTTTTCTTCAAAAAATTGGTACATGAGAAGTATTTATTTATTCTTAATTAGTCATCATTCTCAGAATAATTAAATTTATTCTAAAGCCTTTTCTCATTTTCTCTAATAAGAATCTTATTATTTTTTCCACTCATTCATCAATTGTTCACCATCAGTATTTCTTTTTTCTGGTGGTTTGACTATACCTGAAAACATGTCATTTCATAATCAATATTTTTTTACAATGTATTTTTAATATGGATTTGAATTATATATTAATGAAATAATCGAGTTACGATGGATATAATATAATATATACACTATATTAATTCTTACATTGTGAAGGTAGACATTACAATTCTCTAGTGTGATGGAATTTCGTTTTTTAGAGGATGGGTGGCTAATATCATGTCACATATGATGAATCCGGCTCTGGAAACCCTAGATTCTAGATTATGAGAGATATTCACAGTTAAATCCAACGTTTTAGTGGCATGGTTATGATGCGTAAAATAAATAATACATTCAATTAAAACCTTATATATGATGTATTTATATTGAAAGAACATATTAAATATGGTCCCCTTCTATGGGGAATAGGGATACATGAAGAGATAAATATCCCATGTTGTATTAATTTTACACACACCATATGAAAAAAGATATTGACTCCATAGGTAACCCTATGTACATGGGAATTAGCATGAATAATGACTATTGGAATGGACTTGGTACATGGTCATGGTCAGTGTACATATTCACATAAAACAGTATATGGGGATTTCAAGATTACCTAAACAGAAGATGATGTAAACTATTAAATACACAAGGTTTGGAAATCCATGATTTTTATTTGTTATACACTCCATATACCCCCATTACAGGTAGGTTTGATCCTCATTTCCAACATTATATTCAACAATCAGAACTGTATGTCCACTTTCTCCACCCATAGAAGGGTATAGTGATGTGTCCAATCATTAGTATAGGATGAGTGATTGACTATAGAGGTTAATACTTGAATTAATTAGGTGACCCTAGGGGTGGATTGGGGTTTGATCCTCTATAATCCCTCCATAGATTTGTTTAGATATACCATTACGGACTCTAGTGTCATGTCATTCCCATCCTATAGAGTTATTGTATAAATGGTTATGTATCACCCATATACATTGGGTGTGATATATTGCCTATGTATTATCATATGATATGTTTTAGCATGTACATATTCATGGCATGTATGTGCGACCACAACATCCAAGATGGCTTCCATTAGTGATATAAAGACATGAGGGGTTATTTCCTGAGAACAAGAATTATCATGATGATCCATGTATTGTACTTGTCTTGTGTGGAATATGTGACCTTACTTAGTGGAATAGTGTCAATCTTTGAGAATATATTTATTATATTACTTATTCCCATTATTTTATGATATAGAGTTGAAAATATCAATGATTCATAATGTTTTGTAATTTCAGGGTTACTATGAATTTTCATACTCACCTTTGATTGGGAACTACCCGACCATTTAATTTCCTATGTAGATGAAAGGACATTAGATGGAGTCCTGGGAGTACTATGATCACGTGGTTCATAGTTACAATAGATATAAATTTTTAAGTATTTAAATCCATATTGTAGTCTCCTTTTTACAAGTAGGATATAGTCTTTCATTACATTTTGTGTAATTATATTTTGAATTTTTTCATTCCAATACATGAGTCATACTCTATATTGGGATTAGTTTTTTTCATTCATTTATATATCATTTTTTAATTTCATTGGAAATTTTTATAATTTTTAGAGACTTTTTGGGTGAAGGTACCATATGATAAGGTGTCCCAAGTGTTTTATTATCCTACTTGGTGCTACTCAATAGCCACAAGACTACTGAGGGTGGTATTGGAGAATCAAATGTAGCTTTTCATGAGATAGGATAACCCTGTCAGCTTGGATAAATATAGTAGATTTATTACTACACAATCCCCAAGATCCTCTATTATATATCATCATGATTGGACTTGAACCTTAAAAAGAGCTTCATGGGAGAGTATCTTTAAACATTTTTTATTTTTGTGGCATTTAAACAAGTGAAAGGTAACATCATTGTTTATTATCAAGGCTATAAGATTCATGTTGATAAGAAACATGGTTCGAAGCATTCTTAGGTCTAGCGTAATCAAATGATATTGTTCACTAATTAATATACTAATTCATTTTAGGATATGGGATTGAGGACATGTTGTCAAATTTTTTAACATATTTTCTCGTAAAAAGGAAAATGGGTGGAATGTAAAATGACTTAGAGTATTTTGTCATGTAGAAATAGATAGATTCATTTGAGTAATGACCGAAGGGGTTTTTCAGAGACAATGATATGATCCTTGTGAATGGAAGTGTACAAGTCAATTATTCAATTAGAGTGTAGTGTATGGTGGATTTTCAAAATGATATATCAAAAGTACATACTAGTGGTTAAAACATGTATTTTGACATTAGGAAAAATTATTTTATTCTAATTATGAATAGGTACATTGTTAGGTCTTGTTTGCCAGTGACTTATATTCAAGAGGGTAAAGGTCGAGCATCAGTTCCTTAAAGGACTCATCTACTCACATGTAGAGAACATTTTGATTTTAGAGTACATTATAGGGAAATTTTTAACGGAGAATTCTATGACACTGAGAATCTGTGATTTTTTATGGGGGATTGTTCATACAATGAAAAAGGATTCTCATTTCATACTGATAAATAAAACTCACTCTATATACAATTTGAGATGTTGTGTGTATACACAATTTTATGGATAAATGAAAATCCCCTGAGATTTGTTTTTAATAGGGATTCACATTTTTTATTGTGAATTTTTTAGTGATTTATGAACAAGATGGTACTCAACAATGATTGATCATAATGTACCATCCTTACAATGACAGGTAGTCGGGTTGAAAAATTCACATACATGAATACATACTCCCATATTGTGTTGTATAAATTAGTGAAATGTTGGATTCACACACACACATATATATATATATTATTTCACATGAAAAAATATATTCAATGAATATATATAGTTGAAATATTTCTTTCTGAGAGACCACCTGATTATAAATCCAATATTAAAGAGCTGTGCCCTAGAATAGTGATATGGATGGGTGACCTCTTGGGAAGTATTCCTTACTGTGTATTAGTAAAGAAAAAAACACATTAAAGAAAACATGATTTCATATATGGAAAATAATTTATCAATAGAATTATTTGGATGACATGTGTGCATCTCTAAAAGGTAATACATGTTGGACAAAAATCCATCTGGGTTACATTCTTTGGGTTGAATCTATTTGTTGAATAAGTAGATTTCCATGGTAAGTTGTGGACTAACAGATTTATTTAAAACCTTTGTTGAAAAAGAACCATAATAAAGGAATTAACAATATATAGGTTGTACAATTATATTAGATACAATTTGGTTTTATTTTGTAGTGTTTGAAAATTCATTTGGCTCAAATGTTTGGAGAATGGATATGAGTGTTTTTGGTAAAGGATTTTTTGAGAATTTGATTAGGAGGATTGGAATGTTTAGTGCCAGTAATGTTTCATGATCATTATATCCTAATGTTGAAATATAAATAAGTGCTTGAAATTTGTGGATTTTCCACACATGGTTAGGTTGTGTGAATTTGAAACATGGAAATTGTAGGAGATATTTCTGGGGGAGTCATAAAAATGAGTATAAATCGACATCTACCCCCTCATTATGAAAATTATCAACAGATAGTTGAAATCCTAGATCTTTTCATGAAAGAGGTCAGTTTGCGAATGTAGGGAGTTTTGCAGAGATTGTGCACCAGAAGTTTGTTGCATTACAATAGTGAGTTGGACATAAAAATGGTGTGTCATGAATGTATTGGGAATATGGAAAATTTTCTCCATGAAAAAGGATACACTTTCACAACATGCTCAATATATAGTGTAAGTCACCTTGAGGTTGTCTGAATGATTGAATTATCAAAATTCATCTAGAGTAAAGAAATATTAATTAGTGGATGAATGTGGAACATCAATTGGACATCTATCTATAATTGAGGATATAGGCCTTCATGAAAATATAGGGACTTATGGGTCCATAAATAATTAGTTGATATGTTACAAGATTAATGAGCATAAGAAGGTGAAGATGGTGATCCATTCCATATGTAGTGTCGTAGAGGAAGAGACATAGGGAGTGAATTTTGGTAATGTAGTGAGTAGAACCAAAAATAATTAATGAGAATGAGCCTATTAATATAATTAATATCTCCCATTCCTTGTCAACAATTGGGTTATCATAGTGTATTTACTACATCATCAAATTTAAATTATATTCTCCTTGGACTTTCACAATGAAGGCTAACCATGTAAAATAACCATCTGTCATTTTTGATTCCATTTCAATTCATATAATTCCACAGGATAATGATTGATGTGTGTTTTTAATGATGAAACATGGTAAAAAGGGGTAGTAGTTTTAATCAATCATACCTGGATTAACCCCCCGCCCCCTCATGGTATTGAGCCTAGGGGACCTAAGAAAATTTTTTTCTCATTAGAAATTGGAGTTCCTTCAAGGCCCAATTCATTAATCACCAATTATTCGATGAAAACTGTATTATGGTGTTTTTAGTGATAATTTGAAATGATTAAAATCTCGATAATCATTAGTTTTGTTTGGGGTATCAAATTTAATTGATATTTACTACTACCACTAATTTCTAACTATATCATCCACATACGTCATTTACAAAACATTCAGCACTCTAAGCACATAAATTAGTAAAAATTATCCCCTATTATTATGCAATCCATAATAAAAAACCATAATCATACCCTACTTGTTATTGGGACTAGCTAATTATGAGTTACATCAATATATCATCACACTTAAACATATAAATATTTAATGACTACAATAACTAACCTATACATCCAATTATAATATTTATTAAGCCACATTAAGGAGAAGTGGGAAACCAATGTACACACACATGGTCATCTACCTGTTGAAGGAAACAATATCTAAAGTTGATAAAACTCTCTCATCCCCTCTTAAAAAATACGATGGTTTTCTATGATTATGTATCACTTATAAATCTGAGGATCCACGCTAAGCAATCACCAATATTAATAATAAGGATTATTGAACAATTATATTGTATAGGGAGCCACTATTATTAACTACAATACTATCAAGATTCACTACTTTAATACCCATGAACACACTCAAAAAAATTTTGGACACCCTAACCACGTCTAACAATGAATTTCTACATAGTTCACCAGCCACTAAATTACTATTTCTTTGGTTGGAGGATATCTAAAAAATCATATTCATATAGAAAACTCATCCAATGTCACCGATTTAGATTCAAATATTGTTGATATACAATATACATCAGATTCTTTTGATAACAGAATTCCTCAAAGCACTAACCAATGAGATAATATCTCAATTAATTTAGAGTAAAAATCATCACCAACAACTATATGTAAATAGTGGTAAGATTATGATCATGGTGGAACAACATCATAGTATATTATGTTTTATTTTCCATTTATTACATCTCGATTCATAACAAACTGAGATATGGACCAACCCAAAATACCACAAACATCACTCCCTCCTCTAGAAACTGAAGGTTGGGGGCACTGATAAATTGATCCTTTGGGTAGTTTAATATACACTTGCACTAATCAATGAATATTATATACCATTGATTCTATACTATGGATCTCAATTTGGCTATAATTCAATATAATTCTGTATTAATATGATGTAATATCATATAATACCAATTAAATAGTGTAAGTCAAATTTATTCTTATATGATACCTAAGAACGAATATTTCAATCCTCGATGTTTCGACATCAACTACCTCTTTAGAAACAACATGTCTAATGATTTTCACCTTGCACATCCAAAAACATGAACATTGAAATCATTAAATAAATATTGTTTAAGAAACATGTTTTTCTCTAAATTGATGTATTGAAACTGTTAGCTGTAAAAAATTTGTATGTAATTTTATAGGGATAACCCCTTGAATATAAATGCCCATGTGACCTTGACAATTAAGTCCCTTCATCTACAGATCTTATCCTCAATGTGCACTTCATTATACCCTTACAAGATTATCATGGTTATGCATGTATCACCTCAATAACCTTGTTTGACATCGTCACCTCAATAATTATGTGTAATGTTGGCGGTGCGATTTCATATAAATTTTTTATACAGAACCTCCACCAATCATTATTCTATAGAACAATCACCATGAAATAGATATAGGTAAAACAAATTATGATACATTAAATTGAACATGATATCTCACATTCTCATGATCCCTTTCAAAATGATGGATAACATGTTCTCTTGTCTTCCATCGTCATATATCAATGGAATGTGGAATGAAATTGAATGTAAATATCATCCAACAAATATCCAATTCATTATTATCAATGAAATATAGAATCCACCATTGGATATATCTAATCAAACTTAATGAAATATCTATAAAGTCAAACCAATTTTCAATCCACATATATGAGATAATTCCCTCATATTTTCCAATTCCCTAATTATAGATCTCACTAAGATCCCTTATTCGAGCCTCATCCTTTTTAGTTAGCCCAACTCTTTGTTGGTCAACTAGATTATCCAAACAGATCTCTAAAACCTATGACACATATAGACGATGACCATAAGAAATATATAAAATAATGTAAATTAACAAATATGGCTGGTAGAATGTAATTCATTTACGAATCACTTAATAAAAATTATTTCATTATCCCATGAATAACACCAATTAAAAACAATTAAAATATAATTGATGCATGTACCTCCCTTCAGTCACTGCACCACAATGTGAATTATATCATCTATGTCATCTAGTATGATCATGGTCCTTTGTTTGTATCTTATGTTTTAATTTTTCTTATGTCCAAGAAAGTATCATGTGTTATATCAAAAAAAATTCACATAACACCTTTTCTATGTCAAACCCTTGAATTCTAGACTGATTATTAACTACAGTCTCCATTAGAAATATCATTCATATAGTGGATATAAAATTTTCATAACTATTCCCAAATATAAGTTCCTCTTATAACTACATTTAATATAATATTGACCCAATGAGATTTTTTTGATTATTCTTCACGTGGAATACTAGCATATATGGTCTAAAACATTCATATTTGAGGGATTACAAAAATGTATCTCAAGACCATACTAAAAAACTAAAAATCAATTTAAAAAATATTCATTAACTCAAGGTCCAACAGTAAACCACAATATATATAATTTTATAGAAATAAATTCCCAAAAATAAATTTCAATATAGAATTATTAATGAAGAAAATTATACTTCAACTCTAAGGTCTGATATGTGAGGTTGAATCTAGATCACAAAAATCTACAATGAAAAATGATAAATATAATATACTGTAGTCACCATATATATATACATTGAGATATCGTCCACAATACCACTCATTAAAAAGTGGTTCTTGCATACTAATGCATTGATGATTGAATATGATAACAACACAGAACTTACCGAGTCAATTTTACCCAACCACGCTACAATTCACTCAAACTATATCATATTAACGTATAATAGAAATGTAGAATTATAATATATCTAATAGGTTACAAAAAATACTAAATTGTTTTGCCCCTATCACAACCCATCATAACATTTACAGCACACCTAATCACATCCACAACCCATCTGTAGAACACTATTTCTCATATCAAAATCATGCCATGTACCAATGACACACAACTAGATTTCCATACGGTCAAAAACATATGAAATTGATATATTCACAATAGTAGGGTTTAATTAACATTATGGAGATTAATATCATGTATTCCAACTACCATACAAAATCCCCACAATATAATATCAAATTATCTACCTCACATGGTCTTCTAGAATATCAAATCCTCAACATGGGGCCCTTAATAATACAATTCTTATTCCTATAAAAAACCTTCAATATCCATGTTAGACCTAGAATGGATAGTGAAGAATATGTATTATTAAAATAAACATTATCTCAACAATTTGGATTTCGGATGAAACATCATGAACCAAAATTATTTTTCCATCGATAAGTTAATCATTCATGTATGGGGTGAATTTCAAGTTCGAAAGAAAATAGAAATAAAATATTAACATACATTATACCAAAATAGGGGGTTCACACCGAAATGAAATTTATGACCACCATAAAATCCATTAATCTATCATTTTTACTACCATTACTTCTAATCACTAAACCATAAACTATCTATACTTCCAACACAAAACAACTACAACAACCATTCATAATTTCCAAGTTAATCACATTGAATAAAATTATCCAAATTAATAAAATACCATATATGATTCATTATTATTTCATTAAATTTAACAATTATTGAAAAATAATTCTTATCCATTCTCATGTAAATTATAATCATTTCTCATCGATATCAAATATTTGAATTCAATTAGCCTCATGAAGTTATTCAATTAAATAACACATCTATTACTATGTTTTTTTAAATAACTTATGATTAGAGATGAAAGTTATAGAACATCCTTATATCCATCATCCTTCCACTGGAAAACTTTTTAAAAAATGAAGATAATATCAAAACAACACTTCCTCTTTCCAACCAACAAACCAATGCATCACTACATTTAAGGAAAATCATTTCCAATTTCTAATCTTTTAAAAGATGTCGCAGAACCTTCTACACATTCAATTAAAATTTCCATAAAGGTAAAATAACCTAAAACCAATTACACCCAAACCACAACATCAATAAATTAATTCCAATAACACAGAAAAAAATTATATTAGAAACCCATATCCAGATTCCCAGTATTGAATTATTCATTTACATAACAACATTCTATCTTTTATAAGCAATAATAAATCAATTTCAGATTACAAAATAACTATTTAAATGATTTATTTTTCATGATTAACCCTTTATAAAATTGAAATAAATAATTTAAATCAAAGTAAAAAAGAAATATATATATTTTTGAACAATAATTTTATCAAAACCTCATGACGAAAAAAGTCACATCAACAAATCATATGAATAAAAAAATTGAATCACACTAACCACAAATTCTCATTGTTTTACTTCATTTTGAACATTAATTCAATCCTTATTTTCAACTCAATGTATGAAAAATCAAGGAATATTAAAAATTTATACATAACTAAAGAGTGTTCTTGAAATATTCTAATTTAATATAATCCTCATTAATATTATACAAGAACAACATGATAGAGTACGATTAGAATACATAGTAAAGGGAGGGATAATCGTAAAATCAGTAATAAATTGTTATACATGATAAATGACGAATGAAAAACATCCTAACAAATCATAATTACTTGTATAACTATACATTATAGAAGAAATATTGAGTAAATCAAGTACATGAGTGTTGAGGAAACCACAGATAAAAAGAAATAGATATCTTATGAAAATTATCATATAAAAAGAAAGGGGTTCTCTGGGGTCTCTTATAATTCACATATGGTCAACCATTAAAAAAATATAATAATTCAAATGTAGAGATAATTTGAAATAATATCTAGGATATAAAAACTATGAATCATGATGCCACTACCATGGACATGTTGTAGAAGTTAGAACCCCCTAAACCACTAAAAAACATATCATATATATACCATCAGTAAACAATATTCAACAACTATATATTCTATTTTTGATTTAGGGTTGTGACACAATCAAGATGCAAATTGATAGTTACACACCAAATATAAGAGCCATAGAACAGTACCTTTAGTGCTATACTGTGTACCTCCATCTCCATAATAAAAAGACCATCTAATTGTATAGCCCTGAAACATGGACATAGAAGTTCTATGGTGAATCTTATGAACCAACATACAATTACCCCTAAAATGGTATAAACAAAACAATATTCAAATTATCTCCTATGTTACATCGTCCATTGCCATACCATTAATGATGTTTATGAAATAATTACAAACCCCTCATAACTATTCTATATTGTACAAAAACCTACCATTCTTCAACATGAGCATGGTTTAATAATTTATAGTGAAACAAATAACTACACAATAGAACATACCCTACCCATACATTAATATATGTTTTAAAATCTCTCATATCCCTCCTAACTCAATACGACTCCATTAACATTCAAAATTCATAATGTCACATTTTAGTATGGGTTGGTTCATTTTATTATATATTTTTTAACCCTCTCACATGAAAATTACTCATAATGACAATATCATATATATACATATCATTAAGGATCATGATAAATGAACATAAGTAAAACCCAAAATAAAAATATGGAATTAAATAAATTAGATAAAGTTAATCAAAAAACCATTCAAAAGAAAAATTAAATTAACATATTTAATGAGTAATAATAATGAATCTCATTTATTACAACAAGTAAATGATCATTTACAAAATCAATATCATGCATAAATAACAAAATTGTTTTATATATCCTCATTCTAGATATCCAAAATATCATTCTACGCTACACCAATTGACTAATAAAAGCTTATAATTTTAAGGGGAAATAAGAAAACCTAAAATTGAAATGAACCTAATGAGTTTACTCTAAGAAAAATAAATAATATTATAATGAAATAAATAAGAATACTTGTAATACATGGTAGGCCACCCAGTTAAGAAATAGAAAATTTTCTACAATATATCCTATTATTCTAGACATAATAAATCATTCTAAATTATAATATATATATCATCAAAAACATATTTCAATTCATTCATTAGTAAATAAAACAAAAATATTTTATATACATATTACAAAAAATTTCTTCCCAATATGATAAATCCATAATCACCGTTGAATTTGTTTAGCCAGTTAATTGCAGAAAATTGGTTGTTATTTCACTTATGATACATAAATATTTCATATATAAGGATGAATTAATTTATTTCCCATAAACATATCTATATATATAAATGTATAAGTGACTAATTTTCCTAACTATAATGTAATATTGGATCAATAAACAGAGATAAGTAATGTAATAATTTAACATGATGATATGTACATATAAATTCTTAATAAACATCCATTTTTATTACCATTGTTATAAAGAAATAATTCACCCATACATCATTATATATTGAAGAGTATAACTATTTATCAATTTCTAGTATTCTATATGTTCATATTATAAGATAATGAAAGGTAAATAATCAAATATAATAATTTGATTTTATATAAATAAAATATAATGATTTCCAAGACATGAATCATTGACTAATATAAGTAAATAATAGAATATGCATAAAATCAGGTTTTATATACAATTTTTTAGAAATCGATTTTATGTAATATATTAACTTTTTATAAATAAACACCATTCATAATTATAACAATTTTCCAAACTTTTATACCAATTGGAAAACTCGTGGTTGTCATTATCTATTTATAACATGAAAAATCATATGGTTGGTTGAGATTGACAACCAAAACCAACAGTTGGGAGGATATTTATAAAATGAAATCAACCAATTAAATATCCAAAATCGTTAGAAACAATATATATAATAAATTAAAACTAATGACAAAATATACCTAATTAATAAAACATGATAACAAACCAAAAGTGAAATAAATATAGAAAAAAATGTTTCCTAACCTCAAAACAACAAAAATTACTAAATTAGATAACTAAAACAATATTAATTTATAATAAAATTCATAATTTTTCTTAAAAAAATAAATATAACAACTATACTATATTGAAACTAAAATAAACAAAATTTAGGATAAATTCCTTTTATTAATTTTTTAATAATGAAATAATGAATCTATAGGACATGAAGTAATTTTAACTAACCTATGTAAAATAAGGATCTAATATTCCCAATAGAATCATTTAAAATCAATAAAAAGAGATGAAGAGGGAAAATGATAAATGGGATTAAGGTTTATTGTAGGTTTTGTAGCTCAAAATAGTAGGTAATGTTCTTGATTAATGATGTCAGTATGAGGTAAAAATAAGGCTATGGGTGACCTTCACTTACATATTTATTTATAATATGGAAAATAATGTGAAAGGGGTATCCTTATGGGTACATATAAATAATTAGTAACCAATGTATTTATTTTAATATAATTTATCAATAATCAATTACGTACATATTTATAGCTACCCTAGAAATTTACACATATCATTACATTATTTCAAGAATAATTACCCATCGAATAAAAACCAATGATCTTGAACTCATGAGTAATTTGGAGACTATGTACATACAATAGTGAATATAAAAATTTAATATAAAAAATTTATATGAATCCTATATAATTATATCCAAACATCCATAGAGCTTCTACATATTCATAGTATAACCTTGGAAATATATACTAAAAAGTGATGATATAAAAAGAATTGTAAGCTAAGAAACATGGAAATATTGAATAACACAAGGGTTATATGGAATAACATGATAACATACAAGGAATATCAAATGAATAATAATATATATTAATAGAAAATAAATCATTGAATTATACAATCATGGAATCATAGGAATGCTGAAGTAACATTAATCATAATGTAAACATGAGTGAAGGGTAGTTATAAAGACTCTGTCACTTTGTGGAAAAAGACTTGTAATGGATTAGTTTTACTTTCTAATGCCATACATGAAGTCTCATGAGACTAAAAAATACCCAATGAATTGAATTGATATATGTTTTCACCCATCATTTCATTTTCATTAATATTTTTTCCACATGCGAAATCAATACATGAGGAATAAACATAAGGGTTACCTCGGGAATGGAAGGGGTATCAAAATCACGACTTAAGGAATAATCAAAGGGAATATTAGGATGTTTAAAAAGAAACAAAAGATTTACATCATAAATTGAAATTCATACTTTAATATAGGCATAGATCATGATAAAAAATTTCAAACATAATAGAGTAAATATAAAAACTGTGTTTAAAAAACATTATAAAGGATCCATTTTACTACGGTTTAAGGGAAAATAGTAAACATCCATTAAAGAGGAAAAATGTATAATTGTTTGTATAAAAATATAAATGACGTAATATATTTTTTAATGATAATATTAGTTATTTTTAAAAAAATTGTCAAAATTGATTATGAATTATACATTAAAATATGTATGAAATTGGAATGTCCCTTTTAATTGGCATATCATATCAAGAAGAATTGGATATATATCCTTTTAATACATGTATTTTCCAAAAAAAATATGGATAATTGATCTATATAAACAATTTTTGAACATATAAATAGAATTTATAATAATTTAATAAGATGAATTATGAAGTATATTGGTCTAAATAAAGTGAAACATTAACCCAATGGTAATTTGGTGGTTCATAGAGATTCATTACCGTATATCTAATATCGTCTTCTCATGCTCTTAATATCATGGATAATGAAATTATATCCCTTAATTAATATATTCATGACCTGTTATCTATTTATATTATTATATAATTTTTACTATGTTCATTTTTTATCAATTTGATGGATTATAAATATTAATTCAATTGATTCCGGACCGGTCGTTTCGTGATTTCATGATAGGTTAAGTTGATTATAATTATGGGAAATTATTTCATATTGAAGATTAAAGTTATAAGTGAAACAAAATGGATTTAAAATAATTAAATAGTTTTAAATGGCAACATAGATCATTTTGATTATAGATATTAAAAGGTTTCATTAGATGAAATGTTAACTATTAATAATTTGTTTATTTTGGTTGTTTTTTCGACCATCAAAAAATAGTATCATTCTATTTATTATAACGATTATATATTATTTACACGACATTAAAGAAGTTTAAATAAATATATTTTAAAATTTTTTAAACTTTAATGTTTTTTATGACCATCCATGATGGCGGTAATGAAAAATGAAAATTTGTCATCCATGAAGGCGGTGGATTGACACATCAATGATGATGTTTTGGTTTTTCGAAAAAAATGAGATATTAATAATTTTTTATGATGGGTATTATATTAATGAAATAAAATTATATCCTATTTAATATAAAGGGGTTATAATTTTATTTTAGATTGGGGTGGTGAGGGGAGGATAAGAAATTACATGAAATTAAAATATAAAAATGAGGCTTTTAACTCCTGAATATCATCTCATTGAGAACCTCTTTAATGTACTTGCGAATGGTATTTTAATGAGACAAGAAGGTCCTAATAATGGGAAAGAGTCTTGGTATTATAATTTTGAAGAATTTATATAGTATTTAATGCTTGATAGGTGGGACGAGATTATGTGATGAAGGGTGGTATTTATTGGGGTAGGAGAGGGGTGTTTTTTAATTTATGTAATGTATTTTTTTCTTTGGGTCATGTTGAAGAGTAGTTTTAACTAATTTGTCTAAATATGGTAAATGTTTAATGGTAGTTCGATCCAATGGGTTCATACCTAATCTATACATCAACCATGACGGAATTATTCATGTATTTGTTAAATACCTTAAATGAATATAATTCACAATTCACCAAAAATTGAACTACAATAGATGAATCTGCAAAAATTACCCAAAATGTTCTTAAGTTTTAGATTTATAAAATATACTCCATTTTATGAAATCAAATTTCTAACCCTGAGATAGTTAATTTTTAATTAAAATAATCATTTATTTTGAAACTACTGATTTTATTTTTATAACTGTTTTGATGACACATTGAAAAATTAATTAAGGTCCCATAAAAGTGAATTTGTATTATAATACATCAAATTATTAATTTATGAATATATGTTATTTAAAGTAATATTTTTAAATCATTTTGTTATATATAATTGTTAAAATAAAAAATTAAGATTCGAAAAAATACCAACACTTATTTTATCACTTTTAAAATATTAATTTACATATTTAATGATATAAATGTATAATATATTTATTTATAAGATACATAAATTTAATTTATACTCCCGTTGGTGTGGTTACTATTCAACCATGCATATCACTATTTCTAATGTTCAGATTACAATTCCAATGGTAACTTTAATAATCCAACGATCATAATGGCTTTCTAATTTCAATAAATAACTATTTATCTATTCTTCGAAAAAAATTATTTTCATCAAAAGTAATTTATAAATTCCTATTTTGAATGATTTTTTTTTTAATAATTTTTTTTTATTTCTATAGCTTGGGTTGAGAGTGTGTTCATTCTAGTGGATCAAGAAGATCTAAATTCTCAAAAAAAATTATTTATTATCAATTTATTATCCTAATATAATAAATTGAATTCTTACTAGTTTGTTTCTGAATAATTTATCAGTATTAATTTATCGTATTAATGTTTTTATTGGGTTTTATATGTCATGATTTTCAAAATTTTAAAAAGAAATATTTTCATTAATAAAATTATGTGTTGTTACATTCATCCCCCTATTAAATTTCACCCTCAATATTTTGTGCTAAGTAAAAAATAGGTGAAGTTACTTATCCTTCATTACACCCTCTAGTTCTCATGATACCTCTTTCATAATTATGGTTATTTCATATTTCATTGACCTTTTTAGTATTCATGTTGTGTATAACCATATATCTTCAATCAAAGATCTTTAGTGGTTATTCCTCATAAGTGGTATATTTTTTCAGTTGTATCAACCGTAAATTTATTACAAGTTATGGAAATCGTTTGTACAAACTCTGGAGGGACATATGTAATGCATCATGTAATTGAGATATGGATAGTGTAAGTTATAGTTTATATGCCACAACTCTGATGTGATGAAGAATCTCAAAGGGGAAGATGAATGACATGTTTCGAACCATAAATTTTATATTCCAATGAAGACTTTATTATTATCAATTATGTAGGATTTTGGTTTCCTTGATGTGATATAGAATTTATTACACCCATGAAACCATTTGTTCAAATATTTAATGTCATTATAATTTATGTTCATCAAATCCATACCATAATGTTAGTGTTATACATATTTTCTAATATAGGGAGCCATATAAAACGTTTTAGATCCTTGAGTAGAAACTGTTGTAGGAAAACTCGACTAGATGTTGTTTTTGGTCCTATCTTCCAGTATTGTCCATAGAACATGATATTATCCTTTATTTAATGTTGTCATATTATTCTTAGACTAGTCGTCTCTTTGAGTATGATAAGTTGTAATGACAGTAAGATCAATATTTAGAGCATGTTCAACAATTATCACAAATGTAGAGGAAAACATAGTATATTATTAGATATAATCAGTATTGTTACTCCATAAAACCTTCCCACTTCATTTGTGAATAAAATTTCATGTTGATTGAGGTATAAGCCATACTAAATTTTAATAAATTGATTTTTCATTTAAATATGATCCACAATTACCAATAATGTTTTATTTCATATGAATGTGTTTTGGTGTATAGTGAAATATCCCTTGGTTATTTTTTCCCACTTCCATATAAGTATGGGTAATTGTTTCATCACCCCTTACAATTTTTACTTTCAACCTTAACATGATGAAAATCTAGGCATGTTGATGTATATTCAATGATATGTTTCTTTATATTATCTAAGAAAATAGTTCTCTAGAAAATAAAGAAACATATTTTTTCTCTATCAATGAATATAGAAGGTCCATATATGTGTTTTATTCAAAGTATCATTCATTATAATTTGATTAGAAGGTAATCTTAGTCAAAAGACAAATCTTAGGACCCATTCCTCGTCAATTTTGAATTCCAAGGATTTACTTCTCTAATTGCTTCCACCTACTTTTAAAATTCGACATCATTTAATTAATCATAATTTATTTTATACATAATGAATGGTTGATAAATACTTTGATAATGGATTAATGATGATCCTTCAATAATGATTCCAATGCCCATACTTTTTAATTCTATTAATATTCGAACCTTTTCAATTCTCGCCCCTGATAAAAATACATGATCAAATCAACATATATTATTTTCCACATTATATGATTTACTATGATGATACTGGATTGAAATGTAATACTAATTAATGAGATCCAACCATATTTATTGTCACATGTTATGGTCCTACTATTTGAATATATATTTGTGGATTTTTTGAAAAGTATATATCTTATAGTTCTGTCAACAATGTTAATGATGACAGATGTTCAACACAAATATAATATACTCCAACATTGGTTCATGAATGGGATAGTCTATTCACTATCCTTAATAATCACTAGAGAGTCGGCAATTGCTTTACCATTTCTCATCAATATGCATCATAAGACCTCAATTGAAGAATCATTGTATTCAAAAAATGTGATCCCAAACTGTCAGAAGCTTGTGCAATGGTCCATTTATAATCCACTTTTTAAACTATTTGAAGTAGTATTCACATTCACTAGTATAGAAAAACAATATTCTATTTTTAGACAAAATATTTAGTGGGATATACAATAATGTGATGTTCTTTAGAGACAATAGGTATTTACCAGCTAGAAAATGGAAACTATGGATCTATATTATTGATGTGGGTCAAGGCCCTACATCAATTTCCTTTCTAATTAATCGGTCCATAGAAATATTTTTTATAGTGATAGTGTGCACCATTAATAACAATTACACAAACATTTGGTCAAATTTATTATTATTTTCATATATTTTATCCCTTCTTACATTATAATCCAGAGAATTAAACTTCGCCTTGTGTTCCTACTTTATATTAGATTTAATCAAAATATCATAGATAAATAATAAAATAAATTTATTGAAGTAATATATAATGAATCTATTCATTATGTTTATGTATATTGTTGTAAAATTTATGAGTCTGAATGGAACCACTATGAACCCATGGTGTCTATACCTTGTTCGAATGGTAGTATTGGGACTATATTCCTTCCTCACCATTAATTGGTGATATCCCAACAGTAAGTCTTCCATAGATAAATACTTATCCCCACGTAGTTGATCAAACAATTAATCTATCAGTGGAATCGTATACATATTATTAATCCTGATTTTGTTTATATAATGATAAGCTATGCAGAGTCACAATGATCCAATCTTTTTAATAATGAAGAGGACTTGAAAACCCTTTGGTGAAGCACTCGAACATGTAAAACCATTGCCAATATTCTCTTATAACTGGTTATTTAATTCCCCCATGTAAATGGTGAAGATTTTATAAGATTTAATTTATATAGTTAAAAATATTGGAATAAGATCAATAGAGAACACAACCTATTTGTCAAGAGGAAGATCTGAAAATTATATAGGGAACACATCAATGTATTCCATCCTAATGGAAATGTATTAAAAATTTATCCTCTAATTTGTGTTAATAATTTGATCTAGGTATTCATTCTCTTTAATAAATATTATCCACATTTGATCAGATAATTCTAATAGAGATTCATTATCCTATATATATTTTTACAGAATCAGAGGATTCCTTAGATGTGATGAGAGACATTCCATTACTATCAATTGATGTAGAATATATATAAAGATTGTAAATCCATTCCCAATATTGAATGAGACTCAACTTAATGATGTATGATTATATTTTTTGGAAGTTTAGTCCAAAAACATTAATCTAGGTGGAGTTAGATACTTTTGATGATATAATATCCCAATTTTCCAGATACATATATAAATAAATATCCATATTTTGTGGTGGATTTTGAATAGCTATAATAAATATGAATAATATGAAAGAATGTGTAGATGAAGAATAAAATAATACATTTAGTGTTCTTCAATAAATAACACATTTAATTATCACTACATGATTTTAAGGATCCACCTCAGTAGTAGTTATATCATATAACCTTACATGCTACCATAGAGGTTGTTGTTTTTATTTCCTATGACCACCGTTTATTTAGGGCATTAGTTCATATAATTCCCAATTTCCTATTATTATAGAAACTATAATGAAATATGTGTGATGATATATATCTTCCACTATTATTCTATATTCGATTTCAACAGCATATCCCATTAGAGAAAATTAGTCTGATAACCCTCTTTTCTACATTTGAAACATATTTTGGTTCCCATTTAGTAGTTCCTAGGAAACTTCTTCCAAAAAATTTCACATGTTGGATGTTGGGGTTTGTTTCTATCAGGGTATTTATCTACAGAACCTCCAATATTAAAATTCATTTTCCTATTTTTCCCTATAGGCCACCAAAACATCATAGAGTCACATATCTCCATTTTATCTTTATGGGAATAAAAAAATCTCCTCATAGCTGTAAATTCTTCAAATCACAAATTATTTTCATATACTCTTCCTTAGTCCAATAAATAAGTAATTTAATTTTATCTCTCACAATGAAAAATCCATGTGTATCGAGAATGCCTTGTATTTTTATTAATGATATGCCTCAATAGGCTCATATTCCTTTTTATTTAGACTATGGAGATACCTTCCCATCTTAAGATGGTCATTTTTTGGGATGTATGTATTAAAAAAATATTTTACTAAATTGTTACTATTCAATGGAAAAACACTACAACATAGAAATTGTGTTTTTGATTAGTTTCCACCACTGATATACTTATTTATTAAAATTATAAACTTTCAAAACATCAAACATGAATTTCTCTTCTCTTGAGTAATAAAATATAAAGAAAATATTCACAATTGAGTTAATCCTTTTTTGTGATAAGGTGGATAGATTATCCACTAATAACGTGAGGCCTTTTTGAATAAATGATTTGAAATAAAATAATATTTTATTAGGTGATGTATGGAGTTTCATATGACACATGTTATTATTCCTAACTCCATCATGATTAGAATGTATTTACATGTTGTTCAGAGATCCCATTCACATCATATTTTGCAATTCCTTTGAAATGTTATCACATTTCTTATCATGTCGATTGTAGTTAAGAATTGTATATTTTCAAATATATAATTATAAAAAAACTAAAATTAAGGGGTATTTAATACATATCTAATAATAATATAAAATTTAATCATTGAACCTATAATGATAAACGTGTAATTTAAATGTTTAACCTTAAATATGATTCCATACGATTCAATATACGTTAGACAAAGTGACTGAATTAACTCTATGGTTCTCACTAATGAATTCCTTCCATAATCTACAAAAATAATGAGACCATGATCAGATACCAAATAAAGAAAAACTATAAATTTTAAAAATTATTAAATGACATTATGAATAATTTACCCTCAATGCCAAAGCAATTATAATAATGCCAATTGAATTTCTAATTCTATGTACATAAAAATGAAAAAATTGAAATGGAATTTAACATATTTATTTTAATAATTCATTATGATCCCAAAAAATAATTTGATCTTATAAATCCACATAGGATAACCTTTGGAATACATAGATAAAATGGAGGAGCTAAAATCCTAATAAGAGAATAAAAATTAGAATATGGAATAACAACAGAGTTGGAAGGAATTAAATGATAAAATAAAATGAATAGACAATGAATAATCACATGGATGCATATAACATAAAACAATGAATTTTATAATCATGGTATGATAGTAATGTCAAGGAAACATATAGCTTGACATAAACATTAGTCATTGAAATATGCTGATTCTATTTCACAATGTAGGAAATGTTTAATAATGGATTCTGTTTACTTCCTAATATCATAAATAATATATCATGAGACTAAAATTTACCCAATTAATTGGACCTTTATCTAGTTTCACCCATTTTGAAATGTTCATTAATATGGGTTCTACATATATAATCAATATATAATAAATAAACATAGCTATTGACCAAGGAAGGAAATGGGTATAATAATCATGTTATATGGAATAACCAAAGGTTTATCATGAAGGTGTGCATGAAAGAGTGGATATAAACCATAAAATTAAATTAATAAGGCAAAATTGGAATAAATCGTGATAAATTATATCCAATAAAATAAAATATTTGTACAAATAGTTTCATATAAACCATTTAAATTATCCATTTAAATGTAGATTTAGGGAAAATATTTATGTATCTTAACAATCGAACAAGGAATAATATTTTGAATAAAACCTGAAATGAAATACAATTGTTTTTCATCATATAATATAAGACTTTTTAAAAATAATGGTGGATTATGAAGTATGATAATATGTACATGAAAATGGGTATGAAATTAGGATGTTCCCTTTAATTAGGTTTTTTCATCAAGAAGAATTGATAAGGGATCCAATTAAAATATGTATCTACCCATAAATAAAGGATGAGTTAATATTGATATGTAAATTTTTAAAATAAAATCATAATTTATATTGAGTTCATAATAGTCATTAGGAAATTGATTGACTTAAATATTTTAAAATAATAACCCAAATGAAATTTGTGGGTTCAACTAGATCCCGTACCTTATGTTAGAATGTGTTCTCTAGTTTCACTAAATTTCCGGGATAATAAAATTATATCCATATATTAATTAATTAAGAACCTCATATGTTAGAATTTTATTTATTATAATTTTATTTATTTAATTTACGATCACATTTATAAGTTATAATTCTAAATTTAATTATTTTGGGAGAATTCATTTCCATATTTTGTGGTCAATTCAATTGAGTATGAATATTAGAGTTCTTATGAAATGCATGATAAAAAAAATTGGAATTTTGTTTTATTTATAGCCTTATAAATATTCTATTTTCCCACATTATTTTATATCTGAAAAGGATTCATTAACGAAAAATTTAATGAAAATAATTAACTTATTTTTGTGGGTTTTACAACCATCATGATCTAGTATCATAAGCATAAACATAATAATTAAATATTTTTTAATGAACATCAAATATGTTATATGAAAAATATTATAATCTATTTTATCCATAAAATGGTTTTATGAGCTTCCATTAAGTTGTAAATGAAAAATGAAAACTCATCATTCACGATGGTGGTGAATCGATAGAACACGAAATATGTTTTACTTTTTTAAATAAAAAGAGAAGTTAAGAGTTTTGAGGATGGATATTACATTAAAACAATAAAATCACAGTATATTTATTATACCTGTGTTAAAATTATTTTTGGATTATTAATGTGATGGGAGTACAAATAATGAAAAGAAATTAAATGTTAAAGAAGGATAATTTTACCTCTTAAATAAAGTCTCCTTGAGAACCTCTTTAAGGAAGTTATATTTTTTTGGGAATGGATGGTCATGGACGTCGGAATGTGGATTGGGAATGTAATTGGGAAGTCATTAGACGATATATGTGTCTTCTGATGTATGAGGAGATGGTGTGACTATGATTGTATTTAAAGGGGGAGGGGTGTTTTTGAATATTCTATAAATTTTATTATTATTTTGGATCAACAATATAAATAGTTTTGATTGCAATGACTAAATACAATAAATGGTTCATCATTTATTGATGTAATAGTTTCATACCTCATCCAAATAGTATTCATGATTCAATAATATATTTAGTTGTTAATTAAATTAAATTATATTATTTCAACTTTTAACATAAAATATAATTATTTTATAAAAAATGCATCCTAATCATTTTTTACATGTATATTTCTTAATGTAGGTCAATTTTTTGATTTTTTCTCTAAATATGATAAATTTGATTTTATTTAAAATGAGTAATTTCTAGAAAAATTGCAATTTTAAATTTGTAAAATATTTTATTTTACATTGAGAAATTAATTGACTTGTCGTAAAACTATATTTTAAATATAATAAAAAAAAATTTAACTCATGAATATATTATATGAAAAAAATAATTTTAAATCATTATAACAAATATAAAAGTGTAAATACAAATTTACATTTCATAAAAACACGGTCACCCAATTTTTCATTTTTGAATCTTTTATTGACATATTTCATGATTGAAATAAATAATATTTTCATTTAAAAGATTGAAAATTTTTATTTCTATTTTCTTAGGTGAGGTTAATATTATAATCCTTATATTACTATTCAGAATGTTCACATTACTTCTCTAATATCCATGTAACTATTCAAATATTCATATTTAAAATGGTAATAAGTGTTTACTAAATCCTATAAATACCTCTAATTTTGTTGATAATACACATTGATTTTCAACAAGGTAATATATTAAGTCATATTTTCAATGAATATTTCCCGATGAACAAAATTTTAATTTCTAAATCATTGCTTCTATGCGTGATATTTGTATTGGTTCGAGAAGATCCAAAATTTTCCATTTTAGTAATCAAATTTTATATCTAATGTACCACTTTAATATTTCAAATTATTATGGGGTTCTTTTGTTAATAATGAATCATTTTCCATTCATGTGAATAATTCTTCATTTTGGGTTCTCTACTTGATGTATGAAATTATTATATGAATGTAAAATTTCATTGAAAATGTTTTGAGGGACTAAAATAGTGGGATACAATTTGATGTATGGTAGTAAACAAATGGGAACAAACCTCCTGGATAATTCATCGGGTACCTAGATACATGATACAAGGTACTCTATGGTCACCTATATCCACTAACCTGCAAATTACATCTATTATATCTTAAATTTTCAATATCAAATAGTTCTACACAAATTACAATTTTCAAAATGTCATTATACATTCAAATGTTTATAAGGATAATCGTTCTATTAGAAAACAATACTAAATACAAGTCAATATATTTTCATTAGTAAAATTCATAATATTATTCATTTTTAACATATTAGTTAAATTTTATTTTTCATATATAACTAAATTATTACTAATCTCATTAATCTATATCTTATGGACACAATCCAACCCCACATTGTACCATTATATGATAGATGAATTTTCGGGGGTTCCTCTAATGGAAATGATCCAATTATAAAATTTCCTTCAACTATCACATGGGGGAAATACACACTGGGTGCTAGTATTCATCTATGAATCCTAAAACAAAACATAATTATATATCAAATTGAGAACAAAATATTCCACAGACATCTATATGTATGTTAAAATACATGAAATTGTATATGAAACACATAATTCAATAAAATAAAAATACATAATCAATTTAATGTAATAATATATACTATTTGATACACCTAACATTTTATAACACAATTTATTAATGAAAATATGAAGGAAAAAATCATCAATTTATGTAATATCCAAAATCAATACAGCATTAATTATCTCAACATACTCAACATCAATAAATTAGAACTAAAACATATATATCATTTTGATATCTTGTAAAAAACATCTACATATTCCCTAATATATTCTCTTATAAGTGAATAAGAATAGGTTCTTACAATAACCCATTAAGATATCACATGTTCCTCGAAACACTAAATTTCATGTTAATCGACGTTAATTATCAAATAATTTTAAATCAAAATATATATTAAGAACATAAAAACTCAATATGAGCCTATGGGAAGACAAAATAATCCTAAAGTAGAAGATATATATTGATTTAAATCATATATTATACCTTATATGTGTATACATCATTCCAATGTTTTTATTGTCATTGATCATATTTCAAAGTCATCACTATAACCCATTCCCAGCCTCGCTAAATTTGGATGATTGAACTATGGTTAAAAACTCATGCCTCATGGTGGATATGTATTTTTTTAGGGTACATCGTGCCAATATAATGATAGTATGTTTTGTATGATGTGAATTTTTTTGTTTTTAGAAATTATTAATAACCCCATATATACTGTTTGATAACCACACCTCATTAATGATAATGTTGACGAAGGGGTACCCTAGTCCCAAAACACACATGACTGACAGAATCACTATAAAAAATGATTTACTTCAATGGGATACTTAACCCTATAAAATATATAGATGAAATTAATTTTAGTATATTTCTGCAGAGTATTTCACATAGATTCTATGAAAATATTATTTTATAGGGTTATATCCTAAAATAAATCAATATTAGATGTATTAGACAATATGATATTATATATTAAACCATAATTAAATATGAAATCGATGTTTTATTGGTTTTCTACCAAATAATACCTCAAACAAAATACCTTTACTCATGTAACTTCTATTAGTGGTGATTTACCAGATCTAAATCATCTAATACCAATGTTTTCATCACCAGCACATGCATCCTGACTAATTATATTAGGGAATTTTTTAGCACAATTCATCATCTAGGATATACATGAATCGACATTGGCACAATTATGTCTATTATAATTATTTTCTAAAATGAAAAAAATATCATATCTAGTTATCACCATGACTCTGATACCACTTGTTTGAAGTATTCCACATTGAAAAATCCTACATGGCAAAATACATAATCTCTCATGGTGTTCCATAAAAAATACCTTATTTGATACAGGAGGACTACCCTATACAGGACTATATGTTTACCACCAATCCTCATTCAAACTAATATGACATTATGTATTCATCCAATATTATGACCTATTAAGGAATAAGTTGGAGATAGGAAAAGATGACCTCATATATCTACCTAGGTCCAAACTCTGGTATAATGAACCCCATTTGACATATTTAAGACATGTGGAGATTAATTTCCCTTGTTATTTTCATCTTAAACATTATAAGTTATTATATTATAAATTATAAGGATTTATACACCAACCCATTCTAGAAATTATAACTTGGACTGAAGTTTCATAACATAATATCAGAATATTTATGGAAAATGGTAATGTGGTACCTCATAATTATGTTATTAGCTACAAAAAAGTATATAATAATCATTTTATAAGTTTATTAACTAGTATGTAAGTTAAATCATCATCATGATTAACAATTTAAGAGACCACAAACACTTGTTCCGCTTCAAATATTACTGAAGATGGTCAAATGATTAATTTTTATCTTTTCAACATGCTCAAATTCTCATAATTATATATTCCATGAAAAATGGTACCACAAAAGAATACAGAAGTCCTGAAAACCACTTTGTGTATATCATATAACATTATGAAGAATAATATTTTTCAAGCCATCGTGTTTTTTGGAACAATAATATTGATGAATTATATTAGTCAAACTGAAGATCATGCCCCCAATATGAGCATTTCATACTTCATCATCATCAGGAAACAAAATGGACTTTACACATGCATTTTCAAATCCAAAATATGATTTTACATCAATGATATTCAAAATTAATGAAAATGACCAAGGGATGTAACAAATATGTTCAACGTCAGGACAATTTCTAAATTAAATTGTTAAAAAGTTCTCAATTAATGTCAAACTAATATCAAAATCAAATATTTCAAATAAGAATATCTCAAATTAAACAATATATTTATCTATAAAAAAACCAACCATAACAATATATCTAAATAAATTATATTATTATAAAAACATTTCCTCAAAAAAATCATTTGAAAAAAGAATATCCATCCATCCATCCAAATATACATTTTCATTAAGCCGCATTAAGGGAAAGTGGGAAACCATAGTTCCCAAATAAAGGTTTATGAAAAAAAATATAAGTATGCGTATGGGAAGGGATTTATATGGATGGATAAAACATTATAAAAGGATTTATAATTAACTACCACATTTGGGTATCCAATTAATCATATCGGTATTACAGTCTTAGTTCCAATGATGGAAAATTCAATAGGTATCATTAATAGAATTAATTAAAGATTAATGATTTAATAATTATTATTATTATTATAAATATTATGTAAATAATAATTATACATTGGTATGTGTGAATTAAAAAAATATATTTTTTCTCATATATTATTATCTCTGAAAAGAAGAAACCAATATATCTCATCCCCAAACTAATTTTGACCACTATTACACCCAATACTATAAAGATAATTATATATATATTATAATTATTTTTTTAATATTATATATATATATGATTTCGGACACATGGTGTAAGGGGAATGTATACCACACTTTTCCTACTCAAATACTTTTATATGAATATTATTATAATAATAAAATTTAATATCAATAAATTATATATGGTTTTAATGTGTATCCTGAAATGTTTTAGTCGAAAACATCCTAAATCAAGCCCCTTTTTAACATTAATTTTAAAAATTGATGAAATATATTATAAAACACCATTGTATTCCTTATTTCCCCCCACCAAAAATCATCTATTGAAACTTATACCCAAATATTTACTACACAATCAAGAGGAAATCATAGTATCACACTTCCTCTAATGACTGATGAAAAATTATTCCCAAATATTCCAACAATATTTAATAAAAGAGTGTAATTAACTTTACAATATAAAAAATAATGGGAATTATATTTTCATTTGAAGCATTTATGGAAATAATATATGGATCCATTAATTGAAATTATATAAAAAATAAAAATTAATTAAAGTATATATTATGATTCATTCACAAAGAGAAATATAATCTAATTCAATCAATAACTTAGCATCTATAATCCTATCTCATGGGGGATCAAAAGCACTCGTTCAGTATTTCCATGAAATATTCATCATGAATATCATTATAATATTTCTAGTATGGTAGGAAAAAATCAATATTTATAGAAACAATTTATAGATTTGTGAGAGAGAATGATTTAAATCAATATTAATGTTTAATAAATTACAATATCTCAAATAATAATACATTAACATAATTTTAATCCATTATCATGATTTCAAGATACCATTTAGTGTGTAAAAAAATAAGATAACGAAAGATGCTAACTTAATGAATAAATTATTTAACTAATAAAATTCAAAAGAAAACAAAATACATAGATTCCCAATGAACCAAAACCCAAAATAAAGAAAATGATTAGTGAACAACTGAACCAATATAAAATTTAATTTAATGTTATGTTCTATATAAAAACCATCACATTCACTCTGTTGAATAAAAAATTAATTATTTGTATTTTATGTCCATACATAATTTTTTATTTAGTCAAAACATATAAATTATAATTTTATAAATATGGAAACTAATAATATATGTTAATTTAAACAATGGTTAAACCACATGCCACTATACTCTCACATCCATTGATTATTTTTCTATTAAAGAAAAAAATCAAGATGGTAAACTACTACTATTATTTCATATCCTACTACTAAAATGTAACAAATTGAGTGGAAAATAATGCATGTCATTAGTTAATGTAATACCAGGACATTATTTAATTCAAAGGATGAATTTCAATGTATTTCTTACAAAGTACGACTTTCATGCATCATTTTTTTGTTGTAAAAAAAGTTGTTTAGTTCAGCCAATGACACCCTATTAACATGAAACCATATAATTATTCATTAAGAGATATCATCTCACATATCGTTTTTCCAAAATCCATAAAATAATTTTATCATAATTTCTAAAAGATTTCACAATTAATTTTACATATAATGAAACTATTTTTTAAGATCCTATCTATAATTCTATTTTCTTCAATAATAGAGTTAGATATATTTTGCAAATGTTAATGAGTTTCCAACAATGTAATTTCATTTTTAGATAACCATGATATATAATATGAATCTCAATTAGGGATAAAAACTAATATATTCTTATCCAATAACATGACACCTACTATATATATTAATATAATAAAATCAATGGAACAAAGAATGGAAAAATACATAAATGATGAATCAATGTTAATGGGAAAATGATATTTTCAAAACAATCATAAATTTGTTTATTTAATACATTATTCATTTCTAAACATATCTTTTTTTCATCACACATATATCATGGGATATTTAAAAGATGAATCTCAATCACATGAAATCTAAAAACAAGACCTTCAAAAGATAACACAACATCAATAATTTCATTAAAATTTAATACTATCATGGATTATGTATTAATGTCACTAACATTGAATTCATACAATTGATCTCATCATTTTCTAAATCAATGATTTATATATATAGAAGTTTAATCATCCTAAATAAATTAATAACAAAGATTGCTCTATTATAACCCAAGATAATACCCTTCATGGCTTATTATTTCATCTGGAATAAACATCTCGACATAGATACTTAGATTGATTATAATAAATTGTAACACATTATTTTTAATTAATTATTCTATACACTAATTGAAATTTGGAAATTTTTCTATAATGTAATTAACTTTAATTCATTTAACATTTTATTATCAATTAGTGAATTCAGCCCATATTGGGGAAGGATTGAAAATCATTTTCATAATATTAACAATTAATTACCGGGAAAAAAATTATGTAGTCTTCGATAAAATAACCTTCTTTAGAAATGTTGAAAACCTTATAAAATCATCATTCCACAAGATGATGAATAATATAATAATACTAAATAGTCACCTTAGCTGCTTCAACCTAGGATATTTTCTGTATTGTTAAAAACTACTGATTACATTACTAATCACCCAAAATAAACACATGATATTACATATAATATTGAATAATATTCTATTTTTTTCATTTCATAAACATTAATTTTATCATAAGATCCCTTCATCAAGTTATATCATCTTCTGTAATTTTTTTTCTCAAAATTATAGACATATCTATAGTGTGATACAGAATAATTAAAATTTAATCATAGCCTTGTAAGTCCACCATTACCTGTTGTATTATTTCTTTGAACAATACCACTTTATCATCACAATGAAAAACAACAATCAAATCATTCAAAAACTAGAATACCATTAATAATGATGATAGTAGTACTAAACCAACCATGGTATACTAGTTACATTTACAATGTAATTATTTTCAATTTAATCACCTAAGCCAGTAATACATTAAACCAGTTTTCATTATGTATAATAATCAATTCATCACCATAATTAATGTAAAATCTATTATTGAACAGTTATAAATCTAATAATAACAATTGTATAATTATTAAACATACTTTATGCTCATATTAATGTCATTATCATATTATAAAAATCATATCAATGACTTTTACATACATATAGAATTTGAAATGATTGTGTTAAAAATGTGTGACTATAATTTCCTACCTCAAAACCCATGATAACACTTATCATGTCAGAATATTTCCCTAAAATAAATCTAATATATTATTCAAAATACATAGGATACAAATATTCTATATATTAAATTTAAATATTATAAATCTTCAAAACTATTGAAAGGGTGTAAAAAAATATCAATATATCTCACATCCTTATAATAGATAATAAATAATTTATCTAAATACAATATGATATTTCTATATAGTTGTTATTAATGGTGTTTAATCAGTATAATCCATGTAATTTTAGGATAATATTAATATAAATATCTCTTCATAATGCATCAATATTAATTTCGATGTGAGATCAATATAATATAAAATCTTGTTCAATTATCATGTAGGTGAGTACTCAAAATATCATTACATTACCTCTCTAAAAATTACAATAATTTCTTAAAGGATTTAAGATTATTAAAAACATTAATGAGAGTCAAAATCATAAATCTCATCAATCCAAATTGAAATAAAAACATTCATTCAACTCCAAAAAAACCAGTGTAAGCTAAATCTCAAAATCATGTCCTCAGTTGATAAGATAGAATGATCACCACCCCTAAAAATATAGAAAACTATGAAACAATTTCATCATAAATAGATGTATCGAGGTCCAACATGTCCTAATTATGTGATGTTTTTAATCATTTTATTCTAGTAAAGGATCTATCACCAGGTATAATGATAACCTTAATAAATAAAGCATGATAAACCAAATAACATATCATTATCATTAGTTATATAAATATATAGTTTGATAAAAAATTTCAATTATAATAAGTCACTGATCCTCCAACTATATGCATATATGATGTACTAATTATTATAATAATCAACTACTAGATTCGATCAGGTAGTAAAAAAAACTATTTTTATGATATCAGAATGTCTCATAGAATACTCCACACAATGTCACAATTTCATTGGATATAATTTATAATTTTTGATAGAATTTTTACACAAAAGATGATGACTTATCATAATATATAATTCAATTTTTTTTAATATATACTCATATTAAATTTACATATAAAAACAATGAGCACATAGATAATTTATTGACGACTATATGATGAATGTACAAATAAATATTTACTATAAATCAATAAACTATATAATCATGTTCCAATTCCTTTTATTATAATGATTCATACAAAACACCAATTAACTATGTTTAAAAACCTATTAATCAAAAATCTAATTAATTTCCTAATAGTTTTAAAATATCGTAATAAAATCCCATTCTTGTTCCTCTCATCAAATTATGTCCCCATTATAGACCCCCTTCGATACAACACTAATATGTTTTGAACCCATAAGGGATGCCCCTTTGTTTTTGATACTATTGATTATTCATACCATGGTTTATTCTACACATGATAGAAATCAATTTCTATCACCATGAAGACATAAACAAGGTTAGATACATTCTAAAATGAAATATAAAAAAATATTCACTACTTAACTTCTAAAGGAAAAATGAAAATTGGTTATTATATTAAGATTCATGATAATCTAAATTGTATATATTATTATTGTATAAATTAATATAAAACATATATAGAATGATTATTTAAGAAACATGGTGAAAATGATATAGAAAAAACTAATTTTTAAATGAAAACTGAAAGGAACACCTCAACTGTGAATTGATACTCCTCAATCATGAAACAAAAAATAAACACTACAATGTTATCGTATATGTAACAACACTAATTACTCCACATCACTCTACTCTGAATAAAATAATCAATATAATACTTATCCAATATCTTGTCATTGTATATATACCCTTTTATGGGTGAGAAAAATTACATTCCATGATATCAAAATTGTTTACTAACTCCAAATGAAGTCTTGTTTATAAATGATAATGTTTGTATATTAAATTTATTAAATATTAAAATAAATCCATTTGAATATCACTATGTTCAAATTTAGGTAAAAATATATCAAGAATATTATCACATCCAAAAAAGTATCATAATACAACCTGTATGGGTCTAATTTATTGGATTTGAATGTAATTTATAACCAAATTTTTGTATCATCATAGTATGTTATTCTGAATATCTATAACATTATTTATCACTTATATATAATAAATGGTGTTTTATATTGTAACATCACACTTTTCATATATATAATATAAATAATTATAATGAGATTTCTATGGAAATAATTGTCATATTTTTAGTTAATATTGTATTTCCCAACGAGGAATTGTTTGGTGCGTGGTCTCATGACCATGCATTGGCATTGTCCAGTGTGAAATTTTAATGAATTGTTAAAGGATTAATTATTTTCTTAGACTAGAGATTATTCCTATTAACCATTATTTCAGGCAAAATGCATGAAATATTTCTTTAATGGCAAGAAATCCCAACACATTTTGTAATTGATGTATAGATATATGGGATTAGAATGTGATGTGTTTTGTATATTTTGATAACGTTGTAATTTTTTTTGAATTATTTACAATGTATTTTTAGAAATTAATAAATGATAGACTAGATATATTTATTAATTTATTATTCTAATCATTATAATATTTATTATTTTCAGTGTTGTTGAATTATTGATGGAATGATATTTTAGTGAGAGGATTAATAATTTAAGACATTTTAAAAAAATATATTTTATTATATTTACGTTATTATAAGTATCATTATTTAGTAGAGTTTGTGATATAATAGTGGGACTCTCCACATATCATTAATATAAAGGTCTATGCTTGAAATCAATTGGAGAATCCATCTCTATTTCTCTTAGTGTCATTATTCATGGGACATATACCGTGGAAGGAGGTTGGATCATCAATTATTTTTTATTTTTAAATCCTTTTATCCTTCTCTTCTTTCTCTATATCCTTATTCATCCCTGCATTTACTATTAATCAATTTTTTTTTAATTTCATGTCAATTCACCTTGAAAAAATTATTCAACTTTTATATAAATGTATATTAGTCAATAATGGGTTCATTGAACTCTATTATGAGTTTCTTCCCAACCATATCAATTTCAAGTTGGTATTTTAATTTAAAATTATTTTAATCAATGTGTTATTTTTTTAATTTTGTTCATATATTTTTTTCTAATAAATTATTGGAATTTATGTTTGGTAGTATATTTTTAATACATGGATAAATATAATTTTACTCACTAATCATATGTGATAATATAAATTAGAATTTTTTAAAAACAAATTTTAGTGATAGATTATTACCAATTTATTTATGATCATTTTGAATTTTTTATAAATTATTTAATTTGGTTTTAAAAAGGATACAATATTTTATTAATAAATCTACATTGAAAAAAAGGGTTATCTATATATGACATAAAATTTTTGCAATATGTTTATTTTTAATATCATAATTATTCAAGGAAATGCCTATTAGATTTCATTTTTATTTTTATTGAATTGATTTAGATTGTTTTATATTATAATAACTTAATAAATTAAATTCCATATTTTAGATTTCTTTCAAATGTATACATTATTATATTGTCAAAAATAAAATTAGTTTGGTTATACATATTCTAGGATTCCATGTACCACATTTAGGTTTATTTAATGGTTATTATAAATCAGTAAATGATATATGGTAAATTTTAGAATGTGAAAATAGTGATTTTAAATCTATATCATTAATATAAAGCATCTTTTCGATTGTGTACAAGTAACCTTACTAATATTACCCCTATTTTTTGTTACCCCAATGTCTTACTACTAAATATGATATATGGGATAGCCTATACATATTTAATATTATTTTAGAAGGGTTATTTTTTGGGTTTCCAGTTATGACTTAATGGATTTATATATGTGATTATATTTAGTTCATGAATTAGTAAAGCATTGTTAGAATACATTTTTCTCAATGTGGAGTTATGTCAAAAATTAATTTTCTAGGTATTGTTTATACTCAATCTAACCTTTCCCAACAATTCTACATACTCTATATTATCTTGTATATACTAGTTTGGAATTATATTGTGGATATCTCCATTCTATGAATTCCTCTAATTTATGATTTCACTCTAGCTATCATTCCACATGTAGTTTGTGAATAGGTAAGAAGTTTGAATATTACATCCTTTAGTATGAGGTTATTTATCCCATGAAGGGTCATATGTATTCCATGTTTAGTTGAGTTTTTTGGTATGTATTCAAATTTTAACATACAAATCCTTACATATGGGGGCGTAATATAATAAATCATGTTGTATCTCTTTATATATGATTTTTATTTATAAATAGTATAGAACTCTAATTTTATACCATGTTACCCTTATCACATACACTATCAAATATAGATTTATAAATCCACAAATTGTTAAATTAATCGATTTAATGAATGATATCTCTATAATTCGGTAGGTATGTTATAAAATTCAATAATTGTGATATCAGACTTCTAGAGTATAATTATATGTAGTTTGAAACATCATAATATGGTATATAAACTTTAGAGATATTTGATAAACCTATTTATGATGTAAAAACATATTACTATGGATGTTATTTTCTGAGTGATGATAGATAACCCTTTAATGGGATTTATTTTTCTTTATTTCTCATGGCGTGGAGTCTTAATAATTTATATTTATGATAAAAATTATTATTTTTAATTTTTGGTATAATAAATTATATTGATTTATTGGATAGCCATTATAATTAATTTTCTTTTAATAAATTTTCACATGTTGTGATCTTAATGGTTTAAATGATTCTTAAGGTATTTTGAAATGTTTTTTTAGTATTTTGATATATTTATTAATTAAGTGTTACATGTTGATTTATTTAGATTTATGTTAATAATTCATGTTACTATATGGGTATCATAATAATGATATTTAATTTTTTATAATTGTGTAATGTTTTTGTCATAATTATATTGGAGACAATTAGGTGATGGGTTGGAGTATCCTCCCATTACATAAATATTATGTGGCTCATAATTGTTGTGTAATGAAATTTAGATTTTTATTCTCTTGAATATTTAGATGGACGACGTTTATATGATAGAATATGTAATAGCCATGATTCAATTATAGTAAGAAACCTTTCTTCTTAGAGAACCAATAGCATAATACCCATAACATGAGTCAATAATGTTATTAAGGACCAATTTTTAATATATTATAAATTTAATTTTAATATATTAATTTTACTTATTAATTTATTATGTTAAAATTATAATGGGATTTTGTTTTTATATTTTCCATAAATAGTTTATTTGTAAGTAAATAGTCCGATTACTTATATTTCAAAAGTCTCATTTATTTGAAATTTTAATGATATAAGAATATGTTTTAGGCTCGTGAAACTATTTTGATGAACCAAAATATATTTTTAATATTTATTTTAATTAATACAATATTATATTGTTGATCATTTAATTATATTCATACTATTTTGGACTTTAGTGTTAGGGTTTATCATATAGAGATTATTATTAATTATTACATTTTAATGAAATATTTATAATGATACATTGATTTATTTATTGGTTTGAAAGAAAAAAAATCAATTCTGAATTATCATAACCATGTTATTTTTTAATTAAAATTATATACTATTTTTATATAGAATAATTTTTATAGAAAAAAAAATTTCTGGAAATTGTTTTTTATAATGTCTTGTAGATTTTTGTTTAAATATACATGTTCTAATTATATAAATTATATTTCATACAGTGGTCTATATATTTTTAATTATCATTTAATTTTTTAATCAGACCACTTTTTATGATGGTCATTAAGAATTGTAACTTTGGAAGACAAGTCAATAACCATGGTAATAGACAAAAAAAGTTAAAAGTGTTTAGAAGAAAACTATAATGTTTAAAATAACTGAAAACTTGATTAAATTTTTTTATGGATATTGTTAGAAGATATATAAACAACTATTTGAAAAATATTAATTTTTTGGTTTATGCCTTTAATATTACAAAAATATATTTTAATATTTAGAAAAAAATCCATGATTCTCATCTCCCTCACATATAAAATTTCATCATCTCTCATATATTCTCCACGCATCAAGATCCTCTTATAACATCCAATATCTAACAAAATACATTCATGACATACCTCTCTACACAAAAACTCTCACTGATTGATCAATATATCATCCTGAAAATGTTTTTTCCTGTAATCCTATAATGGTTGTCCAAAGAAGTGGTATAAATATAAACAAGGTCTTTTCGTCCTTTTTCTTCTTATAAATAAATAAATTAAACTATTACCATCATTATATAATTAAACAAATAGTTCTAATACACTTATATGTTTTTATGTTAATTTTTCAACCTTTATTCGTATCATTCCCAGTTAAATGGGAAATGAACACATCGTTCATGTGTACCTGCACACTACCAAACCGCAAAGAGATTTGTATTTTTCCCTCACCAACATTCATATGTGGTTATTATAATGGAAATGATATTTTCATAAAATACTATTGAAATAAATATTAATTTTTTAATATAATATGTTATTTATATTATTATCCTTTTACTTATTAAAAATTATAACTTTTCTCATTTGTAGGTGTGGACTTCCACCTCCATGATACGATATGAATTATTTTCCACTTACACCATTAATGAATTCTTATAATTAAGTATATAATTAATATATTAAATTTTATTATTAAGGTTAAAATAATTTAAATTGTGTGACCGTGGTAAATATTTTAGTACCAAACCTACACTACCAAAACTAACATAAAAAAGAAACAGTAACACTCACAAATGGTAATTTAATTAAATAATTATTAAAACCCCAAGGATGAATTATTATAAGTGGATCATATATGATATTGCAATTATTAATATGGTTTTGGAATATAATTTTATTAAAATTAAATTTATTATACATGATATTAAATTAACATAAAATTAAAATAAATCCTATGGTAATGGGGTTCATAACTCAATTTCATTTTATTTGGGGATGTTACTTCTTTATTTCAAATACTATGACCCGATTATACGTATAATAAATATGATTATTTTATGTTGTAATTACAAATTATTTTTCATTTTATTATTGTTACATATATATTTATATATATATACATATCATTTATTAACTCTCACATCAATGTTATGATCATTGTAAGGGTTTCTCGTCTCACTTTTATTTCTACGAGACATATGTCACATTCACAACTTATTTCATCCTAATGGTGTTTATACAACACCATTTATACATTTTATCTTAAATATCATTATATTTATTAAATTTAATGATTTATTTAATGTTATTTATTTCATTTCGGATTTGGTTCAAAGGTAATAAATACATATTGGGTTTATATAACAATCTCACCCATATTCAAGATTATTTATTTCTTTGTTTAAATTTGGTAAATTAGATTAAATATATATTATGATCCATATATTTTCATATATTGTATTTATATATGTAAATTACAGGTTTTTCTTTTATTTTCCACTCACTATGTATTCAATTGTATAAATTAGTTTTTAAGAAAATATGCCTTTGATTTTTTATATTGTCAGTAATATTTATTTTCAATATCATTATATTCATAAAAATGTTTCCAATAATATTTTTAATCTTCTCCAATATATGATTAAATTATTTTTTACGTATGTTTGGATGAATATTTACCTGATTGAAATGAATATTTTTATTTTATTAATGAGAAACATTTTACAAATGATTTAAAAAAATCATTTTTTTAACACTTACTATATAAATGAATTTCATATAAAAAAGAATATTTTTTACTTCATGTTTTCATTAAATTATTCCATGTATATTTTTAATGAAATATATATCTTAATATTTTGGAAAATGTTTATTTTAAATAATTTATATCAAATTGAAGTGGTTATTTTCCCCAGTAAATGTTACAGTTTTATTATAATTTATTTTAATCTATCTCAACAACGTTTTATAAATATTGTAAATTAATAGGTATATAATTTGATTATACCATACACCATACATATTGATATCAATTTTCATTATGTTTTTATATATAATAATTGGGAATATATTGAAATTTCATGTTCATGTATTTTAATAAAAATGTTTATGTTGATTATGTATTGAATTTTTGTTCACCTTTTTCATGTGAATAATGAATTTGGACTAGTTTGTGATGGGTGGAACACATAATAACATGTTGATAAATTAATATAGTGTACTAGAAAATCTATTTTGGGTATTATTTTACATCATACATATTTATATGTTTTTTCATGGAAGAAATCCATGTATGTAATAATAAATTTTCAAGCATTATGCATTAATACAATATTAAACTATTTATTATTATCCACATGATAATTTATGTTTTTATTAAATACTTGTTTATATTCCATTTTTATGTTATTAGTAACATTAAATATATTATTTTTATCATTATTATCATCATATTCTATATTATTCATGTTTTAATTATTAAAAGATATCTTTTATTGTACATTTTCCCTTAATAAGAATTGAATCTCACTCGTTACAATGTTTCAATCTCCCTTGGTTTCCAATAAGGGATCTGTGAATGATATCGTGGGTCTGTTAGAAAAAATAATAAGTTCTACACTATAAAATATATGTCAGGTTTTATTTATTCATATGTAATATAAGAATCATATATATTTTCTAATATCCCAATACAACTAATCGATTTGATCTTCTAGGTTTTTTTACTTTTATTTTGTTCCAATGTTGTAAAATAACCACTTTCTCTTGGTTTCTAAAATTGGGGGTGTAATATTTGTTTTGAACAGAATATTATTATATACTTTTGGAAATATATTTTTGTATGCATTGATTAATTAAAATAACTCTATTGAATACTATGAGAAGAATTCTTATTATAGGATAATCATAATAGGTTTTGGTAATGTTATGATGGTGTGGTTTCTATAGAAAAACAATCCCTTCTTGGACACTAGAAAATGGACGGATCTACAGATCAGATCCAGATAATGGTAACAATACATAAAGGTGAATATTTTTTGTTAAATCCCTCATCACTTTTTCATGATGATTGAGGATAACAATAAATAACATTAAAGATAATCCTCGATGAAATACTATGATTGGTTTACACTCATTATAATCTATTATTATTGATTTAAAAATATTATTTTAATTTAATGATATTCTCAATGATACTAAGGTATTATTCTGAGATTATCTAAGTCTAAATATTTAATTTATTTAAAATGTAACATAATCTTTTGAATTATAATAAATAATTTTTTGAGATAATTTATTATATATAATTTTTTAGAAATGGGGCCTATAAGAATTATTGAAAACCATATCAACACATATAATCTATGTTGGTATTCCATTCATAGGAAATGAAATGATTCTTGAGTAATATATTAGAAAATTAAAATTATATCTCTTATTTTCTATCTGGGTATGACCTAAACCCTTTCTTATATGTAGAATCCTATGGATCCCTAACAATAAAAAAAATACACGAGTGATTCGTGTTCCACCAACATCTAATATTAAATAGGAAAATTAATCCATTATTTTTTGGGAAATAGATCAATTCAATGTATAAGATATCACTCACATTCAATGATTATAAAATGTGAGTAATATATCAGGAAATATTATTATCTCAAGGTAGATTATGATTAATAGCGGAAAATGATCTAGACCACTTCAGAGTTTAAGGAAATAAATAGTATGTGTTGGAAGATGTTGACAAAGATATTACAAGAAAAATTATATCCTCATGTGAATAAGTCTAAAATGGTGAGGAATTTCTTCAGTCTATTGAAAAATAACTGATAAGATGTTTCTGAATATGAATATAATATTACATGGTAAACAACTCATGTTATTGATTATGTACATAATACAATGAATAAGAGGGACATGTACTTTTATATGATAATTACAAGATCATCAAAGGATTTCATTCATTATAAATTATATATATATGAGTTTATAGTATCGAGTTCCATAAATACCGATCAAAATATTATAATGGAATATGTTTTATATGGATAAAAATAAAATAATTTAGTGGCTGACTAATCCAAAAAACAGAAAAAGGATTAAAGGGAAGAAAATTAATTTTTAATATCATTCAAGAAATAATTGTGCAGAAAAACACTATCAAACATGATTATAAGGATTGGTATAATTCACCAATTGTAGAGAAAATTGAAATCAACAACATTATTACTAGGTAAATAAAAAAACCTTTTAGGTTTAGTGTTTCAAATATATGGAGTTGGGGTAAAATGCCAATGAATTCCAAGAGCATCATTGGGAAGTTTTTAATATGATAGTCTTCTTGGAGGTATTTTATTGATTAATTTTTTTTTAAATCTCTTGATTTTGGTTAATTAAATGGTAATGGGTGTGTATTAGGTGGTTTGAGGGTGTTCGGGGGGCTCAGGCCATGAATTAAATGGGAAACCGAGCAATTATGTGCATGTTTCATGATTTTTTCAAGGTTTCTGAAAACCAAACATGGTTGATGACAAACCCTGATACCATGGGAAGAGGAATATTTCCTAATTTTTATAGGTTTTTTCAATTTTTTTTGTCCTCTCTAGATAATATTGTGGCCTAACCGCGTATTGGGAGGGTATTGGTGCACAGTTGGCACATGGATTGACATACCGTGTGGTACAACTATTCACACATTTAAATGAAGGAAATTATGAAACTGCCACATCATGTTTTTTTATTTAATCCACCAAATTCACACTCTATTAATCTTCATTTATCCCATGTGATAATCAGTAACCCTCAATATCTCCCAATGTTCCATCTCCCTCATTTATAGGCATTTTGGAGGGTCTTTAAAATCTCTCGGTAAGCCGAATATTCCTCTTCATTCTTTTTTCACTGTTATGGTTTCAAGATTTGGATATCACATCATTGTTCCCTGAAATCATCTTATTCACATGGATTTTATGTTAAGGAATCAAGGGGGACTTTAATCCATATCTAAGGTTGACGTTAAAACTGCATTCATATCAAGAGTCGAGGTAGGTTCTCTACAAGTTACATCCCATAATTTTATTATCTATTTGACTATATTTGGGTTTGGTATTACATCCAACATGATGTGTATTATATCTGTGTTTCTGATTTGATAAAATGGTTTATTAAGTTAATATTACATCTCTTCACGATCCATGTATGATACACAAATGTTTTTTATATAAATTTAGGGCCTCCCCTAGGGTGCCTTCGTGAACAAGGATATTGGTAATGTAAAGTATTTAGATGCTTTCTTCGAAATAGAGACCGCATATAATTGTATCAAACCCAATAATTGTTATATAGGGTAACTATTGGAAGTGTTGTCATATCATTAACTTTGGAATAAGGTATTGTTTGAAAAAATGTGAAAAGTTTGAAATTGAATAACATGAATGGGATTAAAGGATTGTGGTTTATATTTATAGTCTGTAAATGGGATTTTTTTTTTGAATTGATAAATTATGTTTATTGAGTTAATGTGATGGATTTATTGTTTATTTTAAATGAGAAATGATATGAAAATTGAAGATAATTTAAAAAGGATATGTCAGTAAAATTTTAATTGTGATAATGGGTTAAGTCCTGATGATAATTCATTTGTTAGATGAATTTTGAATTGAAAATGTAACTCAAATTTTTATGTTTGTTTTTTCATTAGGTACATTTGTTGAATTCAAATATAAGAATGTCCACATGGTGAGGTAGTGTGCAATATATGTCGAAGGGTCCTTCCACAGTTTCGCTTGGACTGAAGTTTTATGCCCACCCATAAAATGCACATGTTAGGATGTCATACTGATTCTATGGGACCAAATAATTGAATTGAATCAACTATATCCACTAATTATTCATGTTAAGTGTGATCAAAATGATTTTGTAATGAATTTCCCTAGTGAAATAGATCATATAACATAATCATTAATCTTTTTAGTTGATTTACTTGGACTCTTTAATGAATAAAGTAAATGCTTAACCCGAGAATCAAAATATGGATTCAGTTAAAAAAATATTATTAACTAACAGTTATAGTGTTTTATTTTATTAACCTTTTCATTTATTTAATACATGAATGAAATATCTATTTAGACAAGATATTTTTTAGAAACAATTGTGGTGGACTACTGAGTTTTAATGACACATTTCTTTGGCCACCATTGGGTATCCAGAATGATATCAATGATGGTGGTCAAGACAAGGATAATGTCCATACTCATGGGGTCAGTTTGGATTGTGATGTTCTTGGATGGGGATCATGACAAGGATTCTTGGCCCATTCTAGGGATTCTGTTGTTGTTCACTACTTTGGGTTTGCATTCACATTTAACACAATTAGTATGAGATACTATGGTTAATTATTTAGTTGTGTTTTAACTATGTTTGGAATTTCATTATCAAATAATGTTCCTAGTTTATTGGTTGTTGTTTCCATTGAAATATATATATGTTATCTATCATTACATACTCTGAAGAATATGGAATTGTCTCCCCATATGATTTACCATACCCTCACTGCATGGTGGAAACCTCTAGAATAAGAGGAGGCACACATGTGGTCATTTGGTAACTCATATCGAGCCACTGTTTAGTGGAATTCAGGTCAGGATGTTATAATTCTGAATAAAATGAGTTATTTTCTATGGCCTTTTTATATGTGATGGTAGAAAAGACATTAGTATGTGTCATCTTTCAAAATGATCTCATGATTCAGAGTACCTAACCTAAGTATGTGGAAAACCTAAGGTGTATATGGTGGGAAATATTGTTTTTGAAATATGATGTTATCATTGAATGATATTTCACCATTGTTTGATGAACTTAGGCTATGAAATGACTATTTCAGAATTCATTTTTAGGGGTTATAATGACATGATGATTTTCATTCGTGAATCATTCTAGTCACAATGACATAGTTTCATGCATCATCATAGGCACCAATGGGATGGGTGTGTGGAATTTGCAAGAGTATAACAATATCCACATCCATAAAAATATGAATATAATGGGTTCTAATAAAGGTAATGAAAATGGTTAAATAAAATAAAAAAAAAATTATATATAAATGATGGGAATGAATAAGTTAAATTGATGGTTTTAATAAGCATTCAAGTATAGAATTAATGTAAATAAAAAAATATTAGTGTTGTAGATGTGGATCTGGATTTGAAAAATGGAGATTATTGGAAGACTTGTGAAATTATATATTGGTTTACCCAATATTATCCTTGACCCGTGATAAGGATGGTTGAGGGTAGTTTTCATGATGTAACATGATATGATGAGATAGTGTATTAAAAATTGAATGTTTTTTGGTAGTTAAGGGATTTATTTTGTATAAATTGTGCAATATTTATGTTATGTTTTCTAAGAATCATTTTTGGCATTGTAGAGAAATTACACCACAACAACATGTGCCAATTGTGGTACATTAATACATCACTAAAAATTGACCCCCAAAAGTGTATAATCATATCCTGGGGGAATAAGGTATTATATAAGAGTAGAAGCTCCTGATGATCATTTATTGTTTTATAAAGATGATGTAATGGTACCCTGGGTGGGTCATATTGAGTATGTTTGAGTTGACTCAAGAGTTTCAGCAATATAACCATGTGAGATTTATGAGATATGGTGGGATAAAGTTAGATGATATCTATACAGATTCCATAAATATGATGATTGATTAAATAAATGATACACTAGATATGTTGTTCAAGCCAGTATCCTACATGCACCAAGGTTAGAAAAAGCATTGGTTGGACATCTTTGTTAAGACAAAAGAAGTTAGAGGGGGTGTTATAGAAGAATTTATAGGAAATTGTTTTGTAGAATTAATATCTGGAGACACTAAGATATGAAATTGTAATGGAAATTATGTGTTTTTACTAGGGAACCATGTCATTGATGGATTTTTTAGTTCAATTCATTGACTTTCCAATGTTATTCAATTTGTTGGGATATGAGGAAGTAATGGAGAAACATTACAAGGATGGGATTCTACATGAGATCACATCCTAGGTTAATATAATTCATCTAAATGGTATTTTTGAAGTAATTAATTAGGCCATTATCTAATAAGAAAATAGTCAAGAGGATTTTGGAAGTGGATGTGCAGTTTTAGTATTGTGATAAGGTGGTGAACTTTTAAACTATAAGAAAAGTTGTTTTGAGAGAACCCACCATGGAAATGGGGGAGAGGGTAGTTAGAAAATGGATAAATTGTCTCAAGGTAATGAAGAAAATTTCTATTATCATTTGGTTAGACAAAGAAAGATGTAAATTCAGGTTTCTTAGCCACTAGTCGAGCATTAGGTATGTTGATGGTTCTTTCATGTGCATCAGTTCTTTAAAAAAATCAGTATCCAAGTGTGAAAAAAGAATCAAGGGATGAGTTGGGTACATGAAAGGGTAAGGGTTCCTTGTTTTTGGTAGATAGTTGGATCTCAATTTTTTATACTCATCAAGATAGTGAATGTGGTACTCTAGGGATAGATATTATATATCAATAGTGTAGTATATCACAATGAACTCGGGGTGAAGCCCCGTGTAGTGGGTAAGACAGCTTCCTATTGTTCAGTCTGCATATAGAGGTTGGTAGAATGGACCATTGAATTTTTGAGGTACACATAATGTTGATACTTGTCTTGTATTTGGTTTATCCTATTATGGTTCCTCACATTCTTTAAATTATTCTCAACTTGTTGTTTTGTTGGTATAGGGTAAGACCATATGTGTGGAGTTGCATTGATTGATACACAGGTAGGGGTGCGAGAAGAAAACATTAGAAAATTTAAGGGGTATTCATTAGATAATAGTGGATACCATTTTATATGGGAGTATTTTATGATTGTGATGTTAGGTTTTGATTTATTTTTTGGGGAGGATTGGTTAGAATTATACCAGGAACACATTTATTATTACCATTAAAGGGTGACATTTAAATCACTCAAGAGGGACACCAATTCCCATCTTAGTGAATGTGTTCCATGGGTAGGCCATGTAGGGCCAATTTATTAGGTTTTACTTAGGCTCTCAGCCTGGGTAGCATGTCTTATGATGATTGAGGTTGTATAATAACAACTTATCTTTCCTCTAGTGCTGGAACAGTTCCACAATGTGTTTATTGAAGAATTCTAGGGGTTGATGACTGATATAGAAGTTGAGTTCATGGTAGAGTTGTTATCAGGAGAAGAACTAGTATACATTCAACCATAATGAATGGAACCAGCATAACTCTAGGATCATTAAACTCTATTGTAGGAGTTTTATAGAATTTTTTTATTCATCATTGTACATCACCATAAAGATAACCTAGTTTGTTTTCCTTGAATTTTGATGGATTGTTTTGATTATGTGTTAATTTTAAGATGATGAATCAGATGATGTTCACAAACAGAAACCCTCTTCATTGAATAAATGATATTTTTTACCAACTGAGGGGAGCTATGTAGTTTTACATGATTGATTTGTGGTTAGGGTATCATCAGTTATGGTTGAGACCTTCTCACATACCATGACTATCTTTCAACAATATGTATAGGTTGTATGAGTTTGTTGTGATATAGTTCTAGATAAAAAATGTGAAAGATGTGCACATGGATCTAATGAACAAAGACTTTCACCATTATATGGATCTGTTTGTAGTTGTTTTTTATGATATCATAGTGCACTCTATAGCCCCCGAGATCCTCAAATACCATATAGACATAGTCTGGAGTACATTAAGATGGAATACAATATAATCTATGCTAATGAAGTGTAACTTCTGGATTGATAAAGTTCATTTCATTGGAAAAATAATTTATGGAGAAGGCGTATCATTGTAAATGGAGAAAGTTCAGCCCAATGTGTCTTAGGAGTAGCCCAAGAATGTTTCTGATGTTCTTTTATTCTAAATTTATCTGTTTATTCTCAAAGGTTCATCAAATATTTCCCCTAATTATTGATTCCACGTTTTTCTTGACCAATAAGGTTGTTAGGTATGAGTATTCTGAGGCATGTGACAATTCCTTTCAATTGATGAATATGTGGATGAAAACATTGCTGATTCTGGTCTTACCCACAACACATAATCTATAAACATTGTTTTTTTATGCAGCTGTTGTAGGACAATTAGAGGTACATATTAGAAATGATAATGTTTTGTATTATAAGTCACTAACGTTGAGCCCTCATGAATGGAACTACCCTACTCAAATCATCCATTTGCTATAGTATTCCATGCACTAAAGTGTTTGTGGCACTACTTGTTGGAGGAACATATTATGGTGTATACTGATCATAGTATCCATAATTACATTTTATCTCTATGTTATATTAATATTTTTAAACAATGATGGGTTGATTACCTAAAATATTATTACACCAAGTCAGTTTTACATAAAGAATAGTGAATAGAATTATAGATTCCCTGAGTTAGAAGGCCCAAAATCAGATAGTATATGAGTCATTTATTGAGTAAAGTATGATGGTGTAATTCACTAAGATGCATATATGGGTGTAGGATTGGAAAGGATGGATGAACCTAAAATCCATGTCAGCTGATTCAATGCCTTTAAATAGAATCAATGATATTTAGATTCCGGATCTAGAATTATTACTTATAATGCAATGTCCTAAATTAATGGAGTCTCCATCTTGTTGAACTTTTTTTAGAGATGGGATAATTTATATTCATGGAAGTGTCTTTTTGACAACATTTATTTCAGAATAAGTTATATGAAAGTTACATGTATGTAAGTGGGCTTTGCATTTAGATTTGACCAAATTGTATCGTGACCTCCATATGTAGTATTGGTGACTAGAGATGAAAAATGAATTTTTTGGGTTTCGTGGTGCGATGCCTTACCTAAAAGAAGGTGAATCATGGGCATTAGAGATGGGTGGTTTTTTTGTATCCATTACCCATTATAGATTGACAATGGCAGTATTTTACAATGGTCATTGTAATTGGACTTTTGGGGATGCTTAATAGAATGAGGTGACATGAGTTGTTGTGGATCAGTTGACTAAGGTGGATCACATTATGACATATAGAGAGACTATCCCAATAGATCAGTTGGTCGAGATGTATGTTTGAAAGACTGTAAGTCTAGATGGGTTTTTATGAATTATATACATGGATCACGATCCATGTTTCACATCATGCGTCAGGCATATATTTCAGAACACCCATGTTACCCAATTGGGTTTTAGTGCTAATGTCACCCAAATACTTAATATTAGTAGGAGGGTACAAATCTTGTTTTGGAAGATATGTTGTTAGATTATGACTTGGTTTTTGTGGTTCACAGGAGAAACTCATTACCATTTTTTATTTTTTCTACAATAATAGATTCCATGATACTATTTAGATCAAATATTTTATGTAACTCTATTATAGAAAATGTAGATCACTATTATTTTGGTTAGAGGTTGGGTATTTGGAGTTATATGGACTGATTTTCATGTTAGAGATGCCAGAAAAAGATCATTTTTTTAGAGGTGTATTGAAATAGCTTAGAGTAGTAATAATTCATATGTGGATCTGAATTTTAGAAATATTTAGTTTGGGGAAGATGATTGGGTGTGGCCTCAAGTGTTTCCAAGGATGGTCCATTGTCAGATTCAAAAATAGAGAATGTTAGTTCACAAGTACGTTGGGTTTTTTACGATTGTGTAGAGAATTAGAAACGTCATGTTGTTCTTGGATCTTTCCAAGTGGTATACTTTAATTTTTTTTGTATTATGTTTCACATCATCAGATATATGACCAAATTCCATCTCATTTGGTTGATATTGAGGATGTTAAATATTAGGTGGATGCCTCATTTGAGTAGCATCAGGTTTATATTGTGGTTAGTAGTGAGACTATTTTTTATGGTATGAACATGAACATGGATCATGTTCTATGGAATAATGAAAATTTTCCGGACGAAACATGGGAATATGAGTAAAAAATGAGGGCCTTGTGTCCCTATATCATTTCTTCGGATGTTGAATGTTGCTCAGGAGTAAATCCTGGGGAGAGCCATTATATGGTGATGAGGTTGGGAGATCCCGAACATCATGGTGGTGTGTTTTTGACAAAATATTTGTTTAAATATATTAATGTATTTAATTAAATGTTTATTGGGTGTGTGATGTGGTTCATGGGTGGTCTGGGGGATTTCTACATGAATGAAATGGGAAACCAGGTTAATCTATGCATGTTGCATTCTTTTTTCAAGGTTATTGAAAAATGTGAGTGGGGTATTCCAAGAAATGAAACCAGTGGTAGAATATTATTTCATTATTTTTTCATGGTTTTTCAATCCTTTTATTAATCCTCAGTTAATCTTGTGGACCAACCTTTTCTTGGGAAGAGACTACTGTATAGTTGTTAAATGCTTTGGAAAACTGTGCTGCCAAACCATGTGCCACATTAAAATGAGTTAAATTACTAAACCTCCCCTATGGTTATTGATGTCCTCAAAAAACATTCTTCCCCATTAATCTATTTCAATCCCTAATGAAAATCCAAACCCTCGAGTTTTCCTAAGCATCAATCTCCCTCATTTAGAGACCGTTCATGCTTCATTGGTTACAGATTTATGCTTTTGGTTAGTCTATTCTTCCTATTTATTATCCATTCCGGATTATGGATTATGGATTTTTACATCTCATTCAGATTATATGAAAAAAATTATTTCATGTAGATTATAGGATTAGGGTTCTATGGGAGCATGAATTTGGATCAAAGGCTTATGTTAAGAGTGTGTTCATCTACAGAATCGAGGTTCGTGGTCTATACGTTGTATCCAATAATTTTTTAATCGATTTTCGGATTTGTGGATGTGATATTTCATCCCACATGATGTGTTATTATTTTCATGAGTGATAATTGATAAAATTGTAGCTTGAGTTATGATATAAACCCTTCAGGATCCCAGTAATATGAATCTTTGTTGGTACGACCTATTGATGGCCACACATGGTGTTCCAATATTCGTGAACATGGAAGTTGGTAATGTTAAACCCTGAGTTGTTTTTGTGCGGAAATAATGACCATGATAAATATTTCAATATGAGTAGATGGTTTCTAGGGTAATTAATTTGATTTTTTTTCTATTTATTGAGATGGCATATATTTTTTTTTTGAAAATATTTGAAAATGGATAAATGGAATAACTTGAATGTGTTAAATGGCATGTTAGAACATTTTAAATGTGTAAATTGGTAATTATATTAAATCGATGAATTATGATTAATTATTTTCTATGATGTAATTTCTCATACAATTAATGAGAAAAGTTAAAAAAATGGTTGATAATTTAAATTGGTTATGCCAAGAATACTACTACTATAATATTTGGTTAAGGATTAATTATGATTCATTTGATACATGAATAGTGAATTTCAAAAGTGACATATTTTTAATCATGGTTCATTATATGGTATAAGTGGTGATGGGATAAATAATCCTAGTAAAATGGATTCATGGTGTGGGATAGAGGACTAAGGATCCTCCCATGGGTTGGGTTGGACTAATGCTCTAAACCCACCCAAATAAGGCTAGAGTTAGGATATTGCATTGATGTGACATGTCCTAATGATTGAATTTTATTAACTACCTATACTGATCATCCATGTTATGTGTGATGTAAATTAGTATGAAATGGATTTACCTAGTGTGATTCGGAACATGACTTATTCCTTATGATTGGAAATTGATTATCTTGGGATGTGGTATCAATAGTGTAAATGCTTAACCCCTGCATAAAATGATGGAATCCGCAAAATTAAATATTGATAAATGATGGATATAGAGTTGTATTTAATTTACCGTATCATTTATTTCCTGTATTCATACAAATTATATTTAGAATTAATATTTTATAGACACTATTTCTGTTGGCCAACTATGTTTTACTCACACCCTATACAGGCATCTGTTGGGTACCCGAGAAGTTTTCAAGGTTGATGATCAGAAAATGGTAAATGAATTATATTATGTGGTTGAGATGGTCATGGTACATACATGGATGGGGTTCTAGACATGTAGATAAGATTTATTTTTGGTGGTTTAGTTTTTTGACTTTTTTTTCGCTTCCATTGACATTTGACACTATTAGAATGATGTGTTGTGTTTTTTATTTTGTTGTGTTTGTACCAAATTTTGGATTTTGTAATCAATGAATGTTATTGGTCAATTAGTTGTTGTCTCCCATTATTCATATATATATTATCTAATATTTTTTGCATTAATTCTTAGTATCCCCACATGATATACCAAACCCTCTCTACTAGTGGGAAACCTCTAGCTTACGGGGAGGCAGACTTGGGGTCATGTGGGGACTCATCATGGGGAACCATTTAATGGATTTGGGTCATTGAAATTACATATTTCCTAAAAAAGCGTCAAAAAATTAAGGATATTTTTATTATATTAGTATATTTACAGATAATGTTTATGATGACGCAGTGGAAGGTGCATTGATCGTATCCTCAATGTTATAAAATGCTATATTTGATTCATGATTGATACAATCTTTTATATCTTCCAATTATGACAAAAAAAATTATAAAATGACATAGATCCTTGGGAAATTAATTTCAGATTAATTTTCCTAGTATAAATCATAATATAAAATTTATATGTTAGTCAATAGAAATTATGATTCATGGACTCACCGACAATGAAAGCATTATCTTTATAAATGTGCTTTTCGGTTTTATAATCCTTGGAATAGATTTTGATTCAAATTATATTGTAAAATTGCATTAATTAGATAGTGATATTAATGTTTTTTATAATGATATAGATTATCTCCTAAAATCTATTTTTACATATGAATATAAAAAAAATACATATTATTAGAAAATTTATATCATTAATATTGTATGTAAATATTTTACATGAATAAATTTATCCAATAGATGATCTTATACACCCACATGAGATTGAATTTATGTTTTTTATTGATCTAGTCCCTGATGAAAAACATATGTCTAGGCTCCCTTTAGGATTCCCACAGTAGAGCTAGTAGGGTTAAGGAATATAATGATGAAGTTTAATTATAAGACATTTAGAGGACCAAGTCTTTCACTTTTGTGTTATCCTTTTTAAATTGTAATAATTAAGTATAGGAATATGAGCTGGTCAATTTATAATAGTGAAATAATTTCCATTGCCATGATTAACATCGTTCCTATAGCTACATTAATGATTTATTTTATCTACATCATAGAGATCAATATTTTTCAACTAATGATCTTCATTATTGGTATCACTAACTACCAGTACAGAGGGGATATATTCTAATTCTGGAATTTCTTACAAGTAATGACATTATAAATTTATAGTAATTTCGATTGGATTGAATAATGAACCCTCTCTTTTTATAGATCAGATGAAAATTTTATTCAATGATTATCTTGATAATTTTATCATTGTATTTAATATTGGAATATTAATGTCACAAAAATGATATGATGTTTATTAAACTCATTTTGTAATCTTTATTAAGACTCCGAGTTATAATTATTTATTTATAAAATTTAAAATATTTAAATTTTATCTTCATGAAGTTTCTTTTATTGGCCATAATGTCTCTGAGGAAATAATATCAATAAATCATTAAGATAAAAATCTAGTGACACAACATAAACCTACATCAAATTTAACTAATGTATGTATACTCCATTTACTAGTAGGTTATTATTTATGTTTGTTTCATAAAATCTATCCATTTGATAAGTTGTTAATAATTATAAGATGGTAAAGAATTAAGTGTATATTGTAAAAATAATGAAGGGAATGTTTTAGTGATTTAAAGTGGACATTGGTCAATTCAGTACTTAATACGTCACAGAATTTAAGGGTTTTATTCTGATACAATGTGATGTATCAATGAATCGAAATGGATGTTCCCTTATACTGAATGATAAACTAGTTTCTAATGCATCCTGTTAGTTAAAGATTCAAGAACATAATTATATAACTAATTATCTTGAGTTAATAGTCATTATATTTTCATCAAGTATATGAAGGAAAAAAATTTATGGTGACTGATGTGAAATAAATAAAGATTATGAATGGTTGAAATACATAATCTCACAGAAATATATTATCATGATGAATATATTATGGTTAAGATAACTCTAGGATTATGATTTCTCAATACACTACCACACTATGAAGAAAAATAAGGTGACTAATCTATTGAGTAAGTAGGGTGTTTAATTTTTTTAAAAAAAATTAGATTGAAAGGTATCATATATTTTTCTATATTGTAATATTGGATATGTAAATAATTACCGAATATGAAACATCACATATATATAGAATCATTTGAAACCATCCTCCTTGGATAATATAAATTTCTTTCAACCCAATAATAAGAATATTCAAAATAAAATTGAAGTCTTGAATGAGGGGAAGATTCTAGAAATTATCTATGAATAAGATATATTTATATTATGAATGTTCCTATGAATTTGATCGATGTTCAAGGTAAAACGAGATTTATTAGAAGAAACTCATAGATAAAATTTCCGTATACAACCTTATTGCACTAAATATGTCATGATTTGAAGGGGTACTATTGGTAGGATAATATGAAATATGAGATTACAGACTATGTATCCTAATTCTTGGTTGGATGAAAGGAAAATTCTAAATGACTACATCCTTAAAGAATTATAAAACCTCTATATGATCTTTTTTTAACATGAAATGATTTAAAATTTATATTTGTCACTATATTTAAATGGATTATGAGAAGGGATGATTCTATATGGGTGGTTGTGGACTTCCATACCTCGCCCCCAAATTGTTTCTCTATAAATTAAGATTTACGTATTGAGTTCACCATGAACCATAATTTTTACATACTAAAGGTGTTATAAATCATTTATATGATCATATATTCAAATGGGAATATTTTACAATTAAAATTGTCACTAAATTTCAATAGATTATGAGATTCAATGATTCCATATGGGTTATTGTGTATTTCTTTTCCTAGTCCACAAATATCTTCTAAATAAAAGATGATTTACCAATTGAGTTCCAGATGCAGCTCAAAATTAACAATGTTGGGAGCCATTATAGTTTACCTTCATCGATTACATATGACCGTGATCCATGGTTTACAAAATAATTATGGAATATTCTTTAGAATGGTCTTAACACTGAGGCACATTGGAGCATTGTCTATCATCCTCAAATTGATGTGTGAGAATATATTTTTAATACTATATATGTTGAATTTAATAATGAATTATTAATATTTGTGTGACTATATTTCATAATAATTACTTGTAAGATGTTATATGTATTAATATTGAATTTCATAGTGTTATAATAAAATTTAATTTATTAAATGAAAATTTAACTAAAATTAAAAACATGTTAGACCTAAGGTATGGGGATTCAAAACTCAATTTATTTTCACTAGGTTATATTTCGTAATAATATTCTATGTTAAGATACGATTATATGTGTAATGACCAATGTTTGTTTTATATTTGATATTTAATTTTTTATATGGATTTAAATTTGTTAATCATAGTGACATCATTTATTAATGATGACTTTATCATTATGATATTTTTAAGGGTTTCTCATCACACTTTTATTTTTGTGAGCGATATGTCATATTCAAAACATTTTTTCATTATTTTTATGTATAATAAAACATTGAAATTTTATATCTGGAATATTTTTGTATTCCTGATATTATAATGCAATTTTTTCCAAAATGTTAAAGGTTAATTGTACACTCTAATAAATATTCAATATTTTTTACATTTATGTTCCAAATGGGGGACTATATTATTTTTCTTTATTAAACCACAAATATTTTCTTAATATAATGTTATATGTGGGAATTAAATGTTTTCATTTCACTTTCCCCTCCCAATGTACTCAAATATCGGAGAAAACATTTTTCATAAAAACAATTTTTTTTTGTTCTATTCGGTATGGAATATTTATCATCAAAGTCTATATTTTCATTTAATTGTTTTAAAAAAAATTATTCATTAATAATTTATTAAGTTAATTTTTACCCATTTCTGAACTTCACATAAAAGGATTTAAATTATTCAACTTTCAATTTTGGGAATAAGGATGTTTATATTAAATATGTGAATGAAATATTTGTTATAACATATACTAGAAAATATATAATTTTTCCTTTATTAGTATTATTTTCCTTAAAAAATCTTTTAAAATTTTAAATATTTGATTTGAAAGAACTTTTTTGGATAATATTTTATAAATTATTATATTTTAAATATATTATTTCCAAATTACATGATAATATTCCTCAAAAAAATGTTCCACTAATCATTTTAAAGTATTTATATGTATATACGAATTAACTAAGAAATGTAATACATTATTGGGAATATAAATTAATGATAATTGTGATGTCCCAAACACAAATACCACTACATATGTGCTCCAAGTCCAATGGGCCACGTGGTCTCAAGCGCAGATCCACAAATACCATAGGCTGCTGACAAGAAGCGAGGGCTTAGGGGGTGTCGGTGGGGAGAGTATGACCTCATTATAATAGTGTAGTGTAGTGTCTAAATATAAACTAGGATAACTAGAAGAAGTAATATGACTAAACAGAATGCACAATGGAAAACTAGAGAAAAGAGTAACAAGAACTAAAAATACAAGAATAACATTTAACAACTGTTGATGATATGTTATGTATCTAGAAAACTGAGAAACATGTATATTAGATAATAGGAATAACATGTTACAGAAATGATTAAATGGAATAAAAATGATGTCCCAAAAATCCCTAGCCCTGACTTCATCATCTGCTATCATGTTCCACCCTAAACAGCATGATATGAAGTGTTTTAAGCTATAAGCATATCGTTGTCAATTCCTATAGTAATGTAATATACTCAAGGTACCAAATGGTGCCTTAAGAATGTGTGAGATAATTCTAAGTGGGCATCCCCCAATAGTGTCTATAAAATGTGGCCCATGTAATTCTAATGTAACAGTATGCAAACAAGCATATATATATAAAGTCAAAACAGTACAATGTAACTAAATACCCATGCACCTACAACAGCACTTGGCCGATATCTGAAGATATATCGAGTTCATTAATTATGTATTTACCAATTTATGTTGGCATTTCATAGGAATATCCATCATTGGTATCACCATGATAATGTAAAAATAATGAAGGATCCAAGATGTAAAAATTAATTTGTGATTGATAATATTTAATAATGAAGTTCCTAGTTAATGAACTAGATAATGTAGACTTCAAAGGATTCTAACTCAGTATTATTTGAGATAATCTATGGGGGGAGTGTGTAATCAAAGGAACATATTACAAGTAATATCATATTATGGTGCCTACTAAATCCAAGGTTATCCTCCAAGGTAGAATATGGGAAGGCAGTGACTAGGCCCTATGGGTTGTAACCATGGAACCTACTTGTCATTGATGGATTAAAGTACTGTATCAAAGGAATAATGTAATACTATGTGAGGTAACATATGGTTTCATACCATACATTCAATAATATACATGTATTCTGATCTAGGTGGGGCTCAACCAATGCAGATTGAATCCTTGATTCATAATATTGTTCTTGAGATCTCATTGAAAACCTTGATGAGAATCCATGTTGAGATTGAGACAAGAAACACCTATTCGATAATTAGTTCATATATATAATTTAAATTTTTTCATTCCTTTCCTTTAATTAGTATGAATATTCCCACTATCAGGAAACCCTTTAATCACCTCATAATAAAAAAATATGTTCAATTGGTTCCTATTGTGACTTTCATTACTGTGTCAAGGCTAAGTAGCATGCACCCATTATTAATTCCACTAAAGGAATATTCAATAATTAAGGTCAATTTATCTACCTTCCATTAATTTGGAAATGGGTGCTACAAAAAAGCAACAAATTACATATTTACATTTAATTTGTTCAAGTCATCTACTTAGTATACTTTCCAATTTTCATTTCAAATTTAATTAAAATGTGATGAATATACCATAGTTGGTACGAGTGTTGAGAACATATGGTACATCCCATAATGAAATTTACAATATAAATCAATCCATTTAATATAGATAAGCTTTGCATTTGATTGGTAAGGTAAAGTCACTCCATAAAAGTGGCGTCACCTTGTAAAATACTAAGAAACCAACCATGTAATAACATCATACATGGGATGGGTGGAGTTGTTGGCACAATCCAGAAAAATTAATCAAATATATTGGAAATTAATAATGAAACAGTTCTAATAGTTATAAAAATGTAATATAAATTCAACAAATAGCAACTGATGAAATCGACGGGCCCCACAAGACTATTCTAAAAACTAAAAACATAAGGGATGCGTTATAGACCACACACCATTGGTTTGTATTTTCTTTTTTCTATGATATTGGCCTATAATTAATCATATAATAGAGTAGATCATAGAAAATGGGAAATCACTCACACCTCAATTACTATGTTGAGATGAAGAAAAGATAAGAATACCTAAAAATGAATTGATTACTTACTATTTTGCATCCAACATGAGAAACATAGAATTTATCAGATCGTGGATGAAAGAAATCATTCATTCAATATATTATACCATCAAATAGATCACATATTAATTAAAAAGACAATAATCATACCAGCATTTAGATTTGGAGGATGGAGGAAGCTTAATTGGATCCTTAAATGAAAAATTGTAAAATTACACATAAAATAGCCTATGCATGATTTGTCCACGCATTTTGACAAAAAATTTTCAAACTATGTATAGGTACCCCGAAAAAAGGGGCACTAGCATGGTTAGATAGAATGGTTAGAGAATATATGAGACAATGCTCTGTCCAAAAACATTCCACTGGCACGGTTTTCTCTAAATGTGTAAAAATCCAAAATTATTTACTATAAAACATTTTACAGACCTTTTATTATAAAAATATATGTTCCAAGCACTGAAAAGGCCTCAAACACCCTTATAAAATTCACTAAATCATTAGAAATCCAATGTAGGTACAAAATAAATAATTTGACTAAAATTTAAAGTACCCATACATTTGTGAAAAAACTAGGTTCTTACAGCCTTTTCTAATTAAAAGAACACTTACCTGTGTTCACTTATAAAGGGTGGAGCGCTACTATCTCAGAAAAACTCTTTCCATTGGGCGTGATCATCGGCTTCCCTTTCCCATGTATCAAATTTCACATGACATGGATACAATGTCACCGATACTAGAGGGACTGAAAGACCATGGAGATACATTTGTCTCTAGATAACGATGCGTACTGGATACTCCTTAAAGGTAGAATTGTCATCTAACATAAATTCCATTTATTCAATGGTATGATACATGTTGGAAAGATACCAACAAATATGTGAGACATGGAATACATCGTGCATTACATGTTACCTATAAGGTAGTAGAAACAGATAGGAAACAAGGACAACCCACTATAGGATCTAAAATGTACCTACGTTACAAGAAGATAATTTCCATTTTTATGTTACCATCTACGACCTAACCTGGGTGATACTTTGAGGAAAACATGATCCCAAATCATGATCTCTAGAGGTCATCAATAGCAATCAATATACAATTATTTCTAGAATTTTCAGCATTCATGCACTTTCTAATCAGCGGAACCCACATTGATGTCTCCTGAACGAGCCGAATACTTATTAAGGATGCATCAACCACCTCTAACCAACATTGAGGTCAAAGAAATGACCTAAAATATAAGGCCTCAAAATGATCCATCTTTATTGTCACCTGAAAGCTATTATTAATGGAAAACTCAATGAGAGGGAATTAATTTTCCAAATATCTGTAGAAATCAAGGAAACATGTTCCAAAATTATCATACAGAACATTTATTGTTTGTTCCAATTGTCCATTAGTTTTAGGGTGAAAAGAAATGCTTAGACTCAACTATGTTCTCGTAGATTTGTTCAATTCCTATAAGCTCCCTAATGTAAAATGATAACCCTTAACTTAAATGCTTTTTTGAGGGACCCCACGTAGTAGTATGATCTCACAGACATACATATTGTTTATCAAATCGACTAATAAAGTCTAAATATTATGAATGCAGTGGTAAACATCAATTAAATATTCAATGAAAACACATACATCACTCCTACATATAGGCGACCATGGTAAACTAATTATGAAGTCCCTAGAAACATCTTCTCATTTACATTCTATGAATTGAAGTGGTTGTAACTAGCATGTATGTCTCTGGTGCTCTTCTATCAACTAATGACAGGTGGTACACCTATTGATAAAGCCTACTATTGAACACTTCATCGAATTCCACGAATACCAGTGTTGGAAACCACCCAGTCAGCTGGAATGAGGGACCATGGAAATCGCTTTGGAAGCACAACGTCCGCCAAAAAATATTCCAAATTTGGTGTCATGTGTGCATGGGACCCCTCCCTATCATGATCATTCTCATTTACCGATATATGTCTTGTGCTGTTTTCTTCCCTTTCTGACCAAATATCCCAGAATCCCATTTGAACGCCATCATTCACTGCCCAGGAGCTATGGAAATTTGGAATAAATAGGGCCCAACTCTAGATGCATCACTGGCTATAGCCTCTAACCTCCCCAATCTCTGGATGAGCTGGTGCTCCTCTCTCTCATCTACTAATGTAGGTTCAATCTACACCCTTCCCTGGATCATCGGGGTCTAGCGTAACGATGCTGTTTTTCTACATGTACATAGACATCCCAAATTCATGATTGAACGTGCCACATAATGGATTGAGGGCTAGAAGCACCGCAATGGACATCATTTTCCATATGTTTCTCCCCACCTGTCCCTCTCATTGGAACCCCCAACGGAAGGAATTATTATGATTAATGTGGATGTGTCTCTCCCCAAGTATGGACATGTCTCTCTCGGTCTCCTAGCCCGAAATCATCTGGGGAAATCATTGTTGAAAAATATGAATCACATCATGCCTTTTGGGAACATGCAGTAGCTGAGGCTAATGCCATCCTTGCAGGTATGATGCTAGCTTTGGAATGTGGATGGGTTGATATCAGTATTGAGTCTGACTACCTCACCGTGATCGATGTCGTTAACCACAACTACGGCGGACTCCGGTCATTTGGCCTCATAATCAATATATTTCTCTAGCTCCGCCAATGATTTTCATTCTGCACCTTCTCCTTTACCAAAATGGAATGAAACAACGCAGCCCATTAGTTGCCGACATCATGACCCTTCGATGCCAACAATCTCTAGCTGGAAAATTTCCCTTTGTGGCATTGCATATGTACGTCTGCTGATCTTTGTCATTAATGATACTTGACTTTTCTCAAAAAATAATAACATAGTCATGTTCTCATTCATCTCAGGTGGGCATCCTCATTTTATATCATTCAATTTTGTGCATCCACACATCACATATATCTTTTACCAATTTAATCAAACAAACTTAATTAACATTTAAAAAGCATTCAATATAAAAAATTCACTGCTAAATTTAAATAACAAAAAAATTGCAAAAAGTATTTTGTTATTGCATATATTAATGTTGAGGACTTAAAAGGGGACCCTACCTTATGGTGGAACCAATTGAATATTCAGCAGCTTTACATACGACGACAACCAATATACAACTCGTTTGCAACTTCATGCACATAGCTTTGTGTGTGTGTGTGTGTTTACATGTGCTCCCTCTACATTGATCAAAACCCATTTCAACATAACATAGAATCACAAAAATGAAACAACAAGACTCAACACACCACAAATAAAGTCTCAGGGACTCATATAATTTTTCACATTTAATGTTAGATGGTGAAAAACAAATAGTGGAAATGTATATCCATACCCGAAGCAATGGTGAAAAGGGAAATCGAGTCCATCCACATCACTGTTGGAAATGGATGCCAGATTATGGACCAATGGGTCCCATGTCAACACTCATATACCTAATATGTGGTAGACAAGATTCATGAAGATTCTTTAAGGAATAGTCAAACACACTGTAGAGTCTGAGAAAGGTGTGGTGTGCCAAAGAGGGGGGTCGAGCTGCTATAGGGGTGATGCACAGGTGTCGTGTTCTTCAGGTGGTCCAAACGAGGCAGGATGTGCCATAGATGAATCTGGAACCTCTTGTTCATTGATCCACAAATGGGGGTTGCACACTTCCGCATTGGGGAAAGGGAGAAGGGTCCTCCCATTAATTTGTTTTTTAACCCATAACAAAAAACATTAATAAAACCCATAATTATTTGCAATAATTAGTTATAATTAATTCTATTATAACAACAATAATAATAATTGTCATATGATTATTATTATTTTCACCATTAAATTTTTTTCTCATTAAATATAAAACTCCATGTTTAAATAAAAACCTATGGATTCTAATAAATCAATAAAAATTATCTCCAAAAATTAATTAAATTCAATTTTTTCATCAAATATAATTAATTAAATCAATATTAATAATAATTACATCCTCATTATTATTATTTCATTAAAAAAAATCATTTTATGCAATTATAACCCAAACTCCAAACTCCATTACTATTATTATTTATAAAATAATAAAAACCATAATTAATAATAATTATAACACTCATTGAATCCAAATAATAATATTCATGTTATTATTACTCGAACCATTGATATAACCCAAAACGTTCATTTAATAATAATGTTTCTATAATTATTCTTAAACTCCTTATTTAATTAAATGATTCGTGGAGACAACTAAAAGAGACATTAATTTTTACATAAGCGTTAGACCTGATTAATCATGCAATTAAAATCGTTTTGCATAAATGTTACACCCCAATAATTATGCATTTAAATCTTTTAAAATACAAATAATTTTAGACACAAAAATAAAAATTACAATAACATTTTTATTATTAACAAATAATTCTATTCAAACACCAAAATACCATTTAATATTAATTAATTACCGTAAATAAATTATTAACCTAGGTAAGATGCACAGATTTGACCGCAACATTGTGAAGACCATGCAGATCCATTAAAGTGGAATTTTCCAAATTCGGTGCTCATGAGACTCATCAGGACTCCAGTGAAAATTATTGGGGAATTATCCATGTCCAAAAATGACACATTGAGTTATTAAAAAACTTGGAATAATGTTCTGATGCTCAGATAAAAAAAAGGAAAATCGATAAATGGGAAAAAAGTAAAAAACCATCGTAACTTAAACCTGGCTCCAAAATATGGGACATTAAAATATACCCACCATTAAAACATTTAATCCTCAAGAAATCATCTAGAACTATAAAAACAAAATCTGACCAACCAAGGTATAAATGTTTTTTCTGAAAGACAAGTTATATTTTCAAATTCGAAATGCACATTTAACCAAAACAGAAGTCCAACAACATAATTCTTCCAAACCTGAGCCAAATCTCACCAAACAGAGCTTACATTTGAGGCTATTTGAGGGACCAAATTATGAAAACGGATGAATCTCGAACAGCCAAGAAAACCCGGTTGTGCATGAGTTCCTAGAAAAACAATAAACTCCCATAACCCACACTGACACTTGAACTGGAGATGTGCCTTTTAAAATTATTACATCCACAACCGCATATACATTAGATTCCTTATATAACCTCTGGTGACATTACCAAGTTTATCCTTCACATTTCTATTTAAAAATTAACATTCCTAAACATGAATGAATGTGTAGAAAAAAGAATTCACACATCCCACGTACAATCCAGATAGCATCCACTCATCAAGTCCTACAACGTTTAAAACTTCAGCATGGCATAATACCGATGCTATCATGGTGTCTCCATGACAAGGTAAATATAGGGGCCATGCTCATCATATTAGAATGGTCACACTATGAGAAAACCCATGCCACTAAAATATATGTTGAGATACTACCAGAAAAATTTGATATAAAAGCCCGACATCACTAGCCAACACATTTACCAAAATCAATGTGAGACTACCCACCTTAGGATTGACCATGAATTCTAAAATAAATTATCCACTTACTAGTGCACTATTTTTGAAACACCATAAACACACGTGGGACGTTCTTCAAACCAAGCTCATCATGTCAATCATTCTCACATGAATTCCAAAAAAACTAATCTACTGTCATGTAAAAAACACTCGAGTCCTAGAATATAATCTCTTATGAAATATAAATATTGATCCCCTCTCTCGGTCAAATAAAATTGATATCACTAAACTCAAAAGAAAATTTTTATCCATTTATGTAATTTATTTCAACCGTTAACAATTAAAATGAATTTCAACAAACACACATGTTTTTTCATAGAAAGTCACTCGGTTTCCAAAACAACGCCCTATAGTATATCTATCATGCTATACAAAACATCCTCTTTAAACATTTAACATTCTATGTGATTTTATTTTTATCAGAAAATTTAGCATCTAAATTCTTTTTCCCAAAAAGGTAACCTCCATGGGTCCCATTTATTTAATCTAGGTTCTTCAAATAGAGTCACCATAAAAGTTCAATACAAGAAAAACTCAGAAGTTTAACATTCACAACCATTTTCAAACATACTATTGTTATATGATTCAGTCACATGGATTTCCATATACCAGTTGATTGGGTACCCATACACCTTCCACTAGAATTTGGATAACATTAATGATATTTTCTTCATTTATCATTTTATCTTTAGAATCCTTTTTTAATTGTTTGAAATCATGGGCAACCAGTTTTTGCAATTATAAGGTGCTCATACACCATACGACTAAAAATCAGTTCTTTTGTAATTACAACCAAATAAATTTATCCTACAAAACCAATAATTTATCAGCAATCTAACATTTCACTATAATTATCTAACACACTTCAACTTACTGAAATCACTAAAACACGATATAACACAAAACCATGGCATATAAGAATTTCCTATTATTACTAATGCCTATTAAATATATCATCAAAATGTGAAATCTAAAAAAGGAACACAAAATATGAACAAGACATGACATATATTCAAGGAACACAATCAACATTAGCAGGTGTCCTACTAATACAACTATATTACATGGCATGTATGAGTGGCATGTTAATTGCTATGTGCAAAATATGATGCATATTATGAAACCTCCTTCCCATATAAGGCCAAGTTAATTTTTTCCAAAATTTTAAAAATCAATAAGTTGTGAAAAATACACCAGTCACTCAAGGTGAAATCATATAAAACTGTAACCTCAATTACTACGAACATAAATACCCATACCCAGCCACTTGGTCATTCCCCATACATGTGGTGATCTGTCCCATGCACAACTATTATCCCAAGCACCAATATATTCCTAGTATCTTGTATAATGACCCCACAACAGAAAGGAAAATGATTACAAAGAGAACACAAACATTGGTTAAAACTTTGTAACATTCTGACCCAGCTCACCCTTGAACTAATGGCTGGACCGGCCGTCACATGACCTCATGCACATCTCCCCATACGCGAGAGGCTGCCAAAAAATAGCAAGGGTCAAATTATAGTCATAGGGGAGACAATACCATCGTAAAAGAGTTAACAAATGGCATATTAGAGTAAATAACAATCAATATCAGAAGCTATAATACATAATTGACAAAGTAGTGGAAGACAAATTGAACTCATTTTATAAAATTTCTCAACGCCAATAATAAAGCATATGAATGAATGATTTTTCATGGATACATAATTGATAGAAAAAAATATATAATGCTCTACACATCATGTATTGTAAAATTAAAAGACAACCTATACATAGGGATTCTGACTCGAGCATCTCGAGCTCTCACCTGGTCCTCTGCTCCTATCTCCCATGTATAAGTAAATAGCTCATCCCGGAAACCAAATGTAATCTACTCAGGTAGCCCAGTGCAATGGCATCCCATGTAGGGTGGGCGTATAAATCTCAATATTCTGGGACCCATCTTCGGCACGCCCTTCCAGTGTGCTCCTTCTGTGATGCCTTGTGCGGGCCGTCTCGCGGTTCCCCAAGGATGTGCCTCCCAGTTGTGTGACCGGTCTCTCCAGTTGTATCGAAGGTAGGCTCTTGTGTTTCGATGGAGGTTCCGGTTGAAGATTTTGTAGAGGAGGCCGCTTGTCTGCACTGGACCCATGTGGCCCATTTTGGGGTTGATAGGCCATCATTACAGGTCTTCAAGAAATTTGTAGATTCATGGGGTTGGTCGGGTCAAGCACGGATCTCTGTGCTTCACCACAATTCCTAATTCTTTGTGTTGGAATCAGAGGTTGACTTCATCTTTGCGTGGTGCAAAGCCCAAAGGTCCTTTGGGAAGTGGCGTTTCAGCTTATCTCCCAAGGTGATGGAGGCCCACAAGGGGAAGGAGAGTCCCCGTGCGGCAGTATGGATTGGTCTTCCAGGTTGTCACCTACCGTTCAAAAATGCATCTTCCCTCTGAGAGATGGGTGACTCCCTTGGTGAAATATTATGTGGGGACGACCGCACCCTCTCTTGCGAAGACAACCTGGTGCCCAGGCTGTGCCTCGAGCATGACTTATCGGAGCTGTTACCATAGAAGATCATCCTAATGGTGTCGGATGCGGTGACTTGGAATCAGACTCTTCTGTACCGTGTGCTCCCCAGGGTTTTCTCCTATTGCGGTCTCCAAGGTCATTCTAGGATCTCGTGAAGATCTCTCCAGAAAGGCGGTCCGTGAATGGTTCCCTGGACCCTATCTCGCGGTGGATCTCCCCTTACCCTACCTGATCCCCCTAGGTGTCTTAGTGGGGAGGGGTCCTTGTCTTCAGTTGATCAGTTCCCCTCGATGGCTTCTGCATAAGTTCTTTCGTTGCCTCCTCCCCCAGCTAGAGTCACATCTCTCTGCAGGGATCTGATGCTCTTTCCTGGGATCCCGTATCCATCATGTGGTCTCACGGATTGGATATCTTTTCCTTCTCAAAGTTTTGTTGTAGAGTGGTTTTGGGCCTAGCTTTTGTCCCGTAATCCTCCTCCCTGGATCCATCGGGAGCTGCTACCTGTAGGGTCCACTCCCAATATGGGTTGACGTTTTTCAGTGGAGAAATTCTTTGGCCGGCAACAGATTCAGCGGGTGGAGTCTCTATGGTCGGCAGCACCAACCCTGCTGCAGGTCTTCTTTGGTGGGCGTCAAGGTGGACAGCAGGCTGCAGGAGGAAGTTCCATGGGTAGATGAGCTACCCCCACCAACCGGGAGAAACCCTCTTTTGTCCTTCCTCTATTTAAATGGGATTGAATCCCATGTGGTGTTGTGTGTGATGTATTTTTGTAATCCTCCGTCGAGATCCGGATAGACGTGAATAGAGAAGATCCCCTTCTCCCGTGGATGTAGGTCATACGACCGTTAAAATTCTGGTGTTGCTCCGTTTGCTCTTGTTTTTGTTTGTTTGAGGTACCACGCACCTCCGCTGCGCCCCAACAAGTGGTATCAGAGGCGAGGGGGAGCGAACGGAGGTGAACCGGCGAGGCGACGTCAAATTTTCCGGTGGCCGGAAAATTGAAAGTGGTCGGAAAATTTTTCCGAGGCCAGATCCGTGAAGAGGACGACGAGACGAGTCCAACGGCGCAAACGGCGTTAAAAACGGAGTTGAAACGAAGAAGATATGACCGGTCAAAGTTCGGTCAAACCCGCGGGTGAACAGTAACCACGTGCCGGAGAAGAAGTCACTGTTCACGCCGCCGGCGACAATTCCGGCAAGAGCTCCGGATGCCACGTCAGCGCCACGTCAGCGCCACGTCAGCGAGTGATCTGGAGCGTTGAACGTGTTTTGACCATTTCTCGGTCAATTGGTGTCCGATTTCGGCGATCCAGGAGTCGATTCCAACTATTTCGACCGTTCTGGACGCATCCGTACGGTTAGTTTTTGAAAATTCAAACTCTTTCAAGTGGTGATTAAAGGGTGCGACATCGACGGTGGTGATCGCGTTTTGCGACGACGACGATGGCTGGTGGCGGAGCACTACCAAAATTTGACATCGAGAAGTTCGATGGTCGAAACAATTTCGGCTTGTGGCAGAGCACGGTGAAGGATCTTTTGGTGCAGCAGGGCCTGATCAGACTGTTGATCAGAGAAAAGCCCGAGACAACCAGTGCCAATGATTGGGAAGAGCTCGAGATGCGGGTTGTCAGCACAATTCGACTGTGTTTGGCGAATGAGGTAAAGTACTCGGTGTTGGACGAGACATCACCGAAGGAGATCTGGAAGAAGTTGGAGCAGCGGTATATGGCGAAGTTGCTCACCAACAAATTGTTCCTGAAGAAGAAACTGTACCAGCTGCGCATGGATGAGGGAGCAGAAGAAGGGTCACTATAAAAGTGATTGTGGAGAGCGCAAACGGTACGTTGCTGGGAAGAAGAAAGTTGAAGAGGAGGATGTGAACATCACAGGATTATCAGCAGATGATGAAATCTGTGTAACAACGGGAAGCATGTACTCATATGAGAGAGTTGAATGGGGAGAAGTGCAATGTCATTACTGCAAAAGATTCGGGCACATGAAGCGGGAATGCCGATTTCTAAAGAGGAAGAACGAGCGGGCTCAAAATCCAAAAGAAGACGGATGGGTTCTGGATTCGGGGAGCTCGACACACATATGTACGACGAGAGGTACATTTGATACTTTTCAGCAGGTGCAGGACTCGGTGAGACTTGGTGATGGGTCAACATGCGAGGTTCGAGGAGTCGGGACAGTGAAATTGAAGACACTCGATGGAGGAATTCGTACACTGGCTGATGTGAAATTCGTTCCGAGGATGAGGCGGAACTTGATATCATTGAGTAGGCTCGATGCGAGAGGGTTCAAGATTTCCATAGCAGGTGGAGCGTTGGAAGTCTCACGTGGGGATGCAGCGATATTTACTGGGAAGGAGTCCCAAGGGTTGTATCATTTGATGATGACCGTAGTCAGCCCGAGATCGAGTGAAGATGATGGAAGTGCCACGTCATCTGGTGTGAAGAAGCGTGTTCGATTTGCTGATGAAGTTTTCGAAACCTGCAAGGAGACTGCAGGTCAAGCTTCTACCCCAAATTGGTCATGAGGGGGAGATTTGTAGGGTCCACTCCCAATATGGGTTGACGTTTTTCAGTGGAGAAATTCTTTGGCCAGCAACAGATTCAGCGGGTGGAGTCTCTATGGTCGGCAGCACCAACCCTGCTGCAGGTCTTCTTTGGTGGGTGTCAAGGTGGACATCAGGCTGCAGGAGGAAGTTCCATGGGTAGATGAGCTACCCCCACCAACCGGGAGAAACCCTCTTTTGTCCTTCCTCTATTTAAACGGGATTGAATCCCATGTGGTGTTGTGTGTGATGTATTTTTGTAATCCTCCGTCGAGATCCGGATAGACGTGAATAGAGAAGATCCCCTTCTCCCGTGGATGTAGGTCATACGACCGTTAAAATTCTGGTGTTGCTCCGTTTGCTCTTGTTTTTGTGTGTTTGAGGTACCACGCACCTCCGCTGCGCCCCAACACTACCTCCCCTGAAGAATGTTTTCTTGTCCATGTTTTGAGAGTTAGTGGGTTTAGAGAGCCTGCCCTAGACCCCCCCCCCCCCCCCCCTCAATGAGGTTGTTGTGATGGTTGGCCCCTCAAAGGCCCTGGTTACCAGCCTGCCCTGGTCTCCATCACCCTTAAAGGCTTGGGATGCTGATTCAATGGGCATATTGGCCAAGGTTCTGGAGTAAAGGTCATATACCTCCCTATCCCCTCGTAGGGTGCCGAAGGGGAATCCAGGGGATCCTCCTCTTCACAAGTCATCCAAGGCTGCTGATCACCCTGCTTCTAGCCCAAGGGTGTTCACCCACGCCCAATCAAGACTTCTTAGGGAAGGCTCCCACTTCTCAATCATGATGACAAAAGAGTCTGGGGCCAAAGCCAGGTTCCATCTAGCCCAATGTTATTCCTGATAATCTGGAATGCCCGCGGCCTGGGCGTCCTGGTGAAGTCAGACCACATAGTCTTGGAAGTCTGAAAAAACAATGTCAGCATCATTGCTGATTTGGAGAACAAACAAAAGCCGACCAATATAAGGTCATTCTGTCACCTTGTATATATGCATGACTCCATGCATGCAGACCCATCTAACAGGAATATCTGGTTGTTCTGGAAAAACGAGGTTTCCCTGGAGATGATTGAGGTGGTCGAAAAATTTATCCCCAATAAAGTCACCTCAGGGGAGGAATGCTTCTTCATCTCTTCATTTACGACAACTGCATCTTCAGGGTAGAACTATGTTGTGGTAGGGGCTTGGATCTTTTGACCCTGGGCTTCTCTCGTGGGTCGTGGTGGGGGACTTCAACATCATTCTCCATCAGGAGGTGAAGATGGGGAGAGGAGCTTTTCCCCGGTGGGAAAACATGGACTTCGCATGTTTCATGGTGGGTGAGGGGCTCTTCAACTTGGGTTATTATGGTGATCGGTTCATGTGGTGAAATAACTAGGGTGGAGGAAGGCGGAGCTGGTGTAGACTTCACCGATGTCTGGATAATAGCAACACTCTCCTTTCTTTCCCAAATTCTGAGGTTAAACATCTTCCTCCTGGTATCTCGGACCACTCTCCAATTCTGGTGTCTGTGTCCCCTAATCAGGACTCTCAAGAGGCATTCAGGTTCTCTCAACATTGGTCCCGCATACATGGATATCAACGGATTGTGAGGGAGTTGTGGGCCGCCCCTTCACCAAGGCACACCTGGGTTGCTCTTCACAACAAACACAGTTGGCTAATGAAGGGCCTATCAGATTGGGCCAGATCCTTACCTCCCATCGACCAGGATATGGAGGCTCTTAAATAGAGTGTTGAATTTCTCGAATCGAGCCTGGAGAAGGAGTGGAGTGACTCGGCTTTTGAGACCATAGCGGACAAGAGGAAAAGGTGGGAGGAGGAGATTCTCAAGTAAGAATGGTTAGATCGGGACCGTTCCAAGGTTAGGTTGATGAATCAGTGTGACAAAAATACCGATTTCTTCCATGCATGCATCAGGGAAAGGAAGCGATGGATCATTCCCAACCAATTATTATAGGATGGCTCCTACTCAAGTGATAGAGACACATTTGGGAATTTGGCACTCTCTTTCTTTCAGGACCTCCTTGTAGGAATGAACCTGAGGATGGCCAATGGGTATCTGAGTGGAAACTATGATCTGTGGGCGGTGATCCCTTCTATAGCGACCAGCCTGAACAATGCAGGCCAGGAGGTGACTCCCAATGAGGAAGAAATCTACATGGGCATGCAGAAACTCAACCCAAACAGTGCTCCTGGCCCAAACGGCTTCCCTAGTTCATTCTATAGAGGGGCGTGAGCGGTTTTTAAGAATGACATCATTGAAGTGGTTCATAAATTTTTTCAAGGAGGGATTCTCCGTCGGGTTGCAATTTCCACTTCCCTAATTCTGATACCCATGGATAAGGACCCCTCCTTGCTTTCTCACTATCATCCTATGAGCCTTTACAACTTCCCCTAAAAGATTCTAACGTGGGTTATCAATCAGAGGTTGTCCAAGGATATTTCAGGCTGGATCTCTCTCGAGCAGCAAGGATTCGTGAAGGGTCAGTCCATACAGGGTGCATTAACTCTCACACAAGATATAGTAAGGGACATTAACTTCCAGACACACAGCTCGAACATGGTAATAAAATTAGATGTGGACAAAGCTTTCGACGGGCTCAAGTGGAGTATCAGGAACATAGTCCTCTCGTCGATGGGGTTTTCATCCAGGGTTGTGGATATTATCTTTAGATGCATTAGCTCTTCCTGGGTGGCAGTCTCTTTGTTGGGGAAGACACACAGCTTCTTCAAGGCTACAATAGGCCTTCGGAAGGGGGACCCGCTTTATCCAAGCCTTTTCATCCTAGAGTAGGATACTATTAGTCATCTCATCATCCATGGAATACTTCAAGGGGGAATACCCCCTTATAAGAGAAAGCATAACTTTTCTTTGATCTCCCACCTGATTTACGTGGACGATACTATGATCTTCATCAATGGTGGGATGAATTCTGTTTGTGCTATCATGAATTTCCTGGAGGATTATTGTTTCTGGAGCGGCCAACTCATCAGAAACTCAACGAGAAATATCATTATATCTTGTAGGAGTTATTCCATGAGTGTCTCCTCCATGTGAAGCCACCTGAACATGCAATAGGGCTCTTTCCTGATGAAGTATTTGGGAACGAAAATCTCCTCAGGTAGGCTCTGCATTCACAATTTTGATCACATTGTTTGCAGGATCATGAGTCGCATTCTCAACTGGAAAATCAGCTCCTCTTGTTTGGGGGCCGTATAGCCTTGGTCAGCAGCGTTCTGTCCGTGATCCCCATCCATGATCTGGCATCCACAAATGTTTTGCAATGGCTTATTAACACTATCGACAAGGTTCTACGTAGATTTGTTTGGGATGAAAAATCTGAAGGAATGAGGCACTGGGCCTCATAGGGTAGGCTTGCGAGACCCATTCACGATAGAGGGATCAACATCAAGAGTCTTTAGAGTACTCTTCATGGCATGCATGCCAAGATGGCGTGGTAAATACTGGAGGAGAAATCTCTCTGGGGGAAGACTGTGTCACATATCGGTGGGAACATTGCGGCAGATGGCTGCGGGTATGCTTCTCCCCTCTATTCAAAACTCTATCCTCTGGTCCAGACCCTGCAACAAAGCTCAAGGTGGATCGTCGGCTCTAGTGATCTTATTTTCTGGCATAAGAACTGGAATGGTTATTTCCTCGCCTTCCCATGTTGTCCAGATCCTCTGATCACGGTGAAGGAGACACTGTTTCATCCCAGACTCACCAATGCTGTTTTGAATGAGGATCAACAAGCTCTACTCGAGTCGATTGAGATCACATTAGAACCAGACCGCTGTGTGTTTACTCTTTCTTTCTATGGTGTTTATTCCACTAGTGATTTTCGCAGACTCCTCTCCTTGCAAAACCACCATGATCACTAGAAAGAGAAGGTTTGGTGCCACAAGATCCCCAGGAAATTCAATTTCCCCATTTGGCGCATCAGGAACCGAGCTCTTGCTACAGATGAGAACATCATGAAACTGAGGATTAGCATCGCCTCTGGGTGCCATTGTTGCAGCAACATGTGGGAGTAGAACTCAGATAATTTGTTCTTAGAAGGAAAATGGGCTCACACATTTTGGTATTTCCTTGGAGGTAGCTCGAGTCCCGTCACTCGAGAGAATAATGGCTCTCCATTTTGGGAGGTGTGGTTCCACGGCGCACTGGGATCTGAGTCGGAACAGTTGTCCCGAGCCACTTTACTCAGTTTTGGGTGCTGGTACTTATTGCAAGCTTATAATCAAGCAAGGTTTGAAGGCACAACTACTACGGTAAGGTCCATAATTGCGAGGAATCGTTTTCTATTTACTGACATGGTTCCCCTCTCAAAAGGATGGAAGTAGGCTCTTGGTTTCAATTTCTTGCAGGGCAGTGCAACCTTGGCCCACCCTCTCCCAGTCCGATTACAGGGTGAATGGGTGGGTTGGAATCCTCCTGTCATAGGCTACAAGTTGAACATATATAGGTCCTCATCAATGGGTGTGATGAAGGGAGAAGGTGTGGTTCAAGGTGTTGGGGGAAATGTGGTATTGGCCTTCACATCATTCTGTGGTTCTGGTTCTCCCCTCCTGGCTGAGGCTAAGGCTGTTCTCTCTGGACTCTTTCTACATTCAATAGAATATGAATATATCCCATGTGGAGACCGACTCCATGATCCTTCATGATCCCCTGCAAGGTAAAAGGTGTATTCCTTGGTCCATATCCTATGTGGTTAGGAAATTTCGAGCTCTCCATCGGTACAACATGCAAGTGACTCACACATAGAACGAGGGGAATAAGGTCACAGATTACATGGCATACTTAGCTGACCATACCTCCATCACCACTAGACTTATCTCCATTTACTGTTTCAATCCTGAAGGTGTCAATTCGATCAGAGGGGATTCCCTTGGTCTGTACTATTTTAGACCTACTTAACCCCTAGGTTGCCTTGTTGGCCCTTTCTTCTTTGAAAAAAAAAATTGACTTGGCTGGTTGGATGTACCCAAGTATATGCTTTATCCCTAATATGGTGTCTGAACATTCATTATAAATTTTTCACGACAACACTACAGTCAACACACATTCAATACCATTTATAAATTATTCAACCATTATTAAATTATATATGTCTCGAGATATGGCCAAATCCTGACATCCCACGTATAAGCCCCCCCATCAGATGTCTATAATGACCATATAAGGAATCCAAGTAAAGATCATATTCCAAGATTTTTATTTGGCTTGGATAACGTGTCATAGGATATTAAATTTAATCTTTCATGTAATATGTCTGAGCCCATCCACAAAAAAAATTGTGATTGAATCCTGGGTCCATCCACTAAATAGTGATTTACCAAATTCATTAACAAATTTAAACCCCTTATTATATTCAATTCAATAATCATCACATTGTCTTTCATTTACCATTTAATTCAATCTTGTACGACCAATTGGGCCCATAATCCAATGTCAATTAATGGGTTTGGAAAGTCATGTCTAGCACGCTCATGAGCAGTTTGAGCATCAGTCCATGTCACAAAACCCATGGGTATTTGGAACATCATGACATTCCCTATAAAATAATATTTTCATAAAAGCTGGGTGTTTATCCCATGTCTTGAAACTTTTGAGTATTTGGAGAATCAATCCTTTTCGCAAAACCCATTTATCAATCACACATAATATTTATCATTGGAGTATTACTCCATTTCTAACACCCCAAACCTTCCATTAATTAATTCATAAATTAATTAATCAAATCCGTTAATGAATTCAACAATAAAATAAAATCATAAAACTCTTGCCAAATTATTCAACAACTAATAAACTATTTGAAACCTTAATAGTTAATAAATAATGAACAATTAATTATTCTTAACCTCATTCAATTTAACAAAATAAAGAACTTGACATTTAATTATCCCAATTCCTTAAACAAAAACATGAAAACTAATTCTAAAAATTATCACAGGAACAACACAACATTCAATCCATCCTTAAAATATCTATATTTATCCAAAAAAATGTATCACAATTAATTATTGGATCAATTATCACATTATAATTCCAAAATTTATTCATCAAACCCAACATTAATAACCTCAAATCAACATCATGGTACCTAACAATGAGTATTAAAAATTAATTATTTACATAAATTCATTCTAATTAATTTTATCAACAATTAAATAATTTATTCAATCCCTTTTATCAATTAAATACATGAGTAAAAATTAACTTCATTATCATCTAGTAATTAATCCATCAGTAATTGTCTAGATTTTTCCAAAACAACATATCACAATTAATCGCTAAATAAATTATCTCACTCAGATAAATGAAAATATTATAATTAATCCATTTATTTTATATTATACACATTCTCAAAGCACAAAATTATTATAAAATTTTAATTTACATATCTTAGAAAAAATAAAACATCATTTAATTATTTAATCATGTCACTTAAACAAATTCTACAATACAGGACTAAAACCAACACATAGTCATGTCCTTGTTTATCTCATGTGGGCAACATTATTTAATAACCTCCAAAGTTGTCCATTGACACATCACATGTCTCATTTTTCGATTTAATCAAACAAACTATATTCACATTTGAAAAGAATTCAATATAAATATTTCAATTCATAATTTAAATTCCAAAAAATGTGAAGCATGATTTCTATTATTGCATTTATTAAAGGTGGGGACTTGAAAGGTGACCCTACCTCGGAGTGGAACCAATTCAATATTCCATAGCTTGGCATAAGACAGAAACCAATCCACTACAGGTTTAAAACTGTACACACATGCCATTAGATAGATATATATATTTATAATATATACATGTGTGTTCCCTATACATTGATTAGAACACAAAAGGAACCGGCACACCCAAAGTGGATTCTAAGAGAGGGGTTGGCATGCCAAAGAGGGGGGTCGCACTGTTATAGGGGTTATGCATGGGTGTCATGCGCTACAAGTGGTCCGGAGGAGGAGGGATGCACCATGGAGTAAGCCTGAACCTCTTGTTCATCACGCCTCAAAAGGGGGGTGCGCGCTTCAGCATGGGGAAAAGGGAGAAGGGTCCTCCATTTAATTCGTTTTCTTACATATAACATAAAAATTTATTAAAACCCATAAATTAATGAAAATAATTAATAACGATAATAATAATAATAATAATCATCATCATCATCATCATCCTACCATTATTATTATTGTCACCATTAAACGTTTTTCTCATTAAATCTAAAACACCACATTTAATTAAAAATCTCTGACATCAAATATGTGATAAAAAAATTAATTCCTGAAATTAAAAAAAATAGAATTTAATTAATTAAATCAATAATAAATATAATTCAATAATCATTATTATTATTAAGAAAATCATTTTTTCAATTCTATCTGAAACTTGAAAATCCATTACTATTTTATATTTATAAAATAATAACAACCATAATTAATAATAATTATAACACTCATTAATATATAATAATAATAATCTTGTTATTTTTACTCAAACCGTTGATATAACACAAAACCTCTATTTTATAATTATGTTTCTTCAGTAATTCTGAAACTCATTATTCAATTAATCATTTCTTTAAGATACCCAAATTACTCATTAATTTCACATAAGTGTTACTCCAAATTAATAATGAAATTAAAATATCATTACATAAATGTTAGATCCCATTTATCTTTTAATTAAATCTATTAACATCAAAATAATTTAGGAAATGATAATAATAATTATTATTATTATAAAATTATAACTATTAAAAAATTATTCTATAATAATAAAAAGAACCCATTTAATATTATTTAATAAAATAAAATAATATATTAAACTGGGTAAGCTGCCGGGGTTGGACCAAAACCCTGCGCAGCCCATGAAGATCCTTCAACATGGAATTATAAAAAATTCGTGCTCCTGATACTCATGAGGATACCGATATAAAATATTTAGTAATTACACAAGTCAAAAAATGAATCCTTTAGGTATTCAAACACATAGAATAATTTTTCGAAGAGTGGTTTAAAAATCAACCCATCGATAAACAGAAATTCTTCTGAAAACCATTGTAATTTAAACCTAGTTCAGAATCATAGGACTTTACATGTTTTGTCAAATAGCCTTTAATTATAGAGGGTTGTATTGATTTTTTGTGTGATTTAAATTAGTATTTGTATTATAAATATGATACGATCACATGGTTCATGATATTTATCATCTCGTGATTCTGTTCTTATGAATTGTCATTCATTATTACTTGTCTCCTCATTAAAATCATTGATATGAATTTTTTTATTTTATAATGTAATTATCATGTTATCATAACCTTATACTCATGTGATTCATATATATCTCTTTTGTTTACCCTTACTGAGCATCTAATCTCATCCATTTCTTAATTTCCCTATCCCAATATTATAAGTAATGGTTTTAATAAGGATTATTAAAGGTGATGATATTCATGGGATATGTATAAGTTCATTCACAAGGTTAGAAGTGTTTTTTCCCAACATTAAAAAGTCACTAAATTGTTACAATCAAAGATAATGTTATTCTGTAATGTTCTAAATATTACAAAAAATGATGTAATATAGATATAAGTTAATCCTAGTTTACAACACATCATGTGGTTGACTTGAACATATTGATAAATTCATTATATAATTGTTCATAGAGAAACTCCCTATAAAAATTTTCTCTAAAATGGTGAGTGTGTCATTGTCTTGGTGACATACTTCCATGGTTATATTTTCAATTGTAGATGTTAGAGAAATAAGTCATATCATACATCAATATTATATCATACAGTGGATTATCTGGGTATCAATGGAATTATTCTTATAATGAAGATTCATATGATCCATGAGGACCTTCAGATATGTTATCAATGGCCCCAAGGATGATGGGATTCAAAATGGTTGGGAGATGATCCTATTATAATATATTATTTTCGGGATATTTCAAGCTTCCAAATGTGACTGGTGAATGATTTGGTCCTACTATTCCGTTATCATTATAATATTTTCATGATTATTATTCACTTGTAATGGTATATCATCATATTTTCATGGAGTTTCTAGAGTATGTCGATGTGTATTTTAACTCCTTGTAGGGACATGAACCTCATTTTGAGTGGATGTGGGAATATTTCATTCATCCATAGTTCGAGTAGAAATGTGATCATGATTTTGAAATGCATTCCCTAAAATAATATTCTAAAGGATCTCTAAAATGGATGACCGAATATTCCCCATTCCATGTATGGACTCTTAGATAGATTTATATGTAACGTCATATATAGGTATTGAAATAGTTTCCTATATTATATTGACTGTATTGATATGATGATAGTGGTATTACACTACTATGGAAATAATATTCCATCAAATTTAAAAGACATGGATATAAATAACAGTATGTATGTTGATGACTATTAATATATTATTTTTGGGAGTATATTACTATGATATTTGTATGATCACATCTATTGTTTTGATTCTCTATTGGAATATTCCACACTTTTTTGGAAGGGGAATGAATTTTTATTATTGTAATGGTTATTAAATTTTTTTTGGTCCTGTCAAAGAGTGAGAATACGATCACAATCTATTATCATTATTTATATGAAGATATATAGATAACCCGCCTATGTAAAAGAAAATATATTCTATTTATATGGGGGATTATTCTGATGCTATTAAAAACATCATTTTATGTCCCTCGATTCTGGAATATAAACAATAGTCTATTCTAATGTGATTTGAAGAATATTTTGATGAATCTCTTGGATTGGTACTAAGATATTCTAATTGTTATAGAGTGTTTTAGGACATCTAAAACAAAGATCAAATTTTACTTCCATGATGTTCTGATAAACATATTTGATTGATGTGGGGGAATATAACACCTATTGTCCTCTTATTATCATCAGAATATATCAATGGGATTCATATGATGGGGAGAGGTTATGAGCTATTTCCCAGGATTCAACAATGATTGGTTGATGGGATTTACATGCATGTTTTGGGATATGGTACAACTCATATAGTGTAGCTAGTGTTTTCTATCAATATTCTTATGTGGGAGTTAGGATAAAAGCTAACTCTAGGGCTATTGTCTGAATAGGGTTATGGGACTCATGGATGTGTGCATGAATATAGTCCAATTCTATATATACCCAATATTATCATATAATAATATATATTTTTAGATTAATTTTCAATAAATTTCTTAAAAAACATTCATGATGAATGTAAATGATTCATTCCATTCAAGACAAAATATAAAATCCTCTTATTTAATGAAAAATCATCAAGATCTACCTTAAATATTTTCCAATATTTTAATCTTTATATACATACCATAAATACAAAATTCATCATAACCTAGGAAATAAAATATAAGAAAGGGTGATCACATATGTTCAATAAGGTTAAATATAAGAGATATCAATCGATTTTCATATAATAGAATAAGATAAAAATAAGGGTATGAGATCAAGAAAATAACATTCAATGTTTATTCTCAATATTTAATAGATCATAATCATGATTCATAATATAAATGTTTTTTGTTCATTAGAATGAAATCACAATGAAATAAATGAACATGAGCCATGAGACAATAACATTTACATAATAACTGGAATTGGGGCATACAAATAATTTTAGAAAATTCTTTTTAGTGTAGTCGTTTCCCACTTAGAAAACTACCATAGTTGATTGGCTTCAGTCCACTAAGAATTATAGTATTCATTGTTCAATCACATTAATACCATTTTAGAATTAGTCTCTTAATTAAATGTGTCCACTCCCCATCTTAGACTTATTTTTCTCATGATATATCATTCTTTACGCAATGTATTAGAGGGATTTGCTATTTTAGGCCCATTCATCCCCAATTATACCTTAACGAACATTCATGGATATAATTTAACCCCCATATATTTATATGATATAACCACTATTTTTGTTATAATTTATCTATTGTACGTTATTATAACATAACTTCCATGGGTTGGGTGACCAGCTCATGTCTTAGATTGTTTCAAAAAAAAATAAAAAAAATAAAAAAAATAACTACCATCCTAGGATATAAGGTAACCACCATCCTTAATGAAAAGTATACATATGTGTAAAAATAGATCATAAAAATTTCACCATATCATCACATCATAAACAATCCACATAAAATGAGTTCCATAAAAATTTTATATATTTATCATAACCTAACCCATGAAAGAGAAATGTGTTTCATAATAAAATTAAACCATGGGAAGAGTTGGGTTTCATTAAATACCTTTTAAATCACCATAATACCAATAAATAATTTTGTTAGTATTATTGGATCATATCCCCAGTAAATAATATGTTATTTCGTGGATGTAATCATGGATGAAAAATTCCAGTAAAATAACATTGTAAAATTTCATAAGGAAAATATCATTTTGAATTAGAATATCACATTTTCAAATTCTAAAAAATTTGAAAATACTAAAAATACAATTAATTTACATAAAATATGGAATCAAATAAATGGATATGAAAATCAAAGAGCACTTACGATTATGATAAATTCATTCATCTCGTATTGGTTAATAAAAAAATATTCAAAAAATAATTTTATTAAAAAAAAAAGAACCTCATTTGAAAAATAGAAAAAAAAATCACTTTTAATAAACTTTACTTAAATTCAACCATGGAATAAAATAAATTTTAAAAATAATACAATTATAGTGAAAAAAAATATTTGAGCCTTATTCAGAAAACATTGACATGGATGAAATGGTTTTAAAATTGAAATGATAAGTTTTACAATTCATCTTAAAGTCTTGTTTTTGATCTCATTAACACTTAAGGCGAGGAAGATAAAATAGAAAACAAGTATTCAAAAAAACATAGAATAATATGATTAAGTAATTTAATGACATATATATATATATATCTTAATATTTCTTTATTCAAATAATAATTATAATGAATCCTCATAAACCATGAGATTATAACCTGAAAAGCATACCATTTTAGAAAATTTTGACACATTATCCCCTTGAAGGAATAGAATCAAGTGATAATTTAAATATAATGATCATATGTATATTCCGGATATAAAATGTCTAATGGTACATATATACAACTCGTAAAAAAGATAGGTCTATATCACGACAAGTAACCCAAAAAATGAAAATTGAGAACATAATTCATTACCACATTAGTTGTCACTATATCAATCACACAAGAATGATTAAATATTATATATTTTTTTTAAATCTCTCATACTATATTGGGACAAAAAAATATAACTTCATTGGATTTTTATACACCACAGAATGGAAACTAGTGGTGAATGTGTCATAATTATCATAGAAATTAATTTGAGTCTAGAAATCCCCTATGTCGTGTCTCACATTTATTGGTATAAATTTTAACATCCTCTATAATAAATATATTTTAATTATAATTATACTGTTTGATCAAATTAAAAAATATCATACAATTGGTTACTAATAAATTTCACATTTTCACCCTTCTAGAAAAAAATTGTTTTTAAAATCATTGTTGTAGAAGATAACTCATTCATTTTTATGTTTATTTCTTCTTCAATAGCCTTTTTCCTCATACATTATTCCAGGATAAATCATTTTTAGAATTTTAATTATGACATAAATATAAAATATATTAATATGTATATATTAATTATATATATATTTGTTATACAATGATGATATTGATTGAAAAATGAATTACAACATTTATAGAGATATTAGACAGTTGGTATGCAAGAATGTTGTTTTCACTTTTCAACTGAGTAAAAAAGGAAGTTAAATAAAAATTCTAATTTTCAAATCATTATTATGTCATATAAATAATAAATTTTAATCATAACCAACTTCATTACTATACATTTATATAATAAATGACAAATGAATTGCATCGTTTCATGAGGTGGTAGTTTTCCATACACATGAGTGATGGTTTCATTTTCAATTTTATAGAAGTAGAGATGGATATAGGTTAATAAATTAACATAATAAAATATAAGTTTTTTATATATTATCATTTTACTATATTAAGATGTTTTAATACTGTTAAATTGTGGTGTAAGAAGAATTAATAACAAAAAAAATCTTGTTTGAGAATTAGGCCTCTTCTCTTGACAACCTCTTAAGGGATACCCCAAAATCCATCATATGTTATCTTTATGATCAATGAAAGAAATATATTAATTAATTATAGATGTGAGGGTGTGATTTTAGAAGGCAATTTATGAAGAAATAGATTTTGGATGTATGAATAAATTCTATGAAGATGTGCACATTTATTAGAGAGGGGGAGCGCTCTTGGAATTTCATAGTTTATTAAATTAATATATATTAGTTTTGATTTTGAGTAGAGAAAAATATATATTATTATAATATAATATGAGGAATATTAAAATACTCTCACAAAATAAATTTTTTAATATTTATTAAACATTTTTACCCTTATGTTTTTATTTAATGCACTTTAAGACATTCTTATAATTACTACGATAATGATGTTTTTAGTAAATAGGCATCAATATGCTAACTATAAAAATATAATTTGGTAAAAATGGTTTATATTTTAAATAATATCCAAATATATTATATAAATATTGGATATTTGGAGTTTTAGTCAAATAAATAAAATATTATTTATTATAAAATAACATTAATTTCAATTTTGAAAATATTAATTTAATATTTCATTTAATACTAAAATAAAAAAATTAATTCTAATAAAATGACGAAAAACATATATAATATTAAATTTTTATTTCTATTAGTATTATTTTAAAAAAATCACACAAATAATAATCATTTAGTGTTTGTAAAACCATTGTATTAATATTTTTATTGCTTTCAAAAACATTGTTTCAATTTTGCACAAGTATTTAAGTTAATTACTTTATTAATGAATATTATAAATTAATTAAAATCATAATAAATAATTATATTTCATATTATTATTATTATTATACAATGATATCATCTTTTTACCAGTACGTTAAAAATTTACAGATAATAAAATAATGTGAATGTCATTTTTCTCATTTTATTAAATAAATTAATAAACAGATCAAAATCATGGAAAATGGAACAAAGGCAATTTATTCTATAATACGAATAATATTTATGATATATACTCATAAAAAATAACTAAATAAAGTGTTAAGGTCGTTTTTTGTCTTTATAAATTTAGTTGTATTCTTAATTACATGATTTCTCTTTTAATAAGGTAAGAAAAATAACTATTATTGTTATTCGAAATGTCCAATAATAAAAGGGAAATTTTTTAAAATTTTGGAATCACTAATTTCAAATTTTCAATCAATTTTTCTTGATTAAAATCACTATATTATAAAAAATAAATTTAAAATTAAATTGGAAAATGTGATAAAAATTAGTTTTAAAAAAATTATTTTGATATATAAAAAACATTCATTCAAAATTTATATTTAATATTAACTAAAAAGCACAAAATTAGAATATATGGTATTTTTAAACAAATAAATAAATATGAATTTTAATTTCTAATACTTTATATAACAATAATATTCATATTAAATAAGTATTTATTAGTGTTCAGTGAAAAATCAATCTTTTCCAAAAAAATTCAATATTCCACCTTAGACTAATTTTGTTATGCTGATTCAAAAATAATTTTGATTTCGTAATATATATATTTATGAATATTTATTAAATGAAAAATATTTTTTTTCATAAAAATAAATAAAAATCAATTTTGTGTAATTTTTTTAATAATTAAATAATGGTGCAGGAAATTGAGTGTTAATTTCATAATAAATAATTGTTAAATTTATTATAATGGGGAATTTATATTTATTTAATATTTTGTATAATACCATTTATACCATAAAATTTAACGAATATGTTTTAGATATAACATTAAATCATAATATTTTTACCAGTATGTTACAGTTCATTTATACTCAATGTTCTTTGTATTGGAAGCTATCAATGAAATAACATTTACTTATAGAGATATGTTTAATAATATATCGGGGTGTCACATCCCCCTCCCCCTTTGACAAATTTTTTCCTCATAATTTTTCATTTTTCTCCACAACCAATAATTAATATTTGAAAGTTACATTGTTGAAACCCATATCATGAATAACAATTACAAAAAATCCTCTTAAAAAGATGGAAAATAAAACATGAAGGTTTTCTACAATAAAAGATAAATTGGTTTCTAAATAGGATAAAATTATTGGGAATTGAAATATGGGAAATGATAAAATTAAGGCCTATATAAGATTAATTAAATTGATGTGAATGACCTTTAGAAATTAACGGGGGTTGAAACTTAAACCAAATATTTGTATAAAAGACCATCGATTCATCAGAAATATTTTTTTATAATAAAATTATTATTTCAAATTCAATTTCAATGAGTTTTTCAATTCCCATACCATATAGATTATGATCTTAAATATATATAGTTACATTATAAGTAAAATTCTATCCTTTAATTAATTTTCACTATAATTTCATTTCTTACCACGGATAATGATTACTAAAGATTATTTTTTAATGACTAAATCACTACAATCAAATTCTAATAGATCACATGACTACAAAAAGGGATATCAAGATATAACTCCTGAATTTATACATTAATAAAAAATATATGGTTTTCCTAACGTAATATAGTTCTTAAAATGAATATACCTTCTTATGTGTATATAAATCCAATGTTCAACAGGAACTGTTCCCTAAATATTTTACCTTATGACGCATTCAAAATAAAAATAATAATAACTAAGTTCAGTGTATTTCAAAATATAAATTTACAGTGATCGACCAAATATAATAAATTATCTTTTAATTGTTAGATACTAAATACATGAATTATAAAATCATATATTCTCTAAAAACATGGTAATAAGAGAAATTTCTGTAAAAACTCTAAGACGACATACATGTTTCCCAAATTAACTCTTTCCTCATTCCTTAAAAAATTTGTTGATTATATAATATATTACTTAAATAAATGAAATATATAAAATCCATTAATGATAACATAAACTAATTTTCCATAAAATTATTAACTAGTTCTTTGGTAATCTATACTATCCAATTTATTTTATCCATACCAATCATCTCTTTATCCCATTTAAACATGAATATTTCAACATTATGAGCATATTGTGGTTTATCTTAACCTCAATCACGTGTTTTAAATAAAATATCACATTTCAACTAAATCAGATTTTAGGTTATCAATACCATTCAATATATTCATTCAAATATTTAATTCAAAACATCTATAAGAGAATCCAAATATATTTCTTCATTTATATACATAATACATAATTATTACTTTCTAATAAGAAAACACATAATCCATTGCATGTTAGTTATAATCTATTAAATGGGATTTATTATATTATAACATAATTACTATTTCATTTCATATGTCTATTCTAGTAACGTCGTAATCAACAGAAAAACCATTTCCTCTACAACATGGTTTATCCTCTTCTTAATCTTTCCCCATAGTGCATTTATTTTAATAATGTGGATTATTTACACATTTATTTAATTCGTCCATTGATGATACCTTTAGGAAACCATTATTTTCTTCTATTTCATTTACCAAACATTTTATTCTTTAAAAAATACATTATTGTTTTCCTTCTTTTACAAATGAGAAACATATTTTTATTCCTTTAAGATATTAACTGTTAGTTATTTATCCCACATTCTTAATATATAAAAATCTAAATTTCATTCATTCATGGTATCCAACACCAGAGATCTCAAAAATTTATATAATACTCTATTTTGTGTGTATATGAGATTGTTAAGGTGTATGTTGTTAATCGTATATCAAGATAATTGTTTGGGAATAATCAAAATATCCTTCACTCTATTTATCATTATATTTGGTTTCCAATCAACACATTTTACACCATTCTTCACATAAATCAAGTTCCTTCGAGTTCCCTCCATAGATTAAAACAAAAAACAATAGTGTGATCAATATTAATCATAGTATAAGGAAACATAATTATTAAAAAAATAAATAGGATGCTGAAAATAGGAAAGCATTTTTTCAATCAATGATACCATAGTTTTGACCTCAGTCATCCATAATCTTAATATACAAATTTTTTTTATAATTGTTCATAAATAAAATTTTAATTAATCAAAGAATATCCACCAGAGTTGATACTAATAAATTTTTTTCAGTTCCATCACCATTTCCAAATTTATTAAATAATATTTCATGTCCATTTATTCAACAAACTGAAACTCAATACGATATTGATTTAAGTCTTGAGTTGGCACCATCAAAATTTTATGAGATGATGAGGTTTGCAGAGGATTAATTCTATCCTCGTTGCAAGATAATAAAATTAGATGCAGTTGAAAAATGTACGGCTATTAAATCAAATAATAAAATGTAAAAAAATAGTTTTGATCAGATATTTTCTTTGTTTATAACATTGTTACCTAAAGGAGATGTGTTGCATACAAATTACTATCAGAGAAAGAGGTTGGTTAATAATCTTGGCCTTAGTTATCAATAAGATTCATGTATGTGAAAATTATGGCATCTTATATTCTTGGGAAAATGAGTTATTAGATAGTTTTCCCACATGTGGACAATAGAAGTATAAAGAAGCTAATCTGGGGATGTCTGGATCAGTTCCTATAAAACATTTGAACTTTTTCTTGCTTACACCCAGGTTGTAGCATTTATTTAGGTCTCAGAACACATTCTCAATGATGTCTTAGAACAAAACCAAGATTTCAACTAATAAAATCTTGAATGATTCATATAACCAATATTCATGGAATTGATTATTCGGACTACATCCAACTTTTTTTAGAATTCTAGAATGTTCAATTGGGTATTTCTACTGACAGTTTCTGTCTGTTTGGTTCTTATGGTAGTCAGTATTCATATTTCCATATCTTTATAACTCCGTACAATTTAACTACAATGATGTTGATGAAGGATAACTAAATATCATTGACCTTATTGTTCCCAATACACCTAAAAAAATTGATTATTATTTGAAACCGTTGATTGATGAATTAAATTCATTGTGGAGTAATGGTGTTAGTACAGTTGATGTTGCTGCAAAACTAAATTTCATATTAAAAGCTGCATTGATGGGGACAATTATTGACTCCCCAACATATGGCATGTTATCTAGCTAGAGTACACATGGTATGAAATCATGTCCTTACTATATGATATACAACAAAACATTTATGCTCGTTAATGGAAAATAACCTAGCTATTTTGATTGTCATCACAGATTTCGTCCAATCGATCATCCTATTAAGAGAAACAAATATTATTTTAGAAAATGAACAATTGAATGGGATGAACCTCCATATATGATTGTAGGTATAGAGTTAAAATTAGTTGTATTTTAATTAACTCCCATGAAATTTGGCCCGACCATAATCCAAAAAAAATCACGGATATGGGAATGAAAACAATGGGATTAAAAAGATCATTTGTTGGCATCTTCTATATTTGTCTGATTTGTTGGTCCATTACATGTTGGATGTCATGCATATTCAGAAGAACTATTTTGATAACTTATTTTATATAGTTATGGATACACCAGATAAGACAAAAGATAATGTAAAGGCACAATTAGATCTTTCCCAAATTTACAGGGAATCGGAACATGAATTTTTTCTGAATGTCGAATCACGGAGGTTACTAAATCCAAAACAATCTTATACATTGTCCAAATATAGTATATTATTATTTTGTAAGCGGATTTCAGATTTTAGACATCAAGATGGCTATGCTTACAATTTTGGACGATGTGTTAAAATTTGTAATATAACCAGATTAAAAATTCTTGATATTCTTGTTATAATTGAAATACTTATGCCGAATTGATTAAAATGTTTTTAAATTCAAGGATTTTGAATTCAATAATGGAAATATCATTTTTCTGAGTCATTTTTTTGGTGACAACTGACTAAGATGCACTATGAAAAATCGATGAAGATGTTGTTGTAATTATATGTAAACAAGAAAAAATATTCCCACCATATTTCATTGACTAAATGTATCATATGATATTAATGTTTCACATGAATCTAAATGTGAATGTATGCTAAAGTTTCGATGGATGTACACATTCATGAGGTGCATATAGAAATTGAAGAAAAAAGTAAGTTACAACGTAGTAGTTGATAGCTCAATTACTGAAACTTATTTTCGAAAGAAAATTGATTTATTTATTCTCTCATAATTTTAAATCTAAATATCCCTCAAAACAAAACCTCATGGAACAGAATGTGGTAAATTTTAATGATTAAATGGATAATCAATTATTAGTCATTAATCAGCTATAACTTGGCTTTGGAGGAGTATATCGATGATGGATTTTAGATGATGAACATCTCTAACCTCATACATATGTTATGATAAACTGTGAATAAATGACAAACTTTTTACATTGACATTTTCTATTACTTATTACATAATTTATTTTATAGTATAAAAAATTATTTTATTTGTAGTTTATATTATAACAATACTAAGAAAAATATTCCTCTAATTAAATAAGCTTCTCATGAAGAACGCCGCTACAAAAATATTTTTCAATGGTTTCAGAAACTGGAAAAATAAATTAATGATTGTTTAAGATATCTATTTGATTTATTAATTATTATTTTCATAATTGGTTTAAAAATTTTGAGGTGTCTCAACATGATGATAAAATTGATAAGTGACTGTGTATATTGTGTAACCCACCATCTAAAATTGTAAAATATTATAATGCATATATGGTGAATTGATTTTGATTGCATACATGTGCATATATGGAATAAGAAAAAAATGAATAATTTATTTTTCTTGACAAGATCGAATCATAGAGAAACTGATGTTGACTTTTACGTTATGATGGATGAACATATTGAATTTTTTTATCTAGAGAAATATTATATAACATTTTTAAAAAATCAGTGGATGGAAACTAATAGAAACTTGTGCATTCATTTGATTGATGGAATCATCAATATTAAATATAAAATTCGTCTATAGTAAATGAAACATTTTTACTTGCCCAACATGCACATAAAATATATAACACAATGTACTATGCTACATGAAGAGACCTTATTTATTTGGGGAGCATAATAAATATGAAAACTTGGTAAAATTAGATTACTCAAAATAAATGTGGTTCCACTGATGTATAAGGAATTAAAATTTTTCTTGAGACTACTCAAAATCTATCATTTTCATAAAGAGGCGTGAATATCAAGGGTGACACCCCACAATTAAGGGTTGATGATGACAATAATTTTAATGATGTTACAAATGAATTTTAGATGGAAAATGATGTTGAAACTAAAACTCATATGGATATTGATGATGCCAAAGATGAATTTGAAGACAGTGTCATCGTCAGATATGAAGATGATGATGAAGGTGAAAATTGAAACAATTAAATGATGGTTATAATCATAACTATTATATATCAATTTATAATAATTATTTTCAACTATATTCTAACAAAAATCATATTGTGGTTTAGATTGACCTTGATATACATTGTTAGTTGCTGGTTGTTGAGCTACCTTTAGATAAGATGGATTTCTGATCATATGAACCTAATTCTACTAGAATTTCCGGGGGTATGTGGAGGGGGCGCAGTCTGGCATGATTGATGATTCCAAACAATATCCCCCATTGATTCTCACATCTTGGCTTTGATCCACACACGCAGATGTATGTTAACCTATGCGTTTTAATTATCTTTAATTAATTTATTCATAAAATAATTGTTTAATTTTTTATTCTTTTTTCACATTTATTCACATTTATCTATTGGATAGGGGAGAACTGTCTTACGCAATTATTTTTCTCATCCATGGATCACATTGAAATATATTCCAATTGATGTGCCTCTCAATATGTTCAATCATTAGAAGGTACATAAATAAAAAATATTTATTTTGAAATTTACATTAGTAATAACTAGAAAATATAGATTATATATACTGTTTATGGTATCCAATCGATGATAGAATGAGTGATGATATCAATGTGTCATTAGAGGTGTCTATGTGTTAGTGTCTCTACCAGTTTTTGACAATTTAAGAATGACAGCCATTAAGAAAGTTGTCGGGACAATATTTGAGGATTCGTCTACAAACAACTAACTAGAGTACATTTCAACTCACATTTGGGATGGATTATGTTTTCACTGGTTGAGTGGTGGATCTTGGAGGATACCTTCATTGGGCCGACATGACTCGGGGAGATAGGAGGTGACTCATCGAGCTACTAGTTGTATATTGAGTACGCATATCGAGAATCTCGTAAGTATTTGTTAAATTTTTTTATATAAAATTAAAATAAAATAGATTATTTTATATTCATATAGGAACTCGAGCAGCCCGATATTATAAAGTATGATTTTTATCAAAATATGAATAGTGATACAGCTACTGAAGTGATTAGAGGTGGTCTCTATTGTTGGATTGTGGTCCGTATTATTTCTGTTTCAGTTTGAAAATTATCGGCATAAATTTTTTCGCTATTTTAATTTCAAATAGTAACTGATAGAGTCATATGAGGCTGAGAACTCTCAACCATAGACTGAGAGTCTGGTTCAGATGGATAATTAGACTAGTTCCAATCGTTTCGATCAGGCAACATGGATGCAAACGTACTACTATTGCTTCAAGAAGGACCGAGTAGTTGGTATCAGTTCTTATTTGACACATGGGACTTATTATGGTACTGATTCGATGTTGGTGTCCAATATGAGATAAGCATATGGAGAGGAATCATGTTATGTCTCACATAATTTGGCGAAGTTGCAAGCTCAGAATGAGCATATAGGGAGTTTGCAGAAGCAACAAGAAGAGATGTGTTAGTAGTAGTAGCAACAGATGTGCAAGGAGAATATGTGTTGATGGTCGTAGTAGTAGCAGCAACTGCTTAAGAAGGATATGTGTCAATGGAAGCATCAATTTCATGTTCCAAAAGGGTATATGTGATGTCTGACTCATATTTTAGTGATGATGTTTTCTCCACCATCTCGTTTAGCTCCTCCACCTCATCCAAAAGATTATACCCCAAGTTATGTTTTATTATGTTAAAAACATTTGAATTCAAATATTTTTGAAATATGAACTATTTCATATATTTTTCTTTTATATTTTTCTTTTATATTTTTCTAAATATTGCATAATTTTTTTTTCTTTTTATATATTTTTTAATTTTTAATATTTTATTAATTTATTATATATTAATAGAATTATATATTTTTTAACTAATTATAATACTAATATTTTATGATTTATTTATATTTTTTGTGAATATTGATAATTTAAAAAAATTATTTATCAATTATTTTATTAATATTAACATTATTTTTTTCATTAATGCTAATTTTATTAAATATATTTTTTTATTCAGTAATTGCGCCGGGACCATTTGTGATGGGGTCCAGTCACAAATAGTTTATATATATATATATATATTGAAAAAGTTTTTGCGATGGTAAATTGTCTCATCAAAAATACTTTTTGGAAGCGTGCGTGTCTCAGAAATGATAATTATATATAACAAATATAAAGGGAGAACTATTTTGCGACTGGACGATGGTCCCATCACAAAAATTTATTTTAACAGGCCCATCACTATAAGTATATATATATATATATATATATATTTTATATAACCATAGATATAATTGCAAGGTGATGGTTTCTTATTGCATGTAGTATTTTTGGCGACGAGCTCATAACAAAAAATACTACATACGACATTAAGGGATATTTGTGACAAGACCCCATCACAAAAGCTCATTTTTGAAGGGATCCCATCCCAAATGAACATTTTCTACGGGTTCCGTCTCAAATAGCCCATTGAAAATAACTCAAATTCATGTTGTTCTGGAGTGTCAAACTAGGTGTGTGGTAAGGGCACACTCACTATGCACCAGAATGGCGGTTGATATATACATGAACAACTCTATTTCAAGTTATTATCACTAGATACATAATGTCCATAAAAGAAAAACTTAAACTATGAAAATTATGATTTATTTATAGAATATTACATAATTTAATCATAATCAAAATACTTGGATTATATTCTATTTTAAAACATATTTCTATGGTTTTTAATATTTTTTATAACATTAATCTCTAAAGATTGAGAAACATTTCAACTGATAACAACTTTACTAACCCTATATTGTCATACAAAAAAAATACCTCATTTTAGTTAGTGTTCAATACATTGCACAAAAAAAGGTTGGGAATCATAATGTTTTGGGGTCTTTGGATACTAGATACAGAATAATTTTATTTCCTAAATGATCTTAAATGTATCCCATAATTATTTTCAAACAATATACTCTCCATATACATTACCTACATAATCCAATCTTCATAACCTACATTAATTATACATAAGAATGGGTGATATTAGATTCTCATTTTTGGTTAAAATGGGTGATAATAATTTACAAATGTATATAATCCGAAAATAAGAATAACGGCATGGGATCATGAATATTAATTAATATTTTGATATAATATCATTTATGGATCATAAACATGTGTCATGTAATAGATCATAGATGTATGTAAGGCATGAATCATTAAGTAATCAATGAATATGAACCATGAGATAATAACATTGGCTTAATAAAGTTATTTAAAATAGACACATGATAATATAAAATAAATTCCATAATAGTTAAGGAAGACTTATAAGACCAACATAAAGGTTTGGGTTTCCTACCCAAATCATCATAAAAATCTATGTTCACACCATATACTATCATACTGGACAGATTCCCTTATTGAAATGGGTTCACTTTTATTTATAGTCCTTTTAATCTCGTGAGTTATCAATATTTCCCCAGTTGAATGGAGGGATATATAATTCTTTTACCTCACATTCATGATTATAACAAAACCAATACCCATGGTTATTGTTGTACCCTAGTTTGAGTAATGTGACCCTTGTGTCGGTTCATTTGACCTTTTTGAAGTGGTTGGTTTATGTTTGTCCAATTTAGGGAAAATCATTAAAAGTAGTGGAGGTTGCACATGGGGGCACATATGACGCACATTTTGAACTAACCATGCAGCCAGCATAGAAAACCATGCACCCTTGATAGTGGGATCCGCACAGTCGGCGCACGGTTTTTCAGATCGTGTGGGAAATCCGTGGGACGACCTTGGGTGAGACAATGGCAACTGCATGCCTGACATACTGTTTTCCAATCCATGCGGGGTAACTATGCAGCCACATAAATTTTGGGTTTTTAAGTCCCTCGCCACTTGGGATTTCCCATTTTTCCCATCATTTATGCTCCCACTCGAAGCTCACTTGGGATTTTTGGTTATCAAGGATTGGAGGGACTCTCTGACACATTTTGGAATAAAATCAAAGGGGTTTCAAAATAGTTTGAAGGTGTTTTCCCCCATGTAAGTGTCTCATCTTGGTTTCTTTGTGTTTTCATATAGATCTACATCTCTCTCTCTCTCGTGGTTTTCTAGATATAAAACTTTTTTTGTAGATCTGGGGTTGTGGTTGCCTTGGTTGTTGATTTTACGACTTTAGCATGTTAGCAAAGGAGATATAGAGTGATTTTGGTGGTGCATTTACTGGATTTGAGGATGTGTGGTAACTTTTCGGTCGATTTCATTGTAACCCTTAAGGTAGGTGGCTACTCTCTCGACACCAAATTTCTATAACATGATGCTTGGTTACAATTAATTTTTTTTTTCTTAAAATTAATTGTGTTCTTGATATTGGAAATTGATTGGAAATCCTTTTAGTGGGGTTTTTTGGATTTTTGGGAAGCCATGGGTTTTTGTATAAAATTCTATTTTTTTATTTTTAAATGGAGATTTTAAAATGGGTTGTTTCTTGTAATTAATTAAGATGGATTGTGAAATAGTTTATCAATAAAGGGGTTGATTTATTTAAATTGGAATTTGTGTGTAAAAAGGGGGAAAGGGTGTTTTCAATAAAAAATTTATTTATTTAAGTGGTTCGTCATGTAATTGAAATGATTAATTTCATATTTTGGTGACTTTGTGGGTTATATTCTTGGTTATGGCTTGAATGAATGTTTTGTTTATGTGGGCGGGATGTACCATAATAATAAAGGGATGGTTAGTGGACAGAAGGGACACCATCAATGGTATGTGGACGGGAAGTGCCTCTAAATTTGGGAAGGATAAAATGGGTTGTAAAAAAGTGTTGTCATGATTGTTATACTAGTATCAGTTAGTGGAACCTTTGGTGGTGCATTTCTTTGCTGGATGGAAATTATTATGCTAATTTGAAATTATGAAATGTCTTATGGCATGTTTATTTTGATATCCGTTGGTTTTCGTGGTTTGTTAAGGGTAGTTTTGTATTATAGTAATGGTTTCACTTATGATTATTTTATATAAACTACTTTATATAAATATTCTAACAATTTTATCCAAATGGTGGGTGTAGAGAAGTAATTTTGGGAAAACATAATGGGTATTAGTACTCACCAAATGCTTTGGCACATGGTTCTTTTATAGAATTCATATTCCAAGAATCAGGTAAAGGTAAGGAATCTCATTGCATGTGGGTTGTGGTGATTCTTGGGAGATGTGGTGGTGCTTGGAGAAAGAAGCATGGGGTGGAGTCGTGGAGTGTGTGTTGGTTTATTTCGGGTGTATTGTTTAGTCATCCTCATTGAACACTGATATTGTGTTAGATTTTATTGGTTTTGTCTTGTATTGTGGGTCAACTTAGTCGTCTTTTGGGAATACATTCTTTAATGTTTTATTGAAATTCATCATATAAAGGACATTAGTGGATGGTTTGGTTGTCTTTTCCTTAAGGGAAAATTGTTCCCAATTTTTTCTTGAAGCCTTCGGCATTTATTCCCAGCCATGCCGCCTTGGGAACTTCGCTTATGGGAAAGTAAACTTCACCACCTCCCTAATCCAATGAGGTAGGGGCATGGTATTACAAGTGGTATCAACTTGTTCGGTCCTCTGTTGTTGATTCTTGGATTTGGGGTTGACATTCGTTGAGGTATATTCCTTGATTCGGGATGGTTTCAAGGAATAGGAATTACATAACATGGAATTTATAGCATAAAATGACGTTTTGAACCCTTTTATGCAGAACATCATGTTACGAGGGAGTTGGGAACAGAAGTGCTTTGGAGACAATAATATTGCTTTCCAATCGTATTGTCGTGGGTGTTGCCTATGAGATGTCAATGGAATATATGGTATAAATGGATTCCCTCTTGGATTTATATTTCATAAGGCATAATGATTTATGGGATGATTTGATAAATGGTTTTTTCATATGTGTGAAATTGTAATGAGAATAAATTTTGTATTTTGAAAATTGTTTGGTTTTCAAAAATGGCGAAACATGGAAAATGTGGAAAGTTGGAAATCCTCATTTTGAAAGTGTTGTGTAATGCGATTTGAAATGGGAATTATTGATGTCTATGGAAGTGCGAATCATTGTTTTTTGTTTTCTGTTTCATGAAATGGCACCTTGTAGGCATCGTAGAGAACTACCAAATGTGGCTGATTAGAACGTGGTTGCACTTAAGCTCCAGGTGAACCAGCCATTAGTCCAGAGCATAGTGAAATCTTTTCAAGTAGTGGGAAGTATGAAACAAGTGGAATATCAAACGCATATTGATTATGTGAATCAGTTTCAAAAGTAGGATCCACCCTTCTTTATAGCTAATTTAAAAATGGAAAGGGAGGAGGCGCGGTTGTCTATAATGAACAGAATTTTCAAATTATTGGAGACTTTGTTAGAGATGTTAGTAAAGCTAGAAACATATAAGCGAGAAGATCATTCTCTTCAGTGGTGGGAGTAGGCAGTCCAAGAGGGAACGGACTCGGGAATGAAGTTAGAAGGCTTTGGGGAATTTTTTAATAAACAAATCTACCCACATACATTCAAAATTCAGCGCACAACTTATTTGTTCAGACTAATGCAAGAGCATTTATCTGTGATAGAGTATGCAACTACATTTATGATCATAGTGTGGTTTTCACCCAAGGTGGTGGGTAGCATGTCATTGAAGGAATGGATCTTCGATGTGGGGTTAAGGAAAGATATCCATTCAAAAATAGTTGTGTTGTATATCAAGTATTACACATAAATGGTGAATAAAGAATTACTGTCTATATGGGATCTTTTGATAGCTCCGGGGAAAAGAAGCATACTGGTACCCATTGGGAATAGTGAGAACATTAACACTGGGTTCAAGTGGAGGAGGGACACATATTACAAGGATAGTTGTATGTCACATAATTCTAAGCTAGGATAGGTAAATCTTCCTCTAATGCCCTAGAGAAAAAAACGATGTTTTACGTGTGGCTCTATGGCACACATGCAGTGGGACTGTACGAACCAACCCCAAGCATGTCACAACTGCAACTAGATGGGGAATCATCAGTGCTATTATAGGAATTCTCTAAGGTTGGGTGCATGTGAAACTCCTTAGGGATCGCAGGTGTCATATACTTCGACGTGATGGGGACAAAAACATACCCCTCATCAGTAGAGCAAAGTAAGTCATGGTGACTATCAGAACACCACAACTCCTCAGCAGGGAAATAAAGAGAAGAGTGTGGAAACCAAGGCATTGTTCAGAGCTGAGTAGGTTGTGGTGCATGATTAGACCTGACCATCTATGGTGTAAGGTAAAATTCTTTTAAATTCTACCTTGATGCAAATGCAGTTTTACACGGGTGCTTTAGACACTTTTAATGTTGCATGTGTGGTTTAGTTGCGTGTTTTAAGGGTAGAAATGATGCCTTTGGTTTTGAAACATCAAACTCCTCTTGGTGGAAGAGAGTGTCGAGCCTCCTTGTGTAGAGCATGGTGTATCGTTGTGTTTGAGGATGAGTTAATGTGGAACTTCTCAGTGCTTGAGATGGATGGGAATTACGTCATCTTGGGAATGGATTGGATGGTGGAATTTAAGGCCCACATCGATTGTAATGTGCGAACAATGTCTTCTACTACACACGATGGCATTAGACATCTCTTTACAGGAGAGAGTCATGAAAGGAAGGTTTCAACAGGTTTTTTTGGAACCAGTAGTGGGAATTTTATCATATTAGTTTGCGATGTTGTCGTGGGAATTTGTAGAGGGTGTTGAGAAGAGATTTCTTCTGGAAGAAGTGGATCAGTTCATGAATGTTTTTCCCGAATAATTCATTGGGTTACCTACCGTAAGATAATTGGAGTTTACGATTGATCTCTTTTTGTGGACCGGCCCTATCACTCTTTCATATTACTGAATGGAACCTACTGAATCGCAAGAATTGAAAATCCAGTCAGAGGAGATAGAAATAAAAGGGTTTATCAAGCCTAGCACGTCTCTGTGGTTAGCTCTAGTGTTTTTTGTGAAATAGGTTAATCTGAACATTGAGGCTCTATGTTGATTATCGTAGACTTATCCATGTTACGATAATGAAAAAATATCAACTTCCATGAGTTGATGATTCTCCGACCAGTTTAGGGGAGCCCATTGGTTTTCCAAGATCTACTTGAGGTTGGGATATCATAAATTGAGGGTGAGGAAGGATGATATTCCTAAAGTAACATTCATAAGTAGATATGGACATTATGAATATGTGGTTATTCCCTTTGGTCTAATGAATTCCCCAGTAGTGTTCATGGCATTTTTGAATCAGATATTTCCGAGATAACTTTATTCATTGTGGTGGTATTTGTCAATGATGTACTGGTGTATTTGAGAACAAAGGTAAAGGATGAGTAGCACTTACTACCCAACACATGATTTGGAGTTGGAAGTAGTGGTTAATGATTTAAAAATATGGTGTCATTATCTCTTCTGTGAGAAATTTATATTCATTATCAATCAAAAGAGTATAAATAATATCTTCTCTCAAAAATATTTAAACATGAGGCAATGGAGATGGATGAGATATCCTTGGATGTTTGATGTTGGATTGATGTACACATAGAGTAACAAAATATATGTGGTGGATGCATTAAGTATAAAATCATATGATTAGGTTGTGAAATAGGAATTGGACCAGTGGCAGTTGATGTCGGTTATGGGTAACATGCGATTGGAATGAGAGGACCAGGTCAATAGAGCGGTCTTCATTCCTGTGTTGTTGATTCCTGACTTGGATGGCCTAGTTATAGAGGCACAAATATCTAATTCTGAGTGTGTGACACTGAGTTCGAAACTCCATGGTGGGGAGACCATTCGAAGTTCTTAACAGAATGAAGATTCAGTTTTCCATTTTTGGAATCGGATGGTTTTACCAGTTTCTTTTCAGGAGGATTTTCTCCGGGCGTATCATCATTCCAGAGGGGCTGTAGTTCCAGGAATTCATAAAATGGTTAATTCTTTGAATGTGTTGTTCTGTTGGGCTGGAATGGAAAAATATTGTTTGTGTTTGTTTCGAGATGATTTACTGCCAGCAGGTCAAGATAGAGCATCAGAGGCTAGCGGGAATGTTGCAGTCTTTACCAATCCCTGTTAGGATGTTGGAGAAAATAGATACTGATTTTGTCATAGGTCTCCCAATAATGGTCAGAAAGCAAGATTCTGTTTGTGTGTTAGGGGAGCGGCTAACGAATTCATCCCAATTCATTCAATTTTTTGAATCTCATATGGTTGAGGATCTATCCAAATTATATATCTTAGATGTGGTAAAGAGGCATAGTGTTTGATATTTGAATGTATTTGATCGAGATCTGAGGTTTACATCTTGTTTCTAGGAATCCTTACAGCAAACCCTAAAAACTATGTTGTCCTTGAGTACATCGTATCAACATAAAACAAATGGTCTATCTGGGAGGATGATTTAAACATTTCATTATAGGTTGTCGGCATGTGTCCTGGATTTTGGTGGCTTGTGGTTGGAGCACTTTTCGTTGGTTGAGTTCTCGTACAATAACAGTTATTAGGTATCCATACATATGGCTCCATTTGAAGCGTCTTTTGGGTGGCTATGTCATTCTCTACTATACTTAGTGGAAATGGGTGAGTCCTCCATAGTTGGACCGAGCCTTGTCTAAGAGAATTTGGAGAAGATATTGTTAATAGGGAAGAGAATGGAGATGACTGATATTTCCGTAGAAATATTTTGGGGATCATCATCGACAATTGTTTTCATTCGAGGTGAGTGATCATGTTTTCTTGAAGATCTATCCATGGTTGGGAAATGATTGGTTTGGGAAGCATGGAATGTTATCTATGAGGTTTATTGGGCCTTTTGAGATTCTAGAGTGGGTTGGTGAGGTGGCTTATCATTTGGCTTTGCCACCTAGGTTCAGTTTAGTTCACAATGTGTTTCATTTGTCGTAGTTAAAAATTTATTAGCCGAATCCAGGCCATGTTATACAATGGGATCATGTTGATCTACAACCGGATGCTTCATTGGAACATGTGGCATTGCGGGTTGTGGATATGCAAGAGAACATCTTACGGGGTAAAGGCATCGGTCTGGTTCGGGTTTTGTGGCATCACGGCCAGATCTAAGAGGAGACATGGGAGTGGGAGAAAAATATGGTTGAGCAATGGCCTGAGCTCTTTTGGAAAAGTGTGGGTTCACTACTATCCGAGGATTGAAAGTCCAATGGTGGGGATAATGTAGCGCCCCCACCCCCCGGTTTGAGGTATGTGGCCCTAGTTTCAATTTTTTTGTGCTTTTTTAAGTGGTTGGTTTAAGTTTAGACAATTATGGGAAACACTTGTATAGTTGTGTAGGTTGTGTAGGGGATCATCATTGGCGCACTATCTTAAAAAACCATGTGACCAGCCCATGAAATCATGAACCCTTGACAGTGGGCTCCACATGAGCGGCGCCCAGTTTTTATGACCATGTGGGAAAGTCGTGCGATGTCCCTGGGTGATACAGTGGCTACCACATGGTTGGCACACGGTATTCCAAACTATGAGGGATAACCGTGCGACCAATTAACGCTTGGGTTTTTATGTCACGATCCAGTCAAGATTTCCCATTATTCTTTCATTCGTCCTCCCACTCAATGCTGACTCGGTATTTTCAGTTCTAAAGGGTTAGAGGAACTCTCCAACACATTTTTGAAGAAAATCAAACGGGTTTCAAGGTGGGTTGTAGGCGGTTTCTCCCAGGTAAGTCTCTCATCATGGTTTCTATGTGTTTTCCTCTATATCTACATCTCTCTCTCTCTGTTTTCTATATCTATACTCATTGTGTGTAGATATAGGGTTTTGGTTTCCATGGTTGTGGATTTTAAAACTTGCTGATGTTATGGAAGGGGATATAGAGCTATTTTGGTGGAGCATTCGCGGGATTTTAGGATGTGTGGTAGCTTGTGGGACGATTTCGTCGGAACCCAAAACGTAGGTGGCTTCTCTCTCAACTTCACATTTCATGATCTTGAAGCTTGGTTTCAATTAATATGCGTTGCATAAAATTAATTGTTATTATTATGTTATAAATTGATTGCAAATCCCATATGTGGTGTTTTGGGGATTTTTGGGAAGAAAGGGGTTTTTTGATAAAATGCACTTGTTGTGATTTTAAAATAAGGATTTTAAAATGAGTTGTTTTGTTTAATTAATTAAGATGGAATGTGAAATAGTTTTTCAATAAAGAGGTTATTTTAATGAAATGGGAATTGGCATGTAAAAAGGGTGGATTGGAGTTTTCAATGAATGATGGATTTATTGAAATGGTTCGGTATGTAATTGAAATAGTTAATTGCATATTTTGGTGTCCATGGTGGGTTATATGCTTGGTTATGGCATATTTTAATGTTTTATGGAAGTGGGCAGGATGTACCAGTATAATAAGGGGATCGTTAGTGAACCAAAGGTCCACCATCAATGGTAAGTGGATGGGAAGTGTCACTATATTTGGGAAGGATGTAATGGGTTGGACGGATTTTCCAATTTGATTATAATACCAGTATTCGGTTGTGGAACCTTGTGTGGGGAATTACTTTGCTGGATGGAAATTATTGTGCTAATTTGAAATAATGAAATGTCTTGTGGCATGTTTGTTTGGATTTACCATGGTTTTCTTGGCTTGTTAAGGTTATGTTTGGCTTAAAGTAATGGCTTCACTTGTGATTATTTTATATAAATTACATTATATAAATGTTCTAACAGTTTTATCCTTGTGGCCGGTGTAGGGAAGTCATTTGGGGAAAACCTACTTAGTATTAGTACTCACCCCATGCTTGGGAACTTTGGAGATTTCGTAGATGTCATATTTTGAGACACATGAACAGGTATGGAATCTCATTACTAGTGGTCCATGGTGATTTATGTAATATGTGGTGGTGCCTGGAGAAAGGATCTTGGGGTGTATTCGTGGAGTGTGTCTGAGTTTTTTTGGTCTCTTGTTTAGTCCTCCGCATATTACTCTGATATCATATTAGATTGTATTTGTTTTGGGTTTAATTGTGGATCAACTTGGTTGCTTTTTGTGATTACATGCTTGAATGTTTCAGTGAAATGCATCATATTGTGGTTGTTAATGGATAGTTTGGTTGGATTTTTTCTTAAGGGAAAAATGTTTCCCAATTTGTTCTCGATGCCCCCGACAATTATTGTAAGCCTTTGGCACCTTGGGAACATCTCTTAAGGTCATGTAACCCCCACTACAACATCGTTCCAATGAGTTATCAGTGGGGTGTTACAGTTATAGCATAACTGCAATACATGGTTATAATGTAACCGACACCATTGGTTATAATGTGTCCACTATCCTTGGTTATATCATAACCATCATCATTGGATAAAATGTAACCACCATTAGTAGTTATAATTTAACCACCATTATTAATAGAAACAATACATACGTGTTACTATATATCATAAAACATTCACTATATAATAATATCATACACCCATTTAATGAAAAATTATTTAATAAACATTTCCTCGATTCAAACTTTTATATCCCATAGAAAAGAAACAGATTTCATAAAATAATTTACCCATGGGAAGGAGGTGATTATCAAATAATAATTCATGAATCCTCATCATTATAATCAATCCAATGATATAAGGTTTATGGTATTATTTGATATTATACCCAATAAGTCAAAATTATAATCAATAATGTTATCATGGATGTACAATGCCTTTAAAATGTAATTTTGACATTTCATTAGGGGTATAAAATTTTCACATTGAAAATCAAATTTAAAAAACTAAAAATCATCCAAAATATTAAATAAAACCTTTTATTTGAAAATGAACTTGTAAAACTATATTTGAAACATCAAATAACAGAGTTCCAGATAGTGGGAAATTTTTTTCATTTATTATTCAGCAGAATAAAAAAACCCTACCATTCATTTATAAAAAGTTAAAAAGTACCTTTGTTAGAAAATGATAAAAATATTATATTTTAATTTTTTTTTTAAAAAAATAAACTATTGATTAATATTAATTTAATTAATTTTATAATAATATTAAAAACATTTTGTAATTTTTTTTCAACTACATGGATATGGATGAAAAAATCGGCTAAAGGGAAAAATAATTTCAATTACATAGTTATTTATTTTTTATATCTCATGAACGTAAGGTGACAATCATAAAAAATACATGATGTATTATAAATTAAAAAACATAATTAGAAAAAAAATTAAATTGTTTATTTAGATATAGATAATTATATTTCTTTATTTTAATAATAATTATAAACAATACTGAAAGACAATGAGATTATAACAAAAACCCTTACCACTTCGGTAAATCTCGAATCAAAAGCCACATGAAAGAATATATTAATATAAAAAAATAAATTTAATTTTAAAAATTATAGTCATGATATAACCTCTCAACTAGTATGCTTATACACCTCAGAAAATAATATCAGATCATAAAATCATTGATGTCCTAATTAATTCAATTTGAGATGAATTACCCATACTAATTTAGTACCCTTGGAATCAAAAACATGATAATTTTATAATATTATATATATGGGTAAATACAAATAATTTTCATCAAAACCATAATTATTGATATTAATGGTTAGTATATACACCCAAAAAATATCAAATGGTTAATATGGCATAATTCTCACCGAAATTAAAGTGAGAGTAGAACTCTCTTTACCAATAGTCTCTCACTTCATCGTAAACATTAAAAATCCATCATAATTAGTTTTTATTTTATAGTCATGTATTAGGGAACCATGATAATTTTTATCACACCATTAATGATTTACATACGACATCATATAACTCTATTATTACTTTTTTTTTATTAAATTCACTTTTCTATTGTTAACTACATAGTTTTTTATGCCTGTCTATGTTTGACTATCCCAGTCTTTGTACTTTGATCAAAATTCCATAATATAAATAATTTTTTATATCATATAAGAATAATATATATATATATATATATTCAACTTACATATATTTATCCATATATGCTATATATATTAAAATGAATTACTTCATTCCTTGATATGGTAGGTTGTCTGTAGAAATGAATGTTATATTCACTTCCCAACATATGGAGAAAATAATGGTAAATAATAATTTAGTTTTTTAGAATAATTTTCATAAAATTTGAATATAATATATTCATCTAATAAATCAATATTAAAATCTATGTAATGTTTAAAAGAAACGAAAAATGCATCGGTTCATGAGGAAGTAATCCTCCGTACACACAAGAAATGATTTGATTTCTCATTTGATAGAAGTGGATATAAATATAGGTTAATCCATTAATAAAATAATATTTTATTATATTGGAGATATGTTTTATTATATCATAATTTTTCAATAATATTTGATGGAAGTGTATGAAAAAAAATAAAAATTCTCTTTTTAGAAGTATACATATTTTTTCAAGAAACCTCTTATTGTTCCCATAAAAATCCTTCCTATGATAGATGTATTATAAAATCAAGGACACTAGAATGATATAATGTATTTAATGATATTACTTGTTAATTTATGTAATGAACGAAAATGTTTTTTTAGTATAAATAAATGAAATTATGTGGTTCTCATTTGTAAGAGAAGGGAGCTGAAATCTTGGTATTTCATAGATAATTAAATTAATATAATCTAGTTTTGGTGAAAAATTTATAAAAAAGTTAATAATACAATATATAATGAGTATATTAAGAAATGTTTTCTTCTAGTAAAATTTTTAAAAGTTAGGATAAAAATTTTACCCTTATCATTTTGTCTTAATCAACATTTACCCTTTTTTACAATTTCAGCGATAATGATGTTTTTACTCTATATGAGTTTATATAGATAATAATAAAAAAATTGAACATATAAAGTACATGTTTTATATTATAAACCATATGAGAATAAAATCACTATAAATATGATTTCTTGATGTTTTAAATAATTTAATAAAATATTATTTATTTTCAAAAAACATTATTGACGATTTTCATAGGATTCATTAAATTTTACTTTTATAAACACAATAAAACAATAAAATTAAATTAAAATGAATATAAAACTCAATAATATACAATTTTTTTAATATATAAACACTTAAACATAAAACATCGCCCAAATAATATTATTTTTATAGTTTTATAACACACTTTGTTAATTTAATAACTGATTTCATAAGCAATTTGTCAGGGTTTCCTAAAAATTTGTGATAATGAATTTTTAACATAAAAATTTAAAATAAATTACCACGATTAAATTAAAACTATATATACAATTAATATCTAAATAAAACATAAAAATTTTACATACTTTTTCTAAAATAATTGAAATAATAAATAAATGGGAATGACATCATTGAGTTTTATTTTTATAAAATAACATTATTGTAAAAATAATGGAAATATAGAAAAGGCCATATATATAAGGTTTTTTGGTGATGATTGATGCTCCAAAATGATATATATAAATTAAATCATTATTAGGTTCATTTTTTCCTTATCATTTTAGATTTAATATTAATTAGTTGATTTATCATTTATTGTGGTAAAAAAGTATACTATGTATAACATTCATAATGTATGAAATTAAAATGTGGTAGATTTTCAAGATTTGGACTAACTGATTAAAATTAATAATTCTTTAATATTCAAATAAGATATTTTATACAATTTAATTTCTATTTATAATAGCAAAACCTGATAGAAACGATTTATCAGAAAAATGCCACATTAAGTATAAAAATGTATTTATACCAAATTCATGTCTAAAAATAATTCCAAATATAATATTTTCATTGTATATAATAAAACATTACTATTAAATAATGAAAAAGTACAGAAAAATAAGTATTAAATTCTATATACTTTAAATAGAATACAGTTTGAAATAACAATTAGGATTTTTACCTATTTATTAAAAAATAAGGCTTTTCAAAAAATTGTAAATACATAAGAATGAGCTAATATTGATATGTTGATTTTAGGAATGAATTTAGTTTTATAAATTATATTTTCATTATTTTACTTGAACCATTGTAATATTATCTCAAAAATGAAATTATGATAATTTTTTACGAAAATATATTTTTGAATAATAAAATAACTTATCTAAAAAGTGAGTGCTTGTATCCTAAGAAATAATTATTACATTTTTATTTGGTAGATACATTATATATATATATATAATTTTTTTCTTATCATTCATTTGTATTAATTCAATGGATATGTTTTAACCATCACATTAAATAAAAATATTATAATAATATCTAACTATTTGTTTGACCTCACCATTACGTGTTACATAAGATGTTAAATAAATATTATTTATTTAATGACTAATTTTTTATAAAATATCTGTGTATTAATGGTTCCTAGTATTCCTCCATGATATGATAGTGGGTTGGATAAGTAGGGGCCATAATATAAGTTGGCTTCTCTCAGATCACTGAAGTATATTGGATATGTACTTCAGTAGAGGACATGCTATAAGTAATTTCCCTGTAAAATATTAGAATATTCAAACTAGTAAAATCATTGAAAATAGAATCATTAGCTTTTCCAATTTTATTGGTATATATTTTCATCCCTAATGAGTTTATTTTTAATTCTTGGTATTGATTATGTTCAAGGAACACTGGGGGAATTATCATCTCTACAAGATATTACTAAAAAAGAGCATCACATTACTAGAATCTATTGGTAAACAATAGTGGCTATCATCAATCGATATTGAGTAGGGTCACATAAAATTTCACCCATTTATCTATAATTAACAAATAAGATAGGCTCATATCTCCATGCATGGGAGACATACTCATAAAGAGGATAGTGGGGAAATGTGTTCCACCTTTTTTATTGTAGTTTTCAATTTGTGGGATGGGCAACTAGTCTAGAAGATATTTAGGATTTCATATTTACAACCTAGAATTTGGACTGTACCACAGAAGTGAAATTCCTATATCTTATAGATTGAAAACAATTGTTGATGATTCTATAAAAAGACATCATTCTCTAAATAAAAGGAATTTAAGCATTAGTAAAAGTTAAAATATGATATTATTTGTATGTTTCTGGAAAAATATCTATTGGATGTAATAGAGGTATTATAATTTATACTCCAAAAATCCCGATAATGTGTACTTGTTAAATCAGTAACACATGGGAGTAAATGTATATAAATTTTCGAAAGGAAAAAACTATCTTATTATATAACAGCAATCAGTCATTCCAGTGTTAATAATATTAATGAAGGGTTCACTGTATTTTTTTTAATCATATTATTGTTAAATCTAGTCATTATGGTCGATGCCACCATTGTATTTATTATATCGGTATTGAAGCTAATGATAAACCATTTTTAGCATTTTAATATTCATATTGAGTTCACTATTTTTATCGCAATTCATGTGTGTTTGTATTAATTTCATTCACATTCAATCTTTCTAGAGTTAGTAGGTTGATAAGTTGTACCAGTGAATCCTTTAATATGTGTCGAATAATGATATTTGTATTTTAGAGACATCTGAACTTTATTATTTGGGAATTTGTTTCCACTCACATACTCTCTTATATATATAATTATGTATTCAGCAAACTTATCCCATAGTCTTATTAATACTATAGTTATCCTCAATAATGTAGATGTTTATTGTTAAAATGAATAAAAACTCACACACGCACCTATATATATAATGGGTTTTAAATGTCTCATAAAATTAGTGGTGTATTATGGAGTCATTAATTTTTTTGTTATGGTTATCGAGACATAGAAAGGCATCATACAAATCTTTTGAAAATAGGAATCAGAGTCTACTTAGTTCTAATTTATGGAATATGATGATTTTTAATGAGGGATTGGGATTTTAAAAGGAATCTAACATATGATGTATGAATATCATTTAATGTCGATGTAGTTTAAATTATATAGTTTATGGTCATGTGAAAAAATCTTGCCATGCAATTTTAAATCATGTGATAAGGACATTCATGTCATTAAAGGGTGGAAAAAAAGAATATAATGGATATCACATGAAAAAAATATCTATTCAAAAGTAAATAAAAAAATTAATATGATCAAATGATGAAGGTTATGAATCATTGGAGACACTACCCCAGGGAAAAAAATAAACCCCATCAGGATTATAGTCCAACATTGGTCATTATAAATATGTCAGGAATATTCCACAATATGGGAAATTTATATTACTCAATATTTTATAGCCTACCTAGGGTAATAATAATTACTATAATGAGTATATTTTTACAACTAATAGGTATGAAATAATAGTGATATTTGGTAGTATATCTCATGTACATGTAATATAGTTCTGTAAAATGATGAGGAATGGTGATATGCATGTTGGGCACAACACCCCCGTTTAATCCAGCATATTTTATTTATTATAGTAATAAGGGGCGTCGTAGTTATAATTTCATGTAGTTTAGCATCACATGAAAAGAAATTTGATCTCATATATTAATATCATATAGTGAGGATATTAATCATATAGTTTAGCATCATATGGTGAGATTGTTGGTATTATCCAAATATATAGAAATGTGGTAATTGAATGGTGTATAGAAGGAAGAATGGTATCTATTGTGGATATAGTTTAATTGAATTATTGGATATAGTAATATATATGAGGACAATATGTTGTTTCATATCGGGTGTGGCCCATGAAAAGTTGTTAAATTATTTATTTTTTTATTAGGACAAAAATGCTGTATAGTATATATTGAAACATTTTGGTACTTATGCATGAGATTCCTGATATAGTTTTCACCAAGACCACTAGTGGGGAAGTAATTCTAGTGGAACTCATGAGGAATAATTCCATATGATTTAAAAAAATTACATAATTTCACTATGTTAGATGTGAATGTGGGGTACCCTTGTCCTGAAAGGTGTAAAATTAGGAGAATTGGGTGGGATATACAGATACATGGATTCCTGAGATGATGGGGTTGTTTTAACACCTAATAAGTTATAACATTGTTGATGTAATTTAATTGCGATTAAAATGTATGAAAATATATATCTCTAGGATCATTGTTGTCTTTCTTGGTCTGAGAAAAAAGAGATAATGGGAGATCAATCTCATTATAAAATTCAAATTAACTCAGATATACATCTAGTGTAAAATCTTAAGGTAAGATTATGAGTCATAAATAATATGTCATGGTGATGAAAAGAATATGTATTACACCACATTGGATAACTTTGTTGAGGTTATTAAGTAGATTCTTGTGGATTATCATAGTATTTTGGAATTGATAGTTGGATCGCTTATATATAGAGGACATTTCAGGGAATTAGAGGTCCATGTAACAGTTTTTTGTAATGAGGATATACATTATTTATTCGGGAATTAGTTCACTCCATGAATCATATAGGGTCATGCTTTCTCATAAATAGTATGTCTTCATGTGATCACATAACAATTATTACATTAGGGTATTATGTGATGAAATCAGGATCAAAAAAATGTTATTAAGTGATTAAATACATGATGTAGAGTTATTAATCAATATTCCCATGATTAGTGATGTGGATGAATCATTTATAATTATATATTCAATTTTTAATGTTTACACATTCTCATATTTCTCATACATTAAAATTACTGACCAAATTACCAAACAAGAGACATCGATGTATCGTAACATTTCTCTCATGAATTTCTCCTTTTTTCCTTCCATGTCTTTTTTAAATGAATGTTATTGTTTTTATAAGGATCCACTTATTATATCATTAACACTTACCATTATAATAAATATATTTACTTGTGTCCGTTTTGACAGATGATACTCACATAGTTTGGTATAATCTCATACATCCCACAATATTATAATCATATGACTTTGATTATTCCATTGATTTATTTCATGATAAATACATTTTATGAGGTGTTCTGTTGTTGAAACCATATTCCATGGTTATACATGTGCGTTTTTTGGGGTTAGGTGATCTCATAACATGGGATTTAATTTTAATACAGACAGACCTTAAATTTTTTTTAATGACTTTTTATTCCAATTTTATCATCAGGTGATGAAAGAGTTACAAAATTGCATACCATTGGGGTCTTTCATTATCTATATGGATTGAAAATAATTCCAACTTAAATATCATATTTCAATGTCATCACATATCCATATACTGTTATGCGATCTCATAACCATTCAGATCTCTTGTGACCAAAACATGAGGAAATTCATATAAATATTTTGGTTCAAAAATTGTACTCTCCGTTACATATTTTCAACAATTATTCTTATCAATGTTTATCTGGGGGTATAAAAATCTTATATGAATTAATATAAATTCATAAAGAAGTGTTAATCTTGTATAAGGTGGGGAATCATGTATAAAAAGATTACTATGAATGATATATTCAAATCATGTAATATGTTCTCCATTCTCATAAGATATAGGCCCACATATGAAATAAAGAAAAATTCTAAAACTGTGATAACATATAAGTTATCAGGCCACATAACATACTGTGTTTTATAATATACAATATTATAATATAATAAATATTTTGGATTTTTGAGTTTTTTTTGTTGTGGGAATGTAATAATATGAAATAAACCAGATATCAGGTCAATAAATAAGATTACCTTTATAACTTTCAACTAACCTTTAAAATAAAGTACGTTTTAGTTATTCTACCGGAAATGATAAGAATTTATTAAAATAATACATTACGAGTAAAAAATTATTTTATTTTACAATCATTATATTTTTCAATATATTAAATATTAGAAATATCTTTTTTATTGAAAATAAAAATTTTATGATATGTATGCATTAAAGTTATTTAAAAATATTCATTCTATTTAGATTATACTGAATTTTCTAAACCTTCAGTATCAAACTAAAATGATTCACCCCCTAATCTATGAACAATAATAATTTTATTATATTATTGAATTTAATTTATATTCATACTTCTGTAGATATATTCTGAGATGATGATTTCTTGAGCATAGTATAATGATTTATGTGAATTTAAATTTGGATGTAGAAAATGAGAAGAAAATAATAAAGGGTTATTTTGTAAAAAAACATGAGAAAATAGTTATCATAAAATGTGTTATATGAGATCATGGGATGATTCCCCTGTATATGGGTAACCAAAAAACTAATGTATATAATTTGAAAAATATTATGACAAATGGATTGAGTAAAGTGAGTGATAATAACCATAAATACTGAATAAATATTTTCTATTTTATATATATAAAAAATATAATCCTTGTTACTAATATTTCAAATTTATGATGAAAAGTTGAAATAGTTATTGGGAAACAATATTGCATTTTCAATATGTAACCCAGTAGAACATGTAGATCTCTAAAAGAAAAGTAGAATCTGATTTAACATTAAACAAGTAATACAAGGTGGGTATCAAATCCATATAAGGAACAAACCATCATATATGATTAGATGTGGTTTATCAAAAAAAGGGAATAAGTTTGAGAACAAAGTATGAATATGATATAAAAGAAAGAAGAAAATATAAAAATTGTAAATTTTTTATGGTTCGATGCAGAATAAAATTAATGAATAGAATCATGAACTTTGAATTTATCCTGATCCTGATTGAGTAATGCCAACTATTAGTTTATAAAAAATCATTGCAACTTTGGAAAAAAATAGATCATTTTATATAATGAGTTATCAATATTAAAATAAAATCAAATATTTTTAGAGTAATGAGATATTCTTTTTTACGTGGTGAGATCTTGTAGATATTAAAGATCTACATCACATGTTTAGATAGTGAGTTGACTAGTAGGATAGTAGTATAGATAACCTATTTGAGTGTCTTTTTCATCTATGTAATATGGTTAACCTTTTTTCAGATGACCATATAAATACCAATAGTACATTATGATTAGATTATAAAGGAGATTTTGTTAGTTAATCATCCAAGGCTCAACATGGTGTGGGTTTCCCCGGTGGAGATAAACCTTTTAAAAATATATTATGGTGTACATTTCATTTTTCCTTTCATTGCATGTGTAATTTTGGGTTAGTGTGAAAAAATAAATTGAATAATATCGAAATAAGTAACTATATTTCAAATACGAGTGGAAATAAAATTATAAGTTAAATTGGAACATAACAAAACAATTAATCCATACCTAATTTGCTCACCCCAAGTGTCATCCCTAATGCACTAGGTTAAACAAGTGAAATAGAAGCTAACTAGGATTCCACTAGTTGGATATATTTTTATGATTTCCATTTTAGTCATAAAAAAGTACGTAAAAGATCAAAATGTTTTTATAATAGTATTATATGAAAATATCAACTTCATCCACTTCAAAACTGATTTGGATATTTTAGTATATAATTTTCAAAATAGTTAGAAAATTAATGAAAAGAAGATGAGAAAAAACTGATTTTTTAATAGATATTATCCATTTTTTATAAATAATTATATTTTAATTATCTTTTCTAAAACTACATAGATGAATTAAAATATTGATGAATCAAGCTCAATATGTGAAGAATATGAGTTCATTGAATAACATAGTGATTTTAATTTTAAAAAAAAATTTCTAAAAAAAGTTCCAAATTGATGTTTTGAGATGAATGGTTTTTTATTTAAATACAATCCATGAAGAGATGACTTGACTAGATAAGGGATCTAAATCAAATGAGTATGATTTTGTAGAAATGGTGAGTATTTGGAACATCGTAATAAAAATTTTCATTGAAATGGATAGAACTATTATATGTGATATTCAATAATTTATCTTTATGATGGAGAATTGAAAATAAATGTTTCTGAGAAATTTTCGTGATATAAATTATTTCTTGAATAAAATATTTTTTTGATAAAAATATAAAATTACATTATGACTTACAGGGATGCTCATAGTGAGGTTAAAGAAATTAAAATAAAAGAGAAGAATAATTATCTTGTATACACATGTGACATTCATGAGGATTAGATAATGATGTGGGGATGATAAATTGAATAATGGATGAAAATGTTTTTGTACTATACATTTATTAATAATTTAAAATATCATGATTTTCCTGTAAATCTATGAAATATAGAAAACATCCAAGATGGATTTTCCAAACATGTATAATGAAATAATATTTATATAAAAACGTATAAGAGTTTAATTTCATCAAAGAAGACTCGTAGTAGTGATTAAATTATCATTTTATATTTTTGATTATCACAAACTAATAGATCATAGATAAATGAATCCCATATTCTAGATAAACTCTTTTCATTCAATCAATTTTTAATAAAATTAAAGGATTTATTATTTCTAACCTAAAGATAAATTGAATAAAAAATAATTGTAACCACACCAAAGTATCAAGGTTGACTAATATAACATCCAACAAATTAATCTCTCCAAAAGAATCCCAAAACAATTATGTTTACACAACAATCACACAAACCATTGTTGATTTCTACTATAGATAATATTAAGAGATTTTTGGTAAAATTATCATGGTGGAGGTCTGGAAAAATATTCATTTACTAAAAGAATAATTATCTTCTGTATTAATTTTAAATAAGGCATGAGTTTAGTTTGAGAGACTTTGGAAATTATAAGAATCTTGTTAAACAAAAAAAAATATTCATAGAAGAATAAAAATCCACATTATGAATGAATTTGGAATCACATGGAATCATTGGTGAGAATTAAAAAAAGGTGTCCACCAGAATGAATATTTTTGGAACATAACTAATAAATACAACAATAGTTACTCAAATATAATACTTATATAATATTTTAATAAGCATGATATAATGGTAAACATGTCTACATTTATGAATGTAAAAAATGAAGATAGCAGAATCAACCACTCTCATGAATTCAATAAAGAAAGATTAGATAAATGACATCCAAATAGAAACGTTATTCATAAATTATAGTAAGTGTTCAACATTATGGGTAAATTAATAATTAAAATGAATTACAATAAGGATAAAATTAAATAAAAATTCTTTGAAGGTGATAGTGGGATTATATTAGTTTTTTACAATTCTGAAGAAGTACCTATGATTCTAAATAATAATTTTTAAATATAAGGTATTATATATTATTACTGATTGTGAATGAATGATATAAATAGATCGAAAATTTTTATTACATGTCTTCTAGTGATATACATGTTTTTGTAATTTCAATTGAAAATCACTAATGATCTATGTGCCAAGAATGTTATTGTGAAAATTGAGTCTACATAGTAAATGAAGAAACAGAATGGGAAAACATAATTATTAATCATACATCCCATCTATTTGTAAGATGATACAAGAATATATTTTATTGGAAAAGGTTCATTTCTCCTGATATATCTAATAAATAATCATAACCAATCTATGGATAAATATAATTGTAAAATAAAAACCATGATACATAAAGAGATGTAATTTTGGTAATTCAGGAGTAGAGCCAGAATGAAGATCTATTGGCACTTGTAATACTTAACAAAAATATTCTATATGTTCATGAATAATTATTATCCCTACTTCTCACATTAAAATTATAATTGTGATATACCTTATTCCCATATATATTTATATAAATAACATTAATGATGGAATTTATGTTGAATAGAGAAGAGGAGAAATGATTAATAATGTAAATCTAAAAAATAAGTAGGTAAGGAATCATTGATATTTTAACTACATTTTTAATCATGAATTAACTAGTGTTATAAATACTTTTAAATAACCATGTTTATGTATGTTTATCTTCCCATAAAGTGGATATACCAAATAAAGGAATCTTTTAGATATTTATATATATATATATTTAATCTAAAAATAAAGAAAGTATTGATGAAATCTATAGCATGAGGTATAATGATCAATTTAATAAGTTTATTATTATTTATAACAAATATATTTTCAAATTTGGGGACTCCTAATATGATTCATTGATATATATTAACATTAACATGAAGGGTTATATGTTTTTTTTCATTTTAGGGGAAGGTTCATAAAATTTATTAAAATTAGTTTTTATGACACCTAAATGATGAAAGGTCTAGTCTATTACAGACAAGTGAATGTATTGGACTACATTGATTTTTAATTGATAAATTTTGTATACACTAGGTTAATCAACATAGTATAGGGCTGTATTAATTGAAATCGTTGTTCTATGAGAAAATATGTAATCTCCCTTCTCTCATTGAATTTTCTGAATCTTTCAAGGGTGTTGTAAAATATGGAAATAGGAAAAAAATATGAGGGGAGATGATTTTATAAATTCTTGGTAGTCATTCACTTAAACAATATGATATCAACAATGGGGACAGATGTTTTTAAATATTCCATATATAGTGATATATGGTGGGGGAAAATATCTCATCATTGCATCTATATCTAATAAGGGGGATATGTGTTCCATTGAGTAATGGAGAAAATTATATATTAATAAAAATTTCAAAAAGTGAAATTAATGTGCGAGAATGGATTATGTTGATCATGTTGTTGTATCTATTAATATATTTTATAATATGGTTCGCAGTAGTGTTGCTAATTAAATTTTATTTATGTTGTAACATTCCATTAAATAATAAATGGAAGAAATATTCTCATATTTTATAAGGAATATGGTAGGTTCGGCCATTACATGAGTCGTTATTCAAATCAAATTATTTTTTGGTATAGTATTCACGGAATAGAAAATTTGTAAAAAGTGATACAAGTGTTTTATTCAAAAATTTTAAAGAAACTGATAATATTACTTTTTAAAGATCTAAGATCAATAATTAATTTTGATGAGATGGATGGATAAATCAAGATAATCAAAAAACATAGAGAATTATATTTTTTGGAAAATAAATGAAGATGGATCGTTTATATGATGGACTGTGATAGTTATTGTGAAACTGTAATTATAAAGGGCGTAAAGAGTAATGATAATACTACAAGATGATATAATATTTTTAATAGGACTTTTAAAAAATTATGATCAAATTAAAATTACTATAATAATTTACAATGTCATTTTATTAATTCTAATGTTTTTTTGAAGTGATTTTAAAAGGCCTGAGGTGAACTAATGGTGAATCTAATATAATGTGATGATATCCATATTTCTAAAGAAGAGGGTAAAACAAGATAATTCCTGATGTGTATATAGATTATTTTTCTATTTTGTGAGAATAATTGGCCACATTTTAAGAATATTTAGGTTGTTTATAATTATCATATAATGAAACTGTTTTAAATATGATAAAGGGATGAGTTTAAAAGTATCAACCTGATATTTTTCAATGGTGGTCCCTTAAGATACAGAAGGATGATAGTAGAACATAAATGTAATACTTACCAACATCGTAAGGATGATACTTAAGTGTGTAAAAATCATTTGCATCTATCTAAGAGACATTCAAGACCCGTAATGGGGTCTAATAATGTCTATTATTTCATATTCATACAATGATTTTAAAAAATACTTATGTTTTAAAATGAAAGATTTTTTATATTGTATTAATGTATTCATATGAAATGGAGTGGTTCATATGATAATATGAATCATGTTTAAAAAGATAAAATTCTCTGATGTATCAAGACTATTTAATAATTTACCCATTTTCATAAAATGCAGGGCCATGTATGATATGTGAATTTTTTTAAGAAGACGAGATCTCATGATATATTTGATTGTGTACTATATTGACTTTTTATATATTTATTTACATAAGATAGTCATTTTCATATGATGGATGAGGTAATAATATTTGGGGACATAATAATCATAAATACATATGGTATCAATTTAGTGTTTAATATGTTCATTGTAATGAATATATAATAATACACAAACCATAATATTTATTGGACAATATGAAAATACAATGAATATTCAAGAAATATTCATTTAAAAAATTATTATTGATTACCACTACTAGAATTTTAGTTATTTGAAATGTGTTATTTATGACGTGATCCCGTCGCAAAAGATCATTTCTTACAAGGTCCCATCGCAAATAGCTTTTTGTTGAAAACTGCTTTGCAAATAGCTCTCTGATTATTTACATTATATATATATATGTATATATATAGATATATATGTATATATATATATATTTAATGGACCCATAGAAAAAAAATATTACAACGGGCCCGTCTTCCCATAACAAATAGTTCTCCATTTATATATGTTATATATACCTAAATGTATTGCAAGAGGCCCTATCACAAAAAGTTATTTGTGACACTCCCTTTTTCCCATCGCAAATGGCAATTTAAAAAACATATATAAACTATTTGCGATGAGGTCCCATCGCAAAAGGTCCTATTGCAAATACTAAATAAAATATAAATATAAATAATAAAATTACGATTATTGAAAAATAATATTAATATTATTAAAATAATAAGAAAAAATAAAAAATATTAAAATTCTCAACATTGAAAAAAATTATAAAAAATCATAAATAATTATAATATTATTATTAAAATAAACAAACATTAAAATATATTTTACAAATAATAAATAATAAAACCTTAAAATATTAGAAACAATACAAAAACATATGAATTATGCAATATGAACACCAATATAAAAGACATGAACTTTAAATTTATCACATTACAAAAAATATCAAATTCAAATGTTTTTATCATAAAAAAAATCACTGTGGGTATAGTCTTCTATGGAGGTGGATGAGCTGGAGGAGATGGCGGAAGAAACTCCATCCCTTAACTAAGAGATAGACGACACATGTACCCTATATACTCGTGTTGTTGTTGTTCCCATCAATGCATCTTCTCCATGTGTTTTTGATGCTGCTACCATCGACGTATATCCTCCCCTTACTATTATTGTTGATGAAGTTACTGCTGACGCATCTCTTCTTACTACATCAGCAAACTCTCTATAAACTCATTCTAAGATAATTATTTCTAATTATTGCTCATTCTGAGCAAATTATTACCAATTAATCATAATTATTGATAATTATTGATAAATATTGCTAATTATTTCTAATTATTGATAATTTTCATTTATTATTTCTAATTATTTCTAATTATTTCACATTATGGAAAATTATTGTAATTTATTTCTAATTATTGAAAATTAATGCAAATTATTGCAAATTATTGCTAATTATTAATTATTATATCTAATTATTACTAATTATTACTAATTATTACAAAATATTACTAATTATTACTAATTATTACAATGTTTTACAATTTATTACTAATTATTACTAATTATTACTAATTATTGCAATTTATTTCCAATTGTTTCTAATTACTACTAATTATTACAAATTATTACTAATAATTTCTAATTATAACTGTTATAATTACTATTAATTTCTATTTGTTACTATTTTTACTATTTTTTACTATATTTTACTATTTATTACTCTTTGTTACAAATTGTTACTAATTATTAATAATTATTACTAAATATTAATAAATATTTCTATTAATAACTATTTATTACTATTTATTACAATTTATTACTATTAATTATTATTTATTTCAAATTATTACAATTAATTAACATATATTACTAATTATTAATATTTATTAATATGTAGTAATATATATTAATATATATTACTATTTACTTCTATATATTACTATATAATAGTATTTATTACAAATTATTACAAATTATTACTATTTACTACTATTTATTATTACTTATTGCTAATTTCTATTAATTATTACTATTATTTATTACTATTTATTACTAATTATTATTATTTATTACTATTTGTTACTAATTATTACAAAATATTACAATTTGTTACTATTTATTAATAATTATTCCTAATTATTTATAATTATTAATAATTATACCTAATTTTTAATAATTATTAAAAATTGTTAATAATTATTACTATTTATAACTGTTTAATACAATTTATTACGATTTATTATTATTAATTAATATTATTAAATATTTATTACTATTCATTACCAATAATTACTATTTATTACTATTTATTACTGGTTATTACTATTTATTACTATTTATTACAATTTATAACAATTTTTTACTAATTATTACTAATTATTACTAATTATTACGTATTATTACTAATTACTAATATTTATTACTAATAATAACTATTTATTACTAATTATTACTAATTAATACTAATTATTACTATTTATTACTAATTATACTATTTATTACTAATTATTAGTATTTATTAGTAATTGTAAATTTATTTCACAAATTGTAAATATTTATTACTATTATTTCATAATTATCAATATTTTTTCCTAATTATTTCTATATTTTCCTAATTTTTACTATTTACTACTAATTATTACTATCTATTTCTAATTATAATTATTTATCGCTAATTATTAATAATTCCCCATAATTATTACCGATAAGCGTTAATTACGATTACTTACTACAAATTAAAACTACTAAATACTAATTACGGCTAATTATTTATATACATTACTAATTTTGGTTAATAATTATTAATTTCTACTAATTACTAAGATTTATTACTATTTATTACAATTTATTATTACTAATAAATACTATGGAAAAAATTTATATCTAATATAATTACAACTAATCAACAATAATTAAAATTAATATAAAAATTAAATAAATTCTAAATTAAATAAAAAATAAATATCTTTAAACATGATCACTATTAGGTGTAGATGGCTTCACCACTTCTTCGTTAAAAAAACTACCTCAACACACTAACATTAGTGTATAGAGAGGGAAAGGATGTAGGAATTGTGGGGAAGGAAGGAAAAACCTATAGGGGTATATATAGGTTATATTATTTGTGACGAGACTATTTGCGATGAAACCTGTCCTAAATACCTTCGGTCTCAATAATTACTATCAATGGTTAAAAGGGTATTTCTGATGGGTCTCATCGCAAAATGTGACCTCCCAACAAACTATTTTTGACGATACAACATCTCATCGAAAATAGACTTTTTCGTCGTTGGGTATTTACACAGGGACCTATCGCAAATTTTATTTACCGCCTCCTGGCATTTGGTGTGGATACAGGCTCCCCATCACAAATACCAATCATGTGGTTAGGCAAGCAAATCGTGCGAAACCACATCTAACTTATAAGGCCCCAGCCTTAAACCTTACTTAATCTTGAGTTATTACAAGAATACACATTGAGGATCTTTTCGGGTTTAGAGTTTTAGAGAATTAGATCATAAAACTTGCATTACATTCCGCATATAAACAAAGTGGTTACATAAAGATAGTATTCTTCATTCCCATCAACAGAATCATATTTAAAATAAAACATGGATTCTTTCTTGACACTTCCTTGACACTATCATCATAACATGTACCTTTACCTTGACCTGTGAAAAGCATTTCAAAAAACGTGGGATGAGCATAAAAAGCTCAGTAAGGGATATAAAAACATGGAAAGGAAACATGGGTACATATATAAATAAGAATGAAATCATATTTTACCCATAAAACATATTCACTTTAACATACCTCATCAAATCATGAATAAATCATAGAAATCATAAGACATAAAGGTAACTTGAGGCATTCATAACATTCTTACGTAGGGAGTAACCCTCTTGGTTACGTTTGGAATACCCATCACAATATATTCCCTAAATCTCTTCGGAGAAACCTTAACGTTTCCCTCCTTCGTGTTACCCAATTCATTGGAGAGCTATATCGGGCTCACCCGCCCTTAGTTTATCACGGAACCACCCGTCTTCATAATAATTCCCAAGAACCTCAACGTAATCGTATCACATAAAACATGCATAAAGGAAACATAACATTTCCACCTTTCAATCACAAGATATCAATACAACACATTTATATAAAAACATTATGAAAACAATTTTCAATAAAAAAATAAAATAAAATTAAAACATGGTATTTATTTTTCTTTTAAAAAGAAGGTATGGCTTATAGAGGAAGCCGAAACTCAAATAACGGTCACGGCGGTGGAGAAGTCGTTGCGCCGCATACGTATAACAAAAACATTTTCTTTTGTTGTTTAGTAAAACACTTCATATTAAAAAGATTCCTTTTGGATAAACGTAAAAGTCAAAGGGGATTATACACCGTATAAAAGAAGGTTGTGTATAAAAAAAATATGCCTCAATGAAAGGAGATTGAGACGAAGTCCCATACCTCGGGTCCGACTTGACTCGATCGTTCATTAATGTCCTGAATAATAAACTTGAGTTAATTTCTACTTGCTTAAGAACCTTTTTCAAGTTCATTATTCCATTTATATCAATTATTACCATGTCACGAACACTGTGTAATTATTTAAGTTAATAACGGTCATTTTAATGATCATTGGTACTTGAGTATAAAATAAACCCTTTATAATTACAAGTTGTTCATGTATCCATTATATCCAGAATGGTATTCATGATGTAGATATCATATATGTCATATATATCCAGTAAATTCATTCATTTATAATATTACATAATCATTTAGAGGTAAGAAATGAAATGCACCGTCAATGGAGACGGTAAGCCGTACGTACGCATGAACGCTACTTTCATTTCTATTTCGTATTTTATAGAATGGAATCATAATGATATAAAGGTATATTATAATTACAGAATAATATCATATATAATATCATAGTTCCATCCTTTATATGTCCCACATATGGTATTTAATTAATCAAATCACTTTGAGGGGGCGGTAGTCCTCACTTCATTAAAAGAAGATATCGCGTTCACCCATAATGGAAACCATAAAGGTATTACCAAAATATCGCGTTCACCCATAATGGAAACCATAAAGGTATGAACAAAAAGGAAAATACAGAAGATTAAGGAAAACATAAACATATTATATATCATATATAAATATAGTGACATCTTAATGGCAACCTTTGAAGGTGTTAAAAGAATGTTGAACAATCATCATTTCAGGAGGCATAAATTCACCATTCACGGAAACGGTATGTTTGTTAACCATTAGATGTAGGTGTGTGTAAGTGTAGCTCGAATCCTTCTTATAACAACATCCTAGTATATTGAGGATACTGGAGTTATTACAAAAGAAAAGAATAAAAAGAGTTTAGGGGGTTGGAGAAGCAAAATAAAACAAAAGGACTCAAAAGAAGACATTACCTTAAAATCGGGTAACTCCCATTGGTTTGAACTCAAAGGCTTCCTTGGGAAGAGTTCTGCCCAAATTGAGGCTTCAAAGAGTAAGAGAGATAAGTGGAGAGACAAAATGGGCAGGTTTTGGCTGAGGCAATGGTTTTGTGAGTGTGGGTAAGGAGGTAGAGTTGGGGGCCTTTTATAATAGGAGAGGAGGGGCACTCTTGGAAAGTAAAGATAAGTTACTTTATTTTAAAAAGAGTTTCGGATTCAAAAGGTCCCAAATTGATATAATTCTAGGATAAGGTGATAAGGGTTCTAAATCCACTCATCTAATTGGTTTTGGCCATGTGTAGGTTTTATATTTTACATTAACTTTCCATTTTATTTAAATCGTTAAATAATGAGGCCATCGCTGCATCATCATGATGTCATAAATAATTTAATTTATATAATGTCTAAAAATTATAAAAAAACTACTATGATGTAGGAAATATTTTTATCTTTCTAATTAATACTTATAGTAAAAAATATTACTTGTTTAACCCCATATAAAAATTGTTTTAGTAACATAACTCATGTTTGTGTCATTTTTACTTTAACATTAAATAAAAAGTTATTTATGTCATTTCCAAACCAAAGTGGCTCCATGGGGTCCCCAAGATGACCCATGGATTGTCTTGGTCGGCCACGACACATCCAATGACGGTATGACATGTTTCAATCTCATCTCATATTATTAAAACCTTATTTTTACCTTAAACTACACTAATTACCTCTAATCACGATTAAAAACATAAAAGTTACTATTCACCAAAATATTATTTTAATCTCATTGAACCAAATTTTACTTCTTAATGACAACCATGTATGTAGTATTTTGGAAATTCAAAACACAATGATGGCAAAATTTCATTTAAACGGAAAAATCAGTTTTTATAAGTACCACTTAGTGGTTTCACTATTCATCAAAAATTGAAGTTGTTCAGAAAATTACCAAAAATTCACCCTAAGCTATATTTGATATTCCTAATTCAAAAATTAAGTCTATTTTACAAAATTCAAAAAATATAAGTCACGTTAATTAATTTATTAATTAATTCCCGCTGTCATGAAAAATAGCGTGTTTTTATGAAACAATAAGTATCAAAAGATTTACACCAGTTTAAGTCCAATTTCAAAGTGAAATTGTTTCCAATGACCACCATTGGATTAAATGGTAAAAATATATTCTAATTCCACTTCAAAACCAATTCATAAGATAATATAATCATATAAATAAATTAGATTAAAAAGCAGTTTTGATGTAAAATGCAGTATTTTTCACTATTCGATAAAAAATGAACATTGTCAGAAAAATACCAAAAATTTATCAAATGTAAATTTCAATGTCCCAATAATAATGAATATGTTTATTTTGACAAATATAGATTATAAAATTGTCAAAATATTGATTCAAAAAGGGTTTTCCATCAAAAGGCAGTAAAACAATCTTTTAAGAATATTAGTCTATTCCATGCTTAAGATTGGATTTATTTTCATTATAATCCTCTAAAACACTATATAATTCATTAATAAACATAGATAAAAATATCTATTATTCATTACTTACTTGGGATGTTACATCCTTCCCCCCTTTATAAAATTTCTTCCCCACAATTTATTTACTTATCATATAAATGGGGGTACTTATCCTTCATTGCATTTTCAGATTCCCATGTTGCTTCTTCCATCATGTGGTTTTTCCAAAAAACCTTTACCTAATAAATCACCTTATTCCGTAACACTTGCTCCCTGTGGTCAAGAATCTGGACCAGTTGTTCCTCATAAGACAGGTTCTCTTCCAGCAGAACTACCTCTAGACTCAAAACATGAGATGGATCTGGCATATACTTTCTCAACATCGAAACATGAAATACATTGTGTACCTGAGATAAACTCGGAGGTAAAGCCACCTGGTATGCAACTGATCCAACTATCTCCAGAATTTCATATGGTCCAACGAACCTTGGACTCAACTTTCCTTTCTTACCAAATCGCATCACACTTTTCCATGGTGATACTTTGAGAAAAACATGATCACCTACCTCAAAAGAGAGATCATTCCTCATGTTGTCCGCATAACTCTTCTGCCTGCTCTCAGCTGTTCTCATGTGTTTCTGAATCAGCTGAATTTTTTCTGCCATCTCTTCTACCAATTCTGGTCCCATCAACTTCCTTTCACCCACTTCATCCCAGAAATCTGGAGTTCGACACCGCTTCCCATATAATGCCTGAAATGGTGCCATCTGTATACTGGAATGAAAACTATTATTATATGAAAATTCAACCAAAGAAAGATGTTGGTCCCAACTTCCCTGATAATCCATAGAGCAAGAACTTAGCATATCCTCCACGGTCTGAATTGTTTGTTCCGACTGCCCATCTGATTGAGGATGAAAAGCTGTACTAAAATTTAATTCAGTACCCAACGACTTCTGAAAGCCTTTCCAAAAGTTAGAAGTGATCCTAGGATCACGATCAGATAAAATGGAGAGAGGAACTCCATGTAACCTGACTATCTCTTTAAGATACAAACGGTAAAGTTGATCTAGGGAAAACGTATCTCGTATAGCAAGGAAATGAGCAGATTTGGTCAAGCGATCAACAATAACCCATATTGCATTATTACCTCGAGATGTCTTCGGTAATCCCACAACAAAGTCCATGGATATATTATACCATTTCCACTATGGCACTGGTAATGGCTGAAACAACCCTTTCGGTAACTGCCGCTCTGCTTTAACCTGTTGACATGTCAATCACTTCATAGTAAAATCAGAAATATCTCTTTTCATTCCATCCGACCAGTAATACTCTTGCAGATCTCTATACATCTTAGTACTACCAGGATGAACTGAAAATAGAGAACTATGATCTTCACATAACAACTCTCTCTTCAACTGTGAATCACAAGGCACACACAATCTCTTCCCAAATCTCAAAACACTATCATTATCAATGTTGAATTCAGGCAACTTTCCTTTCTGAACCAGCTCTACCTTTTTTTACAACTCACTGTCTTGAATATGTGCTTGCTTGATTCTATCTGATAGAGATGATCTCACTGATACCTGAAACAAAACAAAAGAACTTCCTGCACCAACAACATCTATGCCAAAGTTCATCAAATCCATAACCAAAGGATCACGTTCCAAACACAACATTTCTAATGAAGCAATACTTTTTCGACTCAAAGCATCATCCACTTTATTTTCTTTTCCCGGATGGTAATGAATTGTACAATCATAATCCTTGATTAATTCTAGCCATCTCCTCTGTCTCATGTTTAACTCTTTCTGAGTAAATATATACTTTAAACCTTTGTGATCAGTATATATTTCACACTTTACTCCATACAAATGATGCCTCAAAATTTTTAAAGCAAAAACAATAGCAGCTAATTCTAAATCATGTGTAGGGTAATTTACCTCATGAGTTTTCAACTGTCGTGAAGCATAATCAATTACATGATCATTCTTCATTAGGACGCAACCAATTCCTTTCAATGAAGCATCACTGTAGATAACAAACTCACCATTCCTAGAAGGTAGTGCCAAAACTGGAGCATTCAGCAATCTTCTTTTCAATTCCTGAAAACAATCATCACATTCTTTTGTCCAGATAAACTTAACACCCTTCTAAGTTAGCTTATACATTGGACTAGATAACCGTGAAAAATTTCTAACGAGCCTTCTGTAATAGCCTGTCAAACCACGGAATCTACGAATCTCAGTTACATTTGTGGGTCTTGGCCATTTTTCAGCAATATTTTTTTCATGATCAACGGTTATGCCATCTTTATAAACAATGTGACCAAGGAATGAAATTTTTTGCAACCAAAACTCACATTTGCTGAATTTCCCATAAAATTTCTTTTCTTTAAAGGTTTGCAAGATAACCCTTAAATGTATTTCATGCTCTTCTTTACTTTTAGAAAACACCAAAATATCATCAATAAAAACCACCACAAACTTATCCAAGAACTCATGGAAAATTCTATTCATTAAGTCCACGAATATAGCAGGTGAATTGGTTAGCCCAAAAGGCATTACTACAAATTCATAGTGGCCATATCTTGTACGAAACTCGGTCTTTAAAACATCTTCTTCCTTTACATTCAGCTGATGGTACCCCGATCTCAAGTCAATCTTTGAAAAAAACTGAGCTCCCTGGAGCTGATCAATCAAATCATCGATATGAGGAAAAGGATATTTGTTCTTAACAGTGATATTATTCATGGCTCTATAATCAATGCAAAGTCTCATTGAACCATCTTTCTTTTTAACAAACAAGACAGGAGCACCCAATGGTGATGTGCTAGGTCGAACGAAACCTTTCTCTAATAAATCTTGCAATTTCTCCTTCAACTCTAAAAGTTCAATTTGAGCCATTTGATAAGGGGGTTTTGAAATTGGCTTAGCATCAGGAACTAAGTCAACAGTAAATTCAACTTCCCGATCTGGTATTATTCCAGGAAACTCATCAGGAAAAACATCAAGATACTCATTTACCACTAGCACATCATTAATCTAAACAGTTCCTTTATTTTCAATGATGTGTGCAAGGTAACATTCATTTCCATATTTTACAAGTTTCTCGGCCTCTTGATAAGTTATCAATAGTAAGGGTTCATTCTTCTACAAAAAATGAAAGTCTTTCTGAAAGGAAACTTCTTTAGCTCTACAGTCAATCTTATCATGGTAAATAGAGATCCAATCCATACCCAGGATAACATCAAACTCTACTAGAGGTAGAACAATAAGGTTTGCAAGTAGGTTCTTTCCGCATATAAGGATAGGAATATTGTTATAAATTATTTTTGCCTCAACATTTCCCCCAGGTGTTTTTAACAAATGTTCAGGAGTCATTTCTTCAGATGGTATTCCCATTTTACTAGAAAAGGTTTCAGAGATGAAAGAATGCGTAGACCCTGAATCAAACAACACACTGGCATAATATGAAAAAACAAACAAAGTACCTGATACAACTTCATTTGATGGCCCGACATCTGCCGAAGTAGTCGCAAAGGATTTCACCACCTCTTTTTTGCTTGTAGTCTAACTGCTTCCCATCACTCAAGCTCTATGTCGGACACTCATTTGCATAGTGACCCATCTCATTGCACTTATAACATTTCAATAACTATAAATCAAATTTCGTCTTACCTTCACCTTGATCCTTTTCAGTGCAATCACAAGCCTTATGGCCCATCTTACCACATGGTAGAACTTTCTAGAATTCATGAGACATTCCCAAGCATGCCTTTTTCATCATTTATCACAAACTGGAAACATAGTTTTCTTACCATCAGACTTTTTTGAATAATTCTTACCTTTCTCCTTCCACCTCGGTCTCTACTTATGTTGGTTGTTTTAGAACAATTGATCATCGGAAAACTCTATTTCCACCTTCTCAGCACATCGAACAAGCTTTTCATAACTTTTAAACTCACATGAAGATAATTCCCTTCGATATTTTGGCTTTAATCCTAAGTAAAAATGATTGATTTTACTATCAAGGTCTCGGATAAAATTTGGTGCATACCATGCCAATCGAGTGAACCTTTCTTCATAGGAAGCCAATGAGTCTTCCTCTTGCCTCAATTCCAAGAATTTATTTTCCATCCTAAGTCGAACAGCCTTAGGAAAATACTTCTCAAGAAACATACATTTGAATTCATCCCTGTCAAGAGCATCAATCTCATTGGCGTCCCTGATATTTTTAACCATATACCACCACTGATCTGCTTCACCCTCCAAACGGTAAATAACAAGACTACCCTTTTGATTGTCTGAACACCCCATGACATCAAAAATATTCTCCAATGCTTTAATCCACCCTTCAGCTAGCACATGGTCAGATGATCCTCTGAATGATGGGGGATGTTGACTCATGAAATGTTCCACCACTGACATGTTCCTCTATGGTTGATATGGATGATCTTGTGCATGGATACCACCACCATTTATCGCTTGAGTCAACTGCGCTATTACTGCAACAAACTATTCAGTTCCAATTCCGACCATCTCAGGATGCTAATTCGGAAGGTTATTTCCTTCTGTATGCCTTCCTAGCACTGCTTCCCTGTTTCCTCTGCGGAAAACCATTCTGAACAGACATATATTAGATGAAGCAACATGGTAATCTTAAAATTCTATATCACTTCAATTTAACCATAAAAAATTACTTTTGGAAAATCATTTAATAAAATTCAAACTCATAAAGTTATCTAAACCGACTTTGATACCAACTATAAGGCCCCAACCTTATACCTTACTTAATCTTGAATTATTACAAGATTACACATTGAGGATCTTTTCGGGTTTAGAGTTTTGGAGAATTAGATCATAAAACTTGCATTACATTCCACATATAAACAAAGTGGTTACATAAAAATAGTATTCTTCATTCCCATCAACAGAAACATATTTAAAATAAAACATGGATTCTTTCATGACACTTCCTTGACACTATCATCATATCATGTACCTTTCTCTTGACCTGTGAAAAGCATTTCAAAAAACATGGGATGAGCATAAAAAGCTCAATAAGGGATATAAAAATATGGAAAGGAAACATGGGTACATATATACATAAGAATGAAATCATACTTTACCCATAAAACATAAGCATTTTAACATACCTCATTAAATCATGAATAAATCATAGAAATCATAATACATAAAGGTAACTTGAGGCATTCATACCATTCTTACGTAGGGAGTAACCCTCTTCGTTACGTTTGGAATACCCATCACAGTATATTCCCTAAATCTCTTCAGAGAAACCTTAACATTTCACTCCTTCGTGTTACCCAATGCATTGGAGAGCTATATCGGGCTCACCCGCCCTTAGATTATCACGGAACCACCCATCATCATAATAATTTCCAAGAACCTCAACATAATCGTATCACATAAAACATGCATAAAGGAAACATAACATTTCCACCTTTCAATCACAAGATATCAATACAACACATTGATATAAAAACATTATGAAAACAATTTTCAATACCAAAATAAAATAAAATTAAAACATGGTATTTATTTTTCTTTTAAAAAGATGGTATGGCTTGTAGAGGAAGCTGGAACTCAAATAATGGTCACGGCGGCGGAGAAGTCGTTGACGCCGCATACGTATGACAAAAACATTCTCTTTTGTCATTTAGTAAAACGCTTCGTATAAAAAATATTCCTTTTGGATAAATGTAAAAGTCAAAGGGGATTATACACCTTATAAAAGAAGGATGTGTATAAAACAAAATATGCCTCAATGAAAGGATATTGAGACGAAGTCCCATACCTCGGGTCCGACTTGACTCGATCGTTCTTTAATGTCCTGAATAATAAACTTGAGTTAATTTATAGTTGCTTAAGAACCTTTTTCAAGTTCATTATTCCTTTTATATCACTTATTACCATGTCATGAACACTATGTAATTATTTATGTTAATAACGGTCATTTTAACGATCATTGGTACTTGAGTCAAAAATAAACCCTTTATAATTACAAGTTGTTCATGTATACATTATATCCAGAATGGTATTCATGATGTAGATATCATATATGTCATATATATCCAGTACATGAATTCATTTATAATATTACATAATAATTTGGAGGTAAGAAATGAAATGCACCGTTCATGGAGACGGTAATCCGTACGTACACATGAACGCTACTTTCATTTCTATTTCGTATTTTACAGAATGGAATCATAATGATATAAAGGTATATTATAATTTCAGTATAATATCATATATAATATCATATTTCCATCCTTTATACGTCCCATATATGTTATTTAACGAATCAAATAACTTTGAGGGGCGGTAGTCCGCACTTCCTTAAATGAAGATATCTCATTCACCCATAATGGAAACCATAAAGGTATGACCAAAATATCGCGTTCACCCATAATGGAAACCATAAAGGTATGACCAAAAATGAAAATACAAAAGCTTAAGGAAAACATAAACATATTATATATCATATATAAATATAGTGACATCTTAACGACCACCTTTGAAGGTGTTAAAAGAATGTTGAACAATCATCGTTTCGGGAGGCATAAATTCAACATACACGGAAACAGTATGTTCGTTAACCATTAGATGTAGGTGTGTGTAAGTGTAGCTAGAATCCTTCGTTTAACAACATCCTAGTATATTGAGGATACTGGAGTTGTTACAAAAGAAAATAATAAAAAGAGTTTAGGGGGTTGGAGAAGCAAAATAAAACAAAAGGACTCAAAAGAAGACATTACCTTAAAATCAGGTAACTCCCTTTGGTTTGAGCTCAAAGGCTTCCTTGAGAAGACTTCTTCCCAATGTGTGGCATCAAGGAGTAAGAGAGGGAAGTTAAGAGACAAAATGGGTAGGGGTTGGCCGAGCCAAAGGCTTTGTGAGTGTGGGTAATGAGGTAGAGGTGGGGGCCTTTTATAAGAGGAGAGGAGGGGCACTCTTGGAAAGTAAAGAAAAGTTACTTTATTTTAAAACGAGTTTCGGATTCAAAAGATCCCACATTGATATAATTCGAGGATAAGGTGATAAGAGTTCGAAATAAACTCATCCAATTGGTTTTGGCCCTGTTTAGGTTTTAGATTTTACATTAACTTTCCATTTTATTTAAATCGTTAAATAATGAGGTTATCGCTGCATCATCATGATGTCATAAATAATTTAACGTATATAATGTCTAAAAATTATAAAACAAAATACTATGAAGTAGGAAATCGTTTTATCTTTCTAATGAATATTTATAGTAAAATATATGACTTGTTTAACCCCATATAAAAATTGTTTTACTAACATAACTCATGTTTGTGTCATTTTTACTTTAACATTAAATAAAAAGTTATTTATGTAATTTCCCAAACAAAGTGGCTCCATGGGGTCCCCAAGTTGTCCCATGGATTTTCTAGGTCGTCCATGACACATCCAATGTGGGTATGACATGTTTCAAGCTCATCTCATATTATTAAAACATTATTTTTACCTTAAACTACACTAATTATCTCTAACCGCGATCAAAAACATAATACTTACTATTCAGCAAAAAATTATTTTAATCTCATTGAACAAAATTATACTTCTTAATTACAACCATGTATGTCGGATTTTTAAAATTCAAAACACAATGATGGAATGATTTCATTCAAAAGGAAAAATCAGTTTTTATAAGTACCACTTAGTGGTTTCACTATTCATCAAAAATTGAAGTTTTTCAAAAAATTAGCAAAAATTTACCCTAAGCTATATTTGATATTCCGAAATCAAAAATGAAGTCTATTTTACAAAATTAAAAACATATAAGTCACATTAATTAATTTAATAATTAATTCCCACTGTCATGTCAAATAGCGTGTTTTTATGAAACAGTAAGTATCAAAAGATTGACACTAGTTTAAGTCCAATTTCAAAGTGAAATTGATTCCAATGACCACCATTGGATTAAATTGTAAAAATATATTCTATTTCCACTTCAAAAGCAATTACAAAGATAATCTAATCATATAAATAAATTAGATTAAAAATCAGTTTTGATGTAAAATGCAGTATTGTTCACTATTCATTAAAAAATGACCATTGTCAGAAAAATACCAAAAATTTATCCAATGTAAAATTCAATGTCCCAATCATAATAAATATGTTTATTTTGGAAAATATAGAATATAAAATTGTCAAAATACTGATTTAAAATGGATTTTCCATCAAAAGGTAGTAAAACAATATTTTAAGAATATTAGTGTATTCCATGCTTAAGATTGGATTTATTTTCATTTTAAGCCTCTAAAACACTATATAATTCATTAATATACATAGATAAAAATATCTATTATTCATTACTTACTTGGGATGTTGCATATCTTCTTAGAACATGACCCCATGTCCCGTCGAAAATAACTAATTATTTCTGACGGGTTAATGCTCCCATAACAACTAACCCATCACAAAACCCCATTTTTCCCATGGTGGATAATAAATCTAGATTCCTTTTTTAAATATAAAATATATATTTGTTAATCATGTTTAAAATTTGAGGAGATTACTGTGGTCTAGGGTTTTAAAATATTTTTAAATGATGATGTATACTGAATTTTTTGGAAATTCAACACTATAACAAAATGAGCAATACTCAAAAGCTGTGATGCTATATAATTTATATACATAAGTGGACTTGATTTATTTATAGAAATGTGTACATATATTATGGAAAGGCTATTTCTTGAGCATACTATATGAGTCTAAGTTAATATATATTTTGGCTATGGAAATGGATAGGAACATTAGAAATTAATATATTATAATAAAATTGAAGATATCATTTTTGAGAAAAAATGAGATATTATAACATATGAGTTTTTCAATGATAATTATAAAAAAAATTTGGTCATTAGAGAAAACCTAATGAAAAATAATAAGAAAAATAAGGGAGGATCACCATAAAAAATCAAATAATAACCTATATATTTTAGCATATAAAAAATAGAGTTAGTGAGCTATACATAAATGTTGATTTCAACTATAGATAATATTAAGTGATATTTGGGTATAATTTTCATGGTGGAGGTCTGAAATAATGTTTATTTACTAAAATAATAATTATATTTTTTATTAATTTTAAATAAGGCCTGAGTTTAGGTTGAGAGACATTGGTAATAATAAGAATACTATTTAACACACAAAAAATCAGAGAAGATGAAAAATCCACATTATGAATGAATTTGGAATCACATGGAATCTTTGGTGAGATTTAAAAAAAGGTGTCCACCAGTATGAATATTATTTTTACCTAACTACTAAGTACAACACAACTTACTCAAAGATAACAATTCTATAATAGTTTAAGAAACATGATATAATGGAAAGCATGTCTTTATTTAGGAATGTAAAAAATGAAGATAAAGGAAACAACCACTCTCATGAATTCAATAAATAATGATCAGATAAATTTCAACCTAATAGGGATGATATTCATATATTTTAATAAGAGTGGTTACGTCATAGATAAATTTGAATATTAACATGAATTCCAATAAGGAAAATAGTAAATAAACATTTCTTGAAGGAGATAGTGTGATTAGTTTAGTTTTTTACAATCATGAGTAAGTACCTATGATTTCTAAAAAGAATTTTTAAATATAAGGTATTATATATGATTACAGATAGTGAATGAATTATAGAAATTGATCCACAATGTATATTACATGTCTTCCAAATAAATCCATGTTTTTTAATGTCAATTGATAATCAAAAATGATCAATGTACCATAAATGTTATTTGGAAATTTTATTCTACACAGAAAATAAAGAAAGATAATGGGAAAACATATTTGTTAATCAAATGTCCAATATATTTGTAAGATGATACATGCATATAGATTATTGGAAATGGTAAATTTCTTCTTATATCTCCAATAAATTATCATAACCAATATTTTGATAAATATAATTGTAAAAGAAAAACCATGCTACCCAAAGAGATATAATTATGGTAATTTAGGAGTAGAGCCAGAATGAAGATCTATAGGCCCTTATAATAATTAATTAAAATAATCAGTATGTTGATGAATAATTCTTATCCCTACTTATCACCTTTAAATTATAATTATGATATACCTTATTCCCATATATATTAATATAATAAAAATTAATGATGAATTTGATGGTTAATAGAGATGAGGAGAAATGATTAATAAAGTTATTCTAAAAAAATTAGTAGGTCATCAATCATGGATATTTAAACTTCATTTTTTATCATGATTTACCTAGTGTAATACACACATTTAAATAACAATGGTGATATATGGCTATCTTCTCATAAGGAGAATATACCAAATAATTGAATCATCTAGATATTTATCTACATCCTTTTAATGAGAAAAAAAAGAAAGGATTAATGAAATCTAATGAAGGAGGTACGGTGATCAAATTTATTTGTTTATTATTATTTATAATAAATATATTTCCAATGTTGGGGACTCAAAATATGATTAGGGGATACATATTAACATTAACCTGAATGTGATTATGTTTTTTTTCAATGTTGGGTGAAGGTTCTTAAAATTTATTAAAATAAGTTTTTATGACCCCTAAATGATGAAAGTGAGAGTCTGTTACACACAAGGGAAAAGTATTGGACAACATTGGTGTTTTAATTGATCAATTTTTTTGTACACTAGGTTAATCAAAATGGTCTTGGGATATATTAATTGAAATATACGTTCTGAGAGATAATATGTAATCACCCTTCTCTCATAGAATTGTCTGAATTTCTCCAAATAGGTGTAGAATATGGAAATTGGAAGAAACAAGATGCGGGGAGATGATTTTTTAAAGTCATGGTAGTCATTCTCTTAATAATTATAATATCAAAAATGGTGAATTTTTTTTAAAAAAAAATCCATATATAGTGATTTATGGTGGAAAGAATCATCTCATCATTGTATTTATATCAAATAAAGGGAGAGATGTGTTTCATTGAGTAATGGAAAACATTATATATTAATAATAATTTGAAAAGGTCAAATTAATTTTCCAAAATGGATAATGATGATCATGTTGTTGAATCTATTGATATATTTTCTAATATGGTTCGAAATAGTGTTGCTAAGTAAATCCAATGTATGTTGTTTCATTCCATTAAATAATAAATGGAAGAAATATTATCATATTTACAAATGAATATGGATGGTTTGTCCCCAACATAAGTTTTTATTCAAATGAAATTATTTTTTGATATAGTATTCATGGAAAAGTAAATTTGTAAAAAGATATACTAGATTTTTCTTTATCCATTTTAGAAGATGTGAATGATATTACTTTTTTAGAGATCCAAGATCTATAATTCATGTTGAAGACCTGGATGGCCAAGTCTAGATAATCAAGAAACGTAGTGAATCATATTTTTTGGAAAATCAATGAAGATAGATCCTTTATATGATGGATTAAGATAGTTATTGTGAAACATTAATTATGAAGGTAGTGAAGATTCATGATAATACTCAAAGTTGATATAATTTTATCTATGGGACTTTTAAAAAATTAGGATCAAATTATAGTTTATCTAATAATTTACAATTTCATTTTAATAATTTTAATGATGATTTGGAGTGATTTTAGAAGCTCTGAGGTTATTTAATGATGAATCTAATATAATTTGATGAAATCCATATTTCTAAGGAAGAGGGTAAGACATGATATGTCATGATGTGTATATAGATTATTTTCTTATTTTGTGATTATAATTGGTCACATTTTAAGCAAGTTTTATATTGTTTATAATTTTCATATAATGAAACCGTATTAAATTTGATAATGGGATGAGTTCAGAAGTATCATCCCAATATTTTTCAATGTCGATCCCTTAAGATACATAAGGATGACGGTTTACCAAAAATGTAATAATTCCCAAGACAGTAAGGATGATATTTTTGTGTGTAAGAATCATTTTCATTTCTCTAAGAATCATTAAAGACCCCGATTGTGGTCTAATAATGTCTATTATTTCATAAGTATTCAGTGATTGTATAAAATAAATATGTTTTAAAATTAAATATTTTTTTATATTGTATGAATGTGTACGTATGAAATGGTGAGGTTCATATGATAAGGTGTATCTTGTTAAAAAATATAACATTGTCTAATACAACATGAACATTTAACAATTTACCCATTTTCATAAAATGTAGGGCCATGTATGAAATCTAAAAAATTTAAAAGAAGATGAGATCTCATAATATATTATATTCTGTACAATATTGACTTTTTAAATATTCAGTTACATAAGATTGTGATTTTTATATAATGGATGAGGTAATAATAGACGGGGACATAAGAATCATAAATACATATGGTAACTGGTTAGTTTTTAATATGTTCTTTGTAATAAATGAATAATAATACAAATATCATAATATTTATTAAACCGTATGAAAACTCAATGAATATAATGCAAATATTCATTAAATAAAGATTTTTGACGACAACTACTGGAATTTGAGATATTTGAAATGAGATAATTATGACACGATCTTATCTAAAAATCTCATTTGCAATAGGGTCCCATCACAAATAGCTTGTTGTAGAAAACGGCTTCGCAAATAGATTACTGATTATATACAATATATATATACATATATATTGCAATGGGCCCATTGAAAAAGAAATTGTGACGGTCCCATCGTCCCGCCACAAATAGTTCTCCATTTATAGATGTTATATATACAAAATCCTATTACTACAGGCCCATCAAAATAAGTTATTTGTGACATGACCTTTTTCCCATTGCAAATAATTATTTAAAAAATATATATAAACTCTTTGGGACGAGGTCCCGTTGCAAAAGGTCCCGTCACAAATACTGAATAAAATATATATAATTAATAAAATTATGATTAATTTATAAATAATATTAATATTATTAAAATAATAAGAAAAATAAAAAATATTAAAATTATCAATATTCAAAAAAAAGTATAAAAAATCATAATATTATTATAAAATTATTATTAAAATAAACAAACATGAAAAAATATATTACTAATAATAAATAATAAAATAATAAAATATTAAAAATTGAAAGATATAAATTATGCAATATTCCCAACAATATAAATGATAGAAACTATAAATAGTCTATATTACAAAAAAATTGAATTCAAATGTTTTTAACATAACAAAAAAATCATTGTGGGGATAGTCTTCCAGAGTAGGTGGAGGAGCTAGAGGAGATGGGAGAAAAATATCCATCGCAAAACTAAGAGTTAGACGACATATGTACCCTATCTACTTGTGTTACTGCTGCTACCATCAATGCATCTTCTACTCGTTTAGTTGCTGCTACTGTCATCGACACATATCTTCCCTTTACTACTATTGTAGCTAAAGTTATTGCTGACACGTCTCATCTTAATACTTCGAAAAACTCTCTATAAGCTAATTTTATTCTAATTATATCTAATTATTGCTCATTCTGAGAAAATTATTCCCAATTATTAGTAATTATTGCTAATTATTTTAAATTATTGCACATTATTGCAAATTATTGTCATTTATTACTATTTTTGTAATTTATTACAAATTGATGCAAATTAATGCAAATTATTATTTGTTATATCTTATTATTACGAATTGTTACTAAGTATTACTAATTATTATTAATATTTACTAATTATTACTAATGATTACTAATAATTACAATTTATTAGTAATTATTACTAATTATTATTAATTATTTCTATTTATTACTAATTATTACTAATTATTACTAAATATTACAAATAAATACAAATTATTACAAATAATTACTATTATAATTACTATTAATTTCTATTTATTACTACTTTTACTATTAGTTACTATTTATTACTATTTATTACTTTTTATTACTATTTACTACTATTTATTACAAATTATTACAAATTATTGCTAATTATTAATTATTATTACAAAATATTATTAAATAGTAATAATTATTAATAATTATTACTATTTATTAATATTTATTACTATTTATAACTATTTATTTCAAATTATAACTATTTATTAACATTTATTACTAATTATTGCTATTTATTAGTATTTATTACTTTTTATTACTATTTATTACTATTTACTACTATATATTACTCTATATTACTATTTATTAATATCTATTAATATTTATTACTAATTATTACTAATTATTACTATTTATTACTATTTAATGCAAATTTCTATTAATTATTACTATTATTTATTACTAATTATTAACAATTATTACTATTTATTAATATTTATTAATAATTATTACTAATTATTTCTAATTATTACTATTTATTTCTAATTATTAATAATTATTAAAAATTATTACTAATTATAACTAATTATTACTAGTTATTACCAATAATTATTATTTATTACTATTTATTACTATTTATCACTATTTATTAATATTTATTGCAATTTATTACTAAAAATTACTTATTATTACTAATTATTACTTTTTATTTCTAATTATTGCTAATTATTACTTATTATTACTAATTACTATTATTTACTACTAATTATTACTATTTATTACTAATTATTACTAATTTATACTAATTATTTTATTTATTACTAATTATTACTATTTATAACTATTTATAAGTATTTATTATTAATTGTATCTTTTTTTCTGAAATTGTAAATTTTATTAATATTTTTTCATAATTATTAATATTTTTTCCAAATTATTTATATTTTTCATATTTTTTACTATTTATCGCTAATTATTACTATTTACTGTTATTTATTACTATTTATCACTAATTATTAATAATTCCCCATAATTATTTTTAATAAGATTTAATTACTATTACTTACTATAAATTGCAACTAATAATTACTAATTACCGCTATTAATTTATATACATTACTAATTGTCGTTAAAAACTATTAATTACTACTAATAACTGAGAATATTTATTATTAACTACAATTTATTATTACTAATAAATACTATGGAAAAAAATTATATCTATTTTAAGTACAACTAATCAACAATAATTAAAATTAAGATAAAAAAATTATATATTAAATAAAACATATATACCTTTATACTTGATCTCTAAAAGGTATAGACGGCTTCACCACTTGTTCGTTAAAAAAACACAGTCACTCAAATATTAGTGTTTAGAGAGGGAAAGAATGTAGGAATTGAGGGGAAATGAAGGAAAAACGGATGGGGGTATATATAGGTTATTTTATTTGAGACAAGACTATTTGCTACTTACCCGTTCCAAATACCTTCGGCCACATTAATTACAATCGATGGTTAAAAGGGTATCTGTGGTGGGTCTCATTGTAAAAAGTGACCTGCCAACAAACTATTTCTGATGATACAACATCCCATCGAAATAGACATTACTGCCACTGGGTATTTGCGCCGGGACCCATCACAAATGGTATTTACTCCCTCCCGACATTTAGGGTGGGAGGTGGCTCCCCATCGCAATTACACATCATGTGGTTAGAAGAGCAAACCTTGCCAAACCGCATCTAACATCATGCGACAGGACCCCAAGTCCCGTCACAAATAACTAATTATTTGCGACGGGTTGACGCTCCAATCGCAACTAACCAATCGAAAAAATTCATTTTTCCCTTGGTGGATGACAAATTTGGTGTCTTTTTTTATATATAATATATATTTTTCAATCATGTTTAATATTTTATTACATTACTATGGTAGAGGGATTGAAAATATTTTTTAATAATGATGTATACTATAATTTTATAATATTCCTCACTAAAATGAAATGAGAAATGACAAAAGCTGTGAAGCTACATAATTTTTATACATAAGTGTACTTCATTTATTTATAGAAATTTGGAAATATATTTTAGGAATGCTATTTGATGATCCTACTATATGGATATAATTGAATATATATTTGGATATGGAAATGGATAAGAAAATCTGAAAGTAAAATATTATAATAATATTAAAGATAACATTTTTGAGAACAAAAATATTATAACATAAGAGTGTTGCTATAATAATTATAAAAAAATAAAATTGAGGTCATGAGGGAAAACCTAATAAAATATGTTAAGAGAAATAAGGGAGGATCTCCATATAAAATCAAATAATGACATATATATTTGAAGTATATTAAATATATTGTTAGAGAGCAATATATAAATATTGATAAGAGAATGTTTGAAATTCAATTACCAAGATTGTATGTTATTTATGTTTTACTATGAGAGAACATATAAAGATCGTGAATGAAAAACACAGAATCTATTACAATTGAAGAAACATAAATTATGTATGGAATCAATATAAGAATGTAAAATACATATAAATGACTATATTCATATTTTTATGGAAGTATATAAGGAAAACTATAATAATGGTCAACATTATTACTATTTTTTTCTTTAATTTGCTAAATCACTTAAATATTATTGGTGATCAATTATATTTATGAAGATCATAGGATATTATCATGGACTAGTTGGTTAGTTGTTTTTGAAAAAATGATTTGGTGTTTGGTAGAAAATAGATATATAGTTTCATGAAGAGTTTTCAAAATAAAAATGAAATCAAATATTTGTGGGGAAGCACATGTGACATTATGTTGTTTTTGTGAAATATTGTGTTGATTGATTATATTCATCACACGTGGTGAATGATTACATACTTGTGAGATTCATGTATAGGAAACCCATGAATGTATCTTATTAACCCATGTAATTTAGTGAATATAGTGTTTGGATGGAAAGCCCACTAAATTTTATGATAATATTAAAGTGCAGAATCTATGAATCATGAATCTCGAGCATAGTAAGGTGTAGGATTCGATAGAGGGGCCAAATGTTGGGATATTATTATGTGTTTTTTTCATTCTATCTTGCTTTGAATATACTATTTTGGGTTGGGGTGACTAAAAACAGATCAATTCATATCTTAATAGATAAAATTGGTTAAAATTAAAAATTGGGTTAATTATTTTCAATTAAATTTGAATTTTGTAAAACCATTTAGACACACCTAATTCTCCTAATCTAAGGTGTCTACACAGGTCCATTTAATCTATCACAATTATTTATTTAGATATTTATCCTTTGGTGGATATGAATACCTTTATTAATGTTTTTATTTATTTATATTCAATGTATAATTTTTAATTTAAAAATTTAATGTTAGCACAACATTCATAAATTTTCAGTAAAATAATTAAATACATAAAAATTTATTAGAAGTATTCAAGGAAACAGAAATATAATATTGGCTTTGAAAATTTCTATTTTCTGATTCGGTTCAAAATTTCCAATAAATCAAAGGTGTGAGTGATTTAATGAATTAATTTTATATAATGGAATTATTATTAACAATGTATATTAATGTGTTAGTAGTAGTTTTTATGATAACCATGTTCTGTTTATTTGTTTATCTGTTTATTAGATCCTATTATTTGGGTCATATAATAACTATATAAATAGGGATAAATTTATCAAATCAGGAAAGTTTTATATAAAAGTCCAAGTGGGATGATCTGGAACTGAACTCATGGGTTAAGTGTTAAAATAAATACAATTCTAAACATAGCCATTGGTATTAAAAAAGTGATAAAATTTTAAATTTTAAATTCTAAAATTCATTACATACTACTGAGTCCAAAAATTACAAAAACCATTTTAGTTATAGGGATGTTGAAAAATAAAAATTATATTTTTCATCAGAGCCCAAATTAATTTAATTAAATGCGATTTTTTATTTAATAAATATAATGTATTCAAAATATATTTCAACTTAATGTAATCAAGACATCATTATGATGTCCTAACTAAATATAATAACATACTCGTCAATTAATTCATTGAAAAAAAATCCAAAAACAAACGATTATTGAAAATCTAAGTATGAATTTTTATAGAATATGAGAAATATTTTTCAAAAATTCTAGAAATATTAAAAAATAATTTCATTAAATAAATTAGATCCAAATTAAACTTTTTATATGAATAAAATTTAATTTTGAGGTTAAAGGTATTGCAAAATGAATAATATGGGAAAAGGTATTTTTTAGAATTATTCTTTGAGAAACCATAAATCAATAAAGACCAATTTTGTTGAAAACAAAACTGATTAAAATAAATTTAAAATAATTAACATCCATTCAAATAAAAAAATTACTCTTTAAAAAAATAAAAGAATATTTCCTTTTAATATAATATCTTATTATTTTATGTAGAACACTATTTAAGCAGGGAATAAATCCATGGCTTAAACAAAAACATTGAAGTCTATATCGAGCCTACCCATCATATTTTTGGAAATGTTCCTTGATTATTTGTGTACAATCCCAATCTGTCATTACAATTTATAATTATCTAGTGTGAAATATTATTATAATATTTGGTAACTATGTTTTAAAAAAAATTCATATTAAAAAATTCCTATTCTAATTCATAACATTATCCATGAAAAAAAATTAATAAAATTAAAAGGAAAAAACATGCATGTCTAGTCTATGAAATTAAAAAACTCGAAGAAACACAAAATATTATGTAAAATTATTTCATTTATCTGCAGCAATTGGAAATTCATTTTGATCTAATTAATATAAATTTATAAATTAACTCATGAAAATATTGAAAAAAATCGAGGAAAATAAATTCATTTCAATATACAAAATATTGTAACAAATTAATATAACGACAGTTTTGGAATTAATTTTTTTTAAAATAGATACTTTTTTAATGTGAAATAAAATTCAATTCATTAAACTATAAATTTTAAATTCATCTTCTTTAAATTATATATAAATGAAACTATATATCAACTTTTCATTATTTTTTCGGAAAGGACACTTCCTAAACCCTATTCTCATTCATAAGTGTCTCGAAATCTCTATAACCAAAACTAAGGAAACATGTTTTTTTAAGGGTTAATGGAACTTATTAAGACATCATTGGATTCAAACCAAAGGATAAAGTTCTACCTTTTTAAATCCACCTCCATAGTGAATTTAAATATATTTTACAATAATTAATAATTATATTTTAGAAGCCTCATAAATACACATTTGGAATCACTCTTTCAGAAAATAATTTCCCATCAAATTCTATAAGTAAACATTTTATTATAATGTTTTATATTTTTTGTATTTATCTGTAAATTTATTTAACCATATATGCACTATATTCATCGATTAATTAATTTGTTATACAATAAATCTATATATGGTTCCTGTATTGAAATTTATATAACCTACTGATGACCATGAAATGGTATCTTATCAGGAAGATGATGAGTTTTATGGCATCATTTATAATTTTTAATTTCATGTATCACACAATAACATTAATACATTTTATATAAATATATAATAGCACTTGTAACTTCTACATTGGTTCATTGGGGAAGAAAACCATAAAAGAAATTATTTCTATGGCCCTTTGGGATACAATGGTAGAGTATGCATGTGTCATGAGAATCTTTTGTGTGTTCCTATCAAATGAGATTATATATACATATTTTACAACAATATCATGTTTTTTTCTTGAGGTTAAAGATTATATGATGGTTGGTTTTATTTTTGATCACATTCGTTATTTTAAATAATACGAACAATACACATGAAAACTGATCCAACATCGATTTTTAAATTAGTTATAAACTTTTTCATGTATGTTAATGTGGTATAACCATCAATTGATAAATATGGGTTGTTTTTCTCAACCACGACATCATGTTCTACCTCATAAAATTGTGTATTAGTGACCTTTATTTATCCAATCTCATGTATATTTGTTTTTCATGCCCCAACATTCACTATGTTCATGCTCAAAGTCACTCATCTCATTGGACCTACTATAAGGACTTTGATTGTAACACCCCGACCCCAGCTACCTAGAGTCGGTGCATTACTTCGTAACATTGGCATGATCACAGAAGATCAAGTCTCGAAAGACCGATTAGTTTAGTGGCCTTGGAAACACTAGATACAATCATAAATGTTACATTACATCATAATGTGAAAAACTAATAACAAAGTCTTCATAGTCCACACTCATATCCTCTTTTGACTATCCATGCAGGTCATTCATAAAATACCTCTTCACATCCTGGAAATTATTAAAACATTGAAAGGGGTGAGCTCAGATGCTCATTAAGGATAACAATATTGCAGAAGCTTTCATAAATAAACATAAACATTTATGGAAATGTATAACTAAAACAAAAGCCTTTTAAACACGAACATCAACATAATATGGCAGTAGTAAAATGAGATAATTCCATTTACTTCTTCACATTGATATTCTACTGGTCGAATAATCACATGAAATATCAATAACCACTTTCATAATGATGGAATGCATAATCCTAGACATTCTGAAACATTTTGTCAAGGCCTCGGCCAAGACGTCTAAAATGATTAAGGCCTCAGCCAAAACCACAAATCAAATTGGGAAAGGGCCTCGGCCAATTCCATGTCTAGTTGTCTCATGAGACCTACCGATGCATCGAGGAGCTATAGCGGGCTCCACCCATCACTTATTAAGTCCAATGCATTCATCATATGAATAGGTTTAAACATATCATAAACCATAACATAAGTGTATCACATAAAACATGCAGAAAAGAAAACATAACATTTCCACATTTCAATCAAAAAATATCAATACAGAACATTGATATAATAAAAACTCTTTCAAAACCATTTTCAATACCAAAATAAAAGAAAGTTAAAACTTAGTATTTATTTTTCACTAAAAAAATGACGGCTTATAGAGGAAGCCGAAACAAAAATAATAGTCACGGCGGCGGAGAATTCGTTGTCACCACATAAGTACGGAAAGAAAAACATTCCATTTTTGTCGTTTAGTAAAACGCTTTGTATAAAAATGATTCCTTTTGAATAAACGTAAAAGTCAAAGGGGTTTATACACCGTATAAAAGAAAGTTGTGTATAAAACCAAATATGCCTCAATGAAAGGAGATTGAGACGAAGTCCTTAAAAAGATAATTTTAAAATAAAATAGATCAATTATGTGTATTCACTATAGTTACACATAAAGAAAGTAAAAAATACAAAATAATACATAATAATATCATGACATAATTTGAAAGTAGGAGATTAACCCAAAGAATGGAAGTTGGGTTAAGAAGTTCCTTTACCTTACGTCTTGTCCTGACTCGACCGTTCTTTAACCTCCTGAATAATAAACTAGAGTTAATTTCTATTTACATAAGAACCTTTTTCATGTTCAATATTCCTTTTATATCACTTATTACCATGTTATGAACATTATGTAATTATTTAAGTTAATAACGGTCATTTTGCCGATCTTTGGTACTTGAGTCAAAAATAAACTTCTTATAATTACAAGTTGTTCATGTGGTGAAATATCCATTAAATCCAGAATTATATTCATGATGTAGATATCATATATATCATATATATACAGTATATACATTCATTTAAAATATTACGTAACATTTATAGGTTAGAAATGAAATGCACCGTTCATGGAGACGGTAAGCCGTATGTACGCATGAACGCTACTTTCATTTCTATTTCATATTTAATGGAATGAAATCATAATTATATAAATGTATAATATAATTCCAGTATAATATAGTGTATAATACCATTTACTCCATCGTTTATACATCCCACATATGGCATTAACGATTCAAATCACTTTGAGGGGGCGGTAGTCCGCACTTCCTAAAATGCAATTATCGTGTTTACCCATAATGAAAATCATAAAGTATGCCATAAATGGGAAATGAAGAAGCATAAGTAAAACATAAACATATTATATATCATATATAAATATAGTGACATCTTAATGGCCACCTTTTAAGGTGTTATATGAGTGTTGAACAATCATCGTTTCGTGAGGCAGAAATTCACGATCCACAGAAACAGTATGTTCTTTAACCATTAGATATAGGTGTGTGTAAGTGTATCTCGAATCCTTCTTATAAGAACCTCCTAGTATATCTAGGATACTGGTGTTTTTACAAAAGAAATGAATAAAAATATTTTAAGGGGTTGGAGAAGATAAATAAAACAAAACAACATTAGAGAAGATATTACCAAAAAATCGGATAACTCTTTTTGATTTGAGCCAAAGGCTTCCTTGGGAAGAATTATGCCCAAAGTGAGGCTTCTAGGAGTAAGGTAGGGATGTTGGGAGGGTATTTGGGCAGAGTTTGGACGAGCCAAATGGCTTTAAAGTGTGAATGAGGTGGTATAGGTGGGGGCCTTTTATAAAAGGAGAGGAGGGGCACTCTTGGAATGTAAGGAAAGTTTACATTATTATACAATTATTATCGGATTCTAAAGGTCCCACACTTATATAATTCGTGGATAAGGTGATAAGGGTTCGAAATCTACCCATCCAATAGTATTTGGACAAGTTTAAGCCATGGATTGTACATTATCTTTCCATTTTATTAAAATCATTAAATAATGAGGTCATCACTACATCATAATGATGTTATAAATAATTTAATTTATTTAATGTCTAAAAATTATAAAAAACATACTATGATGTGGAAAATCATTTTATATTTCCAATGAAAATTTATAGTCAAAAATATGACTTGTATAACCCCGTGTAAAAATTGTTTTAGTAAAACATTTCATGTTTGTGTCATTTTTTACTTTAACATTAAATAAAGGTATTTATGTCATTTTCCAAATAAAATGGCTCCATGGGGTCCCCAAGTTGACCCATGGATTGTCTTGGTCGGCCATGGCACATCCAATGAGGGTAGGACATGTTTCAAGCTCATCTCATATTATTAAAACATTATTTTTACCTTTAACTACACTAATTACCTCTAATCCCGATTAAGAACATAAAAGTTACAATTCACCAAAAATTATTTTAATCTCATTGAACCAAATTTTTCCTCTTAAAGACAACCATGTATGTTGGATTTTTGAAAATCAAATCACAGAAGTGGTAATATGTCATTTAAACGAAAAATCAAATATTTAACTACCACTTAGTGGTTTCACTATTCATCAAAAATTGATGTTTTTTAGAACAATGCCAAAATTTCCCCCTAAGCTATAATTGATATTCTGAATTAAAAAATGATGTTTATTTTACAAAATTCCAAACATATAAGTTTCATTAATTAATTTTATATTCAATTCCCGTTGTCACAACAAATAGCGTGTTTTTAAGAAACAATTTATATCAAAAGATTGTCAATTGTTTATGTCCAATTTTAATGTTAAATTAATTCTAATGACCACCATTGGATAAAATTGTAAAAATATATTCTAATTATACTTTAAAACCACTAAATAGTATAATTTATCACTATAAATTATTTTGATTAAAAAAGATGTTTTTAAGTATTTTTTACTATTCATAAAAAATTAGAAGTTCTTAGAAAAATACCAAAAATTCAACATAGGCTAATTTCGATATACCGAATCCAAAAATTAATTCCATTTTGAAATATAAAATTTCTATAATTTTAAAAAGTGGTTATTACTATTCATAACGGCTACTTTGATTAGTCGCGGTGTTTTAGAACTCGAAGTTGCGTACAATGCAAGCTATTGCATTATTGAATGAGAAGCGTATCGTGGAAGCTCGGGGTGTTACATTCTCCTCTCCTTCAATAAATTGTGTCCTCGCAATTTGAAATTTTTCTTTGAAAATAAAAGTTTGAAAATAGAAAATACCATTTTTGGAAAATCCACATCGGAAACAAGGTTAATAAAAATATTACATTAACAGTACGAAAGATAAGTACAAAGGTCACTCGAGAGAGCCCATTCTAATATTCTATGAAAATATGGATATGGAGGAGAAACAAACCATCAAGGCCTGGTGGAGAGTTATAGAAAACAGGATTAGGAGAAAGTTTAACTACAAGAAAATCACAAACATTTGATTGGTTAAATGATCATTGATTCCCAAGTAAGAAAAGTTAACCGACAACATTTTTGTTTTGAGTTACCTTTTATAAAGTTTAGGAATTTATTTAGGTGATTTACTAAGAACGTAAGGGAATATACATTCTTGTCATGTAGACTTTAATTCTTTAATAAATTTTTACCACAAACCCATATTTCACTCTAAAATGTAATACAACTCAAAAATATTCTATTTATCCTAATTGTATAAGGTTCCAAATATTAACAAATACCATTTAGATTAGTAAAACTATTTTGTAATAACCAGGGACTTCCTGTAGGGTAGTGGTAGGAAATAAATGCATGTCTCACTATGGTTGTGGGTTCGATTCCTGCAGCTTTGTCCGACGCGACGTATTATGCCCCACCCTGCAGGTTGTCCTTTTACTAATACTATAGTATTATAATATTCCAAAAATAATCTTCAGAAATGATTTAACCTTAAACAATATTATCCATGGTTCAACTTAATCCATTCCAACCTTAATAGTTATCCAAAATACCTTCGTCCAGACTTTCCATAAATGGTCTCTAAATTCCAAAATCAATTGTAACATCAGATTCCCCAAACAAAGAAAAGTTTCTCTTATTGTCACATACTAAAAATATGATTACCTTAATCATATTAAAACATTAATGAAAACAACATGTACTACAGTACAATCCTTATATATATCACATTATTCTTATAACCATAATCTAGTTCTTGAGTCCAAAAACACAAATACAATAATTATTCAACTTCATCTGTAGTAACAGAATAAGCTTGGCCTTGATCCCTTGGCCTTTTCTGAGGTATGTTTCCCTGACGCTTAGGACATTCATTTGCATAATGACCCATTTCTCTACAATTGTAGCATTCAACTTTTATAGCCTCTTTCTTTCCCTTTCAATCACGAGTCTAGTGACCTTTTTCTCCACATTTATAACAAAATCCTATTCTTTTTAGGCAAGTACAAGGGTGATTCTTCCCACAATTATCACATAATGGAAAATCCTTCTTTCCCTTTTTCCCTTTATCTTTCTCTTGTTCAACAGTTCTCTTCTTCTCTTGCTTTACTTTATTGTCATAAGACTTAGAGAATTCCTTTTCTGTATTGATAGCACATGAGACAATACCTTCGTATGATGAGAAGGATTGTGAAACTAAAGCTCGATGGAGAAATGGTTTTAACCCATCAAAGAAATGATCAATATTACCTCTTGGGTTACATATATAATCTGCAGCATACCTCGCTAACCTTGTAAAGTTGGCCTCATACTTTGCGACATTCTCATCCTCCTTTTGTTTCAGACTCAGAAATTGTCATTCCATATCTGCTCGATGGTCACGGGGATAGTATTTTTCTAGGAAAAGCTCTTTGAACTCCCTCCATTCCATATTCGATACGTCATCATCTTCCTTTGTGTTTTGAATCAGCGACCACCACTGATCGGCATCTCCAGTGAGGTGTTAAACTACCATGATACCCTTCTCCCTTTCGCTACACCCCAAGGCGTGGAATATTTTCTCTAAGAAATTTATTCATTGCTCAGCTACTAATGGATTTGTACCCCCATTAAATGTTGGCGGTTGTTGCTTCATGAAAGGGTGTAACATTGATCCTCCACATTGCTGGTCATGGTGCTCTATACGAGTAAGGTTATTATTCATAACCTGAGTGAGTTGTCCCAGTATGGTAATAAGTTGATCACTACCAGTTGTATCTCCAGATCCACAATAATTATCTTGAGCAGAAGGTCAATCCCTACACGGAGTTCGTGCATTGATATAGTTTCCATTCCTTCCACTAGGTGCCATTTCTATACAATGGCATAAACTAGATTAGTTTATGAATCAAAATACATAATTCCATACTTGTAAAACACATAACATAAATTGTACTATTTATGGATGTTATCCATAATAATAAAAATGTTTTCTTTGAGGAAGTATATACTCATAACCCGTCATTGTGTTTTGTAAAGAAATGATAATTATCCTAAGCATATCCCCCGGTAGTGTCGTAACCAAGAGTGCAGCAAGGCCTGTTGTCGTGCACCAGTTTCCGTTCGAGTCTTGCTCCAAGCGGTGTTTTCGGGTTTTACCCCTAGGTACATCTGTGCCAGAGCCACCTCTACCTGCTCGTATCCAGACAGGGATGTATTTCTCAGAAAACTCAAAAAATCTCTATAATACCAAAATTCTAGGAAGTTCTTCTATTCTAATCCTCAAAGTTCATCTTAGGTCTACGTTCTCTAATCAGAGTTTGTCTAAATCTAGTTTCCATGGTTTGTACTAATCTTCCTCTGATACCAACTATAACACCCCGACCCCAGCTACCCAGTGTCGGTGCATTACTTCGTAACATTGGCATGATCACAAAAGATCAAGTCTCGAAAGACCGATTAGTTTAGTATCCTTGGAAACACTAGATACATTCATAAATGTTACATTACATCATAAAGTGAAAAACTAATAACAAAGTATTCATAGTCCACACTCATATCCTCTTTTGACTATCCCCGTAGGTCATTCATAAAATACTTCTTCACATCCTGGAAAATATTAAAACATTGAAAGGGGTGAGCTCAGATGCACAGTAAGGATAACAATATTGCGGAAGCTTTCATAAATAAACATAAACATTTAAGGCAATGTATAACTAAAACAAAAGCCTTTTAAACTTGAACATCAACATCATATGGAAAAAGTAAAATGAGATAATGTCATTTACTTCTTCACATGGATATTCTACTGGTCGAATAATCACATGCAATATCAATAACCACTTTCATAATGATGGAATGCATAATTCCAGACATTCTGAAACATTTTGTCAAGGCCTCGGCCAAGACGTCTAAAATGATTATGGCCTCGGCCAAAACCATAAATCGAATTGGGAAAGGGACTCGACCAATTCCACGTCTAGTCGTCTCATGAGACCTACCGATGCATCGAGGAGCTATAGCGGGCTCCACCCGTCACTTATTAAGTCCAATGCATTCATCATATGAATAGGTTTAAACATATCATAAACCACAACATAATCATATCACATAAAACATGCCGAAAGGAAACATAAAATTTCCACATTTCAATCAAAAGATATCAATAAAGAACATTGATATAATAAAAATGCTTTCAAAACCATTTTCAATACCAAAATAAAAGAAAGTTAAAACTTTGTATTTATTTTTCATTAAAAAAATGATGGCTTGTAGAGGAAGCCGAAACTCAAATAATAGTCACGGAGGAAGAGAAGTTGTTGTCGCCGCATAAGTACGGAAAGAAAAACATTCCCCTTTTGTCGTATAGTAAAACGCTTCGTATAAAAAATATTCCTTTTGAATAAACGTAAATGTCAAAGGGGTTTATACACCGTATAAAAGAAAGTTGTGTATAAAACCAAATATGCCTCAATGAAAGGAGATTGAGACGAAGTGCTTAAAAAGATCATTTTTAAAATAAAATAGATCTATTATGGGTATTAACTATAGGTACACATAATTAAAGTACAAAATACAAAATAATACATAATAATATCATGACATAATTTGAAAGTAGGAGATTAACCCAAAGAATGGAAGTTGGGTTAAGAAGTTCCCTTACCTTGCGTCTTGTCCTGACTCGACCATTCTATAACCTCCTGAATAATAAACTAGATTTAATTTCTATTTACTTAAGAACCTTTTTATGTTCAATATTCCTTTTATATCACTTATTACCATGTTATGAACATTATGTAATTATTTATGTGAATAACGGTCGTTTTGTCGATCTTTGGTACTTGAGTCAAAAATAATCTTCTTATAATTACAAGTTGTTCATGTGGTGAAATATCCATTATATCCAGAATTTTATTCATGATTTAGATATCATATATATCATACATATATATATATAGTATATACATTCATTTATAATATTACGTAACATTTAGAGGTAAGAAATGAAATGCATCGTTCATGGAGACGGTAAGCCGTACGTACGCATGAACGCTACTTTCATTTCTATTTCATATTTAATGGAATGAAATCATAATGATATAAATGTATAATATAATTCCAGTATTATATAGTGTATAATACCATTTACTCCATCTTTTATACATCCCACATATGGCATTGACGATTCAAATCACTTTGAGGGGGCGGTAGTCCGCACTTCCTAAAATGAAATTATCGCGTTTACCCATAATGTAAATCATAATGTATGCCATAAATGAGAAATACAGAAGAATAAGTAAAACATAAATATATTATATATTATATATAAATATATTTACATCTTAATGGCCACCTTTGAAGGTGTTATATGAGTGTTGAACAATCATTGTTTCATGAGGCAAAAATTCTCCATCCACAGAAACAGTATGTTCTTTAACCATTAGATGTAGATGTCTGTAAGTGTAGCTCGAATCCTTCTTATAAGATCCTCATAGTATATTGAGGATACTATTGTTGTTACAAAAGAAATGATTAAAAATAGTTTAAGGGGTTGGAGAAGCTAAATAAAACAAAACAACATTAGAGAAGACATTACCTAAAAATCGAATAACTCTTTTTCATTTGAGCCAAAGTCTTCCTTGGGAACAATTCTGCCCAAAGTGAGGCTTCTAGAAGTAAGGGAGGGAAGATAGAAGGGTATTTGGGTAGAGGTTGGTCGATCCAAATGGCTTGAAAGTGTGAATGAGGTGGTAGAGGTGGGGGCCTTTTATAAGAGGAGAAGAGGGGCACTCTTAGAAAGTAAGGAAAGTTTACATTATTATACAATGATTTTCGGATTCTAAAGGTCCCACACTTATATAATTTGTGGATAAGGTGATAAAGGTTTGAAATCTACCCATCCAATAGTTTTTGGACAAGTTTAAGCCTTGGACTGTACATTATCTTTTCATTTTATTAAATTTTTTAAATAATGAGGTCATCGCTGCATCATAATGATTGCAAAAATAATTTAATATATTTAATGTCTAAAAATTATAAAAAAAATACTATGATGTAGGAAATCTTTTTATATTTCCAATGGCTATTTATAGTCAAAAATATTACTTGTATAACACCATGTAAAAATTGTTTTGGTAAAACATTTCATGTTTGTGTCATTTTTTACTTTAACATTAAATAACAGGTAGTTATGTCATTTTCCAACTAAAGTGTCTCCCTGGGGTCCCCAAGTTGACCCATGGATTGTCTTGGTCGTGCATGGAACATCCAATGAGGGTAGGACATGTGTCAAGCTCATATAATATTATTAAAACATTCTTTTTACCTTAAACTACACTAATTACCTCTAATCGCGATTAAGAACTTAAAAGTTACTATTGACCAAAAATTATTTTAATCTCATTGAACCACATTTTACTTCTTAATGACAACCATGTCTGTCGGATTTTTGAAAATCAAATCACAGAAGTGGTAATATTTAATTTAAATGAAAAAACAGTTATTTAACTACCACTTAGTGGTTTCACTATTCATCAAAAATTGAAATTTTTTTCAGAACAATGCAAAAATTTCACCCTAAGATATAATTGATATTATGAATTCAAAAATGATGTCTATTTTACAAAATTCCAAAAATATAAGTTGCATTAATTAATTTTATAATCAGTTCCCGATGTCACAACAAATAGCGTGTTTTTAAGAAACAATTTATATCAAAAGATTGGCAATTGTTTATGTCCAATTTCAATGTTAAATTAATTCTAATGACCACCATTGGATAAAATGGTAAAAATATATTCTAATTATACTTTAAAACCACTAAATAGTATAATTTATCACTATAAATTATTTTGATTTAAAAAGTTGTTTTTAAGTATTTTTCACTATTCATAAAAAATTTGAAGTTCTCAGAAAAATACCAAAAAATCAACATAGGCTAATTTCGATATTCCGAATCCAAAAATGAAGTCCATTTTGAAATATAAAATTTCTATAATTTTAGATAGTGGTTATTACTATTCATAACGGCTACTTTGATTAGTCGCGATGTTTTAGAACACGAAGTTGCGTACAATGCAAGCTATTGCATTATTGAATGAGAAGCATATCGTGGAAGCTCGGGGTGTTACATTGATTGGCTAGCCAAATGTATGGGTGGTTTGATCTCCTTCAATCATGTCTGGATACCCAATATATTTAATATACGACGTATATAAAATAAGTTGATAAAAAAATACAATTATAAAAAAATTATAATTTATAAGTAACATTAATCTATAAATATAGAATAATACTTATAATACATTCATTCCTCTTAATTATTGATAATTTTTTAATTTATATTTCCACAAATTTTATGACTACTATTTTTTGAGAAATAATTTGATATATATTGATTTTAAAAATCATCCATTTCTCATATGATTATTATTTATTATATTAATTTATATATACATTTCAAATAAAATATTCCAAGGATATCTTTTTACATTATTAGATTTCATTATATATATTAGGTTCCATTCAATATAATATTCATTAAAAATATGTTATAAAATATATATTTTGTTTAAAAATTTATCTATTCCATCCAAACAGTTATTATTTTACAGTAATTATAATTATCATCAAAATATTATTATAAAATAAATTTTATTAAATTATTAGTAAATAATTCAGTACTAATAAAAATTATATTTACATATAATATTATTTATCAACAAATTATTCCAAATCCCAAATGATTAATTTTAAAAACATATTATTCATAAGTTTATAAACACTATTTTGTTATTATAAAATAAATATTACATTTCAAATGGGAAAATACTAAGGAAAACATAATTCTTAATAAATTTCACTTCGAATAACTTCTTAAAAAGAATAATAGAAATATATTTCAATTATTTCAATCTGTATATTTAAAATTTCAATCATTATTATTGCTTTTATAAAAAAAATTATTTTTTTAAAATATAAATGGCACAAAAATAAATCATAATTTATCATTATTTTTAAACACTTTATTAACATAAGAATTTTTTGATGATAGATATATATACACTAAAACAATGTATTTTACATATTACCACCAATAAAAAATTTCAGGCTTGAATTGTGCATTTTAATGGAAATAAACTATTAAACATCCAAATTATGCACTCAACAATTAATATTATTTTTAAATAGTATTATGTAGAGATTGATAATGATAACTATTATTTAAAAATGAAGAAAATTTTAAATTTAAATTAAAACATTATATATTCATAAATGACAAACAATAAATTTCAATGTCATATAGAAATTACTTATGTAGGTCATGAGGTCTATCAAAATTATCCATTGTCTAAAATTCATCCAATCAATTAAAAATAAATCTCTAAATCCTTAAAAACAAACAATAACCTCAACCAATAATTTCTAAAAATCAATACGAATCTAAAACCATTTATGATACTATGTGTGACACCCTAGACCCACAATATCATGTTTAGTACTAAATCTCATATTTGATTACTCATAGTTGATGATACTAAAGAAGTGACCACAATTAAAAAGATAAAATTATGACACCACTGACTAATATTGTGTCACTATATTCCATAGATATTTGTATATCTATGGATTTAGTGAATTATGAATTTTATTAGACATCAAACACCATAAAATATGTAGTGAAATACATTTTTTTCATAAACCAAAATTCTTGAAAAGCCACTCTAGCTTCATTTTGGATAGACCATATAGTCTAGACAGAACTCCGTAATTTATCTTAATCACCAATTAGTCCTATAAAAAATTTCCAAAAAATTTATGGTGAATATAATATAAGTAAGTGTTGTTAGGGAAATATTGTAACATCCTTGACCCGGATTCCAATCAACAGTTATCTAAGCCTAGTTGGGGACATGAACACTATAACATCTACACAAATTATAGAGGTCTCCGACTAATAGTGAGTTACTAGGATGTGTCTATCGAGAGATTATTCCCTTATTACCATAGTGTAACAGATAATAATATCTATAATAGATGAGTAGTGGATGTAGTAATATCAATCAGATAATTGAGAATTTGTAGGAATAAAAAAAGTAGTAGTGGAATCCAAAATTCAATGTTTATAATGACACATATAGTATATCTCTTAGAATGAATCCTAAATATATAGTCATTGTAGATATACAATACATGTAGAAAATTAAAAAAGGACATAATTTTCTAGTATCATCACAACCATCAGCTCAGTCCCATTTTATACATTTCATAAGAAACTACCAAGAAACTATAGTGTGGAGATTAACCATATCCATATCTACAATCATATAATCCTTTTTAGTTCCCAAAGGAGGCCCAAATTGGGTTGGAAAGATAATCAAAGTAAGAAAAAACTTGGGTCCCTGCCAACCAGTATGTGAATATATATAGTTGATTTGTACAATATAAAATATAAATATAAATTACGTACTCAAAATTAAACATCCATATGCCCATGTTCTCTTTTAATATCTTATTCAATTAATCAAATATATTTAATCAACAGGTCTCTAAATTAATTGTCACACTTCTATCATTTAATCAATTCATTTAACTATAAAATCACATTTAATTTATATTCCTCAAGACCTAGAAATAATCCCACCATCCAGGGTAATCACATATATAAAATGTTTCCTAAAGAGGACATTTATATTGAAAAAAATACAAAATCAAAGATGTTAATTTTCTTGGAATATGTGTCATGTAACACAATTCAATCTTTAACTAATTATATACATGCCCTCGTTTTTGGGATTACCATGTCATAATAGAAGTCTCTCTCCACTTTTAATATGGAATGACACCCAATGAGTTTGTCCATAGTTATCATAATGAACCCCGGTACTTATCTTGGTGTGGTATAACATCCCTACCAAAGGCATCTATCTTTGTTAGTCCTCAAAAATACTATAATTATCACTCATGGATATACGATCAATTCCCATTGATTCTATCCATGGAATTCTCAAATAAATCCAGGTATAAATTGGCAGGTAATTCATTCCTCAGAGTCCATTAAAGGTAGTCTACTAGAGAGTCCATGTATAACTCAGACATAATGACTGATATATCAAACCGAGTCCATTAATGGAATTTTTCATTGAGTCTACGTGGGAACCAAGACGTATATGTATTAAATTAATTCAATACCTTTTATTCTGCTTCATTTAATATTGACAGATCATAATTAATGTCATCCAACCAAAACCTCTCTTCAAATGGTGTCTCAAGGAATTTACTATGATTTATAGTATTGGTTTCCAACAAGTCCCATGGGAAATTATTCATTATAAGATTAACAGTATCAAATTATTCAAAAAAAGGAATATCTTCTATTTAACTAACATGGGAATATCAAAATAAAAATAAATTCTTGCTTAATCATGAAATTGCATAACATGTGACAAGGGTCATGGTCACCCCATCCCAAACCATTAATCAATTTATTTTACAATTCATAATAAAATTCATAAACCTATTCATAAATTTGATATAATATTAAATTCTTCTATTTAAAAATTAATTAATGTGAAAAGGAAACTAAAATAGCCCGCATTAAAGGAATATATATTCTAAGGCCACCCATGTTAGTCCATATATATTACTCACACTTCCATGGGTGTTTCAAAATCAAGAAACATAGCCAATAATGTTCATTTATAGTCTCCATAAATGAATGGGAAATGCCTAAAAATTCAAATTGTGAATTAAAATTTATTTATGGCGAGGCCTTTAAACTGGGAATATATAACAAAATAATATGAAATAACTCGACCTTAATTTTAAATCATGAGGCCACCTACTGTATTACGATATTTGATAGCTCATCGAGTATCAGCTCTTGGCTCAGCTCAGATGAAGATACAATTGATTAATATAAAAAGAACCTATTAATACAACATATTATCTTACACCTAAATATCATAGTCGATATCCAGAATAATAAAAAATGACTAATAAATGAATTGGGATTCATCTTATGTGGATATGATGTGAATGATGGTTCTTGAATCAGAGAGCTGACAGAGTCAGATGATAATTAAAAGAATAGTAACCAAGGGAGAAATAATCTGGGGAAATCTTACTGTGCATTAAGGAGAGTGAATATTATTTTTTAAATACAATTTAATTAGTGTAAAATGGTATTTTTACCCTAAATATCATTGTTCAGTGGTCATGATGCATGGTTTTAGAAACATGGAAACAGACAAGAATTTTTTTCAATAGTAACGGTCATTACACAAGGTTTACGCCAATCGTTTGACTAAAAGTTCTCAAAATGACACAAAATGCACTATAAAATTTCATTACTAGAAGCATGATTGTGCATTCCAACTTGCATAGCTTCCAGTAACCATGCGTCGTGCCATTTAACCTCAAACATTTCTTTTGGTATTAGAACTAGCCCTAAACTCTATTCATGCCTCCATATCCTAAAAGGGAATTCACATAAGGCCATATTTAAACTTTTAAATAGATCATTGACTAAAAATAATGGATATATAACTCAAATATGATCTTTTTTCACACAAACATCCACAAAAAAAAATCATCCCTAGATTACCAGTCATAGGGTAGTGAAGCTTGATCTAAGGAAACCTCCATCAACTATGATCATACATTGTCCTCCCACTCTGAGGTCTCATTTTTCCTTAGTCTGTGATACAGATCACCCATACTATACGAACATACCATCCTAGGAGAAGATTCATGAAATTATCAACAATACGAATAGGATGATCATCAAAGGATTCATAAACCTATAATTTAACCTCTTTGTGTAGAAGGTCATGAGGTGACTATGAATAGCAACATCACAGGTCAGAAACATGAAATAATTCATTAATTTATCGATACTTATGTGATATCTATAACCGAATTTATAACTAGTAACTCCCCCTAGAATCCCTAATGACTCAACAAAACACGGTGAACGATAACCTATCTCATGATTCCCTTATGTCCCCACCTTGGGGAAACATGTAAGAAAACAGGATCCCTGAGGCAGCAGTGATTAGGGGATTATTTTTTTGAGACAGCAAGACATCCATCCATTTTGGAATAAAATAAACCTACTTTATGGTCTCACAAATGTGATGAGTTTCAATAATAACTCCCACTCCTTCCTTGACACAGCACAACAGTGATTGTTATGGCCTACTATATAAATTGTTATAGGGAACCACTAGTATCGTTGCAAAAAAATAAATTATTGTATGATAATAATGCTTGGTGTGTATAGCTCTCCCTAGAGCACTCAAAATCATAAACACATTCTAACAACATTTCTTCAATCACTTTAATCATTTAATCTAAATAAAAATTTGTTTTTTGGATGGTATGGGTTGCTCATAAGAACCTATGTACCCAATGCCATTTATATCACTTCCAATAAATGTGAAGTAAACATAGAATCCCTATTTGATGTTTTAGCGGACAGGACCCCATGATGTCATGTTGTCTCCCAGATGTAAAACCTCTCATGATCATTAATAATGATGGATTCCTTAATCAGAAGTAAATATGAATCATTCATGAGTGTATTAATGAAAAACCCTGTTGTGTAATTACCTTAAGGTGACCTCGATAATCCTATTAGTATATCCATCATGTTGTTAACCTATTTCATCCAACAGATGTGCCACTTTTGTAATATATTGGTTATTCGTTGGTCTTCCTCCACCTATAGACATGTGGAATAGAAAATGAAAAAACGACTACATCAATTTTTATACATAGCCACCAGTACTATCTATGTAAATACCAATAAATATTGGTGATTACAGGATACACTTACCTTACTAAAGCATTTTAGTCTCCCAAAAACACTTTTCTCATGTCAATAGAAACCCATAGACACTAATGTACTATTAGAATATCATCCCCAACTACTGTCCATCTAGGTAGTGGTTCCACAACTGCCACACTCTATGATAACACTTGGCACATAGAATCCAATACCTACCTCATCCTACATCATTCTATTAGGGTAGAGGTAGTAGTGATGGATGATATAATGTAAATATCATAACAATCATACACCTCCAATTGCAACTCATAGAACAATCCCATGATATTCCACTCACTATTGGAATATGACACTTTTTGTATCTGGATTCTCCTTCTCCATGCATTGGATACACTATTTACCTTACACGACTTGTATGTAGAAGTAAAATTGATTAACTATAGGTATTGAACCCATATTCACTATCTAAGGATTATATGACACTATATAAATATCTAAATGAGGGTTTCTAGTACTTCTACACATTGAAATTGTATCCATGTATATAATGTCTCCATCTATGTAATGAGTGAACAAGTGTAGCTAACTCAAGATCTTGAATCATTTAATTCCTCTCTTGTAGCCTCAAATATCAATACCAATAAGAAACAACACTATATCATTTAATAATAACTATTTCTATCCAAATACTTAATGCATAATAGTAAAAATTAAAACACCTTCTAGATCTGTCAAGATAAATCTCGATTCAGATGTAACTATTCTTTTTATCTTCTGAATGGACCTCTTAGTTGAATCTGCCCAAATAGACTACACACCATTTTAAATGATGCATGTAAACAACATTTATAGATGTTATAAGTCCTATATTAATTGATTCTTGTACCTATATATACCAATGAAACAACATAACATAAAAAAATTCTTGGGATTCCCCCAAAAAACAACAGCTCACACCTTCTCTAGGCCAACTGATATTCATATATATAAGATAAATGTAACCCAATAAGTGAATCAAATCCAAATAGAAGTGGATTTTTTTGATCTTATCATATAAATAAATCTCTACAACAATATTCAAAATGATATCAATATATCTGTCACGTCATGTTTTTATTGATAATATATCATGATATCATCCATGGAAACTCCAAAATAATAATCATGATATAAATGGAACACTCAGTTAATCAAATCACTGAAAACATTTAGTACATTCATGAGGCCAATTTTTATATAAAAAATACATATAGATACCATAACATATTTCAAATTAGATTTGTGGTATTATTAATGGCCTAACATGCACTAAATGATAGAAAATCTCAAATCAGTATTTCATAATACCCGACCCCCATGAAGTTGGTCCATGATATCATCTATTCATGTCAGAGGACACCAGTTCATAATCATCATCTTATTAATTTATATATAATTCACACATAGCCTACGGTTATAGTCCAACTTTTTTGATAAACAATTTTGGAAACACAATAGAGAAGTAATTAGTCAGATTAAAAAATGTCTCTCTAAATACTAAAACACACTCTTATGGTTTTGAACCACCATTAGATCCATCTAGTAAGGAGGAATTGATATTGGTGATGATCAATGCACTTGATTGATATAGATCTCTACTTCTCTAAATGATGTTAATCTTAAAAATATTTCTGAAAAAATGTCCATCAAATGAACATCCACTAAGTTAAATTTAGGAATACAACTTTCCTAATCATCTAGTTATAAATTCACAATCCGGGCCTCAATACCACCCATCCCATGATGCTCTTATATTGCACCTCTCTCCAAGACATTCAATTCTCCATGATGAATAAACTTTCCTCCCTCTATGGATGTGAATGTCACCCTTCAGTGATAAAAATCAACAAAATCATAAACAGAAGCCAACCATTCCATATTGAGAATGATATATAATCCTTCCAACTCAATGAATATTGTGTCCCATATAATTTGATGTCCCTAAATATCAAGGGTAAATCCTTGCAAAAATTTACACCATTTATTATAATCCCCAATAGAGTGTCAAGCAATTCAAAACCATCACTGTTGTAAACAATTCTCCCGTGTATCTCTATAGTACAAATAGATAAAAATCTATTAGAGTATCATTTATCCAAAAGTGAAGAATATTTTGTAGATTATAATAGAATTGTGCTTATGACAGCAGTAGGTCCGAGATCCTATTCTTCAAGGGACTGTTGCATATCATATATCTGAATTGAATTGCGACACTATGATACTGCACAACTACCCTGAGCTGATCCAGCCTACGATTTCTGTAAAATTGGGGTCTGAATACCACAAACACGACCATCACCACATCCTAATTGGATAGTTGTACCCAATCTCTTGGCTTGATGAGAATCCTCTGTCAATTCTCCTGAACATTGAGTCATTTCAGATCATCTATTACAAGTTTTTAGTGGATATGTCATATAAAAGCATAGTAGATGTCCCTTGTTTTTTCATGATCATCACATGACCAGGAACTTGTTACACTAAGGCCTTTTATTTCCTAGAATACCTCACTGGTAGAACCTTACATGTGGACCAACAAATGTGCTATGGCTGCTTGTATCAGTTCTTGTAAGCTCTAGATGATTCTTCTTACTACAGGTCAATGCAGCACTAGACCTAGATGTTGAACCACCTGATATTTAACTTACAGCCTCTCTAGGGTTATGATCTATTAGAATAACCTAATTCACGTTTATAGGAACAACTCTCAACTGAATAAAATTTACCTTCTATCAGATTATGTACATGTGACCATCCCCAAATTTATTAGATTTCGATATCTTATCACCCATCAGAAGAGGTCGTAAGCATTAGACCATAGTAACATGGTCTTAACAATCCAGAACAGATAGAATTTTTTACTCAAGTTGATTGGACTCTCAAGATCTATCAGCCTTCAATATAACCGGATAAACTTGTTCATATAGGGTTATAAGAAAAAACCCCTAGTCCATCCCCCAACGATATTCCAACTGAGTAATAACATCCTTCTAACTCATGGTGTAGTCAACCATCATATTTTTTCCTATATTTACCCACATATTTGGAGGCCTCTATAGATTCGGGAGGATAGATATCATGGGAACTATCATTAAATTTATAGAGTGTGGTCTATCTTCCCCCCGAAAATGTGGGCGGATGATTCTACTATAACTCACGTGTCAACTCTTCAATAATTATTGTAGGTAATGAGGCTCCCTAAATGGTATTCACGAATTTCAATAACCTAATGTGGAACTATCCCTCAACATGTGTTTCTGATATAACTAGGAGTATTGCAGCTAGCACAATAAGAGGATCCACTAGTAGTCCATGGCTCACTGACTCAGTGGTGTGGTAAACACCACCTTCCTAGTTTATTAATAGAGGTTGTCAAAGTGTATTTCCTATAAAAATACAAAGATCATGCCTCATATAAAGATCATTATCATGGTTTTTATCTTGATAGTTCAGGTATAGAAATCAGATAGGTATAAGCCCTCCAATATGAGAACACATCTGTCTACCTACTTCATGGGTTATGTCTTGGTGATGTACAAATCATATATAATAAATAGATACTTCTACATAACCCTATGAATGTTACCTATGTGTCATGTTTACTGCTATATGATTTTCTGTTTCCTATTCATTTTCTCTTCAATTTCGAAATTCACATTAATATTTCATTTGAATTCATGATTATAACTCATTTCTATAACATTTAAATTTAAATGTTTGAACTAATGATTCTATAAATTACATGTTATGATGGACCATAAAAACTCATGAAATAAAATATGGTTTCCGTATAATCCATAACACAACACATATTATTATTCCCATCACAACACCACCCATAAATATCACAGAACCTATAAAATTAGTATTAAATACAAAATGTAGCTTAAATGAAATAGAATAATGAAAATAATCTGATTATGAAAAGTTCCAATATGATGCATGATATGTAACACCTTTACTTGATCAGGTTTCAACACAATATAACCCACAATCACATCAATAATTACAATATAATAAAACAATATCACAAAAAATTGGAATCATATAAATTGTAAGAGTCAAAATCCAAAGAAGATCGATTTAATTATAGGTAATATTTCATTCCCCTATTAAAGGGTTAGCAACTTCCAGACACATGAAATTTACAAACTCCATTTCTAGTCTATCCCCTCTTATTGTCTGAAAAATGTGATGCAAGCAAGAAAAGAACCCCTTATATGTCACTTTCGAAAGTGTTGGTCCTAGATTTCACTCAACAGTTCCATGATCCATATTATCCACAAGGCCACATGTTCATATTCACAAATTCCATTGGATGGAGACTATAAACAATGTCCTAGGTTGTGTCTTTGGTGAGATTATTACATTATTACTAGAGTGTAGCATAATGTAATATTAATATCAAATAACTCGATAAAGAGATAATAATTAGACAATATACATTTAGCCAGAATAGAAAACTATAAAAAAGGTTTCCCATATAAAATAATGATGATATTACATGTCATATGTCTCTAGGAAAGAAATAAAATCATACACACAAGGAAGATATTAAATACATATAAAAAAAGTAAAAAATAGTCCAAAAGTGTCTACTAGAATCATGACCCTTGGAATAGTCTCATGCTCCCCATCTCCTAAGTAGATATGAAGAACCTATAGTAGGGTGATTTCCTTTACCCATACATGCAATAATATAATCTATTTGGGTACCCAAGGGAATCCCAAAAAGGGTATGAGACATAAACCCATTAAGAAACCACCCAAGATCTATGCTGTCAAGTGAGAGAATATATATAACATAATTATATAGGAAAAATATACAGGTAAATAATGTACACAAAAGTAAACATCATATATTTTCTAGGATATCATTTCATCTCTAATTCATGTAATCAAATTAATTTAATTAATAAGTAATTGAAATTTAATCCAGGCATGTCTCATTTAATCACGTTCATTTAGAAATTCGATATCATTTAATTTTTATGTTCTGAGACATGGAAATAATCCCAACGTCATTATAACAACATGTATATAATGATTCCTTAACATGCTATCAATAATGTGATAAAAAGGACTAAATATAATATTTTTTTCCCTTTATAGATGCATCATATAAAATACATCATTATATAATCAATAATAAACCCGATCCCTTCCATGGAATTCCAATGATAGAATCCAAGTCTCACTCCCAGTATAATATTAACTCACACCCTACGTGCCCGTCCAGGGAAATCCTCAAGGACCTATTTATCACTTTATGTGTGGTATAAAATCCCAACTAAATGAGTCCATCCATGTAGGTCCACTAAGGTATCCCAAGTATCACCCATGCAAATATTATTCATTCCCTTTTGAGTGTCCATGTATCACTCAAGCATAAGCATGGTTCAAGCCAAAATAGTTTACAGATTGTATTCATCACTAAATTAGTGTGTCAACCATGTGATATAATAATTCAATCAATTCAATATCATTTATTGATTTTCATTCAACAATCCATGGCCAAAACCAATACCATCTGTTATAAACCACATTGTAAAAGGTAACGGATGTTATTATTTTTGTTTGGAAGTCTAGGATTCAAACTAATATCATGGGAAATTTATCGTAATAATAATTTGTTGATTAAACATGATATAAAATGAATAAACTCAATTTTAATCACAAGGGAACCACAAAATAAATATTAATTCATTCCTTATCAATTAATTCCATAATATAGTCTACTTGTCAGGGTCATCCCATCCATTACCTATAATTTATTTCATTTAAAATTCACAATTAAATTCATAAAGAGATTCATCAATTTAATTTTCAATTTGATTAATCCATTTAAATCCCATTAAAAGTGAAAAGGAAATGGTAATGGAAGCCTTCAATTGTATCCATGTTCCATAGCCACCCGGGGTGGTCTATCTATATTCCCAACACACCCATGGGTATTTTGTAAATCAATGTTCACAACATATAATGTTCATTGGTAGTCCCTATTACTGAATAAACTATGCCTAACAATTCAATTTACAAAATTAAATCCATTAAAAGTGTTTCCTGGAAATTGGTTGTGAAACATAATGGTATATATAACCAGTAAATAGTAAAGGTAAAACACAAGCCCACCTACCGTAGGCCCATACTGAGATCTTATCAAATAACAAATTATAATTCATCATATATTGGGAGAAAATATAATAATGGATGAATTAACAATTAATTTGGAATATTATCCAACACATTAATAACAATGTTGATATCCAGATGAATGAATAATGGATAAAAATGAATTGGGATCCTACTGATGTGAATCCATTGAGACAAATGATGCTTGAATTAGTGATCAAATGGGGAGCCAGTCACAATTCCTAGAATAGTCACCATGGAAGCTCAAAAAAAGGGGTGAGATTTTAGTTCAAGATGGATAGTGATTAATAGATTTAAAATAGATTTTAATTAAGGAATACATGGTCATTTTAACCAAAATAACATGTTCATATGGTTTTGGCACACTTTTTGACTAACCATATTCCAATCATGCATATTTATCTTTATGGAGAAGAATAGTTCCACGTATACCCTAGAGATAAAATAACTATTTGAAAACCACTCTAACCCCTATTGATAAAATTGCATATTTGGATTCATGGACATGTGTTCCAACTCAAAGGGTTTTGACTAACCATACGACTTGTTATTTCACCCCAAACTGGGTTATAGGCTTCTAACCATCCCCATAAAATCAAGTTTCATCCATGTCCATAATGGTCATTGACATTAATCCATATTTAAAAATTTAGATAGAGAATTGACGGAAAATAAATGAATTTTATTAAGTAATAAAAAAGGTTCTTACAAATACAGGTTGTATTACTGAAACACTCCAAAAATCCAAAAATTATATTTCGTTCAAACTAAAACAATTGAAAATAAAAAAAATATGCACATCATTATATTTTAATGTGAAAATAGTTTTCTACAAAGTTTAATCTTAAATGGAGTAATTTTAAAATATTTTATTGAGAAAACATAAAATAAAATATATCACATTATTTTAAAACAAAACCTATAAAATCAGTTTAATATCTAGAATCCGCTATCAATTTTTTTTACTTTTTTAATATATCACAATATTTACAATTAAAATTAAATGAAATAATTTTTATTAAAAATTATTTTTTGATCAGTGAAATTTGATGAGACACAATTGAACAAAAAATGTTATATACGATATTCATGTCATTTGGTGGAAAATTCACATAAAGATCATGTTCCCTCCCTAACATTCATTATCATTTACAATTTCTATGTGATAATTTGTTTTAAAAAAATTATATCATTTTTTTTCATCAATAATTCCATTTAATATATACAATTTTAATTTAATAAAATATTTGATATATTTTAATTGATGAAATTAATAAAATTAGTGAAAATTAATTGTTAGTCATGGAAAAATCTCCCAAATAAATTTTTCCCTAAAATAAACACTCTTAAATAAAGTCTAATAAATAATTTTTCAAATGGAAAATCATAGATTACCTAATTAGATAAATTAAAAATTCAATAATAATGATGAATTCATTTGAAATTTATTAATGGTTCATCAATGAAGATGAAATAAAAGAGATGTGGTATTAAATGATTTTTTTATAGAGACGATAAATGTGAAAGAAGAAAATCCATGAAGATAAATTATTTTATATTGAAAACATAGATTATCAAAAATGAAATGTGAGAGTTTTTTTGAATTAAATCATTTTAAACATATATTGATGATTAAAAATAAGATGTCTCTTATCAATTTAATATTAAATATAATATAATCATTCATGTTACATTATTTCAAATATAATCCCTTGAATGAATCATCTTGGAAATAACCCCTAAATCTATATCACTCTCTATGATGGTAAATATTGAAAAATATTATTTAGATAATGGAACATAGTAGGATTCCATTGGATTCACTCACTATAATAAATAACACCATTTTATATGAAACCATCACCAGGAAAATGATTGTTTTTTATATTAATAAATATACATTATTTAATAATGCACAAAATATACATACAATGTACCTCTTACGAGTGTTGTTTCATATTCTACTACAATATGTACACTATGGATTCTTGATCATATAAATTCATTAGAGTGACTTATAAAATTTATTTACACCAAACCATATAATAATCCCCATCCATTCATGTGTTTCACTACCTCATTTTTTGTGGTTCGCATGACGCAATTTATACAACTTACTAATATCCAAGAAACATTTTCATTATAATAAGATGATGAATTATATAGGTTCAATTCTAGTGTTAATTTTATAACATTAATTAAAAAATATCATGATTATTATATATATATATATATATATACAACCTTTCAGTATAACTACAATTGTTAGTTGGAGATGAAAATAGAGGCTCAAGTTATTTCTATGGTCCCATGAGGTGAATTATTTAACAAACCATTAATTATGTAATTCCTCATATTAATTCCTATAAGTGATATTATATATATATATATATATATATATCTCTGTGTGTCTGTGTGTGTCTTTGTGTGTGTTTTATCGATATCCAATAGTGTTCTTTGGATGAAGAAAAGTGGGTGCCAGATTATATTTCCCAGTGCACGTGTTAATTTAAAATCTACGAATATCACCCATGCTAACAAATACATTATAGGTTTGTAATTATATAATTTTTCCAATCATAGATGGGAAGTCGAAATAACTATCCAATCAATAGTAATGGGATTTAATATTGACTTGCGCACTACCATGACCACCTCTTTAGAGAGGATAAGAACAGTCTACCAACATGAACTCCTCTATATCACTTTCCATACCTCTACATGCACTAGTCCCTTGATCAAACTCACTGATTCCAACAACCCAACATATATGTCAAATATTAGACAACCACAGATATGGTTGGCTTGATCTTCATTGGTTAAGGCGTCATGTACACTAGTTTTAAAAACAAATTAAATATATTAATTTTTTACAAAAACAAATATATATAAATATTATTTACATTATAGTTGAATATGTATAAATTACGTCAATAATTTTATTATTACAATAAATTCATATTATTTTTATATAATTATTTACTATTATCAATTATTTTTTTACTGATATATTTTTTATATTCTATGTATTATATATGTATATTAAAATTAATTATAAACCAATTCTCATATGATTTTTAATTTATTATATTTATTCTATATTTCATTACAAATAAAATATTAAATATATATTATTTTCCCATTAATAGTAACCCTTATATATTTTATTTTATGATCAATCAAATTTTATTAGTAATTATCTTAAATATTATATCTATTCATTAAAAACTACAATGATTCAATTGTAATTATTAATATCTTTTGAATATTCATCTCAAAATAATATTTTATATATCATAACTAATATAATATTAATATTGAACAATATATTTCTCCTCTAATATATTTAATAATAAAACACAATCAATGATATAATGGTTAATGTCATAATCATATTATTGATACATTAATTAACATTATATTTTTTTATTACAATTTCAGTATAAATTATGCAATGTAGTAATATTATGAATAACATCTTTCTTGATAAAAAACTATTCATATTTTTTTGTTGGAAACCAATAAAAAAATTTATATAAGTACTTTTATGAATATTTCAATGTTAAGTCAATTTTTATTGTTTTTATATGGAAAATCATTTAATTTGATAAATGATACTTCAGGCTAAGACATAACATTTATTGTTTTTTTAATGTTGATATTGACATAGAATGTATATATTGTAAAAATATATTTATTAAATATGGATTTTTTATATTTTTCCCCATTAGATAAATTGAATCCTTGTAAATTTAATTATATTTAACATTATAGTTTTTACATTCAAATTATGAACTACAAAATTAATATATATATATATATATATATATTATAATTACATAAACTTTTCTATAGATATTTTAATTTAGGTTCATAGGGTTAATAATAAAGAAAACCACACACATTGAGATACTAATATAGATCTTGGATCGTCCCCCATGGATAGTCCCACAACTACACAAACACTTATAATTTAATACCTCGAATTCCATGTGTATTCAAAGCCATTATAAGGTGAAAATTTCACATTTCATGAGGGGGGACTTTCTAGTTTATTTATAATATGATAATTACTAAACTAATATTTTTTATATTTTTTTAAATTTTTGTAACTTCTTCATTTTATATGTTTGCCTTAGTTTATTCTAAATAATTTAATAATCTATTTTTTATAAAATCATTTATTTCTTAAAAATATAACTAATTATTATTCACTTTTATATAAGTGAATACATGTAGTTACAAATATTATTTAGATTATTTATTATTTTATATTAATGTAGGACATCTTAAATACTTTTCAGACATTTAATGCCATTGTATTTTTCAAAAATTTCGAGATACTTCATTTGGAATCTTACCCATATCATTTTTATTAAAATAATAATATTTAATACATAAAATATACTTATGTTGAAATAATAAGCAGTCATCTAGATGTGTTAAAAAATTTCTAAATGTTGTAACTTTTATATTTTATAATGTATGTTTTTTAGAATTCATTTTTCTTATATTATTTATTTTTAAATAAATTTTGATTGCTTAAAATTATACAGGTCATATCATGTTGGATAACCAAAAAATTTATCTCCATTTCTTTTATCTAACATGACGTATGAAATATATTATTGTGTTCTCTAAAAGCTCACAATAATTGATTTAATAAACTGGAATCTACATATTATAGATTTTAATGGATTGTATTTTACATTATGCTGTGAGGTTAAGATATCCTAATTTTTGTTCCCAATATTCTACTGGATGGATAATCTATTTATAAAAATTTTATTAATTTTTTGTGGATGGATAAAATGTTTGTTTTATTGATATATAAGTTATCTAAAACTCTACGATGTTTTTATATATATGTGGGTTTTTAGAATATTTGGAATTCTAATTTTTAATAATATCTCATGTTATAAAGGTAATATTGAAGTGTTTCTGGATTGATTCCAAATTTCATTAAATTATATATATATATATAATTCTTATCATCAGGATCCAAAATATTATTCTAATAGCCTTTAAAAATGTTGATATGTTTTTTATAGTGATATGTTTGGATTTTTATAAGGGTGTTACATATAGAGTAGAATTCAAAAAAACATTATAATTAAAATGAACCCTATGATTGTGAGATAAACATCATGATAGTATTAGAAAAACACAACAATGGTAAAGAAAATCCCAAAATGATATGAAGAAGAACCACAAAATTTAGAATATCAGGGGATATTACATTGCATTCATTTCTTCCAATGGATATTAGTTTCTAGGAAATTTGACGAACAAATGTGTTGGCGCCAAAATTTTGAATGAAGAAAAGGCCCCAAGGCGGCCCTACAGACGGCCTCGTGAAGCCCCTTCATGGAGTCCCCATCACCATGACCACTGCGAAGAAAAGAAGGCGGGAGGCTCTATGAGCGCATTTGATGTTCGTGAGCCCGCAACGAAGCAAAAAAAGGTGGGAGGCTCCGTGAACTCATTTGACGTTCTCTAGCAGTCGCGATGCAAAGAGGGCCAGACTCTTTGGAATGCATTTGACGTTTGCGATCCCACAAAGATGTGAAGGAGGCGGGATGCTTCGTGAACCCATTTCGCGTTCGTGAGCCCTCCGCAAAGCCCTCAAGCCCCTCTTCTTGCCGCGTGAGCACCACCTCGTGGCACCTCTTGCTTATAAATACTGAGCTCCACTAAGCTCTGCGAATGGACAATCCGACCATTCAGCTTCTCATCTCCCAAATCGCAAAGCACTCTTCTGGTCGGTGAACCATGAGCTGTGCGAGGTACTTTTGGTTCGCAATGTGCCTCTCCATTGTCTCGTTTTGAACCCCTCTTCTGAGAGGGATTCCTTTGGAAAAGCCTATGGGATTTCGAAAATGAAGGGGATCCCCAAGGGGACCTGGGTCATCGTAGAGCATTTATGCTTTTCGAAGAACCCTTCATGTACAATTTATCCTTTTTCTATGGAAGGATCATTGTACTTCGTGAAGTACATTGCTTCCCGATATCCTTCTTCATGAGGAACCTTTTCTCTGCGAGGTTGTGCTCGGCGAATGCCCTTCCACTTCATGAATCTCCTCCCATATGTACCTCTTCCACATGATAAGGTTAAGGCACCCCACATAGCGAAGTACACCCCTTCGCATGTTCCCTCTACCACGTGGAAAAACATAGCTCCACAAGGCCCCTTCCAATGGACCCCTCTTCTTGGAAAATCTTTTTCTTGTGCGACCCTCCAAGTTTGCACGATGTGACTTCAAAGACCCCTAGATGATACCAACCATAGAGTTTCTCCACCTAATGTTTCTTCGCACAGGAATGCTAATGGCTATTTCTTATTCTCATAGCCACACTAATGTTGACCCCTTGATGGTTCGCTCCACGACACCCCCTCAGTATGGTCTTGTTGATGCCTTCCCTCCCACAAGGAGTAGAGGGTACCGGTTATGTATGTCCTAGGGGTTTGGAGAAAACCCACCTCGTCCGAGATGCATGACGTTAAAGTGCCAATGAAATCATCCTCAGCACATGATGATAAACTGTGACCTCACCTCATGCCTCGCACGTAGGGTCCCCATTCCTTGGACATTCTACATGCCCCCTTGTCACCCCCGAGGATGATATCCTCTTTCATGGAGTGGTGTTTGTCTGCAGGGAAGGGCAACCATCTTGGTGTAAGACCCAGCCTTTTCTTGTAGGAGGCAGCACCCCTGCTCCTCCTCACTTTATCAGTGCCATGGCCAGTGGAGGGTGTGGTAGGAAATGCGGATCCTCATTTCATCATTCATAAATCCCCTCCAACAGTGCTTTGTCGATCCTCATGGGCGTCCACCCAAGAGTAAGCCCCGGCCCTCATGGGCCTCCGCCCTGATGTATGACTAAATATCTCTCTCCCCGGGCTTCCCCACGCATAAACTCCACTCCACCTAACACGGACGCACCTTTCACGACGTGATCGTCGGGTCTCTGCTGCCTATTGTTTCTCACACCAAGCACAACTCGTGTGGGATTTGAGTAAGCATCGACAATGAAAACACCCCGTCCTGCATGAAATTAAATTGTATTTGCAACCCTCATCCAGCATGATGTTAAATTGTACACCCGAACAATGTGGACTTTGATCTATGTCTAGGCATGGTACTTAAGAAGCCTCACGAAGATCAATCCCACAACCCGGTCGTTCAGATAACATTCACATCGGTTCACCCCCCACCTTGGGCTGCCTCAGAGTGTAGGCCCCAACCCAACCTGAACTATGGGGACTTTGATCCATGTCCAGGCATGGTACGTAGGATGATCTCTTGATGTTCAAGCCCAACACACATCAATCCCCCAGTCCATATTCACGCCGTTTTTCCAAAAAACCCCAACCTGAACTACGTGAACCTTGATCCATGTCAAGGAAAGGTATATAGGAAGCCTTACGAGGTTCAAGCCCACCACCTGGTCGTTACGACCCCAATCATTTCGGTTCACCGACACCTTGGGTAGCCTAGAGTGTAAGGCCCACACAATCTGAACTATGTGGTCTTTGATCCATGTCAGGGCATGGTACGTAGGAATACTCCCTGATGTTAAAGCCCAACTCCCATCGGACCCCCAGTCCATCTTCACATCAGTTCACCGACACACCCCATCCCGAACTATGTGGAATTTTATCCATGTCAAGGCATGGTATGTAAGATGCCTCATGAGGTTCAAGCCCACCACCTAGTCATTCTGACCCCCTTCACGTCAGTTAACCAACACCTTGGGCAGTATAGAATGTATGCCCCACACAATCTGAACTACGTGGTCTTTGATCCATGTCAAGGCATGGTGCGTAGGAAGCCTCTCTGAAGTTCATGCCCAACAACTATCGGACCCCAGTCCATCTTCATGTTGGTTCAAAGACACAACCCATCCCAGACTATGAGGACATTGTTCCATGTCAAGGCCTGGTATGTAGGAAGTCACTTCGAGGCAGAAACCCAAAACCATCGTCAATCCTGATTCATAACCGGTCCCCCACATCACGGTGAGATCATGAACCTCATTCCCTCCCACAACACTCAGTAAGCTGCCCACATGCTGGCCCCAATACCGGTGTTCCCTCTAGGTGATTCCTCCGTCTAATCCACTATAGTCAGTGTTCTGATCAGTCCGATCCATCTCTGTTGGACGATAAACTTGAGGCATACCCTATTTTAAACACAGTAAGTTGAGGAAAACCTGATATACATGCCTATGGATTGTGATTTCCTGTGTTTGATGCGGGATGCCTCGGGTTTTCATGCCCTCGAGAAGCCCTATAATAAGTAAAAGAGGAGAGACACCACAAACCCTAGCATCCAAAATGCCAGTGATGCCCCAACGTGACTACTCCCCTAACCGAATGTTGCTTTCCTGACCAGACCCCTTGGAATGCCCGGACAGAATCAGCGTAATTAACTGGTGTCCATGATGATATGGCACCAGGAATAGTTTCACGAACAACGTGTTAAATCTATGAGGGATACATGGACTAGGTGACGAGCTCTGTGGAGGAATCCACGGAAGGAAGAACCGACATCCCATCATCCCATTTCGATCAAGGAGCAGACATACCTGAATATGGAGCAAATGTTACCCACCTTTGGAATGCAGGAATGCGGGGTAACAAAAGTCATTTCCTTCGTCCCCAAATGATATGTATGTGCACGCCCCTGCGAAAGCGTCTAAAACAATATGATATATGAATTATAGGGAACGAAAATGCAGTATGATAATTCAACTAGGAAGTAACTCAAGGTGTTCAACATCATCTCTACGAACCTCTATTTATGGTGATGTGTATAGATGATGAATACAATGGAGATCACATACATATTTATTGGAATGGAAATAGGTGATTTTACTATTTCTTACTACATTGTTGTAATTTTTTACATTAGATAATCTACAAATTAACAGTGCACGATAAATTAAGAGGTTGAATACTTATCACAATAGTTCAAAGTTCATATAGAAACTGCAATCGATAAATGTGATATAATGATGGACATGGAATCAATAATTTAACATTTAAAAATAGAGGCCTTTTTAGGAATTATAAATAACTCAAAAAAAATTAGCCTATTAGTGGATCCTTGAAAGTTGTATCATACTTATCAAGAACACAAACTTGATTTCAAACTAGAATATGAATATACATGCATTATTCATTAATATGAATACGTTCACATGAAGGGGTACATAGTATCAATGTCATCATGATCTCAAAATTATATTTTTGATAGTATAGGTGTTCATCACATTGAATAATATGACTTATACTTGAATAGAATTAAATTTAAGCTCAGGTAGTATAGTATCAGTTGTGGAACATGCACTCAAATATGAAAATTTGTATTTGATAACTGTGTATATGAGAATTGACTAACATAATGATAATCTCACATAGCACTGACATAATCTAAAGATGATGATCAGTGTTTTCATGAATTATACATCCTATAATAACATCATTTTTAGAATTATATTTTTATGAGAGGAAATAAAATTAATTAGTGGGAAGATACCCCTAATATATTATCATTTTGGTACTTTTTTCAACATTTTTATAATTTTATCTACTATGTTTTATATCTGTATAATTTTTAGTTGTTTATTAGTTTCATGTTTTGTTATAAAATCTTTTGTTTAACAATGTTAATGAAAATATTTTGATGTAAAAGTTTGAGGGAACAATGATTTGGATTTTTAAACATTATTTTCTAGAAAATTAGAATGATAATTAGTTATTCACACTAAAAATTATGAATAATCATGTGGATGATGGTGTGATAATAAATGGATTATTTCAACTAATTTAAACAATGTTTATAGATATATTTATGTGGGAATTTAAATTTATTTGGAATTATATATGTTAAATGATTGAAATACAATATAAAAATAGATTAAATTTCATTAAAAAGGATTATATTTTAGATATAATATTAGAGGAAATTATAAAATAATATAGATAATTACTTCATGATAATTTAATATTTTATGGAAGAAAAAATATAACAATTTTATAATATTTATGGATATTTTTATGAAATTTGTTGAGACAATTTTCATTAATTTTTTAAAATAAGAGGATCTTATGAAACTGATGGATATTATTATTCAATATATAAATATTAATATCATATTTTCAATGGTTTTTTGTGATTACTATTTCTATTATAATAATGAAATGTCCTAAATAATCTCAAATTGGTGTTCCATATTTGAGAAACAAAGAAAAGTTTTCATTATATATCATTATTCTCTAACAGTGTGATGGAGAAGAATGATTTCATGACACTATTTTTCGAACAACATAAAAACTATAAAATAAGGAATAATCTTTCATTATCTTTGATGGTTTAAAGGTTCTTACTATATAATTTATTGAATTTACATAAATATGTCATTTGTAGAGGAAACTACGAGAGGAACCAGTATTCAACAGTCTACATATCTTATATGTTCTTTTGGGGTGACATATTTTCACATTAATATGAGGTGGTTAAGTTTCCCAATTATATACCATGAAATAATTTTAAATATCATGTTTTATGGTGTCATTTTCCTTTAATTAGTCTTCATGTTCCCCAAATAAAAGTACTTGTTTTGTAAAAATCACAAATCTCTCATAGAATTCATTGGTGGGGTGTACTCGGTGTTTTTTATTTCTTTAACCAAATTAAATCATCTTGAAAAACACTTTTAGTATTTATTTTATAATTTATTACTTGACATTACGGTTTAAATACAATATTATTTAATTTTAAGAGGAAGGCTTATATTTTTTTATGATTTTTTTTAAAATAACATAAATAAACACTCCATATTATGTATTCATTATAATACAAGGAAAAATTTGGTACTTGATAATAATATTAAATGTATTAACTTTTTCAACAATAACATTATATAGAGACATATACAAAAATAAAGATATACGGTTAAGGAAAATTTAAGAGAAAGCATGCTAATGATCTATTATCCCTGTATATTAATGGTGATAATTATTATCGTTTGAAATATGAAATGATTATATATTTAAAGAATCATATATTTATTGTTTATATGATTGTTTCATATCCTCACAAAACTCCTAAATGATATTCAATGAAATGATATACAAATTAAGAACCAGAATATGAATTGAAATATAGCTCCATGAATTCCATCTTATGTGGGTTTGTCCTATTGAATTTAATATAGTCTCTCAATACCTAACATCTACTGAGATGTGGGAGACAATTATTAAGTTATAAAAATAAATATAAAATGTTAACAAACAATGGTAAAATTTCCCAAATACAAAATTTTATACTTTTAGAATGTATGAAGATGAAATAATTACTCAAATGTGTTAGAAATGAACATATATTTTCAGTTATGTTACAACCATTTGTGTTTCAATTCCAGAATCATATCATCAGTTCACGGATTATAGAGTTAAAATCTCTATGATTAGTTTAGTTTTTACTACTATTATATAATCTAATCCAATTAGACATTTTATGATAATAGAATTAATTGGAACATTGATTATTTAGGAAGGTGTGGTGTATGCTGAAGTTGATTATTATATTTCAATGTGATAGTAAAATAATACACAGAAAGTTTTAATGGATTATTTTTCCAATTATTATTTTTTTATTCATGGTTTTGTTTTAATTTTTAACGCCATTATAGAAAATTAGTACATTTATACAAAAATAGAAATTGAAAATTAGATAATAATAAATATAAGGATGTTAGATGCTCTGAATAAAAAAAAATCATTTTATCCCTTATTTTCCACTACTCAAGGATCAAAGGAAATCTAATTATAAAAGAAAATACATGAAATACTATAAGTATACATGTAGTGTGTATCCAATGATTCCTACTTAATGTCTAAATGAATTTACTATTAATATTATTCCTATAAAAAGAAACTATATATATCATGGATCATGTTTATGTTGTTAAATCATTATGGGATCATAGTTCTAATTCATACAGTCTTTCAATTTATGATCATAATGAAAACTATTATATTTATCAAGATAAAGACGAATTATTTAATACAATTAATAGAAAAATTAAAATATCTTATGATGATATTTTTATTGAAAAGTATGAGTTATCAATAGTGACTTAAAATTCAACATCAAACACTAAAAAATATTATAGTTTTCATGAATGTAAAATTTAAAAATTTCTTGAAGGTGTTTGGGCTGATATCATGTTTACAAGGAAGGATTAGTTAAATAATGTTATTATAATGAATAAAATTAATAATTTTAGTATTTGAATATGTTGAAATAGAGAAATTTTTATATTTTATAGTAATTATTTAGTACCATGTTACAAAATAAAAACAATATCTAGTGCAAGATGTTTTATTTTGGTATTATTATACATTATGCTAATGACTAATAACTTTTAAGTACTCACTTTTTTATTGTAAGCATGTTTTTATGCAAAATATTTATTTAACTTAATTATATTATTTATGCATAGAGTAAACTAGTTTTGTTGCCTAAATCATTAATTACTAACCAAGATGGCCAAAAACTCATATGGGTCTCAAAACGAAATTGTATTTTTTATTTTCTAGGGTTATTCCATGGGAATTAGTTTTTATATAATTATGTACATTCTATAAATATTCGCAGACACTTTAGAAAACAATTTCATATTATCTTAGGGTAAATAATATTATTCCTATAAATATTGACAAACGTTAATGTCGAACATTAAATAAAATAAATTATCCTTTGATATCTGAGAATAAAAATTTAGTAAGTGATTCATTTATATTTATATTTTTGTTTCATTTTAAAATAATTTAATAGTATAATACTTATTAAAACAATATATATGTTACACATTATACTTATTCCTTTGTACACACTTTATCAAAATTGATTTATTAATTTTGATTTCATAATTTTGTAATCTGATAGAATTTAACTTTTATTGGGTTTTCATGTTCTTTAAAATTAATAATATTGTGTTGGATTTTTCTAATTTGAATAATTTATTGTATATACAGAAATATCTCATCTTATGCCCTCGTTTCAATTTCAATTATTTAAATTAATTTAATATATTCTATTTCAAATAATTAAATATATTTTACATTGAAACCTATTTATAAGGGGAGTTATTTCATATATTCTCAATATTTCATAGATCATTTAATTATTGGTCATAATTATATATTTATATTTTATTATTTTGTTCTTTGAAATTATGTTAATTATTCATTGAATAATATTTTACATATCTCAAAGAGCCTTTAAATACTCTATTTTAATATATTTTTAATTATTTTTATAATATTGATTTTATATAATTTAATTTTATATTTATAAAACTATTTTTTACTTCACAGATTTAAATTTGATTTTTGAATATCTGAATATTGTTTTGTTAAAGGGGATGATGATATTTTAAATTCATGAATTTTTCATTAACATTTTTTATTGCGTTATGAATATTTAATTAATGTTTATTTTAATTTTCATATTTTATTTTTAGTTTTTATTATTTATCATTCTATCAATTATTATTTATAAAAATTTGATTAACATTACATTTTGATCATTATAAAAGGGGGATATTTATTTTTTGATGATTTTGAGTTTTTTTTAATTCAAAAAATAAAGAGATTTTTTAGTGGATCCTTGTGACCTCATTTATAATTTTATAATTACAAAATCCCACATTTTTTTACATGTTCATAATTACTTCACCATCTAATTATATCAAAGTATTTCCATATTTAATTTCATAAACTATTTATCCTATATTCACTGCCTAATATATTATTATATATAGATTTTAATAATGATTATTCAATATTACATATGTTAATACAAGTTTTAAAATGATTTATTTAGATGCCCTAATATTTGATGTTTGATCCAGATATCTTATAAACTTTTAAAATTTACTGGATCATTGTATTTTTACTATATCAATGGATACTCTACATAGAATCATATACATCATGTGTTTTTAGAATGATTAGTATATTATGTACATTTCATATATTTCGGATGAAATATTAATCAATCATAAATATGTTGTAATAATTCATTGATGTCTCTACATGATTAAGTTTATATATCAAACTTTTTAGAATATAGTTTTATTATATTTTTTGATAATAAATCATGTAATAGTACACTAATTGTTGCACAACATATTATGTTGGATATACACTAGATTTGTCTCTATTTAATTCATATCATATGGATAATGAAAATATATTATAAGTGCTACGAAAAATCAATGATGTTTCAAATTCATTTTTTCAATATTCCACAATACAAATTCTGACAGATACAACATTTAAATTATTAAATGTGCTAAAAATATCAAAATGGAATGAAACATAGTCCATTAGATAGCCAATAAAATTTATATAATGTTAATTATTTTACATGAATTCTGAAATTGTCATGTTGGTGAATTATAAACTATATAAATATATGTGATATTTTTTTCTTTCTTTTTTTGATATTATTTTGGATTATGTTTTTTATGGTAACTCATATTATAGTGTTCCTGTTGAGGTTTCTCAAGATCTGGATAGATGTATTATAATAATCTATTTATAATTATTCTAGAATTATTCTATATCTAAATTTAAATCCTTTAAAAATTGACATAAATTTAATATCGATACATATAATGATATTCCTAATAATGTTTACACCATATATAGATACATCCTGATGTTTGGAATGAAAATGAATCCAAAAATAGTAAGATTTACCTCACCTTAGTATTAGATAAACCCCACTAAGGTGAAGTGAACCCAAACATTATTATGAATATAATCCTCACATTGTTACAAACCAAGGAATACGAAACTAAATTCATGAAATCCACTGGATCATGGCTTCGAGGAACATCAATGATAATATTCTATAAGCATCATGGAGAATTAATTAACATAATGTCTGAATATATATGATAAAAACATGAATTTTTAACCGTAGTCTCTATGAATATATATTTATGTATTATTATAAAAATTTATTTCCAAAATGTAGACCACATACAAAATTTCATTAACTAATTCGAATAATTAGACTATTCCATACACCATTAATGTACATTGTTTTCTAAATATAATCTTGAATTTATAACCATAAAATTAATGAATCGTTTGCATCATTATCAATTTAGTTGGAACATCATAAGTAAACACCACTAGATGTGTGTGATATCATAATGAACATGACTATAACAAAGTCACACTAATAGAATGAGGTATTGGATATGAGTTTAAATTAACTCTTCGAGAATATGATCAAATGGAGCATAATTGTATGCTGTATAATGTTGATCTAAAACTGAATGTAGATATCAGTCATGGATTTTGTTATACATGTAGCATTTAGTAATTAGAATATGTTCCCATGAAGGAGGCCATTGTAAAATAATCAAAACGATCTATAAACCAGTTAATTACTACCGGAGGTGATTTCCACATTGAAAATATAAGATTTCATACGGAAAAATTATCATATTTTTTCTCATATTGATGAGTGTTACTGATGGTTCATGGGATTAAACTAGATAAAGAGGATATATCCACAATATAAAAGAGAATTGAATAAGATGATGATAAGGATGATCATATTGAATACTGGAAGAAACTCTTGATGATATATAGAGTTCAAATGGAATATAAACTTTACAAGAAAATGATTTTGTGATTTATCAATATAGAGATGCTAATATATTGATTTTTTGGGTAGATAATAATGAAATTGTAGGGCTTCACTACTATATTTCCAGCATTTAAAATATTTTTGTCAAATTAATTTTTTATAGAAACGATTATTAGTTTTTTGTTAGATGGATAATTTCACCTAAAATATAATGTTGGTGATAAAAAAATTCAGAATGAGAATGATGTAATTCTTAGAAAAGAAGTATACTGTAATTTTTTAACAGCGCTTTCTAAAGATGTCTGATAAAAGTAGTTTATTTTGATACAAAATTTTTAATATTGATCTAGATTATTTTGTAATATTTTTGGGATTATTTAATGTAATTTAGGATAATTTAATGGAAAATTTGAATGGGGATTTCAATCAGTTTATAATGAGGTTTTTTCTTTGATGGTGGTTAAATATCCGAATATTTTTAAATTTATTCAACATTATTATAATTTTAGATATATTTTTGTTATATATTTTATTAGTATTTTGAATATTATTTCCCAAGAATAATTTTTTAATAATGATTTAAAAAATATGAATTGTGATTTTATGGGGTATATCATTCAAATATATGTACATTATTTATTTTTGATTTCTAATAAAAGTGTAGCTACTACTAATACTGGGTATTTTTATCTATATATAAATATTTCTCTACAAAGATAAATAGTGGTATGGGAGAACACCTTCTCACAAAAAATAATGTGTACTATAATATTATTTATTGGAGTGAGATATTTGTAAAATATGGAATATAATTTTTGTATTGTTTAATATTTATCTCAATGTGGGGAAGAAGAAGTATTGCAGGAAACAATTTATATTACTACATTTTTGGGATAAAAAAGTAAACAGATTGAACTACCATTGAATATTTATTTTATGATATTATATATGTGATTGATGATAAAATGATATATTAGTTTTGGGGTAAACATTGAGGTGAACCACTATTCAATTATCTATAACCAATTTAGATTCTTCTATTGTGTATGCTTCTTATACAATGATATGGTTTTATAGGTTCTTGTAAATGAACCATAAATTTCTATAAAAGAAATATTATCATGGGTTAAATACTATCACACTATTGTTGAAATAAATATATAAAAGGTTCATTATAGTGGAAATTATAATGCTTATAGAGGGATCATTTGTGTAGTGGACTTGGGGATCTATATGCCCAGAAACACTATACACCACTGCATCTTTTTCATACTATTATTTTTTTTCATTTTCATTTTACAACATTAAGTGACAATTATATAACATCTTACATTCAAAGGTAAATTTTAAATTTTTCTTGATAGTCTAAAAATAAATAATTCATCCCCCCTCTTGAGTCATTATTATCATCTCAACACAAAACCATTCTTCATAGTCCAAAATAACCTACTTCAATATTGTATCACTTCTTATATCAATATGTTACTTAGTCTACACACTTAAAAAATTCATCATACTTATATTCATATACAGATAACCTCATAAATCCCTGATATGTGAGGAATTTGAGATTTTATCCCTAGTCATACACTAAATTAAGATGTGAACTTTCATTCATGCAAACCCATAGGAATATACATTTATATACACAATTTTCATAATATATTAATGACAATCTATAACATAAATGAAAACACCATTGATTCCTAAATACTAATTAATAAAAAACTATATGTTTAAAGAATCATTCTGTGGGCTATAAATAATTTCTATAATCTTCTTTCTCTAAAAATTTCTTCAATAACATTAAATGTCATCAAAAAATCCTAAAAAATCATCTTCAACAAATAATATCTTAATTTACATATTTATCTAAACCTTCTAAGATACTTTGTATTATTCTCTAGACTAGCACTACCATGTGTATTACTAAAGTTCATACTATTTTACACAATGGATTTTAACCTAAAAATGTTACCCGAATGTAAATGTTAAAAATACAATATGACCAACTAATATAAAGTGATTATATTCCAATTATCGTGTTTGGTATATATCATCATATAATAAGAAATTATATTACATTATAAATTAACAATATTTTTATTATACAACCATTTTCCCCACAATCGAAAAATCATTTAATGTTACTGTTGCTTTAGTATAGATTGACCTTATAATTGAGAGCTCACACTACATTGTGTACTACGAATGAATATGTTATATGTGAAATTTTTGGAAACATAAGGTCATCACAAAATCTCAGTAGGAGATTTCTAGAGAGGGGGAGATGGTTTTTCCCCATGGTTCCCATGTCACCCCACATGATAAAGGACATGAACCCTCTTCCAATATCCCATGTGTATTTTTCTTCAAATTCCTTCATAACTGTTGCTTCTTCATGAACTCACCCATTCCACCATTCATAATTTGTGGTTAATTATTAGTCATCCACCAAGATATTTATCTTAATTTCCCATAAATATGGGTTCCAGTCCACTATATTTTATATATGAAGTATATATATAGCGTCAATAAAAATGAAATTATGAAAAAATTATTATTTATATGTATCATTAATCTATAAAATGTATATAACAATACACATAATCCATTCAGTCGTTATTACTATTCATAACTAATTTTTAACTACTATTATTTATTTTTCATAAATATATATTCAATATTATAAATATTTTCATATATATTGATATTAAATATAGTACACATCTTATATGATATTTAATTTAAAATATTTGTTTTGATATTTTTTTTTAAAAAAAGACATATCTTTATTTTTATTTTCTTATAAAGATGTCATCATAAAATTTATTATTTTGAAATCATTATAATCAACATTTTAATTGTATTTATCATTAAATATAGTGGAATCATATTAACATATCCACTTATACTATATAATTACCATATAATTATTATTTTCTTGTACATATTGATTATAAGTAAATATTATATATATTGATAAATGATATATTAAAATTGTAAATAAAATAAATCAAATACAAAATTTTATTAGAAAATGATTCCAAAAATAATAGTTATTTATTCTATAACGTATTATCAGTATAATCATAAAAATAAAATTATTTTTTTACGAAGGAGATAAAACTTATTAAATGAATACATATTAAGTGTAACCTCAAGTATTAGAAACATTTTACCATTGTAATTTTATAATTATAAATATAAATAAAATAACTATATACATTTATAAATATTTAAAATTTTATTCCAAATTTGTGGTTTTTGTGGTGAAAATATTCTAATTTAATAAAATATAATTCATACAAAAATATATGGTAGTTTGTTTTAGTTTTGAAATAATCTTTTAAAACATTATTTATTTATAAGTGATACATATTTTATAAAACATGTGATGTTACATTTTACCCCATTAAATTAATATTTTCCTAATAAATTTAATTCCATAGGACACAATACAATTCACTTCTGATTTAAATATTTATACAAATATTATAAATTTATTATAATTAAATAAAGTTTAAAAAATATAAATTTCATAGAAACGTAATGAAATTTTTTCATCAAAATAGACACTCTAGTGTTTTCTATATGTAATATAATATTCCCTTGGGATTTCTATAAAATCCTTAATTATTTCACGAGGTCTTTCTAAAATATATTTTCACCAATATAACATAAATCACTTAATATATATTATAAAAAATACAAAAATAATTATTATATCATCAAAGATAAATATACAATCCTACTAAATGTATGGGTGATTTTAACTCCTTCAATCATTCCCGGATAACCAACATATTAAATATACTACGTATATAAAAAAAGTTGATAAAAATATACAATTATGAAAAAATTATTATTTATAAGTAACATTAATCAATAAAAATACAATAATACTTATAATACATTCATTCATTTTCATTATTGATAATTTTTTTTATATTTCCATCCACTTTATGACTACTATTTTTTGAGAATTAATTTGATATATATTGATTTTAAAAATTATCCATTTCTCATATGATTATGAATTTATTATATTAATTTATATATACATTTCAAATAAAATATTCCAACGATATTTTTTCACACTAATAGATTTTATTATATATATTATGTTCCATTCAATATAATATTCATTAAAAATATGTTATAAAATATATATTTCGTTTAAAAATTTATCTATTCCTTTCAAAAAAATATTATTTTACTGTAATTATAATTACCATCTAAATATTATTCTAAAATTAATTTTATTAAAATATCAGTAAATATTTCATTACTAATAAAATTTATATTTACATATACTATATTTTATCAATAAATAATTCCAAATCCCAAAATGATTAATTTTAAAAATGTATTATTCATAAGTTTCTAAACACTATTTTGTTATTATAAAATAAATATGACTTTTTAAATGGAAAAATATTAAAAAAACATCATTCTTAATAAATTTCACTTCAAATAACTTCTTAAAAAGAATAATAGAAATATAATTTAATTATTTCATTCTTTATATTTAAAATTTCAGTCATTATTATTGTTTTTATAAGAAATATAATTTATTTTTTTAAAATATACATGGCACTAAAATAAATCATAATTTTTCATTGTTTTAAATACTTTATTAATATAGAAATTTTTTTGATGATAAATATATATACACTAAAAAATGTATTTTACATATTACCAAAAATAAAAAATGTCAGGCTTGAATTTTCCATTTTAATGGAAATAAACTATTAAACATCCAAATTATGCACTCAACAATTAATATTATTTTTAAAAATTATTATGTAGAGATTGATAATGATAAATATTATTTAAAAATGAAGAAAATTTTAAATTTAAATTAAAACACTATTTATTTATAAATGATAAACAATAAATATCAATGTCATATATAAATTAATTATGTAGGTCATGAGGTCTTTCAAAATTATCCATTGTCTAAAATTCCTCCAATCAATTAAAAATAAATCTCTAAATCCTAAAAAAAACAATATACTCAACCAATAATTTCCAAAAATCAATACTAATCTAAAACCCTTTGTGATACTATGTGTGACACCCTAGACCCACAATATCAAGTTCAGTACTAAATCTCATATTTGTTCACTCATAGTTGTTGATACTAACGAAGTGACCGTAATTAAAAAGATAAATTGTAACCCCCCTGACTAATATTGTGTCACTATATTCCATAGATATATTTATATATATGGATTTAGTGAATTATGAATTTTATTAGACATCAAACGCCATGAAATATGTAGTGAAAATAATTTTTTCCATAAACCAAAGTTTTTACAATGCCACTCTAGCTTCATTTTGGATAGACCATATAGTCTAGACAGAAATCCATAATTTATCTTACTCACCAATGAGTCCTATAAAAAATTTCCAAATATGTTATGGTGAATATAATATATGTAACTGTTGTTAGAAAAATAATGTAACATTTTTGACCCGGATTCCAATCAACAGTGCCCTAATCCTAGTTTGGGACATGATCACAATAACATCTCCCCAAATTCTAGAGGTTTCCTACTAATAGTGAGTTACTAGGATGTGTTTATCGGAAGATTATTCCCTTAATACCATAGTGTAATAGATAAGAATATCAATAATAGATGAGTAGTGGATGTAGTAATATCAATAAGATAATTGATAATTAGTAGGAATAGAAAAATAGTAGTGGAATCCCAAATTCAATGTTTATAATGACACATATAGTATATCTCTTAGAATGAATCCTAAACATATAGTCATGGTAGATATACAATACATGTAGAAAAAGTACAAAAAGGACAGAATTGTCTAGTAGCATCACAACCATCAGCTCAGTCCCATTTGATACATTTCATAAGAAACTATCAAGAACCTATAGTTTGGAGATTAACAATATCCATATCTACAATTATATAATCCTTTTTAGTTCCCAAGGGAGGCCCAAATTGGGTTGGAGAGATAATCAATGTAAGAAAACACCCGGGTCCCTACCAACTAGTATGTGAATATATATAATTTATGTGTACAAGAAAAAATATAAATTTAAATTATGTACTCAAAATTAAACATCCATATTCCCATGTTCTCATTTAATATCTTATTCAATTAATCAAATACATTTAATCAATAGGTCTCCAAATTAATTGTCACACTTATCTCATTTAATCAATTCATTTAACAATAAAATCACATTTAATTTATATTTCTCAAGACCTAGAAATAATCCCACCATCCAGGGTAATCACATATATAAAATGTTTCTTAAAGAGGACATTTATATGGAAAAAAATACATAATCACAACTTGAACATTGTCTTGGAAGCTGACTCATGTAACACGATTCAATCATTAACTAATTATATACATTCCCCCGTTTTTTGGATTACCATGTAATAATAGAAGTCTCTCTCTACTTTTAATATGGAATGACACCCAATGAGTTTGTCCATAGTGATCATAATGAACCCGGGTACTTATCTGGGTGTGGTATAACATCCCTACCAAAGGATTCTATCTTTATTAGTTTTCAATAAGACTATAATTATCACTCGTAGATATATGATCAATTCCCTTTGATTCTATCCATAGAAATACTCAAATGAATCCAGGTATCAACTGGAAGGTAATTCATTCCTCAGAGTCCTTCAAAGGTAGTCTACTAGGGAGTCCATGTATAAGTCATACAAAATGAATGATGAATCAAACTGAGTCCATTAATGGAATTTTTCATTGAGATTACGTGGGAACCAAGTCATATAGGTATTAAATTAATTAAATATCTTTTATTTTGTTTCATTTAATATTAAAAGGTCATAATTAATGTCATCCAACCAAAACCTCTATTAAAATGGTGTCTTATGAAATTTACTGTGATTTGTAGTATTGGTTTCTAACAAGTCCCATGGGAAATTATTCATTATAAGATTTACAATATTAAATTATACATAAAAGTAATATATTCTATTTAAATCACATGGGAATATCAAAATAAAAATAAATTCCTTCTTAATCATGAAATTACATAACATGTGACAAGGGTCATGGTCACCCCATCCCAAACCATTAATCAATTTTATTTACAATTCATAATGAAATTCATAAACCTATTCATAAATTGGATATGAAATTAAATTCTTCTATTTAAAAATTAATGAAAGTGAAATGGAAAATAAAATAGCCCCCATCAAAAGAATATGTATTCTAAAGCCACCCATGTTAGTCCATATATATTACTCACACTAACGTGGGTGTTTCAAAATCAAGATACATAACCAATAATGTTTATTTATAGTCTACATAAATTAATGGGAAATGCCTAAAAATTCAATTTATGACTTAAAATTTATTTATTGTGAGGCATTTAAACTGGGAATACATAAAAATAATAATATAGAATAACTCGACATTAATTTTAAATCATGAGGCCACCTACAGTATTACCATATTTGATAACTCATCGAGTATCAGCTCTTGGTTCATCTCAGATGAAGATGCAATTGATTAATAGAAAAAGAACCTATTAATACAACATATTATCTTATACCTAAATATCATAGTCAATATCCAGAATAATAAATAATTACAAATAAATGAATTGGGATTCATCCTATGTGGATATAATGTAAATGATGGTGCTTGAATCAGAGATATGATAGAGTGCGGATGATAATTAAAAGAATAGTCACCAAAGGAGAAAAAATATGGGGAGACCTTAATGTGAATCAGGGAGGGTGAATATTATTTTATAAATACAAATTAATTAGTGGAAATTGGTATTTTTTACCTAAATATCATTGTTTAGTGGTTATGATGCATGGTTTTAGAATCATGGTAACACCCAATAATATTTTTCGGTAGTAACTATCATAACCCAAGGTTTACGCAAATAGTTTGACTAAATTTTCTCAAAATGATACAAAATTCACTATAAAATTGAATTACTAGATGCACGATTGTGCATTCCATCTTGCACAGCTTCCAGTAACCATGTTCTAGACCATTTAGCCGCAAACATTGCTTTTGGGATTTGAACTATCCCCAATCTCTTTTCATACCTCCATATCCTAAAAAAGAATTCACATAAGGCCATATTTAAACTTTTAAACAGAGAATTGACTAAAAATAATGGATATATAACTAAAATATGATCTTTTGTCACACAAATAATCCACAAATAAAATCATGCCCAGATTACCTATCCATGGGTAGTGAAGCTTGATCTAAGGAAAACTCCATCAAATATGATCACACATTGTCCTCCAACTCAGAGGTCCCATTTTTCCTTAGTCTGTCATCCATATCACCCATACTATATGAACATACCAACTTAGGAGGAACTTCATGAAATTATCCACAATACGAATAGGATGATCATAAAAGGATTCATTTAGCTATAATTTAACCTCCTTAGGTAGAAAGTCATGACGTGACTATGAATAGTTACATCATAGGTGAGAAACATGGAATAATTCATTCATTTATCAATACGTATGTGATATCTATAACCGAATGTATAACTAGTAACTCCCCCTTAAATCTATAATGACTCAACAAAACACGTTGAACGATAACTTATCTCAAGATTCTCTTATGTCCCCACCTTGGGGAAGCATGTAAGAATTCGAGATCCCTGAGGCAGTAGTGATTAGGGGATTATTTTTTTGAGACTGCAAAACATCCATCCATTTTGGAATCAAATACACCTACATTTAGGTCTCACAAATATTATGAGTTTCAATAATAACTCCCACTCCTTACTTGACACAACACAATAGTGATTGTTATGGCCTATTATATAAATTGTCATAGGGAACCACTAGTATCGTTGAAAAAAAATTATTGTACGATATTAATGCTAGGTGTGTATAGCTCTCCCTAGTGCCCTCAAAATCATAGACACATTCTAAAAACATTTCATCAATCACCTAATTCATTTAATCGGAATAGACATTTGTTTTTTGGATGGTATGGGTTGCTCAGAAGAACCTATGTACCCAATGCCATTTATATCACTTCCAATAACTGTGAAGTAAACATAGCATCCCTATTTGATGTTGCAGTGGATAGGACCACATGATGTCATGTTGTCTCATAGATGTAAAACCTCCCATGATCATTAAGAATGAAGTATTCCTTAATCAGAAGGAAATATGAAACATTAATGAGTGTATCGATGAAAAACCTCTATTGTGTAATTACCTTAATGTGACCTCGATAAACCTATTAGTAAATCCATCATGTTGTTAACCTATTTCACCCCACAGATGGTACACTTTTTTAATATATTGGTTATTTGCTGGTCTTCCTCCACCTATAGACATGTGGAATAGCACATGACAAAACTGACTACATCTATTTTTATACATAGCCACCAGTACTTTATTTGTAAATACCAATACATATTGGTGATTATAGGATATAATTACCTTACAAAAGCATTTTAGTCTCCCAAAAACACTTTTCTCATGTCTATAGAAACCCATAGACACCAATTTACAATTACAATATCATCCAGAACTACTGCCCATCCTGGTAGTGGTTCCACACCTGCCACACTATATGTTATGACTAGGCACTTAGAATCCAATACCAACCTCATCCTCCATCATTATATTATGGTAGAGGTAGTAGTGATGGATGATATAATGAATATATCCTAACAATCATACACCTACAATTGCAACTCATAGAAAAAACCCAATATATTCAACTCCCTATTGGAATATGACACTTTTTCTATCTGAATTCTCCTTCTTAGTGCATCAGCTATAGTATTTACCTTACGCCGCTTGTAGGAAGAAGTAAAATCGATTAACTATAGGTATTGAACCCATATTCACTATCTAAGTATTAGATCATAGTATATAAATATGTAAATAATGGTTTTTAGTACTTTTACACATTGAAATTGTATCCATGTATATAATGTCTCCAACTACGCAATGAGTGAACAATAGCAGCTAACTTAAGATCTGGAACCATTTAATTCCACTCTTGTTGCCTCAAATATCAATACCAATAAGAAACAACACTATATCATTTAATAATAACTATTTCAATGCAAATAATTAATACATCATAGTAAAAATTAAAACAAATTCTAGATCTTTCAAGATAAATATCGATTCAGATGTAACTATTCTTTTTATCTTCTGAATGGACCTCTTAGTTGAATCTGCCAAAATAGACTACACACCATTATACATGATGCATGTAAACAACACTTCTAGATGTGATAAGTCCTATATTAAATGATTCTTGTACCTATATATACCAATGAAACAACATACCATAAAAAAATTCTCAGGATTCTCCCAAAAAACCACAACTCACACCTTCTTTTGGCCAACTGATATTCATATCACTAAGATAAATGTAACCCAATAAGTCAATCAAATCCATCTAGAAGTGGATGTTTGTGATATTATCAAATAAATAATTCTCTAGAAGAATATTCAATATGATATCAATATGTCTCTCACATCATGTTGTTTTGAGAATACATCATGGTATCATCCATGAAAACTGCAAAAAATAATCATGATATAAATGGAACACTCAGTTAATCAAATCACTGAAAACATATAGTACATTCATGAGGCCAATTGGGATAATAAAATACATATAGATACCATAACATGTTTGAAATTATTTTCCTGTTATTTTTAATGGCCTTACATGCACCCGATGATAGAAAAATCTCAAATCAGTATTTCATAATACCCGACCCCCTTGAAGTTGGTCCATGATATCATCTATTCATGTCAGAGGACACCAGTTCATATTCATCAGCTTATTCGTTTATATATAATCCACACATAGTCTACGGTTATAGTCCAACTTTTTTGAAAAATTGATTTGGAAACTCAATAAAGAAGTAATTATTCAGATTAAAAAATGTGTCTCTAAATAATAAAACAACCACTTATGCTTTTGAAACACCATTAGATCCATCTAGTAAGGAGGAATTGATATTGGTGAATATCATTGCACTTGATTGATATAGATCTCTACTTATCTAAATGGAGTTAATCTTAAAAAAAATCAGGAAAATGTCCATAAAATGAACACCCACTAAGTGAAATTCAGGCAGACAACATTCCTAATCAGCTAGTTATAAATTCACAATATGGGCTGCAATCTCACCCATCCCATGATTCTCTTATATTTCACCTCTCTCCTAGAAATTCAATTCTCCCAGATGAATAAACTTTTCTCCCTCTATTGATGTGAATGTCACCCATCAGTGATAAAAATCGACAAAATCCTAAACAGAAGCCAACCATTCCATATTGAGAAAGATATAAAATCCTTCTAACTCAATGAAAATTGTGTTCCATATGATTTGATATCTCTAAATATCAAAGGGAAATCCTTTCACAATTGAACAACCTTTGTTATAATCCCCAAGAGAGTGTCAATCATTTCAAAACCATCACTGTTTTAAACAATTCGCACATGTATCTCTAGAGTATCAATAGATAAAGATCTATGAGAGTATCATTTATCCAAAAGTGAATAATATATTGTATATTATAATAGAATTGTACCTATGACAACAGTAGGTCCGAGATCCTATTTTTCAGGGGTCTGTTGCACATCATATATCTGAAGTGAATTGCGACACTGTGATACTACACAACTACCCAAAGCTGATCCAGCCTACGATCTCTGGAAAACTAGGGTCTGAATACCACAAACACAACCATCTCCACATCCTGATTGGTTAGTTGTACCCAATCTCTCAGCCTGATGAGAATCCTCTGTAAATTATCATGAACATTGAGCCATTCAGATCATACCTTACATGTTTTTAGTGGATATGTCATATAGAAGCATTGTATATGTATTTTGTTGCTTCATGGTCATCACATGACTAGGAACCTATTACACTGAGGTCATTTATTTCCCAGAATACCTCACTAATAGAACATGACATAGGTACCAAAGTATGTGCTCTGACTACTTGTATCAGTTCTTGTATGCTCTAGATGATTCTTCTTACTACTAGTCAATGTAGTACTAGACCTAGATGTTGAACCACCCGGTATTTCACTTACATCCTCTCTAGGGTTATGATATATGAGAATAACCAAATTCACATTTATAGGAACAACACTCAACTGAATAAAACTTACCTTCTTTCAGATGATGTGCTTGTGACCATCCCCAAATTTATTAGATTTCGATATCTTGTCACCCATTAGAAGAGGTCGGAAGCATTGGACCATAGTAACATGGTCTTAACAATACACTAAAGATATAATTTTTTACTCATGTTGAATGAACTCTCAATCTCTATCGGCCTTCAACATAATAAGATAAAATTGTTCATATAAGGTTATATTAAAAAACCCCTAGTCCATCCCCCAACGATATTTCAAATGAGTAATAACATCCTTCTAACTCTTGGTGTAATCAACCATCATATTTTTTCCTAGATTTACCCTCCTCTTTGGAGGCTTCTATAGATTCTAGAAGATAGATATCAGGGGCACTATCATTAAATTTATAGATTGTGGTCTATCTTACCCCGAAAATGTGAGCAGATGATTCTACTGTAACTCACGTGTCAGCTCTCCCATAATTATAATAGTTCATGAATCTCCCTAAATGGTATTCACGAATTGCAATAACCTAATGAGGAACTATTCCTCAACATGTGTTTCTAATATAACAAAGAGTACTACAACTATCACAATAAGAGGATCCACTAGTAGTCCATGGCTCACTGACCCAGTGGTGTGGTAAACACCACCTTCCTAGTTTATTAATAGAGGATGTCAAAGTTGATTTCCTAGAAAAATACAAAGATCTTGACTCATATAAAGATCATTATCATGGTTTTTATCGTAATAGTGTAGATATAGAAATCATATAGGTATTAGACTTCCAGTATCAGAACACATCCATCTACCAACTTCATGGGTTATGTCTTGGTGATGTACAAATCATATGTAATAAATAGATACTTCTACATAACCCTATGAAGGTTACCTCTGTGTCATGTTTACTGCTATAAGATTTTATGTTTCTTCTTCATTTTCTCTTCAATTCCTATATTCACATTAATATTTCATTTGAATTCACGATCATAACTCATTTCTATAACATTTAAATTTAAATATTTGAACTAATGATTCTGTAAATTACATGTTATGGTGGACCATAACACCTCATGAAATAAAATATTGTTTCCGTATAATCCATAACACAACACATAATAGTATTCCCATCACAACACCACCCATAAATATCACAGAACCTATAAAATCAACATGAAATACGAAATGTAGCTTAAATGAAATAGAATAATGAAAATAATCTAATTATGAAAAGTTCCAATATGATGCATGATATGTAACACCCTTATCTGATCAGGTTGTAACACAATATAACCCACGATCACATCAATAATTACAATATAATAAAACAATATCACAAAAAACTAGAATCATTTAAATTGTAAGAGTCAAAATACAAAAAAGATCGATTTAATTTTATGTAATATTTAATTCTCCTTTTAAAGGGTTAGAAACTTCCAGACACATGAAATTTACAAACACCATTTCTATTCTATCCCCTCCTACTTTCTGAAGAAATTGAAGCAAACAAGAAAATAACCCCTTAGATGTCACTTTCAAAAGTGTCGGTCCTAGATTTCACTCAACAATTCCATGATCTATATTATCCACAAGGCCACATGTGCATATTCCAAAATTCCATTGGATGGTGACTATAAACAATGTCCTAGATTGTGTCTGTGGTGAGATTTTTACCATATTACTAGAGTGTAGCATAATGTAATATTAATATAAAATAACTCGACAACGAGATAATAATTAGACAATATACATTTAGCCAGAATAGAAAACAATAAAAATGGTTTCCCATATAAAATAATGATGATATTACATGTCATATGTCTCCAGGAATGAAATAAAATCATATACACAAGGAAGATATTAAATACATGTAACAAAAGTGAAAAATAGTCCAAAAGTGTCTACTATAATCATGAGCCTTGGAATAGTCCCATGCTCCTTATCTCCTAAGTAGATATAAAGACCCTATAGAAGGGTATTTTCACTTACCCATACATGCAATAATATAATCTATTTGGGTACCCAAGGGAATCCCAAAAAGGGGGTGAGACATAAACCCATTAGGAAACCACCCAAGAACTATACTGTCAAGTAAGGGAATATATATAACATAATTATGTTGGAAAAATATAGAGTTAAATGATGTACACAAAAGTAAACATCCTATATTCCCAGGATATCATTTCATCTCTAATTCATGTAATCAAATTAATTTAATTAATAAGTATCTGAAATTAAATCCATGCATGTTTCATTTAATCGCGTTCATTTAAAAATTTGATATCATTTACTTTTGATGTTCTGAGACATGGAAATAATCCCAACATCCCTATAACAACATGTATATAATGATTCCTTAACATGCTATCAATAATGTGATAACAAGGAATAAATCCAATCATATTTTTCTCATTATAGATTCATCATATAAATCACATCATTATATAATCAATTATAAACCTGATCCCTTCCATGGAATTCCAATGTTAGAATCCAAGTCTCACTCCCGGTATAATATAAACTCACACCCAACATGCCCATCCAGGGAGATCTTCAAGGACCTATTTATCACATTATGTGTGGTATAACATCCCAACTAAATGAGTCCGTCCATGTAGGTCCACTAAGGGAGCCCAAGTTTCACCCATGGAAATATGATCAATTCCCTTTGAGTTTTCTCATTGAATTTTCATATGAATCCATGTATCACTCGGCATGTTTATCAAGCATGGGAGTCCATACATGGCAGTCCTTTTCAATGTCCAGGTATCACTCAATTGTAAGCATGGTTCAAGCGAATTTAGTTTACTGATTGTATTCATCACAGAATCAGTGTGTCAGTTGTGTGATATAATAATTCAATCAATTCAATATCATTTATTTATTTTCATTCAACAATCCATGGCCTAAACCATTACCATTTGTCATAAACCAAATTGTAAAAGGTAACAGATGTTGTTATTTCTGATTAGAAGTCTAGGATTCAAACTAATAGCATTGGAAATTTATCGTAATAATAATTCATTGATTAAACATGATATAAAATGAATAAACACAATTTTAATCACATGGGAATCACAAAATAAAGATTAATTCATTCCTTATCAATTAATTCCATAATATAGTCCACTTGTTAGGGTCATCCCATCCATTACCTATAATTTATTTCATTTAAAATTCACAATTCGATTCATAAAGAGATTCATCAATTTAATTTTCAATTTGATTAATCCATTTAAATGCCACTAAAACTAAAAAGGAAATGGTAATGTAATCCTTCAATTGTATATATGTTCCGTATCCACCCGGGGTGGTCTATCTATGTTGCCAACACAGTAATGGGAATTTTGTAAATCAATGTTTGCAACCGATAATGTTCATTGATAGTCTCTTTTACTGAATAAAATATTCCTAACAATTCCATTTATGAAATTAAATCCATTAAAAGTGTTTCCTGGAAATTGGGTGTGCAGCATAATGGCAAATATAACCAGTCAATAGTAAAGGTAAAACACAATCCCAATTACCGTAGGTCCTTACTGAGATCTTATCAAATAACAAATCAGGATTCATCATATATGGGGAGAAAATATAGTAATGGACGAATAAACAATTAATTTTAAATATTATCCAACACATTAATAATAATGTTGATATCCAGATGAATGAATAATTGATAAAAATGAATTGGGATCCTATTGATGTGAATCCAATGAGACAAACAATTCTTAAATCAAGGATCAGATGGGGTGCCAGTCACAATTCATAGAATTGTCACACCAGAATCTCTAAAAATGGGTTTAGATTTTATTTCATGATGGATAGTGATTATTAGATTTAAAATAGATTTTAATTAAGGAATAAATAGTCATTTTAACCAAAATAACATGTTCATATGGTTTAGGCACTCTTTTTTACTAACCATGTGCCAATGATTCATATTTAACTTTATAGAGAGGAATAGTGCCGAGTATACCCTAGAGATAAAATAACTATTTTAAAACCACTCTAACCCCCATTGTTAAAATTGTATATTTGGATTCATGGACATGTGTTCCATCTCAAAGGGTTTTGACTAACCATACGACTTGTTATTTCACCCCAAACTGGGTTATAGGCTTCGAACCATCCCCAGAAAATCTAGTTTCATCCATATCCTCAATGGTCATTGACATCAATCCATATTTAAACATTTAGATAGAGAATTGAGGGAAAATAAATGAATTTTCTTGAGTATTGAAAAAGGTTCTTACAAATACAGGCTGTATTACTGAAATACTCAAAAAATCCTAAAATTAGATTTCGAAGAATAAAAATTTAGTATGTGATTCATTTATATTTAATTTTGGGTTTCATATTAAAATAATTTAATAGTATAATACTTCTTAAAACAATATATATGTTACACATTATACTTCTTCCTTCGTACACACTTTGTCATAATTGATTTATTAATTTTGATTTCATAATTTTGTAATTTGATATAATTTAACATTTATTGGGTTTGAATGATCTTTAAAATTAATAATATTGTGTTGGATTTATCTAATTTGAAATATTTATTGTATATACAGAAATATATCATCATATGCCTTTGTTTCAATTTCATTTATTTAAATTAATTTAATATATTCTATTTAGAATAATTAAATATATTTTACATTGAAACCTATTTATAAGGGGAGTTATTTTATATATTCTCAATCGTTCATATATATTTTAATTATTGGGAATAAATATAAATTTATATTTTTTTATTTTTTTATTTGAAATTATGTTAATTATTCATTGAATAATATTTTACATATCTCAAAGAGCCTTTAAATACTCTATTTCAATGTTATTTAATTTATTATTTTTATAATATTGATTTTATATAATTTATTATTATATTTCTAAAAATGTTTTTTATTTCATGGATTTTAATTTAAATTTTGTATATTTGAATATTTTTTTGTTAAAGTGGATGATGATATTTTAAATTCCTGAAATTTTCATTATCATTTTTTATTGCGTTATGATTATTTAATAAATATTAATTTTAATTTTCATATATTATTTTTAGTTTTTATTATTTATCATTCTATCATTTATTATTTATAAAAATTTGATTAACATTACCTTGTGATCATTATAAAAGGGGGAGATTTATTTTTTGATGATTTTGAGTTTTGTGATTACAAAAAATAGGTAGATTTTTGACTGGATCCTTGTGACCTCATTTGTACTTTTATAATTACAAAATCCCACATTTTTTTACATGTTCATAGTTACTTCACCGTCTAATTATATCAATAGTATTTCCATATTTAATTCATAAACTATTTATCCTATATTCACTACCTAATCTATTATTATATATAGATTTTAAAAATGATTATTCAATATTACATATGTTAATAAATTTTTTAAAATGATTTATTTAGATGCCCTAATATTTGATGTTCAATCCAGATATCTTATAAACTTTTAGAATTTACTGGATCACTGTATTTTTACTATATCAATGGATACTCTACATTGAATCTTTTACATCATGTGATTTTAGAATGATTAGTATATTTTCTACATTTCATCTATTTTGGATGAAATATTAATCAATCATAAATATTTTGTAATAATTCGTTGATGTTTCTACATTATTAAGTTTTTATATCACAATTTTTAGAATATAGTTTTATTCTATTTTTTGATAATAAATCATGTAATAGTACACTGATTATTGCACAACATATTATGTTGGAAATACAATAGATTTGTCTCTATTTAATTCATATCATATGGATAATGAAAATATATTATAAGTGCTCCAAAAAATCAATGATTTTTCAAATTCATATTTTCAATATTCCACATTACAAATTCTGACAGATACAATATTTAAATGATTAAATGTGCTACAAATATCTGAATTGAATGAAAAATAGTCTAATAGATAGAAAATAAATGTTATATAATTTTATTTATTTTACATGAAGTCTGAAATAGTCATGTTGTGGAATTATAAAATATATGAATATATGTGATATTTTCTTCTTTATTATTTTGATATTATTTTGGATTATGTTTTTATGTTATCTCATGTTATAGTGGTCCTGTTGAGGTTTCTCAAGATCTGGATAAATGTATTATAATTATCTATTTATAATTATTCTAGAATTATACTATATCTCAAGTTTAAATCCTTTAAAAATTTACATAAATTTAATATGGTTACATATAATGATTTTCATAATGAACTTAACACCATATATAGATACATCCTGATGTTGGAATGAAAATGAACCCAAAAATAGTTAGATTTACCTCACCTTAGTATTAGATAAACCCCACTAAGGTGAAGTGAACCCAAAAATTATTATGAATATAATCCTCACGTTGTTAAAAACCAAGGAATGTGAAACTAAATTCATGAAATCCACAGGATCATGGATTTGAGGAACAACAATGATAATATTCTATAACCATCGTGAAGAATTAAATAACAAAAAGTCTCAATATATATGATAAATACATGAATTTTTAACTGTAGTCTCTATGAATATATATTTATGTAATATTATAAAAATTTATTTCAAAAATGTAGACCATATACACAATTTCATGAACTGATACAAATAATTAGACTATTCCATACACCATTAATGTACTTTGTTTTCTAAAGATGATCTTGAATTTATAACCATAACATTAATGACTCGTTTGAATCATTATCAATTTAGTTGGAACATCATGAAGACACACCACTAGATGTGTGTGATATCATAATGAACATGAACATAACAAAGTCACACTAATAGAAAGAGGTATTGGATATGAGTTTAAAGTAACTCTTTGAGAATATGATCAAAAGGAGCATAGTTGTATGTTGTATAATGTTGAACTGAAACTGAATGTAGATATCAAACATGAATTTTGTTATACATGTAGGATTTAGTAATTAGAATATGTTCCCATGAAGGAGGCAATTTTAAAATAATAAAAATGATCTATAAACCAGTTACTTACTACAGGAGGTGATTTCCACATTCAATATATATGATTTCATACGAAAAAATTATCATATTTTTTCTCATATAGATGAGTGTTAGTGATGGTTCATGTGATTAAACTGGATAAAGAGGATATATCCACAATATACAAGGGCATTGAATAAGATGATGATAAGGATGATCACATTGAATGCTGGAAGAAATGCTTGATGATATATCGAGTTAAAATGGAATATAAACTTTTAAAGAAAATGATTTTTTCATTTATCAATGTAGAGATGAAAATATAATGAATTTTTGGGTAGATAAAAATGAAATTGTAGTGCTTCACTACTATATTTTCTAGCATTTTAAATATTTTTATCAAATTTTTTTATAGAAACAATTATTAGTTTTTTGTAAGATGGATATTTTCACCTAAATTCTAATGTTAGTGATAAAAAAATCAGAATGAGAATGATGTAATTCTCATAAAAAAATATACTGTAATTTTTTAACAGTGCTTTCTAAAGAAGTCTGATAAAAGTATTTTATTTTGATAAAAAAATTAATATTGATCTGGATGATTTTGTAAGAGTATAGGGAATATTTAATGTAGTTTAGGATAATTTAATGCAAAATTTGAATGGGGATTTAAATCAGTTTATAATGAGGTTTTTTCTTTGATGGTGCTTAAATATCAGGATATATTAAATTTATTCAGCATTATTATAATTTTAGATATATTTTTGTTATATATTTTATTTGTATTTTGAATATTATTTCCCAAGAATAATTTTTGTATAATGATTTAATAAATATGAATTGTGATTTTATGGGATATATCATTCCAATTTATGTACATTATTTATTTTTGATTTCTAATAGATGTGTAGCTACTACTAATACTGCGTATTGTTCTCTATATATAAATATTTCTCTACTAAGATCAATAGTGGTATGAGAGAACACTTTCGCATAAAAAATAATGTGTACTATAATATTATTTATTGGAGTGAGATATTTGAAGAAGATGGAATATAATTTTGTATTGTTCAATATTTATCTCAATGTGGGGAAGAAAAAGTATTGAAGGAAACAATTTATATTACTACATTTTTTGGATAAGAAAGTAAAAATATTGAACTACAATTGAATATTTATTATATGATATTATATACATGATTTATGATCAAATGATATATTAGTTTTGGGGTAAAAATTGAGGTCAACCACTATTAAACCATCTGTAACTAGTTTAGATTCTTCTATTATGTATGCTTCTTATACCATGATATGGTTTTATAGTTTCTTGTAAATGAACCATAAATTTATATAAAAGGGTTATTATCAGGTGTAAAATACTATCACACTATTGTTGAAATAAATATATAAAAGGTTCATTATAGTGGAAATTATAATGCTTATATAGAGATCATTTGTGTAGTAGACTAGGGGATTTATATGCCCTGAAACACTATAAACCACTGCATCTTTATCTTACTATTATTTGTTTTTCATTTTAATTTTACAACATTAAGTGATAATTATATAATATATCACATTCAGAGGTAAATTTTAAATTTTTCTTCATAGTATAAAAGTAAATAATTCATCCCCCCTCTTGAGTCATTATTATCATCTCAGCACAAAACCATTCTTTATAGTCCAAAGGAACCTAGTTCAATATTGAATCACTTCCTATATCAATACGTTACAGAGTCTACACACTTAAAAAATTACTCATACTTATAATCATATATATATATCCTCATAAATCCCTTATATGTGAGGAATTTGAGATTTTATGCCTATTCATACACTATGTTAACATGTGAAATTACATTCATACAAACCCTTAGGAAGATAATTTTGTATACACAATTTTCATAATATATTAATGAAAATATATAACATAATTTAAAACACCATTGATTCCTAAATACACATTAATAAAAAACTACATGTCTAACGAATCATTCAAAGGGTTATAAGGAATTTCTATAATCTTCTTTCTCTAAAATTTTTTTCAATAACATTAAATGTCATCACAAAATCCAAAAAAATAATCCTCAACAAATAATATCTTAATTTACATATTTTTCTAAACCTTCTAAGATACTCTGTATTATTCTCTAGAGTAGCACTACAATGTGTATTACTAATGTTCATACTATTTTACACAATGGATTTAAACCCAATGAAGTGACCCGAATATAAATTTAAAAAATACAATATGACCAAGTAATATAAAGTGACTATATTCCAAGGATCTTTTTTGATATACATCATCATATAATAAGAAATTATATTACATTAAAAATTAACAATATTTTTATTATACAACCATTTTCCCCACAAACCAAAAATCATTTAATGTTACTATAGCTTCAGTATGGCTTGGCCTTATAATTGAGAGCACACACTACATTGTGTACTACAAATGAATATGTTATATGTGAAATTTTTGGAAACATAAGGTCATCAAAAAATCTAAGTAGGAGATTCTATAGATGGGGAAGATGGTTTTTTCCCATGGCTTCCCATGTCACCTCACATTTTAAAGGACACAAACCCTCTTCCAATATCCCATGAGTATTTTTTTTCAAATTCCTTCATACCCATTTCTTATTCATGAACTCACCCAATCCACCATTCATAATTTGTGGTTAATTATTAGTCATCCACATTGATATTTATCTTAATTTCCCATAAATATGGTTTCCAATCCACTATATTTTATACATGAAGTATATATATAGCTTTAATAAAAATGAACTTATGAAAAAATTATTATTTATATGTATCATTCATCTATAAAATGAATATAAAAATACACATAATCCATTTAGTCGTTATTACTATTAATAACTAATTTCTAACTACTATTATTTATTTTTCATAAATATATATTCAATATTCTAAATATTTTTATATATATTGATATTAAATATAGTACACATCTTATATGATATTTAATTTAAAATATTTGTTTTGATATTTTTTTAAAATAAGATATATCATTAATTTTATTTTCCTATAAAGATGTCATCATAAAATTTATTATTTTGAAATCAATATAATCTACATTTTAATTATATTTATCATTAAATACAGTGGATTCATTTTAACATATGCACTTCAAAATATACAATTACGATATAATTATTAATTTACTGTAGATATTGATGATAATTAAATATTATATTTATATTGATAAATGATATATTACAATTGTAAATAAAATAAATTAAATACAAAAATTTATTAGAAAATAATTCCAAAAACAATAATTATTAATTTTATAACGTATTATCCGTATAATCGTAAAAATAAAAATATTTATTAGGAAAGAGATAAAATTTGTTAAATGAATACATATTAATTTTAACCTCAAGTATTAGAAAAATTTTACCATTGTAATTTTATAATGATAATTATAAATAAAATAACAATATACATTTATAAATATTTAAAATTTTATTCTAAATTTGTTGTTTTTGTGGTGAAAATATTCAAATTTTATAAAATATTTTTCATACAAAAATATATGGTAGTTTTTTTAGTTTTGAAATAATATTTTAAAACATTATTTATTTATAAGTGATATATATTTTATAAAACATGTGATGTTACATTCTACCCCATAATAATAATCTTTTCTTAATAAATTTAATTCCATAGGACACAATACAATTCACTTCCGATTTAAATATTTAAACAAATGTTATAAATGTATTATAATTAAATAGAGTTTAAAAAATATATATTTCATGGAAAAGTAATGAATTTTTTTCATCAAAATAGACACTCTAGTGTCTTCTATATCTAATATAATATTCCCTTGGGATTTCTTTAAAATCCTTAATTATTTCTCGAGGTCTTTCTAAAATATATTTTCACCAATATAACGTAAATCACTTAATATATATTATAAAAAATAAAAAAATAATTATTATATCATCAAAGAAAAATATAAAACCCTACTAAATGTATGGATGGTTTGATCTCCTTCAATCATGTCTGGATACCCAACATATTTAATATACTAAGTATATAAAATAAGTTGATAAAGAAAATACAATTATGAAGAAATTATTATTTATAAGTAACATTAATCTATAAAAATAAAATAATAATTATAATACATTCATTCCTTATCATTTTTGATAAATTTTTATTTTATATTTCAATCCATTTTATGACTACTATTTTATGATAAATAATTTGATATATATTGATTTTAAAAATCAACCATTTCTCATATGATTATTATTTTATTATATTAATTTATATATACATTTCAAATAAAATATTCCAAGTATATTTTTTTACACAACTAGATTTCATTATATATATTATGTTCCATTCAATATAATATTCATTAAAAATATGTTATAAAGTATATATTTCGTGTAAAAATTTATCTATTCCTTCCCATCAAATATTATTTTACTATAACTATCATTATCATTTAAATATTATTCTAAAATTAATTTTATTAACTTATCAGTAAATATTTCATTACTAATAAAAAATATATTTACATATACTATAATTTATCGACAAATAATTCCAAATCCCAAATGATTAATTTTAAAAACGTATTATTCATAAGTTTATAAACACTATTTTGTTATTATAAAATAAATATTACTTTTCAAATGGGAAAATACTAAGAAAAACTATATGTTCCAAGAATCATTCAGGGGGTTATAAGGAATTTCTATAATCTTATTTCTCTAAAAATTTCTTCAATAACATTAAATTTCATCATAAAATCTGAAAAAAAAAATCATCCTCAACAAATAATATCTTAATTTATATATTTATCTAACCCTTATAAGATACTCTGTATTATTCTCTAGACTAGAACTACCATGTGTATTACTAATGTTCATAATATTTTACACAATGGATTTAAACCCAATGAAGTGACCCAAATATAAATGTTCAAAATACAATATGACCAACAAATATAAAGTTACTATATTCCAATGATATTTTTTGGTATATATCATCATATAATAATAAATTATATTACATTAAAAATTAACAATATTTTTATTATACAACCATTTTCTCCACAATCCAAAAATCATTTAAAGTTAATGTAGCTTTAGTATGGATTGACCTAATAATTGAGAGCTCACACTACATTGTGTACTACAAATTAATATGTTATATATGAAATTTTTTGAAACATAAGGTCATCGCAAAATCTTAGTATGAGATTCTAGAGAGGGGGGAGTTGGTTTTTTCCCATGGCTTCCCATGTCACCCCACATGATAACGAACACAAACCCTCTTCCAATATCCCATGAGTGTTTTTTTTCAAATTCCTTCATACCCATTGCTTCTTCATGAACTCGCCCATTCCACCATTCATAATTTGTGGTTAATTATTAGTCATCCACCAAGATATTTATCTTAATTTTTCATAAATATGGTTTCCAGCCCACTATATTTTATACACGAAGTATATATATAGCTTCAATAAAAATGAACTTATGAAAAAATTATAATTTATATGTATCATTAATCTATAAAATGAATATAACAATACACATAATCCATTCAGTCGTTATTACTTTTCATAACAAATTTTTAACTACTATTATTTATTTTTCATAAATATATAGTCAATATTCAAATTTTATATATATGTATATATTGATATTAAATATAGTACACATCTTATTTGATATTTAATTTAAAATATTTGTTTTGATATTTTTTTAAAATAAGATATATCATTAATTTTATTTTCTTATAAAGATGTCATCATAAAATTTATTATTTTGAAATAAATATAACCTACATATTAATTGTATTTGTCATTAAATATAGTGGAATCATATTAACATATCCACTTCAAACTATATAATTACCATATAATTATTATTTTCTTTTACATATTGATGATAAGTAAATATTATATATATATATATATTGATAAATGATATATTAAAATTGTAAATAAAATAAATCAAATACAAATATTTATTAGAAAATAATTCCAATAATAATAATTATTTATTCTATAACGTATTATCCATATAATTGTAAAAATAAAATTATTTATTCGGATAATGATAAAACATATTAAATGAATACATATCAAGTGTAACCTCAAGGATTAGAAAAATTTTACCATTTTAATTTTATAATGATAATTATAAATAAAATAACAATATACATTTATAAATATTTAAAATTTTATTTGAAATTGGTGGTTTTTTGTGGTGAAAATATTCTTATTTTATAAAATATATTTCATAAAAAAATATATGGTAGTTTGTTTTAGTTTTGAAATAATCTTTTAAAAAATTATTTACTTATAAGTGATATATATTTTATAAAACATGTGATGTTATATTCTACCCCATTAAATTTATCTTTTCCTAATAAATTTAATTCCATAGGACACAATACAATTCACTTCTGATTTAAATATTTAATCAAATATTATAAATTTATTATAATTAAATGGTGTTTGAAAAATATAAATTTAATAGAAAAATAATGAAATTCTTTATTCAAAATAGACACTCTAGTGTTTTCAATATCTAATATAATATTACCTTGGTATTTCTATAAAATCCTTAATTATTTATCGAGATCTTTCTAAAATATATTTTCACCAATATAACATAAATCTCTTCATATATATTATAAAAAATACAAAAATATTTATTATATAATAAAAAAGAAATATATAATCCGACTAAATGTATGGGTGGTATGATCTCCTTCAATCATGTCTGGATACCCAAAATATGTAATATACTATGTATATAAAATAAGTTGATAAAAAAATAAAATTATGAAAAAATTATTATTTATAAGTAACATTAATCTATAAAAATACAATAATACTTATAATACATTCATTACTTTTCATTATTGATAAATTTTTATTTTATATATCCATCCATTTTATGACTACTATTTTTTGAGAAATAATTTGATATATATTGATTTTAAAAATTGTCTATTTCTCATATGATTATTAATTTATTATATTTATTTATATATACATTTCAAATAAAATATTCCAAGGATTTTTTTACACTACTAGATTTAATTATATATATTATGTTCTATTCAATTTAATATTCATTAAAAATATGTTATAAAATATATATTTCTTTTAAAAATACATATATTCCTTCCAAACAAATATTATTTTACTATATTTATAATTATCATCTAAATATAATTCTAAAACTAATTTTATTAAATTATCAGTAAATATTTCATTGCTAATAAAATTAATATTTACATATTCTATAATTTATCAATAAATCATTCCAAATCCCAAATGATTAATTTTAAAAATGTATTATTCATAAGTTTATAAACACTATTTTGTTATTATAAAATAAATATTACTTTTCAAATGGGAAAATACTAAGAAAAACATTATTATTAATAAATTTTACTTCAAATTACTTCTTAAAAAGAATAATAGAAATATATTTCAATTATTTCATTATTTATATTTAAAATTTCAATCATTATTATTGTTTTTATAAAAAAAATAATTTATTTTTTTAAAATATACATGGCACTAAAATAAATCATAATTTATCATTGTTTTTAAATACTTTTTTAACATAGAAATTTTTTGATGATAAATATATATACACTAAATCAATTTGTTTTATATATTACAACCAATAAAAATTTCAGGCTTGAATTGTGCATTTTAATGGAAATAAATGATTAAACATCCAAATTATGCACTAAACTATTAGTATTATTTTTAAATATTATTATGTAGATATTGATAATGATAACTATTATTTAAAAATGAAGAAAATTTTAAATTTAAAATAAAAAAATATTTATTCGTAAATGATAAATAATAAATGTCAATGTCGTATAGAAATTACTTATGTAGGTCATGAGGTCTTTCAAAATTATCCATTGTCTAAAATTACTGCAATAAATTAAAAATAAATCACTAAATCCTAAAAAACAAACAATATCCTCAATCAATAATTTCCAAAAATCAATACTAATCTAAAACCATTTATGATACTATGTGTGACACCCTAGACCCACAATATCAAGTTCGGTACAAAATCTCATATTTTTTTACTCATAGTTGTTGATACTAAATAAGTGGACATAATTAAAAAGATAAAATTGTAACACCACTGACTAATATTGTGTCACTATATTCCATAGATATATTTATATCTGTGGATTTAGTGAATTATGAATTTTATTAGACATCAAACGCCATAAAATATGTAGTGAAATTCATTTTTTCATAAACCAAAATTCTAGCAAAGCCACTCTATCTTCATTTTGGATAGGCCATATAGTCTAGAAAATAATCCATAATTTATCTTACTCACCAATGAGTCCTATAAAAAATTCCCAAAAATTTTATGGCCTATATAATATAAGTAAGTGTTGTTAGGGAAATAATGTAACATCCTTGACCCAGATTCCAATCAAAATTGCCCTAAGCCTAGTTGGGGACATGAACACAATAACATCTCCCCAAATTCTAGAGGTTTCTGACTAATAGTGAGTTACTAGGATGTGTATATAGGGAGATTATTCCCTTATTACCATAGTGTAATAGATAAGAATATCACTAATAGATGAGTAATGGATGTAGTAATATCAATCAGATAATTGAGAATTTGTAGGAATAAAAAAATAGTAGTGGAAGACCAAATTCAATGTTTATAATGACACATATAGTATATCTCTTAGAATGAATCCTAAACATATAGTCATGGTAGATATACAATACATGTAGAAAAAGTACAAAAAGGAAAGAATTGTATGGTAGCATCACAACCATCAGCTCAATCCCATTTGATACATTTCATAAAAAAACTATCAAGAACCTATAGTGTGGAGATTAACCATATCAATATCTACAATCATATAATCCTTTTTAGTTCCCAATGGAGGCCCAAATTGGGTTGGCGAGATAATAAAAGTAAGAAAACACATGGGTCCCAGCAAACCAGTATGTGAATATATATAATTTATGTGTATAATAAAAAATATAAATTTAAATTATGTACTCAAATGGAGAATCCATATGCACATGTTCTCATTTAATATCTTATTCATTTAATCAAATACATTTAATCAAAAGGTCTCCTAATTAATTGTCACACATATTTCATTTAATCAATTCATTTAACTATAAAATCACATTTAATTTATATGTATCATGACTTAGAAATAATCCCACCTTCCAGGGTAATCACATATATAAAATGTTTCTTAAAGAGGACATTTATACGGAAAAAATACATAATCACAGCTTGTTCATTGTCTTGGAAGATGTGTCATGTAACACAATTCAATCTTTAACTAATTATATACATGCCCCCGTTTTTGGGATTACCATGTCATAATAGAAGTTTCTCTCCACGTTTTATATGGAATGACACCCAATGAATTTGTCCATAGTGATCCTAATGAACCCGGGTACTTACATTGGTGTGGTATAACATCCCTACCAAAGTCTTCTATCTTTGTTAGTCCTCAAAAAGACTATAATTATCACTCGTGGATATATGATCAATTCCCTGAGATTCTATCCATGGAACTCTCAAATGAATCCAGGTATCAATTGGCAGGTAATTCATTCCTCAGATACCTTAAAAGGCAGTCTACTAGGGAGTCTATGTATAACTCAGACATAATGAATGATGAATCAAACTAAGTGCACTAATGAAATTTTTCATTGATTCTACGTGGGAACAAATACGTATAGGTATTAAATTAATGCAATACGTTTTATTCTGTTTCATTTAATATTGAAAGGTCATAATTAATGTCATCCAACCAAAACCTCCCTTCAAATGGTGTCTCATGGAATTTAATATGATTTTTAGTATTGGTTTCCAACAAGTCCCATGGGAAATTATTCATTATAAGATATACATTATTAAATTCTACATAAAAGGATTATCTTCTATTTAACTCGCATGGGAATATCAAAATATATGTAAATTCCTCATTAATCAAAAAATTACATAACAAGTGACAAGGGTCATGGCCACCCCATCCCATACAATTAATCAATTTTATTTAAAATTCATAAACCTATTCATTTATTTGATATAAAATTCAATTATATTATTTAAAAATTAGTGAAAGTGGAATGGAAAATAAAATATCCCCCATCAAAGGAATATATATTCTAAGGCCACCCATGTTAGTCCATATATATTACTCACACTACCATGGGTGTTTCAAAATCAAGATACATAGCCAATAATGTTCATTTATAGTCTCCATAAATGAATTGTAAATGCCTAAAAATTCAATTTATGAATTAAAATTTATTTATGGAGAGGCCTTTAAACTGGGCATACATAACAAAATAATTTAGAATAACTCGACATTAATTTTAAATCATGAGGCCACCGACTTTATTACCATATTTGATAGCTCATCGAGTATCATCACTTGGTTCAGCTCAAATGAAGATACAATTGATTAATAGAAAACGAACCTATTAATACAACATATTATCTTACACATAAATATTATATTCTATATCCAGAATAATAAATTATTACTAATAAATGAATTGGGATTCGTCTTATGTGGATATGATGTGAATGATGGGGCTTGAATTAGATATCTGATAGAGTGCAGAAGATACTTTAAAGAATAGTCACCAAGGGAGAAAAAATATGTGGAGACCTTAATGTGCATTAGGGAGAGTGAATATTATTTTTTAAATACAATTTACTTTGTTGAAAATGGTATTTTTAACCTAAATATCATTGTTTAGTGTTTATAACGAATTGTTTTAGAAACATGGAAACACCCAAGAATCATTTTCGGTAGTAACGGTCATAACACAAGGTTTACCCAAACCGTTTGACTAAATGTTCTCAAAATGATACAAAATGCACTATAAAATTGCATTACTAGATGCACTATTGTGAATTCCAACTCACATAGCTTCCTGTAACCATGCGCCAGGCCATTTAACCTCAAACATTACTTTTGGGATTAGAACTAGCCCCAAACTCTTTTAATACCCCCATATACAAAAAGGGAATTCACATAAGGAAATATTTAAACATTTAAACAGAGCATTGACTAAAAATAATGGATATATAACTCAAATATGATCTTTGTTCACACAAACATACACAAAAAAAATCATCCCTATATTACCAGTCCATGGGTAGTGAATTTTGATCTATGGAAACCACCATCAACTATGATCATACATTGTCCTCCCACTCTAAGGTCTCATTTTTCCTTAGTCTGTGATCCATATCACCCATATTATACGAACATACCAACCTAAGAGGAACTTCGTGAAATTATCCACAATATGAATAGGATGATCATCAATGGATTCATATACCTATAATTTAACCTCCTTGGGTAGAAAGTCATGAGGTGACATTGAATAGTAACATCACAGGTGAGAAACATGGTATAATTCATTCAATTATCGATACGTATGTGATATCTATAACTGAATGTCTAACTAGTAACTACCCCTAGAATCTCTAATGACTCAACAAAACACGGTGAACGATAACCTATCTCAAGATTATCTTATGTCCCCACCTTGGGGAAACCTGTAAGAAAACAAGAACCCTCAGGCAGTAGTGATTAGGGGATTATTTTTTTGAGACTGAAAAACATCCATCCATTTTAGAATCATATACACCTACTTTGTGATCTCAAAAATATGATGAGTTTCAATAATAACTTCCACTCCTTACTTGACACAACACAATAGTGATTGTTATGGCCTACTATAAAAATTGTCATAGGGAACCACTAGAATCGTTGCAAAAAAATAAATTATTGTAGGATAATAATGCTAGGTATGTATATCTCTCCCTAGATCCCACAAAATCCTAGACGCATTCTAACAACATTTCATCAATCACCTTAATCATTTAATCTGAATAGACATTTGTTTTTTGGATGGTATGTGTTGCTCAGAAGAACCTATATACCCAATTCCATTTATATCACTTCCAATAACTATGAAGTAAACATAGCATCCCTATTTGATGTTGTAGTGGAAAGGAACCCATGATATCATGTTTCTCACAGATGTAAAACCTCCAATGATCACTAGCAATAATGGTTTCCTTAATTAGAAGGAAATATGAAACATTCATGAGTGTATCAATGAAAAATCCTTTTTTGAAATTACCTTAAGGTGTCCTCGATAAACCTTTTAGCAAATCAATCATGTTGTTAACCTATTTCACCCCGCAGATGTGCCACTTTTATAATATATTAGTTATTTTCTGGTCTTCCTCCACCTATAGACATGTGGAATAGCACATGACAAAACCGACTACATCTATTTTTATACATAGTCACCAGTACTATTTATGTAAATACTACTGCATATTGGTGATTCCATGATATAATTACCTTACTGAAGCATTTTAGTCTCCCAAAAACACTTTTCTCATGTCTATAGAATCCCATAGACACCAATGTACTATTAGAATAACATCCACAACTACTGTCAATCCAGGTAGTGGTTTCACACCTGCCACACTCTATGATAAGACTAGGCACATCAAATCCAATACATACCTCATCCTCCATCATTCTATTTGGGTACGGGTAGTAGTGACGGATGATATAATGGAAATCTCCTAAAAATCATACACCTCTAATTGCAACTCATAGAACAAACCCATGATATTCCACTCCTTATTAGAATATGACACTTTTTCTATCTGAATTCTCCTTCTCAATGCATCAGCTACACTATTTACCTTACATGGCTTGTAGGTAGAAGTAAAATTGATTAACTATAGCTATTTAACCCATATTCATTGTCTAAGGATTAGATCACATTATATAAATATTTAAATTAGGGTTTTTAGTACTTTTACACATTGAAATTGTATCCATGTATATAATTTCTCCAACTACGCAATGAGTGAACAATTGTAGCTAACTCAAGATCTTGAATAATTTAATTCCTCTCATGTAGCCTTATATATCCTTTCATCTCTAATTAATGTAATCAAATTAATTTAATTAATAAGTATCTGAAATTAAATCCTGGAATGTGTCATTTAATCACGTTCATTTAGAAATTCTATATCATTTAATTTTTATGTTATGAGACATGGAAATAATCCCAACGTCCCTATACCAACATGTATATAATGATTCCTTAACAGGCTATCAATAATGTGATAACAAGGAATCAATACAATCTTATTTTTCTCTTTATAGATGCATCATATAAATCACATCACTATATAATCAATTATAAACCTGATCCCTTCCATGGAATTCCAATGTTAGAATCCAAGTCTCAATCCCAGTATAATATAAACTCACACCCTACATGCCCATCCAGGGCAATCCTCAAGGACATTTTTATCACTATATGTGTGGTATAAAATCCCAACTAAATCAGTGCATCCATGTGGGTCCAATAAGGGAGCCCAAGTATCACCTATGGAACTATGATCCATTCCCTTTGAGATTTATCATTGAATTTTAATATTAATCCATGTATCACTCAACATGTATATCAACCATGGGTGTCCATACATGGAATTACTTTTGAGTGTCCATGTATCACTCAACTGTAAGCATGGTTCAAGCCAATTTAGTTTACCGATTGTATTCATCACAGAATCAGTGTGTCAGCCGTGTGATATAATAATTCAATCAATTCAGTATCATTTATTGATTTTCATTCAACAATCCATGGCGAAAACCATTATCATCCGTCATAAACCAAATTGTAAAAGGTAACAAATGTTATTATTTCTGATTAGAAGTATAGGATTCAAACTAATAGCATTGGAAATTTATCGTAATAATAATTCGTTGACTAAACATGATATAAAATTAATAAACTCAATTTTAATCACATGGGAATCACAAAATAACGATTAATTCATTCATTATCAATTAATTCCATAATATTTTCCACTTGTCAGGGTCATCCCATCCATTACCTATAATTTATTTCATTTAAAATTCACATTTCATTTTATAAAGAGATTCATTAATTTAATTTTCAATTTGATTAATCCATTTAAATCCCATTAAAACAAAAAAGGAAATGGTAATGGAAGCCTCCAATTGTATCCATGTTTCATAGCCACCCGAGGTGGTCTATCTATGTTCCCAACACACCCATGGGTATTTTTTAAATCAATGTTTGCAACCTATAATGTTCATTGATAGTCTCTTTTATTGAATAAACTATGCCTAACAATTCAATTTATGAAATTAAATCCATTAAAAGTGTTTCCTGGAAATTGGGTGTGCAGAATAATGGCATATATAACCAGTCAATAGTAAAGGAAAAACACAATCCCACTTACCGTAGGTAAATACTAAGATCTTATCAAACAAAAAATCATGATTCATCATATGTTGGGAGAAAATATAATAATGGACGAATAAACAATTAATTTTGAATATTATCCAACACATTAATAACAATGTTCATATCCAGATGAATGAATAATTGATAAAAATGAATTTGGATCCTATTGATGTGAATCAAATGAGACAAACAATGCTTAAATCAGAGATCAGATGGGGTGCAAGTCACAATTCCTAGAATAGTCACACAGGAAGCTCAAAAAAAGGGGTGAGATTTTATTTCATGATGGACAATGATTATTATATTTAAAATAGATTTTAATTAAGGAATAAATAGTCATTTTAACCAAAATAACATGTTCATATGGTTTAGGCACTCTTTTTGACTAACCATGTGCCAATCATGCATATTTATCTTTATTGAGAGGAATAGTGCCAAGTATACCCTAGAGATAAAATAACTTTTTGAAAACCACTCTAACCCCCATTGTTAAAATTGCATATTTGGATTCATGGACATGAGTTCCAACTCAAAGGGTTTTGACTAACCACATGACTTGTTATTTCACCCCAAACTGGGTTATAGCCTTCAAACCATCCCCAGAAAATCCAGTTTCATCCATATCCTCAATGGTCATTGACATTAACCCATATTTATACATTTAGATAGAGAATTGAGGAAAAATAAATGAATTTTCTTGAGTAATGAACAAGGTTCTTACAAATACAGGTTGTATTGTTGAAATACTCAAAAAATCCTAAAATTTGATTTCGTTCAAACTAAAACCATTGAAAATAAAAAAATATGCACATAATTATATTTTAATGTAAAAATAGTTTTCTAAAATGTTAAAACATAAATGGAGTAATTTTAAAATATTTTATTGAGAAAATGTAATATAAAATATATCACATTATTTTGAAATAAAACCTATAGAATCTGTTTAATATCTAGAATCTGCTATCAATTTTTTTTATTTTTTTAAAATATCACAATATTTACAATTTAAATTAAATGAAATCATATTTATTAAAAATAATTTCTTGATCGATGATATTTGATGAGACATAATTGAACATCAAATATTATAAACAATATACTTGTCATTTGGTGGAAAATTCATATAAATATCATTTTCCCTCCCAAACATTCATTATCATTTACAATGTATATGTGATAATTTGTTTTAAAAAAATTATATCATTATTTTTTCATCAATAATTCCATTTAATATATACAATTTTAATTTCATAAAATATGTTATATATTTTAATTTATAAAAGTGAATAAAATTAATTAAAATGAATTTTTAGTCCTGGAAAAATCTCCCAAATAAATTTTTCCCTAAAATAAACACTCTTAAATAAAGTCCAATAAATAATTTTTCAAATGGAAAATCATAGATAACCTAATTATATAAATTAAAAATTTAATAATGATGATGAATTCATTTCAAATTTATTAATGGTTCATCATTGAAGATGAAATAAATAATATGTGGTATTAAATGATTTTTTTATAGAGATGATAAATGTGAAAGAAGAAAATCCATGAAAATAAATTATTTTCTATTGAAAACATAGATTACCAAAAAAGAAATGTGAGAGTTTTTTTGAATTAAATCATTTTAAACATACATTGATGATTACAAAAAAATATGTCTCTTATCAATTTAATATTAAATAAAATATAATCATTCTTGTTACATTATTGCCAATATAATCCCTTGAATGAATCATCTTGGAAATAACCCCTACATCAATATCACTCTCTTTGATGGTAAATATTGAAAAATATTATTTAGATAATGGAACATAGTAGTATTCCATTGGATTCACTCACTATAATAAATAACACCATTTTATATGAAACCATCACCAGGAATATGATTTTTTTTATATTAATAAATATACATTATTTAATAATGCACGAAATATACATACAATGCACCACTTACGAGTTTTGTTTCATATTCTACTATAATCTGTACACTATGGATTCTTGATCATATAAATTAATTAGAGTAACTTCTAAAATTTATTTACACCAAACCATATAATAATCCACATCCATTCATGTGTTTCAGTACCTCATTTGATGTTGTTCACATGATGCCGTTTATACAACTTACTAATAACCATGAAATATTTTCATTATAAACAGATGAAGAATTCTATAGGTTCAATTATATTTTTAATTTTATAATATTCATTAAAAAATATCATGATTATTAAATAAATATATATATATATAAACAACCTTTCAGTACAACTACAATGGTTAGTTGGAGATGAAAATGGAGGCTCAAGATATTTCTATGGTCCCATGAGGTGAATTATTTAACAAACAATACATTATGTAATTCCTCAGATTAATTCCTATAATTGAGATTATATATATGTGTGTGTGTCTCTGTGTGTGTTTTATTGATATCCAATAATGTTCTTGGGATGAAGAAAAGAGGGTGCCAGATTCTATTTCCCAGTGCACGTGTTAATTTAAAATCTATGAATATCACCCATGCTAACAAATACATTTTAGGTTTGTAATTATATAATGTTTCCAATCATATATGGGAAGTCGAAATAAATATCCAATTAATAGTGATGGGATTTAGTATTTACTTGCGCACTACCATGACCACCTATTTAGAGAGGATAAGAACCGTCTACCAACATGAACTCCTCTATATCACTTTCCATACCTCTACATGCACTAGTCCCTTGATAAAACTCACTGATTCCAACAACCCAACATCTATGTCAAATATTAGACAACCACAAATATGGTTGGCTTGATCTCCCTTGGTTAAGGCTTCATGGACACTAGATTTAAATACAAATTAAATATATTAATTTTTCATAAAAACAAATATATGAAAACATTATTTACATTATAGTTGAAGATTTAAAAATTACTTCAATAATTTTAATATTATGTTTAATTCATATTATTTTTATATAATTATTTACTATTATCAATTATTTTTTAACTGATATATTTTTTATATTCTATGTATTATATATGTATATTAAAATTAATTATAAACCAAATCACATATGATTTTTAATTTATTATATGTATTCTATATTTCATTACAAATAATATATTAAATATATATTATCTTCCCATTAATAGTAACCCTTATATATATTATTTTATGATCAATCAAATTTTATTAGTAGTTATCTTAAATATTATATCTATTCATTAAAAACTACAATAATTCAATTGTAATTATTAATATCTTTTAAATATTCATCTGAAAATAATATTTTATATATCATGACTAATATAATATTAATATTGAACACTATATTTATCATCTAATATATTTAATAGAAAAACACAATCAATGAACTAATGGTTTATGTCCTAATCATATTATTGATACATTAATTAACATTATATTTTTTTATTACAATTTCAGTATAAATTATGTAATATAGTAATATTAAGAATAACATATTTCTTGATAAAAAAACTATTCATATTGTATGTTGGAAACTAGAAAACAATGTTATAGAAGTACTTTTATGAATATTACAATGTTAACTCCATTTTTAATGTTTTTATATAGAAAATTATTTAATTTGACAAATGATACTTCAGGCTAAAACATAACATTTATTGTTTTTGTTTTGAACATTTATATTAACATAGAATGTATATATAGTAAAAATATATTTTTTAAATCCTGATATTTTATATTTGTCCCCATTTTATAAATTGAATCCTTGTAATTTTATTTATATTTAACATGATAGTTTTTACATTCAAATTATGAAGTTCAAAATTAATATATATATTTATTATAATTACATAAAATTTTCTATTGATATTTTAATTTTGGTTCCTAGGGTTAATAATAAAGAAAACCACACACATTCATAGACTAATATAGATCTTGGATCGTCCCCCATGGATAGTCCCACAACTACGCAGACGCTTATAATTTAATACCTTGAATTCCATGTGTATTCAAAGCCATTATAAGGCGAACATTTCATATTTCAGGAGGGGGGACTTTCCAGTTTATTTATAATATGATAATTACTAAACTGATAATTTTTTGTATTTTTTAAATTATTGTAACCTCTTTATTTTATATGTCTTCCTTAGTTTATTCTAAATAATTTAATAATCTATTTATTATAAAATCATTTATTTCTTAAAAATATAAATAATGATTATTCACTATTATATAAGTGAATACATATGGTTATAAGGATTATTTAGATTATTTATTATTTTATATTAAATTATGAAATCTTAAATAGTTTTCAGACATTTAATGCCATTGTATTTTGAAAAATATTTGAGATACTACATTTGGAATCTTACCCATATCCTTTTTATTAAAATAATAATATTTAATACATAAAATATATTTATGTTGAAATCATAATCAATCATCTAGATGTTTTAATAAATTTTTAAATATTGTATCTTTTATATTTTATAATGTATGTTTTTTAGAATATATTTTTATTATATTTTTTCTTTTTAAATAAATCTAGATTGCTTAAAATTAGACATGTCATATCATGTTGGATAACCAAAAAATTTATCTCCATTTCTTTTTTCTAACATGACGTATGAAATATATTATTGTGTTCTCTAAAAGATAACAATAATTGATGAAATAAATTAGAATCTACATATTATAGATTTTAATGGATTATATTTTCCCTGATGATGTAAGGTTAAGTTATCCCAATTTTTTCCCAATATTTTGGTGGATAGATAATCCATTTAAAAAAAATTTATTAATTTTTGTGGATGGATAAAATGCTTGTTTTATTGATCTCGAAGTTTTCTAAAACTCTATGATGTTTTTATATTTATGTGGGTTTTTAGAATATTGTGGATTCTAATTTTTAATAATATATCATGTTATAGAGGTAATATTGATGTGTTTCCGGATTGATTCAAAATTTCATTAAATTATATATATATATATAATTCTTATCATCGGGATCCAAAATATTTTTCTAATAACCTTTAAAAATGTTGATATGTTTGTTATAGTGATTTGTATGGATTTTTATAAGGGTGTTACCAATACAGTAGAATTTATACAAACATTATAATTAAAATGTACCCCTTGATTGTGAGATAAACATCATGATAGTATTAGAAAAACACAACATTGGTAAAGAAAATCCCAAAATGATATGAAGAAGAACCACACAATACAGAAAATCAGGGGATATTACATTACATTCATTTCTTCCAATGGATCTTATTTTCTTGGAAATTTGACGAACAAATGTGTTGGTGTAAAAATTTGGAATGAAGAAAAGGCCACAAGGTGGCCCTACAGACTTCCTCGCGAAGCCCCTTCTTGGAGTCCCCAGCACCACGGCCACCGCGAAGAAAGAAGGCGGGAGGCTCCGCGAGCGCATTTGACGTTCGCGAGCCCGCAATGAAGCAAAGAAGGTGGGAGGCTCCGCGAATGCATTTGACGTTCGCGAGCCATCGCGAAGCAAAGATGTATGGACTCTCCTGAATGCATTTGATGTTCGCGAACCCACAGAGATGTTAAAGAGGCGGGATGCTTCGCAAACCCATTTGGCGTTCGTGAGCCCACCGCAAAGACCTCAAGCCCTTCTTCGTGCCGCGTGAGCACCACCCTGTGTTGCCTCTTTCTTATAAATACCAAGCTTCCCTGAGCTCTCCGAATGGGGAATTTGACCTTTCGGCTTCTCATCTCCCAAATCACGAAGCACTCTTCTGCTCGGTGAACCAAGAGCTACGCGAGGTACTTTTGCTTCGCAAAGTGCCTCCCCATTGTCACGTTTTGATCCCCTCTTCTGAGAGGGATTTCTTTCGTGAAGCCTATGGGCTTTCGCAAAGGAAGGGGATCCACAAGGGGACCTGGGTCATCATAGAGCATTTATGTTTTGCGAATAACCCTTCATGTACACTTTATCCTTTCTCTATGGAAGGATCAGTGTACTTCGTGAAGCACATTGCTTCCCGACATCCTGCTTCATGAGGAACCTTTTCTCTGCGAGGTTGTGCTCCGTGAATGCCCTTTTACTTCGTGAAGCACCTCCCATTTTCACCTCTGCCACATGATAAGTTTAAGTCACCCCACATCACGAAGCACACCCCTTTCACAAGTTCCCTCTACCATGCAGAGGAACGTAGCTCCTCATGGCCCCTTCCAATGGACCCCACTTCTTGGAAAATCCTTTTCTTGTGCGACAATCCAAGTTTGCACAATGTGACCTCAAATACCCCTAGATGATACCAACCATATCGTTGATACGCCTATTGTTTCTTCTCATAGGCATGCTAATGGATATTGATTCTTCGAATAGACACACTAACGTGGACCCCTCGATTGTTCGATCCACGCCACCCCCTCAGTACGGACTTGCTGATACCTTCCCTCCAACAAGGAGCAGAGGGTACCAGTTATGTTAGTCCTAGGGGTTCGGAGAAAACCCACCTCATCCGAGCTGGAGGACATTGAAGTGCCAACGCCATAATCCTCTACACATGATGTGAAACTGTGACCTCGCCTCATGTCTCGCATGTAGGGACCCCCTGCCTTGGACATTCTCTATGCCCCCTGGTCACCCCCAGGGATGATATCCTCTTTCCTGGAGTGGCGTTTTTCTACGGGGAAGGGCAGCCATCTTGGTGTAATCACATAGCTTTTCTTGAAGGAGGCATCACCCCTACTCCTCCTAACTTCCTCGGTGCCAAGGCTAGTGGAGGGTGTGATAGGAAATGGGGCTCCTCATTTCATCATTCATGAATCCCCTCCCACAGTGCTTTGTCGATCCTCACAGGCGTCCACCCAAGAGTAAGCCCCATCCCTCATGGGCCTCCACCCTGAAGTATGTCTAAATCTCTCTCTCCTCGGGCTGATCCACGCATAAGCCCCACTCCACATAACACGGAAGCACCTTCCACGACATGGTCTCCAGGTCTCTGCTGCCTATTGTTTCTCACATCAAGCACAACTCATGTGGGATTAGAGTAAGAATCGAGAATGAAAACACCATATCCTGCATGACATTAAATTGTATATTCAACCCTCATCCCACAAGATGTTAAATTGTACACCTGAACAATGTGGAATTTGATCCATGTCAAGGCATCGTACGTAAGAAGCCTCGCGATGTTCAATCCCACAACCTGGTCGTTCTGATATCATTCATGTCGGTTCACAACCCCACCATGGGCTGCCTCAGAGTGTAGGCCCCAACCCAACCTGAACTATGTGGAATTTGATCCATGTCAAGGCATGGTACATAGGAAGATCTCATGATGATCAAGGTTAACACCCATCAAACCCCCAATCCATATTCATGTCGTTTCTCCGAAAAACCCTAACCCGAACTACGTGAACTTTAATCCATATCAAGGCAAGGTATATAGGAAGCCTCACGAGGTTCAAGCCCACCACATGGTCATTAAGACCCCCATCACGTCGGTTCACCAACACCTTGGGCAGACTAGAGTGTAATCCCCAAACAATGTGAACTAAATGGTATTTGATTTATGTCAAGGAATGGTACGTAGGAAGCCTCTCTGAGGTTAAAGCCCAACACTCATCGGGCCCCCAGTCCATCTTCACATCAGTTCACCGACTCACGCCATCCCGAACTATGTGGACTTTGATCCATTTCAAGGCATGGTATGTAGGATTCCTCACGAGGTTCAAGCCCACCACATAGTCATTCTGACCCCCTTCACGTGGGTTAACCAACACCTTGGGCTGCATAGAATGTATTCCCCACACAATCTGAACTACGTGGTCTTTGATCCATGTTAAGGCATGGTGTGTAGGAAGCCACCCTGAAGTTCAAGCCCAAAAACTACAGAACCCCAGTCCATCATCTTGTTGGTTCACCGACACAACCAATCCCAGACGATGAGGACGTTGATCCATGTCAAGGCATGGTACGCAGGAAGTCTCTTCGAGGATCAAACCCAAAACCATCATCCATCCTGATTCTTACCCGGTCAGCCACATCCCAATGAGATCATGCACCCCATTCCATCCGACAACACTCAGTAAGCCGCCCACATGCTGGCCCCAATATCGGTGTTCCCTCCAGGAGATTCCTCCGTCTTATCCACTATTGTTAGTGTTCTTATCTGTATGATCCATCTCCATTGGTCGTTAAACATGCTGCATACCCTGTGTTAAAAACAGGAAGCTATGGAATACATGAGATACATGTCTATGGCTTTTTATTCCTTGTGTTCGATGTGGGATCCCTCGGGTTTTCATGCCCTCGAGAAGCACTATAATTAGGAAAAGAGTAGAGACACCCCAAACCCTAGCATCCAAACATTCCAGTGATGTCCCAATGTGACTAATCTTCTAACCAAAGATTTCTTTCTTGACCAGACCCCTTAGAATGCCCGGACAGAAGCATCATAATTAACTGGCGACCATGAAGATATGGCACCAAGAAGAGTTTCACAAACAACGTATTAAATCTATGAGGGAGACCCGGACTAAGTTACGACCTCTCTGGAGAAATCCACAGAAGGAAGAACCGACATCACATCATCCCATTTCGATCAAGGAGCAGACATCCCAGAACATGGAGTGAATTCTACCCACATTTGGAATGCGGGAATGCGGGGTAACAAAAGCAGTGTACTTCATCCCCAAATGAGATGGATGTGTTCGCCCCTACAAATCGTCGAAAACAATATGATATATGAATTATAGGGAAAGAATAAGCATTACGATAATTTAACTAGGAAGTAACTAAAGGTGTTCAACATCATCTCCTCGAACCTCTATTTATGGTGATGTTTATAGATGATGTATACAATGGAGATCACAAAAATAATTATTGGAATGGATACAGGTGATTTTAGTATTTCTTACAACATTGTTGTAATTTTTTACATTAGATAATCTAGAAATTAAGAGTGGACAATAAATTATGAGGTTGATTACATATCACTATAGTTCAAACTTTATATAGAAACTGCAATCGATAAACGTGATATAATGATGAACATGGGATCAATAATATCACTTTTAAAAATAGAGGCCTTTTTTGGAGTTATAAATAACTCATAAAAAATATAGCATATTAGTGGCTCCTTGAAAGTAGTATCATACTTATCTAGAACACAAACATGATCTCCAACTAGAATATAAATATACATATAATATTCATTAATATGAATACGTTCACATGAAGGATTAAATAGTATCAACGTAATCATGAACACTAAATTATATTTTTGATTGTATAGGTGTTCGTCACATTAAAGAATATGACTTTTACATTAATAATATTAAATTTAATCTCAAGAAGTATAGTATTAGTTGTGGAACATTCACTCAAACATGAAAATTTTTATTTGATAATTGTGTATACAAGAATTGACTAATATAATGATGATATTACATAGTAGGAAAATAATCAAAAGAAGATGAATAGAGTCTTCATAAATTATACAGCCTATAATAACATATTTTTTAGAATTATATTTTTATGAGAGGAAATAAAATTAATTAGTGGGAAGATACCACTAAAATATTATGATTTTGGTACCTTTTTCATCATTTTAATATAATTATCTACTATGTTTTATATCTAGATAATTTTTAGTGGTTTTTTAGTTTCATGTTTTATTATAAAATCTATTGTTGAACAATGTTAATGAAAATAGTTTGATGTAAAAGTTTGAGAGAACAATGATTTGTATTTTTAAACATTATTTTCTAGAAAATTAGTATGATAATTAGTTCTTCACATAAAAAATTATGAATAATCATGTGGATGATGGTGTGATAATTATGGGATTATTTCAACTAATTTAAACGATTTTTATAGATATATTTAAGTGGGAATTTAAATTTATTTGGAATAATAAATGTTAAATGATTGAAATAGAATATAAAAATAGATTAAATTTCGTTGAAAAAGCTTTTATTTTAGATATAATATTAGAGGAAATTTTAAAATAATATAGAGAATTACTTCATGATAATTTAATATTTTCTGGAAGAAAAAAATACAACTATGTTTTATTATTTTTGGATATTTTTATGAAATTTTTTGAGAGATTTTCATTAATTTTTTTAAGTAAGAGGATGTTATGAAAATGATGGATATTACTATTCTATATATAAATATTTATATGATATTTTCAAAGGTGTTGTGTGATTACTATTTCTATTATAATAATAAAATATCCTAAATAATCTCAAATTGGTGTTCTATATTTGAGAGACAAAGAAATTAATTAATTATATATCATTATTCTCTAACAGTGTGATGGAGAAGAATAATTTCATGACACTATTTTTCATAATAAATAATTACTATAAAATACGGAATAATCTTTCATTAACAGTGATGGTTTAAAGGTTGCTAATATATAATTTATGGAATGTACATAAATATATCATTTTAAGAGGAAATTACAAGAGGAACCAGTATTCAACAGTCTACATCTCATATATATTCTTATGGGGTGACATATTTTCACAGTAAGATGAGGTGGTTATGTTTCCCAATTATATAACATGAAATAATTGTAAATATCATGTTTTATGGTGTCATTTTCCTTTAATTAGTCTTCATGTTCCCCAAATAAAAGTACATGTTTTGTGAAAATCACAAATCTCTCACAGAATTCATTGGTGGGGTGTACTCAGGGTTTTCTTATTTCATTAACCATATTAAATCATCTTCAAAAACACTTTTAGTATTTATTTTATAAATTATTACTTGAAATTAAGGTTTAAATACAAAATTTTTTCATTTCAAGAGGAAGGTTTAAATTTTTTTATGATTATTTTAAAATAATATAAATAAACACTTCATATTATGTATTCATTATAATAAAAGGAAAACAATCGGTACCTGATAATAATATTAAATGTATTAAATTTTTTAACCATAACATTATAGAGAGACAGATAAAAAATTGATGATATACGGTTAATTAATATTTAAGAGAAAGCATGGTAATGATATATTATCCCTATATATTAATGGTGATAATTATTATTGTTGGAAATATTAAATGATTATATATTTAATGAATCATATATTTATTGTTAATATGATTGTTTCATATCCGCACAAAACTCCTAAATGATATTCAATGAAATGATATAAAAATCAAGAAGCAGAATATGAATTGAAATATAGCTCCATGAATTCTATCTTATGCGGGTTCTGTCCTATTGAATTTAATATAGTCTCTCAATACCTAACTTCTAATGAGATGTGGGGGAAAATTTTTTAGTTATAAAAAGAAATATTAAATGTTAACAAACAATGGTAAAATGACCCAAATACAAAATTTGATACTTTTAGGATGTATGAAGATGAAATAATTACTTAAATGTGTTAGAATTGAACATATATTTTCAGTTATGTTACAACCATCTGTGTTTCAATTCCAGAATCATATCATCAATTCGAGGATCATAGAGTTAAACTCTCTATGTTTAGTTTAGTTTTTACTACTATTATATAATCTAATCCAGTTAGACATTTTATGATAATAGAATTAATAGGAAAATTGATTATTTAGGAAGGTGCAGTGCATGCTGAAGTTGATTATTATATTTCTATTTTATAGTAAAATAATACACACAAAGTTTTAATGGATTAGTTTTCCAATTCTGATTTTTTTATTCATGTTTTTGTTTTAATTTTTATCACCATTATAGAAAATTTGTAAATTTATACAAAAATAGAAATGATAACTTAGATAATTATAAATATAAAGATGTTAGATGCTCTGAATATAAAAAAAAATCATTTTATCCCTTATTTTCCACTACTTAAAGATCAAAGGAAAGCTAATTATAAATGAAAATGCATGAAATACTACAAGTATACATGTAGTGTGTATCAAATGATTCATGTTTAATGTCTAAATTAATTTACAATTAATAATATTCATATAAAAAGAAACTATATATCTCATGGATCATGTTTATGTTGTAAAATCCTTATGGGATCATAGTTCTAATTCATACAGTCTTTCATTTTATGATCATAATGAAAACTACTATATTCATCAAGATAAATATGAATTATTTAATAAAATTAATAAAAATTTAAAATAACTTATCATGATATTTTTATTGAAATTTATGAGTTATCAATACTGACTTAAAATTCTATATCAAACACGAAAAAATATTATAGTTTTTATGAATGTAAAATTTATGAATTTTTGGAAGATGTTTGGGCTGATATCATGTTTACAAGGAAGTATTAGTTATATAATGTTATTATAATGAATAAAATTAATATTTTTAGGATTTGATTATGTTGAAATGGGAAAATATTTATATTTTATAGTAATTATTTAGTTCCATGTTACAAAATAATAACAATATCTAGTGCAAGATGTTTTATTTTGGTATTATTATACATTATACTAATGACTAATACCTTTTATGTACTCATTTTTTCTTGTAAGCATGTTTTTATGAAAAATATTTATTTAACTTCAATTATAGTATTTATGCGAGGAGTAAACTAGTTTTGTTTCCTAAATCATTAATTACTAACCATGATGGCCAAAATCTCATATGGGTCTGAAAATGAAATTGTATTTTATATTTTCAAGGGTTATTCCATGGGAATTAATTTTTATATAATTATGTACATTCTAGAAATATTCGGAGACACTTTAGAAACCAATTTCTTATTCTCTTAGGGTAAATAATATTATTCCTATAAATATTGAAAAACGTTAATGTTGATCATTGAACAAAATAAAATATCCTTACATATCAATGAATAAAAATTTAGTAAATGATTCATTTATATTTAAATTTCTTTTTCATATTAATACAATTTAATTGTATAATACTTCTTAAAATAATATATGTTACACATTATACTTCTTCCTTTGTACACACATTATCATAATTGACTTATTAATTTTGATTTCATAATATTTTATTCTGATAGAATTTAACTTTTATTGGGTTTTCATAATCTTTAAAATTAATAATATTATGTTGGATTTTTCTAATTTGAATAATTTATTGTATATACTGAAATATATCATCTTATTCCATTGTTTCAATTTCAATTATTTTACTTAATATAATATATTCTATTTCGAATAATTAAATATATTTTACATTGAAACCTATTTATAAGGGGAGTTATTTTATATATTCTCAATATTTCATAGATATTTTAACTATTGGGCATAAATATAAATTTATATTTGTTAATTTTTTCTTTGAAATTATGTTAATTATTAATTCAATAATATTTTACATATCTCAAAGAGACTTTAAATACTCTATTTTAATATTTGTTAATTTATTATTTTTATAATATTTATTTTATAAAATTTAGTGTTATATTTCTCAAAATATTTTTTATTTCACGTATTTAAATTTGATTTTTGAATATCTGAATATTTTTTTGTTAAAGGGGATGGTGATATTTTAAATTCATGAATTTTTCATTACCATTTTTTATTGTGTTATGAATATTTAATAAATGTTTATTTTAATTTTCATATTTTATTTTTAGTTTTTATTATTTATCATTCTATCATTTATTATTTATAAAAATTTGATTAACATTACATTTTGATCATTATAAGAAGGGGATATTTATTTTATGGTGATTTTGAGTTTTGTGATTACAAAAAAATAAGGAGATTTTTTAGTGGATCCTTCTGACCTCATTTATACTTTAATAATTACAAAATCCCACATTTTTTTACATGTTCATAATTACTTCACCATCTAATTATATCAAAAATATTTCCATATTTAATTCATAAACCATTTATCCTATATTCACTGCCTAATATATTATTATATATATATATATATTTGAATAATGATTATTCAATATTACATATATTAATACATGTTTTAAAATGATTTATTTAGATGCCCAAATATTTGATGTTCGAACCAGATATCTTATAAACTTTTAAAATTTACTAGATCATTGTATTTTTACTATATAAATGGATACTCAACATAGAATTGTATACATCATGTTTTTTTAGAATGATTAGTATATTTTCTACATTTCATCTATTTTGGATGAAATATTAATCAATCATAAATATGTTTTAATAATTATTTGATGTTTCAACAAGATTAGGTTTATATATCACAATTTTTAGAATATTGTTTTATTCTATTTTTTGATAATAAATCATGTAATAGTCCACTGATTATTGCACAACATATTATGTTGGATATACAATATATTTGTCTCTATTTAATTCATATCATATGGATAATGAAAATATATTATAAGTCCTCCGAAAAATCAATGATGTTTCAAATTAATTTTTTCAATATTCCACAATACAAATTCTGACAAATACAATATTTAAATGATTAAATGTGCTACAAATATCTGAATTGAATGAAACATAGTCCAATAGATAGCTAATAAATTTTCTATAATTTTAATTATTTTACATGAAGTTTGAAATAGTCATGTTGGTGAATTTTGAACTATCTGAATATATGTGATATTTTGTTCTTTCTTTTTTTCATATTATTTTGTATTATGTTTTTTATTGTATCTCATGTTATAGTGGTCCTGTTGAGGTTTCTCAGGATCTAGATAAATATATTATAATTATCTATTTATAATTATTCTATATCTAAAGTTTAAATCCTTTAAAAATTGACATAAATTTAATATGGTTACAAATAATGACTTTTATAAAGTCATTGACACCATATATAGATACATCCTGATGTTGGAATGAAAATGAACCCCAAAATAGTAATATTTACCTCAACTTAGTATTAGATAAACCCCACTAAGGTGAAGTGAACCCAATCATTATTATGAATATAATCCCCACGTTGTTACAAACGATGGAATACGAAACTAAATTCATGAAATCCATAGGATCTTGGCTTCGAGGAACATCAATGAAAATATTATATAAGCATCATGAAGAATTAATTAACAAAAAGTCTCAATATATATGACAAAACATGAATTTTTAACCATAGTCTATATGAATATTTATTTATTTAATATTCTAAAATTTTATTTCCAAAATGTAGACCACATACACAATTTCATGAACTGATATGAATAATTAGACTATTCCATACACCATTAATGTGCATTGCTTTCTAAAGATGATGTTGAATTTGGAACTATAAGATTAATGAATCATTTTAATCATTATCAATTTAGTTGGAACATCATGAAGACACACCACTAGATCTTTGTGATATCATAATTAACATGACCATAACAAAGTAACACTAATAGAAAGAGGTATTGAATATGAGTTTAAAGTAACTATTCGAGAATATGATCAAATGGTGCGTAGTTGTATGTTGTATACTGATGAACTGAAACTGAATGTAGATATCAAACATAAATTTTGTTATACGTGTAGCATTTAGTAATTAGAATATTTTCCCATGAAGGAGGACATTGTAAAATAATCAAAAAGATCTATAAACCAGTTAATTACTACAGGAGGTGATTTCCACTTTGAAAATATATGACTTCATATGAGAAAATTATCATATTTTTTCTCATATAAATGAGTGTTAGTGATGGTTCATGTGATTAAACAGGATAAAGAGGATATATCCACAATATAAAATATCATTGAATAAGATGATGATAAGGATGATCACAATGAATGCTGGATGAAACGCTTGATGATATATAGAGTTCAAATGGAATATACACTTTACAAGAAAATGATTTTGTGATTTATCAATGTAGAGATGCTAATATAATGAATTTTTGGGTCGATAAAAATGAAATTGTAGGGATTCACTACTATATTATCTAGCATTTTAAATATTTATATCTAATTCATTTTTATAGAAACAATTATTAGTTTTTTGTTAGATGGATAATTTCACCTCAAATCTAACGTTGGTGACAAAAAAATTAGGAATGAGAATGATGTAATTCTTATAAATAAAATATACTGTAATATTTTAACAGCGCTTTCTAAAGATGTCTGATAAAAGTAGTTTATTTTGATACCAAATTTTTAATATTGATCTGGATGATTTTGTAATAGTTTAGGGAATATTCAATGTAATTTCAGATAATTTAATAAAAAATTTGAATGGGGATTTAAATCAGTTTGTAATGAGGTTTTTTCTTTGATGGTGCTTAAATATTTGAATAATTTAAATTTATTCAACATTATTATAATTTTAGATATATTTTTATTATATATTTTATTATTATTTTGAATATTATTTCGCAAGAATAATTTCTGTATAATGATTTATAAATATGAATTTTGATTTTAAGGGATATATCATTCAAATATATGTACATTACTTATTTTTGATCTCTAATAAAAGTGTAGCTACTGTTAATACTGGGTATTGCTCTATATATATATATATATATATATTTCACTACTAAGATCAATAGTGGTATGGTAGAACACTATCTCATAAAAAATAATGTGTACTATAATATTATTTATTGGAGTGAGATATTTGAAAAAGATGGAATATAATTTTGTATTGTTCAATATTTATATCAATGTGGGGAAGAAGAATTATTGCAGGAAACAATTTATATTACTACATTTTTGGGATAAAAAAGTAAACAGATTGAACTACCATTGAATATTTATTATATGATATTATATACATGATTGATGATCAAATGATATATTAGTTTTGGGGTAAACATTGAGGTGAACCACTATTCAACTATCTATAACTAATTTAGATTCTTCTATTGTGTATGATTCTTATACAATGATATTGTAACACCCCAGGTAAATAAAGAATATGACATTTTCACATTTATCAATATTTGTGAATAAAATATTAATATTACATTAAAGGTGACGCTATGCTCGATGGCGGACCCAATATGCAAAAACGAGTTTTTGGGAATCTTACGTTGCACTTTAATAATAAAAAAAATAATATTTTAAATGGAAGTTAACGCCTAGCCGTTGTAATGGCAGGAATGAACAGAACTAACTACAAAATGATTATATATGTTTGTCAAATATTTTTACTTTTTAGAATAAATTTTAGAGGATTAAAAATGTGAATGAATCCAATTTTAAGCGTAAACATTCTTATATTCTTTAAAACGTCGATTAACTGCCTTTTGAAGGCGAACCTCTTTTAAATCCACATTTTGAAAATTTTATGTGTTATTTTTGACAAAATAAAATTCTTCTTTAGAATCGGGACATCAAAATTTACATTATGTAAATTTTTGGTATTTTTCCGACAAAGTTCATTTTTTTAATGAATAGTGAAAACTGTTGTATTTTAATTCAAAATCTTTTTTAATATAACTTTTTTATATGATTATATTATCTTTTGAATTGTTTCTAAAGTGAAATTAGAATATATTTTTACAATTTAATCCAATAGTTGTCATTGGAATTTATTTTACTTTGAAATTGGACTTAAACTAGTGTCAATCTTTTAATAGATATTGTTTCTTAAAAACACGCTATTTGTTTTGACAACGGGAATTAATTATTAGATTAATTAATGAAAATTATATGTTTTGAATTTTTTAAAATAAACATCATTTTTGAATTTGTAATATCAAATATATCTTAGGGTGAATTTTTTGTATTTTCCTGATAAACTTCAATTTTAGATGAATAGTGACACCACTAAGTGGTAGTTAAAGAAACTGATTTTCATTTAAATGAAACTTTTCCACTTCTATGATTTGATTTTCAAACATCTGACATACATGGTTTACATTAAGAAGTAAAAAGTGGTTCAATGAGATTAAAAAAAAATTTGGTGAATAGTAACTTTTAAGTTTTATTAATCGCGATTAAAGGTAATTAGTGTAATTTAAGGTAAAAATAATGTTTTAATAATATGAAATGACATAGAAACATGTCCTACCCTCATTGTATATGTCATGGTATACCAAGAAAATACATGGGTCAACTTGGGGACCTCATGAGGCCACATTGGTAGGAAAATGACATAAATAACTTTTTATTTAAAGTTAAAATAAAAATGACACAAACATGAGTTATTTTACTAAATCAATCTTTAAATGGGCTTATACAAGTCATATTTTTTACTATAAATATTCATTAAAATATAAAGCTATATCCTACATCATGATATTTTTTTATAATTTTTAGACATTAAATAAATTAACTTATTTATGACACCATGATGATGCATCGATTAACTCATTATTTTACGATTTAAATAAAATAAATAGATAATGTAAACTCTAAGACCTACACATGTCAAAAACCAATTGGATAGGTGGATTTAAATCTCCTATCACCTTATCCTAGAAATATCTAATATTGGGATCTTTAAAATCCGAAAATCATTTTAGAATAAAGTAACATTTTATAACTTTCCAAGAGTTCCCCTCCTCTCGTCTTATAAAAGGCCCCCACCTCTACCACCTTACCCACCCCTCTCAAGCCTTTGTCTCTGCCAAAACCTGCCCATTTTGTCTCTCCACGTCCCTCTCTTCATCATTGAAGCCTAACTTTTGGAATAATTCTTTCCAAGGAAGCCTTTGAGCTCAAATCAATGAGAGTTACCAGATTAAAAGGTAATGTCTTCCCCTGTGTTGTTTTGTTTTATTTTTCTTCTCCAAACACCTAAAATCTTTTATAGTAATTTTTTTTGTAAAAAAACCAGTATCTTAAATATAGTAGGATGTTGTTATAAGAAGTGTTCGAGCTACACTTTCACACACCTTCGTCTAATGGTTAAAGAACATACTGTTTCTGTGGATGGCGAATTACTGCCTCACGAAACGATGATTGTTCAATATTCTTTTAACACCTTCAAAGGTGGTCATTATGATGTCACTATATTTATATATGATATATAATATGTTTATGTTTTCATTAAGCTTCTTTATTTTTCATTTATGGCATACCATTATGGTTTCCATTATGGGTAAACGCGATATCTTCATTTTAGGAAGTGCGGATTACCGCCCCTCAAGGTGATTTTATTCGTTAATGCAATATTTGGGACGTATAAAGGATGGAATTAATTTTATTACATATTATATCCTACTTTAATTATAATATACCTTTATATAATTATTATTTAATTTCATTTAATAAAAAAAAGAAATGAAAGTAGCGTTCATGAGTACATACGGCTTACCGTCTCCAGGAACGGTACATTTCATTTCTTATTTCCAAATGTTATGTACTATTATAAGTACATAAATATAATCTATATATATGTAATATATTACATATAAATTATGGATATCATTCTGTAATTATAATATATATCTCTCTCATTTTTTTTAATTCCCTTAATATGACAAAAAATGAAATTAGCGTTCATGCGTACGTACGACCTACCATCTCCAAGAACGGTGCTTTTAATTTTTTTTATATACAAATGATATGGAATAGTATAAAATTAATATATAATGGATATATGTTATATTTAAAACATAAATACTATTTTGTATATGATATACCTATAACTACATGGAAAATTCTTTTCCAACAAGTTCAATTTTTACTCATGTACCAAACATCAACAAAAACGTCTGATATGAACACACATTATTAAAAAATTATTATAACATTATAATATGTGATATGGACTGAATAATAATCTTTAATGTAGGTCCTTATGAAATTATAAATTGACCAAATTTTTTTATTCAAGAGATTAAAGAACGATCGAGTCATGTCGGACACGAGGTAAGGGATCCAACCTCTCTCTTTCTTGTTAAGTTCACTCTTTTATGTAAATATTTTTAAGATCATATTTATTATTATTGGGATGTTATTTTATATTACACATACTGTAATTTTTATGTTTATATGATGAGAGACCCCATTTTCTTTCATCAATCTATTTTAAAAGTTTTGATTGGCGCCATTAGGCTACCGAATTTTTGTAAGAGATCCAACCTCTCTCTTTCTTTTTAAGTACTATACTTTATGTCACTTCTTTTAAGATCCTATTTATTATGATGGGGGATGTTATTTTATATTACTATTTCTGTACATTTTATGTTAATATGATGAGAGACCCTATTTGATCTCATCAATCCATTTTTGGAAATTTTAAGTGGCACCGTAAGGCTGCCGAGTTTTCGTAAGGGATTTTTCATCTCACTTTTATTCTCGTGATATTTGTGCTACATTTTCCACCATTTCCATTGAGTAGTATATATACGACCCATTATTCTACTATTTTTGTAATATACATTCATTTATGAGTATTTACGTCAATGTTTTATTGTCCTTCTTTCATGGGGTGTATGTTTCGAAAGATAACCCAAGTCGGTAAGGGAACTTTTCACCCTCCTATTTTTAAAAGACATATATTGTTGGGTCTTTTAATTTACATATTGTAATGTTGGGATATGTTCTTATATATCCTTATTGATGTAATTTTTATGTCCAAGTGAAGAGATACCCTTTTTATCTCTCATAAACTCATTTTTTGAAGTTTTAAGTGACGTTGTAGGGCTGTCGAATTTTTGCAAGGGAACTTCTCAACCCAATTTTGATTCTTTGGGATAAACTTGTACTAATTGACTATGTAATTATATGAGTATTTGTGAATGACCTATGATTGTTTTACACTTAATATCCACTTATATTTGGTGTATTTGTTTGTCACACATAATTATGTAATTGATTTATCCTTAATCCAAGGATATCGTCTTTGTATGGGACTTTGTGTCAATCTCCTTTCATTGAGGCATATTTTGTTTTATACACAACATTATTTTATATAGTCTATAAACCCCTTTGACTTTTATGATTATTCAAAAGAAATCTTTTTATATGAAGTGTTTACTAAACGACAAAAGGGAATGTTTTTCTTTTCGTACGTATGCGGCGACAATGACATCTCGGCCGCCGGGACCATTATTTGAGTTTCAGATTCCTCTACAAGCCATACCTTTTTATTAAATGAAAAATAAATACCATGCTTTACTTTTCTTTTATTTTTCTAATGAAAGTTGTTTTCATAATGTTTTTATATCAATGTGTTGTATTGGTATCTTTTGATTGAAAAGTGGAAATGTTATGTTTCCTTTATGCATGTTTTATATGATACGATTATGTTTTGGTTCTTGGGAATAATTATGAAGACGGGTGGTTTCGTGATAAACTACGGGTGGGTGAGCACGATATAGCTCTCCAATGCATTGGGTAATGCGAAGGGGTTAAATGTTAAGGTTTCTCCGATGAGATTTAGGGAATATATTGTGATGGGTTTTCCAAACGTAACCAAGAGGGTTACTCCCTAGGTAAGAATGTTATGAATGACTCAAGTTACCTTTATGTCTTATGATATCTATGATTTATTCATGATTTGATGACGAATGTTAAAATTCTTATGTTTTATAACTAAAGTATGATTTCATAAATGGGATAATGTTTTCACTTCATACTTTTATATCCCTTACTGGGATTTTTATGCTCATCCCAAGTTTATTGAAATGTTTTTCACAGGTCAAAGGGAAGGTGTATGATATGATGATAGTTGCCGAGAAGTGTTAAGAAAGAATCCATGTTTTATTTTAAATATGTTTACGTTGATGGAAAAAAATGAATACTGTCATTTATGTAACCACTTTGTTTAAATGTGGAATGTAATTCATGATTTATGATCTAATTCTCTAAAACACTAAACCTGAAATGACCCTCAATGTGAATAATCATTTAATTCCATATTATGTACGTTTTAAGGTTGGGGCCTTATAGTTGGAATCAGAGGTCGGTTTAGATAATTTTAGAGGTTAGGTTATTCTCTAAGAATAAGTGACATTACCATAATGGTTAGGATTTCAGAAAGAGTCCTAGTTTTATATAAAGTGAATGAGTAAGTAAAGCTTAGTGTTTATCTTCCTCATTAGTACATGATGGTTTTGTTGATATACACACACTGACATTTCTATTTTTAGTGAATGGATGGATCTAGTAGGCACCAAAGTGACAATAGGTTTGAAAGAAACTGTGGTGGTTCTCTAATTAAGAGACTGGATGAAATGGGGGATTCAATGAGGAAACTCACAGTTGTTCGAAACCAACTATCAAGGAGTCATGATCAACCACTTGATCCTTGGTATGTTCTGTAATGCATCATGTACGAGATGACCAATCGATGTGGAAGTTCAGGTAATAATTATAAAGGTAACCATTAGGGTTTATATGATCTTTTCTTTTTACGTAATTATGGGTTACTCTTTGATATGATGGAAAATGAAAGGCATGAGATAAACTTGAGGTTAAAATATGTTATGATTATTTTTGAAGATTTTATCTCGTTTTGGGGAATGTTTTAATAATTATATAGTTTTGGAAAAAGGACAACACACATATCGTGTGACAACCCGTCGCGTCGGAAAAAGTTGCGTGAATCGAACCCACAACCAATGTGAGACTGATATTTATCTCCTGCCACTGGACTATGTGAATTCCCTGGTTAGTTTTACTAATTATTTTTAGTTAGATGATTTTATGAATCAAGAGTATGTTTATTTTGGGTTATCTTTGGAAATGGTTAACCTCTCATGGAGGATATGTGATTAGGTTAATTAATTTTCAATATGAGAATTTAAGAGCAACTGATGTTATTTGGAGATAAAAGCTAATTTGTACCTTGGAAGACTATTTTATTAAATCCTTCAAATATTTGGGTTTCAATCATAGTTTGGTTTACTCTGAAGAATTTTATGGACAGTTATTTATCGAATGGTCTTTTTTGAACTTCGGGTTTTTATTTTGAAAAACTTTGGAGATTAAGAATAGATTTTATTTTTATAAAGGATTAGACTTTTTTTGGATTATCTGATCTCATACTAAAAATTTTGGTTTTGGTTTTTGTCTAAAGACATGGAAATATATAGTTCTTTTTGTGCATCATGTGATTCTCAAGAAGTTGATTATAGTACTCCTAATGCCAAAAAGTCTTCCTAAATACTCGTCTTTTGGAGAAAATATGAGTTTGATTAAGGAATCTATTAAAAGTTGAATGTCTACCTGATAAGTAAGTATGTTTCATTATGATTTAGTTAAGCTCAAAAATAAATTTCTCAATGAAGTGTAACTTAAAACAAAAATGTTGTCCATTAACATTTCCTACTGGGGAATCGAATACCGTTTAACCCATCACAAGTTTGTGATTTTCTTATGGTTAACTTTCTCCTAGACATGCTTACTATCACTCTCCCTCAGAACATGACCCTTTTTTTTCCTCCATATCCATGTTTTTCTACATGGAATCCGAGCATGGGTTAACTCGGGTGACCTTTTTACTTCTCTTTCTTTATTATAAATTGATTGTTTTACTGAATCATGTTCCGATGTGGGATTTTTAATGAAGTTTCCAAGCCCATTTTTAAAATTGGGAGGACTCAATTCTCAAAAGGGGGGATGGATGTAACACCCTAGGTAAATAAAGAATATGAAATTTTCACATTTATCCATATTTTTGAATAAAATATTAATATTACTTTAAAAGGGATGCTATGCTCGATGGCGTACCCAATATGCAACAACGAGTTTCTTGGAAATCTTACGTTGCACTCTAATAATAAAATAATGTTATTTTAAATGGTAGTTAACGCCTAGTCGTTGTAATGGAAGGAATGAACATAACTAACTAAAAAATGATTATATATGTTTTTCAAATTTTTTACTTTTTACAATAAATGTTAGAGGATTAAAAATGTGAATGAATCCAATTTTAGGCGTAAACATTCTAATATTCTTTAATAGGTCGATTAACTGCCTTTTGATGGCGAACCTCTTTTAAATCCACATTTTGAAAATTTTATGTGTTATATTTGACAAAATAAAATTATTCTTTAGAATCGGGACATCAAAATTTACCTTGTGTAAATTTTTGATATTTTTCTGATAAAGTTCATTTTTAATGAATAGTAAAAATGTTGTATTTTAATTCAAAACCTATTTTTAATATAATTTATTTATATGATTAGATTATCTTTTGAATTGTTTTTAAAGTAAAATTAGAATATATTTTTACCATGTAATCCAATAGTGGTCATTGGAATTAATTTCACTTTGAAATTGGACTTAAACTAGTGTCAATCTTTTAATAGATATTGTTTCTTAAAAACACCCTATTTGTTTTGACAGTGGGAATTAATTTTTAAATTAATTAACTAAAATCATATGTTTTGAATTTTTTAAAATAAAAAACAATTTTTAATACGGAATATCAAATATATCTTAGGGTGAATTTTTGGTATTTTTCTGAAAAACTTCAATTTTAGATGAATAGTGAAACCACTAACTGGTAGTTAAAGAATTTGATTTTCGTTTAAATGAAACTTTGACACTCCTGTGATTTAATTTTCAAAAATCCAACATACAGGGTTTTCATTAATAATTAAAATGTGGTTCAATGAGATTAAAATAATTTTTGGTGAATAGTAACTTTTAAGTTTTATTAATCGCGATTAAAGGTAATTAGTGTAATGTAAGGTCAAACTAATGTTTTAATAATATGAAATGTCCTAGACACATGTCCTACCCTCATTTTATGTGTCATTTCCAACCAAGACAATCCATGGGTCAACTTTGGGATTCCATGGAGCCACATTGGTAGGAAAATGACAAAAATAACTTTTTATTTGTAGTTAAAATAAAAATGTCACAAACATGAGTTGGTTTACTAAAAAAAATTTAAATGGGGTTATAAAAGTCATATTTTTTACTATAAATATTAATTAGCAATATAAAAATATTTCCCACATCATGATATTTTTTTTCTAATTTTTAGACATTAAATAAGTTAATTAATTTATGACACCATGATGATGCAGCGATTACCTAATTATTTAACGATTTAAATAAAATGACAAGATAATGTAAAATCTAAGACCTAAACATGTCAAAAACCAATTTTATGGGTGTATTTAAAACACTTATCACCTTATCCTAGAAATATATAATTTTGGGACCTTTAAAATTCGAAAATGATTTTATAATAAAGTAACATTTTATAACATTCCAAGAGTGCCCCTCCTCTCCTCTTATAAAAGGCCCCCACCTCTACCACCTTACCCACACCTCTCATGCCTTTGGCTCGGACAACCCCTTCCCATTTTGCCTCTCCACATCCCTCTATTCATCATTGAAGCCTCACATTGGGCAGACTCCTTTCCAAGGATGCCATTGAGCTCAGAACAAAGAGAGTTAACTGATTTATAGGTAATGTCTTCCCTTGTGTTCTTTTGTTTTATTTTGCTTCTCCAAACCCCTAAACTCTTTTTAATAATTATTTTTGTAAGAAAACCATTATCTTAAATATACTAGGATGTTTTTATAAGACTTATTCGAGCTAAACTTTCACACACCTTCGTCTAATGGTTAAAGAATATAATGTTTCTGTGGATGGTGAATTACTGTCTCACGAAACGATGATGGTTCAATATTCTCTTAACACCATCAAAGGTGGCCATTAAGATGTCACTATATTTATATATGGTATATAATATGTTTATGTTTTACTTAATCTTCTGTATTTTTAATTTATGACATACCTTTATGGTTTCCATTATGGGTAAACGCAATATCTTCATTTCAGGAAGTGTGGACCACCGCCCCTCAAAATGATTTGATTCGTTAATGCCATATATGGGACATATAAAGGAATGAATTAATGGTATTACATATGATATCCTACTGTAATTATAATATACCTTTATATCATTATTATTTCATTCCATTGAATACAAAAAAAATAAATGAAAGTAGCGTTCATGCGTACGTACGGCTTAACGTCTCCATGAACGGTACATTTCATTTCTTATCTCCAAATGTTATGTACTATTATAAGTACATATATATAATGGATATATATTTAATATATTACATCTAAATGATGGATATCATTCTGGAATTATAATATATATATCTCTCATTTTCTTAATTCCATTAATATGACAAAAAATGAAAGTAGCGTTCATGCGTACGTACGGCCTACTTTCTCCATGAACGGTGATTTTAATTTTTTTATCTCCAAATGATATGGAATAGTATAAAATGAATATATACTGGATATATATTATTTTTAAAACATCAATACTATTCTGGATATGATGTACCTATAACTACAGGGAAAATTCTTTTCCAACAAGTTCAATTTTTTACTCGTCTAACAAACATCGACAAAAACGTCTGATATGAACTCACTTTATTAACCAATTATTATAACAATATAATATGTGATATAAAATTAATAATAATCTTTAAAGTAGGTCCTTAATAAATTATAAAGTGACCAAATTTTCTTATTCAGGAGACTAAAGAACGATCGAGTCATGTCAGACACGAGGTAAGGGATCCAACCTTTCACTTTCTTTTTAAGTACACTCTTTTATATCATTCCTTTTAAGCTCATATTTCATATGATTGGGATGTTATTTTATATTAAACATAATTTAATTTTTATTTTCATATGATGAGAGACCCTATTTTCTCTCATTAATCTATTTTAGAACTTTTGATTGGCACCATTAGGCTGCCGAATTTTCGTAAGAGATCCAACCTCTCTCTTTCTTTTTAAGTACTATCCTTTATGTCACTTCTTTTAAGATCCTATTTGTTATGTTGGGGGATGTTCTTTTATATTATTCTTGTTGTAAATTTTTGTTAATATGATGAGAGACCCTATTTGATCTCATCAATCCATTTTTGGAAATTTTAAGTGGCGCTGTTAGGCTGCCGAGTTTTCGTAAGGGATTTTTCATCTCACATTTATTCTCGTGAGATTTGTGCTACATTTTTCAACATTTCCATTGAGTTTTATATGTACTAAATATTATTCTACTCTTTGTGTAATATAATTTCATTTATCAGTATTTACATCAATTTTGTATTGTCATTCTTTCATGGGGTGTATGTTTCGAAAGATACCCAAGTCGGTATGGGAACTTTTCACCCTCATCTTCTTAAAAGACTTATTTTCTTGGGTATTTTAATTTACATATTGTAATTTTGGGATATGTTCTTCTATATCCATATTGATTTAAATTTTAGGTACATGGGAAGAGATACCCTTTTTATCCCTCATCAACTCATTTTTGGAAGTTTGAAGTGACGTCGTAGGGCTGTTGAATTTTTGCAAGGGATCTTCTTAACCCAATTTTGATTTTTGGAATAAACTTATACTACTTGAATATTTCATTCTATGAATATGTGTGAATGACCTCTAATTGTTTTACACTTAATATCCACTTATATTTGGTGTATTCTTTTGTCACACATTATTATTAATTGATTTATCCATAATCCAAGGATATCATCTTTGTATGGGACTTCATCTCAATCTCCATTCATTGAGGCATATTTTGTTTTATACACAACATTCATTTTTACGGTGTATAAACCCCTTTGACCTTTCTGATTATTCAAAAGGAATCTTTTTATACGAAGCATTTACTAAATGAAAAAATGGAATTTTTTTCCATAGGTATGCGGCGACAACGACTTCTCCATCCTCGTGACCATTATTTCAGTTTCGGCTTCCTCTAAAAGCCATAGATTTTTTTAAATGAAAAATAAATACCATGTTTTACTTTTCTTTTATTTTGGTACTGAAAATGGTTTTCATAATGTTTTTATATCAATGTGTTGTATTGGTATCTTGTGATTGAAAAGGGGAAATGTTATGTTTCCTTTATGCATGTTTTACGTGATATGATTATGTTATGGTTCTTGGGCATTATTATGAAGACGAGTGGTTCCATGATAAAATATGGGCGGGTGAGCCCAATATAGATCTCAAATGGATTGGGTAACGTGAAGGGGTTAAACGCTAAGATTTCTCTGAAGAAATTTAGGGAATATACTATGATGGGTATTCCTAATGTAACCAAGAGTGTAACTACCTACGTAAGAATGTTATGAATGCCTCAAGTTACCTTTATGTCTTGTGATTTCTATGATTTATTCATGATTTGATGAGGGGTGTTAAAATGATTATGTTTAATCAGTAATGTATGATTTCATACATGTGATAATGTTTTCTTTTCGTACTTTTATATCTCGTACTGAGCTTTTTAGGATCATCACATGTTTTTTGAAATGTTTTTCACAGGTCAAAGGGAATGGTCCAAGATATGATGATAGTGTAAAGGAAGTTTCAAGAAATAATCCATGCTTTATTTTAATTGTGTTTCCATTGATGGAAAAAACAAATGTTATCTTTTATGTAACCATTTGTTTAAATGTGGAATGTAATTCATGATTTATGATTTAATTCTCTAATACTCTAAACTTGAAAATATCCTCAATGGGAATTATTCATTTAATTCAATATTAAGTAAGGGTTAAGGCTGGGGCCTTATATATATGGTTTTATAGGTTCTTATAAATGAACCATAAATTTCTATAAAATACTTATTATCAGGTGTTAAATTATATCGCACTATTGTTGAAATAAATATATAAAAGGTTCATTATAGTTGAAATTATAATGCTTATAGAGAGATCATTTGTGTAGTAGACTAGGGGATCTATATGCCCTGAAACACTATACACCACTGCATCTTTATCATACTATTATTTTTTTCATTTTCATTTTACAACATTAAGTGATAATTATATAATATCTTACATTCAGAGGTAAATTTTAAATTTTTCATGATAGTATAAAAGCAAATAATTAATCCCCCCTCTTGAGTCATTATTATCATTTCAACACAAAACCATTCTTCATAGTCCAAACGAACCTAGTTCAATATTTTATCACTTCCTATATCAATATGTTACTGAGTCTACACACCTAAAAAATTTCTCATACTTATAATCATATATATATATAACCTCATAAATCCCTTATATGTGAGGAATTTGAGATTTTATCCCTAGTCATACACTAAATTAAGATGTGAATTTACATTCATGCAAACCCTCGGGAAGATACTTTTGTATAGACAATTTTCATAATATATAAATGAAAATATATAACAAAAATGAAAACACCATTGATTCCTAAATACAAATTAATAAAAAACTAGTATGTATAAAGAATAATTCAGGGGGTTATAAGGAATTTCTATAATCTTATTTCTCTCAATATTTCTTCAATAACATTAAATGTCATTAGAAAATCCTAAAAAATCATCCTCAATAAATAATATCTTAATTTACATATTTATCTAAACCTTCTAAGATACTCTGTATTATTCTCTAGACTAGAACTACCATGTGTATTACTAAAGTGCATACTATTTTACACAAAGGATTTAAACCCAAAGAAGTAACCCAAATATAAATGTTAAAAATAAAATATGACCAACTAATATAAAGTGACTATATTCTAATGATCTTTTTTGGTATATATCATCATATAATAAGGAATTATATTACATTAAAAATTAACAATATTTTTATTATACACCCATTTTCCCCACAATCCAAATATCATTTAAAGTTACTGTAGCATTTGTATGGATTGACCTTATAATTGAGAGCTCACACTACATTGTGTACTATAAATGAATATGTTATATGTGAAATTTTTGGAAACATAAAGTTATCACAAAATCTTAGTAGGAGATTCTAGAGAGGGGGGAGATGGTTTTCTCCCTTAACTTCCCATGTCACCCTACATGATAAAGGACACGAACCCTCTTCCAATATCACATGAGTATTTTTTTCGAATTCCTTAATACCCATTTCTTTTTCATGTACTCACCCATTCCACAATTCATAATTTTTGGTTAATTATTAGTCATCCACCTAGATATTTATTTTAATTTCCCATAAATATGGTTTCCAGTCCACTATATTTTATACACGATGTATATAAATAGCTTCAATAAAAATGAACTTATGAAAAAATTATTATTTATATGTATCAATAATCTATAAAAGGAATATAACAATACACATAATCTATTCAGTCGTTATTACAATTCATAACTAATTTTTAACTAATATTATTTATTTTTCATATATATATATTCAATATTCTAAATATTTATATATATATTGATATTAAATATAGTACACATCTCATATGATATTTAATTTAAAATCATTGTTTTGATATTTTTTAAATAAGATATATCATAAATTTTATTTTCTTATAAAGATGTCATCATAAAACTTATTATTTTGAAATCAATATTATCTACTTTTTAATATTATTTATTATTAAATATAGTGGAATCATATTAACATATACACTTCACACTATATAATTACCATATAATTATTATTTTCTTGTACATATTGATGATAATTAAATATTATATATATATATTGATAAATGATATATTACAATTTTAAATAAAATAAATCAAATAAAAAAATTTATTAGAAAATAATTCCAAAAATAATAATTATTTATTCTATATCGTATTATCTGTATAATCGTAAAAATAAATTATTTATTAGGAAGGAGATAAAACGTATTAAATGAATATATATTATGTGTAAACTCAAGTATTAGAAAAATTTTACCATTTTAATTTTATAAATATAAATATAAATAAAATAAATATATACAGTTATGAAAATTTAAATTTTTTTTCCTGTTTTTGGTTTTAGTTATGATAATATTCTAATTTTATAAGATATACTTCATAAAAAAATATATGGTAGTTTGTTTTAGTTTTGAAATAATCTTTTAAAACATTATTTATCTATAAGTGATATATATTTTATAAAACATGTGATGTTACATTCTACAGCATTAAATTAATATTTTCCTAATAAATTTAATTCTATAGGACACAATACAATTCACTTCCTATTGAAATATTTATACAAATATTATAAATTTATTATAATTAATTAGAGTTTGAAAAATATAAATTTCATAGAAAATTAATGAAATTTCTTCATCAAAATAGACTCTCTAGTGTTTTCTATATCTAATATAATTTTCGCATTGGATTTCTATAAAATCTTTAACTATTTCTCCTGGTCTTTCTAAAATATATTTTCAACAATATAACATAAATCCTTTAATATATATTCTAAAAAATACAAAAAAAATTATTATATCATCAAAGAGAAATATACAATCCTACTAAATGATCTAAACCCATCCTTGATAACATGTATTATATTGAAAACCCATTATCCCATTTTCGATGACAAAATACATACTCTTTTATATATAATATATGATCCAAAAGAAGTGTAACAAAATTTAAATGTAAAGTTTACAATATGAAAAACAATTATTATGTCACCACATATCCAATATCATATTGTTTATATATCTATTAATAATTAGTAAATCTATTAAAACTAATAAGCATTAAAATTTATATTACAGAACACATTTCATCATCAAACTCCAACTCATAAAAATATAATACAGATTCACTCAGGAAACACAACATAATCATTACATGATATAATAAAATATTTTTATCATTAATGATTCTTATGAAATGATTTTGAATACATAGAGTGACTATAAATCTTATAATAGATATATTAAGATTGAGGAAACTTGTTTTTAAAAATTAATGAGAACTCCTCAAAAAAACATTTGGAAAAATAAAAAATATGAGATTAATCAATCAATTTCTGAAGAATATAATTTCTTTTTAATATAAAAAATGATTATAACTTATTTTATAAGTGGAAAACGGTGATTTTACAATCCTATATAAGGAAATAATAAAATATAGAAAAAAAATTTATTATCAAATGAAAAAAATTTATTTTATTTTGAATTAAATAATCTTCATTCATAATTAAATATTTACATTGAAAAACTATTAAAATAATTCCTTTCTAAATAATCTCTAGTCATTTAAAAAAACAATTGTATATTATAAAAACTATTTTCCCAATCACTAAACAGTAAAATAAACAAAGATCTTATTCAACACTATGTAGATAATGTCCCTTGAGGATATGGATTCACACCCCATACATCAATATAATTTACAATTCATAAGTGAATAATATCCAAAAAAAATTGTATCTTTATTTTTTTCATCCAAATTTAACATTAAAAACTGTCTTTTAAAATTTAAATCATAAGTGCTAAAATTTATTTTTAAAAAGAACTGAAATAACGAAACATAGGTTTATTTGATGAAAATAAATAAAAATATGTATTCTCTCAAAAATTCACACTCTTACGGAATATAAAATTCCAGATCTGATGCAACTAAAAATTCATGAAGAACAATATTATATAAATTTTAAACTCAAATCATGAAAATGAATTCATTTTCGAATATATATATGGTTCATTGATAAAGATGATGAAAAATATATGTTTTGATCCATTTATATTTTATATAAAAACTATAAATATGAAATAATGAAGCCCATGAATTGAAATTATATTAAATAATTGATTAACATAAATATAGAGTGAATGATTTTTGAATTAAAATGGATTAAAAACAATCTAATAAATTTAAATGTAGAGTAAATCATCAAAACAATTAATTTTTTTAAAAAAATTAAATTACATTAATTATAGTACAAAAATGTATTCCACCTTTAATGTATTCCCTCTAAATGGAATATTCCTAAATCCCAGTCTCCTATATCTCTTTCGCTCAATACAACAATATTTTTTAGGAAAATTCATATTTTTTAGGGAATGAAACATTGAAATATGTCATTAGATTCCCACATGAGGTAGAAAAAATAACTTTTTTAGTCCTATAACACTATCAATTTTTTAACAATTTATTTTATTGAATAATTATAATTTAAAAGATATTTAATTCGGAATACGAAAACACCCACATAGGAACCATTTAATTTCCTATTGTTATTATACTAGGATGGCTTGTCGGCACTTTAAATTAATTGGTGCATATTAGTATATTTATATACATAAACTACAACTAGAATCATTCAACCATTATTTTGTTATAAAATATCACGATGTTTTGTATCCACGACATAATTTATATGACCTACCGATAACCATAATATAGTTTCATGCCAAAAAGATAATGAGTATTATGGTTTGGGTCATAGTTTCCATTTCATTTCATCCATCCAAAAATATCATAAGGATTCATAAATATATAAATATTTATTTATTTAATTGTAAATGAACTATTTTGATTACTATATTGGATTGTTATGAAATCAAGGAGATTCTCATGTTATTTATATAGCCATGTGAGATGCATCCATTGACTAACAATGTGTCTTGTGAATCCTTTGAGTTTCCCCTCAATGTGATATTATATATATAGACATACAAAATAAATATATACATATACATATATATATATATATATATTGTTGATATCCAGTGGTGTGTTGGATGTTAATCATAATGGGGTGGTGGGTTTTATTTCTCAGCCAACATATTACATAAACAACTATTAAAAGAACATATACTAACCAATCACACACAATTTTTTATTTTATTTTATTAATGTGATCCTACGTAAATGGAAATGAAGAATAACCCAATAGTTATGAATGATGGGATCTGATGCGCTTTTGCTTCCATTATTTCCTTCTTGCATGAGAGAAGCGAAACACCATATTCCTATAGAAGATCCTATGTGACTATTTCTATATGCAAGCATTCCATAGTTCACGCTTGAACCCACTCACATTGTCAACCCTACAGAGAGGTATATGAATAAAATGCCACCCATATGGCTATCTTGATCACTCTTTGTCAAGAATGTATAACCCCAATTATTTATGCATTAAATATATATATTGCATTAAAAATACGTTTATTGAATATTTATTTTTTATATATCACACCAATTATTAAATAATATTATAATACATAGAATTTATTCATTCAATCTCATTATTGATAAATAAATATATTCTAGTATAATTTATTTTATTTTATAATAAATTTTATATATTCTAAATATTCACACACACACACACACATATATATATTGATATTAAATATACTCCACTTCTCATATGATTTTAAATATATTATATTTGTTCTCATATTAATCTGAGAAAAAACATTATATATATTGTTTTGTTAATAACTATTATCCTTAAATATATTATTTTGAAATCCATATAATCATTTGTTTAATTATCTTATACATTATATATATTTATTTCGAATTAATGTATTCTTTTAAAACTAATTTGATTCACTTATAATAATAATTATCTTATAAATATACAATTAAAAATGATATTTTATATTTATTCATAAATTTTATATTATAATTCGAATTTATATTTATAAAAAACATTCATTTATACCAAAAAAATTCATTAAACTAATGAATACTTTTTTTAAAATTGGGTATATTTTCATAAACATTTTTTTAATTACAAAATTTACAAATATGGTGACACACAATCATATTAAGAATGAATTCATGTTTAATAAATATATATTTATTTTTTCTTTTGAATGATAAATATACATAGATAAAGATCAGTTAATTTATGAATATTTTAAATTTTATTCCATTTTTATAGTGAATATTGAGAAAATAAATTAATTTTTCATCAGATACTTAAAAATTAAATTTATCATAGTTTTTTTGGTTCGGAAATATTCCATGCACATAGTTTTACTAAAAGAACACTATAAATTATAAAATCACTAGTTTTATATTATTCCCTAATTAAATAAATCATCTCATCACAATATTATATATCTATAACATGGTAAATTTAACTTTTTAATTTATCCCTAGAAAATTGATATTTTTCATTATTATAATTACATAGAGATGGATAATGTTAATTATTGTACAAAAATCATGATAATTAACTTCAATATGACAACACTATTTATTCCAAAATCCGAAAAAATAAAAACCAAGGAAGTATACATAATCATTTATTACATATCAAGTAATTTATTAATTATCTTAGGTCCAAAATCCTTCAATCACATAAAATTAAACATCGAAATCTATGTAAATATAAATTATGTTTATAAATTAATATCAAAAAATCTATTTTTATATAGGAAGATCTCAGATACAAAGTGGGAAATGTCAACTTGTACTCCGTGGTCTCTTTATAAAAGGTATAATCTTTTACAAGTAGACCTTCATACCCAAAAAAGTGTATTTAATTTAAAATATAAATTTACTTAAATAAATTTTTTTGAGTCACTACATTCTTAATATCTTTTTAGGTCACATATATTAGATAATAAGGAATTATATTTCACATCATAACCCATATCATATCTTAAACACAAACTCTTCACGTAAATGTATAAACACATAAATTTACTCCATCATTACTCTTTGTATACATTATAATAGAGAAATAAATCAACAATAACTCTAAATCAACAATAATTATTATTATTAATATATTTAAACCTTGAGTGAGAACAAAAGGGAAATTATTGTTTTTAGAGAATGAAGTTACTCCTTTTTTAAATTGATTTAAAACTCTTCAAGATAGATTTCATTACAAAAGTAATTTTATTTTAATAATATATTTTTCTTTAAAAAAATCATTTATATTTTATAATGTTATATGAAAGAAAATTTTATAAGGGAAAATGGTACAATCAAAATATATCATTAAAAAAATAAAAAATGAAAATTATTATTTCATTGAAAGACCTAGAAATTTAAATATTTATAAATTCATTAAATTCATTTATAATATAAACATTTTCATTTCGAAAGTATAAAAAAAAATTACTTTTAAAATTAAATCAAATTTTATATCAAAAAATCATTCCAAATTTAGAAAATTTCAATGATTTTTCCAGGAAAATGAAGGTTGTATCAGGAATATATATCACTTAATTGAAAAATTAACTTGAGGAATAATGTCAACATATCGTCACTTATTATAATTTAGAATTCATATATTCCAAAAAAAAATTAAAAAAATTGAAGGATGATTTATTAATTAAAAAATAAATTTTTAAAATTTATTTTTCATATTCATTACATTAGTGGTTGAAATTAATTATATAATTGAAATGTATAAAAATAAATTCATGGATTCTGATTATAAATATATAAAAAATTTGGTTTTCCAAAAAATACACAAAATTAAAGATAATATTATATTGATTCATAGAAACTAAAAATTCATGGAGATATCCTTATTTTAAATACTCATATTGAATAATGAAGAGGATTTCATATACGAAATATTAAAACCTGTTCAATAGAAAAGTAAACAAATGGATGTGTTGTTCCTTAAATATTTCATATATGTATATGATATCTTTGGATGAATAAAACTGATGAAAATAATACCTTGTTACAAGAAACCAAGGTTTAACACAAATACAGAGTGTTACATTGTGAATTATATATTTTTAAACATAAAATGATAATATTATAAGTCAAAAAATGCATCATAAAATTATAATAGATATATTTTTAAAACAAATTCTAAACATATATAGATAAAATGAACTATATTCATCCTCTTTGGTTTTTTCACCAAAAGGGAACATCATAAGCTGAATCGCAATCCTCAATATAACTCGCTATAACGAAAACTAATGAAAACCACATATTTTATACTTAAAAACATGAAATGTTATAGTTGGATTTACATATGATAATAGATTGGTCAGTTTTATAAGACACATACACCATTCATCCAGTTATATTTTATATTATTGAATACTTATTATTTAGTAACATAAAAAATAGTAATGCAAAGACCTTATCACATGAACCGTTTAGTCTGAAACTCTTACAAGTCAACCATGGAATATAAATAATTTAATTTTTCCCCTAGAATAGAAGTTTATTTTCCATTAATAAAAAAAATTCGAACCATTCAATCCAAAAATATTCTCACTGTGGTTTTTTCCATTATATAATTTTTATAAAAGACCGATGGCCCTGAAACATTCTGATGAAGTAAAGATAAAAAGACTTATAAATTTAGTTTAGTGGTAATTCTATTTAATTCATCCAAATATATAATGAATATCCCTAAATATATATATTACTTGTGAATATTTCAATAGTTGGTTTTTAGGGATGAATATAGTGATTTGAGTTACTTATTTGGCCCCGTGAGATACAATTTTCAACCATTAAAGCATCTTGTGAATATTTTCAGTGGTCCCACAATATGAACAAACATAAATATAATTATATATATATCATCATTATCTATATTTTTATTATGAATTTTGGATGATAGTATGGATGGATTTATTTTGGGATGCACATTTTATTTGAAATACATTGAATATTACATGTTCTAAGAAACCCTACAGTGGGTTTTATGTTTGAAATGTGTTCATTTAAATATGGGAAACCATCATAATCCTCTTTTTATTATTTATGGGAGAATGTTTTACACTATTATATACATTAACACCTCACATGATGTTGGATAAATAACATCTACATGCATAATCTCATAAACGACTATTTCCTTACTCCAATACAAGCAACGGATGCAAAAAAATGTAGTCATTTCAATGGTGTTGTTTTGAGGGTTTTGATTAGCCAAACAGATGAGTTCTTAAATTTATATCCCTTATTCATTATTTCTCTTTCCCCATAATTAAACACTATGTAAAAAATTACATTCTAAAATATAATCTTATAAGTGATTTATTATTTATATAACACTTAAATCTAAAAAAACTAGAATAATTATGCCCAATTAATTCTATCTAATTATTGATAACAAATTTCTTTTAAACCATAATTTCATTACTAAAATATTTTTTATATTTTAAATTTTATTATACATATTGATATTAAATATGATACCCTACTAATTTTAATTTTAATTTATTAAATTTATTCTCTTATTAATTTGGAAAAAAATATTCCAAATTTATAATTTTCAGAATAACAATTTCCAATAAATATATAAATTTAACTCAATATAATCATATTTATAATTGAATTATAAATTCTACAATCTAAATTAACATTAATATGTTCATTTAATCTAATACAGTAAACCAATAATTTTCAATATCTTATATATATTCATTTAAATTTTTATATTATAATTCTTAATAAATTTTGAATTACAAACAGTTATTAAATTAATAATATATTATATTTTTTCAAAAAAAATTCCAATAAAATAATTATTAGTTTTATTAACATAATATATATTGATATATGTTTGTTAATAAACACAATTTATTTATTAAAAAACATATATGTCTTTTGAAAAGAAAACATATAATGTATAACTTGGGGATTAAAAAATTATTCATATTTTTTCATCGAATTATGAACACAAATATATTAAATCTTCAAATTTTATTAGTGTTTCCCTTTAATCTATTTTTTGTGTTTATAGAGAAAAAAATTTAATATTTTAAATTGTAATTCATGTTAAAATATATCATAGTTGGTTTTATTTTTAAAATTTTCTATTAAAAAATTATTTACATAGAGGGGAAGTATATCTAATAAAACTACATAAGAGAACTTTTTCCTACACTAAATAAATTTTTTCATCAATATTTCTATCCTCATAAAAATGATAAAATTTATATTACAATTTAACACTAACAAATAAATATAAAACTAATTTTAATTACACTGAGATTTTTAATGATTATGTTAATGGGAAAACTATTTATTGTTTATTTTTAAAAAAACTATAATGACTTTTTAATATTAAATAATGAAACCCAATTAATTATAAATTATCCATCATTAGGTCAGAAAGAGTTTTCAGATAAAATTTTCTATGAATTCCATTATTCACTTTCAAACTAATCACAACCCCATTAAAATATTAGAATGTCATTAATCGATAATAATATAACCACTAATTTAATTGATAACCTTATATTGTACCATTTGAGACACCCCATACCTATACTCATATGTTTGGTGAAAATAACACACTCTTTTAAACCTAGGTTTTGATATAAAAATAACTGACCAAAATTTAAATGTTAAAATTACTGTATTAATAATTAATATCCATTCAAAACATTTTTGTTATGTTATTTTCTATATATAAATATATAATTAGAATTCAATTACACATCAAAATCAATTCTATTTCAATTAACATATTATTTTTTCCATAATAAAACACATAAAAAATTTAATTTATCATCACATTGTCTAGAACATATAATTGATACATAACTCCCTAAAATATCATACACATTATCTAGTCCTATAAAAAACATTTCAGAACTTATGATGTTTATAAATGATTTGTAAGTTTATTTAGTGAAATTGGAATCTCTATTTTTGAAATTCATGAAAACTACTAAAAAATAATTCATGAAAAAAATACATTGATCTTATAAAAACTTTATCTATTTTGAATGTATCCTCTAAAATTCAACAAGAATTTATTTAAAATTTTACTAATGTAAAATGGTTATTTAAAAATATAAAATGGGATAATATAATATAGAAATGACCACTTTCATTAAAAAATACTTGAAAATTAGTATAAAATCAATAATTTCATTTCAAATTAAAGGTTTTACTTTTCAAAATACAAATCAATATATCCTTTTAAAAAAAATCCAATTTTTTTCTTAAAATATTTTGTAATATTAGTGGTACTTTATTGGGTAACCCATAACATTGATGAATTTATAAGGAATACACATCACATTTTATAAAATCAATATACAATATTTGGTTATACTCACCATCCCTCATCATCATTTACAATGAAAAGTTACAAATTTTAAAAAATCCTATGCTATATTTATTTTTTATGTTAAAAATAACTTTTTAAAAATTATTTTAAAATTAATAATATGACTCTTAAAAATTAATTTATAAAAAATGAATGTTATAGAAATAAATGCATTATTATTTTATAAAAACTAAAAAAGATTTATTTTTCATAGAAATAAACACTATTAATAAAAATAAATGTATTTTTCCGATGAAAATGAAAATTCATATAGATCCTCATAATATAAATATTAATATAAAATCATGAAGAGAAATGATTTTTTGAAATTTACATAGTTTAATTATAAATATGTAGAGATATATATGTTCTATTTTATATATAATTTATATATAAACAACAATGTGAAAGATTAAAATCTATGAAAATATATTATTATTAATGTGAATCATGGTTTAACATAAATACATAGTGACTGTTTTTGAATTAAAACATTTTAAATATAAATATATAATTTTAAAATTTTGAGATTTATTTGAATCACTATTTTAGAACATTTTAAAACATTTTAGTTATCTTCTTTAAAAAAACTAAATTCCACCATTTTAGAATTAACACCCAAAGGGAACATCCTAAAACACACCCTTTATCCTAATTGTCTCTATATATGACTACAACTAGTGGAAAGCACTTATTTTAATGTGAAATTATCTTAGTAGTATAACACTGAATTCAATATTAAGGAAAATAGAAACCTTTTATATGACACCTCCATGGTTAATTCAATTATATAATATATTAATGAATAAATATTACTTTTTAACAAGAGAAATTGAATTGTGGCTCACCTATAAAATATATTGTTTATTTTTCTACTAATAAATGTACACCGTGTAATTACAATATTTTAAATTCATTTACAAATATTAGTGAATTTTATTACCCATAATTTCAAAATAATATTCCAACTAATACATAATTACACAATCTCATTGTGTTTTGTTCTCAAGACCTAATTTGTATAACCTATTGACAACTATGAAATAGTTTCAAGATAGTAATAAATTGATTATCGTGGAAGTATATATAGTATGAATTTTACTTTATAAATACCAAAATATTGTGACAACCCAATATATTTAGACACACATGTATATATATATGCCCCATTAATATTTATACAGTTTTTTATAGATGAAAATAGTGGATCATTTTATTTCCATGGCCCTATGAGGTGCATTGTTCGAAGAAAACATACATCATGACAATCCTCTGAGTATTACATTGACATGAGATTATATATATATGAATATATCTGTGTATTTTATATTAGTATTTAGTTGTGTCATTGATATTGATGATAACTGGTTGGTAGGTTTTATACCCAAGTGCACACGTTTTTTAATAAATGTCAACTATAATATTACTAAAAGAACCCATATTAGTTTTTATGTTAGCTATGTGCCACTTAACGTATGAGAATATAGAAGTAAAATCTATTTAAGAGAATTCAGAGCTTTTTGTCTCTCATGGCCTCCCACATCACATTTCAAAATAAAGTCTATGCATTAACTACTCCCTACCTGATCTCCTGTGAGAATATTTTTTTGTTATTTCATGTGTTATGATCATTCTCAAACACACTCAGGCCATTAGATATATTCTATGGTTAATGGTTAGTCATGGAAGATGATGGATGGATTGATCTCCCATATTCATGGGTAGTTGGACTCCATTTTATTAAACACAATTTACAATAATTATTTTCTAAATAAAAAAACAATTATGAAAAATTTATTATTTAGATACAAAATTAATGTGTAAAAATAGATAATAATTATAATACCTTCATTCCTTTTAAATGTTGATAAATAATTATTTAATAATATCAATCATATTTCTATAAATATATTTCATATATTCTTAGTATTTTTATATATAGTAACATTAAATATACTCCATTTCATAAATGAAATATCATATATTCCTTCTTGGATTCATTTAAAATAAAATATTCCAAATAAATTGTTTTAAAAATAATAGTTATCCCTATATATTTAATTAGTAGATCAATATAATCATCTTTATAATTATAATATACATTATATATATTCATTTTTAATTAATAAATTCATTTCAAAATAATATTATTCACATATAATTTTCATTGTTATATATATTCCTCATATATTAATATTTCACATTTCTTGATAAATGTCATACCACTATTGGAAATTATATTTATCATATAAATTCATTAATCAATAAAAAATTTTCAAATAATAACGACAATTTTTGTAATCATATAATCTAAATGTTCATAAAAATATAAAAAACTTTATTGGAAAATAAATATAACTTTTGAAATAAAAATATTTGGAGAATAAATTCATTTTCACTAAGATAATATTAATATTTCTCATAGAAGTTCAATAAATATATAGTTAAATAAGTACTTATATAAGTATTTAAAAACACATTCCTTCTCTAATGTGTTTATAAATGAAATAATTTAATTTTATAAATGATACTTTATTATAAAATATATGGTATTTTGTATTAGTAAGGAAATAGTATATTACCAAAATATTTGATTGGAATCAAAATATTTATGCTAAATCTTGTGATGTTATATTCCACTTCCCATAAACATATTTTTCCATTTAAATTGTAATTATCTATGACATCAAAAATTTTAAATCAGAATTATTCCTAGAACCAAAAATCTTTTCCATGATTATAATTACATAGATTTTTCTAAATATAATTATTAGAAAAAAACTATAAAATTTTACCATTCAAAAGAAATATGAATTTATTTCATAATTTTAAATAATAAAACTGATGATATTTTATAGAATTAATCTTTAGTTCACAAGGTCATTCTAAAATAAGATATTCTCGAAATTAAGTCAATCACATAAAATCTAATCCTTAATGCCTAAAAACTACTTATGATAAAAGATTAATATCTTCAATTATAAACTCATTAAAATCCACCATTTTTTTCATGTGTGATTACATAGACCCACACTCATAGTTCTGATGAAAACGGTGAACTTTTTAGAGGTACGAACTGATACAAAATGATTACAAATATTAAAAGTTCAACTAAAAACAAAACTATCGAATATTGAGTTAATATATTCCACATAAAATATTAGTTTTAGATATTTAATGAATATAAATTTATATTATATATAAAATCCCATACTATTTAAATTAAATGAGGTGTTTCCCATAAATATGATCTCTTCATATGATACCCTAGAATCACTCAGTCTAGACCTCATAATGGACACCTGAATCCATTATATCTCTTATTCATCTATGAGGCTGATTAAAAACATTTCAAAACAATGGATGAGGGAAAAAATCAGTACATGTTTTAGATAATAAGGAAATTTAATTTTGAAATTGATGAAAACTCTTTAAAAGTGATTTTTTAAAAACACAACACAATTAACAAATGAAAAATCTTATTGAAGGATAATTTTTCTATATCAAGAAAATATTGATTGAGATTGTGTATTTTATTTGGTAAAAATATTTCATTCATATTATTTATTTGTGAAAAAATAAATAATTAATACCACCTTTCATGAGAGCACAAACAATTGAAATAATTTTAAAAACAAATATTTATTTTAAAATATGTACTTTTATTTATGAAAAGTAACATAATATTTTAATTAAATAACAAACTATGTGGTTTTCATTAAAAAATTTCCAGATTAGAAATAAAACCATGACATAAAAATTAACATTGAAAGCTATATAGGGGATATCAATCCTTTACTAGAAAAGATACCATGACAATTTGGTTTCACTAACTATACCTTCAAATCAGCTCACATGAATATGTTCCAAATCTCTATAAATCAATTTTACATCCACATTTTTTCAATAAAAACACCTTATGAAAAAAATTATTTTCTGATTCCTAAACCAAAAGATAAAAATTATTTAATTAAAATTGATGAAAAAAATCTTGCTTAGGGGATGAAATATAATAAAAATAGTTTTTACGCATAAATAAACACTCTCAATGATAAAAATTATATCTATATCATGTGAATAAAAATTAATAGTGATATCTATAAAACCACAACAATTTATTAATAATTTTAAATTCCTAAAACAATGTATTAATTAAATATTTATAAACATCCTTTAAAACAAACTGTTTCAACTTCTATGTTTTGAGTTTTAAATAAATGGTCATCTAGGGTTGTGATTAGTTAGTTATTTGGATTCAGACAGAACCAACCTATTTTTTTTTGAATAGTAACATACCCTTATAAATAGAAAATGTAATGGTAATATAACCTAATGGAATATTAAATTGTATTACTATATTATTCTTAGTGATATATGATAATAACATGTTGATTTATTTTTCTTGGTATTAAATAATGACTTATAGGTTTAAAATTGTTTTTTACTATAAATTATGAATTTATATAATATTTTAATTACTAATATTTTAAAAAATGTTTTCAAAAAATGGAATTTATTTTTTATTATTCACATTGAAAAATGTTTAGGTTTAATTTTTTTAATTTTTCTGGAATTCATGAATTATTAATGATTAGTAAGATACGATAAATTATGATAATTGGTAAATACATGTTTTACTGCATCATACATGGTGCAGGAAAGATTTAATCCCACATGTTTTGAACTGACATGAAAATATTACTATTTGGGGTGTCATTAATCAATTCTATTCATAGTCTTGACCAAAAATATTATAATAATGATTAATGTTATATAAAATCCCTTCTATACTCCACTATAAATACCACCCTCATTACCTTCTTTCTATCACACCTCTCAAGCATTTAACATTGTCTACATTCTGCCAAAATCCATTCCCAAGGATTTTCCCCATGTCCAAGACCTACTAGTCTCATGAAAAGTAGAAAAGAAAATTCCTTCAGGAAGATCTCAAGGAGAAGAGATCAATGTAATACTTTTCTTCCTTTTTCCTATGTTTTCTCTCCAATTCCTATGTTTTCTTATACACTCTTCCTCCCCACTTATCCAGGAGATTTGAAATCTCCCGAATTTTATAAATATTTTATTTTATCATGTATACGTAAATAATTCATCATCAATATTCCTCTATTATCCCTAATATTCTAAATATAAAAACAACTTCATGTGTTGTGTCAATTTACCAGAACCATGGACAATGGGTTTCCAATTTCCTTTACATCCATCAAATTTGACCATAAAACAATTTTATTGTTTGATTTAGAATATAATGTGTAATTTCTAACATATTTTATGTTTTGGATTGATATTATAGGATCGCCATTAAATTATATAATGAAACAAGTACATGATTATTGAGGAACCTCCATAAATGATCAAAACAAATATCATTAATGGTTTATCACAATATTCATCATTGTATATGTGGGAAAAATAATTTTTGGTATCATTATATATTCTGGAAAATTTTTAATTCCATTTCATTACACTTTATAGAGTTTCATTTCCATACGACATGAAAATCAAATACAATATGGAAATGGATATCACCTAATGAATGCATCCAAAGCAATGGACGAAACAAAATACTAATAATTAAAATGTGAAATGATGTTATGAAACGATCATATAATGTATTATAATCATGAATATATTAATTTCAGATATTAATAAAATTATTTTAAACATTTCAAATTAGTTTTAAACAATCTTGAACTAAGACATACTTGTGTTAAGGGAATTCTTAACCCGATTTCCATTCATTATGTTAACCTTATAAATCATTTTTTATGGGGTATTAAAATTATTTGTGTGCGGTGTTTTTTATATTATGTTACACTTTATATAAATATTTCATCCACTCTGTCATGTCTAACTAGAATTAAATGATATTTTTATGGGGATTTCTATTAATATTTAGTTTTACATAAATAAATAATAACTTTTTTATTAAATTAATCATGTTGTGTCATTATGTTATGGTTATTGGTAATTGTTTATGATTAAGGGTATGAAATATATCTATCTCTAATGTATTGGGAATGTGTGTTGGGGAGTTCATCCATATATTTAGTCACTGTGTTACTACAATGGATTCACATCAAGGTAACCTTGAGGGTTACATTGTAGTGCAGACTTGAGGGTTACAAATCATAAGGTATCTATGATGGTTACAATACTAGTTAAGTAATTCCCCAAGATAACATTATGGTTCTATTTATGTTCTATATATTTTGTGTAAATATCTTTTATATATCATTTTTCACCATGTAAGTTTATTTGGATGAGAAGTATATATTTTTTAAATTGATTTCATACGTTACCAGTATTCATAGAATAATGTGATATGTCATTATATTAATATCCCTTATAGAAAATTTTGTACTAATCCCATGTTTTAAATGATTTTTCAAGGGTTATAAGGATTTTTATGAAAAATAAGTAATCCATGTGAAATTTTGTGAAGAATTATCAAGGAAAACTTAATTTTTTAAAAGTTTTAATTTTTTTTTAAAAAAAGTATACAATTCTTGTGGAATCTCTTCTATATAAATGTGAAATGCTTCTTCTTGTTTTATATCCAAATTCTATAAAAATGTATACATGAATTGATTTTCAATATTAAATGATGTGAGTTATTGACAAAAATTCATGACTATCTAATATATTAAGGAATGGCCCATATGGTTTGTATTGGTTAATTTTTTAGATAACTTTAGGGGTTTGTGTTATGATAATAGAGTACCATAAATTATTTTTAAATGATTCTTATTTTGAAATGATATATCATATAATTATTACCATGATTCTTCAACTATGATTTTTTTCTTCAAGATGGTTTCCTAAATAAATAAATTGGGAAGCTGAAGATGAGGGGAATCAATATAATGATATCTTTCAAAATATTCAGCCCGAAATAGATGGGATTCGAACCGAAATGATTTTGATTGAAATGGATCTGCAAACATAGAAAATAAATGGTGGTGTCATCCATTAAAGAGAACAACTAGAGGTTCCATAATGAAACATGAGGATAATGGGAAATTATAGGAGATGACACCATCATGCATTTAGTGGATCTTTGGACACGGTAGAGGCTAAAGGAAGGATTAATTCCATTGAAAAGACATTAGATGTTATGGGATGTTTAGATAGTCAAATGTTATGTACTTCCATTTATTCTTTTTATTGTGAATATAATCAGTGGTGGTAAATGGGAAAAATATATTAGATAGAGAAGAGGTTTATGCCTTAGAGTGTGATGAATTTATAATTCTTTACGTTGAAACATATTTTCATAAGGGGTGCGACATAGGATGGAGATGAAATTCCATGAATTTATGAAATGTTAGTGTGTGATGAAAATTTCACCTGACTGGAGAGTTATACTCCAAATATTATTTGGGATCATGATAGAAAACATATTCTATTTTAGTTAGAATTAAATTCAATTTATTGAAGGTCATTGGCCTCCCGTGAATTCAAAATGTATGATGAACATGTCTGATGTGCTGAGGGGGTAGATATTGAGTTTGCTGGTGATCTTGTTGACTTTTAAAATACTGATAAGAATAGGTCCATAAGGAATGTGATATGTAAAAATCAATCAATGAAATATAATGCTAATAAAATTTGTTTCCTGTTTATGAACATTGTGGAAGGGGGCACCATGAGGAATTTCATACCAAAACTAAGAAGTGTTTTCATTATGGTATGTTTGTACATATGGTCCGAGATTATAAAGAAGATGATATTATGTCTAATATAGATAAAAAAATTGTAAAGTGTATTAAATGTGGTGAGAAGGGCCATTATGAAAATTCCTTCCCAATGTGATATTCGATTGATACAACGAATCCACCATATAAGAACAATGATGTCGGGAGATCCTTTTCAACTATGTTAATAGACATCTGTCCATCCTAGAATGTTTTATCATGTACCTTGTTTGTTTAATCAAATATTGATAATGTTATTTTCGAGATATTGTATACATATTCCTTTATTTATGATCAATTTTAACATAAATTACTAATACCACCACATCATATGTGACCAGAATTTATTGGTATAACATTGGGGGGAATATTATTGCAAAGAGGTATAATAAGAATCATTCCATTGTGGTCTGGGGAAATACAATACCAATAAACCATTTTTCCCATATTAGTGTTTGATATCATTTAGGGAATTTATTGGATTTCGTTTTATCATGCTAAGACTGACTGTATAGCGAAAGAAGTTGTTTTCAGAAAGGGTTTTATTTTTTATACAAGAATTAGCCCATACAATTGATATCTTATATGTAAGCATAGAAAATATAGATGTATGGAAATGAATTTCCTTTTTATCATACTATTGAAAAAAATAAAACAATTTATATTAATTATGTTCTAGTGGTAAATGAATATCTGGATGCATTTTCTTATGAGTTACCCAGTGTTCTACATTATCGAGTAGGTGAATTCACTATTGTCTTAGTTCATGATGATAAGAAAATTTCAAAACATGCATAACTAATGTCTCGAATGGAACATATTAAATTTAAAAATATGTTGTCGGAATTTCTTGATAAAGGATTCATTCAAGATATAACATCACTATGGGGTGCTCATGTTTAGTTCGTTAAAAGGAAAGATGGTTCCATGAGTCTTTTCGGTGATTATAAACCCCTGTATAACATCACTATTGAAAACATGTATCCTTTTCCCCATATCTATGAATTGTTTGATCAACTCCAGGGAGCTCAGTACTTTTATATGACTGATATTAGATTCTAAAACCATTAGTTGAAGGTAATGGAATTGAGCATTCCAAAAACATTTTGTTGCACTAGATATGTGCATTATGAATTTTTTATATAATTTGGGTAAATTAATGCACCTAATGTGTTTGTGGATCTTATGAATATAATATTTCATGATTTCATGGATATTTTTGTGGTTGTGATTATTTATGAAATTTTTGAATTTCCTATGAGTAATTAAAATCATGAAAAACAACTAAGGGTTGTTTAGAAAACCATAATGAAAAATAAATTTTTTTAAAATTGCAGAAAGTTTGATTTTCAGTTGCAACATATTAATTTTTATGGGATCCATGTATATAATGAAGGAATTATTATTGATCCTACCAAACCAATAGTGTTTGATGAATGGTTATGAACAAGTTTTTTTTACATAAATTCATAGTTTTGTTGGATTATAATGCAATTACTCACGGTTTGTTAAAAACATTGCATAGTTATCTTTACCGCAAACTAAGTCGATGTGAAAATGGGTTAAATTTATTTGGATAGAAGAATGTGATGTTTGTTTTCATAAACTAAATAAGGGAATGGTGAATGATTTAATATTTTTCGTGCCTTCCTTATATGGTGAGTTGTATATCTATAGTGACGCTTCATGGAAGGGTCTTGGTTGTGTTCTGGTGTAAAATGATAGGGTATTTTTTAATGATTCTAGACAACGAAATCCCCATGAGATAAATTATCTGACACATGATTTTGAATTTGCAGCTGTCATTTGTTTCTCTGAAAATTTGGAGGTATCATTTATATGGTGGAAAGTGTAAAATATATACTAAAAAATAAAATTATAAAGAATATATTCAATCAAATGGAATTAAATATGTGGCACAGAATATGTCCTGAATTGATAAAATATTATAATTTCATGATCAATAACCATCATTTAAAATCAAAAAATGTAGTAGATTCCTTGAGCCAAAAACAGCATACATCATTAACCACGTTGCATTTGGAACAAGATCCCTCGATTAATGATTTGATAAATTGTTTTATGAGATACTGGTTAAAGGAAAACCTATATGTTGTTTCAGTTTTCAGTGGAATCATCATTATCAGATAGAATTATTCAAGCATAGAAGGAAGATCATAAGCTACAAAAAAATGAATAATTGTATAAAATAAGTATTTTTTCTTCAATTCAACAATGATAATGATTATTATTTTAGATTTAAAAAAATATTTTGTGTGCCTTGGGATTTGTAGTGTATGGAATAATTTATATGTGAAGCAAATAGTTCTCCATTTTTTTCATCCTAGCAGTAATAAGATATACGGTGACCATCATGAGTATTACGAGTGGGATGGAATGAAATGGAATATAATAGAATTTATTATGAAATAGTTGATATGTTAATAAGTGAAATTATATAGGTAGTTATAGAATGGAATTTTTCATTCAATTCAGGTGCTAGAGTGGAAATTAGTGAATATACCCACAGTCATAATTGTGGAACTAACAAATACTTCTTGAGGTAACATTACACTATGAATTATTGATGACCGACTAACCCAATCTGCACATTTTCTCCACATTCGAAAAATAATGACATTGTATTATCTTTCTCGGTTGTACCTCAAAGAGATTTTAAGGGAAAATTGTGTTTTACATTCAATTGTTTCTGGTCAAGATCCCATGTTCACTTCTAATTTTTCGAGGGGCCTTCAGAGGTGTTTTGGAAAATTATTATATTTCTGTAATGTTATTCATCCTCAATAAAATGGGCAGTCAAAATGAACGATTCAGACATTGTCGGAAATTATTTGAGCTAGTTTATTCGAATACCTGGGAATTTTGGATCATCATCTTTCTTTAGTTGATTTTTCATAGAATAATAGTTTACATCCCAGAATATGGATGTTACCTTTCTAGGCATTGTATTGGAAGCAGTGTCAATCTCAAACTATTTTAAATAAAGTCATGGAATGGAAGATGAAGAGACTTAAGTTAGTATTGGATGAAAATGAGTAATTTAATATGATCCTGCCACATGTGAGGACATCTTAGAGCAAGGATAAAAGCTACATAAAGAAAAGGAGGAATCACTTTTCTTTTGAGGTGGGTGATAATGATTTTTATAGAATTTCATCATATGAAATTGTTATCTATTTTGGTTAGAAAGGAAATAAGAGTCCACTGTTCATTGACCTTATGAAATCCTAGATAATGTTGGAATAGTCTCATAATGAGTAGTTTTTCCTCTGTCTTTATCTTAGTTACACAATTTTTTTCATTATTCGATGTTGAGAATGTCTGTGCCAATTTCATCTCATTCCTTAAGCCCAGAAGCAGTACATGTAAAAGAGAACCTTTATTATGTAGAGAGAATAGATCATTTTCTTCATCAAAGGGAACAATGATTGTAGAATATGGTAATCCATTAGGAAATGTTTTTTTTGATAAAACACATGGTTGAAGAAGTAACATGGGAATCTAAAAATGAATTGTGGGTAAGGTACCCTCACATATTTAATAAGTAATTAAAATTTTACAGACTTAATTTCTAGATGGTGATGATAATATAACACCCCAAGGATTTAAAAATAAATTTTAATGCATGAAACAATACTTTAATTATATATTAAAAACAAGCATTTAATCATAATGTTGTTTCTTATATGTTATAAATTTCAAAAAATGGTCATCTACGGTTTTGATCAGTAAGATATTTGGAGTTTGATATAAACATCATTTTTTGGGTGAATAGTAACATACCATTATGAATATTAATATGACCCTATGGAATAGTAATTTTTATTTTTATATTATTTTCCAAAGGTTATAAAAAAATTTAAATTTTATTAATTTTTCAAGGTGTCAAAAAATTATTTATATATTAAGAATTGTTATTTTTGAATAATATTTGATTTTATTTAAAAATAAAATTAATAATACCTATAAAATTATTTTTCAAAATTTTTGACCATTTTTTTATTATAATGGTTGAAAAATGTTTAGGATGAATTTTTGGTAATTTTCTTTAATTCATGACATTTTGATGAAAATTATAATATGATAAATTATGATAAATGAAAAATACTTGTTTTATAACATCATATTTGATAAATGGATGATGTAATACCACCTAGTTTGAACTCACATGGAATTATTACACATTGGGGTGAGATCAGTCTAGATTATTCATAGTGTACAGAAAAATATTATAATAATGATAAAAATAATGTAAAAACCACCATATCCTATACTATAAATACCATCATGATTCCACTCTTCCTCTCACATGCCTCATTCCATAAGAATTTTCTATGTTCTACTATATTCCAACACAATGTCACTTTACCACATCCAAGACCTTATCATTTCAGAAAATGTCTAAAACCAAATTTCTTAGGGATGATCTTAGGGAGAAGATTTCAAGAGTAATAATTCCTTCTGTTTTTTGAGATGTTTTATCTCAAATCATTAGATTTTCTTATACTCTATTCCACTACACATATATAAATGGTATGAAATATCTATAATAATATTTATTCTATATGTTATCATTTTCATTTAATAAATTTATCATCTTTCTTCTTCTCCTCTCCCTCTTAGTCTAAAAATAAAAACACTGCCTGCGATGTGTTGAGTTTCGAAAATCATGGATGATGTGTTTCCAATTTCTAAAAAATTCTTTAAAGATGATAATAAAACCATATTTAAGGTTTAATAAATGTTTAATGTTTATATTTTATCATATTTTATGTCCTAAAATGAACTTTTATTCATATTATTAAATTATATAATGAAACCAGTTATTGATAATTGAGGAACCTCAAAAATGATCTAACCAAATTTTATTATGGAATTTTATAATTATTCATTATCATATATAGTAAAAAATATATTTTACGGTATCATTATATATTCTGTAAACATATTAATACCATTTCATTCCATTTATGGAGTTTAATTTCCATACAATAAGAAAATCAAATACAAATCGACCATGGAAATCATGTGAAGAATGCACCCAAAATAATTGAATGAACAAAATACTAATAATTATATGATAAAATTATTTTATTAAATTATCATATAAGTTATTAAATACATTAATATGTTACTTTTTGATATTAATAACATTTTTTAGCAATTATACATGAGTTTTAATCATATTTTGTGTAGAAAAACTGGAGGTAAGTGAAATCTTAACAAGATTTCCATTCATCAGACTTACCTTCAACAATGTTTTTTATGTGGTAATAAAATAGTTTAGTGATGGGTTTTGTTTATATTATGTTGAATTATTTTTATATTCATTTTACATACAAATCTTATATAATCTACTATTTCTCAAATGAATTATTTGATAATTGTATGGAAAGTTTCTTTTAAAACCTCTTTTAAAATTATGTTTTCTAAAATTGAAGAGCAATATTTTTTTATAATATTCATGTAGTATCATTATGTTCAGTTTCTCTTGTAGTTTTTATGATGTATTTTGGGAGCAATATCAACCTCCAATACATTGTGTATGTGTATGGTATGGGTCTACGGTATGGCTTCTCCAAATGTAACTATGATGGTTACATAATAAGCTAGTCGTGAGTGTTGCATTGTAAGGTATTTGTGAGGGTTCAAAATCTTATTGTAACCATCAAGGGTAAAAATTATTTAAATCTATTCGCAAGATATGCTTATAGTCCAATTTATGAATTATGTGTCATGTGTAAATTTCAGTGAAATCCCAAGTTTCACCCTGTAGGATTATATGGGTGATAAGTATATCGTTTTGAAAATGATGTCAAACGTTACATGTATTCATGGAATAATGTTTTATTTATTTATTTTTATATTCCTTTTTGAATTGTTTTTTCACAACCAATATTTGTAAATGATTTTCCATGGTTTTTTAGTATGTTTATGTAAAATAAAAAAGCCATGTTAAATGTTATGAAATTTTCTCAACGAAATATTCTTTTATTAGAAATGTTTTAGATTTTTGGAGAAATGGACTATGTTTTTTGGTATCTTATGTATATGAATGTGGAATGTTATTTATGTTTTATATTCAAATTTCATAAAAAATTAAACATTAAATGATCTTTAATATGAAAGGATTTGAGTTCTGGACTAAAATTCAAGATTATGTAATGTAATAAGTCAGGGTTCTTATAATAGCTATTATTTTAATTTTCATGTTGAATCTAAAAGAGGCATTATTATCAAAATTATGCATTGGATTTCTATGAACATGTAAATAATGAAATTTTTTGTCCCATGAATATTTTATAAAATAAATTATAACTGTCAAATAGTATATCCATTAAAAAAATTCAATAAAAAATATGCATTAATATAAAAATGGTGTCAGTGTTTTTGAAATAAAAGTTTAAAATAATAAATTGATAATTTTTAAAGAAATATAATTCTTCAAAAAAATTAATCTAATTTAAAAAAATTCCCTTACCATATTTATATAAAAAAATTATTCAATCATTACAATATTATACCTTAAAAGAAACATTACAGAACACATTTTCATAAATAACATTCTCTCTCTACAATAGTTTCTAGAAAAAAAATATAAATTTTCTAGAAAAATAGTTTTCTGAATATGTCATTTGTTTCACATTTGAGTATAATTTTCCCCTATTTATAATAAATATTCACTTTAAATAAAATTTTATTTTAAATTAGTACATAATAATAATTTATAATCCTTACAAAAAAAGGTAGTAACCCTCTTATAATAATTGTTTCATCTACTACTTTTATATACATAAAATGGATTTTCGAACAATTAACTGTGTTAGAATTTAGTAGTAATTCAATTTACCAATTCAAAAACAAAAACCATCCTACCATTCTGATGTTATGAAATAGAATTTTTTTTGGTTTATGTAACACAATTTATATATACTATAAATGACAATGAAATTGGTTCATAATAGAAAGAATTCAATTCTTATGGATTCAATTAATGTTGGAATTTAATTTCATGAATCACACATTTTTTGTGAGGATTTTGTAGTATATGTATATTGTTATAATTCCATTCATTATTTCTATAGTGTTTCATTTGGTGAAAATGGTAAAGTTATTTTCTTTTTCCTTGTGACACAAATCATTTGATGAACCACACATCATGGTAATCCCTTGAGTGGTACATCAATGAGTGATTATGTATATATATATATATATATTATTCTATTTTTCTATGTTAGTTTCTCTGATATCAAATAGCGTGTTAGATTTTAAAGATTGTGGATTACATGGAAATATTTAATAGTGTGCACATTTTTTTTAAACTTTTTACATTGATCCGGACAATCGATCCCACATATATTTTTATATCAATTATGATCACCTACATGTATGGTATTGTGGAATAACATAGTAGTTAAGACCAATGGGTGTTTGTGACCTCTCATAAACTTATGTGTTTCACTATATAATGTAGGAAATGCAGCCTCTTCCTCTATGAGAACACATGAAACTATTTCCATATGCATGTATTCACTTGGCTCACACTTGAACTCAATTATCTTAATGACTCTACACTGAGTTGGATAATTGGATTACCAACAATATGGATAGATTGATATTCCTTATTTGTGGTTTGATGGGACAATTTGTTATACATTATGTATATAAATTACTTTGAAAAAATAACAACTTATGAAAGAAATTATTAATAACGTGTCACTTTATTAAAAAAACAATAATACTTATTATCCATTCATCCATCTCATTCATTATATATGATTATTTACTAACCAAATTTATTTTTATTAATAATCAATATTTCTATTTTCTATATCATATATATGTATATACATATTAAATATACTCCACATCTGTTATAATTTTCTATTTATTTTATATATTATATTAATTTTAATATTGTTATGAAATAAAAAATTATTCATTTATCTGATTCCACTAAAAATTTTCATTAAATATATAATTTTCAAATAAATATTATATCCATTATTATTATATTATAAATTTTATATATAATAATATTTAAATAATATATTCTTTTAATCTAAATTGAATGAACTATAATTTTAATCTAATTTTATATATTTATCTCAAATTAATATTTTATATTTATGATAATTTTTTTACTAATCTAAATTTTCTTTATGATATAATAACATTTATAAATAAAGAAATCCAAAACACAAAAGCTTATTTTTATTACTATATTATTAAAATTTCATAAACATTATATTTTTTTATTAGAAAATAAATATTACTCTTGAATTAATGACATATTATGAGTAAATTATCATTGTATTTCGTCAATTAAAATTATTTCTCTATAACATGAATTCAAATATAGTTATAGTATTACCTTATAAACTATTATTTTTTTATTTTTCTGATCATTAATCAAAAAATAATTTTATTTCTAAAATATATGTCATACTGAAATATATATCATATCTTTTAATTGAGAAATATATTTTAAAAATATTTTTCATTTATAGGAAAATAATATATGACATAGAACATGTTGTTACATTATATCCCCTTAAAAAACATTCATCATACTAATTTCTATTAACTATGAAATGATATATTTTAGATTCTAATTAATAATCATAAATAATAACCTTTTTCATTATAATAATTACATAGTTTTTATTTAACATTGTTTTTAAATAAATAAAATGGAACTTTTCATTTTAATAAATTACTCAATTGTTTCCAAAATCCAACACAATAAAACCCTTGGATTTCTCTAGAATCATTATTTAGATTAAAAATCCTTTCTAAAATAACCTATGTATAAAATTACATAAATCACATAAAATATAAAACCAAAATCTACAGAAAAATTAATTATCCTCAATAGATAATATCATAACATATAATGTTTTATAAACCGTACTCTGATTCCACGTGCGATTCCCTGAAACTATAATACTGGGTCTGGTGTTAAAATAGAAAAAACATTACAAATAGGATTTGATACCCAAGATTAACCCAAATTAAAAACTAAAAAGTAATACCTCACTAACTAATAATGATCTAATACATTCCTAGTAAAATTTTTAGTTTTGAGCTTTAGAGAATTGGGAATTAGATTACACATTAGAACCCATGATATTCTTATTAAATTGTAATTTTACAAAAAATAAACTCACCTAGAAATATACTATATATTCCATTAGTTTTATCATAAAATGGAAAAATAAATCCATAATATCTTCTACTAGTCAATGATACATGTTAAAATAATTTAGAATCATGTTGTGGGCAGAAAAAAAATTAAAACGTTTTATACAATTAGATAACTCATTTTAAAACATTCACGATAACTTATCAAAAAAATTATTACCCAAAAATGATCTGATCTTATAAAAAATTTAACTATAAAATATCTTTTAAACAAAAAATGATTTAATAAAAAACATTATTATGAAAAAATGGTTCATTAAAAATCATTCTACTAATAAAAAATAAAATATTTTGAAGCCTCTTTATTTAAAAAAATGTTCAAATTTCTTTTAAAACTAAATTTTTTATTTTCAATTACTTACATAAAATATATGAAAGTATTCTTATTTTATTAAGTGATATCCAATGATTTTCATTAAAAAATTCATGCTTTTAATAAATCTATAAGATCACTTGGAATATTAAAGGCTATATAGTGTATACCCATCCCAATTTGGATATTTTTGAATGGGTATTTAGTTAATTTCTTCTTCCCACATCATCATTTATTATTCTTGTGTTATAAATTCTAGAAAACAATTTTATATAATCAATTTTTCAACAAAAAATATTTTTAAAATCATTAATTTCTATGTCATAACATTAGATACAAAAATTACTTCATAAAAATTAATTGATATAGAGTAAAAGCATGGTTCATCAATGGAAAGTAAATAAACGTTTTTCCCTTGAAATACACTCTAATGGGAAAACAAATACATTTAAAGTGACAAAAAAATCACAGAATCTTGTATTATATAATTTTTCAAATTTAATCATGATGATAAAGGAATTTAATGATGTTATATATAAAAAGATGTGTTCTTCCAATAATATTTTTTTAAATAAATGGTATCTTTAAAAGAAACAAATGCATGAAAATAAATTATTATAAATATAAATCATTGGTTAAGATAAATGCACAGTGTTCTATTTAAAATAATTAAAATTTAAACATATACATATTTTTTTACATAGGAAATATTTGAACACTTAAAATAAATATTTATTAAATAAAAATAACATACAAAATTTTCATAATAAAAAAATATTCCTCAGTTTAATTATTTTGTATCTATATTAACTTCCTAAAAGACACTCTATTTCATCATTGCCTCTAACATCAAATGCATGTAGGTAATGACATGTTTATTCTGGTGAATGGATCGTAACAACATCTCATGAGATTAATACATAAGGACAAATATCATCCATTTATATGAAACATATACTATGAATCTAATTATAATTTATGTTATTGAAAAATTATTATTTACCATCCTGATATATAGTCACATGACTACCCTCTAACAAAAATCGTTTCATCTGTTACTATAAATGGTATGCCATGGTTTTATGTCCTCAAAATTTATTGGCATAGTGTATTTAATTAACAAACCAGTATGTAAACTAAAATATTTTAACCATCCATATATTATTCAATCATGTTTGGGTAGTTCCTACAATGTCATTTAAATTACATTATAGTGACCATGAAACAATTTTATACCATGTAGAGAGTCAGTATTATACCTTTGATAATACCTGCAATTTTATATCATGTGCAGAAATATCCTTAAGACATCATTATATATATATATATATAGATTATATATTTCTATTTCAATAGGGGTTTTATTTGTATGAAAAAAACAATATTTTTACATATCCTAGTAAGATACATAGTTTGACCAACCACATGTCATGATAATATTTTCAATTCAACCACAATGTGGGATTATATATATACATTTTCTAGTGTTTTTATTGTCTATAACTATTGGTGTATGAGAGTTAGATGAAAAATGGATGACATATCTTATTTCTAGAATGCATGTTATTTTAAATATTATCAAAAGAACCCATGGAAATTAATAAAACATTGCATTTATTTCAAGTCACTTACTCTTTCATAATTTGTAATATTGTATAACCATTCATTTAAGATATATTGGAGTTAGTCCTATCAAAGTGTCTCCTGTGTTTCCATATATGATTATGGCTAACCACCCTTTTCCATCATGATCTCTTATGCGCCAATATCTATACGCCTACATGCATCGCTTTCCACATAGACAACTAGACTAATCTATCATATTAATGTATTGTGGGCCCTATTTTTTATATGTTTTATATGAAAATAAATTTTCAAAAAAAAAACCATCATCTAAAATTTATTTTTTATAGATATAACTTTAATCTTCAAAAAAATAATACAATTCCTATAATATTTTCATTCATTATCATTATTTAAACATATTTATTTGCTACAGTAATTTATTAGTTTAATAATATATTTGCAGAGTTCTAAATATTCTTTTATTGATATTAAATTTATTATACTTCTCTTATGATTTTGTATTTGATATATTTATTTCCAAATTCATTTGAAAAAATAGATGTTGTTTTATATTCCCAATATCAATTATCATTATATATATAATTTTTAAATCAATACTATATTCTTTATAATTATATTTTAAATTATATATATTCATTTAATATTAATATATTCATTTCAAAATATAATGAATTATATATAGTTATAATTATCTCAAATATATTCATATCTAATTATTTTGTATTATTTCTGGAAATTTTTTTATTACTGTTGCATGTTATATTAATTTGATAATATCATTTTTTAAATAATTATTTTCGAACACTATTCATAAATTTTATTAATATATTATCCATATGTTCAGAAACAAGATATTTTTTATTAAAAAATGATATATTTTTAAATTATGACCACATTGAAAATAACTTCAGGTAAAATAAACAACTATTCATATTACTTATTTGATAAAAATATACAAATTTTGTAATTTTAGGAATATTTATATTTTATATCATTATTATGGTATTTATAGGGAAACACATTTAATTTTATAAAACATTCATCATGATATAATATCTCATAGTTTTCTTTATAAAAAAATATTAAAAATTAATTTATTTAGAAATAAAATATATTAGAAAACATAAAATGTCACGTATTACTCTGTTAAAAAAATTCTCCCTAAATTTTATTTATCAAGGAAATTATAAATTTTATTTTATAACTATAATTTAAAAACACAATATTTAATTAATAGTAAAAACTTAGAGTATGGTAATGTTAACTCTCATATAAAATTATAAAAATAAACCTTTTAGAAGAACACTATTTATTCTAAAATATGGTGCGATAATGCTCTATATACTCAATAGAATTATTATTCATTTAATAAGGATGTTATAAACTAAAATCGATACAAAATTACTTCAATAAATATAAATATAATCTAAAAATCCATAAACAATTATAAAATCTCATCAAATGATACTATTATAATCTCATGTATTATCTAATCTCTACTTTGAAACCATGTTTAACACCACAAACTCATACTCCCTGGTTTGGAGAATAAATGAGTCTCTTTTACAAGCAGGATTTGATACTAAAGAAGTTACACATATTTAAAATTTAAAATTATAACATCAAAAAAAATTGAGGATCTAGATTTCAATTATTGTATTGTTTTTATAAATTTAGAACATTATTAATTATATCACCCATCAAAACCCATACTATCTCTATTATATGTCATTTGTTTCTATAAATATAAACATATTGAATGCTACTATATGATCACTTATTAAAGGACTAATGATCATCACCTAACTCCATAATAGCTCATTCTCGACAATGATTCCTATGAAAAATAATTAATTACATGGTGTGATAACATTAACTCCGTAAGTGTTTTTAGAGAATGATGGAAGCCCTTATCTGAATATTTTTACAATATATATAAATTATTGTCATTAAAAGAATAAATTATGAATAATTAAACATATTTTTATGGCAACATTTTTAAATTTTCAAAATAATTTTTATTAAAAAAATTATCAAGGTAAATTAGTTATTTCAATATATTTTTAAGCGAAAACATAAAATAATGAAGACTTGTTTATTTGAAAATTATCATCATTTAAATCTTTATGAAATAAAAAATTTCAATTATAATAACATTTTTTAAAACTAAATTAATATTAATTTTTGAATTAAAATTATTTTAATTTTTTAAAAAACTGCAATATTAGAAATAAAACATGATGCAACATGTATCATTATTGGCCTAATATGGTATACATGTTACATTGTGGAAATCATCAATGAGTATTTGGGTTCACTCAAAATCCATCATCATCATTTACAGATAAAAAGTTCAATGTTTTTAAAACAATAACTATTTTTATTTTTTAATAAAAATATTGATTATAAAAACATTCCATTAATATTTTTTAAATTAGATCAATAATTAATTTATGAAAACAATCAGTAAAAAATAAATTCATGGTTAGTCTATAAAAAATCAATGAAATATGTTTTTCCAAAAAAACATAATCTTAGGTAAAATAAAATTATTTATATGTTGTAACTAACAAATTTTAGAGGTCACCTTTAAAAAAATTCATATTAATTCATATTGATGAATGGTTTTGAATTGTATACATGGATCATCGATGATGATATAGAGAAAGTGATTTTATTTTTTAGGACTGTTCAATGAATAAAAAATTACTATAAAATAAGTAAATATTTTATAATAAACTATTTAAAATGGAACCATGTTTTTTCATATATAATGATTGATGGTTTTTAAATTAAAATATTATAATATGAAACTAATAATTTTTAATGTCATGGAATTCGTCAAAAAATTAAAATATTTTTTTTTTAAAACTCCCTTTCCTTATTTCCTAAACAAAATTATATTTCTCGTTTGTTGTATATCCTCCATAAATAATAATTCAAAAAATAACTCTCTTTCATCGGTATATATCATTACATATCTAACTAGTGTAAAATTTTCATTTTTTGGTTAATAGAACATATCACGATTTCATTAGACACACACCAATGGATATATAATATAATTTTAGTATCCAACTACATGGTGAATCATATTACATTTTATATATAATTATTATTATTTGGTAACCATAGAAATTGAAAAAATTACCCTCTTTTAGGAACTGTTACGTTAGCTACAGATATATTTATTCCACAGCTAGTCGATCAATTAAATTTTTTTGTATCTCATTTTAAATTATTTTACCCCTACTCACACTACAATATTTAACACTTCAATAATTTTTCATGTGTCTCAAAATTTAATAAAGATCCCCAAGTAATTAAAATACCTTTTGGTATTTCTAAAAACATTTATGGGGTGTAGTAAAATTGGCTCATGTTATTTCAATGTCATTGGATGATTTATCATTCGACCAACCACAGTTCATGAAAATCCATTGAGTGTTCAGATGGGGTAATATTTTATTTGTTTTAGTGTGTGTGTGTTTTTTATAGATATTTTGACACCTAGTCATGGGATACACTGAACTAGTTCCCTAAGCTGGTGCACAATATGGCCTCAAGCACATCTCCCCAAATGATAAATTGTAATAACCATTAGTGAATGTTCCATAAGTTGTATAGTGTGGAGACTATATCATATTGTTATGGTATAAATCAACGTAAATAAGGGATGAATACAACAAATAACATCCAAAAAAACAAAATTGATTAATAATATAGAGTCACAACCTTCAGACATCATACAGATTACACAATTAAAATATGAATTCACAAATACAATTCAGGTCTTGAATAGAAAGTCGTTAAATTACACAAAATGGGAATTACAAAAACACCTAAAAAAGTAGCCCCAAGATCTATCTCGACTCTCTAATACTAAATATAATCCTAGAAATATCATTGAAAATTAGTTACAATGTTATTACCCTTGTCTTGATCTACATCCTTGCAGAATTTCCGGGTATCAAATGGTGGCCCGAACAGGGTGCGAGTAAAACACAGAATGTATTCACAAATGGTGGGTATTATAAATCTAGTCTAATTTGTAAATAATAAATATTTAAATATATATTTATCTGAATAAGTAATAATAAAAATGGGCTATATAAATGAACGAAACCATGTCACCACATGATTCATATGTTGAAAACATGGAATGTCCCCACTAACATCAGCCACTACCAGTATTTAATTATGGAGTTTGTTACATGCCATAGTCTAGTACAAATGTGAATCGATGAGGAAACCATGATATCATAAACTAATGTAACATACATGTCTTAATCTGGACTTCCCATCCATTAATTACAATTGAAATTCACATGTCATTTCTATGGTCAATGGACTTCCATTGACACTTAGGGTTATAAATTTAAGAGAATCCAAGGCTCGAACCCAAATAATTCCACTCAAAATACTCATGAAATGTTTTTAAAGATCATCCCTTGACACTAAACAATGATATTAATCAATAATTTACGTAATCTATGGAATTTTATAAGTATATATTCAATCAAACTCTATGTGTGATTTCCCCTCATGGAATTCATAGTAATGAATCATTACAAGATTCATGGGAATTATGAAAAAAAATATTACATTTTAACTTATTTAAAGCATTGGCCTCTTTTTGCCCAAAATTAACATGATTCTAAATTGGGAATCATAGGATACACCATGGAATTATTTGGAAACAAAAATCATAATGAATCCATGCTTTTTTACTATGGTGTAACTTATTGAAAACCATTTCCATCATTAAAATCATGTAATTGTTCCAAATTTAATATAATAATCAATTCTACAGCATAAACCGGTTTCATCAATTATGTTAAATTCAAAACACTAGGGATATAGGAACAAAGGTTGTTCTAGATGTTATCATATGTATCATTTTTTATATATTAGATCAATTTTAAAAAATTGCTATCCAAGAATACCATAATTATTCTCTCAAATGAATTACACAATGAATAACCAAACTATTTTAAAACAATGAATTTTCTTCCCAGTCTAGCCCAATTTTCTTAGATCATATAGGTTTCTAATACATTAATATGAAATTGAAATAAATCAATTTAATTATTGTACAAGAATCCAAAGAGTTGTTGTGACAAAAAAATCCAATGCTGAAATACAATAGTGAGAGTATGAGGGAAAATCATGATCCCACATACCATATGATAGAAGAGATCATTTTATTGATTTTTTATATTTAATTTATCATCAAAGAGAAAAATTGAAAAACCATAAAAATTCACTAAAAACAATGCATTTTTAGCATGGAAGGAAAAAATTATGGAATATAAAAGAAGAATTATATGATTGATGTGTTTTAAACATGCAATGATACATCTAATAAAATTCATAAAATAAAAATAAAATTAAAAAAGGGGGAACCCCATGTACTCCAAGGGGAAAGGGTACACCCACAAAACATCTACTACTAAAAATGATGGTAAAATTTTGGTTAAGAATGAAAGGGGTAAAGGAGTAAAAACCATATTCCTCCTATTTAATAAATAAATAGACTACAACCCAATGGATCGAAGGGGTGGAAATATTAGTGGTACTTTTAGTCTACAAGAATCACACCATCTAATTTGTGGTCATTTATAGGTTTTTCCAATGTCATTGTTTCCTTTAAAATGCATGCACTGGACTCTTATTTAGGTTTCCAAACACCGCCATTTCCTGATTAACCCCTTTGAACACATATAAATTAATGAAATGAATTTTTCATTCCACAATTAAATATAAATTTACTAAAAGTAAGAGTGTGTTCTCACAACATTCCAGAAATGTGGATGAAAATCCACGAACAACATCCATGACCTCTACACAGCCTCTTGGAGAAAATATTCTATCCACATTGCACATATTTCTGATTATCATTACCTTGTTTCCTCCCAACCATGTATGTGATATCATATAACAATCACCACCTGAAAATATTTTCCACAAAAACATTTCTATCTACATTCCTTGATATGATCTGAAATCTCCTTAAAATATGCATTATGTTTGAGGTTGATATGAATAACATAAAAAGTTATAGGTTGGTCAAAAAAATTCATAAAAGATGAGATATATGAAATAATTCATTGAAGGATTGTAATTTTTTGTGGGAGAGCTATGATGTAATACACTAGGTTGAACCTCTCCCGATTATCAGAGAGACCCACATACATAGGAGCCAAATTCTTATACCTCAATATTTGATAGTGTAATAATTTTTAAATAAAATGAAAAAAATACTTCATCAGCTATTGTAAACTCTATGGTTTGATGAAACCAATCCATATATGTTTTCTCTAACTATGTAACATATCCATCCCCTTGAATATTAGTTATACATGTTATGTCATATACTTGGCCCCACCATCATCAACTCACTTGACTTTATAGAAAATAATGGTCAATTTAATGTCTATTTACAGAATCTATTACAAGGTTCCATAATAATAATCACCATATAATAATTGGTATAAGAGAATTCCACCTGTAGTAAAAAAAATTTCCATGAACCTCAAAAATAAATGAAATAATCCATCAATAATTCCTCCAAATCTTAAATTGATTAATTCGAATTGCTATATGTGTGGGGGTGGTTGGATGCACATAGAAGAACTAGAGTGCCCTATTATTTTTGAGACTACCCCCAAACCTATGACTTAAACATAGTATCTATATCAGAAATGATACATCTAAGGGATCCCCAGAAATTATGTGTTTTCGTCGGTATAAAAAATTCATAGTTAATCTAGCATAATGTTCACTCGGGTTTGTATAAAACTGTAATCATTTACTAGTCAAATCATGAATAACCATACTATATCATTCACTTATGTAACTCTATGTAATACCATTATAATGTTCATGGAGACATAAACGCATTCTCACTTTGTAATAGGATGTTACTATATGAGACCCACTTGCCATTACAAATAAAAATTCACCTACAAATAAGTGGAGAATGGTGTAGAAACCCCTTCTATCTTGTTCTTCATTATTGGACACTGATATAGAGGATGTATATGATGACACAACTTCAATAATCCAGGGTGTACCATAAACTTAGATACATGAGAATCCAACATAAACTGCTATTAAATTCTAGTATGCACCAACACATTCTCATGAAATATATGTTCTGATCCTAATCTATAATCTATAGTGGTGATATCTCCTAACAATTAAATACGTCCTTAATGGGAACACAATATGAATCTAAAAAATCCATCCCTTGAACTGATATAGTATAAAGGGACCCATGGATAAATATTCCATAACTACTTGATCATAGTCCCCATGTATTTCTAGATGAATTTCAAGAACCAAGACACCATCATATGTAACTCACATGAAGATTCCTATAGAACTCGATGCTGTGTCTTATGAATCAGAGTGTTGGAATCTATATTTTCAATCTCTCATGAATAAGATATCTCATGGTCAAGGTACTATAAGAACTCAACCAACTATAATAATTTATGTTTAATGTTCAACTTACTTATATTGCAGCTCAAAATGTTATTGTTCATATAGTCTATGACCTGTTTTTCTTGTTTTGTTTCCACATACACATTAATTCATGTATTGATACTGCTTATTTGAGAACTTATATAAGGAAACTACCTTTATATGGCCCAAACTAATATTTATAATACATCACAGTATGATCCCCCTAATTCATAACAGTACATATACTCATAAATAATGTATCATAGTACATTACTTAATGCCTACCCCACTTTTGAAGAATTTGGATTGGGGGTTAGGTCAATCTTTAACTACTAGAATTAATTCTTGCATTCTGATGATTACAAGAATTTTTTCACATTTTATGTCATCCCTATTAGAGTTACATACAAATGGGAATCTTCATATATAAAATGATTGTAATATCAGGAACGTCCTATGAAACTATAACCAACAAAAAATTTATTTGGATTCTCCCAAGAAACCATAGCTCACACTTTTTCAGGGGCATTATACACACTCACTTATGATATGATATGCCTCAATATGTGTACCATGATGATCGATATTGACACATTGAGAGCTTAGAATATAACCCATCCCCCCTATAGTGATAAAAATGATCTCTTTGGTCAGGTCAAGATCCTCTCTTATATAATAATAAATGAGAACATCATCCAAAAATGCCACCATGAAAGTACACATGAACTTATAAAAATCACAACTCATTAATTCCATGGATAGTAATTGTGTATTTTTCAGTCCTAACAACATCTCCTATTTCTCGTTGAAGACATGACTTGTTTTTATATCAAAAAATGCTATATTAGAGTGTCCCACTCAAACCTAATGATATCTTGAACTCATTTCAGTCATATTGAATACAAGAGAACCCATAAGATGATCAAAAATATAATTTATTTTTGGTACTTGATTTTGGTTCTTAATATCCTATAATATAAATAATCAATAATCAACACATAGTGGAAAATTACCATTATCATTTTTTGAGAATATGGAAGGAGATACCTAAGGGGATGAACTAGGGTGGATAAAAGCATTAGAATCTATGCCCTCTAGTAGGTTCATCAACTCATAAATGTATTTCAATGGTATCTAATAAAGATGAATCAGAATACGTTTAGAACCTAACTTGTGACCAATGGTGAAATCCACAATTCACTCAGGTGTTAATAAAGAGATTTCATTAAGTAAAACACCCAATACCTTTTCCAGTATATATGGGTTAACTACTAGCTACTCACCTCTATCATCAATAATTATGCTACAAATCATGGATGAACCCCCATAAATCTTGCGTTCACCATGATGAGATTGACCATACAATAATAAATACTATACATTATGAACATAATTTATGCCTTCACACGACATGAAGGACCATGTAACGAACCAGGTGGGCCTAAAGCCCAACGAACATGGCAATGCCCGAGCACAGCCCTTTGGCCGATAGAAGACACCCACCCCACGGGAATATAACATCCCCCACATCAGACTGGCCTAGATAACACATGACAGGTATTGTCCCCTACATGGAGAGGATTCAATACACCTCCCTCGCAACATGAACCCGGGACCACAGGGTTAAAGGCCAACCGGGAAGCTTTATGAGTGCCAATGCATGCTTCCCAGATGGCCTTTAAGCATGTGGTCCCAGGTTCGAGTTGCGAGGGAGGCATATCAAATCCTTTACAGGAAGGGAACAGTTCCTGCCACGTGTTATCTAGGCCAGTCTAAGGTGGGGGCCTGTTATCTACCCGTGGGGTGGGGGTCTCCTATCTGTCATAGGGTTGGGCTCGGGCGTGGCCGAGTTCGCTGTGTTTAGGCCCACCGGGTTCGTTATATAAAAAGTCGCCTTCTATGTAACGATCTCGGTGGGCCTAAATCCAAAGAACTCCGCCAGGCCCGAGCCCATCCCTCTGGCAGATAGCAGACCCCCACCCTGAGGCAAATAACACGACCCTACCTCAGACTGGCCTAGATAACATGTGGCAAGAACTGTCCCCTGCCACGCGAGGATTTAATACACCTCTCATTCAACTCGAACCCATGACCGTTGGCTTAAAGGCCAACCGAGAATCTTTACGAGTACCCTTAATTGTCACACCTGGACTTCGCATCGTGGTATGTTTTTCATTTTAATTTTTATCTCATAAGATTAGTATCCTTTTTATAATTTTTTGTTTGAAATGTGGGTTGATCTTATTTTAGTTATGCAGTATTGCACTGATAAATATGTGTCATCTTGACATCACCCGACACGCGGGCAGGGCATGGGCGATGTCGTGTGGCTTTGCCAGATTAACGTGTGGTTGGTTCGGTGTGCGAATTTTTAAATATCCAAATAAGAATAAAATTCATTATAAATTATAATTATTTGTGTCTTTATTATTATTATTACTATTCTAATTTGTATTTTTATTATCTATATTATTATTATTATTATTATTATTATTATTATTATTAGTTTATGTTAGAATGTAATTTTAGGTATCATTTTATTTTTATTTTCCCTTCTCTTTATTTTCTTATATTTTATTAAATTTTGTCTTTTCTTCTTATTTTTTCCCTACACCCCCCTTTCTTTATTTTCTTCCCCTTATTTTTTTCCTTTATTCTCTCCTCTCCATCTCTCCACATGGTGCATTGTTGACACTAATTCTCCCCTACCTCCTATCGCGTCGCGGCTCCCCTACCTAACCCTTGGCGTCGCTTCTCCCTTCTTCTACTCACCCAGGCCACGTGCCCTCCACCTGCTGCCTTCCGCTCTCCCAGGTCACGCCCCATCCACCTACTACTCCCCCGCTTGCCCAACCGAAGCCGCACCTCCCTATTTTCAGTCAGAACCCTCCGTGACCGCCCCTACTGCTCCTCCCACTTGGTCGTCCTTCCCCACTACCTCCCCCTACAGACGAAATCCGCATGCGCCCCCTTGCTCGGCCAAATTTCCAGAAGCATTCCCATTTCATTTTTCCATTACATTGCAACCCATAATTCCCTCTGTTTCTGCCATGCTACACCAACCGGCTACACCCCCTTATCCAGCATCTCCTTTCTCGATGGCCGCACCCTTAAAACTCTATGTTCACAAGCTTTGTTTTGGGCCGCACCTCTTTCCAGTGAGGTTCCAGCCAGTGCAATTCTCCTTCTAAAAACCTCCACCGTAATTTTCCAACCTCTTGATCCTCTCTCTATAGGTGAGGAGTAGTGTAATTGTGATTTCTCTTATTATTGGTGAAGTCGCAAATGAGTTTCAGTTTTCATTTGACTTAATTTTGATGCGGTGTCTTTTGCACACCAATTTTTTTCGAAACTTGCGATACCTTGGTAGGTGATTCCACACTCAATTATTAACTGGTGACCATTTATGTGTTGGTTTAATTTGTAAGCACCTTTCTAATTTGTTTCCATGATGAAAAATTAGTTTTATTTAAATTTTAAATGTGCATATAATTTTCTAGAAGTATACTTATGTGATACTGGTTCATTTTTATTATGGAAACTCACTTTGGACTATTTATTATTGATTGCAAACCGTGTAGTGTGTGATTTAGGAAGTGCAGATGATGTAGTTTATATTTTGTCATGTTTCGGGATATGTTTTATTTTAAAAATGGGTTTTAAATGACTTTTTTCCCATTATGAATTTTTGCGACATGTTTGAAACCGTTTAATAATTTCTCTTAGTGGTTTTCTTAATTAAAAAATTGATATCATTGAGTTTTGTATCTAGTTTAATTTAATACATAAGCACTGTAGATTAAGTTTTAAAATGATTGGGTGTGCGTGTGGTTTTCAAAAAAGATATCAGTGTGTGGGTGACATGTTATGTAAACTTTGAGTTTAGGTGAGAACAAAGAGGGAATCTGGGGTATTAGGTGGGGGGACTAGGACTAGTGAGTCATGGTTTCGGAGATGGCTCAGCTCAGTTTCATTGGTAGGATTGACGATTGCAACAACAACTAAACATATGATGACTGAAGGTCATGGCCTTCTATTCCACGTTTCTGGAGGGTCTTGGCCTTCAAATCAACTTTATATGAGGTTCGTGGCCTTTTATGCAATGTTTCACTGAGACACAACATTCTAGGGTCCCCCCTATTTCTAGTTCCCATATGGCCTCTCCCATATTTTAGTGTTACCGATTTCTTTTCTCACCCCAATGATACATGATATGCCACTTGATTTACTACCCAAACATGTGTTTTTTATTGCTTTTAGTTAAGTCGTTCTTATGAAAACTGTTTTCACTAACATGGTTATGAATTTATTTCTTTCTTTTATTTATCATATCAAATGTATTACTTTTCAAAAATTGTGAATGGAATCTTTTCATGGTGATATCTTATTGGGCGATTTCTCACACCCTACGTAAAACCTTTGGAGTAAGTAGATTGGTTTACTTCTGATATAGGTATGAGTCCAGCTTTTGGAAGTAGAGGTTCTGGTTGTTAGAAGGCTTCTTGACGTGGCATTGGGGTGGTGGCTTGAGGGTTGTGACCTCTCGTTGGGCGACAGTTTTTGGGGTGAGTTATTGGTCACCATACTTTTAATATTGTGGGGTTTTGTATTTCTTTTCATGTGACTCAAAAGTCTGGTTTTGTTTAAAGATGTGTTTTGTTATGCCTCTTACTTTTGGTTAGGTTTATTTCGTTGATTTCTTTATATATGTTTGTTCAGGTAAAATCATTCCCAAAGTTTATTTTGATACACAAGAAATTGTTACAGCCCATGGGGATCAGGAATACCCTTTAGGCCTTGTTGTGGGCTAGGTCGTGCATCGGTTCGGATGGAGACCCGACTTGGTTCTTGACAAAATGGTATTAAAGGGAGGCATCTTTTGTTTTCTAAGTTATTTTATTTGGGAAGAGTCTAGATAGGAAAAATCTTGGATTGTCGGGGCTCAACATTCTGGTTACGAGTAGGGTGCATGGCCAGCACAACTTGTGACAGACCCTGAGTCGCCATGGGATGTCAGAATGCTTGTTTGACTTCCCAGCCAGGTTAGACATGCAGGCTGCAGACTGTGCATGGACATTGAGTGGGGAAGAAGATTTTGGTCATGATGTTATTTTTTCATATTTTTTTTAATAAGGATTTCTTTTTTTCTAAAAATTTGACATTTCTTTGGAAATGATGTATTGGTGGTGTTATTTTATATCCATTTCTCTTTATAGCAATATGCCTCCCTAGAGACCTTATACACACCCACGAGAGGAGTGTCTTGAAAAGATAGAGCATATGTTCGAGTACCTTGACATGCTAGAGGAAGTCAGGGTAATGTGTGCCTCATTCCAGATAGAGGGCTCCATTCACAAGTTGTGGGAATCAGTGATTTAGGCTGGGAAACATGAGCAGATGAGCTGCAAGGATTTCAAGGCTATGTTTAACGAGCAGTATTGTCCCAAGTACCTAGCCTATGCCAGATCTTGGGAGTTCATGGATATCTCAAAATGGGATCTTTCGGTGATGGAGTATGCAAACCGCTTTTCTGAGCTAGTGTGGTACGCACCTGAAATTGTTTCGAGTGAATATTTTAAAGCTCGGATGTACGAGAAGGGCCTTCGACCAGAAATCCACTCTCAGTTCGTCTTGTTCTCACTGGGAACTTATGTCGAGGTGGTCGATCGTTCTTTCATGGTGTAGATTGACCAGAGAGGAATGTCAGGGTTTTTTAGATCAGTGTCAGGGTTTGGTAGTGGCAGTTCATACGAGAAGAAGAGGAAGTGTGATGAGAAATGGAAGAAGAGTGGTGACTACTCACATCATCCTCCCATGTAAACTTCATCTGGGGCTTCTGGTGTAGGGTCAGTGGTGTGACATCAATATGGAAGGGTAGGGAACATACAACCTGATTTTCCAAACCCTTTTAGACCTTTACATGGGTGTGGAGTTGTGGGACATCCACAACGCTTCTGTAGGACTGCACGCCCTTACCAGAGTGGGGCTGGATTTGTGGATTCTAGAGGGGTATCAATTCAACCATAGCTGAAGAGGACGACATGATCTCGGTTCGTTGGTCATGGTGGTATGACTATATCTTCTTCAGCGTACATCTAGATCATTGTATAGCCTCAAGAGAGTGGTTGTTCTTAGGAAGGGACTAGACATTTTCTTGTTGTGGTTCGGGCACCGGTGGGATCTGATGCAGGACCGTCGACTGTTCGAGGTACCATTCTGATTGCATCTTCTATAGCTGCCGTTTTATTTGATATTGGTGCTTCAGTTTCATTTATATCTTCCCGCCATGTGAAATTTTTGAGCCTTCGAACCGATATTTTATCTTTTTCCATAGAGTTAGTAACATTGTTCGGTAAGAAAACAGAGCAGGGTCTTAGGTACTCCTCGTGCGTACTCTCTATGTCAGAAGTCAAGATGGAGTGGGATTTCATGGTCCTTGACATGAATTTTTTTGTTGTGATCCTCGACATGGATTGGCTGTTGCGCTTCCAAGTGCATATTAACTATTATCGTTGTCGAATCAGCTTTATGGCACCAGATGCGAGTACTCGGTTATTTCATGGGGAATGGGTTCCTCGATGGGGTCGCTTGGGAAATCCACTCCCTGACAAGGTCAAGATAGGGGACATGCTCGTCGTGTCCAGAAGAGCGCACTAAAAGAAAACCAAATCCATGAGGAATATCAGAGAAACCATTACCAGACAACTCTATTAAAAAATCTCAGTATCACCTGCCAACACATTCATTGTTATCAAAGTGGCCATACACACATTTGGATTTACCATGATGTCTGAAGAAAAGATAAGTCGGTCAACAGTGTGCTAGATTAACAACAAGATCAGCGTGTCAAAACACCCGGGTCTTTTGAAAACTAAACCATTAATTAAAGTGAAACTGATTCTTTATAGCTCAAGTTACACTACATAGAGTTGACCTGAGACCGTACTCAACAGTATAAATGGCTTATTATAGGCTCATTTTTTCTTATATGACCATTTTCCTAGACGACGCAACAACCAGTCATCCATTACATAGACAAAAGGGTCATACGACCAACAAAGCTACCGACCATGCCCAAGGAACGTCTAACCAGCTAACAAAGATAATTACTCGACGCTCAAGCCCACAAAAATGTCAAGAAACACATAACCACCCTTTCGATCAAGGGTTTCATAGGAAATTGGAAGTTCTAAATGGGACAACGACACCCAAATACTCCAAAAGTGCGAGAAAAGCGATAACGCTAGGAAGGCATTTTTGTTTTGAGGGTGTTACTGACTGCATGTTAGCCCCTTACGAGGAAAAAGTTTCAACCCTAAACCGGGTCACTCTAAACAAGTCACTAGGCTCAAAAGATGAAAATAAGTCCATTGCTAAGGAGAATAACGCCTACGGAAAGTACTCACGCTTCCCTTCCAAGGAAACTCAAGAGAAGTCCGAACTACACATTACTTAAGTGTTTTAAAGTGTGGACACAACAAAAGGTTCCATTTCAATAACTCTAATATTTAATCAGTTTTAATATTTATTCATTAAATATTTAATAAAAACATAAAAGTACAATTTTCAAAATGGCCCAAGGAAAAATCGGAAAGTTTTATAAAACTCCATTTTTAAAAAATTTATTTTAGTTGACATCCCATCATTTTTAGGAAACTTATAAAAATAAATTCGTTTTATATAGATAAGGTGACCAACGAGGATCCCATTTTAACCAACCTGGGTTCTCTATAGAGCATCCAAATTGAAAACACAATGGTATTAAAAATTACAAACACCCAAATGGGTTATCTCATAAAAACACTCCCCAACTAACCTACTTGGTCCCAGTTGCATTTTAGAAGTTAGAAATTTGATTTCAGATCCACATTAAACAACTTTCATATCTAATATAATTTGACAAGGCATCAAGACATCACATTTAAAATGAGTCTTCATTTCCCAATTCATGAAGCACAGCTACAATCCATGTATTGAAAATTGGCTCTCATTAATGGATACGAATGTCATTTCATGAAAATTACTTGATCTACCTAATAGTCCAAATTACATGGGTGTCCACCTACCAATTGATATGGCACCCATACACCTTATATCTGGATATAGGCTCTCGTTTAACACAATAAACATTTATTTAACATTTTATCTTTAGTAGCACTTTCACATATTAAACCATCTTTAACATGTAAGCATAAGAAGTAACACAACAACATTCTATAAAACGGAAGCATGTCACAACAAAAAAACAAGCCAATAACGAAGGTAGTACGACATATAATCACCCAATGCATGTTAAATATATCACTATGACATGATATCTAGAGAGGCATGCTAAAACAGATCAAAAAAGACATTACACCCAAGGAACAGAATCCAAATTAGCAGGCATCCTACAAATGAAACTACAAGGAATGTTATATGAATGACATGTGAATCTCTAAGCAACTAAGATGATACATTTATGAAACATATTTGACATATCATGCCAAGAAAATTATTCTGTTCAAAATTCTCAAAATCAATAAACAGTGGAATATAAAGCAGTCAGTCAAGGTGAAATCATATCAACTGTTACCTCTAATAGTACAATCATCAATTCCCATCCCTACCCACTTGGTCATTCCCCGTACATGAGGTTATATGTCCCAAGAACCAGTATTAACCAAAGTGTCGACACATTCCTAGTATCCGGTCTACCAACAACAAAATAGTAAGACAACGGAAAAAATCAAAACCTCTGATACCACTTTGTAACGTCGTGACCCAGTTCTCCACTAAAACGGTGGCTGCACCGGTCATCACATGACCTCAAGCACATCTCCTCGTTTGCCAGAGGCTGCCGACTAGCAGTGAGGGTCTAAGGATAGTCAGTAAGGAGACTATTCCCTCATATTAGAGTTGCACTGTGGTATATTTGTGTAGAAAACAAACAATAGCAGAAGTAGTAACTCATAATGACAAACAGCAGAAGACAAATAATACCCATTTTATAAATGTGGCCAATGCCAAATTATATAATAGATGAATGCATGACATGATAATGATACAAAAGTAGAAATTATTGAAAAAAACACCATGCTTTACATTCCAATGTAGAAATAAATAAAAAAAAGCCTCAAATCCCTAGGGGCGATCTCCTTGAGCATCCTAAACCTCTGCTTGGTCCTCTACACCTAACTCCCATGAAAATGAAAACAACATTGTCCTCCAGAAAAGTAGAATCTACTCAGGTACCCAGTGCAATGACGGACAAGAAGGGTGTGAGATGTAAATATCAGTAGGTCAGGACCACCGGTGTCTATCCCTATTAAAGACATTTAATAAATGATTCAAAACACGTGAAGTTATGCATAAAATAAAGTATTCAGAACAACGTAACTATATTCTCAAGTACTTGCTTCAGCCCTCACCTGGTGTCTGAACCTTCACTATTCATTTTTCATGCACACTCAACAATCATTACATAATAATTCTTCATTTATAAATTACTAAAATATTTTTATAAAAGTCTTTAGATTCGGCCTATGCCCAACATCCCCCATATAAGTCACTCACTATAGATGTATCTAAAGACCACCTAAGTAATCATAGTAAAGACCAAATCCAAGCTTGTGTTTTGGCTTGGATAATGCATTATAAGTTATTCAATTTAATCTTTCATATATTATGTCCAAGCCCATCCACTAAAATTTTGATTCTCTTCTACGTCCATCCACCAACAGTGGTTCACCAAATTCATTAATATGCATGAACCCTTTCCCATAATCAATTCACAAAACATCATGTCATGACAGCCTTCATTAACCATTAACTCATTTCACAGACAAACAATTGCAACCACAGTCCAATGTTAAATAATGTGTGTAGATCATCATGTATAGAACCCTCGTGAGTATTCAGAGCATCAGTCCATGTTTCACAACCCTCAGTTATTTATAGTATCATTCCCTGACCCATAAATAATATTTTCTAGCAAGTTTGGTGTAGAACTCCATGTCTAGCACACTGTGAGTATTTGGAGCATCAGTCCCTGTCTCACAACCCATTTATCAACAATACATATACATCTATCATTGGTGTAGAACATCATGCCTAACACCCTGTGGGTATTTGGAGCATCATTCCCTATCTCACAACCCATTCATCAATCATACATATATATTTATCATTGGGGTAGAATACCATGTCTAACACCTCAATCCAATCCTTTAATTAATTCAACATTTAATTAACAACCAAAAACACTCTTTAGATAAGTCAAAACTTAATTAACCAAATTATTTAACAAGCCCAGACCTCTCCACTCAAACAGTGATTTGTCCATGACTTTAACAATATACAATCACCACAACATCATCACAAAACATGCGGAACAAAGCCAAGATATTTATCAACTATCTCATAGAACATATCATATTTCTGAACAACTCCACCCAATACAACATAAGGAATTTAAAGAAAACACACATAAAAAGGTACCACTGGCCAAAAATCATAACAAACAATCAATTCACAATCTTAATTCAATGCACGAAAATTAATTAATTCAACAATTAATTAATCAAACCCTATCTCTTTAACCAATCATCAATTAGTTATTCATTTACCATTTAACATGTAATAATTAATTCCTCCATTATTTATTACCAGTTTCCAATTATCTTCCGAACATGTCCAATATTTGATATTACTAATAATTTGTAAAACAAACAATCGTATTCCAACTCATGTATTGGTAATTAATCCAACCATTAATTACCATGTCACCCATTCTTCCTTTCCAAATAATTTAAATTTTTAATCATATCACTTTAACCAAATTAGCCAGACATTCTTAAACTCAACACATGTTCATGTCATCACATATCTCATGTGGGCGGAATTATTTAATAACATCAAAATTGTCATTCATTGACATATAATAATGAAGGAAACTCACATTCTTAATTTATTTAAAGAAACTATAATTCTTAAATAAAGTGTTAATTATTTGGGACCCATCCTCGGGGTTTTGATGGAAACCACAACGAATGAAGAACCCTCAAGGGAAACATGTTGATTCTTCACGAACCCACTTCAGATCACTTCTCCTTACAAGTTCAAGAAAAAAATCACCATACATTCCATCTACACATTTAGATATACCAATAATGGGTGTAGATGTAAGAAACCACGAGAAAAGGTTCTCCTAACTTTAAGGTAGAGTAATCTCGAGTTATGGCCACTTAAGAGGAAAAAAAGTCATCTAATGGCCAAGACAAGTGAGATACACAATTTAATGATCTCATTTAAGTGCCCGGACGATTTTCTATCATTGTTAGACAAACTGTGTGCTTACCATGCGTTATTTACTGCCTCAGCCACCCTTCCCGCATGGTATGGCTGCACGGTTAGACAAACCGCACATAGCTCGTGCAGAAGCTACTGCCTACAAGACCAACAACGCATGGTTTGGCCGCACGGTTAGAAAAACCATGTGCCTCCCATTCGACTTCCCCATTATGACAAAACATCTATCAATATTTGGAAAAAAAGACATCTTTAGGTGATCCAACACTCAGAATAAAATTCGAGAACATGGTTTTTAATAAAAACGACCCATTGATAAACCGATAAAATAATTTCAGGATCATTTGAAATTTTAACCTGGTTCAGAACACAAGATCATACACAGAATAACTCACTTATTTAAATTAAATGAGATGACTTATGTTTTAATAGGATTATGGATCATGAAAATAGACCAAATCATACCATGATGTCATAAAAATGACTCCCATATGTTAAGATGTCTTTCTACATGATGAAATGAAAACATAAATAGGTTATGTGAATTTTTTGTGGAAAATGATCATTTTACCCAAAGTACTCTGACACATGGTGTGGAAACACTTGTGGAAAAACCATACATGAACCATGTGATCGTTACTGTCAAAAGGATGACCACATGCGGTTCAAGTGCACAATTTAGGAAACCATGTCTAAAATGTGATTTTTGACTACTAAATACTGTAGAGTCACAACATGAGCGTACAACCCTAGGTTAATAGTTTCTATAAACCATGAGGCCTATTCAAGAGTCATGGACCATCCCATATGGTTTACTCAAACTATGCATCATGTCTAGCATGCTTTATACTAACCATAAAACCCACCATACATTTCAAAAAACATATCCTTTATGATCTGAAGATGCTTCAGTAACACCCTAAAACACATGGGATGTCACTAGATAATCACACATGGACTAAATAAGGGATTAAATGTAAATTCAAACACTTTTACCCCATACATAACATGATATATTTCAATATCCCCCTTATGAAAACTCATCCACAAGTTTCTCACATGTCGGTTGAAAAATATTTCAAAAGGGTTACAACAACGGATCAGGTACATATTCCTCTCTCACTTAGGTATCATCCTCTACTTGAGTTTTATTCCATATGACTCGAACTAAAGGTTCATGCCTGCCTCTGAGAGAATTCTTGCTCCGATCAATGATATGTTAAGGATAATCCTCAAATGACACATCTACCCTACTATTGGGGGTTCATTTAGACAATGAATATGATATATCTCTGAGTATTAATAGAATAAGTGAGATACATATAATATATCATGAATGGATTGGTACCTCTATGGTAATTATGACTGATAGGATATCAACCAGAGTCTCTCTAGAATCTTGGGAGGCCTGACATATCATTGTGAAAGATTACTCTATATTCTATTTTTTTTGGTGGCTCGCCTCTATTAAGATATTTCAAAGGACCTAATCCATGATCTAGAACACTGTATGATTCCATAAATGATCAACATATGAATTCATTCTTGACTAAGTATAAGCTATATGCATCCATGTTCTTTTAGAAATTATTTGTTTTTTCCTACCTAAGATGATATCTATGTTGTGTTACCTCCCCTGCCACTAACTTGCATTGTGGATATCAACATGTAATACAATATAAACCCTCATATGTTTCCATCTGTACAATTACCTAGTATTTATTATTGTAGCAGAACACAACCATGGGTATATACCTCTCTTAAGAACCCCCAAAATCAAGGACACATGCTCTCAAAATTCCCTCTAGAACCTATATAGTTCACTCTGACTATCCATCAGTCTAGGGATGGAATGTTATTCTCAAAAGCACATGTGTACCCAATTCCCATGGTATGACTCTCTAGACCCACAATGTACATACTGATTACCTACCTGATACAATGGTATAAGGAACTCTATGAAGGACTACTGTATTATTGAAATAATGTCTCCCAAGATCGTCTAATAATAATTTCTCCCTGATAAATAATAAGTTGGTATCCTTTTTGATCATGTCAAAAAGGACCAATACATCATAACTACCTTGAGGCCGCCTCCAAAACTTGGTCATGCCATCCCTTGAAACATAATAACATTTTTAATTATTTAAATCAAAATACTATAAAATCCTAGATAGATTTTGGTGTTATACCTGCACCTGCATAAATGTGGATAACCTTGTGACTAAACCATAATTACCTAATGACATTCATAGTCCCCAATATTGTTGATCCATGTAATGGTATAACTTGTCAATACATAGATGCATTTCCCTAGGTGAGGCAGGAAACTGGTGAATTATCTCCTCAAATGTGTCTCTTGGAAACAAAATGTTACCAAGTATCGACATTATATCATCCTCTCTAATGGACCAACTAGGAGGTAGGTCCTCACCTACCATGCTATTCCATAAGTATATTCCCACATAGTCAGGTAATAGTCCCATACTCACCGTATCCATAAGAGTTTAATTAACATCCATTTATGATTGAAAAATATACCTAATACTATCATGAACCATAATGTGCTTTTATGAAAATAATTGTATAATCATACCCTAGATATTGGCCTCATGAATTTCATGTAGATAATTCCTCCTGCTTATACATCGGAAAAAACATTACCCATTTTGATGTATAGGGAAGCTCAAATTAAATAGTCTATAAGTCAAAATCTCACATTAGTTTCCTAAAATTTAATTCATGATGTGAAAAAAATGTAGTTGTGGATTTTTTGATCTATGTACACTAAAAAAATATCTAAGTAAATAATACATCCAATAGAATAAGCCTTAAAACCAACGGCGTACTTGAGAACATGATTCATGAAATTTACCCATTGTTGACTCAACTGATGAGACTCGTACTCCATGAATCAATCCCCATACATCAGAACTACACATAGAATAAAACTTGATGCATTACAATACACAAAATTTCTTCGGTCATGCATTATAAGAATCAGGATTGGTGCAAAATTCAATCATCCTTTCATCTTTTGGAAGGCTATCTCATAGAAATATGATAATAAAAACATTACTCCCTTCTTAGTCATCCCTACAAGGGTACTATTAAGAATGAAAAGTCATATTTTAGATGCCTATACTAACCATCCGAACCCAATAATATCAGAATATAAAATAAATTTGTTGGGTTTATCCCATGAAACTATAGAAATCACCATTTATAGGTTAAATATTACTTCTATATATGAATTTTTATGAATCAATAAGTGAATTTTATACTTCCAGAACTAACTTTTATTGAGATTCCAATACATGCTATGGTCTCTCAGGGTACTCAAAATTATTTTAGGGTTCATGTAATGATTGTGTTGATTATGAGAATACACCGGGATTTATGCCATGAAAGCCTCAATAATATAGACTAAATAAGGATGGAAAACATGGTTCACTGGTTCATTGAAAACTGCTGGTGTGTTCATGAGACTGAATGGCAGAACCAGTTATTCAAAAAACCCATAAATGATAGGAAAACATGTATTAGGTTTTATTGATGGTCTAACATGGACATAAGTATAACCTATATTCAAATAGATCTTTGATAAAACTCATGCTCCTCCCACATGGTCTATGAGTTCATATATCTGAGGAAACCTATAACTATTTTTATCCATCAACTGGTTTTTTTGGTATTTGGCACATAGCCTAAGGGATCAATCTTCCTTCTTATTGAAAATGATTAGTGAATACCACAAGTAATTAATAGGTTATAAAACCACTTTTCTTCTAATTCTTCAAGTTATCTCTTGACCTCTTGTATCTCAGTATTGTTTATCCTATAAGAGGAATGAATACTAGCACACCTCCTTAAAATAGTTAAATAGAGTACTCCAATATACACTCCTAAGGTAAAAAAGTAAATTCATCTATGAATTAGCCAATTAAATGATATACTATAGAAGGGAATTCCTTAGATTACATTCCCAAATAATCATGATATAAACAAGAAATTTTGGATTTTATATTTCCCAAATTTGGATTCCAAACTCAAAATACACCTCCTTCGAATACCCATTAACCCTTATGAATAAAAACCACTCCCTCTAGTGATATGAAAGTATCAATCAAATTATAAAAAATGTCATGGGAATGAAATGAAACAAGCTATTCCCTCTTGAAAATGATTGAAAACAATTTTCTCATGAAGAATAAGATGTTCTATATGAATGTAAAATTGAATATATCAAGGGGGAACTCTCTACCCTAGTGTACACTATTTTATAGGATATGAAATGGAGTATTGAGATTCATAACTACATAAAACACCTGAAAAATTACCCCAAAATGACTAAATAAGAACATGTAGGAATGAATGTGAAAAACAAATATCCAAACGAGAATATACTCTCATAGACCTTTATATAGTCATAACTTTAACTATAGATGGCATGGTGGTTTTTTCTTCAAGTATAGGTCGTACTATATATACCGAGCATGAACCACATCATTATGATATAGCTTGACTACCATATTTAGTCCCACTCTACCGTCGAGGTGTAACTACTGTCTGGTTTCCCTGACTATGACCACCCCCTTGTCCAGAATGACATGTAGTACTCCAACCCGCATCTGGACACGATGATATGTATCCTTCTCCTAAATCAAGATTCATGGTCGACCCCATTGCACTAGTCTCCGTAGAAATGGATGTAAAAACCATATTATATGTCACATCCTTCTATATGCTCAGTACTCGACTGGGCCATTAATACACATGCTCCACATTTGATCACACCTCCTTCACAGATGATATAAGATAGAAATACAATAACTCACACTCTAGATACAATTTCCCTAATGTCAAGCCTCAAAATGTCAATTTTAACCAGAGGATACTGATCCACTTTATCGAGAAGCATCACTAACCTACTCTGGACTGACTGCTTCTCTCATATTACACCCATTAATTAGAATTGTATTCAATATCATTGACATATTAGTAAAACAAAAGATGTTCACATATGATAAAATGACATGATTTAAACCTTACACCAACTATATATCCCTATATAGATCATCTATATAATACCGAGGCACAAACCAATGAATCTCTATAATGTAATTTAAATGCACTATAACAGTTATTACAACCTACACCAGAAGCATAAACGCATTGAATGGTTTAGTTATTAGAGTCTGGATAAAGAGTTACTCATAAAAATAGGATTAGAAATCCCTCCAAACCATATCTCAAATATTATCATCCTATTTCTGAATCTCTCGCATGCGATTAGTGGCTCCCAAAAGAATACAAATCATGATCTTCACTCTCCTCAAAGGTGGTTTCTAGAGATTCTTAAAAAATGAAAAGAAGTATCAATCATAATCCCATTAGAATTTAGTCTAAAATACCCAGAAAATGTTAGTGAATACTATTTTTGAAACATATGAATCAACAATACCATAGTCATGAGTGGTTTTGAATCTCCCAAACTTATTTTTATAATGCATTGAAAACTCTCTCAGAATTTTACATCAACACCCATCTCATGAAAAATAAGTGGTACATCATGTGGAACTACAAGAGGTTCTACCACTGGGTCTCGTCTCACCTACTCTGGTGTGTGGTCCTCACAACCCTCCCAAAATACGACACTAGGCCTACAATAAGATAAATATCTACAAATTCCATGCACATTCCTCATAAATTAGTTTAGTAATGATATAGTCATAAATATAATCATAGTACAGGTACAGTCCTTCCAATAAAAAAGACTCACCACATTTATTTCTCTTAAATTTAAGACTAACTAATAAGGTTGATCTTAATCAACATCATAGTCACCTCCTACTACCTACTCCATAATTTATTTCTCGGTCATGTTTTCTATTACGTAGAATGGTTCATGGTATATAGACTAACAATTTCAATTTAAATCCCATTTATTGGAATACTATACATTTATGAATTGATTTTATTTAATGTTTATATTCAATTTTTAACAATTAACATTAATTGGTTAAATTATATCGATCACCATATCCAATCCATAAGGTTCTATACACCTTGTAAACTTAAATATGGAATACATTTAATCGTAACCTTAACACCATTCATCCCATTTTTAAAATAGTTCATGAACCTTGTTTCCATAAATGACATCATAAGGTGTCTTAAATATACTAAGAAGTATAAATAAATTTATATAATTGTATGCACTTTATGGATCAACTATGTTTATTAGTACTCTATAAAAATTGAAAATCATATAACAATTATATGATACAAGTAACACATAATAATTTCATGCAGTCAAGTAATGAATCCATTATGTAATATAATATATGTGGCATGTGAATTTTATAATGTACCTAAAATGAGGCATGATCTATAATTCCTTTCTATATCTGCCCAAGGAAAAAATTAAATTTCTTAATCATTGAAATAATATCACAAAACATGTGCATCAACCAATGATGTAATTAAATAAACCGTAAGAGGAATAATGCCAAACCAAATATCCAATTCTAGGCAATTTGGATTTTTCATGTATGTGTATTATCTACTCCCAATAAAATCTAATTTTAAAATTCCTGAAATAAATGAAAGGATCTGATAATACTTTGTATCATCCCATTCTGGGAGACAAAAAATGGTTCCATGAGCCAGTGGGTTACATGACCTCAAGCACACATATCTATATGGTAGACGATGTTGACAAGGAGTGAGGGTATCAGTTCTGAAATGGGGAGACTATACCATAATAAAAAGTGTGTAGAACCTTAATGTTATCAAAACAATAAAAAGTATACGAATAAAAAAACAACATTTAATAAACATCCAGACACAAATAAAAATAAAATGGACAAAAGAATATATCATAAAACATGGTTAATAATTTATGATCCTATAAAAAATCCAATTTATTCACGGTAATATCCATCCAATATAGAACATGTATCAAAATAAAAAAACCAAAAAGAACTATCTCTAGATAGAATCATGATCATAGCTCGGTCATGTGCTCTCATTATCATAAGAATACTCAATAATGAATCAAAAAGGGGGAACATGACATGGTTTATACATGAATCAGTTATTTTTATCAGGTTACCCAATGGTGAAAGGAATTAGAATATAGATATCACTCAGTATCCCTCAAAAAAACGTTTTTTATAAAATTTTAGTATATTTTTATATGAAAAATCATTTAGAAATATATAAATGCAAAATAAATGATAATGAATGTTTGATAAATGTAATGGTGATATTTTCCATCCATACAATGATAAATATGAACCCACAACCATAAAAAATTACTTTACAGAATGATAAAATGTCATCTATGGAATATACTGAGTAATCCTATGACATACCTAGTGGTCCAGATTGGTGGTATGAAAGACTCAGACATTATCATAATGTTTTCCCTATATGGGCTAGATCCATGGAAAAAATAACCATGGAATAATCTCGGGTATATGATTAATATCCATAAAAACCTCAATAAATACATGGGTGTAGACTAATGAACATTTCCATAGAGAATATCCAAGGCATTCCAAGAAATCCAAACCAAGGAGTATTAATGTTCATAACATCCAATGTATTCTGGGTCCATGGGGTATAAATGTCCATATCACCCAATGACTAACCAAATGTTCTAGATACAAGGATTAGAAATTTTATTTCCATATGACTCAACTAAATCATTATTATTATACATTTTCAACCCATTAGTTCATCCAACTCATTCAACACATTATATTAAAATAACATTACCTATTCGAATAACGTAAAATCACATGGAAAAGGATATATATTCCCATTCTTATCAAATAATTTAATTTATTAAGCATTTGAATATGATGTAGAGATCAAATAAAAACTCAACTTGGTGGTATAACATGGGTTATATACTTTAACACACACATGGTAGTATGGGTTGATGTGATCAATCTCCATCAATACAATGATTCTATATGGGAAAAATATCATGGTTCTAATCAATTAATAATGAAATTAAATTAATATTAGGTGAAAATATATAAATATTTTTTTGTGGAAGAACAAAAATATGATATAAAATAATTCAACATTAAGGGAAATCTATAGACCACATATTGTATACCCTTGGTAGAATAGTGATCAAGTATATGCTCCAAACTGGAGCCAGATCAAAATAAAATAGAAGAAATATTGAATATCCTAGAAATTTTGTTTATAATATTTCACCAATAGAACTCGATATAAATAAAGAGAAATGAATAATAGGAAAATGTGAATGGATAAATCACTGATTTAGATCATACAAGATGGATAGTTTTTTATTTGGAGTCTATATAATGTATCAACCCTTTCAAATATGAATTCATAAGATATACAAAATCATAATGATTTTTTGTGATGGAAATAATGTTAAAAGAATTAAGATATTTGACTTTTTGTTGTAAAATCATTACTCTACAACAAAACAATAGGACACATGGTTTGGCCGCACGGTTCGACAAATTGGGCACCAAATGTACACTCTTCAATGTATAAAGAAGAACATGAAAGGTTCTTTCTAATGGTTTGGGAAACCATTCCAAGAAAATTATTTTTACCTCTAATTAATATTTTATATCCACCACACGTGTTTACGACACTGGATATGGGATTGGAAAACCCTACATGGTTTATTGAAAGCGTGTGGCATGGGTCTCTCTATTTCTACTCATTGTTCTCTCCGTCTTCCATTTCTAAAAAGAGATCCATAATTTTCTAAAAAAAAATACCTAGAATCACCTGGAACACATACAATTCCATTAATGAGGTACAATAGGCCAAAAAATAAGGCATTGTACTAGAATTTAAAAGTGCTTCACATCATGAAAGACCAGGATCATACATTCCACTTTCTACCTTCCACATCGTCCTCCATCTAATAGAATCATTTTTTCTAAATCACCATCCTCCCATTAGATCATTATATTTACATACATGTTTTAAAAACATATAGGAGACCCATCTTTTTAATCATTATATTCTCCTATAAGGTTTATTCACTTAGTCTTATATGTTATTTTATTTTTTAATGTTCTCCTTCATGTTTTTTGTGAATGTTTTGAAAATTACATTCAAATATTTGGACATAGTAATGATTCTTGGAGGACCTCTATAACAGATTATTCATATTATCTTCTTTTAGAACCACTAATTCCACACCAAATCCTTCTAAATCTCTACCCCTTGATTTCTTATTCTCTGACCTCTCTAATACTTCTAGGCTTGACAAATATGTCTATAATTGACAAACATCCACCTTTAATAATTTCTAAATCCATTTTTTATATTATATATTATATATTAGAATCAACATTCACACCCAGTTGTGGTGGCCCCTAATGCTCTGTATCTTGTAGTTTGGATCATATATAATAAGATATATCATTGATCAGATAATACAGTATTTCATGGCTTATTTGGTAAACAATGATTTCTAATTGAACCATAATTTATCTAATAATAATATATATTCTAACTATTATATATGCACTAATATGAATTTGGATATCAAAATTACAAGAATTATATTGTTTCGATGATAAAAAGTTGATGACAATTATTGTTATTATGAAGGCCATCAAATTTTATCTATGCATACATTGAACTACTAAAAATAAACATTTTGAATATATTATTATCACTGATAAAATACCATATTTATCAGTTAATTCATTATAATTGAAAAATAAATCCATTAATAGAGCTAAAATTAGATCAAATAAAATATTGAGAAAATTTATTATATTTTTATTTAATTAAAAACGTCATGAAGGCATAGCTGGGGAAACTACAAGCAAGTACAGTCATATGATTACACTGTTTTATGTAGAAGACAACCCCATGTACAATGATCACATGAAATTGTCATTTAACTAGGCATTGGTGACTTCTGAGACCCTAAAAACAATATATAAATGAGAAACCATACCATTATCATGAGTTATTATTTTTTACATAATGATACACATTTCTCTCTATATATATATATGTAATTATTAATAATTATATATATAAAAATTTATATAATTATTTTTATGTTTATATATTTAATTATATTTATATATTTAATTATATGCTTGTTTATAAATTAGTGTGCATGTTTAGTAAAATAAATATATCCCAAAATGTGTGTTTTTTGCGGTTTATTTATTTAAAAAAAATTTATTTTTTTATTTTTTATATTTATAGGAAATATATGTGAATATATATTATTATATATTTATAAAGTCTATATATAAATTAAACTTATATATATTGGATTTATATATATTATGATGTATGGGTTATAGTTTGTCTTTTGTTTTTTTTATTGTCTTTATTGTCCCAAATAAATTTAATGATAATAATTTTAGTTAATGATAATGTCTTCAGTGATGAAATTTGGTGTCCACCCAAAAAAATCCAGGATGATACCCATATCAATTATGTTTTGTAATGAAGTGATGGAGTTATACATGTTTATTGTGTAGAGATGTTTCTTTTCATGCATACCTAGTTGTACATATTCAGAGGGTGGCCCAAACATCATCTTATTCAAAAATTAATCATAATTTTAGTGAGAAGATAAAACTATTATTGAATATTTTTCGATATCATTAACTTTTGTTGTTGAATAACTAAGTGAAGCTAGCTATATAACCTATAATAAAAATATGTATTCTCTAAACATAACAATTTTTTAATTGCATCAATGTGTTCGTAAGAGAGAAATACTATTGTATAATCAATCCCAAATTTATCGAACAATAAGTCTATTTATTGTATGGATTTATGTCTTTATGATGATGATTTATAAAGGATAAATAATATTTGCAAATTTGAAGGAGGTTGAGTTCACAGAAATAGTTTATCCTATGTATTTTATATGCTACAAGTATTTGGAAGTGGTTAATATGTGCTTAAAATATTCTAATAATTCCAAGAATTCATTTAATTATTTTTCATGTTATTTTATGTGAATGATATTTCTAGTAGCTAATATTAATAAACTCAGTGCTAATTTGATGAAATCCTTTATGAACTAATTCTCAAAATAAAATTATTAAATTGGAAATGTGTGGCTAACCAATAAGGTAGAACACATACGTGACAGAACTCATAATATAATAAAACCACATGGATGATATTTTGAAATCTTTAAAATGGATTTATCTTAGAATATATGATATTTCATTAGATGTATTACGATTTCGAAATGTTGTGTAATACAAAAGAGGATAATTTCATATACTTATTGACATCATTATAAGTAAATTCAGTTATGACGTTGAAAATGTGTAATGTAAATTTCGACACATAATATTGAACAAATGATATTGTTGTAGTACATATGTAAATTGAGTTATGTATATAAGGTAACATCATTAAATTATCTTCATAGATTCACATGAAATAATTCAACTACGTGGATAAGAATTATATCTATGCACAATAAATGACAAATGCAGTTTATTAATCGGGGCATATTAGAAAACAAGATTATCAAAATTTATGAGATCCTGAAGATTTAATTGAGATGATTATTGAGAATGTTTTCTAAGGTCATATCATCATAAGTTTTATTTGGATTAATAAATAAGATAATTTGATGATAATATTTAATTTCATTGTATGAGAAAAACAATTTATGGAATAATTTATACAACATCAAATTTTCTTAAATGAATTTAATGGATTTTTATCAATAATATGGATGATGAAACATCTAAGATTGAGTTTTTTATTAGTGCTAATATCATTAACAAATTGATTCTTTTGAGTGTAACATGGATGTTATGAAACAAATAAAATATTTGACATTGTTTTAATCTAATTTTAAATAAATGAGAAACAATGAGATTGAAAATTTTTAGAATTCCAATATATAAAATAAGTTATCAAGAGGATATAAATTATCCATGGGGGTCTTGGGAGAAGAAAAATAAGTGTGTTTCATGTGAGGGAAATTTTTTAGGATACTCATATTTCTATTTTAGGATATCTTAGTTGTACACCCACATTTATTATGCATGCCTCATGAGGATGGTTGAGATTTATTGAAAAAAAATTAAATTGTTGAGAATGAAGCAGAAAACGTTATAATGATACAAGAGGACGAATGATATCAATAAATTAGAATAGGAAAATATATAATTTGTAGAGAGGGAGAAATAATAAGATGATACTGCCCAAGATAATTAATATCGTCATTTTTGTAATGCCTCAAACCTATTTACCCAGAGTCAGTCTATTATTAAATATCATTGGCATGATACAAGGAGTCATGTCCCAAATGAATGATCAGTTTAGTAGCCTTGGAAATACTAGATACATTAATAAGTTCTACATTACTTCATGAAATAAAAACATCAACTTATTTTTTTACCCATTTGAACACACTTATATCCTTAGCCTATCCCGAAAATTCAACCATAAAATACTTCTTCAGATACTTGGAAAAATAAAAAATATAAAGGGTTGAGCATTGATGCTCAGTAATAATTACAATATAGTAGAAAATTTAAAAAATAAGCATAAGCATTTAAGGCAATGTATAAAACAAAAACAAAATAATTTTATACTTAAACATAAGAATAATATGGCATTGATAAAATCAAATAATGATATTTACTTATTCACATGGATATTATTTTAGTCGAATAACCACATTCAATAATAATAGTCACATTCATAATGATGTAATGCATAATTCCAGACTTCATAACCACATAGTCAAGGCCTTGTGCTGAGACTAAAAATAAGATTTTCTCAAGGCCTTGTTCCAAGACACTAGTTTGTCTCATGTGACCTACCAATGCATTGAGGAGCCTTAGAGAGCACCACCCATCATTTCTATGTCCCATAAATTCCTCATATGAAAAGGTTTAAACATAACGTAAACATTCGTATTAAAAGTAGCATATGAAATGTCAATACATTATCCATAAATGATGAATGGTGTATAAATAACACATCCACAGCCAAAAATATCACACAAACTTCAATATAATGTGGATGATTTGTATCATAATAAATTAACTACCAACAAGGTTAAATTCCAAGAAAGGATGTTGACATTAATGAAATTAAAAATAATTGAAATAAATACCTCTCTATATTTTAAATTCATTTAAAAGTCACATATTTATAAAAGAAAACATTTATTTTTAATATAATATTATAAGATATTATGGGAAGCTTAGATGTTGATATTATGGTCAAAAGTAGCCACACCCGCTGTATAAGTTATTAAAATGTATTTTTATCACAATTTTGTCAAAAACTCCATAAAGTACGTTGTTTGGAAAACAGAAAAAATATTCCATTAAAAACATTTCTAAAAAAGTCAAACAAGGGTATAAATGACTTTAACACATAGACAATTAAATAGTAAAAATGTATTGAAATACATTTTTAATAAACATGGGAGTGGATGATAAAGATATCCCAGTATATACTTACGTAAAAACAACCTTAGATAATAAAGACACCGTGAAATTAACACTTACCTTATACTCTTCCTTAGTAGATTTTATATTAACATCTTGTACAATAGTTAAAAAACTGTAATTAAATTATAAAAGAACAGTATAAATAAATATGATATCATGTATGATCTTCTAATATTGTTTTGTAAATAATATTTAAGTTTTATCATCATTTCATGTGTTAACGGATTTGTTTTCCTATATATTCTTCATTATGTGAGGCATGTATGTTATGGATTGGATGTATCTAATTTATATAAACAATGATATTATGTTCAAAAGAATTATTTTAATCATAAAATGAAAATTATTCTTGAACGATTATGATGGTTATTGAATACCATCGTGTTTGTGGAGACGATAATTCATACGTATGCACAAGAAATAATATCATTATATTGATGGTGAAATATTATGTAATTGGATGTTATATCATATATAAATAATCATTAACAAGTTATATTTATTATTTACATCAGTTATACTTATTATTATACTCATCTAAAAAATGATGTGTTTGAAAAACAAACTACACCATGACGTGGAGATGGAAATCCATACGTACACACATATGGTGAATTTGTGATTCATATGATGGATAAAATAATGAATATGGTTATACAAGTTTTATAATAAAATAATTGTATATAGAAGATACTTGAGTTATTTTTTTAGAATTGAAACTAAAATGAATGAGGAAGTGGGAGAAGGAAAGAAGTTTAGAGAGGTGATGAAATATGTACCTCTTCTTCGGGTTCTTCTTATATATTTGATAAAAAGGGATCCTTAAGTTGGATTTTTAACCGAAGGAAGGCCTCTAGGATGAAGGGAGGAAATTTGGGAGGAAATTATTTCATGGTTTGGGCGATCCAGATGGATTTGGAGGTGTGTAATTAAGAGAAGGCGGAGTACCCTTTTATAAGAGAGGTGAGGGTTACTTTAGAAAAAGTGTAAAATATTATTTTATAATTAAATCCTTTTAGGTATAAAATGGATCAAAAATGATTTATTTTAAGGCTATTGTGGGTTTTGGTCTCAATCCTTTCAAATGATAGGTTTTATATAGGTCTAGGTCACCATATTAACCTTATCTTTTAGATGTGACACGTTGTTAAATAGTTTGTCATTTACCATGTCTCTGTATTTTTATTTATATGGTTAATATATATACTATAACAAGACAAGTGACCCCAAGAGGTTAATTATTAATATATATAATATTATCTATGTCCATTGGCCTAAACATATATATTTAGAAATATTATATCAATTAATAATATAGTATTTGTTTTAAAAACACAATTATGTTAATTTTGACACTATTTAGTATTTGGTTTTTGTGAAAATCATAACAGCATGATTAATTAGAAAAAAAAATTATTTAGTCAAACCTAACATGTCATATTAACCTAGATTATTAGTATAATTTATAAAAATTATCAAATCACACTTATTTGGATATGTATAATATCAATTATTCTAGTCATTCATTAATATGGTAATTACTGCATCATCATTGTGTCAGAAATTAATTAAATTATTTATTGTCTAAAAATAATAAATAAAATACCATTATATAGAAAATATTTGAATCTTTATAATGAATATTTATTGTCGAATTTATCATTTGTATAACCCTATATTAAAAATGTTTTAATTATTAAACAATGATTTTAACTCTTTTAACTTTTCATCAAATAAAATAATAATAGATATACTAATCTAATCCAAGTGGACCAAAAGGAATCATATTTTATTTCTAATGTAGTTTTTTTCAAATTAATCTTATCAAATAGAATTAGGACATTTGTTAGGGTATTTATAATATCATTTTTACCCATAATTACCCTATCTACTTTTAACCATGGTTAATTAAACTCAAAAGATATTATTCAGCAAAAATTATTTTCGGCTAGTTATTCATCATATGTTCCTTGGGTTCCCACATTGCCACATCCATCTTATGGTTTTTCTATAGATCATTTACCAGACGAGTCGTCTGGTTTCTCACCATTAATTCCCTGGTTTCATGAATTTTTATAGGCTCTTCACAAGATGACATATAAGGTTCTAGTTCAATTTCCACATAGGTGAGTACAAGCATTGGGTTAGGCTTGTATTTTCTCAACAGTGATATGTGGAACAAATCATGTACTTTGGAGAGACCTGGATACATTGGAAAATGATAATCTATAACTATAATTCGTTCTACAATTTCAAAAGGTCTGACGTATCTGGGACTCAATTTACCCTTCTTACCAAAACGTATTACACCGTTCCATGAAGATACCATAATGAAAATATTGAATCATACCTGAAATTCCAAATCCTTCTTTCGGTTATGAACATAGTTCTTTTTCCAACATTTGGCTTCTTTTATGTGGGTTTGTATAATCTTCACTTTTTCCATTATTTCCTCAACTACTTCTGGGCCTACGAATTTTCTTTCACCAACATCATCCCAAAAAGTCGGCGTCCGACATCTCTTGCCAAATAATGCTTCATATGGTTCCATCTAAATACATGAATGGAAGGTATTATTAAAATAAAATTATACTATATGTAAATATTGATCCAACATAACTTGAATGTCAAGTGAGCGAGATCTTAACATGTCTTCTATGGTTTGAATAGTCCATTATGATTTTCCATCGGTTTGAGGGTGGTAGGGAGTGCTGAAATGATGTTTAGTATCTAGAGCCTTTTGAAAACATCTCCAGAATCATGTTTTAAAATGGGGATTAAAATCAGAAAAAATAGATCGGAGTACACCATGGAGTCTTACAACTTTATTAATATATATTTATGCCAAACATTTAAGTACTAAATCTTTTCTTATAGCCAGAAAATATGGTGGCATTGTAAGATGTTCCACAATGACCAATATTGAATCATTCCTTCTAGGATTATTTGGTATCCCCATGACAAATTCCATCATAATATTTTCCCATTCCCACTATAGTATGGGAAGAGGTTTCATGAATCCTCCAGGCTATTTCCTTCCAGCTTTCACTTCTTCACAAACCATACATCGTGACAAAAAATCAGGAATCTCACTCTTCATGTTGTCCCACAAAAAATGTTCCTTCAAATAACTATACATCCTGGTGCTCCTAGTGTGTATGACGAAATTGGAGCTAAGAGAATCATCCAAAAATTCCATTTTTAGATCAGGTATGTTAGGAATACAATGTCTCTTCCCAAATTTCAAAATTACATAATTATATATGAAGTCACTTAATCTCACATTATTCACTACAGTAATCTTCATTTTAAATTCCTCATCATCAGTCAGGGAACATTATTTCCTTTCTAGTAAAGATGGTTTAAAAACCATTTGAGAAATCATTGAGGTTTCACCTTCCATGGTTATTCCCATATCCATCTATACTAGATCCATGTATATAGTATCCTTTTCAACTATAATCTTGTTCAAAACTCCATGATCCTTTCATAATAAAGAATATTCCACCTTATTTTCCTTCCATGTGTGCTAGTGTATAGTGCAATCATAATCCATGAGTAGTTCAAGCCATCACTTTTGCATCATGTTGAGTTTTTTTGTGAGAAAATATACTTCAAACTCTTGTGATCAGTATAAATCTCAAAAAAAATTCATCAAAGATATAGTGTCTCCATATTTTCAAAGAAAAGATTATAGCTAATAACTCGAGATCATGAGTGGGATAGTTTTGTTCAATAATTTTTAGTTGTCGCGATGCAGAGGCAATAACTCTATCATTCTGCATAAGCACACAACCAAATCATTTCATTGAAGCATCACTATAAATAAAAAACCCATTATTACCCGATGGTAGAGTCAAGATAAAATCATTAACTAATATTCTCTTCCATTCTTCAAAACATTCATCACACTCTTTTATCCAAACAAATATAACCCCTTTACGAGTGAGATTGGTTATTGGGTTAGCAAATCTGGCAACATTCTCGACAAAAAACCAATAATTACCTACTAAACCAAAAAAATCATAACACTATTATACTCATCTATTTTGACCTTTCTTGGATTACCTTGGTCTTTTAATGATCAACATAGATTTCTTCCTTAGATACAATATAGCCAAGAAAAGTAATCTCCTGAAGTAATAATTCACACTTGCTAAATTTTCTGTATAATTAATTTCTTCTATATGTCCGGAGAATAACGAGCATGTGATTTTCAAGATCACCGTAGCTTTTTGAGTATACCAAAATATCATCAATAAATAGAACTAAAAATTCATTAAGATATTCCATGAAAACACTATTCATTACATCCATGAAGACATAGGGTTCTATAGTTAATCCAAAAGGCATTACTGTAAACTCATAATGCCCATACTTGGTTCAAAATTCGGTTTTTGGAATGTCTACCTTCTTCACATACAACTAATGAAATCTAGATCGAAGGTCAGAAATTAAAAAATATTGAGTTCATTGATCTTGGTCGAATAAATCATCAATGAGAAGTAGGGGATTCTTGATCCTTATTGTAATAGTATAGATCTCCCTGTAGTCAATACACTACCTCATATATCAACCTTTATTCTTAACCAAAAGAACAATGGATCCCCATGGAGAATCACTAGGGATAATAAATCCCTTGTTACTCAATTCTCTAAGATGTTTTTTTAGTTCCAATACTTCCACATTGGCCACTCTATAATGGGTCCTCGATATGAGCCTTGAACCAAGAATTAAATCAATGGAAAACTAATTTTCTCATTCTGGAGGATGTCGAGGTAAATCCTCTAGAAACACATCGACATATTATTTTATAATAGGTAAGTCCTATATTCAAACATTCATTTCATCACCCATAGGTTTTTCATTATATTCCTCCCTACTAATTGAATAATTTAGATCTACTGGGGGAAGATCTAGAAAAGAATCAGGTGGTGACATTTCTGCTCTAAAGATAATGTAATCCTTATCATCATCAAAAAATGTAAACTCCTTCTTCCTAAAATAATATTTTGCATCATTGTTTGAAAGACAATCCATTGTGAGGATTATATCAATTTCAATTATGGGTATGATGATGAATTCTAAAAATAATGAACATTTATATTCCTTAATATGAACAGATTCACAAAAAATTGTTATGATGATACTTCCCTTAGGTTTTTTAACTAACAACTCCCTTGTTAAGTCAAATTAAAAATATCTAATTTTCTTAAAAAGCTATGAATATTTGAAACAATGCGATGATCCAGAATCAAATAATGCATTGGCTAGTCTTGATTAAACCCTTAAATTACCTGTCACCACATCTTTTGGATAATCAACCTCAGCAGTAGTGATCACATAAGCATGGCCTTGCACCATTGGCATTTTTTGAGGTATGTTTCCATGGCGCATAGGACATTATTTTTCATAATTCCACTTTTCTATAAAATTGTATCATTCATCATTTATAGCCTCTTTCTTTCCAATGAAATCACGTGATTGGTGGACTTTTTCAACAAAATTGTAATAGACTCACACCTCCTTCAGGAAAGTACGAGGGTGTTTCATCCCACATTTACCATAGGATGTATATTCAACATTTACCATTGTACCTATATTTCAATTACCAATGTGTAATGTAGATCACTTTTTTCTCTTGATTTTCTTTAAGGTCGTAAGAATTAGATAATTTGTATTCTATATTGATAGGTCATTAGAGTATATCTTTGTTCAATAAGAAGGATTGTGAGATAATGCTCGGCAAATAAATGGTTTTAACCCATCGAATAATCGATCAATCTTACTCCTTGGGTTACATATATAATCTGTTGCATGTCTTGATAACCTTGTAATGATAGCCTCATACTTCGCGACATTCCCATCCTCCTTTTGTCTCAGACTCAAAAATTGTCTTTCCATATCCACTAGATGATCGCTGGGAATGTATCATTCTAATAAAATCTCTTTAAACTCTCTATATTCCATGTTTGTTACTTATTCATCTTACTTTTTATTTTTTATTAATGACAACCATTAATCTACATCTCCCGTGTGGAAATAAACTTCTATGACAACTTTTTCCCTTTCGCTACTACTCAAAGAAAGATATATTTTCTCTAAATAATTTATCCATTTCTCCACTACTAATGGATTTTTACTCTGATTGAATTATGTGGTTGTTTCCTCAAGAAGCCATCTTACATTGATCCTCTGCATTTTGGATCAGGGAACTCCATATAGGTAAGGTTATTATTCATAACCTAAGTGAGTTTTCCCAGTATAGTGTTAAGCTGGTCAACACCAGTTTCTTCACAATATCCACTATAATTATCTCGACTCACAGGACAATTTCTATATGGATTATGTGCATTGATATGGTTTCCATTCCTTCCACTATGTTCCATTTCAAAACAATGGCATACACTATATTAGTTTATGAATTGTAATACATAATTCCAAACTTGTAAAACAGTTAGCAGAAATTGAACAGTTTATGGATAAATTCCATAATCATAAAAATGATTTCTTTGTGAATTTATATACCGATAAACCCTTCATAATGGTTTTTAAAGAAAATGATAATTATCCAAAAAATATCCCACGGTAGTGTCATAACCAAGAGTGCCACATAGATCATTGTCATTCACTTATTCCCATTGGAGTTTAGCTCAAATGAGTGATTTTTTAGGTTTACCCCTAGGTACATCTATGCTAAAGCCGCCTCTACCTGCTCGTATCAAGGCAGGGATGTGTTGCTTGGAAAACTCACAAAATTCATTCTGTACATAAATTCTAGAAATTTTTTCAATACTAATCCTCTAAGTCTATCTTTGGGTAATGTACTCTAATCAGAGTTTTTCTAAATCAAGCTCCCAAGGATTGTACTAAACTTTCTCTAATACCAACTATAACGCCACATCCCTAGTCACCCAGAGTCAGTGTATTATTACATAACATTGGCATGATACAAGGAATCCTTCCCTGAAAGACTGATCATTCTATTAGCCTTGGAAGTACTAGATACATTCACAAGTTTTACATTTCACCATGAAATAAAAACATCAACAACATTTTGTCCCCTTTTGAACACACTTACACCCTTAGCCTATCCCTTTCGGTCAACCATAAAATACTTTTTCACATCTTGGGAAAAATAAATAATAGAATTGGGTGAGATCAGATGCTCAGTAAGGATTAGAATATAGTGGAAACATTCAAATATAATCATAAATATTTAAGGCAATGTATAAGAATAAAAAAAACTTTTAAACATAGAAAACAACATAATATAGAAAATATAAAATCAAATAATTCGATTTACTTCTTCACCTGGATATTATACTAGTTGATTAATCACATTCAATATCAATAGCCACATTTATAATGATGGAATGCATAATGACAGACTTTGTAACCACAAAGTCAAGGCCTTATGCCAAAACTACAAATATGATTTTTTCAAGGCCTTACGCCAAGAAAATTGTATGTCTCACGAGACCTACTGATTTATAGAGGAGCTATAGTAGGCTCCACCCATCACTTACAAAGTCTAATGCATTCCTCATATGAAATGGTTTAAACATAACATAAACATTCGCATTAAAACAAGCATACAGACATTTAATAAATTATCCATAATACATTAATGGTGTAAAAATAACACATCCATAGTCAAACATATCACAAAACATTAAATACAAATTGGGATATTTGTATCATAAATAAATCAACATCAAAATAATTTAATATCAATCAAATGATGTTCACATAGATGAAATGAAAACTATTTGAAATAAATAAATCGTTCTATATTAACATCATTTAAATTTCACATATTAATAAATGAAAAAATTTCTTTTGATAATATTCTTATAAGCATGTATGAGAAGTTTCGATTATTATATAATGATGGAAATAACCACACCCACTGTATATGTTAATAAAAGACATTCTTACCTTAATTTGGTAGAAAGGGTCATAAGTTACCTTGTTTGGAAAACGACGGAATGATTCCTTTCAAACCATTTTATAAAAAGTCAAACAAGGGGATAAATAAAATTGACCCATAGTCAAGTAAATTTTAAAAATGTTTTGAAATACATTTTTATGAATAATGGATGTGGATGAGAAAGTGGTCCCAGTAGATACTAACTTAAAAAAACCTTGGATAATATTGAGATTTTGAAATTAACCCATAATTGTACGTTTCCCTAGTCAATGGAATGTTAAACACTAGTATAATAGTTAAAAGATTTTTATTAAATTATATAATAACTATATACATAATATGATTTTATATATGATCCTCTAAAATTTCATTGTTAATAATATTTCAGTAGTATCATAATTTCGGGTGTTAACTAATTTGTTTTCCTTCATATGCTTGGTTACATAAGATGTATTTTTTATGGTTAGGATGTATTTGATTCATATACATAATGATATTATATTCATAAAAATTATTTTTAATCATAAAATAACAATTATTCTTGAATGATTATGATGAGGAATGCATATCATCACGTTCATGGAGACGGTAATCCATACGTATGCACAGAAGACAATATCAATATATTGATGGTGAAAGCTTATGTAATTGCATGGTATATCATATATATAGAATCATTTATATGTTATATTTATTATTTACAATATTTATACTCATAATTATAGCAATCCAAGTAATGAAGTGTTTGAATAACAAACTACACTATGGCGTGGAGACGGTAAGTCGTACGTATGCACGTATGGTGACTTTGTCATTCATATAATGGGTAGAAAAATGAATATGGTTGTACCATTTTCATAAAAAATCACAGTTTATAGAATATATACGATTTATTATTTTATAATGGAACCAACATATAATTAGGATGTTGGATAAGAAAATAACTTGAAAGAGGTGATAAAATATTTACCTATTCTTCAGGTTCTTCTTTTTTATTTGATAAAAACGCTCCATAGATTGGATTTCTGACATAAGGGAGTCCTCTCGAATAAAGAGAGGAATGTTGGGAGGATATTTGGGTAGGAGTTGTCCATCAAAATTGTCATTTCAGGTGGATAATTAAGTGAAGGGAATGTACCCTTTTATAAGAGAGGTGAGGGTCACTTTAAGAAAAGTTTGATATATTATTTTATAACTATTTCATTTTCGGTTTCTAATGACTCTAAAATGATTTATTTCTAGGATAAGGAGGGTATGGGTCGAAAAACACTCAACTTATAGGCTTTAGATAGTTTAAGTCACCATATTAACCCTATTGTATATATTTAACACTTAGTTAAATAGGTTGAAATTTACCATGTATCTTTGTATTTTTATATTATATGGTTAATAAACAAACTATAACAAGCCAAGAGAAACCCAAGTGGTTAATTATTAATATATTTTACCTTATATAAATCTTTTGGCCAAACAATATATTTTTTGGAATATTATATCAATTATTAATATAGTAATTATTTTAAAAATAAAATTATGTCAATTTCAACACTTTTTAGTATTTGTTTCTTGTGAAAATCATCATAGCATGATAACATAGAAAAAAATTATTTAATCAACCCTATCATGTCATATTATACTAGAAAAGTATTTTAATTCTTAAAAATTATGAAATTGCATTTATTTGGATATTTATAATGTAAATTATTTTAATCTTTCATTTGTAATGTAATTACTACATCATCATTGTGTCATAAATAAATGAAATTAATTAAGGTCTAAAAATTATAAATAAAATAAAATTAGGTAGAAAATATTTTTATCTTCCAAATTTATATTTATAGTCTAATTTATCTTATGTATACCTCTATAAGAAAAAATGATTTAGTTATTAAACTTTGAATTTAACTCTTTTAACTCTTCATTAAATAAAACAATAATAAATGTTCTAATCTAATCCATGTGGACAAAATGGGATAATATTTTATTTATAAGGTGTTTTATGGATTAATTACACTTATCCAAAATAATTTGGACATGTGTTTGGGTAATTATAATATCACTTTTACACTTAATTACAATATTTACTTTTAACCGTGTTAAATAAAAGTCAAAAGTTAGTATTCAAGAAATTTATTTTATCTTATTAAACCAAATATTACATACTAATATCAACCGTGTCTCTCGGATTTTTGAAATTCAACTCACTGAAGTGATACAATTACATTTTATTCAAATTTGTAAATCCTCTTAGAAGGTGGGTAAAAGACATAATAATGTTCAATATAATTTTATATATCTAAACATATTATAAAATTACTCCCATGAATTAAATTGGGAATATATTGGTATTATGTATCTATTATTACATAATGTAAATTACATTAAAATAATTTATTGTTTAAATAAAATGTCTGTTTTACACAATAACGCATTTTTTTCTCTATTCATCAAAAAATGAAAGTTCTCAGAAAAATACCAAAAAATCACCCTAAGCTAATTTTGATATTCCAAATTCGAAAATGATGACATTTTTCAAAATTAAATTTTATAAAATTTTCAAAAAGTGGGTTTTACAATTCATAACAACTAGTTTCATTGGTCCTGGTGTGTTAAAACTCCAAATTGTATACAACAGAAACTACTTACTTATTCAAAGGGAATCATATTATGGTTCCTTAGTGTAATAAAATTTATTAAATAACAAATGTAGACATCCAGTGAGGTTTCAATGTTTTCTCAAAACATAAGGATAAGTAAGAAGTTGATATAGTGGGATATAAATAATTAATTAATGTTATGAGAATGACTAGACCTAATATTGAGACTATAAAAGACATTATAGATTATATTACTATCCAATTAATTATTAATGATTCAAATAAAATATTTTAGTGGGATGTATTCTAATGTATTGTAGTTTAAAAATCATGTAATAAATTTCAAAAGAATAATTTGTAGTAAGTAGAAAACTGAGATCCAGTTGGATACAATAATTTGTTTGTGATTTTATCGATATTGAAGATTCTATTTATTGAAGAACATATTTTGTATTATAGTAGATGAAACATACTAATACAGTACTTATGATACACATGAAACGAAATGATATAAGATAAGATACTAGATAGTGTTATACTCGTGTGATGAATTGTTACTTGATATAAAGACCATATTAATTGTGTAATATAAAAGAGTAAAGATACTTTTTATAATATGAAGAACCATATATGAGAAAAATTTTCTGAACATGGTAATAATATGTTCTATGGACACCCATCGTAATAAAGGATTTGATTATAGGGAAAAATTAGAAATTATAGAATATTGGAACTCGGAAAGGAGTTTGTTTCCCACATTAGGGTCAAACATTATAAAAATACTATGTGTTGATATTTCATTACATTTATTCATTTCATGTTATTATCAACTATTGTGTAAAATATTTAAATATTCATACATTATTTAACTATTACTAAGGATTCAAAACCAGATTCGGTTATAGATATGAAAAAATAATTGGTTTTGGTTTGGGATATTAACCATACAAGATTCACTCCCCCACCCCTTAGTTGAGTATGCATGGTCCATCGGGAACTATATTTTTTACTATATCAAAGTTTTCAGTAGATTGGATCTATTAAAGAATCACAATATTTATCAATTAAAAAGGAAACATTGATTTGATTTAAAAAAACATTCATTATTTACATTGCATACATGAATTTCATATTTGAATATGAGGATGTTTTATATATGAGAGAGTCTATTTATATCCTTGTTTGGGATGATTTATATTTCTCTTTCAATATAATTAAAACCATCAAAAATAAAGGGACTAATATGATAAAGACATTTTTAGGAAGGAAAAGCAACAAATTGAAGTTAAATGTAATCAGGGCGATAAATATAATATTGAATATTATTATATTGAATCTATCTCAATATTATAAAAATATTATTTTGATTATTCACATAGTGATGTTTATTTTTAAATTTATGAAATAGATTGTAAAGGTCCATAATAGGTTATTTCATATATATGTTTATATATCAACCCACTGATTGACTCGAAAACACCACAAGAAAGAGAGATCAGTGTAATAGAAGATTAACTGGTAAACAATTATAGTATCAACAAAAATCTCATAGATCATTTGAAATTCAAATAATAAATTTCCTTATATTATAAAAAAATATTCTTTTACGATGTTGAAAAATTTCAAACAACATTATTTTTGAATCAATTTTGTGATTATTTTTTAATGATGTTTTTTATAAATTTGATAAGTTACATCAATTATACATGAATGTTAATTATTATTGGATAAAGGATAAATTCAAGATAATAAAATAAATGGATAATTTCTAGCATAGGAAATATTAAATGTATGACTATCTAATTCAGAAATTAAATAAATTTTAGGACTAAATTGTGAGGTATTTCGAAGAAGAGAATAATGACCATACTATGAAGAACCATTAGTTGGAACTCATGTTGAGAAATATAGAAACATCACTATAAAAAATTTCACAATATGGTGAAAAATTAATTCATCCACAAAAACTATAAAATTTTGTATCCCATCAACAAAAAATGAAAATGCTGGGAAACCGAGTATGCGATCACAAAGAGAAACATTCTACTCATGCTCATGTAAAAAGGGTTCATGGAATATTATAAACTATATTCCCACCATAAAACTATATTTATATTTTTTAAAATAACATTTTGAAATATAAAAAATTCCAAGAAACAAACCAATATGCTAAAGGGGGGTTGAGCATGTCTTAGAAATAATTACCCACAATAGGAACCCAAAAAGATATTTTTTCAACCCAAAAACATGAAATAAGGTAAATATCAACATATTCCATGTCTAATAAAAAGATCAAGACATATTACAGGATGTTGATTAATTTATAGATTCCTCAATATGGAAATCAATTATTGGCATAATATATCAGTATTAAAATATTCTAGAATCCCTAATTAATGTGCGAGAAAATATAGATTTGGTGTGAAAAAATTTACTCGAATTTTTTTTCAAAGTGAATGAAAAATCAATCATCTTTAAACAGATTTATAAATCTTGATGATTTTTTAGAGTATTGTGATAGATATTGAAACATTTATAAGGAATGTTTTTATATTCCATCAATTTACAACACATACTCTTATAAGAATATAGTTCCAACAAAATTATATGAAGAGTAAACATAATGAATCTAACTCTTTGAGAAAATATAGTGGACCCCAACAATAATTTATCTATCAAAATATAGTTCATTTGGGTCATTGCATCACATTTTTTTCTTTTTTTGGGTTCCCACAAGATCCTACAATTTGATAATCAATCATTCATTTAAATGCACATTTGATGTCAAAGGGGCTTCATGGGACTTATATTCCATTCCCAAACCTCTCAATGCTCGAAGAGGGGATTTAGATCAAATGGCATGGAATGAAACCACCATGATCAAATTATCACACCTTATTATAATTAATTGTGGTAGTTAGTACAATTTAATTGTTAATCTATGTCATGTGATAATATTTTTTAGAATCAAAATATCACCATCAACACATTACCTAATGTAACAGGGCTTTCCCTAATGAAAATATCAATTATAACACCCCAAAAGTAGTACATCGATCAAACAATTATTGGATTTGGATCAATGAATAATTTATTTTCATTCCTAGGGTTTCTATAAAGATCCTACCCTTGGGAAGTAAACCATAATTCAAAATTTAAATGTGATCAGTAGTGGATTATTGGGATTTATATTCCCTCCCAAACCCTTACATACCTCAATTTGGGACTTTAGATCATGTTTAATAGCATGAAACCTCCATGGTCATTTTTTGATACCATTCTTCCATGTAGTGGGGTTGTTTTTCCAATTTCACAGTCACAATAGGTAAAATGATTAATTATTTTTTTTTGAATAAATTCAGAAATAATTTATTTTTAACACATATAAATATTTCCATGCCATAATGTAGATGACACTTATACATTACTAAAATAGTCCAAATCATGGACCATTAAAATATGGACATGAAATTCAGTGCTAAATGAGGTAATAAAGAACTAAGAGATAAGTCATTCAATGAATGACATTCAAATATATTATTTGTTATTGTTACCCCTTCTGAATAAGTTGAGAAATTGTCTATAAATTGAAAAACAAAATCTAAATAATAGCTTTATGGGAGGATACACTAAGTGTGAATTATTTATAAAAAGTGTATGATTGTAATACCCAAGCATGTGATGAAATAAGTTAAATCACTTATGAATAGTTACAATAATTGATATATATTTCTTAAAGGGATAACACATAAATGGAATGTTGAGAATCAACCTAATGGTATCCTGATCATATTTCATGATTCGATAGAGTTTCCTAGGAAACTAAAATAACTATGTAAAAAAAATTCTATATATTTTAACAAGCCCCAATGTTATATACAACTAAGAAGAAATTATAAATATAAAAAAATGAATCATTGTTAATTTCATAACTTGAAATACATTTTTTATGATATAATTTTGTGTTTTAGGATATTCAAAAACATCAAGGAATGGGGCTCCTATACTATGATATTTATCTAAATCATACAACACAAATTAATGAGTTGAAGGAAGTTCTGACTTATTACCATGTATATTGACTTTTTTCTTCTACTGATAGTTATTTAATTTGATTAATTATGTAGATAAATACTTGAGAATGAAATATCAAATGAAACCATACTTACATACAATAATAATTTATAATTAATGTAGAATTTCGGACAATGCCATCAAAATTTGACTGATGATGTGGTATTTTCACAATATAATCACATTTAACATTCATATTTATTAACATCATCATAATGGATGGATAATATAACCATATTGGGAATAATTACCATACAATAATTTTTTTGACCTTTATGTTCAATTTAATATACATACACAAACATTCATAAATAATTTCTCTAATACATACCAAAGATGTGAAAGATTTAATTTGGTATCAAATCCCATTTATTTGAATGATAGAAGTTGTTATCAAATTGTGTATCATTTATATATACAATAGTTTTCTATATTTATCTATACATTTTTCCATAAAAGGTAATCCCATACGGACAAATAACTGCCTATTATATTGAAATATACAAAAATCACAATGTTAATATATTAAGATAATAATTCATTTCATGTATTTGAAATATATTTTGGGGTGTTGAGGTTTTTTTTTGAAAAAGGGTTTGAATTAGTGTGTAACATTGATGTGGTTTATTGACATCTCACCATGGAACATAGGTTTACATGAAATCAATATTTTTCATGGGTTGAGGAATTATTCCCAATGATACAAATATGTTATACTGGGTGTGGAACATATTTTATTTTAAACTCTATATGTATCATTACAAAATGATATTAGAAAATGTAGGTAAAGGCTCACCCAGTGATCCTGGAGAATAGGTGGACAATGATTTGTGTCTTAGTTTAGTTTATTTTTCTACTTATTTTAAAACATTTGTATACATATTGTTAATTTCTAGGTAATTCATATGTGGTGTCCTACTAATTTAATACTATAACCCTATATGGTCCCATAAAAATGGTGAATTATTTATATCACATGGTGGTGTTAAGGGTAACACATCATCATAAAGATCCCTTTTGAGATCGATGTGTAAATTGTTCATGATCTATTTGGAATTGTATGTTGTTGAGTTGGAAGGCTCTTTGATGTCATGCTAGAAATTATTTTTCTCACTTGTGTGGTACATGTTTGATTGACCAATAGGTGATCGTGTTTACTTTTTTATGTATGGAATGTAGTTTTTAAAGAAAAAAATATTATAGAATTTATGACTTGGATTGTTTTTTTCTATTATTTAAGGTGGATTACACAATTGATGGTTTGTTATTGATTTTTTCAGTTGAGTTTGTAGTATTCCCACTATCACCACTTTTATTGTTACTATCATTCATCAAACATTATCCTATGTAGAGAACACCTATGGTATTTAGGTTTATTGATAAGGTTTCTATAGATAGATATGTTTTTGTAAATTATAATGGATGATACCATCCCATGCCAAACATTATCTACCATGTGTTGGGCCAACCACATATCCTTCTTCACTAAACAATTCCAATGGTATTCATTTCATTGGTTCCTCCTATTACATTACCAATATTGAAATTAACTCTAGTTTTCTTCCATCTCTATAAATAATAATCAATGTAACAACCTCACCTCCTCTATAAAATAATCATTATCATCATAGAGACATTCAATATATTTTAGGGTTTTTATTTTATGTTATTTTGTGCGGTTGATGTTTTTTTAACTTATCAATATGTGTCTACCCAGAAAAGAGTAATTTTGGAGTTCATTTTTGGTCTACCATTAATTCAAATGGATTGGGGTAATCTATTCGAATGACATTATGTTTCCCATAGAAACCCATATGTTATGTTCATTTTGATTGTTAATGGTTTTTGTTTAATGTTTGGTATATGGGTTGCTTCAAAACTATGTACATCCTAGAGGAAACCACATAGATATTTCGTTGATCTAGGTTATATAACATGGTCAATTCATGGGTTGGTAAATCATGTGGATATCATGAGACAAATAAATATAATTTGAATTTTGGTAGTGGCAATGATGGGGAATAGTTTTTTAAAAAATATTGTCTCTCCATGTAAACTGTGTTAGAGGGATTTCTTCGGTTGTGTCATGTATATTGTAGGCATGTGGTTATAAAAACATGGAGGAAAACTGTTCAACATTTACATGATCATTAAAAACTAAAATTACACTTTTTTATTATTCCCTAATAAAATCCCCCAACCAGTATTCTACTCACCCTCTCATTTGATTCAACCATGGACAACCCCGAAAGATAATCTTCCATTATTATTGAATTTTTTGGTGGTATTCCCCTTGTATTCATGTGATTCCTCATACATTAATTCCCTCAAATCCTCTTCCCCAATTTTATTTTCTCCATTTCTATTGATTTATCTCACTCAAATGAACCATAATGTTGGTGTTGGCTTATTTTTGGGCTGGAATTTTTCTAAATAATCGATATATTCTAATGTAATGGTTCTAGAGGGAACATCTTGTCTTGTGGTAGTGTTATCTATTATAGGAGTTAACATTATGCATTGGAACATCTGATATAAGTTATCTGTTTCCTTGATTTCCCATTCTATTTTGTGACATTATATTCTTGGAGGATTGAAAATGGTATTTCAAACAATTTCACTTATATATATTTTATATGCGTGATTGAAAATTGCGATTTAAAATTTTTCTTACCTAACACATGGAATGTGGATATTGAAAAGTTTTTTTAAAATAATTAACAATTGTATACCCAATGAATGGAAGGGATTTAATAAATTATGTAGATATTAATTTGGATTTTAATTGGGAAATTAATATTTATTGATATTAAATCCATGTTTTTAATTGTTATAAATATATTAAAAATGCCTTAATATAGATGTTTCATTAAAAAGTGTTATGATAGCCCATGCGTATTATATTTTAAAATTTTTACAACATTTTTTGACCTTTTTATGAAATTTTTTGAGGTGTTTAATTTTTCTGGATTAATAAATATGTTTCTTTTTTTAATGTGGTGTGTTATTACTTTTAAATTATATTTTTAACTCATTAGTGACATTTAATGTTTCCAAAGATGATTTAAAAATGGATGTGTGAGTTCCAATTTTAGTTTCAAATGTGTGTTGTTTATTTATTCTCAATAGAATCTTGAGATTAATTTTTTAAAATGTGTTTCATATTTATATTTGAATATAATTTTAGAAATAAATCTTACATGGAACTTTTTGAAAAAAAATCATAAAACAGGGAGATCCACATGATCCACTTGTGATTCTTGATTTCTTGTGGATTCATATTTTCTAATAGGGGATTCTTATTGTTAATGAATTCATATATGTTGGTTATGTTTATTATTTATGGGGATTATTTTTTTAGGGTGTATGAGGAGAGGCATAATTTATTTCAAAGAATTATTTTTTAAAATGTGATTTTTTTTGTTCTCACCTCCTTTGAATTTACATGGTAAACCATGTGAATGGTGTAATGACCCAATCATTTCACATGAATCATACCTTATAATTATGTTATAAAATAACATGGAGTCACCACACAATGAACTATTAAGTACTGTGTGACCTTTAAACATATGTCTATCTCTTGTGTGTTTTTAATTTCAAAAAAGGGTCATCTACTATTGCGATCAGTATGTGATTTTTAGCCTGATAAAACCAAAATAATTTTTATTGAATAGTAACATACCGTTATGAAAAATAGGATGCCATTATGAATATTAATGAATAGTATTGAATAGATAATCGGCCAAAAAAATTGAACCATCTCCCATGAATGTACAAATAAATTTTTACATCTTAAAAGTGAAGAAATGATCATACTATAAGAATTGGTATATTTGAATGTAAAAAATATTTCATTCAAAATTTTAAGTTTAATTTTATAATTAAAATGGAAAATTATATTTATAAAATTTTAAAAAAAATAATTTATTTTCTTATAGTTATAAGATAATTTAAAGGGACCTTGATTAAATTTTTAAGGAGTTATAAATTGAAATATAATTGTAATATTTATTTTGTTTAAAAAATAATGATTTTAAAAAAAAAATTAAATTAAAAATATTTATGAATTTATTTTTAAAAAATGGAGTTCATTTTTGAATTCTTCATGTTGAAAATGGTTACGGTGAATTTATGGGATTTTTTTTAAAATACATGGATTTTCCTTGAATAGTAAAAACCTAGTTTGGAGTTTTTGGTATATTTGATGATTTCGTAATGATGTAATAAATAATTATAATTAATTTTAGACTTTTGTATAGAAGAATAAGATAATAGGTTTCCCACGTGGCTAATACCATGGGAAAAAACCATGTTCATGCCCATTGTTTTACAAAAACCACAAATGATTTGTCTTTTTAAATTAATTAAAATTTCCCTCTATATTACTATAAATACCCACTCATTCATTTTTTTACTTCATTCCAAATCCCTCCTCCTAGATGCCCTTGTGATTTTACCTCCATTGTATCCCTCACAATGTGTTCCCAAGCCCCTATGTTCCCATCCTTTATGTTTTAGGAACTACTTCACAAGGTAAGGGAACCTTTCACCGTCCTCTTTTTGTCAACACTTCTTTTATGTTATCTCTTTAAATTAACATTCTCATTGTTGGGGTTTGATGTATTGTATCAATATTTATATATTTTCCTTTTAAATAAGTTTATATACCCTCTTCACTGTCATTAATTTATTTTTTGAAATTTTACGTGATGTCAATAGGCTGTCAAATTTTCATAAGGGATCTATAAACATTTCTTTCATTTTCAAGTTCATTTATTTTCCTTTTCTTTCCAAATATCCTCTTATCCAAATTTTGTGATGGCTCCAGTACCTTACATGTACTATATTTATTTCTGGATAAATGAATAATTCTTCATCATCTATCTTTTTTATATATATCGAAATGAATATACCATCCGAAATGTGCTAATTTACCACATTCATGCACAATGGGTTTTCAATTTCTGTTATTGTCTCCAACTTTTGTCATGAAACAATTATCATTGTTGAACCAGAAAATAATATATATATTATGTCTCATCAATTGTTCAAGAATCCTTTTTTAATAATTGTTTTTATCTATAAAACAAAATATCTTCTTGGTGCTCAAAAACCACCAATTATCTGAAACTGTTATTATTAAATAATTTATACAATGCTTCATCTTCTTACCATATAAAGTTCATATGGTGCCATATGAATACTTGAATTGAATATATTATTATTTTAAAATTATACCAGAGGTAAATATTGACCACATATATCTTGAATGTCAAGTGTGAAAGATATCATCATGTCTTCTATGGTTTTAAAAGTCAGTTCTGATTGTCCATCGCTTGGAGGGTAGTAGGCAGTGCTAAAATGAACTTCAGTATCCAGGGCCTTCTGAAGACTTTTCTTGAATCTTGTCATAAATCTGGGATCACAATTAGAAATAATTGATAGAGTTACACAATGGACTCTTACAACTTCATTAATATATATTTATTACATACGTTCAAGTAGTAAATCTTCTCTTATAGTAAGAAAATGTGCTGGTATGGTAAGATGATCCACAATGACCAATATTGAATCATTCCATCTTGGAGTATTTGGTAGCCCCATGAAAAATTCCATCTTAATATTATCCTTTTTCCATTCAGGTATGGGATGAGGTTTCATGATTCCTCAAGGTTGTTGGCTTCCAGATTTAACTTGTTGAAAACCCATACATCATGACACAAAATAATCAATCTCCCTTTTTATGTTGTCCCATCAAAAATGTTCCTTCGAATCACTATACATCTTGGTGATCCCAAGGTGTGTAGAGAAATTGGTACTATGAGAATCATCCAACAATTCCTTTTTAAGATTAGGTATGTTTGGAACACAATGTATCTTCCTAAATTTCATAATTCCATCTTCATATATGAAGTCACTTAATCCCCCGACATTCACTGCATTAGTCATCATTTTAAAATAATCATCATCAGTTTGAGAAATTTTTATACTTTTTTAGTAATGATTGTTTTTCAACCATTTGAAAAATCATTGATTTTTCACCTTCCATGGTTATTCCAATATCCATCTTTACTTGATCCATGTATATAGTTTCCTTTTCAACTATTATATTGTTCAAACCTCCATGATCTGTTCTTCTCAAGAAATCTAACACCTTATTTTCCTTCCCTAGGTGGTATTGTATAGTGCAATCATAATTCATGAGTAGTTCAAGCCAACGCAATTGCCTAAAGTTTCATTTTTTTTAGAAAATATACTTCAATCTCTTGTGATCAGTATAAATCTCACATTTTTTAACCATAGATATTGTGTCTCGATATTTTCAAAGCAATGATTATAGGTGCTAACTCAAGATCATGAGTGGGATAGTTTTTTTCAAGAATTTTTAATTGTCTTGATGCATAGTCAATAAATCTTCCATTCTGTAAAAGGAGACAACCTAGTCCTTTCATTGAATCTTTACTACAAAAACATACCCATCATTCCCTTATGGTAGAGTCAATATAAGAGCATTAAATAATCTTCTATTGAGTTCTTCAAAACATTATTCACACTCTTTTTTCAAAACAAATTTAAACCCTTTACGAGTTATGGTAGTAAATGGGTTAGCAAATTTGGAAACATTCTTGAAAAAACACCAATAATAACCTACTAAACCATAAAATTGTGTACCTCAGTTATACTCATCGATTTTTTCCATTCGTGGATTTCCATGGCCTTTGAAGGATCAACATGAATTTCATCCTTAGTGACAATATGGCCAAGAAAAGTAATCTCAAGAATCTTGAATTCACACTTGCTATATTTCCAATATAATACATTTCTTCAAGAGTCCTTAAGATAATGAACAAGTGATTTTCATGATCTTTATTGAATTTTGAGTATACCAAAATATCATCTATAAATACAACTAAAAAGTTATCAAGATATTCCTTGAAAACACTATTCATTAGATCCATTATGACATAGGGTGCATTAGTTTATCCAAAAGGGATTTCTGTAAACCTGTAATTCTTATACCTGGTTCAAAATAATATTTTTGGAATTCCTTCCTTCACACACAACTGATGATATCCAGAACGAAGGTCAATCATTGAAAAATATTGATCTTGATGATATTGGTTGAATAAATCATCAATCAGCGGTAGAGGATTCTTTTTCATTATTGTTATTGTATTGATCTCCCTGTAGTCAATACACAACCTCATAGATACATCTTTTTTCTTAAGAAAAAGAACAGGGGATCCCCATGGAGAAACACTACGGAGAATAAATCCCATGTTACTCAATTCTTCTAGTTGTTTCTTTAGTTCCACTAATTCCATAGTGTCCACTCTATAAAGGGTCTTCGATATGGGCCTTGAACCCGAAATTAAATCAAGGGAAAACTAAATTTCTCATTCAGGAGGAGGTCCGGGTAAATCCTCTAGAAACACATCAATATATTTTTTCATAATATGAACATCCTCTATTTGAACATTATTTTCCTCACCATAGTTATTTCATTATATTCATCCCTAATAGTTGTGTTTAGTAGATCTATTATGGGCCGATCAAGATAAGAATCAGGTGGTGATGTTTCTTCACTAAATATAAGGTACTCCTTATCATCATCAAAAATTGTAACCTCGTTCTTCTTAAAATAAATTTGTGCATTATTTTTTGAAAGAAAAGCAGTTATGAGGATTATATCATATTCAATCATGGCTATGATAATGCAATCAGGAGATAAAGAATATTTATTTGCACTAATTTGAATAGATTCCAAAAAATTTGTTGTGATGATACTTCCCATAAGAGTTTTGATTGACAGCTACCTTGTTATGTCAAATTGAAAATATAAAATTTTCTTAGTAAACATGGAATATATGAAACAATTAGATGATCTGGAATCAAATAATTCATTAGATAAACTTGAGAAAACCAATAAATTTCCTGTCACCACGTCTTTCGGATCTTCAACCTCAATAGTAGATCCTCATTATTAGTGATCGCATAAGATTTTCCTTTCTCCCATGGTGTTTTCTGAGGTATGTTCCCTTAGCTCCTAGGACATTAATTTTTATAATTCCCCTTTTCTCTAAAATTTTAGCATTCAACATTTATATCGTCTTTCATTCCCTTGCAATCACGATCTTAGTGGACTTTTTCACCACACTTTTAATAGATTCTCTTTCCCTTCAGGCAAGTACCAAGGTGTTTATTCCCACATTTACCGTAGGGTGGATATTCAACTTTTCCCTTCATCCCTTTATTTCCATTACCAATGTGTATAGTAGATCTCTATTTCTCATGCTTATCTTTATATTTTTAAGACTTAGAGAATTCTTTTTCTATCTTGATAGTGCATGAGACTATATCTTCATACGATAAGAAGGATTGTGAGACTAATTATTAGCAGAGAAATGGTTTTAAATCATCAAAAAATAGATGAATCTATCTCTTTGGGATACCTATATAATCTTTTTCATGTCTTCCTAACATTGTAATGTTATCTTCATACTTCGTGACATTCTTATTCCCCTTTTTTCTCAACTCCGAACTTTTTATTCCATATCCACTTGATGGTCATGAGGGAATTACTTTTCTAATTAAATATCTTTAGAATAACTTAATTTCTTGTTAGTTACTTATTCATATTCCTTTGTATTTTAGATTAATGACCACCATTGATCTTCATCTCCCATGTGGCGATAAACTACCATGACAACTTTTTCTCTTTTTCTACTCCCCAAAGCACGAAATATTTTCTCTAAATAATTTTTTCATTTCTTAACTACTAATGGATTTTTACTTTGATAAAATTTTTGTGGTTGTTTCCTCAAGAAGTGGTCTAATATTGATCCTCCGCATTGTGGATCAAGGTACTCTATACATGTAATGTTATTTTTCATAACCTAATTTAGTTGTCCCAGTATTGTTATAATCTGATCAGCACCAGTTTCTTCACCTGCTCCACCGTAATTTTCTTAAGTAGAAGGGAAATTCCTACATATATTATGTGCATTGATACAGTTACCCTTCTTTCCAATAGGGTCCATTTCTGTAAAGTGGCACACACTCTATTATTTTATGAATTGTAATACATATTTCCAAACTTATAAACTAGTTTACATAAATTGAAAAGTTTATGGATATATTCCATAATCATAAAAATGTTTTATTTGAGAATGTATATATTAATAAACCCTTTATAATGGATTGTAATGAAAATGAGTATTATCCTATGCTTATCTCCAAGTATTTTCATAACCAAGAGTACAGCCAGGCCCATTCTCGTGCACCTATTCTCGTTCTAGTCTAGATCAAAGAGGTGTTTTTGGGTTTTACCCCTAGGTATATTTATGCCAGAGCCACCTCTATCTTCTCATATCCAGGAAGGGGTGTATTTCTTGGAAAACACACAAAATTCATATAGTTCCAAAATTCTTGGAAGTTATTCTATACTAATCCTCTAAGTCTATCTTTGGTTAATGGTTTTTCTATATAAACAATCCAAGGTTTTTTCTAAAATTTCTCTAATACCAACTATAACGCCCTCACCAAAGTCACCCAGAGTCAGTGGATTATTACATAACATTGGAATGATTCATGGAATCATGTTATGAAAGAAAAATAATTTTAGTAGCCTTGGATGCAATTGATACATTCATAAGTTTGACGTTGCATCATGAAATAAAAGCATCAACAAAATTTTGCCCCCTTTTGAACACACTTATATCACTATCATATCCCTACAGGTCAACCATAAAATACTTCATCACATTAGGGAAAAATAAAACATAGAATGGGGTGAGCTTCGATGCTCAGTAAGGATTACAATATTGTGGAAACATTCATATATAATGACAAACAATTAAGGAAATGTATAAGACTAAAACAAAAGCCTTTTAAACATAGACATCAGAATAATATGAAAAATATAAAATCAAATAATTCCATTTAATTATTCAAATATATATTCTTCTAGGTTAATAATCACATTTAATATCAATAGCCACATTCATAATGATGGAATGCACAATGCCAGACTTCATAACCACAAAGTAAAGGACTTATGCCAAGACTACAAATAAGATTTTTCCAAGGCCTTATGCAAAGACACTAGTATGTCTCATGAGACATAATTATTTATCAAGGAGCAATAGTGGGCTCCACCTGTCACTTACGAAGTGCAATGCATTCCACAAATGAAAAGTATTAAATATTACATAAACATTCATATTAAAACTAGCGTACAAAAATTCAATACAATATCCATAAACCATGATTGGTGTAAAAATAACACATCCACAATCAATCATATCACAAAACCATTAATAAAATATGTTTGATTTTTAACAAAATAAATCAACTTCAAAGAAGTTTAAAATCATTCAATGAATGTTGACATATAGGAAATAAAGACTATTTGAAATAAATAAATCTTCCTATATTGAAATAATTTAAAAGTCACAAAATTATAAACGATAACATTTATTTTTATTATATTATTATAATCATGTATGGAATGCATCAAATATCATATAACAATGGGAAATAGCTACACACTCCATATATGTTAAAAAAAGACATTCTTACCTTAATTTGGATGAAAATTTCATAATGTACCTTGTTTGGAAAGGGATGGAAAGATTCCATTCAAACCATATTAGAAAATGTAAAACAGGGGTTTTGAATAAATCTAACCCATAGTCTAATAAATAGTAATTATGTTTTGAAATAAATTTTTAAAAAACATGTATGTGGATGATTAATAGGTCCAAGTAGATACTTACGTAAAAATAGCCTCAAATAATATTGAAATTGTGAAAATAACCCTTACCTTGTACATTACCTTAGTCCATTTCTTGTTAACCTCCAGTATAATAGTTAAACCATTGTTATTAAATTATAAAATAACTATATACATAAATAGGATATCATATATGATCCTCTAAAATGTCTATGTTAATATTATTTTAGTAGTATCATAATTTTTGGTGTTAACTGATTAGTTTTCTTTTATATGCTTGGTTACGTAAGCCATGTTTGTAATGGATATGATGTTTTTGATTCAAATACATAATTTTCTTACGTTCATAAAAATTATATTTAATCATAAAATGAAAATTATTATTGAATTATTATGATGGGGGAATGAATCCCATCGCGTTCTTGGAGATGGTAATATGTACGTACACACAAGCGAAAATATAATTATATTGATGGTGAAATCATATATAATTGGATGGTATATAATATATAAAAATCAATAACATTTTATATTTATTATTTTAATTAGTTATACTAATTCTTATACCCATCCAAATAATGAAGTGTTTGAATAACAAACTCCACCACAACGTGGAGATGGTATGTCGTACGTACTCATCTATGGTGACATTGACATTCATATGATGTATTGAATAATTAATATGGTTTTAAAAAAAATAATCACTTCAATGTATATATATGATACTGGAGGTATTATTTTATATTTTACTCAACAAAGAAATAGGAAGTGGGAGAAGAAAATAACTTGGAAGGGGGGTTAAAATATTTACCTCATTTTCGGGTTCGTCCTTTTGATTTGATTAAAAGGGGTACATAGGTTGTCTTTGTAACACAAGTAAGACCTCTATGATGAAGGTAGAAATGTTGGGAGGTTATTTGGGTAGGAATTTGAAGAACCAAATGGATTTTTAGGTGGGTAATTAAGATAAGGGGATGTACCATTTTATAAGAGAGGTGAGGGTCATTTTAGGAAAAGCATGAAATATTTTTTATAATACATTAATTTTCGGTTTCTAATGGTTCCAAAATGAATTTGTTTTAGGATATGGAGGTTATTTGTCGAAATCAACTCAACCAATAGGATTTAGAAAGTTTTTGATAACTGTATTAACCTTATTTTTTTGATTTAACTCTTTATTAAATAGTTTGAAATTTACTATGCCTCTTTATATTTTTATATTATATGGTTAATAAACAAACTATAAAAATCCAAGAGAACCAAAAGAGGTTCATTATTAATATATTTAACATTATCTAATTCATTTGTATGAACCATAGAGTTTTAGAAATATTATATCAATTATTAATATTGTATTTTTAAAAAAACTCAATTATGTCATTTTTGACACTTTTTGGTATTCGGTTTTTGTAAAAATCATAACCGCATGATTACATAGGGAAAAAAATTATTTATTCCACCCTGTCATGTCAAATTATCCTATAAAATTAGTGGAATTCATCAAAATTCTCAAATTACATTTATTTGGATATTTATTAAATCAATTATTTTAATCTTTCAGTAATAATATAATTTCTGCATCATCATTGTGTCAAAAATAAAATAAATTATTTAATTTATAAAAATAATAAATAAAATAAAATTATGTTTAAAATCATTTTATCATTCTAATGAATATTTATATCTTATCTTTTGTATAACTCTATAATAAAAAATGGTTTTGTTATTAAACATTGAATGTTACACTTTCAACTCTTCTTTAAATAAAATAATAATTAATGTCCTAATCTAATCGAAGTAAAACAAATGGGAAAATATTTTATTGCTAATGTTTTTTTTGGTCAAATTAAACTTATCCAATATAATTAGGAATTCTGTTCGGTTAATTATAATATAATTTTTACACTTAATTACCCTATTTACATTTAATTGTGGTAAATAAAAAATATATGTTACTATTCACCAAGAATTATTTTATCATATTGAACCACATATTACATTATAATGTCAACCGTGTCTCTCATATTTTTTAAATTCAACTCACCGAAGCGGTAAAATTATGTTTTATGCAAATTTGTAAATGCTCTGAGAAGGTGGGTAAAAGACTGTAAAAGTTCAATATAATTTTATATATCTAAACTTATTATAAAATTACTCTCAGGAATTCCATTGAACATATATAGGTATTATGTATCTATTTTTTCCTAAAATAAATTGAATTATAATAATTATTTATTTATATAAAATGTTGGTTTTATACAATAACCCATTGTTTTCAACTATTCATCAAAAATTGAATGTTCTAGAAAAAATATCTATAATTCACCCTAAGATAATTTTAATATTATAAATCTGAGAATGAAGTGAATTTTGATGATTAAAATTTATAAAATTTTATAAAGTGGTTATTATTATTCATAATGTCTAGTTTCATTGGTCGTGTTGTGTTAAAACTCCAAGTTGCTTACAATGCAAGCTACTACCTTATTCTTAGAAAAACGTACCTTGGATGCATGAGGTGTTACTATTTATTAAATAAAATTCATATTGATCCAATGAGGATTCAGAGTATCCTTAGAAAATAAGGTGAAGTAAGAAGTTGAGGGAGCTGGATATAAATAATTAGTTAATTCTATGAGAATGACTAGTCCTAAAATTGAGACAGTAAAAGACATTATAAATTATATTAATGTTCAATTAATTATTAATGAGTCATGTAAAATATTTTAGTGGGTCGTATTATAATGAATTGTATTTTAAAAATCATGTAATTAATTTCAAAAGAATAATTTTTAGTTTGTGGAAAACTGAGATCGAGTTGAAAACAGTAATTTGTTTATGATTTACAACCTCGAGATGATTCTATTTTTTGAGGAAGATATTTTGTATTTTATATGATGATACATACTAACACAGTTCTTATGATATAAATGAAAATAAACAAGATAAGATAGGATACTAGCTATTGTCATGCATGTGTGAAGAATTGCTACACCATATAAAGATCATATTACTTGTGTAATATAATAGAGTAAATATCCCTTGTATAATACGAGGAACCATATATGTGAAATATTTTCTGAACATGGTAAAAATATGTTCTATGGAAACCCATCGAAATATTTCATTCGATTATAGTATAAAACATGAATGTCTAGAGGATTGGATCTCAGAAAAGAGGATGTTTCCCACATTAGGGTCAAACATTATAAAAATATTATTTGTTGATATTTCATTAATTTTATTAATTTCATGTAGTTATCTACTAATGTTTAATAGAATAAAATATTCAAATTTTATTTAACTAGTACTATAGATTCAAATCCAAATTGGGTTATAGTTTTTAAAAACTAATTGGTTTTGGATTGGGATATTAACCACACGAGATTCACTCCACCACCCCTTAGGTGAGAATACATAGTCCATTGGGAACTAAATTTATTACTATATCAAATTTTACATTATAATTGATCAATTAAAGAATCTCAATATTTAACAATAAAATATGAAACACTTATTTGATTAAAAAAATTAGTTATTTACATTGTATAATAGAATTTCATATTTCACCATGAGGATGTTTTATATATGGGAGTCTATTTCCATCCTTTTTGTGAGGATTTAGATATCATTTTCCTTATAATTAAAACCATGATATATAAAGGGACCAATATAATAAAAATATTTTATGGAAGAAATAGAAACAACTAGAAGTTAAATTTAATCAGTGTGCTAAATATTTTGACAAATATAATATTGATTATTCTTCTATTGAATATATCTCATTATGATTAAAATATTATTTTGATGATTCAAATAGTGATTTTATTTTGAAATTTATGAAATACCTAGGAAAGGTCCATAATAGATTATTGAATATATATATTTTTATACATCAATGCATAGATAATGAAAAAAACCTACTAGAAAAATAGACCAATGTAATATAAGATTCATTGGTATAAAATTATAGTATCTACAAAACTCTCACAGTCATGTGAAATTGAAAAAATAAATTCCCATAAATTTTAATAAAAATATTATTTAATGATGTTGAATAATTTCAAAAGACATTATGTTAGAATCAATTTTGTGATAATTTTTTTTAAATAATTGTTTTATGATTTTGATAAGTTACATAAATTCCCTATCAATGTTAATGACTATTGGATAGAGGAAAAATTCAAGATAATAAAAGAAATGGATAATTTGTTTCAAAATAAAGAATAATTGTGTGAATATTTAATTCAAAAATTGAATAATTATTAGGACTCAATGGTGAGATATTTCGAAGAAGAGAAGAATTCCATTAGCAAGAAGAACCATGAGTTGGAAGTCATGTATAGAAATATAGAAAAATCACAAGAAAAAAATTTCACAATCTTTCAAAAAATGAATTCTTCCAAACAAACTATAAAATTTTGTATTTCATCAATGAAAAAAATGGTGGGAAACTGATTTCGACATTAAATAGAGTAACATTCATCTCATTCTCATGTAAAATGGTTTCATGTAATATTATAACCTATATTCCCACCTTATATCTAAATTTATATTATAAAAAAACAATTTGAAATTGAAAAAATTCCAAGAAACAAAACAATATGTTAAATGGACTGAGCTTGTCTTAGAAATTATTACCATTAATAGGTGCCCAAAAAAGTAGTTTGTTGACCCAAAAACTATAAATAATGTAAATATCATCATATTCCATGCCCAATAAAAAGATCAAAACTTATTACAGGATATTGATTCATTTATAGATTCATCAATATGGAAATAGATTATTTGTATAATACATCAGTATTCAAATCCTCTAGAATCCCTAAATAATGGGGGAGAAATATAGATTTGGTGTGAGAAAAATGACTTCATGAAAATTGTTTTCAAATTGAATGAAAAATCATTCATCTTAGAACAGATATTTAAATCATGATGATTTTTCAGAGTATTTTGATAGATATTGAAACATTTAAATGGAGTGTTTTTATATTACATCCCTTTACAACACCTATTATTATGAGAACATACTACCAAAAAAATTATTTTAAGAATAAAAAAAGTAATCTAACTCTTTGAGAAAATATACAGGACCCCAACAACAATTCATCTATCACAATATTGTTTATTTGGGTCATTGCATCACATTTCTTCTTTTATTGGGTTCCCACAAAATCATACCTTTTTAAACTCACTCATTCATTGAAATGTACATTTTAAGTTGATGGGGAATCATGGGACTTATATACCATCCAAAAACCTCTAAATGATCGATGTGGTTCTTATGATCAAATGGTATGGAATGAAACCTCCATGATCACACTATCACCCCTTAATATAATGAATTGTGGTAGTTAGTCCAATTTAACTATTAATCTAGGTCTTGTTATATTTCTATTTACGAATTAAAATATCTCCCTCAACACATTCCATAATTTAATAGGGCTTCTCCAAACAATGATACCAATTATAACACCCCAATAGTAGTATATCGATCAAAAATACTGTTGGCTTTGGCTTAGTGAATAATATATTTTCATTAATAGATTTTCTAAAAGGATCCTACCCTTGGACAATAACGCATAATTTGAAATGTACTGGTGATAGGTAGTGTATTAAATGGATTTATATTCCATCCCTAACCCCTACATACCCCAATTTGGGACTCGAGATCATGTTTAATAGCATGAAACCTCCATGGTCATGTTGTGATACCCTTCTTCCAGGCAGTGGGGTTGTTTTTCCAATGTCATACTCAATATAGGTAAAATGTTTTGTTATTTTTTTCACAAGAAATTCCAAATTATATTTTTTTAACATATAAAAAAATTCAACGCCATAATGTAGATGATACTTAAACATTACTAAAATAGTCCAAATCATGGACCATGAAAAGAGGGCCATGAAATTTAGTGCAAAATGTTGTAATGTAGAACAAGGATATTAGCCATTCTACGATTGAAATTAAAATATATTATTTGTTATGGTAACTCCTTGTGAATATGTTGATAAACTATCAACAAATTGAAAATAAATATCCACATAACAGGTGTGTGGGAGGATACACCAAGCCTGACAGATTCCTAAAAAGTGTATGGTTATATTAAGTAATCTTGTGATGAAATAATCTAAATCACCTATGAAAACTTTCAATAATATATATGTATTCCTTAAAGGTATAACACATAAATGGAATGTTGAGAATCAGCATAATGGTTTATTGATCATATTTCATGATTACAAACAGTTTCCTAGGAAACTAAAAGAACAATGAAAAATGAATGCTATATATTTTCTCAAGACACAATGTTATATACAACTATGAAGAAATTATAGATATAATAAAAATCAATGAATCTGTGTCAATTTGAAAACATGAAATACAATGTATATGATATATTGAAGAGTTCTAGGATATTCCAAAACAAAATGGAAAGGGGCTCATGTACTAAGATACTTATCTCAATCCTAATACTAAAATTAATTAGTTGAAGGAAGTTATGACTTATTCCCATGTATATTGTCTTTTTTCTTCTATTGATAGTAATTAGATATGATGAATTATGTAGATCAACACTTTTGTAACATCTATCAAATGAATCCATACTTCCATATATTAATAATTTCTAATTAATCTAGAATATATGAAAATTCCATCAAAATTTTATTGATGAAGTGTTATTTTTACAATATAATCACATTTTCCATTCTTATTGATTAAGTTCATCATAATGGATGGATAATATAACCATATTGGGAATAATAACCTTACAATAAAAGTTCTGTGACATGTATATTCAATTGCATATACATACATAATCTATTGTAAATAATTTCAATAATATATACCCAAGAAGTGAAAGATATAATTTTGTATCAAATTCCAATGATTTGAATGATAGAAGTTGGTATCACATTTTCTTTTATTTATAGATACCATTGTTTTCTATATTGATCTATATTTTTCTCCATTAAAGGTATTCCCATATGTACATATACCTGGCTATTATGTTGAACATCTTTATGACAATTGTGATACCACATCAAATTCAATTAATTCATTGTTGACTTGATGTTCTAATAATAAAATAAAATTGGTAATTAGTGAATCTCTATATAAATAAAAAAATCAGTGTTGAATGAATATTTAAATGTAGAGGGGATCATATTTAAGTGAAAATAGTTTCTTATAATAATTTATTTTATGAATATGTGAAACCATATCAATATATTTAATATCTAAATGGGGGAAATATAATTCCTATCTCAATTACATAGAAAAGGGGGATTGGAATATCATTGATATTAGAATTTAATGTATTTTTATATGAAAGGAAAAGGATATATATATATATTTCTAGTGGTATTAATTGGAATTTTTGTAGTATTTTTGTTCAATTATTACGTTATAGAAAATATTTTATATCAACGATAATGCATTCTTATGATAGATATTATAAAAAAATGAATATAATTGAAGGATCGTGTTTATTGGAATGGTTAATGTAATAACGTTAATGAGTTATCTATATTCATTTCGTAATGAATTTTATACTATTGAATAACATTATGAAGATATTTTATTGGTAGAACAGCCATTATAAAATTTTGGAACAATCCAACCCATTAATGACATAATTCAAAGCATTGAAAAGAACTATCAACATCGGTTACTTCTAAATTAGAATATCTTAGGGAATATAGAATCCAAACATGTACTAAACAGCTTGTGGGCACTATGGATAAAAAAATATTTAATATGTTCATGTTGTTTTGAATATCAAGCTAAAAGTTAGGAATAAATATTGTTTGATAGATCGTGGAGTCTTTAGAGTATAGTGTACTATATATCTTGGATAAAGATTATTAAATCATTATGTTAAGAATATAATGAGAAGGATTATGATTTCATAAAAATATACTAACATTATTATTTAATATGATTAATTTATTTATAAGTATAAAAAATTGTTTCAAATTAATCTAATAATTCCTAAAAATTATTGGAAAAGCTTAGATGTCATATGATGTGATTTAAAAATATAAGAGTTTATTTGATGATTCACAAAATTTATTTGATGATTCACAAAATTTATTTGATGAAAATTTTAATTCATTGATTCATGATATGGAGTTCTCAAAATGAGAAATATAATTTCATCAATGTGATCCACTAGTAATATAATTCATCTACGTAATATTATTTGTAATACAATAAATCTATGATGAATTATTTTTGAAAAAATATAAAAGGGATTTTTTTCTATGCTAATTTATATTTATGGACACATATGAAGATTTGGATATGGGAGATTTCACATTAGAAAATTGAGTTTTGTGAATAATTATTAACACCCCTGTAAGATAATTTATATATTAATATGTAAAGCAGGAAATGAAATTTTGGAAAATGTGCCCCCACATTATATATGTGTGTATTCAGAATGTAAATCCAATTCTCTGTAGAATGTCACAAGGTTAAATTATCTTAAGAGATTCATCACATATATAAATTCACCTACCATGATGAAAAATAAAAATTGAGTAATATAAATGAAATGTAGAATTTTTACACACTTTATAGACTTAAGATTGAGGTTTACCAGAATTATGATATTATCACTAAACAATTTAGAGTTTCATGAGTTGTTCCTTAATGAAAAAACATATCGAAATATATGTGATTTATGTAAGGAGATAATGATTTCATGATATATAAATTCAATGGATAATATGAATATATATTCAGAAAAATAAGTCTTAATTGAATGATTTGAATTTAATTTGTCATATTTTTTGGAATAATAAAGGTGAAGAATCATCTAAGTTACGCAAGTTCACCAGTTCTTATACCATTATTGTTAAGAGTACTTTGAGAGAGATGAAGAATTAATATATAATAAAAATCATATGAACATTTATTCACATGATTTTGAAAATAATGTGGAATAAAATTAAGTATATTATATGAATTTTAGTTTATTCAAGTTGTTTTTTAAATAGGATAATCCATGGTCATGGTGATCATGGGATAATTAAAATAATTGTGTGTCCTATGAAGGGGATTTGTAGCAATAAAAATTTATACATTTATGGAATTTCAATTGACACCATGAATTTAATGATAATTCCAATCATGGATAATAATGAGCTATTGAAAATTACATACATTATGGATAACGATACATATAAATTTTTTATGAGTAAATAGAACAAGTGCTCTCATGGAAGAGGCTGAAGAAAAAAATTGATCCATACTTCATAAAGGGATAAATATTAGGTACATACTATGTAATCCATGTAATATCATCTTGTTGTAGATGAATAAGGTAGTGGATAGTGAGAATTTAGATATTCTTCCATGTGTAATAAGGATTAATAAGTTCAAATATCGAACTAGACAAAGATGGTCTTTGTTGTGTGGATGAGCATACCAAATATTAAGTGGAAAAAATAATAGGTAAATTTTATTATTATGTTATTATTTTATAAATTTATAGGATTTTTTTTAAATGATGTATTCTCGATATTCTTAGTTTTTTAATCTAGGTATAATGATTAGAAGAAGAACATGGAGATTAAAAAGAAACAGACAACAGTTTTCAACTGTTGGGTAGTTGAATACTAAGAAGATGATATAGGATGTATTTCTTTAGGATGTGTATATGTAATATAGGTGTATATTTATCCCAATTTATTTTTATTGATAATGTTTAAACATTAGAACATATTTTGAGCTATCAAATGATATAGTATGAGTGTGGAAATTATGCAATGAAGTGTAAGAACTCCTTAACATTTGTAATATAGTGGAATAATGTTCACTTGAATAATATAAAAAACCACACACAAGTATAATATTCTAAAAACATAGTAACATTATTATTCATGGCTCCCCAATATAATTGGTCATTAGATTATAGTTTTTAATTCACTCTTTAATGGGATTTAAGTAAAGAAAAATGTTGGGATCCTTTATCAGGTCCAAACATTATAAAAACACAATATATGGTTCATTATTTAGATTTATTTATTTCATGTGGTTTTGTAATATTAAAAAAAACTGATAATATTCATTTTCATTTTATCTATAAAACGATGATCAAAACAAAATTTATTTTAGTGTTAAAAGAAGAATTTTTTTTGAAAACAAAGTTGACCACACATGACCCACCATCAACCACCCCACCCACCCACTCGGTGTATCTCTATAGTTCACTAGAAACTAAAAATGTTGTATCATTTATATAAATATATATATATATATATATATTATAGTTTTTATAAATTATTTTTTAAAAAAATTATTTTATATTTGAAACGTGTATTTAAAAGTTGTAATATGTGTATATTATATATATATATATATATATTTGTGTAAATATTAATATAAAATTTAATGTGTATGTATTTAAATATTTTTTGAAAATGATATGTATATTTCTGTATATTTATGTGTATATATTTAATATATATATTTAAATATTTCTTTCATTGTGCGTATATTCGTGTTTATATTTATATTTTTGAAGAAAAAATTGTATATTTTTGTCTGTATTATTATATATTTGTTCCATTGTGTGTGTTTGAGTATTTATATGACTAAAAAATAAATAATTTTAGAGTCACTATGCCGTTAAAGGACTTTGGGCCCCAGTTTCTCGGGCTATCATTAGTTGGAATAAATTATCATGATGTTACATAATGAATGACTCAAGGAAACAAATAGGATTTGTAGCATGGTGAAACATAGGATAAAATAAATGGATTACCTCAAAATGGGGATGGTCACCATAGAGAATATAAATTACCCATCATTCCAGATGGATTTCTAATGTATGATTATGGGGTTCCCTACAATGGGATTATATACATAATGGTAAAGTCTAAGGATGTTGTGTGACAATAATGCTATGTAGCAGAGCACCAAAATTCTATAACTGAGTGGGATGCTTAAAATCTAGTTGGGTTTTATAACACCTATAATATTATCTTCTTCAAAGTTAGATTTAAGATTAGTAATGTAAGGTCCCCTACCAATGTGCGACAGAAGGTATCATGACATAATAACTATTTCATGGGGAAACAAGTCTTTTTGAATAGTATCTTGTTGCAATGAATACTAAAAATGAGACTATGGGGAATAATACTAATGAAATCAAATTATGAATGATCCTCATTCAGTTCATCAGTTAATATCTTTTATGAGCATTTGAGCCAAATCCAGCTGTGCCTTCAGGGTATTAAGAACATTTTCCTTCAGTTTGTAAATTTATAATAAAATAGGATTAGTGTCCCATTTTTATTCCTTGTGGAGAGGGATAAGGATTGACCACTAATGGTTCTATAGTGTGTGTGTGTGTGTGTGTTTCAATTTTAGTTCTTAATCCATTAAAACTAACACATAGAGACACACGTATATATATATATATTTATTTATTTATTTATATGTATTTGTATAATTTTTTTATCTTTATTTATTCTTTAATATGTGTTTGTGTGTTAATATTTATTTATTTAAATATTAATTTATATAAATATATATTCGTATATTTGTAAACATTTTTTGATATTTATATACTATATTTTTATATTTACATTTTTATATTAATAATGTATTTAATTTATATTTTCATACTTTTACTTTTTTAATATTTTATCTATTTATGAAATTATATTTTTTTATATTAATTTATAATATACTTTTATCGGTTATATATATATATATATATATTTATATCTATAATAGTTTAAAAATATCTATAATTATTATATTTAGTTCTAAATTTTTCTAATTTATTTTAATATGTTATTAAACACTTTTTATACCATAATATTAAAAAAAATTGTATGAAATTTTTCTAAATTAAAATTGGAGATAAATTTTTGTTAAATTATGATTTAATATTTTTGAACAAGTGTACCGTTTATTAGGGTTTAAAAATTTACATATATAGTATTCTATTTATAAACACTCAAAAAGCCTTTATAGAGGGAACCATTAAACAACACTAAAAAAGGAGTAATAAATCTCCCATTTTATCAACCCATATAATAGCACAAATAATGTTCTATTTATTGGCATTGATAATGGTATCCCCATTATAAGTGCTTTATTTTTAGTACTAATAATTAGAACCCTTTTTTGAATTTTTTTTGAAGTTTCTAGCATCTAACAGTTTCTCCATACATGATGTTATTATGGTTGTGGGTTGATTGGGTTTTCTAGCAATGACTATAGTGACTAAAACCAAAAATCATCCATATGTTCTAAAGGATGACTCTTTACCAACAGTAAAAAGAATGAATTATATTGGGATTTATAAGCCTTTATATGGGGATCTCTACCAAGATAGTCTATGTGAGAAAAATAGTGAGTAGATAAGGCGTTCTAATGAATACATCAGAGATTAAAACAAGGATCATTTTTACACAATTATGGCCTACAATGCTAGTGTTTGTGGTTTATATCTTATTCTATACATAGTTGACCATCCTTTTTAGGACATCCATTAACAACCAAGGTTGTTGGGTCACCAAAATATACTTGTAGTTGGTATAATAAATTACATATTCCACTCATAGGGTACCCATTATAACCATTATAAGATCAACATCATGGTTGATATATGGTCGTAAGATGACATTGGAAGGATGTTGGTAGTAGACCGTTGTCAGATAGATTGTGTTTAGCTCCTTGATTTGGGTGGATGTGGAAAAGGATATTAGTCAGCATTTAATGTTTACATACCCTTATTGTGTCATGACGAAGGAACCACATGTAGTTTATGATGTTTTATGTGATACTTGGTGGAAGTCCCTTTTGTAAAATTATATTTTGGACCTGCTATTGTTAAGTTTTTTGGTTCTATGGTTTCTAATTCCTTATTCATTGTGTTTTGTATGAATTATCCAAGAGTGTGGTTAGTTATGTGATTCTTCAGTGTGATGTAAATAGATTTTTCTATTATAATGGGTGGATAAATATTTTCATTGATTTTTGGTTATCGGGTTGAAAATTCTATGCTCATCATGTAGGGTTGAAACCATTGTGTCCATGTTCACATAAGAAAGGGTCCAACAGGTTTCTTTAACCAGTCATTGTCTGTGATATACAATGTCGACTTAGAATCATGGGGGTTGTGGTGATGTATATTTTTATAAAGGTGGGGTGCACTAAATTTATCCATATTATATGGTGATGATTTTGATAATCTATTAAGACAAGAATTCAGGTCATGTATATGAAATACAATATGGGGTGTTGATGTTTTTTTTTTTGAAAAAGGGATTGAATGAGTGTGTAACATGTGATGTAGTTTATTGAAATCTCACCATTGAACACAGGTTTACATGAAATCATTATTTTTCATTGGTTGAGGAATTATTCCCCATGATAAAAAATTTTTATAATAGGTGTGGAACATATACTATGTCAAAATCTATATGAATCATTCCAAAATTATATTGGCCAAAGTAGGTAATGGACCACTCAGGGCTCTTGAAGCTTAGGTGGAGAAGGTGGTGTGACTTAGTTTTGTTTATTTTTCTTCCGATTTTAAAACATTTATAAACATATTGTTAATTTCAAGGGAATACATCGGTGGTGGCCTACTAATTTAATAAAATCATCCTATATGGGCCCATAAAAAAGGTGAAATATTCATATCTCATGGTGGTGTTAAGGGTAATGCATCATCATAAAGATCCTTGTTGAGATGGATGTGTCAACTGTTCATGATCTAGTTGGAATTATTTTCAGATAATTTTGAAGGATACTTGATGTCATGTTGGAAATTATTTTTCTCACTTGTGTGGTACATGTGTGATTGACCAATAGATTATGGTGTTTACTTTTTTATGTATGGAATGGAGTTATTAAAGAAAAAAAGATTATAGTATTTCCGATTGGGAATGTTGTTTTCTATTATTTAGGGTGTATTACACAATATTTTGGTAGTTATAAATTTTTTTCATTAATGGTTGTAGTAATCCCACTATCACATCATTGACCCTTACTATTATTAGTCAAACTTTAGAATATGTTGACCACACTTATGGTCTTGTGGTTTATCGATAAGGTTTGTATTGAGAGAGATGTTTCTGAAAATTACAATGGATGATCCCAACCCAGTCCAATCATTAGCTACCCAGTCTTGATCCTACAACATATCCATCTTCACTACACAGTTCCAATGGTATTAATTTCATTGGTTCCTCCTCTTATTGTATCCATATTCCACATAGCTCTTGTTATGTTTCATCTCTATAACTAATCCTCAATCCCACCATCTCACCTCCTTATTAAAATTATCTCCATAATAATTGGGAAAATAAATATATTTCTGAGGTTTTTATTTTTTGTTATTTTGTGTGGATGAGGGCTTTTTAACTTGCAAAAAAAGTATATACCCAGAAATGAGTAATTTTGGATTTTTTTTATTCTAGCATTAATTCAAATTTCTATGTGTAATTCATTCCAATGAAATTATGTTTCACCTAGAAACCCATATGTGATGTTCTTTTTAAGTGTGAATAGATTTTGTTCAACATTTGTGATATGGGTTGCTTCCAAAAAATGAACAACGTAGAGAAAACCACATAAATATTAATATGATTCAATGTTATATAACATGGTAATTCCATGGTTTGGTAAATCATGTGGATATTTTGAGACCAATATTTATAATTTTATTGTTCCAAGAGGCAATGATGGTGAATGGTTTTTCATAAAAACGTTGTTTCTCCAAGTAAACTCTGTTAGTGGGATTGGCTAGGTTGTGTCCTGTATATTTTTGGAATGTGGTTTGAAAAAAACATGGAGGAAAATTGTTAAACATTCCCAAGATCATTAAAAACATAAATTGCACTTTTTCACATTCCCTATTTAAGTCTTCCAACCAGTATTCTACTCACCCTCACATTTGATTGGACGAAGAACAACCCCAAAAGAAAATATTCCATTATTTACGATATTTTTTTGGGGGTCTTCACCTTGGATTCATGTGATTTCTCATACATTAAGTCCCACTAAGCCTATTCACAGCTTTTATTTTCACCCATTCCATTGATTTATCTCATTCACATGGACCATAATGGTGGTGTTGGTTTTTTATGGGATGGGAATTTTCTAAATAACAAATATCTTCTAATGTAGAGGTTTTAGAGTGAACATCTTGTCTTGTGGGGGTGTTCTATATCATAGGAGTTTACATTATTCATGGGAACAATTGATATAATGTATCAGTTTCCTTGATTTCACTTACTATTTTATGATATTATATTCTTGGATGAATGAAAATGGCATTTCATCAAACATCACTTATATATATATTATATGTGAGGGTACAAAGTGTGAATTAAAATTATTCTGACCCACAACATTGAACGTGGATCTTGGAAAGTATTTTTAAAATAATTACCAAGTGTATTATAAATTAATTGAAGTGATTTAAAAAATTATATTGATATTAATTTGGATCTTAATTGGGAATTTAATATTTATTGATATTAAAACCATGTTTTTATTTGTTTTAAATATTTTACAAATGTTTTAATATAGACTTTTATTATAAAAGGTGTTCTGTTAGCTCTTGCGTATTATATTTGATACTTTTTACAACTTTTTGGGCTTTTTAAGAAATGGTTTTAGGTGTTTAATATTTTTGGAATATTTAATATGTTATTTATGTTTTTAATTTGGTGTGTTGTTACTTTGTAATAATCTTTTGAACTCATTAGTGACATTTAATGTTTTCAAAGATGATTTAAAAAAGCAATCATGATTTCCCATTTTATTTTCAAATGTGTTTTGTTAATTTATTCTGAAGAGTATTTTGAGATTAATTTTGAAAAATGTGTTTCATATTGATATATGAATGTTATTTTAAAATTAACTCTTACATGGAACTTCTGGACTAAAAATCATAAAACATGGAGATCCACATGATCCACTTGTGATTCCTGATTTCATGTGCTTGCGTACTGTCTAATAAGGGGAAGCATATTAATAATGAATTCAAATATGATGCTTATTATTATTATTTTTGGGGATTATTTTTTAAGGGTGTTTCAGGAGAGGTGTTATTTATTTCAAAGTATTATTTTTTAAAATGTGAATCTTTTTTGTTCTCACCTCCATTGAACTTCCTTGGTAGACCATGTGAATAGTGTAATGACCTAATGTTTTCATTGGAACCCCTTCATATAATTATTTCATATAATAACATGTAGTCACAACTCAATGAACTATTATTTACAATGTAACCTTTAAATATATGTTTGTCCCGTGTTTGTTTTTAATTTTGAAAAATGGTCATCTACAATTGTGATTAGTAAGTGATTTAGACCCTGATAAGACAACAACAATTTTTAATAAATTGTACCACACCCTTATGAATAATAGGATTCTTTTATGATGATTAATTAATTTTAATGAATTAAAATCAGCCCAAAAGATTGAATTGTCACCCATGAATGTAAAAATACAATTTATAGATCTTAAAAGTGAAAAAAGTATCATAGAATAAGAATTGGTATTTTTTTATGTAAAAAATATTTTATTAAAGATTTTATGTTTAATTTAAAAAATAAAATGAAAATTTACTTTCATAAAATTTAATCATAAATTTTTTATTTATTTTCTTATGGTTAAATGGTAATTTTATGGGACCTGGATTAATTTTTCAGCGTGTTATAAAATGAGTGATAGTTTTAATATGGATTTTGTTAAATAAATTATGATTTTATTTTAAAATGAAATTAAAATTATTTATAAAATTATTTTCAAAAAATGGAGTTCATTTTTGAATTCTACCTGTTGAAAAATGGTTAGGGGGAATTTATGGGATTTTTCTAAAATACATGAATTTTCCATGACTAGTATAAAAATAGTTAGGAGTTTTTGGTATATTTAATGACGTCATAATGATGTTTGAATGAATAAAAATTTATGGTGGACTTTTGTACAATAAAATAAGATAAAAGGTTTCCCATGTGGCTAATACCCTGGGAAAAAACCATGGCCATGCCCTTTGTTTTACAAAAACCACTATTGATGTGTCATTTTAAAGGAATTTAAATTTCTCTCTCTTTTACTATAAATACCAACTCATTCATTAGTTTCCTTCATTCCAAATCCCTCCTCCTACAAGCTTTAGTGTTTTCCTCCCTTTTTTCCTTCACAAGGTGTTCAGAATCCCCTATGTTCCCAACATTCATGTTTTAGGAGCTACTTTACAAGGTAAGGGAACCTTTCACCATCTTATTTTTGTCAACACTTCTTTTATGTTATATCTTTAAATTCACACTCTCATATGATGGTATTGGATGTTTTGTATCAAGATACTTGTCCTTTTTTCAATATGATTAGATATCCTCTTCACTCTCATCTATTCATTTTTGGAAATTTTAAGTTATGTCGATAGGCCACGAAATATTCATAAGGGATCTCTAAACTTTTCTTTTATTTTCATAATTATCTCTTTTATTTTAAATTCAGATAACCCTTTTATCCAAATGTTGTGATGAACCCAATATTGTACATGTACTAGATTTATTTCTAGATAAATTAATAATTCTTCATCATCTTTCATTTTTTATATATACTTAAATGAAAATACCTTCCGAAATGTGCTCATTTACCACATTCATGGATGATCGGTTTTCAATTTTTGTTATTGTCTTCAACGTTTGTCATGAATCAATTATCATGGTTGAATTAGACCATAACATATGTATTATGTATCATCTATGGTTCTGGAATCATTTTTTACAAAAGGATTTTATTTTGAAAACAAAACATTTTCTTGGTGGTCAAAACCCACCAATTAACTGAAACATTTATCAGTAAATAATTTATATAATGATTCATCTTCATGCCATATAACGAAATGAAATTTACAATCATTTAACCTCCTGGATTATTCACTAATAACATATAACACCAATTCATGAAAATCATCCACATTTTACAACATTCTTAAAACATGAATATAAGTGAACCGATCATTAGATACACAGAAACAACAGACCTGGACAATGAAATTAAACCTCGTAACCAATATAATGGTTTTGAATAAACTCGAACAGGATTCACTATATCATTATCAAATATATTTAGTTTTGAATTATTAATTAATTAACTTAATTTGATTATTTATTTCATTAATATCAAGTGGATAACCCAATAGGACATAAGGTAAGGGATGCCACCCAAACCACATTAATTCCTTTTGGTTTCACTATTGTTCTTTCTAACTAAAATAATATGTATTTTATTTTTATGAACTACCTGTAAATTTTGTTTATATGCTCCAAACATTGGTTTCAAGATCTATCCCACATTCTCTTTCGGAGATATACATGTCTTTAAGTAATTCCCTCCATAAATCATCCTTATATGAAAATATATTTTAAGAGAACATCCCAAATTCATAACTGATTTCAAGGGCTCTCTATTATCTATTTTAAGCCACTATTTTCTCTATAAAAATGGTCTTTTTGTTATAAAAACCTTCTTTGTTCAATTATTGATTTATGTAAAGTATTTTTGTCTTTACAATTTTAAGAGCTCTATAGTATTTCCTTTAGAACCGCAAAAAAATGTTTTAATGAAAATGATTCTCAAAAAAATTCTAATATGTTACCACATCAGTTTGACATCACATACCATGTCATATGCCTATTTTACTTTATGAAATTCCTTGTATGTTCTAATTCCATTATTTCATGGACACATTCATGATACTCCCATTGGTAATACTTTATTTAATGATTATGGTACCCAATTCAGTAAATGGGTACCCTTCTATTTATATATGGTAGATTATGTATAATTATTCATGTGGAAAACAAATTTAGGAAAATGTTGAGATGGGTGTGCCCAGATAGCACTCTAGTGCATTGGGCAATGTTAAGTCTCTTGAGATGTGATGTGAAATGGTATTGACAGTTATCCATGAACCATAATACTATGGGAAACAAGATTGGAAGTTAGCCTTGACTAGTATTAAAGGCATGTTTTCTGTTTCTACAACATTTTTATGAATCCATTCTTATATGATCCAAAGTTTATATCTTATGATTCCATATGTTCCATGCTTTTTATATCATTATGTCATGCCTCCTAACTCATGTGCTAAATCATTATTCCTACTTATATTCCTTTACATTGATTTTCAGGTCATCCCTTTGTTTATATGCTTCCCCATGTTATCCAACGCACTAGTGTGAGAAAAATGGATTCTAGGAGCTCATTATGGAGATTAAATAAATATGTTTTTATTTAACCACCTGTTTTATGTTTTATGTACCTAGTTTTCAATGGCACTAGACTACACGATCCTTGGATTGTACTCTGACGAATATTTATGATTAAAATCATGTAATTTTATATGTAAAAATGATAGGGTCTCTATATTTGGTATTAGAGGACTGATTAGTTTTTTTTTGGAGATTTCAAAAATAACCCTTCAGTAGGAACCTTAATGATGAGATGATTTATAATAAAACATCAATAAATTTTGATAAGTATTTTGTTAGTCGTTAATGAAGAAATAATGTCTCAGTCTGGATACAAAGAGATTGAGGTGACTATCGCAGAAATGTTCCTAGGAGTGAAAAACCCGACAAGGAGTTTTGGGCTTGACTTGGGGTATCTTAGTACACGATAATGGGACATGATGCACTTTTTTTTATTGACACTCTTGGGGTATATGCCTTAGTAATTAAAGAGCATGGTACAAACCATTATTAAAAAAATTAATAATATAAGATAAGAAATAGATCAAGGATAACATATATTAAAACATATGGAATCCCAAGTTAGTATATACTTCCTATTCAAAATATTATACTTCTTTGTTCAAAAGAATTATTTTCATGTTTAATAACTAAACATTTACGTCATCTAATTATATGTTGTTTTTCTTAGTTAATGGTGGGAAATAGAATAACATCTTCCAACAATCAATGTGAAATGGAATGTGATGAATGTTTTAATGGCATGCCTGATATGACAGGAACGGGTGCTCAAAACATCATGATAATACATTATCAAATGGCTCATGTTATGAATAATAACATGAATGATGTCGAATGTCCTGCTACTCTATGAAGAGAGAAATTTTCCATAGAATCCATCACATAGAAAAGGTCTCCCATGTTTAGAAGATCTTTTTATCCCCTCCCCATGGAAGATTGGATTATCTCTATTGAAAACATATTCTCTATCCTCCTTTGCACGGAAGAAGAGAATGATGTTCTTGCGGTTTATCGTTTTGATGGGGAAGCTAATTAGTGGGGGACATAGATTAAGAATACAACATCTTAAGAGGAAATTTTTTCCATGGGTTAGGAGGAAATCAAGATAATGGTTTTAAATAAATATTTTTCTCGAAGCCTCTATCTCAAGAAAGAAAGAGAGTTCCATGGACTCAAGTAGATGGAAGATGATTCGATCGCGGCATATGAAGCAATGTTTACAAGGATTGCAAGGTATGCCTCTAGCTTAGTCATGAACACCGAATGAAAGGTTGATTGATTATTTATCATGCACAATCCGACTCTATGAAATGTGCTAGAAATCCAAGACTACGAGAGTTATGAGGAGATTGTTCGTTGTGCCTTCAAGGTTGAATGGAGATTGGAGACTCTTCGCAGTCTCTTGGGCTTGGTGACAAGAACCGGAAATGGAAAACAAAATGGGTGGTTCAAAAAACAAATACCATGATGGAAAGAACACCAAATATCTCACTAGAATAAGTTTTGGGATGAAAACCCATGTGAACTATTTAATGGGAACAAATAATTTCATCAAATGTGGAATGATCATTCATGTGGCTAAAAATTTCCGAAGTGATATGAAAAGTCCAACTAACGTTGAAGAAGAAATAAAGGTTCAGATCAATGCTCAACCAATGTGGCAATGTTAAAATTGCAAGGAGCAAGAGAATTATGAAAACCATTTCTATATGCCAATGGTTTTTAGAGGAAGTCAACAACAACCTCTAAGGAAACAAGGAAGGGCTTATTCTATCACTACTACTGTGGTGGATCCGGACAACGATGGGGTGACATGTACACTAGTTATTCATTCAAGAATAGCAAACATACAATTTGATTCTGGTTCTATGCATTCTTTTATATCTTGAATGTTTATTATAACTATTTAACCACCACTTCAAAATTCGGAGGAAAAGATATCTGTGAGAATAGCGAATGGAGGAATTATTGCTCCATGGTTTATAACTCCTTCCCGGTTAATGATCTTGTACTAAACCTCCCAGAAAATCGTGGCATACATTATTTATTGTAGATTGACATAATCTTGGGCATGGTTTGGATATCATTATATATGGCCAACATCCACTATCTGTAAAGGGAGATCACACTTCACATCCCAAAACATCCTCTGATTCATTAAAAGTGTAAGGAGGAAGACGAATCTCCTTTAGAATCATCATCTAAAGTGTGGATATTATTTCCTTATGAGGAAGTATATATAAATCATATGATTGATAAAAAGGAGATAATCGTGCTTGAAGACTTTCCCTACATGAAGGATTATGAAAATATATTCCCTAATGAGTTTCCTAGTCTTCCTCCTAACCGAGAGGATTGGTTATCAATTGAACGTATGCCTGGATCTCTGCCTATATCAATGACACCTTAAATAATGGCCACCATATAGCTAGACATGTTGATAAAGAAGCTACAATAGAATCTAGAGAAGGGTTTTCAACAACCAAGGGATTCAACGTGGGGTGCTCCAATCCTTTATTTCAAGAAGAAGTATATATCAATGCACATCTTCATTGATTATCATGATCTATATTAAATTATGATAAAGAGAATGTATCTTCATCAATGGATAAATGAATTGTTCGATCATCATCGTGGGGCCTTTTATTTCTCAAAAGTGGATATTCGGTCGGGATATCATCAATTAAAGGTTAGGAAGGAAGATATTACCCAAATTTCCTTTCAAACGTGTTATGGAAACTATGAGTTCATAGTGATTCCCTTTGATCACACTAATGCTCTAGAATTTTTCATGGATTTAATTAATAGATTCTTTAGATATTACTGTAATGTCTCGGATTTTCTGTTTATTATTTTTAAATATTATATGGAATTATTTCGAGACTGGGTGCGAAGATGGAACATCATTCCATGGTCTGGTGAGCCCGGAATGGTGGTTTGAACTTTTTATGTTAAATGAGTCGGCACTTGTGCGCAGTTGTGTCAGTTACCAAATGGATGCCTGGATTAAAAATATAAGCACACCGTTGCATATAAGACAATGACTATACTTAATAATGAGGCTAAACTCTACCAGCACGGGTCGAGGGAAAAAGATAATTTTTGGGCGTTTTAATAACAAAATATAATAAAATAGAAATCTAAATGTTTATTTTATTTGATGGAAACAACCACTGCAATGTGGAAAAAGGGCTGATGTTTCCTTAATTAAATGTTGTGTCATAATAAAAAAAATGGAAAGTTTGACTCTTTAATACGTAGTGACGGGACGTCTGTTTCCCTAACTAAGGGTGCGTCGTAATGACTCAAGTATAGGCAAGTAGGATTCATTAATACCGCCATGTAATTAATTCCTAATCTTGTTTCACTTTTTAAAGGGTTGTACAATTGATGATCATTGGGGACGTTTGAGAGTAACCTCTGCCAAATTCGCGGCGCGTTGGAGCAAACTCTCAGTGACGAACGATGACAGATCGAAGTCGAGAATCGCTACACCAACAACGTCGAAGGATCTCAATGAAAATGACAGTGTGACAACATCATCAATGATCGATCCTTTCGAAAGTTAGGGGTTGTTATTTCAATTACTTTTCCCTGTTTCTGATAATAAACCACGAACACGGATAAACCACGAACAAGTTGATCCGCGGATTCGTGCGTTCATGGGGGACAAATTTCGTTGGGTTGATTTTGGGGAATTAATACATGCATTTATTTATGTTGATGTCTTCTTCATTTAAACCTATTAACGGGAGCGAATCAATGCCGTAACGAATGACGACGAAGGATTGTTCCCCAATTTTTTTATCGTATTTCTCCCCTCATTCCTTTCTCACGTGTTCTAAGAGTTCTTTGCGGGGAGACGAACAACAGATCGTTGTGCATCTGTTCCATGATGCAACAATCCCAAATCAAAGGTTCGACACTACAACGACATTTTCGAGGTGCGGTGATGATGGCATACCACGAATTGGACTAGATAGGAAAAGGGTGTTCATCGAGCGTTCTTCGTGGGGGATGATCAAAACACGTTTTCGGAGCTGATCAGAGGTCCGCAAACACCGTAAGTGGATTCGTGGTGACAGGGCGACCAAAACATGGAGGTTTCATGGAGATCGGGAAGATGGATCAACAAACAGATCATCACCGGAGGCGCAACAGCAGAGGTCCGTGTTTCTGGAAATTTCCAGAATACACGGCGTGTAATTCCAAAGAACACACCATGTAGTATTGGCGGTGGCTGCAAGGGTTTCGGGGTTAGAGGGGAATGATACGGCGTGTGACCCCGGTCACACGATGTGTTGGACTTTCCCTGAAGCTCGGTGTGTACTTTGGGTAGTACACAGACACAGGATGAGCTACACGGCTTTAGGCGACACGGTGTGTACAGCGTGACAGAAGCGGCTATGCGGAGCTTGGCGTGTATTTTGGGTATGCACAGACACGGGATGGATTACAAGACCATGTACTCCATCACACGGCTAGGCAAGGCCAGTAACGCGGGTAACCCAATGTGCAGATTACACAGGTTGGAGTACACGAGTTGATGACCGTGTATAGGCACATGGCCAGAGTGCACTGAGCCAACCCCAGTTACCCAGGCATAGATTGCACACTGTACTACACGCCGTGTACTTAGATTTTCCTACATGACCAGCCTACGACATGAGCCATTGTACACGGCCAGTACCTAGGGGAAGACAACACGGCGTGTATATTTTTTACACATTGTGTACTTTTTGGAAAATGGCATGGTCCTCTTGTTCACCGCATCATGAACATATTTAATTTTGTTTAGTTCCCCTTCTTCTCGTTCCCTAAATGTCATTTATCATTTCCTTTTTCTAGAGTATGATCCCTTCATCACCACATTCTATTATAGAGTCAGGAATCCATCCGAGAGGCCTGGATCAAGATCCTCTATCCATTGCAGACCCTAGGTAGAGTCAGGCATCGATGTGACCAACTCTATTAGGCATTGATCGTCTACCTAGCAGGTGAATTCGGGATGAGTCGTGGTATCCTCCATGGTTATTGCAGTGATCCTCATCTATGTATCGAGATCTTTCCCACTCAAGAGTGTGTCTCCCATAATGAGTGCAAATATCTACCGTAACCTTTTCACTCAAGAGTGTGTCTCTCGTAATGAGTGTAGCTAGCACTCGTGATGGTTCCTGATGAACAACACTTCTCGGACGAACGACACCAAAGCTATTTGACCTGTGGTGTGTGTTCTCCCGAAACAAGTGCATCACAGAATCTTCGAACAGAATCCCTAACGGGGGTATGCAGTTGTGTGACTTGTCCCTAGTCCTCGGGTCTGTGTTTTGAGTATATATTGTTTGCTTTATATGATCTGTAGACATATATTGTGCATAGCTTACTGTACCTTTACTTTGTGTATTACTTTGTGGTTTTCGGGGTCCTTTGCTGAGTATTGTTATACTCACCCCTGCACGGGCTTTTCTCGCACTTCTAGTGTCTTGTGTAGATGAGCATCCTTTTGATAGAGTCTATGGTGGACTAGGACAGGACTGATCTTTCTGAGTTCCCTATAGGCTGAGGCGTTCCTATGGCTATGAGCAGCAGTCCCAGTACCTTTTGTGCTTTCAGGTTGGAATTTTCTGTTTTCAGACTCTTGTTTTTGGTGTGCATGTAATCTGGCCTAGTTTACTTTTACAGTACTTTACCTTTCTTTGTACTCTGTTGGTTGGGTTTCGTTGTATTCATGCATTCTTTTTTTCCTTATCATATTACATTTCATCATTTGTGGGATTGGAGATGTGTGCATGTGTACAGGTACTTAGGCAATGTCTCCCATGTTCGTGATATGCCTACTCGGTGCTAGTCACCAGCCCCTAGCCTATAGGAGGCGGGCTTGGGGAGTCACAGTGCGGGACCCACTGGGATTGGTCATGACAGAGTGGTATCAAAGGTGGACAGTTCTACATAGGACCAAAAGTTGTGAGTTTGGTTTTGGGAAATAGTGTTGAGTGTTTTGGGTCCGGCTTTCAGGCTAGAGACCCCAGTGTTGGTTTGGCGGCTGACATATCCATACACCAGGACTCTGATAACCTGCCTTTTGACATAGTACAAGAAATCACTTGTTGCAGGGAAATAAAAGGTATATGCATCATATTGGAACGGTTTTTTTTCATGTCCGTTGTGTCAGCTATCTGGATATACTCATTGACCATAGTACATCTTGTTTGTTAACAGGATGCCTCCGTGATACATACCTGCTAGGGTTCAGGAGCACTATCACGAGGATGACCCCCTCAGTGACGAGGCTTCGATACAGGGACCAGCTCCCCAGGCATTTCCACCGGGTGGTGCACTTGCTATACCATCACCAGTGGAGCAGCCAGTGGTAACCGCGGTTCCGGTCAGTGAGGAGCGCAGACTCAGTGTGCTCGATGAGTTTCAGAGATAGAGGCCCGTCAGGTTCTGAGGTGAGTCTGACCCTCAAGCAGCTAAGGATTTTCTAGAGGTAGTGACCATAGTTTTCTGTCTAGTGAGGATACCAGTAGACAAGATGGTGATCCAAGGAGCGAGCCTTCTTCGGGGTTCGGTGGCACGAAGTTGGAGTCTGACCACACAGACTCACGCCGAGGAGACTCTATCATGTATGGAGTTTGAGTAACTCTTTAGGGAGGAGTTCTCTCCGGTTATGCTTAGATATGTGTGCATCCAGGAGCTTCTCCGGCTCCATTAGTGCGGTATGACAGTGGATGACTATGAATAGAGGTTCACCAACCTCACTAGGTACTCGATGAATATGGTCAGGGATCAGTACTTCTGATCTTGGACCTTTGAACGAGGAAAATGGAGAGAAATACTAGCTAGTCTCGTGCCTATAAGCATATCGACTTATGCTAGAGTGCTCAAGTAGGCCTTGCTTATCGAGAGCTTCTTGGCGGAGTAGAGATAGCCGCCGATAGTCAGTAGCAGGAAGACAGGTGGGGAGACCCCGGTAGCAGAGATCTGACATCAGGCATAGGGATTTGGATGTAGGAAACCTCATAGGAGGACCCAGGATAGGGGATATACAGTCCAGGTATCTCAGGATGGATCCAGTCAGCTTAGGGAGAAGTGATGCTACACATGCGACAGTAGTGGACATCTCTCTAGAGATTTCCCGACCCGTCGAGCTACTGACAGGGAAGCGGTGGATTGACCACTATGTCAGAGGTAGAGGATAGATCAGGTAGACCCGCCAGGCAGTGGACGTGGAAGAGGAGCAGGGAGAGCTAGAGGTGGTGGAAAATGCTTCGACGGAATTCCACCACCACCTCCAATAGGTCCACACTAGGCTTAGGGAGCTGGGGGACAGAGATGGGGACAACTGCATGCGGTTGAGGCATACAGCCCAGGGGCTCCAAGGATGATTCGAGGTATGATCTGTGACTTTTCTACCTTAGCTACCATACTCATAGACACAGGTTCCAGTCATTCTCGTACAGCCACATGTCTTGTAAAAAACCTCGAGATTCTGGTAGAACCGTTGACTCGATCCTTACGCTTGGAGACACCTACAGGAGGAGACTCGACAATCACACACCTTTGCAGATAGTGTGATCTTACCCTTTGAGTCGAGAGTTTTGGTTGGAACCTCTTGGTGGTAGCGTCAAGACCTTACGACGTCATTCTCGGTATGGATTGGTTATCTTCGGTCCATGCTCAGATTGTCTATTTTAGGCGATGAGTACGGTGTGTCCGCCGTGATGGAACACAGTTTACCATTGTCATAGAAAGAGAATCCTAGGTAGTATAGATTGGGATCATGCATTGGAGGGTGCATCCAATCTCTCATTAGTTGACTAGCCTCGCCCTCGGAGTAGTGGATGTTGTGAGCTCCCAATTCTCATCAGTGGTTGCAGAGTATGAGGATGTATTTCCCTAATATTTTCCAGGATTACCTCCCCACCGGGAAATTTACTTCTACATCGACTTACACCCCAGGATGACAACTATTTCCTCATCGTCATATCGGATGGCTCCTGTAGAGTTTTGTGAGCTGAGGGTGCTGTTGGAGGATTTGCATAGCAAGGGTTTCGTAAGACCCAGCGTCTCACCCTAGGAGGCCCCAATCTTGTTTGACAAGAAGGTAGACGAGAGTCTGAGATTGTGCATGGATTACCGGCGCTTGAACCAGGTGACGGTGAAGAACAAGTATCCACTACCGAGGATCAATGACATTTTTGATCATCTAAGAGGGGCACAGTGGTTCTCAAAGGTTGACCTTCGATCTGGCTATCACCACCTACGAGTGCAGAATGAGGAGATACTGAAGACAGATTTCAGATGCCGCTACGGGGACTATGAGTACCTCATGATGCCTTTTGCTATAAAGAGCCCCTATTGTGTTCATGGGACTGATGAACCAATTCTTCTAGCCGTAATTGGACCGGTTCGTGGTGGTCTTCATCGACGAAATCCTTGTGTACTCGGCGTCTGAGGAGGAGCATGGGAGACACATGCGGATGGATCTAGACGTACTCCGGGAGCACCAGCTTTATGGGAATCTCTCGAAGTGTCAGTTCTGGATTCAGGAGGTCCACTTTCTGGGACATTTCATATTAGCATATGGAGTGGTTGTGGACCCAGCAAACGTGGAGGCTGTGTTAGCATGGGATCCACCTTGTATCATGATGGAGGTGCGATGCTTCATTGGGTTGTTAGGGTATTACCAGAGATGCATTCCTGATTTCTCCCAGATATCATCACTGATAATAGCCTTGACCAGGAAGGGGAAAACCATCGTGTGGATAGAAAAGTGTCAGTAGGCTTTCGAGAATTTGAGACAGAGTTTGACGAGTGCCTCAGTCTTGAGATTTCTTGAGGAGGGTGTCGAGTACATAGTTATATGCGACGCATCAGGGACCAGGCTCGGCTGCGTCCAGATGTAGCATCATACAATGATTGCTTATGGTTCATGCCATCTTAGGCCACATGTGCATAACAATGCAACCCATGATCTCTAGTTAGCAGTGGTAGTCTTTTCATTGAAGGTGTGGCGACACTACCTTATGTGTGAGCAGTTAATTGTCTGCTCTGACCACAAGTGCCTTAAGTACAACTTCTCATAGAAGGATCTAAATTTGAGGCAGAGTAGTTGGCTAGATTTCCTCTAGGACAATGATTTTGAGATCATCTATACTCCTAGAAATGGGAATAAGGTGGTAGATTCTCTTAGCCGCATTACAATTATCCTTTGTGGATGGGGAGGATACTGCTCACATATAGTCGATGGTTGTCACCCTCCACTCCTACTACGAGTTTGGGAGGCACAACATGGGGATGTCAACTATGTTGCTTTACGTGCTCAGTTATCCACGGGACACACACTTGATGGATATTCACAAGGTGGGGAGCACGTACTTCTTTTCAAAGGATGAATTATTGTACCAGTGGTGTTGCAGGAGGAGGTCCTAAGGGAGTTTCAAACATCCCCTTTGGTGGTTCATCGGGGAGTGGAAAAGATGTACCAGGACCTCTGACGGCAGTTTTGGTGGTCATACATGAACAAGGCAGTAGCAGAGTTCATTTCTCGATACCTCACATGCCAGCAGGTGAAGGCTGAGCACCATGTTCTTGTGGGATTAGCTCACCCCCTGGAAGTTTCATAGTTGAAGTGGGATGGAATATCGATGGACATCGTCACTGTCTTACCACGAACGTCCAAGGGGAATGATTCCATCTGGGTGATCGTTGACCAACTCATCAATTCGGCCCACTTCTTAGCTATCAGGGAGCAGAGTTCTGAAGATAGTTTGGGACACCTCTACATAAAGGATATAGTTCGGCTTCATGGCGTCCCCTCGACTATAGTCTCAAACCGAGATGCCAACTTCACATCCCGGTTGTGGAAGGGATTGAAAGAGGCTTTTGGGACTCAGCTACGCTTGATCACAGTGTTTCATTCCTTGACAAATGGGCAGATGGAGAGGACCATTCAGGTTCTGGAAGATATGTTATGATCCTGCATCATGGACTTTGGTCGCAGTTGGGAGAACCACCTACCACTGGTGGAGTTTGCGTACAATAACAGCTACCACTCCACCATTGGTATGGCTCCGTTCTAGGCCTTGTATGGGAGACCCTACCGCTCACCGCCTTGCTGGATCGACCCCAGAGAGTCGACACTCATGGGTCCAGAGTTTGTGCGAGCTTCCACAGAGAAGGCGCAGGTCATCCAAGAGAGGATGAAGACTACACAGAACCGGCAGAAGTCTTATGCGGACAGACGACGAAGACCTCTGGAGTTCGAAGAGGGAGACCACGTCTTTCATCGGGTCTCACCTCGACGAGGGTTGCAGAGATTTGGCTGAGGCGGGAAGCTAACTCTGAGGTTCATCAGACCTTTCCAAATTCTGTGAAGAGTTGGCGATGTGGCGTACTGCCTTGCTCTACTACCACATTTTCATCGGGTACATGATGTCTTCCATGTGTCGTATTTGAGGAGGTACGTGCATGACCCATCGCACGTCATCAACTGTGGAAAGCTGGACATCGAGGATGGAGGGACCTTTGCTGAGTACCCGGTAGAGATCGAGGATTGGTAGGAGTGGATCCTTCGAGGGAGATCGATTCCCCTAGTGCACATCTGGTGGAAGCACGAGAATCTTTTAGAGAGTACGTGGGAGCGGGATGCTCAGATCCGTGCCCAGTACCCTCATCTTTTTTAGTAGCCTTTGTTTTCACTTTTCAGGGACATAAAGCTCCAAGGTGGGGAGAATGTAATTACTTGGATTTTCAGTTAATTATTTTTAAATATTATAGGGAATTATTTAGAGATCGATCGCGAAGACGACACATCATTCCGAGGTCCAGTGAGCCCAGAATGGTCGATTGAAATTGTTAAGTTAAGTGAGTCGGAACTTGTGTGTGGTTGTGCCAGTTTCCAAAAAGATTCCCGGATTAAAAATCTGAGCACACCTTTGCGTCCGGGACATGAATTTACTTATGAATGAGGCTATCCTCGACCAAAGCGGGTCGAAGGAAAAAATTAATTTTCGAATGTTTTAATAAAAAAATAAAATAAAATAAAAATCTAAATGTTTGTTTTATTTTATGGAAACAACCGCTGTAGTGAGGAAAAAGGGAAGTTGTTTCCTTGATTAAATGTTGTGTCATAATAACAAAAATAATGGAAAGTTGGACTCTTTAATACGCAGCCACGGGAAGTCTGTTTCTTTAACTAATGACATGTCACAATGACTCAAGAATAGGAAAGTAGGAGTCATTAATACCACCACATAATTAAGTGCCAATATGTTTTCCATTTTTAAAGGGTTGAACAATTGTTGATCATTGGAGACGTTTGAGAGGAACCTTGTCGAATCTGCGACGCGTTGGAGATAACTCTCGGTGACGAACGACGATGGATCGAAGTCGAGAATCACTACACCAACAACGTTGAAGGTTCTCGACGACAACAGCAGCGCGACGCCTTTGTCAACAATCTATCCATTAGAAAGTTAGGGGTTGTTATTTCAATTCATTTTCCCCGTTATTAAGTTTAAACCATGAACACGGATCAACCACAAACATATTGATCCACAGATTCGTGTATTTTTGTGGGAGTGATTTCATTGGATTGATTTTGGGGAATTAATCCATGGTTTTATTTATGTTGATCTTTGTTCCGTTTATACCTATTAATAGGAGCGGATCAATGTCGTGATGAATGACGGTGGAGGTTGGTTCCTCAATTTTTTTATTGGATGTCTCCCCTCATTCCTTTCTCGTGCGTTCTTTGTGGGGCGATGATCAACAAATCATTGCTCATCCATTCCATGATGCAACGATGCCAAATCAAAGGTTCGACACGGCAACGACCTTGTGGAGGTGCGGCGATGATGGAGGATGGCAAATTAGACCAGATGAGAAAGGTTCATTCTTCGAGCGTTCTTCATGCGGGAAGATAAAAACATGTTTTTGGAGCTGATCAAAGGTCCGAAAACACTGGAAGCAGTTTCATGGTGAACGGGTAACCAAAACCTGAAGGATTCGTGGAGATCGGGTGGCCGGATCGACAAACAGATCATCACTGGAGGCGCGACAGCGGTGGACTTTGTTTCTGAAAATTTCTAGAATACACGATGTGTACTTCCGAAGAACACGCCGTGTAGTACTGGCGGCGGCGTCTAGGGTTTCAGGGGTCATAGAGGAAGGAGACGGCGTGTGACCCTGGTCACACGGCATGTTGGACTTTCCCAGAAACTCGACATGGACTTTTGGTAGTACACAGACAAGGGATGAGCTACATGGATTCAGGAGACATGGTGTGTACAGTGCGACAGAAGTGGCTACGCGGATCTCGGTGTGTATTTCGGGGATGCATGGACACCAGAAGGAGTACACGACCGTGTACTCCATCACACGGCCAGGTGAGGCCAGTAACGCGGGTCACCGTGTGTGCAGATTACACGGGTTGGAGTACATGGGTTGATGACTGTGTGTGAGAACATGGCAGAGTACACAAAGCCAAACCCAGTTACCCAGACACGTTGTGTACTCTGTACTACATGTCGTGTACTTAGCTTTTCCTACACGACCAGTCTACGACACGGGCCGTTGTACACGGGCAGTACACGGGGGTAGACAACACATCATGTATATTTTTTACACGTCGTGTACTTTTTGGAAAACGGCATGGTCCTCTTGATCACCAGATCTTGAACATCTTTCATTTGGGTTAGTTCCCCTTCTTCTCATTCCCGAAAGGTCAGGTATCATTTCCTTTTTTAGGAGTATCATCCCTTCAGCATAAATTTCTGTGATAGAGTCAGGAATCCATCTGAAAGGCCCGGATCGAAATCCTGTATCCATTCCAGACCTTAGGTAGAGTCAAGAATCGACGTGACTAACTCTATCGTGCGTTGATCCTCTACCATTTAGGTGAATTCTAGATGAGGTGCGGTATCCTCCATTCCCCTGGATGTGATCCTCATATGTGTATCAAGATCTTTCCAACTCAAGAGTGTGTCTCCCATAATGAGTGATTCTATCTACCATAACCTTTTCACTTAGGAGTGTGTCTCCCGTAATGAGTGTAGCTATCTCTCATGACGGTTCCCGACGAATAGAACTTCTCGGATGGACGTCATCAGAGCTATATGACTCGTGGAATGTATTCTCTTAGAACATGTGCATCACGGTATCTTCAAACAGAATACCTAATGGGGGTATGCGGTTGTGTGACTTTTCCCTAGACCACGGGTCTGGGTTTTGAGTATATATGGTTTGTTCTATATGTTCTGTAGACATATAATGTGCATAGCTGATTTTAACTTTACATTGTGTATTTCTTTTTGGTTTTCAGGGTCCTATACTGAGTATTGTTATACTCACCCCTGTACGGGCTTTGCCCGCATGTCTGGTGTCTTGTGCAAACGAGAAACCTTTTGACAGAGTCCCGGGCAGACCTGGACATGACCGAGATTTCTGAGTTCCCTACAGGCTGAGGCGTTCCTACAGCTACGAGCGGCAGTCCTAGTACCTTTTGTGCATACATGATGGACATTTCTATTTTCATAGTCTTGTTTTTGGTGGGCTTGTATTCTGGCCCAGTTTACTTTTACAGTACTCTACCTTCCTTCGTACTCTGTTGGTTGGGTATAGTTGTATGCATGCATTATTTTGACCCTTATCATTTTACATTTCAGAATTTGTGGTCTTGGAGATTTGTTCATGTGTACAGGTACTTAGGCAATGCCTCCCAGGTTAGTGATATGCCTACTTGGTGCTAGTCACCATCCCCTGGCCTATTGGAGGCGGGTTTGGGGAGTCACGGCGCTGGCCCCACTGGGACGGGTCATGAAAATTACATTTACAATTTTTTGGTAGTCTTTATTGAGGATATTCTAAAATACTCCAAGATAAAGGAGGAACATGAGGAGCATTGGAATACTGTGTTAAAGACTTTGTGAAGAGTAAAATTGTATGCAATGTATAGTAAACGTGAGTTCTATATAGAGGGTGTATCATTCGTTGGGCATGTTATCACTAGAAATGGGATATTCGTGGACCCCTCCAAGACATTGTCAATTATAGAGTGGCCCACACTAACTTCTGTAACATAGGTCCATAGATTTCTCGGAATATCTCTAATTATAAAAGATTTGTAAAGAACATTTCACGAATGTATAACCCAATTAACAAGATGTAACTGAGGGGATTAATGTTTTTCGGGACCCAGGAATGTGAAGACAGTTTCACGGAGTGGAAAAAGAGGCTAATCATTACACCAGTAATCACACCCCAAGTATGTTGATAAATGTTTGCATTGTATTGTGATGCTTCTAAAAAGGGATTAGTTTGTGTGCTGATGCAGATTGATAATGTGATAGCCTTTGCCTCATGCCAACTGAAAATCCATAAGAAAAACTATCAGATGCATGATCTGGAGTTGGCGGCAATGATCAATAAATTGAAGATCTGGTTGAATTACCAATATTAGAAGAAGTGTGAGATATATATTGGCCAAAAGAGTCTCAAATATATGTCCCCACATGTAGAGCTTAATATGATCCAACTAAAATGGATAGATCTCATTAAGTATTATGACTACTCAATCCACAACAATCATGGTAAGGAAAATAAGGTGGTGTTTTCTCTATGAAGAAATGATCATGAATCATTATCAATGATGAGAATATAAAAGAATGTGATATTTTTAGATTTTTACAGGATGGATATGGAAATAATTAAGTGAAGAACATCATCAATACTTTCTAAAATGATTTCTCAACAATCTATCTTGGAGAAAATAATGGATGTTAAAGAAAGGATATAGATCTTCTGAAAATGGTGGAATATATTAGATGTGGGAAATCCACAGAGATCATGATTGATGAGGAATGTTTTTTATGATTTGGGTCATCATTATGTGTACCATCTGGTCCGGATATAAAGGAGCTTATTAATGACACACATAGCTCAACCTTCACTATCCACTCAAGGAGCACATATATGTATCATGATCCCTGAGACAACTTTGTGTGGGACAATATAAAAACTAAAATTTCTAAATATACATCAATTCTCCTGGTATTTCAACATGTAGAGGATGAAATACAGAATTCTAAGGGGATGATGCATCCTCTACCCATAACAATATGGACGTATGGGAAAATCACCATGGATTTTGTCATTGTAATTCTAAGGGAATCCATAGGCAAAAGTTCTATATGAGTCATTGGGGATCGTCATAAAAAATACATCTCATTTCATCATGATTCGAGAGGACTTATCATTGGATCAATATGAATGTATATATATCAGGGAAGTGGAATGGATGCATAAATACCACTATCTATTGTATCTAATCATTAACTGAGATTTGCCTCGATGTTTTCAAAAAGTCTTCAACAAGTTCTAAGCTCTAAACTGAACTTTATTATGGAATATCATCCTCAAATTGATGGAAAATATAAGAGAACTATTAAAAGAATAGAATATATGTTCAGAGTAAGTAATGTTGACTTCATAAGAGAATGGGACCAATATCTTATGTTGGTTGAGTTCTCTTAAAATAACAGTTTCCACTTGATCATCTGAATAGCACCATATGAATCCCTTTATGGGAAAAGGTGAAAAACACCAGTGTGTTAGGATGATGTCTGTGAGCGTAAGCTTATAGGACATGAAGAGGTGGAAGAAATGGTGTAGAAGGTGAAAACCATTCAACAAAAAATCAAGGAATTCCATAGTAGACAAAACTATTATGTAGAAAATTGTAGTAATGATCTTGAGTTCAAAGTTGGAGACATGGTATTTCATAGCATATCTCTGTGGAAGAAGTTTAGGATGTTTTGGAAGAAAGGGAAGATATGTCCCAGGTACATCGGTCCCTTTGAGATCCTTGATTGATTTTTTGTTTTGGAATATCTACAAGAACATCCTTATACTATGTACAAAGTACCTAATGTATTTATTGTATCCCATTTAAGGTAGTACATACCAGACTCTTCAGATGTACTCTCCACAGAGGTGGAATAGATGGACGATGATTTTCATATGACGAGAATCCAATGAATATCTTTAATTTTATAGATAATGTTCTATGTAACAAGACTACTCACATGGTCAAGGTGCTATGGCGGAACCATAAGTTTGTAGAGGCAACATGGAAAATACAGGATGCAATTAACGAAAAGTACCTGCACCAGTTTTTGGCCTTTAATGTAAACTGAAATTTTGAGGGTGTAATTTCTTAAGGGGAGTTGAAATTAAAAACTCAAAGATTTCAATGGAGTCATTTCTTATAATTATTTCATATAATAACATGGAGTCACAAAAAAAGTAACTACTAAGTATTATGTGACCTTTTAATATAATTTTATCACTTGTGTGTTTTTTATTTAAAAAAACCTCTATCTACAGTTGTGATCAGTAAGTGACTTGGAGTCTTATAAGACAAAAATAATTTTTGATGTATAGTAACATACCCTTATGAACAGTAGTATACCTTTATGAATAGTAATGAATACTAATGAATATAATATCAGCCAAAAATTAGAAACTTCACCCATGAATATAAAAATACAATTTATACACCTTAAAAGTGAAAAAATGATCATAGTATATGAATTGGTAATTTTGTAAGTCAAAAATATTTTATTTATAATTATTTGGTTAATTTAATAAATTAAATCGAAAATTTATTTTCATAAAATTTAATCATAAATTGTTACTTTATTTTCTTATGGTTATAAAGAAAATGGACTATGATTAATTATTCAAGGTGTTATAAAACATGTTATAGTTTTTATGGTAATTTTGTTTAATAAATTATTATTTTTAAAAAAAATTAAATTAATAATATTTAAAAAATTACTTTCAAAAAATTTATTTCATTTCTGAATTCTAAATGTTCAAAAAAGGTTAGGGATAATTTTTGGGAATTCTCTAAAATACATGAATTTTTTATGAATAGTAAAAATACAGTCTTGATTTATTGGTATTTTTAATGACATCATAATGATGTAATAATTAATAAAAATGGATGGTTGACTTGTGTACAGTACAATAAGATATTAGGTGTCCCAATTGGCTAACACAATCATAATAAACCATGTAATATCCCATGGTTTTACAAAAACCAGAATTTTGGTGTTTTTTAAATTAATAAAAAATTATCCCTTTTACTATAAATACCCACTCATCCATTCGTTTTTATTCATTCAAAATTCGGCTTCCTCTAAGATATGGTCTTTTTTACCTCCCTAGTATCCATAAAAAGGTGTCCTTAGGCCACCAATGGTCCAAACCTTCAGGTTTTAGGAGCTACTCCACAAGGTAATGGAACCTTTCACCCTCTATTTATCAACACTTCTATTATGATATCTCTTTAAATTTTAATTCTCATATGTTGGATTTTGATATTTTGTATCACTAAAACTTTAATTTTTCGTCCATAGTATTTGATACTCTCTTTGGTCTCATCAATTCATTTTATGAAATTTTAAGAGATGTCGATATGATGCTGAATTTTAATAAGGAATCTCTAAACTTTTCTTTCATTTTCAAGATCTTCTATTTTCTTTTTCATTCATAATATCATTTTATAAAAATGTTGTGAGGAATATATTACATTAAATTTACTTTATTATTGTGATTATAAAGGAATAATTCATCATCATCTGTCCTTTTTTATATATACTAAAATTAAAATACCATCCGAGATATGCTAATTTACCACATTCATGGATGATGGGTTTTCAATTTCTATTATTTTCATCAATTATAGTCACGAAACAATTTTCATGCTTCGAACAGATAATAATATATGTATTATTTCTCATATATGGTTTTGAAATCCTTTTGTACCCATGTTTTTGATTTATAAAACAAAACATGTTCCTAGTTGTCAAAAACAACCAATTAACCCAAACTGTTATCATTAAATAATTTATATAATGATTAATATTCATTAAAAGTAACCAATTGAAATTTAAAATCATGTAACCGCTGTGTTTTATTCACTAATAACATATAACTCCAATTCTTGGAAATAATCCCCATTTTACATGATTCATTGAACATGATTATAAGTGAACTGGTCATTAGAACCAAGGAAATAACGTACCCCAACAAGGAAATTGAACCTCGTAACCAATAAAAAGGTTATGAATAAACTCAAATTGGTTTAAATAAATAATTTTATTATAAAATTTTTTCCTGTAATTATTAATTAATGAAAATAATTTGATTATTAAGGTCATTAATAGAAAGTGTATAACCTCATTAGACTTAAGGTAAGGAATTCAACCCGAACCACCATTATTTCATTGGGATGCTCTATCATTCATTCTAACCAAAAGTAGTTGCCTTTTCTTTTTTTCATAAAATTATAAATTCTTTTTATATGCTCCAAAAAAATGTTTCATGGTCTATCCCTCATTCTATTTTAGTGATATACATAATGTTATGTGATTCCCTCTTTAATTCATCCTGATAAGAAATCCTATGTTAAGGGAACATCCCAAATTCTTACCAGTTTTCAAGTGCACTCTATTTTCTATTTTAAGAAACTATTGTATTTATAAAATAAGAAATTTTATTATAAAAATGTTCTTGGTTCAAATATGGTAATATATAAAATATTTTACCCTTTTCTATTTTCAGAGACCTATAGTATTTACCTTAAACCCGCTCAAAAAATTTTAAAATGCTAATGTTTCTCAAAAGCATTACTTATACTATGTCACTTCTGTTTGAAATTGAAAACCATGTTATATGACTATTTTACCATACGAATTCCCATGTATGTTCTAATCCCTTAATTTCATGGCCACTTTCATGATATTTCCATTAGTTATGCTTTTTTTCATTATTGTGGTACTTAATTATTTCGATGGGTACACTTTTGTTTATGTATGGTTTATTGTGTATGATTATTCATGTCTCCAGAATATTCATGACTATGTTGATATGGGTGTGCACAAATATAACTCCAATTCATTGGATAATGTTATGTCCCATTAGATGAGATGTGAAAAGGGATCGGTGGTTAGACTTTACTTGTAATATCATGAGAAATTAGATTAGTGGTTAGCCATGACTCATTCTAAATACCTATTTTATGTTTCCGCCACATTTTTATGATTCCATGTTTACATGATACCATGTTAAAATGTTATGATTCTATATGGTCCATGATTTTTATATCATTATTTCATGCCTCCAAACTCATGTTCTTAATATTTATTATTATGTACATTCTGTTACTGGGATTTTTAGCTTATTCCATTGTTCATATGTTTCCCCGCGATATCCTAGGTAGATGTATGAGAAAAATGGAAGCTAGGTTCTCATTATGGAGATAAATAATGAAGTTTCTATTTATCCCCATGTTTTATATTTTATGTACCTAGTTTTCAAAGACACAAGACTTTACGATCCATGGCATGTATTCGGATGTAAATTTATGCCTAACACCATGTAATGTTTTATGTAAAATGCTAAGATCGATATAAATGGGGTATGTTGGTTTTTAAGGGAATGCCATGACCTAGGGTGATGGCTTCTAATGGTCATTTCCATGGGACTGAGTGAGCCCATAGTGGGTACTTTCACTTAATAATGTGTAACCTAAAGGGAGGTGGGGACCAAGAATAACTAATTGAATACTGAAAGGGGCCATTGAGGATCTAGTGATCAATAAAATTTGTATGCACTCTTAGTTACTTGAGCACCTATGTTTAATCTGAAACACTATAGTGCATGTTTCTTAGATCCCATTAGTTATATTAATGACACTAAGATCCAATTTATGATCACATAGTTAATTTAACCATTTTATCTAATTGAATACTTTAATTTTTATATTATTTATTAGAACTTATTTAATGATAGTTTTCATATTAGACCTCTACATAGTGGCACCTGAATTTGTTCTTTCTTCATTAACGATATTTTATTTAATTCTCATATCTTTTGAAAATGGATTGTAAATGGTTTTAAAATAGATAAAAAGTATGGATGATATTAAAGAGTAATAAAATTAATATTTATTATATAGAAATATATTTTTATTTATATTTGGTAATTGTTCCCCAAAGAGATATAAATTTTTTTAACATAATGGTGGAAATGGATCATTATACTCTAATGTTTTTTGAATATGTATTCAATCCCTATTTCTTATTTTTATTAGGAATGATTTTAGAATTATGTTTTAGAATAAAATTTTGTATTTGGAATTGAATATTTTATTTTGAAATCATGTGTTTCAAAATAAAGTGTTTTATGGGATAGTTTTAATGTTGGACATTAAAATTGTGGTTTTGGGGACATATGTTGGATTCAAAAAAAAGGTTTCCATGTGGTTGTTTTCATTTAATCAAAATCATTGAAAAATATTCCTAATGTAATTTTTATGTGTTGTTGTTTATTTTGTAAAGACGTATAAAAAGTTAAATTTTTGCAATATTTTATACTATAATTTTTAGGATGTTATATTAATGTGACTTCGTTGATTATTTTATTTGGAGACAAATAAAGATATTCAGGTCACAAATATATAACAATTTCTATTGTTTTATTAGTTTATATTACTTATATCGATCTTCCGAGGAATATGTCTAGTTGGATGGTGACCATGGTCACATGGTGGTGGATTTGGGTTGGATTGGCTTCAAATATAATTTTTCACCTTTATTAATCAGTTGGGGCTTTTTATCTCTAGTATCGTTTATGTATCAAATAATGTTTGTGTTTATATTATATATTTTTGTACCCTTAATTATATGTATATATATTATTTATAAATATTTGGTTAATTTATATATTTTAGTATGATTCTTATTTATAATATTGTGTAAGGGGAAATGCTTTTTGAAAGAGTTTTTTTCTGATACTCAGGAACTGGTTTCTAGTTCATTGGTATTCGGAATACCTTTTAGGCCTTCAGGAAGACCAAATATGGATTCAAGTATGTTGCAATACCTATTCCATTCTATAAAAAATGGTATCATAAAATTATGTTCTCAGTGATACCAACAGTATGTGATTCACTATTGTTATTTATATTATTGGAAGTTTGGATATTATGATTTTAGGACATGATATATAGGTGACGATAGAGTCTTGTGATTTGTTTATCAACTAGATCATTGAGTTTCCATTTATATTTGGGATTCATTCCTTGATTCTAGTTTTCTATTTTCTAGTTCTATTCAATTTTGATTTTTTACTTGTTTTGTTGGTTCCTTGATCCTTAATTTCCTTGATTACATTTTCTTGGGGGACATATTTTTTGTTTGGTATGGAGAAGTAATGGGTATTGGAGCTTGATGTTTTTTTGTAGTCTCAAACAAAACCATATAAATACATAAATGTTGACACCTAACAAGTCATATGTACCAATATATGATTAGAATGTTTTCATCTACCATTATTCCATGTCAGTAGTAGTTCCAAATCATACATGATTTTTCTATTTAGACCCATTACTGATCATATATCATATTGTGTTAATGAAAGGGAAAATAGTCTTAGAATGTTTTTTGATTTTATGAAATCATTTGATTTAAATTTTCATTCATTCTTTTATTATCCCATTATTTATGTTTTATTTTTGAGTAATTTGGATTTTTTTGTGTGTGTGAAAATGGATTTCATAAGGAAAATGGCATTTGTTTTAAAACTATTCTCCATGGATTGTTTAAAAATTTGATTTTGGTTTCCTAATATATTTTAAATTGGTTAGATTCAGTTTTCCATCTGGAATATTCTTTAAGGGGGATTAATTTCTAAATCAAATGAAAATTGTGATTTTGAAAATAAAATTTCTTATTTTAAATAAATACAATTATTTACAATTTTTATTTTGGGACTATTTATTCTTCTCCCATTGTATAATGATTAAAAAACGGGTTATTGTTTTATTACTAGCTAAATTTTTATTTAGAAAACATTTTTAACTCATATTTCATTTAAAAATTTAATTCAATGTTTGTGGTTGAGATTGTAAAAAATTTCAATTTGGTTTTAGTGAAAGAAGAGTCAATTATAATAATGCCTTATTTTTTCAGAATGGGTTTATAAGACCTCATTATATATTTTTTGTTTTTAAATAATAATTTTTTCATTTATATTTGATAATATTTTTACAATGTTCATTTGGTATTGTCCCTTATTTGATTTGGATACTTCTTGGAATGATTTTAAATACATGATCATATTGATCTATTGGAATTCATTGTTTGGTTAAGTGTCATAAAAAGGTGTTTAGTGGAAGTACTGTGTTTTTTCTTATGGTTTTTCCTCCATTTAGTTTTCACACTGCCCATGATACGAACGGAGTAGCATGTTTTTTCCCGTCATTATGGCATGTTGTGGAGTAGTTCAAGGGTGTATATTTTTTTGAATTATATCTTGTATAATATTGTGTTTCATATGGTTAAGACCTAGGATCTTTGGTTTGGTGATTTCATCAATTTTCTTTGATACTCTTGTGTGGCCCATCGTTCGATGATATTTGGGTGATTGACCTCAAAGGTTCATGATGGTCGATGTATGAGTGAACACTTTTAGGGGTAACCGAGAGTGCCAAGATAATTGAATTCTGAATGATATTTCATTTGGGGTTTATTCTTAGTGAGTTTGGAGCCATAATTATTTAGGGTAAAAGTTTTTGCCACATTGTGCGATAAATGTTATACTTTCCCTGATTTGGTGTAGACCATGGGATATTATTATTCAATAGTTTATACCATGGAAGAAACTATGTAACATTAATGGATACATTTGGGTTTAGTTTTTCATTTGATCAGACATTGGATTACACCATGATGTGTTTTATATCAGAAACACTTGGTGATGGAATTCACTTTATTTTCATCTAAACCATCTAGTTTTTTAGTTGTGGACATTATCTTATCGTTTATTATTTTATTTAAATTATCAATAACATCCTTTTTCCTTCACTATTTCATATTTCATTGATTGGTGATTGGGATTTTAAATCCTTTGGGATGTTTCTTGGAGTACTGTTATCTTTAGGGTTTTTAACATATTTTTTGGGGTTGGTTATGGCCAGTTGTTTGGTACGATTCCCATTAAAATATTTATGGAATTCACTTTCTTTTAGACATCCCATTTTTAGTGAAAAATAATTTTTTTGTTCGTTCTTCCATTTTAGATCAACTATAAATAGCGGGGAGACCAATTATTGGTCATTTTCTCCTTGTTTCTTCTCGTTGATTTATTATTATTATTATTATTATTCATAAATATTTTTGGTTTTGATTGACAATTGAACTTTTTTTTTGACTATCTATACTATTTTAATTGAGTTATTATTTTTTAAGGGCATTCCATTGACCTTTACATTGACTTGAGACTTTCTATGTGGATGATATTAGCATAGTGGGGAGAATTATGACTCCCACCATTTCAATGAGGTGTTTAATTTAGGATATTTTTTGTGGTATAGGGTTATTTTTTCATATAAGTATCATACTTTAAATTATATGTGTATGGGTTTTTTTCACAATTATGGTTCAAATATTAGGGTAAATTGTGAAAATAAAATTAAATTGGTCATAGAAACCTGTACGTGCATTTCAATTTTAACATTCCTAGTTTGGATTACATGTGTGTTGATTTGGATTCATCTAATATTCTTAAATATTAGGGGAAACCATCGGAATATATGGGGAGTGGATGATATATTACTTAGCTTCGAAAACCATGTGAAAAGTGTGAAAATCATCTATCCAATTAGACAGTACCATTTCCCAAGGATGGTGTCCATTTTTTCCATCCCTTTATTATCTATCAGAAAACCAAGCATGTGTGTTTTCCCAATGATATGGATATCTTATTATAGGTGAATGGTTCAAAAACCATTCATCGATTCCATGTGGCTGAAAAGGAATTATTAAAAATCGAAATTCAACTTCTAAATATACTCGAATTAAATTATCAAACCCTAATTATATACAATAATAATTTGGATTGACCAAGAGAACCTTTTTATTAATGTATTCTCATCAAATACTCCTTTATGGTGGCAATATCATTCATATTAAGAGATTTCATTTATGGTATGTCCCACTAAGCCTCTTCCCCTATTTTATTCCTTCGTTTTCTATGGATTTTCCTCCATAACATTTATCCTAAATGTGGTGTTGCCAATTTCTGGGTTTGGATTGGATATAATCTTATGTATTTAATCATTTAGTTGATCTAAAGGGAATTTCATGGATTATGGGAGTATTTTCCATCAAATGTGATGTCTCTTGTTATGATTTCCATTGATATGAGGTAGGTTCATCCATGTTGTCACATTATATTTAATTATATTAAATTATTGATGGTCTAAAAATGGTTTTTAATTCAAATTATATTCATATGTGTGTCCCCTAAGTGGTTATGGTCAGTTTTGAAATGTATTTGAATCATGGAAGGAAATGAGATTACATGAAAACTATATTAAAAAATGCACTAAGGAATCATAATTTTTTTGATTAATTTTCATTTCTATTTGTGATGTTGTTATTGATTATAATTGCAAATTTTTTATTTATTTATATTCTAACAAAGTGTTTCATTATTTTAAAGTAGATAAAAAATTTATATATGTTCATGGTTTTAATAAGGGGTTTGTTAGGCTTTTTTTATACTTATAAATTTTTTACAATAGTGGTGACCAATTTAATAATCATTTTTACGTAGTTAATTCTATTTAAATAATCAAAAAATTTTGGTTGGTTTCAAAAGTGGTGTGTTATCCCATGTGAATTATATTTTTAACTCATTAGTGAAATTGAATGTTTTTTAAAATTAATTGAAAATTGGAAGGATATGTTTCCATTTAAGATTTGATGTAGATTTTATATTTTAGTTACAAGATTATTTCAAAATGGTTTTTAAAAACTTCCTGATGTTTTCAATTCAAAAACAATTTAAAAGAAACTTGTTTGGAACTTTTGGGAAAAACGGGTTTTCTTAAAAGTTGTGGAACCCTATTGATACACTTATGATTCTAGAATGCAAGTGATTTCGTGTAGTCATATGAAGGGATTTTTGTTATTTATTCAATCATATATAAATATTATATTTAATTATTATTATTTTCTTAAATTATGATGAAATTGGATGTGTGGCCATAGTTATTTCACATTCATATATTATATCTATGGGATGCTTGTTGTGCTTTCCTCATTTGAATTCAAAATGTATATCTTTGGAAATGGTTAGGTGGATTAGCCTGTTTATTTTATGAAATAGTTTGACATATATTACGGTTCAATATCCTATGACTGAGTGAGTCTGTAGAAGGGATGTTCCCCCTATGGATGAGTGGGCTCATTGGAGGTGGGGACTAAGAGAGCCTAGTGAGGACCTAGTGGTATTTTAAATGTTTTATGAACACAAAATTTATGGATAACCTAGGGTTATTATAATTCAAACTAGAGCACATTTATTAGATCCAATTGGTTAAATCTACGATAATCATTTCCTATTTTGGATTTTTAGGGTATTTATCCTTCGGATATGATTATATTTGCCACCTCTAATATTAATTGTTTTCAACCATGATATTTAATTGAAATGTGTCCATGACATATTGTTCTTTGATATTGTGTTTTCTTCCTTATTTGTGATTCATTGACTTTTTGAATATTTTGGATTTTTTTTTGAATGGTTTTAAAATAACAAAATATAAAGACTGATTTTCATGCCTTTTCAACCTAGTTTTATGAGTTTGAATGTTACAATTAATTATATGTGGACTGTTTATTTCAAAGAAGTTTTGAAATGATTTAAACTGGAAAATTGGAATTAGTTTTTCTTGAAACAATAATATGAGTGGCCTTTAAGAATGTTGTTTTATTTTATCTTGCATATTTTTTTATAAATCATTTTCAATGATGTTTTAGAAATCTATTTGGAATTGGAAAACCCCTTTCTAATTTAGAATCAATTATTTCAAAAAATATAATTTTATGACCTTATTAAAAATTGGTAATTATAGTAGTAGTTTTTCAATGAGTGTTTTTCAAATAAAAAAATATTCTTGAATTGATTATTTCAATTTTATAAAAATTTTGTTAATGAGAATTAGAACATTGTTGATGTTTAGAGGATTAACTTTTAAATCCTTATAGAAAATGGTTTTTTATACTATATATCAATTTAGATTATTTATTACTTGATATGAAAGTGATTTCAAAGATTTAATTGGTGGAGGGAGGAAAAATTCAAGGTTTTTTTAATCACACCTATATTTTGGAGGTCTGGATATGTTTTAGATGGTTTTACCTCAATCAATATTTTGAGGAATGTGTGTGGTTGTATGGTGATTGTGGTCACATGCAGGCTCATTGGAATAGGATTGGGATTTTCATCAACATTGGTTTTTCATTCATATCATTCACTTTTGTCCTTGTATCCATGTTTCCTTTTTATCCTCTTCCACAATCATATCTTTTTTCTATTAGTTGTATCCAATATATTTCATGATGTGTTTATTATCTCATATTCAATTAATTTATTTCTTTTATTTTCCTACTTGTTTATTTATTTTTATAGGGGATAAATTGCCCCCATGGAGTTTTCAATGATTCCTTTGAATATGTTACCAGCTCGTGGGGATCAAGAACACACTTCGGGCCTTATGATGGTTGTTGTATGGAGCGGGGCTATTTGGAACCCTATACGATTCCTCTATAATCACATCCTTGATTATCATCAATTTTAACTCCCCATTATTATTACCCAACTAACCTTAATGAATATACCCATCCATTCCTCCACAATTTTAATCATCTTCATCACCTCCAAAATTCACTATTTATTATTATTTCCTCTTATTTTTGATGGAATTCATATTAGATACCTAAATCTTGATCGTTCATACAACACTAATGGCCCATAGTTTCTTTATCACATTAAAATTTTCATTTGTAATGTTAGTTTTTCTATTTAATATCTTTCATTGTACTAAAAATATTTATAACTACAATGTTTTTTATCGAGTTACTACACTGACACACACACACTAGTTCAACCACCCTTGAAAGTGGGAGACTGGATATTCTTGCAATGCCAAAGAGTAGTACATAAAAAATTATACCTATATTTGAGTAATATTTCAGATGATTAAGTTCAAACCATGTAAAATTATGATCTATATATAACCCCATGTAAAATAATGAGTTCAATATAAACATTTAGAAAAAGGATACATCTAGTGGATATCAATACGTTCATGGTAAAGGTCATGGATAGTAGACGCAGTATCTTGATGACATGAACTACTCTAAAATATAACATGATCCTTTTTGTTTATTTATTTTCACTGTAATATTTTTAATATTATAAATATTCATATAACTATAGTTAAATTATTTTATTTCTCATCAACCTTAATCTCTGTTATCAATTTAGTTACCTTCATTACTTATGATTGAAAATTACCCCAACACCTCACCCTCTTGATTTTTTATCACATTATGTGGGACCTTAGAGTAATTAGTATTTTCAATTCAATGTATATGTTTATATTTCAAAACTCAACATTGGGTTCTATTTTTGATCTATTTTATAATTTTCTCTATTTCAAAAAATATTGTGGCATGCTTAATATCCTAAATAAAAAAATTATATGTTATTCATTCAAATAACTTACATGAATGTTAAATTATTTTTTCAAATTTAAAGATAAATATTGTGGTAAATTATTTTTTATCGAATCTATTTTGATAAACAATTTAAACCTCATTAAAATATATTCTATTTATAAATTTTGTACACTTTTTATATCAATTTTTAAATAACATGTGTTATAAATTAATTTTAATGTTTATTTTATTAACTAATGTTTAAAATATTTTTTCAAATCTTTAATATTGATTTTATATATTATTAAATGTTATGAGTAATAATATAATTTATGAACACTTACATGTGTATAATTTTATATTATTTCCAACATGCATGGATGGTGGTTATAAGAGGGTGGATTTCCCATGATAGAAAAGTATGGAACACAAAGAGGGGGATTGGGGAAATGGATTAAGGTATCGACGAGAGATGGATATAATTTCCTTTAGATGGAGTCTCTATAGTAAAAAGAATAAAATATTAATAGTGATTTATTTATAAATATTACTAATAAGTGTAAATTATTATATTCTAATGAGTGATATTTTTAATTTATTAATTAGTAATTATTTGATTGACTAATATTTAATAATTATTATTAATTATTTTATAATTATTTAAAAAATATTCTTAATTATTTTAAAATAATAGGTAATGTTTATTTGATAATATTATTTATGAAGGTATTTTAGCATTATTATAATTGATATTGTTGTAATGATACAACTCACCCATTGGGCTTTGGAGTAATGTAGATGGGTCGTCGAGCCACACTTCATGTGATCCCTAAAAGGCCTTCAGCCATAAGGACTCTAAGACCCCATCAGTTAGAATTAAGTGTCATTGAGTGGCCATACAAATAACCATTCATAATTGTTTGTGGTTAAAGATAGAGATATGTAGCCAACCTAAAAAATATGTGCACAATGGGGCAAGTAAACATTCAAATCATCCTCATAGATTTATGTTGTTAGATATAGGGGATCCCCAATAATGGACTATCTATATATTGGGGCTTGTTTCATGATGTGGGGTGACCAAAAGTCAATACAAAAAGGTGCCATGTAGGAATCAATAGGCGGGAAACTCAAAAGGTAGATGTGTGTTCTCTCACCTAACATCTGACCATTTTTTCACGTAGATGATTGATTTGGGGAAGAGAAGTTAACTTCCATGATGCACTGGAAGGAAGAATGATGAAATGACTCTTAGAATGTTGTGAATCATAATTCAGAATGGAAATATAGTGTGGTGACTCATGCAAGAAGGATTAAATGGAATAAGACTACTAGCATGACATGATGTTGGAAGCACATTCACAGTAGTCTTGCTACCATTTTAGGGGCCTTTGTGACACATTATATTAAAATATTGGGACATTAAGAACACGGTTTGTTGGGTTATAAATATGTAAAAAATGGTTTTCATGGGTTCTTATAATCCCTAATGGACTTGTATGAGGTTTTACCTGGAGGGGTTCATGGTTGAGTTTGTTGTGTATGGATTATGATCTACTCCACCTTATATATATATATATATATTAATATTTTTAAATCATTTGGAGGATTACATGAGTTGTAATGTCAACTTGTTACTTTGATATAGACCAGGGATGGAATATACGATGCCTCTTTAGTGATGTATTTTTTTTTGACAAAGATATAATTTAAAATGGGAACCCACACTATGGGATGACAATGCGGCTTCTTATCAGTTGTAATGAGGGAATCATAAGTGAATCCAAGAAAATGGTGTAATGGGATAGACATGTGTTGCAATAAGTAAATCCAATGATTCTGAAGGTGGGTGTCTCTAAAAGAGTTCTGGTTTCATTGATGTCAATCAATATGCTCTCCCCACACATGGATTTCAAGCGTGTGAAAGAAAGGTACCATATCATTTGAGGATTTTCATTGTGGGACTAATAATTACATGTTACATGATTTTTCTGATTGTGTGGTGGGGTGCCACATTGGCATCAATAAGTGGATGACTGTAATGAAAAATGTGTGCATTGGTACATATCATCTAAACATATTCACACAAAAAAAATTGATGTGCTAAATGGGTTCCCTACCATGGCACCTCATATGGTTGTACGATGTGTCTTAATTTGGAAGGGGTTGTAACACCCGAGACTTTTATGTTATATAAATCATCAAAGGGATCTTTTTCTACACAACACTTGCTTGGCTTGCTTTACACGCAATCGCGACCTTCCTCGATAGCTTGCGTCGTACGCAATACCGAGTTTCACTAAATAACAATATGCTATTAAAACTAGCCGTTATGAATAGTAATAACCACTTTTTGAAATTTTATAAATTTTATTTTTCAAAATGGACTTCATTTTTGGACTCAGAATATCGAAATTAGCCTAGGGTGAAATTTTGGTATTTTTCTGAAAACTTTCAATTTTTTATGAATAGTGAAACCACTAAGTGGTAGGTTAAAAACTGAATTTTGCATAAAACTTAATTTTACCGCTTCTGTGAATGGAATTTCGAATATCCGACAAACACGGTTGATATCAGTAAGTAAAATGTGGTTCAATGAGATAAAAATATTTTTTTGGTGAATAGTGACTTTTTACTTTTTTTTTACCGCGGTTAATAGTAAATAGGGTAACTAAGGGTAAATATGATATTAATATTACCCTAACACATGTCCTAATTCTATTGGACAAGTTTAATTCGACCAAAAACAAACTTAGGAATAAAATATGACCATTTAGGCCCCCTTGGATTAGATTAGGACATTTATTATTAATTTATTTAAAGAAGGGTTAAAATAGTTAAAATCAAAGTTTAATAAGTAAATAATTTTTAATATGGGGTTATACATAAGATAAATTCAATTGTAAATATTCATTAGAAATATAAAAAGATTTCCAACATGATGATATTTTATTTGTAATTTTTAGACATCAAATAATTTAATTTATTTATGATACAAAGATGATGTAGTAATTATCTTATTAATGAAATATTGACAAAATTGATAATATAAATACCAAAATAAATGTAATTTAAGACTTTTTATGAATTCCACTAATTTTATAGGTTACTATGATATACTAATGTTGATTTAATCAACTTGGTTCGAACATATAATTCTGTTATGACTTTCACAAAAAATCATATATCAAATAGTGTCAAAATTGACACAAAATAGTTTTTAAATCAAATATTATATTATTAATTGTTATTTTATTCCTAAAAATCTAAGGTTCGGCCAAATGACTTAGATAAGGATATATATATTAATAATAAACAATTTGGGGTTCGTTTGGCATGTTATAGTAAGTGTATTAACCATATAGTGAAAGAAAACAAAAAGACACGGTAAAAGTTAAATTAATTAACTTAGAGTTAAATCTAATTGATAAGGTTAAAATAATACCCTAAACTTGTATAAATCCTATTGGATGATAGAATTTCGACCCATCCCCACATTAGCTTCGAAATAAGACCCTTTGGAACCATTATAAACCGATTTTGACTTTAATATAAAATAATATGTTGAAATATTCCTAAGGTGCCCCTCTCCTCCCTTATAAAAGGGCACCTCCTCCCCCTCCTCCTCACACCAATTTGAGCACTCAAGCTCGGCCAACCCCTGCCATTTTCTCCTCTCCACTTCCCTAGAATAATCCTAGAGGTCCTGGTCTTCTCCAAAGACCAATCTTAGTTCCTTAAGTGGAGGATTCAAAGAGGCGTTCCAAAGAAGAGGTAATATCCATTACCGATCTTTTCAATTTCTTTCTTCTTCAACTTATTCTTCTTTAGTTGTTTCATGATAAAGTAATAACATCAGTATTACTTACATACTGATATGTTATTATAAATATGAAACAACCCTAATTCACCATCTATCCATCCTACGGAAAAATGAAATCACCGCGCGTGCGTACGTACGGAATACCGTCTCCACGCCGTGGTGTAATCTATTTTTCCACCATCACCTTACAAGGATGGTTATAATGGTTTAATGAGTAACTATATATGATTATTATGAAGTAATATTGATACTGAAATAATATATATATATATACTCCAATACAATTCCAAGATCATAGGAACGATATCATCACTCGTGCGTACGTACGGAATACCGTCTCCACGATGTGATGCGACTCGTTCTACATGATCTTCATTTCATAATGATTATATAAATGAATTGAATGAATGAATATGGTATATACTACACTAATACCATTCTGGAAATGAATTATCTATAACCTAAATATAAGAATAAGAATTTATTCCACAAAACACGCATAAGAACAAAAAGTTATAAAGACCCGAGTAACAAGTAACAATGAAATATTACTAACAAGAAGCTAATAATATGACCATATATGATATCATATCAATATGTATGATTCTGGAATAAGTCAATAACATTATTTAAACCATTATACATGAGGTTCAGACACGAATAAAGCAAATCGGACCTAAGGTAAGGGAAATATCACAATCTCATTTTTATCCGAGATTGTTTATTCGTAAGTATTTATTGGGGTGTATTTTATCATCCACATCCATGTTTCATCAATATGTAATATTATTTCCATCCACCTACAATTGTTTAAGTCCATTTTTACCCATCGGTGAGTTTTTAGTAATATGTATGAAAGGAATCTTTTGTCGTTTTTCGTACGAGGTACTTTTTGACTTTTCCGACAAAAGTACGAAGAATGTTTTTTTTAACTTATAGGGCATGAATGGATTTTTAAAACATTAAATCCAAGAAGCTTCCTTTACAAGTTTTCAAGTTTATTTTTAATCAACTTCTTTTATTTTAAATTCTTATGACATGTTATGAAAGGAAAAATGTTTTCGAAGAAGAAAGGATATTTTCCTCAATAATGGAGTTCAAGTGTTTTATCAAAATTATTTTCCATCTAAGATAATAAAGGGTTCTATTTTTATCCCTATTATTACATTGATTTGATCATGTTGTGATGGAAATATTTTTATGAATTCCTTTATCTTATATGAATTGATTTATGATGTCATGATGTTTCAAGAATCCCATTTTTGTTACATGTGTTATGCGATGATGTATGTTTTATGATTATGTGGCACACATAAGAAAGGATTCATTATAAGATGGGTGGGACCTATATCTCCCTCCAATGCATTGGGTAAAGATTTTATATCTCATGAGATAGACAGGGCTGGAACGGTAGGTTATACCGGTTCAGTGAAACAGGACTGAAACGAGGGTTACTCGATTCAGAAAGGGACTTTGTCCACTAAGATAGTCTTGGCAATGAGTCATGACTAACAAGAAATGATTTTCCATGATTATGTGTGCATGCCACAAAGTTTCAAGTTTTATGTTATGATTATGGGGATCTCATTTTCACTTCTATGATTTATTCCATGTTAAGATATTCTGATCTCTTTTGCAGGTTTTGATTTTCATAAAGATATGATATGATTTTTATTTCCTTTATTTGCCCTTGCTGAGCATTTGAGCTCACCCTTTTATGTTTTCTTTTCCCCAGGTCAGGAAGATGGATATTAAGTAGAATATGCTAAAAGGGACCCTAGATATGATGAAATAAATGGGAGACACTGTAGAAGATTTATGAACCAGTTGTTTATGTTTCCCAGTTTCTAAAGACACTATACCTATACGGTCCTTTGTGGTTTTGTCATATGTTGTAATAAGTGTGCTTCAATTTTGAAGTATTAACAATGTATGTAAAGTATGGGTCGTTATAGTTGGTATCAGAGGAAAGGTATAGTCAACCTTTGGAAACTAGGATGTGAAAGCCTTAGTAAGAACCCTAAGGATAAGTCTAAGCATAGAACACAATCTTAGTGTTTTAGAAATGGCCTTGAATAACCTAGGATAAGACCTTAAGCATGAAAATTTTATTCTTGAATTATGTGGTTTCCTATTATAATTAGTGTTGCTCACACTATTCTTCTTGGTTTTAGTCAATGGCTGGAACCCGAAGGAACCGTGTTAATGCGGAATGCGATGGGCAATGCAATGATTGTCCCCCTGAGTAACCAAACGATATGAGATCTGGAATGAAAAATCTTGTATCCATGCTCACACAACTTTCTCAAGCTATGAATCATGCAGGATTTCCAAACGAGCAAAGGAGGGAGCAACATTCTGTTGAATCCTTCATGAGGCAGCGTCCACCTTCTTTCAGCGGGTCTACTGATCCATTAGTTACTGAAAAATGGATTAGTACTACTGAAAAGATATTTTCAGTTCTTCAATGTTCTGAGCATGATAAAGTCATCCTAGCAGTGTATCGTTTGGAAGGAGATGTGGATCAATGGTGGAATCTTGTTAAGAATACGAGGCAAAGGGATGAAATTGAGTCTATGGAATGGGACGAGTTCAAGAACTTATTTTTCAATAAGTACTTCCCTCGTATTCTCCGAAAAAAGATGGAGAAAGAGTTTCTTGAACTGAAGCAAAGGGATGATGAATCTGTTGGTACCTATGAAGCAAATTTTACAAGACATGCAAGGTACGCTTCTGGTATTATTATCCAACCTGAGAGTAAGATCGATCGATTCTTTAGTGGCTTAAAACCAAGTCTTTGAAGGGCGTTAGCCATAAGGGACTTCAATAGCTACGAGGAAATCGTTCGATGTGCTCTCAAAGTCGAGATGGAGATTGGAGTAACCCATCAGTCACATGGGTTTGATAAGAAGAGGAAGATGGAATTCAAAGAAAAATCTAAAGAGCACACGGAAAAGAAGATGAGCTTTTCCTTATGCTCAAAGTGTGGAAAGAAACATGGAGGGAGTTGTCTTAAAGGGACAAGTAAATGTTTTAAGTGTGGAAAAGAAGGTCATCGGGCATTTGAATGCCGTGATAATGGGAAGAAGATGTCTAATGACGCAAACAAAGGAAGGGATACACAGAATGAACCTACTACACTTCAATGTTTCAAGTGCAAGGAGATGGGGCATTATGCCAATCAATGCCCAAATCCAAGGGTTGATGATGATGGTCGACGTCAACAAACTCTTAAGGCTAAAGACAAAGGAAAGTCACATGCAATTTCTATCAGCGATGTGGAGTACGATAACGATGTGGTGAAAGGTACACTTACCATCCACTCTAAAGTAGAAAATGTTTTATTTGATTCTGGATCCACCCACTCTTTTATTTCTGAAGACTTTTCTAAGGGTATCACCGTATTACCTCAACAATTAGATGTTGAGTTAGCTGTGACAACACCTGATGGCACATCAATCGCATCAAAAGTTTATAATTCTTCTCCGATCGAAGTTTGTGGGAAAGTGCTTCCTGCAAATCTTGTGATCCTTCCTATAGTGGAATTTGATGTGATTCTTGGCATGGATTGGCTTTCTTTATACGGAGCTCATATCAATTGCCAAAGAAGGGAAGTCACATTTCATATTCCAGATCAATCTATGATCGTCTATCAATGCAAAGATGAACATAACCTTCCAGTGGAAATTTCTTCCATTTTATGGGTATTGATCCCACTAAATGAAGGTTATTTATCTCAAATGGTTGGTGAGAAACTCGCGATTAAGAATATGCCCATTGTACGGGAGTTTGATGATGTCTTTCCAGAGGAATTGTCGGGTCTTGCACCAAATCGTGAAGTTGAGTTTTCAATAGAACTCGTACCGGGTGCTTTGCCTATTTCAAAGACACCTTATAGAATGGCCCCAATTGAGTTGCAGGAATTGAAGAAGCAACTCCAAGAGAATCTTGATAAGGGATTCATACGCCCTAGTGTGTCACCTTGGGGAGCACGTGTTCTATTTGTTAAGAAGAAAGATGGATCAATGAGACTCTGCATTGATTATCGAGAACTTAACAAGATCACTATCAAGAACAAATATCCTCTCCCATGCATTGATGACTTATTTGACCAACTACGCGGAGCTCAATACTTTTCCAAGATTGATCTTCGTTCAGGGTATCATCAATTAAGGGTCAAAAGGGAGGATATACCAAAGACGGCTTTCCGTACAAGGTATGGACACTATGAATTTATAGTGATGCCATTTGGTCTTACTAATGCCCCTTCTATCTACATGGATCTAATGAATGGAGTCTTTAGAGACTATCTTGATCAATTTTTGGTAGTCTTTATAGACGATATTCTTGTCTATTCAAAGAGCAAGGTAGAGCATGAAGATCATTTGAGAATTATATTGAAGACCCTGAGAAAGGAGAAGCTTTATGCCAAATTTACCAAGTGTGAATTTTGGCTTCAAAAAGATGCATTTTAGGGTCATATAATCTCAAAAGAGGGGATATCTGTGGATCCAGCAAAAACAGAGGTTATCGAAAGATGGTCAAGACCAACAACAGTAACTGAGATCAGAAGTTTTCTTGGTTTGGCTGGATATTATCAACGTTTTGTAAAATATTTTTCACGATTATCTAATCCAATCACCAAGTTGACTCAGAAGGGAGTTAAGTTTGTCTGGACAGAGGAATGTGAAGAGAATTTCAAGGAGTTGAAAAGAAGGTTATCCAGTGCACCTGTGCTCACACTGCCTTGTAGTGGAGAAAGGTTTGTGATCTACAGTGATGCATCCAAGAAGGGATTGGGGTGTGTTCTTATGCAAAATGATATGGTGATAGCTTATGCCTCACGACAGTTGAAAATCCATGAGCAAAATTACCCAACACATGATTTGGAGTTGGCTGTGGTAATCTTTGCATTAAAGATTTGGAGGCATTACCTTTATGGTGAAAGGTGTGATATTTATACTGATCATAAAAGTTTAAAGTATATTTCCACACAAAAGGAGTTGAATATGTGTCAAAGAAGATGGTTGGAGCTGATTAAGGATTATGACTGCTCAATCCATTACCACCCTGGGAAAGCAAACCAGGTGGCAGATGCATTAAGTCGACAAGACCATGCTAGTTTATCCATGATGAGGATCACAAAAGATCCAATATTTATGGATTTACAAAGGATGGATCTTGGAATTATAATGGAAGGGGAAAAATCTTATCTTTCTCAAATGAATGTTCAACCATCTATACATGTGAAGATTAAAGAGGCACAGAAAGAAGATGTCGAGTTACAAAAGAAGGTGAGAAATGTTCCTGAATTCAACCTTGATTGTGATGGGATAATAAAGTTCAGGAATCGGGTTTGCGTTCCTCCCATCCCCGAATTAAAGAATGAGCTGCTGAATGAGGCTCATAGTTCATCATTCTCTATTCATCCTGGAAGCACGAAGATGTATAGGGACCTGAAAGAGTACTTCTGGTGGGATGGCATGAAAAGAGATGTTGCTGAATATGTCTCTCGATGCTTGGTTTGTCAACAAGTTAAAGCTGAGAGACAGAAGTCTAAGGGGATGTTACAACCATTACCCATACCCGAATGGAAATGGGAAAACATCACTATGGACTTTGTCACAGGACTTCCTAAAACATCCAAAGGCAATAATGCTATCTGGGTCATAGTTGATCGCCTTACAAAGTCTGCACACTTCATTGCTATTAGAGAGGATTTCTCTCTAGATCATCTTGCCAGGATATATGTAAAGGAAGTTGTAAGATTGCATGGAGTACCACTTTCTATTATATCTGATCGAGATCCGAGATTTACCTCGACGTTCTGGCGAAGTCTTCAGCATACTCTGGATACAGAGTTGAGTTTCAGCACTGCTTATCATCCCCAGACAGACGGACAGTCTGAGAGAACAATTCAAACCCTAGAAGATATGTTGAGAGCTTGCTCTATGGATTTCAATGGAGGTTGGGATCAACACCTACCTTTGGTGGAATTTTCTTATAATAATAGCTTTCACTCCAGTATTCAGATGGCTCCTTATGAAGCTCTCTATGGAAATAAATGAAGGACTCCAACTTGCTGGGATGAAGTTGGGGAAAGAAAGCTATTAGGACCTGATCTCGTTGATGAAATGGCAGAAAAGGTCAGATCTATTCAACAACAAATAAGAGCAGCTCAGAGTCGACAGAAAAGTTATGCCGACAACCGAAGAAAAGACCTAGAGTTTGAAGTGGGCGATAAAGTGTTCTTACGAATATCTCCCTGGAAGAGGGTTATGAGATTTGGAAATAAGGGGAAGTTGAGCCCTAGATATATCGGTCCTTTTGAAATATTGGATCGTGTTGGGAAGGTAGCTTACCGATTGGAGCTTCCACCGAATATCTCTCAAGTTCACGATGTGTTCCATGTATCTCTCCTGAGAAAGTACATACCAGATCCTTCACATGTACTCAGCTCAGAAGTTGTACCACTGGAGCAAGATCTTTCTTATGAAGAACAGCCGATAGAGATTCTGGATCGTAGCGAAAAAGTCCTACGAAACAAGACCACTCTCTTGGTGAAAGTTTTATGGAGAAACCACCAACTTGAAGAAGCTACATGGGAGCTTGAGGATACGATGAGGGAGAAGTATCCTCATCTGTTTGTTGCAAAGTGACGAATTTCGAGGGCGAAATTCTTTTTAAGGGGGGTAGAATGTAACACCCGAGACTTTTATGTTATATAAATCATCAAAGGGATCATTTTCTACACAACACTTGCTTGGCTTGCTTTACACGCAATCGCGACCTTCCTCGATAGCTTGCGTCGTACGCAATACCGAGTTTCACTAAATAACAATATGCTATTAAAACTAGCCGTTATGAATAGTAATAACCACTTTTTGAAATTTTATAAATTTTATTTTTCAAAATGGACTTCATTTTTGGACTCAGAATATCGAAATTAGCCTAGGGTGAAATTTTGGTATTTTTCTGAAAACTTTCAATTTTTTATGAATAGTGAAACCACTAAGTGGTAGGTTAAAAACTGAATTTTGCATAAAACTTAATTTTACCGCTTCTGTGAATGGAATTTTGAAAATCCGACAGACACGGTTGATATCAGTAAGTAAAATGTGGTTCAATGAGATAAAAATAATTTTTTGGTGAATAGTGACTTTTTACTTTTTTTTTACCGCGGTTAATAGTAAATAGGGTAACTAAGGGTAAATATGATATTAATATTACCTTAACACATGTCCTAATTCTATTGGACAAGTGTAATTCGACCAAAAACAAACTTAGGAATAAAATATGACCATTTAGGCCCACTTGGATTAGATTAGGACATTTATTATTAATTTATTAAAAGAAGGGTTAAATTAGTTAAAATCAAAGTTTAATAAGTAAATCATTTTTAATATGGGGTTATACATAAGATAAATTCAATTGTAAATATTCATTAGAAATCTAAAAAGATTAAAAACATGATGATATTTTATTTGTAATTTGTAGACATCAAATAATTTAATTTATTTATGACACAAAGATGATGCAGTAATTATCTTATTAATGAAATATTGACAAAATTGATAATATAAATACCAAAATAAATGTAATTTAAGACTTTTTATGAATTAAACTAATGTTCTAGGTTACTATGATATATTAATGTTGATTTAATCAACTTGGTTTGAACATATAATTCTGTTATGACTTTCACAAACAATCATATATCAAATAGTGTCAAAATTGACACAAAATAGTTTTTAAATCAAATATTATATTATTAATTGTTATTTTATTCCTAAAAATCTAAGGTTCGGACAAATGACTTAGAAAAGGATATATATATTAATAATAAACAATTTGGGGTTCGTTTGGCATGTTATAGTAAGTGTATTAACCATATAGTGAAAGAAAACAAAAAGACACGGTAAAAGTTAAATTAATTAACTTAGAGTTAAATCTAATTGATAAGGTTAAAATAATACCCTAAACATGTCTAAATCCTATTGGTTGATAGAATTTCGACCCATCCCCACTTTAGCTTCGAAATAAGACCCTTTGGAACCATTATAAACCGATTTTGACTTTAATATAAAATAATATTTTGAAATATTCCTAAGGTGCCCCTCTCCTCCCTTATAAAAGGGCACCTCCTCCCCCTCCTCCTCACACCAATTTGAGCACTCAAGCTCGGCCAACCCCTGCCATTTTCTCCTCTCCACTTCCCTAGAATAATCCTAGAGGTCCTGGTCTTCTCCAAAGACCAATCTTAGTTCCTTAAGTGGAGGATTCAAAGAGGCGTTCCAAAGAAGAGGTAATATCCATTACAGATCTTTTCAATTTCTTTCTTCTTCAACTTCTTCTTCTTTAGTTGTTTCATGATAAAGTAATAACATCAGTATTACTTACATACTGATATGTTATTATAAATATGAAACAACCCTAATTCACCTTCTATCCATCCTACGGAAAAATGAAATCACCGCGCGTGCGTACGTACGGAATACCGTCTCCACGCCGTGGTGTAATCTATTTTTCCACCATCACCTTACAAGGATGGTTATAATGGTTTAATGAGTAACTATATATGATTATTATGAAGTAATATTGATACTGAAATAATATATATATATACTCCAATAAAATTCCACGATCATAGGAACGATATCATCACTCGTGCGTACGTACGGAATATCGTCTCCACGATGTGATGCGACTCGTTCTACATGATCTTCATTTCATAATGATTATATAAATGAATTGAATGAATGAATATAGTATATAATACACTAATACCATTCTGGAAATGAATTATCTATAACCTAAAGATAAGAATAAGAATTTATTCGACAAAACACGCATAAGAACAAAAAGTTATAAAGACCAGAGTAACAAGTAACAATGAAATATTACTAACAAGAAGCTAATAATATGACCATATATCATATCATATCAATATGTATGATTCTGGAATAAGTCAATAACATTATTTAAACCATTATACAGGAGTTTTGGACACGAATAAAGCAAATCGGACCTAAGGTAAGGGAAATATCACAATCTCATTTTTATCCGAGATTGTTTATTCGTAAGTATTTACTGGGGTGTATTTTATCATCCACATCCATGTTTCATCAATATGTAATATTATTTCCATCCACCTACAATTGTTTAAATCCATTTTTACCCTTCGGTGAGTTTTTAGTAATATGTATGAAAGGAATCTTTTGTCGTTTTTCGTACGAGGTACTTTTTGACTTTTCCGACAAAAGTACGAAGAATGTTTTTTTTAACTTATAGGGCATGAATGGATTTTTAAAACATTAAATCCAAGAAGCTTCCTTTACAAGTTTTCAAGTTTATTTTTAATCAACTTCTTTTATTTTAAATTCTTATGACATGTTATGAAAGGAAAAATGTTTTCGAAGAAGAAAGGATATTTTCCTCAATAATGGAGTTCAAGTGTTTTATCAAAATTATTTTCCATCTAAGATAATAAAGGGTTCTATTTTTATCCCTATTATTACATTGATTTGATCATGTTGTGATGGAAATATTTTTATGAATTCCTTTATCTTATATGAATTGATTTATGATGTCATGATGTTTCAAGAATCCCATTTTTGTTACATGTGTTATGCGATGATGTATGTTTTATGATTATGTGGCACACATAAGAAAGGATTCATTATAAGATGGGTGGGACCTATATCTCCCTCCAATGCATTGGGTAAAGATTTTATATCTCATGAGATAGACAGGGCTGGAACGGTAGGTTATACCGGTTCAGTGAAACAGGACTGAAACGAGGGTTACTCGATTCAGAAAGGGACTTTGTCCACTAAGATAGTCTTGGAAATGAGTCATGACTAACAAGAAATGATTTTCCATGATTATGTGTGCATGCCACAAAGTTTCAAGTTTTATGTTATGATTATGGGGATCTCATTTTCACTTCTATGATTTATTCCATGTTAAGATATTATGATCTCTTTTGCAGGTTTTGATTTTCATAAAGATATGATATGATTTTTATTTCCTTTATTTGCCCTTGCTGAGCATTTGAGCTCACCCTTTTATGTTTTCTTTTCCCCAGGTCAGGAAGATGGATATTAAGTAGAATATGCTAAAAGGGACCCTAGATATGATGAAATAAATGGGAGACACTGTAGAAGATTTATGAACCAGTTGTTTATGTTTCCCAGTTTCTAAAGACACTATACCTATACGGTCCTTTGTGGTTTTGTCATATGTTGTAATAAGTGTGCTTCAATTTCGAAGTATTAACAATGTATGTAAAGTATGGGTCGTTATAGGGGTGGCATGGAATTCATAATTGTCATGGTGAGATTATTTTGAAGTAGAGGATGTGAAATATAAGTCTGGTGATGTAGAATTTTCCTAGATGTACATTTGGGTCTTCAATTCATCCCCTTCACATCACATTGTGCCACCAACAATTAGGTTCTTAGGTTAATCTATATAATGGTACATTGGACCACTCTTTGTAATAAATTTGCTACAATTGATGCATACGATTATATTATAGAGGGACGAGACATGACCAATTTCGGTGGTAGGTGGTTGTGTATTGGTGGGTTTTAATGACCTTTTAACGAATATAGATTTTAAAATACCTAATATTAAATATTATCAAAGGATTGTATTTTCTATATTATATTTTAATTAATTAATTATTTATTAATTATAATTATCAGATGTTATTATTACATATTGGGGTCTAAAAAAATTTTATTGTAGAATGAAATCAATTTGTAAAATTGGTTGAGAGGGAACTCATTACACTGTCCATAAACCCAAATGAGCATTTAACTTATTAAAATACAAATATCTATTGTCATTACATAGTCGAAGGGGCCCATGCCACATAGGGTCACGAATCATGGATTATTTCTCATGTCCCAGTCTTCATAGTACTAATTTGTACCCACAATAGAGGATGATGCCATCCCTGCATCTTCCCCACTATTTTCCATGTGCACCCACACCATATCAGTTCGTAACCCCTACAATTCTCTTGGATTATGTACTACACACACAACGTGTCTGCACCATGGGTTCATATTAATTGATATTGTAATTCCTAATAATTATTATTAACAATAAAGGTGACATAATTATTATTAATCACATTATCAATTAATAATTATTATTACTATAAAATTTTAGTTTTTTATTTACATGATTATAAACAAGTAATCAACAGATATTTGTTAACACTTATTAATATAAATTATTATTCATTATTTAAACTTTATTGTAAATTATTATTATTTACAATTGTAATAATAATTTCTTATAACATCGTTTATATTTAATAACAAATGATGGCTAATATTAATTATTTATTAGTACTAATTATTATTTATTAATATCTGGTTATTAATGAATATTAATTAGAAACAATAAATTAATTAATAATTAGTTTTCATTATTAATAAATAATTTATAAATAGATGGATAATTAATTAGTTATTTTTTATGTACTTGTTAATTACATAACAATTATTAATGATGTGTTATTAATAACAATATGAGATTGGTGAAATTATAGAAAAAATGAAGTTAAATCCCATATTAGAAATCCAAATTGATTTCAAGAGAACCCACTCATATAAAAGGGAGACATTGTGAAATTTTTTGTTTTGTTAGTAACTAATTGTATATAATACTAAATATTAATTAGTATAAAAAAAGTAATTATTTTTAATTTATTATTTTTAATTTTATTAACATATTATTTTTCACGGAATAAATATACATATAAATATATATTTAAATGAAACAAAAAAAATTACATGTTTATTAATTTATTTTTTAAGGATTCTGTAAAACTAAAAATTCAACGATATTAATTTATGTACTCAGTACATGATAAAACAAATTGATGTTAAATGGATTTTCTTTACACATGTTCAATAAAATCACTAATAAAGGTTGTATTCCTCAATGATAAAAAATTGGTATCGACCAAATTTCAACAATTATTAGTGCTTTATTAGATCCCATAATAAGAGAAATGCATTAGTTCTGTTTTTTTAAATGGGGTTCCCTCCATAAGATAATTTTTTAATATAAATATTATTTATTATAAAAAATGATATATGTATATATATTAATAAAAATAAAATTTATAACTCTTAATAAAATTATGTTATTGAGAATTATATATATAATTGTAATAACATATATATTATAAATTAACATTTGAAGTATGTAAATATATATAAATAAATATATATATTTCATATTTAAATTTGATATATATATATATATACAATTATTTTAAACTATGTAACTTATCTTCCACATGTCGCACCCACATCCCCTATTTTCTCGATTCTATTTTCACCCACCATGCATATTCTTCTAAAACAATTGTGAAATCACCTTCAAAATCAACACTAATCAACACTTCTCCACCCCTCACTCCAAACATATTTAAACACCCAATACTATCAGCCTAATTATTCATTCAATTTATCTATGAAAGAATACTGTCCCAAGAACCGTTATTCACATGCATGGATACTACAGAAATAATCCACCAATAATTTCTCCATCCACTCTTTTCAATCTTGTATACAACCCATATGATGTTTAAAACTCCTTTCACAGAGTGTCGATCCTTCCTTTAACAAGTTTTTTTTTTGTAAAGGGTCAAGTTAATTGTCTCTTAACAATTTTAAATTGGATGGGTTGATGAATGATTTCACACACATTATCCTAAGTTATCTATTCCCCATGATTTTCATCAAAAAAATTGAATATAATTTTGCTAAAATGAATTTTATAATGTCATATCAAGAAAATAAATAACTCCATTTTCTGCCCCTAAACCCTAAAAAAACTATTACAGTACTTCATTCATTTGATTACCTTTTTTTATGAACATTTAACATCTTATGGTTTCTGTAAAGGGTGGATTTTAATTACTTGAAAAGTTATCATAATACACCAACTATTATTTATTTATTTCCACTTCATTAGGGTGTTTTAAGAAGATCCATTTAATCAATTTGTTTCAATGTTTTTTCCTTCTTGGTTTGGAATATTTTTTCGTTGTCATTATACTAATTGATTTTAATTAATAATTTGGTATCTTTATAGTGTTTCAATCCACTAATTTTAACTATCATCCCTAACATACTTATCAATTTCTTGAGATCACCCCTTCTATTATTTGACATACAGTTCCTGCATTGGTTTAGTTATTTTTAATTGTATTTAAAATGATATAAACATTGATATAATAATTTAATTTACTTTCATTTTTTAAAATTTTACAGTTTATTCCATCCATTTGCGGAGTCACATACCCAAATATTATTTTAAATCTTCCATTTGTTTTCTACATTGAAGAATTGACTTGGATATATTTACTTTTTAGGTTTTATTATTCCATTTTACTTCATCATATAGTTAAATATATATATATATTGGGATCATCATAAACATTTGTTCCCCCATAACCTGTAATTAGAACAGATGGATTGAATTTTATTAAATAAAAAAATTGAACTATGAGGAAGCAAGGAAGTAAACTATGTTAAACACATTGAGGGAAAAAATTGGAACGTCTTTAGTTTTTTCAATACAAATATTCTATTTTTTCTAAAGAATTTTTTATATATACAAATGTGAACTATATTTATAACATTCACCACATATTATTCAAGTATCCTTAAAGTCATATGTTTTTGGATTACCTCATGATCATCAAGAACTAATAAAATCAACATTCTAATGATGAGAAGCCATTTGATTCCCACATTGGAATTTCAAAACTATGGGAAAGATGTATACCATTATCATACTCACATGTACATTATAAATTTTATCATATTTTCAATATTAAAAAACATTTCTTATGAATACACTATCAAATAATCAAAATTCATATTTTCCTCTCCATATACATTCCTTAGGTAATTGCCTAAATTCAGTTCATAACAACAAAGGGATCTCTATTTTCAAAATCTATAATACTGATATAAAATTATAGGATTTAGATAATATTCTCCTTCAGATGGAATGTTAATTTCATTCATGATTGGCGGTTGTTAAGTATTTAGATAATTTAATATTACATTTGAAAAACATTATATATTAATTTTAGTCCCATCACCTTCTATTCATTATTTTAAATATTCCAATATATTATTAAAAATGAAAAATTAATCTAATATATGTTTATGTTACTTTTCAAAACATGCACTGCAATATTTGTGTAATCATTTATAAACAGTTATATCACTGGTATCTACAAACGTTATGAACAATCATATAAAAGATATTAATCATAAATTTTCATTAGTCTTTTGAAAATATATCTATACCATTTCCATTCATCCAAAATATTACCAATGACATTATGTATATAAAATTTTCTTATAAAAGTGATTTTAATTATTATTTTTTAATAATGAGATTCTCTTAACTATTTATATAAGCCAATTAATGTGGTGATTTAGTTCACATTCATCTATTTCCCAATTATATATGTTATATATAACTATCCAATTTATTTGATAATATTTATTTAATTATTAATTTTTTTTACAGAGTAAAAAAATGTGTAACATAATCCAGCATATTTGCACTCAAATGTAGACACTTCCACTAGCTCAATGACTTCCCAAAGATACTTGATATTAAATTGCTGCCTCTTTATGTTATCAAATATTATTGATTTTTGAATTAATCGACAAACATTGTTTTATCTTGTCTTTGTAATATTGGTGATTAATTTATTAACAGTTCATTGTTATTTCATTACAATTTCAACATCAATAAAAAAATTACTCATTCAACAAACCATTAATTTCTCCTTGAATATAATTTATATATTGTAGACCCAATCTACAATTGGATGATTTTTTCTTCTTCGTTATGGATCAATGAATGAATTATGTTGTATTAAAGGTATGTAAATCTATAATTTTGACCATTTTTTTCAATGTGTAAGAGAAAATTTAGGAAATTACATTGACCTCCTCTTTACATGACCACTCTAATTTTTTATGACCCTTCGAAAGAAGATAATATTTTTTGACAACATCCACACATTTATAATGCATTTTTTTCATTCGCATCAATGATATGAAGGATTGATAATTCAATCAATATTTGTGGGTTCCTTATATTATATGGATAATTAGAGTGAAGTGTCATTATCTTTTAAATTCACATCCATTGGATGGAAACGTACCAAAATTTTAATGGTTGTATATTTAATTATGTTAAAAATATAACTCACGAAAATTGGTAGTTTAATCAAATTTTCACTCCCTTATGTTTTGTATATTTTTTTAATATATTGTTTGATTTTATAAATAAATATTCTCATTATTTTAAATTTTATTATTTTACAATAAAATCAACCTACAATAATTAACCCACATATTTTGGAAAATCTAAAACGTATTATAGATTAATACAATCTACTAATTAAATAATTCATTATTTCTAGGGATTTATTACATTTTGATATTTCACCAATATTCAAACGGAGGTTAATCTGATGGTGATGAATTCTTTAAAACATATATAGCTAAAATAATTTACCTATAATTTCTTATCTCATAGATTGATATATTGAAAAACACAATTTATATAGATATATTATCAAACAAAAATGTGATGGTGAATTAGAATGTTCAAGTGAAGTTCACCCGATGAATCATCCATTGAAATAACTATTAATTTTTAAAACAATTAGGATGGATACAATGATAGCATTTTATATATCATATCTCCAATTCCAATATCATAAAAAATGCAAAAATATCACAATTTTGGTGTCAATTGAATATCATCATCAATAAAAATTAGTTCAATAATAAATTTTCTAACACTATAGGAGAGTACACCTAAATTTATATAATGATGAATGGACCAGTGTATAATCAAATGGTTCATAATTTATAAGATTTAATCAATAAAATTGACAGTATAGTTGTATAGTAGATTTCAATATGACAATATTAGTGGTGAACCTAATGGGTCTTCTGGTGGAAAATTTATTATTTCCCATCCTTATTCGCATGCAGTCCAAGGTATATGATTTAGAATAATCACGATGTAATGGAAATTTTTTATTGGGTTGGATTAAAATATTTATTTATAACATAAATTTGAAATACCAACTATCTATAAATCTCTCTATTTAATCAATGTATTATTATTAATTCAAAATACTTTCTAAAAATCTATTCCAATGTTTTCAATACATATGTTGATCATTTTTTAGAAGTCATAATTGATGGGAAAAATTTTCAAGAAGTTTTTGTGAATGAAATTAACAAAAAAAATCACAGGTTTCTAAATATAAAATACAAATATACATGAAATCACATGCATTTTAGTTCACATGAAACTAATTTTTGACTCATTTCTTTAATGGATCAAACAGGTTTATATAATGTTGAATCCAAAAAATATGGCTTTCATCACATTGATATAAATTGATTCTTTCATCCAAAACATAATAATTCAATAGTTTATCATATAGATAACATTATTTCAATTTGAATAACATACAAATATTTGAAACCAATTATTTATGGGGATGAATTAAATATAATTATTGAATGCACCTATGGGGAAACTAATCATCAATCATCATTAATGAAAATTAAAATCTAGAGGAAATTATTCCCAACCAAAAATGGATGAAGTTTTTGTTAGCATTGGATAGATATATTGATTATGGGAGATGAGATATATTTCATTTCATCTCAATGAATGGTTCATTCATAAAAAATAATTATGTTGTCCAATAAAGAATACTTAAAAAGTTGGTTTTTTAAACCAATTTTTTATGTTGTGTAAGATTATAAACATTGATAAACCATTTATAATAGAATAAATTTCCTAAGGCATCAGTACTTTCAACTTGAAAATTTTTAACATGTTCAAGTAATGTACCTAGTGAAAGCTACAATCATTATGAATGTGTTTTATTATTTGTTCAAATTTAAATAATTCTTACCAAAATATTTATAATTTTCCCTAGACATCGAATACTCTTCTATGTTAATGTTTCCATCATCAAGTAAATGATGTGTCCTTTGGTATATTGAGTAGATCCATGTTGATTTATAGTCATAAGTATTAAACTATTTCATTCATTTATAGATTTTACTAGGTTCCTCCTATATTTAATTTACATTAATTACATCTGCCACTATATTTTCCTTGGAATGAACATATAACTATATTTTTAATCACACATTCCTCCAAATCACCCATAACTCATCTATTTAGGTGTATGAATTAGGCCATACACATTTGAATTAAGGAACCATCTTAATTTAGAGGGGAAATGACATTTGATCATCAATTTCATTAATTTTGGGATCGGGGTTACCTACCCTCTCTAACCTCTTATATACACCCTCTTCCTTTCGATTGGGGGGGGTTTCATAGGGAATTATTTCACTACCATATTATAAAAATTGTTTTTTTATTTTTTACTGGGTAACCGTTGCATTTGGAAGATGGGTATTGTCCTATGTATCCCTATATATCATTTTCTTGTCGAATATCTCCCTAAATTATGTAATCACTACTTCTTGTTATTCATGTACATGCTATAGAGTTCTATAGCATGTCTCTATGATTCACTCTCTGATGATTATTGAAATGTTTATTCTAGATTTTTATTTTAATCCTACGAAAGAGCTTCGGTCTCATTCTCAAGATCTGTAAAAACATGACTATGGAGTGAAAAATGATAATCCATATTCAATCTTGTATAAGTAAACATTCCCATTGATGAAATTATCACTGAATATGACCTAAATATAAGTAAATCTAGTAGTGGTCTTTCCATTAATACAACAAAAGAATAAGCAGGCATTAGAACTCTTCTCGAAGATAATTTTTAAGAGCCTAAAATAGGGTTTTGGACACATCAATCTCGATTCAAATTCTAGTAGAAATGGGGAAGCCAAAAGATATTGACATAGACTCAAAGAATACGAAATGGACTACATTATCATTGATAATTCAAATAATTTTGATATTTTAGAGGGGAATTGAATGCTCAGGGAAACATGCCTAGATCTTTGTAGAAGGTGGTCCTTAAAAAATTCATAGATATTTTTGAATAATGAGAAGGGTGTCCCATTGATGAGATGCAAGGACTAGGTCTTGGTGAAAGCAATGACTTCATTGAGCTAGGGGACATTATGGATCATAAAAATTGAAGTATAATTTATTAGGGAAGGGATTTTTGTAAAATAGAGATATTTCATAGAGGGAGATGAATAATAATGACCACCCACCCCATCGAAGACCGGGGTTGGGTGGCTGGAATAGTTGTCCCCCAAATAGTACATCCATTAGAGAATCACCGCATGGATAATTCCCCATGAGAGGCATTTTTACATTAATGTATACGTTATTTTGTCCATTAAAAATATTTTTTTTCTAAAATACAAATATCTTCTCAACTATGAAATTGCAAAACAATCAATATCCGTAAAAAAGTTTTCAAATACTATCACAAATTCCACAATTGTTTGATTGATCCTATTTACAGGTCTCATGGAAAACATAAAAATTCTAGAGATGATGAGGAGATTAAAATTTATTAATTCCAATATATCTCTCCATGTTCTTTTGCATGTTGAATTTTCAGCTCTCACATCCATTATAGGATTCTTAGTGTTTAAATATTACATTTCTATGTAACAAACCAATAAAATTTTTAGTTAAACTGATCATGATGTTATTGAAGATATATTGAAACAAAACAATACCTGAAACCATTTCAATATCATGGTTTTAATCAAAATTATTCATTTCATAAATAACCTAATCTCACATATGTTTAACTACCTTTAAAATGTTTCCCCAATGTAGATGAACATAAATTGTATCAAAAAAAATGTTTTCTAAATGATTAAAAAGTTCCACCCCCATTATTAGAGTACATTATTTTATATGAATGATTCTAACAAAGGTAATATGTTTAACAAATTATCATTACATCTTCACTACCAATTGTGATTTCTATGAATCATTTAGAGAGTCCAACAATTCCTTAGGATTTCATCAAGAAAACATTTATATTATTGAATATATATAAGTAGAAAAAAAATTTGAATCAAAAGGAAACATTCATATGTTTTTTTCTCATATGTTAATGCATAATTCAATTTCTCAACCTCAACTCATATGGATTGAATCATGGGATTTTCTTTTGGAATGTATGTTATAGTTAAAACAAACAATGTCACAAATAGAAGGCACATGTTATTTTGTATTCACCTAAATATAACCACATTATTTAGTCTTTAATTTTTAATGTTTCTAATTTGAGATGAAATATTCATTCAATTTAACATATATAATAATGTATCCATTTTCTTCATACATGGAATTGAATTCATGAATCATTTCGGTATAACTATTAATACATCTTCAAAATGGTCCAAATGTATGTCATATATTATCTATGATTATCTTTTTTTCTAAAAAGATAATATTATATATATATTTAATGATTATTCCCCCTTAACACAATTTATTTACAAAAAATAGTAAAAAAATTTAATTTTCATATTTATATGGATTATTCCACACATTTTACTTCTATATCATTTCCATATCTGGTACCATATTTAATTATCTCTATATTTAATAACTGTCCCTTATAAATTTTGTATTAAATTTCTAATTTTATTTCATTATTTAAAAAAAAACTATTAACATAATTATATATTACCCAAAAATGTTTACAAACATTACAATAACTCAATTTGACTCACGTGATATGTGAAAAAGGATTACAAATTTCAATAATTAAATTATTTAGGGATTATTAAATTATTATTGATTTATTTGTATTTTCTTTTTTATAGATTCAAGATATTATAACTTTGTATCCTCTAACATTAACTTCTATTTGAAGAGAAATTTTTCGTTAAATTTGGCCACAAGGAATACATTATTAAACTTTATACTAATTATTCTTCTTATAATCACTCATTTACATTCAGATGTATATATGTAACTAATTTTCATTAAATTTATTTCCACCATCCTTATACATTTTAGTTCTTTCTTACTTTACATAAAAATCACTAAAACTTCTTCCTCTCAATAGACCTCATTATCAATTATCATTTTCTAAAATATATTTGCTACATTATATTTATATCATGCTCGGAAGAAATTGGAGATCACTAAAAAATTTCTCTACAAATACGATTCTATAATAGTTATCTAAAATAGTGGTAAATGGTTAATTTCATCCGAACATAAATACAACCCAGAACTTCATTGAGTTGAATTTGAGGGTTTTTTTCAAAACAAAAAATAGTGAAAAACTAAGATGTCTAATTAACTATAACAACTAAATCATCTACTCTAGTTGATGGGTTATTATTGCCTTATTTTATATAGAGGTATGGGTTTAAAATCTAAATGGAAGTGCTTCTATTCCACACATCACTCTGATGACTATAAATTCCTTATTACATCTTCAATTTATATATCATCCACACTTCTTCCAAGTTTATGGAATGCACACTTCCTATTTTTTATTCTGAATTCAATTACTAAATCCTCATTTTGAAATACTGAATGAGGAATTGAAGTAGATAAACATTTATGATCTCTGAAACAAATCATATGGGACGAGTCACCAATGTTCTATAGATATTCCACTGATACACTTGATAAATAGATGAGGGACCTAATGTTAGTATATGTTCACCACATATTTCATGTAACATTACATGGTAAAATAGTTTTTCTTTTACAAAATTGTAGAAAAATATTACTAATAATACATGGAGAGAGTTAAGTGATGTATTTTACAACTATAATATATATGAATTTTTTGAATCATTTGGGGTCTCATAAACTAACAATAAACATGATAATTATATCCTCTAATCGACTTTTATTTTTTATTGAATTAATTGAATTTAAAAAAGATTATTTAAAAATACAGTGATGGATGTTTGGGAGAATCATTTGATGGTGAAGAAAATATAGAAATTCTATGTGATTTTTTATAAATTCATATAATGACCCAATTATTGAAATATCTTATCCCAAAAATATATGTTTTTCAACCAAGTATAATGTTAAATAATATTTTATTGATTGAAAAATATTATCACCTACATGGGATGTCATACAATAAAAAATGAATATTTGTTTTCTTTCATTTTTATATGAGAAAATGTAAATATTTGATAAATTATTTATTACAGTAAATGATTCAATTAAGACCTATTATGAAATATTTACACTCTACAAATTATAAATGAAAATACTATTTTTAGTTTTTTGGACCATAAATTCAAATAAAAAAGGTGGGTTTAAATAATGTTGTTGACAATTATGTGTCAATTATTTTATCTCTATAATGTTTCCAATTTGATCATTACGAATTTTGACTAATATGTGATTGATTTATAAAGATTAATTGTAATTTATTCAGACCAAATGATGTCCATACTATGGATAAAAATGAATCATTCAGATTGAAAATAATGATTCATTTGTCATAGAATATATTATAACAAACTATTTCATATGAAATTACAACTGATTATATTCTAGGAAATTATTTCTATTACATTTTTATATATCATCCATGACCTTTTTTATATCACAGTCAAAATTGTGTTTATTTTTCTATAGTTACGAACACTAATTGTTATTAATTTTTGATACATGATAGAGAAATGAAACCAATTACTTATACAACAAACATTATCTAAAAATAATAATTCAATCATTTCCTTAGGTATATTTGATTTTCCAATATTTATTATTATTTAATTCCTTCTATATTCTAAATGGTATTACCGTTGAAAAATTAGAATTATATTAAAAATATATATTGTTTACATAAATTAATCATATTATGAAGACGATTCAAATAAATGGACAATCCATTTACTAAAATTCATAATATTTTAATTAAGTATAATGGATAAATGAAGAATGATGTAGGAGTTATTTAGATTTGGTTTACAAAAATTTCAATACTCTCTACGGATAAAATTATAATTGTATTTCTTTTAGTTAATGAATAAATTTGTTAAAGATTTTAAAATTTCTAATACTAAAAAAATCATAAACACTATATTTGAGTTCATAATAAAGAAAATTGTATACAAGTTTACATTAACATTAATTCTATTATGGATGATATCTTTATCAATAATGAATAATGAATTATAAAAATATGCTAATTTTTATATTTGGGTATATTAATATAGACCACAAAATGAAATTTTACAGACCAATATATAATTATGTCAAACACATATTATATGGGTTTATGGTAGTCTATTTTTATTCTCAATTATTATAATTTATTTAGTGTATTCATCAACAATTCATTATTATATATAATTGTCAAATGAAACCACAACTCATGCGATGATTATTTGTCATGAACAATTGTTGAGCTAAAAAACTATTATCCATGATGATCTATGATAACTAATATAAAATTCATAGATAACAGTAAATAAAAAAATTCTTCATTCATTCATAAGTGAAATTTTTTTATTATTCGGAGGACACATATGAGACCATGAGATTATTTTTTTTACGTAGTTTTGTTTCAATTTTTTATCATTACATGTAAGGAAATATAGAATGGGTTTTGAGGAATAGTATAACGCCCTTACCCCAGTTACCCAGAGTCGGTGCATTATTACATAATATTGGCATAATCACAAATGATCAAGTCTCTAAACATTGATTAGTTTAGTATCATTGGAAACTCTAGATATATTCATAGGTCTTACATTACATCATAAAGTGAAAAAAAATAAAACAACATCTTGTCTTCATATCCCCTCATATTATCCCTGCAGGTCATTCATAAAATACTTCTTCACCTCTTGGGAAAAATTAAAACATTGAAATGGGTGAGCTCAAATTCTCCATAAGGATAACAATATAGCGTAAACTTTCAAAAATAAACATAAAAATTAAAGGCATTGTATAACTAAAAAAATTATTTTAAACATGAACTTCATCATAATATAGAAAAGGTAAAATGAAATAATTCCTTTTACTTATTTAGATGTATATTCTACTAGTCTAATATTCACATGCAATATCAATAACAACTTTCATAATGATGGAATGCATAATGCCAGATGATCGTAACCACATATTCACAGCCTTGTGCCAAGAAGAAAAGTAAGATTTTGTCAAGGCCTTGTGCCAAGACAGTAGTTTGTCACAATAGACCTACCGATGCATCGAGGAGCTATAACAGGCTCTACCCATCACTTTCTAAGTCCAATTCATTCCTTATATGAAAATGTTTAAACTTATCATAAACAATGCCCAAGAACAACAACATAATCGTATCACATAAAACATGCATGAAGGAAACATATCATTTTCACATTTCAATCACATGATATCAGTACACTGCATTGATATAATAAAAAAAATTTCAATACTATTTTCAATACCAAAAAAAAGAAATTTAAATCATGGTATTTATTTATCATTTAAAAAAAGTTATGGCTTGTATAGGAAGCCGAAACTCAAATAATGGTCACGGCGGTAGAGAAGTCATTGCCACAGCATACGTAAGAGAAAACAACCCTTTTGTAGTTTAGTAAAATTCTTCATATAAAAAGATTAATTTTGAATAAAAGTAAAATTAAAAGGGTCTTATACACCGTATAAAATAAAGTTTTGTATAAAACAAAATATGTCGCAATGAAAGGAGATTTAGACGAAGTCCCTTACCTTGTGTCTGACTTGACTCGATCATTCTTTAATCTCCTTAATAATAAACTATAGTAAATTTATATTTTCATAAGAACCATTTTAATGTTCATGATTCCTTTTACATCAATTATTACCTTGTTATGAACATTATGCAATCATTTAATTTAATAACGGTCATTTTGTCGATCCTTGGTACTTGAGTGGAAAATAAACTTCTTATAATTACAAGTTGTTTATGTGGTAAAATATCAATTATCTTCATAATAATATTCATGATGTAGATATCAAATATATCATATATATCTAGTATATACATGCATTTATAATATTACATAACATTTAGACGTAAAAAATGAAATGCACCGTTCATAGATACGATAAGTCGTACATACAAATGAATGCAACTTTCATTTCTATTTCGTATTTAATGGAATGAAATCATAATGATATAAAGTTATATTATATTTCCAGTATAATATAATATATAAAATCATTAACTCCATCCTTTATACATCCCACATATGGCATTAACGATTCAAATAACTTTGAGGGGGCGGTAGTCCGCACTTCGTAAAATGGAATTATCATGTTTACCCATAATGGAAATCATAGAACAATTCCATAAATGAAAAATATAGAATCATAATGAAAAAATAAACATAATATATATCATATATAAATACTGTGACATCTTAATGTCCACAAGGAGCGGTGTTAAAAAAAGATTGAACAATCATCATTTCATGAGGTGGTAACTAGCCACCAACAGAAACATAATGTACTTCAACCATTAGAAAGAGGTGTGTGTAAGTGTAGTTAGAATAATTCTCATAAAAACATACATGTTTATGGATAATACCGGTGTTTTTACAAAATAAAATAATAAAAATATTTTAGGGGTTGTGGAAGTAAAATAAAATAAAAGAAGTTAACTGAGATGGTTACCATTAGTTTGGGTAACACCCTATGGTTTGAACCAAAAGGTCTCTTGAAGTCCCTTATGCATATGGTAAGGCTTCTAGGATGAATTGAGGAACGTTGAGAGGGTATTTTGATAAATTTTTGCAGAGACAAATGTATTTGAAGGTGTGAATATGGTGGTAGAGGTGGGGGCCTTTTATAAACAAAGAGGAGGGGAACTCTTGGAAAGTCATCAAATGTTACATTATTATAAAATGAGTTTCGGATTTTAAAGGTCCCAAAATAATCTATTTCGAATATAATGTGATAAGGGTTTGAAATCCACCCATCCTATAGGTTTTAGACAAGTGTAATTCTTATATTTTTCCTTATCTTTTCATTTTATTTAAAACATTCATTAATGAGGTAATCACTACATCATCATGGTGTCATAAATAAATATATTTATTTAATGTCTAAAATTTATAAAAATATAACATGATGTAGGAAAAAATTTTAGATATCCAATGAATATTTATATTCTAAGAGGTAATTTATGTAGACAAATTTAAAATTGTTTTACTTAGGTGATACATTCTTTTTTTATATTTTCTTTTCTTTAAAAATACAATGATAAAATGTCATTGTCACACAAAATTGATTAAATGGGTCCCTAAGTTGTAAAAAGGCATCCCATGGACTTCCTTGAAACAACCAATAGAATTAGGACACATGTTGGGGTCGTTTTATACTATTATGATATTATTTCATTACACTTAACTACACGACTACTAATTAATCATGATAATTAAAGATAATTGTCATAATTACTATTCATAATGTCCAAAAACAAAAGAGTATTAATTAAATAATTTGGACCATATGATTCCAAATATGGAATCTATTTTACCAAATTCCAAACACATAAATTTCAGTAATTAATTTAAAAAAAATTCTCATTGTCAAAACCCGAAGATGGGTTTTTTAGAAGTAAAATGTATCAAAAGATTTACTTGTTTTTACATCCAATTGAAATGTGAAATTACTTAAAATTAAAAAAATTGTATTAAGTGATAAAAACATATTTCAATTATACTATCAAACCAATTAAAATGAAAATCTAACTATATAAATAAACTGGATGAAAAGGCAGTTTTTAATTAAAATACACCATTTTTCACTATTCATTAAAAATGATAATTATCATAAAAATAGAAAAAATTCACCCTATGCTATATTTGATATTCGAAATTCCAAAATTATTTCCATTTTAACAAATTCAATACGTAGAAGTTTCATTAATAAATTATATAGTTAGTCCACGATGTCAAAACAAATAGCTTGTTTTTAAGAAACAATATCTATCAAAAGATTGACAATTGTTTTTGTCCAATTTCAATGTGAAATTAACTCTAATGACCATCATTGGATAAAATGGAAAAAAAAATTCTAATTATAATCTAAAATCACTCAATAGTATTACTTATCACTTTAAATTATTTTTATTAAAAATTTCATTTTAATTAATGTATTGTATTTTTCTCATTTCTTTAAAAATTGGAAGTTCTCAGAAAAATACCAAAAATTAAAATTAGGATAATTTCGATATTCTGAATCCAAAAATGAAGTCCAATTTGAATAATAAAATTTATACAATTTCAAAAGGTGGGTAATACTATTCATAACGGTTACTTTGATTGGTCACTGTGTGTTATAATCTCGAACTAGCGTACAATGTATGGTACTGCATTATTGAAAGATAAGCGTATCGTGGAATCATGGGGTGTTACATTCTCCCATCCATCAATAAGTTGTGTCCTAAAAATTTGAAATTGTTTTTCGAAAGTAAAAGGTTGAAAATAGAAAATACTTTTGTGGAAAACCCACATCGGAAATAAGGTTAATAAAATTTAGTCTAAATAAGAGGGAAAGGGAAATGAAAAATTCACCACCAAATTACGATCTTGATTGGGATAAAATTGGTGGAAATTAGAGACACATAAGTGGAGGAAAAACATTAATATTTTTATAGAGTAATTGAGTTCATCAATCACAAACAAGTGTAAAATAGAGGGCCTCAAAGCCTTCAATCTATGCTGATTTAAAATATCATCAGTTCATCAAAACATAAGGTATTATAATAAAAAAATATTTTAAAATCCATTTTATAATGTTTAATAATTAATTTATTCTTTGAATAAGAGAGAGGTATATATATATACTTTACAATTAGAGTTTCAACCTTCAACTAATTCCTACCACAAACTCATCTTTCACTCAAAAAAATAATAGAAATAAAAAATATTATATTTATCCTAATCGTATAAGGTTCCAAATATTAACACATAACATTTAGAATAGAAAAACTAATTTGTAATAACCAGGGGCTTCCAGTAGGCTAGTGGTAGATAATAATGGTCTGTCGCACTATGGTTGTGGGATCGATTCATACAGCTTTGTCCGACGCGAAGAGTTATTGCTCGACATATAGGGTGTCCTTTTCCTAAAACTAAATTATAATAATATTCCAAAAATGATCATATGATTTTATTTATCCTTAAAAAATACTATCCAAAGTTCAACTTAATCCATTTCAAACATTATAGTTATCTAATGTACCTCTGTCCAGACTCTGTAAGAGGTATCTAAATTCCAAAATAAATTTCAACATCAGATTCCCAAACAATGTAAAGTTTCTCTTATTGTCACATACTAAAAATATTACTACATAGTAATATTAATACATTAATGAAAACAACATGTACTGTATTACAATCCTTATATATATCACATTATTCTTATATCCAGAATATAATCTTTGAGTCCAAAAACACAAATACATTAAGTATTCCACTTCAAATGTAGTAACATCATAAGATTGACCTTGATACCTTTGCCTTTTCTGTGTTAGGTTTCCTTGGATCTTAGGGAATTTATTTGCATAATGCCCTATTTCTCTATAATTGTAGCATTCAACATTGACAGCCTCTTTCTTTCCCTTGTAATAATGAGTCTGGTGACCTTTTTTCCAAATATGTAACAAACTCCCGTTCCTTTTAGGCATGTACCTAGGTGTTTCTTACCAAAATTATCACATAATGGAAAATCTTTCTTTCCATTTTTTCCTTAATCTGACTCTTTCTCTACTTTTCTCTTCTTCTCTTACTTTACTTTGTTGTCAAAAGACTTAGAGAATTATTTTTCTGTCTTTATAGCACACGAGACAATATCTTCATACAATGAGAAGGATTTTTATACTAAAGCTTGATGGAGAAATGATTTTAACCCATAAAAGAAATGATCAATCTTACTTATTGGGTTTTGTATATAATTTGCAGCATGCCTCGCTAACCTTGTAATGTTAGAATCATACTCTGCAACATTCTCATCCTCCTTTTTCCTCTTACTCAGAAATTGTCTTTCCATATCCACTCAATGGTCATGAGGAAAGTATTTTTCAAAGAAAATATCATTAAGCTCTCTCCATTCTGTAATTGATACTTCTTCGTCTTCCTTTTAATTATGATTCAATGACCACCATTGATCAGCATCTCCAGTGCGGCGGTAAACTGTCGTGATGACATTTTCCCTTTCACTACTCCTTAAAGCCTGCAATATTTTCTCTAGGAATTTTATCCATTTCTCAGCTACTAATGGAATTGTACCCCCATTAAACATTGGTGGTTGTTGACTCATGAAGCTGTCTAACATTGATCCTCCACATTGCGGATCTTGGTGCTCCATACGAGTAAGGTTATTATTCATAACCTGAATGAGTTGTCCTAGTATTGTAATAAGCTGATCAGCACTAGTTGAATCACCAGCTCCACTATAATTATCTTGAGTAGGAGGGAAATACCTACATGGCATGCGTTCATTGATATGATTTCCATTCCTACTACTAGTAGCCATTTTTAAACAATGTCATATACTATATAAGTTTACGAATCGAAATACATAATAACAAACAAGAAAAACACTTAACATAAATTGAATAGTTTATGCATATAATCCATAGGCATAAAAATGTTTTCTCTGAGGAAGTATATACTCATAAACCCATCATAATGTTTTGTAAAGAAATCGTGAATTATCCTAAGCATATCCCCCAAAAGTGTCGTAGGCAAAAGTGCATTAAGACATGTTGTTGTGTGCTAGGATACCCCGGGTCAAGCTCGAAACTCCTTGTCAAAATTTTCACTCTTTGGTATATTTGTGATAGAGCCACCTCTACCTGCTCGTATCTAGACAGGGAAGTATTGCTCAGAAAATACAAAAAATCTCAACTTTACCAAAATTCTAGGATGTTTTTTCTATACTAATCCTCAAAGTATATCATATGGTTATGTGTTCTAATCAGAGTTTATCAAAATCTAGTTTCCAAGTTTAGTATTAAACTACCTCGGATACCAACTATAACGCCCCGACCCTATTTACATGGAGTCGGTGCATTATTATATAATATTGGCATGATCACAAAAGATCAATTATCGAAAGACCGATTAGTATAGTAGCCTTGGAAACACTAGATATATTCATAAGTCTTACATTACATATTAAAGTGAAAAAAAACTACAACAACATCTTGTCTTCATATCCCATCATACTATCCCTGCAGGTCATTCATAAAATACTTCTTCACATCCTGGGAAAAATTAAATCATTGAAAGGGGTGAGCTCAGATGGTCAGTAATGATAACAATATAGCGGAAAGTTTCATAAATAAGCATAAACATTTAAGTCAATGTATAACAAAAACAAAATCCTTTTAACCGTGAGCTTCAATATAATATGGAAAAGATAAAATCAAATAATTCCATTTAATTATTCATATGAATATTCTGCTAGTCGAATAATCACATTCAATATCAATAAGCATTTTCATAATGATGGAATGGATAATGCCATACTATCATAACCACATAGTCAAGGCCTTGTGCCATGACTACAAATAAGATTTTGTCAATGCCTTGTTCCAGGACACTAGATTGTCTAATGGGACCTACCGATGCATCGAGTAGCTATGTCGGGCTCCACCCGTCACTTACTTATTCCAATTCATTCCTTATATGAAAAGGTTTAAACATATCATAAACAATTCCCAAGAACCACAACATAATCATATCACATAAAACATGCATAAAAGAAACACAACATTTCCCCATTTCAATCATAATATATCAATACAACACATTGATATAACAAAAATATTATCAAAACCATTTTCAATACCAAATTAAAATAATATTAAAACATGGTATTTATTTTTCATTTAAAAAAAGTTATGGCTTGTAGAGGAAGCCGGAACTCAAATAATGGTCACGGTGGCGGAGAATTCGTTGCCGCTGCATACGTAAGACAAAACATTCATTTTTTCGTTTAGTAAAATGCTTCGTATAAAAAAATTACTTTTTAATTAAAGTAAAAGTCAAAGGTTTTTAGACATCGTATAAAAGAAAGTTGTGTATAAAACAAAATATGCCTCAATGAAAAGAAATTGAGACAAAGTCCCTTACCTTGTGTTTGACATGACTCGATCGTTCTTTAATCTCTTGAATAATAAACGATAGTTAATTTATATTTTCTTAGGAACCTTTTTCACGTTCATTATTCCTTTCACATCACTTATTACCATATTATGAACATTATTTAAACATTTAATTTAATAAAGGTCGTTTTGTCGATCCTTGGTACTAGAGTCAAAAATAAACATCTTATAGTTACAAGTTGTTTATGTTGTAAAATATTCATTATCCCTAGAATTATATTAATGATGTAGATATAACATATATCATATATATCCAGTATATACATGCATTTATAATATTATATAACATTTAGAGGTAAGAAATGAAATGCACCGTTCATGGAGACGGTAAGTTGTACGTACGCATAAATGCTACTTTAATTTCTTATTTAGTATTTAATGGAATGAAATCATAATGATATAAAGGTATATTAATATTCTAGTATAATATCATATATAATATCATTAACTCCATCCTTTATATGCCCCACAAATGGAATTATGATTCAAATCACTTTGATGGGGTGGTAGTCCACAATTCCTAAAATGAAATTATCGAGTTAACCCATAATTTAAATCATAAAGGTATGCCATAAATGAAAAATAAATAAGCATAATTAAAACAAAAACATAATATATTTCATATATAAATATAGTTACATCTTAATGACCACCATTAGAGGTGTTAAATGTATATTGAACAATCATCATTTCATGAGAGAGTAATTCTCCACCCACAGAAACAGTGTGTTCTTTATCCATTAAATAGAAGTCTGTGTAAGTGTAGTTCGAATAGTTCTCATAAAAACATCAATGTATATTGAGGATACTATTTTTGTTAATAAATATATGAATAAAATGGGTTTAGGGGTTGTATAAGTATAATATAAAGAAAAAAAGTTATGAGAAATCGTTACCTTTAGCTTGGGTAACTCTATTTGGTTTGAAACAAAAGGACACTTGAAGGGCCTTCTACCTATGGTAATCATTCTAGGATGAAGTGAGTAAATATTAGAGGTTTTTTGTGAAGAGGATGGCCGATACAAATGGCTTTGAAGGTGTGAATAAGGTGGTATAGGTGGGGGCCTTTTTTAAGAGGATATGAGGGGAACTATTGGAAAGTTATGAAATGTTACTTTATTATAAGATGATTTTCAGACTTTAAAGGTCCCAAAATGATATATTAATAAGAAAAACGTGATAAGGGTTTGAAATACAAAAATAAAATATGTTTTAGACAAGTTTAAGTAAAATATTTTTTCTTAACTTTTCATTTTAATTAAAACGTTCATTAATGAGATAATCACTCCATCATCATGGTGTCATAAATAAAATTATTTATTTATTTTCTAAAAATTATAAAAAAATACCATGATGTAGGAAATATTTTTAGCTTTACAAACACCATTTATAGTCTAAGAGAACCTTTATGTAGACAAAATTATTTTTTTTACTTAGGTGTAACATATTTTTGTTATATTTTCCTTTCTTTAAAAATAAAATGATAAAATGTCATTGTCACAAAAAAGTGATTCCATGGGGTCCCTAAGTTGGCACAAGGCATAACATTGTCGGCCATGACACAACCAATAGTATTAGGACACATTTTGGGGTCATTTTATATTATTATGATATTATTTCATTACCCTTAACTACCCGATTACTAATTAATCATGATAATTAAATATAATTTCCGTCGTTACTATTCATAATGTCCTAAAAAAAAGAGTCTTAATTACATAATGTGGACCTTATGATTACAAATGTGGAATCTATTTTACCAAATTCCAATAATAGAAATTGTAGTTATTAATTTAAAAATAATTCCTGTTGTCAAAACCAAACACGTGTTTTTAAGAAGTAAAATCTATCAAAAGATTGACATGTTTTTACATCTAATTGAAATGTGATATTAATTACAATGAACAAAATTGTATTAAGTGATAAAAAAATAATTCAACTTTACTTTAAAACCAATTAAAATTAAAATCTAACTATATAAATAAATTGGATGAAAATGCAGTTTTGAATTAAAATACAACATTTTTCTCTATTCATTAAAAATGAACATTATAAGAAAAATACCAAAAATTCACCCTATGCTATATTTGATATTCCAAAATCAAAAATGATGTCCATTTTACAAAATTCAAAACATATATGTTTCATTAATAAACGATATAGTCAGTCCACATTGTCAAAATAAATAGCGTGTTTTTAAGAAACAATATCTAACAAAAGGTTGACAATTGACTATTTAAAATTTCAATGTGAAATTAATTATAATGACCATAATTGGATAAAATGGTAAAAATATATTCTAATTATAATTTAAAATCACTCAATAGTATTATATATCATTATAAATTGTGTTTATTAAAAAAGTTGTTTTTAATTAATGTTTAGTATTTTTCACTGTTAATAAAAAATTGGATGTTCTCAGAAAAATACCCAAATTTTAACTTTGGATAATTTTGATATTTTGAATCCAAAAATGAAGTCCAAATTGAATAATAAAATTTATAAAATTTTAAAAAGTGGGTATTACTATTCATGATGGCTACTTTGATTGTTCGCGGTGTGTTAGAATCTCAAACTTGATTACAATGCAAGCTATTTCATTATTGAAAGGGAAGCGTACCGTGGAAGTTAGGGGTTTTAAAAATACCCCATAGGTAAATATGTATTGACGTCTTTAATTTTATCAGGATTTCGTAAAAAGAAATATATGCATTAATTTCCAAATAAAACAATGATTTCAATTATTATTAGTATAGTTTTACAATCATGATATTACAATAAAATGAGTGTACATAAAATTATAAATAAATAATTAATTTTATTTATAACTTATTATTTACTCATACAAATTCTTTAATATTTTTATATGTATTAGTATAATATTGTTATATTTTAGAGATATAATAACCCACCATTCCCTAAGTTTGGCATACTAATGATGTTAGGGGTACTCGTTTTTATATATTCATTCCCTTAGATTGAATTACTAATACATCTTATTCAAATCATATATTAATTTGTGTTTTAAAAATTTCATGTTTCTTGAAGAAAAATTTTATTCCTAATGGATTTTAATTCCAACTGTTGTTTCAGATTTCAAAAATTTATAAAATATCCTAAAATAAAGATGTTCATAATTTTTCACAAATCAAATTAGGTATCTATATAACTCTTACATTTGAATAGAATTACACAAGTGAATTGTACAAGGATAATTTATATTTTTTGTTTTCTATTTAATATTTTATTCACCCTTTTCCAATTTCACATCCCATGATGATAAAAATTTGACACCCTATTCATTAATTCATTAATTTTTATATTTTATTTGACTTGTATAATTTTGGATCAAGAAAACATCACACTATCCTAGGATAAGAATTAATCTATTTTGATATCTATTTTCGATTTATCATTCTTTTTCTCATAGTAAAAAAGTTTATTTTGTTAATTGTCCCTTTCACACACATCAACACAATTTAATATTGTGTAATAGTCATCCTCACACTATGTGATTAAAAATATTAGGTACTAGATGAATTTATTACATTACATAGTACCCAAAACTGATGACTTTTTTATCTGTATTGTGATGACCCAGACTCTCTTGGTCCTTCCCTTTTCCAAAATCTAGGTCGCATCTCGGTGAGACCGATCGGAGAGACCGATCGGTGAGACCGATCGGCGTCAGTAGCGCTCCTTTGCGCAAATAGGGTTTTGACCCTATTCTGACTCATTTAAGTGTGTTTTTAAGACCCGTAACGCGTATAAGAGCTTTAATTAAATACATAATCAATTCATGAGTCGGCTTAAACCACCTGACTCCCCTTTTTAATGCCGAGTGGAGCCACGTGGTCAACCCACAACCCCCGCGCCTTACGCAGTTTCTCATTTTCACCTCAACCATCCCCGGCTCTTATAAACTAAGGGATAGCTGTTGTTTCTCCTTTCCTCGATCATGGATTTTCACAAACAGCTTCTAGTGCATCGGGCACATCGTTATCCGTAAAGTTCCGCACCCCGGCCTAAACGTCGATCATCTATCAACAAGTAGGGAATTTCTCCTTTGCCTCTCTCTTTTGTGTATCATGCGGGGTGGACGTGGTTTTGATTCTGAAGGATTGGGTAAACCAGACCTAATTAAAGATAATGAACGATTTCTATAAAGAAAGAAGAGAGGGGGGCTGTGATTGTTGATGTTGTTTCTTCTATAAACATCTTGTTGAATTGTGCTGGCTTATGCCTCCTGAAAATCAAGGTCGTTGGTGGTCGTTGTTTGTGCACTAATGAACCATGCTGATGTTTTAAATGGCTTGTTTGTGGTTGTAAACTCTTGTTGTGAAAAGTGAATCGGTTAATCACGTATATCCAGCTGAATAATTGAAAGAACCAGGATCAACCCTTCTGTGATAACTCCCAGTTAGAACACACGGAAATTTGAATTATGGAGTGTGTTAAGTCGTTTAAATCTGAAAATACCGGCAATAACTGACTTGTATTGGTGGTGGTAGTTGGTTGTTTTCCTTTCGGGCCGATTGCTGGAGATGTGGGAGGGGATGGGATCCCCTGTTCTTTTATACTCTTGGTGGTTGTGTGAAATTGGGGTGGAATCCTCTGTTGTTGAGAACCAGGTGTGGGCGTCTTGGCTGATGCTTGACTGTTTACTTTCCTGGACTTATGCCTATGCCTACTAGTTTCCTTGTAGTTCTTAAACGTAAACATTATTACTGAACGTGAAATAAGAAAGGGGACAAATGGGTTGTTAGCGTGAGTCGTGACTCAGACTTGAGTGTTTTTGTGATCTGTAGGCTGTCTAAAGAAAAAACTAGATTGAGTGAGTGCTTGATACCCTATATATATATATACTTGTAGCTTTGTGTTTCTTATTCACGCCCCACCCAAGTTGAGAACTTAGTGTCGAACACCCCCATTTCATGGGGGAGGGTGTTTTTCCCAACATTATTCATAGTGGCTGGATATTAGCTCCTTTTCTGCTCCCTTTCACAGATAGCCCAATTATCTTCGGGCAGGCTGTGATGGCCTGAGGTCCATTATTAGCCCAAGAACCTTCGGGCAGGGTAGTGTGGTGGTTGGCCAGGTGTGTGCGGCATGTGGTTTCCCAAGTGTCTTCGGGATGAGGCTCAGGTGTCTTCGGGCGTGGCAGTGTATTTTCTAGCCTAGGTGTCTTCGGGCGTGGTGGTGGTTGTTTTGGCCTAGGTGTTTGTAGGCATGGTTACGTGTGATAGTTGTGGCCCAGGTGTGTGCGGGCAGGATTCAGCAGTGGGACTACGTGTGGTTGTGGCCCAGGTGTGTGCGGGCGGGTGTGGCAGTGGGACTGTGGTGAGAATGGCGGGATTGGTCCGATGCGTAGGATGTCTCAATAACTAGTGGGAGAGTGGCGCGGGGTACCCAATCATCGATGTGCTCTTAATATATATATTACATGACTTGCATTATTTGTGGAGTGAGCCTTGGTGAGGCCTGGGGTGGATAGTTTTCCTTATTAGGTGTTTGAGTTACTCTTTTTCTCACGGGACTTTAGTACGTTCCCCCACTTGTGCACGAGAGTCTTGGTTTTCCCTACTAAGTGTACTTGTATGCTCACCCTACGTATATAAAACTGCTTTCAGGTTTCCAGGAGGACTTCGGGGATCACGCAGGACCTTACTAGCTCAGACCTTTGGAGCAGTTGCAGTTGTTGTTTTTTTCTTTTCCCTTTGGTACTTACCTTGTAGTCACCTTTTGCACTTTGTGGCTTTTACATTTGAAACATGCATGTGGGAATGGTTTACTTTTGACTTTACTTTTCTTTCTACCTTGGTGTTGTTGGGTTTTCTTCTCCTTATCTCTCAATCCTATAAAATAAAAAGGGTAATGCCTTCCATTTGTGAGAAATTTCTATACCCTTGGTGCTAGTCGCCACCCCAGGACCTATTGAAGGTGGGTTTCGGGGGTCATTATATCTCCTTCAACTTAAAGAAGGAAGGGCCTGGCAACCTGCTGACCATTCCCTCCTTTTGGTGAAGGTGGGTCATGACATGTATAATAATACATAATCAATGTTTTCAAACAATATTGTGTCATTACTGGAATATATAATTTGTTTTATATAACAATTATTGAATTGGAAATTTAATCTCGTTGTCTTTTACTTCACTAGATTTATTTATTACAAAGATTTAATTCGTCATTTTATCAGCATAAACTAGTAATAATATAGGGAAATAACAACAAGGGGAAGAAGGTAATGTTAATGGAAAAAAGGTAATAAATCATAAAAAAGTATTTACCCATACCTCTACCTTATTTTAGTTAAATTATATGTTTAATTAAAATACTATTATAGTGGAGTTACCATTAATTTCATGTTATGGGGTGTGATTTTTGATTAGTTGAAAACATTGAAGGAAAATTAATCACACAATATCTATATTTTTTTATTGAACATATCAAGTCTAAGAGACTCATAAGTGGGTCATATAAAAAACATTATTACATTTTTCATAATTTTTTAACAAAAATATTTTATTTCTAATAATTAAATATAATTTAGTGTGAAATTAATTAATAAGAGAATGTGTTTTTAAATAACATAGTTCCTAATCAATATCAACATTCCAATATTCAATAATTTCAAATATATGGTTTTTACTATATTATTTTTAATAAATTTAATTTCCAAGTTATTATTTTTATATCATTCTATGTGACTTCGATTATGGATAATTATTATAGCATTTCATTGTGCACCAATTTAGGATTAATCTATATAATTTTACTCATACTATTAGCCCATCAAAAATTTCCAATACATCACTAACTTCTCTATTACTTCACTATTTCATAACTTTTGTAATATTAAAAACACATCAAAAATAATTTCACATACCATGGTAATCCATCAAATCCTAATGAAGGATCATATTTAGAGCTACATCGACTAATATATTATTTTTATTTTTTTCATGAAATTTTTAACATCAATATTTATCATACTCTATATAGTAAATTAAATTAGTATAATTAACACCATCATCATATTTAATTTTTCAAGAGTGTTTACTTTATTATACAGAAGATGAGAAACTATATGAATATAAGAACAAACAAAATATTAACGTGGCCAAAACATGTTTTCCAAATGTATTCCCTCTCATTAATTACACCACTTAGTTGGTAGGGTGATCATGCTAGGAATCCAGGTTACAACAACATCATTTGTAAATCATTAATCTCATGTTGAAAATAAGTTTAATATTTGAATGAATTTACTTGGGATAAAAAAAATGCATCCCCAACATATAATCTTCATGTGTATTAACATGATACCTCCCGATCAATATATATGGACTATTAGTTTAAATATTATGTATTGGTATATCCTTTTTCCTAATATTCACTTTTTATAATATTATGGATAAAGAGTCCATATGATTTTCAATGATCATATAATATCCATCTCTATTGTTATTTTTTTTCAAAAATAATTTTTTTTTCATAAAAAATCATATATCTGATCTTAAAGATAACTCATTCAATAAATATTCAACGCCATTTTTTGTTTTAGAATATTATATGTATTACAAGATTAAATTGAACCTCCTTTTTAACATTCATAAAAATGAACACTCTTGTTTCCCTCTAGATTTAATTGTTTTGAAATCCAATAAGTATTAATCACTATTGAAATATCTAAATTTTGAATTGTTAACCTTCTCCATTCATATTATCAAAATGCGTTCAATGACATATTCCTTAGTGAAAACCAAAAAAAATCAAAAATACCATATGAATTTCAACATTCTAAGGCAGTGAAATATAAAATATATTCATTTATTATTTTCATTTTGAATTTACATTTAGTAATTTACAACTGTAATCTATTCTTGTAAAAAAATTATTCTTTCTCATTAAATTGTTATCACACATCATTGAAGGATGCCATCAATCATGTAAAATCACATATATTTGAGTTAAGTGGCACTGAATCATTATCATTACCATCCATTGAATGTAAATTTATCACTATCTCTAGTATCTAGCATTAAAAAAATATTATAATATTTTCACTTAAATAAAATACCGTATCACATTGATATATTAAAAAAATAATATCAATTTTACATATTTTTGTTTTACTTTTGAAATGAAAATTAATTGAACATTTAAATTTATAAGATGTTAATTACTTGAAATCCAAATATTCTACTTGCCATTATATCCCTAAATAGTTATTTTATGTCCCATATATTACTACTTCATCATAAAATGGAAATAAAATAATGAATGAGAGGAAAAAATTAGTTATATTAAAAGATAATATTTCATATCTTCTCTATGTTATGTTTTTTGATCTTATGTATACTTTTTCTGTAACTAAATATTTTTAATATCATTCACATTATGTTGTCCTAAACATAACTAAATTTTTTCTTCTGTTCAATCTCATTACATTCATTATCATATCAAAAACTATATTACAATATATTATCGTTTAAATGAGAGAATACTACTTCATATTATATAATTTATATTACACATAAATATTCATAATATACATATATTTATAATTATATGCATTTGTTTAATTATTTACATATATGATTATATAAATATATATATATAAATATATTAAAATATAAATATACATATAAAATATATATGAAAAATATGATTCATATTTGAATAAAAAACATATTATCAATATTATTTTAATAATTGAATATATAAATATATATATAATTAGTGATGTTGTGACACAAATCCAAGATAAGAACTGAAAATCCTGCAATGTGACAAGAGAAAAAAAGTGAAAATAAATGAGGGTTAATATGTGTGTGTATATAAAATATGTATATTTATATGTATGATCATATGAATATATACATAAATATTAATTTAAATGGAATTATTTGTGTCTCTGCGTATGTGTGTGTGAGTATGTTTCACACCTAATGTACCATTTCTGTTTCTGTATTCTCTATTTTTTTAATTTTTTTAATTCTTATTTCTTCTACACTATTCTCTATAAGAATATTGATATTTTTCAGATATAGTGGAACTTTTATAGTTTTCACATTGTTATAAAACCTCATGTGGAAACCATGAAACATGGGTCCTAATTTTGGTAGTGGGGTTTTTTTCTGTTTCTCCATTGTTACTCAAACCGTCAAGTGTTGCAATGAGTCAATACATATTTTTAGGTATGTAAGGGTATCATGTATGGTTGGTGCATAGTCAGTATAAATTATGCGTCTAAAAATTGAAAATTATTATTATAGAGAGAAAATCTATCAAAAGGGTTCTACGTGGTTGGTCTACTATATCATAACCCTTGCGGCCTTCCCTAAAATTTCAAAATGTCAAATAGACTCATAACTCTATTTGATTTTTCTGCCCATATATTCTCACATTCTCAACCCCTAAATCCCAACCATCAGAAATCGTCTTTTCCACATGGTTTTGTGACCATTTTAGTGGTACTTATTCTCAATCTAATGAGAGAACATCATGTGAGGGTATCCTCTAATTATTTAATGATATTTTATTCCCTCCTCCTTTATTTTTATTCTCCCACATAGAAATGGTTGACAATTTCTAATGTTTTCTGAATTGAGTGATGTTATTTTTAGTTGAAATAGATTCATTTTTCATCCTATGATCCTTCCCTCTCTATTTATTTTGGATTCCACTAGTTATTCATTTGTTTTTCATTACTAAGGTAGGTTTCATCATGTTATTCCTCTATTTAATTTATTAAATATTATTTCCAATTTTATTAAATGAATTTAAATAAATATTGGGATATAAAAATTTTCCGTTTCAATAAATGTTTTGTGTAATTCTTTTTTTGGAATTTATTTCCCCTATTGTGGGAAAAATAAAATAGATTTATTCTGTATTTTTCAAATTCATATAAAATGAATGAGGATTTTAAATAGTATTGAAAATGGGATCGCGTATTGGACACTAGATATATATTTTTGAAGAATATTAAAAGTACTTCTAGGCATGGAATACCCTCCCCATCACATGGAAAAACTACAAGACTAACTAAACTACATGATATTTTGGTTTTGGATACTACTGTGTCCTTTTCAAAGTTCAACATAGTGGATCGTTGGAAGGAATGGAAATTTATAGATCGATCCCATAGGGATTGATGATCCAAATATTATTCCTTGAGAAATTATACCTTATGTTTATCCTTTTGTTAATCTATATTTAAATATGGTTCATGTTTATTTTCTACTCGCATTAAATGTCAATGAATTTTTTATTCATGTTTTTTTAATCTATTGTGAATATTTTTTATATTAATGGTTATGTAAGAAACACATGGTATGGTCTTGATGGCACTGATGTGATCACACCATACAATCACCAAATTCCTATATGTGGAAATATTTTCATTCATATAGGTATGATTAAAAGTACACTTGGATGTGTTGTATACTCTTGTTAGTGGTGTCTAGATTGTATGGATGTGATATTATGGGAGGAGCCTCATGGTAAACAGTGATTGGTTTCATCTTTTTTTTATTTTGGGTTTGTGTTTGGAAACCTATCGATATAATTTAAATACCTTTTGGCTTCATATATTCTTCAATTTTAGTCATGAATTTTGAAAATAATTTTGTAATATTTGGATATTTATTTTTTACATGGTATAATTTAGTTTATTTATTGTATGATTTATGTTATCATGATGGTTTGACTAGGAAAACTATTAACAAAGTATATTATCGATGTCCAAGAATGTGTTTCTAGAAAATGGGGATCATGAATTCCCAACATTCATTTTCCCTGATAAGCTCAAGTGCCTGTATCAGGGTAGGCCTATGTTGGTTCGGGATAAAATGGTATCATATAACATAGTTTTTCAACCAGTTTTGTAATAATTTTAGGTTAGTATAGACATAAAGTATGGATATTGGAAAATAATGGTAAGATTTTGATGGTGTGTTTATCAAACATCCTTTTTTATTAGCCACGTAACCCCATTTGATTTTTGGTTTGTTTTGTTTTTCTCTTATTCACTGTGTTTGGTTTTTTATAATGAGATCATAAAATATCTATTACGAATGGTAGAATTTTTCTGTAACTATTATTTAATGAACTTTTTAATTTTCCTTACAATTTATTATTTGAATTATATAGTTAAATTGTTAAATTGTTTTATATCTCTTCTGTTAGTTTTTGTAGTATTATTCCTCCTCAAAGAACCCCTATAAACCTTATTGAGCAAGAAATGAATAATTTTTTTCTAAGAAAATCAATTAATAAATCAAAACACATATGAATATATTTTTGAGTGGCCCATGATATGGACCAAAAGGATGTTTCTAGCCATGATCAAACTAAATTTTTAGAATATAATTCCATAACAACCCATTTTGAAGAGTATCGTTATTATAATAATCCTACTTTTTGGGGGATTAATATACCTCATGCATCATTCTATTTTTTGGAATATATGGAGAAAATTTTCATATTTCTCAAGACATATACTACTAACAAGATAATCTGTGTTGCCTTCATTTTGGATGGCCTTAGACAAATGTTTTTTGGAAATGTCTATTTAAGATCATATATAGGAAAAATTGGGAATTAAATGGTTTAATGTGATTCTTAATCACTATTATTATCTAGAGATAATTGAATTTGGAATTCCCTATGAATATGTTTTTCTTACATAAGGTGAAAATTTGGTTATGGACAATATGATTAGGTTCACCAAGTTTTTTCATTTTCTAATTTTTATATTGTATATTTAATAAAAATAAAAGGATTCATATAGGACATAAAGTGCACATTACATCATAGTTGTTTCGACTGTATATCATAATATATGAAGAATTAGACGAGAATCATATTATTTTTTAATATAAAAACGGGAAGATGTTTGGAATTCATTCTATTATACCTTTTCCTAGTGGTTGGGGTAATTTAAACTTATAGAATAAGAAAAGGTATAAATAACCTTTTAAATGTAGTGGACGCTTCTCAAAACATCCTTCCTAATATTCAATTATTGTAGTTACAGGTGGGGGATCAACTATCAATCATTGGTATGGTAATATTCAACATATGTGGTCTTTATGACCTGTGGAACGTAGATTATATATTTTATATTGCGGGATAGTTCACCTATGGATTTTTTGGCGACTATTACTATCCATCGAGAAGTATATTCATGTAGGCTACTAGGGGTTATGTGGTGTAATATGATGCATATAGGGTAACAGGACCACAATATCAAGGTCCTAGTGGTGGGAATTTATCCTCTTAAGAGTTAATACAATTGAGGAATAAGAAATATATTATTGGTAAACCTCAAGAACAAGAAGATTCTATAAAGATACATATTGTTGATCTAGTGCCACTGGAGTCAAAGGCTGAGGTTAATATAGTAAATGCAATTATTTATATCGTTTCATCCATATTTACTACTTTATAAACATCTGGTATTTCCTATTCATTTATATATTCTTATTTCATGCATTTTAGGAACCTCTCATTTTATATCATTCCATTCACAAAGGAAATATATATGCCTTTGGGAAATAGGAATGGGAAAGGATCTATATTCCCTTCTTGCATGGATTTCATATTAGGAGTTTAAATATCATTGAATTTCATAATATGTGAAATAGATATTATTGAATTTATTTTCAAAATTGATTGGATTTCAACATTACAAGACCAAAGTTTTTGGTAACATTTGGATGGTGGCCTTTAATTCCCCTAATGAGAGAAACCATGTTATTAGAGGCATGTGGGAGACGAAAACAAAACATGTAGTCCAAATTCTTCTCGTAGTTTTTAATATATATGTCATGTGGTTTCAATTATGATAGGGGAAGATGAATACTATTCCCAAAATCACCTTTCCCTAATTGTAATAGCTTTAATGATTGTGTACATTAAATAATTTTGAGGCTTACCTCTAGAATGGGATGTGGAGTTTATAATTGAATTAGAATCGAAAACATATTCCATCAACATTAAATCATATAAGATGTCACCAAATGAACAGAAAGGGTAAAATATTTAGTCTGAAGAAATATAATCAAAATGATTAATTTTTTATCAATGTTGGAATGGTTTTTCCTTGTTAATTCCACAAAACAGTGTATGGGATGCTACAATTGTGTATTGACTATGAGACATTAAATTTTGTTACGAATAAGAACAAATAAAATTTTATTAACATTTATTACCATTCTAACTAGTTAATCAGTCCATGGCTATTTTGAAAAATGACCATTTTCCAGGGTACCATAATGTGTAGTTAAAATATTTCCTTTTAGATATGGTATGGACACATTGAGTATTTGAATATGTCAATTTTGATGGTCAATTATCCCATGATCATCAAGCCACACCAGAATGGACTATTCCATTGATATCATTAAACATTTTTCTCAATGATTTTGGATGATATATTAGTTTTTTAAAAATCATAAGAGAATCATGAACAATATGTAAATATTTTTTAGGGAACCCAATAGAATTACAGCCTTTATTCTATGTTTTCAATGTGTTATTTCACAACTTGAGTGGTAAAACATTTAACGATGTGATCTATGATCAAATCATCTATACTGATACTATGAAGGTAAGAGTTGTTATTTCATATTAGATTCAAATAATTATTTTAATGTTTGTAATTTTTGGGGCATGGTTAAATATTATTGATAGTTTTTGAAATATTTTTCCATGACATCATAACCTCTGACTTCCATAAAAAATGGGGTGATAAATTTAATGATTCTTGAGTGTTAGAAGTCTTTTAATGAACTTATGTTACAATATAACTGGCCATTCATTCATATTCCTACAAATTATGTGATGGGAAATGATATTTATTGTAATTTAAAAGGTACTTGTTTTGGATGTGTCATCATGTAGAAGAATTATATAGTGGTGTATGGATCTTAGTAACTCTATCCAAATTTTATGAATTACCCAAGAAATGACCTTGATCTTATAGCTATTAGGTATTCCATGATGTTTTTTTTTGAATTTCCATTTTAAATTATTATTTGTAGTTTATTCAAATAATAATATCTTAAGATACATATTTTATTGTAGGAATTTGATCCTGGAAAAAAGGTGGTAGGTAGAGTGTCTTCAAGCATTTATCTTTGATATCACTAACATATTGGGAAAAGGAATTGTGGTCACTTATTCTTTTAGAAACAAATTATATTATGAATTAGGGAAGGATTCATGTTATGACTTGATCCTCATAGAGGTATGTTCTCAAATTCACCTAGAGGTTGATGGGGATAAAATTTATATTTTACATCCTATATTTAAGTGGATTACCTACTGTATTGAGATCATTTTTTAGGAACCTTAGAGAGGTGTGTTATGATATAATTTTAGGCTGACTATAAATGGTTGGGGGACCACTAATGATTTATCATCAACCCCAAAGAATGATTTCATTTTGGAAACACGTATTTTGTTCCTCTATTAATGTGGAACATTGTTATGATGAATTTCATCATTCCTAGTGGGTTTCAATCCATTGTATGACAACAATGTATTTAGATATATATAATTTTTAGTTATTAATGTATGATGTGATATAGTGGGATTTATAGATTGATACATTACAGACATGAAGATTTGGGATGAGAACTAGAATTCCATAAATTATAATTTTCCTCTTCGAAATCGTACTGGGAATTCGTACGTGGAATCCATGGATTTAATAATTAGATTTACACATTACTCTTATGAGATGAATAAATTACATATTGATATCGATCAATTCACTTAATCATCCTTTTTCATAACATTCATGGACACCACTAAGGTGGAGGTTCGGGGAAGGATTTATTTTATTGAAGTTATGATATTTCCTTAGATACCATCTACTATTATAATATACAAGTATACCTAGTTCACTTAATGATTATGAATGATCCTATAATAGGAAATAGGAACATTTTACATGTTTAGTACAATATAATATCAATAGAAAAATGTCTATATAGAGATAGTGATTCAAATTTTATAATGTTTTCACCATTTCCATGTCGTCGAATTTTTGGGGTCATGGGATATCCATAAGGTAATAATAGAGTTCTCTTGTATAAATTTATATATATATTCCATTAGAATTAATCCCTCTAAGGACCATTATAATAGGTTGTGTTGATCCCCCGTCTATTATTCTGAAGTGGGAAAAACCTATTTAACAGGACCAACCATTGAACATGAGTCAAAAACATAGATTCATGTTATCTGAAGACACATAGAGACATATTATATCTTCAATTATAATTATGTGGGAAAATTGAATCATCCCCTCTATCTTTCATATTTTTACTCGATGTTCGTCAAGATATAAATACATTTTGGTCACCATGAGTTTGGAAAATATAGTATGATTTCTTTGAGATATATGGAAAATTTTAAGATCATAGAGAGGATCCGCAAGGTATAATATCAAATAAAAATTACACTCAATTGAATTTATTCATAATTTATTCCATGTATCATGGTTAAATAATCATCATCTGGACTCCTACAATTATATTGATTTGAAAAAACGTGATATTTCAGTACTGGTTTTTATGGCTGACAAGATGATCAGAGTAGTCAACAACAACATGAAAATGATGATTTTTTAACATGGTTGTTAATATTCAAAAAAAAATTTGTGTACTGATAAGTAATTATTAACTTATATTTAATTAAATTTAGTTGCCAAAAAATTAAATTTTCTATATGTTCAAATACCTCACTTTTTATGGTTTAATGATTTTAATTTACATATATGTTGGTTATTATTTTTTACAACTTGTGAAAAAATTCCTAACTATAGTTTTTAATCTAAATGTGACAACATAACAATTTTATTGATATTAGTGTTATATAACCTGTGTTTTATGTTTTATATTAAAATATTCAATACTGTGTTTAATTTTATTTTCTGGTTATTCTTAGGAATTGAATGTTTTGTCATATATTTAAATATATTATTATATATATGTTATATATATTTATATAGAAACATATATATATATATATGTGTGTGTGTGTGTGTGATGGAATCTTATTCATCGACTGAGTACCAAATGTCAATTCAGATACTCGAAAGATCAATTTTCAAGATTCAATGCATGGATTCACAAAAAAGCATCGACACATGGTAACATTTATAAATTCTTAATTCACAATAAGAAATTTTTAATAAATAAAAATAAATTATTACAATTAATTTTTTATTTAAAAATAAAATATGTTTGGGAAATTTTATGGTATCATCAAAATCATGTCTTATGGATAGAACATGATTACAAGGATCATTCCAACTTCTATAAGTGAATAAGTATTAATGTATATAGAGTAATAATTCACTATCTAAATATATATCAAATAAAAATATTTTAAAAAAAAGTTTAGATTTTTTCCAAAATAAAAAATTGAAATTATTAGGGTTATACGGTTTAAATATTTATGATATATATCATATTCCATGAACAAATTAGAATACCAAAAGTGTTATTTTTAGTAATAATTAAAATTAATATAAAATATTTAATAATCATTTGTATATTTATATTTTACCAATAATACAAGGATTTATAACAATACACTTTTTCATAATATGGAATATAGTTGTTTTGTAATCAATGATAATCATTCATTGAATCCGAATGTATACAAACACCATGAAATTATGGGTGCCTAACCCATAATTAGTTGTAATTATCATTATTATATATACTTTTTAGTAGATTTATTTTCAATTTTTATCTAATACTATAGTAAAATGATCATTAGGTATTATGTGACTTTTAAGAATCAACCAAACCTTAATATAATACACGGTGTGTCCGGTATTACTAATAGATCATCTTTTTAGTTTCAAAGTATCATTTTTTCTAAAAACACACATCACATACTAAAAACTGAGAAAACAGATTTAGATTGTTTTTATATTTTTTAAAAATTATCTATAAGTCAATTTTTTTTATAATGAGTTGATACTCAATCCAATATACAGAGTGCTCGTTATGGAAACAACATTCTATTAGCAGTTAAAATTTTTCCACAAAATTTAGAACCTGTGTCACTCACCTAAAATTAAGAAAACATTCTTGGTATGTCATTATAATTTGGTAAAATTATTTAAAAATAAATTTTAATGTGTGTGTATCAATCTCACATAAAACTCACACTTGATGTAACAAGTATGTCTAAAATTGCGTGTTCTCATTTTAAAATTTAATTTTTGTATAAAAAAACGGGCATACTCAAAACCAATAAAACAGATGCATATTGTTTTTAATCTATAGAAAAATAATTCATTATCCATTTATGACATTTTTGAATCATGCACACCTCAATATGACTCTCAATGCGACCATTAGGATTCAAAGAGCACATTTTTTAAAATGAACTATTAATAAAAACCATAAGTCACATACTCAAATCTGATTATACACATTCAGATTTTTTTCGTACTATATATCAATTATCGGTATTTCAATTATTATATTTAGGAATTAGTTGCACCTCAATATGAAGCATAATGTGATAGGAAATTCTACAATTGAGTCTTTTTATTAAAATTGACATAAGAAAAGACATGTGACATAAACAAAATTGAAAAAAAAATCTAGATTATTTTGATAATTGATAAGAATTATCCTTTTTATATTTTCTATATTTATAAATTATCATAACGAAAATATAATACATGGTTATCTCTATATGACTCAACATGTATATTATCAATATAAAATTGATTTTATTTATCTAAAAACGTTTTTCACTCCATAAAGACCATGAAAATACACTCAAAATGTATTGATACATTATTAAAATGATCCATATGTAATTTTGGTCATGTAGGAATTACTTTCATATCAAATAGACAGATGATTTGACATTTATCACACAAAGTTTGTATTTCCAGTTTAAAATGATAGTTTAGTAAAAACATATGTTACATAAAAATAACTAATAATATAAATTTAGATTCTTAAGATACATTATGTAAATGATCCATAAGTTATTATTTACATGTCTGAATCATCCACACCATAATATGAAGCATGATGTGATCAGAATGACTCTATATGAGTGTTTTCAGTTTAAAATGACATTTTATTAAAAATCCTAAATGGCATAATCAAAATGAAGAAACAAAATTATGATTTTTTTGATAGTTTATAAAATAACCATAAATTACATTATATTTGTGGGATTGTGAATCAACATAATCCAATACAAGATGTGACTGGTATGACTAAACATGTCTGTTATTAGTTTAAAATTTATATTTAAGTTAAAAATGTGTCTCTCTAATAGAAAATTAAGAAAATGTTCTCATATTGTCTATATAACTTAATAAATTGGTTTTTATTTCATTTTTATGTTTTGTAATTAGTCTCAAATCAAACAATCACATGATACGACCAGTTAGCCCGAAAGTGCATGTTTTCAGTTTATGCTGACATTTAAGTGAAAAAAATATGTTACATAAATACAACCAATAAACCATATTAATATTGTTATGGTACAATAGAAAAATATCTAAATGTCATATTTTAGGATTATTAGTTATTCATACCTCAATTCGAAATTCTATGTGACCAATATGACTGTAATTGTTCTTTTTTTCAAAATTGACATTTTATTAAAAAACCCAATTGACATTCTACAAATTAATAGAACACATTCATAATGCATTAATACATTATTAAAAAGGTATATAAGTGATTATTGAGATGTTGTAATTATCTTCACCTTAATTTGATTCATGATATGTACGGTATGACTCAAAGTGTGTGTTTTGAGTTTTAATGTGATTTTTTTTAAAAGTACCTCACATAATCAAAACCCAAAAAACATATTCTAGTTGTTTCTTAACCATAGAAAATTTAACCATATGTCATTTTTAACATATATGAATCATCTAAACCTCAATTAGATACACATTTTATCCAGAATGAATCAAATTCCCTATTAATAGATTTAAATTGACAAATTTGTTCAAAATTATTCACTCACTAAAAATAAAGAGAACATGATTATTTTTCATGATAATTTATGAAAATGCTTCATAAGTAATTTCTTGATGTGTATAAATAGTTATCTCATAAAAATTATACATTATGATATGGTTATGACTAAAAGTTCATATTTTCAACTTAAAATGACACGTTACTAAAAAACCCAACTGAGAAAAAAAATTCAGATTTATTTATACCTTATGAAAATATTCCATAAGTCATTTTTTTATTTTGGAGCTGTATGAAATAATGTGTTACCTATTTGTCTCCATGTACATGGTTTTAGTTTAACCTGAAATTTTTTTAAAACAGAAAACTGACATAACCATGAAAACACATTCAGATTATTTTGATACTTTAGAAAAATGATCAATATGTCATTTGAGACTTGTAATAATCATAAAAAACTCAATGCAATGTATGGATTAAAATTATTGACTCCATGTGTTTCATTTTACTTATAATGGATATTTTATAAAAAGAGACAAGTGACATACACAAAACCAAACAAACAAATTCAGAATATTTTGATTCATTTGTAAAATTATCCATAAATCATTTCAGATGTCTAGGAATTTTTATGCTCCTTAATCAAATACAATAGGTGCCTTATAAGATATAATGGGTCTGTTATCCATCAAAAATTGACATTTTAGATCAAAACATTGGTCACTCACAAATAAAATAGAAAACAAGCTCATATTATGTTGATAATTTTTTTTTCATTTTTCATATGTCATTTGAGAAATGTAATAACTAGTATCAACGAAAACTGACACATAATGTGATCTGTATGACTCAAACACCATGATTTCAGTTTAAAATTATATTTTAATTAAAAATAAAAGTGATATACTTAAAATAAAAAAATCATATTTTTATTATATTTTAAAACATTGATAAATATATAATTTGTGACACATTGGAATCATCTTCACCCCAATCTAACACACAATATTCATTGTATTTTAGGAAGAGTCTATTATCATATTAAAATTTGAATTTTATTAATTTACTATTTCATATTTATGTAAAATTTATTTATTTATAGAGTTAATAATTTAATAATTTATTTCACATAGAAGTGGATTTTTTCCTGATTTTGATGGTTATTTTGGAAACATATACTATGATCAAGATTTTTGAGAGGAGGTCTGGAGATAAGGAAAATAAAACCATTCATTTATTTGAATATTTTTAATAAATTAGTCATCAAAATATAATTGTAGAAAAAACTCTTTAAAATCATAGAAGTCGAATTGATAAAATTACTGATAATGTTTTTCATTTATCAGTTATAGAAGTCGAATTGATAAAAGGGTACCCCATTTAATGGTACAGATATTGATATCTATTTTTATAGATGTTGATTTCTTTTCAATCACTATTAAAAGTATTTTTCATATATTGTGAATGAATTCATGTGAATACCTTCTCAATAGTGAGCATTAAGTGGCATATTTTTATTGTAATTTTATTCTATGTTATCCATCATACAAGAACACAATACATGTTGGAATTACCCTATTACCTAACAATGATAACACTGGTAGTTGATCAAACTATTATCAATGATACCCCATACATCTAACCATTGTATTAGATCCTCAGTTTTAATGGTAAGAGGTTATATCATCTTATAGAGGTATCATATTCTTCTAGAGGTGTAATAATATTTTCCTCTACATCAATTTTAGGATTAATCTATTTTAATGCTAACATATACAGTATACTGTATGGAAGCTTCAGAATAAGGGGTATCGTTGTCTACCAATACATGTATAAGAACAACAATGGTGGAAATCCTCTGTTGACAATAGTGGAAATAGTTACAAAATAAATGTCCAATTATTCCTCTATTTTCTCCTCAATATAGAAATAATTTTTCCTCATGAAGGTAAGTACTTCCCCTTAACATGATATCACTCTATATTAAGTACAAGAGATACCTTATACTATTGAATGGTAACATATACCTTCAACCGTTAGTTTATTCATCATTGATATTTTTACATTACATTTTAATTTACAAAAACAATATAAATATATTTTAATTGTAACATTAATTTATAAACTGGTTGTATTAGATAAAAAACAAAAAACATTCAATTAATTATTTATTGTAAATAACTCTTTATAAAAACACACAAACATTATACATTTTTTGAAGATCTATCTTTGTGATTTTATATATCTAAATGGTTATTAATTTAATTGGAAATGTTATCTTGCATTAGAATATATATATATATATTCTAACAATAATATTGTATGTTTTTGGATAGAAAAATATTTTTCAAATATTTTAAAAAAATTTACAATTTATATTATTTAATTAATAATATATATATATATCTACAAGTTTGTGAGTGTTTTTTTAATGATTTATTTATTTTAAAAACTCTAATATATACTAAAAAGTATGTTTTAGTGAATTAATGTTTTCAATGAATAAATTACAATTATCCAAATTTCAAATTTTATTATTCATGAAATTTATCTAGGTATTTACATGTCTCTATATTTTTTATTTCTAGTCATTTAATGGTGGTTATGTGTTTAGGAAACTACAACACAATGAAAAATAAGGGGGGGAGACAGTGAACCATTGGTTTTTTATATAAATAATGATGGAGGCACGAAATTCTATAAAAAAGTTTGAAAACTTTTATGATACATGATTCTCATGAGTTGATATCATTCTTTTACTATTGTATCATTTTTGTGATTAGCATGTAACTTCAATGTTCAATTCAATGGTGATGGGTTAAAAAATGTTCTATAAGCCCAATCTAAATTAATATACTATTTTATTTTACCAATATCATTGTTATATGGTTTTCAATATGTTATATGTTATGTCATCTAATTATAATAGTAAGTACCACTATAAAATCTAAAAATGGTTATTCTACAATCTGAAAGAATTGTATTTAGATTATAACTCCCAAATATACGTCTGGTTAATATTGGTTTTGACTCACATAAAAAAGTTAAGATAGTTTTGACTCTTGATATTTTAATAGTAAGGGTCCATAAATATATTATCACACCATTATTGTGACTTTTCATAGTGGGAACCAATGTTTTCACAAAGTAGATACCACTAAATGAAATGGTAGGATATTAGTTATCCAAACTACTATAAAAATAATGTGAATATATTCTATTTCCCCTACAATATTTTATAATCATTGAACTGTTCTTTTAATTCATATAATAATAAAAAATCCATGATTATTTGTATAAAATTTTTAGAAGGACTATTCACCCCCATCATGTATCATCCCCCAAAAATTCACATACAGGTGCCCCAAGATGGCCAATGAAATGGTCTCATGTGAGCTACCACGTATTCTGGAGGTGGACTAATATATGAAAGTTCCTTGGTTTTTTCTATTTGGATATTATTCCCTCATGGGTGAGAGTGTATCATAGTGGTAGTAGATATAGATTAGTAGTGGAAATTAAAAAATGATGTAGCGTCTGAATAATAATAATAAATCATCTAATTATAATTAAAAATTTGTAGAATATGGATAAAAATTTATATATAATGATATTGATTATAATTTCATGTATCTATGAAAAAATTAATACATTGGATACATGTAGATACGGAATATAACACAAGTTATATGTAAATACAAAAAACCAAAAATATTCAACTACTTGCATCATGAGAATAGGCTAGGTCCTGTACACGAAAACTCCATTGATGAACTCAAGAATCATTCATCAAAAGAGAGAAGTTTTTATTTATCTACACCAAAAATCATAAAGTCTTATCGGTTACCAAGGGAGGTCTTAGAAGTTTATGAGATATAATCTGTAGGAAACAACCAATGGTGTCATGATCCTTCCATTACATGCATATAAAATTACTGGTGATCCAATAACCATAAATTCAAGGTAGTAAATTTATAAATGCATCATCTCTAGTTACCTAGGGTATACCCGACCGATTAAACATGCTTTGGAAAAAGTAAAATGTCACTAAATAAATGTGGAAATATACATGTATCATATAAGGGATAATGTGTCATAATGAATAAAGTATCCTGTTATGGATTATACCAATGAATATAATTTTTATTTAAGGATATATTACAGATATAGACATTTGAATAAATAAGGATTTAATGTATGGGATTTCTATAGTGCAATCATGTAGAATACTAGACCCGACCATGGTAAACCATATAAGGAACCAGAGTATCACACTATGAGCACTATAAACACCCCACACCATAGAGTTCATACAAGGTGATCTGTAAGTAATCTTTGGTATCACTCTAGGTTTATTGTAATCATAACCCTATGATATCGTCTAATATATCTCATGATGAATAAATATTATCACCCAAGGCATGGCATAAACATTTCACAAATAATCCCACCCACTATATCTCCTAGAGGTAATTGGTGTCTCCCATGGGTGTGTAAACCATCCGATGATACCATCTATGGAAAATCCAATTACAAACCTCTGTATGACTCACAATTCCATGTACAATGAATGGATATCCCCTACAAGTATTTATAATCACAAAACCCCTGTATTAATATTGGTTCATATGAAGGTTAGACGATGAAATCAAATCTCATGTCATCTAAGAAGGAATTGAATATATGACATATTAGAAAATTTTTATAAGCATTTAATTTAAGTAATTCACCTATGTAATATTGAATAAGTAATAAATCTTGGGTATAAAATATTAATCACAATTCCTATGGCCCTAAATCATGGTCATTCAATTCATCTAAACACTTCTATGTTTAAAATTTTATTATAAGGGAAACCACACACCTCAAATGTGATTTAAAAGGAGAATGGAAAAAATTAAAATTAATCCACTAAAGAAGGGAACACCCATGAAGTGTTTCCTTTGATGGCTGAAACCCAATGGTGTCAGTCTACTATATCTAGGCCCATATAGTGAAAATGAAAGACATTTCATTTAAATTTCCAAGGGTTTTAGGGATGTCACCAAATAAATTGGGTGTTTGTAATGATGATGCACAATATAAATAAACCAAAACCTAGGGGGAGATTATAAAACACCTAAAATAGGTTCATAGGTGACCACCCATCCATTTTCTTCCTTTGATTTGAGCATGGATGGAAAAAAATTGAAAAACAGCACAAAACCCTAAAAAATAGAAGATATGATTACACCAAAATAGAAGAAAATGAGGGAATATAAATGAAATAATTAAAAAATATGAATTTTTATATTATTATTTTAGATCCCGCATGACATATGTTAAAGAGAACAAATTCCAGAATGTGATGATGTAGATGATCCTAGGTCGTGCGTCGGGAGGAGATTTCACACACAACTACTTCTATGTGAGAAAGGAGGGGTATTAGTAAAAAAATATACCCTACCATATTTTTAAATAACATGAATGGGAATGTAACTATCATTTAACTTCAATACATGATATGAATATATCAGCATCCTTAACTCCCAAGAAAACCCTACACACGATGTAAAAAGGGTCCGGCCGAACCATTACCGGATGTATATATGATACTCTTCATGTAGTCTAAATACACAGAGTGTATTTAGTAGATTCCATGTAATTTCATTACATCAAGATGATTTCCCATGAATCCATTTATTTTGAAAATATATCAGACTCTCCCTTAAGTTCTATTTTTTGGGATTATCCAAAACTAAAACAAAATATACCTTAATGAAAAGCTATGATGTTACAACCTCTAATCATTAAAACAACTCATCCAAGATATTCCCTTATTTAGGCTTATAAATCATCATAAATGAAATGTTACTCCTTCTAAGAATGAACGTCGTCCTCCATATCCTAGACCTCATCCTATAAACAGTAGTGCTTCCATGACACCCAAACAAGAGGAAATGACATACCACATAGAGGCATTGTGATTCTATCAATGATATGTATTATATGCCCCTATTATGATTCATATTCTTCTATACCAATATCATTTAGATCAAATGAATGTTATGTGTTATTTTTATATGTCGAAGCTGTGATATGTTGAAAATATCATGAATGGAATGTCACCTCTTGTGTAACTACAACTGATAGGCTACCAGATCGATTCTCTTCTAAATCATGAAAGGCCTCGCATATCGAGGTGATAACATTACCTATATTAGAACTATTATATGACCAAATAATATTGATAAAAATATAAATACCTAATTTAGAACCTCAATTTATATAGGTCAACACTAAAAATCAATGTCAGAACTCTTCAAGGATTGAGTTATGGCTATAAACTTTTGAATTAATTGGACTTTCTATAATGTATACTGAATTAGATGTGAACATTGTTGTGATGTATCACCCACCTCCTTCTATAATTGAGGATAATGGGAGTACATACCATAATGGTCCCCATTAGGATCCTCCTCTATCAGTTACTGAATACATATAATGTATGAAAACAGAATGAGAAGAATATGTTTCTCCCATGAATCACTAAAATAAGGAACTCATGCCTGAATAATATATTCAAACACATTTTACATATGCTCAAATTATTTGTTAGTCTATGGGTAATATTTCATAATCATGAGAACATGAAATCCCATTTACGTTTACAATACCAATTAGAATTTCGATGTAATACGATCATCTTGTTCTAATATTTTAATAGAGGGGATAACATGGTGGCACAAAATCCCATTGATATAAATTATCCTAGTCCCATCAATATATAATGCCTATCAAAAAAGTATAATGTTTTTTACCTTGGTCAACAAGTCTATGAATACTCATACTACATCACTAGCACAAGGGGATCTCAAAAAAAACATCATGATATCTACTAAAATTTCATTCCATTTACACTCAGGAATAGATAGGGTTTGTAAATGTCATGCAGTTCCCTGGTGCTTCAACATCACATATAGATAGGTGGAACACCTCGTAATAAAATCATGAATATTTCTCCTCATATATAGACACCAATACTAAAGAAATATTCCTCAATTCATGTTGGTATTACCTGGCAGAACTTCCCAAATAGAGGCTTGATATTCCCACATCAGCTCTTCCCATATGTTTGAATTAACCTTGATATGTCCACAGAAGAGTTGGATAACATTCCCATTAATATCACACCCAGGAGTTGGGTTCTCAAAAGAGATAGCTTTCCGAATGAGGATTCCCTTGGGATCTAATTGTTTTCTCATTCTCGCCAACTCATGTAGAAATGATAGCACTACTAACTCTTCTAATACATGTTTATTATGTTGTTCTAGAACTTAAATTTGAATTATAGAAACCAAATATAAAAATATCCACTCACCTTTAGCATCCTGGATAGACTGTTTCTAATTCATCCAGCTTAAGGAATATTCAACTACATTACCCCCTTCTACATGTATAATCATGCCCAATGTGGAATGATTTTACATAATATATGCACTTGGGAAAACCTATATTCATGTTTCACAATGTGGATATGTATTTGAGTATTTATGGTCTGTTAAAATGATGAACCACCCACCAAACAAGGTGTTACTCCAATAGCCAAAATCATGAACCATGAATGCTAGCTCGATGTAATTCATATGGTAATTCCTCCCATGACACTACTACAAAATAGTCCATTAACGAAGAAAAGTGGTCTTTATTAGTTCACGATAAGTTCCAACTATCAGAGCATGATTAAAAGACCATGACTTTTAATAGTTCTAAAAACATTGATAAAATGATTTTTATAAGCACTTTTAGAATAACTAATAATGGGTCCCATTAACATTTTGTTTTTATGATCTGCTAAATTTAACCATTATGGGTGATTAAAAAATCATTGAAAAATGTTTCGATTATCGACTCTTTTAAAATCTTTAATAAATCAGTTCTTCATCAGTGCTCATAGAAACACTCATAATAGTTCATGTTGTAGTGTTCTATAAAAGAACATTGCAATACAAAAAACACCATGAAATATTAAAAATAATGTACCAATATATGATTTAAATGTAGAAAATTTACAACAAAAATATAGTAAAAACAACAAAACATTATAGTCATTTCAATCATAGGTTTATCAAATTAAATAAGAAAATATTATTACATACATTTAAGAAAATTTGTGTTCATTAAGGTTTTGATTGTAACCCCTACTCAAGAAAGCAACTCACATGTATAAGAAAACAATTATTATGTTAGTAATAATATAAAGAAATTAATTACCTGAAAGTGGAAATTTTAAACTAATCATTTAGTCATAAAAGGAACAATGTAAATCAGATTGAGTTTCAGTTGATTCGTGCACATCACACCATTTCGTGTTCATTTTCTAGAATTATCGAAATGAAAATTAACTAAATAATTATAAGATAAAAATGATATGGAAAGTAATTAATTAATATAAAATAGAATTATGATATTACAATATCTGATATTTTACTTAGTTTTGGTGACATGATGACTGTTTCTGAACTCAAATGACACTAATATATTGAAATGATGCACTGGGATTGAAACTGGTCACAACATTCATCAGAATGAGGTTTGGCCAATTCCAACACATCTCAAATATCTTATTGAACATTTTACTAAATTATATAAACTGTCCAAATGTGTTTACTCTATTTGTAGTTTGTGACTTTTCTTTTCTACTAAAATGTATTTTTAAATTGGAAACCCAATCATTGTCTCATACTAGAAACATCACATGTTGGTTTTATGTGATAATTATTCCTACACGTCACAAATATCTTATGAATCATTGTTCTATATTATTAATAATTTTATTCATTTCTTAATGGTTTAAATAAGGGATAATTTATTAAATAAATTGTAAATTTTAAATAGATTATGGATACATTGAGTCATACTGAGTGTATCATGTATCTAAATGAGTTTCAGTTGATTCCAACATGACAAACATGACTTATGGGTAATGTTTATAACATATCAATACAATATGAATGTGTTTTTTTAGTTTTGAGTAGGTAAATAGTTCCTTTTTTTGAAAAAATGATTTTAATTTTAAATAATTTGATGCACTTGGGGTCACACAGGTCACAACATGCATCAGATTTAGGTGATGTTATTTCTTACATGTTGTAAATGACATATATATGATTTTAATAATGTATAAAAAAGTCTAGAATTTATCTGATAGAAATTGAGTAGGTTATTTTTCCATTTTACAAAAATTGATGTTGATATAAAATAAAAATGATGTCATGGATTCATACTGGTCAAACCGTTCATTTGATTGAATTTTTCTTATTCCTAAAAAACCCAAACAACATAAGGATCATTTTCTAAAACTAACAAAACAATGAGAATGCATTTACCTAGTTTAGATTATATCACTTATCTTTTTTACTAAATAAGATTTTAAACAGGAAACACACACGTTGACCCATATTGATCACATCGGGTATCATTTTTATGTAAAAATAATTTCTACATGTAAAAAATGTGTTAATATTTGTTTTCCTAAATTTTTAATAAAATTTGACTGTGTTTTCTTGTCTATCAGTGAATGATACTTTTTGAACTAAACTATCAATTTTAAACTAATAACATACCCATTGATTCCTACCAGACATATTGTGTATTAAAATAAGTTTTGGATGATTCCAATATATCAAAAATTAATAATAGATGGTTTTAATATGGTACCAAAACAATCTAAAGTTGTTTTTAATGTTTGATATGGTCAGTTATCCATTTTACAAAAAATGATTTTAATTTAACAGAAAAGACACACATAGAGTCATATTGATCACACCGTGTTCCGGATTTTAGTGATGTTTATTCCTACACATCTCAAATGTCATATGTATAATTTTTCTAATTTATCAATTCAATATTAATTCTTTTATAGTTTTTTTAGTGCATCAGATGTTTTTCAATTAGTATGTCATTTCAAATTTGAATCATGAACATTGAATCATATTTATCACATCATGTGTCAATATAATGAGTGACTAATTCATACACATTAAAATTGATATATGAATTGATGTACTAAATTATCAAAAAAAATACATATACATTTTTTCTCTTTTTAGGGAGTGGAATATTTTGATCTGGACTTTTGCTCTAAAACGTTTAATGGACACAATGAGACATATTAGGCACATCGCATTACATATTAAGGTGTGACAGATTCCTTCACATTAAAAATTACATATGGATCATTTAAAAGATTTATCAAATTATTCAAATGTTTATTATCATAATTGTGTTGTCTAGTTTTCCTATAAACTAAAATTTATATCCATATTAAATAAAAAGATATACATGGGTTCACATCATTCACACTGTGAATTTTATTGACATTTAGATAATTCAAACTCACCCTAAATTAATTATTGATAATTTTCCTAATGATTCAAAACAATTGGATGATATTTTAATTATATTGAATAAGACAGTATTTCTTTTAACTAAAATGAATGTCAATTTTAAATAAAAATAATAACATGGTGTCATACAGGTTACAACATGTGTCAGATTGTGATGTGGATGATTCTTACAAATCAAAAATGACATATAGATCATCTCTGAAAAGTATCAAAACAATAGAAATTCATTTTCTCAGTTTTCGGAATATCACAGACCATTATATTAAAATACATTTTAAAATAGAAACATGCACATTGAATAATATTTATCACATCATGCATTAATTTGATGTGAGTTTGATTAATATATTTCTTAAATTATTTATTAATATATATACAAAATTATCAATATTAATCTAGTGATTTTGCATTGTTTTCAATGAGTGACACTATTTGAAAATATCGATTTGACACTAATAACAGACACTTTGTGTCATAACAGGAACATATTGTATCAGAATGAGGTGTGGTTGATTCATACACATAAAAATGACATATGGATAATTTTCATAAAGTAACAAACCAATGATAATATGTTTTATCTATTTTCAATTTGATCGTTTCATTTTATACTAAATTTATGGTTAATTTTAAATAAAAAACATTGAGTCATATCGGTCACACCGTGTGTCATATTGATGTGTGGATGATTATTTCATGTTATAATGTCTCAAAAAAAATTAAATACAAATGATAATCCAAATATGAGTGAATTTGTTTATCTAACTAAAAATACTACATATTACAGGTTGTTATTAGCTAAAAACCCATTGTCATTGTTAAATGTTTGAAGATGAGAGAGTGATCATGTTCCAATTATATCATGATCATTAACCATAATAGGGAACATGATATTCCATTACTAATCATGACTTCACCAAATAAAACATTTTTTTCATAATTGAACTTAGAATCAATTTGTACTGCTAGAAATTTGACAATAAAAGGAACTATAATGGGAAATCATGGTTATATTGGTAGAAAGAAATGATTTTCCTCTTTTGTGGCTTATTTTAGATAGTAAAAATAATAATATTACTTCCCAAAATATATATGAAAAAATTATGTGGTTATTAGATACAAATTATAATGAAATTAATCTACAAATATTAGATAAACTTTTTACATAATGAATTAAATAATAAGTAGGAATTCACATTTTCATTTTGGAGGCATGAATTGTTGACCCATTTATTTATTTTCATTATCTCAGTGGTAGGATTGAAGTCAAATATCTCATGAGAATGATCATATTTGAAAAAGCAACACCAAATTAAATGAAATAATCAATCTATTTAAGTAAAAATTTCTAACATGACTAATACTAAAATAAATAAATTAAAAATAACTATGAAACAATGCATCATTTATAAGGAAAATCATTTTTATATTAAAATATAATGAATACCTATGTGATTTTGAAATAGAGGGTATTTGAATGAATGTGATATATTTCAACATATTAGTGGTGAACTAGTTTTGAGGGATAATAATTTTTTAAATTTTTTGGTGCAGAAAGGCATAGAATATGGACATATTCCCTCAAATAGAATTATTGAATCCCCTTATATAAGAAAGAAAATTTTATATGAGTAACAATAAAAAAATTAAACAAAAATATGAAAAATTATTAATTCTATAAATAATGGATTTACTTTGAAAACTAAAAAATTACCACTACAATTGATCGAAGGAATCATTGTTTTTCTTCATGTAATGTTAATTGATGGAATTTTAAATAATGTGATCAAATAAACACTATATGGATGAAAATGTTTTGAGTGAGAAGAAGTGTGTGTATTCCTGGGTGAATAAAGGCATGAAATATGGATAGAATTATTCTACAATTAATCTACTCTGTTAGGAAAAATTATAATTAAATCAGAACAACATTATATAATTTTTAGATAAAATAGAGAATAGATACCATAACATTATCTTTATATCATCCGAATGGGTTTTCTTTTTAATTGTTTTTTCATCAAAGGGATTGGCAATATAATCATGTTAATATTACATTATCTTTATGTTTTGTTAAACATTTAATTTAGATTATGTTAATGATGAAGAGAGAATATATTACTATAAGAATAAATAGTATATTAAAAACACTTTCATATTCTCATTGATCTCTCTTTTTTAATAGAATTATTTATTTGGTTCCTCTATAGAGAATTAGAATAACCATTTTGTGGCCCCCTATAATGATTAATACATTGCCTTCATCTCAAATGACATGAAATTATTGTGATCTCCCATTGAAATAATCATCCTTGATTGAATTTTCATCTTATGCGCCATTTTGTTCATTCATTGGCATGGAAATTAACCATTTCTTTAGTAGATCTAAGATATAATATACTTTCACTACTTTTCATTCCATTGTGATTGGGTCATATTTTTTCCCTTACACACTCAAATTCACCATAATTAATCCCATTATGAATTAATCTTCTCTTTTCACTGAACTCATAAAAAGATGAATTTTATAGACAAATCCATTCTCATCAACTCATCTTTCGAACATTTATCAATTAATTTATTAGTTTGACACACATACTCCAAATCTTGTGGACATGAACGTATTTTTATTTAAATACACTAAGATGTAGTCATACATGGGATGGTAAATGATTAGAGTAGTACAAAAAACATAAAGGACATGGGGTATGTGTCTCAAAGAAAAAATGAAATAATAACTTCTTGTGATATACTGTTTATGAGGATAGAAATTGTGATGCATTTTGTTTTGTAAAAGAGTAAATACCTCCCATTTGGGGGAATTACACTATTAAATCTATTTATTAAATTATGGAATATTGAAGGTGATCTTTTGGGGGAATAATAACTCTTGTAAGTAACTAAATGGTTGCCAATAGGAAGATGTTCTTGTATGTAAATATTTGGGGCTTCTATGAAATTATCTTTATTGGAGAAATCAAAATATTAATACATTCAATTATCTAACAATGACTAGTCCTAACTAAAATAAAAAGATAAATTTGATATTTTATAAATCCCAAAAAAACATAATAAATAATATCTAAAAATAATGAGTAATTAAAAAAATTAAATATGAAATAGAATAATAATAATCATCATTAGATCAACCAGATGACATAAAAATATATTGATAAAAAAATTATATTAATAGATATTTATTTAATATACATATATGGTAATCAAGGATACTTATGGGTGGAACCAATAAATATATACCATAAATTATGAATACAAAAAAAATATGATCAATAAACTATTACCACGTATATAAAATTTGATAATCTCCATTATACTTTTTTGGTAACAAATGATTTAGAAACCAATGTAATTTTAACATTAAATATTAATGTCATATAAAATATTTGAAAACATCTCATAATAATAATATCATATAAAAATTGATAAGGAATGGAAAAAATTATTTTAGGAAAATTATATTCCTAATAACAATAATGGTTCTAAACATTGCAAATTTATTAGTTGATAAATTGATTATATAAATATGTCTAGACAGGTTGAGTCGAAAAATTATTTTCAAGCAAACGAAGCGTAGGATTTATAAAAAAAAATTTATTTTTCATTGAAATAATGGTTTAAATGGTGATTTTGTGCACGTAGTATAAAATTTTAGTCGTAATGAAATAAATGATAGTAATTATGTCAGATATATAGGTTTTAAGTTAAATGTTATATTAACCACTCTTTAAAAAAATAGCAGTGAGATGAATCTGCATAAGTAAAATTAGATGGTGAATCTCATCCTTTGAGAGGACTCTATTGAAATTTATTTTAATTACATATTTGTATAATTTATTTGTATAATATATTTCTAAAACATATGTTTATAATTTTATTGTATAATATATATTTGATTATTATTTATTTGTTTATTGTATTATATATATATATGTGTAATATATATCCTTAATTTTATAATATATATTATTATTTTAAATATTTTTTGTGTAATATATTTATTTGTATAAAATATTTATATAATATACAAATTTATAACGTTTAATATAAATTTATTTTCATATAAATATAATATATATAAATATATAACATGTTTTCTCAATATATTTTTATAATATATTTTTAAAATATATATTCTGATAATGAAATTTTATAATATATTTCTATAGTAAATTTTAATTATATATTAGTATATCATTTTTTTAAAATATATTTTTGTACAATATAATATTTATCAGTATTTTTAGAACATATATATTTGCATAATGTATTTGTATATTATATATCAATTTTAGATATGTATATTTGGTATTTTTAAAATATACATCTATGTGTGTATATATATATATATAATCCTATATTTTACTTCTCTATATAACCCCATTGATCCATGAGTAATTTTCCACTTTCAATTCAAGATCCACCATCCAAGTCCTACTTCATCTAGATGACCAAAAGAAACAATGTTCATCCATAAACATGGTATGGTTCTATCTCATTCTAATTTCACGTAACATTCATTTTAAATATGAAATTCAAAAATACCATTCCCTGAAATCTGAAGAACTTCATCATCTTCTAAATGGACATTATTTAAAAAAACTAGACATATAGTGATCTATGTGTCCCTTTTTGTATATAGAGTGGAATGAAGTCTAACAATAAATTATCCAAGATTCCAATGGAATTTTTAGACTCAAGAATACAAAATTATACTTCCTTTAGTGACATTTGGGTTGGTGGGTTGCATATAATCAAAAAGGGGTGAGGGTGGGGGAGTCAACGAAGGATATCCCTCTCTCTTTTCAACCAAACATCCCACATAAATACTGTTGACCATAGGGATATACCAATAGTAAAGCCGAAATGATGATAACTAAACGCAAAAAGATCTCTACAAGCAATCAATCAATGAGCGATGAGGATGAGGATAAAATATGATACATCGGCTCTAATCTTGGTATCTTCCAATTGAAAATAGAGATATGAAAATCTATGAAAATTTCTGATCCAGTGATTCATTTGAAACTAGAATTGTTCAAGCTTTGAATTTGGGCCCTGAAATAGTTCAAGCCTGGATTCAAACTATGATTCATCTAGGAGAGCACTAGAAGAGGATGGATTCTGCAAAGAGCCTTAGATATTGGGACATCTTCAAGACTGGTTAATGTTTATTTAAATAGTTTGGGACAATTTTTATTAACACTTCTGAATAGGTTCTAATATAAAGAATTGTTTTTAGTTATTTCTTTACCATGGTTAAAGATGCCTTTTATTTTCATTAATTAATCTAGTGCTGATAAAGGGTATACAATTATCAATAAAATTTCTTGATAATATATTTAAATAATTATATATATATATATATATATATATTTAATAAATATAAATATAAATGTAAATATAATAAATATATTCTAAATTTGAATATATATATATATATATTATAAATTTATAATTCTTTTATTAGGTAGTTATTTATTTTCAATGATATGAATACTTTTTAAATTAATTATATTTATATCATTATATATATTTATAAAATTTTATATATAATAAACATATATATATAGTAGAAATATTAATTATTTAAATAAATTTATTATAATTTTCTAATGATTGAAATATTATTAATTATAGAAATACTTATTTTGAAATTTTGTTTTATTTTTTAATATTTATAAATTAAAAATTGTAATTAGTATTAAATATAAATTTATAAATATATTTATTTATAAACATTTTTTACAAATATATTTGTAACATCATTAATTAATATATAATCTTAAGTCAATGCATGTAAAAAGTGAATGAAATTGAAAAACTGAAAATGACTACACGTTAAAAAAATTGATAAGCTTGATTAATTAAATATAAATTACTATAAAAATAGATATATATTGTAATAAATATGAATAAATATTGAATATTTTAAAATATAGTAAATAAATAAATATACATAACATATAATAATTTTTTTTAAATTACAAAAATAATAATCATATGACTTTTTTCTATATAAAAAAATTAAGTATGTAAATGTGATATGAAAATTAAATACATTTGTTCTATGTTAAATAAAAAAATGTAACGATATTCAATAATGTCTATTACAGGATGGAAATAGTTGCTAGTGTTAAATCATATTAATTTTTTTATAAACGAGTTTTCACTAAATATATTTCTATTTAATATATGGAATAAAAAATTTTTAAATATAAATCATATTTAAATAAATTTATATATATATATATTATAGTATTTATTAACATTATCAACAGTTATTTAATTAATATAATGATTAATATTTTTTCCAATTTACATATTTCTAATTTTACTAGCTTAGTTTTCATTCATCATATAACAATATATCTAATATAATATCTATTAGTTTTTTTAATATATATATAGTATAATCAGTTATTTATTTTTATCAATACTTATTTAATTAATTACATTTTTAATAATGTTTAATAGACTTATTTTAATATTATATTTGACTAATTATTTCATTTTATAATGACTTTTATTCTGTATTAAAAAAGATCTGATAAAGGACCCTTTTATGGTCACTAAAATTTAATAATTCATAAAGGGTTTATCATCACTAAAAATTAAGTGGTGATAAATGGTTCCCTTTATCAGTGGTAAAAAAACACACAAAGGGATCCTTTTATTAGTGCTAAATATAATATCATAATAAAGGTTTCCCTTTATTTTTCTAAAAAATATTTGATAAAAGGTACACATTTTGAATGCTTGTTTTAACACCGATAAAGGGAACCTTTATGAGTGCTTTTTTCTAGTGCTAATGAAGGCCAATATTATTAACGACATGTTTTCTAGAAGTTTGAGGTCACACTCACTGGTACTCATAAGTTAAAACTTTATCACCCAACATTACAACTACCCCAAGCTTGATTCTCAAGCATCACAATATATAGTAATTTTATGTTTCCTTTGAATGAATTTGGATCAGTGCTGATTTCAGTCTCCCTTTCAACCTGTGAAAGGATATCTCACAAGCATTAGACCATTTTAATTTAACACCATTCATAGTCAAACCCATAAGAGGTTCACCTTATCATGATAAATTCCTAATGAACCACCTATAATATCCAAATAGAGTCATGAAAATGATTATATCAACGATAATCATAGGTTGTTCAAAGTAAAGCATGATCATCACCTTCTATAGGACAACATATATTCATACCTCGGAAATGATATGACCCATGAAGAAAGACTTATCGATCCAAAAGTGTAATTTTCTCATCATCACATACATCTTTTTTTTCTTATTGTGTTAAGAATAAACTCAAGATGGGTTAAATTGTTATGTCTAGTGTAAGAATACATGTTGATTTCACCAATGTTGATACCAAAAATGTATCCAAGTATGGGTGTAAAACAAGATTCATCAAATCCATAAACATTGTTGGCACATTTTTTAGGCTGAAAAGAATAACTAGATACTCTTATAAATTTACCTACATTGTTACTCTATATCTGGTATGTTTTATGGGGTCACGTTCACAATATGGTAGCCTAACCGCAAATAAATCATTGAGAAAAATACCAATCATTGACTCTGGTCGAAGTGGTATTCTATATGAGTAAATGGATACCATTTCATCACCTTAAGCCAATTCAACACTATTTTATCCATGAATAATATGATTTTATCATCCTCTTTCATGGGGGAAAGGACTAGTGAACCCCAAGGTGAATTGTTGGTTTAGAAAAATACCTTTGTCTTTAGATCTTCCAATTTCTTATTATGTTCACGGGGCTATGTAAGTGATACCCTATATGGAGTAATGGAACTTAGTGATTAACTTGTAACTACCTCAGTGTTGGACTCGACATCTCCTGTTGGAGGTAAGTCAGTTTAATATTCAGTAGATACGTCTCTAAAATGATCCACAACGGGTGGGAATTTTAGAAGCAATATTCCTTGATCACTCATAAAAAGACTCACCATATGAGGTGTCGCCATAACAGCCCACGATTCTTGGATCCCACTTGAGTCACCTGAATATCCATTTACCATTGTGAATATACTTTTTTCCTCACGTGATTTATGTTACAGGTACAGAGGGTACAAATCAACATGTGAATTATAACACACTATTTCTTTCATTCCATGAATGATGTCTGAACAAGTCATCATGATGAAAAAATTATTTTCAAATGTAACCTTACATACATATCATAATGGGGAACTCCATACACATTTTTATACCCTATTATTGAACCACATATGATGTGTTGAAGGTCATCACAGTGATGAATTACTCAATTTTTAAGAAAAATATTTCTATAATTTTAGAGGTTATAAAAGAGTGTTATGGATATATAACAAATATTCAATAAACTACGGTAAATCCTACAGAAATATTGCACTTAAATATAGTGGTAAATGTAATCAGATCATTAGTTGTTGGCTACAATACATTGTTATGTCTCAATCTGTGACCCTGAGATGCAAACTGAATATCATGAGAAGGATCACCCTGCCGGTTCTGAGCATAAAATTTTTGATAACCATGTCCATGATGCCTCCTTACACTGATCGGCTAGTAGTATACCATCTCTTATTTTAACATGGAGAAACCAATCTTATTTCTAAAACCAGTGGCATCATTGATACCTTATAAGATGACATTGGAAGGAATTTTTTGTAGAACTGCTTCTGATGAACCATCCTACCATAAGATTGAAACTCCATCAGGTTCCTCAATCAATAGGGTTTATTATGGAACATCATGAAACACTGGTGAAACAATGAAACACTATCAGTGTGTTTCATATAGATATTATATCCCTCATTTCAACACTCAAAATTTCACTTTTTGTCTCTAGATAAACTATATGTCATCCAGTAAGATAAACTTCGTCATCTCACATTTCCACCTTCCCTCAGGTTCTTCTCTCCAATGAGTGTCTGGCTCACTATGTCTAAAATGTTTTAGGTCAGGAAAACTCTTATATTTTATGGGATTTCATACATGAATCCTTTCTCAAAAAGTATCTCAATTTTCATCTCGTCATCAGCTAGAGTCAGTGTGAAACACTAGGGATTGATGAAACAAGATGAATACTCAATACCTAACATGACACCATTTTAAATGTACATAAACTCTCATCCCCAACATGTCTCCAACATCTAGGGGAATGATTTATCAAAAAAGGATTTATATGATCCTACCCAAAACACAACCTGGTATTATCTAGATGTTTTAATGACATCTAATCAATGAATTTTCGAATCATTTCGCTTATATATAGAGAGCTTGAGCCTCTCCTCTTGAGGTGTCTCGCGATGGCCAATAATAAAAAAACATATCATCTTGGAATGATTTTGTATCTTTAACTCTTATATCCCCCTATAAGATGGTAAGATGATGATGTTGGTTCCACAAAGGAATCTCTACCAACGTATTTGTTGGACGAGGACATCTCATTATATATTGTATGATGTGGAAGATGATAAATCATTACTAAGAATCATAACCTTGAGGAAGATCAACAAGAGGATCCTCAAGATGCACTATAGGAGGTATTACATGTGTTTTAAGGTCTGCTAACTTTTAATCATGGTCGCACCACTATCTATGGGCGTGAATTGTGGACCTTATTGTGGGAGAAGTAAAAACAATCTAGGATCATAGATAGAAAATATATATAGCATATAGAAAAGAGTAACTTCATGAAATGGTAGTTACACACCTAATTATTAATTGGTCACACAGATCATCATGTTCTATAATCCTGGTCTAGATGATAAAAATATTAGAACGGATCATAGTAGACCAAAAATACTACCCATTACTATAGTCAGTTCTGTTTCAATGTCTCATATATCAAAATATTTGGTTTATTATATGCAGTGTCAATGGAATGTTATAGAGGAAAGACCCATAAAGATTTAATTTGAATCCTAATTTAGAAGAAAACTTCTCTTTTTTAAAACATCATCTTAATGAAAATATTTCATATTTGTTTTTTTCATAATTGAAATATATATTTCAACGTATATTTTTTACATTTTGATGATAGGTTTTTACTGACATCTATAAAAGTGATGTTAAAAAGGAAGTTTCAATGTTAATTTTTATAAGCACGATATCTATAAATCAATTAAAAATGTAGTTAACAGAATTCTAGAATCCATTTAAAAAAAAGATTCTTAAACACGGCTCTAGTTGGATTTTATATCCTTTTTCACATAACGTAATTTCAAAACCTGGCCATAGGGTGTCTTTAGCATCAATTTCTATAAAAAATGATACTGAAAGTCTTGTCATGGGACTCTTCAACACTTCTTTTCATAATCAATGATACGAAAATTCATGTCTTAGTGGCCCTTGTTTTCGGTTTTTTATAAAATGACTACAAGATTTGGATATATCTTTCATCGATGTCGATTTTACAAAAAAAACAATGTCCAATAGAAAAACAATATTTTCACATTGGTTTTAGTAAAAAACAATCATCACAACATAGATAATATAAATACTATAATGTATTTGTATTATCAAGCATCTATTTGGATGTTCGTGGAGCTAAAATGGACCTGTGGATCAAAATTTATGGTTATCGTAAGTTGTATAACATTAATTTATGATAGATACAACTCGTTTCAAAAAACATGAGAAAAAATAACTAAATATTTTAGACACCAAATAAAAACAACATTGAGAAAACATAAATATTAAACCTAATTTAAATTATTTTATAGGTTTATTTTCAATCGATATATTTATTGTCATTAATTATCATCCTTTAAATGATAAATTCATGCAGTAATGCAAATAGTGATGAGAATAAATACCATATACCAATCATCAATTGAAGAAGTGATGAAATTTTTATTGGATCATAGATGTTGAAAACGTCAAATTAAAGAGAATGAGAATTTTTATAATTCAAAGGAAAATATATATGGTGGTTATTAATTAAAATTGATTTGGGATTTAAAAATTGAATTGCGCATTGTGGAAAAATAGAAATGTTGAACTCTCATATTTTAAATTTTACATTTATCATCTGGTAAATATATTACTAATTTTTAAACCCTTATCATACTACAGTTTTAGAATAATTTTTTAAAAAAACCAGTGTAATAAATGGATTCCATGAAATTATTCATTTCACATTATTCATTTTGTCTAATCATTGAGATCAGATTGTGTTACGAATTAAAAGTTATAGTCATTGGATTTTGGACATCAGTTATACAGGTCCAGCATTTGATGACCATTAATGTTGATATGTATGTTTGTTTTAACTCCAAAACGAGTGAAATCAAATGTTTATAAATTATAAAATTATTGGTAAACATTTTTGACATGTTTTTTTTAAAAGAAAATATACATCGAAAGTAACATTTAATGTTCATTCATAAAAAAATATTATATTAAATTGTATATTCATGTTAAACATCTAATGCCCATAAAATATGATATTTAAGTCCATTTTATCTCCATGAAAAGTAAAATAGAATCTAAAGAAATTATATAAGTATATGTAAACATTTTTGAGGTATGATTAAACTTTTCAATGTAAAATGAAACATTTAATATTATTTCATCAAAAATATATTGTTAAAAAAATATAACCTAAAAATTTTGATGTCTATAAAATTTGATCTGAAATCATGTTTTTGCTCCATTGAAACTCAAATTTAACTCATAAAAATTATATAAAATTTGGTAACCAACTTTGATTACAGTTTAAAAAACTGACATAAAAAATTACTTTTAACATCGGTTCTTGAAAAAAACTGATGTTAGAAGTCCCTATGGAATACTTTTAACATTAGTGTCTATGAACCATTCCTAAAAGTACAAAATAAATTACTATTTTTCTAGTAGTTCATATTGACATCCATATACAATTATTTTGGACTTCTATTATAAATTTATAAAGTGTCATAGTTTTTGTAAGTTTCCATTGGCACATTAAGTAACTATGAACTGAATTTTACATCAGATATCTAGAGGTAATATGTCATATAATCTAATTTTACAAAATGGAATAACATAAAAAAATCACATGTACAAATATATTTAAATTTAATTATCATTTAGTAACCAAAAAAATATTATACTATAGCAATGAAATAATGGTTCATCGCTCAAATGTGGCATAATTCAATAATTGAGGTGTCGTCATCATTCTATTTGGGAATATACAAATTATATTATTGTATGAACTTTAATTAATTAATGTAAGTTATTTATCCCAGAAACATTAAGAAGATAATTAAATAAAAAATAAAGAACACATTACAATCATATACAATATAAGAAATTCACATAGAAAGTAAATGCAGAATTGAAAATTCACAGAGTACATGTAATGTTTTCCAAATTTGAAACATTAATTGATACAACCTCATCGCATCAAGATATGGTAAATAAATTCCATTATAATATTTACATCAATAATAATGTCACATATCATGTGTCCCACACAATGGTGAAATCATAATAACTACAATAGACATAATTTTCTAACATCAATAACCCATATTAGGTAATTTGGGATTCCAATTAATGAGGGTTAGATACTCAAAGGAATGGTCTCACTACCAAATTTCCATTATTTCATAATCTTATTTATATTAACTAGATTATAATATAAAGTGAATAATACCAATGATACCACATTGTAATGATCTCCCTGAAGATACATAGCATCACACTGAGATTTTCGACCACATGACCCCAAGAACATCATTATGTACCATATAGGCATCTGACTACCAGTGAGGGCCTTGGTTGTGTCCATGGGGAGAGTATTCAATAACGGTTCAGAGTGTAGCACAATGGAAATAAATTTATATATGATAAAGAATTTTAAGAATGATAATATTTATTCATCCATGAATAATAATAAAAATTGGAATATGGATAAAATATATATATATATAGAATAATGTTGATGATTTCTTGTCCATATATAAAAATGAGCACACAAGATTCAATGGGAACTAGAATACAACAAATTATATACATAAAAAATACAAACAGCTAATATTATAGGAATAACTTGCATTGGCTCAGTCCTCTGCTACTTTAATTGATCATAGAACATATAATACAAACTAAAAAACTCTCCACTTTATAGTTCTAGCCATGTAATAATGAAGACTAATTAGGTGCAAAGGGAGTCCTAAAAAGGTTGTGAGATGTACTCAATAGGCCACCACCAATAATGTACATATCAATCAAGTATGTGAATATAAAATGTGAAATGTTCCAATGACCATATATCCATTGATGTAAATATATAAATTAATATTTAGGAATTCATTGGGGGATAACCAACTGATTATACCTACTTCGGCCTATACTTGTTGTATTGAAGCAATGTTGACCTATAAAAGTACAATTAACGGAGAATTAGTCATAATAAATATAGTATAAAGATACAGAATATGCCTAATCATGTTATTTTTATTGGATGATGCATTCCTAACATAAAAAATCTGACTTAATAAGGATTAATGGAAAGGTATCACATTAGTGTAATCAAGCGGTATCCTGGGATCATGAAAGGATAACATTATAAGATCTTGGGTATTGTACCATGATCTATATAAATTCACAACACCATAGAGTTCTTATGCGGTGGTCCACAAGGCATCCCAAGTATCACAATAGGTGTGGTGTATGAATGACCCTTTGATACCAACTTAGTTATCTCACATAGGGGTACAGCATATCATTTGATAAATGGTGTAAACAGCATGTAAAAAATCATTCCCACATTGTATTAAATAGGGAACCAAAATCCCTCATGTGTAATTATACCACCAAGTGATCTCATCAAAGAAAAATACCATGTATAATTCATGCACTATCTAACAGTTCTTTGTACATAGCATTGAAATACAATTTTAGGAATTCTTATATTGGGACCCTTGGATCTCTCACATCCCATAAAATGACTTGGAATAGAAATCAAATATTAGGTCATCAAATAAGGAATTCAATGCATAACATATTCAAAAATTTTCTTAGATAACTAATTGAGGCGATGAAATTGTTGCATATGAAATAAGGAATATTTTAGTGGCATAAAGCATAATGCTTAAGGGACAAACTCATATAGGTTGAATTCCATCACACATTTCCCATTTGAGAAATTTATTATAATGTAAACTACTCCCCTCATGGGTGATTTAAAAATTTAAGAGAAAACGGCATATTAGGTATCTAAAAAGGGAACACCAATGGGGAACAGTTGAAAAGTGTGATTTTCCTCTAGCAAGGACCATATTAGGCATATGAATGAAATTTACCTTAATTAAACAAGGGTTTCAATGGGTTATCTTGAGAATTCCTGCATGTATCATGGTGGTGCACATTATAAACCCAAATAAACATAGGGAATAATGATACACCACCTACAATAGGTTTGGAGAGTACCCCTCCTCAGGTCTTGGCCTCTGAGTTGAGTTAGAAGCTGTTAAAATAAAAAATAGAATAAATCCCTGAAAATAGGAAAAATCAGCTAACACAAAAACTCTACAAAAGATAAATTGGGAATAGATGAAAGGAAAAAATAGGAATAAAGGTATTACTATTTTATAAAGAATGTGACAAACAACAATTAAAATGAAGTCTATATTGAGATGATCCAGATGAACCAAGGTTGATCTGTGGGAGGAGAGGTTGCACCTCGTTTCTCTTGTGTGTGAAGGGATGGGGTGTTATACAAAAATAGCCCATGAAAAGTTTTCATAAAAACTATGCAATGAAATAGAGTTTAAATGATTTAAATTCCATGTAAATATAAATAGAATTCCTTATCAGGAATCTCCATCTCCCGACATGAAAAGGGTTAGACCAACCCGTTACATGTCATGTACTCGATACATGTCATGTATTATAAGTACATCATGTGTATTATATTCACACCATGTATATAGACTATATATAGATCTATAACCTTAAAATCATTACTTCCAAACAAAAACAGACCCACCCTTTGGATCACTTTTTAGGTTAAACTAAAACTAAAATGATTACATTCCTTAACGATAAGCCATGGCATTACACTTCTAGTCCGCTATTTCTTTCAATCTGTGACCATCAATAGGTATGAGTGTCTAATACACATGATATAGATTAAATTATTTATAATTTTTTGTACAAACATTAATATACTAGACATACTAGACTATGAATATAATTTTTAATAAATGGTATGTAATAATCAAAATGATTTTAGGATACCACAAAACAACCATTGTTTATGGAAGTTATTATGTGTATAAGAATGACTGAATGGGAGTAAATCTAATTTAATTAAGTGTAAATCATTATAAAATCATGTCGAAACAATATTAATATCATGTAGTAAATATAGAGATTCTTTTACATTATGATATGTAAAAAATGTTTTGAACTATAATGTAAATAATATTTTCTATTGTGTTATATGTTGAAGTTTGTATGAAAATATATTATATTCTATGAAAATTTTCACCTTTTATAGAATTGTAATAGATACTCATTATGGTGTATAAAATCCTAAAAAAAAATTTAATTATTTGTGTAGATTACCAAGAGGTTATGATATAATAAGATGTGTTGGTGTACAAAATGTTTCACTTGTTTAAAATTATTATAAATGGAATCAGTGCACAATGTGAATAACTAGACATTAAAAATCTAGTTTAAAGGATAATAAAGTAATAACCAGAAATATGTTTTGATAACAATGTGATGATAGATAATTATAAAATCTCTAAAGAGTATACTGCAGATAAAATTATATGTCCATTATTGTAGTATGAACATGAATTAAAAGAAATTACTAATGGTAATTCTATAAATAATAAAATAATGTATTTTAATATAATTTTGATGAATAAAATAAATAATTTGAATATTATATCTTGGAAATTGATAAATATATGGCATATTTTCGTTAGATATTTTATAAATTTATAAAAATTTAACGTGGTAGACTGTAGTTAAAATGAAATAACAAAGAGGCATACATGAAATGTAATAAATGAAATAATAATGATGTTTCTAACATAACATGTTATTAGTATTGAAATAATGGAAAAATTAGCACTAATTAAACAATAATATAGCATTAAAATAAATAAAATTCAAAATGTATGATTCAAATGAATGTATTGTTTGGAGTATGAGATAATTAAGATAGTTTAGATTCAATATGTGATTTAGGAAGTGAATCAGATATAGGGAACCCAAATTGATGGATTTAAATTGTGAGGTACATGGATAATTCTTTAATAAATTAAAAATTCTTGATATTTTTGACCATAATTAAATCACTTTATATGAAAAACTAAATTAATGTAAATCATGTTCTGATTCTGATTATGTGAATTCTAATGTCAAACACTATATAAAGAGAGTGAAGAACTATAAAATGATCGTATTAAAATATTTTAAATTTTTAAAAATATAAAAATAATAAAATCTCTAAATTATTTTACAAAAATTATAAATATAAATATGAATGTTAATATATGAATGTCAATGTTTCCCAAAATTTATATTATAAAAATAATTATGATTCAAAAATAAAGAATCTAAAATAATAAAATGACAGATGTAGATATTTTCCTGAGGTAAATGATAAAGGTAATCTAAAAAGGATTTATTAGTCTTCAATGATATGAATTAAATGTAGAATCAGGGTATAAATCTCATTTAAAAAACTAAAAAAATTATAAATGATACTTTTAGCTCTAATGAAAATCCAATACTGATTTATAACCATTTGAAAAGAAGAAATTGCATCTGAAAATAGAAGTATCTAATATAAAATATTTATTCGCAGACATTATTCATAGAACAGAGAAATATTACAAAATAATGTCTGTGATGAAACAAAACTGTAACAATAACGGTTTTAGTTATAACATTTTACTCCAAGGCTAAAAAAGTCGAATTTTATTCAATTTAGAGAAAAAAGAATTTATTTTGAAGCAATCATTAAATGTAGAATTAAATATAATTGTACCAATTAATTATCGTTGAAATTTGAAAACAATTTATATATAATAAATCATTTATTATTTAATATATATTTCTAAAGAGTAAAAAATATATGTTTTTATTATATTTCAATTCGAAAATTTTTTACTATAAATCTTATTGGACCCAAAGTTGACTCAGTACAAAAATATTCCAAAGGAATAAATCTATTCAGTAAATATAACATGGAATTAAAAAATAATGTTTCTATAAATACAATGGATTTTCTAGACACATTATTGGTGATATTTAAAATTTTCTATCTTCCATGTCTTGTGGTTGAGTCGTAGTATAATTTGAAGACAATTATAAAGCTCATATTAAAAGGATTAGAGATGTAGGATATTGTAAAGCTACTACTAATTTTTAAGGGTTATTTAGAGATTTTTTGTGGTATAATTTGACAATATTATCATAGCACTATGATGTTGTAATTAATTTAATAATATGGAAAAGTAAATTTACGATTTTGAAAAAGAATTATTTTTTATTTTCTATAAATAGAGAATAAAGTATTTACACTATTCATTTTACATACATAACCAAATATAATGGTATGTATTAATATGCTATAGAAGAATATGGGATTTTTTTAAGATAACTTGGCTTGAAAACATCAAAATGCTGCATAATTTTTAAAATCATTAATATGTTCTACAATACTTGATGTTTAATACATGTTTCTTATATGTGATTCACGTTTAATGGGAAAGAAATGTAATGATTATTTTAAATATATAAATGAGGTTAATACAGATAAATGATTAAAATAACTACATATTCGATCATTTGTTCCTATACACCCCGCCTATTAAGGTGGAATGGAGTATTTATTTTTTATAATAGATGATTTTGGAGGAATCATGTATATTTATTTCTTATCACTTAAAAGTTAACATTTACCCAAACATTTTTATTTTTTAATAATTATAAAAAAAATAATATAATTCAATCGTCTTGAACATAAGTTATATAGGTGGTGAGTATTTTTAATTTTAAATATAAAAAAATGTATATAATAGACTTAAATATTTTTCTAGAACAATGAATACTATATAAAATTGTAAGGTTAAAAGAAAGAATGTTTCAGTTTAATAAACAGATAGATTATTTCCTATTAAATTTAATATTCCCTAGTATATTTGGAATTATTCATTAGATAATGGTTTTCATGTTTTAAATAGTTTTTTTTTAAGTTATATTTTAAATAAGACAACTTATGAAATATTTAAATGTTTTAAACAAAAAATATATATATTGTAGAGTGGCTTGTTGTAATTTATTATTTTATATAGAATAGATAATATAGAAAAGTTTGATAATAAATTTAACTAAGGAATATAATAAAATTAAAAAAATAGTATAATGCCATAATATTTTTTAAATAAAAAAATATTTATTGAAGATTATGGGCATCTTTATTTTATGAAAAGAACAAAGTCAAGAAAAAAATGTATTCATATAAATATGATGAAGAATTAAGTGAATTTTATTTTGTTTAATATTATGATCAACGAAGTATTAATGTGTCATTTGAGAGGGGGAAATTATATTCTTAATTTTTTCATAACCATTGTAATATCCATAAGGATATTCCTCTAATGAAATTAATTAGATATGTAACATCAAGAATACAAACCAAGAAATCAATTTCAAATTATTGTTGTAATTATGAAATTTTGTTAATTTTTTCTTAATAATTTGGATGGGTAATTAAATAAATCAAATTGATAAATAATATAAATGATGAATTATGTCAATTTGAAAAAAATAAATTGGTGAATTTAGATTAATCTATAATGAAAAAAACAAACAACATAAACTAAGTGGATTGTTTTAAATGAAAATGATACATATGGAAATATAGTTAAAAATAATGAAAGACTAGTTTCTCTAGGTTACTAAAAAAAAGAGGGAATTTATTTCGAATATAATTTTTTTTATTTTTTCTCTGGAAAATAAAATTATAATTTTATTATCATTTTACTTTTTCCAAAAATTAAATTATTTTGAATGAATGAAATTAGTTTTTTATATGTTGAATAATGTTTTAAGAAGAATGTGTTTAAATACCAATAACATTTGAAAAAATATCCATTTTATCCATACTAATAAAGATCCCTTTTAGAACTACTAATTATACCCCTAATAAGTATCCCCACTATAATCCTTCATTGGTTAAAATTTAATGGAATCTTTTAACGGTTCATTTTACCACTAATAAAAGGGTCATTATTTTACTGTTGCCCAAACTTCAACACTTTTTTAGAACTGATAAATAAAATTAAGAGTGTTGTTAAAAGAGAAATATATACTAGTAGAATTATTATATTTCACCCATTCATTAATTTTATTAAAAAAATCATAATTTCACATCACACATTCAATCAAAATAAAATGTGACTACATCTTTGAGAACCTTTATGACTATCCCAATCAAGACAAATTTCTAAAAGTAAGACATTAAAATGCCATGATTTAAATATGTTGATGATATTTGAATGTTTTTTAAACAAAAAATAAATTAATTTTTCAATAGTTATCACACTGAAATATATCATTTACCATTAGTTTCATAAACCGGTACTAAATTATACGGTAATTATTCGAATAAAAATACATGAACATGGTTTTAAAAACATCTGCTAATAAGCTATTATAAATAAAAAATAATGTATGTGAGGATTTTTTTTATTATTAGTATTCTATCCATCTTTTTTATTTCTAGTAAAAGATGAAATAAATTAACATTTCAAAAAAATTAATATATAAAGGGCGGAAATATAATACTTATATTAGTATTTTTTTTATTTAAAATGTTAAATTTGTTGATTTTTCATTTCCTTTGTGTGAGAAATTAATATATCCTATAACCAGTTAACCCATTGGTCGAATATTTAATCGAAACCCATTATTAAAAATCAATTTAAATAATATTAATTCATTTGAAATATGTTAAATACTATAAATTCATAAAAAATTAAAATTATACATTCCTCATAATAATAAAAATAGGTTCATTTTCCTATAACTAATCAAGCTTCAATTTTAAGGTTGTTGATATATAAATAATAATAATAATATAGTTCAATATTATTTTCAGATTGTGAGGGATTGTCATTCATAGTTATTATTCTATTCGCCCTCATAAATTATATATATTCATCTTATTATATTCTTTTTTATAACATTTAGCATAAAAAATAATTCCACATATAATTCTCTAATGGTCGTGAGCCTGTGAAATCATGGGTTGATTTTTCTATGTTATATCACCCTCCTACATGTAGGTATCTATGAGAATACTAGTGCAAATACGGGGCTATCTAAAAAATAATTCAATGATGAAAAATAATATGATGTTCTCATGTTGATATTAGTTACATCATGTTGTTGCATTGATTCAATTAAATTATTATGTTTTTCTTCTTAATTGAACTATAACTGATATATTAGTATTATATTTTATGATTATATGTTTATGTGTCTTTGATTATTCATGGTATTTTCATCCGTATATTTAATTTCTTTTCCTCTAAAATAATATATTTATTTAGGAATTTCAATTCATTATACATTATTCTCATTATAGTTTTGGGGTCTATATGTGTTTCCCCTCTATGTCTATTTATTGTCTACCACATACACTCACTAGTTGGTCTGTGTTTTTTTTGAAAATTGAAAATGTGATCGCGGTTTTCCAAAAATTTATTATCTATTTTTTTCACCTATGACTCCAATCATTTTATCTTAGCCTCATGATTGACCTAATCTATTCATATTTAGTATTAAAATGATCTAGGTATCATCATGCATATTTCAACTCTTTAGTGAGTGAGTATAAAACATAGGTTTTTTGGTAATATCCATGTAGAATAATGTGGGATTGTGGTTCTTAGTCTATCATTTTCTCCTATAAAATTGGGGTTTTGATCCCATGTTACTAGAGTTGTGATCTAGGCGAGATTTTATGGAGATGAAGAGTTTTTTATAGCAGGATGGCTAATTTATATAGATTATAGATTACACAGTTATCACCATTGATTTTAAAAAGGTATTGTTTCCGAAACATAGTTATAAAATTGATTTCAATTCCATTAGTTGTGTTATATGTATCCTTTATACTTGGTAAATTTGTGATTTCATTGAGGATTGGAGGTTGCTAACAATATATGATAGAGCTTACAACCACCACCATACTTTGTAAGGAAGACCCCTCAAATATTTTCCCTTTCCTTCATATTTTTTTATATTTCATTCCCGATTTTCATTAGTTTATATGGTAAGCCTGAGTTGGTCTTCATTCCATGTATACAGTTTTAATTTGAAGTGAAACACAATATATATTGGTCTCTATTACTTTTTTTCATTTCAATATCATAATGAATGCTTATTTGGTAATATCAACACATTTTTTCATAACTAAACAACCTAAAAATATATTCAAAATATATTTTAATTAAATTAATGGATATTTCAAATTCACGGGGACAACCACATAAAAATTTCCCATGAAAATTGGAATCATAACGATTTTACTTGTAAATACAATTTCTATGAAATATATGATAGAATAGTTTTATCGTTAGTATGGTTATAATCATTGGAGAATAAATAAGACCTTTCATTTAGACTCTAATGAACTTATTAATTCTCTCAGAGGTCCTAACGATATGTTCAACCATCTTCCTTGATGTAATGTCTGTTTTTACATACATTAATATATTTGATTATATGTTAAGTAGGGTAATTATATAATCATATTGTCCATTGATTAGAGTGTTCTTCAGGAAGATTCATTCAACTATTCTAGTATGGTCATCTAAGATAAATTGGAGGCATTATGCATGATTAAATACATAATTAAAAGACTATACACTATTATGAAAATATATATATAGAAAATTAATCTCTTAACTATGGACAGACCCCCTATTGATTAAATTATTATAATCTTATTAGATAATTCCCATATATATGTTTGAATATGAAATGATGATCGGTCTATAATCATATTAATATCACTAGATGGGTTTTTTATCTCTGTTAATGGATTTATGACATATGTAAGGGATACACTAAAAATCAGAGAGGTTAAATATACATTATAAGATAATAACATTATATGAAATGAACTATTAAGGGTGTGACAGAGGTACTGAACATTCGATCCATTAGAAAACAGCTGGGTGGGAGGATATATATGATTTAATTAAAAAGATTTGGTCTAAAACCAAGAATATAGAGACAAAAATTACTTAATGTAAACAATCTAGGTATATAAGTTGGAAATATATTTACATGAAATAAAAATATAATGAACACAACAGTGATCATTATTTATTATTATAATAAAATTGGAATACTACTAATTTGTGTAATGTTTATGAATTCTCCACCAATTATTATAATTTGAGTTCTTGAGCCATCTATTTTTACTTTTAATTACATATATATTAAAATAATTATAAATTTATAAATACATCATATTAAATATTTTTCATTATTCTACAAGTCTGTATTGTAATAATGATGTAGAGTATTCGTCACATTGATTAGGTTATAAGAGTTCCCCAATGTGTTTAAAACCTTGAAATTCTATGACTATATTATTAAATATATTCCAATAGAAGGATAACATTATTTGTTATAATAGAAAATATGTTTATTGTTTGATATGGGTACTCATAAGTGGATGATACTTTAACTAAATAATTTCTGATTTCAAAATATTCAATATGGGAGATTATGAAAATATGCCCACCCGAACTAATTCTGCATGGATATCTGTCATCAAATATTTCAATCATCTAATTTGTGTAATGGTCCTTAGTCTTTAAGATTGACATTAATTCATGTAAAGACAAATGAAGTTTGTTTTACTGACCAAACTCATGATTCTACTTTGTCTTGCGAAACTGGGTATGTTTTGTGTGTCAAGAATTACACATTATTAATTTATATGTATAGAAAAAAAATTCACATCCTTCATTTTGTAAGTAGATATCGTGGCCCTTTCATTTAAATTAAACTGTCACATTAACATTCGTGTACATGGTGTAGTGGTTTGTTTTTTTTCCGATATCCAGTGAATTCATATCGAGCATATAGGTTGATGGCATTTATGTAAAACCTTCTTGATGTGATGTTGTAACAAATGGATTATGTAACATGTTAATTATATTTATATAGTTGTCAACATTGTGACAATAAGTCAATTCTCTTGTGATCTATCTCACATTGCTAGAAAATAATCATTGACTTAAGTCAATCCCACATAATTCCAAAAAGAAATATTTCCAGAGGGTCATGCATTATGTGATTCCATTAATTTCGATAAAATTTCATTTTAATTTTATATTTGGAAAAAAATACAATTATAAAGACAGTAGAATAATTTTTTTCTGGATTTTATTGATTCTAAATTATTTATTGACCATTTAATAAATAGTTATTATTTGATATATGAATAAAAATAATATTTTATGGTTAAATATATTATTAAATATTTATTTAGGTTTTTGATAGATACTGAGAAGGAAAAAAAGAAAAAGATCATGTGATATGATAAATATTAATTTCAATACTTGTAAAATAATATTTATTCTTTGAGTTTGTTAGGAAAATTTATAAGATTATTATATTAGTTATATTATTATTTAATCGAGATATAAATAGTTTATTATATTATTTAAGGGTTTTTAGGAAATTAAACAGTATTATAAAAATACTTCTTACTCAATTAATAGACATATTTTTATATTATTTGGAGTTAATAAAAAATTCAGAGTCATTTTACACAAAAAAATCAATTTTGATTCCTTATTAACTCATTATCGTACAAATGAGAAGAACTAATTCAAGACTAATGGTTATTGAAGCAACTAAGATAGAAAGTTCAAGATGATCGATCCACCAGACACTCACCTAGAGATCAATTAGTGTCATTTTAAGATTAACAGAGCTTGTTTGGATTTTAAATAGATAATTTTGTACATATATCCTAAATGAACAATGGAAGTAATCTGAAAATGGTTTTTTAGATGATAAATAAATTTTTTTAAAATATTGTTCTATATATGAGGATATCATTTTTATAATCATATTGAAATTATTTATAAATTTAACATGAAATAGACTGTCCCTATGGACTTCATTATTTTATATATCATAACTCAATGGAAAAATAGTGTTGGTGGTGACATTGAAATTTATCACAATTTTTTTATCCTTCAAATTCTATGAGTCCATTATGGAAATTTAGTGCCCAGGGGCTTCAAGGATACCCAAAACATGCATGTCGTATGATAAGGTTCACATTTTAAATTTATAATTAATTATTTTATTATTGATTTATTATTTGCAATAGTGGTTTGATATTCCTTATCTAAATTATTAATTCCTCATTCTGATGATTAATTAACATGACTTAATCATTTTTATTACATTGTTCATGATTTATATATTCTTAATAGACTCAAAATTGATGATGAATGACTTGAGATTCAATTTTGATGTGTCAAGTATCAATCTGGTGAGACGTGTTTATATGATGTGACGTCAAATTATATTGCATTTAACCACGTGCACAGCACATGGATGTGTTTTGGGATACATGAGGTGATTATTATTAATTACACAAAGAGAATTTATTTTACACCACATTTATATCAGACAAACCTACATAAAAAAAATTAGATTATGTTGTGTAATGATAGTGTACATATCGTGTAGTCTACAAGTTCTAGTAGTGACATTTTAACTAAATGTGTAGTAAAATACATTGTTTTTTACTGCATGAGACTAATAGCATGTTTAAATTATGAAACACGGAAGATTAATTTTTAATACATCGTGTATAATTAATTAATTATCTCATATGAAGAATGTGTTGAGTGCCATAGTGGGTTATATAGACACATGGAAATAGTTATACACTGCATATAACTAGTTAGAAATTCCATGTATTTATAATGGATTATAAGTTAAATACCTTATAGTTTATCCCATTAACATGGAAAATGTTGAATAAGAAACATATATCCATAGTACATTACATGTTGTCTCCCAATAAATGATAAAAATAAATTAAACTAAAATAGTGATTTGTAGCATTAAAATCAAATAACAATATTTACACGAGATGTGTTGTACTACGTAATAAAGGGTCTAAATAATTATTTAATTGTCAATTAATGTAATGTAATTATCCAAAATTATTTCCAATTCCATTGATATTCCAAAAAATCATTTATTATGGGTATCTATAAGATAATTATGATGGTCTTTATGATAAAATATAATTAATTAATTAATTAATTAATTAATTAATCTAAAAAATGTTTATATTAATAATAAATAATGAATATAAATTAATGTCAACCTATGTAATTTTATGTATTCATTGCATATGTATGACCATTCATGATCATGGACAAGACCTATATATGAATTTTTTTTATTTAATTTCATTCATTTGATTGTTTTGAAATAATTTGTTTATTGAATTCAATATATTGTAATTCGAGTCAAACATCAATCACTTATTATATAAGAACTAATTGTCCAAGGATATTTTTATAAGTCCCTGTAAATAATCCTTTAGTTCCCATAAACATCATGTAATATATAAATACATGTAATAAAATGAGTTTCCAATGTTTTATGGACATGGTTCGAGATGAAACTAAGAAAATACCAACCCATGTGATATAGACATGTATGGGTGGAATACTACTACTCATTCCTGGACTGAATAAATGAGTTTTCTCCAAGATCATAGTTTGAAATATATTCTTATCAAAAAATAAAACATTATATAATATCATCATCTGGTCATTTATTAATTCATTTATATTATCTCTATTAATTATTTATTTTGTGAATTTAAAACCACAATCACATAAATTAATGGACTAATATTAACATAAAAAATTTAATTTAAGGGATTATGAATAAATTTTTTGTATCATGATAAATTAGTTAATTAAAAGAATTATAATATTAAAATGAAATGGAATGTCTTAACCTAGAACAATTTTATTCATAAAAAATATCAACTTAAGATTATGTTAATATTTTAACTCCATTTCCTGAAAAATAATGAAATCTATAAATCTACGTTTTTGACTATCCCATATTATGAACGTATAATTTATCATGGAATTCATTTTAATGTTTTAGGTTGAGATTATAAAATGTTATCAAAATGATAATTACCAACTAGAAATGATATAATTTGGCAGAAATAATTTAGGAAATCAATGTTAGGATTTTTGGATTAGGGATTCCACTCAAAAAATCAAGGATTTGAAATACTATAATTGGAAAATACATTCCTACCTAAATTCAATTGATTAATTAAAAAATCTAAAACGTGCATTTTGAGAAAGGTTATATGGATCACTACCACTATAATTTCTGAACAACATAACATTTTGATTTTAACAGTGATAGAAATAGTGACTTGATAAAATAGTTAGACTCTTAAAAAAATTTATATTCATTTTTTCTCACATAATTTATAATCAAGAAAAAAACTAATAATTTAATCTATTAAAAATTTAAACGAATTAACGTTATTAAACAAAATTATACATGAAATACATATTGTAGGAAGACAATCTCAGTTCTGGAATCTATATCTATGAATTGTTTAGACGCTTACATGTTGTGTTGCACCGTGATTGAAAATATTATGTGAAATAATACACAATGACCGATCCACCTTCAAGTGAGGTGATTGATGAAGATTAGATTTTCTATGAAAAATAGTTTATATATTTTGATAATGAAGAATTATATTTACATGGGAAAATATGATCATCTGTTAAATGATAAAACGCAATCTTTTTTTCTTTTGTAAAAACAAAAAATAATCCATATATGAAATATTGGAAACATTCTCTTTGAAATCATTGATATTAGATTAAAAAATGTAATTTCAAATTATATTTTAAAATATTTAATGTATAATTAAAAATATTCTTGACATATTTAAAATAATAGTGATATGGGGGGAAATATTTTGTAACATTTAAAAAAATGTTTTCATGAAAATTCTCAAACAACTATGGAAATTTTTTCATAACAGGATCATTGAAATAGAAAACATAAGAACCATTTTTTAACTAAATTAATTTTATTAAATGAATTAAAAAATTATTCCATATTCTATTCAATTTCCAGCACAAAGAATGTGGTGGATATGGAATGATTCTCAATATAATAAAATTGTTATTATAAATCTCTTACATTGAGTCCAAAATAATTTTGTATGTTCTATAATCCTTGAATAAAAATACTATATTAATTTTTAACATGGTTAACAACCTTTAAAATGATTATTACCTTATCATATTCTCATTTTTCATTTATTAACATGACTTTTTTCCTTACTAAATCTATTAAGTTCATACCTGATGTTTTGAGGATGTTTTGTTTATATTATCAAAAATATTTATTATGTAGACAATGGTCCATGGGGTCATTGTTCCATCATATCAAAAAAATAATATATTATTTTCATTTCTATAAAATAAATAAAATTTTAGATCAATACAAGAAATATATACATGGAAAATGTATCTCATTACTTTGTAGCGGTTGTAGTCCACACATTTTCTTGAACAATGTTTTCACTTTTGATTGTATTGAAGTGTAAGAAACTAAGTAGTATCTAACATTATATAATTATAATTATTTATTTAATATATATATATTAATTAAATCATTAATAATAACTATTTTCTTTTGGTGGTGATGAAATATGAAATACATCACCTCATGGTGGTGGTATAGCTCACACAAGAATGAGTGATATTTTAATTTCACATTAGATAAAAAATGTGATAAAAAATCATTTTGAAATAAAAATAATAATCATTTGGTATATGATGTACTATAAATTTTCCATATCATCATGTTTATAGGATATTTGATGTATTGGTATGAATAAATAAACATGAAAAAGCTATATTAAGAATAATACATCTTAATTGAAAAACCTGTTATAGCTTAATACATAAGCTTTCTAGGATGGTATTTGGATGAAAAAAGAACTTATATACAATGTGGAAAACAATAGAAATGGCCTTTGTGTATATATTGGTTGATATTAAAGGTTTAATAGGTTTTTCTAAACGAAGATAAGATGTTCCATTTTATTTATGATGGGGATGGAAATCTCATAAATTAATAAAATATTAATATATAATATGTATATACTTCAAGTAAAAGGTATCCAATGATTAATAAAAATCATATATGTATGATTTGGTTGAAACAAATTCAATGAATAAAATTTAGATGTGTTTATATGGTTTTTTAAACCTTTTCGAATAGTGTAACATACTTATTAATCCTTTTAATTATTACCCTAGTAATAAATATCTTAATCTCTAAGTGACATAGAAATTTTATTAAAAATTTCAAATTTTAAATACATGGATAATTAATGTTATCCAATTAAATTTTCCATCAATTATTGTTATTATATAAATTTTTAATTTTTTAATTATTAATAAATAATTTAACTCATTAAATACAATTCAATGTAATTTTCTTGACTATTTTTAAAAGTTGAATTTAAAGACATATATATAACAATATAATAATAATATAAACCAATTAAATGACAAATACCCTTTAAAATGATCTCTAATGTTACTGTAAAATTTCAATACAACTTAAAAAGTATTAATTTCATGTTTTTAAAATCATTTTGTTGATTTTCCTATAGCTTGCAAATAAGATGTGTCAGTGTCACGTAATGTTCTTGGTAATTATTTCATCATTAAGATTTATAAATAAATTTCAGTCAAAATATTTTTTATCAATAATAAATTTTATCATCATGAATCATTACTATACGATTTTTGTCGATATCCATATAATAGCAACATAAATAGTTAGATATATTGGGATTTTGTAATTACTCATTACATAAAATAATATAAAACTCAAAGTAATAATAAAGTGGTAAAAAATTCCCTTATTATTATATCTATGATTATTATTGTAACATCCCATGTAAATAATGAATAATACATTTGCATATTTATAAATATTTTTGATTTAAATATTAATTTTTCTTTAAAGGGGGTGTTATGTTTGATGACGTACTCAATACGCAACAATGGGTTTCTTTGAAATCATATGTTGCACACAATGTTGGGTCATACGGAAAATTAATAATATAATATTATTTTAAATTGTAATTAACACCAATTCATTGTATTAACATGAAAGAAAAGAACTAACTATATTATGATTAAACATGTCCCTTAAATGTTTATACATTAATCCAATAAAAGTTAGATGATTATAATGTGACTGAATCAAACTTGTATAATAAAATCTCTAATATTCTTTAAAAGGTCAATTTATCACCTTTTGATGGACAATCCGCATTAAATATAGTTTTGGTAACTTTTATATGTTCTATTTGACAAAATAAAATTATTCTTTAGAATCAGGATATCAAAATTTACTTTGGGTAAATTTCTTATATTTTTCTGATAAATTGTTTTTAATGAATAGTTAAAACTACTGTATCTCAATTTCAAACTGCATTTAATCTAATTTATTTATATGGTTATATAATATTTTTAATTGGTTTTAAAGCATAATTATATTATATTTTTAACATTTAATAAAATTTTTTTCATTGGAATTAATGACACTATGAAATTGAACATAAACAAATGTCAATCGTTTGGTAGTTTTTATTTCATAAAAAACGAGTTTTTTATTTTGAGAATGAGAAATAATTTTAAATTAAATAATTCATATTTTATGTTTTTAATTTGGTAAAATAGGAATTAGTTTTTAATTTGGAATATCAAATATATCTAAGCCTAAATTTTTGATATTTTTCTGAAAAAAGTTCAATTTTTGAGGAAAAGTGAAAACATTGGGTAGCAGTTAAAAACACACCTTTTTCATTAAAATGAAATTTTACCACTTCTGGGAATTAAATTTTGAAAATACGACATAAATTATTGTTTTTATTAAGTAAAATTTGGTTCAATAGGATAAATATAATTTTTCAAAAATAGTAACTTTTCACTTTTATTTACCGTGGTTAATGGTAAATAAGGTAATTCAAGGTAAAATTTATATTATAATAATAATAAATTACCCTCACATGTGTCCTAATCCTATCGGATCATATATTTCTGACCGTGGGAACCCCTGTGTCTATTTTGGGACTCCATGGACGCACTTAAGTGTGATAATGACTCATTATATTAAATAATTTATGGTAACGATAAAAATTACATAAACATATATTTGTTAGTAAATAAAATATTAAGTTGGGTTATATAAGTTATCTCATCAACAATAAATATTAATCTGAAAGCTACAAATGTTTCTTATATCAAGGTACTTTTTTAATAATTTTTAGATATCATATATATATAATTATTTATGACACAATAATGATGTAGTGTTTACCTCATATAACAATGATTTAAATATATGATATTATAAAAAATAAAACAAAATCCAAACCCATTACAATTATTATTGGATGATTTTATTTTGAACAATGGTTATATTATCTTCAAAAATAATAAGTTTTGGACATTTAGAAAAATAAAAATAATTATATAATAAAATAATATTTTTCAACATTCCTAAAGAGCCCCTCATTTCACAAATAAAAATCCCTCACCTCTAACCCATTAGTCAAACCTCTCAAGACCTTGGGTGTAACGACCTGAATCCAGAGCCCCACAACTAGTTCCCCATATCCGATTATCAAAAAGACCTCAAGTGCATTTCCCCAAATTCTAGAGGCTGCCGACTAGCCATGAGGGCCCTGGAGAGTCATTGGGGAAACTATGCCCTCATTTGGTAAAGTGTACAAGGGAATGAAAATAACAGTCACTAGCGGAAGCAGTAATCAACATACAATAAATGAAACTAAACAGCGGAAAAAATGAATATATAGTAATTTTGACAATGATGCAGTAGGTACAAGTATCTATGGAATGTAGCAAACATAATAACGTGCTGAAATACAACTATGAAACAAGGTAAGAAAAGTAAACAGCAAGTCCTGCAGCATTGCAAGCCTATGCTCGGTCCTATGCTCTCCATCTCCAACCAGAAATCATGTACCTGTAGTATAAGGTCCACAATACCTATCCACAACTTCATCCATATAACCTATTTAGGCCTAAAAGTAGGACTGAAACAGGGTGTGAAACTAATCCCAGTAGGCAACCACCACAAGATTTGTGCCCTACTGCCAGTGAGTAAAATAGCATAAGTAATGAAAGTAAATGTAGTAATGAACTAGGAGTAAAAAAATAAACAATCCTACCAATTACCATTCATATTCATTTAACAATTAATTCATTCTTTTAATTAAACAAAAAGGGAATCTAGCAAAGCTCACTATTCCAAGGTAAACAGGTAACACATCACGCATAAAAAGACTACCTAATCAAACAAGAAGGCCAAAAAGATCAAATCTTGTGCTTTGTCTTTGTAGACTCATTCAAACCAACCAAACAATCTAAATTCACAATGACTCTCTGGGTGGATCAAACTAGAATACCCCTATAGTCATGTAAACATACAAAGGCACATACACTCTGGGAAGCTCTCACGTCGATTTTCATGTGGTCTTGAAACGATAGCTACAGACTCTCTAAGGTAGATCTTATGTCTTATTCAACTTGTGGTCTCGATACATGCGTAAACTAAGTACACTCTTTGGAAGAAAAAAGTCCAATTCCCAGAGGTTCTGCCTATGAAACTAATTCCAACAGACCCCCTAGGGAAGCATTAATCGTCTATTCCTTCTTTGGTATCCCACAACAGGTTATCACAGCCCAGAGCAGTCTACTCCTACATAATCGAATATCAGCCACCTTAAGTAAGTTTATCAACTATTTGGCTAAAATCTAAAATTCATCAAAATAATTAAAACAACAGGCAACACATACAATCAGTTATAACAAGCAAACTAGCGATTGTAATGGGGTTTGCCTAGGAGGAAAACTATGACAAATGGTGATAAACATCAAAACAAGTATAAAACACATGGGGTGATCCTAAAACAATCAAACAAGAATATATTATTATCAATTAACCTTAAGATAACAAGAAATCTTATGCAATTAAACAATAGGATCAAAATCCCTAACCCAGGATACCCAGAACATGGGAATCCGACGGTTTTTCACAAAAACCCAAAGACGTTCAACGTAAGGCATCAAACCACCTAACTCGATCCTAGGATATTGATATACATGAACCTCGGACCATGAATTGGCCTAGAACAAAGTAGATCTGCAAAAATGTCTAAAACGTTCAACCTACGATAACTCTCTTAAGAGAAGGAATCAGGAAATGTGGCCATAGAAGAACCAAGAACTCACCGCTGTGATTATATTGCTATCGACAGCGTTCGATCCGTATAACCGGTGATATATCAATGCCTTGGTGATGATTAGTCCCCCTCGGAAGTTGTGTACCGAATTAGGTGGAGAAGAAGATGGAAATAAGGATTAGATGCGACCCTGATATGTTTAACGAAAAAAATAAGAAAGTACATAGTGTGTACATATAGAGTACATGGCATGCACTATTCTTTTTAGTACTCTCCTTTAGGTGGCCTCCAAGACACCCTTATATGACCATTTGTGTGTTCCTGACAGGGCCAGCACACGGCTTCTAGTGGCATCGATGTACACGGAGTGTACTCATAAAGTACACAGCATGTACTCCGAAAATTTCCAGATTTTCCCCTTTTTCTAAAAAACTACAATAAAAGGAAAATCATACATGAAAAGAAGATATGAGATCTTATAAACATCCCCCCATAAAATAAATTCTTCCCTAAATTTCCCTATCAAAGTGGAGAAGAATAATCCTCAATCAACTCTAGCCACTATGATCGCATTTCGGCCTCCCTCTCCCAAGTCTTGTCTTATACATGGATGTACTACCATAGAACCCGTACTAGAGAAATAGACTGGCCAAAAAGTACCTTTTCACTATGATCATGAATCCTGATAGGATTCTCCTAAAATGATGCATCCTTCTCCAGCTCAACCTCCTCAGGTTGAAAAACATGTGCCGGGTCTGAGAAATTGCTTTGAAGCTAAGAAACATGGATGAAGTCAGGCATAGCATAGTACATCTAAGGTAACTGTAACATATAAGAAACCAGTGATACTCTCTCCAGAACCTCAAACGGCCCGACATATCTCAGTGAAATCTTTCCTTGTCTCTTGATCCTCTTCTGTCCCAACCTCGGGGTAACACATATGAAAACCTGATCTCTGAACATGAACTCCAAAGGTCGTCTCTGCTGATCAGCATATGATTTATAATGAGATTATTCAGTAGAGATCTTTTTTCTGAATCAACTCTACCTATTCTGTGGTCTCCTAAAGAAGACGAGATCCCAGCATAGCTACCTCTCTTGCCTCCAGCCAACACAAGGGTGATCAGCACAGCCTGCCATGTAAATCCTCGTAAGGTTCCATTTGAATAGTTGATTGAAAACTATTATTTTAGGAAAACACCACTAGAGGTATATGTTTTTCACAAGAACCACCAAAATCAAGGACACATTCTCATAGAATGTCCCCTAGAACATGAATCGTGCACTCTAACTAGCCATCTGTCTGGGGATGTTAAGTTGTACTCAGAAGTACCTGTGTACCCAAATTCCTCTATATCCCTTTCCAGAAATGCGACGTGAAGTGGATGTTCCTATATGAAATGATAGAACTCAGAATCCCATACAAACGTACAATCTCATGGATGTACAACCATCCAAACTCATCAACAACTAAGGTCTCCTTAATCGGCAAGAAGTGAGAAACATTCATGATCCTGTCAATTACAACCCATGCCGAGTCATTCCCTCGAGGCGATCTCTATAACTGTATCACGAAGTCCATCGCGACATCATTCCACTTCCACTCAGGAATGGGTAGCTACTGTAAAATCCTTGCTGGATGCTGGTGAAATGCCTTCAACTACTGATAGGTGGAACACCTCATGACAAAACCAGAAATATCTCACTTCATACCTGGACACCAATACTGGCAGTGTAGATCATGATACAACTTGGTGACGGCAGGATGAACTGCCCAAACTGATGAATGAAAGTCTCTTATCAGCTCCTCACGTATATCTGATGGCACCCATACGTGTCCATGGAAATGCAAGATCTCACCCTCACCAACAGTTCATCTGGGAAGAGGGTCCCCTCATAACATGCTTTCCGGTAGGACTAGGCCTTCAGAATCTGATAGTATCCTCATTCGAACTCTATCAAGAAGGGTTGAGGTAAGAGCTACAGAAGAAAGAAAAGTTTTCCCCTGTCTGTCTTGAACCTCCAAATGCATCTCAGAGAACAGATCCATAAGCTGCCACTCACTGCTAGGCTCTATAACTCCCTATATCTGAGTCCTTCTGCTCAACTCATCAGCCACTTCATGGCCATTCCCATGTGTATTGGCAAGAACAAGGTCAAATGACTGAAGATACTCGACCCACCTGTGTTGTCTCAGATTCAGATCACACTGAGTAAAGATGTACTTGGGGATTTTGTGGAAAATGAAAACTACAATATAATCTCCCAGAAGATAATGTCTCCAACAATGTAAGGCATGAACAACTACCACCATCTTGAGATCATGCATTGGGTAGTTCCTTTCATGTGGCCTAAATTGTCGAGACCCGTACGCAATAACTTCATCTCCCTGCATAAGCAAAGCTCCCTAACCGATACCCAAAGCATCGCATTAAACGGTATATCTCTTTACAGGCTATGGAAAGACTAGTATCGGTGCTGAAGACAACCTCTCTTTCAACTCTTGAAAGGTTGACTCACAAATATCTGACCATAATAACATTGCACCCTTCTTGGTCAGACCTATCAGTGGTGTTGCTAAGCGTGAGATGTCATGTATAAACCGCTTGTAGTAACCATCCAGCACTAAGAAACTTCATACCTCGAAGAAATTCTTTGGCTATTCCCAGGTAACTACTGCTCTCACCATATCTGGGTCTACTGATACTCCTCTCTGAGATGACCTGACCAAGGAAGTGAAACTCGTCCATCCAAAAGTGAAACTTTGAGAGCTTAGAATATACCTGATGCTCCCTCAGTGTACTCAGAATGATCTCAAGATGGGTATCATGGTCGTGTCGAGTGTGAGAGTACACCAAGATATCATCCATGAAGACCACTACGATATAGTCCAAGTATGGATGGAACACTCGGTTCATCAGTTCCATGAAAACTACAGGTGTATTCGTGAGGTCGAACGGCATAAACATATACTTGTATAGACCATACCTGCTCCGGAAAGCTGTAAGAGGTATATCAGATCGTCTAACATGCAACTGATTATAAATGGACCTCAAATCAATATTTTCTAACACCCGGGATCCACAATGCTAATCAAAGAAGTCATAAATCCTAGGCAAGAGATATTGGTTCTTGACCGTCAATTGGTTCAGGTTCCGATAATCCATAAAAATCCTAAGGGCTCCATCTTCCTTCTTCGCAAACAGGACAAGAGAACCCCAATGAGAAGTACTGGTTCAGATGAAACCATTTTCCTACAACACCTATAACTACTTATTGAGCTCATGAAACTCAGGTGTAGACATCCAAGAAGGGGGAATGGACACCGGTGTCTCTCTTGAAACAAGATAAATAGAAAAGCCTAACTCACTCTATGGTGGAAAAAATAAAAAGTATTCTGGAATGACATCCCAAAAATGATCCCCCACTAGAGGAATGAATAACTGTTAAGTCCCCTGATTATCCAGATACAGACTGGAAATCTGAGTTGTAACTCCACCTATCCCATGATGATCCAGTCCATCTCTACTCATCTGGTCATCCCAGTCGCCCTTATGAAGAATATATTCTCCTTCCAGTGATATGAAACTCACCATGCGATGATAACAGCTGACGACTGCCTGCAAGGGAAAGAGCGAGTCCATTATGAGAATGACATCATATCATGTCATATCTAGGATATAGAGGTCTCATAGAAAGTGATACCCAACCACCTCTAGAGGGAACTAATTTCACTAAATTACACTAGTCATCCTAGTCCCCAATGGTGTGTCTAGTGTTAACATGTCGGCAGAAGAAAAGATAAAGATCCTGAGGCTCTCTACAATGAAAATAGAGATAAAGAAATGTGTAGCACCAGTATCTAAGAGAGTAGAATATAAAACTGAGGCTACTAAGATCATAACTCGAACTGTAGAAGGTCCAAGATCCTTCTCCTGATGAATTTTCTCTACCGAAAAAGACTGGCTGGCACCGCAGCCCTTGGTAGAAGCCTGAGATCCCTGAGCTGAGCCTCCCTAAGACTGACCACTGCGTCCATGACCTCTACCCTAGCCTAAATGACCTATTGAACTCTAGACCGCAGTCTGCTATAGAACCGGTAATCCTGCTCCTTTATGCGGAGTCAAAACTGATCCTCTTTCACTAGGAGTTGGGATGAAACCTTGTAGAAACGCAGGAGATGGCCCATCTTGCCACAGGATCGGCACTCCACTGGGTCTCTCAGGCACTGAGGCTTCTTATTCCTGCGTTTTCAACACTAATAGCACACCACGTGGTTTCTATATGGAAGATCCCATCTACCAGAAGGAATACCTTGCTTCCTCGGGTCACCTTATGTAGACTTTCAGTGGAGCATCCTTTTGTCTATCTAAAATGAATCAGCCCTGGATACTGAACTGCCCGGGTCCACAGCTCCAGACTCCCTCAGATTTCTCTCCATGATAAGCTCCCGGTTGACTATCACAGTAATATAAGTCAACTAAAAGTCATTCACCTGTGATCTGATGTCCGATCTGAGGCCTTCCTCGAACTTCCTTGCTAAAAACATCTCGTCATTTCCCAGAACGGGAGTGAAATACATTATAGTTGTGAAGAAAGAGGAATACTCCATAACAGTGAGAGTACCCTACGGCAGGTTCATGAACACTCTGGCTCTGTGATCCTTCATCGTCGCTGGGTAGAAGTTGTCATAGAACCTACGCTGAAACGCATCCCAAGCCATAATTTGTTGGCGCCCTGCCTGCGAAACCACATCCCACCATCTCTTGTAGGAATCCCGCAGCATAAGTTGCGAGCTTCACACTCTCCTATGGATCCATCTCTAGGTGATCGAAGATGTATAACAAGTCCACTATCCATGACTTCATAGCCTGTGGTCCTCCATCCCCTATGAACATGGGAGAATGTTGCTACTGAAAAACCCGTGTCAGCTCTGCCATTGACAGGGCAGGATGCTGAGCTCCCTGGAAGGTTTGCATTAATCTCATGAAAATCACCATGAACTGAGCATTGAAACCAGTGTCTGATGTCACTATAGGAGCCATGTCCGGAATGATAGGAGGAACTGCTGGTATTCCCTAATCTACAGTATCAGGTGTACGGTCAATCCCTTGAAACTGACGGACAACTAGAGTATGGCTCAGTGCCATAGCTCTAAAAGGTCAAAGCGCACTTCTGATTCAGGATTAACAATGACATAAAAACTGAAGGCACAATAAGGAACAGGGAAAAGAAGGCATTCTATTTATGAAAAGCATGACTACATAGTGTGTTCCTTCCCTATATGGCGTGTTCCCTCAGGTCATTCACATGGGCATGTATTTCTACCTAAACCGGTTGTTTAACACCAAAAATACACGACCTGTTGTCCTAACACACAGAGTTTACTAGAATCCTCTTCCCTTCCTAAGTCTTTCTACATGGATATTCCACATGACTCATCTAAATCAAAACTACATGGAATGTTTAAGGAATACACGGCGTATACTAGGCATGACTTACCTGGCCCATGTTGTTAGTGACACGGCTTGACACACTACCATCTCTACACGGTGTGTTGCAGATGGGCACGGCGTGTATGAGGAAGGGTAAAACCTACCATTGTTGTCCGTGACACGGCCTGGTACCTAGATCAAACTGCACAGTGTGTAATATTTAGACAGGGCGTGTATGTGAAAAGATTGCACGACCCGTGTTGTTCGTGAGATGGTCGTGGTACCAATTTCTCACTACATGGAGTGTTCCTACAAGATATTTCAGAACCCCGTGATTCAGCTCACATATTCTGTGACAGGGTTTAAAAACTACACGCAGTGTATTAATAAAATACACGCCGTGTATTTTGGGTTTTTCCGGGCAGTATTACAGAAACTACTCTAAAGCCCATAAAACACTGAAAACACGAGTTGAGGTGCCAAACAATGATCTGTGAGATCCCATACTCTCCTCGAATCAATGATTGGTATCCATGTTAAAGAATATCTAAAAAAATGATACCCAATCAACATATCAGGTATTCTATCACAGCAGCTATCAAAACAGCATGCATAGTATATCAAAATATCTCTCACAACAGCATCCAATTTCTAATGCAATTTAAATGGCATGGAAATATGCATGAAATGTGATTTTCTAACATGTTATTATATGATTCATGAGATGTCATACCCTCATCTCATCAGGTTGCAAAAAACTAGAACCACAATAATATAAACAGTAACAAAAAAACACAAGTGCACCACCCAACAGTGATGTCAATTAAAATGTAACATTTTCAAAATTCAAAATTTACAATATTTTTGGTAACCAAGATTTTTCCCTGTACACAGTTTCTAGGACTCCTGGGAATAGCTATTTACCATTTACCAATTCCTTCTTATCCCTGTCTAATGTCTCTAAATGGTAAGTCAATAGAATAGAAAAGAAACTCCATTGATACCACTTTCTAATGACCCAAATCCGAAGCCACTCAACTGGTCCCCATACCCGGTTCTCCATATAACCTCAAGCGCATTTCCCCAAACACCAAAGGCTTCCAACTAGCAGTGAGGGCTTTGGAGTGTCATTGGGGTAACTATTCCCTCATTTGGTAATGTATACAAGGGATAGGAAATAACAGTTAATAGCGGAAGCAGTAAACAACATACAATAACTGAAACTAAATAGAAGAATAAATAAATATATAGTAATGATAACAATGATGCAGAAGGTACATGTATCTAAAGAAAGAATAAAACACAACAACGTACTAAAATACAACTAAGAAATAAGGTAAGAAAAGTAGACAATATCTCCTGCAGCATCACATGCCTAAGCTCGGTCATATGCTCTCCATCTCCAACCAGAAATCATATACCTGAATTAGAAGAGCCACAATCAATATCCACACCTTCAACCATATAAAATGATTTTTTTCGAAAATCAGGACCCAAATAGGGTGTGAGACTAATCCCAGTAGGCAACCACCACACGATATGTGCCCTACTATTAGTGAGTAAAATATCATAAGTAATGAAAGTAAATGTAGTAATGAACTAGGAGTACACAAGTAAACAATCCTACCAATTACCATTCACATTCATTTAACAAATAATTCATTCATTTAATTAAACATATAAGGAATCTATCAAGGCTCTTTATTTTATGGTTAACAGGTAACACATCCAGCATTAAAAGACTACTTAAACAAACAAGAAGGACAAAAATATCCATGATTGTGCTTTGGCTTGGTAGACTCATCTAAACCAACAAAACAATCCACATTCTCACAGACTCTCTGGGTGGCTCAAAATAGAATACCCTTATATTCAAGTAAACATACAAAGGCACAGACACTCTGGGAAGCTCTCACGTCGATTCCCATGTGGTCTTGCAATGATAGCTATAGACTCTCTGAAGACGCTCTTACGTGTAATTCCACATGTTTTTTCGATACGTGAATAAATTAATGACACTCTTAAGAATCACAATGTCCAATTCCCATAGGTCTTTTATGCGAAAATAATTCTAACATACCCCCTAGGGAAGCACTAATCATCTATTCAGTCTTTGGTCTCCCACACCAGGTTTTCACAGCCCTGAGCAGTCAAGTCATGCATAATTGACTGTCAACAGCCTTAAGTATGTTTAGAAACTATTTTACTAAAATATAAAATGCATCAAATGCATTAAAACAACAGGAAACACATGCAATCAGTTATAACAAGAAAACTAGAAATTGCAATAGGATTTTCATTGCAGGCAAACTGTGCCAAACGGCGATTAACAGCCAAACAAGGATAACACCCATGGGGTGATCCTAAATAATTAAAACCAGAATATTTTATTATAAATTAACCTTATTATAACAATCAATATAAGGAATTTAAACAATAGGACCAAAATCCCAAACCATGGATACCCGAAACATGGGAATCTGGCCCATTTGCACAAAAACTCAAAGACATTCAATGTAAGGAAAAACGTCCTACATCGATCCTTGGAGATTGATATAAATGAACCTAAGCCGGTGAATCTCTCTATAATATGGATGATCTGAAAAAACATCTAAAACGTTAAACCTATGATAACTCTCATAAGAGAAGAAATCATGAAACATGGCCTATAAAGAACCAAGAACTCACCACTATGATTCTATTACAACCGATGACATCCGATTCAGATAACCAGTGATGGATCAGTGGCTCGAAGAAAATTCGGCCTCCTATAATCATCTGAATGGAAGTAGGCAGAGAAGATGATGGATATAAGGATTAGACGTGACCTCGTTCCATTTAACAAAAAAATGAAAGTACACGGCGTGTACTTCTGCATTACACAGGGTGTACTTGCCTTTTCCTTACTCTGCATTAGGTGGCATCCAAGTCACCATTACATGGCCATGTGTGTGTTCATAATAGTTAAAGCACACGGCTTCCAGTGTAATCGATGTACATGGCATGTACTCATAAAGTACATGTCATGTACTCCGAAAATTTCCAGATTTTCCTATTTTTCTCAAAAACTACCAGAAAAGGAAAAACATACCTGAAAAGAATATTTGGGTCCTTACATAGGGCTAGTAAACCATATACCTAATGAATCTCTCAAGAAATATCTATTCCACAGATAATCCTTACATTAGGACGATGTAACATCATGAAATCCTTTTGGTACAAACCAAAGAGAGTTATCACATTTAAAGGTAACATGTTCTCCTGACTACCTTTCATTTATTTTACATCTCCAACAACATAAATTCTATTTATTTAATTATTTTATAACAACAAAAATATCCTAAATATACTATGTTTTTGATATTAAATATATTATAACTACACATACATGCATATCCATCTAATGGATAAAGGGCATACTGTATCTGTGGATGACGAACTAATGCCTCCCGAAACGATGATTGTTCAATATTCTCCTAAAACCTATAATGGTGGAAATTAAGATGGAACTATATTAACATGTGATATTTAGTATATTTTTATTGTCACTAAACTTCTTTATTTTTCATTTATATCATATCATTATGGTTTCCATAATTTTTAAATACGATAATTTCATTTGACGATGTCCGGACTACCGCCCCCTCAAAGTGATATGACTCATTCATGACATAAGTGGAATGTATAAAATATGTACCTATTTAAATTACATTTAATATATATTATAATTTAATTATAATATACCTATTTATCATTGTGCTTTCAATCCTTTAAATATAAAATAAAAATGAAAATAATGTTCCTATGTACGTATGGCTTATCATCTCCAGATACTATGCATTTTATTTTGCAACACCAAATGATATGGAATATTATATACATATATGATGGATATATATGATATATATGGTATCTAAATTATGAATATAATTATGGAGATAATGTACTTTTTACCACATGGGCAATTTTAATTTTAACATGGTCACTTTTTACTAAAGTTACGAACATCGACCAGATGTATGACATGAACTCAAATAATTAACTGATTGTTATAGAGAGGTAATAAGTGATATAAAACTATTTATAAAATTGATTTTTTAAGTAATTATAAATGATCATAAGTTTATTTTTCAGGAAGAACACTGAACATACTAGTCAAGACAGACACGAGGTAAGGGGTATCTTATCTCGCTTTTAATTTCGGGAGATTTACATTACTCACCACATATTTCATGCATGTGGAGTATTTTTCTCTGATATTTGATATGTATTATCATAATTTTTATTATATTCATGTTATTCATGGAATCATTTGGTGGTTATTAACTTTTGGTATTACGACTCGATTGATTATAACGTTTTAAGGGGTTTCTTATGTCACTTTTAATTTCGTGAGATTTCCATTGTTCACCACTTATTTCTTCCATGTGGTGTATTGTGTACTACCATTTGAAATATATCATCATGATTAAATTTATATTCATGGTATTTTTTGATTAATTTTTTGTTTATTAACTTTTGATCTTACGAATCGTTTTATTACCACGTGGTAAGGGGTTTCCATCTCACTTTTTATTCCTGTGGAATTCATGCTATATTTGACACTATTTACTTTTTGTGGTGTATGTACGGCCCATGATTATATTATTTGTGTAATATATTTTATTTTATGGGTATTTAAATATTTATTGTATGATCCTTCTTTCATGTATTGTATGTTTCGTATGTCACCGAATCGGTAAGGGAACATTTCACCGTACTCTTTTATTCAAAGGCTTCATTTTTGGAATGTTTTTTAATTTCCATTTTATTAGGTTTGTATATGTTCTTATATATCTTTATTATTATACACATTAGTTCCTTGTGATGATATACCCTTTTCACTTTCATCAACTCATTTTCTGAATTTTAATGTGACGATGTTAGGCTGTCAAATTTCTGTAAGATAACTTCTTAACCCAATTTCAATTCTTTTGGGTTAAACTTATACTTCATGATTATTTCATGAAATGAATATATGTAAATGACCACTGATTGCATTATAAAAAATATTCAATTATATTGGGTAAATTTTTATTTGTTACTCAAAATTATTTCATTAACATTTCATGAATCTTTTGATATAATATTTGGAAGGGACATTATTTCAATTTACATTCCATTGATACTTATTTGTTGTTATATACCAATTCAATTTTATATGGTGTATATACTTCCTTTTGACAGATTTTTTCAGGAATCTCTTTATTTTCATGATATCTTAATCTTTAACTAATTTTATTCCCCAAATATTTGTATTATAGTGTCTCTCATTTGGTTAGGAACGCTTTAACTAAAATATTGTTTAGAATGTTTTAAATATTTTTTCTTTTAAATCATTCTCATTAATGACCATGTTTTAAAAATGGATGTAAGTATTTATTTATATTGACATAAATGTTTTGAAATTAAAATTTCTTTCAAAAGCATAAATGTGGTATGGGACACTTTGACTCAAAATTCAATTTTTTAAATGTTTCAAATTGTTTTGAAAATGGGATGATAAAGAACTAATTATGTGAATATCATGAAATGATATATTGTGAATGAAATGTGGAAATTTTATCTTTCCTTTAAGTTTGTTTAATTTGTTATGAATATGATTTGGTTATTGGGAATTTTTAACGTATACCGGTGGTTTCATGGTTAACCTAGAGTGGGGGATCTCTATATTTCTCTCTAATTCATTTGGCAATGTGACAGAGGTAAACATTAATATTTCTCCTACGATATTTAAAAAATATAATTTGATTGGTATTCCAAATGTAAATCCCTACGTAGCTGTGAACGCTACAATGTATGTTTGAAATGGATTCTGCTTGTTATCATTATGATTTATGATTTCTTTGTGTTATTCATAAATTTTATGATTTAATGATGTATGTTAAAGATCTGGTGTTTTGTATCTATTGATGAACTGATGTTTTCATTCTTTATTTTGTAACCCTTACTAGGATTCTTATCATCATTCCATGTTGTTGATATTTTTTCACAGCATTTAAGATAGGTTAAGAGATTGGAACAACTCAAGAAGATTTATATCAGGAAGAGAATTGTTGTTTTCTTTTAAGCATTTTTTTTATGAAAAAATGGATACTGAGTATAATTGTCTGTTTTGTAATTTTTTATATGTTATCAAATAGTTATGTGCTAATTGTCAGAAAATCTAAACATGAAAAGATCTGGAATTGGAATTATTAACTTAATTCCGGATTATGTAATGTTTATGTCGGGTCCTTATAGTTGGTATTAATTGTTGGTTTAGAAAACATTAGGGATTATGAGTTTTTATTAGACACATAGTTAGGCTGTATGTCTACTATTTAAGTTAAATCATGGTTTTATAACTTTTTATGATCTAGGAATGTGACTTACAAATGGAAGGATGAGGATCTCAAACAAAATCCCAATCTCTTTTTGATGGCAGGCTTCCAATAATTATTACAAAGTCATGTTCAGATGATTGTGAAACGTTTTCTAGCATACAAATCACATGCAATAAGTTGTTTGAGATATCAAAAACCTCCACTATACCATGATATAATCATGGATAATTTGTTATATTTAATTAAATATTATTTTCACAATATTATCATATTTTCATGAAAGGAAAATATTATCAAGGTATTTTCAAATATTTTACCTTCTCACATGATTTTGAATCATTTTATGATTTTGAAAAAGGTGATACAGAATGAGACACTTTCACAACCTATTTTTATTTGATATTTAATTACATACATTCAGTAAATAATTATGGTATTTTAACAGGACCATTGATTGAAATTTTCAACTCAATCTCAGTTTGGATATTTTAAAAAAAATAATGGTTTATCAGATGTTTTGAAATTATATGTTATATATGATTATTTTCCAAAACTATTTCCCAATGAATACCATTATAACCCATGTTGTACAAGGTTTATTTTAATAAAGGAATAAAATGATTTTTATGGATATCAAAATCATTGTTTTGTGGAATGGACCTTCTTCAAACTTGAACATTATGATAATGAAACCATGTGGACACCATCATCAAGGTATGATGTTCATTGTTTTGGAAATATATTTATTTTATCATATGTAGGTGAAATAAAAAAATGACAACATATATATGTATTCATTATGTTTTTTAGATCATATTGACTTGGGATAAAAATTATTGGTATAATAAAACCTTTGAGGTTAAAATATGTTAGAATTATTTCTGAGTTTTATGAAAAGGACAACCCGTATGATGGGTGACAACACGTCAGGTCCGGCAAGGCCATTAGAATCAAAACCACAACTGAAGGGTGAAATGGTGTATCACCTACCACTAGCCTACATAAATTCCCAGTTTATTATGTTTTATTCCATTAGTTAAATGATTTTATGGATCAAGAATATGTTGATTTTGGGAACTTATGTTATATCAATTGGATATCCTTAGTATAAGAAAATGATTATGAGATTAAAAGATTAAGGTTATTTTGGATTACGTTCTCTCTTTTGAGGAAACACTAGATGCCTAAGGAAAATAAAATACTATTGGATTTCGTTTGTGGGATAATGGTTTAAATTTTATTTTGGGAGAATCTATATTTTAGGGTTACTTTGGTTATTTAGGGAAATGATTAACTTATCATAAAGAATATGTGATTAGGTTAATTACGCTTAAGTATGAGACATTATGAGTAGTTGATGTTATTTGGAGATAAATGATTAGATTTACTATGGAAGATGTAACGCCCCGACCCCAGCTACCCAGAGTCGGTGCATTACTTCGTAACATTGGCATGATCACAAAAGATCAAGTCTCGAAAGACCGATTAGTTTAGTAGACTTGGAAACACTAGATACATTCATAAATGTTACATTACATCACAAAGTGAAAAACTATAAACAAAGTCTTCATAGTCCACACTCATTTCCTCTTCTGACTATCCCTGCAGGTCATTCATAAAATACTTCTTCACATCCTGGAAAATATTAAAACATCGAAAGGGGTGAGCTCAGATGCTCAGTAAGGATAACAATAATGCGGAAGCTTTCATAAATAAACATTAACATTTAAGGCAATGTATAACTAAAACAAAAGCCTTTTAAACATGAACTTCAACATAATATGGCAAAAGTAAAATGAGATAATGCCATTCACTTCTTCACATGGATATTCTACTGGTCGAATAATCACATGCAATATCAATAACCACTTTCATAATGAGGGAATGTATAATGCCAGACATTCTGAAACATTTTGTCAAGGCCTCGGCCAAGATGTCTAAAATGATTAAGGCCTCGGCCAAAACCATAAATCAAATTGGGAAAGGGCATCGGCCAATTCCACTTCTAGTTGTCTCATGAGACCTACTGATGCATCGAGGAGCTATAGCGGGCTCCACCCGTCACATATTAAGTCCAATACATTCCTCATATGAATAGGTTTAAACATATCATAAACCATAACATAATCATATCACATAAAACATGCATAAAGGAAACATAACATTTCCATATTTCAATCACAAGATATCAATACAAAACATTGATATAATAAAAACGCTTTCAAAACCATTTTCAATACCAAAATAAATGAAAAGTATAACATGGTATTTATTTTTCATTTAAAAAAAAGGGTATGGCTTGTAGAGGAAGCCGAAACTCAAATAGTGGTCACGGCGGCGGAGAAGTCGTTGTCGCCGCATACGTACGACAAAAACATTCCCTTTTGTCGTTTAGTAAACGCTTCGTATAAAAAAAGATTCCTTTTGAATAAATTTAAAAGTCAAAGTGGTTTATACACCGTATAAAAGAAATTTGTGTATAAAACCAAAATATGCCTCAATGAAAGGAGATTGAGACGAAGTCCTTACAAAGATCATTTTTTTAAATAAAATACATCTATAATGTGTATTCACTATAAGTACACATAAATAATGTACAAATACAAGATATGACATAATAATATCACGACATAATTTGAAAGTAGGAGATTAACCCAAAGAATATAAATTGGGTTAAGAAGTTCCCTTACCTCGTGTCTGACTTGACTCAACCGTTCTTTAACCTCCTGAATAATAAACTAGAGTTAATATATACCTTATTAAGAACCATTTTCGACTTCATTATCCTTATTATATCACTTATTACAATGATATGAACATTATGTAATTATTTAAGTTAATAACGGTCGTTTTGTCGATCTTTGGTACTTGAGTCAACAATAAGCTTCTTATAATTACAAGTTGTTTATGTGGTGAAATATCCATTATATCCAGAATTATATTAATGATTTAGATGTCATATATATCTTATATATCCAGTACATACATTCATTTATAATATTACGTAACATTTAGAGGTAAGAAATGAAATGCACCGTTCATGGAGACGGTAAGCCGTACGTACGCATGAACGCTACTTTCATTTCAATTTCATATTTAATGGAACTAAATCATAATGATATAAATGTATAATATAATTCCAGTATAATATAGTGTATAATACCATTTACTCCATCCTTTATACATCCCACATATGGCATTAACGATTCAAATCACTTTGAGGGGGCGGTAGTCCGCACTTCCTAAAATGAAATTATCGCGTTTTACCCATAATGGAAATCATAAAGTAAGCCATAAATGAGAAATACAGAAGCATAAGTAAAACATAAACACATTATATATCATATATAAATATAGTGACATCTTAATGGCCACCTTTAAAGGTGTTATATGAGTGTTGAACAATCATCGTTTCGTGAGGCAGAAATTCTCCATCCACAGAAACCGTATGTTCTTTAACCATTAGATGTAGGTGTGTGTAAGTGTAGCTCGAATCCTTATTATAACAACATCCTAGTATATTGAGGATACTGGTGTTGTTACAAAAGAAATGAATAAAAAGAGTTTAGGGGGTTGGAAAAGAAAAATAAAACAAAACAACATTAGAAAAGACATTACCTCAAAATCGGGTAACTCTTTTTTATTTGAGCCAAAGGCTTCCTTGGGAAGAGTTCTGCCCAAAGTGAGGCTTCTATGAGTAAGGGAGGAATGTTGGGAGAGTATTTGGGCAGAGTTTGGCCGAGCCAAATGGCTTGAAAGTGTAAATGAGGTGGGAGAGGTGGGGGCCTTTTATAAGTGGAGAGGAGGGGCACTTTTGGAAAGTAATGAAATGTTATTCAATTATACAATGCTTTTCGGTTTCTAAAGGTCCCACACTTATATAATTCGAGGCTAAGGTGATAAGGTTTCGAAATATCTTCATCCAATAGGCTTTGGACAAGTGTAATCCTTGGATTTTGCATTATCTTCTCATTTTATTTAAATCGTTAAATAATGAGGTCATCACTGCATCATCATGATGTAATAAATAATTTAATTTATTTAATGTCTAAAAATTATAAAAAAAATACTATAATGTAGGAAATAATTTTAGCTTTCTAATTAATATTTATAATCAAAATTTGGACTTGTGTAACCCCACTTAAAAACTGTTTTAGTAAAATAACTCATGTTTGTGTCAATTTAATTTTAACATTAAATAAATATATATTAATGTCATTTTCCAACTAAAGTGGCTCCATGGGGTCCCCAAGTTGACCCATGGGTTGTCTTGGTCGGCCATGACTCATCCAATAGGAGTAGGACAAGTTTCATGCTCATCTCATATTATAAAAACATTATTTGTACCTTAAACTACACTAATTACCTCTAATCGCGATTAAGAACTTAAAAGTTACTATTCACCAAAAAAAATTTTAATCTTATTGAACCACATTTTACTTCTTAATGACAACCATGTATGTCGGATTTTTGAAAATCAAATCACAGAAGTGGTAATATTTCATTTAAACGAAAAATCAGTTATTTAACTACCACTTAGTGGTTTCACTATTCATCAAAAATTGAAGTTTTTCAGAACAAGGCCAAAATTTCACCCTAAGCTATAATTGATATTACGAATTCAAAAATGATGTCTATTTTACAAAATTCCAAACATATTAGTTGAATTAATTAATTTTATAATTAATTCCCGCTGTCACAACAAATAGCGTGTTTTTAAGAAACAATTTATATCAAAAGATTGGCAATTGTTTATGTCCAATTTCAATGTTAAATTAATTCTAATGACCACCATTGGATAAAATGGTAAAAATATTTTCTAATTATAACTTAAAACCACTAAATAGTATAATTTATCAGTATAAATTATTTTGATTAAAAAAGTTGTTTTTAAGTATTTTTCACTATTCATAAAAATTAGAAGTTCTCAGAAAAATACCAAAAATTCAACATAGGCTAATTTCGATATTACGAATACAAAAATGAAGTCCATTTTGAAATATAAAATTTCTATAATTTTAAAAAGTGGTTATTACTATTCATAACGGCTACTTTGATTAGTCGCGGTGTTTTAGAACTCGAAGTTGCGTTCAATGCAAGCTATTGCATTATTGAATGAGAAGCGTATCGTGGAAGCTCGGGGTGTTACAGAAGACAATGTTATTAAATCCTTTTGAGTTTTGGTTTCCAATCGTAGTTTCGTTTATATAATGGTATTTTTTGAACATTTTATTTTGTTTGTCGAATTTTGGAGATTAAAATTAATATTTATTTTTTAAAATATTATACTTTTTAGGGATTATCTAACCTTATATTACCCTTTTTGGTTTTGGTTAATGTCTAATGATATGAGAAATATATAGTTCTTTTTTTGGATTATGTGATTCTCTAGAAGTTGACTCTTGCACATCATGTGTGACCAAGTAACCTCGAATACTATTCATTTGGAGAAAAAGATGAGTTTTTGGTAGAAACATTAATAAAGGATGGATCTTTTATTGAAAAGAAAATATATTTCATAATGTCCTTAGTAAATATCCAAAAAAATAATCCAGTTATATGAAAAGTAACATAAAACAAGAAAGAAATGTTTTCGGTTTACTTTTCCTACTGGGAAACCAAATACCGTTTAACCTATCAAATGTTTTTGATTTTCTAGTGGTTAAATCTACCCTAATAATGTTTTCTATCACTCTCTTTCAAATAGTTACACTTAGATTCTCCTCCATATATATGTTTTGATGGAATCATATTATGGGTTATCTCCGGTGAGCTTTTTACATCTCATTAATTATTTTAGAGTGATATTTTTTTTTGACTCTTTTTTTGATGTGGGACATTAAATGAAGTTTCCAAGCCCATTTATAAAATTTCAAGGATGCGGTTTCTAAAAGGGGGAAAGATGTAACATCCCTAGTAAATAAATAATAATAAATTTTCATATTTTTTTATATTTTTTTATTATATATTAATTTTTCATTAAATGGGAATCTATGTTCGACGGCATACCCAATATGTAACAATAGGTTTCTTTGAAATCTTACGTTGCATCCAACGCTGAGACATACTAAAAAATAATAATATAGTATTATTTTAAATGGTATTTAACACCTATATTTTGTATTGGAGGTAATGAAATTAACTAACCATATTATGGTTAAACATGTTTTTTAAATGTTTTTACATTTATCCAATGAAATTTAGATGCTTAAAATATTAATTTATCAAATTTTAAATATAAGTACTATAATATTCTTTAAAAAGTCAATTTACCACCTTTTTATGGTGATCCCCCTTTAAATATAGTTTTGGTATATTTCATATGTTATATTTAAAAAAATAAAACTACTCTTTAAAATTGAGACATCAAAATTGACAGAGGATAATTTTTTTGGAATTTTTCAGGTAAAATTTATTTTTTAATTAAAATTTAAAAATAATGTATCTTAATTAAAAATTGTCTATTAATATTATTTATTTATATGGTTAGATTATCATTTTAATTGGTTTTAATATCTAAATAGATTAAATTTTTATAATTTAATCAAATTTTGGTCATTTTAGGTAATTTAACATTGAAATTGAACATAAACTAGTGTCGACCTTTTGGTAGTTATTATTTCATAAAAACACGCTTTTAGTTTCAACAACGGGATTTAATTTTGTATTAATTAAATAAACATCTATGTTTTTAGTTTGTTAAAATATAAATAATTTTTGAATTTTTAATATCAAATATATCTTAGGCTAAAGTTTTGGTATTATTTTATTAAAACATCAATTTTTTATTAATAGTGAAAACACTGACTTGTAGTTAAAAATACCAATTTTTTCATTTAACTGAAATTTTACTCCTTCCATGAATTGAATTTTATAAATTATACATACATGGTTGTTATTAGTAATTAAATTTTGGTTTAATTAAATGAAAATAATTTGTGCTGAATTCAAACTATTGATTTTATTTACCACGGTTAAAGGTAAATAGGGTAATTCTAGGTAAGAATAATATTATAATAATATTAAATTACCATAACATGTTTACTAATCTAATAGGTTGATATAGTTTTGACCATGGTCACCCTTGGGTATATTTTGGGACCCCATAGAGAAAATTATGAGTGATAATGATACATTATATTAAGTAATTTAAAATAATGACAAAAAAACATATTTGTTTTAGTAAATAAATTCTTACTTGTGTTATATAAGTTATCTATTAGAATATAAATATTCATTTAAAAGAAAATAATATTACCTAAATCATGTTATTTTATTATAATTTGTAAAAATAATATAAATAAATTTATTTTTGACACAATAATGATTCAGTGTTTGCCTCATTAATTATTTATTTAAATAAATCAGATTATAAAAATCTATCAAATATGCAAATCATGTCCAATTATTATTGGATGATTTTATTTAAAACAATAGTCATCTTATCTTCTACATTAATATGTTTTGGACCCATATAAACATAAAATACTTATATAATAAAATAAAATTTTCAAACATTCTTAAAGAGACCCTTCGTCCCCTTATAAAAAGCCATCACCTCTATCCCATTACTCACACCTCTCAAGACCCTTGTCTCATCCATACTCTGCCCAAATAAACTCTAAATATCCCTATATTCTCCCAAGAATCCTTATATTAGGCATAGCGCACTTCAATTAATCTTTTTGGTTCAAACCAAATGGAGTTACCTGATTTAAAGATAACATCTTATCTTATGTTATTTTATATTATTTTACTTATACAACCCCATGAAATATTTTTATTCCTTATTTTATAACAACACCGGTATCCATAATATACTAGGTTGTTTATATGATAAGTATTCTAAATAAAATTACACACACCTCCATCTAATGGCTAAATAACATACTGTTTCTATGGATGGTGAACTACTGCCTCACGAAATGATGATTTTTCATTCATCTCCTACCACATCATATGGTGGAAATTAAGATGAAAATATATTTCCTTGAGATATATTTTATATATATATATTCCCTCTATTCATATTTATTTTTCATTTATATCATAAATTTATGGTTTCCATATTGGGTAAAAAGATAATTTTATTTTAGGAAGTGCGGACTACTTCCCCCTCAAAGTGAAATGACTCGTTCAAGCCGTACATGGAATGTATAAAGGATGGAGTTAATTAAATTACATAACATAGATATTATACTGTAATTATAATATAAATATGTATTATTAGGTTTTCATTTCATTAAATATAAAATATAAATGAAAGTTTTGTACGGCTTACCGTCTCCATGAACGATGTGTTACATTTCTTCACTCCAAATGATATGGAATATTTTTAATTAATATACACAGGACATATATGATATATATTATATCTAAATAATTAATATAATTATAGAGATAATCTAATTTTGACTTCATGGTCAATTTTTAATTATAACAGTTTCAAATTTTACTAAAGATCCGAGCATCGAAAATATCCGACATGAACTCAAATAATAAAATAATTATTTTTGTAAGGTAATAAGTGATATAAAAGGAATAATAAACTTTAAAAAAGTTCTTATGGAATTCAAAATTAATAAATTTTTATTATTCCATAAGAACACGGATCATACAAGTCATGTCGAACACGAGGTATGGGGTTTCTTATCTCACTTTTAATTTTTGTGAGATTTCCATTGTTCGCCACTTATTTCTTGAATGTGGTGTATTTTTTAATAAAATTTGATAAATATTATCATGATATACATTATATTCATTGTATTATGTAATTCATTAGGTTTTTATTATCTTCTGGTCATAAGAATCTGTTGATTACAACAAGGTAAGGGGTTTCTTATCTTACAATTAATTTCATGAGATTTCCATTAATGACCACTTATTTATTACATGTGTTGTATTTTGTACTACCATTTTATATATATTAGAATTATTATATTTATATTCATGGTATTTTTTGAATCATTTTGTGTTTGTAAACTTTTGGGCTTACGACTCGATTGATTACAACGTGGTAAGGGGTTTTCATCTAACAATCTATTCCTATGGGATTCATGTGATATTTTCCACTATTTCCATTTTTATGGTGTATATATTTCCCATGAATGTATTATTTGTGTGATATAATTTATTTTATGGTTATTTACAACATCATTGTATGATTCTTTTTTCATGTGTTGTATGTTTCGTAAGTTACCAATTCGGTAAGGTAACCTTCCTCTATACTCTCCAATCAATGAATTTTTTTATGACATAAATTTTACTTACCGTTTTCTTATGTATGATATGCTCTTATATATCATTATTTCAGTACTTTTAATGTCCATGTGATTAGATACCCTTTTCTCTTTCATCAACTCATTTTATGAATTTTAATGTGATGTCGTTAGGCTGTCGAATTTCTATAAGAGAACTTCTTAACCCAATTTCAATTCATTGGGTTAAACTTATTCTTGTTGATTATTTCATGCTATGAATATTTTAGATTGACCCATGATCACTTTTCACATAATAAACCATTATATTATGTGTATTATTATTGGTCAAAATAATTATTTCAATGATTTTTCCATAATCAAAGCATAAGATCTTTCCAAGGGACTTTATCTCAATTTACATTTCATTTGAGGCTTATTTTTTTTATACACCAATTCACTTTTATATTGTGTATATACTTCCCATGGACGTAATATATCATGAATATCCATGTTATAATGATTTTATAAGCATTGATTAATTTTATTTCTCAAAATTTGTATTAAACCACTTCTCATCTGGCTAAAAACTCTTTAACTAAAATATCATTTTTAATGTTTTAAAGATTTATTGTTCTAAATCCTCCTCATTAATGTCATTGTTTTAAAAAATTAGGGATTTATTTAAATAGACGTGAATTTTATGAAATTAATATATCTTTCAAAACCATTAATATCGTATCAGACACTTTGATTCAAAAAATTCTTTATTAAAGGTTTTAAATGGTTTTTGAAAATTTCTTGATAAAACACTGATTATGTCCATATCGTGAAATGATATTTTTTGATTGCAATACAGAAATGTTATCCGTATTTTATGATTTATTTTATGTGTTATGAATATTTTAGGGTTATTTGGAATGTTTCACATATACGGGTGGTTCCATAACAAACCTAGTGCAGTTGAGCCAGAGATAGCTCTTTAATGCATTTGGTAACGTGATGGAGGTAAACGTTAATGTTTATCCGAGAAGATTTAGAGAATATAATATGATGGGTATTACAAATGTAAATCCATACAAAGTTGTGAAATATACAATTTATATTTGATATTGATTCCACTAGTTACCTTTATGATTTATGATTTATATTTTTTAATCATAAATCTTATGATTTAATGAGGTATGTTAAAGAGCTTATGATTTATATGTATAGATGAACTAAGGATTTATTTCATCAATTTATTACCCTTAATGAGAATTTAATTATCATCTAATGTTTTTGAAACTTTTTTCATAGGGTATAATATAGGGTAAATGAAAAAAAGAACTCGTAAAGATTTATATCAATAAAATAATTATTGTTCCTTTTAATTTTTTTTATTTTATGAAAAAATGGATATTGAGTAGAAGTGTATACTTTTTATTTTTTGATATGTAATGTAATGGTTTTGGCCTAATTATCTGAAACTCTAAACCTAAAAATATCCCTGATTTGATTTAGTATCTTAATTCAATATTATGTAGTGTTTATGTTCATTTCCTTATAGATGGTACCAGATGTTAGTTTTGACAAATTTTGGGATTGTGAATTTTTATTAGACACATGGTTAGTATATGTGTCTACAAATTAAGATAAATCCTTATTTTATAACATTTTCAAATTATGGAATGTGAGATAATAATGGAAGGCGGAAGATCTCATACAACCTTCGTATCTCTTCCTGATGAATTGCATGAAACAATTATTGCGTAGTCCTGTTTAGATTATTGTGAAACATTTTTTATCATACAACTCAAATACTAGAAGATGTTTGAGATATCAAACACCTCCACCATACCTCGATATCATCTTGGATCATGGTTTGTATTTAATCAAATCGTATTTTCACAATATTGTCATATTTTCAAGAAACATAAATATTAACAATGGATTTTCAAATATTTTACCATATCAATAAACATTGACAAATATTCTGATTTTGAAAAAGGTTATGAACAAAGACACCCTTGAGAAACCTATTTATATTTTATTTTAAATTATATTCATTTGGAATATACTTATGGAATTATAAAAGGACCATTTATTGAATGTTTCAACTCAAAATATGACTGATTGTTTTATAAAAATAATGTTTTATCAGATATTTTGAAATAATATCCTATACATGATTATTTTTTGAAAATATTTACCTGTGAACACCCATATGACCCATTTTGTACAATGTGTATTTTGATAACAGAATAAAATGATTTCAATGGATATATAAATCAATTTTTCAAGTCATGGACCTTCTACCTATGAGAACAAGATGACAGTGAAACCATATGGACACCATGATCAAAGTATGATGTTCTTTCTTTTGGGAATAGTTTTATTTTTTTATATAGAGGTGAAATAAAAATTAAAAAATATATAAATCATCATTAATATGTTGAGGTATTAATGAGTTGGGATGAAAAATTTAGGTAGGACAACTTTTGAGGATAAAACATGTTAGGGATATTTTTGAGTTTTATAAAAGGCTAACTCATAAAATGGGTGACAAGATGTCACATCCGGTAAGGCCATTCAAATCAAACCCACAACAGAAGGGAGATAATGGGGCATCACCAACCATTGGACTACGTGAAGTCCCTGGTTATTAAGATTTATTCGATTAGTTAAATGATATTATTGATCTAAAATACATTGATTTTGGGAACGAATGCTTTTTCAAATAGATATCTTTAATTTATGAAAATGATTTGGTGATTAAGTGATAACTGTTATTTTCAAAGATGTTCTCTCTTTTGAGGAAACAAAATATGTCAAAGGAAAAAAGAATACTATGGGATTTCATTTGTGGAATAATTGTTGAAATTTTATTTGGGAAGAATCTAAGTTTTATTATTATTTGGGATATTTATGTAAATGATTAACATATCATAGATAATATGCGATTATGTTAATTACACTTTAGTATGAGACATTAAGAGTTGTTGATGTTATTTTGAGATAAATGTTATCATTTACTATGTAAGACTATATGAGTAAAAACTTCTGTTTTTTGGGTTTCAATCTTAGTTTGGTTTACTGAATGGACTTTATTGAATGTTGGGTATTTTTTGTAAAATTTTAGTGATTAATAATAATATTTCATTTTTTTATTGATTATACTATTTGGGGATTATCGGGTCTGGTATTAACCTTTTTTTGTTTTTTTAATGACTATAGATAGGATAAATATATATTTGATCTTTTGTGGATTATGTGATTCCATAGAAGTTTATTCTAGCGCTTTAGGTGTGAATAAGTAGTCTTGAATACTCATATTTTGAGGAAAAGATGAGTTTTTGGTAGAAACTATCAAATGGATGAAACACTACTTGAAAAGTAAGCATATTTCCTAATTTCTTTAGTATTTATCATAAACAATTCTCCAACTTTAGGAAAAGGAACATTAAAAAAATGTTGTCTGTTTACTTTTTCTAATGGGAAACCGAGGACTGTTAAACCTATTAAATGTTTATGATTTTATAGTGGATATATTTCCCCTAATAATGTTTTCTGTCACTCACTATTGGAACATGACACTTAGATTCTCTTCCATATCAATTACTTCATATAATCCTTGTATGGGTAATCTCGAGTAACCTTTTCTACTTCTCTTTCTTTCTTTCAAAATTATTATTTTAATTGACTCTTTTTTGGATGTGGAACATTTAATGATGTTTCTATGCCCAATTTTAAAATTGCGAGGATGCAATTTCTAAAATGGGAGAAGGATGTAACATTACAATTAGTTAATGAATAATACATTTTCATTTTTATAAATTTTTTTGAATTAAATATTATTTTTTCTAAGGGGATGCTTGTTGACGCCGAAAAAAGCCCGTAACTCCGGGAGGAAGTTTCGGAATGACGAAGTGAAGTCATATTCGGAATCAAAGGCCCGATCCGGAGGCCCAGGATGTGGTGCGCGAAATAAAGGAGGCTTCGCGCGAAAAATTGTTCTGTGCGTGTAGAATCATCGGGTTTCTCGGAATTGAGGTGTTGAGGCGCGCAATCTTTGCGCACCCCGGTTCCGCGCGGCGAACTTTTGCGCACCGGCTGCGCTCGGCACGAAGAATTTCCTGCGCCACCTGGATTCCACGCCGGAGGTCTCCTATAAATAGAAGGTGACCCCGAACGGTTTGGGGGTTGACGAATCTGAAGCGACTCTCGTGCGCGCAATTCGGCTCCCCCCGCGCGACAGATTACTTCCAGGTAAAACCGTCATTTCGTGCAACCTTGCCCCAGAGTTCGCCTTTGCGCGCAACTCCACCGGCTTCAGTGAATTTGCCACCTCCGTAGTATTCCAGCCTTGCGCACAATTCGTGCCTCGGGTGCGCAATCCCCTGTCGTGCGTGCAAAACCCTGCGCGTAGTTCCCTCTTTGCACGCAATTTCTTTGCTCTAATTGCGCGCCGTCCTGGCCTTTTGCGTGCAAACCTTCCCTTTTGCGTGCAAAACCCAGGACTCCTCACCTTGATTCCCCTTGGCTGCCCCCTACACCGGAACCTGATGTCTCCCCTACCGGGCATGCACACCATGCGTTGTTTTCCCGTACGGCCTCCCAGGCTCGTGCAAAGTAACCTCAAGGTACCAGGGACCATGTTTCTCGTTCCTTTGCTTTGCCTTCTGATTCTCCGCATAGGCACGCTAATGGCTATTGCTTCTTCGCATAGCCACACTATTGTGGACCCCCCGGTGGTTCGCCCTGCGGCCCCCCTTCACCATGGCCTTGCCGATTCCTTCCCTTCCACAAGGGGTAGAGGGCGTTGGGCATGTAAGCCCTAGGGGTGTGTAGCAAACCCACTCGTCCAAGTTGCAGGACGTTAAACTGCTAAGCACTTCATCCTTAACACAAGACGTTAAACTATGGTCTGACCCCGTGCTTCGCACGCAGGGTCCCCCCAGCTCGGACATTTTTTACGCCCACTCGTCTCCATGAGAATGGACTCTTCCTCACATGAAATGAGATCCTCCTTGTCGGAGCGGCGTTTGTCCACGGGGGAAGGGCTGCATCAAAGCGTAAGCCCCTAGCCTTTCTTGCGGATGATTTCACCCATGCATCTCCGTACTTCCCCCCTGCCAACGCCAGTGGAGTCCTTTTCCCACTACGCTTTGTCGCACCATGAGCCTCCACCCTGGAGTAAGCCCCGACACCAAGGGACACTAACCACGTGTAAGCCTCTATTTCCTCTTTGGGCCGCTCAACGCGTAAGCCCCATTCCGCTTCTCATGGATGAACCCTTCGCGACGTGATTGTCTGGTCCCTGCTGCCTCTTTTTTCTCACACTAAGCATGACTCACGTGGGCTTAGAGTGCACATCGACCATGACATCCTCTTATGGGCCACCCCAGAGCGTAATCCCCATCCCAGCGAACTACGTGGACATTGATCCGTGCTAACGCATGGTACGTAGGAAGCCTCCATGAGGTTCAAGCCCACCACCCGGTCGTCCCGACCTCTCTATGTCGGTTCCCTGACCACCTTGGGCCGCCTCAGAGCGTAAGCCCCAAATCCTTTCTCCCGCATGACGTTAAACTGTATTCCGTCCCACATGATGTTAAACTGTATTTCGTCCAGCATGAGGTTAAACTGTATTCCGTCCCACATTATGTTAAACTGTATTCCATCCCGCATGACGTTAAACTGTATTCCATCCAACATGACGTTAAACTGTAACCCGTCCCGCATGATGTTAAACTGTATTCTGTCCCGCATGATGTTAAATCGTATTGCGTCCCGTATTACGTTAAACTGTATCCCCCCGCTTGGGCCATCTCAGAACATAAGTCATTTGTTTTACTCCACCATCCATCCTGATCCTTTCCTAGGCCACCACATCCCGGTGAGATCATGCCACCCTTTCCCACTCCATAATATATTGGAAGCCGCCCACGTGCTGGCCCAAACATCGGTGTTCCCCCTAGGGATCCTTCAACTCGATCTGTCTCCGCAATACGTTAAACTTGTGACATACCCTGTGTTATGCATGGGAAGCTGAGGAAAAACTCATATGGTACAGATTCCCCGCGTTCGATGTGGGATGCCTCGGGCTTCCGCGCCCTCGAGAAGCCCTGTGATGAGGGACCGAAGACAGAGATGTCAACGACACCCCAATGTGACCATTCTCCTCACTGAAGGTTGTTGTCCCGACAAGACCCCTTGGAACATCTTGACGGAAGCAGTGTAGTTAAATGGAATCCATGTAGATATGGCACCGGTAATGAGCTTCACGAACCCGTCTTAAATCTATGAGGGAGACCCGGACTATGTAATGAGCTCCGAGGAGGAATCCACGGAGGGAAAAACCAACATCCCATCATCCCGGTTTCGATCAAGGATCAGACGTCCCTGAACAAGGAACGAATGTCGACCGCCTTTGGAAAGTGGGAATGTGGGGCAACAAGCAGCGCGCCCTCCCCCGCGGACGGACGCGAGCGCCCTGGAGAAAGCGTCGGAAACAAAAAATGGTGAACCCGACGTGAAGCTCTTCTCCTCAACACGGGTAATGGTAGCTGTTGGGGCGTCGGCTCCACAAAAAATGGTGAACCCGATGTGAAGCTCTTCTCCTCAACATGGGGAATGGTAGCCATTGGAGCATCGGAATAATAGCATGTCACCAGGTCCTGGTAACCCTCACCGGGACATGAACCCGCCAGGGGTCGAGGCCATCAGGACGTTGACTACTCCGTTCTGCAACGTCGTCAGCGTGGATCCCTCTCACCGACCATGGAAGACGGAATGACGTTGGGCCTTGGTTGTTGATCTCATTTCCTGTTGATACTAATGGGTTCACCTCCCTGTTTCCAGGAATCAGATCACTACATTCGGAGCTCGATCGCCACCTTCCCACTGGCGCAGGGGCAGGGGTAGTACCGACGCGGCTACCCCGCGCGGTCCCACCTATTCGGCGGTCGCTCCGGCTTCGACCGTCGTAGCAGTCAGGTGCTTGCGCCCCCTCTCCCCGTTAGAAATCATCCAACAGAGGGTGATCAATAACATGGTTTGTAGGTATGACGAGGAAGGGGTCATCCCCACCAGGGGCATGGCCCGCTTGGATCTAGAGGCGGCCGCACCTCACCACCGTCGCCGCCCTCCAGGGCCGCGCAGGGATCCGCCGCTCCCCACGCCGACGTTCAACCGCTTCGGGAGCCTATCCCCGAAGCGCTTTGACGCATCCCTCCCCTACGCCAATGAGGTGGGGGATGTCCGGGTCCACCCGATCGGTGATCCATCCCAGGGGTTACCGGCAAGAACCTCCGCCAGGTTGCATCGACGCCACCGCCCGACTCCGCGAGCCGAGGAGCAGGCAATCTTCATGCCCGCACCTCCGGTTCTGGCCCATCTGACTCAAGGCCAGCGTCGGGCGCGAGGGGGGGAGAATGCCCGTCCTGGGGCACCAGCATCAGCAACCATTGTGGCCCTATCCACTGCTGACTCTGGTTCCCAGATCCCTGCGTATGTTGACCAGGGGCAGCCGCGTTCCCGACTAGGATCGAAACCCCGACCGCCCTGCAGGCAGGTTGGGTTGAATCTCTCGGTCGCGGACACTGGTAATGTCCACTGCGGACCAATCCGTAGTAGTGCCGCTCACCATGATGGCTCATTCTATGCCACCGATCTGGGAAGCCGAAAGCTTCTTCGCGACGGCTATGATCCGGGTATGACTCCTTCTAGCACCCACTGCCTGGGGTATGAGGTCACTCCTTCTACTGTCAGTCACGAGCATGGAGCCATTGTGTATCCAGTCGCTCACTCACATGGAGGTCCTCCCTATGTCCCTTTCGACATCTGTACGGGTGCTTCTCGCACCCCGGCCTTCGGTCCCCCCTGCCCCAGCTCTATTGTGGCTGGGGGACCCCATGACGGAAGTCGTCCTTGCCCTGAGGAGCTACCCAGGGGCAGGAAGGTCGGGCGTCGTCGCCGTAGGAGGAATGTCAGGGGAGTCCAGACGGGAATTAGACCAGTCCGTTTCTCAGATTCTGAGGTAGAGTACGGCTCGACGATGGAACCTCCCCCCCAACCTTTCGAGTTGAGGGTAGGTATGGGGATGCTGCGCGTCAGTCTCGTACTCCCCGATTGCGAGATCCATATGATTCCCTCCTCCCTTCGAAGGTATATCCATGAGGATGAGTACTTGGTGTACCGCCAGGGATCAAGCCCGCAGTTGCCGCTGATCTCCTCAGAAGCACCTCCTACCCCCTATTAGGGAGGGTGGGGAACTTATCTGGGGACCGACAGAATGATCGCGAGGCGACACACCCTCGGCGAGCACCGACGCTGTGATAGGAGGCCCATCCACCGGCCCATCCTATCGCGATGTGGAGGCCAGGGCACTGTAACCCCAGGAGGATGACCCAGGGATTGGCGGCCAATCGGCATGTTCGCCGTATTCCCCGCCGGCCATCCCACCGCCCCGACGGCCTGCCTCGGCGCCATTGCCAATTCCCCGAATTTCCTCGGTGAACAAGAAGGGGCGGCAAGTTCCTGACCCCGAACCGGAGCCATGGAGCTTCTAGACCGTTCTTGCAGCGGGCCACTTCCCTGAGAAGTTTTGGCCGGTCACAGAATCGGGTTTTGATGTGCCAGAGTCACTCACCCCGGGAGAGTTTGAATGCTTCCGTCAGATTCATCAGGTGACTCACTCCCGCCTCTGTCATCTGATAGCGCCTTATCCCGGGAGCCAAGCGCATCTCGAGGAGATTGGTGAGCAGTGCCGCCGGGTCGACCTAGCAGCAATCCCCGCGGTCCGGCACCCCGAGTTGCTGGGCCTCCACGAGGCCCATCAGCAACAATGCATCCAGATTTTTCAAGTACTCCGCAGAGTTATTGAGGAGGCCACCCCCCACGTGCACGTCCGTGGGTGGGGGAAGTACGTTGCTCTCCTCTTCTTTGCGATCCGCCGGCAGCCCAATCCACTGGGCGACCCTGATGGAACGTCGCCAAGGGCAGTAGCAGTCAACATGGTTGAACCTTCATATGAGGGAAACATTGTGGAGCCCCTCGACGGAGACTCACCCCCTGAGGATAGGCCGCTACTAGACCCATCTGGGAGGATTACTCGCCAACAGAGGAGCCTCCTAGGCCTTCCTGTACCCACGGAGGCACTAGCGCTGGGCCGAAACATCGGCAAGGGTAAAGAGCCTGTCGGGTCTGTCAGACTCGCTGACCCATCTGCCTCTGTGCATAAGGTAGAGGAAGATCATGAGAAGTCCACACTGTGCCAATAGCTATCCGAGAAAAAGAGGTTGGTTGATGAGCTCCTGGTCGAACGCATTATAGAGCGGCGGCCTGTCTACGGCAATCCTAGACCAGGACAGCAGGGGCATGAGCATCTACCCCTTGCTAAGATCCTCCTGGGAATCCGTGACCGCGTCGTATTCGCCAACAGGGGAGACACCGTAGCCCATGGCAAGAGGGCGCGATATGTTTCGCCGAACCCCCCTGAGCGGTGAGACAACCTGGGGGACCCTGCTCGATTTCCTCCCACCGCTCCGAGATTCGCTCCACCAGATGCCCCTCGAGCCGCTGAGCGCGACTATCGTATCGAAGAGCCTGGCAATGCTCTTGTGGTTAGAGATCCCCTTCAGGGCAGGAATCCTCATCCGGATGATCTGATGGAATTACTCATTGCTCTCTTGGAGGCCCTGGAAACTTGGGAAGTGGCGATCCCACCGGATGGCAAGCCGTACCCCGCATGTGTGGATGACATGCCGGCCTCGCCGGGATTTGGGAACCCCACTTTTTCCCCCTTTAATGGGACTGGAGACCTGCCAAAACACTTGGACCACTTCAACTCGAGGTGCGGGCCTATGTTAGGGACTCCGGCGCAGCAGGAGGCTGCCAAGGTTAGGTGCTTCGTTCAGACACTGGAAGGACCAGCATTCGTTTGGTACAGCCATCTCCCTATTGGATCAGTGACTAGATGGGAGGTCCTTCGCTGACAATTCCTCTACCAGTTCAGTTCCACAACCCGGAAGACGAACATTGCAGACCTCTTCAGGTGAAAGCAAAGGCCGGACGAGCGAGTCGCGGACTTCGTCCCCCGGTGGAAGGGGCTCACGTACTCCCTTGACATGACACTGACTCAGGAGCAATTACTGATGATGTGTGTGGGGAATGTCAATGCGGAGTTGGTTCCTTCCCTGATCACACAGAATTACCCTGGAGGGTTCCGGGACTTCTTAGACAAGGCACAGCGCCTCGAAGAAGCCCTGCAACAGGCCAGTCAGGCATGCCCACTGCCTCCTGTGATCTCTGCAAGGAGAGCCGCCAGAGCCGAGCCCGCTGCTGTGGCACAGATAGAGGCCCCCAGATAGCTAGAGTTGTTTCCTGTGAGGCCAGCTCAGCAATCTCATAGGGGTCCACCCCCACAGCCTCTGGCCCAGCAGTGACCGCCTCAAAATCGGCAGGTGCCTCCACGTAACGCACTGCCGCCACCTAGGTGAGGTAATCCGACTCCACCTCCTCGGCCTGCTCCTCCGTCCCCTGGCCATGTTTATCCACCAAGATTCCCCTTTCCAGACAGAAGGAATCGGTCTTACTCATTTGGAGAGGCCCAGGTCCCCAGTTATTTCCGTAGCGCCTTAGAGCAGAGGACCGTGCGACTGCCTGAGTGCCGGAAGCCAGAAGAGGCGTGTCTCACAGATCGCCCTAACTACTGTCCTTATCACCGGTTCCTAGGAAACACCATCCAGCAATTCTATGTGTTCAAGGACTGGCTTCAAGACCAGATTGACAATAACATAGTCAGGTTAGGCGCAGCCCCGGCACAGGTGGCAGGTGTCTTCGTGGGATTGGATGGCAGTAGTGACGACGAGGATGGCTGGGAACATGTTTCCGACCGTGGGTCCCGGGAGTATAATGACTGGATGGCCCGCAGGACGGTCGCCCATGCCCATGGCATCATCCGTGCTCGCCTGGATCAGCCAGAGCCCTCGGAATCTGCGAGCGCCGCTTCGGCATCGTCGTCCCAGCCTACTTCTTCCCAGAAGAGCAGGCGGCGGTGCAAGAAGAAAGAACGTGCCCTGCCATTACTGTCTTCTTCTCGCACGCTTGAAGACTTCATGCCCTCAGAAATGGGGATCCCTCCGAGACCCCGTCCAGTAATGGATGACTCATCGAGTGAGAGGTCGGGGTACGCTTCGTTTAACACCGTAGAGTTGGTAAATCCCTTTGTGGCTCCCGATGATGAGGAGAGCCATGTGAACCTCCCTGAGAGCCCGGGGTATGCTTCGGTTAACACCGTAGAGTTGGTAAATCCCTTTGTGGCTCGCGACGACGAGGAGCGCCAGGTGAACCTCCCCAAGAGCCCGGGGTACGCTTCGGTTAACACCGTAGAGTTGGTAAATCCCTTTGTGGCTCCCGACGGTGAGGAGCGCCAGGTGAACCTCCCCAAGAGCCTGGGGTACGCTTCGGTTAACACCGGAGAGTTGGTAAATCCCTTTGTGGCTCCCGACGACGAGGAGCTCCAGGTGGACCTCCCCAATGTCCCCAGCCGTCGCCAACGTCGACGGATCCGTGGCTACGTGAATCGTCGGGGCACGGCGGTCGTCACCTCCAGTCAGGTCCTGCACGCTACCGAGACCAGGAAGCAGGCCCGTTATAGAGAGCAGCACTCGCGGCTCCCTCACCCGGTGACAACAGGTTCGCTTCCACCACCGTTTATGTTGCTGGATCCGGCGGAACTGCCTTGCCCGCATCGCAACCAGCCCAGCCCTGCCACTGGCCGACTATGGCCTTCCAGTCCTAGCATGGCAGCCACCTCCCGGGCTTCAGCTGGTGAACAGCGGGATGTGCCTAGTACCAGCCAGTCACCGGTCCCGCCAGTAGGGCCCGTCATGCCCCCAATCGCAGAGTGACCTCCTGTAAGCAGAAGCTCACGTTTGGCGCAAAAGTATAATGTCCTGAAGCATCTGGTCGACATTTCGGCAAGGCTTTCCATCCTTGAGGCCCTCCTCCTATCGTCCAAAATGCGTGAGGCGCTCACCGAGGCTCTAAGAAGCCCCCTCCAGTTTGAAACGGAGGTAGTGGCCGCAGAATCCTTCCACACCGAGGTGATTGAGGACGCGGAAGTTCTGGCGGTTATCTCATTATCCGGTAAAGATGAAGACCCTCCCATATAGGGGCACATCCTCCCATTGTACATCACTGGCCAGTTCAATGGCATGGAGGTCCGTCGTTGTCTTGTCGACACGGGTTCTGGGATTAACTTGATCCCAACTCGGACACTGCGAAAACCGGGGTTGTCCGAGGATGATTTAACTCCCTCCGACCTCAGAATCCAGGGGTATTACAGGACCGAGCAAACTCCACTAGGCAAGATTCATCTGAATACCCAGTTCGGCGGCTTAATTTCCAATACGGAATTCATGGTTTTCTCTCAGGACACTGCCTACAACGCGTTGATGGGCAGGCCATGGCTCCATCTTCACGCAGCGGTTCCCTCATCATACCATCAGTGCCTCAAATACTCCCTTAAGGGTCGAGTGGGTGTGCTCCAAGGAGATGCATCCCCGTTTTCCTCTTGTGAAGCTCGTTACCTGGACACTGACTATTACAAGCGTAAGGACAAGCAGATCCTGGCAGGTGAGGTTGAGCCTGCCACTGTCGTGAGTGATCCCTGGGCAGGTTTGGATGACGCATATGTCTTCCCAATCCATCGGTTGGAGGCCACAACTCCTGATATGGGAGAGTGCTTTGTTGTCTCAGGTACTAGAGGAATGCATATTTCTGGGTCTAATCGACGGTGGGAAATCACCTCGTACTCTTACACCAACCAGGATCGGGTGATCCCCGAGCCTCCTACCCTCGTACGATATCAGGACGTTGGGCTTATGGCAACCGCGGTATGTCATACGTGCATGATTTGCCGAGCCGGGATCGACCGGCTCAAGCCAACGCGACACCACTGCTTCGATGTCGTAAAGTGTGGCCCCTTGGGTCGCAGGCCGGATGGTATTGGATCAACCGCCTTCGTCGCTACGGTCTCCGCGGTGCATGAGCCTCCCATCGTGATGACCTCTATCGCCCAAGCCGGTGCTAGCTCCCCATCAGGGTCGAGTAGCCCCGAAATGGCTCCCCCCATAGACGATCCTTCCACAATCGGAGAAGAAGACATGGAAGACGCTCCTCCTGCCTTTGAGGAGGGTGTCTCCGCCACGTTCGACGATCTCGTACAAGTGATCCTTGGTAGTGAGGCGGACCCGAGACCCACATTGGTCAGCGCCGCTATGCCTCCCGAGGAACGGAAACAGTACATAGACATCCTCAGACAGCACCGTGATGTGTTTTCCTGGAGTTATGACGAGATTCTAGGACTAGATCCCCAGGTAGCTGTCCACGGCCTTGGCCTCCCAGCAAACCATCGCGGTTTCAAGCAGCCTCCCAGAAGGATGCACCCCTTTCACGGTGCCATGGTTAAGGCCGAAGTTGATAAGCTCATTAAGGCCAACTTCGTCAGGGAATTCCAGTACCCCAGGTGGGTAGCCAACATTGTGCCCGTCAGGAAGAAGAACGGGCAGATCAGGGTATGCATCGACTTCCGCGATCTTAATCGCCACTGTCCGAAGGATGACTTTCCCCTTCCCGTGACAGAGTTGTTGATCGACGTAATGGTCGGGTTCCAAGCCCTCTCGTTCATGGATGGGTACTCCGGGTACAACCAGATCCATATGACCCCCGAGGATGAAGATTTCGCTGCATTTAGGGATCCCTGGGGCACTTTCTGCTATTGGGTTATGCCCTTCGGCCTGAAGAACGCGGGTGCCACCTATCAACGGGCTTTGCACCGCATATTCAAGCCGGTCCTCGGGATGCTGGTGGAGTGCTATGTAGATGACCTGGTGGTTAAATCTAGTCAGGGACAAGACCATCTCAAAGACCTCGAGAAAGTGTTCATTTTGCTCCGTTCTCGTCACTTGAAGATGAACCCGTTGATGTGTGCCTTCGGGGTCGCCTCTGGAAAGTTTCTTGGCTTCATCGTCAGGTATCGAGGTATCGAGATCGACCCCGAGAAGATCAAGGCCATCAGTCAGATGCCTCCCCCGAGTACTATTCGGTAGCTTCAAGGCCTCCAAGGCCACTTAGCCAATATACGTCGATTCATTGCGAATCTGGCCGGTAAGTGTAAGCCCTTTTCTCGGCTCATGAAGAAAGGTGCGGCCTATGGGTGGGATGAAGTGTGTCAGATCGCTTTTGAGGAAATCAAGCAGTGTCTGCTTCAACCTCCGGTCCTAATGCCACCCATTCCCGGAAAGTCGCTGGTCCTTTACGTGACCGCCCTGGAGCGATCCCTCGGTGCCCTTCTCGCCCAGAAGAACAACGATGGAACAGAGAATAGCCTCTACTACCTCAGTCGCATGCTCCTCGACGCGGAAGTTAGATACTCTCCCATCGAGAAGAGCTGCCTGGCGCTCGTATTTGCCATACATAAATTGTGGCACTACTTGCAGCACCACGAGGTACAGCTGGTCTCTCGGGTAGACCCGTTGAAATACATCCTTAGTCGGCCTATGTTGACCGGCCGATTGGCACGCTGGGTGGTGGTCCTCCAACAGTTCGACATTAGGTTCGTACCTCATAAGGCCGTCAAAGGACAGGCATTGGCAGACTTCTTAGCTGCCCATCCAACCTCTATGGACCAGCCACTGGATTTGGGCTTTCCTGATGAGGAAATCATCTCAGTCGATCACGCCACCCCATGCTGGCAGATGCACTTTTATGGCACCTCCTGAAGCCCTACCGGTAGAAGGCTCAACGATCCTAGGCTTAAGAGAGTGGGCCTGGGTATCGTCTTCATCACCCCGGAGCAAGTCGTTCTGCCATATTCTTTCTTGTTGTCAGAAGGATGCACCAACAATGAAGCAGAATATCATGCCCTAATCACCGGCCTCGAGTTGGATCTGTAGGTTAACGTACCCCACCTGTATGTCAAAGGGGACTCTGAGCTAGTCATCAAGCAGGTTAACGGTGACTACGCTGTCAGGAATCCAGAACTCATGTCGTTGCTGGAGTGCACCCTCCATCTAATGGATAAGTTCCCCTCCCAACCATATGTCGTTCACATTCCCCGATCGCAGAACAGTCGAGCAGATGCTTTGGCCAGCCTAGCCACATCACTCGCGGAGCCCAAACAGGATGACCTAATCATCCACGTGGTGCACCGAAGAGTTATTGCTCCTGTTGTCCCGGAGGGCGATCGTGGCCCGCGAGTGAACCATCTCACCGCTGGTACCCCCCGCGCCAGGACCCCCCAGGGCTTCAGGCGTGGTGATGGAGATAGTTTCTGACTGGAGAACACCCTTGGTTGAATATCTCCATCACAACAGTCTTTTGATGGACCGAGTAGAGTGGGAAGGAATCTGGCGCCGCACGCCGCAGTTCACCCTTCAAAGTGGTCCCAGCCGCAAGCACCTCCTTTACAGGCGTGGGTTTGATGGTGTTCTCATCCATTGTCTTCAAGGAGTTGAGATCCCGCAGGTCATGCAGGAAGTGCACGCTAGCTCCTGTGGCACCCACCAGGCCGGGGCGAAGTTGTCCCACCAGATTCAGAGACTGGGATGCTTATGGCCCTCCATGATCCACGACTACATCGAGTACGCCAAGAGGTGTCATGCATTCCATGTTCATGATAACTTTGTGCATCAGCCACCACAGCCTCTCCATACTACTAAGTATTCTTGGCCCTTTGCAGTCTGGGGGTGGGATGTCGTAGGGCCTTACCCGCCGGCGACGGCCCGCCAGTGCTGGTTCATCTTAACCGCCACGGATTTCTTCTCAAAGTGGGCAGAGGCAATCCCACATAGGGAATTCAAGGATGGTTCTATCGCCGACTTTGTTAGTTCCAATATCATTTACCGGTTTGGAATAACTCACGCTATCCTCACGGATAATGGAACCAAATTCCGAGCAGCCGAGCTGAAGAGATTGTACGCCAAGTACAACATTCGCTCTAACCACACCTCCCGCTATCACGCGCAGGTGAATGGACAGATTGAGGCGTTTAACAAAACCCTCTCTAACATTCTGCAAAAAATGTTTGGTCAGAACAAGAAAAGTTGGCCGGACAAGCTCCCCAACGCCCTCTGGGCTTATAGGACGACGACTCGTAATTCCACCCAGGTGACCCCGTATTCCCTGGTATACGGAGCTAAGGCTTTCCTTCCCATCGAGGTCCAACTGCCCTCATTGCGCACGGTGGTCTACGACCAGCAAGCGCCGGACAGAGCTGCTGAGATCCGTCTAGCCGAATTGGAAGCGCTGGACGAAAGTAGGCTTCGCACTTTACATAACTTGGAAAGGCATCAGAGCAGGATGGCTCGAGCTTTCGATAAGAAGGTTCACCTCCGCTCCTTCCTGCAAGGTGACCTGGTGTTGGCTCTCAGAGCACCAATGATTCCCGGAAGGAAACCACCCAAGTTGGAACCCAAGTGGGAGGGACCTTTTATTGTCCATAAGGTCTATCCCAATGGTGCGTATTCCATGGTGACTATGGATGGTGAGCGTATCACTCCTCCCACCAACTCCAGGTTCCTCAAGAAGTACTTTGTTTAGAATGTATGGTCCAGCATGACCATAAACTGTATGGTCCAGCATGACCTTAAACTACACTCTTCCCTACATCTGGGCTCCATGGTCCGAGCTCTATGACCTAAAACTAAGATCCTCTTTTGGTTCTGCCCTATTCGCGGTCCGAGATCTAAGACCTAAAACTAAGATCTATATTCCGTCCAACATGACGTTAAATTGTATTGCTAGAACTACGGCTAGCTTGATTCTCATCCTAATGGGATACGTAGGAACGCCCAGAACTTGCGTATTTGGGTCCAGCTTGAGGTTCTTTGTCGCATCTATTTCTCCTTTGGGACTTTGACCACAGGGTCGCGTGGCGTGGTGTGAGATTATGCCCCCATTCACGTTAAGTTTGCACTGGCTACACCACGCACACCCTGTTCTCCGGGTTTAGCCCTCCTCTGTCCAATGGAATTTAAAGACGCATATCAAGAACTATGTGTGTCTTGATTCCCATCCTTATGGGATATGTAGGACTACCTGAATCCCTAGATGTCAGGTCCAGCCCCATCTCTTAGGAGATCCCACGATCTCCCAGTGCCCAGGGTGTTTGGTATTACGCCCCCTCTTTTTCCTAGGGATCCTCCATCTCTTGGTCGCTCTCGGACTGAGCCCTCTGACCCTTTCCAGTGGTCTCCTGATGTGCTCAAGGCACTCTGGTCTAGAACTTGGAGTGTCAGATTCAACTTAGGCAAGTTCCATCCACTTGCCAAGCTTCGTTTCCCCTTCATTCGGGCCCCCGTCATCCTTCATACTCGGAGGGACCCCCAAGAACGGCCTGGATACAATGCCCAAGGTCTCTCTTACCGTCATGGGCCAACACCCACGAGGGTTTCAGACAACAAATTGATACAAATCCCGCGTTGCGAACATGGTCAGCGGTTGATGCTCATTTGTTTGTCCCCATGGCTAACACGACAGGATGCTGTGTTGCGAACATGGTCAACAGTAATCTTCAATCGTCACACCGGTTCCCCAGGCTCTGAATGTTGGTGGCATGGTTCATTTCATGTTCCGCCCCACCGTATCAAGGTGGAATCTCGACACTTCTTGTACAAACCCTCAGTACACCCCCACACATCAGACAGACTGATCTGCGTAACGGTGTCTCTCGAGGCTCCCATGATCTGAGCGCTAGAGTATATGCTTGGGTCTATTCTTCACGGGTTGCGTGCAGCATGACCTTCATCCCCTTGGGGAGTCAGCAGTCACCCAGACATTGAGCTTCGGTCTGAGCATAGTTGGGAGCTAGCATCTGCTGCCCCTCCCTGATTGTTGAACCCTCGTAGGCCCCTTTTCCCGAGGCTCCTCTCTCGGTTGGTCCAAACCACATGACCTTAAACTGTTGTGTTGGTCCAAACCATATGACCCTAAACTGTGTTGTTGGTCCAAACCATATGACCTTAAAATGTGTTGTTGGTCCAAACCATATGACCTTAAACTGTGGTGTTGGTCCAAACCATATGAACTTAAACTGTGCTGTTGGTCCAAACCATATGACCTTAAACTGTGTTGTTGGTCCAAACCATATGACTTTAAACTGTGGTGTTGGTCCAAACCATATGACCTTAAACTGTGTTTTTTGGTCCAAACCATATGACCTTAAACTGTGGTGTTGGTCCAAACCATATGACCTTAAACTGTGTTGTTGGTCCAAACCATATGACCTTAAACTGTGCTTTTGGTCCAAACCATATGACCTTAAACTGTGATGTTGGTCCAAAACATATGACCTTAAATTGTGCTGTTGGTCCAAACCATATGCCCTTAAACTGTGGTCTTGGTCCAAACCATATGACCTTAAACTGTGCTGTTGGTCCAAACCATATGACCTTAAACTGTGCTGTTGGTCCAAACCATATGACCTTAAACTGTGTTGGTGGTCCAAACCATATGACCTTAAACTGTGTTGCTGGTCCAAACCATATGACCTTAAACTGTGTTGTTGGTCCAAACCATATGACCTTAAACTGTGTTGTTTGTCCAAACCATATGACCATAAACTGTGTTGTTGGTCCAAACCATATGACCTTAAACTATGCTGTTGGTCCAGACCATATGACCTTAAACTGTGTTGTTGTTCCAAACCATATCACCTTAAACTGTGTTGTTGGTCCAAACCATATCACCTTAAACTGTGTTGTTGGTCCAAACCATAAGACCTTAAACTGTGATGTTGGTCCAAACCATATGACCTTAAACTATGCTGTTGGTCCAAACCATACCACCTTAAATTGTGTTTTTGGTCCAAACCATATGACCTTAAACTGTGTTGTTGGTCCAAACCATATGACCTTAAACTATGCTATTAGTCCAAACCATATGACCTTAAACTGTGATGTTGGTCCAAACCATATGACCTTAAACTGTGTTGTTGGTCCAAACCATATGACCTTAAACTGTGATGTTGGTCCAAACCATATGACCATAAACTGTGGTGTTAGTCCAAACCATATGACCTTAAACAGTGTTGTTGGTCCAAACCATATGACCTTAAATTGTGTTGTTGGTCCAAACCATATGACCTTAAACTATGCTATTGGTCCAAACCATATGACCTTAAACTGTGTTGTTGGTTCAAACCATATGACCTTAAATTGTGCTGTTGGTCCAAACCATATGACCATAAACTGTGGTGTTGGTCCAAACCATATGTCCTTAAACTGTGTTGTTGGTCCAAACCATATGACCTAAAACTGTGTTGTTGGTCCAAACCATTTGACCTTAAACTATGTTGTTGGTCCAAACCATATGACCTTAAACTATGTTGTCGGTCCAAACCATATGACCTTAAACTGTGGTGTTGGTCCAAACCATATGACCTTAAACTGTGTTGTTGGTCCAAACCATAGGACCTTAAACTGTGCTGTTGGTCCAAACCATACGACCATAAACTGTGTTGCTGGTCCTATCACACGACCCTAAACTGTGATATTATCATCCTGGCCGCACGACAAAAAACGGCACTGCATTGTGGTGACCTTGTTGTAGAGGAAATCATGTTGGGTATTGTTCTTATGCCATGCCATTTTTCAATGCCTATCACGGATTGATGCTTGTGGCGACACCATGGCCTTCTACTCTAGGTATGTCGCTTCACAACAAAAAAACCACTCACCTTAAAGGAAAAACAAGATTTATCAAATGCCGCTTCTTTTAGTGCAAGGGCCACGCTCGCACTCCCCTTTTTCCTTGGCACTGGAATCTTACCATGTCACATTCAGAACTACGTATGGCTTGATTCTCATCCTTATGAGATACGTAGGAACGCCTGGGGCACTTCCCCGTGGGTCCATCCTACTTTCGTGTTCGGTCCCTCGACTTAAGCATTTCCCCGGAGAGCACATGGTAAGTAGGGCTTAGGTCCTCCTTCACGTCGGGTTTTGTAACCGCATGTCCATGTGTCCGTTTCTCCCCTTTCCTCTCGATCCAAGCTCTAAGACCTAAAACTAAGATCCTCATGGTCCGAGCTCTAAGACCTAAAACTATGATCCTCACGGTCCGAGCCCTAAGACCTAAAACTAAGATCATCATGGTCCGAGCTCTAAGACCTAAAACTAAGATCCACTCAGTCCGATCTCTATGACCTAAAACTAAGATCCTCATGGTCTGAGTTCTAAGACCTAAAACTAAGATCCATATTTCGTCCTTCATGACGTTAAACTGTATTTCATCCTGCATGATGTTAAACTGTATTTTCAAGAACTATGTGTGGCTTGATTCTCATCCTTATGAGATAGGTAGGACCGCCCAGACATTTCGTCTTGGGTCCAGTCCCAGGGATTACTAAACCTCATCCTTCCTTATTGTTGGCCACTCGGCCCGACTTCATGGAAAGTGGTGTAATCAGGATATCTACCCCGAGCATGTTCGGGATGCCCCATGGTAATAATGGGAAGCGGCAGTGCTCTTGCCAAAGAGGTCCTGCCTGGAAATTGGGACGACCCGTGATCAGGTTGGTACGTCCGCCTAATGCGCCTTCTCCATGGTGGAAAAATTTCGGGAGTGTTGGACTCTGTTCGAACAAACCACCACTCCACCTTCAACGCCTTGCGTCCCCCCTTATTCGGACCCTCATTTACTTTTGTGTTTGACGGGACCCCCTAACAGTATGGATGCTCGACCTGTGGTCCGCCTACTATCCTGGGCGAACTTTCTGGAAAACTGGTCATGTTTGACGGGACCCCCTAACAGTATAGATGCTCGACCTATGGTCTGCCTACTTTCCTGGGGCAACATTCCGGAGAACTGGTCATGTTTGATGGGACCACCTAACAGTATGGATGCTCGACCTATGGTCCGCCTACTGTCATGGGCCAACGTTCCGGAAAACTGACCAACGATATATGAGTTAGGCCCCGTGTTGCGAACAAGGTCAGCGGTCAGCCATGATTTATTGTCCTCCAATTCCAAGACAACGTAATATGGATGATGTGTTTCCACCACGGTTGACAGTTATCCTCCATGGTTGCGCCCCATTGGGTTCCGAATTTGGGCAGTGTGATTCACCCTTCCTCTCCATTCCCCTGTGTTCGGATGGATTTCAATGCCCCTGGCATTGCCCCGATTGTGTGTAAGAGCACATTGAGAAGTCGACACATCAATCGGCTTAGGGGTCTCCTCAGAAGTCCAGGCCCAATTTTGGACGCCTGAAGCTTGGTCAATGCCCCACAGTTAAACGAAATGATGGTACGAGCATCTTCTGCTCCTTGTGTTGGGCACGACCCACAGGATCCTAGGGATGAGTTGTTATTCGTTTCGAAACTATGGTTGTGCACATTAAACCAAGGGTACAAATGAGTGGATTTGACCACATATTGGATTGAGATGATGAGAAGTACAGGCAAAAAGTTCATGAGATAGAAAAAACAAAGCCCTTAGGGGTCAGCGTGCTGAAGCGATCTTTCCAGTGCTGCTACCCTCTGGCTGGTAGCCTCCAGGACCGCTTCTTACTCTTTGAAGACTCTCTCCTCATCGGCCACCATAGAGCACAGCTCGCCAGCCCTAGCTTGTTCCTGCGCCCACTCGGTTTGATGTACGGTCATCTCATGACTTGCCTCCACCAGTTGTTCCTGCGCATCAGCCATCAGGGCCGTCAGTTGCTCCACATGCTTAGAGCATGTCGCAATGAAGGCCTCTTTATCTACCGCCTTCCCTTAGAGGTTCCGGACATCCTGCTCTGCCCTCGGAAGTGCTTGAGAACTCGCCGATCCTTCCAGGCATTAGGAAATTTTGGTGCGCCGGCTGCTCTCGCGTATCTTCTCGGCTATGTATTCACGAACTGCCAGATGAAGGCGCTGAGCGTCAGCCCCTCCGGCGCACAGGAAGCGCAGCCAGGTCTAAAGTGATCCCATCTGCCTCATCCAATCAGACTGGGGCTACCTGAGGAAGCACTGGATACACTTCCACCCATTGTGTCGTGTCATCCGGCTCTCCTCTACGGCCTCTGAGTCTGAGTCATCAATCTCCTCTGGGTCAGCAGGTCGGTATAGGGGGAAGGCCACCAATAGATCGACAACAGGATCCACCCCAGGTATGTCTTCGTGAGAATAGAATCCTCGACGTCCGGGCGACCTTCTCTCGCCCCAGCAGCAATGACGCCTCAACCAGCTTCCGACCATGTTTCAGGAACAGTGTCGCTGATGTCCGCCGCACCCTATTCATCAATTTTCGGGGCCGACTCAGTGCAGAGAGCATGTTCCGAGCGAGGTGGTATGTCTGCCAATGGTCCACTCGTGGATGGCCCGAGCTCCGCAGCCTGACGCGCCTCTAGTGTGGAGATCACTGTGCATGGCATACGCTGGACGGACGGGGTCTTTTGACACCAAGCACCAGTAGTGAAGCGTGATACTTACAGGAATCCAGAGCATCAGTCCCTAGTGTTTCGGCCACTGTAGGAGCCTCCATAAGGGGAGACCCCTCTACGCTGGTTAATTCAATGATGGTTGTTGGATCCCCATCATGTCCCACTGGTTCCTCTCCGCCCTCCTCTGGTGGGGACGCCCGTCCACCGCTCAGCTGCTCCTGAGTAGGATGGGGAAGTGAGTTAGAAGTTAGAAAGTAGAATGGATGAATTAGGGAAATGAATGAAGACAGAGACGAACCTCTATAATCTCGGTTATGTCGAGATCAAAGTCAGCAATCTCACCGCTCTCTCGGAGACTCCCTTGGTAGGTCTCCCCTTGCGACCCCTCACCTTTGGGATCCTCTTCTTCATATTCTCCCTCGCCTTCGTCCCCTCCAGTTTCCTCCTCCCCCTCCGGCTCCATGTCACTGTCACCTTCTCCCGGCGACATCGCTTCCGGATCATGCTCCTGGTCGAGCATCACTTTCACTAGGAAAGTTGGCTCCACACGCCGCCCCCTTTGGCGTGTGTATGCGTCCATGGACGTCAGATAAGCATGCCGCCGATGGAAGTTCACTCGGTCGGTAATTCGAACGAGCCTGACCTCCGGCGGTTGGATCCTGTTTTGCATTATCTTCTGCCAGATGGCTTTGACGCTCAGCGATTGCCGCAGGGCCATCCAGGCCGACCACAGTGCCGGGAGAATTGCGTCTTGGGAAGGTTCGAGCAGATATCTTATCTGCTTTCCGGGCAGTTCCCTAGCCGCCTCATGTGACCCCCCTATGGGTAACGAGGATGTGGCAGCACCATGTGATGTTCCCGCTGCCGAAGTCCCATCCTGGGCAGGCCTCGCTACCTAACGCGCCCTTGGTTCCCCCCTTCCGACGGCACCGTGCCTTCTTTCCCGTCGCCCGGTTTCCGCACGAGTAACCTCGAGTTGTCGGGAAAACATGTGTAATAGCCCCTCAGGGTATGCAATGGTCCAGTTTTCGGCATATTCAGTTGCAAGGCCAGCATTGACCCCGGTTGGAGGAAGAGTAACGACGTCGCCAGAGCCAAAAGTGGTAAACATCAACCACATCTGGCACAGGACGCATGGATTTTTCTCCTGCCAGAAAGTCGTGAATACTTTCTCCGTTATTCATTGGAGGCACCTGAACTTCCTGGCGAATCAGGATGGCACGTTAGGCTCACAGATCACCTTCCCGTCGATCCGAGCCATGAGCACCCCGCCCCGAATGCTCTAGAAGTATTCCTGCTGTTCCAGAGTGCCTCGCCCGTTGTCCACTTGTTGGCCGACTGGGGTGGGGAACAGGCTGAAGTTGATGTTAGCATGGTTGCCAATGCAGATCCTCATTCCCGCCTCATTGAGCTTCAATGGCTCCACCCCTGAAATGTTTAGCAAGGACGGTCGCAAGCCATTTCCCGGAGGACGGACGACGTTTGGGAAAGTATACCCGCCGAGATGAGCCGCCACCCAACCATGGAAGATCTGGAAGGGACCACAGACTCTCTGAGGCGACCCCCTCGTGAGATGCGCCCTAGGATGGTATACAGCTTGGCCAGCACGGGGACGCCCAAGTTGATCTGTTTGTTGGCGGCCATGGAGCCCGCCATCACCAAAGTCGCTGGACGGACGCCCATCCTCACGTCCCGCACCAACAGGAGCCACCCGCTCAGGAAGGCGGCAAGGAACCCGATATATCAGACGTTTGGGTCTCGGGTCTCAATGACGCGGTAACCCCATGATTGTTATTTCCCTACTTCCAGGGTCTTCTAGTATGACCCGTCCTTGCTCTTCTGAGTCGCGGTTCGCCGTTTTCCCCGTCCCGACATCTTGACGGCGGGATCCCTCTCAAGGAACATGCTGAACCAGCCCTTGTTGGCGATGTCCTTCAGGAAGTCCTTGACCCCCAGCCTCTCCTTGGCCAGCTGCAGCAGGTGCCATGTTAGCATAGGCATCTGCGACCTGTCTCCCCAGGTGTTCTTTGGAGGAAAGAACTCGTAGTATTGGTAACCCTCCAGTGGGATACCTCCGATGCAGTGAACGTCCCAGAGACTGATGTCGACTTCCCCATGATGAAGGTTGAACGTGTTGGTGTCAGGAGACCACCAGGTGAATAGCTCCGGTCCGAGTTCAGGATGGCGATGGAAATGGAACTGCGATGTCCATACCGCCTCGAACAGGCCGATATACCGCAGTTCGTCCCCGAACTGGTCACAGGTATGGCCAACCCAGAACGCCCAGGCCCATTCGCTGGTGATGTTACCCCCAGACCGCAGGTCCCAATCCTTCAGCCATCCCTTCGTATCATATGTGATTCTTTGATGGAACATGATCGCGTAGAGGGCCGGAGAATCCTCTGCCACAGGCTCGTCCCCGGTAATGGTCCTAGTCCTCGGGTTCACGACATAAATATCCATATGTCTAGTTTCCCTGGCAGGATGGCCGTTTTTGGTGATGTTGTAGTGAGGAAGTTCGTCCTCCTAAGTCACCCAAGACCGCGGCGTACCCACTTCGAAGCCCGGCAGGGGCACCTCCTCCAGGATGCCAAAATTCCAGAGCGGGAGGTTGTCCGATAAGGGATATGCCTTTTGGGCCGGAGTCAACAGGTTGAACAAGGTCAGATTGTTGGAGACAATCACCTTGGCGCCATAAACCTCCTCGTTTACCGCCATTTCTGTCCTACGGGCAGTGGCTTCCCCCTCATCAACTCGGTTTGCCGCCATCTTGATGTTTTTGGGAGTTGGGCGAACTCAGGATGCAGTGCGCGGAATCGGAGAGTTCGGCGCGAAATCTGGCTGAGTTGCAAGGAATCTTGGAGATGGGCGCGCAATCGGCACGTGTAGCGCGGAAAATCCCAAACAGGTGCGATATCACGGCCGAATTTCGGATAGAATTCTGCACTTCCAGAGCATTATTACGCGCAGCAGCAGAAGCGATTTCGTGCACGAGAGCGGTAAACTTATCACACAGGAAAAGCGGAAGTACAGATTTGGGACCCAGCGCCCCTTTTTATAGGTGAGGCCAGGGTTCCGCGCCGCGCAGAAAGAGGCTTTCGCGCGCATCTATAGGTTTTTCATGCCCCATTGGAATTTTGCGCGCAACTTGATCATGAAACTTGGCTTTACGGTGTTTCGGTGTTTCCCTTGGAATCTGATCGTTGCGACCTCTCACCGATCCAATTCCAAGGGGGGGAATTTGTTGACGCCGAAAAAAGCTCGTAACTCCCGGAGGAAGTTTCGGAATGACGAAGCGAAGTCATATTCGGAATCAGAGGCCCGATCCAGACGCCCGGGATGTGGTGCGCGAAATAAAGGAGGCTCCACGCGAAAAATTATTCTTTGCATGTAGAATCACCGGGTTTCGCGGAATTGAGCTTTTGAGGCGCACAATCTTTGCACGCCCCGGTTCTGCGTGACGAGCTTTTGCGCGCCGGCTGCGCTTGGTGCGAAGAATTTCGCGCGCCACTTGGATTCTGCGCCGGAGGTCGCCTATAAATAGAAGGTGACCATGAACGGTTTGGGGGTTGATGATTCCGAAGTGACTCTCGTGCACGCAATTCGGCTCCCCCCCGCGCGAAAGATGACTTCCAGGTAAAACCCTCATTTCGCGCAACCTTGCCCCAGAGTTCGCCTTTGCGTGCAACTCCACCGACTTCAGTGAATTTGCCCCCTCCGCAGTATTCCAGCCTTGCGCACAATCCGTGCCTCGTGCGCGCAATACCCTACCGTGCGCGCAAAACCCTGCGCGTAGTTCCCTCTCCGCGTGCAATTCCTTTGCTCCAATTACGCGTTGTCCCGGCCTTTTGCGCGCAAACCTTTCCTTTTGCGTGCAAAACCCGGGACTCCTCACCTTAACGCCCCTTGGCTACCCCCTGCACCGGCACCTGATATCCCCCCTACCGGGCATGCATGCCATGCGTTGTTTTCCCGTACGGCCTCCCAGGCTCATGCAAAGTAACCTCAAGGTCCCTTGGGCCGTTTTTCCTATTGCGTTGATTTGCCTTATGCTTCTACGCATAGGCACGCTAACGTGGACCCCCCGGTGGTTCGCCCTACGGCCCCCCTTCACCATGGCCTTGCCAATTCCTTCCCTTCCACAAGGGGTAGAGGGCGTTGGGCATGTAAGCCCTAGGGGTGGGGAGCGAACCCACCTCGTCCAAGCTGGAGGACGTTAAACTGCTAAGCACTTCGTCCTTAACACAAGATGTTAAACTGTGGTCTTACCCCGTGCTTCGCACGCAGGGTCCCCCTAGCTCGGACATTTTTTACGCCCACTCGTCTCCAAGGGATTGGACTCTTCCTCACATGGAATGAGATCAGCCTTATCGGAGCGGCGTTTGTCCGCGGGGGAAGGGCTGCCTCATAGCGTAAGCCCCTAGCCTTTCATGCAGATGATTTCACCCGTGCATCTCCGTACTTCCCCCTACCAAGGCCAGTGGAGTCCTTTTCCCACTGCGCTTTGTCGCACCACAGGCCTCCACCCTAGATTAAGCCCCGACACCAAGGGCTGCTAACCACTCATAAGCCCCTATTTCCTATTTGGGCCGCTCAACACGTAAGCCCCATTCCGCTTCTCACTGACGCACCCTTCACGACATGATTGTCTGGTCCCTGCTGCCTCTTGTTTCTCACACCGAGCATGACTCACGTGGGCTTAGAGTGCGCATCGACCATGAAATCCTCTTATGGGCTACCCCAGAGCGTAAGCCCCATCCCAACAAACTACATGTACTTTGATCTGTGCTAACGCATGGTACGTAGGAAGCCTCCACGAGGTTCAAGCCCACCACCCGGTCATCCCGACCTCTCCATGTCGGTTCTCTGACCACCTTGGGCCGTCTCAGAGCATAAGCCCCAAATCCTTCATCCCGCATGCCGTTAAACTGTATTTCGTCCCGCATGACGTTAAACTGTATTCCGTCCCACATGATGTTAAACTGTATGTCGTCCCGCATGACGTTAAACTGTATTCCATCCCAGATGACGTTAAACTGTATCCCATCCCGCATGACGTTAAACTATATCCCATCCTGCATGATGTTAAACTGTATTCCATGTTGCATGACGTTAAACTGTATCGCGTCCCGCATGACGTCAAGTTTTATCCCCCCGCTTGGGCCGTCTCAGAACGTAAACCCCATGTTTCACTCCCCCATCCATCCTGATCCTTACCCGGGCTACCACATCCTGGTGAGATCATGCCACCCTTTCCCACTCCATGATATATGGGAAGCTGCCCACATGCTGGCCCCAACATCGATGTTCCCCCCTAGGGATCCTTCAACCCGATCCGTCTCTGCAAGACGTTAAACTCGCGACATACCCCGTGTTAAACATGGGAAGCTGAGGAAAACCTCAGATGGTACACATTCCCTACGTTCGATGTGGGATGCCTCGGGCTTCCGCGGCCTCGAGAAGCCCTGTGATGAGGGACCGAAGACAGACATGCCGATGACGCCCCAGCATGACCATTCTCCTCATCGAAGGTTTCTGTCCCGACAAGACCCCTTGGAACGTCTTAACGGAAGCAGCGTAATTAACTGGCGTCCATGTAGATATGGCACCGGGAATGAGCTTCACGAACCCGTCTTAAATCTATGAGGGAGACCCGGGCTAGGTAATGAGCTCTGAGGAGGATTCCACGGAGGGAAAAACCGACATCCCATCATCCCGGTTTCGATCAAGGAGCAGACGTCCTAGAACAAGGAATGAATGCCTCTCGCCTTTGGAAAGTGGGAATGCAGGGCAACAATCAGCGCGCCCTCCCCCGCGGACAGACGCGCGTGCCCAGGCGAAAGCATCGAAAACAATGCTATATTCGATATCATACACAAAACACAACAACATTTTTATTTGAAATCTAATGGAGCACACAATGTTGGATCTTACTGAATAATAATTATATAACATTATATTAAATTGTTGTTAATGCCTAGCAGTTGTATAGGTCTGAATGAAAGGAACTAACCATATTATGATTCAACATGTTTCATAAATGTTTTTAAATTTATCCAAAAAAATCTGGAGGCTTAAAATGTTGAATGATTCTAATTTTTAGCATAAATACTCTAATATTATTTTAATGGTCGATTTACCACCATTCGATAGAGAACCCACATTAAATCCAGTTTTGTTTACTTTTATATGTTTTATTTAACAAAATAATTTTTTTTAGAATTGGGACATCAATATTTGTTATGGCTAATTTTTTTTGTATTTTTAAGATAAAATTCATTTTTTAATGAATATGGATAAATATTGTATCTTAATTAAAATATGAATTTTAATCTAATTTAATTATATGTTCAAATTATTTTTATTTGTTTTTAAATTGTAATTAGATTATATTTATACCATTTAATATAATTTCGGTCATTGTAAGTAATTACACTTTGAAATTGAACATAAACAAGTGTCAATCTTCTGAAAGTAATTATTTCATTAAAAACATGCATTTTTTTGTTGAAAAGGGGAGTTAATTGTAAATTAATTAAAAAAACTTATATATTTTGATTTTTGTAAGATAGGCATAATTTTGGACTTCGAAATATCAAATATTGCTTTGGATGAATTTTTTGTATTTTTCTGAAAACATCATTTTTTGATGAATAATTAGAACACAAAGTAGTAGTTAAAACCCATATATATCATTCAAATAAAATTTTACATCTTGTTTGAATTTAATTTGACAAATATTACATAAACGGTTGTTATTAGTATGTAAAATGTGGTTCAGTAAGATAAAAATAATTTTTGGTGAATTCTAACTTTTTAATTTTATTTAACGCGGTTAAAGTTAAATAGGGTAATTCGGGGTAAAAATAATATTATAATAATATTAAATTACCCTTACATGTGTCCAAAACCAATTTTTTGATACATTTTCGACCATGGAAACCCTTGGATCTATTATTTGACCCCATAGATCCAATTAAGAGTAATAATGACACTTTTAATTAATTAATTTAAAATAATGACCAAAATGTCATAAACATATATCTTTTAGTTAATAAATTCTTACATGGAGTTATATAGGTTATATATTCGATTATAAATATTAATTTAATTTATAAAACTATTTAATACATCATAGTATTTTTTTATAATTTTTAGACATCGTATAAATAAAATTATTTATGACACAATAATGATGCAGTGTGTACCTCATTAATGAATGATTTAAATAAATGAGATTATAAAAATTAAAACAATACACAAAAACCTAAACATTTTGTATTGGATGATTTTTTTATCTAACAACAGACATTATTTTCAACTATAACATGTTTTGGACCATTTGATACTGAAAATAATTATATAATAAATAACATTTTCAAACATTCATAAAGGGCCACTCCTTCCCCTTATAAAAAGTTGTCACCTATAACCCATTAATCTCATCTCTCAAGCACCATGTCTCATCAAAACTCTGAAAAAATAATCACTCAAGATCCCTATCTTCAACCTAGAATCCTTACCTTAGGCATAAGGCAGTTCAAGAAAACTTTTTAGTTCAAACAAATGGGAGCTACTCGATTTAAATGTAACGTCTTTTCTTAAGTTATTTTCTTATATTTTACATCTCCAACACCCTAAAAACTTTTTATTCATTTCTTTTATAACATAAATAGTATCATAAATATACTAGGTTTTTTCTATCATTTTTATTTGAACTACACTTACACACATATTTATCTAAATGGTAATGAACATACTGTTTCTCTGGACGGTGAACTACTGCCTCACGAAACGATGATTATTAAATCTTCTCCTACCACATCTTATGTGAAACATTAAGGTGGAATTGTATATACATTTGATATATATTATATTTATATTTTCTAAATACTTATTAAATTTTCATTTATATCATACCTTTGTGGTTTCCATAATTGGTAAATACGATAATTTCATTTGCAGAAGTGTGGACTAATGCCCCCTCAAAGTGATATGACTCATTCATGCCATACGTGGAACGTTTAAAGGATGGAGTTGATAAAATTACATAAATAATTCATAATATATGAAATAAAATATAGAACTTTATTATTATATTTTCATTCCGTTAAATATAAAATATAAATGAATGTAGCGTTCCTTCCTACGTACAGAATACTGTCTCTATGAACAGTACATTTCATTTCATAACACCAAATGATATGGAATATTATAAATTCAAATAAACATGATATATATGATATATATGATATCTAATTCATTAATATTATTCTAGATATAATTTACTTTCTACCAAATGGACAATTTGTAATTATAATATGTTCATTTTGGACGAATGTTCCGAACATCGACATAATGTCAAATTTGAACTCAAATAATTAAATAATTGTAATAGAAAGGTAATAATTGGTATAAAAGATATAATAAAATTTAAAAACATTCTTAAGGTATTATAAATCTAAATTATTATATTATTTAGGACGAACACGGAACATACGAGTCATGTCAGGCATGAGGTAAAGAGTTTCTTATCTCACTTTTAATTGTATGAGATTTCTATTGTTCACCACTTATTCATTGCATGTATTGTTTTTTTACATACATTTGATATATATAATCATGATTTTATTTATATTAATGTTATTATATGATTCATTGGTGGTTATTATCATTTGTTCATATGACTCGATTGATTACAGTGTGGTGAGAGGTTTCTTAACTCACTTTAAATTTCGTTAGATTTCCATTGTTCCCCACTTATATATTTCATGTGGTGTATTTTGTACATCTATTTGATATATATTATCATGATTATATTAAATTTTCATATTTTTGTTTTATTAATTTTGTTTTTATGAACTTTTGGTTTTACGACTCGATTGATTACAACATGGTAAGGGGTTTTCATCTCACTTTTTATTCCTGTGGGATTCATGTGATATTTTCCACTATTTACTTTCGTGTGGTGTATGTAATAACAATGATTGTATTATTTGTGTATTAATCATTAATATATGGATATCTACATCTTCATTGTATTATCCTTATTTCATGCGGTGTATGTTTCACATGTTACAAAATCGGCAAGGGAACCTTTAACCATACTCTTTTAATCAAAGACTTATTTTATGTCATTTCATTTAATTTCCATTTTAATATGTCAGTATATGATATTATATATCAATCATTTTGTTCATTTTATGTCCATGTGTGGAGATACCCTTTTCCACTTCATAAACTCTTTTTATGAATTTTAAAGTGATGTCGTTAGGTAGTCAATGTTCTGTAAGAGAACATCTTAACCAAATTTCAATTCTTTGGGTTAAACTAATAGTTCTTATTTATTTCGTGCTATGAATATGTGTGAATGACCTATAATTTCATTACACAAAATATCCAATTATATATTGTGTATTATTATTTTTCATGAATAATTATTTCATTGATTTGTCCTTAATATAAGGATATGATCTTTCCAAAGGGCATTATCTCAATTATCATTCCATTGAGACTTATGTGTTTTTATATACCAATTAACTTTAATTTGGTGTATATACAGCCATTGGAAATATTATATCATGAATCTCCTTATTATTATGATATTATAAACATTGATTAATTTTATTCCTCAAATATTTGAATTCAATCATCTTTCATTTGGTTAAGAAATCTTTATCTAAAATATCATTTTAAATGTATTAATGATTTTTTCTTCCAAATAATTATCATTAATGTCTTTGTTTTAAAATGGTTTTAAGGATTTATTTATATGGATGGGAATGGTATTGGATTAAAATTTCGTTCAAAATCTTGAATTTATTATGGGACACATTGATTCAAAAATCTCTTTATTAAATTTTTTGAAGGGTTTTAAAAACTATTTAATAACGAAATAATTATGTCAATATTTGGAAATGATATACTATTATTGAAATTTGGAAATGTTAACTTTCCTTTATTATTGTTTAATGTGTTATGAATATGTTATGGTTATTGGGAGTTTTTCTTGTATATGTTTTGTTTGGTGATAAACCTATGGTGGGTGAGCCCGAGATAGCTCTCTAATGCATTGAGTAACGCGATAGTGGAAAACATTAATGTTTCTCCTACAAGATTTAGAAAATATACTGTGATGGGTATTCCAAATGCAACTACCTACGTAGCTGTGAACGCTATAATGTATGTTTGATATGGATTCCATAAGTTACCTTTATGATTTATTATTTCTCTGTGTTATTCATAAATATTATGATTTAATGAAGTATGTTAAATAGCATACGTATTGTATATATTGATAAAATAGTGTTTTCATTCTTTATTTTATAACCCTTTCTATGCTTTTTATGCTCATCACAATTTTTTGAAATGTTTTTCATAGGGTATAAGTTAGGGTTAGAGAAAGGAACTACTTAAGAAGATTTATATCTGGAAAATAATTATTGTTTTTTTAATTCTTATTTTAATAACACAATGGATACTGGGTAGAAGTGTCTAAATTGTAATTTTTGAGATGTAATGTTATAATTATAGCCTAATTCTAGGAAAATATAAACCTAAAAAGATCCTCAATGTGAAATATTAACATAATTCAATATTATTTAATGTTTATATATGGGTCCTTATAATTATGGATTGTATAAATACATACAATTAAATTAAGCTATGTTTTGTTAGATAATTTCATGCAATATCCCATAATTTCAACATCCATTAACCCTTTTTAACATTTTCCAAGGTGATATAGTTTAACCATGGAAGCTATTAATTATGAGTAAAAATAAAATGAACATTATAAAATATTTCAAATTTTTTGATTAAAAATTAGGAGTTCATTTTATAAGATTTAATTTCCCAATTTTTTATAAAATAATTTTAATAAAAGTGGATGAAACGCAATGAAAAGTAACATTTTATAAAAAAGACATATGTTACGAATAAAAATGATATTCATAAATAAATAAATTATAATGTATATTATTATAGAATATATTAGATTATAATTAATAAAATAAATTTTAAATGACTTTAAAAAAAATATTAAACCAAATGGAAAATTAAAATAACTTTTATTAATAGTGAATAAATGACATTTATTTTGAAATCATTATTTTTCACTTTGAATCCAAAAAAACACCGTTTCTAAAAATTTATACAAATTTTATATTAAGATTATTTTTAAAATACTATTAGAAAAATGAAGTCCATTTTATCTAATACAGTTTCCAAAATTCACATTAATTAATAAAAATATCCACACAAAAAGTGAATAAAACCCAATTAGAAGAAAATATGGTTCAATGTTTAAAATTAATTTATACACATTTCTTATCTTGAAACAAACATTACATGAATGTTAATTTTTTTATTAAATATATGATTTATATAATGTATTAAAATCATTCATTTATTGTGATTAAAAAAATATTTTTGATAAAAATACATTTCACATATAAATTCAAATATAGATTTTTCCATGAACATTATTTTAAACGTTAATATCTAGAAACATATTATTTCTTGAAATAATTTTAATCTATAAGAATCAAACATACATATGAGTTTCTAAAAGGGCATATGGATTGTTTTATATTACATTTCATATAAGACATGATATAAAAGATAAAATATATTACCATAGAGATATTGATTTTATGAATGTATACATACATGATTGATTTAAACTACATAAGTTTAATTTCATCCCATATTTGAGATTATATTTGTTTATAATAATATATCTTCTCTTACTCTGAGATATTAATGTTCAAGATAAATTTTTCTTTCATGATGCACTAAATTCCACATTTAATGAATCAAATGATTCACAAAAGGATGAAAATATATATCTCTAATTTTTATCCATGATACATAACCAAAAAATGGTTACCATCATCGTATTCATTATTTATTTATTATAATAAAAATAAAAATTACACATTAAAAATGAATGTGGAAAAGTCCATATAACAATAAAAAACCTATTTAGCCTCATCTATAATAATGAATCCAGAGAGCATCACCTCTAATCAGAATCACCCCCTCTAGAAGAAGATTTTACTCGTTCTGATAGTGTGTAATATTAGCCACATGATTGGATATGGAAGTATGATATTTTTCCACATTGTGACCTTCTCTACAGGTAGGTATAATTTCCATTTGAATTAACATGAGCCTCCTAGACCTATGAATAATATATGTAATTGATCATTTTGTACCACATGTGTTCTTTAGATAATTTTAGAGGATTAAAGAGTCAGTTTCCTCTACCAACTGATTAACCTCTCTCTGTATGAATATTAGTATACCTAAAAGAATAACTAGTGCCTAATCTATAAGAGAGTCACATTACATAGAGTATGATGAAAATGAAGAGATGATATTTCTATTGGAGTCACATACCACTTGACCACTATGCACTGTGCCCATGGAAAAAGATCCATCGTTGTTGATCTTGTACACAAAACCATACATACTCCAACATAGCTAATAAACCTACGGAGAATCAAAAAAACAAGTGTGGAAGTAACATCCCAATAAGAGAAGGTCACAAATTAGGAGTGCCTTTCAGGATTTTTACAAACCTAATCAAATCCAAATCTTGGGTTTTAACTCTATTAACCATTTTCCACCCCACAGACACCTCCATCTATCCATACATTGTTACTATCTAGAAAAAATCACCCACAACCAAGGAGTAAAACCATATCCTTGGCCTTCCTCTTAGGTCTTGGAACACTCATGCCCAGGAACAATATTATGAAAAAGTGCATATTTAGTATAAAAATAAATAGTTATCACTAGTTAACGTATTGTAAAATATGTGTAAACCATCATATTAAGAAACAATACATTAATATCCAAATCCATGAGGTAAAAACACCATGATTAAATTAAATCACCCCATAAATTACAAGCCTTAATAAAACATCAAAATATAAATGGTCATGTTTGAAACATAAAAATTGGAATTATTTAATCACATATTATTTTGAGAAAAATTTACATTTTTTCCCAATGACATCAGTAATCACTCATAATGTCAAATACCAAAAAGGCATATGTCAAAATCTTGTAATAAAAAAAATTTCATATATCACCCACAAATAACATCAATCGCCATAAAACCAAAATAAAATCATATATTCTTCTAAAGCATAAGTCAACCATTATTCCCCCAAAATGATATCAACTTATTACAAAAAATCCATTTTCATTATTCATATAATTTACCCAATATAGTGAGGATCCACAAAAAGTATCTTTAAATACATTTTTGAATAACCACTTTTTAATATCCTAGTTATCTATATAATAAAACACATGTTCCCAAAGGGTAATAACCATTTCATCTATGCTATTCATTAATATCTCAACATAAAATATTGTATTAATGCTAAATATTATCAATAACGTTAAAAGTTTTTGCAAAAATTATAAAATAATTTTTCATAAAAAACCATTTCACTAATTCATAAGTTATAACTATGTATTATATATACACCAACCATCTATTGAAATTTATAAATACTACCTGAATTATTCCCATCCCATGGAACATAAAAATCTTATTAATACCATTAAATTGATGATCATCATTAAATTTAAGAATACTTAAATAAAGTACCACTACATCATTACTCTATAAAAATATGAGTGGGCACATCAATCACTAAACAACATTTATATAATTTTAAAAAATATTTAAAAAAATATTATCTAACAATTATTTATTTCATTAAACATTTATCATTTCCTACAATTCATCAATCACAAAATAATCATTTATCATTCTTTAAAAATAAGAAAACGTTTTATATAATCCACACCTTTTATAGGTTATTACTTGTATTTCTCTCTTCACTGTAATAGAATATTTATTTGAAAATCCATTTTTGCGTGATTTTTATGATTACATTATTATGTTTTCCCAATTTTTTATTTGAAGTTTATAAATCTATGACCTCATTTACCATATGTAAATCATCTCTCTATTTTTTTTAGACAACTGCCTAGGTGTTTCATCCATCATTATTGATATGTAGGATTTTGAATATGTTTACCCTCATGATATTTAGCACATAAACTTAAATGAGTTATCATTTATTCATTAATTCCTTTCAATAAATATAAATCCATTTAATATTTCCATAATGGATTATTTTCATTAGTACAACTTACAAATCATATGGGAAATTTTTGTAAATATTTAATTTAATATTTCAGAACATATTCAACAAATTTTTAAGTGGGGGACTATTTTTTCATGGTACAACTCGTAGAATATTGAGTCTTGAGGTATGTGTTCATAGTAAAATATATTTATAGGAATTTATCCCATGGTAAAATTATACCTATTAAAAAATGGGAGTATGTGTATTGGTATAGATATCACACTGTCGTGTATCTTATATATCGTGTGATAGACCATCACAAGTTGGTTTTTTTACTATCTATTTTAGATATTATTATTTCAAATTTATTATTAAAATGAATTTTAATTGTTTCCATGTTGTATTGGTCAATGCAACATATTCCAATATTTGAAGATGTTTTGGAAGAGTTTTTCAATCATTATTTTCATCAATGAAAATATGTTGGGTCTTAAAGATACTGTCGATTATTTATTTTATAGTTCTTATGATGAGGATCCTCTAGAATATGATAATCCACATTCTTTTATAAACGAGGTTGCACAGGATGATGTGAATTATGATCTTTCAAGGGAGGGTGGACAATATAGGCCTTAACCACCACCGACACAAGGGGATATATATATTGAAAGAGGCTAAAATAGAAGTTAATATATGTTCAATATTCCTAAATAGAGGCTCCTTCATGGGATATTACACTGAAGGCTTAAGATCTTATACAACAGGTTGAATATCCTACACAACAAACATAGGTTATTTCACTATATATGTTTACTTATGAATCTTCTACAATTTATTTTCCTGAAACATGAACTATATCTAACATAACTAGATCTCTAGAGGGGTGGTTCATTGTTATGATATCATTGTTTTCATTTTCATAGACTGAAAAAACACCTAAAGGGACCTCATTGTGGAGTTGACATTGTCATAAAAATCAATGGATCCTATATGGTAATCTTGATTCTTGGTATTTTCATCCACATATGATTTTGGTCAATACTAATCATAGTAAATTGTATATATTTCTACTCAACAGTATGAGGTGGTACTAGAATCACCACATAGTGTGGTATTAGAAGTTACAATTAATCTATACACAATGGAAACAATAAAATTGTTATATGTGCACCATGTTGAAGAAAATATTCCACATAGAGAAAAATATTCTTCTATAGTTAGTGCATCAGAGCAGCAAAGACACCACACCTGAAGTGGTCATGACATTCATTCTCTATGTTGTGGAATAGAGAGGTGAAGTCATTGATTTTTGTTAGTGTAAATAATTTTAATAGAATAATAATTAATATATCAAGTCATTAAAATTATATTTACACAACATATAATTTAATTTATTATAGGTAGTTTTTGTTATATGAAAAGGGACAACACAGAACCTCCCTGAGCTATAAAATCCCACACCACTTCCCCCCCTAAGGATAAGTTTAAAACCAATCATAATCATAGTAGTTTTATAAAAACATGACCTCAAAGACCAATTTTTTATACCAATGGCCTTACCACCTCGTCAATGTTAAACAATATCTACACCATCTTTTTGCATCACTATCTTGTTGTTGTGTACCTACATCAAAATATGGCATCACCTCCATAACCTAACCTTAAATTACTATGAAATAATATGTAATTGTACATACACACATTTTTTGTGAACCATTGACTGATTGGATGTGGTGGTAGTTCTAATGAACAAAACTTTAACAACACAATAAAATCCATTAACTGTTCTTAAAATGTGCTGATAATGTTTTAAAAACTAAATCTGGGGTTCCTTTTTACCTATGCTAAAAAGGAATTAGAAATTTCCATTTTATAAGTTCTAAAATAACCAATATTGGTCACTATAATCACTTATAAAAGAACCGATAAAAGGTGAATTTTATTAGTATATTTTAGTGTAGACAAAATTCTAAAAAATTGGGTGTTCAACCACTACCTTTAATAGCACTAGACCCCTTTTATTAGTGCATGATGCCCCCTTCCCTCACCGCTTCAATAGTTCTCGAAGACACCACCTTCTGTCATCTTCTTTTACAGTTAATAAAGGGTCCTTTATCAGTGCTAAAATACTGATAAAAATAAAAAATGGAAATTTATAAAAAAAATATTGGTGGTCAACCCCCTCCATTTAAAAATTCTTGGACACTTTTATCTATGCTCGATGAACCCCTGCCATGAATTTAACAATGTTAGAAGGCCTCATCCCCTTCAACAGTGTTAATCCCACCTACCCAAACCCCTACCTCCAGGGCGATTCAAACCATAGACCTTTCTCTGTCTGATCTACACCCTCTCCACTACTATATTTTTTTTAAATATTTTATGATATATTTATATGTTTTTATATAATTTTTATTTTTTAAACCACTTATTTATAAATATATTTACATAATTATTTGTAAATACCTATATAAAATATTTGTTTTCTATTTGTGGTTATAAATATATACCTACATACATATATATAAATATTTATACTTGTGTGTCTGAGTATATACATATAATTATAAATATAAATATATATATATATTGTAAATTACTATTTATATAAATAAATAAGAATATATAGAAAAATATATATCGGTTCTTCAATAAACGAACACAAATATATTTCTCTATAAATTAACATTATATATACACAATTTTATATCTATATAAATAATAAAAAATTATTAATTTAAATAAATTTGACATATTATAATATGGATATGGTTTATACATGCCAAAATATCTTTTATTTGTAAATATATTTACATTTATAATTATTAAATTTAATTTGTCTTGGTGAATTAATTCAAAAATGTGATAAATATATATATCTAATTATATATAATTTTAAAATATGAAGAATGAAAAAATTTTCACATCATAATATCCATTTGTGTGTAGAAACTGTGAATAAATTTCCTCAAAACCCAAAAAGGAAAAAAAAGACTGTTAAATGAGAATGAAATTACAACATATTTTAAAAAATGGTGGTGCACTGACAAAAGAACTACATTTTGGAGGACTTCTGATCCTTATTTATCTATAAAAAATGATTAACAGTTTTACCTTATTCAATATAGTATAGAACCTTTTGAATTTAATGATTTTATATGTGGTAGAACACAAATAGACACCCATATAAAATGATATGGTCATTTGATGTTTTATTCATGCTGTTAACATATTTTAGATCATGAATTAATGTATTTATTTATTATCTTAAATTTGTTATTAACTGACTATTACTCAATAATAATTATAATGTTTTCAATTAATATTTTATAATTATTTTATTCACCATTCTACACTAAATATCATATATATTTGATTTGTGATTACACATTTAATATTATATAAATCATATTATATGAAATATAAAATATTGTTATCAATATAAATATATTTATCAATTACTATTTAATTTTTTTTGTTAAAAAACATTGTTTTATTAAATATACCATTTACTAGAGATATAATCAGTGGTTTGGCAATGAATAATGGGGTACATCTATTAGTGTTTAAAAAACAATGCTAAAGGGTTACTTTTATTAGAACTTTTTTAGCATTGAAAATGAACTCCAATTATCAGTTGTTTTTTAGGGCTAATAACCTGTGGTGTTGGAAAAAGCTAAATTTGTAGAATTGAGGCCAGTGGCTGAGTTTTATCTTCAGAATATTTAATCTCAATTAAAAATGTCAATGAATAAAATTCTAGATCAATTTTTAATTGATATAACCCAATCTAGATCGATCATTGGTAAAGGGGAATTAGTGGTTATCTTTTACGAAATATTTTCCTTCTAACTCATCCTCTGGAACCTGTTAGATTTATCCATCCACTCAGTGAGTTATCCCAAAATTAATATATATGTAGTAATAAAAAGATAATTCAAAGAAAAAAATACATAGAAGGTTCGACATTAAAAAGGCGTTTTATAATGTAAACAATCTATTTAATAGAAATGTTATTATTTAATAAAATTTTATTTATTTTTGAATATATTATAATCACCCTACATTATTAATATAAAAATGTTTACCATTCTTATTATATTCTTATAATTTTGATTATTTATATTTCAAATGTAATTTTGTTGAATACGTACCTAATGAATTTTATTGATATTATTATAATAATAAATATATTAAAAATAATTCTTTTGATATATGGTTATAATTATATGATATTATAAGAAATTGTTATTTTTTATTTCTGTTTTAATTATTATATATGTATTTTTAAATATTATGAAATATATTATAATAAATATTAATTATATATACTAAATTTCACACCCTTTAGGAACAAAATATCGTTATCTGTTGATTTATCATTGTCGCATTGTGTGTGTACCACACCCGTCGGGATCACCATTGACATCCTCGGTTGCTTGGTCCCCTTAATGTGCTTGTAGTCACGATAGCAAATCCCCTGTCCCCGGTTTAAAAGTACAACTCTATCCACATTAATTATAAATATATTTTTTATTATATTATATAAAAGTATATTTATTATTTAATTTATAACCCACCGTTGGTGGTAAGGTGGTATGGGATTGGGGTTCTGGGTGATACGTTGATAAGGTCAAGTCCTAGGGCCTAAGGTTTATTGTAATTCATTTATTTTCATTGTGTTCTATAGTGACTTATGTAATCTACTTATTATTATATATTTTATATCATATAATTTAAAATATTTTAATGATAGTTATATTTATAAATATTATATATATATTTCCATTTATTTTGATTATATAAAAAATATTTTATAATTTAAATGAAAATTAACATTGTTTTTATATTTATTAGAAATGTTATTATAAATATTATATATATATATATATATGTTTATTATTTAAAAAATATTTTATATTTATTTTATATATGGTTATATAATTGTTATTTGTCGTATTTTATATTATTTTGTTCATTTTTCATAACATTTTATTCGATAATGTTATGATTTAAGCCTCTTTTATTATGAAATCAGTGAACTCTTTTTATTATCTACATATATGGAGACCCATTATATAGCCCATAGGGACATGGAAATGTTGCTTTCATCATGTCTACATCACCACTTGCCTGCATCATGCATGTGTCACTGCCACCAATAGTATCACCTATTTTAGTGCCTGTTTAAATATACAATGGGGGTATTCTAGGATTCAAACCGCAGTCTTTTGGATATAGGATTATGGGTTTTACCTCTTAGACACACCCAAATTCATTTATTTTGAGAGTTGGTTGTACATTTTTTTTAAAATATAATATAATTACATTTATAGTAAATAATATCATAAATGTAGTTATCAAATTAATATTATAAATTTTTTACTACAAATATAAAAAACAATAAAAAATAATCAAACAATTTAAAACATTTAAAAAAACCCAAAAAATGGTCTTCACTATGGAAGAATTGTCCCCATAATGAATACTATTGTTTTTTTTGAAATGTGTTGTATTATTGTTATTTTAATGATCCAGAATTTCAGTTATATTAAAAATGGTGGTCCGAGATGCATGAACCCATTCATGCTTCCTTCAAATTTTTTCAAAGGAGGCGTCAATCGGGTTCACACCTTATACTATGGAAAATCTATAAATTTAGTTCTCCCCTCTATTTCCAATTGTAATGTTTTATAATTTTATTTAAATTTCTACTAGATTTTATTCACAACATATAATTCCAATTTTTAATTATTTAAATTTTATATTCAAAATCTAAATTGTGTATTTTTTTGGGTATGATTTATTTATTTAATTTGTATAGATATATAACTATTTGGATATATAAATTATTTTCCATTTCATGAATTAACATTTGGATGATTTATTGATTTTTTTCCGATTTAATTTATATTTAATGACTTTTAAAATTTAAATATGGTATTTATATAACAGAAATTTTATGTACAAAATATTATTTATATTTAGAAAATTTAAAAAATACATTTATATATTTGTTATATAAATGGTGAGTAAATATATTTGAGTAAATTTATATGTATATAATATTTATTATATTTAGAGTCAGACAAATTTAAATGAAAGTATTTCATACACATTAATAATTTCATAAATATATTATAAAAAATATAATATTTAACAATACTAGCGAAATTAAGTAAAATATTCTAATTTATTTAAAATTTATATAATATTATTTATTTAATGTATGAAATTTTTTACTATATATAAAAATTTTAAATAATATAATTTAAATTAAATTTAATATAGAAAATATTTATTCCAGTTAATAAAATATCAAATAGAATTACTTAAATTTTGGAATGTAAAAATTTGATAAACATTTTATATATACATATGTAATTTTTTAAAATAGAACATAACATAAATTTATTGTATTTTAATGGTTATTATATTTGAGGAAATAATAAAAAATTTATTAATGATGTTTTAAAATTTTATTATTATTAATATTTATATTATTTCTCTTTAAATTAATAATACTTATTTTTATTAAACTATAGTTTATAAATATATATTTAATTATATTTTAAAATATAATTTAATAAAGTTGTATATATTTAAATATTTATATATTTATTATATATTATTTAAATATATTTATATTTCGATATTATTGTATATTATATAAAAGTAAAATAATTTATAATTAAGATATTTGATACACCTTGGAAAATAATGTTAATCTACACTAACATATATATGCATACCCACATTGAAAAGATTATATTTTTGAAATCATTGTTGATATTTATTATATATTAAATCATGTTATACGTAATGTAATATGATACGTGAACATTATAAGTACACCAATATACATGTTTAGAGTGTTGTGTGATGACTAATTTTTTGGTGATCCATCAATGCATTACAGAAATTGCTTGTCTTTTATTGTAAATGGTTATATGATTTGTAATAATTCCAGTTTATTTTCATTATTGATGAACAACGAGACATCCTTTTGTATGTATATATGGACTTACAAGTCCACATAAAATTTTTATTTATTTCAACCACTATCCCCAATCACTTTCATGTGAGTAATTTTTTAATAAAAATGTGTTTGACTAGTGATGTTCAAGAAGAGTCATTCGACAAGTGATGTTCGACAAAGAAAATTTATTTTGAATGGTGAGTGATAGTTTCATAAATATGAGATAATTGAGACTCTATGATTTCACTACTTGGTTTTGGTTTGTTTATCAATTATTCATACACTAATTCATATAATAAGTCATAAGATCAATTTATAGTTTATTATTCATAAGTAATTAAAATATGTGAATCAGATGATGATTCATTATTAATATATATAATTTTTTCATTAATGTTAAATGGTAATAATATCATAATAGATTTAATTCAATACTGATGTTGTTTATATTGATCAAGGTTTTAGTTTAATGTTTCCTCATGTAGCTAGGAAAATTCGCCATGAAGGCATGAATAAAAACATAAATATAATTATTAAATATAATAATAAGTATTTTAATAGTATTTATAACATAAAAAAAATATCAAATTAACTTTTTAAAAATATAAAATTTTTACTAATCTTAAGATGACCCTTTCTTTTATTATTCAAATTACGTGTTTTATTTTTTTTCTTGCATGTTGTTCAATTATTAATAATTCAATTTTCTTGTGAAGACCGAATAATGTTTGTTTAAAATTTATTTTTATTTTTTCATTCTAATATAATTTATAATAATTACATTTTCGTTCCCTTATTGATGTCTTTCATGTCATACATATCCTTAAGTATATAAATACCTCTATGTCAAAATAAAAATGGTTTTGTAACTTAATCCCCTAGATTCCTTCAATTTCATGTGACTGACATTGTAATAAATTGGAATTTGAAAAGAAGTATTGTTGTTTGAAGTAGTTTCTTTACAACATGGTTGAATGAGGTTTTTTTAAAAAAAACTGATATAATATAGGCCTTAGGAGTCCCCCTTGGTTTTTGTTGGGTTATCAAATAATGATAAAAAAACATAACAAAATTCTCAAGATCAAGTCAATTATTTTATAATAACCAATTTAAAATTGTTAAAAATTTCATGGTGTAGTATATACTATTTATGTAATTAATTTTTTCTAGTTAATCATATATATTTAAATATATTTCCATGTTGTGTTAATTTATTCAATTTGAGGTTGTAACTATAGTATTAAACATGTTGGAGTGGAAAATACTCAAGATTGTGTGACATTGTATGTTTTTTATAATAAATTTCATAGTCAATTATAACTAATGACTAAAAAATCAATTATATAAAATACATATATAAATTTTAAATATCATTAATATTTATGGAACAATGACTTTCCAAATTTAGTTGATGAATATTGGATTAATTCATCTTTTTTATCATGAAACTCTGTAGTAATGGTTTAAATAATAATATGAGGTGATTTCTGATATGAAAGGTATTCAACAAACTAATATAGAACAATATTTTGTGAGATCTATATAAATTGGTCCTTCACATCACTCTAATTCATTACTTGAAAATATGACTCTTATAATAGAAACAAATTATGAAGTTGATGATCATCATTTTGAAAGAAATGTAAGGGAACCCCCTTTTTTTAAAGATGATTTTTTGATTGATTTCTTATTTGATGAGGATATTTTCAGTGATGCATCATGAGATGATGTGGGTGAGGGTGAAGTACGTAATAGGCCTTTTGAGGTTCCTCTAACAGATAGGCATCCACTTGTTCGTGGAAATCATCCTACACTATTGAATTCATTAGTTTTTTTAATTTCTAATTCAAAACATTTTGATTGGTATATCATTACACTAGATAATGAATTCCACTGCATTATAGAGAATATATCTACATGAACTAATAACACCATATATATCTTACATGATTTGGAATGTAGTTCTTCCATAAAAATTTGATAAAACACCACCATATTGAGTGGAATTTATCTTTTTTGGTTGATGAGTTGGAGAAGGAAAATATCTCATTCAACATTAAAAATACATTCCAGAATATGAATATAGAATGAGGGAAATAAAGTAAAAAATTTATTATTTTTGATGTTAATGAAATTATATGGTTCAAACAATTGTGAATATCTAAAATTAGGAAAGGATCACTATTAACATGACGCAAAGTTTATATCAACTATTATTATTGAGAATTTATAACCGTGTCAGGAAATTCTTGGGTCTCTTATCGTAGAACGAATGCAAAAATGGTTAAAATTTACGAAATCCTTTGACAATTATTGGAATGAAAAAAAATTGTAAAAGTTTTTAGTCATTGTGATTAATGATATGACATTTTTCCATGGATTATAGGATCATTGTCTCTCAAAAATGAGGTTATTTGTTATTTGGAAACTTTTGAGTAAGTCTCTCCTAAACATTTTGCTGGTCAATAAAAGGTGAAGTTCCATAATATTTTTTGGCCATTCTGGTCATGCATCACTAATTTTCCATGTTTTATCAAATTCATTGAAGTCGATGGGAATTTTCATTTAATAATGAATAATGATGTTCTATATATTGGAACCACATAGGATGGTAATCATAATCCTCTACCAATTTTATTTTTTATTATTGTAAAATAGAATTTTGAATCATTGAGTGGGTATCTAGCATGCATACTGAATCATATCACTCAAAATTGGGGAGTGTGTATGATATTTAATCTCAATAATCAAATTATAGAGGCAATTAAAAATGATGATATTTCATATATAGAACCAAATGAATATTATATATATTTTTATAATACATATTTCGAGTAACGTGTATATGAATTTTAGAGAATATGCATAAAATAATGTGATTAATAATTTTGGTTTGTTTTTTAGAACATATTTTTATGGAATTAATATTTAATATCTTTTTAAATAAATTAATATATTTTGGTTTTCACATATGATCCCCAAAAATAATTGTTCGAAAACCATCATGAATAAATATGAAATTCTAATCAATATGTTTTTGATTATATGATTCATTTTTGAATAAAAAGATAGTCATTAGCATATGACGATGGTATGCAATATTTTTTATATGACCACTAATACAGAGTAGTATATAAATGGTGTCTCAAAGGGTTTTTTAAAACAAACGACCATAGGGCTAGTACAAGATACATTTCATAGATGTGTAATGTTCTTTATAGAATGGTCCCAACATGCCTTTCAAATGAAGTAATTTGGAATATTTTTTGGTTAGCGTTTCAAATTTTCCACTGATTAGATACTACATGACGCTTCAAAATTGTATGTTCTAAACATTAACATGGAACAAATCCACTTTTAGGTAATTGAATACCATGATCCAGTCATCGGAAACAGTGGACTATTAATTATGGACATGTTAGAAAATAGGTTAAGTGATTTCATTAAATTCTAGGCATTGAGATGTCTATGTGGACTTGTTATTGTGTCTTCTGAATTAGTGAACATATTATGAGAGTCCAATGTTGACCTGGTGTATCAAGTGAGCACTCTGGTTAACTGTTATACTGCACCTTAGATGCATGTTGGTTACTATAGTTCAATTACCTTGCCTTCATTTAAGCATACTATCAACCCTGATATTTCAATGTTTTGTATTATAGGTTTATCATTTATGAGTGTTTTCATTTTTTATTTTTTGTTACATTTCACATTTTTTTAATAATTGTTAGACTAAAATTACAAAATTATTTCTCAAGGATGACCAAAGACTACACATATCAGAAATGAGATGGACTCGCCATAGTAATAGAGAGTGGACTCTGATGAAATATGTGTCACACATAAGGGAATACTCATAATAGATGTCCCCAATTATCAAGAAAAGACCCACATCCTGTCATCAATGATTGAGTATATATATTTTCTCATGAATGTTTTCATTGTACGGTATGAATGCATTCTATTAATGGATCATTCAATTTTTGAATTTCTTCATTTATGGAATTTTTCTTTTCTAGTTAACATAATTAACAGATTAAATGGGAAATAATTTTGTGATATATCAACTATTATACAAATAATCATGGAACTAAATTGTATAAAAAATGATAAAAATATAAATTAATTGTCTTCAACTCGTTATTTCAAATCAAATAGTCAATTAAATATATCATGAAACCAAATGTTCTACGGGGGGTTATCATTATGGATTATATGAATTTAATTATTTATAAATAATTTATACATGATTTGAGATCATTAAATTAATAAATTTATAGAGTAATCCACCAAAATCCATCGCATATTTTTTTCTACCACATTCTTCATCTAAATTATGAATTTTACATGATAATTGTCTTCCTCATTTTACTTCTTTTATATTATCATGATTTTATAAACAAACTATATTGAATTAACAAAAAAATGATGCTATCTAATTCACAGATAAAGGATCATCCATTTCTAAAATTCATGTATTTGAATATTTAATTGATTGGTTTAGTTGGGAATCCAGTGAATGCATCGAGTGTATATATATCTCACAATTTCCAGGATATTGAACAACCTCCCTCTCACGACCTGTACCCCATGCCCCATTCCATCACATATGCCAAGCCCACATCCTAAAGTCAAAGGATTGGGGACTAGCACCGAATATGTCAACAAGCAAGGGGGAGGCATTTTCTTGAGTACCTATACGCAGGAACGCATATCCATGTCCCAAAGATAGAAATGTAAACAATTATGAAACTAAACAACCACTGAGTACAAGTAAAACTGTAGTTAAATGGGAAATAATAAAACCAAAAAAATACTAACTAGCAAAAAAGAATGATCAAAATAAACATTGGATAGCCATAAAATGAAAATCCCACTAGATGGGTAAGTACAGAGTAGCTACTAGAAGCTATTGAAGTAAGCCTCGACCACCAGATCTCACTTGGAACCACTGAATCTTAAGCCACCAAGTCCCCTGTCAAGAATTGGTCATCTGCAGAAGACCCAACATGTGCGGGTGATGCCTGTGTAGGGGTGAGAAACAATATAATCCATAGGGGACCCAAAACAAAAATGAAATACCATATGTAAATCCACAAACAGACCAAAAATCAGGAACGCTGAGAATTTATCACGAAACAAGATAACTCTCACGAGGTATATTATAGAGTAGGAATGTGGAACCAATTGTCACATCGTCGAACACCATGGGATGCTAGGGAAATACACCTCAATGAGTACATTGGGCATGTCTGGTCACATCGATGATGCATCCCACTAACTTTAGATCTGATGTGGTACTCATCCCTGATGTTTACCGTGGGCATGCTGGGTCACATACAAGCCGCTCCCCACTGTGCGCATGTCAGGTCACATAGAAGCTTCATCCCACCTATCGCCATACTAAGGTACCCCTGCTTTCAAGTACCACGACTCTATTGGTTAACACTAATGTCGCTCCCCACTGTGGGCATGTCAGGTAACATAGAAACAAATTCTTACTGGACCATAATATCTGATCCCACATGGTCGCTCGTCAGTAGAATTTAGATCTCATCTAACCACAAGGTTTCTTCACATAGCATGCTTTATCTCTAAAAAACACTCCCCAATCCGATCATCGAATTTCTAAATCCCAAAAATCATTCATATATTTTTCCAAAAGAACCACCTCATCATGGGGGTTCCAACAATGTAAATGTCTCATCAATGAAACGCCTGGTTTGAAAGATATTTGAATTTTCCTAAAAAGGGGATGGTGGGGTCTGGTCTCGTTCTAACATGTTCATAATGACCGGACCTGACCCGACATGTATTCATTGACAACCTGGGTCCGCCACCTTGACTCTGGTCCGCTGACTGCTGCCAGACCCAGCCTGGGTCTGTGGACTAGACCCGAATCTGGTCAGGCTTTTGTTAGGTCTGTCGGGTTGCAGGTTTGGCATGCAGTCCCTCCCGGTCCGCCTAAGGCAGACTAGTTCTCTTCTTAGACGGGATGCAGTAGGCAGCCATGTCCTTCTGCAATCACCCCATGGGTTATTTACGGGTTTGACGCATTCCTCTACGGTCAAGCGACCAATGTTGCTGCTACGTGACCGCCCAATCTGGCATGTAGAGATTCATGCACGATTTCCAATACCACATTCCATTGATGAGCATGGCATGCACCTATAGAACTCTCCACCGATGCAGTCGCCTGACCACATCTACATCCACCAGCTGCCACCCGTATGTGATCATGTTTCCCCACCATGGCCCGCTCCAGCTACGGTGCTCCTCTCGGTGTGCCGAAAAATACTCTGAAGACCCCCGGGTCATCCCTTGTCATATGTTCCGCATGCTGACATTTCCTCTAACCTTCGCGGGGTACCACGTTTTCTATGATGGCCTTTATTCTACCTTGTCTCCCCTTTCAAATTGGCTGGCAATGAAGAACACACAAGAATAGTGGCACAATCATTTTTCTTATCTACCCACCCCCTCCACGTTAGAATTTTAAAATTGGAAGAGGTTTGGGTATGATGTTTTATCTTCAATCATTCAATCTAGAAAATAAATCCCATGAAATATCACCCTCCAACAAGTAAGGATGATACAAGATCAATATTTTTGTGGGTTGATATGTATTCATCGTTTAAAATGAATAATGGGGAAAAAATAAAAAAATAAACCCCTACCTTGATCTAATATCATTTTTGAAGCATTCCACCTATGAGGATTTATACTTCATTGACATTCATCGATTCTCGATCACGTTCTTTGTAAGGTGTCCGCGTCGCTGGAGATCCTCCTAGAGTTTGTCGTTCGCCGATGGAGGGTGTCCTTATCGAAGGTAAATCAGTGAATCCACATGGATTAATTCCCAACTCTTCAACATGTCAGCTTGTTAAAGGAAAACACATCGCAAAATTTCACTTATTCTATGAATTCACTTCGTTATGGTGTTTTATTTATAAACCAGCATAGATGTAATGCTTCACAAAAAAAAATCAATTTGGTGTTTCATTAATGTTCATCATCACCACACCGCAACACCATCGGTTGCCGCCCAACGGTGAGAAAGGAAATAAAATAACATTTTTATATTATTTTATTATTTACTAAAATTAAAAAAAACTAACTTTTATGTCTGACCATTACCGATCAATGTAAATTTATTTGTTAGAGAATCTTAGCATTATGTGTTCAAAGGTGCCCTCATATTTTTTATTCGATCACCGGTTCAAAAGTTAGAAAAATACACAAGTGAATTTTCTTATTCAAAATCAATAAAAGATCAAAATTACATTCCGAGCTCACCGGGCCTCAGAATCACTTGTCATTAAACCGTGTGGTCATTAAAAAATTATATACAATTTTAAAAAAATATACTACAAATACATGAGATTAAATTATACTCTCCAAAAGTATTTACATCCAAAAAATCCAAAAAAATTGATAACCAATCAAATGGGGGTACTAAGAACGAATCTAGAACTCCATCTCCCGTGTGCTCTCTAATGTCCCAATACTGCCAACAACTGAGAACCAAAGGGACCAGCCTTCTATGATAGACCCACACCTATCGATCATCTATCTCCACTAGGAACTCTACAAACGTCTCCCCATCATCAATGTCCAGCTCTTTCCAGTCAATGAATAGTGATGGATCATGCTTGTACCTCCTAAGATGAGAAACATGAAAAACAAATTTCACCTGGTGCATTTGTGGGGGAAGAGCATTGTGGTATGCCACCTATCCAACTATACTATGATTAGGAAACTGTATGATGAACCTCAGAGATAACTTTTTTGTCCTAACCACAACTCTGCAAGCCTCGTTGGGTGAGACCTAGAAGAAAACCTGGTATCCCTCATTTAACTCCAAGGTTCTACGTCTCCTATCAGCATAAGATTTATGTCTACTCTGTGTTTTCCTCATTACTCTTGGATGATCTGCATCTTCTCAGTGGTAGCCTGTACCAACTCTGGACCCATGAGGGATAAATCCGATGGGTTTGTCTAGCATAGAAATGATATGCATGGTATCACATAAAAGGAATTAAATTGTTCCATTCTAATGGTGGAGTAATATCTATTGTTGTATGCAAACCCCATCAGTGGTAGGTGGTACTTCTAACTACAAACAAAATAATAGACACAAGCACAGAGCATGTACTCTAGTGTCTTATGGTTCACTCCATCTGACCATCTGCTTGTGGGTGAAAGACAGTGCATAGGCGCAACTTTTCCGGGAAAAACTCTTTCAATCCCTTCCACATCCAAGATTTGAAGAGAGTTTCATGGAATGAGATTATTGTCAAAGTTACCCCGTGAATCCTCACTCTCCCTTGGACGTAAGGGTATCCAAATACCTCTACTGATCCCAAATATCAGATAAGTAGAATGTGAGCATACATTATGAGTCTTTCAATGATCACCCAGATAGAATTGTGTCCCATGGATGTGTGTGGTAACCACTTTATTAAGTTCATAGATATTCCCAACCTATTCCATTCTAGTACCTCTTGTGGATTATCCATGCCTACCAGGACCTCGTTTCTCAAACTTCACATACTGACATGTGAGGAATCATGAAACAAACTTTATCACTGGTTTCTTCATCCATGGCCACTAGTACTAACCTCAATGGTCCTGGTACATCTTCACCACAATAGGATTTACTTCTAAAGGGGACATAAGGATCTCCCTTAGCACCTCCTCCTGCAACGTCACTAGTACTATGGAGTGTCCTATGAAAAGTATGATATGCTTCCCCCAATCAAAAATCCATCAGGAGTATGTCCTAAGGATATCTTAGGACATCAGTCCTCACCGTCAACATCCAAAAGTTGTTCCACCCTGAATATCTATAGGAGTGGAGGAGTTTTAGTCCATGATTGGTGTTATAGTGCTTTATCTTCATCTGTGAAGGATATCTTCATCATGGCTACTGGCTCCATCACCTCACTCAGTGGCAGCAAGCCAGACTTCCTACTGAGCGCATATTCCACCATGTTACCAATACCATGATTATTGACTATCTTAATATCATAGTCTTTGAGGACCTCTATCCATCTCTGCTGTCAAAATTATAGTTCCTACTATGTGAAAATATTCTTGAGACTCTTGTGGTCGGAGTAGATGGTTTCCCACTCACCCATCAAGTAGTTCTTCCACATTTTCAAAGAAAATACCAGTTATGATGACTCCAGGTCATGGGCCGCATAGTTCTGCTCATGCTTGCTCAACTATCGTCATCCATAGTCAATCACCACTCACTCTTACATATGGAAAAAACAAATTCTAGTCCCTAATATTTAACAGAATACAACATAACCAACAAAATATTCTAGTAGTCACAATATTGGGGAACTCGTTAGTATCCACCTTAGCTCCTGGAAACATCAGTGGAACTACTCAATCCACACGAAGGGATTTCCGTTATTGTAAAAGTTGATAAGGGTGTTTCTATCCATGAAAAATTGGGCACGATACTCTAGTAGTATTCATATAACCCTAATATGTTCTACACATTAGTCACGCTATTATATTGTTCCAAGAATGCACTACTTCTATCTTCGTCAGATTCGTTGTAACTCCAACCTCCGAGATGACGTGTCCCAGAATGTGGACTTCTCGAATCTAGAAATTATTCTTTGAGAGATTACTGTAAAGTTGGTTTTCTGAGTGTGTAATCAGGACTCTCCGCATGTGTTTGGGGTGCTCCTACTCCTATGCGGGGTACATCGAGATTTCCTCAATGAAGAACACTACAAAAAATCAATGTACGGTTGGAGGATCATGGTCATGAGTCCCATGGACACTTCTGGGGAATTGGTCATGCAGAAATACATCACCACAAAATCTTAATTTCCATATCTTCATCTAAAAGATGTATTCAGTATATCCTAATCCTTTACCCAATGATGATGATATCCTATTTTGAGGTCTATCTTTGAGGACCACCTCCCTCCCTTCATCTGATTGAATAGGTCATCAATCCTCAAGAGTGGATACATTTTCATCATGTTCACCTTGTTCAGGTATAGGAAGTCTACAAATATCATCAATCTAATGTCTTCCTTCATCGAAAACAACACTAGGGCTGCTAATATTGAAACACTAGATTCCATGAATCCCTTCTCATAAAAGTCCTCTAGTTGTACCCTCAATAAATTAAGCTCTATGGGAGCCATCTGATATGCCGATGTGGATATGAGTTCTATCCCCAAGTATATATCGATGCTAGATTCTAACTCCCTATGATTAGGTAGTCCCAAAACATCCTCAGAAAAAACATCCTCATACTCGTCCATCACTAAAAGATATCCCATACTCCTTTCATCAACCACAACGAGGGTGAGGCTAGCCAACTTGTGAGTGATCAGCTGCACCCACATCTGATAATGTTCATCATGTGCCGCAATTTTTTCCTTCTAACAGGTAATGTAAAACATAATCCCATAATCATGGACACACTGCACATTTCATCTAAAATAGTCTATATGAGCATGGATTGTGGATAACCAGTCCATAATCATGATGATGTTATAAGTCCTCGACGCCGCAACTAGGTGATCCCAACTGAAGATCTCGTCTCTTATAGTAATATTACACTCTTGAAAACAGTGCTTATGTAAGAACCCAAATCTTCATTTTCAGGTATGTCTGTCATTTTCCGGGAGTTTTTGAGAAAAGAGGAGTTTCTGGAAATTTTTAAAGTACACACTGTGTGCTTTATGAGTACACGTCGAGTACTCCTTTTCCTCTCGAAGCCGTATGTTGGCCATGTCCGGGCCACACACACAGTGGGTAGGGGTTATGTGGATGCTTCCTAAAGCGGAGTACGAAAAATCCAAGTACAAGTCGTGCACCCCAGAAATACATGAAGTGTAATTTTTTTCATTAAATGCACTGGGGTCGCGTCTAATCACCAGAACGACCCTCTTCTAGGTCTTGTTCGACCGAGAGATCCCGTATGACCACGATCCTTCTCTAAGCCCTCGTGACTCCATCTGTTATCTGAATCGACCGCCTTTGATTGCGTTGGTACCACAATGATATTTGACTTTCTAAAGAGAATCAATCATCATGGTTCAAGTATATCGTTCTCCTATTATCAAGGTATGTGGCTTGTGCCTTTATGTATAAAGTCATTGAATATTTTGTGCAATTACACCAATTTCCTTGAACAGAGTATTGTGTGTTTCCTATTTTTCCCCTGCTGTTTGCCTTCATTGCTTTATTTCTTGAGTAGAGGTCAATTCTTGTGAATGGAGTAATTTTTACTGTGCTTTGGATGTTTGTGCATGCATGTTTTTCCTGTTAGGCATTTTTCCAGTTGTAATGCCTAGTTGTAGGATAGTGGAACTATTGTGTTGTTATGATGTTGTGACTTAGAATGATAACCAATTAGTTCTTGAGGTTTACTTGGGGTGATACGCGCGCTATGCATGTTTGTTTTACATAGGGCTTAGAGAACCTAGTTTAGTGGACCATAGTGAGAATGGACATAAGGGCTTCTTTAGAGTGTCTTATTAATTCGATGTGAGACCAAAGGGGGAATTGATGATGATTTCTTCCTCAGAGATTCTGTTGTTCTTCGACGCGGGCCACATGAGGAATGAGATGTTGAGTGTTTTCCAAGAGTGCCTTTATTACGAAACGAGACTATAGGGGGAATTGACAGTGAGTGCTTCCTCATGAGAGTCTATTCTTCAGCTGAACCAGAGGGGTGAGATGGTGTGTGCCTCCAAAGGGTTGCTATTACTTGTAGGTTGAACCATAAGGGTTAGGCTGTGAGAACTACCCAGGGGGTTACCTGTTATTCTACTTGTTGATTGGATGTTACTTGTGTACTTTATATGCTTGACACTATGGATTATAGCTGTTGTGTTCTTTCCTCTTTATTGATTCATGTACTTTTACTTGCCAGGTATTCACTCACTGTTAGGAAAAGATCAGTGGGTGGTTTCCTTCTGGTACCTTGTCTCACACCCTATTTGGGCCATGTATTTGTGCCCAAATTTACAATATTATTGTATGTATAGATAATGGAAAGCATCCCTCTACTTCAGGTACTTGACATGCTATGGATCTAGAGAGCATGGGACCAAGCTATGGCTTTAGATGCAGAGGAGTTTACATATTTTCTTTTTCACATTGGATTAGTATTTTTATTCATCATTGTGACTTTTTTGGCTGCTTTCCAAAACATATGTATCATGCATCATTTTACATACATGTGTGTGTGCTCCGGTTGTTTACTGGTAGTCATCCGCTGTTTATCGTTTACTCTTGTATGGATGGTTACGGTTTCTGGTGTTGTCTATTTGTTTTCCTTCTTCTATGTACTCTGTCAATGAGGGCATAGTATCCCCACTGTCACACCCAAGGCCCTCGCTGCTAGTCGGCAGCCTCTGGTGTTTGGAAAATGCACTTGAGTTATTGTGACCAATCGGGTATGGGGCCCCTTTGGGTGGCATCTACAACTGGGATGTTACAAAGCGGTATCAGAGGGGTTTCTTTTTTCTTGATTTACTATTTGGAGCCTTTATCAAGGGTTAGAATTGATTCAGTACTTGGTATTAAGCTGTGCTCCGGAGTAGCTAACCCGTGTACATGGAAAAGCCAATCTACCACTCTTATTATAGTTTTTTAGTTTTTCTATGTTACAGTTGATCTGGTTTCACCGAGAGTGATTCACATGCTTTGTGTTGTTATTGATGTTGATATTGTGGTTCTATTTCTGTCGCAACCCGATGAGATGAGGGTATGCCATCTCATGCATCATATAAGAACGTGTTAGAAATCACATGCCATGAATTATTTCCATGCCATATAGGGCGCATTAGCAATTGTATGTTGTTGTGATATACATTATTTAGATTTTGCAAGATGTTGTGATAGATGCTTTGATAGAATCCCTGCAGTTTGATAGAGAGGTTTTTTGTACTGTACCATGCTTAAATGAATGCCGAATTTTGGTTCTTCATGTGTTATGGGCCCTCATGAATCGGAACATGGTGGACCATTGACTTGTTTCCCTTATATATAATATTTATGAGATGCCAAGCTTTGATTCACGAGGAGTATGGGCCCTCACATAACGGAATTTGGCACCTTCATTCTTGTTTTTCAGTGTTTTCTGGGATTCGGTGCAGTTTCAGAGCTACTACTCTGAAAAACCCAGAATACACGATGTGAAATTTATATATACATGCCGTGTAGTTTTTAAACCATGTCATTGACTATGTAAGATGAAACACGGGTTGTGGAAAATATCAAGGAACACGCCATCTATGGTTGGTACACGCCGTGTAATAGTGAGTCGTGTACCCAGCCGTGTCACTAACAACACGTGTCGGGGAAGCTCATGTAATACATGTCGTGTTTTGTATGAACAATCTGTGTAGCCATGTTCTAGGTACCCGGTCGTGTCACGAACATCATGGGACGATGTCATCTCCTCTTATACATGCGGTGTGTGTTCGGAACACACCGTGTAAGGGTCATCCATGTACCTTTCCGTGTAACAATCAACATTGGTCACGAAAAATCTTCAAGTACGTGTCGTGTTGTTCGGAACACACCGTGTAGTTTCTACCGTTTACCCGGTCGTGTAACTAACAACACATGTCATTGAATCCTTTTCTACTACATGTTGTGTCCATAGGGAACACGTCGTGTAGTCTCATTTTAAGAGGACCGTGTGTGTTTTCCGTGTAGAGATACTCGGGTAGGGGAATAGAGTTGAAGTACACGCCGTGTGTGGGGACAACACACCATATAGTTTGGGGTGTTACACGACCAGAGGTGGCAGGAGTACACGCCCATGTGAATGATTAAAGTGAACATGCTGTGTAGTTTTTATACACATCGTGTAGTCGTGTTTTGTAAAATTTAATGTTTCCTTCTCCTATTCCCGTTTGGTACTCGTGTGTTCTCAGTCTTTGATAATCCTAATCTAAGGTGTGCTTTTGATATTTCAGAGCTATTCCAACGAGACATACATCGGCTGTACGTCAGTTTTCAGACGCTGATCAGACACCGGATGTGGCCAACCAAGGACCTCCTACAGATCCTCCTACTGTACAAGCCTTTTCACCAGCAGTTATACCAGTTTCAAGCGTTGATGCGCAGTTTAGGGAATGAATTATAAGGATGATGCAGACCATTCAGGGAGCACCACCTCATGCCACGATTATGGAAGACTTGATGCAGGTTTTTCAACAGAATCATCCTCTTACTTTTTCGGGGGAAGGAGGACCACAGGCTCTAGTGTCATGGATGGAATCCATGTTGACTATCTTTGAGCACCTGGAAACTCCTCCAGAGAGGTGGGTCAGGTTCGCTACCTATATGCTACGAGACTCCGCCAATAGGTGGTGGGACGTGATCTAATAGGTGGGTCATCAATAGATTATGGCTTGTGAGGAGTTCCAGTGCGTGTTTTATGAATTCTTTTCCTAGAGACCCTGAGGGCCGATCTAGCCCGGGTGATCATGATTCTAGAGCATGGTACTCTTTCTCTTATGGATTATTCCTCTCGTTTCACTGAGCTATAGTGTCTCACACCCCTCCGGGGTGGGGATGGGATGTTCTTAGCAGGAATGTTTGAAAATGCTCTCAGGTGGGAGATCCTCTTGCAGGTGAATATCTTCCAGTTGACTTCCATCACATCCATCATCATCCAAGTGCTGACTGTGAAGCGCAATCTGAGACACTCCAATGCTGCAAGCCAGGGCGGTTCTGCTTCTAGAGATAGCGTACCTCTAGTTGACAGTAGGAAGTGTCGTAGGGAGTCTACGCACGATGATATGAGGAGGATATTTACATCTTCAGGTAGCCAGGTAGTATGCAACTAGTGTGGAATGGTAGGGCGCAGGAGGAGATAGTGCTAGAGAGTCCCAGAGGAGTGCTGATCTTGCGGAAAGATGGTTCACCTTCAGCATTTCTGTAAGGTTTTCTCACCAGTAGCAGGTGTCGAGGGTTCTTCAATGACACCTCATTCTGGAGCAGTACCACCAATTTCCCACCAGTCGGGGAACTGGGGTACTTCCGGCCATTCGGTCCGAGGTGGAGGTTGAGGCTATGGTGGTCAGTCACCATTCTTTCAGCATCAGAATAATGGATCAGCTCAGAGTGGTCAGGCAGGGTCACAGGGCCGCAGAGCAGGCCAGACTTTTGTAGTGGAGCAGACTTATCAGGAGGAGGATCCTGGACCTTCTACAGTTCGAGGTACGATTTTAGTATCCTCAATTTTATCTTTAACTCTTTTCAATACTATTCCTATACATATATTTATCTATGTTTATGTTGTGGAGAGCCTTGGGCTCTATAACATTTCTTCTACCAACTTTTTGAAAATATTCACACATTTGGGGACAAGGAAATCAAGTGTACGTCAGTGCAGAGAGCGACTTCTCGAGGTTGGAGGGTATCATTTCTTATGGGATCACTATTTCCTAGAAATTACAGGAAAAGATTTCATTCTCGTGATGGACTAGTTGGTTCCCCTCCAGGCAGTCGACGACTGTTATCACCGTAGGGTGAGTTTCATTTCACCAGAGGGTGAATTCATTCTTCATAGAGGAAAATGGGATGTTCAGGTGAGTCGAGTAGGACTCATGCATCATGGGCTAGGAAGGGTTACAGCCCAGATTTATAGTCTTTATCTAGATGACCAGGGGACATCACAGTTAGACTTTACCCCTGTGGTGGATCGTTTTAGGGATGTCTTTCGAGAGTACATCTCAGGTTTTACACCAGATCGTGAGGTAGACTTCTCGATTGAGCTCATTCTAGGGGAATCACTGGTGTCCATTCCTCATTATAGGATGACTACAACTGAGTTTCAGGAGGTCAAGAAGCTATTGGAGGAGTTGCAAGAAAAGGGTTTCATCTGACCCAGTACTTATCCTGGGGGTTCACCTGTCCTATTTGCAAAGACGGCAGACGGGGCACTTACACTTTGTGTGGATTATCAGAAGTTGAACCAATTGAGGGTCACGAACAGATATTCCTTGTCGAGGATCGATGACCTCTTTGATCATCTTTGAGGAGATTGTGTGTTCTCAAAGATCGATTTGAGGTCTGGTTATCATCAGTTTCCCATTAGACCATCATATATACCTCTTACATCTTTTAGGGGTAGGTATGGTCTCTACGAGTATGCGGTTATGTCGTTCGGTCTCACAAATGCTCCATCAGTTTTCATGGCATCGATAAACTGAGTGTTCCATCGTTACTAGGATTCCTTCATCGTGGTCTTCATGGACGATATCTTGGTGTACTCTCACACTCTACACAACCATGCTACCCATCTTGAGATCATACTGAGTACACTGAGAGAGAATCAACTTTATCCTAAACTCCTAAACTGCCACATTTTAATGGATCAGATTCACTTCTTGGGTCACGTAATCTCAGATTCGGGAGTATCTGTGGACCCAAAGAAAGTGAGAGATGTTGTTTCCTGGGAGCAGCTGAAGAATTTTTTTGAGGTACAAAGCATCCTAGGGATGGCTGGATACTAAAGACGCTTCATTCAGGACTTTTCACTCCTAACAGAACCATTGATATGTCTGACCAAGAAGGGGGTGAAGTTTTTATGGTCAGATTCTTGTAAGACAGCCATTCAGGAGCTGAAGGGAAGGTTGACGTCATCACCGATACTAGTCATGCCAGAGACAGGAAAGAGCTATACTATTTATTGTGATGCTTTAGGTATCGGGCTATGCGTTGTGTTATTGAAGGGAGATGGAGTCGTTGCTTACGGGTCTCAGCAGTTGAGGCCACATGAGAGGAACTACCTGACGCACGATCTGGTGTTGAAAGTTGTGGTTCATGCCTTACGCTGTTGGAGACATCACCTTCTGGGAGATCACTTTGTGGTTTTCACCAACCACAAGTGTCTCAAATACATCTTCACTCAGCGTGATCTGAATCTGAGACAGAAAAGGTGGGTCGAGTATCTTCAGTCTTTTGATTTTGTGCTTGCCTATACACTGAGAAAGGGCAACGTAGTGGTAGATGCGTTGAGTATGAGAACACATATTCAGGCAGTTCAGGAGGCCTGTAGTGAGTGGAAGCTTATGACTCTATTCCCTGATATGTATCTGGAGGTGCACGATAGACAGGGACAGACTTACCTATCTTCTGTAGCTGTTACCTCTACACTTCTTTATCGAGTACAGATGTGGTAGCTATCAGACTCAGAAGGCTTAGTCATGCGGGAGAGTCTGTTAGGATATGACCCTCTTTCTAGATGTATAGTGGGAGAGTATGTGATATTTCATTTCCAGGGATGTATATGGGTGCCATCTGAACACGCGAGGAGCTGATGCATGATTTTCATTCCTCAGTTTGTGCAGTTCATCCTGGCGTCACCAAGATGTATCAGGATCTTTATCGCCAGTACTGGTGGTCAGGTATGAAGAGATATGTTTCTGGTTTCATCTTGAGGTGTTCTACATGTCGGCATTTGAAGGTAGAGCATAAGCGACCAGCATGCCTTTTACAGCAGGTAACCATTACAGATTGGAAGTGGATCTACGTCACGATGGAATTTTTGACTGGATTTTCGTGGTTTCCTTGAGGGAACAATGATGTTTGGTTTGTTGTCTACATGCTTACAAAGGTTTCTCAATTATTACAGATCAAGAAGACCTCCAGTGTCGATGATCTAGGATGACTATAAATCCGAGAGATTGTATGTCTACATGGAGTTCCACACTACATTGTTTCAGATAGGGATGCATGCTTTACTTCTTAGTTATGGAAGGGGATTCAGAGGGCTTGGGGTACACATATAGTTTTGATTAAAGCATACCATCCCCAGACATATTGTTAGTCCGATCATACAATCCAGGTGCTTGAGGATATTCTATGAGATTGCATCCTATAATTTTGCAGTTCTTTGGAGGAGCATATCCCTCTTGTGTAGTTCACCTACACAAACAGTTTTCAGGTGACTGTTTAGATGGAACCTTACAAGGCATTGTACGATAGGCCATGCCGATCACCTTTATGCTGGCTGGAGGATGGAGAGGTAGATTTACTAGGTCCTCATCTTGTTTAGGAGACCTCAGATTAGATAGAGTTGATTCGGAAGAGGATGTCTATAGCACAGTCTTGACAGAAGTCTTATGCTGATCTACAAGGACAACCTCTGGAGTTTGAGGTCAGGGATTAGGTTTTCCGGTGTGTCACACTGAGGTTGGGACACAAGAGGATTCAGAAAAATGGTAAGCTTTTACCACGGTACGTCGTGCCGTTTTAGGTATTAGAGAGAGTTGGTCTGGTTTCCTATCAGTTGCAGTTACCTCAGAGGTATCGGGCCATGCACGACGTCTTCCACATCTCTCGGCTTTGACGTTACTTTTCAGACATGTCTCATGTCTTTCAGCCCGAGTAGGATGAGATCGAAGCTGATGCATCATTTGAGGAGCATCCTATCCGATTTTTTTATCACAGTAAGAATGTTCTCTGTGGTTGGTTTGTTCTGTAAGAACCCAGTTTTTGATGTGAAAGACTTTGGAATATTCTTGATGTTATTCCAGGGCGACGCCTTCATACGGCATGCGATTTCGAGCCCTGGAGTGGCCGAAATTAAATTTTCAGTGCGTTCACACTGGGTACGCCAAATAAATGAGATAACTCCTAAATGGTGATCCGAATTAGGGATACGAGTGTATGGATGGGTCCGGAATAGGATTTTTACCCTAGAAACGACATAAAACTTGTTGGCGCGGGATGTTTGGACCCCTCGCTCGCTTTCGGAACGTTAAACGGATAAATAAATTAATTTATTTATTCCTTTAATGGTGAAACTTGAGTATCTAGAAAACAGTGGCTTGGATTGGAAAATTGAGGGCACCGTTGAGTTTGGAGAGTACTTTTTACCCTAGGAGGGGTATAAGTTTTGCGGGTGCGGGCCGTCAGTGAAAAATGGCCCAAGGGGCGTTTTCGTAATTTGGCGCCCCCGGGCGTTGAGTAATATAAAATTAAAACAGAAGCTTGGAATCATATTCTAAGACCACCATTGTGCTCGGGACATTGTGTTTACCCTAGGGGGAGCTTAATCATGACCGCGTCGGAGGTTCTGTACGCGGGTGTTTTGGGGGTCAGGACTTGTAATTAAAGAGTTTATTTATTTAAACTCCCCCCTTCTCTCCTTCCTCCCCATTGAACCCCCTGGCGAAACCCTCAAGCTCCCTCTCCTCCTCCACTCCGGCAAGGCGGCTCCGACAAGGCAACGGCGCGGCGGCAGATCCTCCATGAAGCTCCGGGCAACGCCCAAGAGGTAAGAGGTTTTGGTTGCATTTTAATTTATGAACCTTATTTCTACCTCAATTATATGTGTCGGTTGTTGTTCGATCATCGAATCAAATCCCATGAGAATGTATTAGTATTTATGCTCTTTCTGACGCATCCTTCGGATTTGATTTCTGAGCTTTGAGCTGCCCGCAACGGTCCAGCGAATGTTGGGAGAAATTCAAGAGTTTCTAGGTGTTTCCGGCGGGTAGGCACGGCGGCCGGCCATACTAGGCAGCGGCGCGGTGAGCCGGATAGCGATGGAGCGGCTCTAGGCTGAGGCGGCGTCTCGAAAGTGGGGCAGTGCAGGCGGTCGGCAGCTGGCATTGAGGTGGAGCGGCCGCGGAGGAGGCCGGCAGAGGGCGCGGCGTCGAGCGGCGGAGTAGACCGCGACCTGTCGTGGTCGACGGGGAGGAACCGAGTGGCGACCTGGGGAGTTCGGAGGAGACCAGGACCCACCCTTTGCGGGTCCTATGGGGGTGACGCGGTGACCAGCCGAAAGGCCAGTCCGTTTGTAAAAACCGTACCCGAGGTGCGGGTTCGGTTCTGCGGGGCAGGCCGCGGCCAGCGGGCCGTGACGGTTCTGACCGGGCCGGCCGGGGTGAACTCGCCCGGATGGCCCCCTTGCGTTCGGGGGGGGGGGGGGGGTAACTCCTAAATGGTGTGTCTGATTGACGTGTCGTCTATGGCTGGGGGATCGTATCAACTGGGAGGCCCTTTAATGTGATTTTAGGGGTTTTTTTTGGTTTTTCACCCGAGGACGGGTGACCTGGGAGGCTTTAATTTAATAATATTAAATTATTAAGGTTGCGACGGAAGTGGCTCAAAAGTCGGACATCCGTTTGGAGCGCCATCAGAGGCGCAGTGTCCTGGAGCTAATACAGTCCATTCATAGTTGGTTTGGAGCCCTTGCGGTTTGGTTTCGTTGCTCGGTGGTATGAAACGCTTTATAAGAACAATTAATTAATTAATTCATTGATTAATTAATTACGGCACCGGACCTAACTCCCGCTCGGGATGTCCGATTGATGCACCGTCAGTGGAAGCGTGATCCTAGTCCTCGTGTGTAATTTTTAAGGAGCTTTCCAAAGTGTTTAGGTTGGAGACGAGGCACGGGTCCCATGGGGCCTAGTTCGCACGTTTTACGGTGAAACACCACTTTTCCAACCGACATCTGTTGGGGCGTTCGAGTAGTCATTTCCATGTGTCTTTTCGAGAGCATCGTGATGGTGCAGTTCACCAAATGAGTATCAGAGTCAGGGTGCGGGCCCCACATGGGTTGGTTACGGTGAATAGTACCTTTTTCACCGGTTGACCGTTTCGCGTGAGTAAGTAGCCTATCTCGCATGTTTTTTTACGAGGATTATAAAGGTACGATCCGTTTGGTTGTGTGGAGCCTCATACGGGGTCTTATTAAATGTGGAAATATGAAAGGTGCCCTGATGGCGGTTCCTCTACCGTGTTTGTAGCGAACTTTTGGCGTGTGATCGCGTGCACTCCTGGGAGAGTGAGATTTGTGTTTAAATATATGTGGTTGGATGTGCCTTAACCGTTGAGGTGGCAGGTTGGAGTTGTTACGTTACGCCTTCGCGTTGACGTTGGGTGTCGTGTGCACGATAGCCTTTGGGATGGAACGTGGTATAATCTGGGAGTATACGGGAACACTGGGAGGTACATGTGGATGTTGTTACCTGAGAATGTTTGTGCGCTCAGTTGGGGTTGACTTGGGGCCCCACGTTGTGGGAGCCCCATGTGCGTGACATGTTCCTCTTTAAGTACCTTTGACCTCTTGTGACATAGAGGTTCCCTCGGTTCTCTTTGTTGACCAGCGGGGTTGAGTTTTTCCCCCAGCTCGGTGCTCGATTGTTTAGATTAGCAGGGTTGAGTGGTTTCCACTGGTCTTGTTCCGGAGTCAGATGGTTGTGCGATACCCACACCGTGTTCGGTTGGCCAGTGTTGTACCATCTAATAGTGATGGCCAGAGCAGTTCTGAGTTTACCCTCCAGTGGGGATGGGCAGTGGGTTACTCATTGACTTCTCAGGGTTTACCCTCTACCAGAGACTAGGCAGTGGGTCACCCAATGACTCTTGAGGGTCTACCCTCCATCAAGGCTGGGCAGTGGGTCGTCCATCGTCTCGTTTTAGGTCTACCCTCCAGCAGGGTTGGATAGTGGGTCGCATGTCGAATCAATCAGGGTATACCCTCTACCAGAGACTAGTCAGTGGGTCACCCGATGACTCCTGAGGGTATACCCTCCAGCAGGGCTGGGCAGTGGGTCACCCGTCGTCTAGTTTCAGGTCTACCCTTCAGCAAGGCTGGGCAGTGGGTCACCTGTCGACTTATTCCAGGTCTACCGTCCAGCGGTGCTGGGTAGTGGGTCTCCTGATGATGTATTAAGATCTACCCTCCAGCGGGGCTGGGCAGTGGGTCGTCGGATGATGTATTAGGGTTTACCCTCCAGCAGGGCTGGGTAGTTCGTCACCCGATATCTGGTTATGAATTACCCTCCAGCAGGGCTGGGTAGTGGGACACCTGTTGGCATTCCAGGCTCAGTCCTTTCTACTAGGATAGTATGTGGCTTTCCTCCATGAGTACCGAAACGGGACCCCTGATCATATGGGTCAGTGTTGTGACATCTTGACTTTGAGAAGACCTCTTGACTGCAGGGCAATGACGAGGTGTGGTTTGACTTTCCCTAGAACTGTCAAGTACGAGAGGCACTTTCCCCACTAAGACACATTCTTGTGACATGATCTAAAACTGTGCGGGCGAGTCAGTGTTGCCCAAAGCGGATAGTGATGAGGTGCGGTGATTGATCCCCTTGGCTTGTGGTTTGGGGCAGACGTGCGGGTGCCTGTGCATCAATGGATTTTACTTCTGGGATTGTTGGCGACTCACTTTTACTTAGGCTGAGCTACAGGATGGAGATCCCCTTATGGTCTTGTTCGGGCTTCTTGATAGAGCATATATATATATATATATATATATATATATATGTGTGTGTGTGTGTGTGTGTGTGTGTGTGTGTGTGTGTGTGTGTGTGTGTGTGTGTGTATACCCTGTTTGAGTACCCACTTCTTTAGTTTGGTTACTATCCCTCCGGGAAAGGAAAAGACGCACGGGGTATGCCGCGTGGTTTCCGTGTCTAGCTTCTTTTGGTTGGACGAGTCTATTCTCCTGCTATAGGTAGCGAAGACTCGATGAGAAGTTCATCTTCTCACCTTTTTCAGAACCTTGCGTTTGGACAAGTCTACATCCTACGTCTTTTTGGGTTGAGTTGTACTCTTTACTGCACTTTTGGTTGCACTCCTTTACTTTTCCTGTTCGCTCTACTGCTCACCCTTCGGTACATACTTTGTTTCTCCCTCGAGCCTTCGGGGTATCCTACTGAGTATTTTTATACCCACCCCTACTTTGGCTTTGCCCGCGCTTGGTGTGCCCTTATAAACGACAGACAGGTTGGTCGTGAATTCAGTGGAGCTTAGGAGTTCGAGAGATTGGACCACGTGCGGTGGTCGTAGTCGGGTTCCAGGTGGGGGACCCTTCCAGCTATTCTTCTTTTGATCAACTGTTGTCGGGTTGTGGAACCTTTTCTGGTTGGGCGTGTGTTTCGCCCCTTTTTCATTTTCATCACTTTACTTGAACTGTTTAGAGGTCGATCCACATTTTTGGTATATATATAGCAGTTTCCCTTTTCTTTACTTGTCTTTTATTTTACTATGCACTGTTGCATTGAGTGTGTTGTGTGTGTGTGTACAGGTACTTAGGCAAAGGCCTCCCCGAGTTGTTGCACCTTCGGCGCTAGTCGCCAGCCCCTAGCCTATGGAGGCAGGCTTGGGGTAGTTGCGGCTCGAGCCCGGGTAGGGTCAGGTCCTGACAAAGTGGTATCAATTGAGACTTTCAGTTATTGTTTCATGAGAAGTTTTTCCCCTCCTGCTTTCGCTCCGTTCGGATTCATGAGCTCCTACAGTTTCAACAGAGAGGGATGACGGTGGCCTAGTACACGACTAGTTTCGCAGACCGTGCACGATTTTACCCAGACTTGGTCCATGATGGCAACTCCCGAGCGTGGAAGTTTGAGTAGGGTCTCCGCCGAGAGATTCATGTTGTCATAGTACCTTTGGGAATTTCCACATATGCCTGGGTGTTAGAGCAGGTGTAAAGACTCGAAAAATTCAAGGAATTTTTTTTTCTTAATTTTCATTGGAATTTTTCAAGAACGCAGTTTCTGACGGAACCTAATTCCGAGGCCCGGTGTGCTCAGAATCTTTTTCCGAAGTTTAGCTCGGGTACGTTCAGTGAACGAACAAGCGGGTCTTTCTAACTTTTGAACCGGTGCTTGGAATTGAATTCTGAGAGCACCGATGGAATCGCAGCACCGGTAATTGTTTAAAAACACCTTTTCCGGAGTTGTGTTTGCTCGGGTGTGGTTTTTAATTTTTGGGGTTAGGTTAAGAAATAAAATAAAAGTGGTGCAACCGGTTTTTATTTTATTTTTCTTAACTTAATTTAAGTGGATGATGTGGGACCCACAATATCCTACCCACTTGGTAGGATATTTATGAGGTGGGGCCCACATGAGCCCCACCGTCTCTTTTCTTCTAAGTAACACACCCGCACCCCCCTTTTTAATGAAGTCAACTCGTGCGTTTAATCTGAATATTAAACGCCTCATTAATTGGGCGGTTTTAAACTCCACAATAAATTGTTCGTTTTGTTTCTTTTTGAAATTGAAACGTTGGCTTGAGCATTAATAAAATAAGACAACTCTTATTTTTTTTCTGTTGGAAGTTGTTGCGTGGAGAGGATTGGGAGAAAAGCCTTCTTCTTCGATGAAGAACGCAAAGAACATGAGGAACGCGAAGAACACGCCGACATCCAACGAAGAACGCCAAACCATCGGATATCAACTACGTGACACCGTGTACCGCAATGCCAGCGACACTTCTACCACGACGCTCCTTCCATGACACTTCTTCGACGATGCCTCTCTGCGATGCGATGATCCTCCCTCGACGAAGTCTTCTCCCGCGATGGTTATTTCCGTGACGAATCCAAGCTCATAGAATTAGACGATGTAGGGATTTATTTTTAACTATTGTTCGTGAATTCACCCGTTGCCTTTCTTCTCTTTTATTGGAGCCGTCTGTTACCTCAATAATGGGAGGGGGGTTGGACCGCACGATCACGGCCGACCATCCTCTCCCTTTTGGTTGTTTTTATATTGTTACGGCAGGAGAAAGGAAATGATGTGCCGAAGCACGGCGCGGGAATTGTTAAGGAAATGGGGAGAAGCGTCGCGCCGTCACGTCGCGCTGTTGAAGATGAACCAAAGACGCGGCGCTGTCGCGCCGCGCCGGTGAACCACAAAAGCACTGCGGTCGGAGTAGGGCCACGGCGGAGCAGGGGAACTGGCGGCCGGTTCCGGGCCACCGGCATCAGAGCAGGGGGACCGACCCTTGCCGGTCCCGTGGCGGTAGAAACCTGCCGGCTGGTGCGGGCCGGCTGGTCAGGGGAAAGCACCGAGGGTCGTAACCCCAGGCTGGCCAGCAGGAGTGGCCCCCCGCTCGGGGGCGGCGGTTTCTCCACGCGGGGGCAGCGCACCCCCCGCCCTCTTCACTCGGCCGTAACGGCTGAGCTGGCCACCTGGCCCCCAGGCCAGCACCAGCACGCCGACCCGGACCCGGACCCTGTTCGGGCTGACCATGGGGGTATCGGGCCGGGGCGGACCGGGCCCGAACCCCCTAATACCGAACCTCTTTCAGTCTGTTACCCATAACATGAGCTAAGGGCCTCCGATCGAAGCACCGTCAGTTGCGTAGAGATCCTTGGATCGAGACGGTCGTTTCATTATATTACACTCAGGGTTTCGGAGAACTTTTGGTTCAGCCGGGTTGGTTCGTACATGAAACCAACCGGGCCCTCGGAGTGGAAACACTTATAACTTGAGCTCCGGACGTCTAATTGACATGCCGTCGACTTTGATGGATTCCTCTTCGTGAGACGGACTTTCTGGATTACTCCACTCAAGGTTTGAATGCAGTTTGAGTATGGTCGGGATAGTTTTGACTTAAAACCCAACTGGGCCCCTAGGACGAAAAGGCTAATAACTCTCAAACCGGGCGTCCGATCGACGCGCCGTCTGTCGCGTTGAGTTCCTGATGACGATACAAAACTTTTGGATACATCAACTCATGACTATGTGTCAGTTGATGTATCAGCCCCTCGGCTCGTGGAGCGAACCCTCCCGAACGAGCTTGCTGTGTGCGGAAACCCTAGAGCTGGTTGCGACTGCGATGACGATGACGACTATGCAGAAATCCTCCGTGGATTCAACGACGACGACTATAGCACTCAGCGATCCTACGTGGATCAATGCCACTGATCTTGTGTGGGTCAGATCCTGTGTGGGTCAGCGCTCAATGGTCCTGTGTGGGCCAGTGACTACAGATCCTGTGTGGGTCCGATCTTGTGTGGGTCATTGTGGGAGTTATTTACCTATCGATCCTGTGTGGGTCAGATCCTTTGTGGGTCATTGCGGGGGTTAGTTACCTATCGATCCTGTGTGGGTCCGACGTCTTAGATAATCAGTGGTAATATCTGATCATCTCTATCGTCATACTAAGAAGTATACCTATGTGAGCTGAATCCTGTTTTGCTTTCCTATGTGGATTGTGTTGTGCTATCCTATGTGGATTACGTTTTTCTTTCCTTTGTGGACGGGGTTGTGATTTCTTATGTGGACTGGGTTGTACTTGAGATCACATGTTGGAGCCGAACTGGAATTGATGACTTAGGTATATGTATGGGCATATACCTAAGTAGTGTCGAATGTTACTTTGTGATTGTATCTTTCCTTTGTGGATTGTCCTTTTTGGATTCTGGGAGACCTTCGGGGGTCTCGGGGTCCCTACTGAGTAGCATATAGTCACCCCTGCATGGGCTATTCCTACACAAAATTGTGTTGGTTGCAGACGATGGACATCGCTGATCGTGGTTGAGGCTTGCGGAGCAGGACAATACCTGGAGGTGGACCACTGGGCGGTACGTACATGGAGTGGACGGCTGGACCCAAGGAGCTGTGGAGGATATCTGTACTCACCCTTAAGGTGGGACTTCCAGTGGATGGCTCGAGGCTACAACTTTACTTTCAGTTGTTGTTTTCCCTTTCCAGTTGTACATTAATTTCAGTTTGGGTTTGTATTCTGGCCCACTTACTTTTCCGCACTTACTGTTGTACCCAGTTTTTACTTAGTGTTTACTTATGCTTTCTTGCACTGTGGTGTTTGTTTACTTTACAAAAGAAATTCCTCCCCTTTTATCGAGAATTACGCCTTGTTGTGAGTTGCTATCCCCTGGCCTATGGAAGGCGGGCTTTGGGGTAGTCACGGCATGGGCCCTGAGGATGGGTCTTGACAAATTGTTATCAAAGGTGTTCGTTTCTACCACAGAACTCAGGACTCTAATATTTTTCTATGTAAAGCAATAGTGTAAAGAGTATTGAGTGTGGTTATCAGTCTAGGGAGTCTAGTGTTGGTGTGGCGGTCGACGTATCCATACACCAGGACCCTGACTTCTGATTTCAGACTTAATGCACGAAAACATTATTTTCAAGTGTGTTACAAGTTTTCTTTGTGATTACATTGTGTCAGCTCACCAGGTATACTGTTTGACCATGGCGCACCTGTTACATTTCAAGATGGCCCCATGACGGCAGCCAGCTTGGGTTCCGAGAGTTGTGTGTGATGACAGCCCATCGAGCGACGGGGCCTCGGTATAGGTCCCTTTGACAGTAGAGGCACCGACGGTACTGCTACCCACCGAGCCACCGATGCTACCAGCCCCAGCCGCTGACGATGCACGTCGCCTTAGTGCACTGCATGAGTTTTAGCACCAGCGACCACCCTAGTTCCACGGGGAGACGGACACCCAGGAAGCCGAGGATTGGATGGAGGCAGTTGTTCAGGTTTTCAGGTTAGCGAGGACACTAGCAAACCTTATGGTGATCCTCGCAGCGAGCCTCCTGCACGCGGCAGCAGGAAGATGGTGGAGCTTGATGCTCCAGGTGCACGATGAGGCATCTCTCCTCTAAATGGAAATTGAGAGCCTCTTCTGCTCGGAGTTCGTCCCAGCAACCGTCCGTGCGGTGCACATCCAAGAGCTTCTACAGTTGTGACAGGGCAGCTTGACGGTCGCCCAGTACTCAGCGAGATTTACCGATCTCTCGCACTACTCGACAGACATGGTACGAGACCCATTCTTCCAGGCCCGAGCCTTCGAGTAGGGATTGAGGCAGGAGATCAGGGCATCGCTAATCTCCCTCAGCATTCCGACACAGGCAGGGGTACTGGAGCGAGCCCTTCTGATCGAGAGCTTCCTTGCAGAGCCTGCATTAGCAGCAAGACCTACCGCAGGGTGGCATGTAGCAGAGTCCTCTGCAGCAGGCAGTCGACGGATGACTCATGGGTCCAGGAAGACCAGACCCTCAGGCAGATGACCTCAGGACACTGGCTTAGTAGTGCGGGGCACACAGCGCATAGCTAGTCTTTCGAGAGGTAGTCAGTGCTATGCATGCGGCGGGCAGGGCCACATGGCTCGTGACTGCCCGAACCATCGTGCCGAGGAGCAGCAGACGGTTGAGGGGCCACCAAGTCATAGGCAGAGGGTCGACCGTGGTGGTCCGCAGGGAGCAGGCGGACGAGGCAGAGAAGCTGCCGAACAGCAGGTGGTGGGTGACACTTTGAGACTCTACCACCACCACCACCAGGAGGTCCACCCCGACCACAGGGAGCTGGCGGGCAGAGACAGGCACAACTCCAGGTAGTGGATGCCTACGACCACAGCGTGCCCGAGATGATTTGAGGTATTATCTGTGTCTATTCCACCATTTCTGCAGTTTTTATAGACACAGGAGTGAGTCATTCTTTCATAGGTGCTGCCCTTGTTCGGAGCTCGGAGATTCCGATAGAGCCGTTGGCTCGATCCTTACGGCTACAGACTCCTACGGGAGCAGACTCGACGATTACACACATGTGTCGGCAGTGTGAGCATACTCTAGGAGGCGAGAGCTTTGGCTGGGATCTTCTTGTAGCAGCGTCGAGGCCTTACGACGTCATCTTGGGCATGGATTGTTTATCTACAGTCCATGCTCAGATTGACTGTATTAGGTGCAAGGTGCGATGTGTACGCACCAACAGGAGAAGGTTCAACTTCACCAGTGAGAAGGGAGCCTTCGTAGCACGGGATGAACTCTCGAAGAGGAGAGGATATCCCATCACTCATCAGTTGGCTAGCATCATCCTAGGAGCAGTTGACGTGCGAAGTCCTAGTCTTCCTGTAGTGGTGGATTAGTATGCAGACGTTTTCCCCGATGACATTCCAGGACTACCTCCTTGCAGAGAGGTAGACTTTTATATTGATCTTCACCCCGGGGCAGCCCCGATATCCACTCCAGCATATCGGATGGCTCCCACCTAGATTCGAGAGCTACGGGTACATTTGGTGGACTTACAGGGAAAAGGATTCATCTGAAACAGTGTTTCACCCTGGGCTTCCCCGATATTGTTCGCCAACAAGGAGGACAGAATCTTGCGACATTGTGTCAACTATCATCGCCTGAACCAGGTGACAGTGAGGAACAAGTATCTGCTACCGAGGATTGATGACCTATTCAATCATCTCAAGGGAGCATGGTGGTTCTCAAAGATAGACCTCAGGTCAGGCTATCATCAGCTCAGAGTTCGGGACGAGGATATGTAGAAGACATCCTTCAGATGTCGGTATGGCCATTATGATTTCTTGGTTATTCCATTCGGCGTAACCAGTTCTCCAGCAGTGTTCATGGGCATCATGAACAAGATCTTTCAGCCATACCTTGATCGGTTTGTCATGGTATTCATCGACGACATTTTGATATACTCGATGACCGAGGAGGAGCACGCCTACCACTTGCGGGTTGTACTGGACACACTCCGAGAGAACCATCTTTATGGTAAGCTCTCGAAGTGTATGTTCTGGATATGTGAGGTCGACTTTTTGGGACATGTCATCTCTAAGGCGGGAGTTGTGGTGGATTCTGCGAAGATCGAGGCAGTGCTAGCTTGGGATCCACCCAGGAGCGTGATGGAGGTGCGGAGTTTCTTGGGACTAGCTGGATACTACCAGAGATTTGTGCCAAAATTCTCCAGAGTTGCGACACCACTCTCAACTTTGAAGAAGAAGGGGAAACCCTTTGTGTGGTCAGATAGATGTCAGTAGAGCTTCTAGGAGCTAAGATAGAGATTGACCAGCTTAACTATCTTGAGGTTGCCGGAAGAGGGAGTAGGGTACGTAGTCTACTGCGATTCATCAGGGACCGGACTCAAATGTGTCCTGATGCAGGAGCGGGCAGTGATCACCTATGGATCACATTAGTTGAGGCTGCATGAGAAGAACTACGCTACCCATGACTTGGATTTAGCAACATTGGTCTTCGCTCTGATGATGTGGCGACACTATCTGATGGGTGAGCACTTTACAGTCTATTCTGACCACCAGAGTCTTAGGCACATCTTCTCGCAGAAGGACCTGAACCTGATACAGTGGCAATGGCTCGAGTTCCTCAAGGACTATGTCTTTGAGATAGTCTATACTCATGGAAATGGGAACGTAGTAGCCGATTCACTCAGCAGGAGGACATGCATTCAGCTACTTGGGGAGGCGATAGAGCCGCTAGCTGCATTGTAGATATCCTTCATGGATTGAGATGGATCAGCCTTCCTTCAGTCACTCAAAGTCACTCCTCCACTACTACAGCGGGTTAGAGAGGCACATCATGGGGACATCGACTGTGAGAAGCGGCGTGCACAGATATCCTCAGGAGATGCACCTAATGGGTTCTCCGTGGCAGGAGAGCACGATGTCCTTTTCAGAGGGCATACCTTGGTACTCGTTGCTTTATGAGAGGTGGTGCTGATAGAGTTTCACACTTCCCCACTGGTGGTACATCCTGGCGTGGTGAAGATGTACCAGGATATCAGATGACAGCACTGGTGGCCGGGCATGAAAAAGGCTGTGGTAGAGTTCGTTTCTCGATGCCTCACCTGCCAGCAGGTGAAGACAGAGTACCAGGTACCAGCAGGCTTGGTACAGCCCTTGGAGGTCCCGGAGTGGAAGTAGGATGGGATATCTATGGACTTCGTGACTGGACTTCCATGCACTTCCAGAGGTCACGAATCCATTTGGGTGATTGTCGACCGACTCAGTAAGTCGGATCACTTCTTACCCATCAGAGAGCAGGGCTCAGTGGAGAGCTTGGGATGACTCTACATTCAGGAGATTGTACGGCTTCACGGTGTGCCATCATTTATCGTCTCTGATTGAGATGATCTCTTTACATCCCAGCTTTGGAAGGTGTTATAGGAGGCGTTTGGGACGCAGTTATGTCTGAGCACCGCCTTTCACCCTCATACAGATGGTCAGACAGAGAGGACCATTCAGACTCTCGAGGACATGCTCTGTGCATGTTTCCTCGACTTTGGTCGCAGCTGGGAGGACCACCAACCCTTGTTGGAGTTCGCGTACAACAACAGCTACCACTCCACCATCGGGATGGCACCAGACGAGGCGTTGTACGACCAACTTCGCAGATCACTGATGTGCTGGACAGACCCTAGGGAGTCAGCACTTGTGGGATTGGAGATGGTCGAGGCCATGACGAAGAAGGTCCAGGTCATCCAGAAGCGGATGAGGATAGCTCAGAGCCGGCAGAAGTCTTATGATTACAGAAGGCGGAGGCCACTGGAGTTCGAGGATGGAGACCACGTCTTCTTGCGGGTCTCACCTCGATGTGGATTACGGAGATTTGGCCGATGTGGAAAGTTGTCTCCACGCTTCATCGGACCATTACAGGTCCTCAGCAGGATTGGCGAGGTGGCTTATCGTTTGGCTCTACCACCTCAGTTGCACCGAGTGCACGAAATATTCCACGTATCCCAGTTGAGGAGATACGTGCACGACCCGACGCATATCATTGACCATGGGGAGATGGACGTTGATGATGGGGAGACATTTGCGGAGGTCCCGGTGGAGATTGAGGATCGACAGGAGCGGGTCCTACATGGATGGTCGATTCCTCTAGTGCGCATCAGATGGCAGCACGGGAACCTCCAGGAGATCACTTTGGAGCGGGAGGCTTAGATGCGTGCTCAGTACCCACATTTGTTTCCCTAGTTTATAATGTATCTTTATGGGAACGTAAAGGCCTGAGGTGGGAGTGATGTAATGACCCAAACAATTCATGGAGTTTTTTTTCTTCTTAATTATCTTGGGAATTTTACAAGAACACGGTTTCTGACGACACCTAATTCCAAGGCCCGGTGTGCCCGTAATCTTTTTTCGAAGTTTAGCTCGGGTACGTTTAGTGAACGAAAAAGAGGGTCTTTATAACATTTGAACCGGTTCTTAGAATTTAATTCCGAGGGAACCGATGGAATCGCACCGCCGATAATTTTTTAGAAACACCTTTTTCGGAGTTGCATTTGCTCAGGTGTGGTTTTTAATTTTTGTGGTTAATTTAAGAAATAAAATAAAAGTGGTGCAACCGGTTTTTATTTTATTTTGCTTAACTTAAGTTAAGTGGATGACGTGGGACCCACAATATCCTACCCACATGGTAGGATATTTGGGAGGTGGAGCCCCCACGTGCCCCACTATTTCTTTTCTTTTAAGTAACGCACCCACACCCCCCTTTTTTATGAAGTCAACTCGTGCATTTAATATGAATATTAAACGCCTCATTAATTGGGTGGTTTTAAACTCCTCAATTAATTGTTCATTTCGTTTCTTTTTTAAATTCAAATGTTGGATTGTGTGTTAATAAAATATGAAAACTCTTATTTTTTTCGTTTGGAACTTGTTGCGTGGAGAGGATTGGGAAAAAAGGCCTCTTCTTCGATGAAGAAAGCGAAGAACGCGATGAACGTGAAGAATGCGCCAACCTCCGACGAAGAACGCAAAACCATCGGAGATCGACTACGCGACGTCATGTACAACGATGCCAGAAATGCTTCTACCGCGATACTCCTTCTACGACACTTCTTCCGGGACGCCTCTCTGCGATGCGACAATCCTCCCTCCATGACACCTTCTTCCGCGATGGTTATTTCCGCGATGAATACTTGCTCATCGAATTTGATGAGGTAGGGATTTATTTTTAACTGTTGTTCGTGAATTCTCCTGTTTCCTTTCTTCTCTTTTATTGGAGCTGCCTGTTACCACAATAACGGGAGGGGGTCGGACCGCACGAACACGACCAACCCTCCTCTTCCTTTTGGTTGTTTGATATTGTTGCGACACGAGCAAGGAAACGCGGTGCCGAAGCACCACGCGGGAATTGTTAATGAAAGGGGGAGAAGCGCAGAGCCGTCACACCGAGCCGTTGAAGACAAACCAAAGACGACGCGCCGTCACGCTGTGCTGTTGAAGACGAACCAGAGGCGCGGCGCAGTCGCGCCACGCCGGACGGACGAAGGTCACAGCCTGTTCTGGGCCGCGGCGGAGTAGGGGAACCGGCGGCCGGTTCCGGGCCGCCCGCATCGGAGCAGGGGGACAAGCCCTTGCCGGTCCCGTGGCGGCAGCAGCCGGTCGGCCGGTGTAGGCTGGCCAGTCTGGGGAAAGCACCGGGGGTGGTAACCCCCTGCTGGCCAGTAGGAGCACCCCCCCCCCTGCTTGGGGGACGTGGTTTCTCCACATGGGGGCAGCGCGCCCCCCGCCCTCTTCGCTCGGCCGTAACGGCCGAGCCGGCCGCCTGGCCCCCCGGCCAGCGCCAGCGCACCGGGCCGAGCCACCGGGTCGGGCTGCGCCAGCTGGGCCGCACCCAAGCAGGCCGGACCCAAACCTGGTTCGGGTCGACCCGGTTCGGGCCGACCCTGGGGGTATCGGGCCGGGCCAGACCGGACCCGAACCCCCTAATACCGAACCTCTTTCGGTCTGTTGCCCATAACATGAGCTACGAGCCTCTGATCGACGCACCGTTAGTTACGTAGAGATCCTTGGATCGTAACGGTCTGTTAGGTATATTACACTCAAGGTTTCAGGAAACTTTGGGTTCTGCCGGGTTGGTTCGTACACGAAACCAACCGGGCCCTCGGAGCAGAAACGCTTATAACTTGATCTCTGGACGTCCGATTGACGTGCCGTCAACTTTGTTGGATTACTCTATGTGAGACAGACCTTTTGGATTAATCTGGTTGAGGTTTGGATGCAGTTGGAGTACGGTCGGGTTGGTTTTGACATAAAAACCAACCGGGCCCCTAGGACGAAAAGGCCAATAACTCTCAGACCGGGCATCCGATCGACGTGTCGTCTTTCGCGTTGAGTTCCTGATGACGATACAAAACTTTTGGATACATCAACTCCGAACTATGCGTCAGTTAATGTATCAGCCCCTCAGATCATGGAGCGGACCCTCCCGAACGAGCTTGCTGTGTGAGGGAACCCTAGAGTTGGCTGCGACTGTGACGACGATTTCGACTGTGTAGAAATCCTCCGTGGATTCGATGGCGACGACTATAGCACTCAGCGATCCTACGTGGATCAGTGTCACCGATTCTGTGTGGGTTTGATCCTGTGTGGGTCAGTGCTCAGCGGTCCTGTGTGGGCCAGAGCCTACAGATCCTGTGTGGGACAGATCCTGTGTGGGTCATTGCGGGGGTTAGTTACATATCGGTCTTCTGTGGGTCAGATCATTTGTGGGTCATTGCGGGGGTTAGTTACCTATCGATCATGTGTGGGTCAGATCTTTTGTGGGTTATTTCGGGGGTTAGTACCTATCAATCCTTTGTGGGTCCGACGGATTAGATGAATCAGTGGCAATATCTGATCATCTCTATCGTCAGACGAAGAAGTATACATGTGTGAGTTGAATCCTGTTTTGCATTCCTATGTGGATTGTGTTGTGCTATCCTATGTGGATTATGTTATACATTCCTATGTGGACTGGGTTCTGATTTCTTGTGAGGAATGGGTTGTACTTGAGCTCTGATGTTGGAGCCGAACTGGAATTGATGACTTAGGTATATGTATGGTCATATACCTAAGTAGTGTCGGATGTTATTTCGTGATTGTATCTTTCCTTTGTGGATTATCCTTTGTGGATTCTGGGAGACCTTCGGGGGTCTCGGGGTCTCTAATAAGTAGCTTATACTCACCCCTGCACGTGCTATACCCGCACTACGTTGTGTTAGTTGCAGGCGATGGATAGAGCTGATCGTGGTTGAGGCTTGCGGAGCAGGACGGTACCTGGAGGTGGACCACTAGGTGGGACGTACTCGGTGCGGACGGCTGGACCCGAGGAGTTGTGGAGGCTATTTGTACTCACTCTTCAAGTGGGACTTCCAGTGGACGGCTCGAGACTTTGGCTTTACTTTCAGTTGATGTTTTCCATTTCCAGTTGTACTTTACTTTCAGTTTGGGATTGATTTTTGGCCCACATACTTTTCCACACTTAATGTTGTACCCAGTTTTTACTTAGTGTTTACTTCTGCTTGCTTGCTCTGTTGTGTTTGTTTACTTTACAAAGGCAATTCCTTCCCTTTAATCGGAAATTACACCTTGGTGCTAGTCGCCAGCCCCTGGCCTATGGAAGGCGGGCTTGGGGTAGTCACGGCACGGGGCCCGAGGACGGGTCGTGACAAGAAGCCTTTGGTGACAGAGAGCTTCCTGTCACGTTTTGCGGTTGGTAGTGGTGGAGGTAATGACAGAGCCGAGACGTCTGCCATAGTTATCAGGTGCCGGAGGACAGGACCTCGATGCAGGTAGCCTTCCCACTGCTGGTTTCGGAGACGTGGTCGTATACCACTGTGGCGAAAAGGCACCGGGTCTCAGCCGAGGATGCCCTTCCGTGAGTGGATCTCGAGCCGTGGTCGTACACCACAATGGCGTCGGAGGGCACCAGTGAATCCAGAAGAGAGTCATTGCTATGCTTGCGATGGGAGAGGTCACCTGGCACGAGACTGCCTGACCAGGCATGCAGAGAGCTTCGGGCAGGCAGTAGGTGCACCACCACGACAGAGGAAGCTTTGTGATTGGAGTAGCGGCCAGAGAGGTGGTGCTAGCAGAGGAGCGGGAGGATATGGGAGTGGGGGACGACCTTACGAGGCCTTCTCATCACCTCTAGGTGGTCCACGTCAGGCTTCGGGGGATGACAGTTGGGACCACAGACAGTCGTGAGCTTTGGATGTCTATGATCCTACAGAGCCTAGGGTGATAAGAGGTATGCTCAACAGATCTTCTACTTGTTTCAGTAGAATGGACAGACTCTGTGTCTGGAATTCTTTCCTCCCTGCTCCTTGCATGAGGTGTTACCTGGGTGGCCAAGGGCGTCGGTGTAACCCTGTGTTGGTATGATAAAAGGCGTGGGACCTTTTCCTTTAGTCGATGGTGTTGACTCCTTCACTTCCGAGAGTGTAAGAGGTCCTCGGATGTGAGACATCGATTGTGAAACCTCGAGTGAATAGATATCCTAGGGTGTTTAACCATATGGATATTCTAAAGGATGGAATCACCGGGCCTTGTTCTAGTTGAGGATGGTGATTCCAGTCGCGACGTGTGACATAGAGGTTTGGTCGGGCACGTGAGATACCCCCGAGGTCCTTCAGACCGTTTGAGACCGTGTAGAGGGATGGCAAGGTTCTCTATCGCCTTTCCCTAACTCCAAGGGCTGGTTTGAGTGCATGACGTCTCCCACGTGACTCACCTGAGAAGAGGTGTGTGTGCTACAATGCACAACACCGGAAAGGGTAGACCTCGCGTGAATGGATCAGTCCTTTGGTCTGTGTGCGGTGGCGCAGAGCTGTGCATGAGTTCTTCTCGGTACGGAGGAGTCGGGTGCGGGCTGAGTACCCCGGGGTTTTTTCCCTGGTTTTGCTTTTTGGGGACAAAAAGCTTGAATGAGGGAATTATTTAAGAACCCAGTTTTTTCTGCGAAAGACTTTGAAATATTCTTGATATTATTCCAGAGTAGCGCCTTCAGACGACGTGCGATTCTGAGCCCTGGAGGGGCTGGAATTAAATTTTCAGTGTGTCCACACTAGGCACACCAAATAAATGAGATAACACAAAAATGGTGATCCGGATCCGGGATCCGAGTGTACAGATGGGTCTGGAATGGGATTTTTACCCTAGAAATGGCATAAAACTTGTCGGTGCAGGGTGTTTGGACCCCTCGCTTGCTTTCGGAAAGTTAAACAGATAAATTAATTAATTAATTTATATGTTTAATGGTTAAACTCGAGTATCTCTTAAACGGTGGCTTGGATTGAAAAACCAAGTGCACCGTAGTGTTAGGAATGTGCTGTTTACCCTAGGAGGGGTATATGTTTTGTGGGCGCGGGCCGTCAGTGAAAAATGGCCCCAGGGGCATTTTCATAATTCGACGCCCTCATGCTTTGAGTTTAATAACTTTCAAACGGACCCTTGAAATAAATTTCTGAGACAACTGTTGTGCTCGGGTGGTGCTGTTTACTCTAGGGGGAGCTTAATCTTGACCGCGCCGAAGGTTTTGGATGTGGGAGTTTTGGGGGTCGGGACTTTAAATTAAAGAGTTTATATATTTAAACTCTCCCCCTTCTCCCCTTCCTCCCCATTGAACCCCCCCTGGCGAAACCCTCAAGCTCCCTCTCCTCCTCCAATTTGACGAGGTAGCTCCGGCAAGGCGACGGCGTGGCAACAGATCCTCCATGAAGCTCCGGGCAACGCCCAAGTGGTAGGAGGTTCTGGTTGCGTTTTAATTTACGAATCTTATTTCAACCTCAATTATATGCATTGATTGTTGTTTGACCATCGAATCAAATCCCATGAGCACGAATTAATTTTTATGCTCTTTCCGGCGCATCCTTCGGATTTGAATTCCGAGCTCTGAGGTGCCTGCAGCGGTCCGGTGAATGTTGCGGGAAATTCAGGAGTTTCTCGGTGTTTCCAGCGGGTAGGCGCGGCGGCCGACCATACCAGGTGGCGGTGCGTTGGCCGACCATACCAGGCGGCGGTGCGGTGAGCCGGTCGGCGGCCGGGTGGCTCCAGGCTGAGGTGGCGTCTCGGCAGCGGGGCATCGCGGGATGTCGGCGGCTGGCGTTGAGGCGGAGCGGCCGCGGAGGAGGCCAACTTAGGGCGTGGCCTTGAGCGGCGGAGCGGACCGCGACCTGTCGTGGTCAGCGGGGAGGAACCGAGCGACGTCCTAGGGAGTTTGAAGGAGACCAGGACCCACACTTTGTGGGGCCGGAGGGGGTGACGCGGTGACCAGGAAAAAGTCCAGTCCGTTTGTAAAAACCGGACTCGAGGAGCGAGTCCGGTGCTGCTGGGCAGGCCGCGGCCAGTGGGCCGCGGCGGTTCAGACCGGGCCGGCCGGGGTGAACCGGCCCTGATGGCCTCATTGCATTCGGGGGAAACGGCGCATCTGATTGACGCGCCTTCTGTGGCTGGGGGACCATATAAATGGGGAGGCCCTTTTAAAGTGAGTTTGGGGTTTTTTTTGGTTTCGCTCCCAAGGACGGGTGACCTGAGAGGCTTTAATTTAAAAATATTAAATTATTAATGTTGCGACAGACGTGGCTCACAAGACGAACGTCCGTTTGGAGCGCCGTCAGAGGCGCAGTGGCCTGGAGCTGAGACTGTCCTTTCAGAGTTGGTTTGGAGCCCTTGCGGTTTGGTTTCGTTGCTCGGTGGCACGAGACACTTTATACGAACTATTAATTAATTAATTAATTAATTAATTGCTGCACCGGACCCAACTCCCACTTGGGATGTATAATTGATGCGCCGTCAGCAGATGCGTGATCCCAGTCCTCAGGCGGGCTTTTTGCGGAGCCTTCCAAAGAGTTCGGGTTGGAGATTAGGTGCGGGCCCCACAGGGCCTAGTTCGCACGTTTTACGGTGAAACACCACTTTTCACCCGACATCCATTAGGGAGTTTGAGTAGTCATTTCTCCGTGTTTTTTTTGAGATCATCGGGATGGCACAGTTCACCAAACGAGTATCGGAGTCGAGGTGTGGGCCCCACACTGGTTGGTTACGGTGAATAGTACCATTTTTACCGGTTGACCCTTTCGGGCGAGTATATAGCCTATCTCGCGTGTTTTTTCGTGAGGATTACAAAGGTATGATCTTTTTGGTTGTCCGGAGCTTCATACAAGGTCTTATTAAATGTGGAAATATGAAAAGTGCCCTGGTGGCAGTTCCTCTACCGTGTTTGTATCGGACCATTGGCGTGTGATCGTGTGCACTCCTGGGAGAGTGAGGTTGGTGTTTAAAGATATGTGGTTGACTGTGCCTCAGCCTTTGAGGTGGAAGGTTGGAGTTGTTACGTTACACCTTCGCGTTGACGTTGGGTGTCGTGTACATGATAGCCTTTGGGCTGGAACGTGGTATACTCTGGGAGTATACGGGAACGCTGGGAGGTACATGTGGATGTTGGTACCTGAGAACGTTTTTGCGCTCTGTTGGGGTTGACTTGGGGCCAACCGTCATGTGGTCCTCATGTGCGTGCCATGTTCTGCTTTGTGTACATTTGACCTCTCGTGACGTAGAGCGTCCCTCGGTTCTCGTTGTTGACCAGTGGGGTTGAGTTTTTCCCCCAGCTCTGTCCTCGATGGTTTAGATCAGTAGGGTTGAGTGGTTTCCCCTGGTCTTGTTCTGAAGTCTGATGGTTGTACGATACCCACTCCGTGTTCGGTTTCCCAGTGTTGTACCATCCAGTAGAGATGGCCAGAGTAGTTCTAGGTTTTCCCTCCAGCGGGGCTGGGCAGTGGGTTACTCCTCGAATTCTCAGGGTTTACCCTCTAGCAGAGACTATGCAGTGGGTCACCCGACAACTCTTGAGGGTCTACCCTCCCGCAGGGCTGGGCAGTGGGTCAACCATCGTCTTGTTTTAGGTCTACCTTCCAGCAGGGCTAGGCAGTGGGTCACCTGTCGACTCGTTCAGGGTTTACCCACTAGCAGAGACAAGGCAGTGGGTCACCCAACGAATATTTAGGGTCTACCCTCTTGCAGGGCTGGTCAGTGGGTCACTCGTCGTCTAGTTCTAGGTCTACCCTCCAGCAAGGCTGGGCAGTGGGTTGCCTGTCATCTTATTCCTGGTCTACCCGCTAGCGTGGCTGGGCAGTGGGTCCCCGGATGATGTATTAAGGTCTACCCTCCAGCGGGGCTTGGTAGTGGGTCTTTGGATGATGTATTAGTGTTTACCCTCCAACAGGGTTGGGCAGTGGGTCACCCGATATCTGGTTATGAATTACCCTCAAGCAGGGCTAGGAAGGGGGACACCTGTTGGAATTCTAGGATCAGTCCTTTCTACTAGGCTCGTCTGTGGCTTTCCTCCATGATTACCAGAGCGGTACCCTTGATCATACGGGTCAGTGTTGTGACATCTTGACTTTGAGAAGACCTCTCGACTGCAGGGCAGGGACGTGGTGTGGTTTGAATTTCCCTAGAACTCTCAACTACGAGGGGCACTTTCCCCACTGAGACGTGTTCTTGTGATGCGATCTAAAACCGTGCGGGTGAGTCAGTGGCACCCAAAGTGGATCGTGACGAGGTGCAGTGATTGAGCCCCTTGGCTTGCGGTTCGGGGCAATCTTGTGGGATGCTGGGCATCGATGGAGTTTACTTCTGGGACTGTTGGCAACTCACTTTTTCTTGGGCAGAGCTACGGGATGGAGATCCCATTACGGTCTTGTCTGGCCTTCTTGATAGAGCATTTATGTATATATATATATATATATATATATGTATATACCTTGTTCGATTACCCACTTCTTGGGTTTGGTTACTCTCCCTCCAGGAAAGGAGAAGATGTGTGGGGTATGCCACGTGCATTCCGTGTCTATCTTATCATGTTTGGACAAGTCTACTCTCCTGCTATAGGTAGCGAAGAATCGACGAAAAGTTCATCTTCTCACCGTTTCCAGCTCCTTGCGTTTGGACGAGTCTACTTCCTACCACTTGTTGGGTTGAGATGTACTCTTTACTGCAAATTTGGTTGCACTCCTTTACTTTTCTTGTTCTCTCTACTGTTCACCCTTCGGTACCTCCTTTGTTGCTCCCTTGAGCCTTCAGTGTATCCTACTGAGTATTTTTATACTCAACCCCTCTTGGGATTTTCCCGTACTTGGTGTGCCATTGCAGACGACAGATAGGTTGGTCGTGAATTCAGTGGAGCATAGGAGTTCAGGAGCTTGGATTGCGTGCAGTGGTCGTAGTCGGGTTCCAGGTGGGGGAACCTTCGAGCTTTTCTTCTTTTGTTCACCTGTTGTCGGGTTGTGGTACCTTTTCTAGTTGGGCATGTGTTTTCCCCTTTTTCCTTTTCTTCACTTTACTTGTACTGTTTAGAGGTCAATGCACATTTGTGGTATATAAATAGCAGTTACCCTTTTTTTACTTGTCTTTTCTTTTACTCTGCACTGTTTTATTGAGTGTGCTGCGTTTTTGTGTACAGGTAATTATGCAAAGGCCTCCCCGAGTTGTTGTGCCTTCAGTGCTGGTCGCCAGCCCCTAGCATATGGTGGCGGGCTTGGGGTTGTTGCGGCTCGAGTCTGGGCAGGGTCAGGTTGTTACTTGTTCCTTTAGTACGGGTGGTATGGTAGCACGAGCGAGTAGAGGACGAGACCTGGGAGAGGGAGGCCGATGTATGATTGCAGTGGCCAGAGCTGGTCGAGGTTTCTTCTTCTATGCCTCGTTAGTGTAATTCAAGGACAAATTTCTTTAAGGGGGACGTTTGTAAGAACCCAGATCTTCATTTTCAGGTATGTCTTTCATTTTCCTGGAGTTTTTGAGAAAAGAGGAGTTTCTGTAAATTTTTGAAGCACACACCATGTACTCTATGAGTACACTCAGTGTACTACTTTGACGCTTGAAGCCGTGTGCTGGCCGTGTCTGGGCCACACACACGGTGTCTAGGGGTGATGTGGAGGACACTTAAAGCGGAGTACTGAAAAACCCAGTATACGCCACGTACGTTATTTTTTTTAGTTAAATGCTCCATGGTCATGTCTAGTCGCCAGATGGACCTTCTTCTAGGTCTCATTCGGCCGAGAGCTCTTGTACTGCCGCCATCATTCTCCGAGACCTCGTGCCTCTGACTGTTCTCTGAATCGACCATCGTCGATTTCATTGGAACCGCAATGATCATCGATGTTCTAAGGAGAATCAATCATCGTGGTTCAATTATATCAATCTCCTAGCTTTGAGGTAGGTGGCTTGTGCCTTTCTGTAGGATGTCATTGAATATTTTGGGAAATTACACAAATTCCCATTAATGGGGAATTGTGTGTTTCCAATTTTCCCCATGGTGTTTGCCTGCTTTGCTTGATTTCTTGAGTATCGATCAATGCTTGTGAATAGGATATTTTTTTACTGTGTTCTAGATGTTTTTCCTTCTATGTTTTCCTGTTAGGCATTTTTCCAGTTGCCATGCCTAGTTGTAGGATAGTGGAACTGTTGTACTGTGATGCAGTTGTGCCTTATAATGATATCCAAGTAGTTCTTGAGGTTTACTTGGGGTGATACGCACGCCATGCATGTTTGTTTTATACATGGCTGAGAGAACCTAGTGTAGTGGATCATAGAGAGAATGGATGTAAGGGCTTCTACAGGGTGTCTTATTAATTCGGTGTGAGTTCAATGGGGGAATTGATGATTACTGCTTCCTCATAGAGTCTGTAGTCCCTCAACATGGGCCACATGGGGAAGGAGACATTGAGTGCTTCCCCAAAGAGCCTTTAGTACAATATGAGACTATAGGGGGAATTGATGGTGAGTGATTCCTCACAGAGTCTATTCTTCAGCTGAACCATAGGGGTGAGACGGTGTTTTCCTCTAGAGGGTATCTAGTACTTGTAGTTTGAACCGTAAGAGTTAGGCTATGAGAACTACCAGGGTGTTACATATTATTCTACTTGTTTATTTTTTGTTACTTGTGTACTTTATATGATAGACACTATGTATTGTAGCTGTTTTGTGCTTTCCTGTTTATTGCTTCTTGTACTTTGACAAGCCATGTATTCACTGACTATTAGGCATAGATCTTTGGGTGGTTGCCTACTAGGCCCTTGTCTCACAACCTGTTTGGTCCATGCTTTTGGGATAAAAAAAACTATATTGTTGTAGGTATAGATATGTACAAGAGCCCTTACACTTCAGGTACTTGACTTGTTGTGGAGCCGGAGAGCGCGGGACCAAGCTATGGCTTGCGATGCTGAGGAGTGAACCTGTTTTATTTTGCACTTTGGTTTAGTATTGTATTCAACATTGTGTCTTATTTGGCTTCTTTCAAAGAGATAGTTGTCATGAATCATTTTATATACATGTGTGTGTGCATCAGTTGTTTACTGTTAGTCTTCCACTGTTTATCATTTACTCTTGTATGGATGATTTATGTTTTTGTTGTTATCTATTTGTTTTCCTTCTGTTGTGTACTCTTCCAATGAGGGAATAGTTTCCCTACTATCACACCCAAGGCCCTCGCTGCTAGTCGGCAACCTCTGGCATTTGGGGAAAGGCGCTTGAGGTTATGTGGCCAACCGGGTATTGGGTGCCTCTGGGCGGCTTCCAGAATCGGGACGTTGGATTTTAATCATTGAATCCTCTCCCATAAGAGTCTCTAATTGTAAGTATTGTGCCAACGAATACACCAGAATCTATAATACTAAAACGAGGTTTGTGGAAAGGAAAGAGTGACTGAAACCTATGTCTATAAAAACAACATTTTAGGTGGACAATACATGGATCATGCCTTTGATCATCTCAGGAGTGTGTTGGTCATGGGATTCATCACCTGAAGCTAGCCTCAACCTTGTCTTCCAACTCCCTGAGCCCATGGTGGAAAACATGGAGGTGGTGGTGGTAGCACATGGAACCATCATCCACCACCTACCAGTCGGCCTACTCCCCTGCCACATCTCCAGCCCTGCAGACCACCTCGCTCGAACCACTTCCACTACCATGCCAGCCCCTTGACCATTTTCTAATAATTAGTGTGGACATTCAAGAATCCCTGAGCAATGTGTACCTGCACACCATAGGTGAAGCACAACCTGGTTCCCTAATGATTATCTCTTCTCTGGGAGCCTCATACTACAGACCCCGAGTCATGCGGTCATCCCTTTAAATTCCTATCCCTCTTGGGCCCCCATTTCTACTACCTAATTCTCACCAATGAAGACTATTGTAACTTGTGTCTGCTGCTGTATCTATCTGTCTGTTCCTTCTCTCATAGGAATCTCTTGACAGAAAAGAATTTCTCTTCTACTCCATCCTGAGTGGGGATGCTGAGAGACACCATGGATGATCTGATCTCTTGTCTGAGTTCCAAATCAATGTTTCAGGACCTGATGAAAACAGCCTTGTACAATGTTTGTATAGTAGTGAAATTTGTATGTAAACCTCATAGAGTAATCAGCCACAGATATTCTTCTCTACTGTAGGCGAAACAACAGTTAAATGTGAATAGAGTGCAAAGTACCACAAAAAAACTCCTCTAGAAAATCCACTCGAATTCTATCCAGGTGAGGGGAAACTCATCATGAATCTTGATGGTAAAGATACATGATCATCCAGTTGAGCCTTGTAGAGGGTTCACAACCAAGATCACCATCTTTTCAAGTGGTCTCCCCACCAGGTGTGTGACCCATATCATTAAGTCCAGCTAGTTCTCAGCGACTTGAGGATCTTTCTCTCCCTTGGACAAAGAATATCAATGTCTCTGAAACTTTTGCAGGGCACTAAGTCTTCTTATATTCTATACAAATAAATATGGTAGTAACATCTGATCAAAAAATGGTGGAAACGTAGGTGAACCTCCTGGTGGGGCCATCTATTCCACTGATTTTTGAATCGACATCTCTTCATTAGATCAATTGTATACATGGTGATGTATTAGAAGCCAAGATAATATTATTCTAAGAGGAATCCCGTTAAAAATAAATATGAACCATAGTGTGAATATTATACCACATGAGATGACTCTTATTCAAGAAGATTGTAAGGAGACACTTATGCAACCAATTTTTTCATGTATATAACCAAAAAATAGAATTCAGGGACCTGATGAATGGTTATGTTTGCCACCATACCTAAACTATACACCCTAAATCTGAATGTCGAATTCAAATCAATCAACCTTTTTTTCCTAAAACAAAAATAAATAGACTCTCAGTCATTGAGGTAGAATGGACCACCACTGATACCACTTTGTCATGACCCATCCCCCTGGGCCTGTGGTGTCACATACCCCATGTTCACCTCCCAATGGCCTAGGTTTGGCAGCTAGCGCCGAAGGCATCAACATACAAGATAGATTCATTTTCCCAAGTACATGTACACATGCACACACAACAACGTCCCAATGCTGGAAATGTAAAAAAGCATGCTTCAAAACAGCCACTGAGTACAAGTACAAATGCAGTCAAATAGGCATGATACAAACCCAAAAAAAGGAAAACTGGAAAATAGTAAAGTGAAAAGGAAACTCCAGATATCCGTATAATGAAAACACCACCTGATGGTTAAGATCAAAATCGCTTTCGAAAGGCATAGAAGTACGCCATGCCCATCGAGTCTCATTGGGAACCATTAAATCCAAAGACACCAAGTCCCCTGTCAAGGCATCTGTCATTTTCACCAAACACAACATGTGCAGGCGATGCCAATTCAGGGGTGAGTAACAATATACTTAATGGGGACCCAAAAAAACAACAGAACGACTACATGGAAATCCTCAAAAAAATACATTTCATTATCACCATGACCGATCACAAAGCATGAAAACTCACACCAGGTGTATTCAAGGGTAAGAAAGTAAATAAAATAGTCATATTTGTCGAACACCATGGGATGATAGAGAAATCCTCCTCAATGAGTACAATTGGCCTGTCGGGTCACACAAAATCCGCTTCCCACTTTCTTTATGACTATTGTGGTACTCGTCCCTCATAAGTATCATGGGTATTCTAGGTCATATAAAAGATACTCCCTACTGTGGATTTTCTGGGTCACACAGAAGTTGATCCCCCCTATGAACATACTGAGGTACTCCTCCTGTTGAGTATGGTCGGTTATCTAGGTCTCACAGAAGCCACTCCCCATTGTGAGACTGTCGGTTCACCAAGAAGACGCTTCCCACTAGTCCATAGTATTTGATCCACACATGGTCTCTCGTTACCTGTATTTTTTTCTCATCCAACTATAAGGTTTCCGCATATTGCTTGATTCATCTCGAGATATCCTCTCCCTAAGCCATTCAACAAATTTCAACTTCTATTAAATCCTCCATTGAGTATCCCAAATGTTTTGCCTCATTGTGGGAGTACCAAAATAGTAAACAACTCATCAATTGGATTCCAAGTTTGAATGATATAGGTGTTTTCTAAAAAGGGGGTGGTTGGGTCCAGGCCATGTTTGACCCATTCAGAATGAACCGAACCTACCCAGAAAGGGGTTTATCGACCCGAACTGGGTCTTCTTACCCGACCCGGACCCAGACCAGCCTAGTTTTGGGACATTGGGCTACTAGTCCATCTCGTTGGCCTTCCTAGTCCGCCAGTGGCGAACCGGTTCTCTTTATGGATGGGACGCAACTACTTTCTGTGTCCAGCTCAACTAGCCCCACGTGTCATCCGTGGGGCAACTCCTACATTCACGGTGATGTAACCGCAATTCTACTGCATGGCTGGCCAAACCGACCAGTCGAGATTCTTGTATGATGTCAGTGACCACGTTCCTTTGAGGAGTGCCGCCTGTGGCGTCACACCACTCCACCGACACGGCCTCCCGACTACATCCTCCTCCACTAGCCACCAGAAAAACTTGAATTCATATTGCCCTATCGCATCATGGGCTTGAAAATAGTGATCTTTCAAGCACAATGTCATGGCATTCCCCTACGGGTTGCTGCCTCGGCTCGCTGGCGCACCGACATAATAGTCCGTAGAATGTTTGGTCTTCTCCGGTTGTCTATTCAGCGCCAAAACTACGCCTATAGCCTACGTGGGGTATCACATTCCCTGTTAAGGCCTTTAATCTTCTTTTCCGCCCCTTTCGAATTGCATAGGTATGAATAACAAAGATGTAGAAAGGATCATGCCTTGTTCATTTCAGTTTGTTCCTTTTGTGATAGAGTTTTAAAACACGAGGAGGTTTATGGATGATGTTTTATCAACAATAATTTAGTACTGATAAGAATAGTCATGAAACATCACCCTCCTACAATAACAATCGACCTGTTGATAAACCTTTTTGTGGGTCTAGCAGCATTCTTCATTTAAAAGAATGAAAATGGAAAACATAAAAACAAATGTACCCCTACCTTGATCAATGATTGTCATTGATGTGTTCCACCCTTGAGGATTTATGATCTGCTAGCATCATCCAATTCCCATCCCATTCTTCGTAAGGATTCAACATCGCTAGCGATCCAGCCAGTGTTCATCATTCTTCGTTGGAGGGAGTCGTTGAAGTTTATTAATCAGAGAATCCCCAAGGATAAATTCCCGACTCTCTTATGTGTTAGCTATTTTTAAAAATATGTCTATCTATTTATGTTATGCTACGACATTGACTCATTACAGTGTAGCATATTAAAAATTGCATTTCTATTATGCTACACCAAAAAGGCCACTATGAGTTTCCTTTAATGTGCCACATTGCCGCACCACAGTGCCGTTGTTTTCCACACAACAGTGAGAAAAGTAATAAAATTACTTTTTTTAATTTATTTTATTTTTATTTGTTTGAGCCTAAAAATTAACTTCTCTACCTGACCATTATTGTTCGATGTTATGTCCTTTTTAGTCGAATCCTATTATTCCGAGTTCAATAGAGCCCTTAGATTTTTGATCCAAGCACCAGTACAAATGTTAGAAAAATCTACTTGCATGTTAAATTAAATGAACATAAAAATAGTTTGAAATTACATTCTGGGAACACTATGCCTCAGAATCACATTCCACCAAAGTGTGTGGTCTTGAAATAATTCCATACAATTTAAAAAAATATTGAAAATTCAGGACCATACACCCCCGACATCTACCCTCATCTTCATTTGTTGGATTCTATGGTGTAGAAATGTGAAACATCATATTTTTCAATCATCAAAACATTATAGTTCTCAAAGATAAATTGTTACAAGAGAAACATACATTAAATTTTAATGAAGGGGTGAACATTATAATTGAGGTTGTGTCCATTGTTTTGGGGATCCACATCGATGGTGCTGATGTGATAAGCCATGTTGGTGCATATTTGATTGATGTAGTTCCTAGATTTCTTGGAATTGATGTCCATGATTATGGAATGTATGTCATCAGTAGTAGATTATGCATTCCATGGATAGATGAGAACCTAACTCAACTTGATGATGATGCTGACGAGATCAGGATTCTATGATATCCATGTCGATACATTTTGAGATTGGTCGGTGGTTCAATATTCATTGATCTGTTGACTACATTAGTAGATTTGATGTATTTTCCATTATTGGAGGTCTTTAACCGGACATAGAAATATATCAGGGGGTCTGAATGTCTCACATATTCATACATGGGGTTATCAAATCCATGTTTCCACAATAAGATGAAGATGACATGGTTTTTTATTCTTATATAGATGTGGATATATGAACACATCCCACGCTTTGATCCAAAACCACAAAATATATTACCCACTAATATTTTAGATGAGTCTCTACATGGATGATATTATTTTATTCCATCCTTTAAATGTCAAAATAAAATTTAAAATTTCTATTATGAAATATACGTACAAAAATTTTATTTATATGTGGATTCAGGTACATCATCATTCTGATATATCCTAACTTGATTTCCATGCATAAAAACATTTGTTGGAAAATCATTGACTTGACAAAATTTGTGGTTATTAATTATATTTTTAAATAATTATTTTGTAAAATACGTGTCTTCATTTATTATTTGATTATTAATTTTTTCATATATAATAGATTCCATATACTAAGGATATCATCCATTGTTTTCCACCATACTGTATGATGATTCTTGTTTTCAGATCAGGAATTGTTCCTATTTTTTTTATATTATTGAGTGACATTATACTGATAGAGCTAGAAGTTAGTTTTCCTTCTATCATCCCATTCATACACCTCCCATCCAGTTACCCTTACTCAATTCCCTTAATTTTATTGGATCTGAGAATTTGACTAGAAGATATATCATGCATGATATATTGATATATTTGATAAATGAAACATGTCCATATTATGTGGTCCGACATAGTACATATGAATTTATTATATTAGATGGATTATCCACCCTGGTACTGCATGTCCTCGGTGATATTTATTAAACAAAATTGATGGGGCTATCATGACATGGTAATAATTCATCCTTCCCCAAGTGAAATGTTTTTTACATTACCTAGATACATTTTTTAACATAATTCTTGTATAATCTATCTTATTTCACATCTCTGATCTAGTATAGGGATTCTTGTGGGAACAGAAATATTTTCATGAAGTGATGACATGGTTGATTCCATCAATGGACGAAATTTATCATGGGATATTCATTGATGTGATCAGATTTGCTGAGATTGTTGAGCCTAATATAGTTGTTTAAGGGGCAGAAGAATTCGTTATGGATGTTAATGTGGCATAGGAGGAAGGTGTTCACCATGATCAACTAGCTTTTCATCAAACTCATATTTCATATAAAACAATACCGTAGAAAGATGCACATGTACAAACGCTGAATGTTAAAATGTAAGATTTAGATGTAGATATAGATATAGACTAGTATATAATGAAGTATTTACTAGCCTCTTATCCATAGATATCCATTGTATAATAGCCATATTCATTACATTATGAAGATATCTCTTTCTGCAAGTCACTATTCTTGGAGATATGATAGTGTACAAGCGGTATGACTATAGATCCACTGCATTTCAAACAGAAAGACGTGGAGATAGGTGTCGGGGATGATATATAGTAGTAGCACACATCTGAGCATATACATAGACATATTTGACGTGTATGCATTATATATACACCAAGCTCTGACATAGAGGGGAATCATGTCTAGTGACATAAAATAGATTAATACATTATAAATGTTTTTTAAAACATTACATTTAAATTAGTCTATAAAATACTAATATATTATATAATGTTTTTTAAATAAATAAATTTATATAATTGGATGTTCATAAAAATATTATTCAATTAATATGAAACGATAATATAAATGGCTTTATAAGTAATGGAAATAAAACATATTTTTTATTTATATTATTACCTATTTGTATTATCAATCATATTAATTATAATAAATAATATTCATATATTTATACATAAAACATAATTATATTATTATTTTGTTTACAATAAATATTATTAATATTTAATAATTAATTTTTGAAGATTATATACTTTACCTAATATGGTTAATAATACTAATTATTGTAATCATAAAAAACCATTTTAAATTAATTATTAAAATTACATTATTTAATTATTTTCAATTACCTAAACATTATTAATACTATCTTATCTATTATATAAGAAATTAATTAAAAATACAATATAATATATTAATAATAAAATAATTATTAACTAGTTCATAATTTACATATAAAAAATTATTTTATAGACATTATTATAAAATAAATAATACCAATAATGTTATTAATTATATTAATACAATATTAAATATTTATTAATAAATAATACCTAAAATATTTGATAATTACTAATTTCTTCAATTTATTTAAAAACCATTAAAAACTTTATCATAAAAAAATTCAACAAAGATTAACAATTAAAATCTTATATGAATAATATAACAATTAATAAATATTTTTTTTCTAAATATTAATTATTTTATTACCCTTATTAGGTAATATATATAATCTATATTGGTATTGATTTTATTCATAACGTAATTATATTTTATTAATTAATAACAATCAATAAAACTGAAAATTAATAAATATGATACATATTAACATGTTACAAAACATTATATCAACAAAAAATGTGACAATGATTTAGAATTACAATATTATAAATACCATTTTATCCATTCAATTAATTTATAACATAATATTATAATATTATTTAATAATAAACAATAAAATTTATTATTAATAAATATATTTCTTATTAAAAAATGTTAATAGTTTATATCAAAAAAAGGAATTAACAAATATTAATAAATATTATTCCATGAAATTAATATCTGCAAATAATATTATATTATAAATTATATAAAAAAATTATTAATAATACATATATTATATATATATATAATGTGGAATGAATGGGGTTCATGGGACTTTGGTTACAGTTTGGAAGCGTGAACCACACACACAATTCTTGGGAAAATGAAGAAGTGTGATCGGGGTTCCCACCTCCCTAGACCATGTTTTTGAAATACAATTACCCATACCCCTTTTTAGAATTTCATAATATCATAAATCCCAATTTAAAAAAATTTGGAATCATCCTCACGAAAAATAGTGTCTATGGTTAATTTGGTCTACAATGAACTATTCATTATGGGAACACCTAGTTAGACCAAATGGACCAAAGGCCTTTTTTTATTTTATTTTGGATAATCTCCCTTTTAAGGGTTGTAGGAGATCACGTACATGACCTGTAGGTCCAATGAATAAGGCCCGACTGACCCGAAATACATGACCCGAAGGCTGGGAGGCATACCAAACTCTTACATGACCCATAGGCCCAACCCACTAGAACATCCCTTCCTTAGCTTCTGCATCATTGATCACCTAGCTCCCCACCATGCATTGTTGTTTAGCTAGCAATGCCCCATACAATGTTGAACAGTGATTTGTCCTGATGGTGGCTGCCATACCCTCTCATTCTTCTAATCCTGTTAGCTCTGCTTCTAGTGGATGGTACTCTTGTTGCTCTGATTCTATTCGGGGGAATGTTCTATGTGAACTGGGATACTCCATGGTCAACTTGTCCTGAAGGAACTATGGCCTGAAGGCCTTTTTGGACCCGAAGGCCCTTAAGACCCATAGGCCCAAACCAGTGTCCCGAAGGCCCAAATCTAGAGAATAGTTATGTCTACTACAGTACTGAATAGTAACTGATACAATAATTCTACAGTAGCCTTGAAATTCACCTCCACTTGGTTTTGAACCTGGGACACATGGATGCCAAGAAGGATCCCATACCACTCGGGTACAGGCTTGTTGGCATTAGAGCACCGATTTAATTACATCTTATTTGATATAATCCAATACGGTAACTATTTTATTTCAATACACTATATTAACAATTGAAAACAATGTCACTAGTCATACAGAAAAAGTTTTCACTATCACCTTTATAATATGAGAAAAATAATTCTTTTGGGGTGGAATCATACCACGGGTAAGATGTTTGGTAAGACCGAGTACCCGTTCCATGGAGTAAAAAAGAGATTTGTGTTTCACTGAAGTAATTTAAAAAAACTGATTAATGTTTTTATGTGATAGGATTTTTGATATATTGAAAAACTATTAGAAATTCAGGCTTAAAAAGGTAAAATTTCTATTTTGAATTTTATTTTTGAAATTGTTCTTTAATTTTCATTGTATTATTTTTTTAATCTCTATGGGTTCAAATATTATTGTCCTATTTTATTATATTTCTGAATTATTTATAGTTTTTAGTTTGATATAATTTAAATTGGATGATATAGGAATTATAAATATGGTGTTTATATAATTTAAATTTATGATATAAAATATATATTTTATTTAGTTAAATAATATTTTTCTGAAAAAGGTATATGTTTATAAATTGAATAGTGAGTAATTATATTTGAATATATTTACATTTATATAATATATATTATATTTAATAAAACACAATTTTAAATTCTAATATTCCTTACATGATGGCAAATAATGTGAAAATATAAAAATATTTTATACAGAATATATTATGAAATATTATTAGTTATATTACGTGTCATATTTAAATTTAAATTAATATATATATATATATAATATTATTTTTTGTAGTATATATTTATTTTTCTATAAATAATCATCTTAAAATATATTAAATATAAATAATTATTATTTCAGGTTAGAATGAACATAATATAATGACATAATGTTTGGAAAGTGGAATAACTACAAAAATTATATATAAACATATGTAATATTTTTTAATCATAAATAACATTAATTTACAACATTTTAATGGTCATTGTGTATGTCTATATTATATTTATTTTATTAAATAAATTTAACTAAATTTATTGGTAATAATATTTTTTGTATTTACATTTCAATTAGTAATACTTATATTGAGGGAACTATAGTTGGTTATAAAAGTATTTGTAATTATATTTTTAAATGTTAATAAATTATGTTGAATATATTTAAATTTGTATAAATTTGTTGGAAGCATGTAATATTAATATATTTATATATATTTAGATAGTAATTAAATATTTGTTAAAGATTTAGGTAATGTTTCATAACATGTATAACATAATATGTATCCCAAAAAACAAGTTAACAGTATTGTGTGATGATTTTTCTTGAGATTGATGACCAATGCATAATGGAAATTCCAATACTTTTTTTGAGTATGTTGTTATATAATTTGAAATAATATAATTTTATTTTCCACATAAATGAACCATGAGTCATCCATATCTCTATGTATGTATGTAGAAACATGTCTGCATAATAAATGTTATGTATCACAAACCCCTAGACCCCCTCACTTACTTTTCTGTCACAATTTTATATAAATGAATTTGAGAAGATGTGTTTGATAAGAGGAATTATACAAGAGTAATTGTTAAATTAAATGTGGATAATGGTCTCTAATCTATTGGATAATAAAGGATCCTCGAGATCACTTCTAGTTTTTTTGTTGGTTGACGAAATAATGATAAAATAATACCTAGAAAATGATTAATGATCAAGTAGTATTTATTTATTCATTACTAATTTAAATGTGTTAATCGTTCCATGAAATTGTATATATATATATATATATTACTTTTTATTAAATTTTCTTTGGTAATTATATCAACATCAATATAATTAAACCATTATGTATTTGAATCAATCAATGATTCAGATATAGCTTTCAACAAACAAGATTTAAAAATATTATTGAATTGCAGAATATAAATTGATGTTTTCTATATATATATATAGATATAGATACATTAATTTTCAAATATATTAATGATAAAATTTAAATGATGTATAACTTAATATCTATCTCAAAAAGACATGTTAGTAATATTGTATGTTGACATATCATTAGATGACTATCTAATGTATGATTAAAATTACCTGTTGTATTTTTTTATCTGATTATTTAGTTTGTAATAATTGAATGGTCTTAGGATGACCAAAAAAAGTACTATGAAATTTAAGGTTATATTTATTTGGGATATATATTTTTTAATCATTCTATTTTCTTTTCCACGTTAATGATATGAATCTCAACCATAATTGGTTTGTTTGTGTTGTTCTATGGTTAACTGGGAATGATGCTATGTGTGCTGGAAGATGATTATTAGATTATCATGATTGATGTGGTTTGAGAGACGGATGTGGATGGTTTTGAACATTACCAGGTGTGGAAAGAGAGGGTGGATGATCTATGGTTGTAGGGTTTGTGATTTTATACTCACCATGGGGGATGAGGGCGTTGGGATCATTTACACCTGTTAGAGCCCATGATGGGATTTTAACCTCTAGTTGTTAATTGTATACACAATATATTAACTGAAACAAGGGTGTTACTGAGTCGATGGAAATTATAGAGTATGGATGCAATATAGTGGGTGATAGTGTATATCTTCTTCATATTAATTCTTTATCAGTGATATCTTTTATCAATGCAAGTTAAAAGCATTGAAAAAGGTTAACTTTTATAATCGATAACTAGAAGTGATGATATAATTGATCATATATCACTATTAAAAAATCATTAATAAATGAATAATTTAACCAATTATTTCTAATTATTTATAATAATAATGTATTTTTTACTGATTTCTGAGTGATGATAAAGGATTCAGTTTATCATCAATGAAAAATCACTAATGAAATACATTTTAATTAATTTCATATATGTGTACATATTTATATATTTTTTAATTAATTTTTTGTAACAATATGTATATTTTTTAAAATACAAAATATATATAAACTTATTAATTTAGAATTAATTTCATATATATCAAGGTAATCGCTACAAAATACACCAAATTAAGAAAATATGTTGTCTCCAATAAATTATAAAACGAGTTATGCTAGGTCAACAAACAAATACACAAACCACCATGTATATAATTTTCGTGATTCATTTAATTTAAATTATAAATTTAAATTGTTATAATTTTAGTCATTTTAATAATTAGTAATATATATATTTGAACTCTCCATTCATGTATTAATCTTGTAAGTCCCATTTTATTCTCTATGGAAAAGAAATTTTAAATTTAATTTTTCATCTATATTTTTATCCATTTAGAAATTGAACATTTATTATGATATTTTTCATGAGTTCCAAGGGATTAATCAGATCCAATGTCCCTATATTTTGAAAAATAAATAGATGAAGTGCATGAAAAGCACACGTTTAGGGTTAATTGTGAACCTGAACCATGCAAGCCATGTAGCGTTTCACCCAATTTTTTCACCATTCAACCCTGGCCAAATTATGTTTAATGAAGTTTTAGACATTTTTTGTAGGGTTATTTCATGGGAAGAGCATGGTTAGGCTGACTTTGTGCCTAAACAATCGTGGGGGTGACTACATTGGATAATGTTTTCACATGATTTGCACAATGTTATTCCACCCATCTAGCCAAACTGTGAACCACATTAATGATGGGATAAATTATATTTTACCATACATTATTTTTATCTATAAGCCTAATTTTATCTAATATTCATACATTACATAAAAATATCCCATGATAGATATTACATGGACACATCATAGACTTTGAGATATCCCCGTCATACAGATTCAAATCGTTGCACTATTCATAACGTTTGATGTGAATCGATTCTTCTCAAAAAAATTCTTCTATTCTTAGTTTATCTTTCTCGCATTAGTTTTATATAAATTAATACTAATGTTTCCTTATACCAGGGTATTTTTATTTGTCTGAATTTTCATCGATTCAAGCTAAAATCAAAATATGATATTAAATGAGTGTTCCTATACCACCACAAAGTAGATGGTCTATACCTTTTCCCCAAAACTCATATTCTTTAAATATTATTCCATATTTTTTCACATTAAAAACCATATAGGAATTAACCCTAAATTTTGAAATATCTTAAATTAATTATTTGGCTTGTATTATATACCAGTGTAGCAGATTTCCTTGGTTGGAGGTCATCATCCTCAACATGAACCACCTTCGTGGTCGGATTGTTTACCTTCCCCGAAACTAAAATAACCACATTTGGTTTCTATGGATTTTCACATGAACGTTTAATTATTATGTAAATGAGTAGAGATATTTATGGGTTGATTGTCTCTTTACGTGTGACATCAAATGTGAACAATGTTAGTAGATGACTTGTCTAAATGATGGCACTGTAAATTGTTGGACGATCCATAATATTCAACATTTTTATACAAATGGGTAAACTTGGTCATGTACATGATAATTTCTCATTGATCTCCTTATAGTCAATGTATTATATTATACATAATTGTATGGAAATGTCTATTAGTAATTTGTTATGGAACTTACATAAACTATTATTATGGCAATGACATGATGATCACCATGAAACTGTGGGGGGGGGGGGGGGGGGTCAAGCAATTAATCATATGACCTATATAATTATACATTATGATATTTGGATCCCATGACTATGGGAATTAGGTTCCTATCCCATTTGGTCTAAATTATTCCAAGATATCCTTAGAATATTTTTATTGTCTCAAGGGGGGTTCTTTAATCTCTCGCCTTCAGTCCAAGTCTCACAATTTATCTACATGAGGCACATGCTAAAGCATTTAATTACCTAAATATTTCACATTTCCTCCCTGATTATCAACTTTATTTTCATTCTCTTAGTTATATATTATACTCTTTGACTTTTTTATATGTTATATTTATTTAATATCATTACATGTTATACTTTAACACAATTTTACTTTTTATACACATGATGGATTTTTTGTAGATTCATTTGTTGGTATACTACTAATAATATCTCACACCCTATTTGGAATGAAATTGGGTAACAAGATATACTTCATGGGTTTAATTGAGGAAAACTAAATGCACTTGGTCATGAATCCATGAAATGTGCATAATATGGGAGCTTATTATCACAGGAACAATCTTTGTCTCCAGATTCAGGGAGATAGATTTGGTATTTTTTCAATTTATTATACATGTACTATATTGGACGTATTCTACCACTTACAAAATATTTTTTAGCATCATGATATTATCACGATTTTGTATATGCCTCTCGTCATTGTTACAAAATTATTATTAAATTTTGATGTTGCACTACTATTATTGGTTATTTATTATGTTTCCACTAATAATATTCATTATAATATTTTTTAATCTTTGATCATTAGGGTATAGTATGCCCAACATACCCTCATATAACCTCACCGCAATTTTACAAGATCTATTATATGGGTTGTTGTGCTAAAGACCATATGGCCAACATGATTCGGTTAATTATGAGTTCACCTGATCCGAGAAGATAGAAATTGATTTCAAAGTTTTATTTTCATCAACTAATTGTTTAGGGGAGTTATTAATGAGACAAGGATATGGTGACATTAGTAATGAGTTCGTTATTAATAGTTTCTAACTAACATATGAGAAAAAAAATCCTAATTTCATTGGAAGTGATTTTTTCTTCAGAATTATTCATATTAAACTTGTACTAATTTCATCATTGAGTGACACAAATGGATTGTGTACTTTATTATTATTCTTTATATGGATTTTATCTTTATTATTAGGCCATTATCGAATGTAGGTTGACTCTCATGCATCCTTATATGAACTTTAGGATTGATATTTCATGCATTATTCCATGTCATGTTAACCTACTGAATGCATTGCACACTTCATATTCATAGTGCCTTGATATATATATAACTATAATTGTGAAATGATTTATGGTGAATTTATAAAAGTAATCAGTTATTAATGAATCAAAAAAATATAAATTGTGTTTTCTCGATTATCTTGTTGATGGATACCTAATTTTACACTTGCTGCATGTTCAACCAATTGAATGGGATTAAACATGTCTATTGTTGAAATAAAATGGAATCCAAGTTTCAATTTATAATGTGTATAGGACAATATGAATTTGGGTATGGTGATCTGTATAATTTTACCATTGTAAATCCCTTTCCATTGATAAATTTTGTCTTATTCTCCACTTATAAGGAATAGTATGATATAAATTGGGAATGATATACAAATATTACTAGACCCGGATGTAAATATGTGTATATAGATATCCATATAAAATCACTCATGAACTATTGAACTCTAATTTTAAATAAAATTGAATTTCATTAAACTATGATACTAATTTTGTGTTAAGCGGTGTTTTGCATTATAACTTGTAATTAACACACCGTATTCCAGAACCCCTAAATAAAAATAGAGAATAATAAAAATATTAGATCACATTATTTTGATGTAGGTAGCATATCCAGTGTATCAAAATGGTTTTATTTGTCATCCAAACCATGATATAAGAGCTTGGAGAGGGTTGTGACACTTTTATAGTAAGTTAAATACCTTTATAATATTTATATCATTAATATTTTTACTCTTAATCTTTATATATGTATGTTTATTTATATTTGTAGATATGCATGATCATGGTTTTATTATTTCATGTGCCATGAGAGTGGAAAATAACTATAAGGCCCCAGCCTTAAACCTTACTTAATCTTGAGTTATTACAAGATTACACATTGAGGATCTTTTTAGGATTAGAGTTTTAGAGAATTAGATCATGAAACTTTCATTACATTCCACATTTAAACAAAGTGGTTACATAAAAGACGATATTAATTCTTCCCATCAACAGAAACATATTTAAAATAAAACACAGATTCTTTCTTGACACATCCTTAACACTATCATCACATCATGTACCTTTCCCTTGACCTGTGAAAAACATTTCAAAAACTTGGATGAGCATAAAAAGCTCAGTTAGGGTTATAAAAATATGGAAAGGAATCACGAGTTCATATATACATAAGAATGAAATCATACTTTACCCATAAAACATATTCACTTTAACATACCTCATCAATCCATGAATAAATCATAGAAATCATAAGACATAAAGGTAACTTGAGGCATTCATAACATTCTAACGTAGGGAGTAACCCTCTTGGTTATGTTTGGAATACCCATCACAGTATATTCCCTAAATCTCTTCGGAGAAACCTTAACATTTCACTCCTTCGCGTTACCCAATGCATTGGAGAGCTATATCGGGCTCACCCACCCTTAGTATAACACGGAACCACCCGTCTTCATAATAATTCCCAAGAACCTCAACAAAATCGTATAACATAAAACATGCATAAAGGAAACATAACATTTCCACCTTTCAATCACAAGATATCAATACCACACATTGATATAAAAATATTATGAAAACCATTTTCAATACCAAAATAAAAGAATAGTAAAACATGGTATTTATTTTTCTTTAAAAAAAGTATGTCTTGTAGAGGAAGCCGAAACTCAAATAATGGTCACGGTGGCGGACAAGTCGTTGTCGCCGCATATGTACGACAAAAACATTCCCTTTTGTCGTTTAGTAAACACTTCGTATAAAAAAGATTCCTTTTGAATAAATGTAAAAGTCAAAGGGGTTTATACATCATATAAAAGAAGTTTGTGTATAAAACAAAATATGCCTCAATGAAAGGAGATTGAGACGAAGTCCCATACAAAGATGGTATCCTTGGTTTAAGGACAAATCAATTACATAATTATGTGTGACAAACGAATAAACCAAATATAAGTGGATATTAAGTGTAAAATAATCAAAGGGCATTCACACATATTCAAAGGATTACATATTCAATAACTACATGTTGAACCCAAAGAAATCTAAATTGGGTTAAGAAGTTCCCTTGACAGCCTTACGATGTCACATCAAAATGAGTTGATGAGAGATAAAAAAGGGTATCTCATCACTTGGACATAAAATTTACATCAATAATGATATATGAGGACATATCCCAATATAACAATATGTAAATTAAAAGACCCAACAAAATAAGTCTTTTAAAAAGAGGAGGGTGATAGGTTCCCTTACCGACATGGGTATCTTTCGAAACATACACCTCGTGAAAGAAGGACAATACAACATTGATGTAAATACTCATAAAAGAAAGTATATTATACAATGAGTAAAATAATGGGCAGTACATACACCACTCAAAGGAAATTGTGGCAAATGTAGCATAAATCTCACGAGAATGAAAGTGAGATGAAAAAATCCCTTATGAAAACTCGGCAGCCTAACGACGCCACTTAAAACTTCCAAAAATGGATTGATGAGATCAAATAGGGTCTCTAATTGTACTAACATAATGTTTACAGAAAGAGGAATATAAAAGAAAATCCCCAAACATAACAAAGAGGATCTTAAAAGAAGTGACATAAAGGAAAGTACATAAAAAGAAAGAGAGAGGTTAGATCTCTTACGAAAATTCGGCAGCCTAACGGCGCCACTCAAAACTTCCAAAATGGATTGATGAGAGAGAATAGGGTCTCTCATCAAATGAACATAAAAATTACAGTAATAGTAATATAAAAAATCATCCCAATAACAAGAAATATGATCTTTAAAAGGAATGACATAAAAGTGTGTACTTAAAAAGAAAGAGAGGAGTAGGATCCCTTACCTCAAGTCCAACTTGTCTTATTCGTTTCTTTATATTCCTGAATAATAAACATTGGTCAATTTATAATTTCTTAAGGACCTCCTATAAAGATTATTATTCAGTTAATATCACATATTTTAATGTTATAAAGTCAATCCTAAAATCAAGAAAACCCAAAAACAATTTCCATGTCATCCAAAAATGTTAGTCCTCCATCAATCAACAAGAAGTTCTAAATTCGTCATCATGTTACATCCTCTAAACATGTTGGTCTAATGCTCTATAATAATTCGATAATTCCTTTATGATTTAATAGAATTTTATAACAATATTTTTATTTTGAATGTAGCCAACAATAAATTTTTGATCTCAAAAACAAGGAAAAAAGGATCTAAATATAATTGAGACGTCAAATGGTTCATAGGTGAGACAACATACTAAGGAGATTGTACACAATCAATGATACAATGATCGTCTACCACTTGAGGGAGAATCAGTACATGATTAGAGAATAAATAAAGTCTCATATCAAGATTATAAAAAAAAATCATCTATAACCATCATGGATGAAAGGAAATTCTTTGTGAGAGGAAAAGGGGATGATACAGCCAAATAGCCCTAAATACTTTGAGAATGTGTTTTTAGAACTGATTGGTCCTTGGTTAATGAAATGACTACAATATACCCATTAAAATTCACCATCTTTTTTCCCACTACTGAGTTGTTTTACCACTATAGGGCTAGCGTGGAATGTTGGATAATATGGGTTTCCCATCCCATTAGCGAATCAGAGCATGATTACTAATTATCTCATGTTTTATTCTAGGCAGAAAGTCTTATCCCCACACGATGACATAGCCTATCATGAACCACTCCCAACAATGTGTACCCCTCCTAGGATGGAAGTGTGAGAAAGGAGATAATGACTCCTAAGTCCCTCCTCCAGTAGGCCCCATGATAGCGACTTGCACTGAGGGTATAATAAACATACAAAAGAGAGGAAAAACCCTATAAGAGAACACATGTGAAAGAGAAAGATAATATAGACACCAAACAACTATATCTTGGACAATAATATAAATGAAAACCTTTTTACACATTTTTAATTTCATGAAAAACTACTACAACTGATGGGGAAAAACTGAGATTACCAAAAAGAAACTTAAAACAGAAGCGACTACGAAGCCCAAACAGCTCATGTGACCTCAAGTTAGTATTAACCATCCTGATATCCAAACTGCTCCAAGTGACTTGAAAAAAGTTTATATATAAATAGGGTGATTATAACATTATACTTAGTAGGATCCTTCCAGGCGCCTCTGGTAAAAAAGTAATGAAAGAATTCAAAAGAACAATGAACTGCATGTGAAACTAACTCATCACCAAAAAAGGTATAATATGTTATCAGCATCACCATGGATACTATCACCATGTAATTCATACAAGAGTATATAATATATTAAATAATTTCAAGGGTACCTATCAACCACTTCCCCACTAGTTTTCCTCTTTTCCCCAATGTCACACATTAAAAACATCTCCCTCAAAAAATGCATCCCCACAAACACTTGTGCAAAGCACCACAGTAGGCACCTTGTGCAGAAAAACCACCACTTCAACATAAACAATTTTACCAGGTAGATTCTGGGAGACACCACATCTCACATAACATGTTTCATACGTTGGGAATTATACCTCAATCCATTACATCCCATACACCAAGTAAGGATCTTGAATCCATCATATCACATACATGTTACACCTATAGTAGTCCATAGGAAACATTTTCCAGAATATATGTGTGTGAAAAACCACATTCTATTACTGCACTCTACACACATATATGGGTAAAAATAACCACTTTTTGTACCAACAAAAGTAACTACCAAGGGAAGAGAGTGGGGTCAAAAGGGGTAGTCCGCCATCCATCCTACCACTGGAATGTTGGGGAATACACCACCCAGGGCCCAGAATCCCTGGGGTGTCAGTTGAGCATACTAACGTGGTGGAGTAGCATATAGAAACATGCAAATTAAAAAATATACTATATCTCACAACCACACTATGGTCATTACCTAGTCTTAGACTCAACTAAAACTAATGACTTTTGGACTCCCAACTGCCACTTCAAATACTAGGCATCCTATAAGAACACAACTATTTAATGAGATTTAATACCTTACTTCATTCCTTTTTATCAGTTGCACATTAAGTTAATTAAATTTTTAAACATTAATTAACCATTAATAATAAACACATTATATTTCATAAGCATTTCACCTAAAATTAATTTTTCTTTTAAATGGAAACCTCATCATTGTAATCCAGCAAGATCCAATCCCATGGGTTAAAATCATTTATTCAATAATTTATTAACTACATTATTACTTTACAATATTCCTAGGCATTATAGAAAATCATTCTATGAAACTAAACACAAGGGGGCTCAAAAAGGTTAGTAGATGAACTACACATTGAGTTGATGCTACCTATACCAAGAGTGTAGACCCATCCCCCCTAAAAAATCTAAACACAGAAAGCACGTGGCATATACCACATGTCTTAACCCCTTTTGGATGGAGGGTAAGCAAAACCATCTTCCTTGAGATGTGGGGAATGTAATGTATATAAACAACCAACAAGAATCGTCAAGCTTCCAAACATTCACATCCAACCTGATTCATCATCTCAGGTGTTCTCCCCGAGACCCACATGCATAAACCGATGCATCTCGCCACTCTAGGATTCAACTGCCGCCACAACCATGGGGCCTCCATGCCCCCAAATATCACAACAGCCATCCATGATCAAATCAAAACAAAATCATTAGAAAAACAACATTATATGAACTGTTCTTTGGGCCCTCAAACAAGGAATTCTACATTCATACATAATGAGCTCTCACATCTCCAAGCATAAGGCTCTTGGCCTTTACAAACAAAAGGGTAACTCAGAACACTACGTGGCACTATATTTTGATCAAATAACCATTTATTTAATCCCTCTATAATTAACTAATTTATTATTCGTATGTTCCAACCATGGGTACCTGAAACAGAATGCCATCAGAGCTATTAAAAATTTATTAATCATGCTTACAATATTGATTTGAATAACATAATATAAAAAACCAACAAAAAGATTCATTTAAATGAATATTTATCTTTATCTACACAATTATAAATTAATTCTATATTTATGTTCATTACCAATTACAATCAAGAACAAAAATATAAAAAAACGATCATAAATATCACACTTTCTAGCTAAAAAAGAGGCAATAACATACAATAGATATCCATTTAATTATCCAGTTAAAATATTTATTATATCAATGACATTGTGATCCATTGGACTAAAACAAGATAAATCTATAGTTTCACGTAAAAGAAATTAGAAGATATGAATCCCCTACCTCAAAAGGATTTTTACCATCTTTATACGAGAACGATCTACACAACAAATCACGATCGCCTCTTCCCTTAACTATTGCATCCACCCGAGGATGTTGCGACCAGACCGCACCAACAGGTCTCAAGAAACACCATTGTAAGAATGGAGATCACATGATATAATATTGAACAGAGAAAAAGAAGAAGATGAACCTAATGAATGATGATAAATCATACTTTATATCTTAGATTGATGGATACTACCGGGTTGCATAAAAAATAGGGGGTACACTTACAGTAAGAAGAATGTCGAGGGAAACAAATCCAAGGGGAAAATTTTGATCTCACGATTCCTACTGGAAGGAAGGTGCGGTTCGAGAATCTCACTCCAGAGAACAATGGGGATGAAAAAGGGAGGATGATATCTCATCCCTTTTGAATATTTAATGGGGAAATGGTTTAAGATACACTAGATCTTCCATTAAAATCATATCACATTAAACCACACGTTTTGACCAAGTAAAAGCATCCTGGGCCTTAGGGAAATTAATAAAGGAGTTATGGGATTTGAATCAGCCTTAAATCCCTTAAAACAAATATTCAAATGCATTTTATGTTAAGGAACATGTTAAATCAGAGAAACTGGAAAATTTGGAAATTTGGAAAAGGAGATATGAAACTGTTCTGGAAAAACATTAATGAACTATGGTACTATGTCTGTGACACCGTGTTTTTGACACAGTGAATGGGAAACCATGACAATGACAAAGTTTCTGTGACACCGTGTATGTGACACTGTGTCTATAGCACCATTTTTGTGACACCATCTCTATCACACTATTTATGTGACACTATGACTGATACACCCTATCAGTGACCCCATGTCTATGACTACAAGAATATGACACCTTGTCTATGCCACCGTGTATGTGACATAGTGACTGTGACACAATGATTGTGACACTGTTTCTATGACACGATGTATGCGACACCATTTTTGTGAGACTGTTTCTATCACACCGTTTCTGTGACACCCTGACTGTGACAATGTTTCAGTTATATTGTTTTTGTGACAACGTTTCCTTCACACTATTTCTTTGACACCGTGACTCTATTCACAAAACTGAAAACACTATTCAAAAAATTGAAAATTTGGAAATGTGTTGGGGATGAGTCACCATGACATCCTAGAACACCTCAAACATAATATTTATGAAATCGAATGGACTAGAGAGGTCCGAGGCATTACATCAGATACATATCAAAAAATTCTCATCCTTGAGAATCCAAAACCCTCTCAAAAGAAAGAAGAAAAGGGATTCAAACAACCACTCTTCGATATAACTCTCAAAATAGATCACAACATAAGAAGAAACAAAATAAACCCATCTTATAAACATGAATGGTCTATAGCACCAACGAGAACAATGATACATGAAAAGTGTTAAACAAAAAATCACTCTAGGTACTGAGCATATATCTGAAACTCATGTTCCCATGTACTCTCCTCCACGCCACTATGTCACCAAAATACATGAACCAAGGGGATTAAAAACCCTACACAACACCAACTTTTTGTGGTCTTGGATCTTAATAGTTCGTTCCTCAAAGGTCGCATCATCATCAATATTGATCTCTGCACCAATCGATGACATGTGAGTCATCATGATGATAATGACAGAGCTATGAAAAATGAAAAACATCATGTATCCGACTCATCTATGGGGGAACTGCTACTCGATATTCCACGTCTTCAATATGAGACAATACCTCGAATGGGCTAACAATCCACGAAGAAAGCTTACTACCAGAAACAATCCTTCACTGCCCATGATGTGGAGTCACCTTCAGAAACACATGATCCCCAACATAAAAATCTAAGGGTCTCCTCTTTGATCAACATTTGATTTCTGATGATCATGTGCTACTTTTATCCTCTCATGAATCACATGAACCATCTCAATCGTATTCTATAGTAGTTCCAATCCGAGAATTGATGACTCTCGAACCCCAGTCCTGAATAACGGATAATGGCATGGTCGTCCGTACAAGGCGTCAAATGGAACCATACCGATGGAGGAGTAAAAAAAATGTTTTAATATAACTCCTACAACGTTATGTTACTCCTCTATGAACCTCCAAAATCCATGAAACAGGAGTTTAACATGTTATCATGAGTTTGGATTGTCCGCTCTGTCAACCCGTCCATCTGAAGATTAAATGTAGTTCTAAGGTATAGTTGAGAACCGAAATCATGATGGAGACCTCTCTACATCCAAGTGGTAAATGAGGACATCAATCAGAAATGTTCATCCTTCAGAATCTGTGGAGTCTCACCACATCCTCTAGATACCGCCTTGAAAAAATTTCAACAATGCTTGACTCCTTGATTGCTATTAAGTGGGATGATTTTGTTAAACAATACACTACAACCTAAATACATCATGTCATCCCTGATCTTGAGGTAAGACAATAAAAAATTTGATTGTGATGTCCTCCATATTTCACTAAGGAATATCTAATGGCAGAATAAAGCCACTGGGGACACAGTGCCCAGCCATCGCCTTCTGGCCGACCAAACATTGAGACACAAACACTACTAATGCATGCTTCTACCCTGGCCACCAAAACTGACTCCTCAAGCCATAGTACATCATTTTCTCTTCAAGAAGAACTGCTAGAGGGGAACTATGGAGCTCTCTGAGAACCGTATCATGAATTTATAGTGGAACAAAAAGCCTTACTAGATACAACAACTTGTGTTGTTCATCCTCATCCCAACCATCGGGGATCTCACCACAAACAACACAGTCTCTCAATACCTCCACTGCTAGATCCCCCAAATGGGAGACCTCCACCTTCTAAAGTAGAGATGATTGCACCATAATATGAGAAAGACAACGTCTTCCCCAAAATTCTCAAATATTGAATCGTAACACTGATTTTTCTTCCACTACTCTCCATGAATGAACATATTCAAGCACTACATGACTACATGACTTCTAGCTCATCGCATCAGCTATAACGTTCACCTTCCTGGGTGGATATGACATTTCAAAGTCATTTTCCTATATGAACTCCATCTACTGACATTGTCACATGTTTTAGTCAGGTTGGCAGAAAACATTTATCTGGATCCTATGACGGGTGAAAACCACAAAGCACTCGCCAAAGAGGTAATGTTTACACAAATTAAGAGAAAACAACACTGCTTCCAATTAATGATCGTGGGTGGCATAGTTACCTTCATGGGGATGCAAAATCAGACACCCATATGAAGATACTAATCTCTATTGCATCAAATAACATTCTAACCTCATATGTGAAGCATCACATAAAACACTAAACTGAACTCCCTCTGTTGGAAGACAAGGAACTGGAGAACATACCAACTTCTCCTTCAGATACTAAAATGTTATTGGACACTGATCAGTCCTCATGAATGCATGATCCTTCATGGTCAAAGATATTAGAGGATTCATTACCCAAGGTAAATTGGCTACGAACCTCATTTAGTAGGCTTTGATATCAAGGAAATATCACACCTCTTCCACTATATTGGGGGCTTCCCAAGAAAAAACTGCTTCTATCTTTTTTAGATCCACATCTACTCACTATTGGTAAATGACATTCCCCATGAAACAAAACTATTGATCCCAAAAATCACTCTTTAAAAACTTCCCAAATAACTGATGTTGATGAATAACACCCATAACAGTGTGTAGATGCTCTTCATGCTCCTCCTTAGACATGTATTTTATAAGGATGTCGATGATGAAAACAACCAAAAACTTATCCCGGAACTCAATGAACAATGCGTTCATCAATCCCATGAACATAGATGGAGAAATAATCAAACCAACAACATTAAAATGAACTCCTAATGCCAATAACGATAATAGAAAGAAATATTTGGGACATCCTCCTACTTCACACGCATCATATGATATCCTGACTACATGTTGTTATTTGTGAACCAACTAGAATCCTTTAGTACATTGTATAGATCATCAATCTTGATAAGAGTATATCGATTCTTTACTGTAACATTGTTTAAGCGATGATAATCAATACACTACCCCAAACTACTGTCAGCCTTCCTCAAGAGAAAATAGGTGCACCCCATGGTGACACACTCGGCCAAACAAAACCACACTTTACCAGACCATCACCTTGTATATGTAACTACAGTAACTAAGAAGGGTCTATATTAATTGGATACAAAGAGATAGGAGACTCTCCGGGTTGTAGCTCGATCCCAAACTTGATTTCTCACTAAGAGGGGTAATGCTACAGCCTCTTTTGGAATGAAATCAGGGTTCTCTTCAATGACCCAAGGAAAAGAAAACTTCTTAAACACTAAATAAATAATAATCATCTCAACTATCGAGGATGATAAGGATGAAACATGCCTTTAACCCATCCAAGGATCTCTCTCAACAAAACACACCACTAGATCTCCAACCTCATCGAATAACACAACCTGCCTCTCGAATAAATCCACGATAGGCTATACTGAATATAACCAATAGATTCCAAGGCTGGCATCATATGGCTGTTTCCGTAATCATATGAAATATTCCCAAGAGCGGAGCTACCCCTACCCTAGTTCATAATATCTATATACATCAAACAAGTAAAATCGACCTCCGACTGGCATAGTTAATGCCAAGGGCATTGGAAGCCTCTCTACCTAATATCCCAAATCATGGATAAGGGTTGGTGATATGAGGGAGTGTGTCACTCCTAAATCAAACAAGACATAATCCAAGGTAGAAAACTAGAAAAGGGTACCTCAAATGACGTCTTTATCACATTGATATGGAAACGCTAAAGAATTTAGTTGACCACGTCCTCCTACACTACCTCTCTGACCCTAATGACGACCACCACGTTGGTCGCACTCGGATCTCTAAGGAAACGGAACATCATAGGGTTGTCCTATGCCTGCCTCATCTACCCTCTGCTGATCCAAAGCTGGTGAAACATGCTACTTCTGGCTCTGCGGGAACTGCCTCAATGAAGGAATAAATAGCATAACACTTAGTGCACGATGATTTCTCAGAAATTATGAGCACTCTCGATGCTGATGACCATGGACAACCCAGAAAAAACAAGCACTTGATCCTTTGACCTAGGCTTGAGAGCCACCGCCCCTGGAGAAACGAGATCCTGAGTGCTACGAAATACCCCCAGTTGAATGGAAACTCCTCTACAATGAATATTGGGAACCCCAAACCACATCTTTAATTAATGAGAAATCATGTAGACAACACTCTTGTAAAAATCCATTTCGAGCCAATGTCCTCTCGATAACCTATTCCATTGTCAGTACCTCAAGATATGTCTTCTTCATAGACAGGGTGACCATGCTATGGATCTAAGGATTCCGAGTTTCCTCAAAATTCCCCATCCTAGCCTCCTCATATGGAAACAGGTCCTAACCATATCGTAAAAGGTTCCTAAAATGGATTCCAAACACTCTCACACTGGAGATCCCTTGTGGAAGGGTAAGAAGATCCTAGCAATTGGACGCCTTCATAGCCAAAGAATGAAACTAGACACTAAACATGTCTCAGAACACCTCCCCTAAGAACGCTGATTCCTCATAATCCCCGAGGAACAAGAACCATCACATCCTTGCTAATCCATGAAGGATCGTCAAAATAAAGACACCCAGTGCTCCTTCCGGGCACAAATCGAACTGAAACCTATCTCAGAATCCTCTAACAAGTCTTATATTACTTCATTTGAAACTGATCCCTCATACTTCTGCAGTCTCTAACGCTAGAACTCACAGAGATTCCTCCTCCAATTGTCATTGTCATAAATCTATATCCTACAATGTTCTGCAAGAATAGCCTTCTAGAAATCCTCTATGCGATCATGACAAGGTCGCCGACCTAGTCCCATACCTATAAAAAACAAATAGTTTTAGCAAATAAACCTGGAATATAGAAGACGTAACATTAATTAATTGATTTTATTCTTTTATTAATTTTAGGTTAACCCATCTAATGGTCAACCAATACGAACACAGGCATAAAGAAGAATGATGCATGACCCTTTCCTCGGACATTATACTTCAACTTGTATCTCCACATTTAGTAGCCATTGTAAACATAATTTTATGTGTATAAGATCACACGGGGTCCTAAACACATGTTTCTCAGCCTATCTCTAGGGTCTACATCACTTTCTAAACATAACTCGCACTATTCCCCTACCAACCCATGCAACCTAACCAGTGCCTTACAACAAACTCCTACCTATGCCTAAACTTGCCTCTTATACCACTCTGTCATGACCCCCATCCCCACAAGGTGTACCCCAACTCAGAAGGCAATGAGATAAGGGAGATAATGACCCCCCGAGTCCCGCTTCCAGAAGGCCATAGGTTGGTGACATGAATTGAAGTTTTAGTAAACACACAAATGGGAGGCATTCCCCTCTAAGAGATCACATGCGAAAGAGAGAGATAAGGCAGACACCAACCAACTCCAACTCAGAAAACACTATAAATGAAATCCCATGTACACATATGTAATATCATGAAAAACTACAACAAAAGAAATGGGAAAGCTTTAGGTAACCAAAAGAAATTTAAATAGTATTGACTATAGAGTCTGAATAGCTCCTGCATCCCCAAGTTAGTAGTAACCTACCTGATCTCCGACTTTATATAGGTGACATGAAAAACATTTTATATATACATAGGGAGAGTATAACAGTATGCTCAATAAGAACCTCCCAAAGGCTCTCGTGAAAATTTAAATAATGCATGAAAAAGTACGTTGAACTGCATGTGAAAGTAACTCATATCCTAAACAGGTATACAATGCTCCGAGTCAAACCATGGCTACTCTCACCAAGTAATGCATATGAGAGTATATTATTGAATAAATAATGTCAAGGGTATCCTGCTATCACTTCCCCATTGGATTTTCACTTTTCCCCAACGTCACATGTCCTAGGAATCTCTCTCCAAAAAGGCTTGACTGAAATAACATGGGCGAACCACCCCAAAATGCACCTCAGGAAACAAAGCCACAACGTCCATGTAAACAGGGTAACCAAGTAGTTTCCGGGAGACACCACAACTTACATAAAGTATTTCTTACATCATGAATTATACATAATTCCATTATAGCTCATACCCTGTGTGAGGATCCTCAAGCTATCATAGCCTATACATGTTACACCTGTAGTTGTCCATAGAAAACTATATCCTGAATATGTGTGTGTGAATAACCTTGAGGCATTATATCCCTAGACACACATATATGGGTAAAAATAACCATTGTTCCTACTAGAAAAAGTAACTACCAAGAGAAGAGAGTGATGCCAATGGTTGTAGTCATCCATTCATCCTCCCAATAGTATGTTTGGGAAAACACCCCCCAAGATCTGAATCCATGTGGTGTCCGTTTTCCTAACTGACGGAGTGGAGTAGTGTATTGATACATAAAAATACATAATATACATATCTCCCAACCACACTATGGTTAATACCTATTCATACTCATCTGCATCTAATGTCTCTCGGACTCCTGAGTGAATCTTCTAAGACTATGTATCCTATAACCACACCCCAATTTAAAGATATTTAATACCTCACTCTATGACCTTTTTACCAATTTCACTTTTTTTAATTAATTATGTTAACATTAACATTCCATATTTATTTTCCACATTATATTACCTTAGAATCACACCCAATGTTCAATGTTCATTCAAATTTCAACCTCATCATTGCATACTAGCATTCTCCAACCCCATGGGTAAACATCATTTATTCAATCATATATTGACAACATTATTACTTTCCCATATACCCCACTATTCTAGAAAAACATTATAAGATACTAAACACTAGGGGATAAACAAAATAAATAGACGAACTACCTGTCGAGTATTTTCTGCCTATAGCAAGAGTGTAGACCCATTTTCTCTGAAGAAGATAGAAATGGAAAGTATGTGTCATACCCTTCGCGTCTTTGCCCCCTTTGGAAGGAGGGTAAACAAGACCAGCCACCCTTAATAGTGTGGAAAGAAAAGTATATAAACAACCAACCTGAATCATAAATAATCCAAACATTCACATCCAAGACGCTCCATCATCTCATGTGTCCTCCCCAACACCCACATGCATAAACCGATGCATCTCTCCACTCTAGGAGTCAACTGCTGCCCCAACCAAGGGGTCTCCCTTCCCCCACATATCAAAACAACCATCCAGGATCACATCACAACACAAGAATCATGAAAATAATATTATATCCACTAGGCTCTTAGCCCTTAACCAAGGCATTCAGCCATTATAAATAAGGATCTCTCAAGGCTCCAGGAATAAGGCTCTCAAACTTTACAAAAATGTGTGTTTATTATAAATCTACTAGGCGTTATATTTTTATCAAAAAATAGATTATTTAATCCATCTGGAGTTAACTGATTTATTATTTTTAGGTTCCAACTATGGGTATACTAAATAGATAGCTATCATAGGTATCAAAAATTGATTAAAAATGCTTACGAAATCAATTTGATTAGCATTAAATTACTACAACAATAAAAAAAAATATTTACATACCTCTCCTTCTTTATCTAAACAAAAATACATTAATTTATGCATTACATTATATACCATTTTCGAACACGAATACAAATCTGAACAATAAAAGCATAGATATCACACTATCTAGAAATACAATAGGCAATAACATACGATCAATATCAAATTATTTATCCGGTTCATATATTTATTAAGTCAATTCCATTGTGATATATTGGTCTAAAACATGGTAACTCTACGGTTTCACATAAAAGAAAAGAGAAACAATGAATCACCGACCTCAAAAGGTTCATAACGTTATTTATACAAGATTATTACCCAGAATAGATCACGATCACGTCCTCCCGTGAAAACAACATCCACCCAAGGAAGTCGGGGCATGACCGCACCAACCGAACGCTAGAAACTACATTAAATGCATGGAGTTTCCATTCAATAAAATGGAAAGGAGAAACATTAAAAGATGAATGAAAAATAACGACGATAAATAATAACTTATATCGATGATTGACAGATATTTCTTGGTTTCACCAAAATAGGGGGTGCACATGCAGTAAGAATAATGTAGAGGGAAACCAATCGACTGGGTAATATTTGATCTCACGATTCCAAGAGGAAGGAAGGAATGGTTCGAGTGTCTCACACCCAAGAACAAAGTTGAATAATAATGGAGTAATATATCTCATCCCTTTATAATATTTAACGGAGCAATGATTTAAGATAAGATAGATTTTCCATTAAAAGTAGGACGCATTAAACCATGTGGTTTGACCAAGTAAAAGCATCATGGGACTTAGGAAAATTAATATATGAGTTATGGGATTTGAATCTTCCTTAAATACCTAAATATAAAGCATTGAATGTGTTTTCTTTAAATGATAATGTTAAATCGGTGAAACTGGAAAAATCTAGAAATTGGGTAAAGGAAATATGAAAGAGTTCTGGAAACACTATTCATGAGTTGTGACACCGTGTCTGTGACAATATAACTATGAAACCGTGACTATGCCACTATTTATGTGACCCCATTTCTATAACACTGTTTCTGTGACACTGTGTCTGTGACACCGTGTCTGTGATACCGTGAATGCGACTCCATGGTTGTGACACCATGACTGTGACACCCGTGACTGTAACAACATTTCTATGACATTGTATCTGTGGAACAGTTTCTGTCACACTGTTTCTATGACACCATGACTTGGACACTGTTTCTCTGACACTTTTGTTGTCACACAGTTTATGTGGAACCATTTCTATGACCCGATTTCTTTCATAACATTTCTGTGACACTATGACACTGTTCACAAAACACAAAACATTGTTCATATAACTGGAAATTTGGAAATTTGTTGGGGATGAGTCACCATGACTTCCCAAAACACCTCAAAAACCAGATTTCAGCATAATATTAGACCAAAGCAATATGGTCCATTACATAGCCATTGGAGGATACCATCTAGCAAGATTCTACATTAGTATATCCAAAATCTATATGCCTCCTCTACTGAATTCATGTCTCTTTTGTCAATCTATGAACATAATTTCAAATCCCAAAGAACCACTTAATTATTTTTAAACACTAACCATCTCAGTTCAACAACTAATTTTCCAAATGTTCCTTCAAATTGATTGAAATATCATGTTCCTAATGAGATTCCAACCGTATAATGACATTGGTTGTTACAAAATAAAACCTAAAAAATAGAGGTATGATATTTTGACTTTTTTATAGATTCTCAGTTTAACATTAATTTTATATTCATGATTTTTTGTGTTTTTATTCCCTTTTTTCCTTTAACTGTTAATACCATACATGTCCGTTTATAACATGTTTTTTACATTATTTTTCCAATTTTTTAGATGAATTAACACTTTTATTGACCATGGGATTTTGGATCACTAATCATGCTGAACATTCCTAATTTATGGATTTTTTCCTACTTTTAAATATAAATATACACATTAGACCGATATTTTATAAAAATTAGATAAAATTATTATTATTTGTTATTAATTAAATTGTTTAATTTTGTTCACTAAAATGAAAATTTATTGTACAAATTAAATATAATTTTATAGCCATAGAATAATAAATTAATTTGTCAATAAATTGGATAATGAATACCTTGTATATGCTTCAAGTAAGAAAAGTATTTTAGAATTTTTATGAATAAGTGTATGTCTTATAAATAATAATGGATACATTGTTATTCATTTGGTTACAGTTTGAGAAAATATAGCTACTATATTTTAAAGCAGGATGATCTACGATTTTAAATAATTATTTTCTATAGATACATAACACAGGAAGTTAATTTTTCTTAAGTATATATGTGTGTGTGTTTTTGTTTTTTTATATTTTTTAGTTTTATGATTAATTATATGTTTGTTTTTTATTTGTATTTAACTATTTATAAATCTATATGTGTATATGTATGTTTGCATATATATAAGTTTATAAATTTATATAATCACATTAGTATATCTTATATTTAAAATCCTAAACTTCAATTAAATTAATCATTACATTGTGAATGAAGTTACCCACTTCAAACCTAGAAAGAAATCAAAACTAAGAGAGAAAAATTTATTATTTCCAAAACATAAGATTTATTATATGTTTATATTTTAAATTTTATTATAAAAAATATTTTTTATTGAACTACTATATGAATACCTTGTGTATATTGATTTATTTTTTATATAATATGAGAGAAGTTACCTAAATTACATTAGTATGAAAAAAAACCTAATCTATTCAAATTATATGACAATGCAGTACAAGGACCAGGTTAAAGAGATCATAAGGTTTGAAATAGAAAATGTATACTCCCCATGTCAAATCAAATTTCTATGTTTGTTATGTAATTATTCTATAAAAATTTGTACATAAGAGTTGGATGAACATTTTGTAGTGTCATGGTCCAATCTACTGTGATTGAGTTAGAGATCCACAAGTCTGTATACACACCGCACAATATAGAATAGTCTGTTGACTTGTAGTGAGGAACATGATATAATAATTAAGGAGATTATACCCTCACTATCATATCATAGTGAAAAACATAAAATTAAATACAATAAAACAATAATATAACATAGATAAACCCAATAAAATGGTTTTATTTCAAGGAAAACATTTCAGTAGATAGAAAAAACATGCTCCATATATGGAATGATATCTTAAGATAATCACGATGATAAACAAATATAATAAATAATACATAAATAATTTTAAAAGTGTCCCAACATCACCTCTATCTTCAAGACTATGTATTCGCAACTCTCTACTATCATGACATTTCTCTTCAATGAATCCATGGTTAGAAAATATATAGGGGCAATGAGATTCCTGTATAGGGTGTGAGTAACAATCCTAGTTAGAATGAACCAACATGTCCTTAACATAAGTGTGGGTAATATTAAATATTGAATGAAATGATATTTTTAAATTATCCATTAAAAAATAAACCTTATATATATTTGTTCATCATAGGAAAACCAATATGTTATGTACATAAACTACATCAACATTGACATAATGTCGATAAAGATGCCAGTCTCTATCAATCGAGTGCAACCATTAAGGTAAAACTACATTCCCTACCCTAATAGTCGTTGTTATCAGCAAAACCAAAATCCCCACCCAAATAGTGGTCATTATCTACAGATGATGGTAAGTCCCACCTGACATGTTATGCATAACTGGATAACACATCGCCCCTACCTGGAATTTTTCAACTTCATCCTGTAGGTGATTGATTATCGACCTATGATTGATATATTAATACATTGTAAATAATTACCTTAGTTCAACTCATACCAAAAAATGAGACATAATTTATCTCCATTGTCACATCATCAATCTCCCCAACTGAGGTTCTCTTATCCATAATTGAACAACCTGATCATCCTAATACCTGAAAAATTGTTCCATAGACCATGCAGTGTGATAATAAAAACTTATCCTAGAATGAAACAAAATGGAATAGAAAGGACATTTCTCAAGGGGGTGCAAAAAATCATATAACCATAAACAATAAATGTATAAACTCCACTCACACACCCATAGGTAAGGTCCTAACAATAATGGGTTATCAATTATAGAGCAACATATTATGACATTGTAATATACAAGGACCTATTTGGTAACGAATTTCTTAGCGCAAGGTGTTTCATAAGGTACTCTAAGATTTATCTATAATTAATGAATGAACCACATCAGAAACCCAAAAAATTAGACATTAATTATGAATATTTTGGATTAGGTTTCACCAGAAATTATATATATAAGAGTCTCTATGGAGAAACCATTTCATGAAGCTGATTATAGAATCAAATAACAAGGGGTGTACTTCAGTATATTCAATTCAAAGACAAGTAAATTTAAGGGACACTAATTCACTGAATCAATTTTACATTTAATAATGGTACATGATTTTATAATTATTTATAGGGATGGACCTTAGGTCTTGAAAATTAAAATTAATTCATCAATAATGCATCAATCGAAGAGTTATTCAAGATGAATATGGTCGCATGATGTCTATTCTATTAGTAAATACCAGAAAGTGTCACTATTCTTGATAGTTCTATCTCACTTTAAAGGGTTGTAGTCAATGACACATCTAATTCCCAACCAATATACCAACTCATTATCAATGGACTACTATTTCATTTTGACTATGCTATCAAAAAGATGTATTTAAAGATGATTCTCAATCACCTACACATAGAATGTTAATTGTTAATGGGAGATCATGATTAAATAAAGAAATTATTTAAAAACTATATACCATAAACACTTATGTTAAGGGAAATAATGATTGTTACAATATATTATAGGAATAAATATATAACCAGATTTAACAGTAATAAATTAAAGACAAGAATTAATGTTACAATTCTACTCCTCAAATTACTTATCAAGATCATAGAGTTAACTAACTGGTTCTTATCAAACTACATAGTCCATTATGTCTAATAATTATCATCCCTCTCCCATTTGTCCAATTATATTTATCCCTGATGTCATATACTATTGGTACCATCTTCCCTTAATGTACATTATCACCAAGTTATGCAATATACATCTAGAATTCCACAAAACATTCCTCATGATCTAACTCAAAACACACATATTTGATGAAATTCATAGAATCACGAATATAAATCTGCATCTTAGGCAGATGAAACACATCATGAATACCTCGGTATCTTAACAGAATACATATATTGTATATCACTGTCTCAATCCACTCGTTGAAATTAAAGGTTCTAAAACCATATAGAAAGCCATTAATTCTTCACAGAATATCGATGACCTTACCGTGGAGTCACTATCAATAGAAAATTATCATCAATATAATATTCAAAAGTTATTATCATATAGTACTAATAAGATCACATCCCCTTTTGATTTGTTACCAGTTAGGTAAGAAAGAAATATGTAAGAATGTGTAGCGTGGTGGGGTGAATAAAACAAATTAAAAGTTTAGCAAGATAGATTATTTTCTAATGTTGATTAGTAGAGTTTATTATGAGTAAGAATGAAAAATAAAATAAATGAACCATGTATTTTTTTACTAGTTCATTCTAAAGTATAATTATTCCAATTTTATAGCTCTCTACATGGTGAGAGATATGTTGTGCCCTAACTTAATTTTATGCTGTGGGGGGGGGGGATCATAACCGGATTATAAAATAATTTTCGTGTGGTGGGATATCCATGAATCCCTGATTTTTTATTTGAATGTACATCCCAATTAAAAACATAAATTTAAACTAAAACACTAGAAACCTAAAAAACTCTAAAAATATAATCCAAGGGTCAAAAAACTAATGATAAAAACTTATTTTCTATGAAAATACTAAAGAAATGTGAGTGTATGAGAAATATGGGAAGAATTGTTTCAATCTCAAAAATATATATGAAACATAAAGAATAAGAATAGTACCTGTATACTAGTTCTTGATGTTTGATCATATATATAATCTCATCAAGGTAGTAGAACTAAAATACATTTTTTTAACCATTTAAAAATTGTCAAAAAGTAGTAAAAACGTCATATATGATCACATTATGTTGCATAGAGAATGAAATCTTTAAATTTATCAATGACGTTGGAACTCATTATGTAATTTTTTAATATATCTTTGTATTTTCACATGGTATACTTGATTACATGAAATAAAAAATTATAATGACTACACAAATAAGAAAACTGTTAGAAAAATTCAAAATAACATAATCATTAGAATTAGATTATTGGTGTGTGAGAGAAAATGATAATATCATTGAATGTAAGTCTATAAACCCACAAATAATATCTTGAAAATAAAGACCAATTTAAACCCTATTTAAGTAATTTAATAAATAAATAAAAAAGAATCATAATATAAATTCAAAGATAGATTCCATGAAAATAGATATTTTTTTTTGAAAATATGAAATTTAATACCTTCCATTTAAAATAAGCTTTAATTATACATAGAATTTAAAAAAAATAATTCTTCATTAAAAATATAATAATTGAATTGATGGAAATTTATTTTCTATAAATTTATTTTATAAAAAATATAATCACTGAAAATAATAATAATAATAATAAGTTCTATGTATTTTAGTTGAATGTTTCATGCGTGAATATTGAAAAACATGTGATCATGACAAAAAGGTGTTTAAAATAATGAACATCACTTCCCATAAGTTCAACATAATTAACATGAATTTATAATTACATTACAAAAATCTAAATATATTATATGAACTTAGTAAAAATTTGAATATATATTTATATTTAAGAAAGAGCATTATTTTATATAGGATGGTCAACAAGCTTTGATGGTAAAAAAATCATGTATATGTTTTTCACATTGTAGTTTTTATCTAAAAAATATTAATGACCACTTAGGTGAATCACATAAATGATTCTGTCGTGGCCCGTCCCCCGGGGCCTGTGTCGTGACTACCCCAAGCCTACCTTACATATGCCAGGGGATAGTGACAAGCACCAATGGCGTAATTCCTTAAAACTTGTAAGGCATTGCCTTTATAACTTGTAACACACACACAAGCAAGCACATAGATGGATGAAACACCAAGTAAACTGTATAACAAAGAGTGCTGAAAGTAAAAGGTGCCAGAACACAATCCCAACTGGAATGTACTTGTACACTTGAAATGAAATAAATCTGAAGAAAAAGAAAATACACCTACTAGATCATCCTATGAGGTTCTTACCTTAAGGGTAGGTACAGATCGTCTCCTCTACACTCCTTGTCTGTTCATCTCCTCCGTGTACCGACAAGACGTATGGTCCACCTCCGGGTACTGTCCAGTCTTGGTACTCATACCCTCAGTCAACGTTGTCTGTCATCTACATCCAATGAAACAAGGTGCATGCATAGCCCATGCAGGGGTTAATATAGAAATACTCAGTAAGGACCTCAAGATCCTCAAGGTCTCACAAAATCTACCAAGGATATGCCACACTGTATGAAATCAACAAATAGCCCTACATAGGTTTACGCCCATACATATACCAATGTTATTATGTAAACCATCTCAATCATTAAGAAAACACAAAAAAACTCACTCAACTCAACAATGATTTTATTCTATGGGTAGTATTAAGTAACATCACCAGTCACATTGTCGAATGCTTGGATGCTGGAGAGCTCATCCTCTATTGAGTACAGTGGGGCTTCCACGAAACCAAGCGTGCTTACAACTAACCTCAGACTACTGGGACCTTTAAGGGATGAACTAAACCTGCTGGTACCTGATGCTCTACCTTCACTTGCTGGAAAGTGAGGCATCAAGAGAGAAACTATGCAATTACTTTCTTCATTCCCGGTAACCAGTTCTATCATCAGAGGTCCTGGAACATATTGGCCACTACTAGATGTACTGCTTGATGGGATGTGTGGAAATCTCTCAACACATCCTCCCAATGTGAAAATGGTACCATGATACATTTTTCTGAAGAGGATGAAATGCTCCCCACCTTCAGAAAATCCATCAGGTGCCTGCCTTGTGGATATTAGAGCATTTGTGTCTCTCTGTCAGTGTCCCCACATTGCGCCTCCCTAAATCGCCGAAGAAGTAGGGAAATGACTGTAAGAGACTGAATAAAAACTACTCCATCTCTATCCACAAAGTATATTGGCAAAGTGGCCAGATTCTATGTCGCCTCACCTAGCAGATGTGTACCAGATATCCTTCTGAGTGCATCTACAACTACATTCCCCTTCCCATAGGTATAGACTATCTCAAAGTCATAGGCCTGGAGGAACTCATGAAAATGGCTTTGCCTCATGTTTGGGTTTTTCTGGGAGAAGATATACCTGAGACTCTTGAGATCAGAGTACAGTGTAAAACATTCTCCCATCAGATAGTGTCGCCACATCTTCATGGTGAAGACCGCTACTGCTAACTCCAGGACATGGGTAGCATAGTTCTTCCCATGTTGTCTCAGCTATCAAGAACCATATGTGATCACTGCTCACTCCTACATCAGGACACATCCAAGTCTAGTCCCTGATGCGTCATAGTAGTCTACAAAACCTACACCTTCGTCTAAAAGCCTCATGATGGGGGCACTAGTCAGCCTCTGCCTCAGCTCATGAAAACTCCACTGGAATCTCTCCCACCACATAAAGGATTATCCTTTCTTTGTCAAGTCTGATAGTTTTGCTGCAATTATGGTGAAGTCTGGCTCAAACCTCCTGTAGTTACCAGTCAAACCCAGGAAACTCTATACCTCCACCACAGTCCTAGTTGGCTCCCAAGAAAGTACCGCCTCAATATTTTCTGGATCTACTATAACTCCAACATTCAAGATGACATGTCTTAAAAAGTGAACATCTCAGATCCATAACTAGAACATTGAGAGTGTACCATAATGCGGGTGCTCTCGGAGTACGTCAAGTACTATCAGCAAATGATAGGCATGCTTCTCATCCTTAGTCGAGTAGTTCAGAATGTCGTCGAAAAGACTACAAGAAATAGATCAAGGTATGGATGAATGATCCTTTTCAAGAGTCCAATGAACACTACTAGAGCATTTTTTACTCTAAATGGAATATCCAAGAACTCGTAGTGGCTATAACGAGCCCTGAATGATGTCTTTTGCACATCCTCGTCTCGTACTCTAAGCCGGGGATAGCCTGATTTGAGGTCTATCTTGGAGAACAATTGTTCTCGCTTCAGTTGATCAAAGAGTTCATCAATCCTCATGAGTGGGTACTTGTTATTCACGGTCACCTGGTTCAGATGCCGATAGTAGACACAAAGCATCAACACCACATCCACCATTTTGGTGAACAGAATTAGGGCTTCCCAAGCCGAATCACTAGGCCGGATGAATCCCTTTCCCGAAAAGTCCTCTAGCTATACCTACAGCTCACGAAGCTTCGCGGGAGCCATTTGATATGATGGTGTAGATATCGGTGCCATCTCCGGGTACTATTCAATGTAAAATTCCACCTCTCTGTGAGGAGGTAGACCTGGTACATTATCATAGAAAAACATCCACGTACTGGTTCCCCACTACAGGATAGCTTGGACTCTCTACACCAAAAACTCTGTGGGTAAGGCTAGCCAACTGATGGGTGATCGGCTGCACCCTCATCCAGTTATGTATGTCATGTGATGTAAAGGCTCCCTTCTCACCGGTGAAGGTCAACCTAGTCCCATCATTGTGGACACACCACACTTTGTGCCAAATACATGCAATCTGAGCAATGACTGTTGATAACTAGTCCATACCCAAGACGACGTCGTAAGGCCTCAGCGCCGCAACTTGGATATCCTAGCCGAAGCTCTCGCATCCTAGAGTAATCTCACACACCCGGAACCCATGTGTAATAATCAAATCTGCTCCCGTAGGAGTCTCTAGCCGCAAGGATCAATCCAAATGCTCTGTCGTAATCTTTTAGCTTCGAATGAGGGCAGTGGAATAAAAGAGTGACCAGTACCTGTGCCTATTAGTACTGCAACTATGGTAGAGTAGACATAGTCCGTACCTAGAATCATATCTAGAGTGTTTTGGTCATAGGAATTAGGTGCATGGAGTTATTCTTTCCTCTGTCCTCCTACTCTCTATGGGAGGGGTTGATCTCATAGTGGTGGTAGAGATAACATCTCGAATCATCTCCCACCACCAGCTGCATAACCTGCTCCTCTACCACGTCGGACCGTTCCCTACGGACCACCTTGGTCAAATGTTTATCTTTGAATGGGCGGTCCTTTGACCGTATTATAATCATCTGAACGACGGGTCAGATATTCATGAGCCATGTAAACCAGCCCGCCGCATGTGAAACAATGCCCACTCCTGGCATGGCTGGCCCTATCACTAGTGCCCCACACAACCGATCCAGATTCATCTGGTCATCCACCTGTAGAACTAGTCCTCTTGGACCTCTACGGGATCTGTTTTCTACCAGTTATAGAAGACACCGCTACGTGATGACTAGTAGTGGGTCTCGCTACTCGTGACTACTCAGCAAGGAAAATCTCCACCAAGAGGGCTCTCTCTAAACACCCCCGCCTGTGTTGGGATGCTGAGTGACATCACAGAATCTTTGATCACCTACCTAAGTCCCTACACGATGGTATGGGCCCTGGAAAATGGGTATCGTACCATATCAGTGGAGTATCCTGAGAGGTCCGTGAACCTTGCTAAGTACTGAGCTATAGTCATGTTGCCCTACAACAGATGAAGTAGATCTTGAATGTGCACTATTGGAATAGTCGTTGGAACTAACTATGAATAAAACAGGCTCTTTAAGTCTGCCCAGAGAAGCATCAGCTCATCGTGAACATGGAGTATCAAGCTCCACCATCAGCCCACAGCTCCCTGTAAAAGGCAGGTAACATGTATCACCATGAGATCTGCGGGTGTCCCTACCGGTCGAAAAACTCTCACCAAAGCCTCCATCCAATCTTCAGCCGCATGTGGTTTCATCTCTCCCCTGATCATTGGGGACCTCCAGTGCTAGAACTCATGAAAGGCCCTCATGCGGAATGCACCGTCTACTCCTGGGGATGGTGGCATCGATGGCCCAATAGGTAATGGTACCACTGGTGCCACTACTAGATGAGGGCCCTATAACGAAGCCTCGTCACTTGGTGGGATATCAGTGCGTACAACTTTTTGAACTCTAGTTGGATTCCTTCATGGAGGAATCATAAAAAGAAATAGGTGCACTGTAGTTAAATGTTATAAATAGTGAGCTGACCTGGTGAGATGAAATAAAGAAAAATTTAGAAATCACACACGCAATCAGTGTTTTCGTGCACTGTGTTGGAAATTAGAAATCAGGGTTCTAGTGTTTGGATACGTCGGCCGCTACACCAACACTGGACTCCCTGAACTGAAAACCACACTCACTACACTAACCATTGTTGCTTAACATAAAAGATCAGAGTCCAATGTTATGTGGCAGAACCAACTCCATTGATACGCGTTTGTCATGACCCATCCCCCCGGGGCCTGTACCATGACTACCCCAAGCCCGCCTTCCATAGGCCAGGGGCTGGGGACTAGTACGAAAGGTGTAATTCCCTAAAACTAGGAAGGCATTGCCTTTATAACCTATTACACACAGACAAGAAAGCACACAATAGGACGAAACACCATGTAAACGTTATAAGAAATATTTATGAAAGTAAAAAGGGCCAGAATTCAAGCCCTACTATAAATTACAAATACAACTGAGATAAAATACATCTTTGGAAAAAGAGAAGATAGCTACTGGATCGTCCTCCAAGGTTTTGACCTGATGGGAAAGTACATATCATCTCCTCAACCCTCCACATCCGTCTGTCTCCTCCATGTACCGGAAAGCCGTATGGTCCACCTCTGGGTACCGTCTTGTCCTGTTACTCTCAGCCTCAATCAGTGATGTCCGTCGTCTGCATCCAACACAACAAGGTGCAGGAATAGGCCATATAGGGGTGATTATAACGATACATAGTAGGGATCCCGAGGCCATCAAAGTCTCACAAAATCCAACAAGGATAAACCACTAAGTATGAAATCAACAGATAACCCTACGTAGGTATATTCCCATACCTATACCTATGTTATTAGCTAATCCATCACAATCATGAGGAAAACACAGAAAAATAGACTCAGTTAAACTTGGATTTTATTCTAGGGGTAGTATCAAGTAACATCCCCAGTCACGTTTTTGAAACGTTTCCTGTTGGAGAAATCCTTCTCTATCGTGTACAGTGGGATTATCAGGACACCTAGCGTACTTCCCACTAGCCTTGGACTGCTAATGTACTCCACCTGTCAAGTACCGTCGATTTGTCGTGTCACCAAGCGTGCTCCCAACCATGGGTCTGCCGCGTAACCAAGCGTGTTCACACTCGAAGCCTGCTGAGGTACTTTTACTGTCAAGTACTGCAAGTCTGTCGTGACCCCATGATGCTCCCCATTGTGGGTCTTCCATGACACAAAGGCGCTCCCCACTAGGCTAGTATGGTCACTTAGAGTCAAAACATTCATCTATCATCAATTCTCATCCAACTACTAGGTATCCACACTACTCTCGCTCTTCACTATGAGGATATACTCCACAAGTTACTGGTTGATACACCAACAATCATGAAGTCCCACGAAAATATATCTCAAAGGTTTGAAAAGTCATAGGAGTCTCAACGCAACATACAGCGTGTCAAACAGATGTCCAGTCCAGGAGTTATTTGCCTTTTAGTGCTGAGGGCCCTGGTGGATTTGTTATCGATACAACCTGACTATTTTCAATCTAATATCCAAACTTCAATGAAGTATACTAAAAGGGACCATCTCGCTCCAAGATTTCCATCACCGATGAATGTTCATCAAACGGATGTCAGGATCCAATGATATGGCTGAAGGAGCGTAAAGGGGTTGTAGTGGGCCCGAGTCCAGTCCGACCCGGTAGTACAGACCCGCCTTGACCTGACATGGGTCTTTCCAGTTTATCTTGACATTTCCTAACCCGATGGGTCAGGCTTGGCCCACTGGGAGGCCCGACAGGCCGCGAGTGCCGCATGGGGCCGCAGAGGGTGTCGTGAGGGCACGAGGTCGCAGGGTGGCTCGGAGGGCAGCAGGTGGCATGACCGGTTGGTGGCGCGTACAGGGTGGCTCTCCCGACAGGCTGCGCTGCCGGGGAGGCTCGGCCCATGGGCGGCGTAGCCGAGGTGCTGTTCGAGCCAGGGAATAGGGCCGGTTAGGCCCGGGGTGGCACGACGCGGTGAGGGCACGCAGTCGGTTTTACGGGGGAGGTGCTGGTCATATTGGCCGCAGCGGGAGGCATTGTGGCCTTTGTCTCCTTCGTCGTCTATGTCTCCTTCCTTCATTCATAAGAACACCACAAAGAAGAACGGTGGAGGGGTCGAGCCATTTTTCTTTGGCCCACCCCCTCCACGTTATAGCGTGGTAACATGCAGTTCCAAAAGAACGAAGCAATGAATGTCATCCATGATCTCCTACAATGATTCTTTCTTAAACCGCAAAGAAAATCAAGGAAATTACAATCACACAAATAAACTCCCAACCTCCTTCATTGACGTTGGTGTAAGAAGAAGTACGGATGTTAATTCACCATAGATGAGGATGTCCCACATCAGAAGAAGTCTCGAGGAAGAAGTTCGAATTAGGCCGACGTTCTTCATTGGTGGAGAGTTCTTCATTGGGGAGCGTGATCTACCTTAGAGAACACGTTGTTCGTTGGAAAGCGTAATTCTCCAAGTGTTGGGTGTCACGTCACTTTACCAACGCTTCGTTGCTTGGTGAAACCATCCCAAATTCTCTTCTTAAGATCTATATATATAAGAGAGGGGGGGGGGAGGTAAGTAACAATCGTGTAATTTTTTATGGTTCATTTATTAGGAACCATACTAAATTCCAACGACGCTGTTACTTAATTTAAAAAAGGGGAAATCCAATTAACAATGTTGGCACAATTAAAGGTATGTGCATTTGCACAATTAATGTGGAGGTAGTCAATATGCTCCTCCACTTTAATGATGGGGTTGAGAGTTTCTCTCAATTAAATTGGGGTTTAATCTCGGGTGGACCCAACCACCATAACCTCTCATGGAAGGTTATTGTTCGGGTGGTCGAAACCACCATTACCTATCACATGGAGGATTAGTTCTAGTGGACCCCACCTCCCCACACCCACATGGGTGTTGCAAATAAAAATAATGTGTCACACACTATTATTTTTATTTTATTCTTTCATGAATGACCCAAAAACTAACATTCACCCTCGACCATCTGCTGTTGGGGTGAACGTCTCCTTAATCGAAAAATCGGCATAGTGAGTTCAACGGTGACCTTGATTTTTTAATCCAAACACCAGTTCAAATGATAGAAAAAACCACTCACACATTTAATGAATGTGCCTGAAATAAAGTTCTAAAATTCATTTTGGGAACTCCGGGCCTCGGAATCACGTAACATCAATTTTCACGGACTCGTAAAATTACAATATATGTAAAAAAAATTAAATGGAAATTCTGGGTCTTTACATATTCAATATATAGTATTTTCATATATATTAATCACATAAGTAATTTACAACATAAGGTAATTAAGTTTAAAAATTCATCATGTATTAGTCTTTCTCAACATAGGTGAATTATCCACATAAGGGAATCAACATTTGATTTTCATGTATGGGATTAACATTAAAAAATATACGCAGTTGAATCATGAAAATAATTCATCAAATTGGATATTTTCTCACATTTGGAAATTCTATCTATATAAAATTTGACTATATAAGTGAATTCAAGAAAATTGAAAACCAATTGGCTTTCCAAATTTAATAGCTAAAATGGTCCATGATAATGGCTATATTATATATTTTTTATTATAATTTAAAATTTTATTATATTTATAAAAAATAATAACAATATTTATAACACCATGACCCCAATTTCTGGGAGTCGATGCATGATTACACAACATTGGCATGATACAAAGAATCATGTTCGGAAACACTAATCAGTTTAGTTTCCTTGGAAGTACTAGATACATACATATGTTTTCCATTATATCATGAAATAAAAACATCAACATCATTTTGTCCCCTTTCTAGAACACACATACATCTTTAGCCTATCCCTGCAGGTCAACTATAAATTACTTCTTCATATCCTGGAAAAATAAAACATAGAAAGGGGTGATCTTAGATGCTGAGAAAGGATAACAATATAGTGGAAATTTTCATAAAAAAACATAAAATTCTAAGAAAATGAATTACACTAAAACAAATTCCTATTAATCATAAAATTTACCATAATATGGAAATGTTAAAATCAATTAAATCAATTTACATATTCCAATGGATATTCTACTAGTCAAAAAACACATGCAATACCAATATCCATTTTCATAATGATGGAATTAATAATTCCAGTCATCATAACCACATAGTCAAGGCCTTTTGTCAAGACTACAAAAAATATTTTGCTAAGGCCTTGTTCCAGGACACTATTTTTTCTCATAAGACCTACCAATACCTCGAGAAGCTGTAGCAGGATCCACCCATCACTTACTAAGTCCAATGCATTCCTCCTTTTAAAAGGTTTAAACATGTCATAAACATTCCTATTAAAAATAGGAAACGAAATGTCAATACTTTATCCCTAAACCATGAATGTTATAAAAACAAAACATCCAAAGTCAAATATATCACAAAACTAACAATAAAATATGGATGATTTGTATCATAATTAAATAAACTTCAAACAAGTTTAAAATCAATCAAAGAATGATGACATAATTGAAATCAAAACATTTTCAGTGAAATATATATTTATATTTTAAAATCATTTAGAAATCATTTAAATATAAAAGAAAATATTTATTTTTAAAATATTATTATAATATAGGTAGGTAATTTTTAACGATATTATAACAGACGTAAATAGACTCACCTGCCATATAAATTAAAAAAAATTCTTACCATAATTTTATCGAAAAGGTCATAAAGTACCATGTTGGGAAAATGATGGAATGATTCCTTTGAAAACATATAAGGTCAGAGAAGGGAATAAATGACTCTAACCCATTGTCTAGTAAATACTAAAAAAATTTTAAAGTAAATTTTTATGAAAACATGGATGTGGATGATAAAGAGGTCCTAGTAGATAATTATGTAAAAACAACCTCAGATAATAAAGAGATTGTGAAATTAACTATTACCTTGGACTTTACATTTGTTGAGGGTATGTTAACCTCCTGTATAATTGTTAAATAATAATTATTAAATTATAAAAAAACTATATACTTAAAAATGATATCATATATGATCCTCTTATATTGCTTTGTTAATAATATTTTTTGTAATATCATGGTTTCGAGTGTTCACTGATCCTTTTTCCTTATATGCTCAGTTTTGTAAGCCATGTTTTTATGGATAGGATGTATTTTATTCATATCCAGAATTATATTAAATTCATAAATTTTTTTTTTTTCATAAAATGATAATTATTCTTGAATTATTACGATGGGGAATGAATCTCATCGAGATTGTGGAAACTGTAATCTGTACGTACACACGAGCAGCAATATCATTATATTGATAGTGAAATCATATGTAATTGGATTGTATATCATATATTAAGAATCAATAAATTTTTATAATTATTATTTACATTGGTTATAATCATTATTAAACCTATCCAATTAATGATGTGTTTGAATAACAATCCACACCACAACGTGGAGACGGTAAGCCATACTTATGCACGTATGTTTACTTTATCAATCATATGATGGATAGAATAATGAATATGGTTGTACCATTTTTATAATAACATAAAAGTATATAGAATATACTAGAGTTATTATTTTAGAATGGTAATAATAAATATATAGTAAGTGGATGATGAAATGAACCTGAAAGAGGTGATGAAATATTTACCTCTATTTTGGGTTCTTCCTTTAAATTTGATCGAAACAGAACCATAGTTTGGCTTTATGACCAATGGAAGGACTATAGGATAAAGGGAGAAATGTGTGGATGATATTTGTTCATGGTTTGAAGGAGACAAATGGCTTTGGAATTGTGAAATTAAGAGAAGAGGAAGTGAATAATTACAAGAGATGTGAGGGTCACTTTAGGAAAAGTTAGAAATATTATTTTATAATAAAATCATTTTCAGTTTCCAATGGCTCAAAAATGATTTATATAGATGGTAAGGTGTGGAAGGGTCGAATACCTCTCAACCAATTATGTTTTTAAAGGTTTAGGTCACCATATGAACATTATCTTTTACATTTCACTATTAGTTAAATAGTTTGACATTTAGTATATCTCTATGTATTTTAATATTATATGGTTAATAAATTTACAATAAACTAAAAATAGAAGAACATGTGGTTAATTATTAATATATATATCCCTATCTAAATATTTTTTCTGATTCTTTCATTTTTATGAATATTAGATCAATTAATAATATACTATTTGTTTAAAAAACTCAATTTTGAAAATTTTGACACTATTTAGTATTTGATTTTTTTAAATCCATTAATACGTTATAACCACGAATAAAATTTATTTAACCAACCCTAACATGTTATATTAACCCATAAAATTATTGGAATTCATCATATGTCTCAAATTTATTTATTTGTATGTTTATATTATCAATAATTTTAATATTTCATTAATAAGGTAGTTACTGCATCATCATTGTATCATAAATAAATTAAATTATTTATTGTTCAAAAATTAAAAATAAAATACCATTATTTAGGAAATATTTTTAGATTTCTAATGAATATTTATAGTCTATTTTATATTTTTTTAACCCTATATTAAAAATGGTTTGGTTATTATACCTGAATTTAACTCTTTTAACTCTACTTTACCAAAAATAATAATAAATGTCATATTCTAATACAGGTAGATCAAAGGGGGTAATATTTTATTCCTAAGGTTTTTTTGTCAAATTATACTTATCCAATAGAATTTGGACATGTGTTAGGGTAATTATGGTATCATTTTTACCCATAATTACCCTATTTAATTTTTACCGTGGTAAAGAAAAGTCCAAATTTATTATTCACCAAAAATTATTTTCATCTTATTAAACCACATTTTAAATACCTATATTAACTGTGTTTCTCATATTTTGTAAATTCAACTCACATAAGTGGTAAAATTATGTTTTATTCAAATTTGTAAATGCTCCTTAGAGGTGGGTAAAAGACGGTAAAAAGTTTAATAATTTTTTTTATAAATCTAATCATATTATAAAATGAATCGAATGAATTAAATTGAACTTATATAGGTATTCAGTATCTATTTTGAACTAAAATAAATTTAAATAAAATAAATAATTATTTAAGTTAAAAGTCAATTTTAACCAATAACACAGTGTTTATAACTATTCATAAAAAATTGAATGGTTTTGTAAAAATACAAAAATTTACCCTAATCTAATTTCGATATTCCAAATTCAAAAATCAAGTCCATTTTATAAAATAAAATTTATAAAATTTGAAAAAGTGTGTATTTCTGTTCATAATGGCTTGTTTGATTGGTCGTGGTGTTCTAGAACCCCGGAGCTGCGTACAATGCAAGATATTGCATTATTCAAAGGAAAAAGTACCGTGGAATCTTGGACTGTTACATGATTCCCTCCATCAAATAATTTCATCATCAATATTTCTAGAATACTGCTGTACAAAAATATTGGGGTGGTTCCTCATCATAAGATCCTCTAGTTCCCTCGTAACCTCAGCCATCTTATGATTTCTCCATAGAACTTTCACCAAACGAGTCATCTGGTATGTCAACACTTGTTCTATGGTATCCATAATTATGAGAGTATCTTCACAATAATATAGATCGGGATCCAATTCCAATTATTTATAGGTGAGTACATGCATTGGGCCAGGCATGTATTTTCTCAACAACAATACGTGGAGCACATCATGAACTTTGGAGAGACTTGGAGGAATTTCCAAACGGTATGCTACAGCTCCAATTTGTTCCATAATTTCCAAAGGTCTAATGTACCATAGACATAATTTATCTTTCTTATCAAATTGTATTACTCCCTTCCATAGAGATACCTTCATGAAAAAAATGATATCCTACCTGAAATTCCAAATCCTTCCTTCGGTTATCAGCATAGATCTTCTGCCTACTTGGAGCTTCTTTGATGTGGTTTTGGATAACATTCACTTTTTCTATTGTTTCCTAAACATCTTCTGGGCCATTGAGATTTCTTTCACCAACATCATCCCAAAAAGCTGGTGTGCAATATCTCTTTCCATATAACGCTTCATGTGGTTCCATATGAAAACTATAATGGAAGCTATTATTATAGGAAAATTCTATGAGAGGTAAATATTGATCCCACACACATTGAAAGTCATGTGAGAAAGATATCAAAATGTATTCTATGGTTTAAATAGTCTATTTTGATTGTCCCTCAGTTTTAGGGTGGCAGGAAGTGACCAAATGATGTTCAGAATCCGGTTCTTTCTGAATATATTTCCACAATGTTGATTTGAAATGAGGATCACAATAATAAATAATCAATAGGTATACTAAAATATGTCTTAAAATTCAATAATATAGAGTATTGCTAAACGTTCAAGTGGTAAATGTTATCTTATAAAAAGAAATTGTGCTGACATAGTAAGAAGATCAATGATAACCCATATTGCCTCATTCCTTCTAGGATTCTTTGGTAGCCCCAGACTAAGTACATCATAATAACATCCCATTTCCAATCAGGTATGGGAAGTGGTTTCATGACTCCTCCAGACTGTTGCCTTCCAGTTTTCACAAGTCCACAGACGATACATCATGACACAAAATCATTAATCTCCCTCTTCATGTTTTCCAACCGAAAATCTTACTTCAAATCTAAATAATTCATAGTGCTCCCTAGGTGTATAGAGAAATTGGATCTATTAGAATCATACAAAATTTTTATTTTTTAGATAAGGTATATCAACAACACAATGTCTCCTCCGAAAATTCAAAATTCAATCTTCATATATAAAGTCAATCAATCTCCCATCATTTTTAGCTTATATCTTCTTTTGAAACTCCTCATCATTAGTCTAAGAAATCATTATCCTTTCATGTAATGATGGTTTGGAAATCATTTGAAAAAGTATTGATGTTTCACATTCCATGGTTATTTCCATGTCCATCTTTACTAGATCAATGAAAATAAGACCCCTTTCAACTCTCGTCATATTCATAAATCGATTTTCTTTTCTAATCAAATCATCTTCCACTTTATTTACATTCCCCGAGTGGTAGTGAATAGTGAAATAAGAATGCTTGAGTAGTTCATTCAATCCACTTTGCCTCATGTTTAGTTGTTTTTGTGAGAAAATATACTTCAAAATTTGGTGATCTGGATAAATATCATATTTTTCACTATAGAGATGGTGCCTCCATATTTACAGAGAAAATATAACAGCTGCTAACTCAAGATCATGAGTAGGATAATTTTTCTCATTAATTTTTTGTTTTCATGATGCATAGGCAATAACTCAATCATTCTAGATAAGGAAACAACCATGTACTTTCCTTGAAGCAACAATATAAATAACAAACCCAGCATTATCTGATGGTGGAGTCTTGATAGGATCATTAACTTATATTCTCTTCAGTTCTTCAAAACATTATTCACACTCTTTTGTCCAATCAAATTTAACCCATTTACGATGGAGCTTGGTTAATGGTTTAGCCAATCGAGAAATATTCTATACAAAATTCCAATATTATCCTTCTAAACCAATAAAACTACATACCTCAGTTATACTCGTCAATTCTGGCCATTCATGGATTTCCTTGGTATTTAAAGGATCAACATAGATTCTTCCCTTAGAGAAAATATTTCCATGAAAAATAAATCTCTTGAAGCCATAAATCACACTTTCTAAACTTCATATATTATTCATTTGACCTAGGATTCTTTAGAATAATGCACAAGTTATTTTCATGATCTTCATAGCATTTTGCATATACCAAAATATCATCAATAAATACAAATAAAACTTCATCATGATATTCCTTGAAAACTCTATTCATTATATCAATGAAGATAGAGGGTGAATCAGTCATTCTAGAAAGCATTACTATAAACTTTTAAAGCCTATACCTGGTTCGAAAAGTTGCTTTCAAAATGTCTTCCTTCTTCACACACGACTTATTATATTTATATCGAAGGAAAATATTTGAAAAATATTGAGCTTTATGATGTAGGTCGAATAAGTCATCAATGTGAGGTATGCGATACTTATTCTTTATTGTTATAGCATTAATATAACTATATTCAATGCAAAACTTCATAGATCGGTCTTTCTTCTTAACAAAAATGACAGGGGCTTCCCTTGGAAAAAAACTGTGGTGAATAAATCCCATAATGCTAAATTCCCCTAGTTTTTTATTTAGTTCAACTAATTAAACAGTGGCCATTATATAAGGGGTCTTCGATATGGGCCTTGAACCAAGAATTAAATCTATGGAAAACTCAATTTCTCGTTCTCGAGGATGTCTAAGTAAATCCTCTAGAAACACATCAAAATATTCATGAACTATAAGTACATCCTCTATTAGAACATTAATTTCTCGCTAATAATTATTTAATTCTCATCCTCCCCGATAATTTAATTTAGTAGATCTACTGGGAGTGGATATTGTTAAGAATCAGATGGTGACATTTCTGCTCTAAAGTTAAGGTACTCATTATCATCATCGAGAATTGTAACCCCCATATGCTTACAATAAATTTTCATATCAAGGTCTGAAAGATAATCCATAAAAATGATTATATCAAATTAAATCATCTGTGTGATGTTGAGATAAGAAGATAAAGAATGTTTATATGCCTTAATGGGAATTGATTCACAAAACATTGTTGCAATGATACTTCCCTTACAAGTATTGACTGACAACTCCCTTATAAAATCAAATTGGAAATTTCTAATTTTCTTTGCAAACTAGGATGATATGAAACAATGAGATGATCTAGAATCAAATAAGTCATTGGATAAACTTGAGGAAACCATTAAATTACCTTCCACCATGTCTTTCAGAACTTCATCCTCAGTAGTAATGATCGCATAAGCTTGGAATTACTCCCTTGGCCATTTATGAGGTATGTTCTCCTGGCTCTTAATAAATTCAACTGAATAATTACCCATTTCTCTAAAATTGAAGTGTTAGAAATTGACAACATCTTTCTTTCCCAAGAAATCATGAGCTTGGTGGCCTTTTCCACCGCACTTGTAATAGAATCCCATTCCCTTCAGGATAGTACTAGGGTGTTTCTTCCCACATTTACTACAAGATGGATATTCAACATTACCATTATTACCCTTATTTCCATTTCAAGAGTGTTTAACATGTCTCTTCTTCTCTTGATTTGCATTAAATTTGTATGTCTTAGAGAATTAATTTTCAGTCTTGATAGCACATGAGACAATATCTTCATATCATAAGAAGGATTATGAGTCTAATTTCATTCCAGAGAAATGGTTTGAACCCATAAAATAATCAATCTATCATACTCTTTAGGTTATATATATAGTTTGTAGCATTCCTGGATAACCTTGTAAAGTTAGCCTCATTCTTTTCTACATTATCATCCTCCTTTTTCCTCAGAAATAGAAATTTTCTTTCCATATCCCTCCATTCCATTTTTGATACTTATTCATCTTCCATTTGGTTTTGAATCAATGACCACCATTGATCTGCATCTCCCATGAGGTGATAAACTGCAATGAAAACTTTTTCCTTTCCCTACTCCACAAAGCATGAAATACTTTCTCTATGTAAATTATCCATTGCTCACCTACTAATGGATTTGTAATCCCATTCAATGATGGTGGTTTTTGCCTCATGAAGCTGTCTATAATTGATCCTCTGTTTTGTGGATCCGGGTGCTCCAAACGGATAAGGTTATTATTCTTAACCTGGTTGAGTTGTCCTAGTATGTTGATAGGTTTATCAACACTGGTTGCATCACCAGTTCCACTATAATTATCTTGAGTAGGAGGGAAATCCGTACAAGGATTACATTAGTTGATAAGTTTTCCATTCCTTCCAATATGCACAATTTCTAAAAAATAGAACACTATGTATATTTTTATGTATCAAAATACATAATTTCAAACTTGTAAAACACTTAACATAAATTGTGTAGTTTCTGGATATAATCCATAATCATAAAAAAAATTTCTTTGAGAAGGTATATACTCATAAATGCATCATAATGTATTGTAATGAAAATGAGAATTATCCTAAGCATATCCCCCCAGAGTGTCGTAACCAAGAGTACAGAAAGTCCTGTTGTCATGCACTAGTTCCCATTCAAGTCTAGCTCAAAGTGGTGTTTTCGGGTTTTACCCCTAGGTATATCTATGCGAGAGCCACCTCTATCTGCTTGTATCCTGACCGGGATGTATTGATTAACAAACTCTAAAAATCTCTATAGTACAATTTTTTTGAAGTTTTTCTATACAAATTCTTAATGTCTAACTTAGGGCAATGATCTATAATATGTGTTTTTCTAAATATAGTTTCCATGTTTGAACTAAACTTCCACTGATACCAACTATAATTCCAGGACCCCCGTAACCTATAGTCAGTGCGTTATTACATAACATTGGCATGATACAAGGAATCTTGTCCTGAAAGACCGATCAGTTTATTTCCTTGGAAGTACTAGATACATTCATAAGATTAACATTACATCATGAAATAAAAACATCAAGAAGATTTTATCCCCTTTTTGAACACACATATATCCTTCGCCTATCCCTATAGGTCAACCATAAAATACTTCTTCACATACTAGGAAAAACAAAACAAATAAAGGGGTGAGCACAGATGCTCAGTATGGATAACAATATAGTAGAAACTTTCATAAATAAGAATATATATTTTAGGCAATGTATTAGACAAAAAAACAAGACCCTTTTATACACAAATTTCATCATAATATCGGAAAGATAAAAACAATTAATGACATTTACTTATTCAAATGGATATTTTACTAGTCGAATAATAATATGCAATATCAATATCCACTTTCATAAAGATAGAAGGCATAATTCAAGACTTCTTAACCACATAGTCAAGGCCTTGGGCCAAGAAAACAAATAATATTTTTTCAAGGCTTTTTTCCAAGACAGTAGTTTGTCTCATGAGACCAAAAAATGTGTCAAAAATCTATAGCGGGCTCCACCCATCACTTACTATGATCAATTCATTCCTCATATGAAAAGGTTTAAACATAACATAAACATGCGAATTAAAACTAAAATACGAAATATCAATACATTCTCCATAAACCAGGAATGGTATAAAAATAACCCATCCATAGTAAAATATATCACAAAACCTTTATTACAAATGGATTATTTGAATCATAAATAAATCAACATCAAATAGGTTTAAAATCCTTCAATGAATGTTGATATAGACGAAATCCAAACTTTTTGAGAGAAATATATATTTCTATTTTAAAATGATTTAGATGTAATGTTATTAAGAAAGAAAAAATTTATTTTGAAATTATTCATATAATATTTTAAGGGAATCTTCAACGATGTTATAATGGTGGAAAATAGTCTCACGTATCGTATATGTTAAAAAACATTATTACCTTAATTTTTTCGAAAAGTTCATAAAGTACCTTGTTTGGAAAATGATGGAAGGATTCCATTCAAAACAAATATGGTTAATTATGTTTATAAATGACATTAAACTATTTTCTAGTAAATAGTAAAAATGATTTCAAATACATTTTTAAGAATACACAGTTGTGGAAGATAAAGAGGTCCCATTACATATTTACGTAAAAACAAGCTCAGATAATAAAGAGATTGGGAAATTAACCCTTACCTAGTAATTTTCCTTGGTCGAGGGTACATCAACCAACTATATAATAGTTAATTCATTCTTACTAAATTATTAAAAAACTATATATATACACATTATATCATTTAGAATCCTATAATATTGGGTTGTTAATAATATTTTAGTAATATCATCATTTCGGGTTTCAACTCATCATTTTTCATTTATATGTTCAGTTACATATGCAATGTTATTTATCGATAGGATGTATTTTATTTATATATAGAATGAAATTTAGTTATTAAACATTATTTTTATTCATTAAATGAAAACTATTCTTGAATTGTTATGATACGGAATGAATCACATCATGTTCATGGAGACGACAATCTGTACGTACGCACGAGCAACAATATCATTATATTGATGGTGAAATCATATATAATTGGATGATATATCATATATACAGATCCAATAACATGTTAAATTTATTATTCACATCATTTATACATATTATTATACTCATCCAAATAATGAAGTGTTTGAAAAACAAACTACACCACAACGTTGAGACGGTAAGTCGTACGTACGCACGTATGGTGACTTTATCATTCATATGATGAATATAATAAGGAATATGGTTGTAAAATTTTTATAGTAACATCATATTATATATAATACACTGGATTTATTATTTTAGAAGGAAAAAAAAAATAATGAGGGATTTGATGAAGAAAAGGTATTGAATGTGGTGATGAAATATTAACCTCTTCTTCTGGTAATTCTTTTTGATTTGATCAAAAGTGATCCTTAGGATAGATTTTTGACAAAATAAAGGACCATAAAATGAAGGTAGGATTGTTGGTAGGATATTTGGTCATGTATTGTCGGAGACAAATGGCTTGGGAGGTGTGAAATTAAGAGAAGGTGAGGTTCCCTTTTATAAGAGAGGTGAAGGTAACTTTTGAAAAATCTATAAATATTATTTTATAATAAAATAATTCTTTGTTTTAAATGGATTCAGAATGATTTATTTATAGTTTATGGTGGGTATGGGTTGAACAACTCTCAACCAATAGGTTTTTGATAGGTTTAGGTTAGTGTATTTACATTATATTTTATATTTTACTCTTAGTTAAATAGTTTGATATTTACCATGTCCATTTGTATTTTTATATTATATTGTTAATAAACATACTATAATCTACCAGGAGAACCCAAAAAGGTTAATTATTAATATATATAACATTTTATATGTTTTTTGGGTGGACCTTATATTTTTATTAATATTATATCAATTAAAAATAAGGTATTTGCTTTAAAAACTCAATTATGTCAATCGGGACACTATTTAGTATTTGATTTTTTAAAAGATATTAAAATTTTATCACTTCTGATAAATTTTTTTAACCAACCATAAAATGTCATGTTGACTTATAAAATTAGTGGAATTCATCAAAAGTATCAATTTTCATTTATATGGATATTTATAAAATCATTTATTTTAATATTTCATTAATAAGGTAATTATTGCATCATCATTGTGTCATAAATAAAATAAATTATTTAAAGTTTAATATTTATAAATAATATACCATTATTTAGGAAATAATTTTTGTTTTATAATGAATATTTATAGTCTAATTTATATTGGGTGTAACCATATATTAAAAATGGATTAGTTATTAAACAATGAATTTAACTCGTTTAACTCTTCTTTAAATAAAATAATAAAAAATATCCTAATATAATCCATGTGGACCAAAGTTGGTCATATTTTATTCATAAGGTTGTTTTTGGTCGAATTATACTTATCAAATAGAATTAGTAAATGTGTTTGGGTAATTATGATATCATTTTTACCTTTAATTACCCTATTTAATTTTAACCGTGGTAAATAAAAGTCAAATGTTACTATTCATCAAAAATTATTTTCAACTTATTGAACCACATTTTACATTCTCATATTAATTTTTTATCCCACATTTTTGAAATTCAACTCATAGAGGTGGTAATTTGACAAAGATAAAAGATCATGTCTCTAATGTCTGGTTATGAAAAAAGGTCAAGTCTCGTATGACAGGTTAGTTTAGTAACCCTGCAAATACTAGATACATTCATAAGTTTTACATCACATTATAAAATTAAAAACTACAACAACATAGTCTACATAGGACACACTCATATCCCTTATACTATCCCCATAACTTAGTCATAATATACATTTTCACATCCAGGAAAAAAAATAGAATGGGGTGAGCTCAGATGCTAAGTAAGGATAACAATATAGGGGAAACATTCATAAATAAGTATAAACATTTAATTCAATGTAAGAGTAAAACAAAAGTCTTTAACACTTTAACTTCAACATAATATGAAAATGATAAAATCAAATAATTCCATTTAATTATTCACATGGATATTCTACTAGTTGAATTATCACATACAATATAATTAGCCACTTTCATAAGGATGGAATGCTTAATGTCGAACTTCTTAACCACATAGTCAAGGTCTTGTGAAAAAACTACAAATAATATTTTTTCGAGGCCTTGTGCCAAGACACTAGTTTGTCTCCTATGAACTACTGATACATCGAGGAGCAATAGCGGGATCCACCCATCACTTACTAAGTCCAATGCATTCCTCATATTAAAAGGATTAAACATAACATAAACACTCGTATTATAACTGGCATATGAAATTTAAATACATTTTCCATAAACCATGAATGTTATAAAAATAACACATCCACAGTCAAACATATCACAAAACATATAATACAATATCTATGTTTTGTACTATAGTAAATCAAATTCAAATATGATCATAATCCATCAAAGGATGTTCACATAGATGAAATCAAAACTCTATTTCGAGAAATATCCATCTCTATTTTGAAATCATTTTAAAGTAATATAACTTAAAAAGAAAATTTTTATTTTGAAAATATTCATATAATCTTGTAAGAGAATCTTCTACGATGTTATAATGGTGGAAAATAGTCTTACCCGGAATATAATTTAATAAAAAATTATTACCTTAATTTTGTCAAAAATGTCATAAGGCACATTATTCGAAAAAATGACAGAATGATTCCTGTCAAACCATTTTAAAAAATACAAACAAGGTTTTAAATTAATTTAACCCATAGTCTAGTAAATAGTAAAAATGTTATGGAATACATTTTTATGAAACAAGGATTTGGATGATAAAGAGGTCTCATTAGATACTTACGTAAAAATAACCTCGGATAATAAAGAGATTAGGAAATTTACCCTTACCTTGTAAATTTCCTTGGTCGAGGGAAGGTTATCCTTTTTAATAATCGTTAAAAAAAATTGTTAAATTATACACGAACCATATTCATTAATATGTTATCATATAAGATCTTCTAGTATTTCTTGGTTAATTATATTTCAATAGTATCATTGTCTCAGGTGTTAACTAATTCGTTTTCCTTTATATGTTTCGTTACATAAGCCATATTTGTTATGGATAGGATGTATTTGATTCATATATAAAATGATATTATGTTCATAAACATTATTTTTAATCATAAAATGAAAATTATTTTTTAATGGTTACGATGGAGAATAAATCTAATCGCGTTCGTGGAGAGGGTAATCAAGACATATGGACAAGCGAAAGTATCATTATTGTGATTTTAAAATCGTATATAAATGGCTGGTATATCATATATATTCAGAAACATTATCATGTTATATTTCTTATATAAATTATTTATACTCAATATTAGACCCATCCAAATGATGAAGTGTTTGAATAACAAACTACTCCATGACGTGGAGACGGTAATCCGTACGTATGAACGTATGGTGACATTGTCATTTATAGGATGGATAAAATAATGAATATGGTTGTACCATTTTTATAATAACATAAAAATATATATAAGATACTGGAGTTATTATTTTATAATGGAAACAACAAATAGTGAGGAAGTGGAAGAAGAAAAGAACTTGAAAAAGGTCATGAAATATTTACCTCTTCATTGGGTTCATCCTTTTAATTTGATCAAAAGGGCTCCATAGGATATATTTATGACTAAAGGAGGGCCTCTAGGATGAAGGGAGGGTAGTTGAGAGGATATTTGGTCAGGGTTTGGCTGAGCCAAATGGCTTTGAAAGTGTGAATTTTAGAGAATAGGAGGTGCCCTTTTATAATAGAGGTGAGGGTCACTTTAGGAAAAGATTGAAATATTATTTTATAATAAAGTAATTTTCGGTTTATAATTGCTCCAAAATGAATTATTTTAAATATAAGGTTGGGATGGGTCTAATACCTCTAAACCAATTGGTTTTTCATAGGTTTAGGTCATCATATTAACCATATCTTTTTTATTTAACTCTTAGTTAAATAGTTTGACATTTACCCTGCCTCTTTGTTTTTTTTATGTTATTCGGTTAATAAAGTTACTATAAAATTCCTAGCGAACCAAAAGTCATTAATTAATGGAATCTATAATATTATTTAAAAATTTTATCCGAACCATATATATTTCGGAAAATAATACCAATTAATAATGTTATATTTTTTTTTCAAAACTCCTTTATGTGTATTTTGACAATATATTATAATTTGTTTTTGATATATTTATAACATCATTATTACTTCGAAAAAAATTCATTTAATCAACCCTACCATGTCATATTAACCAAGAAAATTAATTTAATTCATAAAAAGTCTCAAATTAGATTTATTTTGATATTTATAATATCAATTATTTTAATAATTCTTTAAAAAGGTAATTACTGCATCATAATTGAGTAATTAATAAATTTAATTATATAAGATCTATAAATTATAATTAAAATAATATTCTGTAAGAAATATTTTTATATTTCTAAATAATATTTATAGTTTAATATATCTTATGAATAACCATATATTAAAAATGGATTAGTTATTAAACATTGATTTTAACTCTATAAACATTTTAAATAAAATTATAATAAATGTCATAATATATTCCAAATGGCCCAAAGGGGATATTATTTTATTACTAAGGTTGTTTTGGTCAAATTACACGTATCCAATAAATTTGGACATGTGTTAGGGAAATTATGATACCATTTTTATCCTTAATTACCCTATTTTCTTTTAGCCCTGTTAAATAAAAGAAAATAGTCACTATTCACTCAAAATTATTTTAATCTTCTTGAAACACATTTTACATACTGATATTAACTGTGTCTCTTGGATTTTTTAATTTCTACTCATAGAAGCGGTAATAATTATGTATTATAAAAAATCCAAAATGCTCCTAGGAGGTGTGTAAAGGACGGTAAATAGTTCCATAAAATTTTATATATTAATCATATTATTAAATTACTCCAATGAATTATTTTCAACATATATATGTATTATATATCTATTTTGACCGAAAATAATTTAAAATAAAATAACTAATTACTATATAAAAATTCATTTTAACAAATTACGTTGTGTTTTTTCATTATTCTTCAAAAATTGAATGTTTTCAGAAAAATACAAAAAAGTTTCTATAATCTAATTTTGATATTTCGAATCCAAAAATGAATTCCTTTTTGAATGATAAAAGTTATAAAATTTCAAAAAGTGCATATTACAATTCATAACTTCTAGTTTGATTGGTCATGGTGTGTTAGAATCTCGAAGTTTTGTATAATGCAAGCTATTGAATTATTCAAAGTGAAACGTACCATGGAAGCTTGGGGTGTTACATTCATCCCTATTTAAAATAATTTCATCCTCTAAATTTCTATAACACTACCTCACAAAATGATTCGGGTGGTTCTTCATCATAATTTCTTCTGGTTCCCATGTTGCACCTTTCATCTAATGGTTTCTCTGTAGAACTTTTACAAGATGAGTTGTCTGGTTTCACATCACTTGTTCTCTTGTGTCATGAATTTTGACAGGCTCTTCACAATAATACCGATCTGGTTCCAGTTCAATTTCATCATAGGTGAGTACATGCATTGGGCCAGACATGTATTTTTCTCAACAATGATTTGTGGAATACATCACTAACATTGGAGAGACTTGGAGACATTTCCAAATGATAATCTACAACTCCAATTTGATCTAGAATTTCGAATGGTCTGATTTACCTGGGACTCAATTTACCTTTCATACTGAAATGTATAACACCCTTAAATGGATATACCTTCATGAAATCATGGTCTCCTACATGAAATTCCAAATCCTTCTGTTAGTTAACGGAATAGCTCTTTTTCCTACTTTGGGATGCTTTTATGCGGGATTGTATAACCTTCACCTTTTTAAAATTTTCCTCAATATATTCTGGGCCTACTCATTTTCATTTCCCAACATCATCCCAAAAAGATGGTGTGCAGAATCTCTTTCCATATAACGCATCATATGGTGCAATCTAAATATTTTAATGGAATCTATTGTTTTATGAAAGTTATACTAGAGGTAAATATTGATTGCACATACCTTGAAAGTCAAGTGACCAAGAACTCAACATGTCTTCTATGGTTTTAATAGTTTTTTTATTGTCCATTAGTTTGAGGGTGAAAGGCAGTGCTCAAAAAAAGGTCAGTATCCAGGTCTTTCTAAACACTTTTCCATAATATTGATGTAATATGGGGATCACAATCACAAAAAATCGATAAGGGTACTCCACAAAGTCTTACAACTTGATTAATATATAGTCATGCAAGACATTCAAGTGATAAATCTTCTCTTATTGCAAGAAAATGTGCTGAATTGGTAAGATGATCAACAATGACACATATTACATAATTCCTTATAATATTCTTTTGTAGCCCCATGACAAAGTCTATCATAATATTATCCAATTTCCACTCAGGTATGGGAATATGTTTCATGAATCATCCGGGTTGTTGCCTTCCAGCTTTCAGTTGTTGAAAAACCATACATCTTGACACAAAATCGGCAATCTCCCTCTTTATACGGTCCCACCAAAAATTTTCCCTCAAAATTATAAACATCTTGGTGCTACCAGGGTGTATAGAGAAATTTTAGCTATGAACATCATCTAACAATTCCTTTTTAGATCTGTTATATCGGGAACACAAATTTTCTTCCCAAATTTCAAAATCACATCTTCATATATAAAGTCACTCAATCTCCCATCATTCACAGCTTTTATCTTCTTTTGAAACTCCTCAATATCAGCCTGAGAACTTTTTATCATTTCTAGTAAAGACGGTTTGGCCAAAATTTGAAAATGTAATGATGTTTTACCTTCCATGATTATTCCCATATCCATTTTCACTAAATCCATGATAACATGATCTCTTTCAACTCCCATATTGCTCTAAACTCCATGATCATTTCTTCTGAAAGAATCTACGACCTCATTTGCCTTTTCCAGGTGGTAGAGTATTGTGAAATTATAATCCTAGAGTAGTTCAATCCATCACCTTTCCGTCATGTTAAGTTCTTTTTGTGATAAAATATATTTCAAACTCGTGTGATCTGTATAAATATCACATTTTCCACCATAGAGATAGTGTCTCCATATTTTTAGAGTAGAGATTAAAAATTCTCACTCAATATTGTTAGTATGATAGTTTTTCTCATTAATTTTTAGCTTTCGTGGCGCATAGGCAATAAGTATATAATTCTTCTTAAGGACCCCGCAATGTCCTTTCTTTGAGGCATCACTATAAATAACAAACCCATCATTCTTTGATGGTTGAGTGAAAAAAGGAACATTGAATATTCTTTTATTTAGTTCTTTAAAACAATCTTCACACACTTTTGTCTAAAAAAATCAAACACCATTATGTGTGAGCTTGGTTAATGGGTTATCCAATCATGAAACATTCCGGAAGAAATGCCGATAATTACATGAAAAACCAACAAAACTGCATACCTCATTAATACTCATCAATGATGGCCATTCTTTGATTTCTTTGGTCTTTGAAGGGTCAACAAATATTACAACATTAGAGAGAATAAGGCCAAGAAAATAAATCTCTTGAATCCTGAATTCACACATGATAAACATCCCATATAATTCATTTCTTCTGAGGGTTTTCCGAATGGTGTGCAAGAGATTTTCATGATCTTCAAATCTTTTTGAATATATCAGGATAAAATCATTAAATTCCACTAAAAATTCAACAAGATATTATTTGAAAACACTGTCGATTAGATCCATGAAAACAGAGGGTGCATTAGTCATCTCAAAAAGAATTAATATAAATTCGTAATGCCCGTACCTGGTTCGAAATGTTTTTTTCAAAATGTATTCATTATTCAAATGTTACTGATGATATCTCAATTGATGGTTAATCTTTGAAATATATTTATCTTCATGAAGTATATCGAATAAATCATCAATGTCAGCTAGGGGATACCTGTTCTTTATTGTTATACCATTTATCTCCCTATAGTCAATGCATAACCTCATAAATCTATCTTTCTTCTTAACAAAAAGGACAGGGGCTCCCCATAGAGAAACACTAGAGTGAATAAATACATTATTACTCAATTAATCTAGTTGTATCTTTACTTCCACAAATTACACAACGTCCATTTTTAAGGGGTTTTTGATACTGTCATCGAACAAGGAATTAAATCAATGGAAAACTCAATTACTCATTCTAAAGGATGTCCAATTAAATCCTCTCTAATCACATCAACATATTTTTTCACAATAGGAATATCCTATATTCAACCATTCTTTTCTTATCCCAAAATCATTTCATTCTCATCCTCCCCAATAATTGAATTTAGTAGAGCTATTTGGGTGGTGGATGTAGATAAGAATTATGTGGTGATGTTTCTTCTCTAAAGATAAGGTACTCCTTATCATCATCGAAAATTGTAACCTCCTTTTTCTTACAATAATTTTTCGCATCATGGTATGAATGCCAATCCATACCGAGGATTAAATAAAATATAATCATGGTTATGATAATGAGATCAATAGATAAAAAACATTTATATTCCCTAATGGGAACTAATTCACAAAACATTGTTGCGATGATGCATCCATTAGTTGTTTTGACTAACAACTCCCTTGTTATGTCAAATTGAAAATATCTAATTTTCATAGTAAACTGGGAAGAAATAAAACAATGCGATGATCCATAATCAAATAATGCTTTGGCTAAACTTGAGGAAACCATTTAATTACCTTCCACCATGTCTTTCGGAGCTTCAACTTCCATAGTAGTAATCGAATAAGCTTAGACATTCTACCTTGGTATTTTCAGATGTAAGTTCCCTTGGCGCTTAGGAAATTCATTTGAATAATTCTCCTTTTCACTATAATTATAGCATTCAATATTGACAGCCTCTTTCTTCCCCTTGTAATCACGAGCTTGGTGGCCTTTTTCAGTAGACTTGTAACAGACTCACATTCCCTTCAGTCATGTACATGGGTGTTTCTTATCACATTTATTACAAGATGGATATTCAAATTTTCCTTTTCTTCTTCTTATTTCCATTTCCAATGTGTTCAGCATATCTCTTATTCTCCTACTTTGCATTAAATTCATAAGACATAGAGAATTATTTTTCTATCATTATAGCACATGAGACAATATCTTTGTATGATGAGTAGGATTTTGAGACTAATGATCAATGAAGAAATGGTTGTAACCAATCAAGGAATTAATCTATATTACTCATTGGGTTACATATATAATATAATTAATGACTTTCAATCTTTGTAATTTTAGACTCATATTTTGTGAAATTATTATCCTCTTTTTTCCTTAGACTCAGAAATTGTATTTCTATATCCGCTTGATGGTCACGAAAAAAGTTTTTTTCTAAGAAAATCTCTTTAAAATCAATACATTCCATTTTTGATACTTCATCATCTTCCATTGTGTTTTGAATTAATGACCACCATTGATTTTCATCTCCTGTTAAGCGATAAAAGACCATGAATTTTTTTCCCTTTTTCTACACCCCAAAAAATGAAATATTTTCAATATTGAATTTATCCATTGCTCATCTACTAATTAAATTGTCCTCCCATTGAATGTTTGAGGTTGTTCTATCATGAAACGGTCTAACATAGATCCTCTGCATTGTGGATCAGGGTGCTACATACGGGTAAGGTTATTATTAATAACCAGAGTAAGTTGTCCATGTTTGGTGATAAGATGATCAGCACCAGTTTCTACACCAGCTCTACTATAATTATCTTGAGTAGGAGGGAAATACCTACATGGATTATGTGTGTTGATATGGTTTCCATTCCTTCTAATTAGATCAATTTCTAAACAATGGAATACACTAGATTAGTTTATAAATCACAATATATAACTCCAAACTCAAAAAATAGTAAACATAAATAGGAAAGTTTATGGATATATTCCATAATCATAAAAATGTTATCATTAAAGAATTATATACACATAAACACTTCATAATGGTTTTTAAATTAAATGATAATTATCCGAAGCATATCCCCAGGGAGTGTCGTAACTAAGTGTACAAAAGGCCCATTGTTGTGCACCAGTTCTCATTTGAGTCTAGCTTAATACGGTGTTTTTTGGGTTTTACCCCTAGGTACATCTTTGACAGATCCGCCTCTACCTGCTCGTATTTAGACAGGGATGTACTGCTTGAAAAACATAAAAAAATATATACAACACCAAAATTCTAGGATGATCTTCTTTACTAATCCTCAATGTCTATCTTAGGTTAATGTTATCTAATCAAAGTTTTTCTAAATCAAGATTCCATGGTTTGTACTAAACTTTCTTTGATAACAACTGTAATGCCCCGACCCTATTTACCCATTGGTCGTGCATTATTACAAAACGTTGGAATTTTCTCAAAAGATCATGTCTCGAAAGAATGATTAGTTTAGTTGCCTTGGAAATTGTAGACACATTCAAGAGTTTTTCATTAAATTATGAAATGAAAAACCACAACAACATGGTCTCCATAGGCCACACTAATATATTTTATACTATACCTGTAGGTCTGTCATAATATACATCTTCGCATCATGGGAAAAATAAATCCTAGAAAGGTTTGAGCTCATATTCTCAGTAAGGATAACAATATAGCATAAACATTCTTAAATAAGCATAAGCATTTAAGGCAATGTAAGACGGAAAAAAACATTTAAATATGAATATCAAAATAATACGGAAAAGATAAAATCGTATAATTCCATTTATATATTCACATGGATATTCTACTATTCGAATAGTCACATGCAATATCAATATCCACTTTCATAATGATGGAATGCACAATGCCAGGCTTCATAACCCCAAGTCATGACCTTGTGCAAAGACTAAAAATATGATTTTGTCAAGGAATTGTGCCAAGACACTAGTTTTCCTCATGAGACCCACCAATGTATCGAGGAGCTATAGCAGGCTGAACCTATTACATACTAAGTCCGATGCATTCCCCATATGAAAAGGTTTAGACATAACATAAACATTCGTATTAAAACTAGCATACGAAATGTCAATAAATTATCCATAAACCATAAATGGAATAATAAAACACTTCCACAATCAAAAATATCACAAAACAATAAATACAATATGGATATTTGGTATCATAATAAATCAACTTCAAATAAGCTCACAATCCATCAATGGATGTTGACATAGATGAAATCAAAATCTTTTTTAGAGGAATATCTCTTTATATTTTGAAATCATTTAGAAGTCATATAATTATAAAATAAAACATATATTTTGAAAATATTTTTATAATCTTTTAAGGGATACTTGACGATTTTATAATGACAGTAAATAGCTGCACCCACCCTATAAGATAAAAAAACATTCTTACCTTAGTTTTTTCAAAATGGTCATAAGATACCTTGTTTGGAAAATGACTAAATGATTCCTTTAAAAACATTGTATATAAAGTAAAAAAATATAATAAATGACATTAAACCATAGTATAGCAAATATTAAAAATGGTTTGGAATACATTGTTAAGAAACATGGATGTGGATGATAAAGAGGTCCCAGTAGATACTTAAGTAAAAAAAACCCTCGGATAATAAAGAGATTGTGAAAGTAACCCTTACCTTGTACTTTTCAATGGTAGAGGGTAGGTTAACATACTATATAATGGTAAAATAATTGTTTATAAATTACAAAATAACCATTTCCATTAATATTATATCATATATGACCTTATAATATAGATTTTTTTTAATGATATTTCAGTAGTATCATCGTTTCAGGTGTTAATCGATTCGTTTTCCTTTATATGAATTGTTATGTAATCCATGTTTGATATAGATAGTATGTATTTAATTCATATAAAAAATTATATTATGTTCATAAACATTATTTTTAATCTTAAAATTAAAATTATTCTTGAATGATTATGATGGGAAATGAATCTCATCGCGTTCAAGGAGACGGTAATCCGGACGTACGCATGAGCGACAATGTCAAATTTTTGATATTAAAATATTATATAAATGGATGGTATATGACATATAAAGAATCGTTATCATATTATATTAATTATTTACATCTTTTATACTCATTTTTATACCCATCCAAATGATGAAGTGTTTGAATAAAAAACTACACCACGATGTGGACACAGTAATCCTTACGTATGCACGTGTATTGACATTGTCATTTACAGGATGGATAGAATAATGAATATGGTTGTACCATTTTTATAATAACATAAAAGTATATAGAATATTCTAGAGATATTATTTTAGAATGGAAACAAAAATGAAATAGGAAGTGGATGAAAAAAAAGGACTTGAAAGAGGTGATGAAATATTTACCTCTTCTTCGTATTTTTCATTTTGATTTCAAATAAATGGTTGCATAGGTTGGATTTTTGAATAAAGGAAGTCCTCTAGGATTAAGGGAGAAAAGTTGAGAGGATATTTGATCAGGTTTTGGCCGATCCAAATGTCATTGAAGGTGTGAATTTGAGGGAGGTGGTGCCCGTTTATAAGAGATGTGAGGGTCACGTTAGGAAACGTCTGAAATATTATTTTATAATAAAATTATTTTCGTTTTCTAATGGATCCATAATGATTTATTTAGAGGATATTGCAGGTATGGGTCAAAAATCACTCATTTAATATGTTTTATATGGGTTTAGGTCATCATATTAACCTTATCATTTAGATTTAACTCTTAGTTGAATATTTTTACATTTACCATGTCTCTTTGTATTTTTATATTATATGGTTAATAAACATACTAGAATCATTCAAGAGAAACTCAAGTGGTTCCTTAATAACATATATAATATTAATTTTAACCTTTGGCCAATCCATAGATTTTTAGAAAAAGAATACCAATATATAATATAATATTTTTTTTAAGAACTCTTGTATGTCAATTTTGACACTATTTGTTATTTTGTTTTTGTTAAATTCATGACATCATTATTACTTCTAACAAAATTAATTGAATAAACCATAAAATGTCATATTAACCTATAAAATTAATGTAATTCATTAAAAAAATATCAAATTTGATTTATTTGGATATTTACAATATCAATTATTTTAATCTTTCATTAATAATGTAATTACTACATCATCACTGTGTCATAAATTAATTTAATTATTTATTGTATAAAAATTATAAATAGAATACCCTTATTTTGGAAATATTTTATATTTTTAATGGATATTTATAGTTGAATTTAAATTATGTATAACACTATATTAAAAATGGTTTAGTGATTAAACTTTGATTTTAACTCTTTAAACTCTTCTTTAAATAAAATAATAATAAATGTCCTAATCTAATCCATGTAGACCAAAATGGATCATATTTTATTCCTAAGGTTTTTTTGGTCGAATTTCACTTATCCAATAGAATTAGGACATTTTTAGCGTAATTATTATATCATTTTTACCCTTAATTACCCTATTGACTTTTAATTGTGGTAAATAAATGTAAAAAGTTACTATTCATCGAAAAATATTTTGAACTTATTGAACCATATTTTACTTACTGATATTAACCATGTCTCTCAGATTTTGAAAATTCAACTCACAAAAGCAGTAAAATTATGTTTTATAAATTTGTAAAATGCACATAGGAGGTGGGTAAAAGACAGTGAATAGTTCGTTAAAATTTAATATTTATGAACATATTATAAAATGACTCCAATGAATTACAATGAACATATATATGTATTATGTATCTATTTTTACCTAAAATAAAATAAATTAAAATAAGAAATAATTTAAAAAAAAATCAGTTTTAACCAATAACACTGTTTTTTTCACTATTCATAAAAAATTGAAAGTTTTCAGAAAAATACCAAAAATTCACCTTATGCTAATTCCGATATTTTGAATCCAAAAATGAAGTCCATATTTAATGATAAAATTTATTAAATTTAAAAAAAGTGGGTGTTACTATTCATAACAGCTAGTTTGATTGGCCACGATGTTTTAGAATCTTGAAGTTACATACAATGCAAGCTATTAAATTATTCAAAGGGAAACATACCGTGGAAGCTTGGGATGGTACAATAAAAAGATAAATAAAATTTTCATATATCTAAAATTATTATAAAATTACTCCAATGTATTACACTGAAAATATATATGTTTTATGTATCTATTTTGACCAAAAATAAATTTAAATAAAATAATTAATTATTTAAATAAAAAGTTGGTTTTAACCAATAATGCAGTGTTTTTCACTATTCATCAAAAATTGAAAGTTTTTAGAAACATACCAACAATTCACCATAAGCTAATATCGATATTCTAAATTAAAAAATGAAGTCTATTTCGAATAAAAAAATTTATAAAATTTTAAAAAATATGAATTACTATTCATAATGGCTAGTTTGATTGGTCGCGATGGGTTAGAACCATGAAGTTGAGTACACTGAATGATAATGAATTATTCAAAGGGAAACGTACCATAGAAGCTTGGGGAGTTACATTAATCATATTTAGAAAAAATATGTTAAAAATATTTAATCCAAATAGTTATGAAAAACATTAGAAATCAGACATAACATATTCCGTTAATTAAGATATAATTTCAAGCATGAAAGACATCTATTCCCATATTTACTAATTCTAATGAAATTATTGAAACCTTCCAAGTTTCAAGAAAAAAAATAATCTTTCAGTTTTAGGTTCTTTAGCTAGAGATATAGTTAAAATATAAAGAGGATCTAAAATAAGAAAAATGGCCATGGGGATTCAAAATCAGCTATATGAATAACGAACATGCTCTATGGTTATCAAATTTCCTACATGGTGTATAATGGAGTTTATTATATTTGATATTATAAAACACAATAAATGACATTGTGAATTTCCAAATTACATATTTATCTCTAGTACATAAAATTAACCTTGTATACCATGTTATGAAAAATATGAACATGAAATATAAAAATCCTTTAGGTATAGATATGTTATGAAGTAATCATGATTATGTATAGATTAAATAAAACATATTTAAAATAAATAAGATATATAACAAATATTATGACATGTAATTAGAAATAATTTGAAAATAATTTTTTTAAATTATTATGCAAGCTCGAGGGGAAATTTATTTATTCTATAAAATAATATATATAATATGATACACCACTAATCTCATAATATTTGTTTGATTATAATATAAAACATAAATAAACAAGATATTTAACCCGGTATTTTTAATTTAACAAAAAGAAATAAATTTTTATAAACAAAACATATTACAAGGATTATGATAATTCCATCACCTTTTAAAATGTCTAATTATATACTGTGAGGAGAATTTTTAAGAGACCATTTGGAAAAAATTAATGATAAATATTTTACAAAATAGTTATTTATCAAAACATTCATGACCCGTCCCCTGGGGCCCATTCCATGACTACCCCAAGCCCTCCCTCCATATGCTCGGGGCTGGGGACAAGCACCAAAGATGTAAATCCTAAAACTGGGAAGGCATTGCCTTTATAATGAGTAAACACACACAATAGAGTTCAAGGTGGAAAGAAAATAGTAATTAAAACTGCATAAAAAGTGTACTTAAAGTGAAGGGGGCCAGAATACAATCTCAACAGGAAAGAACATGTACAAGTGAAAAACAAGTACAACTGATGAAAAGTAAAGCAGCTACGTGGTGGTCCTCCGAGGATTCCTACCTGAAGGGTAGGTATAGATAGCCTCCTCAACACTCCACGTCCGCCAGTCTCCTCCGTGTACCGACTCGTCATAATGTCCTCCTCTGGGTACCATCCAGTCCCGCTACTCTGATCCTCCATCAGTGTTGTCCATCATCTGCAACCAACACAATAAGGTGCAGACATAGCCTGTGCAAGGGTGAGTACAATGATACTCAGTGGGGACCCTGAGACCCTCATGGTCTCACAAAATCCAACAATAATGAATCACAAAGTATTAAATCAACAGATAACCCCATTGAGGTATATGACCATACATATACCTATTTTATCTAGTAATCCATTACAATCATGTGGTAAACACAAAAGATTCTGACTCAGCTCAACCATAATTTTTATTCATATTATCAAAACCACAGCTGCTGGAGAGCTCCTCCTCTGTCGAGTAAAGTGGGCCTGCTGCAACACCAAGGCGCTTCTCGCTATCCTTAGACTGCTGAGGTACTCCTCCTGTCGAGTACCGTGGGTCTAATACGTCACCAAGGCACTCCCCACCATGGGTCTGCCACATCACCAAGGCACTCCCCTTCATAGACTAATGATTTACACCTCCTTTAGAGTATTGTGGGTCTGCCACGACAGCAAGGCACTCCCCATTGCGGGTCTTCCACGACACCATGGCGCTACCCTCTGCGCTAGTAGAGTCACGCTGACTCAAAACAGTCACCAGTCCTCAGTTCTTAGCCAGCTCCTAGGTCTCTGCACTACGCACGCTCATCACCAAAAGGATCCTCTCTACAAGCAACTGGTCGATACTCCAACTGTCACGAATTACCACGAAGAAGTATCTCAATGATCCGCCATGTCATAGATGTCTCAATGCAACATACAGTGCATTAATCGGACGCCCAGTATGTATGTTATTTTCCCTTTAGTGCTGGGGCCCCGGTTGGATTCGTGTATGATATGACCTGACCATATCTACAAATTACCCCAAACTCCGGTGGGGTATACTAAATAAGAACTTCTCTCATCAAGATTAATAGAACTGCTGATGGTTCGTCAAACGGTCGTCAGGGGCAAAAGATATGGCCAAAAGAAAGTAAAGGTCTGTAGTGGGATCGAGTCCGATCCGACCCGGTCAGACCGACCCGACCCGACCCTTTCTGGGCCGACCTGGTCTAGGTCGACCTGGTCTAACCTGTTGGGTCTGGCCCGACCCAGAGGGTGGGCCAGCCTGTGAGGTTCGGTCTGGTCTGTTGGGCCTAGCCCAGCCAGCCGCGTGGGCAGTTCAGCCCGGGCTCGGGGCCGGTAGGGCCCGGAGCGTCGCGACGGCGCGACCTGGCACAACTCGGCCTAGAGGGTGTGGTCAGACCTGTTTTTCCAGGGAGCTATGAGGGGGGCCATGGGATGGCTCGAGAGGCATACACGGCCATGGCACCGGTTCGATTGGGTAGAGACCAGGCATGCTAGCAGGCAGCCGAGAAGGGCGCCATGTGGGCCGTCGGGCGGCTGGGTAGGGCACAGACAGGTGGGCCATCGGGCTGCCAGGCAGGGCACAACCAGGTCGAGAGGTAGCTGGGAGCCTAGAGGAATGGTTCGGTGGCGATGTGGCTAAGGTGTCTTGGTCAAAGGGTCGTGGTTCGGCCCAGAGCACCGGAGCACCGCGGGGGCGATGCAATTTGCGGAGTCTGCGGGTAGCACAACCTTTTTCGTCGTCTCCTTCGATGTTCTGTCACCTTATAACCATGTTGAAGATAGTCACAATCAAAAATGGATTAGAGGGAGTGTCATGTTGGTTTGGCCCGCACCCTCCACGTTTAGGGTGCTATCAATTGGCTTTTCAAGAAGTAAGAAGATGAACAACAACTCACCCACAAACAATTCCATTCTAACAGTGGAAGATGATTCAAGAAAAGCATCAACATGTTAAAACCCCCTACCATTGATCGACGTTCTTCATTCATTTATGGAGTCATGGAAAGTAGATGAAGAAGATCATCGTTCGTCGCATCTGCAGCACCCTTCCAATCCCGAGATGTGTTGGCTCCTTGACGATGACACGGAGGGTTGGTCGGTTGAAGACATCCCATCTTGGTATAAGCTCTGAGGAAGAAGTTGAAGAAGGTCATCATTCTTCATTTTTTGGTGGGAGAGTTCTTACCTATTCTTTCATGATTAAACAAGAATACAATGAAAATAATAATAGATAGTTTTATCTATTTTTTCATTGGAACATAATTCAAAATTATGAAATAATTTAATTAGCTCCACCAAATTAATGTGGTGGATTGACAGAAGTTAATTAGAGGAGTTGGAACAATTTAATTAAAGGGAAGGTGGCACTATAATGGATAGAGGGTGCAGATAATCTCTCCCTAATTAATGAAGGGTGTTGAGAGGTTTTTTTCTCCTGCCATTAATAGGGGAGTTCCACCCCGTGTGGTCCCAACGTCAAAACTTCTTGCGGGATGTTAGGTTCGAGTGGTCCCCACCAACATATCCTTTCAAGAGAAGTTAAGGTGTGGTGGTCCCACCTCCAACTTCCATGATGATATTTTAACCATCAAATAAAAATAAAGCCACATGCCTTATTTTTATTTAATTCAATCTCTAAAAACCCAAAAACATTCTTTTATTCTCAACCATCAGTCATCGAGGTGAAAGTCTTCCTTAGTGAATACCGACAATTTGAGTTCAACAGTGGCCTAAGATTTCCATTCTTACCACTGGATCAAATGTTATAAAAACCCCTCTTGTATTTTTTTCTGAACATACTCGAACAAAACTTCATAAATTGATTTTGGAAACACCAGGTCTCAAAATCATGCGCCGTCATTTTTTGAAAACTCTTAAACTTCCAATGTATTTAAAAAAATTCCATTGAAATTCCAGGTCTTTACTTTCTCCCCAATATAGGGATTTACATCTCCATAAGATACAACTCATACTAAGGGAACAAGTTGGAGTACTGAACATGCATCTGAGCCTCTCGCCCCCATGTGCTCTCTTGGAGGTTCTCGTGCTGCTAGAAAATGATCACCATAGGTATCGACCATCCACATAGGACACTCTCTTATTGATCATCATTCCCCAATGGAACCTCCCTAAAATTCTACCCATTATCAATATCCAAATCTCTATGGTCGATGATGTGAGAAGGGTCATGCACGTATCTGCTCAACCATGATATGTGGAAGAGGTCATGCACCCAGTGCAACTGAGGTGGAAGAGCCATGTGATATGCCATCTCGCCTACTCTACTGAGGTCCTGGAATGGTCTGATAAATCTTGGAGATAACTTGTTGCCTCATCCAAATCATTGTAATCGTCATCGAGGTGAGACCCACCGAAAGAGGTGGTGGCCATCCTCAAACACCAGAGGTCTCCGTCTCCTATCAAAAAACAACTTTTTTCTGCTCTTTGTAGTCTCCATTCGATCCTAGATGATCTGAAACTTCTCTGTGGTAGCTCATACCATCTCTGGTCCCACTAGGGCAGACTCCCTAGGTTCAGTCCAGCAGAAGGTTGATCTGCAAGGTGACCCGTATAACACCTCAAAAGGTTCCATCCAAATGGTGTAATGATAGATGACGTTGTATGAAAAATCTACCAAAGTTATGTGATCCTCACAGCTGCGACTGAATTCATGGACGCATGCACGGAGCATGTCCTAAAGTGTCTGAATGGTCTTCCCAATCTAACCTTTCGTCTGAGGATGGAAGGGGGTGGTCAAACAAATATGCATCCCCAAATCCTCCTGCAACACATTCCATAGTTGGGAAGTAAACTTTGCATCACGATCAGAGAAAATAGATGAAGGTACTCCATGTATCCGCACAATCACCTACACATAGAGGTGTCCCAAGATCTCTACTGATCCCTTCTCTCTGATTGGTAGGAAGTGGGATGACTTGGTGAGTCGATCAACGATCACCCAAATCGAGTCATGACCCCTGTATTTACATGGAATACCCATCATGAAGTCCATGTATATACCATCTCACTTCCACTATGGGACCTCTAAAAGATGAACCAAGCATGCTGGTACCTGGTTCTCCACCTTCACTTGCTGACTAGTGAGGCATCAAGAGACAAACTTTTCTACTTTCTTCTTCATAACTGGCCACCAGTTTTGTCGTCAAGATCCTAGTAATTATTTTCCAATCCTGGGCATACCGCTAGAGGGGATTTGTGGAAATCCCCCTATACTTCTTCTTGACGTGACACTTTCACAATAGTACATCCTCGGAAGAGAATGGCATGCTCCCCACCTTCAAAAAAACCATCAGGTGCCTACCCTGTGGATATATGAGCACATCGTGTCTCGCAGTCAGTGTCCCCATATTGTGCTTCCCTGACGTGATGATGAATCGAGGGAGTGACTGTAAGTGACTATAGGAAATCTGCTCCGTCTTGGTCAAAAAATGATGTCTGTAAAGCATCCATCTACTGTATCCCCTCTCATAGCAGTTGTATACCAGATCCCATGTTGAGTGCATCTTCTACAATGTCCCCCTTTCCAGAAGTATAAACTATCTATAAGTCATAGTCCTGGAGGAACTCATGCCATCACTGATATCTCAGGTTTAGGTCCTTGTGAGAGAAGTTATACCTAAGACCATGGTGATTATATTACACAGTAAAATGCACACCCATCAGATTGTGTCACCACAACATCAAGGCAAAGACCACAGATTATAACTCTAGGTCATGGATAGTGTAGTTCTGCTCATGTAGTCTCAACTGCCAAGAAACATATGTGATCACTGCTCACTCCTACATCAAGACACACCTGAGTCTGGTCCGTGATGCGCCATAGTAGACTACGTACCATGCACTTTCCTCTGGAAGCCTTATGATGGTGGCAATAGGCACCCTCTGTCTCAGCTCCTGAATGCTCAACCAGCATCTCTGTGACCACATGAAGGGTTTCCCCTTCTTCGTTAAGTATGATAGCGGTGCTAAAACTCTAGAGAACTCTGGAAAGAACCTCAGGTAGTAACCAGCCACATCGAAGAAACTTCCTACCACTGTCGAACTACTGGATGGCTCCCAAGAAACTACCGCCACAATCTTCAATGGATCCACTGCAAATCCAGCCTCCAAAATGTCATCTCCCAAAAAGTGAACCACTCAGATCCAAAGCCGGAATATCAAGAGCTTAACAAAAAGCTAGTTCTCTCGGAGTGTGTAATGTATTACCTGCAAATGGTAGGCATGCTACTCCTTAGTAGTCGTGTAGATCAGAATTTCGTCGATGAAGACTTCAACAAAGAGATTGATATATGGCTGGAAAAAACATGTTCATGAGTCCCATGAACACTATTGGAGCATTGGTTACATCCAAAGGCATGACCAAGAACTCATTGTTGCTATACCGACATATGAAATACATCTTCTACACATCATCGTCTTTAACACTGAGCTGGTGATAGCCTGATCTAAGTTCTATCTTTGGTAACAACTGTGATCCCTTCACCTGATCAAAGAGGTCGTCAATCCTTGGGAGTGGGTATGTGTTCTTCACGGTCACCTGATTCAGGTGATGGTAGATGACACAAAGCCTCAACCTCCCATTCGTCTTCTTAGTGAAAAAAATCGGGGCTGCCCAGGGAGAAACACTAGGCCAGATGAATCCCTTCCATTGAAAGTCCTCTAGTGGTACTCGTAGTTCATGTAGTTCCGCGAGAGCCTTCCGATACGCTGGTGTTGATATCGGTGTCGTCCCAAGGTACAAATCAATATATAAGTCCACCTCTATGTGAGGAGGTATACCTGGGACATCATCAGAGAAGGCATCCGCATACTAGCCCACCACTACAGGATAAGGTAGACTCTCCACTTCCACCGCTCTGAGGGTACAACAGGCCATCAGATGAGTGATCAGCTAGACCCTCTTCCGAGTAAGTCTGTCATGTGCTGCAATGGATCCATTCCTGCTGGTGAAGGTGAACTTGGTCCCATCTATGTGAACACACCGCAATTTCCATCTAATATAGTCAATCTAATCATGGACTGTAGATAACCAGTTCATACCCAATATGACGCCATAAGGCCTCAAAGCCTCTAAGAGGAGATCCCAGCCGAAGCTCTCAACTCCTAGAGTAATCTCACACTACCGGCACCAGTTCATATTCGTCGAGTCTGCTCCCATAAGAGTCTCTAGCTATAAGGACTAAGCCAACGGCTCTGTCAGAATCTTCGAGCTCCGAATGAGGGCATGGAAAATGAAAGAGTGACTAGCACCTGTGTCTATAAGTACTACAACTAAGGTGGAGTAGACACAGATCATATGTCAATCATTTCTGGGGCACCATGGTCATATGCATCAGCTGCCTGATGATGAGCTCTCACATGTCCACCTGCTCCCTGCGGTCGGGGTGGACCTCCTTTTGGTGGTGGTGGTAACACTTCAAAACATCGCCCCACCGGCTGCTTGACCAGTTCCTCTGGCACATATGCCTATGCTCAGAGGATCGCCTCTATCAAATCTCTGTCTTTGGCTGGGCGGTCCTTCGACTGTCAGCTGATCATCTGAATGACATGTTGTATAGTTATGGGCCATGTGACCCTGCCTACCGCATCAGTAACAATGCCTGCTCCGGGCAGGTGTATCTCCACTCTGGTTTCCCCGCACAACCAATCCCGAGACATGTGGTCATCCACCCATAGGTCTAGTCCCCTTGGACCTCTGTAATATCTGTCTTCTGCCAGCTATAGAAGAATCTTCTTTATGTCTACTAGTGGTGGGTCTCACTATTGGAAACTATTCAGCATAGAAACTCTCCACTAAGATGGCTCGCTCCAACACCCACACCTACATTGGGATGTTGAAGGAGATCATCGAAGCCCTAATCTCTCGCCTGAGCCTCTTCAGGATGGTCCGGGACCTGATGAATGGGTCCCATACCATATGAGTGGAGTAGCACGAGAGGTCGGTGAACCTCGATGAATACTGAGATAATGTCATGTTGTCCAACTGAAAATGAAGTAACTCATGAATACGCACTATGTGGAGAGTCACTGGACGAAACTCCAACCAAAACATGCTCTCGAAGTCTGCCCCAGAGAAGTGTCATCTCTTCATGAACCTGGAACATCAAACTCCACCATCTTCCTGATACTTCCTGTAAAAGGATGGCAGCAAGAATCACCATGAGGTCCGCTGGTTTGCTTACTAGTTGGAAAACACTTACCCCAGCCTCCAGCCAATCCTCAACCGCATGTGGGTCCATCACTCTCTTAAACTATGGTGGCCTTTGGTGCTATAACTCATGCAACAGGCACAAGCGGTGTGCAACATCTACCTATGGGACTGGTGGCATCAGTGGACCAATGGTTAATGGTACCGCTGGTGCCTGCATTGGTGCCTCTACTGGAAGAGGGACCTGCACCGAGGCCTCATCGCTCGGTGGTCTATCTATGTGTACTAGTCTCAGGATTCTCTCTAGTCATCTGTAGGGAGGTTTCCTGAAAGAAACAGATGTGACATGGTCAATGATTAAACCTGGTGAGATGACCAAAATGATCTAACTTAAAGAATAATTATTGAAAACAAACACGCAATCATTGTTTCTGTTGCACTGAGTCAGAAATCAGTAGTCAGGGTCCTCGTTTATGGATACGTCAGTTGGCACACCAAAACTGGACTCTTTTCACTTAAAACCACACTCAGTACCCTTAGACTATTGTGTCATAGAAAAGAAAGATCAGAGTCCTATGTTCTATAGTAGAACCAACTCCTATGTTATGAATTTCTCATGACCCATCCCCCGGGGCCCTTGTCGTGATTACCCCAAGCCCTTCATCCATAGGCCAAGAGCTGGCGACTAGCACCAGAGGTTTAAATCCTTCAAACTAGGAAGGAATTGCATTTATAAAGAGTAAACACACACAATAGAGTACAAGCTGGAATTGAAACACTAAGTAAAACTGTAAAACAAGTGTACTTAATGTAAAGGGGAACGAAATAAAAGACCAAGAGTAAAGTACAAGTACAACTGAAAAAAAGGTGCAACTGAAGAAAAGTAATGTAGTTATCGGGTCGTCTTCCAAGGATTCCAACCAGAAGTGTAGGTACAAATAGCCTCCCCAGCACTCCTCGTCTACTAGTCTCTTTTATTTACCAACTCTTCGTAAGGTCCTACTCCGGGTACCCACCAATCTCTCTACCCTGATACTCTGTTATCATTGTCCGTTGTCTGAAACCAACACAACGGGGTGTAGACATAGCCCGTGCAGGGGTGAGTATAACGATACTCAGTAGAGACCCCAAGACCCTCAAGGTCTCAAAAAAATCCAAAAAAGATAAATCACAAAGTATGAAATCAACAGATAACCACACATAGGTATATGCCCATACATATACCTAAGTTATTAAGTAATCCATCTCAATCATTAGGTAAACAAAAAATTCACTGACTCATCTCAACCAGGATTTTTATTCACATTATCAAAACCACGACTACTGGAGAACTCCTCCTCTGTTGAGTACAGTGGGCCTACCATGACACCAAGGCACTTCCCAAAAACCTTGGACTACTGAGGTACTTCTCTTGTAGATTACCGTGGGTTTTCTTCTTCACAAAGGCACACCCCACCGAGTGTCTTCCACGTCAATAAGGCTCTCTCCCTCATAGACTGCCGAGGTTCTCCTCAGGTCGGGTACCATGGGTTTGCCACAAAACCAAGGTGCTCCCCACTGAAGGTCTTCTGTGACCCCATGGTACACCATGCTAGGCTAGTAGAGTCACTAAGACTCAAAACAGTCAGCTGTCGTCAGGCCTTTGCTAGCTACTAGGTCTATACACTATGCACACTCGTCTATAGGAGGATCTGCTCCATGAGCTACTGGTCGATTCTCCAAATGTCACGAAGTACCATGATGAAGTATCTCAATGGTCTGCCACGTCATATAGGTCTCAACACAATAGACAATGTGTCAATCGGACACCAAGTCTATGTGTTTATACTCTTTTAGTCTCAGGGGCCTGGTTGGAATTTTTCCCGATCAAACCTGACCATATGTAAACTTTACCTAGAACTCCAGTGAGGTATAATCAAAGGGGAATTCTCTCATCAAGATTACTAGCACCACTGACAGTTCATCAAACGGTCGTCCGATGCCAATGATAATGCCAATAAAATCTAAACGGTCATAGTGGGCCCAGGTCCGGTCCAACCCAGTCGGACCGACTCGACCCGACCCATTCTGGGCCGACCCGTTCTGGGTTGACCTGATCTGACCTGTTGGGTATGGACCGACCCATTGAGTAGGACAACATGTTATGTCCGACACAACCCGCGGGGACCAGCCCAGCCTGCCGTGTGGGCGGTTCGGCCTGGGCACAGTGTCGGTTTGGGCCAGACCGTCGTGAGGGTACGACCCAGTGTCGCTCGGCCTGGAGGGCGTAGCCGAGACAGTTTAGTTAGGGAGTCGTGATGGGGGCCGTGGCCCAGTTCGGGAGGCCGACGCGACCTTGGCGATGATTCAGTCGGGAGGTGATCGGGCAGGCCGACTGGTGGTCGGGCAGGGCACCAGGAAGGTCAGCGGGTTGACGGGTAGGGCGCAACCAGGAGGGTCGGCAAGCACCCAGGCATGGGGTGGGTAGGCGTGCGGCCGGGAGGCAGCCGGGAGTTGGGAGGCGCGGTCCGGCGACAGTGCGGTCAGGGTGGCTCATCCGAAGAGTTGTGGTTCTGCACGGAACACCAGAGCACCGCGGGGGAGAATGGTTTCCGGTGGTCACGGGTAGCGCGACCTTTGTCGTCGCTGCCTTCATCGTTCTGTCACCTCATCACCATGTCGAAGAACGTCACAAACAAGAATGGCGGAGGGGTCAGGCCATGTAGGTTTGGCCTGACATTCCACATTTAGCGTTGTATAAATTGGCTCATTAAGAAGTAAGAAGATGAACAACAACTCACCCACAAACAATTCCTTTCTAACCATTTAAGAGGATTCATGGAAAGCATCCACATGTAAAAACCCCCTACCTTTGATTGTCATTCATCATTTTTTGACACAGTCGCGAAAATTAGATGATGAAGATCATCGTCTGTCGCGTCCGCTGCACGTTTCCAATCCGGAGTTGCGTCTCCACGTTGATGACGATGTAGAGGGTAGGTCGTTTGAAGACGTCCCACGTTGGTAGAAGCTCCGAGGAAGAAGTCTAAGAAGGTCACCATTCATTGTTCTTCGTTTGTAGAGTTCTTCCCTCTTATCCCAAGTATCCACCAAGATGCCAAAGAAAATAATAATTGATATGTTGGTCTATTATTTCATTGGCACAAAATTCAAAATGGGGAAATCAATTAATTGTCTCCACCTAATTAATGTGGATGATAGGCACAAGTTAATTATGAGAGTGGGCACAATTTGATTAAAGGGAAGGTGGAACCATAAAGGAGGTAGGGTGTAGAGAAACTCTCCCTCATTAATGATGGGAGTTGAGAGGATATTCTACTCCCGCCATTAATAGGGGAGTTTAGCACCGTGTGGTCCAAACATCATAACCTCTCACGGGAGGTTAGGTTCGGGTGGGCCCCTCAACCATAACCACTCATCGGAGGTAAAGGTGTGGTGGTCCCACCTCCAACTTCCATGAGGAGATTTTAACAGTAAAAAAAATAAATCCCCTCCCTTAATTTTTTTAATTCAATCTGTAAATCTCCAAAAAAATCTTTTATTCTCAACCATCTGTCGTCGAGGTGAAAGTCTTTCTAAGTGAATACTGGTGCGTCGAGTTCAACGGTGCCATCCAATTTCAGTTCCAAGAACTAGTTTAAATGTTATAAAAACCCACTCATCCGTTTACTGAATGTAAACGAAAAAAACATCATAAATCGATTCTCAGCACACTAAGCCTCAGAATCATGTGCCGTCAATTTTCGAAGACTTTTAAAATTTCCATGTATGTAAGAAAAAAATTTCCAGGGATATTCTGGGTATTTACAAAAACCAAATGGTGAAATAGAAATATAACATCATATAATATGTTGGATTAGTTTTAAAATAGTTATATAAAGTAAAAATAAGTACATAAATTAAAGACAATTAATCTTAAAAGTAGATTCCATATTTTAATGATTGCAAATAAGTAATGAAATTTAATCATATAATCATATTAAAACTACCCATAAACAAATGAAGACATAGAAATATTAATATTACAACACAATATTATGTTATTTATATTTTTCAAACTAATCCAATTTTAAATTATTAGTGATAATATATAAAGGTAGATTTTCTTTAGGGATAAACTCTAAAAAAATGTCACCCTTTTTCACATGATCTATAAAAAATTAAATATAACATCAATATGATTTTTTTATTATGATATAAAGGATTCATACAAATAGATATTTTAGATTTATTATCAAAATAAATAGAAAATTTACCCATAAAAATACTAGAATTACATAAATATTTCTCAGTTAATATTATTATAGCACAATTTATATATAAGAAGAAATGTACTCAGATTCTACTGTAGATAGAGGAGCATATTATTGTTTTCTAGAATAAAATGAAATAAACTATTTCCAAGATAATGATACATGACTAGTTTTTTTTATTTCATTCAATTTTATAGCCTCTAAAATCCGAATTAGAATATTTTGTTAAATCCTATAAATTATACTTAGAATATTACAAATGAGATTTCATAGTTATTTTAACAGATCAAATTATACTTTTCACAGATTTAAAATTACTCCCTTTAGGATCTATTTTAAATATTGCACCTCTGAAAGCACTAAACCTGATATTGGGTCGAAATGTAGTTAAGTTGTAATGACCTGACCTTAAAAAATTATGTAATCATGAACTAAATGAATAATTCTCATTGAAAATCTTTCCAGGTTTGTAGTTTTCGAGAATTAGGCCATAAATATTACATTACATCAAATGTATTACAAAGTAGACACTTCTACTCAGTTCCATTTTTTTCTGTTAAATAAAAACTATTGAAAAAAATTATAACGTCTAGTCCCATGTTTTAGAAAGCCTGACATTTCTATGATCCCATCCCGGACCCTATTCATCTTTATGTCATGTGAAAACCCTTTCAAAACATGGGATGAGAATAAAAAAGATCATTAATGGTTATAAAACAAAGAAAGAAAACATTAGTTCATTGTTACATACATAACATAAGATCTTTAACATACCTCATGAAATCATAATGTTTATGAATACCGCATAGAAATCATAAATAAGAAAGGCATCTTGTGGCATCCATCTCATACTTACATTGTAGCTATCACAACTACATTAGGAGTTACATTTTTAATTCCCATCATAGTATATTACCCAAATCTGTTAGGAGAAACATTCATATTTACCTCCATCACGTTACCCAGTGCATTAGAGAACTACCATGGGCACACCCACACTAGATTTATCATGGAACCACCTGCAGAAGTAAACAATGCCTAAGGACTATAATATAATCATAACATATAACATAAGCATAAAATAAAGATACCATTCCCAAATTACAATCACAATATATCTTTTCAAGATATTGAACAAGATATTGAAATAATAAATTCAAAAACCATTTTCATAACAAAAATACGTAAAAAGGTATATGGTATTTATTTTCCTTTTAAAAACATTACGGTTTGTTAATGGAGGAAAATATCAAATAATACATGTGGTGGAAGATAGGTCATTTTCACAACATATGTTAAAAAAACATTATTTTTGACAATTAGTAAAACGCCTCATAGAAAAATATTCCCAATGAATGAAATGAAAATTCAAAGGTTTTTATAAAGAGTATAAAAGAATGTCGTGTATAAAAACAAAATATGCCTCAATGAAAGGTGATTGAGACGATGTCCCTTACCTCGTGTCCGACGTGATCCGTTAATTATTTAATCTCTTGAAAAATAAACAAATGTTAATTTATAATTGATTAAGATCATAGTTCAAGTTAATTATTCTATTTATATCTCTTATTATAATGTTATAATCATTATGTAATAATTTAAGTTAATAATGGTTGTTTTGTTGATAACTGGTAGTTGAGTGTAAAATGAACTTCTTATAAACACAATTTGTTCATGCGATAAAATATCCCTCATATCAAGAATGATATTCATGATTTAGATATCATATATATCATATATATCTAGTATATGTATGTATTTATAACAGTACATAACATTAATATATATGTAATGAAATACACTGTTCAGGGAGACGGTAAGCCGTACGTATGCATGAACGCTACTTTTATTTCTTTTTTTAATGGAATTATAACATAATGATACAAAGGTATATAATAATTATTGTATAATATTATATATTATACCATTAAATCATTCATTTATACGTCCCACATATGGAATTAACGAGTCATATCACTTTGAGGGGGTGGTAGTATGCACTTCCTCAAGTGAAATTATCGTGTTTACCCATAATGGAAACCATAATGGTATGCTATAAATTGAAAATAAAGAAGCATAATGAAAACATAAACATAATATATATCATATATAAATAATTTTATATCAGAAAAGCCACAATCAAATGCTGTAGGAGATAATTGAACAATCATCATTTTGTGAGGTGTTAGTTTTCCATCCACAGAAACAGTACGGTCTTTACCCATTAAGTGATGGTGTGTGTATGGGTAGTTCTAATAATTTCATAAAAACATACTAATATAATGAGGATACTTGTTTTTTTATTATATAAAGGAATAAAAAGTGTTTATTGGGATGGAGAAGTAAAATAAAACAAAAGAACAAAAGAGAAGATGTTACCTTTAAATCGGGTAACTCCGTTTGGTTTGAACCAAAAGGACTTTTTCATGTTCCTTATGCCTTTGTTAAGGCTTTTAATAAGTGTATAGGGATATAGGGATATTAATTGTTAATATTTTGGATGATCCTAGGGGATTGAGAGGTATGAGTAATTGGTTAGAGGTGTGAGATTATTATAAGGGGGAGGAGGGGCATTGTAAGAAAGTGGAAAAATATTATTTCATTTCATAATCCTATTAGGTTTATTAATGTCCCCAACTAATTAAAGTAGAAGATAGGATGACTAATGGTCGAAATAAAATCATCCTATTATAATTGGACAAGTTTTGTATATTATTTTAATCTCTATGATCTTATTTATTTAAATCTCTTATTAATGAGGTAAACCCTGCATCATTATTGTGTCATAAATGATTTAATTTATTTGAAGTCTAAAAATTTTAAAAAAATACCATGGTTTAGGAAATATTTTTAACTTTAAAAATAATATGTATAGTCCAAAATATTATTTATATAACTCTATGTAAAATTAATATACTAAAATATATTTGTTTTTTTCATTTTTTTCTTTACTTAAAGTTAATTAAAATAATGTGTCAATATCACTCCATTGTGGATCCATGGGGTCCCAAAATCAACCCAAAGATATCCATGGTCGAATATGTATCAACCAATAGGAATATAACACATGTTAAGGTAATTTATTATTATTATAATAATAATATTTTCCTTAATTAATTGATTTACCCTTTAACCATTGAAAATAAAATATTTATAGAAGTAAATAATCATTATGTCAAAAAATAAAAGTGACCTATTTATATAATTTTGGACTCCTGATTCAAAATATGGAATACATTTTTCCAAATTCAAAACACATAAGTGGATGAAATTAATTTAAAATTATTTCCCGCTATCAAAACATAAGGCTTGTTTTTATGAAATAATAACTTTCAATAGATTCACACTTGTTTATGTTCAATTTCAAAGTAAAATTAATTCCAATGACCATAATTGGATTAAATTGTAAAAGAATAATCTAATTAAATTTCAAAAATTATTTAAAAAGCTAACATAACTATATAAATAAAGTAGATTAAATTTCAATTTGAATTAAAATACATTATTATTCATTATTCATCAAAAAATTAATTTTTATTAGAAAAATACAAAAAATTAAACCCAAAGTGAATTATGATGTACCAATTATAAAGAATAATTTTCTATTGTATGAAAGAGAATATATAAAAGGGAAAAAACTATATTTAAAAAGCGTATGCCAGAAAAAAAGAGGTAAATTTACATTTTAATGAATATTAGAGTATTTGTGCTTAAAATCGGATTCATTCAGATTTTAGGCCCCTAACATTTATTGGATAAACGTAACAAATTTAACAAACATGTATAATCATATTGCAGTTAGTTATTTTCATTCCCTCCAATACAATGGATAGGTATTAACTACCATTTAAAATAATAATATAATATTATTATTGTGCAACGTAAGATTTCCAAGAAACTCTTTGTTGCGTTAACGGGTACGCCATTGAACAAAGAAACACCTTTAAGGTAAAATTAAATTAAAATTCAAAAAATATTAATTAAAAAGAAAATGTATTATTTATTTATTTACCTGGGATGTTAAATCCATCCACCCTTTTAGAAATTACAACCTCACCATTTTATCCAATTATCAAATAAATGGGGGTATTTATCCCTCATGTCATTTTCAGATTCCCAAGATGCCTCTTCAACCATATGTTTTTTCCAAAAAACCATTACTTGGTGAGTTACCATATTTTGTAGTACTTTCTCTCTTCGGTCAAGAATATGAACTGGTTGTTTCTCATAAGAGTGATTCACTTCCAACTGAACTACCTCAGGACATAAAATATGAGATGGATCTGTAATATACTTTCTCAAATTTGAATCATGAAATACATTGTGTACTTTGGATAATCATAGAGGTAAATCCCCTCTGTACTAAACTGGTCCAACTTTATCTAGGATTTAATAAGGTCTAATTATCCTCAGACTCAACTTTTTCTTCTTACCAAAATGGATCACAGTATTCCATGGAGAAACTTTGAAAAAGACATGATCACCTACCTAAAAGGAAAGATATTTCTTCATATTATCTACTTATATTTTCTACCTGCTGAGAGCTGTTCTCATGTGCTTTTGAATCAACTAACATTTTTCTTCCATCTCTTCTACCAATTCTGGTCACATCCACTTGATTTCACTTACTTCCTCCCAAAATTATGGAGATCGACACCACTTCCAATATAATGCCTCAAATGGAGCCATCTGTATACTGGAATGAAAACTATTATTATAAGAAAATTCAACCAAATAAAGATGTTGGTCTCAAATTCCCTGTTAATCCATCGAGAAATCACATAACATAAACTTCGAGGACTGAATTGTTCTTTCTCACCACCCATCTGATTTCAGGATGAAAAGTTGTATTTAAATTTAATGTAGTGCCCAGTGAATTCTGAAGGCCCTTCCAAAAGCTTGAAGTAAACTTTAGATCATGATCAGATACAATGGACAGGGGAAAACTATGAAACCTCACTAAGTCCATAACATAAAACCGAGATTTTTTATCTAGAGATAATGTATCTTGAATAGGATGGAAATGAGCAGATTTAGTCAACTGATCAAAAATAACCCAAATTTTATTATTACCTCGAGATGTCTCCAGTAATACCACAATGAAGTCCATGGATATATTTTCTCATTTCCACTATGACACCGGTAAACACTAAGATCTTTTTCGGTAACAGCCGCTCTGCTTTAACCAGCTGACAAGTCAAACACTTCATAGTAAAATCATCAATATCTCTTTTCATTCCATCGCTTTAGTAATAATTCAGAAGATCTCTCTATATCTTAGTACTTCTAGGATGAACTGAAAAAGGGGAACTATGAGATTTACATAACAACTCATTCTTCAACTGTGAATTACAAGGAAAACATAATCTTTTTTGAAACATTCTAACACAATCATTATCAATGTTCAATTCAGGGAAATTACACTTATGAACCAACTATACCTTTTTTTGAAAGTCATTGTATTCCTTATGCCTATGCATTATTCTTTCTGATAGAGATGATTTCATTGTAACCTGAAACATAACCGAATAATTTCCTTCACCAACAACTTCTATGCTAAATATCATCAAATCAAAAACCAAATGATCCCATTCTAAACGTATCATGGTTATTGAAGCATTACTTTTTCGACTCAATGCCCCAGCAACATTATTTTCTTTTCTTGGATTACATGAATCGTGTAATAATAATCATTTATTAATTCCATTCGTCACCTCTGTCTGATGTTCAATTATATCTTATTGAATATAAACTTCAAACATTTGTGGTCAGTATATATTTCATATTTTACTCCTTACAAATGATGTCTTTATATTTTTAAAACAAAAACAATTGAAGGTAATTCCATATCATGTGTTGTGTAATTTAAATCATGAGGTTTCAACTAACATGAGGCATAGTCAATTACATGATCATTTTGCAAAAGGACACAACCATTTCATTTCATCAAAGCATCACAATAAATAAAAAACTGACCATTTCTAGAAGGTAGTTCCAAAACTAGAGCATCTACCAATATTCTTTTCAATTCCTATAAACAATCATCACATTATTTTTTCACAACGAACCTAACACCATTTAGAGGTAACATAGACATTGGAGTACATAATCGTGAAAAATATTCTACAATCCTCCGATAATAACCTGCCAAACAAATAAAACTATAGATCGTAGTTATATTTGTCGATCTTGAACATTCTTCAACAACTTTTATTTTAGCAGGATCAACAGTTATTCATTTTTTCAAACAATGTGACCAAGTAATGTAATTTTTGTAACCATAACTCACACTTGGTGAATTTCCAAAATAGTATCTTTTCCTTAATGGTTTGCATTAAAAACCATAAACGACTTTCATTCTATTCATTAATTTAAGAATAAACCAAAATATCATCAATGAAAACAAGTAAAAATATACCCATGATCTCATGGAAAATTATATTCATAAGATCCATGAATACATTAGGTGCATTGGTTAAAACAAAAGTAATTACTACAAATTCATAATGGCCATATCTATTATGAAACATGGTCATTGGAATCACTACTTAGTTTACTTTCAATTGTTGGTACCCCAACCTCAAGTCAATCTTCTAAAAATATTGACCTCCCAAGAGATTATCAAACAAATCATAAATTTAATGAAAAAGATTCTCGTTCTTAATAGTGATGTTATTCAACACTCTATAATCACGGAAAAGTCTAATTGAACCATAATTCTGTTTAACAAATAAGACTGGAGCACCCCATGGCGATGTTCTAGGTCGAATGAAACCATTATCTAATAACTCATGCAATATATTCTATAACTCTAAATGTTCTATTTGAGCCACTCGTTAAGGTGGTTTTGAAATTGGCTTAGCAACAGAAACTAAGTCAAAAATAAATTCAACTTCCTAATTGGGTATAATACCAGGAAAATCATCAGGAAAATATCAACGTACTCATTTACAACTGGAATATCATCAATATGAATAGTTACATTATTTTTATCAATATGTGCAATGTAACATTCATTTCCATCTTTTACTAGTTCTCAGTAACCTAAAATGTTAGAAAAAGTAATAGTTCATTCTTGTACACAAACTGTAAATATTTATGAAAGGAAACCTTTTTAGATCTGTAGTTAATCATAGAATGATAAATATAAAGCCAATCCATACCCAAAATAACATGAAACTCTACTAGAGATAAAAAAATAAGGTTTTAAAGAATATTCCTTCGGTACACAAAGATGAGAAGGTTCTTATTTTTTTAAAAATTTCGTCTAGGTGTTTTTACCATATGATCAGGAATCTTATCCTGAGATGGAATTTCCAATTTACTAAAAAACATCTTAGAAATGAATACATGTATAGACCACAAAAGAAACAACACATTGGAAAAATATAAACAAACAAACAGTGTACCTCATACTACCTCATTTGATGGTCCAACATCTGCTGACATAGTTTCAAGGGACTCCACCACCCCTTTCTGCTTGTAGTTTGTTTTCTTTCTCTCAGTTGAGTTCTTCATAGGATACACATTTTTATAATGACCCATTTCATTGCACTTAAATCATTTAAATTATTGTAAATTATATTTTGTCTTACCATTTACCTGATCTTTTTAAATGATATTATGACCCTTATGTCCCATTTTACCACATCAGACACACTTTCCAGAATTCAAAAGACATTCACCATCATGCTTTTTACTAGAATTTTCACAAACAATAATCCTATGTTTCTTACCATTAGACTTTTTTGAAATGTTTTTCCCTTTCAACTGCCACCATGACCTCTTATTATGTTGTTTGTCAAAGAACACCTGAACATTGAAAAACACTATTTCAACCTTCTCCGCACATCGAATAGGTTTTTCATAACCTTATAACTCATGAGAATATAATTTCCATTGATACATTGGCTTTAATACTGAGTAAAAACTCGTGATTTTACTATCAACATCTCTTTTTAAAATTTGAAGCATATCGTTCCAGTAGAGTGAATTTTGCTTCATAAGAAGCCACTAAGTCATCCTCTTGTCTAAATTCCAGGAAATATTTTCCATCCTAAGATGAACCACCATAAGTAAATATTTTTCAAGAAACATACCTTTGAATACATCCTAATAATGTGTATCAATCTCTTCACTATCCCAAATATTTTTCACCATTTCCCACCACTGATCATCTTCACCTTCAAAATTGTAAATAGATAATCTAACATTTTGATGTTTTGAACACCCCATTACATCAAAATTTCTCTCAAGTACTTTAATCCACCCTTCAGCTAGCACATGGTTAGAAGATCATATGAATGATGGGGGATGCTACCTCATGAAATGCTCCACTACTGACATGTTCCTCCCAGGTTGATCTCGCGAATCTCATGCATAGATACCACCACCATTTATAGCCCGAGTCAACTGTGCGATCACGATAACAATCTTTTCGGTTCCGATTTCGACCTTCTCAGACTGTTGATTTGGAAATTTGTATTCTTCTCGATGTTTTCCTAACATATCTGTTGTTTTCCCTCTGTAGAAAACCATTCTAATCATAGAAATATCTTAAAAAATAAACTTGGTAATCTATAAATTTTATATAACTTATATATTACAACAAATTAATTTATGAACCTAAATTTTACAATATCCTAACATCTAAAGTTATCTAAACTGACATATGATACCAAATATAAGGACCCGACCTTAAAAAATTAAATAATCTAGAATTAAATGAATAATTCACAATAAGGATCTTTTTAGGTTTATATTTTTAGAGAATTAGGACATAACTATTACATTACATCTCAAGTATTACAAATTAGACACTTCTACATAGTTTCCATTTTTTTAAAAAACTCTTAAAAAATAGAGTCACGTATAGTTCCATGTTATAGATAAAATGACATTTCTTATATCCCATCCTTGACTCTATTGATCTTTACATCATTTGAAAAACATTTCGAATCTTAGGGTTGGCATAAAAAGTTCAGTAAATATTATAAAAAAATGAAAGAAAACATTAGTTCATCATTTCATACAAAACATAAGCTCTTTAACATACCTCATAAAATCATAAGATTTATGAATATCATATAGAAATCATAAATCATAAATTCAACTTGTGGAATCCATATCATACTTACATTTATGCTATCATAGCTACATAGAGAGTCACATTTGGAATACCCATCATAATATATTCGCTTAATCTCTTATGAGAAACATTCACCTTTACCTCTGTCATGGTACTCAATGCTTTGGTGATCAATCTCGGGCTCACCCTCCATAGTTTTATCATTTAACTACTCGTATATGTAAACAATGCCCAAGGACCATAATATAATAACAATACATAACATAAGTATAAAGGAAAGATAACATTCCAAAATTGCAATCACAATATATCTTTTCAAATTTTGAACAAGATATTGAAAAAATAAATCCATAAATCATTTTCAATAGAAAAATAAGATAAAGAGTATACGGTATTTATTTTACCTTTAAAAACATTACCACTTGTTATGGAATCCAAAGATCAAACAATACTCACGACATCAGAAATTTCATTGTCACCACATACGTTAAAAACAAACATTATTTTTGTCATTTAGTAAAATGCATCATTGAAAAATATTCCCTTTGAATGATATAAAAAGTCAAAGGGGTTTATGAATCATATAAATGAATGTATTTTATAAAAACAAAATACTCCTTATTGAAAGGATATTGAGATGATGTCTCTTACCTCGTGTTATACTTGACCAGTTTGTTCATTAATCTCTAGAATAAAATCACGAATGTTAATTTCTACATGATTTGGTTGGTTTTTGACGTTTAATATTCCTTTTATATCCCTTATTACAATGTTATAAACATTATGTAATCATTAATGTTAATAACTTTCATTTTGTCGATATTTGGTACTTGAGTCCAAAATGAACTTCTTTTAATTACAATTTGTTCATGTGGTCAAATATCCATTATATCCATAATGATATTCATGATGTATATATAATATATATCATATACATCCAGTATATTTTGGTATTTACAATAGTACATAACATATAGATATAAGAAATGAAATGCACCATTAATGGAGATGGTAAGCCGTACGTATGCATGAACACTACTTTAAATTCTATTTAATATTTTAATGGAATTAAAACATAATGTTACAGAGGTATATAATAATTCCAGTATAATATCATATATAATATCTTTAACTCCATCCTTTATATTTCCCAAATAAGGCATTAATGAGTCATATCACTTTGAGGGGGTGGTAGTCCACATTTTCTCAAATGAAATTATCACGTTTACCCATAATGGAAACAATAAAGGTATGCTATAAATGGAAAATACAGAGTCTAAAGAGAACATAAAAATAATATATATCATATATAAATATAGTTCCATTATAATGGCCACCATGAACAGTGGTAGGAGATAATTGAACAATCATCGTTTCATGACGTGTTAGTTTTTAATCCAGAGAAACAATATGTTCTTTTCCCATTAGATGGAGGTGTGTGTAAGTGTAGTTCAAATAAATTTCATAAAAAAAGTCTATTATATTAGGGATACTAATTTTTTTATAAAATAAAAAAAAAGTGTTGAGGGGGTTGGAGAAATTAAATAAAACAAAAGGACTTTGTAGAAGACGTTACCTTTAAATCAGGTAACTCCCTCTGGTTTTAACCAAAAGGATATTTTAAAGAGTTTTATGCTAATGTTATGGCTTCTAGGAGGAGGAGAGGGATGTAGGGTGATTAATTGGTAAGAGTTTGGTTGAGTCGTGGATCTTTAGATATGAGTGAAATGGGTTAGAGGTTAGGGCTTTTTATAAGTATGGAGGGGGTCTATAGGAAAGTGTGAAAATATTTTTTTGTTGTACAATGTTTTTTATTTTCTAAATGTCAAAATCTTATTAAATTATAATATAAGATGACTAATGTTATAAATAAAATCATACAATTAAAATTGGATAGGTTTTGGATATTATTTAAATCTTTATAATCTTATTTTTTTAATTCTATGATTAATGAAGTAAACACTGCATCATTATTGTGTCACAAATAATTTAATTTATTTGATGTCGAGAAATTATTTAAAAAATACAATTATGTAGGAAATATTTTTATCTTTCCATAGAAAATTTATAGTCAAAAAGATAATTGATATAACCTTATGTACAAATTAATTTACTATAAGATATTTGTTTATGTCATTTTTGTCATTAATTTATGTTAATTGAAATAATGTGTCATTATCACAACCATGTCGATCCATGGGGTCCCAAAATCGACCCAATGATGCCCATGGTCGGATATGTATCAACCAATAGGGTTCAGACACATGTTAAGTTAATATTATATTATAATAATAATATTTATTTACCCTTATTTACTAGATTTACCTTTTAACAATGGTAGATAAAATATTTACTGAAATAAATATTCATAATTTCTAAAACTAAAAGATACATATTTACACAATATTTAACTCCTCATTCCAAATATGGAATAAATTTTTTAAAATTAAAAACATATAAGGGGAAGAACTTAATTTAATATTAATTCCAACTGTCAAAACAAAAAGAGCGTTTTAATGAAATAATAACTATCAAAAAATTGACACTTGTTTATGTCCAATTTCAAAGTGGAATTAATTATAATTACCAAAATTGGATTAAATAGGAAAAATATAATCTAATTAAACTTGAAAAAAACTTAAAAGATAATATTACCATAAAAATAAATTAGAATAAAAAGTTTATCGGAAATAAAATATATTATTTTTCACTATTCATTAGAAAATGTATTTTTATCAGTAAAATAACAAAATTTTACACAATGAAAATTTTGATGTCCTAATTATAAAGAAGAACATGTTTTGTTTCAAATAAAAAATATAAAAAAGAAAAAAATTTGATTTAAAAATGGTTAACCATCCAAAGGCAGTAAATCGACCTTTTAATGAATTTTAGAGTATTTGTGCTTAAAATCAGATTCATTCATATTTTAAGCATCCTAATTTTACTGAATAAATGTAAAAAATTTAATAGACATGTATAATAATATTGTAGTTAGTTTTATTCATTCCAGTAAATAAAATGGCTTGGTGTTAACTACATTTGATGTAATAGTATTATATTATTATTGTACAACGTAAGATTTCAAAGAAACCAGTTGTTGTGTATCGGGTATGCCATCAAACATAACAAGACACTTAGGGTAAAATTAATATTTAATTCACAAAATATTAATTAAAATTAAAATGTATTATTTCATTATTTACTTGAGATGTTACATAAATAATGTATGATACATATAATTCCTCTAAAAATTAATATCAATATAATTTATAGATTCCTTGACATCTAACATACACCTATTTATCATTGGATTTTTCATTGATTCAGAAGAATAGAGACCTAATATTTTAACCAAATTGTAAGCATACCTAGATTGATTAAGGAAAAAAATATACTCCATTTGATAAATTTGATGTCCAATAATGTATGTTAATCTTCCAATTAAAATCATATTAAAATCCGATGACATCTATGTATAAATATCATTACAATGAATTTCAATAGTTGAAAAAAATAATATTATCAACATACATTTTCTTAAAAACAATATCATTAAAAATTCATTTAATAAAAAGTGTGGGATCAATAATAACCTTCTAGAAAAGATTATTCAATAGAAAAAATTAACCATTGCATACCATAAAAATGTTATTTTTTGATACCTTTCAAATATTTAGATAATATTAAAGAATTATTAGGAAATTTTTCATTTCCAAATCCCTAGGGTTGAGGAACAGAAAAACCATCAGTTATAAAATCATGTAAGATGTTTCTGTATACATCCTTTTAATATAATTTTAGATCTTGAAAATATAAAAATTAAAAAAACTTCTAATAGTATATTTCTAAGAAACATGTGTAAATTAATGTTCTATCACTATACCATCTTATTGAGAGTATCCTTCAAAAAAAGTCTACACTTTTCGAAATGTATTTCAAGATTCATCTAGCATGTTTCTAAAGATCAATTTGGATTTTCTTACCTAATTCACATTATGAAATTCTACTAATGTACAATCATTATTTCTAATAAATTTATTAATATCATATTTAATAGAAATAGTCCAATTAGATTATTTTAATGAATCATTAATATTATAAAGAATAAAATAGGAAATAAAAATCATAATTGGCACAACAACATAAAATATAATTTCATATTTTAATACCTGAATAAATATTTCTAATAAATAATTTAATGGGATGATCATTATGAGTCCTCTATTATTTATGATTACACTGAAAATGATTATGTTCCCTATTAACTGATTCATTCTTACCTTGATAATTTTCTTCTGCAAATTTCAATATCTCACCTCATAAAACTATAATTAAAATCAAGAACAATTTTTTTGTATCAATCATAACATGAAAAATATCAATAATACTATATTTATTTTATTAAAAACTCTATATTATTTACAATTATTATAATAACTAAAAAATAACTTTGACACTTTATTATTTAATTTATTGAAACTATCCCTCGATTTTATAATAAAAACATTACAACACATATCATTATAATAAATAAATGTAGTTTTTTAAATTTTTTAAATGATTCATAAAATGATTTATATATTTATGTTCCATGAATATTTAAATTTGAAATAAGAAAATTTATAAAATTGGATTTTCCCAATAAAATTCTAGGATATTAATGGTCAACTAACAAATATTTAACCATTTCAATAAGGGTTATTTTTTATTAATTAGATAATATAATATTTATATGGTTTTCTAGGAGATGAAAATTTTAAAATAACCATTTAGTTCAATTTTTTTTTCAAAAGATAATTAATAATATTTATCTCATTTAACACTAAAAATATTAACAATCATACAATAATTTTCATTTTGAACTATGTTTCAAAAATAAATAATTCTAGTTAATGTATCGTTATTACGAGAAACAAAAAAAAACACATTTGAATATACTATAATCAACAAAAATAACTAATTTGTATTTTTTTTACTATAAGACTTGTGATTTTAGTATGACCAAATTGATCAATATGTACTGAATGTAAAATTTTCATAGTATTTATCAGATTGATAACAATGAAATAAACATTATTTTATTTCTCTTTCATACAAGCACCTCTAGGATGATGATGTTATTTCATTATGGTATGTAATTGGAGCACACTATCATGTTTAATAATCTTATGTAACATTATATTGCCAACATAAGCTAATCATAAATTCCCAAAAATTCAATAATTCTATAAAACATTTAAACAATTAACATGTTTAATAGTTAGTTCAGAAATATATTAATATAATATGTTTTCCTGTCAGCTAAAATAAAATAATAAATATCCATCTTTAAAAAATAATCACTTATCATTTTGATATTGTAAATTTATTATATTATATACTAATTAATATATATTAATTAAATATTCTTTTAAACATTACTCATACAAAACATTAGAAATAAAAGTACTATTAGATTTTTTTTACTAAAAACCTTTAATAATTTCTATTGGAACTTTCTCCATATATTATAGTGCCTCCATCAAATGTGTTGTGAGTGGTATTATTTGATGGTTATCTGGTCATATTCTTATAGAATCCATTTACCATTTACAATATGTCGTTGTTGAGACATCAAAGGAAAGTATATTACTAAAAGAAATTACTTAACAATTTTGGTAATCAAGCTAATTTGGGTCCAAATGGGATAATAATTATATTTTTAGGTACCCGTATAGAGTTTAAATATTTATTGAATAATAATCTAGATTAATGTAATAAATAAATTTGAGTATATTTAAATCCATAATATATTTTTGAATCAAATAGAATAATCATTTGAATAGTAACCATTAAAACCATGCCTAAAACATTTAACAATGGAAGTACATAGATTTTTATGATTAAAAAATGATTTCTATAAAAATTTAACAGTCTATTATAATATCTAATACGACTTATATTTATATTTATTTTAGTCAAAGGCATCATCATTTGATATTTTTCACATTCTTGAATAAATTAAGACAAAATTCAATAAGATTATCAAATTCGTTTTTCATATTTTCATTCAAATATTGAGAATATTAAAAATTATCAAAAAAACATAGTTGAGAAGAATAAATATTATTTCATTAACGTTTAATTATGCTATTAACTACATTTATCTTGAGAAGTCATGTTTTCATTATTTTAATTATGATTGTTATTTAAATTAGGCATATTGAAAATATCTGTTCTTAATCCTTCAATTTCTTCATTTAATTTAGAAACATTTAGACCACAATATTAAGAATCATAATCAAAACCTATGAAATAAAATACAACATCACCGTCCTTATCAATCATACTCTAAAGCACACGTTTAAATATTCTATTTTCGATTCCTTTTAAGAATATTATTCTTAATTACAATTCCAACTATATTTCAATTCATTTTTTCCTTACATTATATATATATATATATATATTTTCATTTTGTAAAATCAATTTTGATATGATATTTCTTCCAAAAATTATAATATGTAACATATGATATATTATAATAAATAATAATTTTTTTATCTCCATTGTGTTTTTCCTTTTTGGTGTTTCTTCTAAATTGGATCCCTAATAATATATTTTTCATTCATTTATATACTCCAACTACCATCTGAGCCATATCTACTTTTTTACTATCTTGTATTTTATAACTAGAATATTCAGTAAAAATAAAATTTATAGAATATAATGATACAAATTTTATTTTTTTCCCAGATTTAGCTATTTTATTTAATTCCAATTCATATTGAAATCTTGATATAAGAATTATTCTATAGTTTTACAGTTTAATTTATCTATTTCATCAATGAGTACATTATTTTCATTCAATTTCATCTATAGTTCTCATTAAAATCATTCAATAAAAATTGGTTACTCAAAATATTCGTGAAGTCAATTCATTCAATCCCCAATGCTTGTGAATGGTTGGATTATTAGATTTACTTCTCCATATTATCCCATCTTTAATTCTGGGTACACAACATAATGCATTCCATGGTTAGTTTGAATTGGTATATTTTACCTAATGTAAGTGACTTGTAGATTCCTCTAAATATCAAGAGCTATCTATTAAGAAGAATCCTAACTAAAAACCATTCCCATAATAGAGTTTAATAAAACATTTACAAGTTTTTAATTTATAATATATCTAGTATCATTATTTCTAGTATTTGTTAATGGTATGACTTCCAGTAGTGTTTATTATTTTCCAATAATGGTCTCATATTCTATGATTAATTATTTTGGGTATTCCTCCAATCATGATATCTAATATCCATAATCATTTAAATTAAAGTATGATAGATTTATAAGAATAAATTTATCATTTATGTGAACTCATTCCATAAAAATGTTCTCTTCCTTAGACTACGATGTCTAAGAATAGGTTATCACAATAAAATATAAATGTTTCTATATATGGATTGGTAAAATCCAAAATAAACATTCTATAATGCATATTTTTAGGTTGGATAGAATTATGAATGAATGTCTTTCAGGGTGAATAGTCCAAATTTAAATTTTATAAAGATGTATAAATTATTAAATTAGATTGTAAATGATAATTATAAATGTTATTAAGTAGGAAAAATAATAGAGAAAAGTCATGTATTTTTATTCTATTACGATCCAAATTGAGCAATATATAGTCTTATACCTCTCTACATAGGGTTAGATATGTTGTGAACTACCGATTAATAATGGGGAACCAAAAATAGATTAAAAAATCTTCCTCCATTGGAGGAATAACCATGACACATTGCAACTTTTATTGGGAGTCAAAAACTAATTCAAAAATAGAATTTATCCTATGGGAGACATAACCTAAATGATAAAAACATTTAAATATGGTACTCTCTACCCAATTATATAAAATTAGTTTATTTTTAAAATCAATTATAGATATTTAGATTTTATTTAAAATATGGGATAACTATTGTAGACCCAAGAAAATAATGTAATAGATACAAGAAGAATAAAACATAGGTATTAGTTTATTAGTTATTTATCATCTAGAATGTATCATAATTGTATTATATATTGAATATGTCTTTGTAAATCCTTTTAAATAAAACCTATAAGTTTAAAATATACTGTATTGTTTCTCTTTATGGTTCGTAGAGAATGATAACTTTTTATCCTTTTATGACATATGAACTCATCATATCAAAACTATATATGTCTGTATAATTTTCCTAGTGATCCTCTATTACATTAAATAAAAATATATATAGTCCTCAAACTTGATAAAACTATTAGAAAAATACATAAAAAGAAAGAAAATTTATTATCTAAGGGAGAGAGAGAAAATAATATATTCTTATATTACTAACTAAAATCACAACTAAAATATTAAATTGTTATGAATGAATAAAACTATTTTGAAATCATATGATAAATTATTGAAATGGCCACTTTAATAATATTTCAAATATGAATACAATGAAAATATAAAAAAAATTGGAAAATGTGAAATTCAAAACATTATGAATAAAATTAGTTGTAAATATGAATAGAAATTCAAAAAACAATGTATTAAAAATATTAAATAAACAGAATGAAAAAAAATTCATCAAATGCCAGTTTTTAAATAATAAAATCTATGAATGGATCTTAAAATAATAAAAACTATATTTGAGTATTCTAGCTCTATGTCTCATGCATTAATATAGATAAAACAATGATCTTCACACAAACATGTTTAAAAATATTAAATTAACTTCATATAGGTTTATCATGATTAAGATTAATTTATAATGTCAATAAAGAAATTTATGTATATGAAATGGAAATATAGTAACTTGGAATATGAACTAAAACATAAAATAGAGAAATATTTTCTATAAAAAGTTAAAAATTCTATTTAGGAAAAAAATCACTTTTTATTTTTTAACATATGATTCTTTTCAACATATTACAATGTTTAGCACATAATAAAATCGCATAAATGATTAAATGTATAGGAATTTTACATAAGGGAATCACCTATGTGATTTTCATTGTTAATGAATTATGTATCTGAATTGCACACATATGTATTTTTATCTATATTGGGGAATTATCCATGTAAGAGAGTCGATGTAGGTTATTCACATAAGGGATTCCTATTGGAAATTATATTTTGGAAAATCCCATATGGAAATAATCAAGTAATAAATTTTCTAATAAATTTAAAATTCCCATGTATTTAATTCCACTATGTAATAGAATTCATTTAAACATAAACATTATTTACATTCCAAATTTATGAGATTAAAAGGCCATTAATTAAGGATAAATTTTATTTGGTTCCATTCAAATTATATTTCAATAATTAGATAACATTTTTAGATAAAGAAGTATCACATTAATCTAATTTATAAATCTCATGTTATCATCAACATAACAGAAGAAATTTTATTTTAAAATAAATAAAAAAGTAGATATAAAATATTTAGTGACTTATAGCCTAATTTATTAGATAAGGGAGACTGATTCATATGTTTACATATTATAATGAAATCTATGAAATATTTTTATCATTAAAGAAAACAATAATATATAATTTTGAGTACTTAAAATTAAAATATTGTGGAAATTAAGTGATTTTCTGAAACTAGAATAATGGCTATGTGGATTCAAAATGTTCATTGTAAATTTTGAATATGCAACATCAGTAAAAAATGTGTTATGTGGTTTAAAGTGAATATTTCTATAGGGAAGAGTATAAAAAACCAATATATGATAGTATGAAGTACCAAATGCCATTTTTAGACTATGAACATAAAATAGATCCTGTGAAATAAGTTATGATAAATCAAAACAAAAAATCTAAATAAATATTAATTATATTAAAATTATTAGCTAATCATTATTATGTATAGTTTAAATTAAACATAATTAAAAGTTATATGAAATATATCATGATTAAAAGATATTTGTGAACATAGTTAAACATTAAAACTTTTTATAATATTTTCCAATCATGATATGAGTTTTAATTAATCAAAATAAATATGTAATCACATGAAAAATCATGATCAACCTATTTTAATTAGATGTACACTTTCAGAGGTATACTAAACTGAACTCATCCCCATAACTCCAACATCACTAGACATGTCCCAATAAAGTGCTAAATGACATTTCCTACCATAATGATCCTCGTATGGTTCAATATGAATTCAATACCAGTAACTATTTTTTAATATGAACTAAAAAAATGCCTAAATGATCATCCCACAATCCACTAATGACTTTTGTGCATGCTCAGAGAATATCCTCTAATATATGAATCATCTACTTTCACTATCATTTTTTATTAATATGTTATGTTTTGTTCAATATCAGGTGAGTCTCTAAGGCCTTCTACAAACATCCCAAAACTACAAAAATAAAACATTCATCTTTGTTATATAGGAAGTAGAATGGAACTACGCACAATAATAATATCTCATTTGTAAAATGTATTCTAATATACATTACATACATCTTAACATAGATCAATATGAAGTGAAAAAATACATTACCAAAGGAAAAATAACTCAGACTACATCATGACTTCTCAAGTTCCTTGCTAACCCCACCAAAAAATCCTTTGCTATGTCCTCCAACTTCCCCATAGGTAGAAAAAGTTGTTGGAGACAACCCTTTAGATGGTAGTTCCCGACCTTTATCCTCTATTTGGTATGAAATTGGAAAAAGAATCAAATAATATAGCTCTTCATCCATAGATAACCACACTACCATTGTTGTGTTGGTACACCCTTTTTACTCTATATTATAACCTACACCTGGAGGTACGAAATTCCCTCACCTGTGATTCCCTAATGGATATTGGGACTATAACTATCTAGGGTATAATGATCATGTGATCATTATGTAAAGACCACCCGAGTGTCGGCTGACCTCTTGTTATGTATTCCTGTATCAAAGAACATTTGGTGTCAGTCACATAACCAGATTTTACCTGTTATACCAAATAATATGTGACCAAAAATGGAATATGAATCATTGACCCCTTATATTCATATCCATCTAACCACTTCTAATCAATCAAACTAATTAGGTGACATTTTTACACTTAATTCCATTCACCAAGGTAATTATTTTAATGAGCCTTATGGATAAGAGAATCCAAAATAAACACACACATACCTAGTTCATAATCCAACTCAATTTTTAACAATCTAGTTATTCTTCCCCATACCTGTGCTTTATATTAATATGATGTTTTTGTAAATTTTTAAAATATGTTCATGGGTTTATTTAAGAAAAAAAATATCACAAGAGTCATCATATTTCAAAAAAAATTATGATCAATTGATGATAGATCATAGTCATGGGTATGATAGATATTATCATGTTGTTTCAACTAACTTGGCCCTTATGTTACATCTTGCTCCATCTATATTATTTTTATCCCAAACTGATACCAGATGCATCACAATGTACTACATATCCAATCCCATGTTCATGAAGGATCAACATTGTATATGTATTCAATGTTTTATTATGTTCATTCAAATCTTCAACACACTATTCAAAACATTATAACATCACTACCTTATTCTTCGGTGTAGTCACAGGTACTGATACATGAGAGAAGTCCTGGATAAAATGGTTTTATTATCCTATTAAACCAAGAAATATCATGACATTGTACAAATTATGGGGATGTTTACACCACATAAGTTCCTACATATTCTATCGGTCTAATGATATAATTGTCCCAGATACCACAAACCCTAATAAATTCACCAAATAATCACAATAGTCATACTTTCACAACTCTTCATAATTCTAATATACTAGAAGTGTACTCATGTATATCAAAAAATGTCAGTAATACTAATATTTGGTTGAAGAGTATATGATGATGTATTCAATGAACACCATGAATAATTATTTGAGATATGGGTTGGATATATTTTTCATTAGATCCATGATCAAATTAGATGAATTAATAAATCATAATTGAATCTTCATGTTCTCATATATCCCACACATGCTCCAAAATTACATTTTGGGATATCCCCCTCTCTATCCCAAAAATAGTGCTTGAATTATAAAAAATCAACCATGTGGAAATATTAGGATCACCAGAACTTTTCAATGATATTATATATTTGGGGAAAGGTATATATATTCATAACTATCACTTTATTGAGCTTATGATAATTTATAAAGAGGAAAAGACAATCTTCCACCATAATGGTGAACAACATAGGATCACCACATGACAATGTACTCAAATTGATAAATCCCTTATAATCCAATTCCTTTAGTTATGCCTTATGTTCCATTGACAAGGATGAATTCATAGGTTAAAGAGTTTTTGAAATAGGTTTTCGATTAAAATAAGCTATATGTTCGAGACAACTACTGTATCCAAGGGGATTTTTTGTGAACTTATCCATTAATAAACACTAATATAGATATAAAACAAGAAATAAATGTAATTTGGATAACATTGATATCATTGAAATAGAGAATCATGAAATCTTTACTGTGATCATCTTAAGATAACAAAAGTATTGAATTACTATACCGTTCTCAACTCCCACTCTCTCGTTATCACATTATTCTATTTCATGGGTGAAAGGAATGATACCCATATCCATTGGAAATCAATGTGATATCAGAAATAGGATAACAAGTGCATTCCAAAAATAAAACCAAATATAGTCATATCTTGAATCATAATGTCTCATAGATTCCATTAACCAGCTTAGATTATATAAATCATTTTCTTCAATGAAGGTGGTATAATTTCATCAACAGTAATGAATCAAATGAAATTAACTAATAATAAAACTTGATTTGGATTTAAAGTGAATCAAAGACATGTGTATATTTAATTCAATGAGATTAATTTGAATTAAAAAATGTTGTATATAATGTATGATTGGTAAGGAATATAATTCAAATAAAAAATGGTCCCTCACCACCAATTTCTAGTGTTTGATCGGTATATAATAATAATTCCTTTGCTCTAAGGTGCATGTCTAGAGACATAATAGTCTAAGAATTCAACATAATCTATTCAAGTTATCTAATCTAATCATTCCCTAATATCCCAAAAAAACTATGATAATACCTCAACAAAATAAAATCGAAGATTAGCAGTTCGCCACAATAATAGTACTACACATACAACATTATTTCTGAATTGTTACAATTTCCCTTTTTCTTATAGTTTAAAAAATAATTGGTATCATCTCTAATATAGGATGATGAGGATGTCCTTCATAAATATAATTTCCTACTACCGTGACACTCAATGTCTTTCATCATATTCCAACAGTAAGAAAAAGATCCTCTTATAGTAAGGAGAAGATCAGTCATTAGTTCACTATAGATTTGATGTTTGTCTGCATCCTATTCCACCACATTCAACTTATTAAATGTTAGGACCTCATGTAAAACCTGTAATTACATCATGTCAAAGCCCCAAACATGAATTTTGATATCTATTCAACGTATAATCATGAAATTTAGATCATTATGAACCTTTTCTTAAACAATAATGGACAAAAGCTATGTAAATCTATAAATTAGACAGAATACATTGAGATAATCATAAAACCATCCTGAAACTACATGAACTCCTAGTCATGGACCATAATCATCATGTATTGAAAATATTTCTCTAAAAACTATCCTTCAAAGTCTCCCACGTAAATAATTCTCATATTTCATCATGATTCATGGTAGTCCACCATCTTTTGGAAGGTTCATATAACATGAATGTCTCCATAATCACTCTTCCATTATCATGTACAATAGACAACACAAAATATTATCTCTATAATAACCATTGATTCCTCAATATCATTTATGCCACATGCACCCTAAAAAATGATGGTGTAAAAAAATCCAAACATGATTGGTCATGGTCGTCAAGATTTTTTCACCGTGAACATGTACAATCCAAAATATTCATTACTGAATTGAATCTACAACCAAAGTCACTTGTTCTGATACAGGATCCTTCTGGGGTAAATTTTCCTTCACTTTTGGGGGTGGAATTACGTGGTCCACAGAATACAAATCTATAGGTCCAACCCAATATCTTTAAAGATTAAATTATGAAAATACAAATTTACTTTTAAAAAATCTGAATATAATACATCAAAAAATATCCTAATGACTCAACATGATCCCAAAAAGGTTTCCCTTGGAGTAGACCCAAAACTGATGGCAAATACCTCTTGAAATTTACAAAAAAAAACTCTCTACACATTAGTAATAATTGCATATATATTCAAAACATAATTTAATCCTCAGGTTATACTAATTCATAAGAACATGTTAATATTACGAAAACATCATAAAATTGATAGATCACACAATCAATGAATAACAATATATCTTGAATAGATATAACAGTTAATGGAATTAAATGAAATAACTAATATTATGTAAAATAACATGTATATATATATATATGAAATTTCATCCTACATTCATAGCCATGATGCGTGAAATGACTTTCAAATACCATTAAAATGTTACATAAATCCTCCCAATGTTAATAAAGAGGTCTTTTACTCAAGATCTAGTTAGGCACATAAAATCTACACTACTTGATTCCCACATATTATATATCTTATATAATGTTTATCGACTTAGTACCAAAAGGGATGAAGAAAAACAAGTTCTCATTCCATTTTTTAATGCCCCAACCAAAACCTCTAGGTCTTGATTGAATATCTAAAAGACCACATCCTCTCCTCCCTATACAAAAGATGTCAACAACTACTAGAGGAGGCCAAAATAATGGTATTTTGGTGACTATTACTTCAGTATCACATCATAGTAAACAAAATAAAAATACATATAATAAAATAAATAGAGAAATGTATAGAAACTGAGAAATAAAATGTGATAAATCATGGAATAAAATCCATACAAATAAAATAACCTACACTAAATGTGGAAAACCAAGATAATTTAATCTATATGGTAAAAAAATGTAGTCAATGTAGAATAAATAATATAGAGTGTTTCTAAAAATCACCTCATTGTACAATATTTGTTCTCCCCAAATCTACTTCATAGTGCTCCATCCCTTCACTGGATCCATAGTCATAGAATCGACATGTGCAACGAGATTACCATTCCTTGTGTGAGTAATAAATCCAATAGTACACCACCAATGTATCAATAACATATTTGGGAATAATATAAAATAGTGTATGCCATGATAAAATAAATTAATGAAATAATCAAACAACCACACATGTTTCAAGTCTTCATGGTCTAATTAGGATGCCTTGAAACCCATCCCCCTATTCTTTAGTACAATAATTGTAAGGATATTAATGACTGGATACTGGTACCACCTTTAAGTATACACAACACACCTCACCACGATGGTGATAATTATCTTGAAAAAACACTTTCCCCAAAAGATGGTGGTTTTTAATCCTATACGGTGGTAAGTCCAAAATGACATGTTTAATGGAATTGGAGAACATATCACACCTGAATTGAATTCCACCACTTCATTTTTTAACCAAAAGATTCATTTCCCACATATGGTAAATGTATATGTTACTTATAATGTTCTATATTTTACCCATAACATCAACTAATCCATCATTCGTAGCCATCACTGAATCATCACAGTTCCCCTCCTCAGGGATTTATAATCTAAATAGGGAAGCCTAATCCTCCTAATACTTAAATGATGACTAAAAATGATATGGACACCTATAAGAAACGATTTTCCTAATATGGAATAACATGAAATATCCAGGAGACTTATCACGAGGCAAAAAATCAGGTAATAAAAATTATGGTCTCAAGGAAAATCAAAATCAAACATGAAAATACATAATAAATAGGGGTCATCAAGAATATAAAAACATGTTTTCACTACATCAAAAACAAGTCCCTAAATTGAAAAGAACAAACTATATAAATTTTTTCAATGATGAACTCCAAAGTCCATCATGTATGGAAGACCAAAACCCATTGTACTCCCAAAATGAATAGGATGACATGTTAAGGATGTAAATTTAAAATTCATATACATCAAGAAAGAGGTATAGATCATTATTTGTGGAGAAAAAATGTCATTAAGGTAATTCTAGAATCATAAACCTTTTAGTTTCTATCAACGAAGGAAATTATTTGAAATATCAATGAATGAGTTTCAAACTCATTAGATCCATTATCAATTAAGTATTTCATCATGAATTTATAATCTATTTTATAGATGATGCTCGAGTATTTGAAAAACATATATTCGTAAAGAATCTATACATGATTGAAAGATTCAAGAAAGTGAAGATGTATTGATATCCATTCAATGAAGAGTTACTAAAAACATCACTTTTAATACGAGTAATATCTTCTGTAAGGGGGGTGTGTCCTTTTACACATAAAATTAGTCTCCAATTTTACATGGAACCATAAATGAACTATTATTTCAACATTACTACTCTATAATTAGGGGGATTAGTAATATTATTCATATACACTTACCTATAGACCATTTCTTCCTTTGGCATATCCTGATTCAACCAAGAACTATTATCGCCATACTAGAAATTCCTCCATTCTATAATGAAAATGAATAATCATTATTGGATATTCCTGCGAAACACATATTATAAATGGTTCATTTTATATCTCCAAAAGAAGAAAAAGGGTTTGTAGTATATATAAGAAGAAATCATCTTTACTCCTTTATTGGATATGTAAAAGGTTGAAGAGGAAAAAAATAAATTAATGGGGGATATTTTAGATCCATGGTGGAGGTCTCCAATTTGAAATTGGTGTAATTGGTTTGGAATTAGATATTATTCAGGGGGTAAAAACATGTGAAATTAAATCCCATTAATTCCATTTAATCCACCCAAGACTAGGTGAACTACTTTGCTAGTTGCACACCACCTACTAGATAATGAGGTCTTCATAATATTGGAGGATTTTATCAGCTCCTTCATTGAATAAGTGAAGTCCACTATTTATCCAGTGGAAATATTTATCCACTATTTAGCCCATATTATATATAATGATTATTCATTAAGAACATAGATTCTTCTTCACTATATACTGACTTCTTAAACACCTAAAACGGGGTCTAAAAATCAAGAGAATGGAAAATTTTTCATATTTAAAATCACATAAAATATACATGCATAGATGTTACAATTATAATTTAAACGAACAAACCAATGTTACTAATTTTATACTATACATGTGGATGAACATAATATTGATACTGAGTATGATGATAATTTTATTTATGGATCATATTACATGATTATTAGTTGAAATAATGATTAAAATCATATATATATAATGAAATTGAAATTGAAGATAACCATATAGAATTTTTAAATCTATTTGATATGTTAAGGCATTGTAACTAGATAATATATTATAAATCTTATATAAGATTTAAAACATTTTCAACTGTACTAAATAAATACAATTTGAAAGCTAGATGATTATGGGGTGAAACCATCTTTGCAAAACTATATATTCTCAAAAATTATATGATATGAGATGAAAATGGACTTCATTATCATATATATGATACTAGAAAAATTCCACATTCAATTGGTATGCTATATGAAATAATACATTCTACATAAATGATATAATATATTTTTTCAATGGACACTATTAAATTAAAAATTCCCAATATATGGTTTCAATCGATACATGAAAATAAATTATCACCATAGAATATATTATTTTACATTCCAATCATTACAAGGATTAGAAGATGGTATGGATGTCAGTAGACTTATATAAAATAAAAAAGGAATGAAGATACAACTATTCACTATGGGAAACTATGCCACCCGGTGGTCTCTAATCAATGGAAGTAAATTGATCATGAGAATTCAAATCAGGGAAATTAGTTGAGAAACCACTATCATATGCAAGATAAATATGAAATGAATCATTTTAGAGTAATGATTTGTCTTCATAGTATATGGAATGATATATTGGTAAATTATAATTTTCTACCATGGTTATGGATGAAGAAAAATAAAATCATATTTTCATTTCATATATATAGAAAAATATAACCCTTTATTGATATCCTAGTTTTTATTGGAACCACTGATTAAATATATAAAATTGATGTGGGATTCATGGGTTATATTGTGTAATGATCATATATTTAAACATATCAAATTGAGATCCATATTTTTTGGAATAATTAATAGTTTTACTATATATGGAATTATTTTAGTATATATCGTTAATTTAATGTTGGGTTGTCCCATTAATGAAGAGTGTAGACACATAATTTGGTTGAAACTGTCTTTTGAGTTTTTTTATAAAATTACAACTTTTAATCCTAATGGTAAATATTATAATCCTGGAAGACATCATTCGACCAAAATTCTAACGTTGGTATAACACATTCTATAAGATATGTGATAAAATTTTCTAGAATGAAAAGATTATTGTCACTATTTTTATTAAGTCATTTTTTTAAAAAATGTGTAATCTTTTTGAAAAAGGGGAAAATATTTCATAAATTAATGTTTTGTAATTTTTTATATGTGAACAATTTTATAAACAAAATTTACTTATAAAAAATCATTTTTACAATGTTATTGGCATGATTCAAAATTCAACAGAAAAAAAAGATGGAAATAAGTCTACGTTCGATATTATATAATTGATTATATGCAGTTATTTAGGGCATGTGAAGGGTGAATATTGATGTGAAATTTCAATTTTAAATCAAATTTAATGGTATAAATGTTTCGTAATTGTGATTCCAAAAAAATCATGAAGGTAATGTCAATGACTATTTTAATGATAAAGGGTCAAATATCGGGATGAGCCCATAAGGGGAATTATGCACTAGGTTTTCCCCCTCGTCGCCGCCGCCTCCTTTCATCTCGAGATGGCGCAACGCTCCTCCTCACACTCGGTGAGATGTAGCAGCAGATCTCCTTTGCAATGTTCTTCTCGGGATCAGACACTTCTTCCCGTTGCTGGCCGGTTCCTCACCCGAATCCTCATACCTGGATAGGGTTTCTATGGTGGCGCGATGACCCACGAACGAGATGCAACTGCTTAAGGATGTCGCAACCTCTCTGGTGGGTGCGCAGGGTGATTCTTCGCGTCTCTTTGAGTGTTCTGGTCGGCGGAGATGGGATCTAGCCACCACAGTTCGTCTTTTAGGCGTATCGGTGGTGTTCTGTTTTAGTTTTCTTGAAATCGTTTTGGTTCTAGTTTCTTTTCTTCGTGTTGCATGATGGTTCGCATTGAACCACTCCGAAAATCTGTGAAGCTTGGCAGTTTGTTGTTTTCATGACTTCGTTTTAGAGTCTCGGTTCGGGTTGATTTGTGGTTCTGTGTTGAGGGACGGTTGGTAAGGCTTATCCAAGAGTTGGCAATTCGATGCTTGTTGGGTTTTTCGGCTTTGGTTTCCTGCTCGGGTCGAATCTGGATTTCTGGGTTTTATCCCGATGGTTTGCAGTGGTGATGTATTGTTGAAGCAGAATCCTACATGGTTTTTTTTGGTTTCCTATGATTTTCAATTATGAAGGACGCGTGATGGTTTTCAGTGTTGATGTCATGTTGAAGCAGATGCTCCTGGTGGTGTTGCATTGGTGATTTTTTCAGGATGCAGTGGTGATTTTATTTGCAGTGGTGATTTTTGAGGAATCAGTGGTGATTTTTTTGAAGCAGTGGTGATGTTATGATGAAGCTGAAGCTCCTGATGGTGTTGCGGTTCAGAGGTGGATTTTGGATAATCTTGCAAACATATTTCTACACGTATTTGCGCCAGATGAGGATCAGAGCAAGAAGCATTAACCTTCGCATGTCATATGGATTTGGATGTTCGAGAGGGTATGGTTCTACCATCGGTTTCGTGCCAACACTGCACGTGACTGCTTGCTGAGTGGTCATGCGATTGTGAAGGCTTGACATCTTGGTGTATTCACTGGGGAGGGTCAGATTCTGTAGTCTTGATCTTAATTATCTTTTTTATGGTTTTTTGGAGTAATTATGGATGTTGTGGTTTCTCACTTTTCCCTCAAAAGCGTTGACAATAAAAAAAATAATTTTCAGACAGATAAAGGGTCTAATATCACAATATTCATTAACATACATTTATAATCAGGTAAATTTTGTATCCATTCCAGCTGAAAATGAATGAAATGCACTAATCTGTGTTTGATTACTTTTCAATTATATAAGTAGTAATGTTATAGACCCAACAAAGCTTCAAACTGAGAATTATAAAATTTAATTCATAATAAGTGAATGGTAGATGTTCTTTCCACTATCAGTCAATAATATATTGTTCGACATGATGATTTAATTAGACAGAGAAAATAAACTATGTGTTATTTTACATTAAAGATGGATATGCACCATTGAATTATATATTAAAATTTTGAGTGGGTATATCAATAATGGTATTCATCAAAAAGAATATATTACAGAGTGGCATATTAATAATGATGTTTATGAATTATCTATGGACTACATATTATATGTTATATAATTGGTCACTTATAATCTCATTGCTACAAATGCCTTGTAAGAGAATATTTTTTTAGAATTGTTTTTTAAATAAATTATATAGAGCCAGAGAAAGGTCACATTATCATTTTATATAACAGTATAAGGGTTGATCCGTGCATTTAATTATATAATTTAGATATTATAAATTTGAATCCATCAATGGTGGTAATATGGATATCAAATATAAAAAATTGTTTATAAAATGGTATCCTGATCATATTTTAATGATGATAGTTGTAAACAAAAAGCAAATTTATCTATTACTTTTTCTATAGCCAAAGGAACAAGGGTATATGTATTATCTTTCAATGGTCTTGTATTTAAAAAATATACATTCTATAAAAATGAACATGAAGGACGTAGTATGATACATTATAGTGGAGTTAACACTATATTTAACGAGTTTCATGTAACTAATACAAAAATAAAAAATTCAATTTATGAATATATAAAATAATTTGGAATCATAAAACAAATATGACTGGTAGATTAGACAACATTTCATGATCTTATTTTTCATTCTTGGTGGGGTAAAAACATAATTACATTAAAAGTATAGGAATTTTACATTATATGGTTATTTTCATTATGTGAGGGAACACGGATGAACCATTAATAATGGTATCATAGGAAGTCCACTTTTATTATTTCCCAAATTTGATAGACATAAATTAGGTAATTATATTGCCCGATACTAAAACATTTTGATGGTTTGATTATAATTTAATTGAGTCTGACCCATTAATTAGGAAATCAACATAAATTAATTGTGGTCCCACTATAGATAGTATTTTTAACACCATATGGTATCCAAATGATGTGATATTGATTCTCGATAGTGTCCAAATCCTGTCAACCATTGATGAAATAATAAGTTAGTAAAATGTAATTGATCGAGTTTTTCAAATATATGTATATTTTTCTCATAAAATTATCTATCAATTACTATATTTATATAATCTAAATTATTTTTTTTAACTAATCATGAATAAAATAGATTCTCCACCCACTAATTCCACTAATTATGTGGAATAATTCAATGGTGATACTAAAATTGAAGAATTTATTTGTTGGTAAAAAATATTTGGATTAAAAAAACAAGACTGGTGTAGTACCACAATGTTTACAAACAAAATTAATGAAAGAAGAAACTTATTAATATTCGAGTTTGATAATAATAATTTTGGACAACCTATTGACCCATAAATGTAAATATTAATTTTTTACATTTGGGTCACAGATATAATTCATTTTTTGGTTGATAAAGATACACAACACATTGTTCTGTATCCATTAGGATGAAATTTCAGTAACATTACAATATAATTGTACTAATTAAATTTAAAAATATATATTCGATATGAATTTATTTTTCATTATCCCTCTTAGAGTATGACTATTTTGTATGAATTATATGAGAAATTAATATTAATTTTCACTAAAAAGGCTAATATTACCTTCTGGAAGCATCATCTAAATAGATATATTAGAAATGATAAGGTGAGAGTAAACACCAAACCATAAGTTATGTGAAAATAAATTATTAAATATGAAAAAATGGAATAATATTTTTAGTTTTAATGATGATAAATCATTTATGTTTCATTGTAATTAGAAATTTTTGTGACCTTATTTTTAATATTCACTCTTAACAAAAATAGTTAATTTATTAATAAGAAAATAACTACTAAAAATAAATTTTACGAATCATCTAAAAAATACACCTTATGTAAATAATGGATTAGTTAAGACTCACTTTAAAAATTGTATTTAATTTAAATAAAAAGACATATTTTTATGTGATATTAATCACCAACATAATTATTCCGATTTGTTTATACAATGTTTTATGATTTTGAATACAAATAAACTTTAATATCACATCATGTAATGTCTTAAAAGGCTCCATTAAATAATAAAGAAAAAATAGTTGATAAAAACAGACCATATGAACATGAATCATGTGTTTGTATGATAGAATAGTAATATTTTTCCTCAAAGTATCATTATATACAATTATTTACATATGTTTATAATTTTTATATGGTTTATAAAAAAGAATTATCATCAAATGTACCTGATAAAAAACAATTTTATTTTATTTTTAGTTCATATAAAAATATATTTATGTTAGTGGTGTTGGGTTTTGAGTGTCATCTTGAGTATATTTTGATAATGAAAAGTCAGGTAGGATGAAAAAATGAAAAAGAAATTCATGAGATCAAAATGATGATGTAAAAGAATTTATTATAAAGTAGGATGTGATAGGAGATTATATGAAAATGTGTTAAATAGAAACAATAATATTACAACAACTACTACCTGAAGATCACAATCCCTCCATATTTGAGGTTACCTATTCCCCTCAATGGCCTGTCTTAAACGAGTTAATATATAGTTTAATAATTTTTTTATGAAATGTTAATACAATAAATATAGATGATATTTTTATAATAAAATATAATCATATGAAATTTATTGTGATTTTTATTAATGGACATCCACCCATCAAATTTTTACAAAGAGTGAGCTATAAAATATCTATGGATTGATGCAAGATAATAAAAACTCCAAAAAGATCATGTGTGAGTAAGAATTATAATATCTCAGGAATTGATAGTAGATATATATATTACAATTGATTATATGGTAGTTAAAATATATAAACATAATGTTATAACATTCATAAAAAGTCCATTTAATATTATAAAATACATAATGATGATATGGTGCAAGAATTATTCTATTTCTCAATGGAAACCCCATAAGGAAAATGATTTGAAATGAGTTGAGTTATTACTGATGGAGATAGATAATTAAAAAAGGGTCATATGAAAAACTATTTGATAACCATAACACCCTTTTTTTATGAATGATTATTTTTTGAATAAAATAAATTTCATTGATATCTTGTGTTACATGCAATAGTAAGTTTTAACGAACCGTAACAAATCTATTTACATTTTTATTCAATAAGACATTTATTACCTAGTAATTCAACTCAGAAAAATGAATTAGAATAAGAAATTTTTTAATATTAGGTATCTTTATTATTATATAAATAGAACATATTGATTAAAACTACTTAATTTTTGGTAGTCTTTATATTTATCGAAAATAATATTTTTTAAATATTTTTATTATTATATTAAACGTAATTAAGAAATGTTTAGTATATTTTATAAAAATAATAAAATAAAATAATATTAATTTTTCAAATAATCATTTAGAATTTATCATAAGTGAATTTTTTGGATTTTTCTGAAAATATAAATTTTTTGATGAATTGGGAAAAATATTAGGTTCTACTAAAATTCACTTCTTCATTTAATGAATTTATAGGGTTAATTTTACTGAAAATAGGGTTAAAATTTAAATTATATTTCTAATTTATTATTTAGTTCAATTTATTTCATTTTTATCATTTTTAATATTAATTTGGATATAATTTTTATTAATATTTACACTATTTTGTCTTTGGAAACATGTTTTGTCATGATTCTTGCTGGTTTAATTTTAAATTAAAAATTTTAAAATAAATAAATAGAATTCGTAAAAAATAGATTAAATATCTTAAATAATAATAAATTATTTTATATAATACTTTTAACATAATTTTGAATAGAATGAATAGTCAAAATAGCAGATATTATTTACCGCAGTTATGGTATAATGGGTTTATCGAGGTGTTAAACTAAAAATATATGGGTTAAAAATGATAGAAGACAATCTAGAAACCATTTTGGAAAATATTTGGGCCATATAATCTTTAATTTTTAGATAATGGTCAATTTTGGATCCATGAATAATGTTAAAAGTGTGGGTATGCCTTTTTCATTCCAAAATTACTTGATGGCCAATAAGCTCAATTATAAAATCCCACACCTTCTCCTCTATTCTTTAAACTTCCAACACCATTTTTTATGATTACCTATAAAGATATCTCTATTAATACAGTTATATAATCCTAGAATTCTTTTTTTAATTGGGATAACCTATTACATGTTTTCATGCAAAACTATTGCGGTTACCTGAGGAAGATGCAACATTATTCAACGAGTGTTTTTTTATATCTTCATACACCTCCATCAATTGTTATTAAATAATTATTATATAAAACATTAATCATTTTACATATAAAAATATGTTATTATGTAAATTTCAGGATTTTAAACCATTTGGACATCCATCAAATGGTATAAAAAATCATTATTCATGTGTACAACGGACAACAACATCGCAAACCATTATTATTCACTTTCGATCACCACCTCTAACAGAATGATAGAATGAGTGATTAAAAAATTTGATACAATATAAGACATATAATTATACTTATTCAATTATTATATCACATATAAAATATTAAATTTCTTCTAGGGTAATAATATTACATCACTAGTGTGTATGGTGATTATAGCCCTGTGAAGTGATGGGATTCATTCACTCTTTATATGGAAGGTCATAATGGTATAATTAAACAAAAAATGTTATATATTTGACACTAACCTTTTTAATGGTATTATATTATTAAACATTAAATATTTCAATCCTTTGATAAAATGGAAACAATGTTCTTGCGTATGTATGTCCTCTCATCTCCTAGAATGGTGTATTTCATTTTTTATCGCTAATTTGAAAACATTACTCTAAAATAATTTTATAATGAATATTTTTTAAATTTATATGATTTTTAATATATTTAATATTATGGAACCATGATAAATATAATATTAAAAAAATAACAATAAAAATATTCATGAAATGAATAATGTTGTTATTGATCAGAATAATACTTTAACATGGAATTGTTTATAAACAGGTTACAAAAAGTCCTAAATAACTCATTTATAGTATGATATGTATATATATATATATATGTTTTTCATGATATATATATATATATATATTATTGTTTTTTAAAAGATTCAAAATAAAATAGTAGTTACAATATTTGAGGTTTTAATGTGTTTTTGGGGAAGATCATCCTAAAGGTAATGGATTTAGTTTTCTAAATTTTTCCTATTTGAGTCATATGTTATGTTATGCACTTATCTTATTTTATGGGTTGTATATAAAGATCCATAAAAAAATATCTGTTATTTATTTATTCTCATCATATAATATAATTCATTTAAAATACTCCTTTCATGTGAATTATGATTCCTAGTTTCTAAAGTGGTAATGTTTTTTTGGTCACAATCTCATCATTTATCGAGAGTTCTCATGATTATACTTCCAATGATGAAATTTTAGGATATGTTTCTCAAAAATATAATTTCATTTATTATCATATATTTATTTAAAATGATTGTTTTTTTACTTCATTTTCATCTCATTATGCACTCAATATTACAAAATAACATTTTCATGTAAAAATCGACATTATTTGTCTCTTCATCCAAAAACCATTTTCATTCTATATCCATTTTTTCTAGAACTAATTTATAACATAATTTAACATTACTAAAATGATTTATTGAATATTTTTACCCATGTTTGGAACATTAAAAACTGTGTAAAAGTGAATCATCATGTTATTCAAAACTCATGTCCCATTTTTGATTTTACCAAAAACTATAATGTAATCATTGTTTTAACATATGTTTCTTATTTGAAATTTTACACATTCATGACCAATAAATTTTTCATAGAGTCAATTAACTTTTTTCAATGGTTACATTGAAATAAAATTATTTTGAAAATGTTTTATTTTTCAATTTATTTTCTATTGTGGGAAGAGAATTTTTCAGAAGAAAAATATTCAAATATTTTTACAAATTACTTTTTTAATTTTATGTGATAATTTTTGATGAAATTTTTTTCAATGTTATTTTAAGAAATTTTTAATTTAATAAGTGATTTTCAGTTAATGGTCAATTTTTTTATGAAATATTCCAAGGAATTTTTACATTTAAATCATCTCCCACACAAGTCTAAAATATTTAATTCCACCTATGATTTAACTGGGATATGATCCAAGGATATAATCCTTATTAGTTCCTTTAATGGATTATGTTTAAGAACAAAATATTTTTTTAAAACTCATTACTATTTTATGGGTTATATCATGTTAAAATTATTATTAAAACCCCTTATATTTACATGGGAAATTATTTAATGAAATTATTAATGATTTGGTAACTTGTTTATTTTCCACATGTTAAGTTAGGATAAAATGATTATGAATCCCATTTCATTTCATGGGTTGTGAAATAATGAATTTTTTAGGATCTTATAGAACACATATGTATTATTTTCATTATTCATTGGGTGGTACCTATATATCTCACCAATGTATTGGGAAAATATTGATATCTCATGAGATAAATTGTACCGGAATGGGGAGGGAGCCCGGCTCACTAAGGAAATCTGTCCACTATAAGAGTCTTGGGTCTAAACCATGGATACTAAGATGGTTAAGGGATTGAAACCATTTCACTATGATTTCAAGGTACATGAACAATGATCAAATAAAAAACGACTCTATATTCTTATGTTAATTCCACAAATATATGTCTTATTACATTGTTATTCTCTCGTGGTTCATTTTATTTGATTACATTATGATTCATGTCATAAAAACATACAATATTTGTTCCATGAATTAACTTTTTTATCTATGAAATATAAGGTATTATTTTTAAATGTTTTTATCATTTTGTCAGGGATTTTCAGTCTGGATATGTTGATATCTACCTTGTTTAACTTTATTGAGAATTTGAGATCATCAACTCTTATGTTTACTTTCCTCAGGATATTATAAATGTTTTTATGTATGATATGTCTAAAAATAATTCTATTAATGTATATCGTAATAAGAGTTGATGTTCTTCACTTGTCGACAAGTTTATTACATGACCTAGTATACAAAGCCAATATACCTTTTTTATTCTAGAGCGTTTTTTGTAATGTAATGAATATTCATCTAAGAATATATATTATCAATGTATATGAATTTTGGGAATTTATAGTTTGTATGATAGGATGGGTATAGTAAGGATTTAGAAACTAGGATATTAATGTATTATTTAGTACTTAAAGAATAAATTTTTAGATATATATATATATATATATGAATGAGTCAAATATTGGAAACATTAATTAATTTTTTGTAAAGGATAGAGATAGTGGTTTCTATGAAAATATATCCTCATCTAGATACTAAAACTGAATTTGGATTCGATGTTGTGGTATTTATGGTTAATAACTTTTTAAAGAAAATGTTTAGATGGACTTTATTGTGATATGGAGCATGAAAATAGGATATACAACACACACGGGTTCACACTCCCATGGGGTATGTTTTGGAAATTAAAAAACTATTTAGAAACCATAATTAAGGATTTAAATATATGATGACTATGCATTAACATGGATAATTCTATTGTTTCATAGATTAAAAACAAGGTTTCATAATTTATACATCCTATAAGTTATTTTCTAATAATATTATGTTTATGTACAATGATTATTTTATCTTACAAAATGGCTTTTGAAATCATTCAATTGATTAAACCTGAAGGAATCCTATTAATGCTATGTTTTCTGGACAATAACAATTTTTAATTCTATAGAACAAAAACATCTCATACATTGATTGAAAAAATTCTTTGTTATGTTCATATAACTATATAAAGATATAAATCATGTCATAAATACAAATTATAAATAGATGAAACAATAATTGGTTGAATCATTCTTGAAGAAACATCCACATTTTTTAAGGTGTTATGTTGATCTTCTAGTTTCTAAAAAACATATTTGTACATTAAATAATATATTTTCCATTCTATATATATTAGAAGATGAAAATTTCATTTTTTTTCTATCTATCATTTGTATGGAAATGCAGATCAACTAATGAATCTCAATAAGAATTTACCTTAACATGTTGAAATTTCTTACCTGTAGTGGGATAAGTTTAAAAGATTATTTTTTACTTATTATTTCCCTCATATCATTCAAAAAAATAGGGATGTAATTACTTGCGGTAAATTAGCAGGATGTTGAATCTGTTGGTGAACATGAGACAAAATTTAAAGGACTTGCGAGGTATGGCTCTCGAATTGTAATTGAACTTGAAATTAAGGTTGATATATTATCTAGTGTAATAAAATAAAATATCACAATGGAGTTAGAAATAATGGAATTCATTATCATTGAATAAATAATTCAATGTGCTCACAATATGGAAATAGAGATCATAGTTACCCATTTATTTCATTTTTTCTAAAATAAACGAAATATAGAGTTTTAAGGTAAATCTAAAAAACCTAAACCAAAGAAGATGATATTTTTATCATGCATGATTTTTATGTGAAAACATGGATGGATATTTCATAATGGTACTTCTAAAATTTTTATTTATTGGATGGAAGTTCATTAATAAATAGAATGATGAAGTGATGTTAAGAAGTAAGATAAAGATGATAATTGAGATTATGTCGCATAGAAAGAACCACCCACACTCTAGTGTTTCAAATTCAAGGATTATGAGAACAATTCTAACTCGTTCTAAAATATAATGGTTAATGATAATGATCAAAATAAACAACATCTTAAGCTTATAAACAAGGGTAACCCTCATGCGATCTATTTTTTATGTGGGGAGTAATAAAATGATGGATGGTTTACATACCATCTACACTAGAATTGGAAATTCCACATTTGAATATAGATACACACAAATCATTATGTCTAAATAATTTCCTAAGAGTATCAATATTCCACCAAAATTATTAGATGTTGAATTTGAAGTGAGAACCCCAAATTGTATTGTAAAATCCAATGTTTTAATAAATATATATATATTTTTTATTTTATTTTTTAATATATAGATTATAAATAAAAAATAAGTTATTAATATGGAAAAATAAATGTAATTAAAAAATATAATTATAATATAATAAATGTTTATTATAATCTAATTTCACTTTAAAATATAATGATTATTTAATAACATAAATTATGAAATGATTGAATTGAAAATTATTATGTAATTATTGTTATAATTTTATAAAAATTTATATATTATTATAACCAAATTATTTTTTCAAATAGATTTCATACTAAATAAAATATATTATAGATTTTAAAATAAAATTAATATTTAAGAAAATTTTGTTTAGGAGGATATATATAAATTAACAAAAAAACATGTATTATTATTTTTAATAATTTGAAACATGAAAATTATTTTTATTATTTAAATGATTAATATAATATTTTTAGTTATTATGAAATTATTACTATTATTGTTTATATAAATATAAAAAAATAAAATCATAATATTTTATAAAGAATATAAATATATAAAAATTAATTATTGTTAAATTTTATTTATCATAGAAAAATATTATATTTATGTATAAAGGGATGAAACAAGATGGATAAAATAAAATAAAGATAGTAAATGAAATACCATTCTAATATCATATGTCATTTTTTAAAATAGTTTTTTGTATTGAATTTTATATGTCTTTTAGTTTATATAATTATATATAATAGTGAACTAAAATTTAAAAAATGAAAATAAGAGGTTTAAACATGGTATGGTTTTTTTGATAATGGGTTGATTGAAGTGGGGGAAGCTTAGTCGAGTAATGAAATAATGGATGAGGTACCTGAGGGCCTCGACTACAAGTGGAGTAGATGAAATCATGGTGTAATAAAACATTGAGAATAGAAGAATGATTCTTCATCAAGAATAATTTTATCTCATAAGGTCAATGATATTGGATGATTTGAACTCATGTAAGGAGTCTCAACTCAAACCTAGGGTTCGAGAGAAGGAGGTTTGTACAACAGATATGAATCATGAAGTGGTTCAAGAATGTTCTTTTGCAATTTCCTTCTAATGATGTTGATACTATCTATGTGGTACTTGTTTTTTATTTCCTTTTTAGATGTCAAAATAAAACAAAATACCATATTCATTAAGATTTTGAATTATCTTTTCCCTACTTTTACATAAAATGTTTGACTTAATTAGAAATCAATTTAGGACGATCTTTTATCAATATTTTTTTAGTATTCCTTCATCTGTAATAAAAATACACAACTGTGGTTCAATTAGTCATATAACGATTTTATAGATGAATGTGGTCCACATGGTCTTGTTTAATCATCCCTATTATCAAATATAGTGAATAGGTTTTTGTTCATTCAATGTACAGAGAAGAGTATAATAAATTATCAAGTATTTACGTTCTAAATAGAAACATTAATTGTATTTTCTTCATTTATTTTTTGTGGAACACATAAATTCTTATAACCAATATAAATTTATCTCCCCTCCTTTTAAAACGGTAATGTAAAATTTGGTCTAGGGTGTTAATTATTTTTTTAGTATCATTCTAATAGGATTTGGTACAATTGAGGTCAGGGATAATGTATTACTTTCAATATTATTCGGTATATGTATATATTTTATTAAATTCTATTTTATAAATTTCATATAAGGGAATTTTATTAATTAGTATTTTGATTAATGTGTATATCAGGAAGATCTTATTTTTAAATTGGAAAGGGAGTCTTTTTCTTTATATTTGTGATATACATATTATTTAATCCTTATAATAATATAATTATTTTTCTAATAAAAATATTAAATTCCTAATAATTATTTATTTTTAATTATATTTTATTAAAATAATATAATTTTATATCATGTATTTTACATTGAAAATAATATTTATTTGAAATTATTATTTTCATTTATGTGTTTGATGAAATTAAATTTTACTTAGTTATTTATTTAGGAATTTATCAAAATAGACACATTTATATATCTTCTATTCAAAAAATTTCAAATGGGATATCATATTAATTTTTATGTTGAAGATATTGACACTTTCAATGTTATGAGATTATTATTTTTGAATGAAAAATAATGATCTTTATTATTATTGTTTACATTAATCTAAAAGTTATAAATGCATGAAATCATTTAATATTTATTATTTTCAAGTAATTATGTTTTTCATTTTATGTGTATAAATAATTTATTCATACATGGACATCATAATTGGAAATGGCCATTAAATATGATATCATGGAATTTCATGTATTATTGATAATTTTAATATTATATTGTTTTATGATCAAGAGATATTATTATATGTGTTTTTAGAAAATGATTATTTAAAAAATAATAATAATAAAATGATTAATTTTGAATTAGTTTTATTGTTTTATTTTAAATGTTTTTAGTGTATTTATCAAAGACATATTCTATCGAATTTATGGATTTCACCTAATTTTTTTTAATAATGTGATTTATCATGGTTTGAAGAAATTAAATGATTTTCTCCTACGAAAATAGTTTATGTATGTTTTGTAATGTTTTAATGGATTGATATTGAGATATGGATACACCTAAAAATGTTTTCATAAAATTTTAATCAGAACATTGGAATTAAGTAGGAGAATGAGGAATGGGGAATAAGCACTTGGCCTCATTGACACTATTCAAGTAGTGATATTTCTTATGACAATGTGCATTTTTTAAGTTCATCCTAGTATCAAAACAACCAATAGATAATTAATTTTTTCAAAATTATTGTGAATGATTAATAGATGTGTTTTTAAATGATCTGTTTTTTAAAACTTATGTTCAAAATAATCATTTTGAAAAGTTTATATATAAAAAATATTTTTATTTGATTTAAAAAAAATTATAATTGTTTTATACAATTTTTTACATAGTATTTACTAACCCTTATTGGGAAACTAAATTCAGATTCAAAATTTTAAATTGTTTTCACATGATTCCTAGAAACTATAAGTCAGTAATTGATGCCATTGGAGTTAGTGTGCATGTTAAATAATTGATGAAATTTGTTTAATATTTTTTCAACACATATAAATGTTAGGTGTTTTCTAATATTCTATAACATAGACTGCTAAAACATTCTCTAATGAATAATTCACTATATATTTTTTAGTTATCTTTTATAAATAAAATTATATATTATGTTTTTAAGCACCAAACATGGATGCATTGGTTCAGAGAATTACATTTATGATAATCAAAACTCAAGTATATGATTCCCCTCTGATTAATTTTTGTGGGAATGTGAATCTTTTAAATCATGTCATTGTTCCTCTATTTGAGTTTTTGTTTTCTTAGTTAGGTATTGACATTATCTAAATAACTCCAACATAAATTGTTGAGTTAGAGAAGTCACACTATATATTTCAAACCAACATATGACTATCTATTAATGTTATGATAAGTATGAACTTCTGAGGGAGATCACATCCATTATATGTGACTAATTTCACATTTACAAGGCTTAATTATTCTAGATTTTTTGGGTGAAAAATGAAATCAATGACATGAATATTTTTCAGGAATAGTTTGATGTATTACTAGAAGAGTTTCTTAATCATCCACTGAGTTAAGATGTAGGCTTCTTAATAGATCACATACCTAGTGCAACACAAATTTCAAAAACAAAACCCTATAAAATGGCCTCGATTTTGTTGTAGGAATTAAAGATGAAACTCTAGGTGACCCTTTAAATGGATTCATTCATCCATGTGTGTCACCATGGGGCACACATATTCTATAAAAAAATTAAAATGGAATAGTTTGACTCTATATTGATTCTCATGAGCAAATAAAGATCATTATAGATAAAAATAACCCACTACCCATTACTGATGACCTATATGATCAACTACCATGAGTTCTATACGTTTCTAAGATTTAACATCATTATTTATATCATCAATTGATGTTTAATAAAGATGATATACCACATAAAACATTTCATAAAATGTATGGATAATATGTGTAACAGCCCAAATTTCTAAAGAGAGAGAATTATGTCTGATAGCGTATATCGTAAGAATCAACAAGTTTGTAACGTAATATAATACCTTAAGGCATTAAAATATATTTTATTATTATAAATAAATTAAATGTATGATATATATTATAATTAAAGTGATACTGAGTCTTTATACTTCACACACAACAACATGTTTCTTCAAATGGATTTTGTTACATGCAATAATGAGTTTTAATAAATAATGATATATTATAAAAATAGTATTTAATATAATAAGATATAACCATGACATTAAATTAGTACTTATGAAAAAATTTAAATTACATTTTGAAATATATTATTTAAAAAATTTAAAATAAATTCACATGTTACTAATTAATTAAAAATGAATATGAAAACTGATAGAATATTAATATATATAATAATATTTTTAAGCTCACAAAGTTGTTTTACCCAAATAAATTAAATTAATTATAAATAATGAGTGATATTATTAATACATGTAATAATATATTTTAAAAATTCATCAAATAGAATTTACAGGGTTATGATAAAAACAAACCCAATTTTATGCAATGAATACTATATTTTTATTAAGTCATTTTTACAACATTTTAAAGGAGAGAATATTTTGAAAATTTTTTTGGAACAATTATGGATTATAAATTTTAAAATAAAATTCATATTTTATAAATTAAAAGTAAAATTTCATTATGGTAATTTATCGGTATTTTGGGTGATGTTGCAAGTTTTAATGAATAGTGAATGATAATGGATTATAGATGATTTTTTTTCTTATAGTTTTTTTCTGAGATTAAATTGAATTTTATGTTTTTTTAATGTTTAATTATATAAAATATTGTCAATTAGTCATATTTATGTAATTGGTATAAATTAATAATTGAAATTGGGTATAAGAACAATGAAAACATTCTGATGTTTTAATATAAAAAACACATTGTTAGACCATATGCATGATTAAATTTAAATTATTTTATGACACTTATGTTATTTGAATTTGGAAAAAAGGATCAAATATTTTTAATAATAATATGTTATAATGTATAATATTATCAAATTATTTTTTTGACCAAAAATATTATTAACTGTAATTAAGATTAATTACAATTAATAATGAAAAATTAATATTAATAAGGGACTAAACCTTAATATTAAGGGCCCAAATGAACATGAAACTAGAACATGATCCTTGTTATGGAAATATCTCAACACCACAATCCTCTTCTAGATAAAAAAGGAACCATTAATAGATCTAATGTAAATAGAAATACCTTCAAAGATACTCCCTTTTCCAAAATTTACTAGAGTGCTAATCCTTTTCCACTATAAAAGGCCACCTCCCCCCAATTTACCCATTACTTTCAGGATACTTTGGATCAACCATGATATTCCAAAATAGATACTAATTTTTTTTCCACTCAACATAGAATCCTAAACATTGATATAAATCCATCCAAGGAAACTTTTTTGTGTAATATAAAATGGGTTACCCAAAAAAGAGGTAACATCTTTCTTTATTCCCTTTAGATTTATATCCATTCTCCACTAACTAAAATTTCATTATTCCCAGATTATATAAAATAAATAGTTTAAAAAATATACTAGGTTTCTTTTATAATTTTTTTACTACAATTATACACTATATCATGTAATAGGTAAAAAACCTACATTTTATTTGTATGGTGAAATAGCACCACATGAATAGATGATTGTTCGTTCTACCTTTAATTCATCTAACAGTTTAAATTATGATGGAAAATATTTTTATATTTTATAATTAATTAATTTATTATTTATTTATATTTATTTAATTATTTTTATTATAAAATACATTATACATTCCATTTTTTGTAAATATGATAACAATTTTTGTAAAAATGTGGACCAACACCTCCTTAAAGCGATATGATTCGTTCACATTATAAATTTAACATATTAAGTATGATTTAAAAAAAATAAATAAAATATGTGACATAGATATGAAACTATAAATATAATATACATATATTTCATTTTTATTTCATTATTTTAATATGAAGATGAAATGAATATAGCGTCCATGAGTATGTGCAACATACCATCTCCATGAATGATGCACCTCATTTATTACTTCCAAATATTGTGGATTACTAATAATACATATGTAATGAATATATATTTTAAATAAATTGTTGTTTAATATATTTTTATGATATAATAATGATCTATATAATAGTAAAAATAAAAAAATAACTCATAATTAACATTAGAAAACTAGGTAATTAATAAGTGAAATAGTGAAAATAAGGAATGGTTGTTAATAAGGGGTAAGAAGAAATTATAATAAGATGATATATGACATTATTAACATATTTATGGTTCTGGTATAAGTTTTTAAAATATTTTAAACTATTATTATTGAAGATAATGTTCACGAAAACGAAGGTTATGGAAAGAGATTTCACCTCAATTTACATTCATTTGACACTTATTTGTTGTCATACAACACTTCACTATTATATGGTGTATATACTAGAACAAATGGACCTCGATGATTTCATAACAACCCTTCCTTAACATGGTCATTGGGTCCTGGCCCACCAGGTACCACCAGTTACCCCAGAGACACGTGGTCCCCACCCTTGGGCCCGCCCATGTGCCCGAACGTGTCATGTGACTAGTGAGAATCACCACATTCCAACACATGTCCTTTCCAGTGTGTTTCTTTCTCACTCACACACACCCTAGGAAACATCCTAGAAGGTCACCCATCCTGATCACTACTCCAGGCCAACCATGCTTAACTATGGAGTTCAAATCTGGTTGGATCCCAATAAGGAAGGTGCACTCTATTGACATGGGTCATATCATTTTGTCATTTGAACTTTTATCATTTTGGGTTTTTAAAATCACCCCCATAGCACAATTTACTAATTATGGGACATACATTTCAACTCATACAGTGCAATGCCCTTAAGACTAGGTTCCTCCTATAATACCAAATGTTATAGTCGGGTCCCGATGACAGCACAAACACCCCTCCTTAACATTTCCGTCAGGTCATGGCCTACCAGTTTCCACCAGTTGCCCCACACAAACACCCTAGGAGACATTCCAAAAGGTCACCCATCCAGATCACTACTCCAGGCCAACCACTCTTAACTAGGGAGTTCACATCAGGTAGGATCCCAAAAAGGAAGGTGCACCTTTTTAACATGAGTCATATCATTTCTTCATTTAACCCTTTATCATTTTAGGGTGTTATAATCACCCTCCAGAAAACAATGTCCTCATTGTGGGACCTACATCTCAACCCCGAAAGTGCACCACACTTAAGGATGGGTTCCTCCTCTAGTACAAAATGTGACAACCAGGTCTCTGTAACAGCACATACACCTCACCTATACATGGCCATCAGGTCCTGGCCTACCGAGCTCCACCGGTTTCCTTGAAGACATGTGGTCCCCACCCTGGGGAACACCCACGTGCCTGAATGGGACATCTGACTAATGAAAAAACCTATAGGCCAACATGTGTCCTTTCTAGTGAGTTTTTTCCTCACTCACACACACCCTGGGAAACATCCCAAATGTTCACCCATCCTGATCACTCCCCCAGGACAAACATGATTTACTATGGAGTTCTAATCAGGTAGGTTCCAGAAAAGAAAGGTTCACCTTATTGAAATGAGTCATATAATTTAGTCATTTAACCCTTAATCATTTTGGGGTGTAACATATACTACCATTTCAAATTTTATATCATGTATCTCTTTATTTTTCTGATAATATATTTTAAATTAATTTTATTCCCTCATGGAGATTATGATTTAAATGTTTCCATTTTGTTATATGACACTTTCACATGTTTAAAGATAATTTCCATAAAGATTGTGTTTAATGGAGACCTTCACAATCTCAACATCATTTGAATGTTCAATTATACTTCCAAAAATAAATGTATTTAAATATCCTCATTATTTCATGATGGATATTATTATGTCCAAAACCATATACTATTTTGAAATATGTTGTTCACTATAAATGTTATTACACTAATAAGGAATTATTGATAAATCTGTATCTTTTATTCATTGAAGATATTTGATAAGACATATTTTTTATGGATTAAAAAAATTATTAGATATTAGGAATACATTTCAATGGAACAAAATAGTTGGAGACTATTTATAGATATCCCCACAATGCATCAGTTGTCTCATGAGACAAAATAAATTCCCAATTTAGTTGGGTTTTTACCTGATATGTAAAACATTCTTGTGAATGGTCATGACAATAATGATTCTATATACTTATAAAACATGGAATCCAATAATTTAGAATTAATATCATTTATCTTTAGTTATTATTTATCCTTGAGATTTTGAGTTCACATATCTATAGATGCATTTAAATTTCATTTTATTGACTAAATGGAATGTGTATTCAGTTTCTTACATATATATATTATTATATCTTTATCCGGTTAATTGATTAGAATATATTATTAGTTATTTAACATTTGATGTTTTATTATTCTCATAGATTCGTTAATTATAAATCTTTTCATTCCCTTACAATGAATTTGATATCACCCTTATTATTTTTAATTTCCCATGGTTATGAGGAAGAATCCATTGAATAATATTTCTTGGATGTTTTTTATTTATTTTTATCATTTATCATGTTTGTATTTCTTATCAACCAATGTATTATGTGTATCATGTATGACAAATGGATTTCTAAGACAACTAAATTGATCAATCCTTTTAGTTTTGTTTCCTATAAATCATAGCAATGTAATAAAATAAGGCACCAGCACCAGGTTTCTTGGGTTGGGGAGGTACAGTTTGTGTTTGAGGATGTTTAGAGAATTCCATCAAAACTAAATTAAAAAAATCTTAGATTAAGAAACATAATCAAATGATATACACTGAGGATAAGTACAAAATAATATCGTATAATATTTGAAAGGAATGTATTATGTGGTTATTCCTATAAATACAAACATATCTGAATACGATAAGTAGATGTGGTTCTGGTACATATGTACCTTGGATTAACAACTCAAATAATGTGTGTAGGGATAAATTGTTCCATCATTGTAAATTAAATATGAACTACCTCGTCATCTATTTTGAAACTCATGTGGGGTTTTCTATGGATATTTCACATTTTTATAAGTAACCATTATAAAGGATTTGAATAAAAATATTTCCCCAATGTATCCAAAGATTATAATTCTAGTATTATTGATTAATAAATAAATTTTATTTGATTTATAATATTTATAGTTATAAAAAGTTTATAATTTAATGAACTAATATAATAAATGACATAATTTTTTAATAGAACATTTATGGATGAATGGAATCAATAATTGTGGCCTTTTTAGAGGTTTACCTTCTGTTAATGTAAATGTAGATTATATTAGAACTGATAATTTTATGGATATACTAGGAAATAAAATAGAGGTTATGAAAAATATCATTACCCAAATATATAAATCTGTTCTACAGATACAATATCTTATATTGGATCACATTATGTGGCCTCAGACCTAATAATTTAGTGAGACTAGTGATCCATTTGTAGCTATGTAACCGATTATATTTGTTGGTAATATATTAATGGCCTTGGAAAGTAGTGAAAAGGAGAGGGTTTCATTTTCAAACTATTTTATATGAGGTGATTTTGATCAGTGGTTCTCATTGAACAAGAAAATTTTAGAGTAAAAATTTTGACCTTCAAGAGTGTTCCACTTTTAAGGATATGTTATTCAATAAATACATCCCTCATTATTAAAAAATTCAGATGATGTGTAATTTATTTATCTAAATGTATAAGGAAGAATAACGTGTTGATGAATATGGAACTACCATTACATGGTAATCCACGTATAATACAAATTATATATGAAACATTGAGTGCATGATTGGGAAAATATTTAAAGTTATCGAGAGAAATTACATAAAAGGGAACTAGTATCCCATGATTTTCATAAAATGGTGAAATATATTTATGTTCTATTAATATAGGGAATGGATTTTTCAATTCCAATGGATATAAAAGGAAGGTATAAAATAAATTAAAGGAAGATAAAATTATAGACAAAGGGAAGAAGTGAAAGTTGGATTTTACAACATTTGATTACTATGGAAACCATCAACCTAGTAATTCATGAATGTAAAATATTTGTGTTATAATCGTATAAGGAAAGGTATCCACAAAATGGAATGAGTTTAAAATAAAAAACAATCATATTCATGGATAAAACATCAAAGAGATGAGGATATACACAAATTAATCCACCATGAATTTAGAGAATATACCAATGAAGAAGATATGGGTCAATATCAAGTATATTTTATTGACAAAAAAGTGAAATTATTAATTTGACATTGTATTTGGATCTAATAAATATGTCGTAAATGTATTTTATTTGTAATTTTCCCATAAAATTATTTATAAAATATATAAGGATTGGGTTACAATAACTTTTAATAAAGGATTTGAGTTCCTATATTGATCGGTACCAAGAAAATTTATTTAGTAGAAAGATTATTTCATTGGAAAAAACATTATTGAGGAAAATAAAACTATTATTTTGTTCATAATGTTTAGATAATGATGAATAAAATATTTATTTTGAAATGTGATGAATTCCATGGAATTTAATATTGAGTTTTTGACAGGTGGTCTATGATATCATTGAAGGAGTTTAAAACAAATTATATTTAAGAAATATATCTAATAATATGTGTCATACTTAAGAAATAGGGACTAGTTCTGTCTTATAGTATGGTTTTACGGTGATTCGAATTAGTATAATATTTTAAGGGGATGTATGATTACCATGTTTGGAGTGTAAAAATTTAAGGTAGTTTCATGCTGATTAAAGGATAATGATAATATAATTTTTGAAATTTAGTTACCTTATTTCTAAACTATTCAATAATAATATTTTTGAAATGATAACCCTTTATTAAATAGTTTATGATTATCTTTGGATCAAGTATGAGAGATAGATATATTACCTAACTATATGATGAATCTTGTTCTAAGAGATTGATTTTAAATTGATCAAGGCATGACCAAATGATAATATTGTTCTTAACGAAATGTACCAAATAATTATATTTACTTATATACATAGAGATTGAAAAAATTACCAAACTATAAGAAATAATTAAAATGAATCCAAAAATATTTTCATAGTACTTTCATTTGTGATGAATCAAATACCCCCTTAGAACATCACATAGTTATGGACGTGTGATTATTATTTTTTTTCCCAAAAAAAGTTATGTAGAACTCTTCATAAGAAAATTATTGTTAGTTTTTCTTGAATCTCCACATTCTTATTTCCTTCTTTAGTTCATATTCAAGGGAATCTTGTCACATGGCCATTGTAATTTACATTCTCTCTAATTAAGGACAAGTATTTTTAACCCTATTTATGATACGGGGTTTTAAATAATTTTTTAAATTCAGATATCAATACCTCGATTATTATGATCATGGCTGGATTGTGTGGACACAATTTAATTAATATTGGGGAAAAGTAACTCCCTAAAATTCTTAAGTAAGAACTCTGTGTTTGATATCATTTATCATACACTTCACCAAGCATGTATGAGAATATAATACACCCAGACTTTACAATATATATATTATTTTAAATAAATTAAATCTATAATATATCATAAAATCAATGTGATACAGATATGTATTATGTCCCAGTAAACAATGTGTTTCTTCAAATAGGTTTCATCACACAGAAGACCGATTTTTACAGAATAAGGATATATTTTTATAATATTATTTAATATAACAAGACACTAGATAGCCATAAAATTAGTATTTATAAAAAAGTGTTAATTAAATTATGATAATATATAATTTACATGAATATAATAATAATTCATTGGTTAAAAATTCAGTAAAAATAATAATAAAAAAGATTGAATATTATGGGATACATTATTTTTTTATTGTCACAAAGTAATTTTAACATAATAAATTAAATTATTTAAAATAATGGAGTGATATTAAAGTGATATATATATTATATATTAAATAAATTATTTATAATTTTTTCCTATAGATTTGATAAGCATAAGGTAAAAATAAACCCAATTATATTTAAAAAATATTGTATTTTTATTAAGGATTTTTACGCCCTTTTAAGGGTGAACGTATTTTATATACAATTTTGGGAATTTTTATTGATTAATAATATGAAAAAATTATTCAAATTGGAAATAGAAACCTAAAAATTTGGTTAGGATCACTTTTTGGTATTTTCTATTAAGGATCATTTAGTAATTAATAGTAAAAAATAATGAATTTTATTTCAAAACTACCTTTTTCATTTAATTTATTTATAATTTTAAATTAAATTATAAACTTTATTTAATGATTAATTTGGTAAAAAATTTATCAATTAATTCAATTTAAATAATTGTGAACAATTCTACCATGAAATTGGGTATTCAAACTTAGGAAACATTTATATGTTTTTACATCAGAACCCTTTATTGTCAACTCGTTTGGAAATATTAAATATTAATTATTTTCTTCCAAATATTTGATTGGAATATTTATAAATATATTATATATTTATAAATAGAATAATTTATAATTTACAATAAAGAAAACATAGTTTTTTTCAAAAAATAATAGCAGCATTTATTAAAATTTATCAAAATGATTATTGTAAAATTATGCTTAATATGGGACTAAAACATAGCCCAAAGTGATCTTATTAACTTGAAACTTTTACAATAGAGATTATATAGTCATATTAAAATCATATACTATATTTTCTCACATATGGTCTATTATTGGGTCCCTAATAAATTGGAAAACATGACTGGAATTCCCTTTCCCAAAATGTAAAAGAGTGACACACCTCCTCCACAGTAAAAAGGCCTCCCCTCCTCCCACATACTAACACATCTCACGAATCATTGGATTGACCAATATATACAAAACTAGATCATATAAATACTTGACCTAATTATTTAATCATCCCCTTAGATACTAATCTATTCAAGAAATCTATTTGGTGCAAACCAATAAGAGTTACCCTAAAATTAATAATATCATTCCCAAAGCTCTTTGGTTTTATTTCCATTATCCACCCCGAATACTATTCATATTACATTATTATATTAAAAATATTATCCATAATTATTTTTTATGGAATGGAATATACATAATCATACACACACTTCCATGTAATGGGTAATGAACATATTATTTATGTGTATAGAGAACTACCGCCTCATGAAATGATGATTGTTTGTTCTTTCTTTACCACATATCAAGATGGAAATTATGATGTTACCTATGTATATATATTAAATATATTGTATTTATAATTTATTTCTGCTTATTTAATTCTTTTATAACAAATACCATTAGACTTTACATTATTTGATTATATGATAACATCATTTTTGTAAGTGTGGACTACAACCTCGTCAAATCGATGGGATTCGTTCACGTTAAACATGGAACATATTAAATATAATATAAAAAAAATATTTATCCTATATTAAATATATATGTTCCTATAATTATTATATAAATACGTATAATTTGATTTTCATTATTTTAATATAACACAGAAATGGAATATCATTCATATATATGTACGACCTACCGTCCCTATGAATGGTGCACATAATTTATTATCTCCAAATAATATGGATTATTATAAATAAATATCAACATAATGTATATGAAAATTAACACATGGTTTAGATTATTTAGATAATTAAATAATTCTAAATTTAATATTAAAAATTAAAAAAAAATTACACAATAGAGAGAACTAAGAAATTAGCACCTGAAATAGTGAAAATAATGAATGATTGACAACAAACAGGTAATAAGAAATTGTAATAAGGAAAATATATTAAATTATAAACATGATTATGGTTATATTATATGTTATTAATTTATTTTAATCAACAATAACGTAGTATAATGACTACACAACAAAAAACAAGGTTATGGTATGGGATGTCAGCTCAATTTACATTCCATTTGAGGCTTATCTGTTCTTATGCACCACATAACATTTATATGGAGTATATAATTCCAAATTAATATTATATAATGAATAATATTATATTAATGATAATTTATGTTTCTTATAATGTTATTCCATCTTAGATATTATGATTTAAATGCTTCAAATTGGTATGACATGCTTTAGAGTGTTTAAAGATTATTTTCATTAACAATGGGCTTAATGATCACCTTTTCATTATCTCCACCATTTGGATGTTAATTTTAACATGAAACCATAATTTTTTTTAAATATAGAGATTATTGGGCGATGTTTATAATTATTTATTATATCCTATAACATTTCTACATATGGGGTTCACTTTGAAAGTTATTAAATTAATTGGGGAATTATTGATCAATCCATATCTTTTATTCAATATGAAAATTTGACATGGAATATCATTTATTTTATAATTTAATTAATAGATATGATTAATGATTGGGACTAGTATTTAATAGTAGGGGCTTAGTTATAGATATCCCTTCAATGCATTTATTGTCTCATGAATTGTAATAGTTGGAAACACATTATGGCTTTTTAACCAATATAATAAATTGTATTATGAAAGGTCTTAATGGTAATGTTTCCATGTACCTAGAAAATGTGGCATCAAATAATTAATAATTTCAATAATTTAACTCCATTTATTATTTTCCCATTACATTTATCATGGACATATATTTGGATGAATATCATGTTTAGTTCATTAGTTTAATGACTTGTGTTTTTAGTTTCTTACCTTGGCATATTAATATTTACTTATCCAGTTATTAAAATGGAATGTGTTATTAGTTATTTAACATTTCATGTTTATTTTTTCTCTTTGATTCGTTATTGGTTCTTCTTTATAGAACCTTACTGAGCATTTAATGTCACCGTTATTATTTTTCATTTTCCCAGGCTATGGGGTGGAATCCTTTAAATAAGCATTCAGAGATGTTATTTATTTATTTTTATTATGTAACTTGATTATATTTCTTCTTTATAAGTTTATTATGGTCATCATATATGTAATAGATCTTTTAAAGACTGATAAATTAATAAGTTATATGGGATGGGTTTCCATGTAATAATTCCTATGAAATAAATTCACAAACTCTAGGATTCTTGGGACGAGGTGCTACACATTGAAAATATAGTGATTCCATCCTTTCTTAATAATTACCCCACTATCTCTATGTAATTATTGAATATATTCATTATATATTACCTTTATTGGTCTATTTTAGTCTTTAAATATGATATCCTTATCTATTGAAGGTGAAAGGAAGGACATAAATATCACTTGAGAATTGTAATAAATATCATAATAAAAGAGAATCTATATAAAATATTTAAAATATGTGAACATTCGTAAAAAATGATTCATTTTTGGCCTTATAATCACAGGATAGGTTATATTGGTCGATAAATCTATGATTGATGCTATATATTCATGTTCCAGACAAACGACAGAGATTTAGATTCATCACTTTCTTAGTTAAAAAGTATATTATCGATGATTTTTGTATAATATCTCATAAATATCTAATACAGTAACCAAGATAAATCTAAATAGAGACATCTTATTTTTAAATGATGAATCTGAGGAAAATTTCAAGGAACTCTAGAGGATATTAGTCGGTGAAAAATTTCTTACAATACAATAGAGTGGTGATTTGTTTTTAAACTATAGTTATGAATCTGTGAAGGGATATGAATGTTTTTATATGCAGTATGAAATGCTTATAATATATTCCTAACAAGAAATGAATTATCATTAGAAAAATTACCCAAATAATTATTTTGAGTTAATTTTAGAAAAAAATTTCATCATAGATATGGAGGAAATATCATTGTAGAGGAAATTGTTTTATATATAATACTCACAATTGTTTAATGTATATATTTACATAGAGTGATTAGATTATTCAACAGATAATATGGTTGTGTCTGAGTGAATTTATTTTTTGTTCAATAAATAACCATATTGTGAAAGTGAACATCTTATTCGATACTTTTTGTCAAGACGATCATGCTATATTATCTCAAATAAGGATCACAAAAGAATCAATTTTTGGTTATATTCATTGAATGGATATAGAATTCCTGAATGAAGGGGGAAAATCTTATCTTACTTAATTGAAATTGCAACCATATATTAACGTTAAGATTAAAGAGGAAAATATGTAATATAAAGAATTGAAAATGAAGGATATAAATGATCCTATGTTTAATCTTGACCTTCATGGAATAATAAGGTTTCTGAATAGTGTATATGTTCTATCATTAATGTATTTGATAATTTATTTGTCAGAGAATGACTATAGCTCTTAATTATCTATTAATCCTTCAATTATGAAGTCGTTTAGGGATTTTTAAGAGTACTTACTGTGGGAATGCATGAATAAAGATTAATCAATGTTTGTATCTTAGTGTTGGGTATGTCATCAAGTTATGTAGTGTGAAAAAATTCAAAGGGAATGTTACATCATTACCCATACTAGAATGGAAATTGGAATACAATACCTTGTATTTTAACCTTGAACTCCCCAAAATGTCTAAATGGAATAATGTTATATGGTTTTAATTCTATCTCCATACAAATTAATCACATATTATTATTATCAGTGAATATTTCACCCTATATCATCTTTCTAGGATACTAATTAAGAAGTTGGTAAAGATTCATTGAGTACCACATTAAATTGTGTCTTATTGGGATCCACATTTTACCTCAATGATTTAGAGATGTCCCCATAATGTAATTGATATAAATTTGAGATTCAAAACAATGAATCATATTCAAACAGATGGTCAATCAAAGATAAAAATTCATACCCTATAAGATATTATGCGATCATGCTCATTGGATTTAAAATGATGTTTGGATCAACAACTTCCATTAGTTGAGTTTTTATAAAATAATAATATTCACACTAGTATTTAGATGGTTCATTATGAATACCTCAAATATGAAATGTGCATATATCAATCATGATGGAATAAAGTGGGAGAAAGAAAACAATTGGGACCTCAGATAGCCATATAAATTGAAGGCATGGATAGAAAAATTATGTATCACCTAAAGGAAGCTCAGATTTAGTATAAAAATTAGGCATAAAATCATCGATATGAACAAAAATTTGATGTTGGTGAAAAAATTTTTTGAGTTTTTTTTTCATTGAATAAGGAAATGGGATTTTGAAAAAAAGGAAAACTATGAAAATGATATATAGTTCCATCTGAAATTATAGAACAGATTTTGAAAAAAAAAGAAATTTATGGCTCTAGCACCAAATCACTCTCATTTCATGATGTAGCATCATAAGTTTTTATGAATTATTATTTTTGAATAAACTAAATTTCATTGATTTTTTACGTAACACACCACACTGAGTTCTAATGGACAGTGAAAAACTAAGAATTATATTATTAATCAAGAGCCTAATTCCTGTAGAATTAAAATTGTTAGAATGAAGCAATAACTGAATATTAAATATTTAGAATAATTTTTTATATAGATAAAAAATATTGATAAACAATAAGTATCTTTTGGTGAATAATTTAATTGTTTCAAAAATTCTATTTATCAAAAAAATGTTTTAACGATATTTTAGATTAGATAATAAAATAAAATTATCCCAATTTTATAAAATAAATTGGATGATATAAATTAAAAGTTTGAAATTACCATGTCAAAATATATTAGGGTTATAGTTTTGGATTCTTTTCCAAATACTACACTTTTTTATGAATTGTGAAAAATACTCATATTTATCAAAAATTAACTATTCATTTAAAAAAATTATAGGGCAATTTTTAATTTAAATTGCATTTGAATTTAAAATTAGTAAAATAATATTTCATTTAATAAATTTTATATCCTTATAATTTTATCTATATTGGATTTGAACATTAACATGTTTTAATAAATATGACATTTTCCATTAGAAAACTACTATCTCATTGTGTATACATGTTTAATTTTTAATAAATGTTTTCCACATATATGAATGGAATTTTTAAAAATGGATGAGTATTTTGGAATTATATAAATTTATATTATATAATAAGATAATATAACTTATATAATAATAAATATTAAAAACTATAAAAATTATTTACCAGGGTTATGTTAAAAATGGGTTTACTAGGGGGTTTACCTAAAATGATTTGGGATAAAAATGAACCAAAAATTGTAAAAATCTATTGATTGGACAAATTTGTACCATATAATTTATAAGTATATAAAATGTTAAAATTTCAATCACTTCACATGTGGAAAATGTTGGTACACCTTTTTCATTACAAAACTGCAAGTCTGCCTCTCACCTCACTTTTGAAAGGCTAATGTTTCTCCTCTCATCTTCACACACATAGGAAATTTTGGATAATAAAATATATACCCAAATAAAATACATTAATTCATACCCTCCTACTAGAATCCTAATGTTGGTTATATATCCAACCTAAAAAGACTTTTGGTGGAAACCTATAAATAATACGCAAAAAAGAGGTAACATTCATAAAAAGATGTTTTTATATTATTTCATTCCACATCTACTATAATTTTTATTAATTAATGTTGATATATTATCCTAACTATCATTAATATACCATGGTGTTGTTATTTTCTGTAAATGATCCACATATGTCTCCACTTTTATCAAATGTGATATGAAATCATCATTCACCTGTACCAAAGACTACCACAAGAGGAACTGATGTAATTTATTTTCCATAACCACCTATAAAAATTATATATAATGATGTATGAAATTTTTTTATATGATATATAATATAGCCTTATACTTATGGAATTATTATGTAATATATAAATCTTTACTTTCCATTTTATGGGAATTTGATAATGTCGCTCGTGTGTACGGAATACAAACACCTTGTGAAGAAATGCGATTCATTCATACATTATATGGAATGTAATAATGAATGATTTAATGTAAAGTGTTATATATATGGAAGAATGTTTTTTATATAATGTAAATATCATATTTTTCTTTATTTTTTAAATCTTTCAAGAAATTTGAATCATTATACATGCACATAGGCATCCCACCACGTCCATGAAAAGTGTGATTCATTTTTTATCTCTAAGGATAATAGACTATTATAAATCCTTAAATATAGAATATATATGACATTTATATCATGGGAATCAATCTAAAAATTACGGATCTTAGATCAATGTAATTGGATTAAAAATATAACAATCAAAACATACATGGAAATACAGTTGTTTCTGCTCGAAATGTTACTTGAACATGGTATTTTTAATAAATATGTAATAATAACTCATATGTAAATCATATATGGTATGATATATAAATTTTTTGTTATGTGATACATTAATAAAAAATTATATTTATATACATGAGGTTCGAATGTATATTAATGAATTCGAGACTGAAAGAAATGTATTATTGCTTCAATTTTCCTTATTTGAGAAAAATGTTACATTATGAACCTGTATTCTTTTATCGGTTTTGTATATATATAAATTGAAAATTAATATAATTTAATTATTTATTGCCTTGAAATTATATGTTTCATTTAACAATATTGTTTCATGGGGATTATATTTCAAAGTTACCAATTTTTTTGGTTTTTATGTTTTAATCTAAAAAATTATCTGGAATACTCGTTATTATTAATAAAATGAGGAAATAATATGCCTTATATTTCAAGAAACTCATGGAATTTAATTTCATCAATTTATTTCTATAGAAGAAATGTTTTCCATTTATTTTCCTCTCATTATGTACTCAATTTTTCATAATAATGTTTTTTATGAAAAAACAAACATTATTTCAATCATTGTTTAAAACCCCCTTTTCTCCCATATCATTATTTGTTAAAAATGTTTTCAATAACATTTTTACATCCCTAAAATTATATATTAAATTATTTTACACATTTTTTCTTTTTACAAATTTTTTTAAAGGAAATCATCATGTCATTTTCAATATAATCTTTCTTTGGATTTTACTAATAAATGTGAATGGAATCATTATATTAAAATTTATGTCTTATATAATTTTTTTTCTTTGACAAATCAATGATTTAAAGAAAATTTTATTTGTTTTAAATGGTTATATTAAAATAAAATTAATTGAAAAGGATTTTTATTATAAAAATATTTTTTCAAAGTGAAAACAAATATTTTCATCATGAAAATATTTAATAGATTTTAAAATAAACATTTATAAGTTTTAAAATATTAAATCAAATGAAATTAATTGTTAATATATTATAAGATATTGTAATGTTAAAAATTTATTTTCAATGAATGAATATTTTCATCAAATATTTTCCCATGTGATTTTTCCTTCAATATTATTTTCTTTCTATTTTGAAAAACATTGATGTTACTTTTTCATTATTGAATTAATGATCCATGGATTCCATTCTTATTATTTCTCTGAGTGGTTTTTTATTATCATTATAAGATGTTAATGAATTCTTATTCTATTACACGTGTAAAACAATGATAAAATGATTATGAAACATACTTCATTTTCCACTGGTTTTGATATGATTAACTAGTGAAATTATCATCAAACCAATTTATATTATCCATGTTTTTCTGTGATGATATTCTTATGAAACCCAACTCATTTAAAGATTTTTTATATGACTAATGTTATAAAATCTTTTTTCTAAAATATGAATTATTTTATTTAATTTATGGGATAGACTTCTATCTCTCTATAATGAATTGGGATATGACTGATATCTATTAAGATAAATGGTACTGGAATGGGGTGTGAACCTAGTCCAATAAGGGACTCTATCCACTATGAGAGTCTTAATATTGATCCTTGAATACTATGGGGGTTTGGGGAGTAATCCGATTACACTGTGGTTGTCTTATCAATGAACATTGTTCTACTAGAGAAATTGTGTTTATGCATATGTGTATACCATCAGTACACATCTTATGAAAATGTTATTCTAACATGGTTCATGATCATTGATATTATTATTATTTTTGTCTTATAATCTTCCATGATTATTGTCAAGAATTGTGTTAATGATCTATGATATGTAGGGTATGGGTTTCAAATGTAATTTTAATTTTATCATACACTTAAACTCCTTATATGTTTCTATCTACCTTGTTTATCATTTCTGATAATCTAATCTCACCATTTATTTGGTTTCCCATCTCCATGTTATGATGATATGTATTATGTATGATTATTTATAAAGGAGTCTAGTTTTAAACAATTTAGTGTGAGTTTTCTTTGTCACATATGGACTATTTTTTATGTGTCCATATTTCCAAAGTCAATATACCTTTAATATCATAGGGTGTTTGTGTGTATAATGTGATGAATATTTTTCATGACCCATTCCAACATGTCCCATACCACGACTACCCTAGGTCTCCCTTCAACATCCCAGGGGAAGGTGATTTGTGTCTAGTAAGAATATCAATCAAATGGGAGGGCTTAGCCTCATCTGCCGGTTCAGAAACAAAAATATCTATAAGACCATACAATGATGTAATGTAAAACTCGTAATAAAAAAATGAATTAATACAAATAAATCCTACAATAATATTATTTTAAAGGGTACTAGAGAGAAATATTACCTAATAAAGTCCCTCCTAATGGAATCTAAAAAATGTCCAACCTGAGAGTATTGAAGGGAACCGATCTCAAAGTAATTGCTAGAACACACCATAGTTTGTTCGTCTAAAAGAAATATGACTGGTCCTAGTTCCTATAAGACTTCATATAATGGTATATCATCAACAAATTAAATGATTTTTTGGATGATTATATGTATGGGTGACTGTAATATACTCAATAAGACACCCTAAAATTGTAAATCATTTAACATCAAGAATAAACATCAATTCTTCATAGATATGTTTTTATAGCACAAAATAATATAATATCAAATATATTAAACAATGAAACTTATTCTGAAGGTAATAAAAAATCATAATTCAATCCTAGGAATCGTTCATGGAGGATCCACATCATTCTAATCATGGATAAAAAATTCGATTAGTGACATAGAATTATAGGCATCCACCATTGATGCCAGGATTGATGGATTTTAATATAATAATTACATTCATGAAGTCTGAAAGGAATGATAAATAATATATTACTAAAACCAAGGCCCTCGGCCATACGAAAACTTAATATGGAATAACCTAATATTTATAACCTAATATGTAGATAATTGACACCCAGGTTTTTTTGTTCATAAAGATACCATGATATCGACCTTAGGGAGGATGATGATAGAGTATCTCACCCTAGGAATAATAGAATGATTCCAAAGATCCATCCATGATTGAAGTCCCGCTAAATGGATCACCATCCAATGTATAAGACGTGATTTTATACTAAATCCTTATGGAAAATATCAATGGTATAGAAACTAATGAATCTTCATAATGCTAGAGAGAAGCGTTAAAAACATCCATTGAAGGGGTACATGTTGTGCACTAGATGCACATGATGATTCCATTCAACGAAAAGTCCAACATTGGTATAAAAACATATGCCCATGTTTGTTTTCATTCCAGATTACTCTGAATGTCTGAGTATGTGCACACCAAACTGTGCGTAAATACCCAGATCGTCCTATGTACACATGGCATGCCCATATTCATTTGAGAGAACACTTCGTGTCTAAGCTCGTGTTGTCCCAGTTTTGACTATGTACCCTATGAGGTTCATGATGATTACTTAGGTTGATCCAAACACTTCTGACATGGATAAATTAATTTTTTATATTCAAATTTATAATGGAAACCTTAGATACACACCTAGAACCCCACACATCATGTAATCTTGGATTACAAGACCTGTTCTATGGGATTTCACAAAACCCATGGTTCCCATTATTCATTGTCTTTCGCTCATACAACCATGGATACAACCATGAATTAAACTAGAGATTGTGGATTCAGTCCTGCTGTGATTTTCTATCACCACCCACCAGAATTTGGCCAACCAACCCCACCTGAAATCACCCAATAATCTCCTGGTAGTTGCATATCGAACCCCAAACACATAACTCCAATATGGTCTCAATACTCTATAATATCTTAAAACAATCATCGATCCAATCATAGATCTATGATATCAATATTTTTCACTAATAAACATGTTCATAATGATTGATTAATGGTTATTTGATGAAATGAGGCCTAAATGTACTACATGTTATAAATGAAGAACATGGAACGTAAAAGAACTACACACAATGATTGGGAATGAAACATGGCCAGTTTTTTGTTTTAGCCTTCATTCATAGTTGTTAGAATGAAGATTGATAAGATATATCAAATCAACCATTAAATCCTCCAAACAACTAAAATGTATATCTGATGCCTATAAATATGCATGATCTATGAATTAATTCATTGGTTATTTTATTTTCCTTAATCGTAGGAATAAATAAATCGTAAAAAAATATGAAAAAAATACCCACATCATTTTTTTTTATTTCTAAATAGGACTAAATATATATCCTTTTAATTGGAGAGATCCTGGAATTCCATCGCACACTAATTAATGGTCAATGATCCAGTATTCCGTCACAAAAAAATCTCCTACACTTATATCCAGTGGTCCCTCCAAATTTGTAGGGTTATGTGGATAACCCTAAAAAAATTACATTAGAGTGAATTGACTGAAAAACCACCAGGTCCTGGTAATAAATTTAATAAATACATTTATATAATTAATTTGCACAAAATTTTGCCTATGGACACACCCAACATGTATGTCTGAAGTTATCCAATGTTATATCAATCCAATGGTCAAATGAATGCTCTATTCTCAAATGTTTTCTCATATTGTCGATTTGAACCTCCATATATGAGTTATTACACATTATTAGGAAATATACACATGCATGAAATTAATATATTTAATATGTATTAAAAATCAATTCTATGCACAACAGGACCCATAATATCACTTCATTTCTACACTTAGAAGTGAAAATAATTCATAAAACTTTCAAATAAATGAAAAAATTAGAGTAATTAAATTATACTCACCTTGGATAGTTAAATCCAAAAAATTTAAATCAAATGGATATAAAAATTGATATGTGTATTGACCATGCATCTGGGTCTCCTTATCCATGGTACTCTCTAGAAAATTCATGTGTTACCATTGGACATGAACTAGGGAAATAAATCTCCCATGAAGGATCAAACCCCATAAATACTCAGTCTCTATTGGATAATATGAAAAGTTAGATCCTTCCTTGTTGTTAATATTTTACCATTTGATAACATATGATAGATCACACTTGTACCTTCTCAGTTGATACATGTGGATGAAATCATGTATAAGGACTTACTCATAGGGTAGAGCTATGTACTATGGAACATCACCAACTCTATGCAGCATCTGGAATGGATTAATGAATCTTAGATATATATATAGAGCACATCCAAGTCTCTATAATCCATTTTTTGGTGAAACCTATAAGAACGCATTGTATCCCTCATCTAAATCCACAGGTATTCATAATCTATCCACACAGAATTTCTAAAGGCTATATTCTATTATCATCAACTCCAATATGACATGAACCTTCTTTGTAGTTACAACCAACAAATATGGGCCGATAATCACTAACTCTCCTAGGAATGTCAAACTTAGTGGGGAACTACAATGTTTCCAATATAATACCTTGAGAGGATCCACTATGATGGTGGAATATTAGAGTTTTAATTCAAAATTCATCAATGTTACATTGTCCTACCAAATATAGGAAATGTAAGAAATCCAAACCTACAACATGTCCCCTATGATATAAATGGTACTATACGTTCTGTTGTCATTCTATGAGTGAAATGTTATGATCAAAATAAACTCATTTCCATAATCTTGAAGAAATACCTTTCATAAAGTTGATGTGATGTTAGAATCATAATCTGAAATGATCGATAAGGAACTCTACGGGGTTAGAATATCTATTTTACAATGATTTATCTGAGGCTCTCTCTTGAACAATGCTCTATAATTGCTAGGAATAAGGATGAAATGGTTAATATATCTATGATCACCCATATCTTGTCATGTACCCAATACATACATGATAACCCATTCAATACTTCAACAGATATCTCATCCCACTTCGACTATGGATCCTCAAGAAGGTGAGATATACCCATTGGAAACTTCTTCATAGTCTTTACTTGTTGAAAACTATAGAATCAAGAGACAAACTCTGTATCTAAATTTATCATCCCTAGACATAATAATTTTTGGTGGTCTTTTTACATATTTTAGACAACATGATATACTGCCTCCTAATATATTGTATTATATCTCATAACCAGCACATGTAACATCAATAGTATACTAATTAGTCCTAAAAAAGAAGATCCTTAACCCCACCATTATAAATTCAATTAATATCATGTCTTGTTGACATCTATGTATATAGGGTATCATAGTCAGTATCAACAAATGTTACCTCCCTAACTTTTTATAAAATAATATGGGTTTCATCCATCAACTAGAGGTAAGAGGCTCCATTCCAATTAATAAAGGATAACGATAATGAGGCCGACAAAAAAAATTATTTCCTAACAACTATGAAAAAGATCTTATACCGAGAACAACTTTTGCAAAATTCTCCTTCCTATGAGTAAAGAAAATACGAATGTCATAATAATAAAGGATCATTATCCATCCCCCAATATCAATTTAAGAACACTATGAGAAATGATATACATGAGACTCTTATATTCAAAAAAGAAGTTAAACTATTTTCCCATGTGGTATTGTAACCACATCATTAATGTGATTACGTCTACTTCTAACTCAAGATCATTGGTCATGTTTTACCAATAATTTGAACTTAACTTATGAGAAACATAAATATGGTCACATGTCTCTTCTTTAGTAGACAACCAAACCTGGCCCTAGATGGATTATAGAGCACTATGTAAATGGGACCCACCTATGTAATTGGAGTGTTCATCTATCTCTTCCTAAAATCCTATAAAAAAATCATCACCTCTCTTTTAACACTAAAGGATTACTCATTGATGTCAAAGAAATCAAGGGAGGTGATATCCTAGAGAAATTATGTATGAATCGTATAGAGTATCCTAGAAACCTATGGAATCATTATACCTCTATCACAATATTTGGTGGCTCCCAAGATAACATTTCTTTGAACATTTATTGCTATATTGCAACACCATATTATGAGATATCATGTCCTTGAATGTGCACAAAATGAATCCAAAACATGAAATTCTAGAGCATCTTGTAAGGTTGGTGGTCTCAGGGTATGTCCATAATTAGCCCCAAGTGACATATGTGACCCTCCTCAGATACCGAGTATTTTAGGATATCATAAATGAAGGATACGACGAACCAATCTAAGAAAGGTATGAAAGATCATGTGTATTATACATGAAAATGTGAATCACCATATAATAATAGTGACTATAGTGTCATCATAATATCATATACATTATATAATTATCTTATACTCGCAAAAGATGATAGATTGATCCAAGGATATTGTTTATAAATTATCAGGCACCTATCAACTGATCAACGAGGACATTGATCCTTGGTAGTAGATAATTTTTCCTTATGGTCACTAGGTTTAATATATTGTAGTCTATAGAAAACCTCAATCTCCCATCCTCCTTATTTGATAAAATCATTTTGTAATTGATAAAAAATGGATATATAAAATACCTTCCTATTCATGTCCAAAAACTGCACAGTAATCTCTTGAAGCTCTATGGGAGAAAACAGATATGCTAATGTATATATCATGGTAGTCATAGGTTGTATATCTATGTAGAGGTCTGTGTCCCAACAAGGAGGTAATCATAGAACATTCTCTAGAAAGACATCCTCTTAATCAAACAACTCTGTACAAAACTAAAAATTCATAATATCCATTGTACAAAAGTTCATTTTATCCAACTAAGGAGTAATTTGTTGCACCATCATAAGCATGAGTCCATCAAGTGCAGCATGGGTTACCTTTTGACCCATAATTTAAAACCTAGACCCATCAATATAGACCCACCATAATATCCATCTAAATTTTTTTATATTAGAATGTAAAATGGATAACTAGTCTATAATTAATATTACCTTGTATGTCCTCATTATTTCTACAAATATATCCCAAATGAATTGTTCACCTTCAAGAGTCAGACCACTCATTTAGAACAACTGTGTGATCGGTAAGCCACCCCCAGTCAGAGTCTCTAAATATAGGTGTGAAGCCAATGAATCAAATAAAATATATAATTGTCAAACTAGATAAGTGTAAATAAATGAATAAATCAACCCAATGTCTATTATTAATATATATTATGTAGAAAAGTCATATTTTATACCTCATATCATCCCTAAATTTTCTTGGTAATAATCCTCAACTAACTGCATCTACCCTTACATATTTCCCCTAGTTCCCTATGCATGGCGTAGACTACATGGCCATGATGGTAGAAATAGGTCAAAATTTCTACCACATAAATCATTTCTACTATATATTATTCCAATTTATCCACCATTTAGACCTACCTACTATAAAATATTCTCTTTCCTATGTGGCCCATCAACCACATCTCTATCCACCATATGGTAGGATATACAATCCCATTCATGTTTCACATACAATTGCAGGAGTTGATCTTCGACATCCTAGAATGTCTAGAACCATCTTGAGGGACTATAAACATAGAACCTCTATCCAAGTTTCACGTCCTGATACATCTTTAGTGTTTATGTACATGACTCTAAAAATCATTTACCTTCTACCCAACTCATTCATACTCTGTTTGCACTACCGGTAACAACAATCTATGTATCCTCAGTAAGGAAACACTGACTACCAAGGTACACTATTAGAACCCAAAAATATATAGGAATAAATAAATATATATATAAGACTACTCATTTGTCTATTTGTAGTCCTCCATAAAATGGTCATGAACAAAAGAAAAAATAAAGAATGATTTGAAACATGTTCCAAGAGAGATTGGTGATCCTTGATGAATACAAATCTATAGTCACACTGCCCTACTAAAGTTGTAGAAAATCCTGGGTACAAAAACACATCTGTACAACTGAATAAAACTCATCTCAGAAATGGAACACAAAGACTTACCATGTAACTATAACCTCATCAAACTACTCTGTCACAAAGACACACCATTATATTTTAGATCCATAGAGAACACATACTACTATGATGACTATAAAATCATTTTATGTCCTTAAAATATATAAAAATAATTTCACAACCTGACGATAGCACTTATCCAATCATGATTCGTGAACACTTTTCGATCCTGAGGGGTCATTGTCACTGAAACTCATGAAGTGAGCTCCATCTGTGTGCCTAATATTCTGGTATTTCTGTTACCATATACTACTTGAAAGGTGGTGGTATAACTGATTCACCACATTGAGGTAACAACTTTTTAACACGTCCATTTACCAAATCCTCCTCACTAAGAGGATCATCCTCATGAACCTGTTGTTGAATCTTTGTGGCATACATTGTGGAGGCATCCTGAAATAGACATGATATAACACGTTAAGTGAATATATATGGACATATATCTTAATAAGGATTTGGAAACCGCAACCCATTATTATATGATTCAAGTTCCAATTTTCTCTCTATAATAGTTTTCTACAAGTATCGAGTCATCATGTAGGTTATTTGAAACCTTGTGTGTTGATACATTGACCGTTGCACAAACACTGGAGTCCCTTATTTGAACGATAAACTGAAAACACTTCATAATGTCTCCCAAAACCACTCTCCCCAACATTTTTTAAGGTTCTTACTAATCCTCTAAAACCAAATTTTCACAACTTTTCCAAATGGTTCCTATGCCATGTCTATCCCCAGACCTCCTTCAATTGGGTGAAGGCTCTCAGTTAGAGATGAGTAGGCCTATCACTCACACATGAGGCCGAATAAATATGTACATGTATAAATAAAAAAATCAATAAGCCCATAAAATTATAAATTGTAAAATAAATATGATAGAATATGAAGGAAAAAATCTATGTTATACCAACAGAGTACAACAAAAAAAATACTTAATTGAAAAAAGATCAAATGAAATCCTCCAAATAGGAGTCTGAAAACAATTACACCTTTAGGGTATAAAATGAGACTGATTATAAGGAAACCACTTGAACACAACTCAGTCTCCCCCCCAAACTATGCTCTTCTAGGTCATGGTTAGTCTTGGAATCTGTCAAAATGATGATTGTCTCCATAGTACACGACACATGTAGTAAATTACCATGTATGGGACAGTATAAAAATACAATGTAGGAAACTACAAAAATGAAAAAGTATATAACATCAAGAATAAAATTCATCTGATGGAATGTGTATGTCTACCACATATAAAATAAGAATATCTAGATATGCTAAAAAGATACACTTGGTCACAAGACAAGTGGAAACTAATATTATAGCCCTTGAATCTTTCTTGAATGTTCCACATATCTCTCACATGGGTGAAAACACTCAATGACTCACAGAGCACTGATTTCATCCATATGAGAAGTTTTCCTCCTGGTGTATCACCATAGTGAGAACAATTTATTGAAATGAAAATAATTATATAGATATTAGGATCTCACTCATGTCCATGGGGAATAATTACAACTCAATCTAGAATATCCCTCTTAGTAGAGGAACAATTCCCATGTATTGAATTTTAATAAGATACCCATAACTCCACCCATGGATGGATGATGAAAATGGACCCCACTCAAGGTCTCATAGAATTATTCCAAAAACTCTAACCAAGATAGACGTTTACCAAAAGGGATCACTATAATTGGTATATGATTTGATTCAACACTAATCCCTTAGGTAAATGATCGGGGGGATGTGCCCTAACTAAACATGTCCTATATATAGGGGAAAGAGGTTCCAATACTTCGTTGAATGGGTATATGGAGTGTAATGGAATTAAATGAATTTTCCCATTGGAATTGTATCCTAAAAATGTATCATTTCCCATTCCCATGAATGTTTCCAAGATAATGTACTTGGAATGTCTCATTCAATATAATCATGACCATTTGTACATACAGAGGTCTGTCCACATACACCTAGACTAGCTGTGTCAGTGTTGTAGTACATTGTGTGTCTATTCCAATTCACTCCAGACCATCTACATGTACCCTTTGAGTTACATGCCGAGCTAACTAGATGGATCACATGTGGTGTGATAGGGGTCACACAACATTCAATATTTAACATTATCATGGAAACCACATCACCATAACTAGGGCCCCATATGCTATATAATTATAAATAACATGAATGGTTCTATGGTATTTTACAAAACACATAGTTTATCCACCATCATCGTCATCTAATCCTTTGGCTTGTGATATAGTTTTCATTCATTCTGGAGAGTGCAGATCATGTCTGTTTGATCCCTTCAATCACCACTCGCTAGAATATTTCCACCGAAATGCATGGGAATTCCCTCTATCACATATACTTATTGCCACACATTGAACCCCACATGAATAAATCCCATTCGGTCTCAATAATTCACCATTTTTCTATAAAATTTCATTATAAACATTGAACTATGATATTGATTCAGGGAACCACAAAATATGTGCACAATAATTGATTAAATGATATTTCTTGAACTATGGTCCAGATGAATTCCCAGCGATAAGTGTAGAATGAGACGATAAAAAGAAAAAAATTCATATATTAGTTAGGGACCTCGTCCAATGTTCATGTTGAACTTAATTCATTGAATTTAGAATGATTAAAAAAGATATTTAATAAATAAACATGAAATCCCCAAACCCTGATAAAATTTATATTGTACCTATAGGTACACATGATCTGTAAAACAATTCATTGGTTGTATATTTTTTTCATCATTGGAATATATAATAAATGGAAAATGAACAAAAATTAAACATTCTACCCTAATTGGGATCAGATTATTTCATGGAATTGTTCCATATCATTTACATTTGAACAATCTAAGAGTTTTGGCACATAGTGATTAATGGTCCATGGTCCAGTCATCACTCACCTAAAGAATCCCCTCTATTACCATCCAACAGCCTCTCTCAATTTATAGTGTTGTGAGGATAACCGTGAATCTTTTTCGTAAGATCATATTTAAATAAAAACCCCAATACCATAGAAATAAATAAATAAATTTAATTTAATAAATTAATTAATATATAATTATACCCCATGACTGTTCCCAACTTCAAAATATGACAAGCTCCAAGTTTATATCACACCTTGAGTAAAAACGGCACTCTGAACTCAACAAAGGCCTCTAAATTATACTCAGATATCGTAATAATGAGTTATTAAATATTTTAGTGAAATAGTGTATACAATTATTGAATATATTGAATATATTTTATACATTAATTTTTGGAACACCATTCCTTAGCATCCCACGTAGTATCCAAACCTAGCTTCAAAAAAATGCATAAAATGTTTCAAAACTATACATTAAGAAATATGATTTATTACAATATTAATCTAAAAATATTTAATATCTATGTAGGAGATTTTGGGATCTTTACCTCAACCATAAAGTTGAAGGACATTCTATGTGTATCTTTAAACCACTACTTCAAAATGATTTTTTATTTAAATTAAAAGTAAATGGAGGTATAACATTTTAGGATAAAATGATGGACTACATTTAATTTGGTGAAAAATTATATAGAAAATAAATTATTGATACAATTATTCTAGAGAGAATATATAAAATTATTGAGAATGAAAGGTTAGGAAAATTAATTATGATTTTATACATGTGGTACATCTTCATATTTTTTCAAATAATTTATCTATTATTTTAATTATTGAAATTAAATTTTACCATTTTATATCATTGTATATATCATAACTTTGTATTTTGGAAACCCTAAAATTATTAAATTGGACTCATTAATCATTTTATATGTTTCAATGAAAAAAATTCCAATGATAAATAATAAATTTAAAAAAATACTAAACTAGCCACAACATTGGAAAAAAATTATACAACATATAATATTTTTTGTTCATTAAATATATGTGTAAAATAGTAAATTATAATCATATAAAATATATTATTAAATTTTTTGTATTTATTTATTTTTGTTATTAGGGATAATTGGTATTTAATTATAGATAATATTGAAACATAGATGGCGTATTTTCCCGACCTAAAGCATGCACAACCAAAAAATAGACCATATATGATGCACATTGTAAGTTTTTAATGCACTATAGAAACAAATTTACATACAAACTTTAAATTTTTTCTTTTATATTATGTTTTAAATTGATTTTTTTGGCATGGAGATATAAAAATATGAAAAAAAACATTGTACGAGGATACTCACTATGGATATGAGTCCTCTATATTTTAACATGTGGATAATTATTTTGGTATATAGAATAATATTTCACTATCAAAACCCAAAAAAATAATTATAAATGTTTATGTAGTGATTTAACACAAATAATTAAAATTCATGTAGATATTTAATTTTTAAATCGATTAAATATATCTTATTCCATAAGTAAACTATCATACCCAAATAGTTATTTATGAATGTAATTAATGATTCATTTAATAATATTCATAGTAATTTATATATATATATATATATTAGTGTTACCGACACCTTTGGTACTCTATGTATTCAAAATAAAGAGAAGAATTGTATTGAAATGAATTGCAGGAATACATGTTGTTAGAAAAAATGTAGAAATCAAGAAGATGAGATTCAATATTGCATTCATATTTATTTTGTAGAGATCATTATGAGTAAATATACGTGATCAAATTTTCCAGTCAACATAAAAAGTTTTTTTTAAATATAAAAAATTAAAATGGGTCAAAATTAAACAAAATTTTTCTTATTTTTATTGAATCATATAATAATGATCCTTGGGAAATTTTTGATTTGAAGTAATAAACCATATGTCAGTATAATAGTCATGTTTCATGGTATGATCCAAATTACCATTAAAACCATATATTTTTTTTAAAATGACATATTAATCATAAATGAGAAAAATTGAGAAAATATCACCATCAATTGAGCATCAATACGATACTCAGATTCCATGGTATGATGTAAACTATAACATTAACTGTGTTGTTTAGTAGAATTTAATATCACTAATCAAGGTTTAAAAATCTATAAGAGGGTTAATATTGGAGGAAAAACATATATAAATATGTCCTTGAGTAATTTTTAATCTGTATGAATCAACCATGTATTAATATAATATATGTATTTCTCTTTATGATGGACACTATGATTTGAGATTATTAATACTTATAAATACATGGAAAATCACCATGGTATGGGGTAATATATTACAAACAGAATTATATTAGTGTAAAAATTAAGGAAAAAAATTGGAGTGTCATTTTATATCTATATGAATAAAACTCATTTCAGTTAAATAAAAAATTTATTGGTATGATCGAAAGAGACTATTGACATTCATATAGTAATTGATGTGTCAGGTCACTTAAGAAGGGTAAATTAGGATCAAACAAGTTCATATTTCCCTGGAATCTTATAAGATGATCGTAAATCAATTTCTATGTATAATAACATACTATACATTAATATGATTCCATGATTTCATAATACAATCTAAATTAAAATTTGACATTTCAATTTTTTAAAGTACACATCACCCATCATGGTTTTAATACAATTATGTTGAATTCATATTGATGAGAATACATTGTAAAATGTTCATCGAATAATTTTTTGATTGGTCGGAGTTGAGTTTACACAAATACAATTGTCATATTTTCTTGTTTAATACAATGTAGTATTTCATAATGTTAAAAATTTCTAATAAAATAAAATCAATTATTCAATGTTTATAACAATGTAAACAATCATGGATCAATGTAAAATCTTAAAAAAATTTATTCAAGTACTTTTTGATATATTATAACCAACCACAAGTGAATTTTTTTCCGAATTGATTGTTGTGATTGAATGTGACATTTTAGCTTCATATTATTTTTAATGTAAAAATCACCTAAAATGGATCAAAATTTTGAAAACATGTTCTATTTAATATAAAAAATAAGAAGATGTTCTATATATAAATTTTGATATATAAAAATTAACGACATGTCAATAAGAATCTTTTCATTTTTGATATGGTGAAAAGTACCATTTCCCCTAAAACAATTTCTAAAATGACATATCACTCATCAAGGGGTTTAAATAGAGTAGATTATTTTAAATTGATATTAAATATTTTTAAATTAAACCTTGAATTATTATTGACTCATGAGAATCATTTAAGCATTGATAACATTCCTAGATTTCCAATATTATAGAATATATAATTTCAAATTTTTTAAACAAATTAAAAAATAACAAATAAAACATCTATGTATTATTACTATACAAAATAGTACAAAATTCAATTAAAAATTTTGGGAACTATCATTGAGTAATTTATGATATATTGGAAGTAACTTCAAATCAATCTTGTACCAGAAATAGTTGAAAAAATTGAATGTATTATTTTTTATTTATAGTTTTATTGAATTAAAAATTCCCCAATATGTGTCAAAATATCAAAATCGGGTTCCTATTACTATAAAGACCTATAAATACATTATAAAAATACTCTTTTATGTGTTGTAATTTACTATACAACTATTTTTGGCACTAAATTATTGATATGAACTAAGGTACCATTATGCAGTTCAATTTTCTATAATAATAACATACCCCACTTCAAAGACAAAACTAGTTCACATATGTTTGTATTGATTTTAAAACCATGGATAATGATGCATGGATCATTTTTTTTCATAATATTCAACAATTCATTAATGAAATTCCTACATTTCCTAGTATAGTATAATTTATAATATTATATTATTGAAAAAATATAAATAAATGAATAATCAATTCTGTAGTGGTCATCACTATGAAATCAAGTTTATATTTCCTTGATAACATTGGGGAAATCTTGTAAAAACATTTATAATCTTCTAGAATAATTCAAATTTCAATTTTATACTCGAATCAGTCAGAATGATAGAATGTTCTATTTCAAAATATATATTTTATTAAATTAAAAAATCACATAAAATGGGTTAAACCCTAGAAAATGTTTTGAATTAACCTGAAAACAAATAAAGAACATATTTAATTTTTTTATATGTAAGAATAAACTATGAATGAATTAGATGTTTGAATTTCAAGATCTGATCAAATATACCAATTCAAAATTCTGTTTTCTATTAAAATGACATATCATCCATTGAATTGTATGAACATAGAATACGAGTTCAGATTGATATGAAAACATAAGATAATGACCCATGCATCTGTTATGGTTTTTCATGATCAACTTTATATCAAAATAATTACCATATTCTTTAGTATGTTGGAATTTTTTATTTCTTATAATTAAAACACATTAAAAAAATTCTTTTGTTATGGTCATAACTGAACCTAGAATATCTGATTATCATGAAACTAAGTGAATATTATTTTTAATAAAATTTTAATCTATATAAATCATCAACTATTCAGTAAGATATAAAATATTTTCAGCATGATATAATGTCCTAATTCCCCTTTAAATTATAATTATACTAAAAAATACCCTAAATTGGGTAAAATCTACGAGAAATTTGTTCATTTTACAAAAATAATAAATATTTATGATCTCAAACCAATTTTTGGATTTTAAGAATTAACCATACATCACTCTGTGGGCTATTTTTTTGTGACCTGTAATACAAGGTTTTAATTATAATGAAATATCATTCATCAGGTTGTCAACATAAAACATTTAAATTCGTTTTTATGTGAAAGAATAAAAAACTCATCCATAAAACATTTTTATTTTATAGGAATCATCCAATAATCAATCCAACAATAAAATTTCTCACGATGATAAAAATTATGATCTCATATCAATAAAATCTATTAATTAAAGAAAAATATCTTCTATAAGGGCACAACCGAGGAAAAATAGATTTTGATGAATACTTATCAAAACAATCCTTCTGTTATTTCTGATCTATTAGAATCACTTGCATGTCAATCTGATACCCATAATTTTTTATGATATTTACTGTTCTATGACATGTTTTCACTATTATTAAAGTATCAAATCACCTAAATGGAATCAAACCATATAAATCATGTTTAAATGACCAAAAAATATTAGAATTATTATCAACTCATTTTTATCAGTAAAAACTACACACATATAAATTAGATTCACATGTTTCTCGATGTGATCAAAAGTACAATTTAGCCTTTCGATTTTCTATATAAATAAGATATCATCCATCAATGGATAAAAAATAATTGGTCTAGTAGATATCTTAATGAAAAAATATGAAAAAATATTCATATCAATTATTATCCATAAGAATCAAATATTAATAAGTATTATTCCAGAATTACTCAATATGAGGAAAAGTGTGATTTTATAACAGCAAACGATATGATTAAAATAAACATTTTTCTATGGGTTAAATCCAAGAAAAAAATATTTAATATCTATGAAAACAAATTAACACAATAACGAAGTCATTTTTGATCTATTGTAATTAACCACACATCATTATGTTACATGAATTTATTAACATGGTTAAATGTTCTATTACACATTTTCATTGTTTATAAAATTACAAATCACTAAAAAGTAATAAAAATGGATAAAATCAGTATATTTTTTTTCAAAACATTGAATGATGATCCTATAATCGTTTCTAATCTATATGAATCAACCAAACATTAATCGGATTTCATGATTTTTCAATATGATCTAAAGTATCGTTTTACATTTTTATTTTCTATTAAAATGAAATATCTCACAATAAAGAGTCTAAACATAATAAAAAGGTTGTTATTGATATGAAAACATCGTAAAATGACACTGAAGACATTTCCTGATTCGTTTGAATCAACCCTAAAAAATTATAATGCTCAAATTGCCTGGTATGTAGGAATATATGATATAATATCATTAACACTAATTAAAAACTTATAAATCAACTATGTAAGGGTTATAATGGAAAAAATAGCTTAATTTAAATTAAACATAAGAAAACAATATTTGATTAATTTCAAAAACATTATAATTAGCCACACATCAATCAAAAATACAAATAGAACAAAATTATTAACCTTTGTATTTCAACATCTTAATGTTATTAAAGTAATAAATCCCCAAAAGGGTCTCCAAATAATGAAAATAATTTATATTTCTATGTAAACATACGATAATTATATATGCAATATTATTTATCCACTTAAATCTTCAATTCACCAATTCAATGATCGAAACTGTTAGTATGATCCAAAATTATAATTTGATATATATATTTTATTAAAATGATATAACATCCATTAATGGGTCAAAACCATGAAAAAACTATAAAATGACAAGAAACTTGGAAAATTGATCTTCTAGTTATTTATAATCTATAATAATCAATCAATCTTTAATAAAATTTCTAGAATTCTTGGTATGATCCAAAGTTCAATTTTACCTATGTATTTTATAAAATATTGATATATAAACTACAATGTGGTCAAAACCATGCATGTGAGTTCATATTAGTGTTTAAACATTGTGGAATCATTATAGAATACTTTTTTATATAGGAATCTAATTTCTATCATTATAATTCAAATATTTTTTTAATGATGTATAATTTAATTTGGAATTGATAACACATGTTAATAAATGAAAAATAACTATATAAGTGTTCAAAAGAAACAATATAGGATCAATTTGATACTAAAAATTAGGATAATGATATTAATGTCACTATGGATTGGTGATAATAAAACATAAAACAATCTAATTCCCAAAGTTTTTACTATTATCAAATATATAATTTGGGCTTCATAGTGTTGTTAAATTTACATGTCATATAAATGTATTTAAAACTAAGAAGACAATGTCATATTACTGTAAATTTTTTTTGGAAGGAGTATAAATCAGTTTTTAATGATTATAATAAAAAAAATTCAAGATGATTTAAATATTTCTCTATATGATCCAAATTACAATTTTTACCACTACAATTTTATAAAAATGAAATATCACTAATAAATGTGTCAGAATCAAGTAGAAAAGTTAATATTGTTATGATTCCACAGGAAAGAAATCCTAGAATCATTTATGATATGTAATAATCAACTGCAATACAAATAGTTTCCCGTATTACCCAATATTATGGAATCATATATATCTTGTTATCAACAATCATTAATAAATTAAAATTACTTTTTTTATGGGTCGTGACTGAGAAAAGAAACTCATATTACCATTATTTTTTTAAAAACGTTTATATAATAATTTTTTATTAGTACGAATCAATTTTATATCAATCTAATTACCAAATTTTTCATTATTTTCAAAAATATCATTTTATATAATGTGTCATTCGATATTTTTCATAGATTATAAAACATTATAATTATAGTTTATTTCTAGTTTTTTAATTCTTACATAATAGTACTAAAAACATTGTTTCAATTTCATGAACACCCTTTTGTATGATGATTGGTTAGTCATTGGAGAACTCTTATTATATGGATTTTTATTTTATTTGGTGGTAATTAATTCCAATTTTTATTAAATTTTACAACTATGTAATTATGTTTCACTAAAATTGTATATCTAACAATAAAATTAAAACTATGGTTAAGTATAAATTAATCAGTGGTTGGATGTACTTGTTTTTAATGTTTAATTTTTGGGGACACCTACCAAGCCACTACATGTATTATAGAATCTCTGCAAATATTTGTTAGGGTTTTATCAATTATTTCATTAGTTTACATAATTTTACCCTTTATAAGTGTCAAAAAAGTTATAATAAAATCCATATATATCAATGCTAGAAAATCCCTCACAAAACCCCATTTGTCTAACATATAAAATTGTTGAACAAAGGGTCTTATATTATTGATTATAAATAAATGAAAAAAGTATGCCTTATTCGTTGATTTTGTATCACTAATAAATGGGGATTTTACACGCCTCTTTTTATCACTAATAAATAAGCCATTTACTAACACTTGTTTAGCACCAATAAATGAATCATTTATGAGTCCTGATATAATTTTCATCTTTATCTTCACTTGGTATGTTAGTGAATGTTTATTATTATGAAATACCATTTGAGTACTAATATAGGGTAAATATCTGTTAATGTGTTTTGATATTTTTATTACTGATAAGGGGGGAAATTTCATTTCGTGTATGTGGGATGTTTTCGATGAGTTGATATAGTTTTTGGTAATGGTTTCAGATGACTATTAAAGTTGGGATATGGTCTGTGGACATGTCATTGTTGGTAAATATTTAGGTTAGGAATGGATATTAATGATGGTCTGAGGTATGATTCAAAGGGATGTAAATATTGGATATAAATCCATGCCATATCTATTATAATAAACTTATGATTTTTCAGTACACAACACTACTAGATGATCTAGTTAAAGCCTCCCTCCAGTCTATTAGGTATAAATGAAATAATTTCTAATTGAATAGTTTTATATAATGGATGTTTTAATCGACATTATCTATATATACACATAATTTTTCAGTGATTATATTATTCATTACATCGAATAATGTGATTTGGAAACATAATATGACCACCCATCCATAATCCCTATTGTAATAGTGGATTCCCTTGAATTCTATAGGTATTTTCAATGTGCTTTTCACCCTCCCTTTTATTTCACTTGAATAATAAATTATAATTAAAGATAACAAATGGGTAGTAAATAATAATTTTTAATTATTTTACAATTAATTTTCAAATAATAATAATTTATTCATGTTAAGAACAGTGACTATAAATAATTTATAATAATTATCAGTGAATTTTATTATATTAATAGTAATAAAAAAATATAGCTATTTATTTAATGATAATTATTAATAATTAGAAATTATTTAAACTTTAAATAACATAAAATTATGTAATAAGTAAAAATTAGTTAATTATAATTAAATAATATAAATGTTTAGTTAATAATATTTAGTAATAATATAGTAATAATGTGTAATAATTAGTTATTAATATGTTACACAAAAATAATGGTTAATTATTAATTATAACTAATATTAATATGTAAATATTAGAATTAATTAATATTAAATTACAAGACAAAAATTGTGCATTAGGAGCCAATCTGTTGTTAGCTTTGATTTAGGGTCCTTCGACTATCAATTAAATGGGGGTTGAGAAGTAGGTGGTGGTCAACATAGATCTGATTCTTAATTGGTGGAGATGCTAGGTGGTCACACAATGACAGATGGGTCATGTTCTGTTGGGTGGTCAATGTAAATCTATGGTTTATTAGTATGATATGACATGAGGTAGCACATCAAACACTAGGGCAGGTCTACGTTGGTCTACTAGTCAATGACAAGGTGGTGAATGTTTTTGTTTGGAAATGATGTGGCTCGGAAGGGGATATTGAGGGGTCTTCAATGGAGTGTCATCATCATTTTAGATCTCATTATTTTTGCTTTCTATTTATGGATTGGTCCTTCATGCCATGTAAGATTCATTAGGTCATTGGGTCACTAGATCTATATGAATTCATGCATGGTCCATGGTCCATATTTCAATTGGTTTTAGGGGATATAAAGAGAACATACATATGTCACTACAAATTTATTAGGTGGTGTATGATTGTGACATATAGTGTCTACTAGGTGGCCAGCCTTAATAGAGGGATGAGAGTTTTACGTACATTATTTGGCCATTTTTCCTCATACCAATTGGGTAAAAATGAGTTTTTGGAGTTGGTTTCATAGGACCAATTCATTATACATTTATTACAAGAGTATTTGACATTGTTAATATTAATAAAATATATTTTTATATATATTCAACTATTCTAGTTGAATGTAATGTAATAATTTCCTAGAGTATTCCAAAAATTGATAAGGACATAGTATTTAGCTTCTATTATGAGATCATTGATAGTTTATGATGATATTATTTAATATTGTTCTCTAGTTTGATAATGTTATATTTTGGGACACATAAAATAGTACTAGAATGTGCGAGTACCCATAATAGGATGTAACATCATCTCATGATGTCTTCACATGGTATCCTCTAATATGGACAATAAGGACAACATACCAACTAGAAGGAATTTCCCATGTTTTGGTTTCATCAAGGATTCCTATCAATGAGAAAATGTAACGACCCAAACACTTTAATATTTTCATTATTGAATTTCATGACTTACAAAAATTATTTTTTGATGAAAACAATCATTTCATATGGTGGAGAGATGTAGGGTATGTTGGGAGGATTATGAATGATATGTTATTAATAGATAGGCTGGGGACGGATTTTTCTCTTATATATTTATGGAATTTCGTATCTTCACATATTTATTGGAATAGAACCCTCTCCCTAAATTCTATTCCCAAGGTGTGTTTATGGGTTTATTTTATATAATCAAAGAAATATGAATCAAGAATTTAGAATGGTGACTCAAATGTTCATCCAAAATGATGAGATATTGAGTTAAATGGATTACAATACAAAGTGAGAGTTTATAAGTGGTTTCATATATTGCGAAAATAAGTTCACTCTCTTGGAATCATTTACTTATCAACAGATAGTAATCTTGGAAATTAGGAAAGCCTATGTAATTTTAAAAAGTATCATATGGGTTTATGCACTAAGGGTTTTTATTGATCATTATTTAATTATATTTAAATTTAAATTGAAGAAATATTATTCCTAAGACAGATAAATTATTTTATTCATGTATTATCAATTATGAATATTTATTAGTGAATGAAATATTTTAGTGAAAAATGTATTCAAGTATTCAATATATACAGGTAAGGATGAATTGACTAAGACCTCTCTTATTAATAAATATTTAATAGTAAGCTGGTAACTATTATTTATTAGGGCCCACACTACTGCGCATCACAAAATAAAAATACTAATAATTTTATTATGTGGAATGTTGTTTTTTAATTCTATAAAAATATTTTACGTTTTTAATGCAACAAAATAATATTTTGTAACATAATCCATTTCACTATAAATAAAATACTAGGTCCATTTTATGACATAATGAAAAAATTATTCATTACACATAATGAAATTATCTCTCAAATCCACCTTCCCTCCCCCACTCAAAATCTAAAAATTCAATTGATATTCCTTCAAGATCTATGGATGATCAATCAACACAACCAAAAGATGATAATTGGTCCAGTACACTGTACATGATTAATTGATTGGAATTTTTGATGATCAATGAAGCATGTATGGATAACCGCTAGAGGGATTTAATCTTTGGATTCGAAAAGATAAATAAAGGAAATCCAAAAAGGATTTCCGGTGGTTGACATCCTCAATAAATTAATGATCCAAATCAATGGTGATCATTTCCTTCAAGATTAAGAAAATTAATTATTAATTTAACATAAAATTTATTCTATATCTATTTTTTTGAACCAATAAATTTAAATACATTTTAATTTAATTCCCACCAAAAGGTGATTTCATTATGCCATGGAAATTCTATTGTTGTCAGAGGGTCTATGTGTATAATTAATAAATATTTTTTAGATTGATGATCTATATGCATAATCAATGTTGAATATTTCATTAAATATTATTATTTCTTTAAATACATGTGAATTAAAATGTTTTTAACATATTACTAATTATTGTTTACTATTTCATTTTTATAATGGACTATAAACAAATGAAGGATAACTGAAGATACAATTAAGAAGATCTTTTGATTTTAGCCATATTGCATGGGATTACACTACATGTCGATGGAAGTACCTGGTGTGCACCCAAATTCACTACACATGTCAATTTCATAGGATACATGAGTCTTCATGTAATAAATATACATGGTTCATTTATTACACACTACATGTTTACCCAGAAAACCTAGAACATGACATGTTAGATGACACAACATATAAACCATGTAGTGATTATCTTTCCTGCATGGTTTAGTGGAAAATTCTGTTTATCCCATGTGGTCTTAAACATGGTCAAACAATATCATATTGATATCCTAGAGTAATAATGATACACATGGTGTGTATATAGAATATACACTATGTGTGGTTAATTTTTTCCCATGCTATTGAAACTAATATTGTATTTTGGTTGGTTGTACAGACACATTACAATTATGAAACACATCATGTAGTTTATATTTAATGATATGTAGTACAACTATGATAAATGAAGAATCTCTAGGCACCTGAAATGGGTACATAGAAAATGAAAAAAAATGATGTGTGCCACAATAATATAAGCCACATAGTTTCTGAATGAAGGATTGAATTAAATCAAATTAAATAGAAAATAATAGCATTAAAACTGTATTTTATTTTTTGGAAGAAATGGGGTGTTTGAATATTAAAAATATATTCTTTGTAATTTTAAATTCTCAATCAATTTATTATAAAAAATATTTGATTACTTTTTTTTAATTTTTTTTCAATTAATTTCATTAATGATTGGAATCTACAAAAGAATTCTGATAGCCATTAAAATGAAAGGTAGTTTATTAGTTAATTGATTAATTAATTAATGAAATATTTTTAATCTTGATAATAATGAATCAATATTAAATGAATGTTAGACAATTACAATTTTTTTGACAATTATCAAGCTTGAATCTAGAAATTTTAATTGTTTGATGATTTAATTTAATTTATTACATGAATTTTTAGTTATGTATTTTTAATTTATATTTTAATTATAGTGATCCATCCCTATTCCATAATTGTGCAGCAACAATGATTCCATGGATATTTATGTAATCCCCATTAAACAACCGTTTGTTTCCCCTCACGTGTGTGTGATTAATAAATAATTATAATTAATGGAATATCCTCGGGCACATCAAGTATGTTCAAGACTGGTCCATAAAGATCCAATCCTCGATGATACATATGTGGAAAAGTGGAATGATTCAACTGATGCCAATACCATCACATTGGTTTGGGTTACTAGGGTAAATGAATGTGTATTGTCCACTCAATAAATGAACCCTTAGGTAGGCTATTTATTAAGTTATTTATTTATTTATTTTTTGGATATATTTAATTTATAGATGAATGATTGTGATTAAATAATTAAATGAATTAATGTAAAATGGTAGAATATAAATAAATTGATTATGGATAAATCTTTTATCCATCATGTCTAATTAATTATGTAACATTCACTTCATATTAATAAAGAATGTAAAAGATAAAAATTATAATATTTTCACATTATAAATATTATTCATCAAATATATAATAAGTCAAAATAGGCCTTCCCTTATCCGATTAGGAATGAATCAAATAGAAAAAAGGTTATGATTAACCCTTGTCGGGACACTTTATTTAATAAGGGGACTTATTAAGATTTATTTTGGGTTAACTTAACCCTTTTACATTAAGAGATATATCCCATTCTGGACATAGTGTAATTTGGAGCCATGTGTTTATAAATTCCTAGATTGGATTTCATGATAGGTGAATCATCTTAACATATCATGGAACTGCATGCCCATAGATGAAATTGAATTTTCATTCAATATAACATCAAGTAGCTTGCCCAACCCTTAATGGTGTTATATTAAAGTAAATATGTATCCTTTCCATTTTGATGTTCAAAAAATTATAAATTATGAGTTCACTAGTGAGGTCTATTGGGACTTTATAATATCGTGTTAAATTTATTAAAAGGTATCATTATAATATCCAATTAAAAAATTTATTAGTTAATGTCTAATAATATTGTTTTTAAAATGATAGAATTAATGGAAATATTATCATCCACACAATATTTATGATTCATATTATAGAAATACCATATCCATGCTAGAAGTAACTATGAGGAGTGGTTTTTAGGCCATTGAGTTATACTACTCCATGAATGGAATTATTATATTCCAGAAGCCTCAATTATAGAACCTCCTTCTATAGAGCTGAGTGAGGTTGAGTTCCTTATATATGAAAACAATTGAGCATTGTGGTATAAGAACAATGTTTGATTCTATCATCTATTCATAATGAACTCATAATGTCTAAAAAATGGATTAATATAAAATTCTCTAGAATGAACATGGCCTATTTTAGGGGAGAGAAATACATGAGTAGTTCGAGATCCTTGAGGATATTTTATAGAGAAATCACAAAGAGGGTTCCACATATTGGAATTATATAGTAAATACTTTTGGACACATTAATCACCTAGATGTCTTCAGGTTTAGACTCCATAAATTACTTGGAAAAATTTCATTAATTCATCACATAATCACAAACTCTCCAGATTTGTTCCAAATTTTAATATAAAAAATATTGAAATGACTCTATCACATCTATATACTCTTTATCTCCATGTTAACCATTATATGAGTTGATAAAAGCCTTTAGTCCCTATGTTGATCGAATAAAAATGATAATCAATGACACCCAATTATAAGGATTATTATAAATTCTATTACAAGAAGTGAATGATCAAGAGACAAGATAAAGAGAAGAATTTTTCCTATTTCTCATGTGGTAATAAGGTCCACTAGAAATAAAAACGACAAAAAAATGAATTTAAGGGTATCATCATGTGCATTTTTAGAGAGTGAAATTTACATATTTCTAAAAATTGGTGATTACATAATTTTTGTGGTTCTCATAATTTTATTTAAATATAGTAACCAAGTAGATTTTGAGGGATTGATTGAGGGGATCATGTTCTATTATAATCCAATTGATCTAGACATGATGAAGTGGATAACAATTTCAACTACCATACCTTTCCTACTAGAATGATCTTGGTTTTAAAATGTTTCGTTTTATTTACCATTTTTACCAAAATAATATAATTTTTACTATAAATGATACACATAGATTTATTTTCGTATTTGTAAAAATATGTTAGTAATTTTTACAAGATAGCATTATTTATGGTTAGGAACATTTAAATATTGGTCTGCATGTTTTAGATTAAATGAACCAAGTATTGGAAAATTATAATGAAACTACATCACATGAATCCTATAACAATCAACTTCAGAATTAAATTCTAGGATAGGTAAATGAAAAATGATTTACTGAATTATACAAAGATGGATATATCGATTCATTTGAAATAAAACCACGTGGTATATTTCATGCAAGTTTATATGAAAAGATGATTAATTAACTATTTCGTGTAAAAGGTAAAAGTTCCAATGATAATTTTAAATTTGTTGATTCTGATGTATGTAGACATTTTCTTATTGATGTAAGGGGTGGGAACTAATAATTAGTAACATTATTATATGAATTTAATAGATACAAGTTTTCAAATAATTATGGTATAATTTGGATTCATTTCATAAAATAAAATAATACAAGAATCAATTTGAGAACAATATTTGTAATGACTATGTAGAATATCAAATTAGAATAATGTGGATAATATATATATCATGACTTTTGTTATTATTTAAATTAGTTTGGTATCATTTCTCAACTAATTTATCCTTATACAACATAGTGGAATAGTGTTTGTAAAAGGAGGAACTAGATCTTGTTGGACATGGCGAAATGAATGATGAGTTATAAAAGACTTCCACAATAATTTTGTGGATACAAAAAATTGAAAACAATATACCAGGAAAGTTTGAACCAGACATAAGCATGGTCCCGCAAATTTATTAAAAGAAAAGTGAAAGTAATTTCAAAAGAAAATAAAAATGTTACATTACATCAAAGCCATATGCATCCTTCTCCCCGTCATCAGATAAATCATCACCAGGATCAGCTGACTCCCATTCAGAGGATTCGTATTTGCGCATCATCTCAAGATACATATTTTTCTTCCGAAGCATTTCCTCAGACAACTTTTCCTTGACCATCCGTTTCCCACTGAATCCTTTGTCCCTCTTTGGGGACCCTCCCCTTAGTTTTCCACTGTACCCATTTGCAATATCATTTTCTTGTGACCCTACAATCTTGTGTGCAGACCTTGTCACCATTGGTTTAGGTAGATCCGTGTAGTCTCTCCTTGGCTTCCTCCTGCTTTGAGTTTTTTCTCCCACCTCCTTACTAATATTCTCATGAGTTATATTCTTGACAGCATCACAGTAAGATATTTGGTGACTGTGGAGCTCTTCTTCACAATCAGATCTATCCCCCCACTGCTTCTTATGGGACAAAGGAGGGTTGACATTTACATCCTTCCCACCTTCCATTTGAGATATCTTGATTGTGTCATCGGCGCAGAGACATTTACCTTCACCACTCAATCTGTCTAGACCATCATTGCCTTCCTTCTCTAAAATTTTCATATGCCACTTCAGTACCTTCCTCATTTGATCCAACATCAGCTGGCACTGAAAATTTATTTGTAGAACAATTAAGCAGTTCCTGATAATTTACCTGCACCTGGACATCATTTTTTCTCTTCTGTTCAGACACCAATTCCACAGGCATAGAGCTGTCCAGCATCACAGCATATCCCCTTCTAGTATTCATTTGAGTTGGAACCTCTTCAATCATCTGATCCAAAGAGATCATGCTAACTCCCTCTGAGTTGGTCTCTCCACCACCAGGCTGCCCACCTATCATTTTAGAGCAGCCACCACTATTTGGAATGTCACCTTCTGTAAAATGAGGGAAAGGGGTTTGTACATCTTCCCTCGAATGAGCCGCTCCAACCTCATCCAGAGCAGCAAACCGGTTTGAGGAGCAAGGTATAGCCACATCCACTCTGGACTTACTCAAACTATGTGAAGTGTTCTGACCTGGGACCTCAATCTCACTATAATCCCGATGATTCTCAAGTCCCCTACCCATAAACTGGAAAGTACTGGCCCCATCAATGTCCCGGCCATGACAATTAATTATAGAATCATGGCTCGGTCTGTTGGAATTACCATTTTTCAAATTGATTATACCATATTCCTCTGGAGGAGTAGCCATCATCACTCCAGCCATGATCTCCTTCCTCCTGGTCTCATTCACTTCCAGCTGCACTCCTATGACTGTACAAAGGTTGACAGAACTCTGTTTATGAACTTCCAGATCAGCAATTGGAAAACTATCCTCTACCTCCCAGGAAGTTACCCCCTGAACCATCATGTTAGTGACCCCATCTACCTTTGAAGAATCATGACCATCCTGAGGAAGGCCTACAGGAGAATTCTGCTCACTGCCTTGCACAGCTCTAATGGTGTTCACACCCTCTCTCGAGGGTACCTCCACTGAAACAGCAGGAACCTCGGAGCTTTGGGAACCCCTGGGCCTCCTTCTGTAGCCATGTCCATCGTGGCCCTGTCTATAACAAAATGAACAAAAATGGGTCCATGATTCATAGACAATCGACTGTGCATACCTGTATTCTTCCTCCACTACAATCCAGACAAGCTCCGGCGGCAACTTTGAAAGATCCATTTCAACGCAAATTCTAGCTGAAAATTGGTGGGACATAGAAGCTATTCTTTGATCGCTACATATAAAACGCCCTATCGAATTACCAATTGACCTCAGCAGACCAATGTTATGAAAAGGCAAAGGTAGTCCAGGCAACTGAATCCAAATTTCCATGTAAGGGGAGTCACAGTTCATATGCGCCTCAAAGGACCAGCAGAGCAAGTGAAACGGGAGGCCACAGAAGGGTTTTCTCTTCCGCGACCAGGCTCTACCCAGATCCTCCTCATCAGCAAACAAAATTAGAAACTGAAGCGGCCCCAGAATACAAACCAAAGCTCGGTGCTTCAAACCCCAATTTTTATTGACCTCTTTGTCAAAATGCTCCACAAGAGGTCGCCGCCTCAAAAACCTCACGATCAGAGCTGAGGAGAGTAACGCTGAGGCTTCATGGAATTCCTTCACTAAAACTGGAACAATAGGTTGGCCTGAAACGCAACCAGGCACCTTCGGCGAGACTCTGATTTCAGGAAGGAAGAAACCTGCATCTGACGAGGATCCAAAGCAGTCCCTAAAATTGAGTTGCACATCACCTGAAACTTGATTTGAGGGAGAAGACCCCTCCCCCCTGAAGGAGGAAGGGGCCGCGACGGCCGCCATCGCCGTAGGGATACCAGAGCATCTCGCTTAGATCGCCCTTGCTGCGGTCGCCCCTCATTGAAAACAATATAAATACTATACCATGTGACAACTATAGTGGATGAAGGAGTCACATAAGAGTCATGTTATACAATAAAACCCATGTTTTCATACTTACATGTTAGGGGTTACGAAGAGTTATCTATGGCCTATATAGGATAAAACAATTACACTAAGTAAAAATGTGTAAATTTATTGGTTACCCCATGGAAAAATGTCATATTACTTGTATGAGCCCCCAAAAATGTAATAGTCTGAAGAGACATAATATTTATTATATCGGGGAACATATATAACAGAGATAGTGGGTGGGAGATAAAATTTTATGATTTCAAGGCTCACAATAAAGAACAGTTCATTGAAGAATTGATTATCTAAATATTCATGGAAGAATAATTTATTCTATAGATATAAGTTCTACATTAGTTTACAAGTGATGTTAGACATCCAAAAAATTATAGTTTTCTAATCATCAAGGATGTAGACTCATTTTTAGTTGATTGTAACAATCCTTAGTCCTAAAATGAATAAATTATCATAAACAATATTTCCAATTGGAAAGAATCTATAATTAAAAAATGGATTCCTTTTACAATAACTAAGTCATGATTTTAGTATATCCTCCATTGGATTTAAATATCGTCTATTAGAAATGAGAATTAAAAAATAAACTGGGCATGGTAGAACAAACCAGTACCTATAAGAGATGTCTGGTTTCAAAAATGTTTAAAAAGTGGTAAGGAATTGACTTTGATGAAACCTTTTCACTCATTACAATTTATAAATCAATAAGAATTCATATTTTCATTTCAGCCATCCATGAATGTGATGTTTGTAAAATGGATGTTAAAAAACATTCTTTAATGGGAATCTTAAGAAGGACGTGTGTATGACCTTGGCTGAAGGTTATGTACTCTAAATTATACAAATAAGATATTAATTTTGAAAAAATACATGTGTGGTTTTATGAAACCATCTAGATCATGGAAAATTTTATTTGAAGAATCTATATGAGAATTTGGATTCGTAAAGAATATATGTGGGACTTGTGTGTATACATGGTTTTGTGGGAGTGCAATCATTTTTTTAATATTATATGATTTACATTAATAATTATTGGAAATAATATACCAGTCTTACAACATTTTAAGGCTTGGATGAAAAAAATTTATCAATAAAATAATTTTGAAATCATCATAGAATATTGGGTTCAAGATCTATAGTGATAGATATAAGAGGTTTTTCGAACCATGATAAATTATAAAAATTGAAATGATACTAAAGAGGTCTATTATAGAATAATATAATATTGGATTGTTTTTAGTGTCTCATGATAATAATATTCTCAATCATCATTTTCTATATACTCCTAAGGAAATACAAAAAACAGAATAGATTCCATACTTGTTAGAGATTTTTTTGTTAATTTATGTTATGATATGTACTAGGTAATATAAAGTTTACACAAATAATATCTTAGGAAGATATTAAGTAGACCCATTTTAACACCATTGTATGGTAGACAAGAATACCCTTAAGTACCTAAGATGTACTAAGGATATATTCATTTTCTACAGATGATACACATAACTAGTCATTGTAGAATATTCATATGCATGTTTCTAAACAAATCCCGATGAAATTAAATCACAAACAAGAATCATCTTCACTTTGAAGGGAGGTGTTTTGATCTATAATAGATCAACAATGGATTTGGTTGTTTATTCAAAAAAAATGTATAAAAAGATTGTTGATTATAAGGTTGCTAAATTAGTATTAACAATGCATAACTTCATCCACGATATTGACATTGTAACAACGATTAAATGTACTATCAAACTTTATATGGATAATAATACAATGGTAGATCTCAAAAAAGGGACAAGGTATCATCAGTAGTTAGAGAATATAAACTAGAGGTATCTTCTATTGAAATAGTTTATTGGATTTAGTGTCCTATGACCAACTATTTTACATGGATTAGATGTATATTTTTATTTTAATATTAATAAAATATCTTATTAAATATTTTTCATTGTACTACATGTGTTTAATGTAAAACTGACTCTTAATAGTAATTATATACATAAGGTCATAATAGTTATCTGTTATGATGAGATCCTGGAGGCACTATAATGGTATTCATAAATATATTTTTACATTCATATAATATTATATGATAGTATAGATATTACATGAGTGTGAGGGTGAGAACTCGTAGTTAGATTGGGCTTGTCATTAAGATCACACTACGTAACCTATATGATGGTTGATTATGAGAATTTTCCCACAAGTCAAATCCTATATTTTTTTCATAGTCAAATATTACTCTATATGAACATCTATAATTTTCCTTACTCTTTAATATAATAATTATTTCATGTCACAAGTTGTGTATTTTTTTTTCTGATGAAAACTATCATGCAATTGGTTGGTAGGTAGAAATAAATGATGGGTGTATCAAGAAGGACACATTATTAAGGGATAAGTCCATTATGGTCTTCTACATTTTTTATTTAAGAATTTTTATATCCCATCCTTTCAATTGTAATAAAATAATCACCTTATTTTTCATAGTAATGGTGTATCGATGTGTTCATTTTTGATTGTCAAAGAAACAATTATTGTACACATAGATTGTTGAAATAGATGGGTAGTCCACATGATAATATTGTGTGACAAATGGATTATATTACAGAGTGAGTGTTAAATTTTTTTTATCTTAATTGAAGTATTATGTTCTTTATGTGTTTTCCCTTGACCTGTTTCTATTAAGTAATCATATACCTTTGGAAATCATTCCTAATGAAAATGATACTGAATCCTAGAGATACACACACTATGTGTGTCCATTGATCTCAATTAAAATATATTATTTAATTAATATGTTAAATTTTATTTTTAATACTAAGAATTAAATTAAATAGATTTTATTAATAAAAAATACTTCTTTATGAATAAAATATTTTAGTTAAATACTTATTCAAATATTAAATAAATGTAGAATAGGTTGAATACCCCATGACTACTGCCATTAGTAAAAATTTATTTACTAGTAGATAAATATTTTTTTATCACTTCACATACTATAACCCATAAAATTATTATTATAATAATAATTTTATTATTATGTGGATTGGGGTTTATTAAAAATAGAATATTATTTTAATGGATTAACTATAATTATAAAATATTTCTTAACCTAAAACCTAGGACTACAAATAGATAGTTTTGTTTATTTTTGAGATAATAAACATAGTTAATGGTTTATCACAACATAATTCTCTCTCAAATCATCCCACTCTCTCCCTGTCATGAAGAAGAAACACAACAAGTCATCCTTCAAAACTAAAGGATGGGTGATCAAAAAAAATTATGAAATATAGTCTTTTTTATTATGATTGTTCCCATAATTCGATAGAAATTTTATAGAGATCAAAGGATGAAGTTTAAATCACAAATTAAGGTATTATATCCTAGGAATCGTAATATAGAAGGAATGAAATTCATAAGGGTCTTATTAAAATCAACATCGTCAATGAAAAGAGGACCCTAATCTATGGAAATCATTCTCCAATGTTTAATTTATTATTATGTTAACATGATAGATCATATCTCATGTTTTTTTAGAAAATCATTATTAAAAATAATTTAAATTCAATGCCACCAAAATCTACTCCCACTAAACCCAGAACAAACATTAGTTCCCTATAACATGATTGTGTGTATAGTGTTATCAGCCAGATAAGTTAGAGCATCGGGTTGATGGTCCCTTGGGGGGACAATCAAGAAACATAGAGTCATTGGTATGAATGGGATATAGGTGAGATGGTGTCCATCATTATTACCTCTATCATATAGAATTGTATGATGAATTAGTTCTGTTCTATAATGTGTTTTTTTGAGTAGGATGTTTCTTTTCTACATGGGTGACACAACATCATTGATATGTTGAATAATTGAAATGTCTCTAAAAGGGGGTATTTTTTGACTCGTACTTTGGAATAATATAAGATACCCCCAGGTCCTCTAGTTAATTTATTTAGGAGCACATTGGGGCAAGTTTCTAAATTTATGCTTCTATTCCACATGTAGTTGGGCCCTTATAAAATGTTTAATTAAAGGGATACTTACTATAGGACCTTTGGGCCATGTTAAGTGTAGAAACCCCATTTTAGGTAACAAAACATTTATTTATTTAATTTATGTCTATAATATAATTGATTTTAATTTTCATAGGATTAAATATGATTTATAATATTTTTGAGTCAATTCTAGAGGTACATAGGTAGAGCATCGATAGTAGAGACACTAAAATGCCTCCAAGAAAATTGCGCAAAAGAAATAGTCGGAAAAGTTTAGTGTGTGGATAGGGTCATTGTTTTACCAAACAATATGGCTACCTTAGAAAATCCATGAAAGTGTGGTTAGTGGGTTTTAACATGTTTTTTGTATTATTTTTCAAACTTTGTAATCTATCATTGAATGTTGGGTTTGGAGGTAGTTTCAGTCACTTGGTTAGAAAACAATTGGTTAAACGATTCACCTTAACCATGTACAGTAGAAAATTATATCTAAAATATGTGGATCTAATTCAAATTTCAACCTAAACCACTCAATTTACCTGAAAATAAAATAACATATATTCCTCTCCATACAAATGCAGTGCAGACAATTCCCCTTGATCAGTGAGAATTTACTATGAAAATCTAAGTGTGTTAGAGGTTGTATTTAATTGGATGTTATAGTCATTAAATGTTTTCCTTAGTTTTCTACTTCTTTAATCTATTAGAATAATTTATTTTAATCCATTAAGATGAAATAAACAGTTTATTATGTCAATCATGAGGGGATCTGTTTCTTGTGATTGAAGGGAATAAAATATAAAGATGGTTTTAATCGTTTCAGAATATATATTCAAAGTTGTGATATCGTTGATTATTTTTCTTAAATTGAGAGGTGGGTTTTTTAACATTATAATCCTCTTGTTTAGAAAATGATATATTGGTTTTAAAATTATTTAATTAATTTAATTTAATTATGAAATTTATGAGTATTTCTTGATGGAAAATCTATTTAGCAATGGTTTAGTGTAATTTTGAGAAATTTTATGGTTTTATAGAAAATAATTTTGGTTCGTGATTCTAAAATAATTATTTAAAAAATGTACTATATTACTGATTCATGGTAATGCATTTAGAATTATTTAAAAATAAAATAACATTTTTATTTAAATGGTTTTGGGTTGTATTTTTCTTACAAGGTTGTCATGAGTTCATTTTCATTAACATGTCCCTAGGGAAGGGGTTTGTTCCATTTAACAACATGGAATAAGGTAATAATGTGATTACATTGTAAATCAATGACAGAGAACTCATTAGTACGGGACTCTCACATGTTAATGCATGTGTGAATGTGTGGGATCGTAATCCAAACAGAAACTTTTAAAATATAGTGAATATTTTTTTTGTTTCTTTCTTTGGAAAAATATTTTATTTTTTGATATATACTATATTATTTTGTTTTAAATCTAATTTATATAAATTATCAAACATGTTATAATGTAGTGTTGTGAGTTTGAATTTTCTTGAGGAACAACAGTTGAATTTTCTACTCACCCCCTTATTGGGAACATCAGTGTATTTGGAGGTGATATAAATCAAGTAATAGGTGAAGGAAATGAATCTTATTTCATTAGTGACTAATTATGATACCATGGGAATGGAATTTGGAGATAGATCTTGGAGTATGTTAGGAGTTTTTTGGTGGATGTGAATTGTGTCATTGAGTTTTGTTGTTCTTCATTTCCACATTGTACTCTGATATATTTTTGTTTGGTTTTAATTTCCTTCTATTTATTTCATAGGCATTATATAATAGTTTTTTGGATTTATATATTTTCTTTGGTTGTTTTATTTTCTATTGGAGAATATTCCCTTTATTTATTTTGAAGACATTGTAATTAATTTATATTCATTATTATAGAAATTATCTTCACACTAATGGCTGGACAAGTCTTATGAATGAGACAGTAAAAAATATTCAGTTGATTAAAAATAGTGTGGGGATGGATCAGAGTCCTCAAAAAACATATTTGGGACCTCATAAATGACAATTTCCTTTGTATTTTATTGAACATATGTTCCTAAACACATCTCTACGTCTTGGGCATCAGCATTTTGGGAATATGGTAAATCTATCTACTTGATTTTTATAACCTTATAAGATGAATTAAATAGATGGCGATGATGTATATTATCTATATTTTAAAAAAAATATTTAGTTTTATACATAATGTGTTTCATGTTTCTTAACTGAAGAAGTTTCAACCAGATCCTAACCATGTAATTCGATGGGATCATGCTGACCTATAGACATAAGCCATGTCAGTTCATATGCCAATATGGATTTTAGATAGGTAATAAAAATTATTTCATGGATAAATAGTTTTTTTAGTATGGTTTTATGGAATCATTGTTGGATTTAGGAATAAATGTTGAACCATGATAAGGAAATATTGGATCAATGGTTGGAACCATTTTTGGCCAATTGTTGTTTTATAAATTTCATGGATGAAATTAATAATTTCTGGAGTAATGTAGCACCGTATGATTCATTTATATGACCCTTTATTTATATATTTTTAACATATAATGAAATTTGGTTATGTTTTAGACAGTTTGGTGAAGATTGGCTTGTTTATTTGTTTTTCAAGAGGTTCCCCATTTGAGAATAAATGAAACAAATGTGAAAAACCGGCTATGAAACAAAGAAACTAAATTGGCACTTTGTGGTTAATCATGGTTGGAACATGGTTTATCAAACAATATGATCCAACCATGCATGGTTTTTTTGAGGGATTCTCTAGTGCATGGTAAGAGGATGTTTTGATTAACTATGATCCCTAACTATGAAACATGGAAAATTAGATATGTAAATTTTTGATCTTATTTGGATTAGCACCTAAACAACTAGTTCTCCCCCCAAACTAGTCATAAACCAAATTTCCATCCCTCTTTAGAGTATATAGACCCTTCCTCTCTACCCACGAACGATTCATATGAGTATATAAGTGTTTCAGAGGCCATATTTGTTAGTAAGTGATCATTCTTCATTATTTCCCATTATTTTATTTTTCTTCCCTGCAATGGAATTATGGAATAAATCCTTGGTTAAAAAATCCATGATGTGTGATGGAAATACTAATGATATTTGGTTGTTTTGATTAAATGGAAGAAAATATATGGATGTTTTTTGGAGTTTCAAGACATGAATGAAAATTTTTAATTTCAATATTTTATATATATATATAAAGAAGGAGTTGGATTCACTAATGGAGCCTATTAAATATCACATAATTGCTTGGGTTCAAATTAATTGAATTTCATAAATTGAATTACATGATTTATGTATGATTCTTGAGGAAAAACATCTTTAGTAATTATGTTTAAATTTTTTAAAAATGGGTTGCAATAAAAGAAAATTATTTTGGCATATTATATAAAATGATAATTTTAAAATCATTTTATAGTTTTGAATCGAGGGAAAATGTTTTTAGAATTATTTTCAATGATAAAAATGTCTTTTAAATGTCTTAGTATGGGTTTTGGAATTTATCAATGGGCATAGTTCATTTTCATTGATGTGATCGAGTGGAAGGGTGTGTGCCATTGGGGAACATAATATAGTGTTACCCTATGATGACTTGTAATATTTTTGATAGACCAATCATGATTATAGAATTGTATCCTGGACATTCATGTTATATTGTGCGTAGTTGTTTTCCATATGTAAATTGTGAATTTTATTAAATCATTGTTTGGTTTCTCACTTTTTAAAGCCTTTGTATTGTAAAAATATTTTCTTCTAAATATAAAATGATTTTAATTGTTTTTAAACTATTTAATATAAATATCATAACATATTCTATTATAGAGTCATGAGTTGGGATGTCATTGTAGAAAAGGTACAGAGTTTTATACTCACACCCTACATGGGTTCTTATATTAATTTTCATATGCTTGATATAGAGAAATAGGTAGTGGTGGGGTTTCTCATTTATTTAGTGATCCATCATGATAAAATGGTAAAAAAATGGAGTTTTATCATTGAGCTTTTTGGTAGTTGTTACGTTGATGTTTTAGGTGTCTTAGAGTTTTTTGTCTTCATTTTCGCATTGTAAACTGATTTTGTTTTCTGGGACTCATTTGTTTTTCATTGTGTTATATTGTGTACTCTAGAATCATATAGCATTTGTTTAGTTAATTTAATTTTATTGTGGTATATATATATATATTAGGTTATTGGTGGTATAGCGACCTTAAACATAGACACCCTCATAATAAACATAGTCTATAAAAGACGATCATAGCCCCCCAAGGGATAGATCACCCATAAAACCATTTTTAACTTATTAGATGTCTCGATGGTCTAGTGGACATGAATCCCATGACATGGCCCAAAGGCCAATAATCTGGCATGAATTCCAAGTGAATCATCATACATACATCATTATTACATCACCATATCTCTGCATCATGGCCGCATCAACACAGGGCTATGTCATGGTAGTGTCAACACCTATCTGCGTCATGGTTAATTAATCTCCTTCCATTATAAATTAACTTCCTCTTAGATTCAAACCCGGGTCTGATGTTGAATCACATGGCCCCTCTACAACTATGGCACACCGCAACTGCTAGTTTCATTATTTTATATTCATTCAAAAAATCATCCCCCAATTGGTTATGAAGAACTTGGTGTTTATTTCTAGCTGTTGGTATCTTGGCGATGTCAACTATGGCCGAGTTGCATACCCTTCACTCCTAATGATAATGAGGAGGGGCGGGGTGTTATATATATGGTAACCACTCACCCCTTTTAAAATAGTACACTCATTCATTCATTAATATAAACAAGATATAACCACTACATTTAAAAAAAATGTCTAAATGAATATTTTTAATATATATTGGAATTTTTAATTAATAATTATTATTATTTTTAATAAATAAAAAATTAACACTAATTATTTATTAATTACTAATTAATATTAATTAATATTTAATTATCATTATTTGAAAAATATTATTTTAGGATATTATTAATTATTTTATAATTAATAATTTTAACATGATGGATAATGATTCGAGTGATCTTAGTCCATTTTTTATGAGGAACATAAAAATGCATAGAAACTAGTGACACAGAAAATGTGGAATAGAAAGAACAACCAAAACATGAAATTGACTACCACCTCACCAACAATATTAAGGCCAAAAGACCTACAGAATTCATGTCCCATCATACCGTCAAGACACTGCAAACCCTCCCCCTCCCCCACGAGTCTAGGCTTGCCCCACTATGGAATCCCGTGTGTTAATTATGAGAGAAACTCTCACAGAGAGCACATTTAACTTAATGCCCTTACATATCTCAGTAATCAACCTCCAAACCCTACCATGAATAAATTTTTGGGACCTCACCACTTACACTGAAGTATAATTTATGGAGTTTAATTTCATTATCATAATTTTCACATAAACTTATCAATTTAACATATCATGGATATCTATAGTTATTCGAGGCCATCACACAAGCCAACATCCCATGCCACTGATAGTCACCATGAGAGTGGCACCCCAAACTGTTGATAACCACTCCGTAATCCTACACTATCATTAGGAATCTCCAATTTTGTTTTCTAATGAATGAGTTATCAAACAATATGTTAATGATCCAAAAGACCATATTCTAATTTATGAACCAAAAACATCCCAAAATAAAAAATCACTAGATACACCTACAATCATTCTAGATTATCATGTCGCCAGTCCGATTCACCACCATCATGATTTCATATAATGTAAAACACCACCATCATCCCCACGTCATTGTCACTTTCATTCTATAGCCACCGAAGTCATTACCATGTTATATATTCATCACAATATTTATTTTCATGCCTAGGTTATTTCCATCATCACCTAAGTTTGTTGGTGGCATATTCGCTCCAGACCGCCATCACCACCATGTATCAAACCTTCCATTGGTAGAATACTGCCAAAATATAGAGTTTTTCATTTGTATAAGGACATCATCCTCTAGTCCTACATTTATTTTCAGCCCCACCTTGAATATATAAACCGACACCAATAGTTATTTTAATTATGGAAAACAAATTTTAGTGTATGCGCGGTTTGTTATTGATGGGATTACAGTCCAAATATTCATATCACTAGAAAACAAAGAAAAATACAGTTGTTCATAATTTCTTTAAATATAATTACATTTTTTAAATTGGATATTTTATAAAAAAGAGGCATACAATTTTGAATATTTTTTTTCTAAAACATTATGATATATTATTAATTCGGCATACACATTAGTTCAATAATCAATGGATAAACATTGTTGGAGCATAGTTCATCCAGTATTAATAATTTTAAGAAATTTTAACTAAAAGATATTCATATATATATATAAAATACATTTTTGGACATCAATAACAATACATTTATTTTCATAAAAAAGATCATCATATAATATAAATATTGTTTAAGTAATTAAAAAATTACTATTTTATACTATTCCGTCAAATAAATAGTTCTGTGTTAAGTTATTTAAATATAAATATTTATAAAAATATATTTGATCTATATTATAAAATATTTATATAAACATCATGTGTAACATTTTGTGGTAAAAATCATTCCAAATATGATGCTCATATGGCTATGTGTCAATTTAATCCATGATTGGTTTTTTATGGTATCATTGTCTAAAATGAAGGTCTCCAATAGATGCTCACTTAATAGATAGGGCCTAACGTATAATACATCACTGATTAATACTAGATTGATGTTCCCACCATTGAGGGTTGCAATGTTGTCGATGATGGGTTCTCCATCATTGTGTAGGATTCATTCTATATATAATGGAATGAAAAGAATAAATTCTAAAAATTAGTGGAATGAGAAATTATTTCACAATATGTTAATGAAACTAGGGGTGTATAGTAGAAGGGTGGGTGTTTCTTATTTTAAGACATTTTTCATGATATTTCTTAAGATGTTGATGTCCCAGAAACCTTACGTTTTTTGTTTATATTTATAATAATAAATATAAATGTATAAAATATTTAACTATTTTTCATTACTACTTTAAGAAAAGTATTCTTTAAATATTAAATAAAATCTCACCCAAACACCGTTGTTATATTATCTTATTACGTGAAATATTTTATAGGTTTTTTATAATGGATTTAGAAATCAATTTTCCACCATTTAATGAATAATATATTAGTTAAAATAACTAATTGATGATTATAATTTAATAATCAATACAAAATTTAATGAAATACCTATTATAATTTAATTTAACAAATAGAAACAAATAAATTTATAGTAATTATTTCCAATAATGTTATAATTTTTTTAGAATATAATCATTATTAAGATATTTTCTAAATTATACAATTAATAATGATATTTATAATAAAAATAATAATTAATAATTATTTCAATAATAAAAAATGGAAACAGAGGGGGAATTAAAAATATGGAATAACTTATAATTCCAAATATAAAAATATTTATTATAATTTAAATAAATTACGATTTTAAAATAATTAATAATAAATAATAACAAAATATTTACTAATTATTTTGATAAAATAATGTTTCGTTTCTTGTAAATTTCTATTTAAATTATATTTTAGAATAATAACAGTTACAGTGATAATGATAATGATAATGTCTATAATAACATTAAATATTATTTTTATAACGTAAAATATTTTCCATATATGATTTATAATAAAAATTATATTATTATTATTAAATAAAAAATATATTATTTAAATAATTATTAAAATAATTATTATTTTATTTTTATTATCAAATATGAGGAATGGAATGGGCCATGGATTGAAATACATGGTAACAATATGTTTATAAAATAAATCAATGTACACAATAAAGAATAGTGTGGGGATATAATGCTAAATGAGGCACCAATACCACCAAATGTTAAAATAAAAGACACCTTATTTAAATCGATCGCCCCTTCCTTGGGAACCACCACAACATATCAGGTGTTAACCTCACTCCAATAATTTGCAGACCACTAAGTTTCATCCTTGACTTCAATTCCTGATGCTTAGTCCACCGTATCATAAGTCTCAATGCCTCCACTAAAATCATTTTGACCTCAAAACAATTTAAAACTAACTACATTTCTAAATATATTATTTTTAAGTCCTATTAAATATATTAATAATTATATTATATATATAATTTCTAATAATCATTTGTTAATTTATTATTAAAATAATAATTATTATACTATTATGTTTATTCTAAATGATAATTATTTCAATAATAAGTTGGTAAGATAAACATTGTTATTAATAAATATATTTTCCATATTACTAATTTAGTTGTCATTTATTTTAATTTATATTATTAAATAATTTATTTTTTAAATTAATAATTATATTATTTACATCATTATTCAAAACTATAATTGCAATTATTAAAAATATTTAATAACAAAATTAATATTTCTTAAAAATATAATTTATAATATTCAATAAATGAAAAATAACTAATAATACTTCACGATACATTAAATTGTAATATAATACTAATAATAAATATTCACATAATTTTTTATAGTATAAATTTTATTTTTTTAGACAATAATGATTGTGTCATTTAAAGCCATATTTTTTAATGATTTTTTAAATATCATTAATTTTTATATACTTAGTTAGTGTCTCAAAATTCATTAAGATTGTATTTATACCTTATAATTTATATTCTTTCAAATTTACCTGCATGATATGTAATAATATTTCAAAGAAGTTTAATTTGAATCCCTATAAATTAAGAAGTATAAATAATCAAAATTTTTAAAAAATATTCAATGAATAAATTAAAATTTATTGAAAATTTATATAATTTCCTAAAAAAATTGAAAAAATATTTCAATGAGAAAAAATATTTCTTTTTCAAAATATAATATATTAAAAAATAATATTTATTTGAAAATCAAAATTTCTGAAAATTTATTTTTTCTAATTTGTCTCATGAAATTATTATTATTTTAATTATTTTATATTAATATAGTCAATGTTTTAAATCTATTTTAAATTTTATTTATACTATAGTTTCACCATAGGTGGTGGTGGGTGGTAAGGATTTTGGGGGTTGGGTGGCAGTTCTCAAGGTCACGTCTCAGGGCCTATGATTTACTGAAAACTTATTCCTCTTTTTTTATTCCATAGTGGAAGATATACATAAACTATTTTTATAAATTTTATGAGCATAAAATTTTTAATGAGTAAATTTTGTGTATATAATAAAAAAATTTTATTCCTTGTAAACTTATTTCTGAATATTATATTTATTAAATTTATTTCTTGAACCACTTTTGAAATGTTTTTTCCTTGTTTAGTTTTTTTAGATTATATCTATAGTATTTATTTAATAAGAATTCAAAATTACTTACTTGAAATTTATTAAGGTAGTATATGTTTCAGGTTGGCGATAGTAAAGATTATAAGATATAGAATATAAATACAATCTATATACAACCTAAAAAGTGGGAAAATATATAAAAATAGTAGAAAATAAAAAATAGTGTCCTCAAAATCAATAAAAAGATAATAAGAAAAGATGACACAAAAAATGGTAGTTCAAAACAAAACATTTTGAATTATAAATATGTAGGTAAAATTAATAGAATATAATTTATAATTTATAATTATATTTTAAAATAAATTTAGGACATGCACTTAAATGAATAAAATAACTCAAAATGAAAGTAATTACATAAAAATAAAAAATAAAAAATATAATTTATTAATAAAAATATATGATATATTATTATTACTATAATATTAATAAATAATTTTTTTAGATTTAATAAATTTGAATAGATAAATTTATTATTTTATTATTTTTATATTTTTATTAATTATTATCAATTATATTAAAATTTAATATTTTAATTATGCTATTATTGTTTATTTAATATGTTATTTCTGAAATATACGCAAGTATTTCAAGTCATCTTGTAATTTCGTCATTGAAACATTATTTTTATAAAGTTTATTGGATTGGGGATGCTCGGTCCTGAACATTTAGGAATAACAACATTATTATTTTTAAATACTAATAATTAAATTATTATAAAATATTAATTATATTATAAAATATTTATTTTAATTATTATAATATAATAATTCATAATGTATTACATAATACAAATTATGATTTTTTTTAATGATGAAATTGTATGTTCTTAACGAATAATATTTCTTTCATGAAAATTAATTTTTATAACATTTATTAAAATAGTTACAATTAAAATAAATTTTAAAACATACACTAAAAAATAAAAAAAATTAAATATAACCATATTTTCATCAAGATAATAAACACATAATAATATAGAAGTTTGAAAAAAATGTTGTTTCATAGCATAACATTTGGAATTTTTTGAACAATGAAATTCTAAAAAGAGATAAACTATAAATTATAACTACATTCTAAAAATAATTTTAGGCACTAACTTAAAACATATCGAATATGTGAAAATAAAAATAATTTCAAAAAAAAATAATATTAAAACATATCAACTGATTAAAATAATATACGACTTCATAATTGCAATTTAAAAAACTAATTATACAATAAAATTATTAAATATTACTAAAAATAGTTATAATATAATTTTTTATTATTATTATTTGAAATATTATTATTATAATTATTATTAAATAAGAATACAATTATTTTTTAAAAGAAATTTGTAATTATCATCATTTTCTACTAGTTAGTCTTAGTAAAAATTATTATATTTATTATTTATATCATAAAATAGTCATAATTAATAATTTTATATTAATAATTGAAAATATATAATAATTATACGATTATTTCAATCAATATTAATAATTATTAATTCCATAAATTAAGATTATAAGAAATACAGAATTTGTAAATTCATTAATAAAAAAGTTATAATAATTTACATATTATTTTTATGAAGTTATAGTAATTAATATATTATTTAGAAATAATAATATTTAATGATAACATTATTATCACATAATCATCATAATTATTATTAAAAGTATTATTCGCCTCAAATATAATAAATAAAAGTAATATACCTGAAAAAAGACTATTATTAACTAAAATAAGAATAATATATTAAAAATGTATTACATTATTAATTATTTCTATTTATTTTCAAATATCTAGTTATGTATAATATTATTACATTATTTATATTTATTATTATAACTTATTAATAATGATATTCTTATTACTAAAAACATTATTTCTCAAAACATTTTAAGAATATTTCTTGTTATTAATTATATTATTAATAAAATTAATGAAATTATTATTAATCACTTTGATGAGACTATTAGATACAATTTATGACTTCATTATATAATAAATATTTATTGAAAATTGTCTTTTTGTAATATTTTTTTAGAATTAATGGGTTATTAATAATAATATATTATTCAGTCCATGGTAGAAAAGTGTTGTCTCAATCCCACATCAAAAACCAGTAATAGTTTTCCAGTACCATAGCATTATATAAGGTGTTGTTGGGTGAGATTCAATTTAAAAAATTTCTAAAAAATCCATTAAATTTATATTGAATATAAAAATAGTGAAATATTTTGTAATTTTTTATTTTATTATTCTTATATATAAAAAACAGAACAAAAAATATAATATTATTTTTTTTTCTGAAAAAAGGTTTCGTGATGTCTCAGAAAATAACTACATTAAAAATAAGTTAAACAAGGTTCTCACTCTGACAGCTCTATCTTCACAATAATTTTAGACAAGGAGATCTCTTAGAAAACACCTAAACTTTATTTTTGCACCCCCCAGTTTCACTAGTAAATAGAGAAATAGTTTTAAAATATAAATAATTATGTAATTTCTTTTTTCCATCATTATGATGGGAAATATTCCTCGTCGCACCAGTTGATGACCACCTCCATTGAGAACAACAATGATATAAAGGGCGATATAATCATTATGTTGTGCTTGTCGTTAGAGTACAACACAAAAGCCTTGCATTCTGGGTGGTTCTCATCGTTGTTATAATCTCAATAATGTTGCAATCATTGTGTGGTATGTTTCTTTTCGATGACAGATAGGTGAAAACCTGAACTAGATAAAAAGCATTCAACAAAATGATTTGGGTGGTCAGTGCAATAACAAATACCAGGCCATAGAAGTGGAATTGTACCAGGTTCATATACAATTCATAACATTATTATCTTGAAAATAACAACTGACACCAATTTAATGTATAATGATCCATGATTTTTAATCAATCATGAATACAAACAATAATGAGTTGTGTTAATCTATAGTAATCCTACACACTCGAAGAACAATTTCATGAGACACTATCATATAAATTCTACAATCTTCAGCATATTTATCATAATAAAAGATGTATTTTATTACAATAAATCCTAAACTACAAATATAATGTGTCCCTATATATGTTATGGCGTCAGTACATTTTTTAGTTATATTTGTATGTAGAATCTCTTTAACAAAATTTAATTTTATTTAGTGAAAAAATACATCATATTAAACTCCAAGACTCAATGTTTTATTTGTGATAATATACAATTCAAACTCATTAAAATTTGTCATAACATCCAACTAATACGTGAACAATCATTGATGATTTATCTTTCATTATTGACAGTGAATAACTATCATATATCTAAGAACTTCTGCCTTAAATTCATCATATTCCTCCTAATTATCACTCTTTTTTCCTTTTATTTTCTCTATTAAAATTATTCACAGTCAATTTTCTATTTCATAATATCTAATTTTTTATATTTTTCTCTCATATATATAGAATAAAATAGAGTCATTATCATGGAAATAAACTTTATATAGGGTTATTATATTTATCAATTTTCATAAAATAACAGGGGTCGAATGGAGTGTAAAAAACTCCATGTAAAAATCTACTAAATCATTATCAAAATTTGGATTAAATAAATTTTTTTTATGAATAAAGTTTCCATAATCAATTAATAGATATTAAATATACCATAACATATCCCTTTATTATAACTAACACTAACTACATGATTTAATATCTTAATTAGGGGCCATATTTAACTAACCATGAATTTTCACATGATGTTCTGAGAGGATAACAAAACCTTTTATGAAAATATCTCAGGATCATTTTCTACTATATAATTCCCCATAATCAGTTTGAATAGCTTCATTATATAAGGTTACAAAGGATTGTATTATTTTTTACATGAGATAATTTATTATGATCAACATTCCGAATGATTAAAAAATGATCACAATAAAGAAAAAACTTTTACGATCTAGAATGTAAAAATATGACATTCTAAGTGAATATCTAAAATTCAACATAAACAGTATAGAATATTAATTATATAATAGAAATTATATAAATAAATGGGATGATAATAAAATAATTTTTTAATTTTTTTCCATTGTATAAGCATATAAAAAATAAATAGTGATTAAGATCAATATTTTGTAAAGAGCATAAAAATTAACCAATGCATAACCCCATGGACTGTCTAACCAAATTTATAATTATATAGATTGAATTTTCATTGCGTAGAGGTCAATTTAATACCCAAATATCCATTTTTTGTGATATTACCACCAGTTTCATCTAACCCAGATACTACATCCACTTGATTGTTTTTAAATAATGATGCTATTTCCCACAAAACCACTCAATCTTTACTTTGAAAATTCATTGGAAATTAATTAATAAATATTTATAATATATTTAAATTATTATTTACTCATATTTGATATTAATTTAAATATTTTTTAAGGAGCATGAAAATTAACCAATGCATATCTTCTCGGACAATCAAACTTGGTTTTTAGTAATGCACAGTCATTATAAACCATATAATGATTGACTTAATACTCTTCCAACCATTTTCAGGGTTATTACACCTATTTTCCTGTATTCTATATCCATTATTAAATTATTTTAATCCAAATATGGATTTACATTATTAAATAACCACATAATAATTACATAATTAATTTTTGAGTAATTAATTAATTAATATAAAAAATATGATGTAATTATTATTAAATACTATGTGATATTAATTATTTAATTATATATTTATAATTATTATTTATATAAAAAAAATAATGAATACTATTTGTTAGAATAAAAATAAAAATAATGTACACATAAAGTAGAACCCATAAACATTGATAATGAGAAGAAATATTTCGATATGGGAGGGGTGGATATTCGAAAAGTTGGTGATAATGGTAGTGCTAGGAGGTGGGGGGTGTTAAATGGGTCACAGAAAAGGGTTTGAAGCACCTAATTACAATACTGTTTTATTAATTAAAAAGTGTTCCCCTCAGACACCTTTTAAAAAAAATTGACTATTGTTGAGGGATCCAATTCAATTAAAACATGTTTTTTAAAACAAACATATTTTTAATTATATTTCGACTTAAGAAAAAATTAAAAATTCAAATCAAATATGGTAATTTTTCAAAAATAAATCCTCGTATAATGGATTTTTTTTCAAAAACACAATTTATATTTTAATATTTTCCCCAAATTAATGGTTAATTTATAATTTACTGATATATTCAAAATAATTATATACAAAATTATTATTTTTATAGGGGTATGGGGTGTTATTTATATTTGTAGCTATATTCATCAACACATATTCTCTATATATTTTGGCTTATATTTCCATCCATAAATTTTTTTTTGTAAGAATTATTGCACGTATGTGGTTCTCTTGGTTATCCGTATTTTAAATTTGATATTGAGTTTCCTAGATTTCATTATTATACACCACAATGGTGTTTGTAGGATGATCTACGGGTAGATTAGAAATGTTCTTGAAGATACAGATGATGAAACATAGGATGATGTTAACACTTTTTATAGATTCAATGATGGTTATAGTGGCTTCACCATTATTATACAAGTATAGGACCACCCCATAGAGAATACTAACAATATCAATTATATCACAATCGCATTGATGTTTTTATAGTCAGGATTGATCATTGTAACACCGAAACAAGAAATATCAATCTTCTGCATTATAATATTGATATATTCGTCAACATGGGGTTGGAATATTCCTTTCAGTGGATGTTTATAAAAAACCATGGCAAGACTGATGGTGTTCAACACCAGAATTTGTGAAATCAATGTGGGGTGGGATGATTCCCTTGATTAAAAGATCGTAAATGACCATAAATAGACTGATAATGTCCGACATCCAAAAGTGTATTGAAATAGTGATATAATATAGTCGTTAAATGAATTGATACTTTCTCAAGTCCCTTGATATGATAGTTTATGATCATCTCAATGATAACATCTAATAAAAATTCTACATACATAGATGTATGATACTAAGATAGGTTAGTTTATTAATAAGTATTAGAAGCCTCGAATATTAGAATCACAAATCATCCAAGTTTAATGTGTTGAATCATCCTCATTTTAAATCTACAATCATAATTGTATTTATCCAACCCTTTATTTATTATTATTTTTTACTCTTAAAAAAAAAACTAATAACCCTATAAATTTAATGTTTTTTTAGTCAAATTTGCAAAAAATCCATCCTTGGAATACACGTTAGAATTTTTAAAATATCATTTATTGAACCAAATATTTCCACTACAACTCTAGGAAACTCAGTGTATTGTGTGATAATGTTCTAGTAGAATTCATGAAAATTGGTCATAGATTCCAACCAATATGTGAACAAAGGTTGATGATTTATAATTCATTGGGGTTACTGTAAAACCATTGTATTTTTAATTTTCTTCCCTAACATCGTAATCTTCATCCAAGTCAATATTTTTTCACATGGAATTCCATCATTTTACACTTCATCATAATAAAATTGATAATTCATTTTTATTTAATTATTGGCTTGGTTGTCTTCTACAACATAATATGGAACCAGAAAATAATATTTGGATGTACCTTCATCAATGAATAAAATATGGTAATCTCATTATATAACACAATTCAATTTATGGATAGTAGAGACCTCTATGAATTACTTCACTATACCATTATCAAAACATTTGAAAAATAATTATTTTTCCTAAAATGTGTCTGCAATATCATGTAATGGATAATAACTATTCAATAGTTTATCCTGGAATTAAAAATTCCTATAGGTAATATAACATAACTCTTGAACTTGTGTCAAATTAAATTGAAAAAATATTATATAATGTTCTTATCGTGTAACTATATCTCATATGATAACTATTTATGTTTTATTGATATTATATAGAGCTTCTTAATTGATTTTAATAACTCTACTATGAATATGGACAGATGGAGACATGATTTTCTATAAGAAATAATTACATGTGGTTGGGATTATAAACATTAAAATAATATTAATTGTTGGGAATAGTCATGTAGGTTTCAAAAAGAAATGATATTACATACAATGTGAAAACAAATCATTAAAAATTAAAAAAAAATATTAAAAATTAAATAGAATATTACATTAAAAAGGGAATGATTATGAAATAATTGTGAATACTTTCTTCTTGGTAATAGGAAATAATTAAAAAATAGTTATAGTGATAAATGTTTTATAAAGAATATTTGAATTAACCAAATCATATCCCATGTAATTATTAAAACAACCAGGTGGTTAGGAATATTCATTATTCACTGAGTGATAACTGAGATAATATCCAACCAAACCTTGTTAAGTTTATTATTGTTCAATATATCATTTTTAATTCCTATATTCAATTTCTTATATCCATATAAGGTTCTTTTATCATAGGAAACCAAGCTATATTTACATTGTTATTGGATGGTTAATTAATTAAAAAATTCGAAAAATAAGTAGTAATTATTTTTTACTAATATGTGATATTAACTTCAATAGTAAATATATATAATGTGAATTGATCAAATCATATTATTTGAGAGTTTCAAACCATGTGTGCAGTTATTCCCATTTGTTGTGTATTGAGTTATCATTATGATTATACTCTACCATCCCTTAACATGGCTGTTACCCCTATGTATGTGAAAGTTAGTGTTTTATCCAATTGTTTGTATCTTTAAATTTGTGATATTTCTCTAAAAACACGTAATCATTATGTAATTAAAATATTCGTATTTAATTAATATGTATAAAGGATATGTTTTAATTATCATTATATACAAATTGATCGCCAATAATTAATTATACATGAATAATTATAATTTATCAATAACTAATTATTAATAAATAATAATTAATTATATTATTATAAATTAGGTGACAATAATTATTGATTATTATTATTTGTTAATTAATAATAAATATTAATAAAAATATTATTATTGCATGAAAATCAATATTAATGAATTTTTTTTAAAAAAGATTAAAATTATAACTACATAATAATTTTAAATATCAATTAGAAAATTATTAATAATAATTATTCATATTTATAAATTATTTTTTAATTGATATATAATTATTAATAATAACTAAAATTTATTATTATATATTAGTAGAAATTTTCCTGACACAGACCCCATTTGTTAAAAAAAAGAATGTACCCTTTTAAATAAGGAAAAGAGGTAACACGAACATGACCTGGGGACCCATAAGCCAAAAGAAGAGATATAACATGGCCTAAAGGCCTAGCATACAAAATGATATTAGATGGAACTAAGGATTAGATGTAGAAGATGAAATAATAACGTGTTACCGATCAAATTAATCATTGCCAAAGACTAAAAGACAACACAACATGATCCCAAAATAAAAAAGGTAATTCCATTTCCATGAAATGTTACATCATGTTGTACGAACATATCGATACAGAGAAATCCATTTTCAAATGAGTAAAATATGGTGATATTATTGAAGACATTATACCAATCCCGATTTTGATTTTCCCACCTAGTGATATTTGTGTGTTCATTAATTGTACCACCTACCAAATGTGCTATAATTTCAAACTAATCCCATGTGAAGAAAAAACATAGATCACCGATACATCCCAAAATTAGGGGATAGATAGAGGTATTTGGAGGTTCCAACATTAGGATTTCATTATGATTCTGGGATTTTGGTCCACTATCAGAGTCCATGGGCTAGGATAAGTATGAGTCATTTTTTGTTGGAAACATGCTAAATGACATGTTCCAGATTAAGAATTATTATATTTTAATTAGTTTATAATAATTATGAAATTATTAAGTTTGACTGATTAGTTATTAATTCTTATTAGTTAATTTGTAACAAAAAATAACTATGATAAATATGTCACTTCTAACAAATATGAATTTTGAATAACAAAATTCAAAAAAATAAAAAAGATTAAAAATAAAATAAAATAAAAATTGAAAATGAACTAGAAATATTAATTGTTGATGGAACTAGAAAAAAATTCACATCATAAATGTTTTTTAAGAGAATTGAAACACACCATAACTCAATATTATTGAGAATGAGTGGAAAAATCTTGACATGATAGACAGTCTTGGATAATGAAATGGAATAGGTGGTGTAGGCTTTATCGGACATGAACCAAAATGCATTGTTTTTCCAAATTCAAATAATTTTTTATTTTGGAAATCGTGATTACACCCCTAATTTAGTTCACAATGTTTAAGAACACAATAAGTGAGGGAATAAATTCTATTTTTACATCACTGATTAGTGGAAAAAACTTTTATGCCCTCAATGCCATTTCAAAATTTGAATGGTATTGTGTGAATCAATTCCTTCAAAACCCATTTTAAAAAATGAATGAAACCCCAATTCAGTAATATTTTTTCACAAAAATAAATAAAAAACTCATCAATATTTTTTCATATATTTAATATAAAATATAGATATAATAAACAAAATAATTCATAAAATTGTTAAATTATTTTTTCTATTTCCTTCATAATTATTTATTAATTTATAACATAATGATAAATATAAAAAAAACAACAAAAATAATAAAAATATAAGTGATTTATTATTTTATGATAAGGAGGGAGTTATTTATATTTATTAATATATTCATCCTCATATATTATATATTGATTTTTAATAACATCTTCATGTATAACATTTAATAGTAAATATCAATCCACATATGAGCCCCGATAGATTTTCCCCAATTGAAATTAAAATTTAATTTTCATGATTGTATAATATTCCACTATAAAAGACTCAATAATAAGATTACTGGGACGATGAAGATTTATAGTAAATATTTCAGTAATGAAAATAGGGTTTATGTTCACAATGTAGATAGATGAAATGAAAACAGTCATGGTTTAATGATAATTATTTCAGTAGTGTGTGACAGCCAAATGTCACTATAAATATAATGTTGCTATTTTTTATCATGGTTTATTATATGTTATAGTATTTAATGGGTAGTAATTTGGTGTTTTTTAAGCATTATGGGTGAAGCATGGTTATCCTATATGATTATGAGTACCCATTTGGGGTCATAATTGAGGGGGAAATCCTTGTGAATTTTTTTTTTCAAATATTTCATATGGTTGTGAAAATATTATATATATCCCCAAAACATATGATAGTTTCTTTATCCTTTGAAGTGAGAAGTGAATAGTTCATTCATGGTTTAGCAGATTATTTGGATTTAATTGATATTAATGTAATGGGAATTAACCAATCTCCCATATTTTAAATAAAAGGGGTTTCACCATGGTTCTTCCCCATAAGTTTTTGCTAACCCCTTAGAATCAAAGAATAAGTTCTTACCTCTATCCTAGATGATTATTGGAACATATTAATAAATTTTACAAAGGCTTAAAGGTAATTATTTATCTCCTTCACTTGTATTACCTTATTTATCACATTCCAAATTGATTTAGATTCACCCATGATCTGGAGTACCCTTTTGGATAATTTTATTGTCTTAGATGGATCTAGTTATGGGAATTTGTGTATAGGATATGAGTACACCATCTATATATACTTCTGGGTCTACTCTCCCTTATTGGATCCACATTCTTAAGGGTTCATAATCCTATCCAAAATTATTAAGGTAGGGGTTTCTATGAAAATATTCAATTTTGGAATTCAATGTATTCATGTTCTTTATAAATTTATTATTTATAAAATTAAGAATATTTTAAATATATTTTGGAAAATATATAACAGTTTCATTGTGATTATATCATTTCACAATGGGGTTCTCTTATAAATTCCATGTATTCAAGTATAATATTGAATGATTTCACGTTTATTTATTTTCTAAAATTTTTATGAGGCTTAATAAATTCTTGTTAAAAGTGTTTGAATGATTTTTAGCTTTTACCATCTCAACTAAGTGTAAACCTTGTTTTTAATACAGTACTATTTTTCAGTGAGGTTTTGGCCTCCAAATATTATTTTTAAGTGGTTCTTTTATATATTTAAAAGGTATATTTGAATCGAGTGCATGGTTTACCCATTTTGTGAAACACAATAATGGATCATTACAATTTTGTTTGAGGGGATATGGTAGGACCATATCCATGTTTTGTATTTCAAATAACAGTACCCATGTTTTATTGGTATGTTTAAATTGATTAAATGGTTTCATTAGACCTTATTAAATGATTAATGTGGGGTTTAATGAAATTTCAAAAGAGGATCAGTATTTTAAGCCATGATATGGTTTTAGAGAGTAGTGTGGAACTATAGTTATAAATGGTTGATGTGAAATATAGCACTATATTTTTCTTGATGACATGAGTACCCATTTGTGTGGGTTGTTTCTCACTATGTGATATTTTGTCTCTCCTTATAAATAAATTCGTTTGTTTACAGCCTGAATATATGGGATATATGTGGGTTGCATCATTAGGATGGTGTTGGGGATGAAAAATATTAATTTATTTTTATTTTTATGTAAATATTAGGTTTCATGTTTTCTAGTCACATTATTATTTCTATTTGGAAAATTATTACAAATTGAGAGATCAATTTTTTCATTTTATAGTGGATTCACAATATTGTAGTGTCCATAATTTTATGTTGGTAACTAGGGATCTGATGGGGTTTTATTGAAATGATACTTGTGTGGGATAGTTGGATGGCTTGTGGTTTGGATTTCACCATATGTTGGTCTGTTGATTAAATCTGAATTAATAGAACTAAATATTTAACCCAGTGATATTTTTCATGTAAATAAACCATATTAATTGAATGATAATTTAATTGTGTGTGTGGTATATAATTTTTTTATGATATTTGAAATGATTTCAAGAATTGTGTTTACAATTTATGAAAATAATGGTAAATGTTTTTAAATGGACTTCGGGAATTGTTTTCATTTTAAAAGGTTATATTTTGAAATACTACATTATAGATTATTTTACAAGTAAAATATTTATATTTTATTATCAAATTAATTTCATAGACAAGCCATTTTTTTTGATACATAATGGTAATTTTATCTCATTCAAACATTTTTCAAGTAATTAGTTTTTAGTATGATTTGGCTTTCAATCCATGTGGCCGGTGTAGGGAGATATTGGTGGTGGGGAGCAATTAGACATTACATGGAGATTGTTTCTCGCTCATCAAATTATATATTATAGTTTATTTTTTGGTGTTTAATATATTATTCTATAATGCATCCTTCTATTTTCTTGATGATTTTCATTTTTTAAATGGGTTAGATCATTGTGGTTGGTTATAACCTACTTGGAATGATTATTTATTTTATTTTTTGATATGTTAATGTTCTAAAATATCTTTATCTATAAATGTGTGTGAAATAATTACTAAATGAAATAACGTGGTGGTGAATAACTATTTTTAAGACCACGGGGATCAGTAACACCCTTTAAGAATTATGGAAAACTAATTCTGGTGTTATATAGATGGAAACCATAATTTTCTCACTACAAAATGGTTTTAGAGGACATTATGGTTCTTTGAGGAGTGATAATATTTTTGTTTATTCATTTGGTATTTTGGGATTTAATTATATAATGAATTATAGGTTATCAAAGATTCATATACCATAGAGGAGGGATTTAAGCATGACCTTCCACTTCTATATCCTCATGATTTTACAGAAAGTTGTGTTTCAAATTGTGAATTAATGTTTTTTGTCATAATTTATGTAATAATTTTAGGGGGATTTTTTTATAATACCCATTGGGTATTCATGTGATATTTGCTGTTATTCCCATATTTTAGGGTAAAAATATAGGAGACCATGATATTCATGTTTAGATCACTTGGCTTGGGAAATTGTGTTGTGCCTATGTGGTTGAGTCTTCCTCCTAGTAGAGTCTCTTGAATGGTTGGTCCATGGTTTTCTAAGTCCTTAAAAATATTGTTTCTTATATTTTTGTTCTATATTTACTCTTCAAGATTCTATAGTACTTTTAATGTGACCCTCACGAGTTTGAGGAGGAATGGGGAGTGTCTTCATATTATTTCAATATGGTTCTGTTGAAAAATATTTGGAATCTTCTATATTGATTTAGTTTAAAACATTTTTTAGGAATTTTATGGAATATTTTGAAACGTTTTAAAAACTAGTTTTATAAATTAATTATATAATATTATTAACATAATTTTCACAATTTTTTATAAAAGATGTTCTTTCTGTTGTGGGGTTTGGTATTTATATTAAATTGGAAAAATTATTAGTCTAAATTTTCATTAATGGGATTTGTAAAAATAAATTGACAGAAAAAGGAGTTTTTAAATTTTATTGGGATCAAAATAGAACAATTTTTATGAATTTTGTTTTATGGTTATATGATAAGTGGATTTATTTTTTATGGACATTATTTGGATACTTTGGTATTCAATACTATGTCAATAATTTAAAGCATTTTTTTGTGGAATTACTTATTTGATTGATGTGTGTCCCATGTTGGTTGTTTTTTATATATATTTTTTGTATTTATTAAGGAATACATATTTGTATAGGGTTATTTCAAAACTCCTCGGGGAAATTTGAGCGATTCAAAAGAAATGTTTTTTCTCGGTCTGAATGATGTGTCCCTTGTTTGATTGATTATTATTTTTTAATGATTCCAAGTTTATTATAAGATGATTTGGTTATTGTTAAACTCATGAATTGATATCTTAAATGTAATAATTTATATAAGTATGCATACATTAATATCTAATTTGGCTTAATCGGCTTCAGAATCGACCCCGACTATGAATGGAGCAGTGGAAATTAATCCTTAATTATTCATGGACCCTATCTCATAGTTCCTGAATCAGCATCTTCTATCATTTAGTGGTAAGCATGGTCTTGTGAGATATGTGAAATGGTTTCACCAGATTCATGTGACTCTCTATTTTATCATATCATTAAATGTTTCATTGGTAAGTGTTGTTTAGATCATCTTATTATTAGTTTTATCCCAGTTTTCTATTATAACATGTTGATTTTAAAATAGTCTAAAAGAATGTCATGTGAGTTACCTAGGACCGTGTTTATTCAGTGGTTTATTCTTGATGTTGTGGATGGAGAAGTAAGTATCGATTTTAATATACTTTATTAGAGATGTTGATTAGTGAGGGAGTATTCTAATCACTATTATAAATTTTTATTGTTTTCATGATGGATGTAATCAATGATATGGATAAATACCATTTCATTAGAGGTGGTATTCACCCTGATTTTGGACAAGAAATAATGTATTTAGGACTAACATATTTTAATGAGGTTGATGAAAAGTCCATTATATTTGAATTTGACAGATCTAAATATCATTTAGTGGGTGATTCATTGGTCATATCTGATAAAAGTGAGGGTAAAATAGATGGCGAGGAGAAGAAGCAGGTTGAGCCAATGCTAAAAGAAAAGGTAATTTTATCATAGGATGATAATATCAATTATAGTTTTCCTATTATGGGATGAAGGAAATTAATATACCTTATTTATTATGTATCTGATTTTATATATCTAATGTGGCTATTTGGTTCATCGATAGAAGTTTTGTTTTCATAGTTTTGAGAAGAGTTCTCTGGTTTACCTATATTTTTCAGTGGATTATTTTTTTCTATGTGAATTTTATTTGAAGGTGGTAATATATGTGTTTATTTTTGGGATTTGGATATTATATTTGGAATATTTTTAATAAATAAATTTTAGATATTAATTTTGGTTGGATTTTTTTGGTATAATTTGTGAATTCTTTCCTTTTTGTGGAATATCCATTATAGATGGATTTTGTGTCTTATGATCCATTTCACCTTTCTTTTTTATGTGGCTATAATTGGGTTTCATTGTGATGTACATAATTTTTTATGAAAACCATTTTGTTGATTAATGGGTTTTACCAATATTTGTGTCGATATTTTGAGGATCTTATTATTTAGACAAGAGAATGACATTGGTTGGATATTTAGATATCGATACTGACTATTCCAGTAGTTTAGATTGTATATAATTTGGTTATTGGATTTCGATATTTGGAATACATTGTGTGTTGGTGATTCATGTTTAGAATATAGGATAAATGAATGTTTCGTGACCATAGGTGGGATTTCATGTCTTTCCATTGAGTATTCTTGTGGTTGTTATTCCCTTCATGGGTTTGGATATACCTTTGGATTTTTTGTGAGTTTATACTATGGTTTCATTGTAGATTCATGGTTTCATATCCTTGTAATTGTTTTGGTGCCACTATATTAGATAAACTCTAAATGTTTTGGACACCAGTTTAATTATGAATTCCTTCATAGGATATCTAGTATGAGGTTCTTGTATTGGCTTTACATTGAATTTTTTAATAAATTGTGATTTCTCGGTTTCCTTTTTAAAGATACAAGTTTTTTGATATGGGATCAAATCACATTGACTTGTTCTTTCATTTAGGGCTTCCTTGGATATTTTATTTTGCATTTCCTTTTGTTTTTAACCAATGACATTATGGGGGAATAAACTGTCATTGTATTTTGATTTTTGACACCTATACGAAACTATAGAGATTATGATTCTTTGGTTTACCTTATAATTGGTAAATCAGGGTTTTGATAGCTTTTTGTGATAAAATTTCATGTTTTTGGATTTCTCTTATGTTAATGATTAGTATCCCATATGATTAGAAGTAACTATGTGGTGCTCATTCTAGAGGGGGATGTCATGGTGAAAATACATTTTAAACTGCTTTTCTCTAGTTTGGAATGTCTATTGTAGCTCACTAGAAACCATTTAGGTGACCCCATCCTTGGTGGGGAGATGCACAATGTTGGATCAGGGTTTGAGAGACCATGTGTTACACTATGGGACATTCCAAGAGAGCCTCTTCATTTTTTAAATAAGAATTATATATTTTTAAAAACAAAATAGTTCTACAAGACCGGGATAAAAAGGATTAGTTAATTTTTCAAATTAGTACCACACATGGAATTTAAGAAATGAAACAAAAAGAGTAATTTAATCCCTTCTTCTATAGCCTCTTATTGGCCCTCACGTTTCCCAATAGTAAAACAATTCAACTAGGGATATACATAAAAATATGGGGTGATATAAAATATCAGTAAGATGATGAATAATAGAGATGAAACATGGGTGATAATAATAACCATGAACCTAAAATAAAAAAATAATCATCATCATAATCCTGAGTGTAATTATTAGATAATGTCATGGAATGTAGAAATAAAAAAAAAGAAACACCATATCTTAGGGTTAACCACCACAGATAGTTGTGAAAAAATATAACATCATGTTCCCAAATATTTCACATTATATCATTAGATATATCACATTTCCCAATGAATTTGAGATTGATATAATTCTAGGTTCACCCTTCACATCATAACACTTATATGTTCTATATAATTTTGTGTGCACCTATCACATCATAACATTTACATAAGCATTAATTCCTTGTAGAATTTATATCAATATTATACATAATATAAAACATTTAAAGGAAGGTGTTTCATTTAAGAAGGATAAAAATAACTAATAAAAATTGTGATTTTGAATATAATGAGGGATTATGATACTTGGTATATGAATCTTCAATTTTGAGTGCATAAGAAACAATATCTGGAGATATAATAAATGTGTTTCTCGATTGAATAACACTTTGAAAATAATATTTATTATCATAAAATCAAGTAGAGAACATGTATATCCTATAAAATAAATTGTGTGAATAAATAAATTATATTTAATTTATTAAATTAAAATGAATATCAAATTGGTAGTGAATGAAGGAAACCACAATGAAATGGATTTGGGTTTTAAAATCCACTTACTTTATGACTGAGTGATTTATTCTCTTTATTATCATGAATAATCAACATTGAATCATTAATTAATAAATCCAGACCCATATAATATATTTATTTGATTTAATATTGTTTTATTATATTCGTTTTTCATACCATTATGTCGAGTTTCAGAGTTCAATTTCATCGTTCTTTAGTGTTCAATTTCTTGGATTTCATGATATGTTTACACATGTATGAGTACAGATGTTAATGTAAAATTTGAATAGATATCTTGAAGAATTGTTTTTCTTATTGATGATATTATATAAGACTAAATGATATTTTTAATCATTTTTTAAAATGTATGAGGATTAATCATTAGATAAATTTTAAATGAACATGATTAAATTTGCTCAGTAGATTTGACAACCATAAAAATTAATATCATTTTATTTAATATAACATTTATATATTACTTCTAAAATATTATATAAATTATAATATTAATAATAAAACCTAATTTAACCATAATAATGTTTTTATGAAAACCCTTATTTGTTGTTTAGATAATGAAAATGCATCGTCCAAGGTAGTGGTAAATCGACACACCACATATGATATTTTAATTTTTAAAATAATATATTGAGGGAATATGATTTTTGTTCTATTATAACATTGAAACAACATAATTATAGTATATTATTTGTTATTGGAGTTATAATATGGCTTGGATAAATGGAAGTTATGAGAGGATAATAAAATACATGAAATCGAAAAGAAATTAATAGAAATAGAAATAGGATTTTCCTATGAATTTATCCTCATTGAGATCCTCATTATAAAAACGTTGTTCTCAATTTGAAGATATAAAGAGATCATATACATGTGAGAGGGTTTGGGATTAGGGATGGGAATAATCTTGGAAATTTTTTTGTTTTTGGAGTTGTGAGGAAAAGAGGTTCTGAGGGGTTGTAATTATTGTGGATAAGAAGTGTCAATTCTAATTATTTTATTCATTTTTTTATTATTTTGGCACAATAATGTGATCAATTTGAAAATTATACTAAATTTATAATTAATTAATTACTTAATTAAAGTCTCATAAAATTTTACTATAATTATAAGAAACATATTTTAATTTATGAATCTACTTATGAAGAGTTTTTTTCATTTAATTAATTGTATAAATTAAAAAAGTATAATTTATCAATTATGTTTTAAAAAATATCAACAATTAACTATGAATTTTTAAAATGTTTATTTAATTAAAATATGATAATAATTATATCATATAATCATTTAAAAAATGGAAAAAATTATAATTATAATTTCATATATCAGGATACTATTATATTTCATGAATTTCAATTCCAAATGGACAGGTTACTATTCTATGGGTCAGGTTACTATTCCATCAGGATATGTTCCATAAAATCAATCTAATCCTGTCGATTTGAATGGGTGTTTACCCCTCTTACTCTATATATGAATCAGTCGACCATTTGGAAGCCATGGAGAACTTCTAACATCATTAATTCTTGATTCATGTGTATAAATTGTAGATTTACGTGGGGTTTTACAGAAATTATTTTTTACTTTCTCTCTTATTTTCTTTTTCATTTCATTACACATGGATTTGGCTTCTCACATGTACCCTAGAAACCAAATTAATTATATTAGGGATTTTAGTGGATTTAATATTTTTATTTTCTTATATATATTCTATATTCTGTCTCTATTCATATTAGTGTTCTCAATGTAGAATGAAATATATTCTAAAGTGTTTCATCTCATTTCCCACCACTTTAAGGCAGTTGATACTATAAAACTATTTCATTTTGGAATAAAATGTATTATTTAACTTTATAAATTATTTTTTTAATAAAATAATTAATATATGTGATATCGTTGATAGTATTTAGACTAATTTCATTGTTTTTTTAAGATTTCATAATGTGTTATCATATTAATTCATTTTTTAATTTTAAAATTTAATGTTTTAATTTTTTAAATGGATTATTTTCAAGTGATTATATTTTTAAAAAAATGCATATGTGGATAGGTGAATTGGTTTTAATGATGAAGGATTTATTTCATAATGTATTTAGTTATTAATGAATCCAAACTATGATTTAAAGTGAGTTATATTTTAAAGTGTTGTTTTAGACTTCAAATTATTTGTAATGGGTTTCTCTTAGAAATTTAAAATAGAGATTTCAATTGACTGCATGCTTTACCAATTGTCAGAAGTTATATAATGGACATTTAAACATGTTTTTGATGGAAATGGTATTAAATTGGACATTTTATTTATTTCAAGGAAGAAGTCTAATTTATTAAGGGTAGCTTCTGGAATGCTTAACTACATTTCATGATTTCACAGAACTGTTAGAAATTCATAATGTTTTGTTTAATTAAATGTGAAGGAGGGATCCACATTTAAGGCTCAGTATTGGTGTTAATGGCATGTTTGGGATCATTGTTTTTAATGGTTGATGTGAAATATCCCATTGTTTTTTCTCATTGACTGGTTTCCCCAATGTGTTGGTTTTTATCACTATGTGATGTTTGTTTCTCCCATTTTGAGGAAATTTGACTACTAGTTTCATGGGTGAATGGAATATATGTGTTGATATTAATTTCTAGTGTATTGAGGTGAGGGATAGTAATTTCTATGTCATTTATTTTTCAATTCACTTTCATTAAATTTTTCATAAAATATTAATTGGTCAAGGGAACCAAAATACTATGTGGTAGATCATTTTTTATATTTAAATAGTGGGTTCACACGACACTAATGGCACTTAACTGATGCTAGGAACAATGAATAAGAGGAGGTGTCATCTCAATTATTCTTGGTTATTCAACTTGAATGACTTGTTGTTTTGGATTTAATAGGTTTCTGGTTTCGAGGATGTAAGTGGGAAAATTTTATAAATATTTGATGTTACTCACATTAGGGAACAAGTATAGTGCTCATGAAAAAATTGATTCGTTGATTGGAAGTTAGTGTATGGGATTTTCATCTAATTAATTATTATATCTCATTCAATTTCAAGTATTTTTATTCTACCCATATCATTATAATGTTTTAATATACCTGGAGATATATAGTGGATGGATTGTTATTCATAAACCATTTGGGAGTTGGGTAATTTCCTTTAGAAAAAATGTGTTTTCAACGATGTTGGTAAACTTTTTTTAAAATTTTAATACATAGGAGTAGGGTAATAAATCGATTTTAAAATTATTTTTTAAATGAATAGAAGGAATTAGAGGAATGTATTTTTACAAAGTGATCAATTTCATATAAATAAAATAAGTTGGTTTGTTTTAGAAATGTAAATGAATATGTGTTTCAAAAATATATTTTGTGGGGAGAAATGTTTTCAAGGAACATTTCATAGTTTAAGAAAACAATGTGTAATATTTTGAATGTTAATTATGGACTTGTTTTTTTTGAAAAGGTATGTTGTAACACTCCAATATTTTATAGTACGTTATCTCGTTAAAGTAATTCAATAGCTTGCAATACACACATCACTGAGTTCGAATGCCCCACAACTTAAAAAACTAGCCGTTAAAAAAGTGGTTATGAATACTATTAACTACATTTCGAATCTTCTTTAATACATATAATTTTAACACCCATATTATGTGTTTATAGTAATAATATAAGAATAATTTATATTTTTTTGATAAAGGTAGTACTTTTCAAAAATGGAATTTTACAGCCTTCTAATGGTGATTTATTTAAATGCTATATCTGAAACATTTATATTAAACATTAAAAAATAAAATTTTTATTTTGAAGTGGGGAATACAATTTTAGTTTGGATAGATTTTTGGTAATATTATAATAACTTTCATATTTTGATAAATAGTGAAAAATACTATGTTTTAATTGAAATCAATATTTTTAATCAAAATAAATTTTAGTGTTAAATTATGCATTTGATTTGTTTTGAAGTATAATTAGATTATATTTTTATCATTTTATACAATTCAGGTTTTTATAAGTAATTTTACATTTAAATTTGACATAAAAACATGTTAATCTTTTGATAGTTTTTACATTTTAAAAAACCCTCCTTTTGGGATCGAAAATGGGAAATAATTTTAAATAAATAAATCCATCTTCTATGTTTTGATTTTGGTAAAATGGTCTTTAGTTTTGAATTTTCAATAAAAATATTATATTAGGGTCAAGTTTTGGTATTTTTCTGAAAAAGTACAATTTTTGATAAATAGTAAAAAACACAGTGTTATTATTTAAAACAAACATTTTATTTAAATAATTATTTATTTTATTTAAATTTATTTAAGTCAAAATAGATATATAATACCAATATAATTTCAACTTAATTCATTTGAGACATTTAATAATATTATTAGATGTATAAAATTTTATTGAACTTTTTATCGTTTTTTACCCATCTTCTAGAAACATTTTCAAATTTGCATAAAACATAATTTTACCACTTCTGTGAGTTTATTATCAAAAATCCTAGAGACATGGTTTAAATCTTTATGAATAATGTGATTCAATAAGATTTATTTTTTTGGTGAATAGTTAGTTTTTGACTTTTTATTAACGTAGTTAAAAGTAAATAAGGTAATTAAGGCTGAAAATTATATTATAATTACAAAAAAATACTTATTCTATTGGATTAGTGTAATTTGACTAAATAAAATCATAGATGTAAAATATTATCCTCATTGTTCAACATGGACTTGATAAGACATTTATTATTATTTTATTTTAAGAAGAGTTAAAAGTGTTAAATTCATTGTTTATTAACTAATCCATTTTAAATATATGGTTCAACAATAGATAAATTCTACTATAAATATTCATTATAAAGATATAAGGAATTCATACATAATATTATTATTTTAATAAGTTTTTTACCTTTAATAACTTAATTTATTTATGACATAATGATGATGTAGTAATTAAGTTATTTATGAAAGAATCAAATAACTGGATTTATTAATATAAACTAAATATAATTTCTAGGTTTTTATAACATCCACTAATTTTCTAGGTGAATATGAGATGTTTGTTTTGACACATTATATTTTTTTTCAAAGTAATCCTACTTTTAGGACTTTCACAAAAAATAAAAAAAATACGAAATACGGTCAAGATTGACATAAATGAATTTCTAAAACAAATACTATATCATTTAATTATATAATTGTCAAAAAATATAAAGATCATCCAAAGGAATATTATATATATATATATATATCATTAATGAACCACTTTGAGTTCTTTTATATTTTTATTATATGTTTATTAACCATATAATATTAAAATATAAGAAGACACGGTAAAAGATAAACTATTTTACTAATAGTTAAATCTAAAATATAAGGTAAATATGGTAACCTAAACTTTAGTAAAACCTATTTGATTTTATTTTTTCTACCCATAGACACCTAAGCCTCAATATAAATTCATTTTGAGCCATAATAAACCGAATATTATTGTGTAATAAATTAATATTTTAATCTTTTCCTAAAGATACCCTCACCCCTCTTATTAAAGGGCACATCCCCTTATCTAAAAAGCACACCACCAAAGCCCTTTGTCTCAGCCAAACCCTGACCACATATCCTCTCATATTCCCTCAAATCAACCTGAAGTCCATACATTGATCAGAAATCCAACCTATAGATCCTTTTTTATCATCTTAAAAGGAAACACCCAAAGAAGAGGTAATAATTTCATCACTATCTTTCAAATTATTTTCTTCATCCACTTCCTCGTTCAATGTAGTTTCCTTACAAAAAAATAACACTATTACCTATTACATAATGTGATGTTATTATAATTATTTTACAACCATATTCATTATTCTATCTATCCTATAAATGATAATGTCACTATACGTGTGCACGTACGGCTTACTGTCTCCACATCGTGGTGTAGATTGTTATTCAAACACATAATTATTTGGATGGGTATAATAATGAGTATAACTGATTTGAATATTAAATATAACATGTTAAAGATTCATTATATATGGTATAACATCCAATTACATCATATTTTTCTGTCAATATAATGATATTGTCACTCATGTGTACGTACGGATTACCGTCTTTACAACACGATGAGATTTATTCACACGTTCACCATTCACTGATGATTATATATATATATTATTAATAAGTATGTAATATATGAAATAAAAATTCAACTGGAGATATTTAGGTATGTATTTATGCACGTACATATATCTTAGTCACTTACTTCCGTTCAATACGATATGAAAATGAAAACATCATTTATTCGTACGTATGACCTACTATCTCCATAAACGGTGCCTTCCATTTACTATATCAATCTATTATAATTATTTATATTATATATATATTTTATATTTACATCATGTTTTATATTCTGGACGTATTTAAATCATTATCTAAATGATATGATCTAGAATCAGAAGTTTAAATATGTATGATAAAGAAAGCGATTATTACACAAAATGCTAATTTAACATGGAAACATTATTAAATGGGTAGTATAATCGAATAAATGTATATTGTACAATATCATAAATATGAATATGGTTCTGGTATAATTTAATGAAAAAATATAGTCATTATACAAGAGGTTAAACTTACCCTCGACCAAAAGAAAGTGCATGGTAAGGGTTAATTCCTCAATCTCATTATTATTCGAGATTGTTTATGGGTATGTTTTTACTGGAACATATTTATTATCCATGTCCATGATTCATAATAGAGTATTCAAATGGATTTTTTATGGAATTCTTTTATTAAAACATCATTTTAAATGTTTCAATAGTCATTCTTCTAAATCATTCTCATTAATGTCTATATTTTCAAAATGGGGTTTTAAGGATTTATTTATGTGGACATGAATGTTTTTAAAATGTTAATTCCATTATAATGATTCAAAGTCGTATTTAACACTATGATTATAAGATATCTCTAATTGTATTCCCTTCTAAATTTTTTTACTTTTAAATGTTTTCATGAAAATGGGATATTTCTCTCAAAGAGTTTTATAATTCATTTTTATGTTTGTTAGTATCCTTTGATAGATTTTAAACTTCCTTGAAGATGACTTATTATGATACTAATATTCCATATTTGATTGAAGGTTTTGAGATATGTTTGACAATGGTTGTGTTATTTTTTTTATCATTCATGGTTTATATTAAAAGTATTGAAATTTCGCATGCTAGTTCTAATACAAATGTTTATGTTATGTTTCAACCATTTAATATGAGGAATGTATTGGACATAATAAGTTACGGGTGGATCCCTCTATTGCTCCTCGATGCATCGGTTGGTATCATGAGACAATTAGTCATTGAATTTGACATGGTCTTTCCTAATTATATATATGGTTTTGAGAGAGGCCTTAAGTCATTTTTACACGTCTTGGCCAAGGCCTTGAAAAAATTATTCAGAATGTCTGGAATTATATATTCCCTCACTATGAAAATAATATTGATGGGTCTTGTGGTTATTCGATTACTATAATTCCCATGACTATATTTTATTATGGCATTATTTACTACTCTTCTATTTCTGCAATAATGTGTTTGTGCTTATTGTTTGTTAAGCCATTTGTTTTCAATTATAAAACATGCCTATCGTTTATGTTATCTTCCCCTAAATTGTTTACCCTTACTGAATATCTGATCTTAACCATTTCTTATAACTTATTTTCATAGGATTTACAAGATTTTTATTGTGATTGATATGAAGGTTTAAGAAAAAATGGAATAATTGCATTCTCTAAGAATTATCATGGCCATTTTTTATGATTGAAATTGTAATATGATATTTTTGTTTGAAATATATTTACAAGGCTCAGAAACATATCAAAATTTTGAGACTTGATTTCTTATAATCAAGACAATGTTTTAAAATAATGCACCGAATAAGGGATTTCAGGTTCTAGGTGTTACTGTTAGTATCATAGGAATTTTAGCAACATCCTTGGAAATAGATTTAGATAAACTCTGATTAGAGAACATTATAGTAATACAGACTTAGAGGATTAGAAGAGAATAAATTCTTATAATTTTGGTAATGTATAGATTTTTTTTATTTTATAAGAAATAAATCCTAGTCAAGATATGAGAAAGTAGAGATGGCTCTGGCACATATGTAACTAAGAGTGAAAACTCCAACAAGGTGTTTTGGGCTTGACCTCGGGTATCCTAGTACCTGACAAAGTGACTTGATGCACTCTAGGTAATGACACTCCTGAGGGATATTCTTATGATAATTCACATTTTCAATACAAGCCTTTATGAAGGATATATGATTAAATACATCCTCATAGAAATTTTATTTATGATTATAGATTATAAACATAATATTTTCAATTTACATTAGGTATTTTACAAATTTTCATTTATGAATTTTTATTCATAAACTATATTTGTGTATGTCATAGTTTAGAAATGGCGCTCTGTAGATGGAATGAGAATGCCGGCAATACACATGATATAAATAGTAATAAAGATTATATATTTCATGGTATGAATCCAACATTTAGAAAGGGAATAATATTCCAGGTATTACTATCCTATGAAGAAATAATGTTATGTGTTATTGAAATAAGTAAACAATTCATTGAGTTCTATAGATTTGAAGGGATTCCAAATAATAATGGGATGGAAGAGATAATGATTGATAAAGGGAAGAGGGGAAATAATGATTTTCCTATATGTGATAACTGTGGAAAGAATCACCTTGGTAAATGCTTGAAGGGAATGTGAGTGTGTCATAACTATGTAGAAAAAGAACACCATGTATGTGACTGTAAGGGTAAAAAAAGGTTCCAAATCTATTATGCTTCATCTGCAAGGGGTTGGGACACTACACAAATCAATGTCACAATCATCAGAGTATACAAAAAATGATATTGTCGGATAATAATCACGTAAAGATATTACCATATATGAAATTTAATTAATAACTTTCTCATGATTATATTAAATATTTATATCATTTGAGGGTTGTATAAATAATTTAATGGTTATAATAATTATGGATTATATAAGGATTGTACTGAAGTACTATTTCATTAAGGACTTATGATTGTGTGGAACCAAGAAAAGTGACTCAATAGGGGGTTAATGTTTTTTCGAAAAGATGAGGTTGAGAGAAAGATAAACCATAATATGGTTATGTTACTGAGGTAGTGATTTTGGAATAATATATGATTGATTTGGATAAATTATATTGGATATTCTTGACTACCTTGAAACTGATTAATTATTGGTATATTCCATCATTGTTGGAGTTTACAACATTTTTCGATAGAAGAAGTATATCAAGTATTCTATAAGGAATAAGGGAGAATGAATGTAATCAATAAGGTTTTATGGTAATTCATGGTGTTAAAATGTTTTTAAAGAATACATGATGAAGGTTTTCAAATATAATTACATGGAAAAAATGATCTTCATTGTGTTTACCTTCTATATAAATTTTGGATTGTGAGATTAGACGGAACTATTTTGGATAATTACAAATATTTGGATCGATTATGTTTGAAATTAGATACTATTATTAAGGCTAAATATTTTATTGATATTTTTTTTATTATCATAAAAAAGGACAACCCAGAGGTCGGGTGATAACCCATCACCTTTGTCAAGGCCATGACACTCCAGCCAGCAACTGAAAGGTGAAAAGGGTGGATCACCTACCACGGGAATACCTGATAACCTCATTTGTATAATGATGTTTTATGAATACTTTTAAAAATGAATTATAAATTTATTATTTTAATAACCCTATACGATTAGGATAAATAGAATATTTTTGTATTCTATTGTCTTTTGAATGTAAAATTATTTGGTCATAGAAATTAGTTGAAGGATGAAAATCTACATGTAAAGTATATATATATATATATATATATCTTGCTTTATAAATCGATTAATTCTTAATCTTTATGAAAGGGACCTTAAAACCTAAAATATATTATCCCAATACATTATGTTTCGTTGAACCGATTATATTTTAAATTATTATAGATTGATCGCTTTGAGGATCTCAATTTTACAGTTTGTTGTGATTGATGACCTCAATAACTCTATATAAATATTAAAATTTTCATTCCAATTATGTGTCTCTAATTTACACCAATTTTCTTTTAATTGAGATCATAATTTAGTTGTTACTTTTTTATTCCATTTCCCTCTTATTTAGACTTAATTATATTATTCTAATTTCTGATGTGGGTTCTCTATAAAGGTATATTTATATTTTTAACCTTTTATTTTTCAAGAACAATTAAAAATTGAAGGACTTAATTTATTAATGGAGGGGTGAATGTAACACCCTATGATTTTATATTATGATATCTCATTAATGTAATTCAATAGCTTGCGCCACATGCAACACCGTGTTCGAACGCATCACAACTTACCAAACTAGTCGTTCAAATAGCAGTTTTGAATAGTAGTAACTGCATTTTGAATCTTATATAGTCTATATTATTTTAACATCCATATTATATGATTCTTAGACATAATATATGAACAAATTCAATTTTTCAGATAAAGGGTGTATTTTTCAAAAATGCAATTTTTCCGCCTACTAATGGTGAATTTTTTAAAGCCAATATTTGACACATTTATATTAAATTTGAAAAAATAAACTTCATATTTAGAATCTCGACTTAAAAATTTTGTTTGTAAATTTTTTTAGTAATTTTTTTATAACATTGATATTTTTATGAATAGTGAAAAATACTAGGTTTTAATTGAAAATAAATTTTTTATTCATAATAATTAACAGTGAAAAAATCAGCATTTAAATGGTTTTGAAGTATAATAATATTATATTTTTATTATTTAATACAATTTATATCAATATCAGTAATTTAACATTTAAATTTGACATAATCACCTATCAATATTTTGATAGTTTTTACTTTTTTAACAACCATCTTATTGGTTTTGACAATGGAAATTAATTTTAAATTAATAAATTCAACATATATATTTTGAATTTCGTAAAATGGACTTCTTTTTTGAATTTTCAATATAAAAATTACCTTAGGGTAAATTTTTTGTATTTTTTAGAAAACCTTCGACTTTTTATGAATATTGAAAAACACTATGTTATTATTTAAAACCGACATTTTATTTAAATAATTAAATAATTTTTTAATTTTTTTTATTAAAAATAGATATATAATACCTATATAAGTTCATTGTAAATAATTGGAGTAATATTATAATAAAATTAGACGTATAAAATTTTATTGTACTTTTTAACGTTTCTACGCTCCTTCTTAGAGCATTTGCAAATCTACATAAGACTTAATTTTACAGCTTTATTGAGTTGAATTTCAAAAATATGAGAGACACAGTTGACATTAGTAAGTAAAATGTAGTTCAATAAGATGAAAATAATTTTTTATGAATACTAAATTTTAACATTTTTTTGCAGTAGTTAAAAGTAAATAAGGTAATTAAGAGAAAAGAAATCCTAGAAATAAAATATTAACCTTTTTGGTCGACTTGGATTAGATTAGGACATTTATTATTAACTTATTTAAAGAGGAGTTAAAAGTGTTAAATTAAATTTTTATTAACTAAACAATTTTTCATATAGTTTTCTACATAAGATAAATTCAAATATAAATATTAATTAGAAAGATAATGAGATTTCCTATATATTGGGAATTTTTTATAATTTTTATACATTAAATAATTTAATTTATTAACGAGAGAATGATGATGAATTAATTAGAGTATTAATGTAAGAATCAAATTATTGGTATTACAAATAATAAAATAAATATAATTTCAATGTTTTTATGAAATTCGATAATTTTCTAGGTGAATATGACATTTTATGGTTTATTCAATGTATTTTTTTCGATTTAATCATGCTATTATGACTCTCATAAAAAAATACCAAATAGTGTCAAAATTTACATAAATTAGTTTTTAAAACAAATACAATATCATTAAATTTTATAGTAGTTCTAAAAATCTAAGGTTCGACCATAAGACTCTTATAATGATTTATATGTTATTAATGAACTACATGGGATTCTCTTAGAATTTTATTGTATGTTTATTAACCACTTCCTATGTGTTTGTTTTTTTCCATACCAAAATAATTAATCTAGAACCTCTTACATACTGTGATGATATTATAAATATGATACAACCATGTTCATAATTCTGTAAATCCTATAAATTATAATGTCACAATAGGTGTGTACATACAACTTACCTTTCCACGTCATGGTATAGTTTGTTATTCAAACATTTCATTATTTAAATGTGTATAATAATGTTTATAATTGATGTAAATAATATATATAACATTATAATAATTATGTATATATGATATACCTTCCAATTACATACGATTTCACCATAATTATAATGATATAATCGCTCGTGCATATATACGGATTACCGTCTCCACGACGGGTTGATAGTTATTCCCATGTTCACCATTCAATGATGATTATAAAAATATATTTTTTAATAAGTATGTAATATATGAAATTATATTGATATTATATATATATATTTATGTAAGTACATACATATATCTTATTCACTTACTTTCGTTCAATACAATTTGAAAATGGAAACAACGTTTATTTTTACGTACGACCTACCATATACACAAACAGTGCCTTCTATTTCATATATATCTAAATTATAAATATTTATATTTTAAATATATTTTATATATAAATCATGTTTTATATTCTAGAAGTATTTAAATACTGATATATAGGATATGATCAAGAATATCAAGTTAAAACACGTTCAATAAAGAAAGCGATTATTACCAAAAATGATAATTTAACATGGAAATCATTATTAAATTGGTTGTATAAATTCATAAATGAATCATGTATGATATAATAAATATTAAAATGGTTCTGGTATAATTAAATATCATTCTACTACCATTATTCATGAGGATAAACATACCCTAAACCAAAGAAAATTGAAAGATACTAGTTAATTCCCCGATCTTATTATTATTCGATATTGTTAATTGGTAAGTTTTTACTATCACATATTTATTACCCATGTCAATGTTTCATAAAAGTGTTTTCAAATGGATTTTTAAGGGATAATTTTATTAAAACTTCATTATAAATTTTTTAAATATTTCTTATTCCAAATCATTCTCATTAGTGTCAATGTTTTCAAAATTGTTCTTAAGGATTTATTTATAAGGACATGAATGTTTTTAAAATGTTAATTCCATTCTAAAGTTTCAAAATGGTATGGGACACTTTGATTAAAAAATTTATTTTCATGTATTCTTTTCAAAATTGTGTGACATTTAAATGTTTTAATATAAAATGGATATTTCTCTCTAAGAGTTTAATAATTAATTTTCATCTATGTCAACATACATTGATAGATTTTAAACTTGTTTGATGTTGATTTATTACGATAAAAATCATCAATTTTTTATTGAAGGTTTTATGATATTGTTGACAATAGATGTGTTATATTTATTCCATTCATAGTTACTTCTTAAAGTATTGACATTTTGTTTTCTAGTTATAATACGAATGTTTATGTTATGTTTCTACCTTTTCATATGAGGAATGTATTATAAACAGTAAGTGAATGGTGGAGTCCACTATAGATCCTTGATGCATCGGTAGGTCTAATAAAACAATTATACATGTAATTGGATGAGGCCTTTCCAAATTTGATATATGGTTTTGGATGAGGATTTAATCATTTTTTGACTTCTTGGTCGAGGACTTGACAAAATGTTTCAGAATGTATGGAATTATACATTCCTTCATTATGAAGATAATATTTATGTTCCATGTGGTAATTCCACTAGTATAATACCCATGACTATTATTTATAATGAAATCATTTACTCATCTCATATTTCACCCATAAAGTGTTCCTGTTTATTGTTTGTAATGGCATGTGTTTTTAATTATTCACCATGCCTATTGTTTATGTTATCATCCACTAAATTGTTTACCCTTACTGAGCATTTATGGTTACCCCTTTCTTATGTTTTATTTTCCCAGGATTTCCATGTAGTGTAATATTATTGATATGTAGGGTTAAGCTAAAAGAGAATAATGGCATTCTTAATGAACTATCATTGCTATATTTTATGTTTGAAAATGTAATGTGAAGTTTATTTATTGATGTTGATTTATTTAATCTATTTCCAATACTACAAAAATGATCGGTCTATTGAGACCTGATTCTGTGTAATCAAGCCAATGTATTAAAATAATACACCCACTCTGGGCTTCTGGGGTAGGGGTGTCACATATATCCTAAAAACCTACTTAGATTTGTTTTTTAAAATAATAATTTATAAATTTTCTTAATAAATGAACTGATTAATCTTGGAGGGCTATGATAACCTACCATTTTTAGGTCATTCAATATCATTATGACTCTATGTTTTTAGTGCGATTTGGTTTTTACTCTTTTAATAAAATATGGTGTTTATTGGGTGGTGGTTAGAAATCATAGGTTTCAATGATATAATTTTGGGCTCGATCGTATACAATTTTTAAGTATTTTTAGTTATTAGTGTATCTATAATTATGTAATGTATCTTTCTATTTTTGTGCTGTAGTTATATTCCTACAAATGGGATGGATCACTATGGATTGTTTTGAAATTTTTTGAATGATTATTTATTTATGTTTTTTGTGTGTTAATGTTACATTTTAAATTTTTTCCTAGAATTTACGTAAAATTTATTCTAAAGGGATTCATGGATACCTAGGAACTAGTTTCCTACCCATGGTTATAAGGAACACCCTTAGGGTCTTTTGAAAACTAATTCCACTTTCATGTAGATAGAATATTTTATTTGTTCACTACATATTTGACCACCCCCAATGGGATAACTATTGATATACAAGGATGGAGAATCAATAAGATATGATTATGGTCGGGATTGATTTTTATAAGCCTCACACTGAGGTTTCTCAAAATGTTTAGAAAGAAATATATGGTGCGGGTTAGCAGGAAAATGGGAAATGGTTATTTAAATTATTTCCAGTTAACTTGTAATAGTTTCTCCTGTATATTTTTTATATCAAAAATAGTTTTTAAAATTATAATATTTACTTTAATGATTTTATAAGTCCTCATTTTCCACTTTTTAATAGATAGAATATTCCCCCTATTTTTGGGTGCGATTATTCCCTTCATTCTCAATGTTTCTATGATCTTTCAAAATGTCCCTATAACTTTAAGGAGATTTAGGTGGGATTTTTCATTATATATCTCATTCCCATGAATTATTATAAATATAATCCAAAAATCCGTGAATTTTGGTTTGTTCAATTCATGGGATACAATATTTCATGGCCTTGGACATCATAATTCCTTAAAAGAATATCTTATGAAAACATGTTAAATTCATTTGAATTATTTTTTTGGTTTCACATTTCCTCATTATCCTATTTCCTCTCTCATAACTCTATTTGTAGGATAACGCATGCTAAAAATTCAAAATTTATTGTATTTAATTTAAAAATTCCACCAACATGTTCACTAAATACGACCCTATTTTATTCTATATATAGAATTATTTAACCTTCTTCCACTATACATATAAATACTAAGAAGAATTTTCCAACTATATTTAGTATACATTCTACTCAAGATAGCCTTTATTGTTTTCAAATATTTATAAGAGACACTACTACACTTTGAGAGTAGACTATTCATTGAAATCATACATATACTTTGTATTAATGGATTTCACCACCAAAATTTGTTAATACCAATTTAGTTTTATCATAATACGAAATTGATATTTATTTTTGTCTTTGTGAATGAAATGTTGAAATCAAAACATGTTAACAATATCAGTCTTTTACAACCCTTAAATTCTCAAGAAACGATGTCTGAAAAATTAAATGGAAGTGATTATCAAATGTAAAAAAATATGTTGTTCTACCATATTGCATAAAATATAAAACACATAACCATTGAATAATCTCCATAATATGGTCAACAAGAAATAAACATAGATATGTTTCATATTTTGGATTCATGTAACCATTATTTCATCCTACATCACAACTATATCCTCAAAAATCTAAGTAAATCATGTTACATCATTTATAGCTCATTGAAAAAGTATAAATATGTATGGGGAAATCGTATTCACAAGTATATGACTCAAGATGGTGGATTATTGAATTTAATTTTTATTACATTTTTAAACATCAAGTAAGTAGACTAAAAGTCAAAAAAGAGAAAGGTTCAATAATTAAAGGTAATTATGCTTGATATTAATAATAAAATTATATATTTGAGTGAATCCTTTAAATTTTATCCTTTTATTGAGAAAATAACTCCCTCCTTAAATGAGTTAAATAGTTATAATAAAAAATAGAAATGAAACGTCATAAAAATACAATATCATGTGGTTGTTCTTGGAAGAACATAACTAAATTTTTGAAATCAATGTAATTAGTAACCACATCATCTCAAAATACTAGATTGTTAACTAAGGAACGAAGACAATTAAGTGGGAGGTTAATAGATGGTATCCTAGATATTTTGCTAATTAGTTTACTAGAAATTACTAATTCATTTATAATCCTAGACATCATGAAAAGAATTATTGTTATATAAAGAGGAAGATAATCTCTCGAGCTAATATATTGGATCATGATAATATCTCCAACAAATTTTATGATTTTAATTTTTATAATGATTTTAATGAGCATAATATCATGAGAAAGATTAATTAATGGTGATTTTAAATTGGATACAATCTCCTTGTAATTAATAACCAGTTGAGGATATCTTTATATACATTAGTGGAGTGAGATGATATAAACAATATAGGGGACGACATTTACTTCCAAAGTGGAAGGTAATTAGAAGATGCTTCTAGAAATTACCACATAAAAAGTTATTACATTTATAAAATACACTTCATTTACACAATATTCAAAATAATTTAGTTCCAGGTTCACTTTTATTTTAGAAAGGAATGATAATAGTTTTTTTGAAAATATATATTATCTACGTGATATTTTTATATTTGTAAGGGATATCTGATCGATGTTATATTAAAAATCAATTTAATTAAGGTTTCATCCAAATATTCCAAGAGGAATGACTGAAATGATTTTTTTGGTTATGGTACTAATTGTGTTACATTATAGAATGAAATATTGGTCATGTTCATTATAAATCATTTAATTAACTACTTATCATGGAATTATTTCCAATATTTGATTGGGGCTTAATGGAATTTCTTGTATCAGTTAAATTAAAATTATATAAACTACCCATTTATTTCATTTAAAAGTTGTTTAATACATAAAATTTAATTCAAAAAATCATTTTTAATATGAAATAATGAGTTTCAAGAGGTGAAAAAAAATAACATATCATATTTTTAGCTTATTTTTCTTGGATTTATTATGTTTTTCTCTTGAATTGTAAAGATTAACATATTTATGTAATAAATCATTACAAATATGATGTCGATAATATGATCAACATGAGTGTTAATTATACAAATAATTGTTATAGATTTTAATTGAAGTATCCTTTCTAAAATGTATGTGGTGAGTATGTAAGAATTCAGAAAAATATAACTCCATTCTCTCCCCAATTAAATACAGCTATAGAAAGGAAAAATACATCCCTTAAAATAAATGACCATTTCAATGATAAATAGTTTTGGTTTACTTCATGATATATGTGTGGAAGCTCTCTTAACAAAAAGTAACTTTTTAAATATATATCCACTTATGATTATAAAAAATATTACATATTTTTAATGAATGGTAAGAAATCCCATCATTAAATATCATGATGCGTAGGTGTGTTTTTCTAGTGTTGTATTACATTAATATAATTTCCATAAATTCATGATAATTTTTTTATTTAATGTAAATTGGTCATCAAATTATTAATAATTCATATATATTTCATGTTCACATGTTTTAGATTATGAAAATATAAAACAATACTATCTTCGAATTGAGGGAAGCTTCTTTTTTTGATAATGTATTACAATGTAATCTAAAAAATGTGTGGAATGTGAATAATAAAATACATTTAAATAATATTTTCTAAATAGACTAAATGGAGGTAGAACCATGTATAGTAACATAATATTGATCTCTTTGTATTTTGTTTGTACTCTCAATCATTTTATTAAATCAAATGTGCCTCAAAATATTAGAGAGGCTATATCCCCCATAAAATCTTTATTTTTGATTAATGTCGTAAATAATGAGATTAATTATTTCACATTAATCCAAATATAGGAAATAGAATTTATTCTATTAAGGACATGACCACCAAGACAAAAGATCATTTGAATGAAATTTATGGCTGATGGAACTATTTATAAATATAATAATAAACTTTTGGTATAGAGATAAAATAATGAGCATGAACATGACTATTTCACCATCTATTAACCTATTACTTGGATTTCATTGTTTAGGATGTTTATTATTTAGTATAATGGAATTTTACAAAAATATATCAAATTTATATTCAAACTTCCTTCTTAAACAGTTTTTTAGTAGAATTTATTTACATTTAAAACCATAAGAGTTTAATTGATCCTCAATAAGTATTGATTTTTTTCCAATTTGTGAAATATTTTTATGGGTTAAAAATGATTCCAAGAAATGGAATATTATGTTTTATAATGTAATTTCATTGTATGGGTTTAATATCAATGAGCATGATAAGTGTGTATTTTCTAAAAACACAAATGATGGATATTTCATTATTTTTTGGTCTATTGATGATATTCCCATATTTGGATGAATTTTAGATATCATCAAATCCATTAATTGGTTATTCACATTTTATATTTAAATAAAAGATGTTAGCGTGGAAATTTTCACAATGTTAATTTAAAAACATAGAACATCTAATGGGATTACATTATTGCAATATCATTATATTGAGAAGATTACACATTCATATTAGAATATTCAAAGAAAACAAAAAAACAATCTTAATGGTTTAACTAATGTCGTTTAAATTAAACTAATGAATGAAATGAACAGTTATAGTATGCTAATATTTTAGGTAGTTTTATGTATTCATTTAATTTCATAAGAGATGACATCAATTTACCCATATGAAAGATAAGTAAATTTATAAGCAATCTAGATAATCATCATATAAAGGAAATTAAATGAATTTTTGGATATTTAAAATATAATATTTTTTTAATAATTTATATTACATATTATATGGTTATTCATGGTTGTAGTGATTCTAATTTGATTAAAGGATTAAAAAAACTAATTAAATTAGTTGTTTGGTGTTTACACTAAGTACTAGATATATTTTATTGAATTCATCTAAAAAATATAATTTATGATCCACTATAGAGGAAAATATTATGGTCATTATATAATATGAAAGGTTTAGAAACATATTAGAGGATATTATAAGATTTTCCATATAGTGTTTCTATGTGTACTCATTTAGATAGTTAGTTAGTGACATGAATTGATAATAAAGTTATTTAAAAATGGAAAATGTGACATATATGTTAATTACATGACTCGTTATGAAAAGTAATATCTAGTGGGAATATTATAATTCACTATGTTAAATAAAAATAAAATAATTCATATTTATTAAATATATTAACAAGAGTTTTAGTAAAAAATAAAAAAAATCATGGTTTTTAGGCCAAATAAATAAACACTCTACTAAGGAAACCCTAAATAATTGAATGAATATTAGAAGATATTTGTTTCAATAGAAAACTATGTTGTACGGAGGGATGATGAACTATTTTATTCCCATAACCACTGTGATTATGTACATCCAGAAGTGGTTTTTCATGTCATTTTAATGTTTTTGGTAATAAATTTTTATTTTCTGAATTATTTATGTGATTATGAATTAGGGTCCCGCTAAGGATAATTTTCAGGGAAAAATATTTAAAATAATAATAAAAACATGTGGTGTTCGATATGAAGACAAACAAAAAATTTAGAACCAAATCTTTTTGAAACATAAATGTGTAGCTTCAGGAATAAAACATTCTTCGAGGTAACATAGGTCAAGGTGATCATCTATAATGAATAACTATGAAAATACTCTATAATTTACATGGAAAAGTTAAATATTGAACAAAAAAGTTATCTAAATGAAATTATATATATTTAGATAATTTCACAATTTTTTTCATTTGTTTTAATTATCCATTTATGTGTGGGATGGTGATAAATAAATGTATAAGTGGGAGGGGTGGTAATGGGTTAGTGGAAAATGAATATTTAACCACTTCCCACTTTCCTTATTAAGGTATTTCCTCATTTTAATTTGGAAAATGGGTTAATAAATTACTATATTTCTTATTATTATTATTATATAAATACCCTTATTTTTTATATATATAGATTTCCCACTGTTATTTTGAGTGTATATTTTAATTTATAATAAACATTGAAAAACTGTTTCAAAATTTCCCACTTACTTTCATGATTTCAAAGAATTATTTATTTACAGATCTTCAATTTAATTTCATTCTGGGATTTGTGATGATACTATAAAAGAAGGGTGATATGTACTATTGTGGGTGAAAGTTTCACATTACATTGGGCATTGTTGGGGGGTTAAATATGACTTAAGTATATGATATATGTTTTACTTATTATATTTTCTCCTTTCTTGTATATCAAATTATTTTCAACTACCATTGGGTATTAATTGACTTTTACTACATGATCAAATTCTTTAGTATTGTATATAAATATTACATGATCATGGTTTTCGAGAGGCTCCCAATTTATTCTATATAAAAACGTTATCAACCTTCTTTAAAGTGTTTATATAGAGTATGAATATAAACCCAACAGTTTTTATTATGCGTATTGGTCAACACATTTTCAAATACGTTTTTATATTATTAAGAGAAACTGTAACAATATGTGTGTATATTTTTTACAATTAAATAATAACTATATTTTATATAATGGGATTTGAAATAAAACATTATTCATTTTCATAACCTTAATGTTATTGTAGTTGTGGGGTGAAATTCTGAATTCCGGTGGAATTAAACATTGGGTTTTTGGGTAAGTGGAAAAATATATTATCATTCCATTTATGTTGAAAATCTTTAGGTGAAGTAGAGTATCCTAGTTGAAGTCAAATGTTTAAATATTTGAGAAATGCCTTTATTCCTGACCTTTAGATTTCTTTGTGATCATATCATGACACAGATCTGATGAAATAAGTTAAACAAAATATAAGAACTATTTACGAATTTGTTAAGTAATGTAGATTATAGATTTAAGATACTGATATATGTACTTAGTGAAACATCATTAGCTATATAGATAGTCTATATTTGATTCCATGTAAACATCTATTGAAGATACTAGTAGAGGGATATGAGTTGGAGTATAGGAATATTTTTACCAGATATCAAAATCATCTTTTGTCACGACCCATCCTCGGGGCCCGTGCCGTGACAACCCCATGCCCGGCTTCCACAGGCTAGGGGCTGGCGACTAGCACCAAGGCGTAATTCCAGGTAAAAAGGGAAGGCATTTCCTTTTTAAAGTAAAGCCACAACCATGATCCATCCACTGGATGTCCCACCTGAAGGGTGGTACAGATAGCCTCCACAGCTCCTCGGGTCTAGCCGTCCGCTCCGAGTACGTCCCGCCCAGTTGTCTGCCTACAGGTACCAACGTACTCCACAAGCCCCAGCCACAATCAACGATGTCTGTCGTCTGCAACTAACACAACGTAGTGCGGGCATAGACCATGCAGGGGTGAGTATAAACTACTCAGTAGGGACCCCGAGACCCCCGATGGTCTCCCAGAATCCACAAATGATAACCCACAATGGAAAGATGGAATCACAAAGTAATATCCGACACTACTTAGGTATATGCCCATACATATACCTAAGTCATCAATTCCAGTTCGGCTCTAACATCCGGGCCCAATTAAAACCCAATCCACATAGGAAATCACAACCCAATCCACAGAATAAAGCATAACATAATCCACACAGGATATCAAGTAAATATTATCGAAGATAAGGATTGAAAGTCAAGATTCATCTCACACATGTATACTTCTTTGTAAAACGATAGAGATGATCAGATGTAGCCATTGATTCATCTAAGACGTCGGACCCACACAAGATCGATAGGTACTAACCCCCGCAATGACCCACAAATGATTGATAGGTAACTAACCACCGCAATGACCCACACAGGATCGATAGGTAACTAACCCCCGCAATGACCCACACAAGATCAGACCCACACAGGATCTGTAGGCGCTGGCCCACACAGGACTGCTGAACGTTGACCAACATAGGATCTGACCCACAGAGGATCGGTAGCACAGATCCACGTAGGATCACTGAGTGTTGTAGTCGTCGCTGTCGAACCCACGGAGGATTCCCGTACTATCTTCATCTTCATCACAGTCGCAACCAGCTCTAGGGTTCCCGCACACAGAAAGCTTGATCGGGAGGGTCCGCTCTATGAGATGAGTGGCTGAAACATCAACTGACACGTATTCTGGAGTTGATGTATCCTAAAGATTCGTATCGTCAACTGGAACATAACGTCTCAGACGGCGCGTCAATCAGACGCCCGATCTGAGAGTTATTGGCTTTTTCTTCCAAGGGGCCCGGTTGGTTTTTTTAAGTCAAAACCTACCCGATTGTACTCCAACTGTGTCCAAAACTCGAGCATAGTAAGCCAAAAGGTCCATCTCACTAAGAGGAATCCGACAAAGTTTATGGCATGTCAATAGGACGTCTGGAGCTCAAGTTATAACCGTTTCCGCTCTGAGGGCCCGATTAGTTTCGTCTACGAACCAACCCGACCGAACCAAAAGTTCTTCGAATCCTTGAGTGTAATATAAAGAAACGACCATCTCGACCCAAGGATCACATCGCAGATGACGGAGCGTCGATCGGAGGTCCGTAGCCCAAGTTATGGGGAAAAGACTGGGAGAGGTCCGGAAGTGGGGGTTTCGGGCCCGGACCGATCCGGGTCGACCAGACCCGGGTCCGGGATCGTCCCGCTTGGGCATGGCACGACCTGGCTGGCACGGCCCGGCCTGGGGGTCCGTCCTGGCGGCTCGGCTCGGCGCGCTGGCGCTGGCCAGGTGGCTCGGACGAAATGGTCGACCGTTGAGGGGTGCAGTGGGTGGGGGGGGGGGGGGTACGCTGTCCCCGCCTGATTATAACCACGACCCCCATGTGGGGTGCTGCTCTTGTCGAGCCAGCCAATAGTTATTACCCCTGGCGCTTCCTCTGACCGGTCGGCTGCTACCGCCACGGGACCGGCAAGGGCCGGTCTCCCTACTTCGACGCCGGTGACCCGGAACCGGTTGCCGGTCCCTGCTCCACCGCGGCTTAAGCTGCGGCTTTGGACCATCCGGGGCGGCGCGCCAGCGCTGCGCCTTTGTTTGACTTCATCGGCATGGCACGACGACACCGCCCACCGTTGCCGTACGATCTCGCGCGGTGCCATTGCACCGCGCACTTTCCTTCGAACCGCAACAACACAAGATAAGGGAGGAGGGTCAGCCGTGTTTGTGCGGTCAGGCCCCCTCCCGTTAATCGATAGCAAGTTGTCCAATTTGAAACAAGGAACGAAGACGGAAGATTTCATGAATAACATCAACAATAAATCCCAAACCTCAAGCGTTGTCGTCAAACTAGGTTTATCATGGAAAGGAGCGTCGTGGAACAAAAGGATCGTTGGCGTTTGTTGATCTCCGAGGAAGGCATCTTTCACCATCATCCGTCGTTGGAGTTCTGCGTTCATCGTCGGCGGTGGTGCGTTATTCACGTTCTTCGATGAAGAACGAAGAGCTTCAAGCCTTAGAGCTATTTATTCCCAAAATCCTCTCAACAAGCTAACCCCCTAATAAAATAAGTGTCTCTTATTTTATTACTCATGTCTTAAGTTTGAAATTCAAAAATTGAATTTTAACCACTTAATTAAAAGTTGTCATTAAAAAGGAGGTTAAGGGGGGTTAGGAAAAATGAAGGGGTGGGGTTCATGTGGGCCCCACCGCCCTCATAACCTCTCTTGGGAGGTTACCCAACTTCCACCCAAATATTAACCACTTAGTAAAAATAAAAAATGTAGATTAATTTTTATTTTTTACTTCCACAATTTTTAACAACTCCTCCCGTGTAAACGCAACTCCGAAATATGTGTTCCTTAGCAATTACAGGCGCTGCGTATTCATCGGTGCACTCAGAATTTGATTCCGAGCACCGGTTCAATAGTTAGGAAAATCCGATCGTTCGTTCAATGAACATACCTGAGCTAATCTTCGGACAAAAAATTCGGGGCACACCGGGCCTCAGAATCAATTTCCATCAGAAACTGCGTTCTTTTAAAATCCCAAAGAAAAATTAAGAAAAAAATTTCCCTTGAATTTTACGGGTCTTTACCTTACTCCCAACTCAGGGCTTTACGTCCCCGTAAAGATACATCATAAACTATGGGAAAAAATGTGGGTACTGAGCACGCATCTAAGCCTCCCACTTCCAAGTGCTCTCATGGAGGTTCACATGATGCCATTTGATGTGCACGAGAGGAATCAACCGTCCATGTAGGACCCACTCCTGTCGATCCTCGATCTCCACTGGGACTTCCACAAACGTCACCCCATCATCTATGTCCATCTCCCAATGGCCAATGATATGCGTCGAGTAGTGCACGTATCTCCTTAGATGTGATACGTGGAAGACGTTGTGCACCCGGTGCAACTGAGGTGGTAGAGCCAGACGATAAGCCACCTCGCCAATCCTGCTAAGGACCTGGAATGGTCCAATAAAGCACAATGATAACTTTCTGCCCTGGCCAACTCTCTTTAATCCACGCCGAGGTGAAACCCTCAATAAGAAGTGGTCACCAACCTCGAACTCCAGTGGCCTCCGCCTCCTGTCAGCATAAGACTTCTGCCGGCTTTGAGCTGTCCTCATCCATTCCTGGATGACCAGGACTTTCTCTGTCATGGCCTGGACCATCTCCGGTCACACAAGTTCTAACTCCCCAGGGTATGTCTAGCACAACGGTGATCTGTAAGGTCAGTCTTACAACGCCTCGTATGGTGCCGTCCCGATGGTGGAGTGGTAGCTATTGTTGTAAACGAACTCCACCAAGGGTAGGTGGTCCTCCCAGATGTGACCAAAGTCGAGGAACATGCACGAAGCATGTCCTCAACAGTCTGATTGGTCCTTTCTGTCTTTCCATCTATCTGGGGGTGAAAGGTGGTGCTCAGATGTAGTTGCATCCCGAATGCCCCCTGCAACCCCTTCCAAAGTCGAGAAGTAAAGCGAGCATCTCGATCGGAGACGATAGCTGATGGCACACCATGAAGCCGTAGAATCTCCTGAACGTAGAGACGTCCCAAACTCTCCACTGAGCCCTGCTCTATGATGGTTATGAAGTGAGACGACATGGTGAGTCAGTCGACAATCACCCAAATGGAGTTGTGACCTTTGGAAGTGCGTGCAAGTCCAGTCACGAAGTCCATAGATATGCCTTCCCACTTCCACTCTGGAACCTCCAAGGGCTGTGCCAAGCCTGCTGGCACCTGGTGCTCTGCCTTCACCTGCTGGCAGGTGAGGCATCAAGAAACAAACTCCACCACAGCCTTCTTCATGCCTGGTCACATGTGCTGTTGTCTGAGATCCTGGTACAGCTTCTCCACTTTAGGATGTACCGCCAAAGGGGAAGTGTGAAATGCTCTCAACACCTCCTCCCATAGAGCAACTGGTACCAAAGTACGTCATCTGAAAATGACATTATGCCATCCTCCTAAGTTGAAACCATCAGGTGCCTGTCCTAAGGATATATAGGCACGCCATGTCTCACAGTCGACATCCCTAATTAGATTAAATATAAGAGCTATGGTCAACCTCTGTCTCAGCTCTTGGAAGCCCTATTGACATCTGTCTAACCACACGAAGGGTTTCCCCTTCCTCCTTAATGTTCTGCAAAGCTGTGAATATTTCTCCTTTGCCGAAAAGGGAAATCCAGTATCATCCCCTAGATGAACCACGTTCCTTTCCTAATACTGTCAATCCCATCATGATCAGTTAAATCATGCCATGTATGATGTCAGAAGGCCTCAACGCTGCTACCAAGAGATCCAACCATTACTCTCGCCTCCAAGGTTGAGTCACACTATCGGCATCAGTGTGGGGTCACTGTGTCTCCTCCTGTAGGAATCTCGTATGTGAGGGTCAAGTCAACTGTTTTTTTAACCGGAACCTCTTAGTATTAACATAAAAAAGACAAGAAAAACATATGTCACTATTGAAAGAGTCTCATATTACTTCAACATAAACTACAAGGACGTAAAGAAGCACACACACCGAAGCCAGAGGCATTATGGGCAAAGGCCTCTATGCCTGGAGCTAGTCCCGCACTTGTCCACCCACTTCCAGAGCTCCATGAACGTATGATTCAGCTTCCTAAAGCTGTTCTCTCCCCTGTGGTCGGGGTGGACCTTTTTGTGGTGGTTGTGGTAGAGCCTCAAAATGTCATCCACCACCAGCCTCTCGACCAGCTCCTTGACCTCGTCTGCCCACTCCCTATGGACCGCCATAGTGGAACCTCTGCCTCTGCCTGAGTGGTTCCTCATCTGTATACTACCCCTCTGCAAGGCTGGTCGGGCAGTCACGATCCAAGTGGCCCTACCCGCCGCATGCATAGCCCTGTATTCCATTTGTAAGACTGGTTCTACTGCATGTGCCCCATGCCTCCGAGCCAGTATCCTGTGGTCGTCCGCCTGATGCCCTGGTCTGCTTGGACCTCTGCGACGTCTGTCTACTACCGGCTATAGAAGACTCTCTTATATGCCGCCCTGCGGTAGGTCTCGCTGCTGGTGTAGACTCAGCTATAAAGCTCTCGATGAGAAGGGCTCGCTCAAGTACCCCTGCCTATGTAGAAATGCTGAGGGAGATCAGCGATGCCCTGATCTCTTGCCTCAATCCCGGATCAATGGTCCGGGCCCGGAAGAATGGGTCCCGTACCAAGTCCGTCAAATAGCACAAGAGATCGGTAAATCTCACCGAGTACTGGGCGAACGTCAAGCTGCCCTGCCATGGTGGTAGAAGCTCCTGGATGCGCACCGCACGGAGGGTGGTTGGGACGAACTCCTAGCGGAAGAGGCTCTCAAAGTCCTTCCATAGGAGAGATTCCTCGTCGTGCACCTGGAGCATCGAGCTCCACCATCTGCCTGCTGCCGTGTACAGGAGGCTGGCTGCGAGGATCACCATGAGGTCAGCTGGTGTCCTCACTAACCTGAAAACTCAGACAACTGCCTCCAGCCAATCCTCAGTTTCCTGAGGGTCAATCTCCCCACAGAACGTGGGCGGTTGCTGACGCTGAAACTCGTGCAGTGCACTAAGGCGACGTGCAACGTCAGCAGATGGGGCTGGTAGCATCGGTGGATCGGCGGGAGAGGTACCGTAGGTGCCTCTGCTGTTAAAGGGCCCTGTACCGAGGCCTCGTCGCTCGGTGGGATGTTGTCACGCACAATGCTCGGAACGCTAGATGCCTGCCATCGTGGGGCCATCCTGAAAAGTAACAGGTGCGCCACAGTCAAATAGTATACCTGGTGAGCTGAAAGAAAGTAATCACAAATAATACTTGAAACACACATGGAATCAATGTTTTCGTTCATTAAGTCTGAAATCAGAAGTCAGGGTCCTGGTGTACGGATACGTCGGCCGGCACACCAACACTGGACTCCTTGGAATAATAACCACACTCAATACTCTTAACACTATTTCATCACATAGAAAAAGATCAGAGTCTTGCGTTCTACAGTAGAACCAAACTCCTCTGATACCAATTTTTCACGACCCGTCCTCGGGGCCCGTGCCGTGACTACCCCATGCCCGCCTTCCATAGTCCAGGGGCTGGGGACTAGCACCAAGTCATAATTCCCTATAAAAAGGGAAGGCATTGCCTTTGTAAAGTAAAGCCATAGCTTCAAGCCGTCCACTAGAAGTCCCACCTGAAGGGTGGTACAGATAGCCTCCACAGCTCGTCGGGTCCAGCCGTCCGCTCAGAGTATGTCCCGCCCAATGGTCCACCTCCATGTATCGACCTGCTCCGCAAGCGCCAACCGCGATCAACGTTGTCCGTCATCTGCAGCCAGCACAATGTAGTGCAGGCATAGCCCGTGCAGGGGTGAGTATAAAATACTCAATAGGGACCCCGAGACCCCCGAAGGTATCCCAGAATCCACAAAGGATAATCTACAAAGGAAAGATTCAATCACGAAGTATCATCCGACACTACTTAGATATATGCCCATACATATACCTAGGTCATAAATTCCAGTTCGACTCCAAAATCCGAGCACAAGTACAACCCAGTCCACATAAGAAATCACAACCCAATCCACACAAGAAAGCATAACATATTCCACACTGGATATCAAGTCAATATTATCGATGATAAGGATTGAAAGTCAAGATTCAGCTCAAACAGGTATACTTCTTCGTAAGACGATAGAGATGATCAGATGTTGCCACTGATTCATCTAATCCATCGGACCCACATGGAATCAATAGTTACTACCCTCCACAATGACCCACAAAGTATCGATAGTTAACTAACCCCCACAATGACCCACACAGGATCGATAGGTAACTAACCCCCGCAATGACCCACACAGGATCAGACCCACACAGGATGTGAAGGCGCTGACCCACATAGGACCGCTGGGCGCTGACCCACACAGGATCTGACCCACACCGGATCGGTAGCACTGATCCACGTAGGATCGGAGAGTGTTGTAGTCGTTACTGTCGAACCCACAGAGGATTCTTATACTGTCTTCATCGTCGTTGCAGTCGCAACCAGCTCTAGGGTTTCCGTATACAACAAGCTTGTTCGGGAGGGTCCGCTCCACGAGCTGAGGGGATGATACATCAACTGACACGTAGTCCGGAGTTGATATATCCCAATGTTCCGTATCATCAACAGGAAGTCAACGTCTCAGATGGCGTGTCAATCAGAAGCCCAGTCCGAGAGTTATTGGCTTTTTCGTCCTAGGGGCTCAGTTGGGTTTTTAAGTCAAAACCTACCCAAACGTACTTCAACTGCATCCAAACCTCGATAGGAGTAAGCCAAATGGTCCGTCTCACTATGAGGAATACACCAATATCGACGACACATCAATCAGACGTCTAGAGCTCAAGTTATAAGTGTTTCCGTTCCGAGGGCCCGGTTGGTTTCGTGTACGAACCAACCTGACCGAACTGAAAGTTCTCCGAAACCTTGAGTGTAATATACCGAAACGATCATCGAGATCCAAGGTTCATATCACAGCTGACAGTGCATTGATCAGAGGTCCGTAGCCCATGTTATGGGAAAAATACCGGGAGAGGTCTGGAAGTGGGGGTTTCGGGTCCGGACCGATCCGGCCCGAGACCCCCTGGGTCGGCCCGCTTGGGAGTGGCCTGGACCAGCTGTCACGGCCCGACCTGGAGGTCCGGCCTGGCGGCATGGCCTGGCGTGCTGGCGCTGGCAAGGTGGCTCGGCCGAAACGGCCCCCTCCTGTTAATCGATAGTAAGTGGTCCAATTTGAAACAAGGAACGACGACAAAAGATTTCACGAATAACATCTACAATAAATCCCCTACCTCAAGCGTTGTCGTCGAATGAGGTTTACCGAGGAAAGGAGCATCGCGGAACAAAAGGATTGTTGGCATTTTTTGATCACCAAGGAGGGCGTCTTTCGCCGTCATCCGTCGTCGGAGTTCGGCGTTCGTCATCGGCGGTGGTTCATTCATCACGTTCTTCGACGAAGAACGAAGAGCTTCAAGCCTTAGAGATATTTCTTCCCAAAATCCTCTCTACATGCTAACCCCATAATAAAATAAGTGTCTCTCTTATTTTATTACTCATGTCTGATGTTTGAAATTCAAAAATTGAATTTAAACCACTTAATAAAAATCTGTCATTAAAAGGGAGGTCAAGGGGGGTTAAGGAAAATTAAGGGGTGGGGTTCGTGTGGGTCCCACCTCACTCTATCCTCTCTTGGGTGGTTACCCAACTTCCACCCAAAGATTAACCACTTAGTAAAAATAAAAATTTTAGCTCAATTTTTATTTTTAATTTCCACAATTTTTAACAACTCCTCCCATGTAAACACAACTCTGAAAAAGGTGTTCCTAAGCAATTACCGGCGCTGCGAATTCATCAGTGCCCTCAGAATTCGATTCCGAGCACCATTTCAAAAGATAGGAATACCCGCTCGTTCGTTCACTGAACGTACCCGAGCTAATCTTCATATAGAAAATTCCAGGCACACCGGGCCTCGGGATCAAGTGCCATCAGAAACAGCGTTCTTGTAAAATCACAAAGAAAAATTAAGAAACAAATTTCCCTTGAATTTTATGGGTCTTTACATCTTTAACCATCAAAAGAAGATTATTTAGAAACAATTTGAACATACCTCCTCATATATCATTGTCAAGGGTCTGGATTTTAAATTTTCTCTTATCGAAATGGGAAGATTATTTATCAAAATAATTAATATTAAATATTAAAATATTTTACTTTTTAAATATTCAATGTACTTCAATGATTTTTGTAAACAAATAAAAACATTATTAAATTAATTATAAATATATATATTGATTCATTTTCTTGTACTAAACACATGGATAATATATTTATTCATTTATTATTACATATAATATTGAATTAGGTTTATAAAAAAATAATTTCTTAAAAATGAAAAATCATATAAATCCATTCCATCCAATCGAGACCGAACATAGATTAAGATGCCCGGAGTAAATTTGGGTCAATGGTTTAAAATATACCTAATTAGTTCATATCTATTACATATATGATCAAATAGATCATTAAAATTTTACCCTATGTGTTATATATTAATAATAATCCAATTATAAATTCATATTTTCATATTGTGAGTTAAGTTTTAAAAGTTTTCAAATGGACTCTAATATCATCAAATAATATAAAAATGACACTTGATGGATATGTTCCCTCTTAGGATCTGTATAGTGAGAAAAAAACCAAGTTTATGTTTTTTGATTGAATAAGATTTTTTTAATTATAATTTAATATTAAATTTAACCACCAAACATATCAATTGTTCTTCGATTCGTTTAAAACATTCCATAATTCACCATAGGTCATTTCTGAGAAATAGGATTAAAAAAGTTTTAAACAAATCTTAGAGTGTTTTACATTCCAAGAGTTGATGTTATTTCATAAATTACTTTTCTACAGTCACTTATGGTATTCATGAATTTTTTTATTATAAATTGGGGGTGTTGATATATGTATATACTATATTCATTATATGAATGTGAAATGTTTTATTATTAATTTTTTATTAACATGGGATATGTATATAGATTTTTATATGAGAATAATTTTATGTTATGGGTTGTTAATAGGTGTATTAAGTGATAATTGTTATATAGTTGTATTTTTATGATAATTTTTGTTTTATTTTTTTCCGTAATTTTTTTGTATTCATTTATTTTATATAAATGTACTATTAGGGACCTCTAAAAGTTTTTTTCAAAAAATTATTTTATAATAAGTGTTTGTGACTTCTAAAATAAGCACGTATAATAAAACCCTATAATAATGTTATGGAGATATCCAATGTCAATTTATATAACTATTTAAGGACCCAAATTGTAATGATTTCCAAAAATTAATCTCGATGAGATCTATTGTGTCAAATATGGGTTATTGTGACATAAAAAGTCTTTATAAGAAGCCTAAAATTCAACATGTTACATTAACATCACCATGAGACAGTATATTGAACAACAAAAACTTCCAAAGAATGTTGAATTACATTATCCATCCATCCCCAAAACACTGGTTTTCATTTTTCTAATATCAATGATTCTAACTAATAACTTATTTTCATATAAATCATGTATGAGGATCCACCAATAAAATATTTTAAAAAATATCACTGTATAAAAATATAAGAGGTCTAAAAATTTTCCTCTATATATTTGGTTATAAAAAAATATCTCCTACACCCTTGACACTGAGAACTATGTGTTATATATATATATATAATTTCATTCATCAATTAATTATTCAGTCTACAGTAATTTGAATGCAAAATAATATAGTGTATAGACATAAAATATAGGGAAAAATACAACCCTCAATGTCTACATGAGTCTTGGGTTTGTGTACGAGGAAAGGAAATTATCCAAATAAATTGTTTCATCCATTACAATCATTTAATCATTTTACATCAAATTTATTTTGAAATGGATATATTTTTCAAGAAGTTCTTCATAGTCCTTATGAACCCATTTTTTCATATTCTCTATCATAAAAATTATCAATTTCTCTAGAAATCAAATTATAAAAATGAATATTTTTTTGAATTTGAATAATTTTACAGAACTGAAATTACAATTCAATAGTGAGGGGCAATAGTTATGATAAAAAACACATCCATGCTTATACCATCATAAATAATTATATCCACATTAGAATAGTAATTATAATTTTTCAATGTTAACTATTTTTGATGAATAATGGATCAAATTTGGGCCATAATCCATACATAATCCGTAATTATTATATTATTGCGGTTCCTTGTGATCTTTATGTTCAACAATTCCAATAAATTTTGATTGTTCTTAGATTTCATTTTGAGTGTATTATGATTATAGATCTAATTAAGGAGGAATGAATTGTGGAAAAGAAATTCACATCATTAGAACCATTATCTTTATGCCCTTAACCAATGTATAGAAAAATGGCATTTAACCACAATTTTCAAAACCACGACCAAATGATTCTTTTTTAAGTAGAAATTAAAACTCTCTTTAAATTAGTATTTTATTTATTTATAAAATTTTAATATTGATGTCTAAAACTACTTATGATATTAGTCATATTTATTAATAATTAATTAAATTTCAAAAAAATTTATATAATTATTAAATAATCATTAAATATTTAATATTTATAAATATTTATTATTTAATATAAAATTATTAGTTAATTATTATTATTTTTTACTCATCAATTATAATTAGTACTTAGTAATAAATTACAAACAAAATTAATTAATAATTATACATTAACAAATAATAAATAATAAATAATAAATAATTATTATTAATTATTAATATTTATTTCTATATATATTTATATATAAACACACATCCACAAATACATACACACACACACACACATATATATATATTAATATTTATGCTGAAACATCCCCATATAACTAATGTTAAAAGATATGTTTAAAGCTATCCCAACATATTAAAAACCATAATGAAATAAATCATAATGGTTTTTTAAAAGTATTGAGAAATATTCTCTAATACAGTAACTCATAGTGATTTTGAAAAAATTCTAATATAAATAAAAAACCCCTTCATAAATGTTATTATTTGGGTAGTGATATATCACCACAAAGTACCACATGAGGCATTCTATTTAGTACAAACACATTCATGTCTCAAACACTATGAGGTTTATCAGAGGAGAAATCCAATAGTGATGGGGAATCATCATTTTGTGATGAAAGGTATGATTCTTCCGGCCCTAAATGTCATACATCTAAAGAGATATAAATACAGTTAAAGGACACTAATATATAAAAATAATATGATGAAAACAAAAGGTAGAACAACAACAAAATATTCTATTTAACTTTTCTAATTGATCTTCCAAAATGATAAGACATCGATTAAGATATCATGGTAGAAGTTTAGGATGATTTCCCATAATAAGTTATTTAAAATATTATAGAGGACATATAATATTTAGGTAGTCTATATTGGATAGGACATCTGATAGTTGGGAACTACTAAAAAATTTAATAGGGGATCCTACTTCACCTCTATGTGAAGACATCAACACTTTTTATGATGAAAATAAACTAGAAGATGTCCAGAAATTGGTAACTACTATATAATCATCTATAGAGTAATGCTGATATTTTATTGTCTATGAAAACCAAATTTCACCTTTCACAAAAAAATACATCCACTAATGGAGATCCATAGAGACTCCATTTGGATAACGCATGAGTACTTCTTTTAAAAAACAGAGTATGTGAATTAACATACATAAAAACCCACGTTAATATCTAATTTCTTTAATGAGAGATGATTTATAAAGGGTTTTGGGTTTCTAGGTAATGTAATCCAAAAGAAATCATATTCATAATCTGATCCTTTTTCTAAGTCCTCCATCCACCCAATTATACAAAATTAGATTTTTTCACACATAGATAATTGGGAAAACTAATTTTATTATAAATAAACATTATAAAAAAATTTATGAAAAAAGTATTCATCTAGAGGACTCAAAAAAATAGACGCTTTTTTGGGTGGTAAAAATAATTTTTTTTATATTTTTAATGCAGCACATCGGCTGACTAAGACCACCTCTATTGAGAATCTTTTAATTCCAATCACTTACTACTCCTAATTTATTTATTATTTGTACATTATATATATAATAAATAATAATATATTTGGGATGTAAATTAAAATGAATGTATTGAATTAAAATGAATATAAAAACTATTGATATAATGAATGGAGTTATTATAAATGAACATTTCCCTATAGGGTTTTTACATGGATTCCTAATTATCCATTATCATTTCCTAAACACTATTTGGAAGTCAATCCCATTAAAACAAAAATAATATCCACTTCATTCATATTGAAAATTAGTATTCTTAAGAGATCTTTAGAGAATACAAAACTTCCACATCATCAATATTAATGAATGAATAACACACCTTAATTGAGAGCTCTACACCTTCAAATATAGAAATCAACCATATGAAATTTCTCTATTGAACACAATAAACTCGATTATTTAAATATAATTCCCTAGAGAAGGTATGATAAAGATATTATGAAGGTAATATAATGAGTTCTATATTCATTTCAAGGATTGGTGGATGGACTCCACAACCTAAATTAACAAATCTCTATCCCATACAACAAACAGAATAAAAACATATATAATTAATAATAATCAACTCAATAAAACCCAAAAAAATCCCTAAAGGCGATGCATCAATTCAATCAATCACCAACATAAATATATGATTTCACCTCTGAAGATAATGAAATAGAAAGGGAGAGATATAATGAGATAAGAAAGAGAATGAAAGCATATTATTAAATATATAAATCAGTTTGTTATAGTAAAACAAAATAAATATAGTATGATATCAAAAATTCAATATTATTATAGAAATAATCAACCTAGTCCCTGATCCGGACCATAAAATATAAAAAGTACAAATTTTTTGATCTTTGGGATGGATAGAGTTTCATATTTTTAAAATATTTAGTTGAAAATCGAGTTAAAATATATCCCTATTTTTTAATAATATCATTTACCTAATATAAATAAAACTAATTATGTCTTCCATGATTTGAAATATTTGGATTCAACTCATCAATATTTTTTTAAAATTTTTGTCCTAATATGATAATGAATTAAAATTAATGGGATGCACATGGAATTGATTTCTAGATTGACGATCCTAGTACAACATTTAATTTTGGGATAATTTATCCATGGAAAAGTGTGACCCATCTCATGATATTCTTTAAAAATATACTTCCCATATTGTTTATTATTAAATAAAATAAATTTAAAATTAATATTAAATAAATAAACATTTTTTCATTATAATCAATGTCTATATTAAAAATATAAAATATATAATTTTCACACAATTTCTATATAAATACAATAATTAAAAGTTCCAATTAATTAATAACATAAAAATAAATTTAGCATCATTAAATAATTTAAATAAAAATTTATATATTAGAAAAATAATATCCCCATCAACCAATCATAGTGAATAAATAACCCAATGTTCAATAAATATTATAAATCCTTTAAAAACATAGATAGGGATGTATTGTAATTGTATAAAAAAATCATTGATCTCTGAGGGATACATCGTAAAATATAAGATTTCAATGAATATTTTTTCATCATTGATGAAATATTAGATATGGGGTCGGAGGGAACAATGATATATGATTGAGATATTGTGAAATCAGATGAGTTAACATGAAATATAATGAGAGAAGGGTAATTTTTCACCACACCATTGAACCCATCAGTACCTAAACTATCCCCATGATGAGGGTAAACACTTCCAAAGAGGATATCATTGGAGAGATAACCAATTGAATAGAAAATATCATTACCTAATAATAAAATATAAATATATTTGATATGAACATATATATATATATATATTTTAATTAAGTTATCAATAAAAATAGTAATAATAATTTCTAACATTATTTATGTATATAATTATAGTGTAGAGACACCCACATCCACATGGCCCAATTGAGATGAATCATATTCCCTTTGGTTTCATTCATCTTGTAGGTGGCTAGTTGATTATTTTTTTATGTATACATAAATAGATGAAAGAAATATTTGGATGTAGTAGTAGAGGTTCCATTCAAACATGTATAACAAGTGGAATACTATTAAATAAAAAATTCAATAGTTTTAATGATTTTTATAATGTGAGAAAAAAACTTAAGGTTATGTGACATAACCTGGCTCATTGTGGCCCCATCCATCCATATGTATATTTCACACATCTATCACCGCCAATAATAGGCTAAGGGGTAATTACTTCAAATAAGAAGTTATAAAACAACATGGGAGGAAGTATCCTATAATCCACTAAAAAATCATATATCTATACATACCAAGTTTAGTGGTCAATTATGAAATCAAATTCCAACTATGAATTAAAATAAATGCGACACACATCAACACATAAAAATATAACATTATAAACTCATAAAGTAAATGTAAATAAAGGATATCAACATCCAAAAGGAAAAATAGATCCATGAAAAATTCAAGACTCTTCAAACAACACTTATGGTGTGAGACACTATTATTGTCGACAATATAAAACCCCACCATGAACCATCTCCACAAACTCAAAAGCCTCCTTAGTGGTCCCCAAACTAAATATCATCTATATAGAATATAACACATGTATAATGTATCATATTGTTTCAAATATTCATTCATTTCTAAATGAATATTTTTTATCATCCTTTTATTGGGGGGTTTTCTAAACTATTTCTATAATTTTATAAAAATGGTGGACATAATATGAATTTTGACAACTGGTTGAAACTTAGATGTGTACTACAAGACTATAGAGGACATGGCTTTGGAATTGATGATCTAGACAACTTTATGGAGTTCTAGAGATTGAATGTTGGTTCCTTTACCATTTTTTACCTAGATGAAACTTGGAGAGAAGTCAATGGATTATTTTCATGAGCTCCATAGTAAAGAGTGAGATGTTGTGGCATAGTGGTTTTAGGGGTCTATTTGGTATTTTATTCAATTTTAACACCATAATGATGTAGTGGAGTGTAATGCCATAGCGCTTTCCTAAAAAATGTTGATATTGTAGTGTAGAGTGAAGGTTGGGGCATGACCTCACCTTGAGATAATATGATTTGGGAATGGTATGCATAATAGATTCTAGATTCTAGCTAGCTATGTGTTATTATCATGTATTGAAAGGGGTTATACTATAGTCTTAGGTGATAACATAAGAGATATTCATATAATGATTTAGACCTTAAATTGTAATATATTATTTTATGGATTAATCCTTTGGGATAGACATTGTATTTTCATTGATATATACTATATATTTAACATTTAACAATATTTGTATTATTATTTTTCATAATACATGATCCTTGATATTCTTTCATTTCAATTAACGATATGGTCGACCCTCCCATGTTACCTATCTAGATGACTTATGTTTGTTTGATAATAAATGATATCGAAGGGAATACACAACTCATGATTGTATGAAACAACCTGGGTTTTTTGGGTCCTTGATATATATGAATTTGGAAAATTTGAATTCAGATATTAATAGTATTATGGTTCTTGAAAAACTCCCTTTTATGTATAAATATTGGTTAACATTGATGGGAATGTAATTTTTTCCACGATTTGGACTTGGTGGTTGAATTTTTTTAATAAACTATATTTGGAATTTATTTAAATAGAAGTATACCATTTTAAATTTCATGGTATTAATTTGTATTAATGGTTAATGATGGAAATTATATTTTTTTTTTCAGAAATTTATATAGACAATATATGTTGGTCTTATTTTTTTGTAATTATCATTAAGATGATTGGTTATTTCATTATGTTTATTTGAAAATACCTCCAAGATGAGAGATTCTTAATCCAAGAGAAACAAAATCCGAGAAATAATTCAAGTATAAATCATCATGTAGACCCTTATTAAGTGTAATATGTATTATAAACCATTAAAACACTATGTCAACATGATACTAAGCACTGTGAATGAGTGGTGGATTCTGGATTCTAATTGACTAGGAAAAATCCACACATAGATCAGATGAAAATGGATCATATGATTATAAATAATGGATTGATCTTATTGAAAGGATTTTCCTTTTTCTAAAAAATATGAAAGTCTCTAAGGTTGGGTTTTCAATGTATATTCTAAAAGGATCATGAAAGATGTGCTGGGAATCAATAGAGCATTCTATGTTTCACAATAATATTACATATAGGTATTTTATGTAAACCATCTATTAGAGTTCTATGTTGTGACATTGCGTGTGGTGATTTATAAGGAATATGTAACCTTAGGTGAAAGGGATGTACAATTTTAGAGTATTACTACTATTTTTCTATGATAGTACACCTTGCACCTGATCGAGTAAAATATGAATACAGTATGGAATAGAAGTGTGAGATGGGTCTGATGGATAATATTCAGTTGATGATGTTTATCTTATATCTTATTTTATTTTTTTATGTGTTTGACAAAGAAATTACTGTAAATGATGAAATAGATATTAAATGGGATTATTTGGTGCTTCAGCTGCTATAATTGTAAGATAAGGTGTGTATTCTATCCAGAAAAGAAAACAATAGGGTTCAAAATTCTCTTAGGGACCAGATTAAGGATCATAACTAGGATGGATGTTGTTTGTATGCTATTTGTTTAGAGAGCCTGGTAATACAAAGCCGATCTATGAAGAGGATCATAATAACATCCATTTTTTAGACAAACTAATAAATTTAGGGTTTTTTGAATATCATAATGTTGTATGGTTGGATACACATTTTACAATGATTCATACAGACATTATGATGGTTCAAAGGATGGTGGTTCTTATTTATATGGTGATGGGGATGTTAATAAAACTATGATTTTTTATATAGGAGTTGATAGAAGATGAAAAATCATAACAGAGTATGCACCATAAGAATCTGAGGTAGGGCTATCATATATTAGTGGTACAATGTCTATTTCATCTTCTTTGATTTTATAATTATTTGATACTGGTGATACATATTCATTTATATCATAAAATTTATTCATTCTTCTTGATATTATAATTTCCAAAACTCCATTAATATGGATCAAATGTCTTAATTTAATACATTGGCATAAGATACCTGGAATAACATCATAATTGACTGAAAACATTAGTACAATTGGAAAACTATATATATACATGACCCTCATATTATATTTGAAAACAAAAATAAAAAATAGGTTATTTTTATTTAATCTATCTAATAATTTCATATCATTTTTAGTACATTTATTGGATTCCACGGAATGGAAAATAATATAAGGGTGAGATCAAATTATTTTTAAGAATTACATATGAAAGATTCTATCATGAATCAATAAGCATAATTAACATGGGCTGGTTAATAATAGAACATACATTCGATTTAAAAAATATTAAAATGATGAATAGATATGTGTTAATAAATATAGAAATGTAAATATACAAAATCACCTTCCATTAAAACAATATCTTATTATTGAAATTCATTTGGAGATAATATCATTATAAAATATCATGGATTATAAATAAAGGAATAATCCATAAGGAAATGTAAAAAATTGAACACAGAATCCATTTAAGAAGTTATCTAAGAATGAAATGAATCTAGAGAAAGTAATATTGTGAAAATAGTAGAGATAATAATAAATTATTTCCCAATTAAGGAATTCATAATCACTGAATTCCATTTTCTCAAGTACATTATGCCTCAACCATCAACAACTTTTACAATATGTATGAAAAATAGTTAGAAGCTTGTTTATTGATATCATTAGGATTTCACTCATGATACAACAGATATAAAATAGTGATTTATAATAACATTCCCCACCCATTACGTCCTGAAAAGTACTTTTTTTATTTTCCAAAACTTTTGGTGGGATATGAGAACCCATGTCAGTACAAACATAGAGCATTAGACCACAAATGATATAGATTAACCATTGATGTCAGGTTTGATACATTTATACGTATTACTCCTAAGTAGTTTCCAAAGAAGTCCCTTTACCTCTAAATCTAGATCGTCTTTGATGAGGTCTTCTAACCGGACAACGAATTTGTCCCACGTCTGTATGAACTCTTCTATGTTGACCTTCTATGCATTAAATCCTCTTGCCAGAATATAGACTTTCTTGTCAATCCACTCCATCTGGACCTCACTAGTGGACACCCAAAGTGCTCTCTCGGACATCATATCACCATCCTCCTTCGAGGTGTTGAACGAAAATGCTTTATCCAACATCTCTTCCCTAGAGAGGATGATAACCTCCCATATCTCCCCTCCCCCATGCTGTTCTGGAGGAAATGTTGCCTCCTTCCCCAATGACACAACATTGATATGCAGTGGAGTCTCCCTTAACTGAGGCTCTAATCCCTTAGCTGCCTCATCCAGAGGATTCACCAAAACGTTCAAGCTATTTTCTGCCTTTAAAAGCTCCTTTCTATGCTCTGGAGATACGGAGTATCCGACTAGTTATGCCTCCTCACCTACCACTGTCTGAACCTCACGTTCTTTGAGTCTACCACCTTTTTGAGTAGATTAAGTCTCCATTGGCCTAGGGAGATATGAGTAGTCTTTGCGACCCTTTGGTTTCTGTTTCATAGAAACTATGCAGCACCTCGGGTCCCTGTTTTCTTTACTTCCCTTCCTTATCCTAAAGTTGTGCCCCACCCATTACTGCATGTCCAAATAATTCATCATATATTGAATAATATATTTAATTGATAAAAAATATTATTTATCATTAAATATCTCTATTAATTAAGGAATACAGAATTATCAATATTTCCATAGATATAAAAGTTAATTTTAATGTACATCAACATATATTGAAATGATAAATTCATTAACAAAAAAACATCCATGGTAAATAATATGGATAATAATGGAAAATTTAATATCCAACGATAACAAGAATATGAATAATTCAATAGAAAAATATTGATCACAAAATTACACTGTCCAAAGGAATTGAAATAAAACCCTTGGTCCAAATATTAATAAACCATCAAGAGGAAGAATAAATATGGTATCAATAAAACATACCCCATATTTATTATATGTAAAATAATCTATTTTTCTGTACATTAATACAAATACAACAAACTGAGTATTAAAATAATTACTGAGGATAATATCCTTTTCAAATTGAAAATTTATTTTTAATTTTTAATGAAATATTAAAAAATCACAAAAATATTTTGAAAATAATTTCTCTTGAAAAGAAAATATTTATACTTTTAAAAAAACTTTTTAAACATTTCCTGGTCATTATGGATAGATATTATGTTAATGTCATACGTGTTAAATGAAATAATAGTTTTACTTTTTTGGTACAATCCAAATATTCCATTTTTTTAAGAGGAACACATTTTTGTCACATTTTTTTATATAATGTAAAAATTGATAAAAATGAATTAAATAATTTATTTTTAATAATTAAAAATTTTCATTTTTTATAATACATTGTTTTGGTGGATAAAAGATTTTTAACCCATGGTATAAGTTATGTTGGGTTTCGAAAAATTCATTTCCTCAATCAATTTATATACCCAAAACTGGAAGAGTGATACTATTACGTGAAATCATCATAGGTAACTGGATTATAATAATATTAAATTACTTTATTAGATAATGTCCATATTATTTCATTCAATTTAAATTATGGAATAAATATTCCCGATTGAAATGATATTGTGAATTAAACGCCTACAAAGATCATAAAGATGAAGTTATAATTGAAAAATGAATTTATTTGGTTTATGAAATGTAATCCCACTTGGAAAATGTATGTATAAATCTTATAGTAATAATACAATTCTCATATTATCATAGTATAGAAAAAAAAATTATTACCAAATGGAATGAAATTGAGTTATAAAATTCATTACAACTTGGTAATTTTGAAGTAAATTCATCTTGGACGAATTAATTAAATTTGAAATTCAAAAAATTACTAATGAATTAATCAAGATATTACATGTAAAAGGGGAGGTATATAAATCCAATATGATAAATTATGTGCATAAGATTACAATGTGACACAATGAATGTAAATTGAGATGAAATCACATAAAATGATCAAAGCATTGATGTGATAATTAATCGATGAAATGATAACAAGTATCAAAAGTAAAATAAAAAATAATAATTTAAAATTAGAATAATATAATAAAATATAATTATACATATAATATTATAATATAAAAGGAAAATAGAGATGTAAAACATCCCAATGTAAAAAATGGATTTATGAAATTCATTACCAATTGATAATTTTCAATAGAAATCCACATGGATGGACTAATTAAAATTTTAATATAAAATACCACGAATTATTAATTAATGGTGATATTACATGTCAAATGGGTATTATATAAACCATAAAAAATAAATTGTGTTTATAATGTTACTATATTCATCAATGATGAGAAATTAAGATGGAGTCCCTTTCAATGACCATAACATTGATGTTAGATTTTATTGATGAACATATTATGTGTGTTAAATGAAAATACCAATATAAAATTTAAAAATAATATAAATGATAATAAAAAGTCAATAAAAATATATTCTTAGAATATAAATAAAAAAAGAAGTAATATTACATAATAAAATTAAATTGAGGTATGAAATTGATTACAAAATGGTAATTTTCATGTCAAATCCCGTTTGATGAAATAAATCAAATTAAAACAAAAAATGAAATTAATTATTATTTAATCATAATATAACATGTCAAATAGGCTGTATATTCACTATATAAAACAAATTAGTTTCATAATGTTACAATATACATTAATGAATAGAAATTGGAACGATGTCTCTTTTTATCTGTTGAACTCATCATATACATTCATTATCATCTTGCATGATAAAATTACGTTAATGTTATAATTTCTAAATAAAAAATTTCTTGTTTTTTATTATTTTTATTTCACTTATATACTTTTATTTTTGATTAATTAATCATTTTATGACTACATCATATTTTCCGATGACATTTGTCTTATGTGTCCAAAATGAATTCGGTGGGTTGACTATGGATAAACATGTCATTATATAAACACACACACACACACACACTCACACACATATATATATTGATAATAATGGAATTCTTATGAAATTAATATATCAATTATACATGTAAAACTAATAATGGAATATGGTTATGAAAAATGAACTACGTTACAATCAGGGAGATGGTGATCCATACACAATAATGAGAAATGTTTCCATTTTTCATTCATCATTATCTATATAAGGTATATAATATTATATCCATATTGAATAATAATAATATCATTTATATATATATATATAATATTAATTATATAAATATATTTATATGTATCGTCCATGTGGTGGGGTGACGAAAAGATAGCCAACACAGTTGGTGAAGACGGTTGTCCTGACATACATAAATGACATTATCATTATCATTATAAAAAAATTATATATTATATTTTAATAAAGAAAAAAATTACATGAAAATCATAATTCTTTCATTTATGTCACATATATTATTTAATTGTATCCTTATAACTGTCTATGTAAACTCTTGCTCAAAATGACGCGCATCACATTATGAGGTTATTGTCCACCGTACACACAAGCGATGTTATTGTAATCCTTGGGGAATCAAAATTTATGTAGTTATATATGAAATAATTAATAAATTGTAAGAATTATTTTTTTTAATTTCATATATATACTTTATATGCAACATAAAAATTAACCATGAGTGGTTTTAATGGAAATCATGTCACAATGGTTTAAAGGATGGTAGTCTGTTGTACAAAAGTATTCCACCTCTTTATGTTTATAACAAAAGTATTCCAAGATTGAATAGATGACCCAAAACTAAATTATAGGGAGAAAATTTGAATTTTTAGAGTTATTTTGGATGGTATTTTCTGAACAAATAAATTTTCAATGGTGTGAATAATATTAGAGATGGGTGGTCCATTTTAAAGTGATGTGAGTGACACACTTGTAATTTTGGTAAAGAAAAAGGTGTAACCATAGTTTCCACATGTTAAAAGGGTCCATAAAAAAGGGTTATCGAGTATTATACATTTTATGTTATAAATATGTCAATATAATACATTTTATAGAATTTTATTATCATTTTGTCCCATATCATATTAGTTGAAATCTCTGGTAAACTCGTTTTTAATATAACCATGGTAATTAATTTATATTCTCCCAACTATTAATTATTGTAAAAAATTATGTTGATCTTTTTAGAAAATAAAAAATATTATAATTCAAAATATTGATTCAAATTTATGAATTTTAATTCATATTTTCAGAAAAGTTAAATAAAAAAACCTACAGATGGGATGAAATAAGGGTTTTATGAAGAAAATTACGTATATAAGAATTTAATATAAATTCTTATATGAATTTAATTTCAATGAAATAAATTATAATATTAATTATTATAATTTTGTAATTTTATTTTTATTAAATATAAAATATTATTTATACTTGTAATATATATAAATTATGATTTAATCTAAAATAAAAATAATTATTTTTAAAAATTCATTAAAAAACTGCTCACTAAAAGACATGAAATTACCCTCAGATAATTTTGATATTATTTTTTAAAAAATTATGTTTATTCTAATAATAATTCAAAAATATATGTTAAATTCATTACTATCCCGTATTTTCGAAATAGTATACATTTTATGAAAAAAAATTATTTTTATTATAAATGATTCTTATTTTAGTTATAATCAATAGATAACCATAATTTTTTTAAATTTATTATTTATTAATCATACACTCCCACATAAAAGAAAGGCTATAATTGTTTCTTTAAAAAAGAAATATTATTCTATTTTCTTTAAAACATGATAATGTGTGCATGATAATCTACCAAATACAATAATAATATTTTAGAATATCAGGATATAATATTCTACCCTATATTAAATAAATTGAAACCTCACAATTAAATAATCTTCAAATATATAAATTTTTTGATATTTTATAATTCCTTTGTAGAAAACCCATTTCATAGAATGTGTTAATAAGACAACCTCTTAATAAGATAGAAATTTTTGTAAAATGGTCCTATGGAATATCCAAAAACTAGTTCTCTATGTCATGGAACATTGGTGGAAAATGAATATATGAACATGGGTGAAAAGAATAAATAATAATAGATAATTATAGGGTTCATTGATAATAATAAATTGAATGATAAAATTATTATTAATGGCCTATAAATAAAACATATGTGATGATTTAAAAGTACAATTGATTCATCATATATGTATGTGATAAGACAATATTTGTTTTCGATGTCCATTTGTTAAATTTGAGGAATTATGTTACCATCTTTGAATATAAGGAAGTATACATACTTGATACATTTATTTTTCATAAGAACATTTTTATCCATAGGTTGTATTTAGATCAATTTCTAATTAATTTCATAATCTAATAAATAAAAATCTAGAAATGAATCTTCATTGTATTAGTCACTAACCATTAATGTTAAAGAATCCAAAGATATAGAAATGGGCGAAAAGTCATTGTGGTTTTCTCTAAATATTTTCCAAAAACAATATGACTTGAATAGTTTATACAATAAAATTTATTATTATATAAACCTCAACAGTGACACTACATGTTCAACATTATTATTTATTTTTAATGTCATTTAAAAAAACAACGAAATATTAAACAAGAAATCACCTAGGCTAGTGGTAGGTAATAAACCCCAATCATTATTTGGTTTTGGTTAAAGACATGTGGCCATTTTGAATATAATGAGATGACACCCATCATTCAAGATTTCCATTTCACAAATATATATTTATACAATTAATATAAAATTCCAAAACATTTATGACCTATAATTATTAAAATATACAAGTTATGAAAAACCTTAATGGTTATCAATACCTCATCTATTAAGTTAAAAATTGGTAATGTTATTCATTGTTAAATAACTCAATCATAAAATAAACCAATAGGCTATAGTCAAATGTACGATTTTGAAAATTTTCATTAATATTTATTAACTCCCACAAAATAGATCCTATGATGGGGTATTTATTAATTTTAGCTCATGATCAATCAAAAACACATAAACCCATGATATTACCCAAAACACATATTTTAATGAATATACATTCTTAAAAATTTATTATAAATTATTAAATGATTCATAATACTTATATTAAACATACCATTGATAAACAATATTTCTAAAAAATAATTCTGGAATATCGATACATAAATAATTCCTTAATTTTATTTCTTCATATCTTTTTAATTGGTATAGGGGTTATCATTTATAAGAGAGAACTAACTCAGATATTTCCTAGGTTCCCCATTTTTATGTAATTAAACTATAAATTCATCCCTAAGATGAAATATATTTACTTTAATCATACACTTCATTTTTCCATTGTAATTCATTTTATAATTTCCTTCTTTGAGAAACATAAATCATTTTCATATTCCTTTGAGACACATTATTTTTTATATAAGTCGCTTTAGGATTAACCTAGGTTATTCATTTTCATCATATATTAAAATACTTTATAATGGGTTTTAATTAAATTATGAATTACCCCTATCATATCCCCTAGTGTTTCAAACCACGATTACTGTAAGGACCATTATCATGCACAAAGAGATGATCAGATCATGCTTAGTAATCTATTTTTAGACATATTACACATATATAAAATTGTACCACAACCACACCCACTTGTATTATGCAGACATTGATTATTTTCTATGAAAAACCATATAATCACTTTACATAAAATTATCCTTATGATATTATTCTATACATATTCTGAAATTCTATTTTATTTTTGTGTTCCCCAATCAATATTTTCAAAAATCTTATTCCTAATGTTTATAATTAACTTTTTCTAATTCAAAATCTAATTAATCTAAATCCAATAACCCAGAGCTAGTGGCTAACTTTAATACATTTTCATAAGAAACAAGGAATCAAATCCGGAATGACTGAATAGTTTATTAGTATTAATAAACAAGATAAATTTTATGATTCCCATATTATAGTAGAAGGCAAAAATAACAACACTTTTACCTAAAAATATTATTATTTTATCAATAGTAACCCTGTATATCATTGTTAATACAATTCATATTTTCCTAAAAATGGAATATAATATGGGTGATCTCAAATTCTCAGTAACAGATATATAAAGTAGAAGATACCATGAATTAATAAGAACAATCAATGTAGTAAGGTAAATAACCTAACTTGAATTCCATATAAAGTAATTTTCAATCACGTATAGTAAAAATTATTCAATATGGACATATAAAAAACTGGAAACACATTTCATTTAATCAATAAGATAAGAAGGGAATTTCTCAATTTATAATTTCATTATTAAAATTTCAAAGATACTAAGATATGAAATAATCAAAAATGAATAGTAAATAACTGAAAAAACATTACATTTTATCAAAAAACTGAGAATGAAATGAATCCATAGATAATATCATTTGAAAATTATCATGGATAATAATAGATAGATGATGAATTAATGAAATGATTAATCATGGGATATCTAGTTCTTTGGCACGTGATAATTAATATCACGACCATTTAAATGATTGTTTAAAACTATATGTAGAAACTCAATTAATTATATAAGACTAATTTCCCTCATTATACATTTGATGCATTAAGAGGCTATATAATTTTAGGCCCTACCCATCAATGAATGTCTATATAATTCCCCATATATAGAATAATTAATATAATCAATAATTAATGTTCCTTGTCAAAAAATATATATACTTGGTAATGTATACAAATTTCTCAACACATCCGTACATAAAAAAATCATTTTTGAATAATGTTTGTTCAAATGGAATATGAATTAAGAGGTAAAAATATTAACAATATATAATATTTATAATTAAAGGATATTTAATTTCCACTGATCAATGGGAATTGACTAATTCAAAGAAAATATAATGACTAGAAAAATAAATCAAGGAAGTTAATATCAATATTATCCTCCATCAAAATAATAATAAAACATTAATTAGGAAAACAAATATGGAATACATAAAAAAAATACCATGTAATTTATATGCAATTTAATTTTCTTTTCAATTTTATTTATAAAAATTCTGTAAAAATATTTTTAAAAACATTCCTAATGATAGAAATATCATTTTCACTTGGGAAAAAATATATTCATTAATTATAGAAATTAAATTTCAAAAAAAATCAAAATAATTTTATTTTAAAATAATCTTTCATAAATATTAAATATTTTCAAAAACAAGTTCTTGTCATGGATTATAGAAATTCAATTTATTCTGTACATGTAAAAAAATGAATATTTATTCCACTTTTTTAGTAATAATCCAACAGATTCTTTATTAAAAAATGAATATTCCATTCAAAATGATTTATAGAAAAACAATATGAGAATATTTTAATTAATATATATTTTAAAATAATGTTTAAAAAAATTGATAACATTTAAAGAAAATAGGGAATTTTAGAATAAATGTTTTCGACCCAAGAGATAAATTATGTATTATTTTACTAAAAAAAATTTATCAATAATTATGATTAAAAAATAATTTATAAATGGAATTGTTACAAGAAAAATGAATATACAGAGGAAAACAGAATTACATGTGTTTTTTATAAAATGATCAAATAATTTTGTTCAATTGAAAAATAAGCATTAACAATGGAGATTAATATAAGATTGTTTAGTAAAACCTTACAAAGACCACAACATTGAAGTAAAAATGAACATATGCATATATTATGTGTATATAATTTAAATACACATAAAATAGGTGGACATAAAATATAATATATTTAAAAGTAAATAAGCACATAATCATAAACTGTTGAATACAATGAAGAATTAATATAATCCAATCCAAATAAAATGTGTTATGAATTTTTTAAATACATTGTAGTTTTCTAGTTAATTCTTATTTGATGAAATAATTATATTTGAAACAAAAAATAGCATGAAGTTTGAAGGATTCATGATATTACATCTAAATTGGATTTTATTTACTCCATATAATAGAAAATATGGGCATGACATTACAATATGCCTCAATAAAGGGAATTTAGAAGAAATACATTACAATGATCACATCATTGAAGTTATAATTTATCAAGGAATATATTAACTCTATCAAATATAACTAAATATATAACATGTTTAAATACATAATACTATAATGAAAAATCATTTAACCAGTAATCTTATACTATCAATAGAATTGATAATGTAATATAGCCCATTAAAATGAAATTGAGTTATAAAACTAATTAACACTGGGTAATTTTAAGGTATAAACACTTGTTGAAATAAATCACATTTAAAAATAAAATAAAATGAATTTTTAAATAATTATGATATTAAATATAAATTTTGAAATATATAAACTATATAAATAAATTCTGTGAAAAGCATTAAAATATGCCTCAATGAAGAGAAATTTAAGTGAATTTAATTACAAGGATCATAATGTTAATGTGGGAATTAATAAATGAATATTATATATATATATAATCAAAATATAAAAAGTGGAAATAAATATTTAATAGATTATAAAGTCACTATAAATGTAATATTATAATATAAAATGTAAAAAAATAATTAATATAACCAAATAAAAATTAATTGAGTTATAAAATTCATTACCACTTAGTAATTTTGATTTGAATTCCCCTATAAAGAAATAATTCACATTGAAACCTAAACGAACACAAATTATTATGGTATAATTATAATTTATTTCAATGAGGCATTATATACCCCACATAAAAAAATTATGTGCATAACATTAAAATATGACTAACTTTAGATAAATAGAGATGATTTTCCGTACCTGGAGTCTAACCCATCTTGTACGTTTATTTATTCATGAATAGTAATCTAATTATAATTATTTACATGATTAATGACCATTTTAAATTTTAATATTCAAATTATTTCATTTATTACCATTTTATATATGATGACATAATAAATTATGTTAATGAGGGTTATTTTAATGATATTTGGCGTAGGTGTCATAAATGACATCGGTTGGATGACTAAGGTTGAATTGGTCATTCTTTAAACCAATAAAGGATAATAATCCTGAAAATGAAACATATTTAGTCATTAATTATTCTTATAAAACTAATCATTAATATTGGTTATTAAAAATGATCTATGTTACAATCATGGAGTCGTCAATCCTTACGTACAAAACAGTATAGTTTCCATTATTTGATGATTCATGGGAAAAAATGTATGAAATGCTTTAACATTATCTGACTACAATAAAATTATTTTTACCGTATTATTTCTATAAATATAAATTTTTATATCATCAATTTGATGTGGTGATGAAAATAGATTCACCTTGATTCTTGAAGGTGGTAGTCCACATGTACACAAACGATATTATAAATTATCATTATAAGAAAGAAAATGATATATTATATTTAAATAATTATTAATATGTCACTAATATTAAAAATGACATATATAAAAAAATAATCATTAATACTAACATTATTTCCTTCCATGTAAAGCGTTACTGAAAATCTAATAACACAATTTCGTGAGGTAGTAGTCCTCCGTATATAGGGATAGTGTTATCGTATCCCCAAAATAATGGAATAAAAAATTTATATATGATATAATGACTCACAAGGTACAATTGTTCTTATAAATATCATATATAATTTTTATATATATCATTATACACATCTGTTATTGTATTTAATGGTAAACGTGCCACATTGGTTCATGAGGTGGTAGTCTGCCATTAACATGAGTAACGTTATAATTTCCCGTTTTAGGGATGAGAATATGTATTTAGGTCATACCTATAACATAATATATATATATATAGGAGGTAATTTTTTTATTTTATAATAATTAATTAAAAATATTTCAAGGATTTGGAATAAGAAATAAAAAAACACATAGTCTAACATTTTTCCTATAATCGGACCACATCATTAGTATTAACACTAAAGTATTCCTAGAGAGACATTATAATAGGTAAAATTATTCATAGAATATGGAATTGAAAATGGGAAGATATTTTTGTAGGTATTGGCTGAACCAAAAATGTTTTGTTAGTGTTAAGAAGAAACAAGAGTGGGTGACCTTTTATAAGGGATATGGATGGAACACTTGTACTTTTGGAAACGAAAATGGTGTATCCATATTTTGAAAAATAAAATATTATCAAAAATATATAATTTTCAATAAATAGAAATTACATGTTCAAAATATTTCCATAAAAAATAATTTTTAAAAATTTTCAGGTGATTTTATCCCCAACCATTTTAGTTAAACCCATTATTATACCAATTTTCTCATAGATAGTGGAAAAATAAATTTTATAGTTTTCATTATTCATAAGGGTCGAAAATTATGATTACCTTATTATAAAATATAAATTTTTTGGAATCCAAATATGTAACCTATTTTTTAAAATTAAATAATCATAATTGGGAAAATTAAATAAAAAAAACCAAATGTGATGAAAAACATGGTTTTTAATAAGAAAAAGCTCATAAGTATGGAAGGTTTTAATTTTATAATTTATTAGAAAATTTCTTCCAATTAAATAAATTAGTTATATTTTAAAATAAATGAACAATTTATAATTTAAATGAGATTTAAATAAAAATTATCAATGAGAAATATTTAAATAAAAAGGAAGTATTCAATAAGAAATATTATTTTTCACAGATCATGAAAAAATAAAATTTTCAAAAAAGAACCAAAAATTTTCCCAAATAAAAATTTGATACTACGGTTCAAAAAAATCATTTTATAAAATACAATTTCTAAAATTTATAAAATTTATACTTATATCATGTTCACAATGTGTAACTAAATTTTCTCTTAAAAAAAATATATTTGTTTGAAAACATTTATTTTTATAAATGACTCTTATTATGATTTATAATATATAAAGAAACATTATTATAGAAACATAGAAAATAATAATCATTGTTTCCTACATAATATCTATGTTATAATGGAATTTATTAAATAATATTTTAATAGATTATTATTGTTTAAACATGCGTTTCATGCCCCACATGTAATATAATACAATGTTATTCTTTTATAATTTTGGTATATTATATAACTAATCAATAATATTATTGGTATGAATTAGATTATCATAATTAAGGCCCAGATTGACAGATATCCCTGGTAGGTATAATTTTAATCTTATGGTGGAGTCTCTCATGTCATTCATGGTGAACATGATTCTATATTTGGGAGAGTAGGGAATATTGTACGGTAACAACCTCAGATACTACAAAATGAAATTTTGTAATAAATGTAATTTCTTCGATACCTTGAATTACATAAAACACAATGATTAAAAAATAATGATAAAAATTTAAAATATTATTTAATTTAAAAATTATTTATTTTTTATCTGTATTTAGTGTATGAATAGAGATATCTATGTTATAAAAATTTATGGATTACAAATATTTCAGATGAAATATTTGTTTATCAATTTAATATAATTATTAATAACTAATTTAAAATAAAAGAAATCCCTTTCTAAAAAAATATTTTTATGGGAAATTTGTTTTTTATCTCAATTATAAAAATAAATAATCTTTTATGTACTATTTTAATTAAAAAAATTTATTATATATTCAATATAATGTTTTAACATTGATATAATAATAATTTTTGGTTAGCAGTTATAAATAAATCTAATTTTATGCATTAAAATTATATTTAAAAAAAAGTTGATCTATCTCATTTTCCAATAATTTTATAAAATAAACTTGTTCTATATTATTAAGTTAAATTCTAAAAATTAAATTCATTTTTTAGTAATAATTTCAATATTATCTTCGACTGATTTTTTTGTAATATTCCAAAAATATTAATTAAGTAATGAATAATATAATTGATAATTTTTTATTATAAATTTTAATTTCATTTAAATAATTTGAAATGTTATTGGAGTTTTGTTATTTATTTTGACTATAAAATACTTTAAATAATATAATAATTAATCTAACTTAGTTTATATTAATCAATTTTATGTTCAATTTTTATATAAAAAATGTTTCATACATAAAAAACGTTCTTTGGAAACCCGCATTTTTGCTGCATCTAGAATATAAATATTAAATTAAATGTTTAAAATTTAGTGTGATTATTTTGATAAAATTAATTATATATTTTTAATCATGATAATTAATAATATCTTATAATTCGTACTTAATTTTTTACCCGTAATTCACAATAAAAAAATAAAAAATTGTTAATGTAGTTAAGGTAAAAATTTGTTTAATGGGGGTTAAAGTGACAATGATAAAGTTACAAATGACATAAAACTTTTAAAATTATTATTTTATTGATATATTGAGACATTATATCATTAAATTATTGAAAATGGACTATTTTTTATCCTGTAGGTATGTAAAAACATGGTCATTATTCAATGTTTTGAATAATCCATGTGTGTCCTCTCCGCACTAATAAAACATCACGCCAATTTCATATCCTCTTAACAAGTAAAAATACTTGTGTTTAATAAAATAAAATCCAAAATACCATTATTAAATTACTCACAACATCATATATTCCTTTTATTTATCCGAAATCCAACCCATTCAGTTCTTAGTGTAAAAGAAATGAAGTTCTGTGAAGAATGTGTATCGTTCTTAACCAAACATTTTTTTTATTAATTCATCCACCACATTGAAATATTATTAAAAAATTCTTATATAATATTATAATTTTTTTTATATAGTCATATTTGTTTATATTAATTTCATGAACCACATTCATATCCTCCCATCTCAAATTGGAAATAAATTTGTTGATCATGTCTATGGCAGACTACCGCCTCACGAACCAACATAATTTTTTCCATTAATAAATATCATAGTAGGATATGGTAATTTATTTACTGTTTATATATGATATTTATGAAATAATTAAAATTATATAAATATAATATAATGTACACATTCTTACATTCCATTATGTGGGAATATGATAATGTCGCCGGTGTGTGTGGTGGACTACTCCCCCGTGCAGCCACTGATTGATTTTTCAACTATTCATTACATGGAAGGTAAAAATGTATAAATTTAATTAATATGTGTGGTATATAAGAAATAATAAGTATTATTAAAGGTTTAATTATTATTTACTTTTCTTTCATTTCATCCGTCGATAAATAGAAACATTGTTCATGTGTTTGTACACCTTATTGACTCCATGAATGGTGCATTTCATTTTTCTATGTTCCAAATTTATGGAGAATCTAAATATGTACACAATCAATCTATATAATGTTTATATAAATTTTAACAATATTTATATGATTTTATGATGAAAAAAATACAAGTACCATAACTACCAAAAAAACATGATTGAGAAAAATGGAAGGTAACACTTGAAAAAGGCGTAATAATGGAATATTTTAATCAAATGGTTAAAAATATGTTATAAGAAGATAATATGTGATAATTAAAATACCAAAGACTTATAAAATTACTTACCCTTGTGTTAATTCATGAATTAACTTTGTGGATATTTTCAGCTTTAGTGTTTTGGGGAATTAGGACTTAACTATTACATTAGATCTCAAATGTTACAAAGTAGACGCTTCTAATCAGAAACCATTTTTTCAAAAAATAAAATCTCTTAAAATAAAAAAACAGATATATTTTCAAAATATTAATATTTTTAAATTCTTTATTTCCCTTCCCCTTCAGTATACCCTGTGAAAAAACATTTTAAAAACATGGGATGACAATAAAAATCTCATTATGGGTTATAAAATAATTAAAGAAAACATTAGATCATCAATACATTAATAACATTATCTCTTTAACATACCTCATGAAAAAATAATATTTATGAATAATATATATAAATAATAAAGTTATCTTTTGGAATCCATATCATAATTATGGTGTACCTTATAAAGCTACACAAGGAGTAATGTTGGAATACCTATCACATTATATTCCAAAAATCATTTAGGTGAAACATTAATGTTTACATCCACCACGTTTCCCAATTCATTGGAGAGATGTCTTGAGCTCATCAAACCAAGGATTATCACTACACAACCCATATATGTAAACAATACCCAAGAAACATAACACAAAAAACCATCATTATAGAAAGATAACATTCCCACATTACAATCACAATATATCATTCGATCATATTGAAATAAAAAATGATATATCCAAACCATTTTCAATACAAAAATATTTAACAATGGTAAATGGAATATCTTTTCATTTCAAAATCACTACACTTGCTAAGGATCCCAATTATTAAATATTACTCATGGTGGTGGAATGGTCATTGTCTCCACATACTTTAAAAACAACATTCTATTTGATAGTTAGTAAAACACTTCCTAGAAAAAGATCCCCATTGGATGAAATGAAAAGTTAAATGCATATTTAAAAATTATAAAATAACATCTATTATAAATAAAAATTTTATTTAATTAAATGATATTGAAACATATTAACTTACGAAAATTCTGCAGCTTAATGGCGTTACATTAAAATTCAGAAAATGAGTTGATGAGAGAGAATAAGATCTCTCATCACATGTACATAAAATGAACATCAATAAAATATTGAAGAGAATATCCCAACATAAGAAATTAAAATTAAAAGAAATAACATAAAATAAGACACTTACTAAATGAAGAGGGTGAATGGTACCCTTACAAAGATTATATCATTACATTATGGATAGAAAAATGAAATAATTATGTGTAAAAAATATAAATACACCCAATATAAGTAGATATTAATTGAAAAACAATCAGAGTCCATTCACACAAATTCATATAATCACTTAATTATGAAGTATAATATTAACTGAAATAATAAAAATTGTGTTAAGAAGATCCCTTACCTCGAGTCTTGCATGTCTTGTTTGTTCCCTTTTCTTCCTCAAATTGGGTAACATCTTTTTATATGAGCCAAAAGGCTCTCTTAAATTCCCTTCTTCCTAGGGGAAGGCTTCTAAAAAGAAAATAATGATTATGGGAGCTTACTTGGGCATAGTTTGGATAAGCCAAGGTTCTTTATAAGTGGTAGTAATGGGGTAGTGGTGGTCTCCATTTATAAGAGGTAGGAGGGGCTCTTTAGTAATGCTTGAAAGTATTATTTTATTATAAAATGACTTATAGTTTACAAAGTAAAAAAATTAAATTCAATGATAAGATGCATATAAGTCGAATTAAAAACATCCAATAAGAATTGGACATCTATTTCGATATATTTTTAATCCTTGTCTTCTTTTATTTAACCGTTTATTAACTTATTTAACTTTTATCATGCCTTCTTGTATATTAATATTATATGTTTTATATATTTTCAATAAAAAGCCAAACGACACAAAATTGAGACTTAATGACAATTTTCACATAATATGTGTTATTTGGCCGAATATTAGATTTTTAGGACTATTTTATCATTTAATAAAGTAATGTTTTATTTTAAAAACTCATTTATGTCAATTTTTATACTATTCATATCATGACTTTTTAAAAATCCCTAAAAACATGATCAATTCAAAAAAACATCATTAATTCAAATATAAAATGTCATAATCATCCATAAAATTTTTGAATAGAATATAAAATTTCAAAATAAATATGTTTTAATATTTAGAATCTCATTTATTTAAAACATTCATAAATGAGGTAATCATTACATTATCATTATGTCATAATTAAATATCATTATTTTATGTTTACCTATTATTAATAAAATACCATGAAGTATGAAATAATTATTGATTCATAGAGAATATTTATTGTAAAATATATCAATTTTATAACCCCACATTTATTTTTTTTAGGAAAACAATACATGTTTATGTTATTTTTATTTTTACTTCAAATAAAAAAAATTTAATGTAATTATCTTACCCATGTGGCATCCAAAGGCCAATGGTTCTACCCAATGATTTTATTGGTCGGCCATGACTCATAAAAGTTGGTCAGGACAATTGTTAATGTAATATTATATTATTATAATACTATTTTTATGTTGATTTATCTTATTTACCTTTAACCGCGTTAAATAAAAATTAAAAGTTACTCTTCAATAAAAATTATTTTAATCCTATGGATCGAAATTTTATATAATAAAGAAATCCATTTATGTTGGTTTTTTAAAAATCAATACACAGAAGTGTAAAATTTCATTTAAATGACAAAGTCGTTTTTAAGCTACTGTGTAGTGATTTCACTATTCATATAAAATTGAACATTTTCGGAAAAATATTAAAAGTTCCCACAAAATAAATTTTGTTATTCCAAATTAAAAAATGAAATACATTTCACCAAATTCAAAACATATAAGATTCATTAATTTATCTAAAATGAATTTTTATTGTTAAAACATGAAATTGTTTTTTTAAGATGTAAAAACTACAAATAGATTAACATGTGTTTATGTCTTATTTCAATGTGAAATTACTTCCACTGACAAGCATTGGATTAAATGGTAAAAATATAATCCAATTACACTTTAATACCATTTAAAAAGATAATCTATCCATATAAACATATCAAATGAAAATAATTTTTTGACTTAAAATACAGTATTTTTCACTAATCATTAAAAATGAACATTATCATAAAAATACCAAAAAATTTACCGAATATAATTTTTGATATCCCGATTATATATTTATATTTTTTATTTTAATATTAAATATATGAAAGTGATAGAATGTATATTTAAAATGGATTTGTAATCAAAAGGTTGTAAAACTACCTTCTATAAAAATGTGAGTATTTATACTTAAAATTGGGTTCATTCTCATTTTAATCCTGTAAATATATTTGTATAAATATGAAAACATTTAACATACTTAAATAATCATAATATGGTTTGTTCATTTTTTTCTGGACAATAAAACGTCTAGTCGATAACTACAATTTAAAATAAAAATATTATACTATTTTTTTCAGTATGACTCAACATTGTGTGCAACATAAGACTTCGGAGAAACACATTGTTACATGTCGTGTATTCACTCAAACATATAACACCCTTTAATGTAATATTTATATATAATTTAAACATATTTATAAAAATGAAAATGTCATATTCAATAAATACCTGGGTCGTTTCGTCCTTTCTCCCTTTTCAAAATATTGTCCTCACAATTTTAAAATTGGGATAGGAAAATTCATTGATTGTCCCACATCATCAAAAGAGTCAATAATACTATCACACAATAAAAATGAATGGTAAGTAAAAATGACCTCCAATGTAACACATACTAGGATTCCATGATAACATGGATATGGACGAGAAACTAAGTGCCTTATTCTGATGGAGAGTGATTGAAAACAAGATCCAGGGAATGTTAACCATAAGAAACCATAAGCTTGAGATAGTTTAAACGGTATTTGATTCCACTTTAGGAAATGTAAATGGATAAAATTATTTGTTTCATGTTCCCTTTCAAAAATTTGTAGAATTTATTTATGATATTGACTAAGGAAATAAGGAAATATACTTACCTTTCAAGTATGTTTTCATCCTTTAATAAGTTTCTACTAAATACTCATAGTTTCTCCAAAAAATGATTATTCAATATGACATGGTCACACCTGAAGTGCTAGAATTATTTTATGGAGAATCACATAATCCAAAAAATACAATCAATATATTTTAATTGTTTTTAGACATTAACCAAAACCAAAATGGTTAGTACAAGATTAGATAATCCCTAAAAGGATAATCTTTTTTAAAAAGAAATAATACTCTCAATCTCAAAAAATAATGAAACAATACACATGGTTCAACAAAGAGCATTCGATACACAATTTTCCTTAATGTTATTCAAAATAATGTAAACTATGTTTGAAACAAAAAATTCAGAAGGATTTTATCACATAGTCTTCCACAAATTGCATAACATTTATCTCTAAATAACATCGACCACTCTTAATGTGTCATACTAAAATGTAATGAACCTAACCACTTATTTGTTAAGATAGGTTAATCAATTCCTTTAATAACCCGAATCATTATAGGTCCATAATAAAAAAACAGATTCTTCCAAAATAAAATTTTACCATTACTCACCAATTGAAATCCCAAAGTATTCTATTATCCTTAAGCATATAGTGTTCCCAAAATAGTAAACATCTTCAAAAATAACCTTTATCACTTAATAATAAAATCATTTTTTATAATAAGGTTATCCATTTGGTAATACCTAAGATCCCAAATCAACTTTTTCATGATCAATATATTCATTTAACTAAAAAGAATAAGTTATAATAACCAGGGACTTCATGTAGTCCAGTGGTAGGTGATGTTCTATTGTTTCCCTTCGGTTGAGAGTTTGATTCCAATGGCCTTAACGGAAGGGACGAGATGTCACCCATCTTGTTTTATCTATTTTTATAAAACTCAAAAATAAACATAAAATGTTTTAACGTATATGGTTGTCTTATAACTCTTATTTTCATCCCAAATTATAAGGACCTAAAAACCCGAATTCATGAGGTATTATATATATTGAAATTTTATACATTTAAAAATAAATATTATTCGAAAATAAAAAACATTGAACCTTGATCATGTTTTCTACATGGTTTTATATCAATATTTTTTACATAGATAAATGGTACAAGCAATGAAAAAAAATGATTTAGAGATCATTCAAAAGCATCAACTTGAATTATCCAAATACATCGCGAACAACTTGGGTCATATGGGTGTTCACAGAAAAATATTTTCCGAAGACAATCATGTAGGACATATAATTTCAAAAAATCTGATAAAACATGATTTCTATAAAATAATCAGACCATTTTTGATTTGAAACATTCAATCAATGGTCCTTTTAAAATACCATTAGTATGTTCTAAAATACTATAATCTAAAATCAATTATAAATAGGTTATGCAAGGCTCTCCTTCTTCAGAAACCATTTCAAATCATAATATGATTCAAAATCATTGTGACAAGGTTAAATATTTCAAAATTATTTGATAATATTTAACTATATTTATATATGAGAATAATCATAAAATAATATTTTATAAAATAAAACCCATGATCCATGATGGTATCAAGCTATAGCGGATGTGTTTGATATCTCAAAACATTCTTTACAAGTGAGTTGTATGTTAGAAAATGTTTCAGAATCCTCTGGACATGACTTTGCAATAATTATTACAATCATGTAATTAGGAAGATATAGAAATGTCGTTTCATATCCTCCTCTAATTTTTAATTGAATTTCCTTGCTTTGCAAAGGTTACAAAATAATGGATTTAATGTATATAGTAGACAGAGAGACTAACCATGATTCAAACAAAAACATTTAATCCAAAACGTTGTATAAACTGACCATTGATTCCAACAATAAGGACCTAAAACATTACATAACCTTGAGTTAAATAAATAATTAACTTTTGGTGTCTTTTCATGTTTAGTGTTTAGGAGAATCAGTCCATCCCTATTACATTACATCTCAAATGTTACAAAGTATACACTTCTAATTAGTATCATTTTTTCATAAAATAAAAATTCTAAAAATAAAATAAGAATTATTTTCTTGATAAAAATCTTCTTGAATTATTCCATTCCTTTACCATTCTTTATAAACTATGAAAAAAAATTCAAAAACATGGGATGAGCATAAAAAGATATGTAAGGGTTATAAAATAAATAAAGATAACATTATCCCATTAATATATAAAAACATAATCCCTTTATCATACATCATGAAATTATTTGATTTTTAAATAAAATATATAAATTCTAATGGTAACTTGTGGAATCCATATCATACATACATTGTATTTTTCACATATAAAAAGAGTGTTGCGTTGGAATACACATAATAGTATATTTCTGAAATCTCTTAGGAGAAACATTAATGTTTACCTGCATCATGTTACCCAAGGAATTTGATAACTATCTAAGGCTCAACCCTCTGTATATCATCAAACCACCCATATACATAAACAATACCCATGAACCATATCACTTAAAACCAGAATAATATAAAGATAATATTTCCACATTGCTATCATAATATATCATTTCATGATTTTTAAATCTTCAATTATTTCTCCAAAAGCAATTCAATACCAAAATACATTTGAAGCGTATATGGTAGTTTTTTCCATTTAGAAACACTACATCTTGTCAAGGAACAAATTAACAAATATTAATCACAATAGTGGAAATGTCATTGTCACCACATTCTTTAAAAAAACATCCATTTTGTCATTTAGTAAAACACATCAAGAAAAATATTCCCATTGAATGAAATAAAAGGTAAAATGGTTTTATAAAATTTATAAAATAAATTCATTTATGAATCAAAATATTACCCAATGAAAGGAGATTGTGACAAAGCCCATTAAGAAAATTTGGCAGCCTAATGACATCAGATTAAAATTCATAAAATGAGTTTATGAGAGAGAAATGGGTCTCTCATCTGATGGACATAAAATTTACATAAATAAGGTTATAGATGAACAAATCCCAACATTGTAAATTGAAATTAAATGACATACCATAAAATAAGTCTTTTACAAAAAGTGGATGGTGAAATATTCCCTTACATAGATCGTATCATTACATTAGGGATAATCCAATTAAATAATTACATGAGAAAAATATAAATACACCCAATATATGTAGATATTTGGTATAAAATAATCACTGGTCATTCAAATATATTCATATCACAACATAATCAAGAAGAAGATGATTAATCCAAATAATGAAAATTGTGTTAAGATGTTCCCTTACCTTGAGACCGACATGTCTTGTATGTTCCTGGTTCTTCGTCAAATCTGGTAACTTCATTTGATTTGAGACAAAAGGTTCTATTCAATTCCCGTTTTCATAGAAGAAGTATTCAAGGAGTAAGAGATGGATTTTGGGAGATTATTTTGGTAGAGGTTGGACGAGACAAGGGAATTGAGATGGGTGAGTAATGGTCTAGAGGTGGTGTCCTCTTATAAGAGGGAGAAGTGGATCTCTTGGAAAGTATGAAAGTATTATGTTATTATAAAATTAGTTTCCTTCTCAAAAGGTCTAACAAAAATTTAATTTGATGATTAGATGAATATAAGTCGAAATAAAATAAGCCAATAAGTATTGGATGGGTTTTGGATATTTTTTTAATCTTTTTCATTTTTTTATTTAACCCTTTGTTAACTAATTTTACTTTTACCATGACTTCATGTATATTCATACTATATGGTTAATATATTTACTATAAAATTCCACGAAACCTAGAATAGATCATTAATGAAATTTTTATCATAATATATATCAATTTTATGAATAATAGATATTTAAGAATATTTTATCATTTAATAAATTATTAATTGATTATGAAAACTCATTTTAATCAATTTTTATACTATTCATATCATGACATTTTAAGAATCCATAACAACATGGTCAATTAGAAAAAAATAAATAATTAAAAGATAAAATTCATTATCATCCCTATAATTTGTGGAAGGATAAAAAAGATTAAAAATAAATTTATTTTAATATTTATAATCTCATTTATTAAAAACATTCATTAATTATGTAATCAATATATCATTACTGTGATTAAAAAATTATCTATTTTATGTTTAAAATTTATTAATAAAATACAATGATGTAATAAATCTTTTTATATTTTTAATTAATATTTACAGATAAAGAAATCAATTATATAACACCAATTAATTTTTTTATCAAAACAATACATGCTTATGATATTTGTTTTACTTCAAATGAAAAGTTATTAATGTAAATATCTTACCCAAGTGGCATATAAAGGCCAAAGGTTATACAAAATGATTGTATTGTTTGGAAATGACTCATCCAATAAGGTAAATACATGTTTTAATTTAAATTTATATTATTATAATATTATTTTTACCTTGAATTACTCTATTTACCTTTAACTATAGTAAATAAAAATCCAAAGTTACAATTCACGGAAAATTATTTTCATCCTATTTAACCACATTTTACTAACTGATGATAACCATTTGTGTCATATTTTTTAAATTGAATTCATAGAAGTGGTGAATTATCATTTAAATGAAAAAGATGGTTTTTAAACTACTATGTAGTGTTTTCACTATTCAAAAAAATGATCATTTTCAGAAAATACAAAAAAAAACAAAAGTAATTTTGATATTCTTAATTCAAAAATGATTTCAATTTTATCAAATTCAAAACATTGAAGTTACAATAATTAATATAAAATTAATTTCTGTTTTCAAAATAAGAATGTGGGTTGTTATCAAATAAAAAATACAAAAAATTGACATGTATTTATGTCAAATTTCAAAGTAAAATTAAATATAATTTCTAACATTGGATTAATTAGAAAAAAAATAATCCAATTAAAAATTAAAACTACTTAAAAAAATAATCTAAACATATTAATGAATTGGATAAAAAGTTATTTTTTACTTTAATTGTAGTATTTTTCACTATTCATTAAAAAAATGAACATTATCAAAAAAATAACAATAATTTATCCAATGCAAATTTTAATTTCAAACATATAAATAAGAAGTTCATTTTGTAAAATTCTACACATAAAGGTGAAAAAAAAAATATTTAAAATGGGATCTCCATCAAAAGGAGATAAAAATACCATTTTAAAATATTAGAGTATTAATGCATAAAATTGGATTCATTCTCATTTTATGCATCTAAATTTTATTGGATAAATATAAAAATAGTTAACAAAATTCAATCATAATACTATTAGTTCTGTTAATTTGCTCCAATAAAATGTCCATGCATTAACTACAATTTAAAATAATAATATTTTATAATTTTTTTCAATATGACTCAACATTGTGGGTAATATAAGAATTCAGAGAAACCCATTGTTGCATGTCAGGCATCAAACATAGAATCCCCTTTAATGATAAATTAATATTTAATTCAAAAATATTAATAAATGTGAAATTGTCTTATTCAATAACTACCTGGTTCATTATAATAATATATAAATGGATATATAATAAATTAATAACATTTTTAAAAGATTTATACTAGATGTTAATGGAAACTCAACTAAAAGTATGAATAAGTTAAGAGGTTAATTATGCTCATTTTATATTCAGTAGTTTATACTTCTAATTAATTGATTATTTTATGCTATGATTATGTGGGTAGTTAAATTTCATAATGTTTTTTATATTTAAAATTTTTATTTGTATTTACATTTGATATTCATAATCAATTAATAGATTAATCCCCACATCATGAGTATGATCTTTGTACAGTTTTTTCCTCAATAACTCCATCATAGTGTCACAAGTTCTTTCAGGCACAAAAATTATTTAATGTTTTGTATATACATCCTATTTAAATATTATATCATGAATCATTCTTACATAATGATTTTCATGTTTATATTCCTTTAAAACATTCATTGGGGTTATGATTCAAATGTTACCAATGTCGTATAGTTTTAATCATTAATATCATTTTAATATGTGTTTTTTAAACATGAATTTATATTGTAATTACTATTTCATAATTTTATAGAAAACCTATTTTCTTTTTCTTGTATTTAATTCAATAATATAATTTTATTCAATAGTACCATTTTCATCTATTTGGAACATAAAATTATTGATAAAATGTTTTTAATAGTAGCCTAAATGGTTTCTCATTCGATTGAAAATATTTTTTTCCCATTTTAATGCAGTCTAAAATTTTATTAGAAATTTCTTTATAATTTTCCAAATGATGTATTAAATTTATTTTTACCTGTTATTTAGAATTAACCTTTAGATGATTTTCCAAAAAATATATATTTTAAATTTCTTCACAAAATAAAAAAATAATGATATATTTTGACATATTTAGAGTCAATGATTTCCCCACCATTGAAATTTTTTTATTACATGGAATTATTTTTAATTTTTCATGTTTTTTTAAAATAAATACCATATTTCTCTAAGTTATATCTATTTTTAGAATTCTTTTAAATAGAATCGATATTTTCATATTTGAAAATTATATTTTTATGGGTGTAAGGGATCTATCCTACCCCATGTTTCCTTCATTTTATGAACATTCTCTCTCTAAATCACTCCATCTCACTATTTAATTAAATTAAATTACTCCAAATTATGATTATGTGTATCTAACATATTTACATGGTTTACTCTTTGTACCATTGATGGGGTAATACCTGACTTCTGTTCATTTCTTGAATTTCTTCTTTATGAAATGTTTATTCATTAGGATATCAAGCAGGATTATGCAACATGTTTCTTCTCATGTGTTGTTATTATATTTATGCCTTATGATTGAATTATTTTTTATGGAACACATAATAATAACCATGTTATGATTTGGGAGCTGAAATATCTATCAAATGCATTGGATAAATCATTAGACCCATGAGGCATCATGTATAAGATTATAAAATATAACTAATCTATTATGGAAATTTTATTACCTTATGGTATTTCCAAGGAGGTTATCCATGTCTAATGGTTGTGTTATTTATATGGATCTTCTACATTAGCTATGATTACTTTATCATAGGACACCATTATTCTTATGTTCTTCTCTCTTTATATTACTCATGAGCCTTCTCTTTTATGATTTTATGTTATTATTTTGACTCATATGTTATATTTTCATACCATGTTACTCCCTTGGTAGATTTTTTAGCTAACAAATTTCTTTTCTATTTCCCCAAGGTTATACTATGTGGTTTTAGGAGATATAAATGATTAAGGATATGATTAATAGTAATAAAATAGATAATTTTTATTTTAGTCTCAAAATCATGTATTACGAACACATTCTTATATATACAAAATTCTTCATGATCCTTAGGTTGTAGTTAATTGATATTTATGCTAAAAATAATTTAAGAATATTTGGATTTTTTTAATGTTTTAGTCGATATCAATGAAATGGTATAGTTAACATTTAGAACTATGATGAGGAAACATTAGTGAGATCCCTAAGGATAAGTTTAATGATGGTAATAATTATACTAAAATATCGTATAATTTTGGTGAAATGTAGATTGAGTGGTTTACTAGAAATATATCTTTTTATGGATTGTACATCTGGATGAGGTTTTAGAATATTTTCATATTTGGGATCCCACATCAATAATATTTGGTTGAGTAAATGATCTCCCACATTTTAGTTCACTATTAGAGTTTCCTAAATGGTCAACTAGTTTGACAGTCATATGGGACATATTTTTGAAATTCAAAAACTCTTTACAAACCATTATTAAGGACATGAACAAAAATCTATGTTAGAAAACATATCACGAATAGTTACATTGGAAAACCCAATATTGAAAATTATATACTCATAAGTAAACATATATAATAACAATTATTTTTGAATGAGGAGAGGATCATTTTTATTTTTTATAAATGATTGAATATGGACTAATGTAAAATTTTTTAGTTGTTATAGAGGTATAATTGGTTTTTGGGGCTAGTTTGGAGCTTGGAACCCATGTTTTTTTGGATGAAAAATATCTGGTGCTTGGTATGTATAAACATTATGGGGATGGTTTCATGGTTTAACAAACTGGTAAAGGCTCGGAACCCATGTTTTTTGGAGCTCAGTACATCATTTTTTACATAATATTTTCCAACTAAGATTTGATACAATACAATCACTTAACTATCTAACTACTGTAGGATGTCTTTAAATTGTCTTTTAGTTTTGATTCATTTTTAGGCTACCTACCATTGTGCTTCTCTCTTGACATTCCAGGGAGGCCCTAAAATTTAATTGGTTTATTGAATTATATGTAATCAAACATTTTAAGCATTCCATTATGTTCCTTTGATATGTGTTCATGGTTTTTTCCAGATACAAGGCTAACCATGGAATGTGCCTTCAACATTTCCCCTCATTTCAAAAAACCTTATGGGTGTTTTATTAAGCTACCCTGGTAAGTGGAAGCCCATATATTAATGAAATTAATCAAATGGTTTTATATGAGATGTTTTTTCACCATTAACATGTGATTATATATTATATGGTCATATAAAACATGAATTTCATATGTGATTTATTATTGAAATATGTAAATTTGGTTTTTAATTAAGGTGATATGTTAAAATGTGAATTCAGAAAAACGAGGGTGTTTAATGATTGGATTACTTTTAATTTTTTGGGGTGATATGTGTGAGTATACCCATTAGATGAAACTGAGTTTGATTGGTTATATGATTAGGTAGAATTATATAGTTTGAATTGATTAATGGTGAGAAATGGGAAATGATTTTTTATATTCCTTAAATATTACTCCTTGGATATATACATAGTAGTATAAACACTGGATTTAGTATGATCCCTGGGTTTTGTTTCTGTGGGATGCCTTGGGACTTGGTAACCCTTGAATCCGTCTTGCTTGGACTCACGCTGGAAATGTTTGGTATGAAATGCTTCTCAGACTACAACCAACGCCAAATAGAGTTTCCATCAAGATCCTCCCAGGAATCGATGAGGATGAATTGTTCTAATACACCTTGGATCAGGACTATCATGGTTTGAAACTTCATTAAATTGCAAGGAAATGGTAATTTTGATAAAATTTTATTATACATCATGACCATGGGAAATATGGTGTGATTTTTTGAACATCTCAGTGGTGGTCACTCTGACACTATACTATAAGACAAGGCCTTTATTTACATGATATGTGTAGATGTACAACGAATCTATTTTGTTTTTTTCTCTTTTTTATAGTAACTTTGTTAAATGAAATGACACTTGTTTGTCATGGATTAATATATGCTTTTGTAATATTGCACTCTTGTTAAAAATGGTCCATTATCACTTTACATTCATATTGCTTACATGTCACCCACACACATTTTATGTTATTATATTTTTTATCCTATAATTGAATAAATCATTGAGGGATACCAGTATAGATTGATGATATCACCATCATCAAGCCACTACTATATACCAGAATAGACTATTTGGATGTAGGTTGGGACTAGGGAAATCTAACGTAGTTCGATGCTTGATTTTCTACAATTCTTAAGAGTAAGGGAGCAGGAGATTGAGATGGGAACCGTGATGAAATATGGATATTATAAATTTTTCAATTGATATTTTGAAACATGGGTTGTGTTTTACTATTATTTTGTTTTTTTTATTTAATTTTAGATATCTATATCATCATCATTGTATATGATCCACTTATATCACAAATGTTATCTATTCGTACGTAGAATATATTTTATGTATTTTCTTACTGCATCATTGAGTGAATGTTATTGATACTTCATTGTTTACCACATGGGTGATGTGGTCATAGTCTACCCAATAACAGACTTAGGACCTCATTGTTCTTTTTCAACCTCTACATTTTGGAGATATGCGCTTGTTGTCATGTGAACCACTAGTTGTAGGGAACTATTTGGTGGAGTCTGTATATAAGAAATTCCAATCATTTATCAGTGATTTAATATTTATTTATCAATAATTTTGGGATATAATAGGAATATATTATTGTTTAGTAATGACATGTTCCATGGCATGTCAAACTTGTGTATATGAAAAACCAGATTTACTCAAATGATGTTTTTTTTCTAGATTTTGTCTGTTAGTATATATTTCATTCCACTATTGGGAGACACACTTGATTTATTTTATCCTTATTAGTGTGACTATATTATCTTTTTTTTGTATCCCAGGGATAGAAATGTATTCCATATTATACATCATTTTAGACACATATTATAAATCATATTACATGCATTATGCAATTTAAATTTTGATTCAGTACTTCTCACAGGATATTATGGTTGGTGTTGTAAGAAATGTACCTATAATTTTAATATATTAATGTGTAGTTGATATATATGTGATTCCAATTTCATTTCATAATGATTATGGGACCTTATGAACTAGAATCTTAGAATTTGTTTTGTTAAATAACATTAGGTGAATGATACATGTTGTGGTTTATATGGGCTCTACATTTTGATACATGATCTATAATGGCCCTCCAGGATTGGAATTTGGAATACCATTGGGTCCTAATGATTTAAAATGACATGATATATATATATATATATGTGAAAAAGGATAAATTATTTCGAATGAAATGAATATTAATTGAGATGGAATGTAGAAATGGAAAATATAGAAAAGAACTAGACCCATCTTTTGTGTGGGAAATAGGTTGTTTCTCTTTTGAGTTTTACGGACTATTTTTTTTACAATCATAAAAGTAAGAACATGAAGTGTAGTACAACCTTGTTTTAGGAGGGTTTTGATCAATCCGATGATTTTGAGTAGTGAACATTGATATAATTATTTTATAATGTGTGTGTTTGGAATTGTATAGGCATGACTCTAGGAAGACCACATATCATATGCTAAGAGGGTGGAAATGACCATTTTTCCGAGGCAGTGGGCCATGGTTCTTGAAACCGAGGGATAATAATAAAAAAGTATTATATCTCGATCCAATATATCAATATCCTATGGAAGGATGTTATATTTTGATTATTCCCATGACATGACTAATAGTCATGATGTGATTATTATTATCTTTGTTTTCTATCATTAGTGTCACAGAAGGGGACACATGAAGAATTAGTGCAATCCAGACCCATTCAACTACTGAGATTGAGGATAGATGGGACAAGTGTATTGTTTTATAGGACCATACCTTCAGTTTTGGGTTTTAGGGGTCATATCTAATTCTAGGTTCATGAGAATGTTTAATAGCTTTATGTCAGGAAAAGAGTTAGAGAAATTATTGTTAATCAGGAAAAGGTAGTGGGAGTTGTGGTCGAGGAAAACAAACACTACTACCACTGATACATGAGAGTGGGCCTAATCCATGTGGTATGGTGGTGTCACATAGATATGGTTTAGGAAATATTTATTTTGTACAGCCTACCACTGAGGAGAATGTTGTCACACGATCTACATTGAGAGGTACAATCTTAATGTCATCTAATATTGGATCTCCTCTTTTTGATAACAATGAATGTCATAGATTCATATCATATCATGTGGAAAAAAGACTTCAGATCCTTATATTATCATTTGAGTGAATTATAATTCTAGACACTCTTCATGGGATTATAACAAAAGATATATACTAGTAATCAGAGGGATGCTTGGGGATGGTGGGTTTCACTTCTCCCAAAATTTTTATATTCTATAGATGATATGGTTTGGCATCACAATTATAATAGATTTAAGAGTAGATTGTTAATATTATGTTGGATGGTATCATTTGAGGGTGAATTTCAAATTAGCAGAGGGAGAATTTTATACTCACAATGGTGATTGGAATGTCTAGTAAAACTGAGATGGACCATTGTATCATGGGATGGGTGGGATTAAAACTAAGATATCTAGTTTTTATATAGAGAATATGGGAACCTATATTGCTTGTTAGTGTCTAGATGACAATTTATATTTTTATCAAGTGGATAATTTTTTTAGTTGTTTTCATTTTGAATATTTCGGTTTACCTCCTAAAAGAGATATTGAGTTCTCTATTGAACTAGTTATAAGAGTTATACCTATACCATTTCCTATATATAGGATGGCTATGATAGAGTTTCATGTGTTCAGGAGGCAACGAGATTGTTTTTTTGAAATGGGTGTTATTCAACCTCCTACATCATTGTGGGGTTCACCGTCCTTTTTTGAAAAAGGTTGATGATAACCTTAATATATATATGGATTATAAGAAATTGATCCATTTTATGGTCAGGAAAAAATATATTATTCCATAGATAAAAGACTTATTAGATCACCTTTAAGGAGATAGGGTGTTTTGGAAAATAGATTAGAGGTTTGGATATGACCAGGTACGTGTTTAACCTAGAAATATACCTCACACAACCATTCATAGCAGTTGACATCTATATGAGTATATGTTTATGTCGTTAAGTCTCAAATATTTATCATGGTCATTCATTGAACTGGTGAATCGAGTCTTCCATCCTTATCTATATTCACTTATTATTGTTTTCATTCTGATATATTGTTGTATTCTCAAAATCTACACAACTATTCGAAGAAGTAAGGGATAATTTTGGATACACCAAGAGATCATCATTTATATTCTATACTCACTAAGTAAAAACTTTTGATGAATATGATTCACTTCATGGGTCATATTATATCAGAGATCGGATAAACATTAGACCAAGAAAATGTGAGAATTTTTGTTTCTATGGAGAATCCCATGAACATCATTGAAATATAGAGTTTCATGTAGATATTTAGATATTACATGTATTTCATACAAGACGTATCAAGATTATTAGGTCCATTAATGTTATTACTAAGAATGTTGTAATGTTGGTATAGTTAGATTCCTATAATAAAACCTTTTAGGAGATGAAATGGAGGTTAACATCAGCCTTGGTCTAGAATCATCCAGATCTATGAAAAATATAAAATATGGGTTATGAAACATCTGGTATTAGACTTGGAGAAATGATAATGTAGGGGGATATATTAATCGAGTACGCGTCTCTGTAGCTTTGGCAATATGAGAGGAAATACTAGATTCACAATCTCATGATATTTTTGGTTTTAATTTCATTGCACTATGGGAGATATTATTGGGAGGGAGAGCATTTTTTGGTGTACATGAACCAAAAAATCATTATGTACATATTTTAATATCATGATATGAATATGATTTAGTGATAGTCTAGGGAGTACCTCCATCCTATTAAATTTTAGGTTGCCTACATGGTTAGGAAATGAAATGTTGTTGTCAATGCACTGAGTAGGACGACTCTGATACGTGCAGTTCAATAGGAAAGTAGCAAGTTACATCATATGTCTTGGTTAACAGAGAATAACTTAAGGTGTATAAAAATTAGGGGAAGATCGATATATAATCAATAACTATGAAAACTACCCTACTAGATAGAGTGTGGATGCAACTTCTATCAGACTCAGAAGTCCTAGTTCTATAGGAGAGTGTGGCATGTGAGGAACCTCCTCTTGGTTGGAATATTTGAATGGATGATATCATGTATATACATGGTTTCCCTTTGGGTTTGTTTTACATAAATAAGTTGATGATGTTGGTTTTCCATGCATCAGTTTGGGTAGTTCACACCAATGGAACTATGATTTATTATGACTAATGACATCAGTACTGCTTGATGGGTATAAAAAAAGTGGTATGTGTTGTTGTTATGAGTTGGTCTAGCAATCAGTAGTCCACATGAAAATATTTTTGAAAATGTATACATTTATAGAAGTTACTTATTCCTGAGTGGAAATCATATTACGTCTTGATTTATATCATGATCGGATTATAGAGGATTCCTAGAGGTAATAATGTGGTGTGGGTTGTTGTTGACAGGATCATGAAGGTATCTCATTTCCATTCAATCGGAAGACCTTCACTGTTGATAAGATTGGGAGGATGCATATCATTGAGATATTACTACTTCACTAGGCCCCACACACTATATTTCTTGATAGGGAATCCTACTTTATGTCTTATTTATGGGGGATTTTTTAGAATGGAACTGGGTACATAGGTGCTTCAAAGCACAACATACCACTCCCTAAAAGATTGTCTATCAAATCATACAATACAACAACTTGAGGACATTCATTGAGCACGTATCCAAGATTTTGTATGCTATTTGGTGAAGCATATTACCATGGTGTGTTCACCTAAACTAACAACAATAAGGAGACAATGTAGATGGTACCTTTTGAGTCATTATACGATTGACAATGATGGTCACCCTTATGCTAATTGGAGGAAGGTGCAAATGCATTACTTGGGTGACATCTCCCACCAATGTCTTATTTGACGTTTTAGTTGATTAAATTGTGGATTGTACTATAAAAGTTTGACAGATGTCATATGCTGATTATTGTAGGTAACCTAAATAGTTTTATATTTGGGTTCTCGTTGGATTATGTGCTTCACCGAATATGGGACAAAAGAAGACCAAGAGACTGGGTAATATTTTGACATGATATGTCGGTCCATTCAAGAATCTACATAGTGTTGCGAAAGAATACTATTAATTTTAGTTACATCAGAGGCTCTGATCCATTCAATACATCTTCATCGAATCACTTCTGCACCGATATTAGTCAAACACATCACTCTCTTTTCAACCCATGGTGGTTTAGTTATATCCTGATGTGTCCATTGAGGGGAATCCAACACATATCGTTAAAAGATTCACGATGGTTCTTTTAGGCTGGTCAATTACATTAGTATGGGTTATATAGATGCACAATGGTTTACCAGATGAGGCATGGGAGATGGATGACAGTGTACGTGCTCAGTGGACATATTTTTTTTCATAATAATCTTTACATCCTTTTTTAGGGTAATTTTAAGATGAATTTATTTATGGGAGGAATATTATATTAATCTAAATTTTTTTATGAGGTATGGATCCCTTTTCATAATTTTAAATGATTAATTTTTTTGATAATGGTAATTCCATTTTGGGGTTATGGAGGAACTGGGGGTGTCCATGGATGGTTTGAAGCTCAAAGTCGAGGTTTTTGTGAAGAAAAATGCCAGGTGCATGGATAATATAAAACCTATAGTGTTGTATGCATGGTTTAAAAAAACCATGTGAGGCATGATAATGGATCAGTAGGGTGTTGCATGATTAGTCCAAAATAGTGCAATTTGGTCCTCCCTATTGTGTGGTCCTGACTGTAATTTTGATATTTGGTTTTTTCATTGGTTTCACATAGATAGTAAAACCATGAGAGGTAACCATGCAAGAGTCCTTCCCCTACAGATAACCATGAACTATTTATGCATGGTTTTCCAAACTGTTCGATCACACCATGATAACCCTTTTATTTGGGTAAATTTTATAATTTTAAATTTTATGAATTCATTTTAACTTGAAATATCACATGTCTTTAACATTAATAATCTCCCCCATTTAATATTTTCATCAATGAATATTCATAGAATTGAGATAAATCCTCTATTAGATCTTTGATTTAAGCACAAAACATATTGTTAGCACCTCATCAGTGGGTACTGAATTATTTTTTATCCATTATTCATTATTCCTCAATTTGACGATTCTATTTCGGTTCAATTAATTTTTTTAAAATTTCCTCTTTTTCATCTATTATTATTTTTTCACTTGATCAGAGTCAAATTTGGAGAATAAAAAATATGATCACTATACTATCGATCTACAATAGGTTCTCTATACATGTTTCTTGAGTTTTAGTTCTTTATTAGGAAACCAATCATTGTACCTCCCTATCAACATTCTAGAATGACCCTAAAATTGAACTGGATAATTGGATTAGATATAATAGAACATGTTAGATATTCTCTTTGATTCTTATTTGATGCTTTGTTGGGTATTTCACCATTGAAGGCCACCCATACGTTGTTTTATTTTTCTTTTCCCTTTGTTTAACCACAGAAGGGGTGTTTCATAGAGAATGAATAGTAAGAGGGAGACAATATATAAATGAAATGAATAAAATAGATTTTCAAAAGATGTTATTCCTCCCCTCTCATGAGATTAATTATTAATTGGTTTTATTGCACATGAATTACATTTAGAGTTTATTTGGAAAACGTGTTAATGCATTTTTTAACTAATATGATATGTTTGAATGGGAATTATGAAAAACGAGTGGGTATATTGAATGGTTTCCTTTGAATTTGAGTTGGGTTATATGAGTGGGTATACCCATGAGATGATATTGAATGTGAATGGTTATATGAGTTGGTAGACTCAACTTTTATGAATATATTAATGGTATAAAATGGGGACTGATTATTTTGATATGTTGGATGTTACTATCTAGATATATATGTAGAAATGGATGCCTTGGATTGTGTATGATCCTGGTTTCTTGATTCTAATGTAATCCTTAGACTATTATACCACATGGATCTATCATTCTAGGACATTCATATGACATGTTTGATATGAAATTATCCTAGGAATCCAACTAGTTCCTAACTAATTTATTATCAAGATGATACTATGACATGATGATAATTCTTTGGCCTTAAACACCTTGGATCTATGCCTTCATTGTTTGGAACTTCATTATACGGTGTTTCCTTGCTAATAGTGATTCAGTTTGACTATACAACACAAAATTGGGAAATATAATATGATTGGATAAACATCTCGGTCTTGGATACACAAAAACATCACTATATATAATGTTCGTGGTTGACATGATATGTGTGGATGTATAATGACACCATATTAGTTTTTTTGTTATAGATTCATCGTTTAAGGATATGAATTTTTTTACAGGAATCCATGTATGGCTTCCTCTAAAATATCTTTCATGTTATAGATGTTCCATGATAAATTTACTTTAAAATTTATTACCACCTCACCTGTACACTATTTAACTTTTTACATATAATGTCTTGGAATTTTATAGATATATGATCTGTAATCTAATAGGATTATTTCTCATTTCTTTTCTGAGACACTTTTGGGTACCCAAAAAGACTATTTTATTGCATGTAGGAACCATGGAAATCACCCATAGTTTGATTCATGTTATTAAAAGATAGTTCGGTGACGTGGTTAATGAGACTGAGTTGGGTCATGTTATGTTATCAGTAGAGCATTTTTTTTTAAATTATGACACATGTGTTGTATTATAATTTTTTTACCAGTTATGGATACATTATAGAGGCATGTATCATCATCACTGTATATGTGAAACTTCTAGAATTTTTTATATATATCCCTTCTAATAATCAATTGTGTGTATGATTTAATACTTTTGAAATTTACTATTTTAAATATTCTATTGTGTTACACTATGGTGATGTGTGTATAATATCCCCACAAACACACCATGGCCCTCCCAAAAATTCTGAAGCCTCTTGTATTTATAAGGATGTGCATGGGGCCACGTGACCCACTAAGCATGGGGAGCTGTTGACTGGTATCTAGGTACATAATGTTACAATATAATTATGTTTTATATGTTTTTCATTATATGTGTGTAAGTATCCCTTTTGTTTATAAATAAGTTATCACCTTGTATCATTGATTCATATTTGTAAATGATGGTAAATATTAGACAGAAATATAAAAGAAAATTATATGGGGAATGTAATGATATCCCAAAAAAGATCTTATACAAATAAAATGGAATTTTAGAGACATATTGATCATGAAAAATGATATTCGATTAATTATGATTAAAAACTAAGACATGGATTAATTTCAAAACACAAAAAATAAGTTATGGATGACATCTCCTGGAAGTAACTTCACTAAATATTCTAAAATTATTAATATTAAATTCCTGAAATATAAAAAAATTATATAAGGAACCATGGAAAATATATTAAACAAACTAAAAAATGTTTTATTTTTTAAAAAAATTGTTACAAAGAAGCTAATTTATCATTAAAAGTGATTTGTTTGATTAATAAGATGAAGGGAAAAGATGTTTAACCAAATGAACCACTAACTATTCCATATCACATAATCGGGAACATGGTTGTTATCAAAAATAGTACCATAATTAAAATATTAATTCTTAGGGTCCTAGGTTATAAAAATAAAATTAGTGGAATGATAAATGTGTTTTGGAGTTGTAACTCCAGAAACATGCTGTTAGATTATTTTTATCAGTAATATTTTTATTCTATGAATAATAAAACATCATAGTTTTATTATGAAAAATATTACCTATAATAATTTTCAAGAATACGGTATATGATAATGATAACCTATAGATTTGAATTAATGTAAAGGTGATATCTTATAAGAACACATAATTGAGTAATGTATAATTGTTGTGATGATATTGAGGTTAAGGAAATTATAATCAGTTATGATTATTTGTTTTTATGGGGAAAAAATTCTATATAAAACCATAGTGGTTAATATGTTATTTGATGGATAATTTCATGTTTGAATATGTTCAAGATATGATTGATAGAATTATAGAATCACATAAAATTATTAAAAATATTTTCACAAATTTTTTTCAATACTTTGAAAGAATGGAGAATCCCCAAATTCAGTGTCAACTGGTCGCATCTCCAAATAAAATATGTATTGAAATCAAAACCGAAGGGTAACAAGGGCATACTTACTACTAATGTCCTTTTTGATGGACTTGTTAGTAAAGATTTTTTTTTAGTTATATGATTTTATAGATAAAGATGAACTTAATTTTTGGAATCATATTTTATAATAAAAATTTTTTTAGCTTTTAATAATTTTATAATATAAATGATATTTTGGTAAATGTCTCATTGGGGGGATGTGTATGAAATCCTTAGGTCTAACATGTTATTTGATATGTGTTATTATTTTGGAAGAAAAAAGAAATATTTTGAATTTTTATGTTATTTACGATGTTCTGTTGTTAATTTATAGGGTGATTTAAGTTCTAAATTAGATTTGGAGAATAATATTAAGGTATCTAAATATTTAAAGTTATATAACATTGTGGTATCCATTTTTATTATGGATAATATTTAAAGAATGTATAAATAATTTTTTCTCCTTTTTTTATTTTTTTATTTAGTCGATGTTATTTCTAGTAGATGAAGAATGAAAAATGAAAACTCATAATTTGGAGAAATAGATGTTAATGTTAGAATGGATTAAGTGTTGAAATTATACATTTCACATTAGTATATTTACTTATTTTATTATTTCATATAATAATTTAATTCTATAATTGTAGGAAATGTTTTAAATTTTTTATACCACTACATACACGTCTGATGAATCAGTTGTATTTTTAAGAATATGAGATTTCTGGTTTTGTGGTGGTTAAATATCTCATTTTCATGTTCTATGTCACCCCATGTTATTTACACATTTCTTACAATTGTATATTTTAAATTACCACCTCTGTTCTCATATTTGGAAATAAAATTATGTGTTTTTATAGATAACATTCATAATTCCTTCTTAATAGGAATACTATGTTATCTATTTTTACAATTCCAGTTTTCCAAAAATGAATTTTCAAATGTTATAACATTTTAACCAAGGATAATTTTAAAATGAATGAATTTAATTTATTTAATGTGGTATAATATAAAACCATGGGGTTTTATGAAATATATTTTTCAGATAATTTTAATTTCACCATTAGCTTGCAGTACATTCAATATCGAGTTTAATCAAACAATGATCTAATATTAAAATACTATTTAATTTAGAAGTGTTCTCCCTGAAATTTGAAAAGAGATAATGATTACTATTGAAAAAGTTATTATAATTTTTGGTTTTTACATATTTAACATTATTTCAATGATTAATAATTGATTTTAAATGAGAAACACCAATAATGAAATTAAAGAAAATATCTTTCTATAAATTATTTATATGAACCCAAAAATGTTTCATCACAACCAACTAAATAAATCACTTTTTCAAGGGATGTTAAAGATATTTATATGTTTTATAATCTATATAATTATATAACTTTCTTCCAATATTTTTACAATGCTTGAGATAAGAATAAATCAAATTTTATTTTTGAAATAATATTTTCTAAATAAACTTATTTTATATATATTTTAACACTTATTTGAAAATATTTTTTTTTTGAATATTATATTTAAAAACATTAATTGAATTTTTGAAATAATACTCTCATAATTATATTACATTGAAATTTTGTGATTTTTAGAGATGATTAATTTTACATCGATTAGATAAAATGAATCTTTTTTATTCTAAATTTTTATTTCATTTAAAGAATTTAAAAATATAGATATTATTTTGAAATTATTTTAAAATTAAAATTTGATAAATAATATTATAATTAAACTAATTTAGTTCATTTGAACCAATATTAAGTTAAATTTATATTTTAAAAAAATAACATTCTTATGAAAACTTATTCATTTGAAACACACATTTTCCTGAAGTCTTTCGGTTTAATTTTAATTTAAATTCAATGAAATTTTGTACATGAATTTGATAAAATGGAATCAATATTTATAATAATAATAATTAATATTATCTGGTAGGTATATATTTTTTTACCATAAATGTTAGTAAAAAATTGTTACTGATGTTAAGGAGGAAAGTAGTTTCATTATATTTAAGCAGGAAAGGAAAAGGTTAAGAATTACCTAAAACATATAATATTATTATTTGGTAGGATTTATTAGACCTTATATTTTCAAGTATCCCATAATTTTCCATTTTTGAGCCTTTTTTCTTGTAAAAAACATGGGGCTAATTCAATCTTTTGAAAAATTCAATATGTGCCCTCTCCCTCAATTATAAAGGCCACCCCTATCCTATCATATTAATATTAAAAATGCATTCTTTTAAGAAAAATATTCCAAAACACATTAAATACTTCCATTAAAATTTAAAATTTTCCTTTATTGATCATAAATATATCCAACAAGTCTTTTCCTAAAAACTTAGTGAATATTTTCGATGAATATGCATCATTCAGAACCCATAAGTTTATCATATTTCAAGTTAAAAATTCATAAAATCATATTAAAACAATATTATTTAATAAAATAAATATTTTACATATACTGATATATTTTTATGTCAATGTAAATACATAATTCCATATCTTCCTCCCTAAAATGGGAAATGAAATCATTGATTGTGTGAATGGAGGACAATCTCTATGTGGACTGATATAATTCATTTTCCATAACTGCAATTAAATAATGGATATGATGATATATTTATTATTTTTATATTAATTTTATCATATATTTATACTTCTTCATATATAATACCGCATACACTTTTCTACTTTCCATTTTTGGCAATATAATTATGTCACTCTTAGGTAAGGATTATTGCAGCCTTGTAAAGCAATGTAGTTCATTTTTTAAATACCCATTACATGAAAGGTACTATAATATATTTTTAGTGAATATATATGATATAAAAATTAATTATTATATTAATATGAATAATCAATTTCTTTTCATTCATTCCATCTTTTTTAAAATTGAAACAACATTCTTATATATGTACAACTTATAATCTCCATTAATGGTGTATTTCATTTTTATACCTCTGAAAGTTACGATGACTATAAATAATTACATAATTAATATATTTTGTTTTTATATAATGATCAAAAAATTTGATATGATGGAACAATGATTAAAATACAAGGGTTGAAACGACTAAATCCAATCATGCATGACAAAAAGGCTGATAAAACCAGAAACAAGGGTAATAATGAAATATTATTAAGAAATTGATAATAAAATGTTAGAAAAAGTTCATTTATGATTTAATTAATATAAATATGTTTCTATTAAAAAATATTAATCTTTTTAAAACCATTATACATTATTTTAAATGAAACTTAATTCAACGGAAGCAGTAGGTAATTGGTAATTTATCTCAATTTGTATTCCATGGGTTGAACTTATACTTCATTTATAATGTTATGCTATGATTATTTTTCAATTGATATTTTTTCATGTTTTATTTACACTTGAATTTTGAGGATTTATATTTCATAAACATCATCAAATAAATAATTAATCCATATTTTATATGAATCATTATTGTAGGGAATTTTTCAGAAAACATCCTTTATTTAGACATTTATTATTTTATGACAGAAATTTCAATTTTATAGATTATATACTGCAACATTACATGTTATATAAAAAATCCTTGATAATTTATTTTATTTCATGTTAATATTCATTTACATCCCTCACGGTGGTTATAAATAAAAAGTTACCAAGTAGTATGGGTTTACTCATAATTATCATTATAAATGGGATTATTTAATCCAGAATTTAAATTGAAGGTTATTATATGATCATTGTATAAACAATTATTTTCAATTTATTATTATCTTTTAACAAAATTAATTCAAAATTAAAATAATTTTTTTTTCTCTTTATGGTATATAAAATTATTGTTATCTTTTTTATCGAAAATTCTACATTATTTATCTTTTATTTGAAAATAATTTTTTCCGTTATCCATGTTTTTCAAATATGAATTCAATTATTTAAACATTATGTAAATGATTTATTAAGTATAGTGTTACATAAGGTTTAAAATTTATCTTTCTCTCATTTAATAAGCAAATAATTTTTTTATTTTCACTACAAAAAAAATAATGTTCTATTTTAACATAAATGTTGTCAACAATGTTCCCTCCACCAAAAAATCTATTTTCTAAAAAGATATAATTAAAAAATGTAATATTTAATCCAATAAATGACCAAATTTCCATATTTACTTATGTATTTGAGAATTGGTTTTTAAATGGAATAGATATTTTGATTTCTAGAAATGGTTTCCATATAGGTGTGTGTGATATATATAAAATAACATTTCCTTAGAATTATGAAGTTTATCCCTCTAACTCACATTATATCTCTATTTTATATTGTAAAATGTTTCTGAATTGTGTATATATTTTTCTCACATATATACCTTGTTTATTCTTCCTTCCTTTGATGGCATAATTCATATCTTACCTTTATTTATCAGATAACCTCTCTATAAAAATTTGATTGATTACGACATGATTCATGATTATGCAACACATTTATATCCATGGGTAATTCACATGTCAATAAATTATTATCGATTTAATTATTTTTTGCACACATAATATTGAAACATTTCTGGTGGTTGATCTAAGAAATAACTCCAATGTACTAGGTAAAGATTTAGTCTCATGACGCTTCATGTATGGGATTATGGGGTAAAACTACACTATTATGGGAATTTTTTTACTATGAGATTCTGTCTTGTAATGAAGACATGAATCATTATTATGTCTTGTAATATGTTGTTTCAACAATACCTATGATTTCATTATACTATGATACCACATTCCTTATGTTATTATTTCGTGTTATTACTTATGTGACTTCTATTTGATTATATCCGTTAATTATTTCAACTCACATCTTATGATTCCCCGACAGGATTCCCCTTACTCATATTCTTAAATAACACCTTTCTTTTTTGGATTACCCAGGTTATCCCATAATAATTTAGGATCTTGAAAGGACATTGGATCATATTATGTAGAATAAAATAAATATGTTTTTATTATAGTCTCACATTGAGTTATAATGAATATTCTCATACAATGTCATGATGAAACATTATCATTGGGATGTAATTAATAGATTTTTATGTGTAAAACCTTATAAAATATGTTTAATATTCTTGTGTAATTATATGTGTTTCGGTGCGGATGTGCGTCTGGTTTCTGTTCCGACGCTGTTCTGCCAGGACGCGTTCGTGCGTGCGCCCGTCGACTCGAGGGGATGGGCGCGCGGCTTGTGGCCCCGCAGTCCCGCTTTCCAAAGGCGGGCGGCATCCGTCCCTTATTCAGGGGCGTCTGCTCCTTGATCGAAACCGGGATGATGGGATGTCGGCTCCTCCTTCCGTGGACGTCTCCTTGGAACTCGTTGCCTAATCCGGGTCTCCCTCATAGATTTAAGACGTGCTCGTGAACCTCGTTCCCAGCTCCATATCTTCATGGACACCGGTTAATTACGCTGCTTCCGCCTAGACGCTCCAAGGGGTCTGGTCGAGGCAGCAACCTGCGGTGAGGAGACCGGGTAGCTCTGGGTGTTGGGGGCGTGTCTTAACACTGTGGCTCTGCATGTCTACCTTCCGTCCCTAATAGGGCTTCTCGAAGGCGTGATGGCATGAGGCATCACGCGCAGGGTGCGGGGAACTACGTTACCTGAGGTTTTCCTCAGCTTCCCATGTTTAACATGGGGTATGCCACGAGTTTAACGTCCAGTGGGGACGGCATCGGACTAATCAACACGAGGAGTGGATCAGATGACAGAACCCCTTGCGGGGAACCTCCGACGCTGGGGCCAGCACATGGGCGGCTTCCCGAGTGAAGTGGAGTGGAATGAAATGGCATGACCCCACCGGGATGTGGCGGCCTGGGTAAGGATCAGGATGGATGATGGAGTGAAGAGCTTGGACCTCGTAGAGGCTTCCTACGTACCGCGCGCTAGCGCGGATCAAAGTCAACGTAGTTCAGATATACAGTTTAACGTCATGCTGGACGTTGGCAAGCCGACTCACAAGGAGGTCGAGGCTACTGGGCGGAGGATTGAACCGAACCACCTCACACAGAGGGGGATGGAACGGCTGGGTGGATCAACGCGAATGTGAACCCGGGAGGGGTCCACTGATGGACGAACTGACGTGAATACGACCGGGACGACCAGGTGGTGGGCTTGAACCACAGGGAGGCTTCCTACGTACCCTGTTTAGGAGACAGGGATCAAAGTCCACGTAGTTCATTCTGTCAGGACTTACGCACTGAGGCAGCCCAGATGCGGCAAAGCTCAGTTGGAGAGGGACTTGGGCCGAAGGTGAAAGACATCGATCCCTGTCACGCCCTCTATTGGCTTCGGCAGTGGGGAAGCACAATGGAGATACACATGTGCAGTCTCCCTCAAGGGCGGATTCACAGGTGAATCGACGCAAGTGTGAACCCGGGAGGGGTCCACTGATGGACAAACCGACGTGAATATGACCGGGATGACCAGGTGGTGGGCTTGAACCTCGGAGAGGCTTCCTACGTACCCTGTTTAGGAGACATGGATCAAATTCCATGTAGTTCGTTCGGTTTGTAATATTCTACCCCCGTGGGTGAAGGCCACTCCAATCCCGACATCCCTGCAGAGACGAGCGGGTGGGGGCCACATCCAAACCGGGAGGGGGACCCTGCGTGCGAGGCACGGGATCAGGCGATGCGAACGGTTTAACGTCTTGCCGGACGAAGTACAGTTTAACGTCGTGTGTTGAGGACGAAGCAGACAGTTTAACGTCTTGCCGGACGAAGTACAGTTTAACGTCGTGTGTCGAGGACGAAGAAGCTTGGCATTTTAATGTCTTGCAGCACGGACGTGGTGTAGTTTAGCGTGATGCAGGACGAATGATGAACAGTTTAACGTCTTGTAGCTCGGACGAATTGCAGTTTAGCGTCATGCAGGGCGAATGCTGAACAGTTTAACGTCTTATAGCTCGGACGAAGTAGTGCCGCCAATGGGTCCGTGTCACTTCGCGCGAACCTGGAGGGCCGCACGGGAAGACAACGCACGGTGCGGGCACCCGGGATGAGGATCATCGGGTGCCACGCAGGCGGGTACCCTCAGGGGGTCAAAGGGGGCGACCCTGGCGGATTGCGCACAAAAGAGGAGCTTGGCGCGCAATACCGCGGGTCGGCGCGCAATTGGGCGGACTGGCGCGTAATTGGTCCAGCACTTTGCGCGCAGATGATTGAGATTGCGCGCACCGGGCATCGGATAGCGCGCGGGGGCAACGACTCATTCTTTAACGAATGGCCACTTAGCAAAGGGGGGTGCGCGCAATCAGGCTGGATTGCGTGCACCCGGGGGCAATTGCGCGCAAGAGGCTTCTTTTGCGCACGAAGGCCTTTGGGTGAAGATTTGTTAAAAGGAAAGGGGCCAAATGGATTGTGCGCGAAGGCAAACCCCGAGGCTTTCTTGCGCGAAAGAAAGGAGGTTACCTGAAGATCGGCATTGCGCGCGGAGGGGGTGGAATTGCGCACACGAGCGACTCTTCGAATTCTGGCCACCTTCAAAACGTCGGGGGTCGCCTTATATTTATAGGCATCCCCGGGCGCGGAATCCGGTTCGTGGTCGCGGAATTTTCTTCGCGGGCGCGGAATCGGGGCCCGGCGTGCAAGGGAGTCGCGCGGGCCACGGGCGCGCAAAATTGCGCGTCGGCCCGGCGCATTGCGCGCATCCCGGGAGGGTTGCGCGCCATACTTCAACTTTGCGCGCGGGCCTCCAAAATTCCGCACAAGGCCTCCGGGCCCTCTGAAACATGCCTCTGATTCAAAATATGACCTCTCTTTCCTCATCCGGAACTTCGTTTGAGGAGCAACGGACTTTTCCGGCGTCTACAAAAGCCCCCCCTCAGAATCTGATCGGCGAGAGGTCGCAATGATCGGGTTCCGAGGGAGACGCCGGAATGCCGAAGTCCTGGGTGGCGGGGGACTGTGGCGTGCAAAAAGGGCGTCGGGCGCGAAATTCGCTGTCGCGGTCGCGCAAAGCGCTTTCCGCGCAGCACGGACACCCGGCCTCGCCAATAAATAGGGGCCCTGGGTTTCTAAAGAAAAGAGGGAGGTCATTCCTAGGAAAGGAGACCTCAGACCTAATCAATGTATCATCCCCCCAACTTGTTCCGACACATGAGCGGGACAACGCTAGGGGCGTTATGATCTTATCTGAACATAGGGAAATGAGAAAGGGTGAATCGCGTGTCCCGAATTCAGAGATCCACGACGGCCGGCCTTCCAGGAAATGCCCAAGACGGCAAGCGGACAATGGATCAATCGACCATACTACTGCAATAGACGGACCGAAGGTCATCATTCATATTGCAGGAGGCCGATCACACGTCATCATCAATGCCGCATTGGGGGTTCCTTCAGGCACAAGGGTGGAAATCCGGATCAACGGGGCATGCGAAGCGTGGGGCGAAGTGATGATTTGTTCGGACAGAATCTAACGCTCCCAAAATTGCGCCACCATGGGGAAAGCGTACTAGGCGGATGCACTAATCTGGCCGTGAATCACCCCAATTCTCAGACAGAACCTCTTTGATGAGGAAAATGTCGCTTCCCATCATTGCAATGGGGCATCCCGAGCTGAATCAAGGAGAATATCACAACCGCACCACTCTACCAGAAGCCAGGGAAAACGACCGGCGACGGGGAGGGGCGGGACTTTGCGATCCCTGAGGCTGGACCCGAGTCGAGATGCCCGGGCGTTCCTATGTACTCCATCAGGCTGGAGATCAAGCCACACGTAGTTCTGGGAGTGTAGTTTTAACGTCATGCGGGACGTAGAACCCTGATTAGGGAGATATTAGTTTAAGGTCTTAGAGCTCGGACCATAGGAACCTCAAAGTACGCCACATCGTGGTCCTATCCCCTGGATATGCAAAGATGCACTAAGGGATAGTGTCAAGAGTGTCGAGGTTTCGCCTGGTCAGAATGGGAGGTGGAAAACGTAATGTGAATCATGCGGCCATTCACTCAAGGACTGGGGGCACCGGCGTAATGATATGGGAGTACTGTCGACCGTGGCAGAAAAGCGTCATCAATATCGCACTGACCGTTGATGGAATGAGGCAGCAAACGAGCATCAACCGCTCAAGCGCAGGATTCATATCGATTTGCTGCCCGAGGCCCTTGGGGGCACCAGCTTGAGTCGGTGGGAGAGCACTAAGGCATTGTGTCCAGACCGCTCACGGGGGCTCCACACAGGGCGTAGGCGATGGGTCCGAATGAAAGGGAGCACGAAGCCTGAAAAGTGGAAGGAACCTGACCAAGCTGAACCTGACCCTCCTGGCAATAAACCAGAGTACTCTTGACACCGGTGGACCACTGCAAGGGGTCGAGGGACACGCCTTGAGGGTGACATGAAGGCGGCGGATTCCCAAGAGAAGGGGGGAATCTTTAAGAGGTGGGGGCTGGACCCGAAGTTTCAAACATCCGGGCGTTCCTACGTATCCCATAAGGATGGGAATCAAGCCACACGTAGTTCTTGATGTGCGACGCAACACAATCGGGCACCAGCGCGGGGAGGGGTGCGGGTCTAGCCCTCGCACCCAGAAGAAGCGGCATTTGATATTTCTTGTTTGTCCTTAAAGATGGATGGTTTTTCTTTGTGCAGCAACATGCCTATGATTAAGAAATCCCTGGCGTCGCCACAATAATCAAGCCACGAAAGGCATTGATAAATTGCGTGGTTATTAACCAGCGCCCAACGTGAGTGTCCCCTGAGGAGAACATCACGATGCAGTGTCGTTTCTCATCGGGAGGCCAAGACGATCGCAGTTTACGGTCGTGTGGTAGGACTAGACAACACAGTTTAAGGTCGTGTGGTTCGGACCATGGAGGAATAGGCTTATTGCGATATGGAGGACCCAGCGGAGGTGGGAACATACCCAGCCATGCATTCACGCACGATTCCAGGAGAAGGATCCTGGGATAGGGGCATGCGTATGTCCATCACCCGAGGGGTAGAGATGCTAGCCTCCAGCTATACTGGGCCCAGAACGCGATTGTTCGGGCGACTCCTTCCTCCTTATGGGGACGAGGGTCCAGCTACACATGGCCCTTAGGGAGGACATCAGCATATATCCTTGGTGCTCAGATCGTGGGAGCCTTAAAAGACACCATTACCCTAGTTGGCATGCCTAACGTGTAAAGGTGTACTGAAGGTCAGTATGAAGAGAGTGTCGAGATTCCACTACAACGCACAAAGGCGGAGCGTGATGAGGACTGCGCAACCAATGTTTAGGGCCTGAAAGAGCCGACATGGCGATCAAGGATGTCGCTGACCATATTCGCAACACAACATCCGATCACGCCAGCCTAGGATGAGGCAAGCAAACGAGCATCAACCGCTCAAGCGCATGATTCATATCGATTTGCTGCCCGAGAAGGCCCGAACAAGAGGAAGCGCAGGGCCCGACAAGCAACACAGGACTTGTCGGGATTGAATCCGACACCATAGGTCATAGACTGGAGTACCCAAAACATGTTAACAGATCACCGGATAGGGTCAGAGGACACACCTTGAGATTAACCAAAGGACGGCAGATCCCCGTGATCAACCAAGAGACGGGGCTGGACCTGAAACACAAACGTCCAGGCGGTCCTACGTATCCCATAAGGATGGGAATCAAGCCGTACGTAGTTCATGAGAGGAAGTTTAATGTCATGCAGGACGATGAGGGGTGTGAGGTAGTCCCACATACGGGGGAGGCGTACGGCGCGGCCAGTAGACTGGCGTGAATGAGGGCATAGCCCCGCGTTCACGCCATATGACTCGCACAAAAAGGAGGGGAACTGGGGCCAGAGACCCAACGCGGGATAGAGATTCCCGGGAAATGGGGCTGGGCCTGAAACATGAATGTCCAGGCGGTCCTACGTATCCCATTAGGATGGGAATCAAGCCAAACGTAGTTATTGAAGTGCAGTTTAACGTCATGCAGGACGAAAAAGATAAGGGGGGAGCAGAAGGCATCCCCAAACGTGGGAGGCGTACAGCGTGGCGAGCAAACCGACGTGAATGAGGGCATAGCCCCGCATTCACACCATACGCCGCATACCCAGAGGCAACTGGGCCAAGGGCCCGAGATGGGATGGAAATTCCCGAAGGATGGGGCTGGGCCAGAAACATGAATGTTTAGGCGGTCCTACGTATCCCATAAGGATGGGAATCAAGCCGCACGTAGTTCTTGAGAGGCAGTTTAACGTCATGCAGGACGAAGACGCTTGGCAGTTTAACGTCTTGCAGCGCAGACGTGGTACAATTTAACGTCATGTTGGACGAATGCTAAATAGTTTAACGTCTTGTAGCTTGGACGATGTGCACTTAGGCAAAGTACAGCTTGAGGAACCTAGCGTTTGTGGGAGGAGTGACACGCTCACCATCCATAGTCGCTAGGGAGTACGCGCCATTGGGATAGACCTTGTGGATGACAAAAGGTCCCTCCCACTTGGGCTCCAACTTGGGTGGCTTCCTGCCGGGGATCATTGATGCTTTTAGGGACAGTACTAGGTCACCCTGTAGGAAGGAGCGGAGGTGAACCTTCTTATTGAAAGCTCGAGCCATTCTGCTCTGATGCCTCTCCAAGTTGTGCAAGGCGCGAAGTCTATTCTCATCCAGTGCTTCCAACTCGACTAGAAGGGCTTCAGCAGCTCTGTCTGGCGCTTGCTGGTCGTAGACCACAGTGCGCAAGGACGGTAACTGGATCTCGATGGGCAGGACGGCCTCAGCTCCATACACCAGCGAATAAGGGGTCATCTGGGTGGAATTGCGAGTCGTCGTCCGATAAGCCCAGAGGGCGTTGGGGAGCTTGTCCGGCCAACTCTTCTTGTTCTGACCAACCATCTTTTGCAGAATGTTAGAGAGGGTTTTGTTAAACGCCTCAATCTGTCCATTTTCCTGCGCATGATAGAGAGATGTATGGTTCGAGCGAATGTTGTACTTGGCGTACAACTTCTTCAACTCGGCTGCTCAAAAATGGGCTCCGTTATCCGTGAGGATAGCGTGAGGCACTCCAAATCGATGAATGATGTTGGAGGTCACAAAGTCAGCGATAGAACAGGATTTGACTTCTCTGAGCGGAATCGCCTCTGCCCATTTGGAGAAGAAGTCTTTGGCGGTCAAAATTCAGCGGCACTGGCGAGCTGTCGTCGACAGGTAAGGTCCCACAACGTCCAGCCCCCAGACTGCAAAGGGCCAAGAATACCTGGTGGTATGGAGAGGCTCCGGCGGCCGATGCACAAAGTTCGCATGAACCTGGAACGCATGGCACTTCCTAGCATACTCGTTGCAGTCATGGATCATGGAGGTCCAGAAGTATCCCAACCTCCGAATCTGGTGGGACAGCTTCGGCCCAGTCTGGTGGGCACCACATGAACCAGCCTGAACCTCTTGCATGACTCGTGGGATCTCAACTCCCTGAAGGCAACAGAGGAGAACACCATCAAATCCGCGTCTATAGAGGATCTACTCCAGGCCCGGACTGCTCTGGAGGACAAACTGCGATGTGCGGCGTCGAACTCGCTCGCGCTCGGCCCGATCCGACGAGAGAATGCCATGTTGGAGGTACTCAACCAAAGGCGTCCTCCAATTAGGGACTGATTCGACTGCCATATCTGGGGTACTTGGGGCTCCGGGCACAGGGGCAACTGCGGTGAGATTACTTACTGACGGGCCGCGATCTCCCTCTAGGATAACGGGAGCGATGAGCCTGCGGTGCATCACGCGGATGATCAGGTTGTCCTGTTCAGGCTCTGCGAGTGACGCAACAAGGCTGGCCAAAGCATCTGCTCGACCGTTCTGCGACCGGGGAATATGGACAATTTCTGGCCGAGAAGGGAACTGGGCCATCAGAAGGAGGGTGAACTCCAGCAATGGCACAAGTTCCGGATTCCTGACAACATAGTCGCCATTGATCTGCTTAACAACCAGCTCTGAGTCCCCTTTCACACACAGATGGGGCACGTCGATCTCGAGAGCTAACTCGAGGCCAGTGATGAGGGCATGGAATTCCGCCTCATTGTTGGTACATCCCTCTGACAACAGGAAAGAGTATGGCAGCATGGCTTGCTCCGGGGTAATGAAGACGATACCCAAACCCACTTTGTTGAGCTTAGGATTATCGAGCCTTCTACCGGTGGGGCTCCGGGTGGCACCGTCAAAGTGCATCTGCCAGCATGGATCGGCACGATCGACCGAGAGAATGGCCTCATCAGGAAAGCCTAGATCCAGCGGCTGATCCGCAGAGGTCGGGTGAGCAGCTAGAAAGTCTTCCAATGCTTTCCCTTTGATGGCCTTCTAAGACACATACTTGATGTCAAACTGCTGGAGAATCACATCCCACCGCGCTAGACGGCCAGTCAACATAGGCCGGCTCAGGATATACTTCAACGGGTCTACCCGAGAAACCAACTGTACCTCGTGGTGCTGCAAGTAGTGCCGTAATTTCTGTACGGCAAATACGAGCGCCAGACAGATCTTCTCGATGGGGGAATACCTAACTTCTGCATCGAGGAGCATGCGACTGAGGTAGTAGAGGCTATTCTCTGTTCCCTCGTTGTTCTTCTGGGCGAGAAGGGCACCAAGGGACCGTTCCAGGGCGGTCACTTAAAGGACCAGTGGCTTCCCGGATACAGGCGGCATTAGAACCGGAGGTTGAAGCAAGTACCGCTTGTTTTCCTCAAAAGCGGTCTTACACTCCTTATCCCATACATAGGTGGCAACATTCTTCATGAGCCGAGAAAAGGGCTTACACTTGCCAGCCAGATTCGCGATGAATCGGCGTATATAGGCTAAGTGGCCTTGGAACCCTTGCAGTTCCCGGATGTTACCTGGGGGAGGCATCTGGCTAATCGCCCTGATCTTCTCTAGGTCGATCTCAATACCCCGGTATCTTACCACACAGCCAAGAAACTTCCCGGAGGTGACCCCGAAGGCACACTTCAATGGGTTCATCTTCAGGCAGCGAGACCGGAGGAAGTTGAACACTTTCTCAAGATCTTTGAGATGGTCCTGACACTGGCGCGATTTAACCACCAAGTCGTCGACGTAGCATTCCACTAGTGTGCCGAGGATTGGCTTGAATATGCGGTGCATCGCCCGTTGATAGGTGGCACCTGCATTCTTCAGGCCGAAGGGCATGACCTGGTAACAAAAGATACCTTGGGGGGCCCTGAAGGCAGTGAACTCCTCATCCTCAGGGGCCATCCAGATTTGGTTGTATCCGGAGTATCCATCCATGAAGGAGAGGGCTTGGAACCCTGCCGTGGTGTCAATCAACAACTCTGTCACCGGAAGGGGAAAATCATCCTTCGGACAGTGGCGGTTGAGATCGCGGACGTCGATAGAGACTCTGATCTGCCCGCTCTTCTTCCTGACCGGCACAATGTTGGCCAGCCATCTGGGGTACTGAAGTTCCCTCACGAAGTTGGCTTTGATAAGCTTGTCAACTTCGGCCTCAACCATGGAACCGTGGAATGGGTGCATCTTCCTGGGAGGCTACTTGAACCCGCGATGGTTCGCCGGGAGACCAAGGCGGTGGATGGCTAACTGAGGATCTAGCCCCGACATCTCGTCATAGCCCCAAGCGAACACATCACGGTGCTGCCTGAGGAAGTCCACGTACTACTGCCGCTCCTCAGAGGGAATGGCGGCAGTGACCAATGTGGGTCTTGGATCTGCTTCGGTTCCAAGGTTCACCTGTACTAACTCATCGACCGTGGCGGAGACACCCTCCTCAAAGGCTGGGGGTGCATCTTCCACGTCCTCGCCACTCGGGGAGGGATCGTCCATGGGAGAGAATGCGCTGGAAAATGCATTGGGGCTACCAGATCCTGCTGGGCCGCTGGTGCTGGCATGGGCGGTCGCGGTCATCTCATCAGGAGACTCACAGGCCGTCGAGACCATGGCTACGTCCAACCGATGGATCGGGAGGACGTAAGCATCATCCAAACTTGCCCAGGGATCATTTGCAACAGCGACAGGCTCAACCTCACCTGCCAGGATCTGCTTATCCTTGCTGTTGTAATAGTCCGCATCCAGATAGCGGGCTTCATATGAGGCAAAAGGAGAGGCATCTCCCTGAATCACGCCTACTCGACCATTAAGGGAGTATTTAAGGAATTGGTGGTATGACGAGGGAACCGCCGCATGAAGGTGGAGCCACGGCCTGCCCATCAATGCGTTGTACGCAGTGTCCTGAGAGACTACCATAAATTCGGTGTTGGCAACCAGGTCACCGAACCGGGTCTTCAAACGTATCTTGCCGACCGGAGTTTGCTCGGTGCGGTCGTACCCCTGGATCCTGAGGTCGGAGGGAATCAAGTCATCCTCAGACAACCCCAATCTCCGGAGCGTCCGAGTTGGAATTATGTTAATCCCAGACCCCGTGTCGACAAGACAGCGCCAGACTTCAAGGCCATTGAACTGGCCAGTGACATACAGTGGAAGGATGTTCCCCTGTATAGGAGGGTCTTCATCCTCACCAGAGAACGAGATAACTGCCTGAAATTCGGCGTCCTCGATCATTTCGGTGTGAAAGGCCTCTGCAGCCGCAACCTCTGTCTCAAACTGGAGGGGGCTCTTCAGGGCTTCAGCGAGCGCCTCGCGCATCTCAGGTGACATGCGCAGAGCCTCAAGGATGGAGAGCCTCGCTGGGATGTCAGCCAAGTGCTTCAGGACATCATACTTTCTTTCCAAACGCGAGCCCCTGGTTGCAGGAGGTTGCTCTGCGGTTGGAGGCATGACAGGCCTTGCCGGTTGGACCGGCGGCCGACTGGTGCTTGGCGCATCCCGCTGTTCACTGGTTACAGCCCGGGAAGTGGTCACCGTACTGGGGCCAGGAGGCCGGGATGGACTCATGGCAGGACGGAGCTGGTCGCAGCGCGGGTGAGGCGGTTCCGCCAGGTCCCACACCACAAACATTGGCGGAGGCGAATCCGTCATCCCCGAATGGGGGGGCTGCACGCGCTGAGCTCGGTTTTGAGCCTGCTGCCTAGTCTCAGTGGCGTGCATGTCCTGGCTGGAGGTACCAACTACTGTGCCCCGATGACTCCTGTTGTTGCGGTTCCTCCGACGGTGGCGACGACCAGGGACACTAGGGAGGTCCACCTGGTGTTCTTCAACGTCGGGAACCGAAAATGGATTTACCAGCTCGACGGTATTAACCGAAGCGTACCCAACACTGTCATCGGACGAATCATTCATCACCGGGCGGATCCGAGGAGGGATCCCCATCTCCGGGGGCATGAAATCGCCGAGAGTGCGGGATAGCGGCGGAACTGGTGGGGCGCGCTCTTCCTTCTTGCGCCGCCGCCGTTTGCTCTTCTCGGAAGAGGCAGGCTGGGACGACGATGCCGAAGCAGCACCCGAAGATTCTGGGGGCTCAGGCTGATTCAAGCGTGCACGGATGATTCCATGGGCACGAATGATCGTCTTGCAGGTCATCCAGTTATTATACTTCTGGGATCCGCGGTCGGAGACCAGCTGCCATTCGTCCTCATTGCCACTATCGTCATCTGATCCCACGAACACACCCGCCACTTGTGCTGGAGCTGGGCCCAACCTGATTACATTGTTGTTAATCTGGTCTTGGAGCCAGTCCTTAAACACGTAGCACCACCGGATGGTGTGCCCCAGGGCCCGATGGTAAGGGCAGTAGTGGGGGTTATCCGTGAGATGTGCCTCCTCTGGCCTCCAACACCCAGGCAGTCGCACAATCTTCTGCTCCAGGGCGCCCCGGAAATAACCGGGGACCTGATCCTCGTGAAATGAGTATGTCAGGTATCACGGGCCCCTGGGAGCGTGGTCTTGACGAGGGGCTAGAGGGGCCTGCCGAGGAGGTGGACCCTGATTATCTCGCCTGGGTTGTGGCGGTACATTACGTGGAGGGGCCGGCCGGTTCTGGGGCTGCCGCTGCTGGGCCGGGAACTGAGCCCATGGAGGCGGATTCCTGTGAGGCTGTGGAGCTGGCCTCACCGGCAGCATCTCCAACTGCCTGGGGGCCTCTACCTGGGCAACAGCAGCGGGCTCAGCCCTGCTGACTCTCCTTGCAGGGATCATCTGAGGCAGCGGGTGTGCCTGACTGGCCTGTTGCAGGGTCTCCTCAAGACGTTGAGCTTTGTCTGAGAAGTCCCTGAACCCTCCGGGGTAATTATGAGTGATCAAGGAAGGGACCAGCTCGGTCTTGACGTTCCCGACGCACATTGTCAGCAACTGCTCCTGAGTCAATGGCATGTCAAGGGAATACGTGAGACCCTTCCATCGAGTGACGAAATCCGTGACTCGCTCATCAGGCCTTTGCTTGCACTTGAAGTGGTCTGCGATACTCATCTTCCGGGTCGTGGAACTGAACTGGTAGAGGAACTGTCTACGAAGGTCCTCCCAGCTAGTTATCGACCCGACGGGGAGCTGGCTGTACCAGACAAATGCTGGCCCTTCCAGTGTCTGGACAAAGCAGCGAAGCTTAGCGGCCTCCTACTGCGCCGGAGTTCCCAACATAGGCCTGCACCTCAAGTTGAAATGGGCCAAATGCTGTGGTGGATCTCCAGTCCCGTTAAAGGGGGCGAAAGTGGGGTTCCCGAATCCCGGAGGTGCCGGCATGTCATCCACCCATGCTGGGTATGGCTTGCCGTCTGGTGGGATTTCCACTTGCCGAGTCTCCAAGGCTTCCAAGCGGGCGATGAGTGCCGCCATCGGATCGTCCGAACATGGGTTCCAGTCCTGGAGAGGATCTCTAACCACGAGCGCATTTCATGGCCCTTCAATCGGGTCGTCGACCGGGTCGTCGAACTCGGCAGCTCGTGGGATGGCGGGCGGAGCGGCCCTTGGGGCAGCGGGAGGAATCCGAGCGGGGTCTCTCAGGTAGTCACGCCGCTCGGGAGGATGTGGTGAAACATATCACGCCCTCTTTCCATAGGCAATGGCCTCTCCCCTGTCGGAAAACACGGCATAATCACGGTTGCCCGGGAGAGCCTCATCGAGGGGTGGTTGTTCCTGTCCCTGCTGTCCTAGCCAAGGATCACCGTAGTCAGGCCGCCGCTCTGCAGAGCGCTCGGCGAGGAGCTGGTCAACCAGCTTCTTCTGCTCGGCGAGCTGTTGACGTAGCGTGGCCTTCTCGGGATCCTCCTCTGCCCTCTGCATGGAGGCAGATGGGTCGGCGGGCTTTATAGCCCCGCCGTGCTCTTTACCTTTGCTGACGTTTCGGCTCAACGTTAGTGCTTCAGTGGGTGTGGGGAGACCCAGGAGGCTCCTCTAGTGATGAGTAACCCTCACTGACGGATCCAACGATGGCTTGTCTTCGGGGGGAGAGCCCCCGTCGAGAAGTTCCAAGTCGTTTCCCTCCCCCGATAGTTCAGCCATATTGACCGTTTCCGTCCCTGGGGATGTACCCTCAGGGCCACCCAGCGAATCGGGCTGTCGGCGAATCACACTGAAGCGTAGGGAAGCGTACTTCCCCCATCCACGGATATACACGTGGGGAGTGGCTTCCTCGATAACCTTGCGGAGTACTTGAAAACACTCAACGCATCGTTGTTGGAGGGCCCTGTGGTGCCCAAATGACCCGGGGTGCCGAACCGCGGGGAGCGTGGCCAAGTCAATATGACAGCACTGCTCACCAATATCCTCCAGGTGCGCTTGACTCCCGGGATATGGAATTTGTAGGCGGTGAAGATGGGAGTGAGTCTCCCGGAGAGTTCGGCAAAAGCATTCAAACTCATCCGGGGTGAGCGATTCGGGTGCATCAAAGTCTGGTCCTGCGACTGGACAAAACTTCTCAGGGAAGTGGCCCTCTGCAAGGACGGTCCAGAAGCTCCACGACTCAAACTCGGGACCCAGGTCTCCTTGGTCCCCTTCAGCGACTGGGAATGGACGGGGAACTGGCAGTGGTGCTGAGGCGGGCCGCTGGGCCGGTGGGCTGGCCGGCGGTGAATACGACGAGCAGGCTGATTGGCCTCCATATCCCGGGCCGCCCTCTGAGGGTGGCGGTGCCCCACCTACCACATCACGATAGGACGAGCCGGCGAGCGAACATCCTTCCGTAGCGTCAGTGCTCGCCGAGGGTGCACTAGATCGCGGCTCGACCGTCGGTCCCTAGAAAAAGTCTCCAGCTTCTCCGATCGAGGCAGAAGGTGCTTCCGGAGGGGCCGGTACCAACCGCAAGCTTGACCCTTGGGGGTCTACCAGGCCTTCGCTACTCCGGATATACCTTCGGAGAGAAGCGGGGATCATATCGATCTCGCTCTCGGGGAGTACGAGGCTGACGTGCCGCATTCCTACCCCTGCCCCTAACTGGCGGGATCGTGGGGAGGGCTCTGTCGCCGAATCATACTCCGCCTCTGTATCAGAGAAACGAACCAGTCGGATCTCTGTCCGGAATTCCCTAACATTCCTCCCTTGGTGTCGACGCCTCGCCTTCCTGCCCCTGGGAGGTTCTTCGGGGCATGGCTGATCTCTGTCTTGGCGTCCTCCGGCCGCACCGGTGCTGGAGCCAAGAGGACTGGAAACCAAGGTGCGAGGAGCACCGGGATAGATATCAAAGGGGACGCAGGGAGAGATGATTCCGGGCAGGCCTCCGGGCCGAGATCGGAAGGTGGGATCACCCATGCCTCTTGGATCGGCCACACGGAGTAGACCCTGCTGGTGAATAGAGCTACCGTGAGGTGGTCCGCGGTGGCTATTGCATGTACCAGTAACCGGTAGAGTCAACCCAACCTGCCTTTGGGGCGGTCGGGGCCTTGATCTAGGTCGGGCATAGACGTGCCCCTGCTCAGGATGCGCAGTGGCCTGGTGACTAGATCCAACAGTGGCATGGGCCAACACGGCCGCTATTGCTAGGGCCCCAAGGTGGGCATCCTCTTCCGCTTGTGCCCGACGTTGGCGTCAGGACAGATGAGTCGGGATCAGCGGCGCAGGCAGGTGGAGGGCCCATTCTTCGACTTGAGAAGCTGGGCGGCGGTGCCGACGTGGCCTGACAGGAGCCCTTATCGCGGATCCCTGGAGCGAATCTCGGATAGGGTGGTCCCGGACATCTTCCACCTCATCTGCATAGGGGAAGGAGCTGTCGGAGCGTTCCGAGGATAAACTCCCGAAGCGGTTGGACGTTGAGGTAGGCAGCGGCGCCTCCCTGCGCGGCCCTCGGGGGCGGCGTTGGTGGCGAGGTGCAGCTTCCTCGAGGTCTAGGTGAGCCATGTCCCTGGTGGGGATGACTCCCTATTCCTCATATCTCTGCACCAAGTTGTTGATCACCCTTCTCTGGATGACCTCCGAGGGGGAGAGAGGGCATGGTTTCCCCGCAGTTGTGGCTGCTGGGACGGCTGTGGAACGGGCAGGACCGCGCGGAGTAGCCGCGTCGGTGTTTCCCCTACCCTTGCGCCAGTTGGCGGGTGGAGATCGGGCACTGGATTGGGCGACTTGATTCCTGAAAGCAGGGAGAAGAACCTGTTAACACTGACAGGAAAAGGAATCGACAACCAACCATTAGTGCCACGACGCCTTCCGTGGGGGGGATCCAGTCCATCGACGTCGTGAGACGGAGTGCCCGATTTCCCTTCCCCAGCCCCTAGCGGGTTCCGTGCCCCAGTGCTGAATGCTCGGCCGGGAAACATGCTGTTCTTCCAACACCTCTGAAAGCAATCGGTCTTCGTATTGAGGAGAAGAGATTCACGTCGGGTTCACCATTTTTTTGTTTCGGTGCGGATGTGCATCGGGTTTCTGTTCCGACACTGTTCCGCCAGGACGCGTTCGCGCGTGCGCCCGTCGACCCGAGGGGATGTGCGCGCGGCTTGTGGCCCCGCAGTCCCGCTTTCCAAAGGCGGGTGGCATCCGTCCCTTATTCAGGGGCGTCTGTTCCTTGATCGAAACCGGGATGATGGGATGTCGGCTCCTCCTTCCGTGGACGTCTCCTTGGAACTCGTTGCCTAATCCAGGTCTCCTTCATATATTTAAGACGTGCTCGTGAATCTCGTTCCCGGCGCCATATCTTCATGGACACCGGTTAATTACGCTGCTTCCGCCCAGACGTTCCAAGGGGTCTGGTCGAGGCAGCAACCTGCGGTGAGGAGACCGGGTAGCTCTGGGTGTTGGGGGCGTGTTTTAACACTGCGGCTCTGCATGTCTGCCTTCCGTCCCTAATAGGGCTTCTCGAAGGCGTGATGGCCTGAGGAATCCAACGCTGGGTGCGGGGAACTGCGTTATCTGAGGTTTTCCTCAGCTTCCCATGTTTAACACGAGGTATGCCGCGAGTTTAACGTCCAGCGGGGATGGCATCGGACTGATCAACACGAGGAGTGGATCAGATGACAGAACCCCTGTAAAGACCCGCAAATTTCAAGGAAATTTTTTTCGTAATTTTCTTTGGAATTTTACTAGAGCGCAGCTTCAGACGGCACCTGATTCCGAGGCCCGGTGTGCCCGGAATCAATTTCCGAAGTTTGGCTCGGGTACGTTCAGTGAACGGACGAGCGGGTTTTTCTATCTTTTGAACCGGTGCCCGGAATCAAATTCTGAGGGCACCGATGAAATCGCAGCGCCGGTATTTTCTTAGAAACGCCTCTTCCGGAGTTGCGTTTGCTCAGACGTGGTTTTTAAATTTTGCGGCTTTAAGTCAGAAATAAAATAAAGTTTACGACAACTTTATTCTATTTCACTTAAGCTGCTTGGAAGCCACTTGAAGCCACTTAAAGACGACATGAACTGAGTTGAACTGGATAGGATGCTATCCGGAAATATCCTACCCCCTTGGTAGGATATTTGTGAGGTGGGGCCCGCACGAGCCCCGCCGTTTCTTTCGCTAAGTAACGCACCCGCGAAAACCCGTCAAAGTAACTGAAAAGTCAACCGACGCGTTTTCTTTAATTCTTAACAGACCATTTAATTGGGCGGTTTATTTCGTGAATTAAATGGGCTGTTTCTTTCGTGAATTAAATGGGCTGTTTCGCTCGTTGAATTAATTCAATGAACTGATGGGTCGTTACTTACGCTTTTGCGTTTGTTGGCATGTTTATAAAATAAGACCAACCTAAAAAAATCCTTTGAAAGGATTTGAGAGGATCTTGTTTCTTCATCTTCCCCGCGAAGAACGCGAAGAACGCGAAGAACGCGAAGAACGCCGACAACCGAAATTCGACGACGCACACCGAGATCTGCGACGTCGACGAGCTTTACCCGCGACGTTCTTCGGCGACACCTCTTCTTCCGCAGCCGATCCTCGTTCGGCAACTAAGGTGAGAAACAAATCGTTTGAATTCTCCCTTTTTAATTTCGATATCAACGGATTTAAATTAATTAAATCTGTTTGATCTTGATCCGGAGATTGGCGACGCGACGCCGGATACCGCGACGACGCGACGATCTCCTTCTTCCGCGACGAGCGATTCCGCGACGACCTCTCGTCCGACGACGACGACAAGGTAAGGGTTGATTTGAAATATTTTCCTTTCCCGTGATTTTATTTCTTTTAAAATAAGGAACCGATCACGGAACAATTTTAAATTTATTTAAAATTGTTGATTGGTCGTTTCGTGTTTCTCCCGTTGTTTATGACTAACACGGAGGGTGCGGGTCTAACGAACAAGACCCGGCAATCCTCCGCCGATCTTCCTTTTTGTGCGGATTTGGTGGGCGATGGCAAAAGCACGACGCAAGGGCCATTCTTTGATTCCGCAGTGAAGGACGCGTCCTGGGAGGAACAATGGCGCAGACGGGAGGCAAAACGGGCCACCGGAGCAACTCCGGCGGCCCGCGGAAGGCGGCGGGGGCGCGGGTCGCCGGCGCGGCGGCGCCGGCGACCGGAGGCGGCGGCGCCCGGCGCGGCGCCGGAGGAGTCCGCCGCGGCCGAGCCGCGGCGGCGGTGAACCGTGTCCGCGGTCCGGCCACCCAGCACGCGGGCCGCGTTTCTCCAAAGCCGCGGGTTTGACCCGCGGCGGCTCAATCGGCCGCTCGGCCGAAGCCGAGCCGGCCGGTCCGGTCGGCCGGGCCGCTCCCAGGCCGGACCGGACCTGGCCTAGCCGGGTCGGGCCGGGTCGGGCCGACCCGGTTCGGTCGCCCCCAGGGGGGGGGGGGGGGTTCGGGCCGGGTCGCCCCGGGCCCAGAACCCCCGTTTCGGGCCCTCTTCGGTCTTTCGCCCATATCTTGGGCCTGGGACCTCCGATTGACGAACCGTCAGCGGCTACGCGATCCTTGGATCGATACGGTCGTTTCGGTATATTATACTCAAGGTTTCGGAAGACTTTGGGTTCGGCCGGGTTGGTTCGTACACGAAACCAACCGGGCCCTCGGAGCGGAAACGCTCATAACTTGAGCTACGGACGTCCGATCGACGTACCGTCAGCTGTGGTAGTTTCCTCTAAGTGAGACGGAACTTTTGGCATACTCCGCCCGAGGATCGGATACAGGCGGAGTACGGTCGGGTTGGTTTTGCCCTAAAAACCAACCGGGCCCCTGGAACAGAAATGCCAATAACTCTCAGACCGGGCGTCCGATTGACGCGCCGTCTGTTGCGTTGAGATCCTGTTGTCGATACGGAACTTTTGGATACATCAACTTCGGACTACGTGTCAGTTGATGTATCAGCCTCTCGGCTCGTGGAGCGGACCCTCCTAAACGAGCTCGCTATGTGCGGGAACCCTAGCGCTGGCTGTGACTTCGACGACAGAGCAGAGATCCTCCGTGGACTGCGACGACGGCAGAGCAGAGATCCTCCGTGGACTGCGGCGACGACTGTGCAGAGATCCTCAGTGGACTGCGTCGACTACTGCACTCAGCGATCCTACGTGGATCAGTGCTACAGGTTCTGTGTGAGCCCGATCCTATGTGGGTCCTTACTACCGGTTCTGTGTGAGCCACTGCCTACCGGTTCTGTGTGAGCCACTGCCTACAGGTTCTGTGTGAGCCCGATCCTACGTGGGTCTTTTGCGGGGGTTAGTACCTATCGATCCTTCGTGGGTCCGACGACTTAGATGGATCAGTGATCATCTTTGACGTCATCTGAAAAAGTATACCTGGTTGAGCTGAATCTTATGTTACTCTCCTTTGTGGATTGTGTTGAACTATCCTATGTGGATTTACTGTTTACTCTCCTTGTGGATTTGAGTCTTTCTTTTCTTTGTGGATTGAGTTGTTCTTGAGCTCGTGAGCAGAGCTAGAATTGGGGACTTAGGTATATGTATGGGCATATACCTAATTCGAGTCAGATGTTACTTCGTGATTGCATCTTTCTTTTGTGCTATATCCTTTGTGGATTTCGGGAGACCTTCGGGGGTCTCGGGGTCCTTACTGAGTAGTTGTACTCACCCCTGCACGGGCTATGCCCGCACCTTGTTGTGTTGGTTGCAGACGACGGACAGCACTGATCACGGTTGGGGCGTGGAGCAGGACGGTGCCTGGAGGTGGACCACTGGGCGGGACGTGCTCGGAGCGGACGTGGGACCCGAGGAGCCTGGAGGCTATCTGTACCCACCCTTCAGGTGGGATTTCCAGTGGACGAAACGAGGCCGCTGTCTTTTCTTCAGTTGCTGTACTTTACTTTTCAGTTGCACTTTACAGTTGGGCTTGTATTTCCGGACCCCTTTACTTTTCTGCACTTTACTTTCCGCTTGCTGACTCTGTGTGGTTGTTACTTATAAAGGCAATGCCTTCCCTGTTTATTGGGATTTTACGCCTTGGTGCTAGTCGCCAGCCCCTGGCCTATGGAAGGCGGGCTTGGGGTAGTCACGGCACGGGCCCGAGGACGGGTCGTGACAAATTGGTATCAGAGGTGGTCGGTTCTACCGCAGACCCTGATCGTCCTTTCTTTCTATATGAAGCAATAGTGTTTAGTGTATTGAGTGTGGTTATCAGTTCAGGGAGCCCAGTGTTGGTGCGGCGGCCGACGTATCCGTACACCAGGACCCTGACTCCTGATTTCCGACTTAATGCATGAAAACATTGATTGCGTGTGTGTTTCAAGTTTTCTTTGTGATTACTTGTGTCATCTCACCGGGTATACTGATCTGCTTCATGAAAGTCTCAAGTTTTCCTTGTGATTACTTGTGCCAGCTCACCAGGTATACTGTTCTGACTGTGGTGCTCTTGTTCTCCTTTTCAGGATGGCCCCGCGACGACAGCCAGCTAGGGTTCCGTGTGTAGGGCGCGACGGCAGCCCACCGAGTGATGAGGCCTCGGTGCAGGGCCCTTTGCCAGCAGTGGCACCGGCGGTAGCTTTACCCGCCGAGCCACCGATGCTACCAGTACCAGACGCTGACGATGCACGTCGCCTCAGGGCACTACATGAGTTTCAGAGCCAGCGACCGCCCAGGTTTCGCGGTGAGGCAGACCCCCAGGCCGCCGAGGACTGGCTAGAGGCGGTGGTACGGATCTTTAGGCTAGTGAGGACACCAGCGGATCTCATGGTGATCCTCGCGGCGAGCCTCCCGCAAGCGGCGACAGGACGATGGTGGAGCCTGATGCTCCAGGTTCACGATGAGGCATCCTTGCTCTGGGCGGACTTCGAGAGCCTCTTCCGCTCTGAGTTCGTCCCGGCCACCCTCCGAGCGGTGCACATCCAGGAGCTTCTCCAGCTGCGCCAGGGCAGCATGACGGTCGCTCAGTACGCGGCGAGGTTCACTGACCTATCTCGCTACTCGACCGACATGGTACGAGACCCCTTCTTCCGGGCCCGGACCTTCGAGCAGGGCTTGCGACAGGAGATTCGGGCGTCGCTGATCTCCCTCAGCATTCCGACCCAGGCGGGAGTGCTGGAGCAAGCCCTCCTGATCGAGAGCTTCCTGGCAGAGCCTTCTTCAGCGGCGAGACCTAGCGCAGGGCGGCAGGTAGCTGAGTCTTCGGCAGCAGGTAGCCGACGGATGACTCTCGGGTCCAGGCAGACCAGACCCCCACGCAGAAGGCCTCAGGACACCGTCTCAGCGGTGCGGGGCACACAGCGGAGTGCCAGCCTTCCGAGAGGCAGGCTGTGCTACTCCTGCGGCGGGCAGGGTCACATGGCTCGTGACTGCCCGACCCGCCGATCAGAGGAGCAGCAGACGGTGGAGGGGCCACCCCGGCAGAGGCAGAGGGTCGACCGTGGCGGTCCGCGGGGAGGAGGCGGATGAGGTAGAGGAGCTGGCCGAGCAGCGGGTGGTGGGCGACGCTTCCAGGCTCTACCCCCACCACCACCAGGAGGGCCACCTCGACCACAGGGAGCTGGTGGGCAGGGGCAGGCCCAGCTCCAGGCAGTGGAGGCCTACGACCCCGACTTTCCAGAGATGATTCGAGGTACGATCTGTGTCTATTCCACCCTTGCTGCAGTACTTATAGACACAGGAGCGAGTCACTCATTCATAGCCTCTGCCTTTGTTCGGAGCTCGGAGATTCCGACTGAGCCGTTGGCTTGATCCTTACGGCTAGAGACTCCTACGGGAGCCGACTCGACGATTACGCACTGGTGCCGGCAGTGTGAGCTTACTCTAGGAGGAGAGAGCTTCGGCTGGGATCTCCTTGTAGCGGCGTCGAGGGCTTACGACGTCATCTTGGGCATGGATTGGCTATCCACGGTTCATGCCCAGATCGACTGTTTTAGGCGCAAGGTGCGATGTGTTCGCACCGACGGGAGCAGGTTTACCTTCACCGGCGAGAAGGGAACCTTTGCAGCACAGGATGGACTTCCGCGGAGGAGAGTGCAACCCATCTCTCATCAGTTGGCTAGCCTCATCCTAGGAGCAGTGGACGTGCGGAGTCCAGCTTTTCCTGCAGTGGTGGACCAGTACGTGGACGTTTTTCCCGACGACGTTCCAGGGCTACCTCCTCGTAGAGAGGTAGACTTTTACATCAACTTGTACCCCGGGACAGCCCCGATATCTACTCCAGCGTATCGGATGGCCCCCGCCGAGCTTCGGGAGCTGCGGGTACAGTTGGAGGACTTGCAGAGCAAGGGGTTTATCCGACCCAGTGTTTCACCCTGGGCTTCCCCGATTTTGTTCGCCAAGAAGGCGGACGGGAGCTTGCGACTGTGTGTCGACTATCGTCGCCTGAACCAGGTGACAGTGAGGAACAAGTATCCGCTGCCACGGATTGATGACCTCTTCGATCAGCTCAAGGGAGCGCGGTGGTTCTCGAAGATAGACCTCCGGTCAGGCTATCATCAGCTCAGAGTTCGAGACGAGGACGTGCAGAAGACGGCCTTCAGGTGTCGGTATGGCCATTATGAGTTCTTGGTTATGCCATTCGGCGTAACCAATGCTCCAGCAGTGTTCATGAGCCTCATGAACAGGATCTTCCAGCCATACCTCGACCGATTTGTCGTGGTCTTCATTGACGACATTTTGGTGTACTCGACGACTGAGGAGGGGCATGCCTACCACCTGCGAGTTGTGCTAGACACACTCCGAGAGCACCAGCTTTATGGCAAGATCTCAAAATGCCAGTTCTGGTTACGTGAGGTCCATTTCTTGGGGCACGTCATCTCTGAGGCGGGAGTTGCAGTGGATCCCGCGAAGATCGAGGCAGTGCTAGCTTGGGAGCCACCCAAGAGCGTGACGGAGGTGCGGAGATTCTTGGGCCTAGCCGGATACTATCGGAGATTCGTGCCAGACTTCTCCAGAGTTGCGGCACCACTCTCAGCTCTGACAAAGAAAGGGAAACCCTTCGTGTGGTCAGACAGATGTCAGCAGAGCTTCCAGGAGCTGAGGCAGAGGTTGACCAGCGCACCTATCTTGAGGTTGCCTGAGGAGGGAGTTGGATACGTAGTTTACTGCGATGCATCAGGGACTGGACTCGGATGCGTCCTGATGCAAGAGCGGGCCGTGATCGCCTATGGATCACGTCAGTTGAGGCCGCATGAGCAGAACTACGCCACTCATGACCTGGAGTTAGCAGCAGTGGTCTTCGTTCTGAAGACTTGGCGGCACTATCTGATGGGAGAGCGCTTCACAGTCTTTTCTGACCACCAGAGTCTCAGGTATATCTTCTCTCAGAAGGACCTGAACCTGAGACAGCGGAGATGGCTTGAGTTCCTTCAGGACTATGACTTTGAGATAGTCTATACTCCTGGGAAGGGGAACGTGGTAGCCGATGCCCTCAGCAGGAGGACGGGCATTCAGCTACTTGAGGAGGCGACAGAGCAGCTATCCTCCTTACAGATATCCTTTGTGGATTGAGACGGAGCAGCCTTTCTTCAGTCTCTGACAGTCTCTCCTCCACTTCTACAGCGGGTCAGAGAGGCTCAGCGTGAGGACGCTGACTGTGAGACCCGGCGTGCACTGATATCCTCGGGTCGGGCGCCTGATGGCTTCTCCCTTGGAGCAGAGCACGACATCCTTTTCAGAGGACGTACCTTCGTACCAGTCGCTTTACGAGAGGAGGTGCTGAGAGAGTTTCACACTTCTCCCTTGGCGGTACATCCCGGAGTGGCGAAGATGTACCAGGATCTCAGACGACAGCACTGGTGGCCGGGCATGAAGAAAGCTGTGGCAGAGTTCGTTTCACGATGCCTCACCTGCCAACAGGTGAAGGCAGAGCATCAGGTACCAGCAGGCTTGGTACAGCCCTTGGAGGTCCCGGAGTGGAAGTGGGACGGCATATCTATGGACTTCGTGACTGTACTTCCACGCACTTCCAGAGGTCACGACTCCATTTGGGTGATTGTCGACCGACTCACCAAGTCGGCACACTTCTTACCCATCAGAGAGCAGGGCTCAGTGGAGAGCTTGGGACGTCTTTACGTCCAGGAGATCGTACGGCTTCACGGTGTGCCATCGTCTATCGTCTCCGATCGAGATGCTCGTTTCACTTCCCGGCTTTGGAAGGGGTTGCAGGAGGCGTTCGGGACGCGGCTCCATCTGAGCACAGCCTTCCACCCTCAGACGGATGGTCAGACGGAGAGGACCATACAGACACTCGAGGACATGATCCGTGCATGTGTTCTCGACTTTGGTCGCAGCTGGGAGGACCACCTACCCTTGGTGGAGTTCGCGTACAACAACAGCTACCACTCCACCATCGGGATGGCACCATACGAGGCGTTGTACGGCAGACCCTGCAGATCACCGTTGTGCTGGACAGACCCTGGGGAGTCAGCACTCGTGGGACCAGAGATGGTCCGAGCCACGACAGAGAAGGTCCAGATCATTCAGGAGAGGATGAGGACAGCTCAGAGCCGGCAGAAGTCATATGCTGACAGGAGGCGGAGGCCACTAGAGTTCGAGGACGGCGACCACGTCTTTTTGCGTGTCTCACCTCGACGTGGTTTACGGAGATTTGGCCGAGGCGGCAAGTTGTCCCCACGCTTCATAGGGCCTTTCCAGGTCCTCAGCAGGATAAGAGAGGTGGCTTATCGCCTGGCTCTACCACCTCAGTTGCACCGGGTGCACGACGTCTTCCACGTGTCTCAGCTGAGGAGATACGTTCACGACCCGACGCACATCATCGACTTTGTGGAGATGGACATGGACGATGGGGCGACTTTTGCGGAGGTCCCAGTGGAGATCGAGGATCGACAGGAGCGGGTCCTACGTGGGCGGTCGATTCCTCTTGTGCGCGTCAGATGGCAGCACGAGAACCTCCAGGAGAGCACTTGGGAGCGGGAGGCTCAGATGCGTGCTCAGTACCCCCATTTGTTCCCCTAGTTTTTGATGTATCTTTACGGGGACGTAATGCCCTGAGGTGGGAGTAATGTAAAGACCCGCAAATTTCAAGGAAATTTTTTTCTTAATTTTCTTTGGAATTTTACAAGAGCGCAGCTTCAGACGGCACCTGATTCTGAGGCCCGGTGTGCCCGGAATCAATTTCCGAAGTTTGGCTCGGGTACGTTCAGTGAACGGACGAGCGGGTTTTTCTATCTTTTGAACCGGTGCCCGGAATCAAATTCTGAGGGCACCGATGAAATCGCAGAGCCGGTATTTGCTTAGAAACGCCTCTTCCGGAGTTGCGTTTGCTCAGACGTGGTTTTTAAATTTTGCGGCTTTAAGTCAGAAATAAAATAAAGTTTGCGACAACTTTATTCTATTTCACTTAAGCTGCTTGGAAGCCACTTGAAGCCACGTAAAGACGGCTTGAACTGAGTTGAACTGGATAGGATGCTATCCGGAAATATCCTACCCCCTTGGTAGGATATTTGTGAGGTGGGGCCCGCACGAGCCCCGCCGTTTCTTTCGCTAAGTAACGCACCCGCGAAAACCCGTCAAAGTAACTGAAAAGTCAACCGACGCGTTTTCTTTAATTCTTAACAGACCATTTAATTGGGCGGTTTATTTCGTGAATTAAATGGGCTGTTTCTTTCGTGAATTAAATGGGCTGTTTCGCTCGTTGAATTAATTCAACGAACTGATGGGTCGTTACTTACGCTTTTGCGTTTGTTGGCATGTTTATAAAATAAGACCAACCTAAAAAAATCCTTTGAAAGGATTTGAGAGGATCTTGTTTCTTCATCTTCCCCGCGAAGAACGCGAAGAACGCGAAGAACGCGAAGAACGCCGATGACCGAAATTCGACGACGCACACCGAGATCTGCGACGTCGACGAGCTTTACCCGCCACGTTCTTCGGCGACACCTCTTCTTCCGCAGCCGATCCTCGTTCGACAACTAAGGTGAGAAACAAATCGTTTGAATTCTCCCTTTTTAATTTCGATATCAACGGATTTAAATTAATTAAATCCGTTTGATCTTGATCCGGAGATTGGCGACGCGACGCCGGATACCGCGACGACGCGACGATCTCCTTCTTCCGCGAAGAGCGATTCCGCGACGACCTCTCGTCCGACGACGACGACAAGGTAAGGGTTGATTTGAAATATTTTCCTTTCCCGTGATTTTATTTCATTTAAAATAAGGAACCGATCACGGAACAATTTTAAATTTATTTAAAATTGTTGATTGGTCGTTTCTTGTTTCTCCCGTTGTTTCTGACTAACGCGGAGGGTGCGGGTCTAACGAACAAGACCCGACAATCCTCCGCCGATCTTCCTTTTTGTGCGGATTTGGCGGGCGACGGCAAAAGCACGACGCAAGGGCCATTCTTTGATTCCGCAGTGAAGGACGCGTCCTGGGAGGAACAATGGCGCAGACGGGAGGCAAAACGGGCCACCGGAGCAACTCCGGCGGCCCGCGGAAGGTGGCGGCGGCGCGGGTCGCCGGCAAGGCGGCGCCGGTGACCGGAGGCGGCGGCGCCCGGCGCGCCGCCGGAGGAGTCCGCCGCGGCCGAGCCGCGGCGGCGGCGAACCGCCGGACCGCGTCCGCGGTCCGGCCACCCAGCACGCGGCCCGCGCGGGCCGCGTTTCTCCAAAGCCGCGGGTTTGACCCGCGGCGGCTCAAGCGGCCGCTCGGCCGAAGCCGAGCCGGCCGGTCCGGGCGGCCGGGCCGCGCCCAGGCCGGACCGGACCCGGCCTAGCAGGGTCGGGCTGGGTCGGGCCGACCCGGTTCGGCCGACCCCAGGGGGGGTTCGGGCCGGGTCGCCCCGGGCCCAGAACCCCCGTTTCGGGCCCTCTTCGGTCGTTCGCCCATATCTTGGGCCTGGGACCTCCGATTGACGAACCGTCAGCGGCTACGCGATCCTTGGATCGAGACGGTCGTTTCGGTATATTATACTCAAGGTTTCGGAAGAATTTGGGTTCGGCCGGGTTGGTTCGTACACGAAACCAACCGGGCCCTCGGAGCGGAAACGCTCATAACTTGAGCTACGGACGTCCGATCGACGTACCGTCAGCTGTGGTAGTTTCCTCTAAGTGAGACGGAACTTTTGGCATACTCCGCCCGAGGATCGGATACAGGCGGAGTACGGTCGGGTTGGTTTTGCCCTAAAAACCAACCGGGCCCCTGGAACAGAAATGCCAATAACTCTCAGACCGGGCGTCCGATTGACGCGCCGTCTGTTGCGTTGAGATCCTGTTGTCGATACGGAACTTTTGGATACATCAACTTCGGACTACGTGTCAGTTGATGTAGCAGCCTCTCGGCTCGTGGAGCGGACCCTCCTAAACGAGCTCGCTATGTGCGGGAACCCTAGCGCTGGCTGTGACTTCGACGACAGAGCAGAGATCCTCCGTGGACTGCGACGACGGCAGAGCAGAGATCCTCCGTGGACTGCGGCGACGACTGTGCAGAGATCCTCAGTGGACTGCGTCGACTACTGCACTCAGCGATCCTACGTGGATCAGTGCTACAGGTTCTGTGTGAGCCCGATCCTATGTGGGTCCTTACTACCGGTTCTGTGTGAGCCACTGCCTACCGGTTCTGTGTGAGCCACTGCCTACAGGTTCTGTGTGAGCCCGATCCTACGTGGGTCTTTTGCGGGGGTTAGTACCTATCGATCCTTCGTGGGTCCGACGACTTAGATGGATCAGTGATCATCTTTGACGTCATCTGAAAAAGTATACCTGGTTGAGCTGAATCTTATGTTACTCTCCTTTGTGGATTGTGTTGAACTATCCTATGTGGATTTACTGTTTACTCTCCTTGTGGATTTGAGTCTTGCTTTCCTTTGTGGATTGAGTTGTTCTTGAGCTCGTGAGCAGAGCTAGAATTGGGGACTTAGGTATATGTATGGGCATATACCTAAGTCGAGTCAGATGTTACTTCGTGATTGCATCTTTCTTTTGTGCTATATCCTTTGTGGATTTCGGGAGACCTTCGGGGGTCTCGGGGTCCTTACTGAGTAGTTGTACTCACCCCTGCACGGGCTATGCCCGCACCTTGTTGTGTTGGTTGCAGACGACGGACAGCGCTGATCACGGTTGGGGCGTGGAGCAGGACGGTGCCTGGAGGTGGACCACTGGGCGGGACGTGCTCGGAGCGGACGTGGGACCCGAGGAGCCTGGAGGCTATCTGTACCCACCCTTCAGGTGGGATTTCCAGTGGACGACACGAGGCCGCCGTCTTTTCTTCAGTTGCTGTACTTTACTTTTCAGTTGCACTTTACAGTTGGGCTTGTATTTCCGGCCCCCTTTACTTTTCTGCACTTTACTTTCCGCTTGCTGACTCTGTGTGGTTGTTACTTATAAAGGCAATGCCTTCCCTGTTTACTGGGATTTTACGCCTTGGTGCTAGTCGCCAGCCCCTGGCCTATGGAAGGCGGGCTTGGGGTAGTCACGGCACGGGCCCGAGGACGGGTCGTGACAACCCCTTGCGGGGAACCTCCGACGCTGGGGCCAGCACATGGGTGGCTTCCCGAGTGAAGTGGAGTGGAATGAAATGGCATGACCCCACCGGGATGTGGCGGCCCGGGTAAGGATCAGGATGGATGATGGAGTGAAGAGCTTGGACCCCGTAGAGGCTTCCTACGTACCGCGCGCTAGCGCGGATCAATGTCAACGTAGTTCGGATATACAGTTTAACGTCATGCTGGACGTTGGCAAGCCGACTCACAAGGAGGTCGAGGCTACCGGGTGGAGGATTGAACCGAACCACCTCACACAGAGGGGGATGGAACGGCCGGGTGGATCAACGCGAATGTGAACCCGGGAGGGGTCCACTGATGGACGAACTGACGTGAATACAACCGGGACGACCAGGTGGTGGGCTTGAACCTCAGGGAGGCTTCCTACGTACCGTGTTTAGGAGACAGGGATCAAAGTCCACGTAGTTCATTCTCTCAGGACTTACGCACTGAGGCAGCCCGGATGCGGCAAAGCTCAGTTGGAGAGGGACTTGGGCCGAATGTGAGAGACCTTGATCCCTGTCACGCCCTCTACTAGCTTCGGCAGTGGGGAAGCACAATGGAGATACACATGTGAAGTCTCCCACAAGGGCGGATTCATAGGTGAATCGACGCAAGTGTGAACCCGGGAGGGGTCCACTGATGGACGAACCGACGTGAATATGACTGGGACGACCAGGTGGTGGGATTGAACCTCGGAGAGGCTTCCTACGTACCCTGTTTAGGAGACAGGGATCAAATTCCACGTAGTTCGTTCGGTTTGTAATATTCTACCCCCGTGGGCGAAGGCCACTCCAATCCCGACATCCCTGCAGAGACGAGCGGGTGTGGGCCACATCCAAACCGGGAGGGGGACCCTGCGTGCGAGGCACAGGATCAGGCGATGCGAACGGTTTAACGTCTTGCCGGACGAAGTACATTTTAACATCGTGTGTTGAGGACGAAGCAGACGGTTTAACGTCTTTCCGGACGAAGTACAGTTTAACGTCGTGTGTCGAGGACGAAGATGCTTGGCCGTTTAACGTCTTGCAGCGCGGACGTGGTGCAGTTTAGCGTCATGCAGGACGAATGCTGAACAGTTTAACGTCTTGTAGCTCGGACGAAGTGCAGTTTAGCGTCATGGAGGATGAATGTTGAACAGTTTAACGTCTTGTAGCTCGGATGAAGTAGTGCCGCCAATGGGTCCGTGTCACTTCGCGCGGACCTGGAGGGCCGCACGGGAAGACAACGCACGGTGCGGGCACCCGGGATGAGGATCATCGGGTGCCACGCAGGCGGGTACCCTCAGGGGGTCAAAGGGGGCGACCCCGGCGGATTGCGCGCAAAAGAGGAGCTTGGCGCGCAATATCGCGTGTCGGTGCGCAATTGGGCGGGCTGGCGCGTAATTGGGCCATCACTTTGCGCGCAGATGATTGAGATTGCGCACACCGGGCTTCGGATAGCGCGCGGGGGCAACGGCTCATTCTTTAACGAATGGCCACTTAGCAAAGGGGGGTGCGCGCAATCAGGCTGGATTGCGCGCACCCAGGGGCAATTGCGCGCAAGAGGCTTATTTTGCGCGCGAAGGCCTTTGGGTGAAGATTTGTTCAAAGGAAAGGAGCCAAAGGGATTGCGCGCGAAGGCGAACCCCGAGGCGTTCTTGCGTGAAAGAAAGGAGGTTACCTGAAGATCGGCATTGCGCGCAGAGGGGGTGGAATTGCGCGCATGAGCGACTCTTCGAATTCTAACCACCTTCAAAACGTTGGGGGTCGCCTTATATTTATAGGCAACCCCGGGCGCGGAATCCGGTTCGCGGTCGCAGAATTTCCTTCGTGGGCCTCCAAAATTCCACGCAAGGCCTCCGGGCCCACTGAAACATGCCTCTGATTCCAAATATGACCTCGCTTTCCTCATCCAGAACTTCGTTTGAGGAGCAACGGACTTTTCCGGCGTCTACAATATGATCCTTATACTGAAGTGACCTCATGTATGTTTTCATAGGTGTTTCTTGATGTCGTCAATCATTATTTGAATAGCCATTTTCCTTTCATGTTCATTGCTACCCCGAGGCCTTTCCAAATGTTTCTTTAGTGATACTACAATAGTGATAGGTAAAATTGTCTATTGTTCTTCTACCAATTATGATTACCATTACTATTTCATCTTGTTGCTTGGAACCTACATAGATAAAGTATTTAATGTTTAGTTTCCATATCTTTCGGCAAAGGTAATTATTAATCCTAGCATATTACCCAGGGCTTCAGCAATACTATTTTCCAAAATCGAATATGTTAGGATTAGAATCTTTATAGATTATCTAATTTTAATAAGTATATTTTTAAGAATTAGTATCATTTACTAAGGATTGATTATCTATTTGATTAACTAAGAAATTCATGATGGTTTTAAATGATTTGAATATAGGTTTGGGTACCCCCTAGTCGAGTGTTTGAGAAGACTGTATACATAAGACAATATTTTAGATCTAGTATTGGAATTTAGAGTTTATATTTATTTTATTTAATAACACTAATTATAAAGTGGTGTTTTTATTGTTGTTGAATAATATCTTTCTATAATTTTGAGGATCCTTTATATCCTTGTTTTGGGATTATATATTAAGGTAATCTTTATTAGAGGAAAATAACTGAAATAATTTTGATAGCATAATAATATCCTTGACGGGACAATTATTATATATCAAGATTTCAAAGTGTCAATTTTATATCCATGAAGTGGACTTTATAGGGAATGTTATATTTAGTAGAGGCATCGTATTGGATCATAAAATTATACATGTGATAATGTCCTATGATTAACTAGGAAACGTGTTTTAGATCAATGAATTTTTGGGCATAGATGGTTATTTTAGGTGGTTTGTTTATGAATTTTAAAATCATACATATTCAGTGACCACATTGGATCACAATGGGGTTTTGTTTTAATGGAATGAAAAATTTCAGATATCTTTTAAAGAACTAAATGTATGGATGAATTAAATTCATGACCATCTTCTATCAAAATTAGGTTCATGTTATGATGTTTTCTATGATGCTTTTAGAATGAATTTATGGTGTGTCTTGATGTCATGAAGGTATGTGATGTAGTATATCTTTGTCCAACTTCTCCCGTATGAGAGGAAATACCAAACCATGAAATTGAATTTTAAATGGTTACGCATGCACTCAAAACTCAATGTTACTATCTCTTTGGGGTTAGGTTTATAATATATTGTACTCATATGATCATAATGTATGATATACATCATAGGGACATGTACATTCAATATAGATGTTGTTTTGAGTATCATTAGAATTTTAATATTTATATTTATTATACACTTTGGAAATGGAATGTGGTCATTGAGGTGTTGAGCAATAAATTACAGTCCCAAACCACGAAAGAGTCAGTGGAGGAGTGTTCACTAAAGACTTTGTACTCTATAATGATATTGGGAGTGGTGGAATCTTTCAAGAAGGTATTTTTTGGTTCGTTGAAGGATGAATCAAAATTTAATGAGGTAGTTCAGCTCGAGTAGGTGACAAACATTGATTTCGAGTTCATTGGTAAAATACAAATTATTGGGGAGACCATTGTTTAGTTGTCTTGATTTCCTTGTAGTGATTTGTGTTTCGGTAGCAGGTTTATTATTCTAATTTATATGAGGAAAAAGTTTATGGACGGTGGATGTGTACATTGTAATTCCATTCACATTAGGAGTTCTAATATTTATCATGACGTAAGATGTCAATATAGGTGGTCGGGGCTATCTTAGTTCCTTATATTCATTCTATCAAAGTGACATAGTTGTTATGGAATTGAGGTAGATCACGAGAGTCCTAATAGTTTATTATTAACCTTAACCATTCGATTGTGTTATTGTGATGATATATCCATATAATTTTCCATTATTGTTTATAGAATCCAACTCGGATGAAATCAAATTAGGTGTTCATTGATCATCTTATGAAAATGAATCTTTTACTAGATATCAATGAGTCAATGAAGGTAAAAAAACACAGTGACTTATATATAAAATAGTTGGTGAATATCAACTAGTTTCTCTATGTTATTTTATCTAATAGGTACCTAAGGATCACATACATCATTTGATGGGGTTCCAAGAGTCAATGAAATCCCAATTGAAATTCAATTGGGCGTATTATTGATAGATAGTTTGGAATATGAAGAGAAATATTCAGATTCTTTAGGATAATATCTATTCATGAGTTATTAATTTTTTTGGTTATAAGGAAGATAATATCTCCTTAGATGAATTTCATTATAAAAATAGTTATCTAGCATCAACTAAAATGGTTTCATTAAAAGAATTGTATTTGAAAACATATAGACAACCCCTTTGTGCTGTGATGATTTGGGAGAACAACCCTTGGATAGAAAAATCCTTATTTAGGATATCATAAAAATATTTTTTTATCCTTAAGAGACTTCTAATGCTTTAGAGTTATAAAATATCAATTAAAGACCACCATCATAAGCCACTAGAGTTTGAGGTCGGTGATCTAGTATTTTTCATAGTGATATATCAATATTTTTTTGTATATGTATAATATTCATTTATAGATATTATTTTTCATTATTTTTATTATATCTTTTTTGGGTTTCATTATGGGTGTGTTAGGGTAAATTTTTGTTGTTTCATAAAGGTTTTGGGTAGTGAATGGTTGGTGCACAATTTTCCCAAAATGTGAATCATTCCCTAGCAATATGTGAAACCCCATAGAGAGAGAGATTTCATAGTTGGAGCATGGTTTGGTGACCCATGAACCCTATTAGGGGTAACTATGAACCCATTATAAAGGAGGGGTCAGGTTAGGGTCTGCTATTTGTAAAATCATGTGACCCTACCCAAGAAACTGTGTTTTTGGTTTTAATTGTTTCAAAAATTGGATTTATAATTCCCAAAACCCCATCATTCAGCATAAATTGACCCAAGGGGATTGTAAATGATTTAAAAAATATAGGGCCCTAGATAGATTCCAAGGATTCATAATCAAAATTCATGACAAATATAATAAAAGAGTGAAGATCTGCATCTCTATCCGTAAGGGATTCCCATCATGGGGGGATTCCTTCTTCTCTCATCTATCTATAATGATGAAAAGGGGATTTTTTTCATCCATAGGTGATGGATCAAAACCTAGGTTTTATGAATCATGATTCTTTTGATCTTGGATTATGGTTTGGGATCATCATCTCATTTTGCATCATTATATTGGTTGTTCTGCTTCTATTAGGGATTTTTGTTGTTGAGTGTTCATCAACAGTCTTGAGGTATGTGGTACAAATTTATAATCTTATATACATGATTTAATTTCATTCATATAATTGTGAAAATTTTATTACCATGATTGAGAAAATTCATAGAACATATAATTTATTTAATTTATTTTTCATTTGGAAATGAATAGTTTAAAATTAGAGAAATTAGAATTTGTGAAATTTTATTAATTAATTGGTTACTTTATTAATGGAATATTGTGATTGTGGATCTATTGGGATATAGGGATTGTTTAATTTGTCAATTAATATGGTTATTAATTAATTGATAATTATAATTATGATATGGTTTACTTGACCACAAGGGGTTAGTGGGTTATATGGTTTAAATATTCTAAAATGGTTTATTGCTGAAATTTTCATATATTCCATGAGATTAAAGTATTGAACCATGGTTTTTTATAATAAAAATTTTATTCCTAATGTGAAATTCAACAAGATATTATACTATTGATTAGCCCTTTTGAATTCGGTATATGTGATATATGTGTTATTGATGATATATGAGTGTGGCGCATGGACTAATGCATCAAATACCCAGATGTCATTGACTGATAAACAAATGTAGGAAAAAGGCTAAGCATCTAAATTCTCTTATGTAAATGATTGATAAATGGGGTTTGATATGGGGAATGACTCTTCAAATACTCATAGGGTGCATGAAATGGCAATCTAAGCCCAAAATGTTAGCATTAAACTATGGTTTCAATTGCCCATAATATAAATTTAAATGGTATGATAATTGATAAACATGTTATTACAATTTGTTATACCCCTTTAGTATAGTGAAGAATGTAACATGGGACAAAGACTGTATTTGTAGTATAAGTTTCCATGGGAGCCCATGAAAATAATGTGGTTAATTACAGAATAATGAAATGTGATAACTATTTTATTTATTTATTTTAAATTATTTTTTATAGCTGCATAATGTATTATTTACTTGTCTTGGTTATTAACTTTGTTGTTGGTGGCCTATTGCTTTTAGTCACTGCCTACTAAGGTTTCATAATCAGTACCTAATATAATACATTATCACAATAAAATGCAATGGAATGATCCCTATGTTATATGGTTGTGTCGGAATGAATCTTGAATGTTGGAAAATAAAATGGTGTCAGGAACCACTTGGAAGTGTTACTGTGTATATATTATTGATTTTAAATTAACACATGGAACACATAAGGTATGCCATATCCACTATTTTAGTTATGGATATTGTATTCCTATACTGGTTAATCAGGTACTACTGTTCGATTTTTGTTGCAGAATTATACATATTGTTGGTTAATGCCTATTTAATATTTCTTATTTATTTTGACATTGATCTACATTGAAAAAGTTGTTATATTCTTCCCATTTTGATATATTAGACCCATAATACCAGTCAGAATCCTTTATTATATGGTGAGGAACACCTTAGTTCATGTAATGGAAAATATCAGTGTACCAATGCATGGAACAATGGATGGAATGTTACAAAGTGTAATGAGAATAGATTTTTTCTTTTATTATGTCTTACTATTTTTCAAAATTAGAATGTTGTAATGGATTATTTAGTATATAGTTTAGATCTCGATCATGTGAATGGATGACCCTTTTATTTTTGTAGAAGCCATGTATCCAGGCTAGGATTGTTGTTATTGAATTGTGTTGGTAAATCGGATGTAATTTTACCATGATTTATGAACATGTTTTGTGATATGTTTTTTATTGATTTTTTTATATTTGAATTGGGTCCAATAATGGAATGATATTTGAGTATGTAATACTTGTTCGAGGAAGTCCATATTATTATTTTCAATGAATCATTTTAGGCATTCCTAATAAAAGAATGACTTTTGGAATGTTGTTTTAATGGAAGATATTTTCTTTGATTGATCATTTTAAATGAAGATTTATCTTAGTATAAATTGAATTTTTTTAAACTAATTTAACACATAGAAAATTGGTATCTAAAAAATATAATGATTAGAGATAATTTTATTACCCTTTATGTAAACCAATACAAGGTGATTTTTTATTAATGGAAAAGTTAACACCTATGTTTTGATTATGTGGTAGGGTATAAGATTAATTGATATATATTATTTACAATTCCCCTTACATAAAATAGTTTTTTTGTTTAAAATGTTTTGATATTTTTTGGAATTATAGAGATATGCCTCAATAATTATTATTATTATTGAGTAGAGGAAATGAGGTTGTTGATGGAGATGATCCCCCCTCAGTAGATCTGGAGTCACCGATTGTTTCAGGTGAGGAAGCTAGACAAATGTTATGTGAAATCAGTGCTCGGTTCATGCAATTTATGGAGAGATATATAAGGTGGGTTAGGAAGTGTATGTCAAAGCTGACATGATATTTTTAGTTGTAGCACCATATGACCTTCTATATAGATAGGGTACCTGAGGCAATTGAGTTATGTGTTGATTATATCCAAAAGATGATTTTTTAGATAGAGAATCCTACTAAGAATATATTTAAATTTTCTACTTATTTGTTATATGGTTAGGTGATGTGTTTATGGGACATATAGACACGAGTTAGAAATATGAAAATTATATTGTGGAGTATACTCAAGGGAAGTTCCTTGAACACATTTATCAAGAGACGATGAGATAATAGAGATGATTTGAGTTCATGAGGATGGATCGAGGTAGTATGTTTTTGATAGACTATGTTAGACCCTTCATATATTTTTAGTGATTTTATCTTGTCTTGAAAAAAGATGAGGCTACTTGAAAAAATGGTTACAAGATAGTATTATATATGATATCATCTACCATGTGAATTGTTTTGGCTGAAAAGGTGTTCATAATTGGGGAATCATGATCTCATTTTTGATGGAAACCTAAAAGACACTTCCTTCTGGGGAAAGGTGGTTTGTTATGGGGATCAAAAAGTATTACTTCTGAGATATGGAAGAATTGTAATGAAAATGAAACCATTATATTGGAATGAAGAGTACCTAGTGGTAAGAATATGTTACATAGGATCTTAATTTAGTGATATGCCACTAATGTGTTAGGCTGGTATCTTTCAAAGATAGTCCCCCAACCACCAATTTAGTGTCAAGCTAGAATATAGACAGTATATCGACAGAGGTTCTAAAGTAACCCATGGTAGATGGTTAATAATGGTGTAGCTGGATAGAACTATGGTACATGAAGGCTATCTTCTACATTGTATCAGTCCTTGGAGCTAGGGTTTAATTGGTTGTGGTGTTTGATGCAGTGGATGTGGTGCTTATATGGAAGAGTGTTAGCATCATTATCTTGTTTCACCTTATTTGACTAGGACGACATCATAGTGTATATGGAATGGATAATTTCATGTCATTCATTCTATATTAGTGGATAGAAAGGCTTCTCCTTCAGATATTCGAGATACTATTTTTTATCTTTAATTATAGTTAGTTCCTTATTTGATACTGATTCCTATCATTCTTTTATATATGAATAAATTATGAGGGTGTTGAGTATGGAATTTTTGTTTCTAAATGGGGTAATTTAGATCAATTCACTATTTGGAGTAAAATAGTCAAGAGGCATTTATTTATATAATGTGTGTTCCCTTCAGGATGGGGAGTATCATTTTATGGGGATCTCTGCATATTGAATATGTTAGGCTTGGACCTAATCATGTGTATGGAATAGTTAGTGGTGTTCCTAGAAGATGTTGATTGGTACCAATGGAGACTGACTTTTACGTCTCATGAGGGTATCAATTATATACACCATAAAGAGTGGGATATCAAGGAAGCTTGTTTGGGGCTAGTTCATCAGCAATTGGGGGATCTAACCACCTATGTTTCTAGTTTTATTCTCAATGATGGAGGTGTAAAGTACGATGTATTTTCTCCCATAGTGGACATGTTCCATGACATGATTCCAAAGGACATGTGATGAAATCCACCTATGAGTAGTATAGAATTTAATATTAAGTTCATTCTTAGATAAAGAAATATTTCAATTCAACCATAAATAATTTCACCAAAAGAGATTCCGGAGTTTAATAATTAACTAGATGAGTTGATAGATTAGGGTTTTACCAGTCATAGAATGTATCTGTGGGGTTAACTGGTCTAGTTTTCAAAGAAGGATGATTATACCTTACCCTTATATGTTGTCAACCAGATGTTGAGCCAAATTACATTGATGAATTTGTATCATCTTCCAAATATTGATGATCTATTGGACTATTTGAGTGGGGAATTTTTCCCCAAGAATGAATTCATAAATAGGTATCATCAGTAGAAAGTTCAAGCTTATGATATACCTTAGGAGGGTTTGAGAAGTATGTATGAATTTTTTGAGTTCATCGTGATAGAAGTTGGGATGAAAGATTCTCTATCTGTGCTTATAGACATGATGAATAGAATAATACACCCGTACCAAGATTATTTTATCTTAGTGTTTTTGGATGATATCATGGTTTACTACAAGGCATATGAAGATCATGGCCAACATCTTGACAACATCCTGGGAACACTAATAGAAAATTATGTATATTTAAAGCTATCTATGTGTCAGCTTTTGATTGATCAGGTACACTTTGGGGGTTACATAATCTCATAGGAAGGTGTGTTATTTGACCTATATAAAGTCCATGAAGTTCATTTTTGGGAGTATCCCTATAATGTTTTTGGTATCTATAGTTTCCTAGGTTTAATAGGTTATTATCAGAGGTTAATCCAAGAATTCTCCTTTCATGAAGAATCTATTTCTATCTTGATGGAAAATATAGTAAATTTTTAATGGTCTTAGAAATGTGAGAATCATTTCAAGAAAATAATGGATATTTTTACTATGACACCAATAATTATCCTTCGTGATCTAGGGGACCAGTATACATTATTTTTTGAATGTTCATTGATCAGGATTGAAGTTGTTATAGTTGAGGAAGATTTATTTGGGTCATATTGGTCTCAACATTTTTGGAACAAGAAGATAATTTCTTTGTGAACGACCACATGTTAGATGTAGTGTTTCATGATTTGATGCGTTGGAGAAATTCAATATTGATTGAAAATATTACCCTATATATTGTTCATAAGTGCTTAATGTCTATATTAAAAATGTGAGAATTGAATATATAGTTGTATAGACGGGCCGAGTATATGTATTAATTTGAATTTTATCTAGCATACATGTATTGTATGAGAAAAATTATTATAAAACATTTAGAACAATGACATAATATCTAGTATTTTATGATTCAAACTCTAAGTTCATAGTGCTGACTTCAATGAAAGAGAAACATGTTGGGGTTTTTGAATCCCAGAATTAGATAAAACTTATATCAGTTTCAATTGATTCTACTCTTTTGAGCCAGATCAGGGAAATATTGTATAAGGTTATGGAATATTTATCCTTGAGAGAAATATTTGATAGTGGGAAGTCACCTTCAGATTGGACCATAGATGAGGATGAGATCATCTTTGTCAGAATATGGGTATTTGTGTATTCATGAATTCATGAAACGTTGATCCTGAAATTTTTGTCCTCGATGTGGGAGGTGCATCTAGTTTTGACCAGAAATTACCATGACATATGATGACAGTATTGGTAGTCGATCAGGAAAAAGATGATAGTGGAGTTTACTAAATGATGATAAAACTTTCAATAGGTGATGGATGGGAATAAATAACCTGGTGGTTTATTATAGTCGTTGCCCATTCCAAAATGGATGTTGGTTGATGTTATTTTGGTCATTGTGGTGATTCTCCCACGGACACCTTAGAAAAATTATTATAATTTGGAGTTTGTGGACTGAAAGATGAAAGTATCTATTTACTTGTATATATGGGGACATTATCAATGGATCTATAGGGAGATGTGTATGTTTGAGAGATATTCCATATACATGGGGTTCTACACAGTATAGTTTCATACTGTGACATATGTTTTACTTCTTGTTTTTGGAAGGGTATGTAGATGGACCTTGGTACACATGTATTATTGAGTACAAAATTCCACCCACAGACTAATGGGTAATCAGAGTATACTATACAGGTGCTTGGAGGTATACTTTAAGAGTGTGCTTGAGTATTTAGTGGGTCCTACTAGAACCACCATGAACATGTGGAGTTAACCTATTACAATAGATACCACGAAAATATTCATATGGATCCAAATGTGGCTCTTTATTTTATGCCTCACAGAATAACTCTGTGTTGGATGGATGCATTTGAGTTAGAGATGTTGGGATTTCGTCTCACAGAGGAGACATCTAACTAGGTTCAAATGATTCATTAATGTATGGATATACCTCATATTAGACAAAATACATATAATGATATATGTAGATGATACCTATAGTTTTTAGAGGGTGATAATGTATTCTTTAGGATGTCTCATACATTATGCCGCCATAGAATTCAAAGGCAGGTCATGTTGGATCCCATTTTTGTGATATTGTATGAGGTTGTCGAGAGCATAGGTCTTGTGGAATACTTATGGCTCTTCTAGAGTGGTATAGTTCTATACATGATGTCTTTTTTTGTTTCATAACATATAAGGGATCACCCCAACACTTCTCATTTGATCGATGTGGATGATGTTGAGCTTGAGATCAATGCATTCATTAAGGATCATAAGATATGTGTATTTGATCACGGTGGGAATGTAATGAGGGGAAATACCATCAGAAGTGGATATTCAGCCGAGAGGCCAAATAGTTTTACCAAGGAAACATATATATACATGGATTTAATGCGCAAGGATGACTTGTTAAAAGAATGCAAGATTGTAAGATCTCAAAGTTTTCTAGAGATGTCTCAAAATCTTTTACATGTACAATTATTTAATTTCATTGATTATTTCTCATTTTTGTTTTATCAAGGGTGTATTTGGGAGAAATTTGGATGGTATGGAGGGATTTTGAGCAACACAATATTGACACACCATTTGGAAAACTATGTACCATATTAGGAGAAACCATGAACCCCCACAAGATATGTGCATAGTTGGGGAAAATTTTCACCCCTGGCCAAAAATGCAACACCCCATTATTCCATTATACAATTCCTTTTAAATAATTCAACTGTTTTTCATGGAAACAACACCATGTTCAAGCACATCCTGACCGATCAAACTAGAAATTTAAAAAGATGTCATGAATAGTACTTACCACATTATAAATTTTACAAATATAATTTTCCAAAATAGAAAACATTTTTGAATCATGATTATCAAAATTAACATATGGTGATCTTTTCGTATTTTTCTAAAAAGTTTCAACATTTGATTAATAGTGAAAAATACTGAAATATAATTAAAAAACCGACTTTTTATTTTAAAATTTTTTCTTACACTATTTTTTTAAAGTCAAAATAAATAATGAATAAATTTATTAACTGATTATAGGTCATTGAAATATTTTTTAACAAGAAATAGATATTAAAATTTATTGAACTTTTTAATGTCTCCTTTACCCACCTTCTAACCACATATGCATATTATCATTATAGTCCATTTTACCCTTTTGTCAATTGATTTGTGATATATGGTGTGACATGGTTGTAATACGTATAAAAAATGTGATCTAATAGGATCGAAATATTTTTTTGAATAGTATGTTTTGGATTTTATTTACCATAGTTAAAGGTATATAGGGAAATGAAATGTAAAAATAATATTATAATAATAAATAATTACACTAACACATGCCATAAATTAAATGAATAATTTTTATTCGACAAAATATCAATAATAATTCTAAAATATGATCTATTTGAAGCCACTTGTGCCATACTATAATATTTAATATTTTTTATTTAAATAAGAGTTAAAAATTTCTAATTCATATTTTAATAACTATATCATTTTAATATAAGATTTTATATTAGAGATATGGTCTACAATAAATATTAGTTAGATAGTCAAGATTTTATCCTACATAATTGTAATTTATTTATAATTTCTTTGAGATAAGTAATTACGTTCATTTATAGAAAAATGATGATGTAGTAATTGATTTATTAAAGGAAGAATCAATTAAAGGATATTAATTATATTAAAATAAAAATTATATGAAATATTTGGTTCCATCCAAATTCTTTTTGGTTGAAATTGACATGATAAAATTTATTTAATTTATTTTTTAAAAGGAATCAAGTAGTTACGAATTATAAAAAATTTATATATTATATTGAATCAAAATTTACATAAATGGGATTTTAAAATAAGAACTATTTTATTAAAAGACATAAAAATAATGAAAATATAAGGATTGGAAAACTAACTCATATAATTTTAAATATTTCATGAATTATATAATTGGTGTTGTTTTTACATTTCATTATTGCTATTTTAAACCAATATAATAAAATTACAAGTAGACACAGTATGATTTAAACTGATTGATTAAGAGTTAAACCCAAAATATAAGGTAATTTTTGTGACATAATGTAACATTCGAGGTAAATAAATAATTTAACATTTTAAAATTTATTCATATTTGTAAATTTATTATTAATTTTACATTAAAAATGATTCTATGTTTGATAGCGTATCTTATACCCAACAATGAGTTTCTCTGAAATCTTATGTCGCACACAACGTTGGGTAATAGTGAAATATAATTATATAATATTATTATTTTAAATAATAGTTAACTCCAAGAAATTGTATTGGTTGGAATGTACATAACTAACTACAATATGATTATACGTGGTTGTTAAATATTTTTCAATTTATCTAATAAAAGTTAGAGTCCTAAAATATGAATAAATAAAATTTTAAGCATAATTTACTTCAAAAAGTTGATTTACCGCCCTTTGAGGGAGAACCCTATTTAAATCATGTTCTGGTCACTTGTTTATGCCCTATTTGACAAATTAAAATTATTCTTTTTAATCAGGATATTGAAATTCACATCGGGTATAACATTGGTGTTTTTCTGATGAAATTAAAATTTTGATGAATAATGAAAAATATTGTAATTTAATTCAAATAATCTTTTTAATCTCATTTATTTATATGGTTATATTATCTTTTTAATAGGGTTTAAAGTATAATTGGACTATTTCTTTTACCATTTAATCCAATGGTGCTCATTTTATTTAATTTCACATTGAAATTGGAAATAACTATTCTGAATATTTTGAAATATATTGTTTCTTAAAAACAAGCTAATTGTTTTGACAATTGGAATTAATTTTAAAAAAATTAATGAAACTTTTATGTTTTGAATTTATTAAAATATACATAATTTTTGAATTCGGAATATCAAATATAGCTTAGGATTAATTTTTGTTATTTTTCTGAAAAACATCTATTTTTGATGAATAGTGAAACTACTATGTAGTAGTTAAAAAAATGATTTTTTAATTTTAATGAGACATTACCACCTCTGTGAATTTAATTTTAAAAATCCAAAATACATGTTAGTTACTAGTATGTAAAATGTGGTTCAAAAAGATTAAAATAATTTTTTTGATGAATAGTAACTTTTAACTTTTATTTACCTCTATTAAATGTAAATTGGGTAATTCAATGTAAAAAAATTATTCTAATACAAAATTAACTTATCACTTTTCATATACATATTGGATAAGTCATGGCCGACTATCGGCATCCTTGAGTAGATTTTGGGACCTCATGGAGCCACTTGGGAGTGATAATGACATTTTAGATTATTTAATATAAAGTAACGACAAAATGACATAAAAATTATCTTTTAGTATATTAAATTTTTTACATAAGGTTATGTATGTTATACCTTCAACATTAAATATTCATTAGAAATATAATAATATTTCCTACATCCTGGTATATTTTTATAATTTTTAGACATCAAATAAATTAATTTATTTTTGACACAATAATGATGCAGTGATTACCTCATTAATAAATCATTAAAATAAATAAGATTATAAATAAAATAATATCCAAATCCTGCCAAATTATTATTCGATAAATTTATTTCGACTGTGAATCATCTTATTTTCAACCTTAATTAGTATTGGACCTTTACAAACCAATAATCAATATATAATAAAACAATATTTCCACACATTCCTAAAAACCCCCTCATCCACATTATAAAAAGCCCTCACCTTTATCACATTCCTCACACCAATCAAGCACCCTGGTTTATTCATCCTCCACCAAAATAAGTTCTCATTATCCCATAATTCTACCTATATTACATACCTTATGAATAAGGCACTTTAAGAAGTCTTTTTGGTTCAAACCAAAGGGAGTTAACCAAATTAAAGGTAACTGTTTCCCTTAAATTCTTTTGTATTATTATTTTTTATTTAAATTCTCTAATACCATATACTCTATTTATTACTTTATTTTATAAAAATAAAAGTATATTATGTATTCTAGGTTGTTTTTATGTGAATTATTGGAAATTACCTTACACACACCTTCGTCTAATGGGTAAAGAACACATATTGTTTCTATCGACAGCAAACTACTGCCTCACGAAACGATGATTGTTTAAAAATATCCAACCGCCTCTCAAGGAGGATATTTTTTTCACACTGTATTTATATATGATAAAAATTATATTTATATTGTTTCTATTCTTCTTTATTTTTCATTTATAGAATTCCTTTATGGTTTCTATAATGGGTAAATATGAAAATTTCATTTGAGGAAATGCGGACTACCACCCCCTCAATATTATATGAATCGTTTATGCCTTATGTGAAACATATAAAGGGTAGAGTTAGTGAAATTATATATTATATTATACTGAAATCATTATATACTTATGTATCATTATTTTTCCATTCCATTACAATACGAAATTGAAATGGAAGTAGCGTTCATGTGTATGTATGGTTTACCGTCTCCATGTACGGTGCATTTCATTTCTTATCTCCAAATGTTATGTACTATTATAAATACATGTACATACTGGAAATATATGATATATATGATATCTACATTTTGAATATAATTTTGGATATAATTAAATTTTGAAGACATGAACAACATGTAATTATAAGAAGTATATTTATAATGAAAATGCCAAATATCGAAAAAATGACCATTATTAACTTAAGTGATTACATAACTTTTATAACATGGTAATAAGTGATATAAAATAACTAATAAACATGAAAACGGTTCTAAATATGAATTAAATTATTTTTATTATTTATTAAGAACAAGTAACAAACAAGTCATGTCGGACAAGAGGTAAGGGGTTTTTTATCTCACTTTCAATTCTGTGAGATTTCCATTGTTTGCCACTTATTTATTACATGTGGTGTATTTTTCACTTACATTTGATATATATTATCATTATTCTATTTATATTCATGGTATTATGTGATTCATTTTGTGTTTATTAACTTTGGGTCATATGACTTGATTGATTACAACGAGGTAATGCGTTTTCATCTCACTTTTTATTCTCCTGAGATTCAAGCTATATTTTCCACTATTTCCTTTTGTGTGGTGTATGTACTTCCCATGAATATATTATTTTTATAATATAATTTAATTTATGGGATTTTACATTTTCATTTTTTGATCCTTTTTTCAATAGGTGGAGTTTCATAAGTTACTAAATCGGTAAAAGAACCTTTCCCCTACTCTTTTTAAAAGACTTCTTTTGGTATTGTCTTTTAATTTACATGTCCTTATGTTGGGATATGTTCTTCTATATCCTTATTGCTTTAAATATTATGTCTAAGTGATGATATACCATTCTCTCTCTCATAAAATCATTTTCTAGATTTTAATGTGATGACGTTTGGCTATTGAATTTTATTAAGGGAACTTCTTCACCCAATTTCAATTATTTGGGTAAAACCTCTACATCGTGATTATTTCATGCAATGCATATGTGTTAATGATGACTGATTATTTTAAACATAATATCCAATTATATTTTTTGTATTTTTATTTATCACTCATAATTATGTCATTAAATTTTCCTTAATCTATGGATACTATCTTTATAAGGGATTTCGTCTCAATTTACATTCCACTTAGACTTCATTGTTGTTATGCACCAATAAACTCCTATATAGTGTATATATTGTCCTTTATTATATTATATCATGAATCCCTATATTCTAACGATATAATAATGTTATGATTAATATGTATTCCTCAGTAATTTGTATTCAAGCATCTCACATTTTGTTAAAAACTCTTTACCTAAAATAACGTTTTATATGTTTTAAAGATATATTATTCTAAATATTTCTAATTAATGTCCACGTTTTCAAAATGGTAATTAGGATTCATTTATGTGGACAATATGTTTTTTAAATTTTAATTCTTTTGAAATATTCAAATTGTTATGGGACACTCAGATTCATAAATTTCTTTATTAAATGTTTTAAATATTTTTTAAAATGGTTTGATTAATCATTGATTTTGTTAATATATTCAACTGATATATTAGAATTGTAATGTGGGAATGTTATTAGTGAAATTTTTATTTTTACAATATTTTATGTGTTCTGATTTTATAATGGTACTTGGACATTTAACGGGCGGTTACATGATAAAACAATTGACAGGTGGTGCCAGGATAAACCAGGACTGGTGGATACATTATAACTTACAATGAATTGGGTGATGAAGTAGACCGTATGGTTATTCCATTTCTGTATGTGTATGTACCAAGTTACCTTTAGATGTTATGAGTTCTTTATATGGGTTTTATGGTAATCTTCTTATTACAAAAGTGTACGCAATGATCTTTTATTCAGTGAAGAGTATTTCCTACTTTATAAATGTGAAAAGTATTACTTATGATAAATCATTCAGGGTTTACATGTTGTTTTGAAAAAATAACATTTTTTATTCTTTGTGTATCCCTTACTAAGATTTTTTCTCATCCCATGATTTTGAAATGTTTTTCCCTACACATGAAGTTGAATAGGGACAAGGATGTTATCAAGGAGAAGGCATGTTGTCTAAAACATGGAACTGGACATGTTTCATTTTAAGAGTTCATATTTTATGAAAAATGGATACTGGGTAGTATTGTCTACTTGTAATATTCAAGTTGTTATGTTAATGTTATGGAATAAAACTCAAAAACACTAAACCTGAAAAGATCCTCAATGTGAATTCTAGAAAAAATTCAGGATTATGTAATGTTTAAGGTTATGTCTTTATAGTTGGTATCATAGGTTGGTTTAGATATCATTAGAGGTAAGGGTGTTATTTAATCATAATTGAAAAAACCATAATGGTTAGAATATTGGAAAGAGTCATAGATTTTTTGATAAATCCAATGAGTTTATGATATGATGAAAAAGTATGTTTTAGTTTTTACCATCCTCATATGATAATATATGATGATTTTACTTATATACTCACACTGACCATTTTGGTTATAGTTAATGGCTGGAGATAGCAGGAATTAAAGTAACAATGGCTGTGAAGTAAACTATGATGGTTTTCTGAATGAGAAATTGAATGAAATGGGAGCTGCAATGAGGACTCTTGTGGATATTTTCAACCAACAATCTGTAGTCATGATTGACCACCTAAACTTTGGTGATTTTTATAAGGCATATTATATGCGAGAAACAAATCGCCACAGATGTTCCGATAATAATCATAATGGTACATATATTCAAAAACCTATGTGTCAATATTGGGGAAAGAAACACATAGGAAAATGTTTCAAATTGATAGGAAGATGCTATAGATGTGGATGAGGAGGTCATAAAGAATGAACCTGCCATGGAAAAAGGATACATCCAGATGACTCTAGGAAAGGGAATGATGTTCTTTGTGATGGATCAACTGAATGTTTTAAATGTGTTGTGCATTTTCATTATACAAAAAGAGGTCATTTAAAGAAGTTTCTGGAATGGGATCACCAGTATCATAAAAAATTTTGTGTGTCAATCCCTAAAGCCATTCCGATAGTGGATGAAGAAACTAGCTATGAAGAATGAAGGGTAAAGATTATTTCTTAACGTATGCTTTGATATTATTGAATCATAGGATATGATTCATGATTTTTTTTAGTAGGAATAAATTATTTTAGAATATGTTGGAATGAAATTGTTAATGAATAATGAATAATGTTGAATGAGTAAGAAGTCAACATATAAGTGATTCAAGAGTTATTGTAGATTTTAGGATAGTGGAATGCTAAAAAGTATTAAGGCTTTTTTGAGGATGAATTACATTAGAAGGATTTTTATAGTATGTCTATCCCTGGAGATTGATATATGAAAATTTTATTCAAAGAGTAATTATCTATTCTTTTTTGGATATAGTTATATAGAACCATTTTGGTTTAAATGGTCCTTGAATTTGAGGCAACCACATGTTAATACATTTTGGGATGAAAAATGAATGTTATTAGATAAACTTTGTGATTAAAATACGTTATGATTATTTTTGATGAATTTATTTCTTTTTCAGATTATTATAAAATAATATTGTTTTTGAAATAGTACAACATGCAGACCGCGTGACAACCTGTCGCATCCGACAAAGCAGTGGGAATCAAACCCACAACCAAAGTGATACTGGGATTTATCGCCTACCACTAGACTACGTGAAGTTCCTCCTTGGTATGAATAATTATTTTTAGTTAGTTTATTTTATGAATCAAGAATTTGTTGATTTAGTGTTATCTATAGAAATTATTAACATATCATAATGAATATGTGATTAGGTTAATTACTTTTTAGTATGAGACTTTAAGAGTAACTGATGTTATTTGGAGATAAATTTGAAGTTTTATCAAGGCAGACTATGTGATTAAATCCTTCTAAAATTTGGTTTTCAAGTTTATATTGGATTACATTGATGAATTTTATGGAAAATTGTTTATGTAATGTTCTTTATTGAACTTTGGGTATTTTTTGTCAATTTTTTTAGATTAATAGTGGTTTTTTTAAAGATTATCCTTTTCAGGGATTAACTGATCTGATACAACCCAATTTTGGTTTAGGATGATGTCTAATGATAGAGGAAATATATAGATCATGTTTTTAGAATATGTGATACTCTAGAATAATATTCTTGGACTTCAGGTGTGACCAAGTCATCTCGTGTACTAAACATTTGGAGAAAAGATGGGTTTGCGGTAATGTTTTATTAAATGATGAAACTCTACAAGACAAGTAAGTATATTTCGTTATGATCATAGTCTAGTTATTATTAAAATTCATCAACCCTATGAAATGGATCATGATGATATAAAAATTTGTATGATCTCTTTTGTCATCTGAATTTTACCTAACCATAAATTTATGGCATTGTTGTGGTTAACATATCGTGATCAAGTTCTCTATCACTCTCTATTAATCAATGATAGTTAGTTTCTCTTCCATATCCAGGTTTTCATGGAATCCTAGTCTCTATTGTCTCCGGTGACCTCTGTATGTATCATTATTTCTTTTAATTTCATAGTTTTATTTACTATTTTTCTGATGTGGGACATTCAGTGATGTTTCTAAGTCGAATTTTAAATTTGCAGGCACACAATTCCCAAAAGGGGGGAAGGATGTAACATCTAACATAAATAACGAATTTGACATTTTCATAATTATTAATATTTTAAAATTAATTATTAATATTACTTTAAATGGGATTCTATTTTCGATGGCATACTTGATACACAACAATGGGGTTCCTTGAAATATTATGTTGCACACAACGTTGGGTCATTCAATGAAATAATAATATAATAATATTATTTTAAACGGTAGTTAATGCCTACACATTGTATTGTTGGGAATGAAAAGAACAAAATATAATATAATTATACGTGTTTGATAAATTTTTTTACATTTATCCAATAAAATTTAGAGGCTTAAAATGTGAATAAATCTAATTTCAAGCATACTTTACTTTAAAAGGTTAATTTACCACCTTTTAAAGAATAGCCCTTATTAAATCTACTTTTGGTCACTTTTATATGTTCTATTTGACATAATAAAATTCTTATTTAGAATCAGGACATCAAAATTCAATTTGGGTAAAATTTTGGGAATTGTTTGATAAAATACATTTTTGATGAATAGTGAATAAATACTTTATTATAATTGAAATATTCTTTTTAATATAATTTAATTTTATGGTTATATTATATTTTTAATATGTTTTATTGTCTAATTAGATTATATTATTACCATTTAATCCAATGGTGGTCATTGGAATTAATTTCAATTTGGAATTAGACATAAATAAGTGTCAATCTTTTGATAGATATTGTTTCTAAAAACCCCACTATTTGTTTTGACCATGAAGATTAATTTTAAATTAATTAATTAAACATATATGTATTTGATTATATAAAATAAACATCATATTTAAATTAGTAATATCAAATATTTCATCGGTATAATTTTTGGTATTTTTCTAAAAAACATCAATTTTTGAAAAATAGTGAAACCACTAAGTAGTAGTTAAAAAACTGACTTTTTTATTTAAATGGAATTTACCACTTCATTGAATTGAATTACTAAAATCTAACATACATGGTTGTAATTAGTATGTAATATTTTTTTTGAATAAATGAAAATAATTTTTTGGGGAATTGTAACTTTTGACTTTTATTTACCATGGTTAATGGTAAATAGGGTAATTCAATGTAAAAAGAATATTATAATAATACCCAATTACATTAACAGTTGTCCTATCCATATTGGATGACTCATGTACTACCATGGGATTCCATGGGACTATTTTGGATCACCATGAGGCCACATGGGAGTGATAATGACACTTTAAAATAATTTATTTAAATTAAAGACAAAAATCACAAAAACATATATATTTTTGTAGATTAATTTTTACACTGTGTTATATGTGTTATATTTTATACTATAAATGTTAATTGTAAATCAAAAAATATTTCCTACATCATTTTAATTTTTTTTAAAAATTGTATACATCAAATAAATTAAATTATTTATGACACTATAATGATGGAATGTTTACCTCATTAATAAATAATTTAAACAAATTTAATTATAAATATTTAAATAACATCCAAAACCTATCCAATTCATATTGGATGATTTTATTTGTGGCATGTGTCATATTATATTATACCTTCAATAGGTTTGTACTTTTAGAATCCAAAAATCATTGTATAATAAAAAATATTTCACACATTCTTAAAGAACCCCTCCTCCCCCTTATAAAAATCTCTCACCTCTATCTCATTCCCCACACCTCTCAAACACCATGGCTCATCTTAACCCTTCCCAAATCATCTCTCATGATCTCTATCTTCCACATAGATTTCTAGCCTTATGCATAGGGCACTTGAACAATTTATTTTGGTTCAAACAAAAGGGAGTTACCGAAATTAAAGGTAATAGTTTCTCTTAAATTATTTTGTTTCATTTTGTTTTATTTTGCATCCCAAAACCCCTAAACAATTTTTATTCCTTTATTTTATAAAAAAAATAAGTATCGTAAATATACTAGGTTTTTTATGAGATGTATTATAACTACACTTACTCACAACTTTGTCTAATGGGTAAAGAACATACAATTTCTATGGATGGAGAACTACTACCTCACGAATATATGACTGATAAAATATCTCCAAACACCTCTAATGGTGGTAATTACGATGTAATTGAATATATATATATATATATATGATATATAATATATAATATATTTATATTGTTTATATTATTTTTTATTTTTCATTTAGGGAATACCTTTATTTTTTCAACTATGGGTTAATATGATAATCTCAACTGAGGAAGTGCGGACTACCACCCCCTCAAAGGGATTTGGCTCATTTATAGCATATATGGAATGTATAAAGGGTAGAGTTAGTGAAATTTTATATTATATTATACTGTAATTATAATATACTTATGTATCATTAGTTTTCAATTCCATTACTATACGAAATAGAAATGGAAGTTGCGTTTATTCGTACGTACGACTTACCGTCCCCATTAATGGTGCATTTCATTAATTATCTCCAAATGTTATATAATATTATAAATAGCTGAATATAATGAATATATATGATATATATGATATCTAAATCATGAATATTATTATGGATATAAGGAACTTTTGACCACATGAACAACTTGTAATTAGAAGAAGTCCATTTTTGACTCAAATACCAAATATCGACAAAATGACCATTGTTAACTTAAATGATTACATAATTATTATAACATTGTAATAAGTGATATATAAGGACTAATAAACTTGAAAAGGTTATTAATATAAATTATCTTAATATTATTATTCCAGAAGAATAAGGAACAATCAAGTCAAGTGAGACAAGAGTAAAGGGGTTTCTTATCTCACTTTTAATTCGGTGAGATTTCAATTGCTCACCACTTATTTATTACATGTGGTGTATTTTTCACTAAAATTTGACATATATTATCATGATTATATTTATATTCGTGATATTATAGGATTCATTTGGTGGTTATTAACTTTGAGTCATACGATTCGATTGATTATAACATAGTAATGGGCTTTCATCTAACTTTTTATTCTCTTAAGATTTCTACTATATTTGCCACTATTTACATTCGTGTGGTGTTTGTACTGCCCATGATTGTACTATATGTATAATATTATTTAATTAATGTGTATATACATCTTCATTCTATGATATTTTTTTCATGGGGTGTTTGTTTCGTATGTTACCAAATCGGTAAGGGGACCCTTCACCCTCCTATTTTAAAAAGACTTCTTTTTGTTATGTCTTTTAATTTACATATTATTATTTTGAGATGTGTTCATTTATATCCTTATTGCAATAAATTCTATTTCCATGTGATGGGATACCGTTTTCTCTCTCATCAACTCTTTTTCTGAATTTTAATGTGATGTCGTTAGGCTGTCGAATATCTGTAAGGTAACTTTATCAACCAATTTCAATTATTTGGGTTAAACCTCTACTTATTGTTAATGTAATTCTATGATTTTGTGTGACTAACCTATGAATATTTTACACTTAATATCAACTTATATTGGGTGTTTTATTATATGTCACAAATAATTATGTCATTTATTTTTCCTTAATCTAAGGATACTATATTTATAAGGGATTTCATCTCATTTTACATTCCATTGAGACTTCAATGTTGTTATAAACCAATTCACTATTATAAAGTGTATGTACTGTTATTTTTTCATATTATATCAGGAATAACTATATTCTCATTATATAATAATGTTATGATTAAATTTTATTCCTCAATTATTTGTATTCAAGCGTCTCTCATTTTTTTAAAAATGGAATAACTAAATTACTGTTTTAAATGTTTTAACGATTTATTCATTTAAATATTTCTCCTGAATGTTAATGTTTTCAAAATGGTTTTTATGATTAATTTATATGGGCATTAATGTTTTAAATTTCTAATTCCTTTAAAAGTTTCAATGTGTTATTGGACACTTCGATTCCAAAATCACTTTATTAAATGTTTTAAATGGTTTTGAAAAAGGTTTGATTAAGCACTGATTTTGTAAATATCATGAAATGACATATTATAAACGCAATGTAAAATTATTATTAGTGAAATGTAGATATTTACAAAAAAAAATGTGTTATGATTTTGTAAAGGTACTTGGACATTTGACAGGTTGTTACGTGATAAACCCAATGGCAGGTGGTGCCATGATAAACCACTACGGGTGGTTACGTTATAACCTGTATTTCCTAGGGTATGGAAGTCAACCATATGGCTATTCCATTTAGTGATATGTGTGGAAGTCAATTGTATGGTTTTTCAATTTAAGTATGGTTATGTCCCATGTTACCATTATAAGATATGTGTTCTTTATATGGGTTTTATGGTAATCTTTTTGTTAAAAAAGGGTAAGCAATGATATTTTATTCATTGAACAATATTTACTACATCATAAAGGTATAAATTATTACTTATGATAATGTATTCATGGTTTACTTGTTTTTTTGACAAACTAACAGGTTTTCTTCCTTGTGTATCCCTTACTGATATTTTTTCTCATCCCATGTTTCTGAAATGTTTTTCATATGACATGATGTGGAAAAGGGATAAGTATGTGTTCAATGAAATGCCATGATGTCTGAAACAAGGAATTGGACATTTTTATTTTTACAAGCTAATATTTTATGGAAAATGGATACTTGGTATCACTGTCTACTTATAATATTCATGTTGTTATGTAATAGTTATGGCCAAATTATCTAATACCCTAAACCTTAAATGATCCTCAATATGAATTCTTGACATAATTCAATATTATTTAATGTTTAAAGTTCGGTCCTTATACATAAAATTTCTAAAAAATAATATGATATTATTTAGACTAGTAATAAATTAATCCATAAAATAAATCCCATTGGACCAATTTCAAATCAAAAATCAACTTACATTAAATTAATAGTTTAATAGTTTTGAAAAGTTCTCCTCCCCTCTTTTATAAAAGGGATCATCTCCTTGTATTTTATTAAAAAAAATAAATCGACTTTTATCGGCCAAAACATTCATTATTATCATAAAAAATTCCCTCCCTTCATCCTAGAGGAAATATTTTAGGAATAATTCCAATATAAGAAGTTCTTTTTGTTAAATTAAAAGTTGAGACATAGAAAAGAATTTATTTTTTTATTAACTCTTTCAATGATTTTTTCTACTTCAACTTCATCATACAATGTTTTTTCCATACCAAAATAATAATTTCAGTATCAAATAAATTTGATATGTTATTATGATTATGAGACAAACTTATTTTTCCTTTTATCCATCCTATTAATTCATATATCCCCAGGGGTGCAAATGTACTTCTTACCATCTCCACACAGTGGTGTAATTTTTTTTACCACACTACATTTTTTGGATGGGTATTATCAAAACTATAAAATACATAAATAATAAATATAAAATGAAAATTATTATGTATAATTAATATTACATCTTATTATATACCATTTAACAATTAAGGTAATGATACCATTGCTCGTGCGTATATAAAACATGACGTCTCTATAATGCGGTGAGATTCATCCTCTACAAAAAACCTTTACGAATGATTATGAAACTGTATATAATGAATAAATATAATATTTATGAATATAATTAAAATATTTATTTTAATAATATATAAATATTTCAAAAGAAATATTACTTACATGCCAAAAAATAATAGGAAAACATGGTAGTTAACAAAAAAAACTATGGTAAAAGTAAAAATATTATTTACATAATGATATAAGAGGATCATATATGATATTATAATTATAAATATGGTCATGATATAATTTAATTACATTATTTATCCATTACAAAATAGGTTATCATACCCTCAACTATATTAATGTATTAGGTAAGTGTTAATTTCACAATCATAATATTATCCGACGTTTTTTATACGTAAGTATCTACTGAGATATATTTATCATCCATGTCCATGATTTTTGAAATAACATTCAAAAAATTATCAACAAAATTTTGATCCATTTTACCCATGTTTCAATTTTAATAAAATGCATTGAATGGAATCTTTCCTTCATTTTCCAAAAAAGATACTTTATAACTATTTCGACAAACTAAGAAAAAGTGCACTTTTATCTTATACGATATGAATGGATATTTTTTTCCATTATGATGGATTATTATTTTGAATATTTTCTTACTATTTTAGAAGTTTATTTTCAAAAAAATGCTTCATTTTATTATTTACTAACATTTAAATGATTTCAATGTTAAATGTGATATTTCTCTCAATGAATTTTAATTATTGTATTCAATTATTTTCATTTCTGTCAACATCCTTTTTGAATTTAATGCTTATTTTAGGATGTATTATTTTAATACAATATTACATATTATATTGAATGTTATATTCAATCATTGAATTTGGATGTTCTATTTTGATATCATTAATGGTTTATTGTTAAACGATTAGCATTTCATATTCTAGTTTTAATATTAATGTTTATGTTATGTTTCACCATTTTCATATGAAGAATTAATTAGACCTATTAAGTGATGGCTGGGGCATTCTATATCACTTTTATGCTTTGTTTTTTCTTATAAGAAAAACTATTATTGTATATTACCCATTTATGAATGGTCTTCGCATGTGGCCATTAAAGTATTGTTATGATGTATGGTATTATGCATTCCCATATTATGAGTTGAGTTATTGATATAAAATGTGATTTTCCTACGAATAGAATACCCTTGTTAATGTTTAAATGTTATTATTATATTTATTCGTTAAATACTATGCTGAATATTATGTTTAGAAGGCTAGTGTCTCAGTTTTATACCGTCCAAAAAAAAATTAGGCATGTTAATGATAACTCCTTTTATATTGTTTCACATTATTGAGAATTTGAGCTCACCCCTTTATTATGTTTTAGTTTCCCTAGGATGCGAAGACGTATATTATGAAAGACCTATAGAGATAATATAAATAATATATGTATTTTTAATGGAGACACAATGTTATTTTACATTTCAAAATGTAATGTAAAACTTATAATTGTATCTAGTTTTTTTTCATGACAAATAAATTGATTGGTCCTATTGGATTTGATTTATTGTGATCATTACAATGTAATAAAATAATCCACTCACTCTAGTTAAATGGGTTTAGGACATTATATTTTGTATCAAAGGACATTTAGAACAATCTGTTGATACTAGATATAGAAAAATATTTATTAGGGAACATTACCCTATGTTATTCATTGAGAATAATTATAGAATAATATCATATAATATTGGTAAAATATATATTATATGAGTTTTCCATGGAAAACATCCTTTTCTGGATACTTCAGGTGGATGTGGTTCTGGAACAGAAGTATCTAGTAGTAACAACTCTGACATGGTGATCTAGTTCTACCATAGGGTAACATTGAATGTTACAACACGCCTTATTGTGAAACGCTTTTGAAAAACTTAGGTGATATAAATTAGATAATTTATATTTTCATTTAAAACCATTAAGAATTATTTATGAGTAAATATTTTCCCAAGGAAACCATTTTTCTGATAATGTATTAAATATGAATAAATGTTTCAATTTATGTTATGTATTTTACTATTTTGAAATCAAACATTATTATTCATAACCTAATCTAGGGTATTTTATTATTTTGAAATGGTTCCTAGTGAAAGGAATGGATACCATATCAACACCTATAAAACATCAAGGGATTTCAATCTTGTTCCTGATAATGATACTGGTGTTGGTGATGCAACTAGTGTAGAACAAATTATAACCATACTGGGACAACTGACTCAAGTTATGAATGACAACCTTAACCATAAGGAGAACTCTAATCCACAATATAGATGATCATTGTTAGACCGATTAAAAAGAAAACAACCTCAAAATTTAAATTGGAATAAAAATACATTTTTAGATGAGGAATTTATATGTTCATTAGAGAAAACACTTTTATCTTTTGGGAGTAACAGAAAGAATAATGTTTTCATTGTAGTTTTTTGTCTACCAAGAGATACAAATAAATGGTGGTCATTAATTCCAAACACAAAAGAATATGTAGAAGTATAAAATAAGGAAAATAGGTATTTCAAAAAAAAATCTCCTAAAAATAATATCCTCATAAAAAATGATATGATATGGAAAAGAAATATTTAAGTCAATGAAAAAAGGAGGATTATAATGCTAAACATTCCGATTCAAAATTTAGATGGTTATCAAGGTATGATATAGACTACATACATAATCCAAGATGTAATATTGATTGATTATTTGAGGGGTTAAGACCATTCATATGATGAGCACTAGTCTCACAATATTGCTCCTCTTACGATGAAATAGTCTTGTAAGCTATCAAGATAGAAAAGTAATGCTCTAAATTTTATTATTTTAAAGGAAAAAAAAGATATGAAGAGGGTCATAGAACACTCTATAAAATAGAATAATGGGAATAATAAGAATGTTGAATTTACACCCTACTGTAATTTAGGGAAGAACCACCTTGGTACTCTTCTAATAGGAAAGGTAGTTGGTAACAAGTGTGGTGAAAAAGTCCACCACGATCAGGATGGATAGTGAAAGAAAGAAGCTACCATTGTTCAATGCTGCAATTTTATAGAGATGGGACATTATTCAAATGACATTCCAAAGCATCCAGGAAACATGACATTAAAAGGCCAATGGAGCAAGGCCAAAAAAATTCAATCACAACTGCTGAGTTGGAAGTTCATAATGATGTGGTTGTAGGTACATTACATGTCACCACAATTTTTTTTAACATTATATAACTCTATGTCATCACATTAATTTTTGTCTTCCCAGTTTAAATGAAAAATTAGATTTTTATAATTCAAATTAACAAGAGAGTTATTATTAAAAAACATAAGGGATGTTTGATTGCAAAAAGGATGTGTAAAGAAGTTCTCATTATTGAATATGAACATGACTTATCAGCTATAATTATCATCATACCTATGCATAATAGTGATATAATTCCCAGTATTAATTGACTATCATAATATGATGTAAAAATTTGTTACATAAATAAGGAATTAATGCTTTTTAAGGAATATGTTGACTCCACAATGATTAGAGAAGAAACCACATCACCAAATTCTTAAGATTACCCACCCCCAAAATCATTATTGAATGAGATTCATGGGGAGGAAGATGAAATAAAATATCTGTATGAAGAAATAAATATAAAAATTGAGTATTTAACTATTTTAATAAAATATATTAAAGATTTTTTTAAATATTTACACAGACACCTCTAGGTTATGAAGATCAGTTTTATATTTAATTTATCTATGATTCAATACTAATATGACAAAATCAATATAGAATTGATATAGTGGAATTGTTAGAAATGAAGAAACAATAAAATGATTTGTGTAATAAAGGATTTATTCACTGTAGTGTTTCTCCATGGGGATCCCAACTTCTTTTGTTAAGAAGAAATATTGATCAATGAGGTTGTGTGTTGACTATATAGAAATTGATGATATTACACTAAATAACAAGTATCCTCTCCCACAAAATGATGATGTAATTGATCACAATCATGGATATCAAAATTTATTGAAGATTTTCCTCTATTATATATATGATCAATTGTTTGCAAAGAAGGAATATATTTTAAAGATAGCATTTTGAACTAGTTATGGGCATTATGATTTTACAGTAATTCAATTTATACTAACTAATGCACCCAAAATTTTCATGGATGTAATAAACTGTGTGTTCAAGGAATATCATGAAAAAAATTTCATATTATTTATTAATGATATATTATTATACTCCAAAAGTTATGAAGACCTTGGGAACAACTTGTAGATTTTTCTAAATACTCTTATAAGAAATATGGAATATGGGATATTTATAATGTATGAATTTTGGATTTAGGAATTGTATTATCTTTCCTTATTTTTGGAAAAGATTCAATTTATATCAATCTTAAAAATACTTTGTCAATGAATGAATGGTCATCAAAGATGAGCATAAATTACAACATAGATTTATTGTTTAGGTAAGATACTATTGATGTTTCATCCAGAATTCTTCCTAATGGCTAGCCCATGATCCATGAAAACAAGTTATGTGGATAAATTTGTTAGAAAAAATGAGTGTAAAGAATGACATTCAGAATTTTGGAGTGGATTATTCTATGGTCTTGTTATAGAATCACCATATGGAAATAATGGATTTGTTTTTTATAGAAATACTTCAGGGAATGTAATATGTTGTGTCTGTATGATGATTGATAGGGTTATTGATTAAGCATCAAGGAAATTAAAAATTAATGAACAAAACTACCCCACTCATGATCTTGAGTTTTTATTAGTAATATTTTCTCTAAATATATGAAGACATGTTCTCTATGGTGAATTATATGACATATATACGGATCAAAAGAGTTTTAAATATATTTTAGAAGTAATATAACTCAACATGAGACCAAGGATATCACTTTAGGTACACATGGATTGTGATTGAAAAATAAACTACCACCTTGGGAAGGGATATAAAGTTGTAGATACTTTGAGTAGGGTGTACCATGGTGTTTTGACCAAAATAAAACATGAAGGGGATCCTATGGTCATGGATCTAGAAAAGATGTGTATGTGAATTATAATGGATGTAGAAACATGCATTCTGTTTCATATGCTTTCCAATCCATCATTAATGGACTGGATTAAATTTCTCAATCAAATGATGATGATTTATAAAAGAAAAATACAATTGTGAATGATGAGATACATATAGTCTTCATAGATGAATATGGAGTCATTAAATTTCGAAATATGTTATGTTTTCCCTTCTATACCTAAGATAAAAATGAAAATTATTGGATATTTTTCAAATGATCTATTTTCTCTATATACACTCTAGGTACAAAGAGGTATTGAGATTTTAGGGAACCATTGTGTGGGACAACACGATGAGGGGGATTGCTGATTAAGTGTAAATATGTTCATTTTATGTATAGGGGAAGTATGAAAGACAAAATCCTAGAGGATTCATGCATCTTCTACCTATACCATTGTTGATATGGGATGATATTACAATTGTCTTTTTCATGGGGCTACCAAAGACTCAATGAATAAATGATTCCATATGGGTTATTGATGATCGTCTTACCAAATTAGCACATTTTATTTCAATAATATTTGATTTTAAACCTCAATGTTTACATTAATTTACGTAAATAAAGTTTTAAGAATTAATGGTGTACCCCTATCAATTGTTTCTGACCATTATATCCATTTTACAATATGATTCTGGAAACTTTTTTAGAAATCCCTACAAACTAATCATCATTTGAGAACTACATACAACTGTCAAAATGATGGACAATCATAGAAGACAATTCAATCATTTAATGATGTGTTTAGATCATGGTCACATGAATTTCATGGTATGTGGGATCAAAATTTACCTATAGTAGAATTTTCTTTTGAAAATAGATTTCGTTGAGGTAATCATATGGAAACATATGAAGCATTATATGTAAATTGATGGGATATGCCAACATGATGGGATTATGTTTGTGAAAGAAAACATTTAGGCCTAGAACCCATTTTATAAAATAGTGACAAATGAAAAAAAATGAAACCCATATCAATGTAGTTAAATGTAACAAAAAGAGCTATACTAATAACCATGTGATATATTTGGAATTTCATGTAGAATAACATCTTTTATTTAATGTATTTTTGTGTAAGGGTATATTATGAATCAAAAAATAAAGCAAAAATGATCCTAAGAAGCACGTGACCATTTGGAATTCTGGAATGAATTAGAGCTATGGATTACCATTTATAATTACTGCTAAGTCTCTCTAAATTTCATTACTTTTTCCACGTATCATAATTAATAAAATACATGATAGACCAAATGCATGTACACACATATGATGATATTGAACTTGAACCAGATTTATCTTACTATGAAGATCCAATTGTGAATATTATCACAAGAGAACAAATGCTGAGGAATCATATGACACAACTTCTAAAGGTTCTTTGGAGAAACCATAAAATGCAAGAAGGGACATGGGGACTAAATAACATATGATGATGAACCACTAAAATCGTTGTATGAAGTGATATTCTATAAATTTTGAGGATGAAATTATTTGAAGTATTAATGAATCTGACACCCCATGCATCTATGTAATGCTTCTTTTTCAAATTTTCAATAGATTTTAATGTTTGCAACACAGGGTTCAAGTACACCATGACATATCAAACTAGTAATTTCAAAAGTGGATAGGAATAACATTAACCACATTATGAAATTTATTATTTTATATTCCAAAAATTATAATTATTTTTGAAATTTGAATTTAAAAATCATCTTATGGTGAATTTTTGATATTTTTAAAAAATATGTCATTTTTTATGAATTGTGAGAAACACTTCATTGTTTGTTTAAAAAACGTTTATATTTAAATAATTATTTTACAGTAAATTTATTTTAATGCCATAGTAGATTAATAATTAATTTATTAGTCCAATTTTGGTTATTTGAATCATTTTATTACAAAATTAGACATAAAAATGTAATGATCTTTAGAACGTTACTTTAACCCCCATCTAACCACATCTACATATTAGAATTAAAATTAATTTTACCACTTTGATGAATGAAATTTCGAAAAAATGGAGGTAATTTTTTATAATCAGTTTGAAAAAAAATTTCTAACATGATCAAAGTATTTTTTTTGTAAATAGTAACATTTGGATTTTCATTAAAACGTTTAAAGATAAACATGGTTATTAAACATAAAAATAATATTACAATAATATAAAATTACCAAAATACTTGTCCTAAGTTCATTGGATAATTGTTTTCATCCAAAGTCTTCCTTAGGTCTAAAATATGATCCTTTTGATGCCACATGAGTTAAATGAGTTAATTTATTATATTTTATTTAAAGAAGAGGAAAAATGTTATATTCATATTTAAATAAATTTATCATGTTTAATATGAGGTTATAAGTGTGATATTCTCAACTATAAATATTATATAGAATGATAATATGTTTATCTACATAATGTTAATTTATTTATACTTTGGGTAAATAAATAATTAAATTAAATGCTGACACAATGATAATGCATTAATTGATTAACTAAAAGAAGATTATGTTAAATGACATTAATATAATTACATTATAAATAATTTAAATATTTGAATCCCAAAATAAGATTTTTGGATTGAATTGACATGTTAGGGATGCGTTAATTTTTTTTTAAAAATGAATCATGTCTTTATGCCTTTAAGAAAAATCATGTATTATATAGTGCCAAAATTGACACAAATGATATTTAAAAATAAAAACTAATTTCATAAATGATATAAAATTCAAAAATAATATAATATTAAGAGAAATTACTTTTATTATATTATGGATTTTATAAATTTTTAATTTGGGGTTCTTTTTTATTTTTATAGTTACTATATTAACCCTATAGTATAAAAAGACATGTAGACATGGTAAGTGTTAAACTATATAACTAAGGGTTAAAACCAAAATGCAATGTTAATTTTTTTCCAATACATGTCTAAATTCATTTTTTGACCTAATTTTGACACATAAACATATTAACCAAGATATTACTCACATTGGATCTCTTTTCAATCAAAAATCAGTTTATATTAAATTAATAGATTTGGTGTTTCCAAATGTTCCTCTCCCCTCTCTTACAAAATGGAATATCTCTTTCTCTATTATACACACCTCTAATGAATTTTTTCTTTGCCATAACTATATAAATCTCCTTAAAACACACTAATTAAATCTTAGAGTCCATACATTGGGATTAAATACATCTTTAAGAGTATATTTGTTCAATTCAAAATGAGCTACCAGAAAAAAGATGTAATTGTTTTTCCAAAACTTTCAAAAAAATCGTCTTCTACTATATTTAACTATATTTTTTACATACTAATGTAATCAATATAGTTTTATATAAATTATGGGATGTTATACTAATTATGGGACAATAGTATTCATCATATTATCCATCATACAATTAACATTATCATTATTCATGTGTACATATGAATTACAATCTCCGCATCACGGGGTAATTTTTTATTCAACACTACATTATTTGTATGGGTTTAATGATGAATATATGGATATAAATAATCGAAATGAAATGAAAATTATTATATATAATTATAATTCAATCCAATTCCATACCTTTTAACGATTAAGGGAATGATACCATCACCCATGCATAGGTATAACCTACCGTCGCCCAGACGCAATGAGATTCATCCTCCACTGGATCCATTAAATTTTTTTTTAAGAAAATATATATAATGAATGAATCTAATATTAATTAAATTAATATCACTATGGATATTTATAATAAATATATTATTCATCAGAAACATGTCTTATATGACAAAACATGAATTTGAAAACATGGAACTGAACCCCTGAAACAATGGTAATACTGAAATATTAATAACAAAATAATTGAAGAGGATCTTATATGATATAATAAATATGAATATGGTCGTGGTATAATTTAATAACATGATTTAACAATTTTACATTTGATTAACTCACCTTAAACTACATGATTTTATAAGGTAAGGGTTAATTTCACAATCTCATTATTATCCAAAGATGCTTATATCTAACAATCTACTGGGAAATAATTATCCTTCATGTCCATGTTTATTAAAATGTATTTCAAAAGATTATATACAATTATATAAAGTCAATTTTAAACAATTATGAATTATTTATAATTTTTTTAAAATAATATTTCCATCATTTTTCAAATGAGTTACTTTATGGCCTTGTCAAAAAATAAAGGGAGGATTGTTTTTTGACTTATACGGTGCAAGAGACTATTTTACACTATTAAAATGCTTTAACATTTTGAAGAATCCCTTAGAGGTTGAAAAGGATAATTTTAAATTTCATGTTTTCTTTTGAAATTGTGGGGATTATAAATGATTTTATTATAATAAGGATATTTTTCTCAAATAGTTTTAATGATTTTGTTAGATTATTTTGATCTATGTCAACATATTTTTTGGTTTTTATGCTCAATTGGGGTAGATTTATTATGATAAAATCTTCCATTTTGTATTGGACGTTTTATGATATGGTCTATTGTGGATGTGTTATTTTGATACTATTAACGGTTTATGGTTATATTATTAACATATCATATGAAGGGTTTAGTACAATTTTTTTGTTTTGTTTCTTCCTTTTCATATAAAGAATTAATTTGACTTAGTAAGTGACAACCTACTCCCATTATATCCCCTCGATAAATCAGTAGGTCCCTTCAGACAAAATAGTTAGGGTTTTTACCTATTATTGGGTGTTCTAAGAACGAGGCCTTGACATTTTGATTATGATATCTAAAATAAAAAATTCTATCATTATGAGAATAGTTATTGATATTTCATGTGATTATTCAAACTGTATATTTTCCATGTGAATGTTTAAATGGAATTATTTGATTTAATCATTCCATATTATGCGGAAAATAATGTTCAAAGGGATTGTGTTGTAGTTTTATATCATTACCTAAAAGCCGATTCTTATTTTTTATTGGTTCTTCTATATTTTTTATCCTTACACTAGAAAAAAACTGAGTTTCTGTAGTACCACACTTGAAGAGCTATAAGAAATTTTTAATAAAGGGGGTGCCATTATGAGCATTTCAAAAAAGGACTGAGAAAGGGTACTTTTAATAACACTAAAAAATAGCTGTTTAATGTGACCATTTTTCAGAACTTTTTTATTTATGATAATGGAACCCTTTAATAAGCAATTTTTAAGTAGTTTTGATAATGGGGGGGGGGGGCTTTATCCAAGGTTTTTTCCCCACTGCTGATAAAGGGTATATTTGAACAAATATATTTCATAAAAAAATAATAAATTGATATATTAATATATATATATTTAAAATTATATAAATATAATATATATTTTTAATATATGTTTTAGATTTGTATAAATAATCATTTTTGCTTAATATATAAGATATACTATGATAATTGAAGATTACTTATTATAAAAAATTTGTTAATTAATTTTTTTCTAATTATCATCGACTAATAATCATTTAATAACAATATTAAGAAACAAGAAATCAAATAATTAATTAAAGAACTAAAGTAAGTTGAAAATGTAACTGAAATATCAAACAGACTTATCTTTAGATCGAAGTGTCCGTTTGAGCTCTACAACATATCAAATCAAACCCATTGACGTGTTCTATGCGCTAGTGGTAGAAGAGAAAATTATTTCATGTTTCTCTTAGCCAAAAAAGACTAAAATTTCCAAAAAAATGAGTTATTAGTCCGGATACCCAGAGTTTTTAACATTCAATGGTATTTCAGCCATGTTTCAGTGGGGACTTTTGACCTTTTTCATTAGAGACTGAATTTTTTCTAAGGGGTTAAAATTATTTTGATATTAGAGATTTAAAAGTTTATCTATTTTTACAATATAATTTTACTTATAATCAATTAAATAATAATATATACATATTTTTTATATTTTCACACCGAAAAATATTATTTTTAAAACAAATAATTAATCATATTTACATAAAAATTATATTTATCAATATATAATGCTTATCTAAATAAAAAACTAATAACCATTATATTTAAAATAAAAAAATATTTATATACATAAACATATATGATGTGTGTGTGTTTGGCTGTGTATATATATATATTTCAGTGTTCGTCTATACAGAAAAACTAATATATATTATCTATATATTCTAAAAATATGGATATACATATTAATATATTATATTTGTAAATATATATTAATATGTATAATTATATTTACAAATAGCTTCATAATGTGTGTGTGTTGTAAATATGTATTCATTTATTCGTAAACACACCTAAAAGCATATTTTTTAATTTTATTTAAAAATGATTTTATAAATATATATTAATATAGGAATAAATATATTCATATATAAATATTACTATATATATATTAATATCTGAATATATATATATTTATTAATATAAATTTATATATATTAATATAACAGCATATATATATTTATATATATTTATAGATGAGTATATATATATATAGAGAAAAGAAATATGGTGGAGTGGTAATTGATTATGCGCATTGGCAATAGGTTTCGAGTTCAAATCTTGGGGGTATAAGGTCGCGCTCGTGGGTGGGGAATAAGGATTACAACTATAAAAGGGGGTTGGGTGCTCTTAAATTCTAGGGGTATATGAGGCGTGCAGGATGTTGTGGGAGGTGGGGTGTAGTTAAAGGGAGCTTCATGCACTCTTATATCCCCTCCCAGAATTTGCTTAAATATTTTTTTAATTTTTATCAAAACATTTGGAAATTGTGATGATAAAGAATCCTTTTATCAGTGCTAAGCACTAATAAAGGAATCCTTTATCACAATTTTTAATCACCGATAAAAGACCCCTTTTATCATCATTTTTTATGAGCTAATAAAAGAGGCCTTTATCAGTCCTTTTCCGAGCGCTGATAAAATGGACCTCCTTTATCCTTTAGTCAATTAATAGCACTTATCTAGCTCTGTTAATACCTGCTTCTAGTGCTGATAAAGGCCATATTTGCAGTAGTGTTACTTGGAATCTGAGATCAACCCTTTATTATGCTTAATTTTCAATAGTATGTGAAAATTTATATTATAACTAACCATCCGTGAAAATCTAAGTGATATTTTATTTCAAAAGAAACAATTTTTTGTTTGTACTTTTCATGATGTAATGTAAAACATATGATTGTATCTAGATTTTTAAGGCAACTAAATTGTTCAGTCCATCTAGATTTTATTTATTATGATCACACCATGTTATACAATAATGCACTGAATCTGTATAACTGGGATCATCAAGTTATAAGGAAACCATGCACATTAGATTAATTATCCAAGAAATGGTTTTAACATTATTGATCCCACTTCCTTCAAATTGTTTCCATGAAACTAGACCCTACATGATGTCCCTAAATTTTGGAGGCTCCCAATTGGATTCAATATCATTTTAAACTATGTTATTGTAGAATAAAATGATATATTTAAGATCTTCACATCTCCTATCATGATATTATTATCTCATGTTGTTCGCATTCCCTACCATCACAATTTAATAAACAATGGATGATTTTACTCTATTGGTGATGGATATAGACCTAGGTTTGATGGATTACTATTCATTTGATCATAGAAATAGGTTTAAGATCTATATATCATTATTCAACCCAATAATGGCTGTCTCGTATGAAATGTGGATTAGTATTGGTGAGAATTTATTATCGATCTCTTGTAAAGTGGTCTATATTTTGAATCCCATAGTCATTATTTAATTATTTGTATGTAATTTTAAAATATTGATTTTTATAATTTGGAATTTTCATCAGGGATTGAATTGATTTTATTTAATGGAATGTTGGGTTTGAGGAATTTATTGGATATAATGACTTTGAAATTTGTCAATTAATGTTATTATGAATTAATTAACAATGGAAAATATGATATTATTAACTTGATTGTAAGGGGCTAGTGGGTTATATTGTTTTAATATTGATAGTTGTTTGATGTTGAATTGTTCATATTATTACCAGACGTTAATGTATTGAACATTGAATTTTAAATAATGGAAATTGTATCCATTACGTGAAATTTGATAAGGGGGTTAATGGTTAATTAACATGTTTTAATATGATATTAGATATATATGTGTGTTATTGATGATATAAGAGTTTTGGGGTATGGTATGATTCCCCAAATACCCATTTGTGATTGACTAATATACAGGTGTGGGACATCAAAAGATTCACCAAAAACCCATATGTGTTTACTGATAAATTGTGGGTGAGACAGGTAATGACCAACCAAAATCTCATGTGGTGGTTTACATTGTATTATATGCCCAAAATGATGGGATTTGACCCCGGTTCCAATTTTACATATCATAAATTGAACTAAAATGTTAATTTATTACCATTGTGTTGTTATATGTTGTATCGCATGGGTATTGTTCAAAATCCATTGTGGATGAAGCATGTATTTATAATTTAGGGTTCCATAAACCACTGATAAATATTGCGGTTAATTTAAGAGTAATGGATTGTGATAACTATTTAATTATGAATTGTACTTTTTTTATTTTATAACTTCATATAATTTTATAGAATGGATATTTTTATATATATATTTTGGGGTGGCCTGTTGATTTCTACTCACATTTTAATCAAGACAACTAATCCTTAAATGAATAGACTACATTTTTAGAGGGAATGATAATGTAAATATACCCTTGTTTGATTTCTTAGTCTAGATAGTGTATGGATGACGGAGTCGATAATTGATACAGAAACTACATTGGTGTGTTAGTGTGTATTTATTTTAGTTTTTAATTTGAAATATAAAACACATATTGAATTAGATATCATATGTTTTATTATTGGAAATTATTTTCATATTCTTGTTCATCATGTATTTCTTCTATGTTTTGGTATAGAGTAAAATGGTTTTTTTATTGTCTATTGATTATTTCGTATTTAATTACATTCATGAGCTACTTTGCCTAAGAGGGTGTATTCTTCCCTTGTTGATATATAAGAATCTATGTTCTAGTTAATAACCTCTAATGTACATGAAGGCATTCTTGAGGGCATTTAACCAACCTACCTATGGAACCAGTGTGCAGTACCTAGGTCGAGATCTAACATAAAACTCACTTGGAATACCATCAGATGGGTAAAATTTTTATTTTGGAATTAGGGTTTTTATCCCCTTTGAGATTATTTAAATAATTTGAATGGTGGTATATCAATTGTACATAATATCATATTTGACATTAATGCCTGAAAATTTACTTGTTTCTTATTTTTTGAGGTATAACCAAACAATTCACAAGTGATTGGACGAGAAGATGTTGGTATTGATCGCAAAACCATTGTTGTTGAGTAACATTATTATATTATAGATTACCATGAAACGGTTTTATGAAGTAATGTGATTCCCAATGCAATGTACTATGGATGTGCACAATAGATAACCATTAGATGTGGGAATGAAAATATTTGGTATGAAAATAGTGGACATCTCTCGATGTGAGTTTAGATTATTAAGATCTTTTGTGGGGCCAAAAGTTTATATCATTTGGATATTATAACATACTATTTCCAAATTTTAGGTTCAATCTATCCCCACAATTCAATCCTTTTATTTTGGGGTGTTGCTCATTGTCCATTCTGGGATTTTTTGGAATGTTTTTGAGTGAATTTTGATTTTTATATAGGGTATACACAATGGATGAGAGAATATACATCTTTGAGAGCATTTCTATAGAACATAAGATATATATTGTGATGCGGAGTACTAGAGGTGGTATTACAATGAAACTCCCATTTTTGGTAGGATATACCATGGATATTGGGATGTCACATACTCCCATATTAATTCTGGTGTGGTAGGTGCTACTGTGATATAGGGATTCTGGGGTATAATTTTATAAGGACCTAGCCTTAAACATTATATATTCTTTTTATTTCAAAATTATTTAATTTCTTCACATTCCCAAATGTAGTTTCAATTTAAATTTTTTATAATTATTGGATACAAATCATACATATCATCACACATGAATACGACATGGGTACCACTAAAATAGTATCCACTTCATCCAAAACATAAATTTTATTACAATAAACAACAACATGATTTCATTCACAAATATTAATAAAATTTAACATAACATTATTGCTTCTATTACAAAACCTTATAACCTATGAAAAAGAATTTAAGACATGGGTTTAGCATAAAAACCTTATCAAGGGATATTGAAAGAAGGGATGAAACAATTGGTCAATGAATATTTATAATCATATGAAATCCTTTTCACAAAGACATGCATATAACACATATATACATAATTTGTGAAACATTTTATTTCCCTAAGACATTACCAAACACATATAAAAGAATAAAGTTATCATTGGGAATTACCTATTTATATTGTAACCCTCGTAGCTACCTTATGATTTGTAACCCCCAAAGTTACCATACAATGTAACCCTCCATTCTACTTTATTATGTTACCATTGTAGTTACACATGGTGTAACCAAACACCTGACCTCCAAATTATAGATACCCAATGCATTGTAGGGATATATCGGTCCCACCCTCCATCATAAATAGATCCCATGAACTAGAAAATAACCTTAAAACTTAAACAAATAAATAAAACAATTCTTTTATGTTATGTAAAATATAATTTTATAAGTGAGGTTTTAAAGATAAGTCTAATAAAAATAAGATATAATTGAAGTGAGAATTGATAAAATGAATAGAATATGTTTATAAACTATAAATACATATAATAAAACATAATATGAATTAAATATATTACAAAAAATAATATTTTTACTATATACTAAATGAAATAAAAGGATCACCCAATGATTGTAAATTGGGTCATGAATTCTCTTACCTCAAGTTCGTCTTACATAATTTTTTAGTCCTCATAAATAATGGAAAAAATTGTGTTATTATATTTTTATACAAACATATTAATTTTTATAACACCTTTTATGATCATTTTACATAAATTATTCTACACAATTACTAATAATATTTTTCCATTTTTATGGTTTTCAGTGCGTTTTTTACATGGTATCAATGGTTAATTTGTAGAGTATTTTCATATATAATGGAAGTGAAAGTCTAGAAATAGAATGATTTGTTATTAATATTATTCCAGAATATTAAATGATTCAATAAAATTTTTATATATGTTATTTTGTCGATCAATATATAAATCATAATTGATAATAGTCTAGATCATTTTGTAGGTCCTTCGATAATCAAAATCTTCTTTCATAATATACATTTAATATTGAAAATATAAGTTAATTGATGAACCTTAGTGAAGTCATATAATACAAATTAAAATATTATTAAAAAATTTAAATGGTTTTACATTTAGATTTGAAGGATGTAGAGGAAATGGAAGACACGTCGTCCACAATGAAGATAAATCGACACATCACAAATGTTGTTTTTATTTCTAGATTAAGACAACTAAGAGAGAAATAATTTTTATGAATTTTCCATTAAAATGATATTAATATGGAGAATATATAATAGTGGTGATTCCATGCCTCTTGGATAAGGGGAGGATAAGATAGTATAAGGAAATAAAAGAATTGAAATGAGAATACAAAAAAATGATAGAGGATCCTTACCTCTTGATCTCTTCTCATTTAGATCCACCTTAAGTCATTTGGTTTTAGTCTTTTGGGGATACCAGTTGTTGTTGGAAATGTGGAAGAGACTTGGTAATGGGATTGGAAAATATTTAGACAATTATCAATGATTGATAAGTGTGAGAGGAATTGGGAGGCGAAGGTGGAATTTCTACTGAATAGAAGGTAGAATTAAATTAATATCAAAGAACACATAATTTGTGGTATTTGAAAAAACATGGGAATTCATATGTTTCATGCCACATGGAAAAACTCATATCAAATATTAATATTCAGTTGTTGACCAGAAGGATTACATCAATATTATGTCATTAAACACCTATAGACATTAAACTGCAATTGTTAATATTCACATAAAAATCAACTATCTCAAAAAACTCCCATAAAATAGCCTAATATATTTGGAAATAAATAATTCATAATGAAAATACATTTTTTTAAAAAATATTTTTTATAATATGATTAAATTAATGTTTAAATATAATTATTAATTTGTAAAAAAAAACAATTTTACATTTATAAATCATTTTATATCACCTTGAAAAACAAATCAAGATCTTATTATCTTATATCCATAAGAAAATGAAATAATAAAATGTTTTACTAATCATAAGAGTAATATTACTATTCATTTGACTATTCATATGTGTATGTTACTATTCACTAAAAAACTAATTTGTTCTATCACACTCCCAGTAACTTATTTATCCAAAAAATATATGATCATTTTTTGAGATTCGAATCATAGAAGTAGTAATATTATGTTTACAAGATAGTTTATTACTATCCTTGTAAAAAAAGGTTTCAATGTCCTTAAATTTATTTTTTAATCCTTGGGGTGTAAAATTCTCACCAATTTCTAGAAATTTAATCCTCACTATTTTATTTACATATTAATCAACCGAGACAATCTTTCCATTATATAATTTTCAGATTCCTATGTTGTTACATCTGTAATGTTGTTTTCCCACAAATTCATTACATTGTGCATTACCGTATTATGAAATTCATATTCTCCAAGATCAAAAATCTAACCTGGTTTCACTTCATAAGGCTGGTTCTCTTCTATATGAACTACTGCAGTGCGGAAAACATGAGGAAAATCTGAAACATTCTTTCTCCACATCAAATCATGAAAAACAATGTGTACCTGAGCTAAACTGAGAGGCAATCTTACTCACCAGGTGACTGGTCCAACTTTCTCTATTTTTTCTTAAGGACCAATAATCCATGGTCATTGCTTCTCTTTATTACCAAAATTCCTAACAATTTTCCATAGTGAGATTCTATGAATAACATGATCACCAACCTCAAATGAAAATACATTCATAATTATATATTCATAACATTTCTACCTACTTTGAGCTATCCACATGAGTTACTTCGTCATCTTCACATTCTCAGTCACTTCCTCTAATAAATTTTCTCCCACCAACATCCTTTTAACATTTTCATCCCAAAAAACAAAATTTCTATCCTACTTCTCATATAATGACTTAAAAGGGTTTATATATACACAAGAATGAAAAATGTTATTATATGAAAACCTAACTAATGGAATGTAATGATCCCAACTTCCCAAATAATCCATTGAAAAAAATTAAAGCATATCTTCAAGTTTCTGAGTCGTCCATTCTGATTTCACATCTTATTGAGGATGAGAAGTTATTCTCAAATTTAATTCTATTTCTAATGACTTCTCAAGACCTTCCCAAAAGTTAGAAGAAAACACTAGATCACAGTCAGATACAATAGAAAGAATAACTCCATGTAACTTCACAGTATCTTCAATGTGGAGTCGATAAAGCTTATCCAAATATATTTATCTCGAATTTAATGGAAATGAGAATATTTTGTATTTTTATGAACAATAACATAGATTTCATTGTTACCTCGAGATGTAATTGGTAGTCCCATAATGAATCCAATGGATATATTTTCACATTTCTACTCTGAAAAAGGTTATTGATGAAGCATCCCTTTCAGAAACTACCGCTATTGTTTAACCGGTTGACATGTAATACAATTATTGATAAAATATGAAATATCCCTTTTCATTTCATACCACCAGTAATACATCCTATGGTCTCTATAACTAATTATACTACCAGGATGAACTAAAAACTTAGACATATGAGCTTCACGCAATAATTATTTCTATAGTGGACAATCACAAGGAGCAGTAAATATCATTACAAATCATATAACACAATATTTTTTAGGGATAAATTTATGTAACGTATCCATTTTAACCAACTCTAGTTTTTTCTCTAGCTCCCTGTCTGGCTTCAGTGCTTTCTTAATTCTATTTGACAACGATGGATGCAATGAAACATGAATGAAAATAGAGGAATTTTCTGTACCAACAACATTCAATCAAAAATTAATTCAATCATTGTTCAACGGGACTATTTCTATCTATAACATAGACAATGATGCATAATTTTTTCGACTCAAGGTATCGTTCCCATTGATTTCATTACTAGGATTATAATTTATCATTTAATAGTAATTCTTTATCAATTCATGCCATTTTCCATACCACATGTTTAATTCATTTCATATTAATATATACTTTAGTCTTTTTTGGTTAGAATATATTTACCATTTGGAACTGTAAAAATGATGCCCCCAAATTCGTAAAGTGAAAATAACAGTTGTAATTCCCAAAATTTCCGTGGAATAATTTAACTCATGATATTTTAGTTATCTTGATGAATAAGAAATTACCGAATCACTACACATCAAAACACTAGAAAGTCTATTTAATGAAGCATCATTGTAGATGCAAAACATTCCATTTTGGGATGGTAGGGAAAGAACTAGAGAATTCACCAATCTTATATTTGACTCCTTAAAATAATCATCACATTATATTTTCCAGTTGAATTTAAATCAGTTTCAAGATAACATTGCATATGGACTAGATAAATGAGAAAAGTTTTCAATAATCCAATGTAAATATCCATACAAACCATGACATGTTTGAATAATAGTTATAATTTTCGGTCTTGAACATTATTTAACAATATCTATTTTAGCATGATCAAAATTTATTCCATTTTAGAGACAACATGACTAAGGAAAAAATGTTTTTTCCAAAAAAAATCAAACATTATAATTTTTCCCTAAATCTTAATTTCATTTATGTTTAAAAAAACCCTTACATGTTTTTTATTCTGTTATATACTTCTATAACACACCAAAATGACATCAAAAAACACAACCAGAAACATATTGATGAAATAATGAAATATTCTATTCATATGATCCATGAATATAGCTGGTCCATTAGTTAAACCAAACAACATAGAAAAATAATAATAATGACCATATATAGTTTGAAATGAATTTATTGGAATTTCATCCTCCTTTACCTTCAGCCAATGGTACCCAGAACTCGTGTTAATCAATGAAAAATACTGATCTCCCTGGAGTTGATAAAACAAGTAATCTATGTGAAGAATATGATACATATTCTTAATAGTATTATCATTTAATGATTTATAATTAATGAAAAGTCTCGTGGAACCATTTTTATTTTTATCGAACAAAACACGAGCTCCCCATGATGATGTTCTTGGATGAATGAAGCCTTTAACAAGAAACTACTACCACTAAATTTACAATTCAAGAATATTTATTTGAGACTTTTAATAAGGGGGTTTTAATTTGGATTAGCTTCATGAACTAAATCAATTGTGAATCCAACATCCCAATCTGGTATTACACTAGGAAACTCCTCAAAAACAATTCAAGGTATTCATATACCATAGGTGCATCATCAATCTTAATAGTTTAGATATTTTCTACTTTATGAGAAAGATAAATATTATTTCAATCTATCAAAATTTTCTCAAAATTTTTATATGATATCAATTGTATGGGTTTGTTCTTGTTTAAAAACATAAAATATATCTAAAACACAATTTCATTATCTCTATGATAAATCATATCATGAAAAATAGAAATCCAATCCATACACAAAAATACATAACACTCCTCTATGATAAAAACAACAAGGATTGCAGGTAATTTCATTCCATAGTTTACAATAAGAAAATTCCTAACATTCCTACTAGCTGTAACTTTTCTCCATTTTGAATTAACAATATATTCTTGTTTCAATTTTTGAGGTGATATTTCCATTTTACAATAAACATTATCATAAATAATAAAATGTGTATACCCTGTATCAAACAAGTATTTAGAGAAATATGTGTAAATAAACAACATACCTAATACCATATCATTTTATGGACCAACATCTACTAATATAGTCAAAAAAGGATCTCATTGAACCTTTCTACATATTTTCCATATGCTTTCCATCACTCGTATCATTGTTTGGGATGTAATTTTCATAATCACCCATCTATCCAAATTTGAAACACATTATAGTTTTTTTATTATATGTGATCTTAAGATCATTTTAATTTTAATATCTAGCCATATTTCTAAACTATCAACATCAAAAATAGTTTTTAGTTTTTGTAAGCCATTTCCCAAGGTGCTTTTTTCTACACTTTTCACAAACGAGGAAAAAAATTTCTTATCCTAATATTTCATTGGTTAATTCATACCCATAGATTTTCATATGTGTGTCTTCTTAAATTTATTCTAAAATTACACTCGACCATCAAAAAATTCCATTTCTACCCATTTATCACATCATACAATATTTTCATAAAATTATAATTTTCATGAGGCCAATGTACTATGATTTGTTTTCTTCAGTCCTGATTATGATTAAAAGATTTTTATATCGAAATCCAAAATATGATTTGGGGAACACCATGTCAGTCAGTTGATGATTTCTTAATACACATGACCTAAATTGTTATCCTTTTTTATCAATTCAAGTAATTTATTCTCAATTATATATCAATCCACCATATACAGTTATTTTTCATGGAAAATACTTTTATACTCATTAAACTCTAGGTATTCAATCTACACTCTTTCTCTGATAGTTTGGACCATTGACCACCACATATCATCATAACCTTCAAAATGTTTAATGGAAAATGAAACCATTAAATTATTTGAACAAATGATGACATTAAATATATTTTCAAGTGATTTAATACATCCTTTAGATGGTAATAGTTATGAATATCCATGGAAAGAATGGTGATGTTGCCTCATAAAATGTTCCTCAATATCCATGTTACTTGGTGGTATCTTAGGTTGTTCAATCCTATTGACACCACCTCCATTTATTTCCGACATTAGTTGAACCATTACTGTTAGAAACTACTCAGTTCCAATTCTAAAAATTCATGGTTACGGATTCAGAAAGATATTTTCCACTAGGTTCCTTACAACTTCAACTTTCATTTTTCAAGTATAGAAAACCATTATGAACATAAATATTTTAGATGAAGAAACATGGTAATATTTAAATTCTATAACATTTCAACATAAACATAAGGTGAAAATAATTTATGGTATTCATTTAACATCATACTAAGTCCAAGAGTTATCTAAATTGTGCTATGATACCAATTATAAAGACCCATCCTTTATCATTACATAACCTATCTATTTCAATGAGATTTCACTTATGTACATTCCCAAAGATGTCTTCGATTTATAATTTTATAATCTTATGAAATAACAAATATATATCAACACATATTTATGAAAAGTTGGTACACAAAAACATAATTCCACTTCTTCTAAAACATAAAATTTTCACACAAAACAATAATATGATTACTTTGAAAAATATTTTTAACTTTTAACACGACTTCCATATTTCACTTTCAAAACTAAATATCCTCAGAAAAAAAATTAAAAATTATATAATCATAAAAATATTAACATGGTATATAAAAATAATGAAATAAACCATTAGTCCACTAATACATATAATCATATGAAATCATGTTCACAAAGGCATACTTATCACCCATTTATACTTACTATTTCAAACAAGTAATTTCATTAAAAATATATAAAAAAATAAAAAAAATAAAGTTATATTGGGAAAATAATTAGATTTATTTTTACCCACTCTCCTACATTAGGATTTGTAACCCAAAAAATCTAGCTTAACATGTAACCCTCAAAGCTACCTTATGGTGTAACCATTGATGTTACACATGGAGAAGCCATAAAACTGAACTCCAATAAACACATACCCAATGAATTGGAGGGCGATATGGGTGACATCATTCATCATAAACAATTCCCATGAACCAGAACATAATAATAAAACCTAAATAATTTCAAAAAAACATGGCTTTTGTATTTTGTAAAATATAATTTTAAGAAGAGATTTTTTAATCAAAAGTGACTTAAAAATGTCATATAATTGATGTGATAATAAAAATAATTAATTGAATATCTGTATGCACTATAAAAAGAAAAAATAGAACATAATATGAATTACAATTATTAAAAAAAAATATCTGTACAAAATAATTATTGAAATATAAGCTTAACCCAATTAATGGATACTTGGTGAAGAACTCCCCTACCTTGGTTTCATGTTGCTGGAAACATGTATTAAACTACTATATTAGGATTAAAATCCTATTATTAGTAATTTCAAGAAACATTTTTATTTTTATAACACCTTTCATGATCATTTTATAACATCATTCGACCCATTTAAAATAATATTTTCTTATTTCTATAGTTTTGGTTGCATTCATTACATGGTATCCATGGTTGATTCATAAACGAATTTATTTTCGAAGGGTAAAGAAAATCCATTAGAGGAATGAGTTATTATTAATATTATTCAATAATATTAATTGATTCCAAAAATCAATTTTTTATTGTATGAGGTTTAATCATTAGATAATTCATATGTGATATTCATTAAATCTTTTTTGCAGTTCATCCATAATAATGAACATATTTCAAATTATACCCTTAATATTTTAAATATAAGTTAATATGACAACATAAGAGCGTTAATATCATACAAATTAATATATTATTAAACCATTAAAAAGGTTTTACATCCAAATTTGATGGATGTAAATGATATTGAAGACACATCATCTATGATGTCGGTAAATTAACACATCACTAACTGATTTTTTCTATAATAAGTTGAAGTAGAGAGGATAAATGAGGTCGAATATTTCAATAAACATGAGATAAATCCATTATATATAGGATAATTTAAATTAAATGACACATGGGTATTGGGATTTGAATAGAGTTTATGAAAATAATATTATTGAAAAAAAAGATAATGAAATAAGATCCTCACCTCTTGATCTCTTCTCCATGAGATCCTTTTTAAGGCCTTTGGTTTTTGGATTTAGTGAGAGAATTATCTCTTGGACGTGGGTAAGAGGCTTGGGAATGGTATTTTTATGAATTTAGGGAATGATAAATTTTTTATAGGTATGAGATCAAGACGGGTGGAGGGTGGTATTTTGAGTGAACGTATGGTAGTTTAAAATTAATTTCAATGGAATCCTTGTTAGTAGTATTTGAAAACCCATGTCCCTGACCATAGAATTTTTACATTGTATTTGACCAAATGGGACTCTTAATATCATATGTTAATCCTTTATAGTTAACTAGAATGACTAAATCAATATTATATCATTATTATGTCATTTAACTCCTAAAAACATAAATTTGTTTTACTATTCACTAAAAATTCAACTATCTTATAAAAATAGAAGAAAAAATTCAACATTTAGAGCTAAAAAATAAACTAATTTTTTTGAAAATAATATTCAATATATGATTACTTTAATTTTTTCAATAAAATTATATTTTATTTGAAAAATAACAATTTAAAAAAAACTCTATTAATATCACCTTAAAATATAAATAATGATCTCTTTATCTTATAAAATTAAGAAGAAATAAATAATTTACAATTCATAAGTGGCATATTACTATTCATCATACTATTCATAAGGGTATGTTACTATTCAATAAAAAACAATATGGTTCTAAAGGAATCTAAATAACATGCTTATCACAAATGTAGATGGGCGTTTATTTAAATTCAAATAATAGGAGAAATAAAATTATGTTGAGCATATAGTTTATTAAAATACAATTAAAAAAAGATTCATTCATTTCAATTTAGTTTAATATCCTTGTGGTGTTATAGATTTGGTCGATTTTATATTTTTAAAACCTTTATGTTGTTGTGAGGGGCTATGATATGACACCTAGTGTGAGAAAGGTTGTGTTAGGACATAGAAGGAAGTCTAAAAAATTTCATCACTATAAGATTAAAATAACTAGGTGAAGTCTTAGCCATTGTTTTTGAATTCCAACTAGTTGGCGGTGAATGCAATGTAGCTTAAGGGGTTTCATTTTAGTATTAGCTAATGACGTGAGGACTAAAACATGGATTATGGTCTCTATAGTATTGTCTTATAATTTCACTATTGGGAATAAATACTCTAGGACACTCGATTTTAATTGGAATTATAGATTTCTATCTCACCTTTCAGAAACCCAAGTATGTATTACATTGTCCTATGAAGCCTATTTTGAATAAATTCAGCCACGGTTTTTGAGAGATCCAATTTTGGTGTTTCTTATCTTCTATTTATATATGTTTCTATACAAAAATTAACTAATTCCAGAATTACCTTATTTTTACATTAAATTCCATGTTTTTAATTATGGAATAATGTTATTTGATATAAAGGTATATTCTCTTCATGAAATACATGTTATCATATACATTTTCATGAAAAATAATTTGGACACACTATGTGAAGATGAAATTCCTTGATCAAGGATTTTTATTACAAATGGGTTTTTAATATTTTATGTAGATATTTTGCACTATGAAAAATTATTTATAAATTGTATGTAATTTTTTGAAATTGTTCATTACCTGAGAGAAAAATTAGGGGCCTCCGAGGTTATTAAATGGACATATCACATTAGTGTGTGCAATGCGACTAGAGATTTTCATATATTGATAGACCCTAATGGGACTCAATATTGATTGGATATGTCTTAAGCTTATTTTAGTATTATTTTTATATGTATTTTTTATTACAATATATTTTATTCTAAATGATGTTCATTTTCATATATTCTTTGTTTCAAACATGGTGGAAAATTAAATGTTCAATTTCTAGCATTCATTCTTTATTATCTACAAATTGTTCTTATTGTTTATTATTTCATCATCACTCAAATTTAATTCATATTATACTTATTTATCTGAATATCAAATGGCTTTTAAGTAAGTCATCGTATATTTTTTGAAACAGTAAATTTTTTGAATTGATTTATAAATTAGTTTGGTTTTAAAGATTCAACTAACATTTTCTTGGCTTTATAATTTGTTTACATAATGTGGGGAAATTATAAAGGTAATTCTAATCACTCCTTACATTATTAGTTTTTTATTTTGAAGAATTAGTTATTTTGGACTTAGGTAAAACGGAGGGAATATTTTATTTTGATGGAATATAATGGTTGTTGATGCCATCAATGTGGTACAATTTTGTGCTGGTGGACGGTCCTATGTATCATTATCATATGGATTGTCTTGTAATACCTTCTGGGTTGGTCCTTTGGTCTTAATATTTTATATACCATGGTTATGTACACTAAATGTTACATAGTAATGTGTTAGTATGATTAGTTTTAGTTATACAAGAGACCTTTTGTTTTATTTTTTTCACATCACTACATGCTAAAACCTCTTGGGTGACTAGCGTAGTTGACTCAGTTTGTATCATTACACGGGAAGTACACTAATTCTTGGGTGAGTGTAATTATTCACAGTAGGTAAACCAAAAAAATATATAGAATAATGGATTGAATTATATGTAATATAAAATCCAAATAAAAAAGAAAAAAAGAAAAAAACCAAGGTATACATTAAGGATATATAAAAATTATCTCAAATAATGAACTATAAGGGAAAATCTATACCACCCTCTAGTCAACCTTTATAAGGAAATGATACAATTATTCTATTCTATATGAAGAAACCATAATAAAAAATAATTATATCACTCTTAATAAAATTCATAAAGTAGAACCTTTGATCATTATTTTTCCAAAAATATAATCTATAATAATCCCAATAGAATTAACTATCACTATATATGATTTTCATCTATTCATAAATTTCAATGATTCACTACCACAATAATGAATTCTTATACCATGACAACCCCTCATGATGTGTCTCTCGAAAAGACATTCAGTAAATGACATACATAGTGGGGGACCCATGCTTCACCATGTATAATAATATCAATATAGGGAGTATTTCACCAACAGACAGGAGAAAAAATACCCATTACAAGGGGGACTCCCCCACCCCATTTTTCATGTAAGAGAGTACCATACTATATAAATAGAACTACAACAATGGGATTCAATGAACCTCATTCCCAATACAATGGTATTTTAACTCATCCCTTGGGATGTGACAATACTATAAACATATGATAAACCCACACCTTCTAAAATATTTAATGATGTATTTCCTAAACTAGTGTTCGCATGACCTAAATCAAAGATAATGGGTTCTAGAAACAAGTGCAAGGAATAGTATTGAGAGTACCCCTAGTAATAAGATAACTCACTCTCTCCCCAAACTTATCTATCTTTGGTATATATAGTATTCCCACATATATAAAAAGTAAATATAATTTATTAATGTTAATATATTGAGTTAATATATATGAATTCGTAAAAAGGGAACCAATAAATAAAATTTATTTCAATATGACTATACTTAATTTCCCACTCAAGTGGTGTAATGAGATAAATTAAAACATATAAGCTCGTAATCAATCAATCTAAACATCGTAATGATCCTTTGTAATTTTTTTATAGAGATATTCGATAATTCACTAGTCTCAAAACAATCACATTTTCTATAGACATGAATCTACCGCACCTATCCAAATTCATAGTTCGGGACCAACACACTATCATGGAAATAATGAAGAATTGAGTTATTGAACCCATTCATAGTGTATAGGACTCAAACGCTATGTTTATTATGTAATATCAACAACTATAGAATATTTGAGTGAACCATGAATTATCATCAACACATTTTAAGGGTAATATTGAACCTTATTTCAACTCATATTGTTTCTATTTAAAGTGATCCCATTCCATAATGAGATGTAGATATAAATTTATAGAAAAATTATTTTACTTTTTCCAAGATAAATAAAATGTCACACAGTCTCTAACAACCTGGGAAATCGATTTGCAATTTATATTAATGAACCATTACATGGTCAAAATTCTCTGAAAAATTTCCAAAAGGGGAAAAATCAGGCCACATGGTACAACCAAAGGAGCACTATATGTTGCAACACAAAGGGGTTCCAGGTCCCTATGGATGAATGAACCCATATTGTTACAAATTATTGGTATACTATAGTGGACCAAAATAGGGATTGTCTGGCCACCCAAATGAGATATCATAGTGAGCGAGTTGACCTGTTAGGATTTTACAATGGCTCATAGGTTTCCTCGGGGGTGCAGGGTTCAGATGCTTTGATTCAGAATAACCATTTGGAATCATTTAAATCAGTAAAAAAGCTAAAAACTTGTATAAAATTATGAAGGATCCTATATCTACAATGTTTCCATAAACAAGAAGACTATAGTACTCAACCACACATCGCAATCCTCAAATACACAATAGACATAATAAAATAAAGGACACTGATATAGGGAAAATAAAATGTAGATATCAACACTTGAATGTGTTTTCATTTGATGAAATTCCACTATATTGGGCTAATATTACCCTTATATTAAGTAAGTGGAAAATTATTTGATTTGAACAATTAAAAAACTTGTGTCAATATCTAACCTGGGATTTCCCGAATGCCACCATAGAGGAGACACCAAAAGATGTCATTTGTTCCTCCTTGTATGTTTGAGGAATTTGACTACATGAAAGGCTATAAGGGTTAAATGGAGAGATTATACCATAAATAACAAATTCCACACACCATAATAGAAAATAAAATATTAAATCATGCAGTATCATCATGGAAAATGATGAAGAAATAATGTAGTAACAAATGTCACCCATGTCAAAGCTAAAAATAAACTAATATCCAAATGTAGTATTCCAAACTGAATTGTAGAGGCATATGAAAAAAAATAAGAAAAAAAATTTAATCCACCCGTTTCAATTCCAATACCATTACCATCTCCATGATACACAACTGCACCATCAGTTGTGTTCCCTTTACCCTTACATGGATCCCTAACCTTGATTGATATACACACATTAGCATTTTTCTGCATGTTGTGAATAATATAACCTAGTAGTACCCTACAATGTAATCAATAAAATGAATTATAATGTATAACATGTATATTCGACAGTAAATGTAAATGTGGGACTAGAAATTATAGATCATATGATGAGCATTTGTATTCTAAACAAGATTCCATGATCCCCAATAGTACCAACATCAAGTCGATACATAATTTATAGTCCAACATTATGTCTTAAGTGACAATGATATCACCACAAGGATACTGAAAACGTACCTCAATAATCACAAGGATTTGAGACAGAACAAACCATATGTTCATCACGTCCATCATCTACCATACATTAGGCCTCAAAACATTTAAACCCAATAAGTGGTAATAGGCTAGGCCTCAATTCAACACCCTTATACATTACGATATATTTATATTTTTAAAATGATTTAATATTAAATAGATTTAATTATAGGAAAAATTTTTTTTTTGTGTCACGCGCATCACAATGATTATCTTTATTTATAAAAAAAATTAATTTTTTCTTCTGTTTCACATAATCTTATTTTTATAAGAGATGTAATATTTTATTAAAATATTCATATAAAATTAATAACCTATATTCTAAATTCTCATGTATGAATTGTACTAACTAAATAATGAAACATATGTTTATCTTTTTTTTCATAAAAAAGTAATTATCATTTATAAGAAATATAATTTTTTTCAAAATTAAATATTTTTCTTAATGTCGGATTAGTTATTATTTTTTAAATCATTTAAAATATATTTTATCCAAATATAAAACATTTTAAAATAATAAACTTCTTTTTTTGAATTATTTTACTAAAATTTTATTTGGTTGAGTTTTTTGGGATTTTAATAAAAAGTTTATTTTCTAAACGAATAATGAAAAATATTGAATTTTAAGAGAAAATCAATTTTCATTAAAATAAATTATAATATTAAGTTATATATTAAATTTTTTTAATGTAGCATTAATGAAATTATATATCAATTAATATAATTTTTTTATTTGAATCATTTAATTAATTACTTTTGATAAAAAACATAGTAAACTATTAAATATTTACCCAATAGAAACACACATTCTCATCACATCTAAACAAATAATTTTAAATTAAATATTTACACTTTTGTGAATTGAATTTAGAAAAATGGATTCCCTAATCAGAATCTGAATAATTTATGAATTATAATAAGTTCATCATAATATTTTAAATAAATATATAGTGAAAACAAAAAAAATAATTACATTGATTATGGTAAATTGGACTTTACTGGGTGTTAAACTAAATAATATATGCAAAAAATGAATAACGTACATGTATATAAATTAATTTTATACTTATATTTTTACCAATAGACGTATAAATTTTCATAATGCTTCATTTTGAATTCTTTTTAGATATTAAGAGCATGTAGTCACTCAATTATCGTCAAAAATGCATTGTTTTTCCTCTCCAACAGCTTCAATAGGCCACCCCTATCCTCCCTTCATCCAAACATAAAAACATATTGGTTTTCTCAATCGTGGACCAAATCATTTCTCAACATTCCATCCATCATACTAGAATCTTAATTTGGAAATTAATACAACATACAAAGGATTTTGGTGTAATCTTATGGTGGATAACCAATAAATAGGTAATGTTCTTTAAACAACATCTTTATTTTGTTTTAATCTCCAATGAACGACCCCAGAACACCCTGAGAAGTGAGCGATGAATCAAGATATGAGAATTTTCTGCAAAAGTAATGGATCTTGTTCCTACATTGGTAAGAACATGATAATCCTATATGATGTATAATAACAAAAAGAAAACAATCATATGCTAAGAGAATTTACAACAATTTTACATGGTTCACCACTAAGGGCTATGTCTATGGAGGATACATTGACAATGTGTTATTCATCCCAAATCCACTAATCCTAGAATAAAATGGTTCATTCATAGTCACTCGGTTCTAGGATCACTTCCATTATAAGAATTCAAGTAACACTCACTACGTCCCTCAGATAACTTGTGTTGACTCCCCCTAGATCAAAACTCTAAGAGATGTTCATCTCATTTTAACGACCTGAAGTTCACTTCAACAATTTGGCATTGAAGACTACATCCCATAAATAGTATGAGAATCTTATTGCACCATACACCAGATTTTATTCACTTTGACATCCATATGAACTAAATTCATATGTTCAAAACAACTCTTCACGAAGCCTCTTTGCATGGAACCCTCCACCGCCCAACACCACTACAGTCATGAAACAAACTACCTTCGTGATGCACCACTACCATCTCTAAAAAAGCATTCTTCTTGAAGCTTCCATGCCTTCACAGATCTAAATTCATGAAACTCATTGATTCAACAAGGAATTCATTATTATCACGAAGTAACCATTTATCCAAAATCACGGGTATCTGTTGAGACTTATAGTCATTTCGTGACGCACTATAACTCCTAGAAATCCCTATTCACAATGCTCTTTCCAAACTCAACGATTTTTTATATTTGACCTCAAAACATCGATTAAAATGGAGAGGGGTATCCACATATTTGTAGGCTTTTCCATTCGAGAAGCTGCACATCCATTTTGTGGACTTTCTAGATCATCAAACATGTCTTCGTGGTGCTTCTCCCTTCACAGAAAACCATTGAAATTATTAATTCACAGACCTCATCATCATCATGCAGTCATATGCCATTTACCTTCATGGTGACCATCAATTTTGAAATGAATTCCTTCAATGACCACAAATCTCTAAAGTTCGTAATTGTAGATAACTCTGTCTCTGATTGCGAAGCATGTTGTAATTGAAAATCACATCGTCAGATAATATCATGTCTTCAGAAAACACAATTCACAAATCCCATATTCAAAAAACTTATACCTATCCCATATTTTCATAAGCCCTCAGAGAAAACTAATGTTGCACATTGAATGCCAACTTTCAAAATTTGGACCCCAAATATTTGGAAAACTCTAGTAAACGACACCACCATCAATACTGCTTTCGACTTGAACTGTATGATGCCTTCCATTTAAATCTCACTGGTCTTCCATGTGAGGATTGACATCAAACAGATTAAATAATTAAATTTAAGCAATTAATAACCATGGATCCAACAATCTCACCATTTGGGTATATTGGAATTATTGTAGATAAAATCATTAAAGCCCCATTCACAATCACGATTGGAAACAAAATATTTTTCTCACTTCCCATTATATTGTAACCAACATGTAACCTGAAAAACATTTCATCCTCCATTTATCAAAATTGAATTTATACATTTCTCCCCCATTGGTAATAAACAAAGAACTAGTATTTGAACATCGTTGGGAACATCACATATTCCCCTTGGATCTCATCTTCCCCAAAAAAATGCATAACATCCACAAACATATTATCAAAGTTTGAAAAATGGGGAGGGGGGAATGTTGTATACTTTTCATGCACTGGGATGTGGATGAACACAATGTTTCAACTGATATTTTTCAAACATAGCCACTAATAGTGGCATGGTCTGGATTTTAGCCACTTACTCATCGGTTCCTGCATGATCCATTTTAATCATTCCTTCTTAAAAATTTTCCTTGATGAAGTGATATATAATTTCTATGTGTTTCTTTTGGGAATAATGAATAGGATTCTTTGTTACATCAATTTCACTCTTGTTATCACAGTAAATAATGATTGGTTGTTCCTCCTTATCACTATTGTAAGTCAGTTGTTGTTTCTTCAAAAGTAACTACATGCATGCCTTTGTAGTGGATATATATTTCGATTCAATAGTGCTAAGAGATGAACATTCTGATTTCATACTGAGCCATCCCACCCATTTCATACAAATATAGAATGCATCACCAATAGTTTACATTGTTTTTACCATTTCTCTAGCCCTCTTAGCATTAGAAAACATTGATAATTTGTTATCACTACCTTAATCCAATTATAAGCTATAACTGTGTGTAACATGAATATACCTCATGATTCATTTCACCCCTACCATATGTTCTTCTTTCTATCTACTCTTAATGAAGGATTCTAAGTATGTTTCAAAGGAAATGTATGGCAATGTTTTGGGCAGGTACAACTTGCTCCCAATGATCCTCATGTACATTGTGGGATCTACGGTATTCCCACCCTCATGCTTCCCATGTTTTGTTCCAACTAAAATATGAGTCGATATTGGTTTGGAGTCACACATATTAATTTTTCTTATAATCTCCCTTGATTACTTTTCTTGGTAAATGAACATATAATTATTCTTCAGAATCACTTTTCACCCTACGAAATATGTGCTTTCAAGAATCATGGACATCTTAAATTATGATTTCATGTGATTGGAATATTCATCCACTGATCCCTGCCTACTTTCACTAAAAATAATATCATACATGTATACTAATCTTCTTAGAATTCTTCACACGTGGAATGTGATCCACTCCTCCTCTTTTGAATTCATAAATTCTCATATAAGAATCCAACCGAGAGTACCATTCCTACGGTGCCAATTTGAATCTATAGAGTGATTTCTTTTGTCTGCAAACCATCATTTCATCATTTCCAGAAAGAACCCCCACAAGTTGTTCAATGTAGACTTCTTCTTCCAAAAATCCATTTACGAACATTGTCTTGACATCCATTTGATACACATTATAACCACTTTGGATTTCTACAGTAATAAATAACATGATTGACCCCAGTCTTACTAATGGAGGAAATGTTTCCTCAATATCACCACCTTCAATCTATATATGTCCTATACACCCCAGTCGGGGATTATTTCAGATCACATTACCATCTTCATCATATTAGTACTTACATATCCTCTTTGTACTAATCACATTGTGACCTTTGGTTCTCTTCACAGAATAACACGCCATAATCATTTCAATCTGATATAACTCATCATTCAGACCATTATCACATGATTCATCCTTTTCAAGTTCTTTAAATTAGGATTGTTCCACAACTGATAGAAGCATGGATTATATATTACACCTCATTCTCATTGTTTGTGTGGGTGTAATTAAATCCCTAATGATGTTGGATTGATCAATTTCATCTATTCAATTTATTTTTTGGGGTTCTAATTAATTCTATCCATCCATTTTTTCATCTTTAGATACATCAACATAGTCAACATCACAATGTGACTCCTGATGGTTTTGTACACCATCCTCTATTTCTATATTTCCATTCTCTCCATGTTCACATTATTCACCATCTTCTATTTTATCACCATTATAATTCCTTGATGCATTGTTTGTTTTGTTTACAATTATCAAAACAACATTTCTTTCCACAATCCTTACCAATATCATATTAAGACAATTCTATGAATTTATATTCATTGGATATCCATGGAATATTTTATCATCTCCATTGTCACTATACTTCACATGGTTTCCTTCTTTGTTTCTGATGGAACATTTACTTCTAAAAACATGAAAGTATTTCATTAACAGATTCTTTCCATGCCACAATTCATATTTTTTCATCATCTCTCCCATAAAAATTCCTCTTGGATTTCTAATGTGGAGTACAACTTCAATAGCTTATTTCTAGTTCTAGAGATAGATATGCCTCTCAATCAGCAAAGTGTTGGCTATATTGCTTACTTGTCGATTACAGTGCTCTACTTCCAAATATTTTTGTGGAGTTCTCCAAATATCTATATCATGTTGTATTCCACATTTTTTATTTCATTTTCAAACTCTATGGATGTGTACTCCCCTCTATTTTTAGATCATAGAGTTGTGATTTTCTGTCTATTATCTTTATCGGCAATTCAGTGACTACTTTTCATAAAATCAAGTAGTTTCCACTACCTGTGAATAACCATTACAGAACCCATTCTACTATAATCATCAACGAAAAGGATAAAGTAACTCTATCCATGTGTTATGACAATGTTTATCAGGCCACACACATCTGTTGTGATATGTTAAAGAAGGTGTGATTCCCTTTTCTTCATTTGATTATATGAACAATAGACCATATTCCCTCATATACTAGAATCAAATTATTTTTCCCATTTCTTTTTATGAATGGAGATATATATGATTATCTTCAGAATAGATATCTTATTCACGTCTTGTTGGTTAATGCTTCCTAACCTTCAATGCCATTGGGTTTTTTCATTTTCTATAGACAAGTTGCTAGTGTTCTCTTTACTGTTAACCTGATAAAAGTTTTCATCTGTTCTCTATCCTTTCATGAGTGGATACCTTTCCTTTACATATAAGTTGAGAAATTTTTGATTGAATTTTATTATAATACTTATGTATTAGAGTTGACTCACACTTAGGAGAATGTGATTTTGACCATCCAAAAAAATATTTTCAGTCTTCTTCATCTCTCTATTTGATAGTGTAGTATTTCCACTACCATTATACTTCAATGTAACATCATTACCTAACCTCACTATTCTATCCACATTATTCACAATTTTCTTCAAAAGGTTATAATTTAAATTCATGTGATACGAGCTTCTACTATCAATAATCTCAATGCATCTTCTTTTCATAGATTTGAGATCTACTTATGCATGATTGGATTTATCAATTTTCTTCTTTCCATTCCACGAGATATCCGATTTAGCATATGACATTGTTAGCCATTCAATTCTTTCTTCTACCTAATAACATCTTTTATTCCCAAACTATTAATCCAGTGGGTAAATACTGATTGCGAGAACAACACAGTCTAGTTTGAGAGTATTGACCAATCTTTGAGAGTTGTATGAATTTATCATATTATACCTCTACCTGTAATACACAACATTATAGAAAAACATAGAATAGTGAAAACTACATCCATAAATTTATTTATTCTATTTGATTTAGGATATATAATTGGTCTCCTTTGTTGACTTCCCATATCTTCACCTTTCAATTAGATCCTTGCCTCTTCGCAATATGACATGGTGTGGACCAAATAGCCACATTACTAAAACAGCATGAGAGGAAATGTCTTCTCACCTATATTTATCATAATTCATTCCTCCTTTGGAAAATATTTTGACTACATATCATTTATGAATGCTCGAGGATAATCTTTTATTCATCATTTCTGTTTAGATTTTGGGTTTCCTTTCCAACACATCATGCAACTTTTCAATGTGTACAACATTAGTCTTGTCATTCTTTTTGCTCATATTATATCTTGAATTTGATGTTTGGGGTTTATGATCTATTCCAATATTTACTTTCCAAGAATGTCACTGTTCACTTAATATATTTTCAACCCCATAATACCCCTTCTTAGCTCTTTCCAGTAAATCAACATCTAATAATTTTCTAAATTATATTTTCATCATTTCTTATTTTCAGTATGATTCACTCTCATGTATTACCATAAGAGTAAAAACATAATCTTCTAGTCCCTCTACATTAATAGACTTATCCTCTATTGTATAGGTAATATCATTGATGACCAGTGCATGTTATTAGATTTGGTGATTTAGTTTCACTACATCATCGGTCTCTTTAAGGATTGTTGACTACACTTTCACGAGGTCTCATAGTCTTTCAATTTCAGCTTCAATAATATCAATATATTATGATGATTCTTTAACCATTTCATTTCACCACTTGAATCTCTTCCACTTATTCTCCAGATTACAAAATGTATCTATAAGTTACAACATGGGATCAAAATTAGTTGTGAAATGTTTATCTATATCTTTATCTCTTAATGGTTCAGACTTTTCCATGGTAGCCATTATGAAATCAAGGTATCTAGTTTTAAATTCTGGTTTTTCTTCATCATAGAATTACTTATCATAATCTTCCTTTTCATGGATAAAACTCTTCTTATGTAATTTATTTCCAAATTTGAATTCTCACTTTTTGAAAAAAAAAATCAGAGGCCTCTTAGTATTTTCAACATTGCTCACTTCATCATCGAACATTATTGATCAATGGGAGGAAATGTGGCCAACTCTACCACAATGAATACAAGATAGGGGTAACTTACCCATTAATTAACATTTTATCCTTTTGAACACTATGGTAATGAGAGACAAAATATAATTTCAGTTATCATCCTCATTGCCACTATATCATGTGTTTTTTAGTTTTTCAATGGATTGGAATGGAATTTTATTTCAATCATAAGCCCTAGCATCTTATGGTTTTACTCTCATCTCATATGACACAAGGCTTCTCAACAAATTGGCTTAGGAGATTTTGGAACTATCCATTTCTTCAAGGGTTAACACCTTCTCATTGTAATGGGGTAAAAGTCTTCTAAATAGTTTATTTACAATATCAATGTATTTAACTTCTTCACCCACACCTCAAATTGCTCATTCCACATCAGTAATTCAGATGAATTTGGAATCAACATTTTCATCAGTATTCATCTTCATATCATCAAACCTATTGTAAAATACTTGTAGTTTCTCCTCATAAATATTTAAATCTCCATCATTAATATTTTCATGTTTTTCCCATATAGAGTATTCTAACGTACCACTAATTAACTTTAGATTGATTTGATCAGAAGGGTTATAACTGAGATAATTTTCTTCTTTAGATTCTGCATCATGAATTATCATGTCTGTGTAATTCAGAGACAACCCTATTGGACAAGTAAAGAGAATTCTGTACACAGTAAAAAGAGTATTTCTATTGCAACATATCTTAGACGATATCACATTCTATTATTCAAAATTTTAAAATTACATCAAGATGAAGAGGAAAAATCCTTTAATGTTTACTAAATTATCATTCATGCCACAATAATTATTTGAGATCAGAAACCTTTATTCTCTATAACCACATGAAGGACCTTGGAACACAGTGAGAGGGAGGGAGAATCTGGGTGACGAATTTTTCTTCAATAGTGATGGATCTAAATTCCACATTTTAGGAACTTTTTAAACATATATGATGCATAAAAATAGTAAAAAAACAAACACATGAATAGATACCACAAAAAACATTTACATTGTTCACCACTAAGGGATACGTCCAAGGAGCATATACCAAAAGTGTTTTGATCACATGAAAATACACTAATATTGGAATACAAATATTCGGTCACATTCACTACGATCCAAGATCACATACTTTAACAAAATTCATGGAATGATCACTACATCCCAAGGATCAATTAATTTACCCCCCCCACTATATCACAACTTTGAGGGATATTCAAATCTGATTATCTATAAAAAAGGTAGCTTAAAAAATTTGGAATTAATTGGTTTTTCCCTAATGTACCAAGAGACTCATCTTGCTCCATAGAAAAGAGATTATGCTTTTTTAAATCCCATTACACAAAAATTATATCTTCACAACTTCTCTTCAGGAAGCCTCATTGCGAGACAGACTACATCACGAAGCACCCCAACCATCACAGAACAAACATATGTTGTAATGCACCATTTATGTCATAAAATAAAATACCTTCAGGAAGCTTCCATGCCTTTGTGGAACTACATTCTCAAAACACCATGAGTGCACATGGAATACCCTATTATCACAACATACAATTTTTCCAAAATCATGGGCTTCAATTAAGTCTTATAGTCTCTTTTTGATGCACAAGCTCCGTTAGAAATCCCTATTCGTGAAGCCCTTCATTAACTCAAAGTGTATCATGATTTTCCCCCAAATCATCGATTAAAATGGAGAGGGGTAGCATCATATATATAGGATTTTCGATTTACAATGATCCCACACATCTTTGCGTATTTTCCGGATCACCAAACATGTCTTTGCAGTGCTCCTCGCTTTGTATAGAACCATGTAAATTATTCATTCTAAAAGCTCATAGTCATCAGGGATTCTTCATTCATTTTCTTTCATGTTGACCGTAAATTTCGAAATGAATTCCTTCAATGACCACAAATATCTGAACCTTATAATTGCAGAGAACGCCATCTCTGATCACGATGTGTGTCATAATCTTAAAGCACATTATTAGAACAAATTTTGTCTTCATGAAATGCAATTATCAAATCCCATATTCGAGCAAGTCATTCTTTCTACATATTTTCTTAAGCCATCCAAGAAAAATTACATTCGATGTTGAAATCCATCTTCCATATTTTTGACATTAAAAATTAGGAAAACACAAGAAAATTACACAACATTCAATAGTGGTTTCGGTGTGAATTGTACGATAAATTTCCTTGAAATATCCCTAGTATTCTATGTGAGTATTGTCAAAAGACAAAAAATATACTCAAATTTATGTAAGGAACATCCTTGGATCCAAAATACACCTCATTAAATTACTATTATGAAAATGATGATATAATAACCGTAGAATATTATATATACTGAGATGTTATTTTGTAAAATAACTAGCCTAAATAATTTCCCTCCTTCATTAGATAGGTTATGAAATCATCATTCTTGTTTACAGTGGATGTCCTCCCCATGAACTGATTACCATAATTTTTCAATTAACATCACTCATAGTTCATTTTGATGATGGATATAAATTATATATATATATTATAAAATAATTATTTCTCATTATTTATTGTACAATTTATTATCATTTTACATTCAATCCCAAATGGGATACGATAACACTGTCCATGTGTATGATAAACTACTACCATGTGAAGCGTTGTGATTCAATAATGTTTTACATGTATGGTGATTGTTATCTCATATATTGGATAACTAAAAATTCATGAGGGGTGTGAATTGTGTAATTAAAAATTTATTTGCAGAAAACGTCCCTCTTCAATGTATGTGACCCCAAATATTTTTATCAATATGAATAATTAATTTTAATATAAAATATTAAAGGATATAGATTAAAAAAATGATATATATATTGGTTTTGGTGAATATTAATCCAAAATTCCACTTCACCAATACTATTCTCCATGGTTTTTTGATTTCACTATAAATGTTTTTTTGGGGGGGCTTCTAGTTGAGTACAGGTACCTGCCACTAATTACAGTGGTTCGAAAGCATTCAACTAGGATATCCCTTTAGATGACCATTCCTCGGCCATAATATAGAATCATACAATGACTGTAAAGAAGGGTTGAAAAACTATTTATCGAAATATTTCACTACACTACTGAATGAAAGAACTCATAGTAGTTGAAGATATATTCTAAGACGATGAATGTCTTCAAGGATGTAATTAGGATTGTCTTCGACTACAAATGATATATATGAAATTTCATCACAGAATCAATGTATCTGATCTTGTATATGTGTAGTTTTTATTAGTTACAATAAGTTGAGTAATTATTTTTATGCGGGCTCTACCCTTCTTCTCAACCCTTTTTCCTGATGCGGATAATAATACATTTATATCCCCACCTGAATATGAGCAAACAAACTGATATTATCATAACTATTTAGCTGATAATATTTTGATCAATTTACATAATGTGATATTAATTTAATGCATCGATTATTTTCTAATATTTAATAAGACTCTATAGATGAACTATAAGAGGAATTCTTTTCCAGATTAGTCTATTTCATTAAAAATGACACATTGTAGAAATAAATCATTCAATAAATGGAAAATATATTTTTTGAAATGTTATAAAATCTTGAAATATCTGATCAAGATATTAATAATGAAATAATGATATTTTTCATAACAACTAATTCTTATTAATATATAATACATGTCAGATTTTTATACTATAATAAATTTATGTGATACATCATATGATAAATAAATAAATTTATCTTTATCAGGGAACAAGATAAACCTATTTCAACAATGAATAATGTAAATCATCATAAAAACTCAATAAATATTTAAATTATGTGTGACACATAGAATTCATGACTTATTTTTATGGTTCTATGGTAATATTTCATGAATATCCTTTTCGTAAGATGGAAACTTCTAAAAAATTCATTCTAACTAAAGTAAAAGGAAACACAATCATTATCTTCATAGGATAATATAATAATTTGTAAGATACTTCTCAAACATTATTTTTCTTGATTTTGAATATATTGAGGGTATTCTTTGAAAACATCAATTATCTTATGATAAAATAATTTTCTATGCAATGAATATTTTAAAGTGTAATATAAGCACTTATAAAATTAACATAAGAGAAGTTTCTTTAATAAATGTATTATCTGAAATAGTTAAGATAAAATCATTATGACTAAAATAAGGATTATTTGAATCATCATAAAACATAAAAATTGACATATGTTGGAAAAACATAAGTCTCTCTACCATTCTCACTCGTTTGGATAACCATCAAACATATTGAAAACACAATATTTGTATCAAAAATAACATTAAAAAATAATTTATCATTTATATTCTTCTCCCCTAAAAATAATAAAATTTAAATGATGTAATTTATCTTTTAATTATCGGAAAATAAATTTTTAATCACTTCAATTTATTTATAATATTTTTTATTATCCCACTTTTTGTGATATAAATACAAGTGGAATAAAGTTATAAAATTAGTATTTCACATCAACATGCATAAAAAATTAATTTTAAGGATTTTGGATATAATTTACAGTTAATTTTTGTTAAAAATAGTAAGAAGAAGATATCTATATATAATTTAGAAAACTAAAATATAAAACATGAATAAAAAATAAATAAAATAAATTATATATAAGAATATTGAGCTTATAGATAAACATATAATACAATACGGTATAATATAAAGAAAAAGATAAATAAATCATAATACTAGCACTATGAATAAATGTAAGAAAAGGTCAACAAATACTGAAAACATGTTCATTAAAACCATAATATGAATGAGAAAAAATTAATTAAAAACATGAAAATTCTGCATGAAATAATTCAATTTTTTTATAAATAATATTTCACAAAACATGATTTAAATGACAATAAAATTTACATCCAACCAGAAAACCATCCTCCCAAAATGGTACTGTGTATTAATTATAGAGGAGGAACCGATTCATTGGATATGGTTTCTTGAAAGATAGAGTTTTTTCCAGAGGGTAAATATGATGAAGTAAGAGGAGTGTCATTTGTTTCTCCAACAACATCACCCATAATCATTAAATATATCCAATGCCCTTCTAAATCACATTGACCGATCATTAAAAAAGACAATATGATCTTTAGATAAGCGTTGTGGGATCTTTACAAATAAAATATATCTATAGGTATAAAGGATAATTCAAAAGATGGTTTAAATATAGGAAAATAGACTTCTATAAATAAAACATTAGATTTCCCCTAGGATAAGTATTACTGTGGTAAAATATATCCTTTTTCCTTTTCATAGTAGAAGACTAGTGTTCAATGATGGGAGGTTCAGGAAGATGTATCCCTCAAATCTGAATAAATAATCAAAAAATAATACCTTAATTTTACCATTTCATTCTTATTGAAAGAATGCATGTTTTTCAATCCATTCTACATCCACAATGAGAAATTTCCAAATTTATATTTTACATCTCCATTCTATCACAAATGGCTTTAACCATCATTAATGATTTATATTAGTTTTCTAACATTCCAACAACATGATAAAAAATGACTTTTCCTGTAATGAAATCATGTTATTTTTAACGCTCAAAAAACATCAGACTCTCCATCTTCTCCATCATCTGAGAATTCCAACATAAAATTGCTTACAACCAATAAGTATTATCCTTTAAACATGTTTTCCGAATATTTAATGTTATTTTCCTATTATCCAACTATATTTTGAACAAAAATAATTATAATAAATAAATCTTTATATACAATCGATGCACAATGTGATATATATGGACCCCTTTCCAATAAAAAGGAGTTTATTTCCTTCATATAGAGACCAATTAACACAAGATAATCATTTTGAAATTCTCTAAGTTAGCTAAAATATATTAATATATCTTATTCATGATCCTTATTTATTTACCTGGATAGATGGTCACACTACATTATGGTCATTGTAGAATTAATTTTATCATTTTCTAGATAATCTCATTCTAACATTGAGAAAAAGTCAACATGAATTGATGATTTTATACTGGGTTCCACTGACAACGTTTCAAACATTGACTATACTATCAATTATTCAACCTTAACATTAACTTATGAAATAGTATGACTTCAAAGAGTTATAATATCATATGTGGAATCTAGGAATTGTAATATTTTTTATTCTACCTCCATCAATAAATTGGTGTAACTCTCTACAGACCATTCATCTACATTACCAAATTTTTATATAAGAATTATTGATCTTCTTTGATGAGTTTGAATAAGAGAATATGTGTCTAGAAGAACTTCATTACTTGGAATTTCTTCATCTTGTTGAATTATGACATCATTGAGTCGGTCATATTATAAATTTTTTCAAAAAACCAATATTACTCTTCCACTTGAATCCAAATCAATTTCATTATCCACTTCTTATCATTCTTCATGGGAGACATTGTGTCTAACCAAGTCAATTGATTCCATTATAAACTTTTTAAATATCTGAAAAGAAAATGATATTTAAACCATGGACTTTGGACACTACATTTTATAAATTTTTCTTAAATTCCCAACATTCAATAACCTTTTGATTATTTAGGGATGATATTCTCTACTAGAAGAAATGGGGAAAGCATAATTTCTTTGATTATTATACTTATATCAGTTGATTTTCTAGTCTCATTCATATCATGTTTAATATTGGGTCTCATAGGAGTTCAATAATTCTAACAACATTCATGTACAAACATCATTAATAAATGAATTAAGTATATTCTTTGGTTAAAATATTGTCCAGTTTATTTATAGAATCCAAATAAATATCTTAATTAAAAAAAATACTCATTTAAAATTCTATTTTCATATTTTTTTTTGAAAACTAATTAATTTTTTGATTTGTTGATCCAAAAATAACATCATCATCATATATTTTTACATATAATATATCTCAGCATTAATGTTTCAAAATTAATGTAGGATATTCCAATCATACTGGAAGATCATTTGAAAAAAATAAAAGAGTGTTATCTTTCTTTCCATGATCTTGGTGGTTTTTTATGTCCATATAATGTGTTGTTGTGTGTATAATAAAAATTTTAAAATCGAGGGTCTTCAAAACTAGAAGGTTTATCTACATAAACATAATACATTAAAAATTAATTTAGGTATCAAAAATTAACATCAAAAGGATATAATTAAAAATTCAAAAAACATGAATTTTCTAAAATAATTCTAATTGCTTATAATGTAGATACAAGTTAATACGAATCTTCATAATATATTCCATCATCATGATTTTATTAAGTTTCAAATAATCTATATTTATATATTTTGATTACAATGTTATTATCTTGTTTGTTTCTAAATATCCATTTTGTTGAAATTACCATATAATAAGAGGGAATATCCATTAATTCCCATATATTGTTCCATTAAAACTAATTTAAAATATATTTAATAGATAAAAACCAACATTCATCGGATAAATATGATTTTATAGTTTTAAATTCTATCTCGTATATAAAAGAACGAAATTATAGTAGGATTCCTATATTTCTTGTATTTATGAATCCATCATCTAAGCTCCTAGGCATATTTATATATGATGGTCTTGATTATTTAAAGGTAATATTGGGATCACTATCTATGGATCACTCTTATGAACCCTTATTAGTTACGGTTTAAAAAAGTCATGTTCCAAGACATCGTCCTAGTTGTTGTTGGAGAGAGGATTTGGTATCAAATACATAAAATATTCACTCAACACATAAGTTTGAATGATTTTGTGATCAAAAGGATACACTTCTTCAAAAATCACATTCTAGGATTTCTAAATAATCCATATCATTTTTTTAAAAATGATACTAGATTAAGAAGTAGTAGAGTAACGTCAAAAAATACCTTTATCAGCTTTTATATTAAACATACCATTTTTAAACAACTTGTTCATTATATAAACATTACATCCAAAAATAGTTTAGTATCCCACTTTTGAATTTTTACAATTCTGAAAACATTAGTGTGATTATTTATGATATTTATTATTAGAATTAGGACAATGAAATAACCAGTTTTTTAAATTAATAATTCCAAAAATAAGAGGGAAATTTATATTCTCATAACATGTTTCTATAAATTTATTTTAATGTAATATTACTTTTTCAACTACACCATTAAATTGATATGTACTATGTGAAGAGAAGGAATGTTTAATTCATTGTGTATATAAATATGAAGTAAAGTCTTGATTATCCATTCCACCTCTATTATCATTTCTCAAATTGAATTTGTTTATCGTTTCATTATTCAGAATCTTAAAAATATTATTATATATAAACTGATTCTCCCTCTTAAGTCTTACAAATCATGTAAAGACCAAGAAATTTTAAGGAAAGTTTCTCCTTAATTTTTTTTGGAATTTTACATGAACGCAGTTTCTGACGACGCCTGATTCCGAGGCCCGATGTGCCCAGAATTAATTTCTGAAGTTTGGCTCAGGTACGTTCAGTGAACGAGCGAGCGGGAATTTTTATCTTTTGAACCGGTGCTCGGAATTGAAATCCGATTGCACCGATGAACTCGCAACGCCGGTAATCGCTTAAGAGAACCTTTACCGTAGTTGCGTTTGTGCAGGAGGAGAAGTTAATTTTTGGGGTTTAATTAAAAAAGTGAATAAAATTGTTAAATCAAATTTTAACAATGTTAAGTGGTTAACTTCTCCCATGGGAAGTTGGTGGTGGGCCCACATCCATCCAACTTCCCATGTGTGGATATTTGAAAGGGTGGGGCCCACACAAACCCCCCACCTTTTCAAATTCCTTAAACTCCCTAACCCTCTTAACCCCTCACATTCCAACTCCCCATTAACTCACATTCTTTAATATTTGACAAATTGATTAATTAATGAGGTGAGTTAAGTATCATTTATTTGAATTTCAATCTTTTGAAATTCTTGCCAACACTTTGCAATTAATTAATTAAAACAACTTAATTAATTATTTTGAGTGTTTGAATTCTTTTAAATTCATTTTGCCAACATTAAATAGGGAGATTATATTCTTCTTTTTGGGTTGGCATAATCCTTGGGGGGAGAACTAAGGAGAGGAGAAGAACTCTTGGAATATCACCAACCTCTTGAGGAAGAACGTTCCACGTTTTCGAAGAACGTGAAGCAACACCTCCGACCATCTTCAACCGGAGTAAGGAAGGGAAGAACCGATGCCTACAAAGTATATAGAGGGTGACGTCTCGGCTCGACTTCACCGATCTCTTCTCCCGCCAACCTAGATGGAACGACGCCCGACCTCCGCGACGCTTGTCTTCCGCGGGTCTTTGAAGAACTCAGTTCTTGAAGCCGATGTAGGGGAATTTATTTTGGGATTCTCTTATCTTTTGAGAAAAAACGACGAGCGCGGACCAACCAATACCGGGTTGATCCACGGATCGTCCGATCAAGCGGTTGATGATTGAGGGTTTTTATTTATTTAATTGTTCGTGAATACAAACTTGGTGATGATCGTGGATTAAAACCCTTTTTGTTATCGAATAACGCGAGGGGGTCGGACCGCACAAACACGGCCGACCCTCCTCCTTTGTTTTGCATGATGGTTTCTTGAGGATGATATGAGAAAACATGGTGCTGTCGCACCACGCGACTTATTGCGGAAGATACGCGCGGCGCCGTCGCGCCGCGCCGTGGAACGAAATCCAAGAAGGCGACGCCGTCGCGTCGCGTCGATGAAAGTCATAGGTGTCGCGGTCGGAGTGGGGCCGCGGCGGAGGGAAGCGATGTCATGGCATCGTGCCGAACGGCAGAGGCCGCGGCCGGTTCCGGGCCGCGGCGGAGCAAGATGACCGGCGGCCGGCACCGGGCCGCCGGTGTCGGCGAAGGAAGGACCGGCCGTCGCCGGTCCTTGCTGGCGAAACCGGCCGGCCAGTGCGGGCCGGCCAGGGCAGTGGAGATCGGGGGAATTAATTTCCCCCAGCTGGGTCTCAAAAGCGGCCCCAATTAAGGGGACGCGGTTCTCAAAGGGGGGGGGGGGGGGGCTTTGCCCCCCGCGCGCGGCACTCGAATGACGCCTAGGCCGCGCCGCCGTGCCGGTCCGCGCCGCCGCGCCGGACCACTTCGGGCCGAGTTTTCCGAGCCGGGCCGGGTCGTCGCACCGGGTCGTCGCCCGGGGCGGGCTACCCGGTTCGTCAGACCCAGGGGGGGGGGGGGGGGGTCGGGCCGGGTCGGCCCGGGCCCAGACCCCCAGTTTCAGAACACTTTTGGTCAAATGCCCGTATCTTGGGCTACGTGCCTCCAAAGGACTCGCCGTCAGCGGCAACACGATCCTTGGATCGAGACCTTCGTTTCGGTATACTATACTCAAGGTACACCTTCTTTTTCGGGAGCCTACGTGGTTAAAACTCCATAGTTAAGCGTGCTTGGCCTAGAGTAGTGATCAGGATGGGTGACCTCCTTGGAAGTTTCCCAGGGTGGGTGTGAGACGGAAAATCCAATAACTCTCAGACCCGGCGTCCGATTGATGCGCCGTCTATTGAGATGAGTTCCTGTTGATGATACAGAACTTTTGCCATCCTCCGCCCGAGAATTGGATGCAGATGGATAGTGGCCGAGTTGGATCGCACAGAAATCCAACCGGGCCCCTGGACGGAAAAGCTGATACCTTTCTGATAAAACATCTGTTTGATGAACCTTCAGTGGCGTTGGTGATATCATTGAGAAACGGTCCCTATGAGTATACCCTATGAGAGTTCGGGGTACAGTTGAGATACGGCCGGGTTTGGTTCGCTCACGAAACCAACCGGGCCCCTGGGACGAAAATGCTAATTACTCACAGACCGGACGTCCCATTGACGCGCCGTCTGTTGTGTTGAGACACCTATGACGAGGCGGTCCGTTGAGATAATTTTTCATGGGACTTTAAGATACTTGTAGTATCGACCTGTAGCTCGTGGTGCGGACCCTCCCACTGACGAGCGTGCGGAGTACGGAGACCGTTTAACTGGCTGAGACCTGACGACTGCTTGACCGACTCGACTTGGAGTGAGTCGACTAGCCCAGTGGACGGAGCACTACTTTCTGGGGTGTAGACCCATGGCGGATGGAGCACTACCTGTGTGATAGTGCAGACCCGCGTTACTCGTCCGGAGAGTACCTCAGCAAGCTACTAGGGGGTGTGCAATACTGTGTTTGGGTGACATACCTCGACGGGAAGCACTACTGTGTCTGGGTGGCTGACCCGCGGTACTCGACAGGAGGAGTAATTCAACAGTCTTAGGTTAGTGATCGGTACCTCATAATCGTGACAGGACCACTGTACACTCTAGAGACGGAGTTCTGCAGCAGTTACGGTTTCGATAATGAAAATCCTGGTTTGAGCTGAGACTTTTGACCTTGTGTTTACCTCATGATTGAGATGAGTCACTTGCTAACTTAGGTATATGTATGGGAATATACCTGGATAGTGGTTATCCGTTGATTTCCCAATCCTTGTGTTTCCTCATGATTGAGATGGGTTACTTGATAACTTAGGTATATGTATGGGAATATACCTAAGTAGAGGTTATCTATTGAGATTTTATTTGTGGTTATCCTTGTTGGTTTAGTGATACCTTGAGGGTCTCGGGGTCCCTACTGAGTATCGTTATACTCACCCCTGCACGGGCTATGCCCGCACCTCGTTGTGTTGGTTGCAGACGACGGGCAGTGCTGACGGAGGCCGAGTGGTCGAGAACTGGACGGTACCCGGAGGTGGACTACACGACGAGTCAGTTCCCGGAGGTGGACTTCATGACGTGACGACTCACAGAGGAGGTTGACGGACAAGAGCGTGGAGGAGGCTATCTGTACCTACCCTTCAGGTAAGATCCATGGTGGACGACCAGGAGTTGCGCTCTCTGTACCTATCCTTCAGGTAGGGTCCGAGGAGGACGACCCAGGAGCTTCTTCCTTCTTCCAGCCGTTTGTCTTTTTGTTGTTGTACTTTGTTCGGTTGTAGTCGTACTTTCTTTTGGGTTTGTATTCTGTCCCATTTACTTTTCACCTTTTCTTTTTTACTTAGTGTTTTGCTTCCGCTTGTACTCTGTGGTGCTTGTTTTCTTTTATAAAGGCAATGCCTTCCCAGTTATCAGGATTTTTCGCCTTTGGTGCTAGTCGCTAGCCCCTGGCCTATGGAAGGCGGGCTTGGGGTAGTCATGGCACGGGCCCTGAGGATGGGTCGTGAAAAATTGGTATCAGAGGAGTTCGGTTATACCGCAGAAATTATAACTCTGATGTTTCTTTCTGTGAAGTAATAGTGTTGAGAGTACCAAGTGTGGTTTTCAGTTCAGGGAGTCCAGTGTTGGTGCGGGCGGCCGACGTATCCATACAGCAGGACCCTGACAACTGATTTCCGACTTTGTGCACGAAACACTGATTGCGTGTGTGTTTTCCAAGGATTTCCCTTAAAACAGCTCAAACCGGGTCTGCTCACCAGGTATAAACATTTGACCGTGTCACGATGTTTCTTTCAGGATGCCTTTTCACGGACGACCAGCTAGTGCCCAGAGGGATGTGCGTGCTGACAGCCTGTCGAGCGACGAGGCTTCGGTGCAGGGCCCTCTTCCAGTTGAGGCACCGGCGGAGGAACCAGCGGTACTACCATACATTGGGCCACCGATTCCACCAGCCCCAAAAGTAGGCGATGCACGACGCTTGAGCGCACTGCACGAGTTCCAGCGCTAGAGGCCACCCAGGTTCCGGGGAGAGACGGACCCGCAGGCGGCTGAGGTTTGGTTGGAGGCTGTGCTGACAGTCTTCAGGCTAGTGGGGATGCCGGCAGACTTCATGGTGATCATTGCTACCAGCCTCCTACAGGCAGCAGCAGGCAGGTGGTGGAGCCACATGTTCCAGTTTTTCGATGAGATGAACTTCGCATGGGAAGACTTTGAGACCTTCTTCAGGGTGGAGTTTGTGCCAGTAGCTCTACACCCCGAGCGTGTACAGGAGCTTCTGCCATTGCCGCGTTTTTTTTTATCAGTAGCCGAGTCATATGTGGGCAGTAGACAGATGATGCAGAGGTCCAGGAGGACCAGATTAGTAGTTTGGTGATCTCGGGTTTTAGGACCAGTGGTGTGGGGCACACATGGTGGAAACAGAGCTAGGCGTGCCAGAAGCAGGTTGTGGTACTCATGCGGCGAAAAGGGTCACCTGGCACGTGACTGTCCCACTCCTCGTACAGTTGATCCGCAAGCTTTGGAGGAGCCACCAAGGCAATAGAGCTCTGGGAGCAGGTGGAAAGGAGCGGAACTAGTGGATACGTCTCTTGTACTTCTAGTTCCATGTTGCTGTTGTATTCATGTCTATATACTATGAGCTGCAATAATAAAAAGACACTTTTCTTTGAGATGTTTTCTTTCCTGTCATTTTGTTTGGTTGATACTGAGTGGTCCCGGTTAAACTGTTGACTTGACCCTCACTTTCGAGATTTCTACTGGAGGGGACCCAGTGACCTCACACTGATGCCGACAGTGTGACCCGACCCTTGGAGGTGAGAGTGACAGTTGGATCACTCAGTAGTTACGTCGAGGCCTTACGACGTCATCCACGGCCTGAATGCATCATTCATGTCAGGATTGACTGTATTAGGCAACGAATGTTGTTCATCCAGGGGATGAGACCAGATTTCTCTTATCGGCAAAGAAGAAATCATAGCAGCTCTTGTGAGACTAAAGGAGGTGCATTTCATCTAGGAGCGGATGAAGACTGCACAGTGCAGTAAGAAATAGGGAACTGGTGTCGGTCTTAGAGACTCGGGCGTGTTAAATGTTTCAAGAAGAGGAAGCTTTAAATAGAGATGAGTCTGTGAAGCGGCAGACGTGGAGGCAGAGCTAGGAGAGCAGCATGAGGTGTTGTACATCTTAACATGCTACAACCACCCGCCTTAGTTATCCCAGCCAAGCTCAGGGAGCTGGGGGCGGTGGAAGAATGCGGCTGCATGCGGTCAAGGAGTGTGACCCAATGGCTCTAGAAATGATTCAAGGGACATTCTGTGTCCACTACTAGCTTCTGTAGTAACAAACGTCGATATGAATCATTCCTCGCTTTCACAAATCTTGTTCCAGACCTAGAGTTTCCGGTAAGCCGACCCTCACGTCTGGAGATACCTTGGGAGGGGACTCGATAATCACACTTACACCGATGGTGTGGTCAGACCCTTGAGGCGAGAGTTTCGGTTGGAATCTCTTGGTGGAAGCGTTGAGGCCTTACGACGTTAGTTTGAGTACGGAATGGGCAATAACTGTTCATACTCAAATTGACAGTTTTAGGAAAACGTTGGGATGGGTTTTCCTTGGTCGGCGGAAAAGGAAACCCCAGGCAGCGCATGGTAACTCTTGCACAGGAGGGTGCGACCGATCACGCTTGAGTCGACCAACCTTACCCTCGTGGCAGCAGCCTTTTGAGTTCCAGTTCTAACAGATAATGGAGACCTCTGGAGTTCGAGGATGACGATCACGTCCTTATACCGGTCTCACCTCGACGAGGTTTACGGAGATGTGGCCATGGCGGCAAGTTATCTCCGGGGTTCAGCGGACCTTCTTAGGTCCCCAGCTGGGTAGGCGGGGTGGTTTACCGCTTGACCCATTCACCGCAGTTGCACCAGGTGCACGATGACTTCCATGTATCTCAACTGAGGAGATACGTGCTCGACCCTTCGCATATCATCGACCATGAGGAGCTGGACGATGGCGATGGGGTGTCTTTCATGGAGGTTCCAGTGGGGATCGAGGATGGACAGGAGCATATTTTATGAGGACGATCGATTCCCCGAGTGTACTTTCTTTGGCAGTACGGAACCTCTAGGTAAGCACATGGGAGCAGAAGGCTCAGATGTGTGCTCTCTACCACTTTTGTGACCCTAGTTTGTGTTGAAGCTTTACGGGGACGTAATGTCCTGAGGTGAGAGTTATGTAAAGACCCGGAAATTTCAAGGAAAATTTTTCCTTAATTTTCATTGGAATTTTACAAGAACGCAGTTTCTGATGGAGCCTGATTCCGAGGCCCGGTGTGCCCGGAATTAATTTCCGAAGTTTGGCTCGGGTACGTTCAGTGAACGAGCGAGCGAGAATTTCTATCTTTTCAACCGGTGCTCAGAATTGAAAACCGATTGCGCCGATGAACTCGCAACGCCGGTAATCGCTTAAGAGAACCATTACCGTAGTTGCGTTTGTGCGGGAGGAGAAGTTAATTTTTGGGGTTTAATTAAAAAAGTGAATAAAATTGTTAAATAAAATTTTAACAATGTTAAGTGGTTAACTTCTCCCATGGGAAGTTGGTGGTGGGCCCACATCCATCCAACTTCCCATGTGTGGATATTTGAAAGGGTGGGGCCCACACAACCCCCCCTCCTTTGCAAATTCCATAAACTCCCTAACCCTCTTAACCCCTCACATTCCAACTCCCCATTAACTCACATTCTTTAATATATGACAACTTGATTAATTAATGAGGTGAGTTAAGTATGGTTTATTTGAATTTCAATCTTTTGAAATTCTTGCCAACACTTTGCAATTAATTAATTAAAACAACTTAATTAATTATTTTGAGTGTCTGAATTCTTTTGAAATCATTTTGCCAACATTAAAAAGGGAGATTATAATCTTATTTTTGGGTTGGCATAAACCTTGTGGGGAGAACTAAAGAGAGGAGAAGAACTCTTGGAAGATCACCAACCTCTCGAGGAAGAACGTTCCACGTTTCCGAAAAACGTGAAGCAACACCTCCGACCATCTTCAATCGGAGTAAGGAAGGGAAACACCACCACCTACAAACTATACAGAGGGTGACGTCTCGGCTCGACTTCACCGAGCTCTTCTCCCACCAACCTAGACAGAATGACGCCCGACCTCCGCGACGCTTGTCTTCCGCGGGTCGTTGAAGAACTCAGTTCTTGAAGCCGAGGTAGGGGAATTTATTTTGGAATTCTCTTATCTTTTGAGAAAAAACGACGAGCGCAGACCCACCAATACCGGGTTGATCCGCGGATAGTCCGATCAAGCGGTTGATGATTGAGAGTTTTTATTTATTTAATTGTTCGTGAATACAAACTTGGTGATGATCGTGGATTAAAACCCTTTTTGTTATTGAATAACGTGAGGGGGTCGGACCGCACAAACACGGCCGACCCTCCTCCTTTGTTTTTCGTGATGGTTTCTTGGGGATGATACGAGAAAACGTGGTGTCGTCGCACCACGCGATTTATTGCGGAAGATACGTACAGCGCCGTCGCGCCGCGCCGTGGGATGAAATCCAAGAACGCGATGCCGTCGCGTCACGTCGAAGAAAGTCAAAGGTGCCACGGCCGGAGCGGGGCCACGACGGAGGAAAGCGATGTCATCGCATCGCGCTGAACGGCATAGGTCGCGGCTGGTTCCGGGCCGCGGCGGAGCAAGATGACCGGCGGCCGGCACCGGGCCGCTGGTGTCGGCGAAGGAAGGACCGGCCATCGCCAGTCCTTGCTGGCAAAACCGGCCGGCCAGTGCGGGCCGGCCGGCCAGTGGAGACATGGGGAATTAATTTCCCCCGGCTGGGTCTCAAAAGCGGCCCCAATGAAGGGGCCGCGGTTCTCAAAGGGGAGGGGGGATTTGCCCCCCGCGCGCGGCCCCCGATTGGCGCCCAGGCCGCGCCACCGTGCCGGTCCGCGCCGCCACGCCGGATCGCGCCGCAGCGCCGGACCGCGCGGCCGCACCGGCCCACGCCGTCGCGCCGCCGCGCCGGGCCGTGTTTTCTGAGCCGGGCCGGGTCGTCGCACCCGGTCGCCGCCCGGGGCGTGTCGACCCAGTTCGGCCGACCCAGGGGGGGGGGGGGGGGGGGGGTCGGGCCGGGTCGGCCCGGGCCCAGACCCACAGTTTCGGACCACTTTTGTTCAAATGTCCGTATCTTGGGCTACGGGCCTCCAAACGACTCGCCGTCAGCGGCAACACGATCCTTGGATCGAGACGGTCGTTTCAGTATACTATACTCAAGGTACACCTTCTTTTTCGGGAGCCTACATAGTTAAAACTCCATAGTTAAGCGTGCTTGGCCTAGAGTAGTGATCAGGATGGATGACCACCTGGGAAGTTTTCCAGGGTGGGTGTGAGATGGAAAAGCCAATAACTCTCAGACCGGGCGTCCGATTGATGCGTCGTCTGTTGCGTTGAGTTCCTGTTGACGATACGAAACTTTTGGCATCCTCCGCCCGAGAATTGGATGCAGATGGATAGTGGCTGGGTTGGATCGCACAGAAATCCAACCGGCTCCCTAGAACGGAAAAGCTGATACCTTTCTGACAGACCTTTCGTTTGACGAACCATCAGTGGCGTTGGTGATCTTGTTGAGAAACGGTCCCTATGAGTATACCCTATGAGAGTTCGGGGTACAGTTGAGATACGGCCGGGTTTGGTTCGCTCACGAAACCAACCGGGCCCCTAGAATGAAAATGCTAATAACTCACAGACCGGACGTCCTATTGACGCGCCGTCTGTTGTGTTGAGACCTCTATGACGAGGCGGTCCTTTGAGATACTTTTTCGTGAGACTTTGAGATACTTGGAGTATCGACCTGTAGCTCGTGGAGCGGACCCTCCCAGTGACGAGCGTGCGGAGTACGGAGACCGTGTAACTGGCTGAGACCTGACGACTGCTTGATCGAATCGACTTGGAGTGAGTCGACCAGCCCAGTGGACGGAGCACTACTTTCTGAGGTGCAGACCCATGGAGGACGGAGCACTACCTGTGTGACAGTGCAAACCCACAGTACTGGTCCGGAGAGTACCTCAGTAGGCTACTAGGGGGTGTGCACTACTGTGTTTGGGTGACATACCTCGGCGGGAAGCACTACTGTGTCTAGGTGGATGACCCGAAGTACTCGACAGGAGGAGTACTTCAGCAGTCTTAGGTTAGTGAGAAGTACCTCAGAGTCGTGACAGGACCACTGTACACTCTAGAGACGGAGCTCTTCAGCAGTTACGGTTTTGATAATGAAAATCCTAGTTTGAGCTGAGACTTTTGACCTTGTGTTTACCTCATGATTGAGATGGGTCACATGCTAACTTAGGTATATGTATGGGCATATACCTGGGTAGTGGTTATCCGTTGATTTCACAATCCTTGTGTTTCTTCATGATTGAGATGGGTTACATGATAACTTAGCTATATGTATGGGCATATACCTATGTAGAGTTTATCTATTGAGATTTTCTTTGTGGTTATCCTTGTTGGTTTAGTGAGACCTTGAGGGTCTCGGGGTCCCTACTGAGTATCGTTATACTCACCCCTACACGGGCTATGCCCGCACCTCGTTGTGTTGGTTGTAGACGACGGGCAGTGCTGACGGAGGCCGAGTGTTCGAGGACTGGGCGGTACCCGGAGGTGGAATACACGACGAGTCAGTACCCGGAGGTGGACTTCACGACGTGACAACTCACTGAGGAGGTTGACGGACAAGAGCGTGGAGGAGGCTATCTGTACCTACCCTTCAGGTAGGATCCATGATGGACGACTAGGAGCTTTGCTATCTGTACCTACCCTTCAGGTAGGGTCCGAGGACGACGACCCAGGAGCTGCTTCCTTCTTCCAGCCGTTTGTCTTTTTGCTGTTGTACTTTGTTCGGTTGTATTCGTACTTTCTTTTGGGGTTGTATTCTGGACCATTTACTTTTCAGCTTTTCTTTTGTACTTAGTGTTTTGCTTCCGCTTGTACTAAGTGGTGCTTGTTTTTTTTTATAAAGGCAATGCTTTCCCAGTTATCAGGATTTTTCCCCTTTGGTGCTAGTCGCCAGCCATTGGCCTATGGAAGGCGTGCTTGGGGTAGTCACGGCACGGGCCCCGAGGACGGGTCGTGACAAATCATACCCTTGTAAATCATAAAAAATGCTCTTCCAAAACATAATCAAGGATTTACAATAAAGTCACTCTATTCTAGTAGTTATGAAAATATCCATATGGATATGATTTAGAGTTCATGAGGTATAATCCTATTTTTTTAGATTCAATGATGTTTTTTATTTCTTCCACATTTTACAACAATCACATAGTTTCATTTTATCAAATTTATGTTCATTCAAGTCAAAAATAAGAGGATTGATACATATATTTTTGGTGGAGTCAAATTTAAAATGTCTAATATATTTCCTCGAAAACCCTGTTTAATAATATTCAACATGTTATCAATTTATATTTTTTCTATATAATAAATTAAGGTCAAATGGGTAGACATTATCGATTCTAGGTTCATTGAAAATGAGAGATTTATCATTTGAAACTAACCACACATTTAAAAACAACAACTAAATAACTATCATTAAAATTTTGGGACATACTTAATAGGTTTTCCTTCAATCCTTAAATATAAAATTTTTTATGGTAATTTAACAAGTATTTCCAATTGTTCCAATGATAATAATTTTTACTTTTTTTATGTCACCAAATGGAATATATCATCCATCGATCTTTGATAGCGAGTAAAAGTAACCACACGTTTTTCGTATTATTGATTTTATGATAATTTATAACTTCTGTAGAATGAAAATATTTATCTTTTTAAGGGTTTTTTGCAGAACAAGGAACACACTATTTTTTGGATAATTTAGTCTTATAACCCTGAAATCCTTTTAAAAAAAATATTATTTTTGAGTGTATTATTAAAAATAACATTGATTATATTATATTCCACTTGTTTAAAAAATAATTAAACATAATTATTGTTTTGAAAATCCTTCTATGGGTTCTATATTGTCATTAATTATTTAGTATATGAGACACAATATGTTTTCTAATATTTTTAAAAAATAAAATTTGATTGTTTATTTCCTCCTCTTCTTTGTACATTTTATATTAGGTGTTCATGATATATTTTTTTTCTTCAATATTTCATACATAGATTCTATCATTTTATATTATTCATTTAATTCATTATATGAGGCATTTTTATTTTCTGATTCTTGATCATGATAATAAGATTATAAATAATTTACATCATCCTGATTTTCCTTAAATAATACCATAAACTTTTGATTACGAACATCATATTCCGATTTTGACGATGTGTTGCCACTAAAAGATTTAGAAGCACTACAGGTGGCCTACATAGTTATCTTAGATATCTTATTATATCTATCTTTATTAAAGTATTTCTTTTCTATTTTTTTCATCATTATGCTTTGGAAAATCAGTCTTTCTGTGTTCTAGATTATTACACTCATAAAATCTCAATTCATTAGTTTTTTCACAAGGATTTCAAAACATGGGTTGAATTTTCCAAAAACTATTCCTTTACTATAATGTTATTTGAATTTTTCAGCAAACTGCACAATTTAGCAATTGATCCAGAATAACAAGAGGAGTCATCTTCACCTTATGATTAATAGAACTATATTCTTTTGTACTTCCATTCATCCTTAAAATTAGAAATATTAGAAGAATAATTTTCTTTCTTTATCACTTTATATTCGATATTTTTAGCTTCCATTTCAGCTTTGTTAATCATAACAATTTCATTGATAACTTTTATCATAAAATATCTAACATCTGTTCACTATCTAATGGAAACTGAGATTCCACTGCACATGGGTGGTAAAAATCATAGAACAATCATTAATTTTTCAGGATTAGTGATATAATTTCTTAGTGTAGCATCATTATTTAAAATTTTGTGATTATTATTTAAACTATTATGTATTATCACAAGTTTTTTGACAATAAGTAAGTATTTTCAACTCTTCTATTCATAATCCACAGATTATAGAATAAAAATGTTTGGAGTTCAGATCATAGTATTCTTTAGTTGTAGAAAACCATGTTTCAAGTTCTTTCTTTTTCTATTTTGTGGGGATTTACATATTTAAGACATATTTTTAAACCAATATTCTTCATATATGTTGTAAATCGAGCATTCCAAAATCCATAACTTTCAACATTAATGTAAGGACAACTATATATTGGCATAAATTCTCATTTATCACCCATCTAATCCGTTTAATAAGTAATTTGGACTTCATCCATTGATAGTTATGAAATCATGAGTCACGAGATCTAATACTAATTGTTTTCCTAGATAATTTCTATTTAAAATATAATGTGAGGGTGAAGAGAGTTCCTAAAATTTCCACATAGAAAAAAATACCTCTTTTAGGTATATGAGTTCAAATCATTTCAATAATCTGTGATGGAGGTGGAAATATAAAATCATAAAGGAATGAGATTTTACACATAAGATTTATAGTGGTTTGGGAACATTAGTCCCCTATTCTAATCAACTAGCACTCTGTCTTATGAGTTTAGTAATGTTCAATATAACAACCATTTTTTTGAAGTCTCCTAGCTGAGGAAAGTTAATTTTCACTAATTAAAATGGTTTAAGACAATTTATATTGGACCTCACATTATAAGACATATCCTCGACCATAACACATACCATTATAAAGTGTATAAATTAAATGAGATGAATAAAATTTTGATTCACTATTTAAGCACACAGTCATAAATAAAAACTGATAGAATATGAATTTAAATCTTGAGAAGATGATATATTTCAAATAAATTCTCTGTAAAATATTCGATTACAACAAAAAAATATGAAAATATAGCACAAGGGTGATATATATGATCTTGTCTTTCTACATGAGTTTTATGTTTCTATTATCAGAGTAAACATATGTATGTTAAATCAATATATTATAGTCTTGTTTTCATACATTATATTACTATTTATTTTATATGGCCTCATGGATTTTAAACATAATAAGAGAGATAATCATAATATTCAAACTAATAATCGTATTAAAAGTTGATATGATAGGCTATAAATGGGATTTTCTATTCCATCCAAATAAAGAATAAGTATAAGGAATGAGTCTTAATACATTACATAATATGGATTTTTAGAAAAGAAAATACATTCTTCGACATTGGGGATTAGTTAATATTACATTTTTAGGTATTTAGGACACAAAAAAACATAACATCTCATAATCATATATGAGGATACTATTAAAACTATATCCATTTTTTCAAAATATAAAACATTCAAGATAATACATAATTTCATTGATAATATTCATGGAATTTAAATATTCATCCATATTTCTCTTACACATCCTTATATCCTTTGGAAAACATCTAAAAACATGGGATGAGCTCAAAATTATAAGTAAGGGATATATAGAATGAAAACATTAGTATAGTGATAACATAAATACTAATAAAACCAATTTTATAAAAACTTGTTAACAGACATGGAATCATCATGTTGTTTTGTTGGGAAATATTTAATATATCACTCATTAAATCAAACTTACACCTGGAATAAACATTTGGTAAAATTCCATTTCTTGAGTTCCCATTTTATTGGAGAGCTATAATAGGTCTCACCCATCATATCTAGTAATATAATGGGCTTATCCCAACATATCATGATCTATTATGGGATTAACACAACATATCTTGAGCTATAATTGTTCAAACCAACATAACTATGTCGAAAAGACATATAATGGTAAAAAATAGTCATGAAATCAGGAAAAATCACTTACTCCATATATATATAATATCATTTTGATATTTTTTAAAGAGGATTTTAAATGGGTTTTAAAAGGAATATCACATACAAATATAATTGGAGTGAGGATTAATAAAATGGAATTGATATGTGCATGCAATGTAAATACACATAATACATCATAATATAAAAAAATAATCACATCAATAATCTTAATACTACATTGTGGATAAAATATAAGGATAACCCAATGATTTTAAATTGGGTAACAATTAATTTACCTCAAAATATTCTAACATAAACCAGATTAAAAATCCTTTATAATGGTTAAAATATTTTTATTAATATTATTTAGAAAAATATTCATTTTTATAACACCTTATATGATCATTTTATAGAAAAATTTAAACATTTATCAATAAAAATTTGTTATTTACATTGCATCAGGTGCGTTCTTCATAGGGTTTTCATGGTGGGTTCATAATGGTAATTATTTTAGAATGGAATTGAAAATTCAAAATTGAAATGAGATTTTTTATCATGTTAATAGATCATTAAATTATTCCATAAATCGTTTTTTGTTATATACTATAAGGATTTATCATTAGTTAAATCATTTGTCATGATCATTAGTTTATTATGGTGAATTTTGATCATTATGAAGAACCATGTTTTTATAAATTAATATTAATCATAATTACTAGTTCTAGAACCTAATAGAGGTTATAACATATTCTTTATAATCTTATACCTCTATTAAAATTGATATTAAACAATATTATTAGAAATTAATGAGAATTATAAAAACATCATCTATGATTTTGTTAAATTGGCACATCACATATGATGTATTCATTTTTAAAATATGAGGATATAGAGAGGAAGAATAATGATTAATCATTCCATAAACATTAATAAAATCTATAATATATATTGTATGAGATATTTCATGCATCTTGGATAAGGGTAGGTGATGATATTATAATGAAAGAAAATAATTGAAAAAAACACAAGAAAAATGAAAGAAGATTCTTTACTCTTGATCACTTATCCATGAAATCCTCCTTAAGGAATTTTTCATCTACCTCTTGGTGATTCCACATAGTATTGGACGTTGGAATTTGGGTTGAGGATTACAAAAACAAAGAAGATGATCAAGGAATGTGTGGTTTGAGAGGAATAGGAGAATGCGAGTGGTATTTATAATGGAGGAGATGAGATGTTTTACATTATTAAAATCATTAGTTTAATATTTTTTCTCATGTCTATGAATTTTCTTGATTCATGTGACATATAATAATAATAAGTATATTTTATTTATTACTATGTCGGATTACATCATCCTTTCACCATCTTTGTTGCATGAAAACAATTATTTTGCATTTATCGTAATTTATCCTATTTCGGTATTAATGAAGAATTCATTACTTTCACAAAAATACCCAAAATTCACCATTACAATATTCCACGGTGTATAATTAAAAAATGAACTCCATTTTTGGACAATAATTTTCTAAATATGATTAATTTAACATTTAAATAAAATCATTCATTATTCATAAAGTAACAATTTTAAAACTATAACTCATTTTATATCATCTTGAAAAATTAAACAAGATCTCATTACATTATAACCATATTAATAATAGATTTAATTATCATAAGGTTCATATTACTATTCATAAGGGAAGGTTATTACTTTCTAAAAATTATTTTTGTCATATCAGACTCCAAAAAATATACTAATCACAATCGTGCATGTCCATGTTTTGAAATTCAAATCATAGAAGAGGGGAAATTATTTTTAAATCCTATTAATTGTTATATTTATAAATAATGTTTCATGGATGTCAATTCATTTTTGGAAACCATGATGTGTTAAATTTTCCCCACCTTATAGAAATTTCATCCTTGCAATTTTATTTATTTTTTTAAAATGTGGGGGACTATTCCCTCATAGCATTTTCAGATTCCCATGATGCTTCTTCAACCATATGGTTTCTATAAACCATCTGTACTTAGTGGATGACCTTATTCTAAAATACATTTTCTCTTTTATAAAGAATCTAAAAATTTAGCTCATCAGAAGTAAGTTTCTCTTATATCTGAAAAACATCTAGGATCAATATAGTGGAAGAATCTAGAACATAAATTCTCAACATTGAAACATGAAAAACTTTTGTTCCTGAGATAAACATGAAATAAAATCTACTCTATCAGAAACTGGTCCTTCTTTCTCTAGGATTTCATGACATCCAATGACCCATGGACTCATATAACCTTTATTACCCATACGAATAACTCATTTTCAAGTAGATATTTGATGAAAAACATGTTCACGTACCTTGAAAGAAAAGTATTTCCTCCTGTTATATACATGACTTTTCTATCTACATTGAGATATCCTAATGTTTTTCTGGATCATCTTTACTTTCTCACCCACTTTCCATACTAATTCTGGTCCCATCAACATTTTTTCCCTGATTTCATCCAAAAAATATATAGTTAAACACTACATTATATACAATGGTTCAAAAGGTGAAACCTATATACTGGAATAATAACTATTATTATAAGAGAAGTAAAATAATGAAAATTGTTGATCCAATCTTCCCAGTGATTCCATTGAATAAGGTAAATTCATATCCTCTAATGTCTAAATTTTCCATTCTACCTTCCCATATTATTGTGGATGCAAATTTTGTATTGAAATTTAATTTTGATTCCAACGACATCTGACGACCCCTCATAAAATTAGAAGTTAATATAGGATTAAAATATTATACAATGGATAGAGGCCCTGCATGAAACCAAACAGTATATTAATGATACAATCAAGAAAACGGATCCGATAAAATTATATCTCGAATAGAAATAAAATTTTTATATTTAGTTATTTGGTAAACAATAGACCATATTTCATTATTACCTAAAGAGGTATTTAGTAGTCCCACAATGATGTACATGGATACATTTTAAAATTTCTATTTTGGAACTGGAAGAGGCTAAAGCATCCCATTCGATAACCTCCACTCTGCTTTAACATATTGATAAGTCTAACATTTAGAGGTAAAAACAGAAATATCAAATTTCATTCAATCCCACTAGTAATACTATTATAGGAATATATATAGCTTATTACTGTAATGATTAACTAAAAATGGATAACTACTAGATTCACACAACTATTCGTTCCACAACTAGAAATCACAAGGCACATTGATCCTTTTTCCATATATTTAAACACAATATTAAATTTGTTTGAATGCTATAAATAAACTAATTTTAACCAATTCAACATTTATCTATAGCTCCACATATAGCTTATGTGCTTTCATAATTCTGTCTGTCAAGGATCACTTCAACAAAACCTGATGCAAAACAGAAATATTTTCTACACCAACAATATCTGAAAAAAATCCATATAATCATTGACAAAAGTGTTATGTTCTAAATGTATCATGGTTAATGTATCATTAATTTTCATACTCAAGGAATCATACATGTTGTTTTCTTTCCCATGATAGTAATGAATTGTGAAATAATAATCCAATATTTTTTCATCTATATTTCATATATCGTATTTAATTCCTTTTATTTTAATATATGCTGTAATGTTTTATGGAGAGTAAATATTTCATATTTTACTCCATACAGATTATGCATCAATATTTTCAATGAAAAAAAGCACAGATGCCAATTCCAAATCATGTTTGGGTTAATTTTACTCATGATGTTTCAGTTGTCTTGAAGCTTATGCAATTACCTGATCATTTTTTATTTGAAAAAAAATTCCCATTAATAAAGAATATGTGTTGATGACAATCACACCATTTCGGGAAGACATGACCAAAATTGGAGGATTCACCAATCTGTTATTCAGTTTCTAAAAATAAACATCAAATTTTATTTTCCAAATAAATTCATCCCTTTTCATGTAAACATTGTTTGTGGGATTGATAATTGTGAAATTTTTTAACAAACTATCAATAGTAACATACTTATTCATGAAAAAAAAATCACTGAAACATTTTTAGGTCTTGTCCATTAATCCAGTAGCTACGTTTTTTAAGGATTAGAGGTTATTCCATCCTTATTTGAAATTTCCCCACTGAATGAGATTTTTTTCAACAAAAAATAACACTATAAGAATTTTTTAATATAGTTTCTTTTAATTTAAGTCATAAAAACAACCCATAGACATTTTTCATGCTCATTTTTTCTTCTAGAATATACTGTAATGTCTTCAATTCCCTCAACCCCTAACACATCCAAAACTCATGAAATATTCTATTCCTAATATTGATGAATACATCACATGAATTGGATTGACCAAAATTAAAAACTACTAATTCATAATTGCCATATCTAGTACATAATGCATTCTTTGAGATGTCTTCATCGTTTAAATAAAACTAATATTACTGCGACTGAAGGTCAACCTTTGAAAACTATTATATCCCATGGAGCTGATAAAAAAATAATCGATATGGGGAAAATGATATTTTTTTTTAAAAGTACTTTTTTTCAAGGATCTATAATATATACAAAGTCTTATTTAACCATCATTTTTTGACAAAAAATATAGGTGCACCACATTGTGAAGTTCTAGGTTGGATGAATCCTTTATCAATTAATTAATGAAACTATTATTTTAATTCTAGACGATCATTTTGATCAATTTGATAAGGGGGATTGACAATTGACTTACAATTAAGAAATAAATCAATAGTAAACTCAACCTCTCAATCTAGAAAAACTCAAGGTAAATCACTATAAAATAATACCACATATTCATTTACCAAAGGAATATAATTAATTTATATACTTCACTTATCTTTAAAAATATGTCCATGAAAACATTCATTTCCATATTTTGTGAGTTTCCTAGAATATGAAAATATTAGCAATGATATGTGTTCATTATTGTACAAAAACTAAAAATAATTCCAAAAAATAACATCTTTTAATCAGAAATCTATCTTAGCACAAAACAAAGAAATGCAGTCCATACCTAGAATAAAATCAAACACCACTATTGAAAATTCAATTGGGTTTGCAGGTAAACTCCTACCACATACTAGGATTAGTAGATTATTATAATTTAATCTTGACAAAATATTTCCACCATGTTTTTTATATTAGTTCTTGTTTCTTTACATGAGGTTGAATTCCACATTTTTTTGAAAATTTCCAAGAAATGAAGGATTTTGTAGACCATGAATCAAACCAAACAATCGTGAAATCTATAAAAATAATCACTATAACTGATACGACCTCAATTAAGGGATTATATTCTACTAATGTTGTTGAAAAGGTCTTTTCAAAACCCTTATTCTTTCCATATTTCTGATTTTCTTCATGAGTAATATCTTTGGGAAAACATTAGAAAAATTACCAAATTCATTATAGTTAAATAATATCACTATAAGGCCCCAACATTAGAATATAACTTATCCTTGAGTTAAATCAATAACTAACATTGAAAATATTTTCATGATTATAGTTTTATAGAATTATGTCATAACTATTACATTACATATCAAACATTTCAATGTATATGCATATACTCAGTGTCCATTTTTTTCATATATAAAACTCTTACAAGAAATCAAGAATTATTTTTTTTCATATAAATCTTCTTCAATTCTTCCTTTATCATTCCCATCCTTATACCATGTGACAAACTATTACAGAACATTGGATGAGCCTAAAGATCTTTGTAGGGGTTATAATATAATAAAAGAAAACTTTATCACATCAATACATAAAAAAATGTTCACTTTAACATAACGCATGAAATCATAAGATTTATGAATAAAACATAGATATCATAAATCACAATGGTAACTTGTGGATTCCATATCATACGTACATTATTACTTTCAAATCTATATAGGGAGTCACATTTTAATACCCTTCATACTATATTCCCAAAATCTCATATGAGAAACATTAATGTTTTCCTCTGTCATGTTACCCAATGCATTGGAGTGCTATCTCGGGCTCACTCTCCCATGGATTATCATGGAACCACCCATATATGTAAAATATTCCTAAGATCCATAACTTAATAATAACAAAAAAAAAAAGAATAAACGAAATATAATATTTCCACATTACAATTACAAGATACCAGTCCAAGATATTTACATAATCAATTCATTTAAAAAAAACACCGTTAAGACATTTAAAAAGAATATTTTTGAAACAAATTGTCCCATACAACATTTAAACATTTATTTGAATTATAAATTTAAAATATTAATTTACATATAAATAAATCCTTAAAACATTTTGAAAACATGGACATTAATGAGAAGTAGTTAAAAAAACTATATCATTAAAACCGTTAAAACAAATTTTTTATAAAAGAGTCTCTTACCAATTAAACAAATACATGAATAAAAATAATTAAAGAAAAACATTAAAAAAATTATAATATCTTGAGAATAAGTAGATTCATGATACAACATTTCGAAATTTAGTACATACACATTATTGGATAAAAAATGTGCACAATATCAAGATATTACTCAATGAAAAGAGATTGAGACATATTCTATTTCAAAAATTCAGCAACCAAATGACGTCACATTAAAATACATAAAAATAATTGATGAGATAGATAAGGGTATCTCATCACATGGATATAAAATATATAGAAATAAGGATAAATAATTACATATCCCATCAAAGTATATTGTAATTAAAAGACCTTACATAAAATAAGACTTTTACTAAAAGCGGGGGGGGGTTAAATGGTTCCCTTACAATGATCGTATATTTACATTATGGATAATCAAATGAAATAATTATGTGTGAAAAATATAAATATTCCGAATATAATTATTTATTATATGTAATACAATTATAGGTCCTTCACCCATATTCATATCATTCCATATTCAAGAAGTAGAATATTAACCCAATGAATGGAAATTTGCTTAAGAAGTTCCCTTACGAAGATCGTATCATTATATTAATGAAAATACAATGAAATAATTATGTGTAAAACATATAAATACACCAAATATAATTATTTATTACATGTTAAAAAATAAATGGTAATTCACATATATTTATTCAACTACATAATCAATAAGTAGAAGATCCACCGAAAGAATGGAAATTGGGTTAAGAAGTTTCCTTACTTCCAGTCCGACTTGTATTGTATATCCCATATTCTTTCTAAATAATACACAGAAGATAATTTATTCATTACTAGGAACATTTCTCAAGTTTATTATTCATTTTATATTAATTATTACCTTGATATAACAATTAGTTTCTTATGTGAGTTCATATAGGATATTTTTTAATGTTCAAAACAATAGTAAAAAATGAACTTATTATAATTACCAATAGTCCATTTGGTAAAAAGTACAATATTTTTATAATGATATTCATTATTTTGATATCATATATATCCCGTATAACGTTATTTAGAATATTACATATCAGTTGGATATATGAAAATAAAATGCACAGTTCATGAAGATGGTAAGTCGTACGTATACATAAACGCTACATTCGTTTCATTTTTTTCATTCTTAAAGGAATGATAACCAAATGTTCAATAAATATATTATTATTCCAATATAATATCATATTTTATGTACATTATATATTTTTATTAACATGTTATTTTATATTTTCCATGAATGGTATGAACAGGTAATATCACATTGAGTGGCGGTATTCTGCACTTCCTCTAATGAAATTATCATATTTATACATCATGAATATCATTAAGGTATGATGAAAATGAAAATTTTATAAGAATAGAGATAAAATAAATATCATAAAAATCATATATAAATATAGTTCCATTATAATGGACACCATGAGAGGTGGTAATGAAAAATCGAACAATCATCATTTAGTGAGGAAGTAGTTCGTCATACACAGAAACATTATCTTCGTATCCATTAGAATAAGGTGTGAGTAATTGTAGTTAGAATACTCCTCATAACAACAACCTAGTATATTTTAGATACTGGTTTTGTTTTGTAAAAAAGGATAATAAGATCATTGAGAGTAGAGAAGTAAAATAATGGAAAGAATCATTAGAAAACATGTTACCTCAAATCGAGTAACTTATTTTTATTTTAGCCAAATGGCTCTCCCGAATTGCCTTATTCTTTGGGGAATGATTATTCAAGAAAGAGAGGGATGTTGGGAGATTATTTGGGATGAGTTTTGATGAGAAACGTTTCTTAATATGTGTGTGTAATGGGTTACATGTGGTGTCCTTTTATAAGACGGTAGATGGGCTCTTTTGGAATGTTTGAAAGTATTATTTTATTATATAATGATTTTCGATTTTAAAAGGATCATACATAATTAAATTTGAATATAAGAAGAATATTAGTCTAAATAGGATCATCTAATGATAATTTAAAATGTTTTCAAATTTTTTAATCCATATCGTTTTTAGTTTACCCTTTGATAGCTTATTTAACCTCAACCACGTCTTCTTGCATATTCCTTCTATATGGTAAATATATTTACTATAAAATTAAAAGAGACCCAAAATGTATCATTAATTACGTTTTCAACCTCATATTTGTCATTTGGAAGAATCATAAAATTTTAGGACTATTTTATTATTTAATAAAATATTAATTTATTTAAAAACTCATTTATGTCAATTTGTTTTTATTCATGTCATGAATTTTTCAAAAAACAATAACAACATGATAAATTAAATAAAATCACTAATTAAAGGATAAAAAGTTGTAATCATCCATAAAATTTATTTATGGTATATAAACAGTTTCAAAATAAATTTTATTCTAATTTTTATAATCTCATTTACTGGAAACATTCACTAATGAGGTAATCATTACATCATCATTATGTTATAAATAAATTTATTTATTTGCTGTATAAAAATAATAAAAAATAACATTATGTATGAAATATTATTAGATTTATAATTAATATTTATAATCAAATATATCAATTATAAAACCCCACAATAAAATTCATATAGCAAAATAAAACATATTTATGATAATTTCATTTTTACAGGAAATAAAAATTTATTATTGTAATTATCTTACTCAAGTGGCATCCAAAAGGAAAAAGTTATACCAAATGATTGTATTGTATGGCCATGATTCGTCTAATAATTTCAATACTTTTTTTAAATTAATTTTTTATTATAAAAATATTATTTTTACTCTGAATTACCCTTTTAGATTTAACCATGTTATATAAAAATCAAAAACTACAATTAACAAAAAAAATATTTTCAACCTACTGAAATAAAATCTACATACTTATGAAAACCCTGTATTTTAGAATTATTAATTTCCCTTCCCAACAGAAGAAAATTTTTAATTAAATGAGAAGTTTTATTTAAACTACTATGTAGTGTTTTTCAATTTTCATAAAAAATTGAACATTTTCAGAAAAATACCAAAAATTCAACCAAATATAATTTTGATATTCCAAATTCAAAATTTTTTTTTACCCAATTAAAAAAAATAGAAGTTTCACTAATTAATTTAAAATTAATTTCTATTGTCATAACTATAAAATGAGTTTTATGATGCAAAAACTACAAAATGATTGACATGTGTTCATATCCATTTTCAAACTGAGATTGCATCTAATGACCAACATTGGATTAAATGTTAAATATATAATACAATTACACTTTAAAACAATTTAAAATGATAATATATCCATATAAATAATGCAGATGAAAAAATGTTTTCTATGTAAAATGCATTATTTATAACTGTTAATTAAAAAATGAACATAATCTGAAAAATACAAAATAAATTCCCAAAGTAAATTTTGAAATCCTACTTCTACAGAAGATATTTATTTTTTCAAATGAAACATATAAATGGGAAAGAATGAGATTTAATAGTGTTTTGGAATTAAAATGCAGTAAAATTACATTTTAAAAATATTGGAGTATTTAGAAATATAATTGGATTCATTCTCAATTTAAGCCTCTAAATTTAATTGAATAAATTTAAAAACATTAAGCAAACATGTTTATTCAAAAAATGGTTAGTCCTACTCATTGAAACCAATAAAATATCTAGTCATTAACTATCATTTAAAATAATAATATTATATTATTATTTTTTTGTATGACTCAGCATTGTGTGCAACATAAGATATTAGAGAAACCCAATGTTGTGTGTCGGGTATGACATCGAAGATAACATCCCATTTAAATTAAAATTAATATTTAATTTTAAAATACTAATAAAAATGAAAATTTCATATTCTATAAATACATGGGATGTTACATCGTTCCCCACTTTTGGAAATTATGTCCTAAAAATTTTAAAATAGCGCATGGAATCCTAATTGAATGTCCTGCATCGGAAATAGAGTCAATAAAACTATCCATTAAAAGAAAGGAAGAGAAGTAAGATAGTCTCCGAGATAACAAATACATTGACTATATGGAAACATGGATGTGTAGGAGTGACTATGTGTCACATTAGAATGGAGGATGATAGAAAACATGATTAGGAGATAGTTAATCACTAAAAACCCACAAATTGATGATGGGTTTAATGGTATTTTATTTCACTATTGGAAAATTATACAAAAAATGTTTTCTTTATGTTACCATTCATAAAGATAGATAATTTATTTTTGATATTGATTAAGGACATAAGGAAGTATACATACTTCTCAAGTAGAGTTTCATCCTTTAATAAGTATATATCAAAAACTTAACTTCTATCTAAATGATGTGTAATCAAAATGACCTGGGAATACCTAATGTGCTAGATTAAACTTCTAGAGAATCACATAATCCATAAAAGATGGATTATATATTTCCCATGTCTTTAGACATTAACCAAATCCAAAATGGATAGTACAAGATCATATGATCCGGAAAAATTTGATTCCATTATAAAATGAAATACATCTCATAATCTCCAAAATTAAACAAACATATATTATGTGTAAAAAAATCAGTGTTCATTCACATATATTCATATCACATTATAATCAACAAGATGAAGATTAACCAAAATAATAGAAAATGGGTTAAGAAGTTCCCTTACCTCAAGGCTGACTTGTCTTGTATGTTACATGTTCTTCATGAATAAAAAACATAAGATAATTTATACTTTATTAAGAACCTTTTTAAATTTTATTATATCTTTTATATCGCTTAATACCTTTCTATACATAATTATTTAATTAGCTGAGTTCATATCATACATTTTGTCGATGTTTGGAACATGAGTCAAAAATGATCTTGTTAAAATTAAAAATTTTAAAAGAGATCAAAATCCCATTATATTATTAATGATATTAATTATTTATATATAATATATATAATATATATTTATTAAATATTTATTTTGAATAGTCCATATCATTTGGATATATGAAAATGATATGAACAGTTCATTGAGACGGTAAGCCATATATACGCATGAAAGCTAATTTCATTTCATTTTTTTTTCATTTTTAACCAAATGAATTACACATCATACATATGTATGTTTTAATCTTGTTTAATATAATATTTTATATATGTGACATAATTTTATTATCAGATTCCTTTATACGGTCCATTTATGGTATGAACGACTCATATCACTTTGAGGGGGTGGTATTCTACATTTCCTCAAATAAAATTAACATTATTACACAACATGAAAAGAATAAAGATTTGTTATAAATGAGAATTTATTACGAATATAGATAATATAAATATCATATATTCTATATATAATTATAGTTCTATCATAATGTCCACCATGAGAGTTGGTTTGGATAAATCTGACAGTCATCATTTCATGAGGCAACAATTCGACATACATAGAAACAATATGTATGTGTCCATTAGATGAAGATGTGTGTATGTTTAGTTCAAATAAATATCATAAAAACAAAATATATTATTGAAAATAATGGCGTTGTTATATAAAAAAAGAATAATAAGATCATATGTAGTGGGAAAGGAAAAATAATTGAAAGAAACTTGAGAGATGATGTTATCTCAAATCGTAAAACTTCTTTTGATTTGAGAAAAATGGATCTTTTGAATTGCCTTATACCTATGAGAAGGATTCTAATAGAAATAGATGGATGTTGGGAGATTATTAGTGAATATTTTGAATGAGAGAAGGGTGTTTAGAGGTTTGAATAATAGGTTAGAGGTGGTGTCCTTTTATAAGAGGGTGGAGGGGCTCTTTTGGAAAGTTTGAAATTATTATTTTATTATAAAATTATATTAGGTTTCAAACTGTCCACAAAACATTAACATATAATATAAGATGAATATAATCCTAATTAAAATCATCCTAAAATAAGTGGACACATTTTGGATACTTTTTAATCCATGTTATTTTTATCTAACATATTGTTCACTTAATTAACTTTTATCATGTGTTCTTTTATATTCATTCTATATGGTTAATATATTTACAATAAATTTCAAGAGACCCAAAATGTATCATTAAAGTCATTTTTAACATCATATATTTAATTTTTCAGAATCTTATATTTTTAGGGTTGTTTTGGTTTTTAATAAAATATTAATTCATTTTCAAAATGATTATTTCAATTTGTATACTATTCATATCATGAATTTTTTAAAAATAAATAACTTGATAAATTAAGAAAAACATCAATAATTCAAAAATAACAAGTCATAATAATCCTTAAAATTATTGGATGGGATAAAAAGTTACAATATTAAAAAATTCTAATATTTATAATCTCATTTATTTAAAACATTCATTAACGAGGTAATCATTAAATCGTCATTGTTTCATAAATATCATTATTTATTTTATATCAAAATTTATAAATAAAATGCCATGATGTAGGAAATATTTTTTTTATTTCTAATGAGTTTATATAGTCAAAGATATCAATTATAAAACTCCACATTAAAATTGTTTTATCAAAACAATATATGTTTATGATATTTTTATTTTTACTCCAAAATGAAATGTTATTTATGTAATTATCTTACCGAAGTGGTATCCAAAGGACAAAATTTTATCCCATGGATTGTATTGGTTGGCATTAAATATCCAATAAGTTTAAGAAAAGTGTTAAGGTAATTTAATATTATTATAATATTATTTAAACCTTAAATTACCTTATTTAACTTTAGCTATGGTAAATAAAAATCAAAAGTAACAATTCCCCAAATATTATTTTCATCCTATTGAACCACATTTGACTTACTTATGATAAACATGTTTGTTCGATTTTTGAAATTTTCTTCACATATGCTGTAAAAAATCATTTAAATGAAAAATAGATTTTAACCTATCATGCATTGTTTTTTAGTATTCAACAAAAGTTGAACATTTTAAGAAAAATAAAAAAGTCACCCAAAGATAAATTTGATATTCTGAACTCAAAAATGATGTCTATTTTATCAAATTAAAAAATTAAAAGTTTCATTAATTAATTTACAAATAATTTCTGTTGTCAATACTAGAATGCATGTTTTTAATAAGTTAAAACAACAAATAGATTGACTTGTGTTCATGTCCAATTTCAATGATAAATTACATCCTATAACCAAAATTTGATTAAATGGTAAAAATATAATCCATTTAATAATTAAAACCATTTAAAAAGATAATCTAACTATATAAATAAATAATATGAAATGACAGTTTTGAATTCAAATGTTGTATTTTTCAATATTAAATAAAAAATGGACTTTATTAGAAGAAATACAAAAAATATACCCAAAGTAAAATTTGATATCAATATTTTAAATAATAATATTATTTTGAGAAATGAAATATATAAATGTGACAATATATACATTTAAAAGGGGTTCACTATAAAAAGGTGGTAAAACGACCATTTAAAAATATTAGAGTATTTGTGCTAAAAAATGGAATAATTTTTCATTTTAAGACTCGAAAGATTATTGGGTAAATGTAAAAACATTTATCAAACATGTTTAACAAAAATATGGTTATTTCTCTTCATTCTCTCCAATAAAACGGATAGGTCGTAACAATCATTTAAAATAATAATATTATATTATTTTTTCAGTGTGACTCTGCATTGTGTCGAATATAAAACTTAAAAGAAACTCATTGTTGCATGTCGGTACGCCCTCGAACATAACATACCCTTTAAAGTAAAATTAATATTTACATCCCAAATTTTAATAAATATGAAAATTTCATATTCTATAAATATCAGGGTAATTATATCCTTTCCCGATTTTGGAAATTGTGCCCATGCATTTTAAAAATTGGGCATGTAAACATCATTGAATGTCCCACATTGAAAAAATATTTAATAAAACTATCACATTAAATTAAATAAATAGAATTACAAAAGACACAAAGATAAAATATAAAAAGATTCCATGAAGACATGGAAATGGAAGAGAAACTATTTGTCAGGTTCTGAATGAAAATTATAAAAAACATGATCAGGATAAAGCTAACCACTAGAAAACCACAAACTTGTGATAGGCTATGTTGTACTTGATTCCACTATTGGAAAAGTAAATGGAAAACATATATATTTTTAGGTTCCATTTCATAAATGTGTAGAATTTACTAATTATATTGACTAAGAACATAGGGATATAAACTTAATTTTCATGTAGAGTTTCGTCATTTAATAAGATTCAACCCAAAAAACATCTTTTCTCTAGAGGATGTGTATTCAATATGATAGGGTCATAATAGAAATGCTAGAGTAAAATTATGGATAATCACATAATGCACAAAATATATAATATATATTTTCCCTTTCTTTAGATATTAAACAAAACCACAATGGTTAGTAAAAAATCATATGATCCATGAAAAGGATAATCCTTTATATAATTAAATACTAATATTAATCTATTGAATTTAACAAATAATACCATAATGCTTAACAAAGACCATTAAAAAAATAATTGCCTTTAAAATTATTTCAAATAAACCAAACTAAGTTTCAATCCAAAAATTCAGAAGGATTTGATCACATAGTCTTCTATGAGAAATCTTAACATATATCTCTAAATAACATTGACTACTCTTAAAGTCACAAGCATTAAAGTTATTAACCTAATTAAATATTCTCTATGATAGGTTAACCATTTAAAAAAATAAACCAAATACTTATAATTCCACAATACAAACATAGTTCTTCCAAAATGTTAATCCGTCATTACTCCTCTAATAAATCCCATAGTATTCTATTTTCCATGGTCATATAGTGTTCCCAAAAAATAGAACGTCTTCTAAAATAACATTGATCACATAATCACTAAATCATTTTCTTATACAAAGGATATCCATTTGATAAATCAGAACTTCCCCAAATCAATATATTAATGATCCAAAAATAATTTAATTAAAATTAATTATTCATACAAACTAGGGAAATCATGTAGGTTTGAAGTAGGTGATGTGCCCTTGTTTCCCTTTTGTTGTGAGCCCGATCATACGGCTTTTCCAGATGTATAAGGTTGTCAACCATCTTGTGTGTTATAACTTATTTAATACTAAAAAAACCCAAACATTATTTAACATCAATTGTTATCTTATACCTATCATTTTCATCCCAACTCATAATGTCCTCAATATCTTAATTCATGAAGTATAATATATATTAACATTATTTTTACCCCCCATAAAATGAAATCACTATAAAATAAAGAACATCGTATCATGATCATTGTTTCCACCAGGTTTCATCATCATTTTGATCACATAGATTGATTGTCCATGCATTTTAACAATGATTTAGGGAACCGTTAATGTCATGAGCTTCATTTATCTAAATATACCTCCTACAACTTGGATCATATGTGTGTTCATAGAAAAATTGTTTCAAATAATAATCAACTATGACATATAATTTCAAAACATCTAATAAAACATGCATTCTATAAAACATTCAGAACGATTTTGAGATGAAACATTCAGACAATGGTCCTTTTAAAATACTATAATTATCTACTAAAATACCTCTAAATTAAAATCAAATATAAATAGGGTGATCAAGTGCCTTCTTCTTCAACACTTTTTTAAATATATTAATATGCTTAAAAATATTGTTAAGAGGTAATAAATTTGATAATTCCTTGATAATATTATAATTTTTGTAAATATTATAATATTGAGAAAATGGGATTTCATTAAATAGTACCAATGCTCCAAGATGATAATGAGGTATAGTGGTGGTGTTGGATATCTCAATAAATTGAATTCAAGAAAGTTTTATGTTAGAAAATGTATTAGAATTTTCAAGACATTACTTTGTAATAATTACTGCCACAATTCATCATGAAGAGAGATGAATGTAATTTGAGATCCTCCTCCATTGATTTGTTACATAATTTACTTCATCTTAAAATGATAGAAAATGAAGATTTTTACCTAAAGTGTAGACAAAGATACTAACCTTGTTTCTAATAAAAACTTATAATCCCTAAAGTTGTCTAACCCAACATTTGATACCATCTATTAGGCCACATACCTATAAAATTACTTATCATATTGTTAAATAATGAAATAAACTTGAGGTTTATTTCAGGTTTATAAATTTAGAAAATTAGTCATTAACTATTACATTTTATCTCAATTATAAAAATGCTAATGCTTCTACTAAGTATATATTTTTAATAAAATAAAAACTTATAGAAGAAAACCAAAAAATAATTCTTGATATAAATCTTCTTGAATTCTTCATTTCTCTTACTCTACCTTATACCATGTGAAAAAGATTTCAAAAAATTTGGGTGAGCATAAAAAACTTAATAAGGGTTATAAATTTATGAATGAACTCTTTAGCCCATCAGTACATAAAAACATATTATCTTTATCATACGTCATGAAATCATAAGATTTATGAAAAACACATAGAAATATTAAATCATAAAGGTACCTTGTGGAATCCATATCATACAGAAATTTTAGCTTCCAAATCTATAAAGGGAGTTAAATTTTACTACCAATCATAGTCAAATAATTAAATCATCTAGGAGAAACATTAATGTTTACCTATGTAACATTATCCAGTGCATTAGAGGGATATTTCAGGCTCACCTGCCCATGGTTTATCATGGAACCACCCGTATAGGTAAACAATTCCAAAGTGACATAATGTAATCATAACATATAAAATAATAATAATGGAAGGTTAATATTTCAACACTTTAATAACCTTATTTCAGTTCAATATATTGACATAATAAATAAATTTAAAAATTGATTTAAATCAGTTAAAAATAATTTGATTCAAAGTGTATCATACCACATTAAAACTTTTATAAGAAATATAATTTCAAAACATTAATGTATATATAAATAAATACTTAGAAAAAATTTCAAAACAATGAACTGAAAGAGAAATATTTATAAAAATATCTTAAAAACATTTAAAACAATGTTTTAGTTAAATAGTTCGTTACCATTTGAGAAAATACTGGAATAAAAATAATTAAAAATTTTAATTAAAAAACATATAGTATCATGAGAAGAATTATATTAATGATATCATTTTTAAGTGGGAGGAATATATATACTATATGATAATAAAGGTTCAAAATATCAAGATATGCCTCAATGAAAGTATATTGAGACATATTACCTTATGAAAATTTTGATGCCTAACAACATCACATTAAAATTCAAAAAATTATTTGATGAGAGGGAAAAGAGTCTTTCAAACATGGAAATAAAATTTACTGAAATAATGATATGTAATAACATATTCCAACATATTAAATTTAAATTAAATGACACAACATAAAAGAAGTATTTTCCAAAAATAGGAGGGTGAATCGATCCCTTACAATTATTTTATCAATACTTTAACTATAATCCAAGGAAATAATTTTGTTTGAAAAATATAAATACACCAAACATTAGAAGATATTATGTATAAATAATTAATATTTCATTTATACATATTAATAGAATGGCATAATCATGAAGTATAAGATTAACCCAAAGAATGGAAATTGGATTAAGAAGATCCCGTACGAAGATCATATTATTACATTATGGATAATACAATGAAACAATTATATGTGAAAAATATAAATAATCCCCCATATAAGTAGATCTTATGTGTATAAAAATCAAATGATATTAACAAATTTTCATAGAACAACATAATCAATAAGTATAAGATTGTCCAATAGAATTGATGTTGGGATAAGAAGTTCCCTTATCTCGAGTCTGACTTATCTTGTATGTTCAATGTTCTTAATAAATAATAAAATTAATTTTATTTTTAATTTCATAAGAAAATTTTAAAATTTTATTATTCATTTTATATCACTTATTACATTTCTATAACAATTTTATAATTATTTCAGTTCATATCATACATTTTGTCGATGTTAAAAACATGAGAAAAAAATGAATTTGTTATAATTACTAATTCTCCATTTGGTCAAAAGTCCATATAATCATAAATATATTCAAAATTTAGATACATATACATCATATATATCTAATATATATGTATTTAGAATACTCCATATAATTTGGATATATATGAAAATGAAATTCTCCATTCACAGAGATGGTATGCCTTATGTACGCATGAACGCTACTTTCATATTTTTATCCATTTTTAGTATGATTATAAAAAAATGATACATAAGTATATTATTATTCAAGTATAATATCATATTTTATGTACTTTAAATATTTTCATTAACACTATCCATTGTGCATTCCATGTATGGTATTAATGTGTCATATCACTTTGAGGGTGCGGTAGTCTGCACATTCTCAAATGAAATTACCTTATTTACACAACATGAAAAAATGGTATGTTATAATGGAGAGTTATATAAGTAAAGAGACAAAATAAATATCATAAATATCATATATAATTATAGTTCCATCGTAATGGACACTGTGAGAGGTGGTAGGGAAAAATTGGACAATCATCGTTCCACGAGGCAATAGTTCTCCGTACACAGAAATAGTATGTCTGTATCCATTAGATAGAGGTGTGTGTCACAAAATTTAAAATACTTCTCATAAAATATACCTAGTATAATTTGGATACACTTTTTTATATAAAAAATAATAATAAGAGAATAGGGAGTGGAGAAGGAAAAATAATGGATTCAAACTTGAGAGACGGCGTTACCTCAAATCGCGTAACTTCTTTTCATTTGACCCAAAGGGATCTCTTAAATTTCATTCATCCTAGGGGAAGGCTTATACGAGTATGATAGGGATGTTGGGATCATATTTGGGTAATTTATGGATGAGGAAATGGGTTTAAGAGGTGTGAATAACGGTTTAGAGGTTGTGTCCTTTTATAATAGGGAGGAGGGGATCTTGAGGAATGTTTGAATGTATTGTTTTATTATAAAATTAATTTCTGTTTAAAAAGGTAAACAACTCATTAAAATTTAATATATGATATGTAAACGTTGAAATAATATTATCTAATAAGAATTGTACATTTTATGGATATTTTTTTAATCCTTATATTTTTTATTTAGCCCTTTGTTATCTGATTTATCTTTTACTATGTCTTCTTGTATATTCATACTATATGGATACTATATTTTCATTAAGATATGAAGGGAACAAAAATGGATTCTTAGTGAAATTTTAAATGTAATATATTTTATTTCATTGAATCAATGATTTTTAGGACTATTTTATCATCTAATAAAATATTCATGTTTTTAAAAACTCATTTATGTCAATTTTTATACTATTCTTGTCATGATTTTTTAAAAACTAAATAACAAGTTTTTTAACTCAAAAAAAATTCATTAATTCATAAATAAAAATTCATAATCATCCATAAAATTTTGGGATGGGACAAAATGTTCTGAATTAAATTTATACGAATATTTATAATCACATTTATTTAAAACATTCACTAATGAGGTAATCATTACATCATCATTGTGTCATTATTAAATTTATTTATTTGATCATAAAATATTTTAAATAAAATAAAATATATCGTAAATATTTATAGATTTATAATGAATTTCTATAGTCAAAGATATCAATTATATAACCCCACATTAAAATTGTATTGGTAAAACAATACAAGTTTATGCTATTTTTATTTTTTCTTCAAATAAAAAGTAATCAATGAAAATTTCGTACAATAGTGGCATTGAAAGCCCAAAAGTTCTACCAAATGATTTTCTTTGTTGGGTATGAATCATGCAATATGGTCAGGCAATGTGTTACAGTTATTTTATAGTATTATAGTATTATTTTTTCCTTGAGTTACCCTATTTACATTTAACCGTGGTAAATAAAAATCCAAAGTAACTATTCAGGATAACAAATTCCATCCTATTGAATAACATTTTAATTAATGATGAAAACCATGTATTTTATATTTTATAAAATAAAATTTTAAATTAGTAATATATCATTTAAATGAAAAAGTTGGTATTTCATATACTATATAGTGGTTTTAACTATTCATCAAAAATTGAACGTTTTCTGAAAAATAACAAAAATTAAAACAAAGATAATTTTGATATTCTAAATTCAAAAATACTTTCTATTTTAACAAATTCAAAACATTTATTTTTCATTAATTAATTTAGAATTAATTTTCTTTGTTTAAACTAGAAAGCGTGTTTTTAATAAGTAAAAACTTTAAAATGATTGACACATGTTCATGTCCAATTTCAAACTAAGATTATATCCAATAACCAATATTTTATTAAATAGAAAAAATATAATCCATTTAAATTTTAAAACAATTTAAAAATATAATCTAACCATATAAATAAATAATATGAAAAGAAATTTTTGACTTAAAATGCAGTATATTCATTATTCATTAAAAATGAAATTTATCAGAAAAATACCAAAAATTTAGACAAATTAAATTTTGATATCCCACTTCTAATAAAGAATTTTATTTTGGTCAAATACCACATATAAAAGTTACATAAACTAGATTTCAAAGGGGTTCATCTCAAAAGGTGGAAAAACTACGTTTTAAAAATATTAGAGTATTTATTCTTCAAATTGGATTTATTCCCATTTTAAGAATATAAATTTACTTAGATAAATTTAAAAACATTTAAAAAATATGTTTAATAATAATATGGTATGTTCTGTTCATTCCCTCCAATAAAATGGCTGGTCATTATCTACCATTTAAAATAATAATATTATATTATTATTTTTCAGCATGACTCTACATTGGGTGCAATATAATACTTTAAAAAACCCCATTTTTGTGTGTTGAGTACGCCATATAACATATCATCCCAATAAAAAAAATTAATATTTTATTCAAAAATATTAATAAATATTAAGATGTCATATTTTATAAATACCTAGTTTTTACATTATCCATCATCTTCTCTTTATTTTTCATATCAATTTCAATGCACTCACTATACATGTGTCCAAAATTTACAAATTAGAGCATTTCCCAAAGATTAAAAAACATTCACTATGATTCCTGTTTCCACAATTTTCAAAAGAAGGGAAATTTATTTTCTTACTTCCACATTTCTTTGATGAATAATTCCCAATGCCTTCCAACTGAACCACTTCTTATGCTTATCATCATAAGGAATATACAGGTCATAAAACACCATTTTAGATTTTTCAGCACAACAAAAAAGTTTCTCATAGTATTTAAACTCTCAGGAATTCAACGCTCTTGAGAAAAATGGTTTCAAAATAGAGTGATATATATTAATTTAACAATCAATATCCCCTGAAAAATATGTAATGTGCCTAGTTGGTCTTGTAAAATTGACTTCATATGCTGCCACAAAAATCATTATCTTTTTTATTCAGTTCTATGAATTGTTTCTCTATTTTATGTTGAACAGTTATAGGAATATATTTTTTTAGAAAAAAGTCATTTAAAATCATCCCATTCCATACTATCTAGATCATCCCATTCTCTATCATTAATAATCAGAGACAACTAATGATTACCGTCCCCTTCCAAATGATAAATGTATACTATTAACTTTTTACATTCCATACATACCATGACATCAAATACCATTTCTAGAGTGTAGATCCATCTTTCAAATATCACTAGATCTGTGGTTCCACTGAATGCTAGAGGGTATTGCCTCATGCAATGATAGATAAAAGACATGTTTCTTCATGTTAGATCCTGTTATCATCTATCATGGATACCACCAATATTTTTCTCTTAAGTCAACTAATCCATTAATGTCACAAAATGCTCGATTCTAATTCCCTTCAATCCAGGCTACAGATTCGGGTAGCCATCAACCTCTTGGGGCCTTTATACTTCAACATCCCTATTCCTTTTTACAAAAATCATTCTAAAAAGAAATATATTAGTTGAATAAACGTTGTAATATTTAAATTATTGAACATTTCAAATTTACCATAGATTAAAAATCTTTTATGGTATTTTCTTGACAACATCCTAACCCTTAATTTTATTTAAACTATATTTTAATGCCAACTATAAGGAAAAAGCTTTAATATGTTACATAATCTGAAGTTTTAGAAGTGAACATACATTCATACACATTTATGATCTTTTTAGGTTGAATGTTTTAGGTAATTAGAAAACAAAACAAGCATAACATCTCATAATCACACATGTGGATACTCTAAAAACAATATATCTTTTTCTAAAATAATTTTTATAATAAAACATAATTTCAATTAAAAATATTCATGGTTTTTAAATTATTATAATTATTTATATTACATATCTATATAACCTATAAAAAAAATTTATAAACATTTGATAATGGAAAAATGATCAATATGGGAAATAAAGAAAGAAATTGTTAGTCATGTAATTACATTAAACCAATAAAATCTATTTTATAAAAACACATTAACATTCATGGAAACAACATGTAGTATATTTTAGAGATATTTACCTAATAAGTATTAATATAAACCTTACATGGAATATCCATTTTTTCAAATTCCATCTATGGATAACCCAATGCATTGGATAGTTATAATGGGGAGCACCTATCATATCTTGAACTAAAATGTGATACACCCAACATATATAGAGATATAATAGGCTCATACCAACATATCTTGATCAATAATGGAATAATCCCACCCCAAATACTTCCACATAACATATATTTGTGATAAAGAATCAATTAAATCCAGATATATCAATAATTCCACATTTAAGGAAAAACAATATTTTTGAAATTTATTAAAGAGAATTTTAATTGGTCTTTAAATGGAAAGTCCCTTAAATAATATAATTAGAGTGAGGATTAATAGAATGTAATTGATATTTTTACCTAATGTAAATACAAATAATACATCATTATATAAAAAAATTCATCACACCAATAATCACAATACCACATAATGGATAATGTTGAAGGTTAACCCAAGGATTGGGAATTGGTTTTAGAATTCCTTTACCTCCTGTTATTCTTACATCAAACATGATTAAACCTCATGTATAATTGTTAAAAGAATGTTATTATTATTTTAAAGTATCATATTAATTCTCATAACACCTTATATGAATTTTTTATAACATCCATACACATTTTTTTAACATTGTTTGAGGTGCATTCTTTACATAGATTTAGTGTTGGCTTCGTAATGGATTTTATTGTCAAATGGATGAGAAATCCCATAACTGAAATGAGATTACATTAACATGTTTCTGGAACATAAATGATTCCATAAAACATTTTTTATATAGTATGAGAGTGAATCATTAAATATATCATTATTGTTGATCCTTAGTTTATTTTGGTTATTTTTTATCATAAAGAATCATCTTTTTTATTAATTAAATGTTTGCATAATAAATGGTTCAAAAAACTAATAGAGGTTATAAAATTCACATTATAGCCTTTTACAACAATAAAAATTGTTTTATAATAATATTTTATGGAATTATTTGAAATTGTAAACACATCGTCTGTGATTTTGGTAAATCAGCCCATCGTAGATGATGTTTTTATTTTTAGAATGTGAGGAAGAAGGAAGTAATGATGATGATAAATCATTCCATAAACATTATAATAATGAAAAATATATAAGATATTAGATCTTCCATTCTACTTTGATAATGGGTGGTAAATATAGTATAATAAAAGAAAAGAATTAAAAAAATACAAAAGAAAAATGAAAGATGATTCTTGCCTCCTGATCTCTACCCCTTGAGATCCTCCAAAAGGTCATTAATTTTGGATTCATGGTGAGACAAGTAGAACATAGCCCTACAAAAGTTCCTTGGGGAGGGGATTTGGAAGAACATAGATAGTTATCAAGGATTTAGTGGTGGGAGAGGAAGATGGGATTCATGTTGGTATTTCTAGTGGAGGAGAGGTGAGGTTTAACATTATTTAAATATTTATTTTAATACTTTTTTAAGAAGACTATGAATAGTCTGGAATAATGTGACCAAAAATACTAATATGTTCATTTGAGTTCAAACCAAGTTGGACTACATCACTCTTGAATCTACAATGATGTATTCAAATAAGTATTTATTATTTATTGTATTTTGTAATATTTTACTATTCATATATCATTCATTAATGTAAAAAATTTTCAATTCATTACATTAACTATTTTCTGATGTATAGAATTCATAAATGATATTAATTAATAAAAAATAATTATCAAAATATGATTAATTTAATTTTTAAATAAACTCATACTTTATTCAAATAGCAATAATTTTAAAATTATTACTCATTTTATATCACCTTGAAAAATTAATTAATATCACATTATCTAATAACCAAAATAAAAATTTATTTATTATTCGTATTGATCATATAACTATTCATATGTGTAGGTAACTATTTACATGAAATTAGTTTTGTCTAATCAGACTCCGAATTTCATACTGATCGCAACTGTTTATGTTTGTTTTTTGAAAATCATAACATATAATCAGAAAAATTATATTTAAAGGAATGTTATCACTATCTACAGAAAACTATTTTTCATGAATTTCAATTCATTTTTAAAACCTTGGGGTGTTACAATAAGCTTCAACAGTAGCACTATCAATGATCTATTTATTAGAATCATTCCATTCCTTGAAAAATAAAAAATTATAAAAAGAAATATTTCATTTAATATTGAATCCCTTTTATGATATGATCTAATCGAATTAAATGTGTTTTTAAGAGAATAAGAAATAAATCATGATATTCTATATAACCAAAAATTCATCATATGATATAAAAGTGGTATCAATGTTCTCATAAGATAAACATATTAAAGACTTTTGGAAAAATTATTTTCCTTCTTTAGAGAATAATAAATACTTATTTCAAAATTTCATGTGTTAATTATTAGGTTTCTGATAAATAAATATGATACAGAGATGTGATAGTTAGCAATCATGACTACTTATGACATTCATAAGATGATCTATATTAAATATCCTTTTAGTATGACAAGTAATTCTCATAACGCCATTATGACTATATTAAGAGACAATCTAATCATTATTTACATTATATAATAACTTATATTGAAATATAAACATCAAAAATATATTTTTCTTATTCGGAGTAGATAAAATATTTTATTTCCAAACATTGATTATAGTATGTTAAAATAATTTTCCATAGAAATAATATTTTACACTATGAAAAATTAAAAATTCCATTTTTATCAGAAAGAACATTCCTTTAATAATCATATAAAATGAATATTTAACGATAAACTCATTAGAATTAAAATAGGGACTTGGTGAATCATCAAAACACATATGAACAAAGTTGTTCTTGAATAACATTAGTATGTGCAATGGTAATAAGTATAATGATAATTAATATTTTTGACATAAATAAATTCATTATGATATTCATTGAAAATTTATTATTCTGTAAATATGAAATAACATTTTTTACCTTATGATTCACAAAAAAAATGATATTTTCATTCATATTGGTGTGGAAAACTGCCTTCAATAAATGATGTGACTCTCTCATCTTCACCCCACAACTTAAATGATACATATTAGAATATAATATAATATTTATTCTATTATGATCATTATTTAAGGATAATATATTACTTATCTTTTTTCCATAATAATCATTGTAAAATAGAAATGTTAATCATGCATACGTAAGACCTACCATTTCAATGATTGTATAATTGATAATTTTTCAAAACCATATTTTAGGGTTAGTTTTAAAATTAAAATTTTCAAATAGATATGATTATAATTTTTCGATTATTATTTTTTATATGGTCAAATAATGACATCTACATCCATAATCAACCAACATAAGTCAATTTTGAAACATAATCCTATTAAAACCACAAAATCTGACATAAACATAATTGGTTACATAATTGAATAAGAAATGGAATTAAATGAAATGAAAATAAAAATTAACATTAAAATAGTTGTCAATAAGTAAAATATTTAACATTATTATATTATTTACGAAGATAAAGGCACACGTGATCAATTAGACTCAAGGAAATGGACATCAACTCCATTACCATTCGTTGAGGAAAATTAGGAAGTTATACACATTAATTATTTTATATAGTTATATAAATACCTTCTTAAATGTTATATAATTAATGGATTAATCCTAATGGTATTTATTGGGTTTTAATATTATTATTTTATGGTGATTACGATTCAAGTGTTTCTTAAGTGATATGGTATTCTTCAGTAAAAAATCATTTTTTTGGTTTTCCTTCAAACTCACAATGTTCCATGTCCATACATTTAAAATTATTTTTCTAATGTTTGAACTGATAATAAACTATTTAGAATATATATTTTATTTCACTTTGACTTGATTTTAATGTCTTTCAAAATGAAATATTTTTAAATGTTTTATACAGAAAAATTTCACAAATGAAAAAAATGAATGGTCTACATGGAGATAATGAATTTCCCACTTCCATGACTATCATTTGATTTATAGATTCCATTATAACAATTCAGGTATTTCTAAAATATAAATTAATCACCATTTTTGTGTTATTGTATTTAAAATGGGGTTTACATGAAAATTAGTTTTTGGTATTGTAAATGGGTTTTTAAAAGAAAATGGTATTTCTATCCAAAAAAAGTATATAATTGGTTTAAAAATATTTTTTATATGTGTTTATGAAAAAACATATATTCATGATTTAGAATTTGCGTGTCACACCCCGACCGAGGATGTACTTATTGTTTTTCCCTCCTTGGTCCCAGTTTAAATTTTTTTCGAAGTTTAATTGTGTTGGCAGTGTCGCACCGGTGCGCAGTCACCGCATCATTAGCGGTGACCGTGCGTTTAGCACGGGTGACAGTATGTTCACCCGGCGTTTTAAATATTCTAATTTTTATGTTGATATTTTATTATTAATACTTTTTAAAAATTGTGTTGTTATTTTTGATGTTATTTTTGTTTATTGTACATATGTCTACATAAATGTTTATATATGTGTATATATATATGTGTGTGTATATATATATGTTTAGATACAGTTATATAGAAGTTTACATGTTATATGTGTATAGATATATATATATGTTGTATATGTTTAAATATACGTATATATGTTTATATATATATGCGGGTGTGCACGCACGCACACATTTATTCTCAAATGGTTTTAATATTTTAAATATTTTGATTAAAAATAATTATTATTATAAGTTTTATTATTAACATTATAAGTTTTATCATTATTATCATAATGTTTCATTGTTATTATTATAAAGTTTTATTAATATTATTATTATAAATTTTATTATTATTAAGATTAGTTTTATTCTATTATTTAGTCCTTTGTTATTATTATTATTGTTATCATTATTATTATTATAAAGTTTTAATATTATTATAACATTTTATTATTATTAATATTATAAGGTTTTATTATTATTATTATTATACATGTTATTATTATTATTATTATAATGTTATTATTTTTATTATTATTATTTTTATCACACATATATATATAAACCTAAAACTAACCCTAACCCTACCCCTACTCTCGCAGCCACCACCCTATTCTCCCCCCTATCTCTCTCTTCCCCGTTTTTCTTCTTTTCCTTTCTCCCCACTGGTTCGGCTGGCCGCGCCGCCTCCGGCTCCCCTCTTGCGTGCACCGTTAGCCTGCTCTGGCCTCTGCATCGGCCTCCTACCGGTGCCCGACTCCCCTCCCGCTCTAGTGCTCCTCCGCCCGTGCGGCCTCCGGCATCCGCAACTGGTCCCTCCGGCGACCTCCCCGACCTCCGGTGCCCAGCTTCCGCTGCATCCCCCGTTTCCGGCCGCCCCTCCTGCACTCTCCCCTCGACCGGCCTTCCGGCCTCCGTCCTGCTCCCCTCGTGCCAACCACCGCGCCCGTGGCACCCCTGTCCCGACCTCCTCTGTGCGCCCCGGCCTTGCCCTCGCCGGAGCCAACGCCCTCTGCCGGACTGCACCCCCTGCACCTCGCTGCTCCCAGCCCTCCGCACCATCCCGTCCCAGCACCGCCGTCACCCTCCTCTACCTTGACCTCTGGCTTGCCCTCGCGCGACCGCGCCGCGCCTAGCGGCTGTCTCCGCCGCTCCCCGCCCCGCGCGCTGCGCCCGGCCACCCTCTCCCCTGCTCTCCCTCCCGTTCCGCCTCTCCTTCACCGCACCGCTGCCGCGCCCGCTTCCCGCTGCCGGCTCCCTCTCCCCCGTCCAGGCCCCGGCTTTCCGCTGCCGTGGCGACCCAGCCTCTTACCTCACCCCTGCATGTGAGTTTCCTTTTTTTTATTTTTATGTTTCGTTTTATTATAATTATTATTATGTTACCATTATTATTATTATACTATTATTATTATTGTTATTATTATGTTAATATTATTGTTAATATTACTATACCATTATTATAATTATTATTATGTTATTATTATTAATACTATATTGTTATCATCATCATTATTATTATTATTATTATATTTATTATTATTTTAATTATTATCATAGTATTATTATTATTATTATTATTATTATTATTATGTTTGGGTTATTATTATTACATTAGAATTATTATTTTTAATATGTTAATGTCTTTAATATTATTATATTATTATTATTGTGATTACATTATTGTTATATTATTATTATGTTAATATTATTCTATTAGTATTATAATTTTATTATTATTATATTATTATTATCATTATTATATTATGTTATTATTATTATATTATTATCATTATTAATATTATTATGGTTATCATTAATTTATTGGGTATGCTATCATTATTATTATTTTAATATTGTTATTACTATTATATTATTATTGTGCTAAATTATTATTGTTATTATTATTATATTATTATTATTATCATTATTATATTATGTCATTATTATTATTATTGTATGTTATTATCATTATTAATCTCGTTATTATTATTATTATTTTATCACTATTGTTATTATTATTATTATTATTATTATTATAATTATTACTATTATGTTATTATTATTAATGTTGAACCTGTTCAACGGTCTTTTGTTTTAGGACCCGATTGACGGCACAATGCGGTGCAACCATTACGCAACGGGAGTTTTGTGTCGTGTCGTTTTTCATTCCGAGTTGCGTCTTGAGGTAGGTCTCCCTTTGCACTCCCCTTTAAATTTAGAATTTATTTATCCTTGACTTTTTATTAAGTTTTAGTAAATTTAAAAGTATTATTAAGTAGTTATTTATAGTGTGGTGATCTACTGATGATTTAAGTTGTTTTAATTACAGCGTTTCATTAAAAGCGTTTTCTTGGATTTAATTGTGTGCTTCCATGGTAGTGTTGCTAGATGGTTTTTCCTGAATAATGAAAGACATGTTGAATTGGGTTTTGAAATGTTTTTGGCGTGTGTAAATTAGTAGATGTATTGTTTATGGAAAATGGTGTTTATCTTAGAACCTTGATTAGAGGAAACGTCGTATGACCTTTAAACTTGATTTTGAAATCTTTAAGTGTGATTCTTAGTTGTTGAAAAATGTTTTTCATTTAACGTGTAATTAAAAGTTGGGATTTCATTTGAGAAATATTATTCATTCAAAAGTGATAAAAGGCCCATTTGGCTCTTGATAAAAGTGGAGTGCGTTTGGATATTGGAAAATGATTCTACTTGTGACACTAGTGTGTTTCAGGTTTAATATGTTGATTTGAGTTTCTTAAACAAAGTTCTAAGTGTGTTTCTGGTTTTCAATGAAATGGCGTGTGTCATATCCTTTAGAAATGCTTTAGTATTAAATGGTTAAAATGTGAATGATGTGGTGGCCCGGTTTGCACCTTATTGATTGTGAACTGATTATTTATATATATATATACGTACTTAAGGGGAATCCCCACAGGGGGACTTCCCTTAGAGGATTATCGTGTAGTGGTGTTCGTGTAAGGGGTTGGCAAGTGCGGTGCGATGAGTCACACATGCGAGGGCCTCCCACTTACACAGTATTATTAAAACTACCGTGGGTTCCTGGGTGTCTTTTAGAGAATCGAGTGACGGTTGCTGGCTAACCCCGATTAGACGGGTTAGTCCCCCCTTGGTCGGAAAGGCCTTGTGGGGCGTGCCCCTGGTTGGCTGTTAAGGTGGCCAGTTGGTTATTGACTATAGAGTACCACGCCAGCAGGTAGTCTGAACCTGAGTACGTCCAGGTGTTTTCTAGGGATGTTTAGGACCGTACATGGTTATTGATTATAGCTTCTTGTTTACTTTTACTTGCACTTGTTTTCTTTCCTGCTTGTTTACGTTCAGTTCTTCTTTATAGCTTGTACTGGTTACTTTGTGGAAATGGCTTTCAAATGAAAATGTGTTTTTCTCTTGTGTAGTAAAACTGAAAATGTAACACTTCTTTATCTTTTAGAACGAATTTAGAATCAATGAAATGAAATTAAACTTTTGAAAAGGAATAAGGGTAATGGCTCATGTTTATATTTTCAAGTGAAACATTATAAAAGCTTACTTTTATACATTTTAGTTCAAAAATGGAATAAGTAGATTCTTTATTTACTGGCAGTGCTTTGGGATTTGTTGTGGGGCTCACATAGTGAGTACTTTTGTGCTCACGCCTATCTTTTACCATTTCAGTTGCAGGTTCCTTGTGTCCAGGTTTTTCCTAGCTTGAATCGCTCAGTGAGGGAGCGACGTTGGTTGTAGTTGGGTGGTGACCCGCGAGGTCACATGGAGGTATGTCGTGGTATAGTTTTGTTTGTTTCTTTAGTGTTTGTCTGTTTGTTTAGTTTATATTCTTTTTTTCGATCCTGTTTTTAGTTTGGGCTGAAATCGTTCCCATGTGTTCTCTATGATGCCCTGGCGCTTGTCGCCATCCCAGGAGGATCGGGAACGCCTCTCGGGACTTGTCACGAACCAGTATCGAGAACGCCTCTCGGGACTTGCCGTGGACCGGCTCGGGTGATCGATTCAGGGTCGACCCAGGCTGGTTCGTGACAAAATGGTATCAGAGGGAGGTTCTTGTTATTTGGATTGTTTGGTAGATGGAGATTAGGACTGTCGGGACTCGAGAGGTAGGTACGGGAAGGATGTCATGAACCATCGCCTGTCCCGCACCTCGAGTCGCCAGGGGTAGTTCGGGAATTGTGTCTTTATCTCTTTCTAGTTTGTTTTAGATTGAGAGATGACAATGGAGGCAAGCCGACGTTACGTCGAGATTTCACATGGAGTAGTGAACCTTGTGGAGTCTGAGTGCATGGTTTGAATTCCTCCTAGTGGTCGACGTTGACTTGGGCATGGCCCACTACCATGTCTCCAGGTTGAACATGACTACTAGTCCCTCACTCTAGTGGTTGATGGAAATTTGGATGCTGCTTTTGTTTTGGTCTGCGTATGTACGTTGTTGGAAATGAATAGGATTTTTGAAAACTGGACTGGTTTCTTTTAAAGGACTTTAAACGTATAAGATGGGTTTTAAAAACTGAAATCACTTGATTTGGAAATCTGTTGTTTGCTTGGAGTTGGTTCAGAATGGTTTGGGGTGAAACCTCAAGTTCTCTTTATGAACGTTTGCTCATGTGTGAGAATGCATGGAAAATGCGTGTTGGTACGAGTATGAATGGATAGTGGATAAAGACATGTGCAACGGGTCATGGGAGTACCTGGGTGTGTATTTGAAATAATAGGCTTGACCTTGTTTTCCAAATTGGTTTTAAAGGGGAAACAGTTTTGGAATGTTTTTGGTTTGAAAGTGGATCGGTTTTCGGAAAGTGGTCTTGACAAAGGGTGGTTTTAAAGTCAAAAATAAAAAGGGGGATTTTGAAAAGGAGATTTTATTTTGGGTTGTGTTTGTGTTGGTTTTGTCTTTGTGCTGACTATTTTTGATGAAGGCGCTTTTATTGAAGTTGCTTAGGTTTGATATTGGTTTTGGCTTTGTGTTTAATATGTCTCTCAGGAAATGCCGCCCAGAAAGGTCTCTAAGGATTCTGATAGGTCATGCCCCATTTTTGGTAATCCTCAGACATTTCCTAATCTCCATGGTGATCAGGGTCTGTTAGAAGCAGTGAAATGACTCGAGGAAGTGGTGTGTATCTTCAGAACGTCGGGAACTCCCGATAATGTTAGGGTTCATGCAATTATGGGGTTGTTTGAGGGTCCAGCTCTGGACCAGTGGAAGAGGGTTTCCCCACCGTCAACGCAAGGTGAAATGACATGGGATGTCTTTAAAACAGTCTACATCCAATAGTTTGTACCTGGGGAAGTGAAACTGGAGAAAAAGAGAGAGCTTGTGCATATTCAACAAGGCCAACGGACGGTGAAGACATATGTTGATCATTTCAAGGAACTGATTTTCTTTTCTCCAGAGGTAGCGTCTCATGTGCTCATGAAGGTATCTCTTTTCACTGGGGTCTTCGTCCAGAGATCAAGGAGCGAGTCCTCCCTTCTAAAGACCTTTGCTTCGAGAAGCTGGTGGAGGAAGCATTTTTGGCTGAGTTGGTTTTCAGAACACAGTTGGTTAGTACTCTAGCATCCCCGGTTGTTCGTATAAGTTCCCCCACTGGTGTGGAGAATACGCTAGAGATACCTGTTCCTCAGGAGTTATCCCCCTTGGTCCTAGATTCCAGTTCATCAGATTGTTCAAAGGTATGCTATTAGTGTGGTCGTTTCGGGCATTTAAAGTCATCTTGTCGCAACCCTCCGAAGACGTGTCATCGATGCGGCTGTCTGGGTTATCTGGAGAAGTTTTGCAGGAAGCGTCGCTTGAAGAGGATGCTGTGATGGGAGAATTTCAGTACCTGACTGTGAGGCAGAAGATGCTTCAGCCATCAGAGCCCCACCCACAAGTCTCAGGGTGAAGCTCGCGCACAGTCATGAGTTCCCGGGGTTGTGAAGCCTTGGTCCAAGTTCTGTTTTTCGTATTGATAGTGGAACAATTAGAAACCTTTTCATATTTGTTTTTCCTGCTATTAAAGTTTCAACAGCGTTGTAAATGCATTGTTTTTCTATAAAGTGACGATGGACTTGTTCTATGATAAATTCAAGCAGACTTGTCACGTGGATGTAATATTCTGAATCGTGTGTCCTTCTTAAAAGTGTGTTTAACCCTTGTGTGGGTTGACCTCGTTGTAGTTATGTTGTCGGATGTGGACATGTTTCGTGGATTTCAATGGGTCATGTCTCCAATTTGATGTTTGGTTAAATATTTCTCTAGGGGTTATCCTCGGTGATGATGTTTGTTGACTCTATTCGAGGATTTAATGTTTCGACGAAGGTGTTGTTTTTCACTCGTGCCATAAGAGTTGGTTTAAACCGGTTGGGAGTTCCCATATCGACCCCTTTCCTAGGGTTTTCATTTAGATGGTAAACTTTTTTTCACAAGTTAAGTTCTTGTGGTGGGGAGAACCCCTTCGTGTTCTCCCCTCAATCTCAGACCTCAGTTTTCTCTTGAATCGGTCGGGTGTGAGCTATGTAGAGTAAGGTCATCCCCGAGATTCTCAGTTCTCTCTGGTTCCTTTAGTTACGTTGGGACATGGACTTAAATCTTGACCGACTTTTGCCCTGGTGACTTTCTGGGGGCAGAAAGTGTCTGTGGTGGGGAGAATTGTCACACCCCGACCGCGGATGTACGTATTTTTTTTCCCTCCTTGGTCTTGATTTAAATTTTTTCGAAGTTTAATTGCGTTGGCAGTGTCACACCGGTGCGCGGTCACCGCATCATTAGCGGTGACCGTGCGTTCAGCCCGGGTGATAGTATGTTCACCCGGCATTTTAAATATTATAATTTTTATGTTGATATTTTATTATTATTACTTTTTAAAAGTTGTGTTGTTATTTTTGAAGTTATTTTTGTTTATTGTACATATGTCTACATAAATGTTTATATATGTGTATATATATATATATGTGTATATATATATGTTTAAATGAAGTTATATAGAAGTGTACATGTTATATGTGTATAGATATATATATATATATATGTTGTATATGTTTAAATATACATATATATGTTTATATATATATGCGGGTGTGGACGCGCGCGCACATTTATTTTCAAATGGTTTTAATATTTTAAATCTTTTGATTGAAAATAATTATTATTATAAGTTTTATTATTAACATTATAAGTTTTATCATTATTATCATAATGTTTAATTATTATTATTATAAAGTTTTATTAATATTAGTATTATAAATTTTATTATTATTAAGATTAGTTTTATTCATTTATTTAGTCCTTTGTTATTATTATTATTGTTATCATTATTATAATTATAATGTTTTAATATTATTATAACATTTTATTATTATTAATATTATAAGGCTTTATTATTATTATTATACGTGTTATTATTATTATTATTATAATGTTATTATTTTTATTATTATTATTTTTATCACACATATATATATAAACCTAAAACTAACCCTAACCCTACCCCTACTCCCACAGCCGCCACCCTATTCTCCCCCCCTCTCTCTCTTCCCCGTTTTTCTTCTTTTCTTTTCTCCCCGCTGGTTCGGCCGGCCGCGCCGCCTCCAGATCCCCTCCTGCGCGCACCGTCCGCCTGCTCCAGCCTCTGCCTCGGCCTCCTACCAGCGCCCGACTTCCCTCCCGCTCTGGTGCTCCTCCGCCCGTGCGGCCTCCGGCATCCGCAACCGGTCCCTCCGGCGACCTCCCCGACCTCTGGCGCCCGGCTTCCGCCGCATCCCCCATTTCCGGCCGCCCCTCCTGCACGCTCCCCTCGACCGGCCTTCCAGCCTCCGCCTCGATCCCCTCGTGCCGACCGCCGCGCCCGCGACCCCCCTATCTCGGCCTCCTCTGCGCGCCCAGGCCTTGCCCTCGCCAGAGCCAGCGCCCTCTGCCGGACCGCACCCCCTGCACCTTGCTGCTCCCGGCCCACCGCATTGTCCCGTCCCAGTACCGCTGTCACCCTCCTTCGCCTTGACCTCCGGCTTGCCCTCGCGCGACCGCGCCGCGCCCAACGACCGTCTCCGCCGCTCCCCGCCCCGCGCGCTGCGCCCGGTCACCCTATCCCCTGCTCTCCCTCCCGTTCTGCCTCTCCTTCACCGCACCGCTGCCGCGCCCGCTTCCCGCCGCCGGCTCCCTCTCCCTCATCCCGGACCCGGCATTCCGCTGCCGTGGCGACCCGGCCTCCTCCCTCACCCCTGCATGTGAGTTTCTTTTTTTTATTTTTATGTTTCGTTTTATTATAATTATTATTATTATGTTACCATTATTATTATTATACTATTATTATTATTGTTATTATTAAGTTAATATTATTATTAATATTACTATACCATTATTATAATTATTATTATGTTATTATTATTAATAATATATTATTATCATTATTATTTTTATTATTATTATATTTATTATTATTTTAATTATATCATAGTATTATTATTATTATTACTATTATTATTATGTTTGAGTTATTATTATTACATTACCATTATTATTTTTAATATGTTAATGTCTTTAATATTATTATATTATTATTATTTTGATTTCATTATTGTTATATTATTATTATTTTAATATTATTCTATTAGTATTATTATTTTATTATTATTATATTATTATTATCGTTATTATATTATGTTATTGTTATTATATTATTATCATTATTAATATTATTATGGTTATCATTAATTTATAGGGTATGCAATTATTATTATTATATTAATATTGTTATAACTATTAAATTATTATTGTGCTAAATTATTATTGTTATTATTATTATATTATTATTATTATCATTATTATATTATGTCATTATTATTATTATTGTATGTTATTGTCATTATTAATTTCATTATTATTATTATTATTTTATCACTATTGTTATTATTATTATTATTATTATTTTTATTAATATTATAATAATTACTATTATGTTATTATTATTAATGTTGAACCTGTTCAACGGTCTTTTGTTTTAGGACCCGTTTGACGACACAATGCGGTGCGACCATTATGCAACGAGAGTTTTGCGCCGTGTCGTTTTTCGTTCCGAGCTGCGTCTTGAGGTAGGTCTCCCATTGCACTCGCCTTTAAATTTAGAATTTATTTATCCTTGAATTTTTATTATGTTTCAGTAAATTTAAAAGTATTATTAAGTAGTTATTTATAGTGTGGTGATATGCTCATGATTTAAGTAATTTTAATTCCAGCGTTTCATTAAAAGCATTTTCATGGATTTAATTGTGTGCTTCTATGGTAGTGTTGCTAGATGGTTCTTCCTGAATAATGAAAGACATGTTGAATTGGGTTTTGAAATGTTTTTGGCGTGTGTAAATTAGTTGATGTATTGTTTATGGAAAATGGTGTTTTTCTTAGAACCTTGATTAGAGGAAACGTCGTATGACCTTTAAACTTGATTTTGAAATATTTAACTGTGATTATTAGTTTTTGAAAAATGTTTTCCTCTAACGTGTAATTAAAAGTTGGGATTTCATTTGAGAAATATTATTCCTTCAAAAGTGATAAAAGGCCCGTTTGGCTCTTCATAAAAGTGGAGTGCGTTTGGATATTGGAAAATGATTCTACTTGTGAAACTAGTGTGTTTCATGTTTAATATGCTGATTTGAGTTTCTTAAATAAAGTTCTTAGTGTGTTTCTGGTTTTCAATGAAATGGCGTGTGTCATATCCTTTAAAAATGCTTTAGTATTAAATGGTTAAAATGTGAATGATGTGGCGGCCCGGTTGGCACCTTATTGATTGTGAACTGATTAGTTATATATATATATACGTACTTAAGGGGCATCTCAACAGGGGGACTTCCCTTCGAGGATTGTCGTGTAGTGGTGTCCGTGTAAGGGGTTGGCAAGTGTGGTGCGATAAGTCACGCGTGTGAGGGCCTCCCACTTACACAGTATTATTAAAACTACCGTGGGTTCCTGGGCGTCTTTTAGAGAATCGAGTGACGGTTGCTGGCTAACCCCGATTAGACGGGTTTGTCCCCCCTTGGTAGGTAAGGCCTTGTGGGGCGTGACACTGGTTGGCTGTTAGGGCGACCAGTTGGTTATTGACAATAGAGTACCATGCCGTTAGGTAGTCTGAACCCGAGTACGTCCAGGGGTTTTCTAGGGATGTTTACGACCGCCCATGGTTATTGCTTATAGCTTCTTGTTTACTTTTACTTGCACTTGTTTTCTCTCCTGCTTGTTTACTTTCAGTTCTTCTTTACAGCTTGTACTGGTTACTTTGTGAAAATGGATTTCAAATGAAAATGTGTTTTTCTCTTGTGTAGTAAAACTGAAAATGTAACACTTCTTTATCTTTCAGAACGAATTTAGAATCAATGAAATGAAATTCAACATTTGAAAAGGAATAAGGGTAATGGCTCGTGTTTAGATTTTCATGTGAAACATTATAAAAGATTACTTTTATACATTTTAGTTCAAACCTGGTATAGGTAGATTCTTTAATTACTGGCAGTGCTTTGAGATTTGTTGTGGGGCTCACCTACTGAGTACTTTTGTGATCATGCCTATCTTTTACCATTTCAGTTGTAGGTTCCTTGTGTCCAGGTTTTCCTGGCTTGAGTCGCTCAGTGAGGGAGCGACGTTGGTTGTAGTTGGGTGGTGACCCGTGAGGTCACGTGGAGGTATGTCGTGATATAGTTTTGTTTGTGTCTTTAGTATTTGTCTGTTTGTTTAGTTTATATTCTTTCTTTCGATCCTGTTTTTAGTTTGGGCTGAAATCGTTCCCATGTGTTCTCTATGATTCCCTGGCGCTTGTTGCCATCACAGGAGGATCAGGAACGCCTCTCGGGACTTGTCACGAACCAGTATCGGGAATGCCTCTCAGGACTTTCCGCGGACCGGAATTATATTCAACGGATGAGGGTGATAGAGAGTATAAGAATGGTTGATCCTTATCATTTCTAATTAATGAGCCCAAAAGAGCTAATTAAAACTTGGTGACCCATATAAATTTTATATGAAAGAATATCCCCATTATAAATATAAAATATATTTGTTAATGATTATATTAGAAGGAAGATAAATGATTATTACAATTATTTTGGGTTTGAATGATTTGTATGAATATGATAGTCTATGTCACAAAAAATTGTTTCAATTTCTTTTTATGAGTATGAAGTGATATTATCAAGAAAAACTTGTGTCTTGTAGTCTTATAAAAATGGTTAATTTTATGCACTCATATCACATTGAATATAAATGTGAATGTTATATGATTTTTAAAATGTTTCAGTAGTCTAATCTATTGATTGAAATTTTATGCATATTAAAACGATTTTTGTTCTCAGTATAGGTTTACACATAATTTTCATACTGTTTAAGGATGGGTAGGGGAACATAAAAAATTCCATTTGAAAGAAGTTGAGATTTTACATGAAATAAATCATTTATTACTATTAAAATTTTAAATTTTGGGAATAATGGAATTTAATGTATCATGTACACTTTTAATTTCATCTTTTTTTAATGTATGAGTCATGTACATATTATCTAAAACAATAAACAAGAAAGGATCCTAAAATATAAGAGAATTAATTATTTAGAAAAACCATACGGCTATCTATTTTTTAAGGATGAATACATATATGTGGTTTCAAATGACGGTTCAGACAACTTTAGTGGTCAGGATAAAGTTAATATCACTCCTTAGAAAGATTTAACTTTATTTCAATGATTAAATGATATTGATTTTTAATATTACAATATTGCATCATCGATAGTAAAATATTTCATAATGGTTTTCCAAAGAGGAAACTTAATGTATATATTAGAATGAGGGCAAGAGGAAAATTAAATTCCAAATTAAAATTTTGATATTGGTTTTATTTTAATTGAACTATTTTATAATGTGATTTATCATTTTGAAGTAGTTTTAAATGTTTTTGTTAACCATGATAGAGAGAAACATGATCTACCATAATGGAAAATGTCAATTGTTTATAATTCTATGGGAAAACGTCTAAAATATTTCAATAGTTCTTATAAACTTATGATAACTTATGGATGTTTCAATGCCTTCATAATGATTTTTCATTTCATTGGATCTCTAAGACATCAATAGATAACATTTTCGTATAACTTTATGAAGGTTAAGTTGATCTATTGTGGTATTTGGTTATGAAAATTTGAGAGAAATATGATCTTTATTCTATGAAATGGGAATTATTTATGAATATTTAATATCAGAAATATTTCACTATGGTTTTTCTAATTCAGAAGGAGAAAAAATTATTGGAATTGAGGAAAAAGGATGTATATATTGTGTCCACATATGAAATATATTTGTACAAGGTAATCCATATAAGTAGTATATGATATTAGGGAAATTTATAGTAAAATTAAAAGATTTTAAACATGATTCTATCCAATCATGAGATTAGATTTTTCAACATGAAAATTTCAAAGTTAATAGAATTTGTTTTGCCTTGGATAGAAAGTTGATATGGTTATTTCCAACACCAATGTTCCCTAAGTTTAATAAAATAAGAAACAATCCACGTTCCATGAAATAATTAAGAAACAAACTAATAATATTGGAGGAATGCCACAAAATTACTCCAAGTATGGTAAATTAAATTTTTGTCTATGTATGTCAGGATGTGGAATATATTAGTAGTGCATTATATTTAGACTCAATATGATATGTTTTAGCTAACATGATATGGGACATTATGGTAAGATGTGTTTAGGGATGCAAACTCGGGGTGAAATCATAATGGTCAGTGGAAAAAAGATGTAGAAAATTCATTTTCTGCCTCTATAGTTGATTTAGGTCCACCTAGTGAAGTGGTGTCACCACTATAATGAATATTATTTTCCAAATCATGATCATAATCTAAATTTAAATGGTACACCACTTTAGATTTTTTAACTAAAGTTTGTACAATCAGGGACATTAATAATCTATTCATAGATATAACAATTATATGTTTTAGTGTAAGACGTTAGTTGAGGAATATCATCTTTACATGTTGTATATATTCGTTTAAAACAGTTGATAACCATTATGGTTAATATTATCATTAATGAAAATTTATTAGTCAAATAAGATTAATTTAAAGTATAAAAAAATATTTATTTTAAATCCAATGTAAAATGGTTATTAAATGATTAATTTTATTTCAAGGATGTCAATATTTTTTTTGTTAACACTATATGAATTATTTTAACATATTTCAGAAATTGGAAAAAATGCATTCGTAGTGACAACTCATCACATATGGAAATGCTCTAGAGCATGTACCAATGATAAATGTATTATGAAATTTTAGAAGACAACAATAGCCTATAATTGTCCTGAAAATTATTCAACATTTTGTAGAAAAAAATTAAAATAAATATTAATGATGAAAAAGTTGTTCTACTTTTGAGGTTATTATGTCACTTATTATAATGTATAAATTGAGCCAAGCACATTGGGTTTGGAAAATAATTATAAATTGACATAAAGACTGAATACTATTTTACTATCCTTATGATCTATAAAAAGAAAATTTTCATTCTTCGGGAATAAAAAAATACTTTTGGACATTATTTTTTAAAGTATATAGTGAATTAATAATTGTTCAAAGAACATCCAAATTATCAGTTTCTTATTATCAAATGTAATTAAATAATGTGTGTGTATATGTTCTCATAATAATTCATCAAAATTAAAAATATGGTCTCAAAATTAAATGTTATCTTATCCCAAGAATTATGGATGATATAACTGATACATTAAACAACTATTTTTATTATGGTTTTTTGTTTTATAACCTTAACTGGATCACCAAATTTCTTGTTATAAATAATCTCTATCATTATCTATCAATACTTTGGTGTTTATAATTTCATCCATATCCATGTTTTTATTTTCCACTGATGTTATCCTAATTCAAAACCTACTTATGTTATTATTCCATAAGAACATCATACTTATTATTCAATATTATTAATAAAATATTTAATTTTAATTTTTATAATGTTGTATTTTCCACAATAGTACTTCCAAATGTCAAACCATTGATTACCAAGATCATGTTTCAAATTGGGAGGACCAAAATTATTAATGGGGGGATGTAACACCCAAATAATTTAATATATATATATATATATTTATTTAAAATAAATTTTATATAGTTCATATATTTTATTAAATACCAATATAATTTTTTTGTCACACATAACATTATTCTTATTTTTTTCTATATATAACACTCAATTTAACATGCATTATAGACACCACTATGTTTAAAATAAATGTGTAATATTAATTGAATATTTTTATAATTGAAAAAAACATTAAATTGAATCTTATGAATATTACTAACTAAATTATGAAATACAAGGTTACCATTTTTTGTATTAATATAATAATCACTCCGAGGAAAAGGAAATGGTATCTAAAATTTTAATTTTTTCTAAAAGATAGACCGGTTCCCTTCCCACAGATATTATAATATTTATTTTAATGAAATTTTGAACCTTTATTTTATTAAATAATTTTAAATTTTTAAATAATAATAATAAATTTATTTATGATGAATTGTTTAATTTTTTTTGAAAAATTTAGTTTTTTGATGGATAGTGAAAAATAAAGAATATTAATTGAAAAAACCATTTTTAAATAATATATAAAGAAATATTATAAATTGAATTTCATATAATGTAAAAATAATGAATATATATATATAACTATATATAATTTATTTCATTTTAATTATCTTTATATTGAATTTTTATATATAAACATTATAAACCATTGATGATTATCACAATAAAACCCCACTTTATCATCTTGTCTATGACGTTAAATTTAAATTATATTTTACCAATTATAATAATTTAATTAGAAAAATGGTTTCCATATTTGGAATTATAATAATTTATAATTTCTATAATGTTCATCAAAATATTTTACCAAAATTAACAGGGAATGCCGTAAAAATTAATTATTATTGTTACATTAACAATGGGTTTTCAAAGGGTAAAACTAAGGGGTTAATGTTGTAAAAGACCTATAACATATATAAAAACTATTGGATACTATTTTTTTCCATTGAAACTATTATGTTAGTGAATGGTACATTTTGGAGTCTTTCGAAGGTATAGAAACGCGAGTTCTGTCAATTCTGTTAAAAAATACAAATTTTGTCACCTTCCCCAATTATACAAGGATACCCCTATCCTTCTTTATCAACACCTTCAAACCACTATAGTTTAAAAAATCATTTCAAAAAACATCGAAAATTATCTCTTTTCATCCTGGAGTCCTTATTTTTGTTATAAATTCGACCTAGGAAGGCCTTTGGTTGATTCCAATGGAGAATACCCAATGAAGGCGTAATGTACTTCAATGAGTGTCTTTATTTTTTTCCCCACCTCCTTAAATAAGTATTGAATCATTCTGGTGTAATAAAATAATTTTATTATATATAATTTTATTTTATTATTTTAGCTGTATAACAAAAATAATTCCCTCTTCATTCTAAGTGGTTAAATAATCATCATTCATGTATAAGGTAGACTACTACATCATGAAAAAATGATGTTAATTTATTCCATTACCTCCTCTAATGGTTGGGAATGATAATGAATATAATGTTTATATATGAAATTTACAACATAATTATTATTAAATAATAATTATATCATATATTAAATTTTAAATTCTATTTCATATGGGTTACAATAATGTATATCTTGTGTGTGGAAGACTACCTCCTTGTGTAAAACATTGAGTTGTTCTTCAATAACGCGAGAAAAGGAATGTAAAAAAGATAAATGATAATTAATAAATTTTAATATACAATAAATAGTTAATTAAATTATAAAATATTATTAATTTATTAAATATAATATATCATTATATTTTATTTCCATTCCCTCACTGAAAAGTGATAACATCATTTGTGTACCAATGGAATACCAATTTTATAAAGCGATTTCATTCGCTTTTCATAACTACCCCAATTATTGGATAAATATTATTATATTATATGGTACATATAATATTATTTTCATTCCATAATTATAATATCTTATATAAAATACATAAATAGTGATCATGGGAAAATTGAAATAGTACTCATTTGTAAATACGACATACATTCTCCATGAATGTAATGTAGTTCATTTTTTATTACATTATTTAATTATTGGTTGAAAAATTATAGCTTTTTTATAAATTAAAAAAATATTTCATTTCTATTATTTTTTAGATGATTCAATAATGACCACTATTACCACATTTAACCAACCAAATTTTATTTTGACACATAAAATAAATAGGGTCAAAACATACTACATCATCGTAACTGGTAAAGTAATTGTATACAAAATCACAATAACTGAAAAAATTAACAATAAAAATGAAAACTGCAATATATTAATTAAAAAAACATTTTTATTGTATGTAACAAAATACAAGCTAAATCACACATAATGTAATGGAGTTATTCTCAATTCCCATTCACTTAGGCTTATTTTGATGTAATGCACCATTAATTTTTTATAAAGAGTATATATCATCCCTTTGATAGGTAATATTATGAATTAATTCATCATCATTAAATTTTATGTATTTTTAAATTTATTTTTTCTTGTAGAATATGATTCAAGCGTTTACAAAGTAATAAGGGATGTTTCTTTTAAAAATTCACCTATAATGTTTTCTTTCAAAATATTCATGTACCGTGTACTTGTTTAAAAAATTATTTTATTAATTTATTATATGGAAATAATATATTTTTAATATTAATTTTATTAAGATTATAAATTATTCTAATGGTTTTCAAATAAAATATTGTTTATCTTTTTTATATGGAATGTTTTGAAAAATGTAAAAAATATGTTCTACATGGAAATGACCTCTTTTTCACCACTGTTACAATTATTTTATTTCCATATCGTCATGAAAATTTCTTATATTAGTCATAAAATATCTTTATTAACCATTTTGGTTTTTTATTGGGAATGTGATTTCAATGAAAATTGGTTTTTATTATTGAATTTGAGGTTTTAAAAGGAAATTCTATTTTTAACAAAATAAAATTTTCATATAGGAATTACAATGTTTCTAAAAGTGATATGTGATGAATATTTATTATTAATGTTATTTAATATGGAAATTATATGAAATGGTTAATCATGATAAATATTATATGCTGGTTTGATCCCCATTATAGCTCTTGTGTGATCCTGATATAGCTTACACAAAGGGTTGATACCCATTATAGCTCATGAAAATGGGTGAGCCCAAAATTTATTATACGATGGGTGACCCACATTATAGCTCTATAATTCATTTTTAATGATCATATTTGATGATTTTCACATGTTTATTCCAATTAAAATGGGTTTTAAAGGGTTTTGTTAATATAAAACTATCGCTCATCAAAAATTTTTTAAAATGCATTGTTATGACTTTTACGGGACTTATTTAGGAAAAATGGGTGGAGTTTTTTCATGTAAAAATGGATTATTTTAAAAATTAAATTAAATTAAACGTAAAGTTAAATTTTATATTATTTTAAATTTTATCACCTAAATGATGGTTTCCATTTATTTTTACCCCCCTTATTAACCTAATTTTTTCTCAGACCACACTGATTTTTTGTGGGTTTATGGATGGGTATGGGAAAGGAAATTGTCAAGCTGAATATCATCAATATTTTTTTATTAAAAATAATCATTATATATTTTAAAATTTTTATATTATGTGTTAAATTGATGATAATCATAATTATCCTCATTTAATTCATTAAATTGTGATATAAGAGTTGTTATCTAATTCTAAGAAATTATAAATCTGCCAAGATGCTTAAATGTATGAGAATGAATTATTGACATAATGCACAAGATTATTTTTTATTTATCACAGACTACTTGTAATCAATTCCATAGTATCTTTTATATACCTTAGGATAAGACACATTTCCATCATAACCCTACTGCAGCTACATAAGTTATAACCACATGGCCATCGTTCCACAACCCTATATCCTGGTCCATCATCATCATCATCACATGTCAATAACACTCCCCCTATAATAGAAACTATATCAGGATGGAATATTCATTCTGAATAAAAATATTAAAACATCAGATGATATTAAAATAACATATAATAGGGAAGAGAATATTTATGAAAAAAATAACATGTCAGGATGATAATTAGTACCCACATACACATATATGTGTCCAATAAAAAACATGTACCTACATTATATATAAGAATACACAATGAATCAAAAAGAATATATGGGTATCATGTATCACACACACATGTGTGTGTGTGATTACATTCAATCCTTGTCAAAAATGTTATTCCATATCATGTACAATATTTAATAAATAAGAGTATACAAGTTACAAATATGGTAAGGAACATACTACCTCATTATTATTAATGAAATACCCTGAACCCGTCGATATATAATATACTAGATGAATAAATCCTTATATGAAGCTCTAGAATATATACCAACTCAAACAAATGAAGGATTTAAAATTATAATCTTGAAAATAAAATGTCAACTGGCTATATTATACACCAACATATTAATATGGTTCCACCAATGATGATAGAATTGAGATTGGTCCTAGGAGGTTCAGTCTGAACTCAAGATATTCCACTTTTCTAACAATGTGACAAGAATTAATCATTAGAAAGGCTCATAATTCATAACATTGGTGGTAACATATCAGATTTATGATTCATTTCATGTGAGAAATTTGATCGAGAATAAACACAAAAAAAATTAATTCATAAACAATATACCATAATTTGTGATCATCAACCCACTCATTTTTGCTAGAAATTAACTTGAAAAGAGTGGAAAAATTTTAGGGATTGTTTTATTGTATCTAGATTAATGAGGGATATATTTATTAAAAATAATAGACAAAATAATAAATTAATGGAAACTAAATAAGACATTTTAGATTTTTAAACCACAAACACATGGTATCGTCACATGGGTTTCCAAATCAAGCACCAACTTTTTGACGAAACCTTCCACACCTGGGAACCCACATGATTAAGTCATATGGTTCTTCTAAATGGTATTGAACTAGTAATAATATCCACTAGAACGTTTTTCATAGTATATATGTCGAGGTTTTAATCTTTATAAAAAATGAAACATAATCATTCTCAAAAACAAGATCTTTTCTCTCACTCATAACATGGTTTCCTAGAAAATAAAAATGGGTAGAGAAAAAAATGATTCAATCATTATCCAACAACAGTTCCTCTAAAACACCTAAAATCCAACAATAAAATTACAAATCACAAGTAAAAAAATAATTGTTTTAAAAAATAAAAGATGAAAGTATTATTTAAATAATGCTTAAAAATGAGGCCATTAAAATCTTCCACTCTAAATACTTCTCATTCTAAAGAATAGTCACCATGAATATAATTCAAACAACATGATTCAATGGGGTTAAAAAATAAGTCACATTATCCCATGCTTCCTCATATATCCATGCATTATTCTATAGGATTTAAAAAGACGATTTTTGTTCCCTTGTAACACCCTCTAAATCTAGCCTATAATCCATACCAGGAGTTCTATATATGATATGTCATGCTCCATATCAACATCCTTGTATATTATATAATGTGTAGGATTAGTCACATATCTCAAGATCCAAGAAACATGAAAAAAAAATCATAACTCAGATGGAAGTTTAAATGTCAATCTGAAAATCCATTTTCTAATCAAATAACACACAAACTATAACACAAGTCCTTTGGGATCATGGTAACCCCATAATTATGTCCACGATAACATCCTCTCACTTACACATCATCATTGTAAGTGGATGAAACAAATAATTAATATTCTAGTGCTGTTTATTTATCATCTTATTGGTAAATAATCGTAAACCCAAACATGTGATATTCATCTTCATAAAAAGATTCCATATATGATTTTGGATTTCATGATATACCATCATCATCCAGGGATATACTACCCATGTTTTTGTATTAGTGTATTTTATCAACTGCAATGTCATGGGGAATGGAACTAATATCCATCCATATATGATGACCACAATTTCATCGTTACATGAATATATAAAAATTGTGTCACAACTTACCATTCATTCTCACATAACTACACACACAATATTTGACTATTGGAAATTATTTCGTTGGTCCAATAACGAATTTTAGAAGGATAATAGTTCAAATAAATTAAAACCCCAAACCTAAGATATATCAAAAATTCATTCCACCGTCAAAATCGTAATTCACAATTTTTATAGTGATTACCACTCAACAAACACATGTATCTATTGTGTTGTCCTTCTATCAGAATCAGTGATGATGTTATCTTTCCCCATGTAATTTTTCATCATTAGTAAAATTGTGTTATATACTCAAACCTATGCCTCTACCTAAAAATTAGATTTTAATGAGAGAAGATATATAAAAGGATGTTATGGTATGTGTAAAAAAAATCCTTTTGCTAAAGATATAATGTTTCTAATAGTTTATACTGTAGAACACAACCACAAACTCTAATCCTTGATATGCATAACTCTTCTAATGGGGTAACACATGATGTCTCCCATAAGAAACTACCATATAAAAATATAAGAAAAAATCCCATTAAAATAAATTAGGAATCACAACACATTGTGTATATAATCTGAATATCTGGATGAAAAATGATGGATGACATCACTAGACCCTTATTCAGTTAAAGAAAGGACTTCTCACATTGATCTGTCAATTGGATCTTAACTTTATTCATGGAAATCCAGTTATTGATTAAATTAAGTGGTATAAATACATAATATACCACTAATAGATTAATAAAACCTATAGAAAATATTTATTTCAAAAAAATATTTGGGTGAGCCCAATACATCACCACATCCACCTTCATTGTATCCATAAAAATTTGTATCATACAGATGAAATTTCTATGAACAAACTTCTCTCAAATCATGAAATTACTCTTATAATGATTAACTAAAATTTGATGCACTTACAGTATGATCAACATGTCATCAAGGCGTCTATCATGTAATCCCAGTAAAAAAGGACACATTAGAAGGGGTTATAACCCCTTCTAATGACATTAATAGTGGAGGAGAGGAACCACAACTAATGTGACTGCTTACTTACATTTGGGGTAGTTTGAGTAATCGTTGTTAAAGTAATGATGCATTTAACAGTGATTACATTAGAGGTGGATTAAAACCCCACAAATGTTGTCATTAATTCATGAGTTGTGTGAACTGCCACTAGTTGGATGTCTTTCAGGGTTGTTTGAACCACCCCTAAAAAAGAGATTACATTTGGGGTGGTTTTCTATATCGCCCCTAAAGTTGATCAATTTTTTTGACGATCAATTGGTTACCTCCATTCTTATCCTTCCATCCCCAACCCACCCAGGCCCTTCCCATCCTCTCCCTCAATTTTCCCCAAGCCCTCCCTCAGATCCCTCCCCTTCTTGTTCCTACACCAAGCCCCCGTGCCACCGGTTCCTTCCCTCCCATTCCCACCTAAATCCCCCATCGCCTTTGCCTTACTCCCTCTCGTTCCCACCCGAAGCCATGACCCCTCTTATTCTCGCCTCCCCATTCCAACCTGAATCCTCGACCCCTCCGACACACACATCTGGTTCCCTCTTCACAACAACCACGACCTCTAATTCCATGCCCACTGTAAAAGAAAAGCACCAGCGATTCAAACCTGCACCGCCCCGAAAGGAATACCTATGAATTTGCACCAGCCAACCACTAAGGAAAAGTAGTTTTCAATATATGAATTACCCATTATTTAGCTATATATAATTTACTTTTTATTATAATAAATATCATTAGCATAATATATTTACATAAATTTAAATAATAATATATGTATTATTTACTATATTTATTTGTATATGAAATTATATATATACTATATTATATATTTATATATCACCTAAATATATCACACAACTATATATGTATATATTTACTTGTATGTGTGTGATAGTAATCATATTATTAATTAATATTATTCTCATTACATCTATTTTTTAATTCATAAAATTATGTGTTGGTTTTATTAATTTTATACATTTATTTTATGATTTATATCAAATATAAATTATATTAAATACATTTTTATTATATATTTAAGTAAATAATTTATATATTTAATTACATATTTATATGAAATTATATATGTATATATATTTAAAGAATATATATATAAGTATTTACATAATATATTTATATACGGTCTTTAAAAATACATTTATATAATGTATTTCGATACATATATTTATTATTATTATATATATAAATATATTTATTAGTATAAATTGAATAATATTATATCAAATTAATATATTTTGATTATTATTATATTAAATACTATTTATAAAAATATTAATATTATATGTAATTTATATTATATAATATATAATTAATATTATTGTATATATAATTACTATGTATATAATATATAATATTTGTTATATGAAAAGAATTTTATATTATATGTAATTAATATGTATATTACATATATTCTATATTATATGAAATTCAATTTATAGAAATATATACATAATATTAAATGAAATACAATTTATAAAAATATTTATATAATGTATTTCAATACATATATTTCTTATTAAGTTCATTGTTATATAATATATTTCAATAAATATAAATTAATAATAATTTTTTTTTATAAAATCTATTTCATATAATATTAATTATATATAATATAAAGGCATAAAACTATTATATAAAAATATTTTTATTATTATTATAAAATTATTTATAAAAAACAAGCTTGTGTTTTAATGTGATATATCTTTTAGATTAATTATATTTATCTATATATTTCTAAAATATGATTATGATTTTATATTATAGATAATTAATATTATATAATACCCAATTTATACAAATAACTATATATTAATTTACATAATATTATATAATTATTGTTATGAATACATATAGAAAAATTAAATACAATCATATAAATATTTTATAAAATATGTTCATATAATTTATTTAAATACATTTATCTATTGTTTCATTGTTATATATATACATATATATATTATTGAAGTTACTTTTTTAAAATAGTGGGGGTTCACAACCCCTTTAATCTCTTAAATTTGTGGTGGTTTTGAACCACCTCTAAATTAAAGACATTAGAGGGGGGTTTTGAAACCGTTTTAAATTAATGAAATTAGAGGGTGTTTTGGACCCCATGTAATTTAAGAAATTAGTGGTGGGTTTTGAACACCATTTGTTTTATGATGTTAGTGGGGGTATATAATTTATGATATTAGGGGGGGGGGGGTTTGAACCCCTTCTAAATTAAGGGTATTAGAGGTGGTTTCAAAACCCCTCTAAATTAATGACATTATATGGGGTTTGAACCCCCTATACTTTAATAAATGAGTGGGGGTTTTGACCCCCTCTAATTTATGTCAATATATGGGTTATCAACACCCATTAAGTTATGATATGAGAGGGTGTTTTGAACCCCCTCTAAAATACAACTAGATATTAAAATAATAATGTTAAAAAGTTTAGACGGGGTTCAAAACCACTTCTAATTTAAGAAATTAAGGGGATCTATAACCCCCTTTAAATTCGATGATTATATAGGGTTGTACCTAATCAATCTATAATTTTTATTGAAAATTATTTTAGAGGGGGTTCCAAAACCCCTCTAAATTTGATGTTTATAGGGGGTTGTAAATAAACCCCTATAAGGTTATAGAAAATTTATTTATAAGGGGTTGTGTATAACCCACTCTAAATAACCCCCTCTAATGTACTATTTTTTGAAGAGTCTTAATTTCAATAATATACATGGATATAATAAAAAAATCAAAGAAAATAAGTGGAGATATGGATGGAAGATCTTTCTTATGAGAGACATAACTACTGTTGCATAATTCAACAATCTAAATGGAATAAAGATATACATATATATGCTATATCTACCCCTTCATTTGTTAATTGAAATATTGTCCACTTTGAAATGAAACACATTGTATCCTTATCAACGATAAATCTTGGTGAAATACCAATATCCCTATAATAAATAAATAATATCATCTGGACTTGGAAAAAGATTAATTTTCTACATCACTACCTAATTCAACATCATGTAGTCTTAACAATTCAATAAAAAATCATCCACCTTCATGGAAAATAGAATTCACTCACCCCATGGAGATATTCTTGGTTTGATTAAACACTTCAATTTTATGTCCTACAAGTGAATAATAATCCCTCTCAACTAGGATAGTTCTATATGATAAGAGGCAATCCTACTACCAAGACTGTGATATATCCAATATCACTTAAAAATGATCCCACTATACTAAATTCTATATCTTACTCACTAATCATCACAAATTCACACCCTTAAGAAAAAAAAATGATAACGACCTCTAATAATAGTTGATCTGAGACTGAAATTTGGATATCCATTATATTTTAATTAAAATATAACATCTTGTAATCTAAAGGATCACGCAATCCCAATAAATTCCATATCCATAAAAAAATAAATGAAACTATGGACATATCGGGAGATGATCCCCCACCTCCAAAGGGCGTGACGGTATATACGATCTCTGGGAAAATAAAAATCATTAAGTCGATACACAAGATACATTAGAAGATATAAAATAAAAGGAAGAACAAATATCAAAAATAGATATAGAAAGGTAAGATTCATTCTTGAATTTACATCAAATGATCAATGGTCTATCTTGACATTCCACCCCACCCTTGTCTATTGCGTACATATTGTATGCCTTAATTCCATGACCCTGAAACTGAGGAGTGTGACTCGCCTAATATAATGTCATCTCAATAGCCTAAACTTTATATATATATACTAGTTATATCTCTAAGTTGTAGAACATGTCTATCTTATAACCCTACAGAAATTTGGCCTAAAAACACTAGAAAAAAACCCTTTCATATGCCACAAATTTACAAACATTGGACACTTTTTATGAGGTTATCAGAACAACCTATAGTAATGTATGTCCATCAAAAAATTTACAAAACATGGAACATTTCATTACGGGATTTACGAAGCCATACATTAAGAAACCAATTTACCACTACCTCACTACAAGTCCTTGGTCTTCCAATTCCAACTTCAATAAGATATGTTCATCAAAGTAATAGGAGTCTTACAAGCGAAGGTACAGCTGGATGCAAGATAAAATGTTTCAAGATATTTTTTCATGTACTTATTAATAGTCAAGGACATACATAGATCAAGAGGAAACATCATTATGTTAAAATAGTAACAATATAATCTTAAGATTGTAATTTCACTTTAATATGGGGGTTAATTGTAGTCTAAAATTTAATGTAAAACACCAAAACCCTCTCTTTTCGAAAAAATTGAAATCGAAATTTATTCGGCTGTCATAGTGTTTAAATATGATATAGAATTCATCTGATTAATCACTATTTATATATATATCAATGATATTTTCATTAAACAATTACTAATATTATATTTTAATATAGTATTTCCATTATAAATGTGTTGTGGAAAACTAAGATTCTAGAAACAAATGGAACGAAATCATATATTAGTAATAATGAATTACATAAACTTATAACATGTATTTATTTTCATTAACCATAATAGTTAATGATTTCATAAATCCTACCTTAAAATATGAAATGTTTTAATACCTATTGTAAAGTTCTCTCCTTAATTATCATGAAAGACCTTGACCTAATGATTAGAATTCTTATAGCCTATAATCACAAATAATCCCTAGATACAATGATCAGTATGTATTGATATTCATATGTTTCAAATCACTCAATCCGATGGAACATATTTAAATATCATCATTTCCCATGATACCCTCGATCAAACCTCAATCAAAAAATTGAGTACATAATAATAAAAATCCGTGTAATGCAAAACCCTTAAATTAAATAAATAGAATCAATAATATCTAAATGACTATAAAATATTTAAATTAGATGTTCCTAATGTGTTATCTTTAGACTTGTTGTGCTTTAATTTTTTTTTGCTTCTATCAACTCAAATTCACTCTAATTTTTAATAATTCTTCCACTGTTAATATTTATGTGATTCTTAGAGTATATTATAATAGCCTAAAATGTTATTCACATGAAATCTCATAAAAGAATGTAAATTAAGAGTCTTTAATAATATTACAATGATATTAAGAATTCATTCTGATAATAAAATTATTTTTTCTCATATTATATACAATAAAAAATTCAACTGAATATAATATTTATTTCAATCAGACAATCTATAAAAATTGTAAATCATATAGTTTAGAAAAAATTTATGATGATTATGACTTCGATCAGTCTGATTGATTGAACATTTTCCCCTGAACTTGTCATAACAAAATATGATCCAATGTTTTAAGTTAATTTCACTCCGATGGTAATATAGAATAATAATATTTTATATTCATTTCTTAATATACACAATTATATGTTTGGTATAAAATTTTTTTACACAAAAACATACTAATAGACATGGTATATATAATGTTAAAAAAATACAAATTTTATAAGGTGATTTATTTTACAAAACGATGGTGTGGAAATGTAGAAAGTAAAAATGTATTCTAAACAATATCCCACTTTTGGAATGAAAGAAACAGAACACATGACAAGAATAAAATATTTAATTTAAAATACTTTAAAACCATTGTATTAAGGGAATAAGATATATAATTCATATGAATTTTTTTTCTCATCATAACTCCATATAATTTAATAAAAAAATTGATCATCATTTGGGAATTGAGAAAATGTGTATATTTTGTGTATTTCCCCAATACTAAAATTTCCTCTATTTCTATTTTCCTCCAATTAGATAAAACCACTCCATTAAATAAATATCTAAAAATAATGCACATTTTTTACTTATAAAAATAAAAATGGAAATAAATATTATATTCCAAAATGTTATAAAATAATATGAAATAATATAATATAAATTAAATAATTAAGAAAGATATAAGGGAATTAACATACATCAAACAATAATTTGAACCCATGATGAAGACAATTATTTCAATAAACAGATACTAAGGCAAAAGTATCATTCCAAAAATTTGAAATTACATTAAGAGTTTAGTAAAAAGAAATGATTAATTCTTTTGTCTTTTTGGAAAATGAAATTTAACATTTCAAGTCATCATTTTACATCTTTGTTTCAGAAAATGAAGTCTCAATATTTACCATATTTTCATTATTGACTGTTATTCATTGAATCATTGTCTCCAATCATTCTAGATCATCAAGAATTGTTATATTCTTATATAACACATTAAAACTGAAAATATAATCTTCCAATGAATAGGGCCTTGTATTTTCATTGTCTTACTTCTAAACCTTTTATTTCAAGAAAAAATTCATTATTCTATAAATCTTATTTATATCTAAACTATTCAATAGACATTACACTTTTTGATACATCAGATTGAATATTGTTAAAAGAATATATTAATTAGAGAGACTATTTGTTTACATCAACTATCTGAACATCATGATCCTTCATATCAATATTACCATTCCTTGAAAATCTAACTTTATAATTCAATATTTTATTGTGTGCCTAATTATTTCCTTCAGAGGATTTATTTTTGTCTTATTTGGAATCACATATTCTTTTAATTACATCAAGGTATTCTATTTTTCAGAATGATTTTTATAGATTTTATACACCTAGATTCAATTATATCAAGGAATGGAATTTATTTCGAATTTTTTTAAATAGTATACACACTTTTGAGATTCTATTACTTAAGAGTAAGATATATAAATAAAATCCTCTAAAATATTTTTTCATGACTTTCCACAGTCTAAATTTTCTTTTGTTTCAACATTATAATTTTCCTATAAATGTTTTTCAAAATTAACATATGAATCAGTCACTATTTTTCCATGAATTTTCATATATGAAATTTCGTATTGATATTCCTTTTTATATAATGATTTAACATCCAAAAAAACATCTATAATTTGTTTTTTATCATGATGGGTTGATATTAACGTGGTTAATGATGATAATTCTAATGATATTTCCACTTCCTTTGTTTCTTCATCTATTTATTAATCTTACTCGTATTATTTAAATAATTGTAATTGCTAATTAATTGTTATCAAATACTAGTTATAAACATTATGAGTTTACTTCACTTTCATATTCTTAATTGGATTTGCTTCCATTCTCATGTAATAGACTTTTGAACTAATTTTTCACCTTGGGAATGATCAATGACCTCTTTTACTTTTCCTCTATCCACATATGCTAAGACTACTGATGTAATTAATTATGTTTCAAAAAATTCTAATCATGTATATAGAAAATAATTTTCAGTAAGAGGGAGAGTTCTATACCATATAACTGGTTGTACATAAAATAATAGAGATTATGAAAAAATTTTATTAATAGTTTCTTGTTCAACTTCAATTGTCAATTTATCCATCATCCTTTACACTAAAAAAAAATCTATTTTATTTATTCCTCTTTTCGACCTATTTTATCTCACTAAAAATTTTAATTTTTTATGCCAAAGTTTCATTCTTTTAAATTATGAAAATAGGATCCACTATTATCTTCTATGACTTTAGATCTACTAACGTCTTGAATTTTTTATCTATAATTTGTTTCTGTTTCTCTTGTAATTTGTGCAATAATGATTTAGACTTTTTCTTTTCATTCATTACTGCATATATTTTTTTGGTACATTATGTAATGTAGCATTATCAATTTTATCATCACAATTCCTCATCATTTAATTTAATATCAATTCCATTTATTCTATTAATTCCTCACCCATTAAGGAAACCTTTTCTCAAAAAGAATTTTTTTACATTATATTAAAAACATCCATGAAATTCACTTTTATATTTTTTATCATGCATGAAAGAATTAAATTTTTTGACATCATTCATTATCTATTAATAGAATAAATATATAGGATATAAAAGATCAAACAATTGATCATCCTCATGTTAGTCAGAAATTATAAATCTAGTATTTCAAGAACTTGAGAGTATATGCGCCTCATTTTCTTAGTATTGAGTACCCTCCCATCAAAAGGGTAACCACTCTTACATTCTGGTTTAGATGAGAATCATTTGGGTATTTCTATGAGGATGTAAAAAAAATATGTTTCTATTTTATACTGATCAAAACAACAATAATTTTCTTTAATCCTATTTGATTTGAGCTTTGCATTATCCTCTAAGGGCGTGTCCACTAAATTAGTGAACTATCAGTATGTGATTTTATGAATTTCACTAAAATTTTGTGAAAACAATTATATCAATATGTTCCCTTATATTAAATCCCATTATAGCATGAAACTCTCTATCTATCTCAAGATTGTGTAACTCGAAATCCTTTTTCTCAATACATATATTTTCTCTATAATGAAACATAATAATTCCTTTCAATAAAAACCCCTATTTTCATATCAGGTATTCTAGACGAGCCTTTTTATGATAACTTACCTTTTTTGGAAAGTCTTCACATAGGACAACATAGTCAAGATGGTTCTATAACTCATATATTATAATCAAATTGGACAAATGGAAAAGAAATTGGATTATGCAATAAATATGGTCATGATAGTGATAAATGAAATAATGTAAAAGAATATGTGGGACATGGGTAACCCAATAATATATATAATAAAAAGGGTGATGGTCTAAATTACAGACAATCCAACTACTGAGATTTTAAATGATTTTTTTATTTGGAAACTGGAATTTAATCCATGAATGCATTCACAAAAAATATTTCTAATATTTTATTTTTTTAGTAAAAATATTCATTGAAATAATTTATTTTCTATTTATATGTGATTTTCATAAATATGGGAAATTAAGTTTTTTGAACTAAATGAAAATTAACAATAACATGTTTAATCTAAAGTATTGTATATGTTAAAAATAAAAAAACATAGAGGAGTATATTTCATATGAGAAGTGTAAATTTTGTTCGAGTAAGATGTAATTAATTAATTTTATAATAAATTTAATTCAAATAAAATATAAAAAAAATTATTGGTCTGATAATTTTTGTAAAAAAATTGTATTCCAAAAATATTTAAGAAGAAAATATTTTTTTTAAAATTTTTTAACTATTTAATGGTTTATAAAAATTCTTATTCTAAAAATATTAATTATAAGAAAATAAAAATATAAAATATTTTAGAAATCTAATAAAAATATTTGTTTGAATCCAAATGGTTTTTAGAAAACAATAATTTTTTTATATCTAATGGTTTTAGAAAACTAAAATAGAAATGTTTTAGAAAACTAAAACACATGTAATTCCCTTTGAGATAATGTTAATTAATGAAAGTTTATTTTTAAACATGAAGTATATATAAAAAATAATTTCATATTGATCATTCCTATAATCTGTTTAATATTTCCCAATCTATTGAAATTAAGGGTATTAGTAAAAATATAAGAAAATTGTTCATCCTTTTTGATTAATTGTAAAATCATATTCTCTTTTTATGTGAGACCCTAAAGTGAAATGTTTCTTATATAATTTTTTTACCATTTAGTAATTTTATGGTTTTTTACTTATTGAAATGGAATATGTTTTATAAAAAAATTTATTTATGGTAGGATCATTCTATATTCCCTAGGTGTGTGTTGCATCCACAGGACGTGAGAAAAACAATTCAAGATGACACATATAATGATTCTTTAGTGAAATGTTCTACTATGTTTGGATTCATATAATATAATGAAAATAAAACTTCTCCATTTAAATTAAATAATCCAAATATAAGTTTTCATTCCCCTCTAGATCCTCCAATGTTAGCATGTGAGAATCTTATTATCCCAAAATAACTTGTAGAGTAGTAGAATAATCTAAAATCAATAGTTACTTTAAAATATTAAAATATTCAAATTATAGATTTAAAAATATACACTATTGGATTTTAATGTAATCTTGATCATAAGAATATAGAAAACATTAAATAAGTATGTCTTGATGTTAAATAGAGTAATCATTCCATCATTCCTCAAAAATTCTTTTTAACAACTAGTTTCCAATCTTTATCAATGTATAAAGTATACAAGGTTTTTATAAAAGTAGAAAAAAATTATTATTTTCATAATAAAATATATCACAATGATACTTTAAAAAAATTTATTATGACATAAATGTTCCTTCTAGTTTATTGTGAAATTAAAAATCATTTTAATCACATGAAATCACCACCATACTCACTTAAAAATGATTTTCATAATATCCTCAATGAAATATGTTAATAAATTATATATAAAAAATATATAATTTTACCAAAATATATTCTCAATAGAATAATATATTTATTAAATAATTTAATAAAAATAGTGGGGTCGACATCACCATTAAGAAAATTGTTTTTAAAAAAAATTTAGTTAACATATCATTTTATGATCTTGGTTCTTGTTTAAGTCTATATAATTCCTTAGTATGTTAAAAAACATGTTGTGGATTTTTTTAATTTAAAAACCAATGGGTTGTTCTATAAAAACATCCTCTTAAAAATGACCATTAACTAATGAACACTTCAAATTCATTATAAATATTTTTAAATTTATTATTGTTTCATATTCCAAAAGTATATTAATAAATTAATGTCTACCCACTAGAGAATAATATAAATAATAATATATTACTTCTTATTGATCATATACCTTAAAAAATGTATAGATTTATTTCTAATTATTATTCACCTTTCATGGAATTTAGTTTTGAAAACCTGATTTTACTTCAATTATTGAAGTATAATTATGTCATTCATCCAAAGTCTAAATTTTGTTTCATTAAAACAATTTGAATTATTCTTGAATTGATTTTTTAAAATTTTCATCACTTAATGCCCAATAAAGAGTTTTAGGTTCAAGGTAAAATAAATATTTTACATGTTCAATTAATTTTCTTCAAGAACATATAGTTATAAATAGTTTTTCAACAATACAATTGATATTATCACAAGGATGATTCCTATGAAACAATATACTTCGTGGATTTTCAAAACACTATTTTTCAACAATAGGGTGAAAATATTCTTCTGGTACTACATTGGAAATATTTTTTTCAGTTATTACTAAGAAAAAAGAACATTCCAACATTTTTTTAAAATCATTTTCTTAAACGAAATTATAATTCTTAGGTTAAGGATATTTGTAAAAAGGATTTGTTCAATCAAATTTAACAAGTTTTTTTCCTAAAAATTAATATAACTTATAAAAAATTATATATGAATTACTAGTTATAGAAAATCCTAAAAATATTCATTCATCCTATTTTAGAGAAAACAAATGAGTTCTATTTTGTGTATTAATTATTAATACATTTAATCGTTAGAATGTTTATGTAATCATGATTTTGTTTCCTTATTTTCCATGATTGTAAAAGAGTTTTATTAAAAAAAAATTTAATTACAATATGATATATGATATAGTTAGATGTACTACCTACTTCTCCCAAAAGAATTAGCAAATGAATATTCACACATCATGGTTCTAGTAATTTCTTTGATGAAGTTTATTTCCTTATTTGACTAAACCATTTTTTGTGGAGTTATACGTGATGAAAAGGTAGGTATAATAAATGTTTTACTATAAAACATTTCACAATTAGAATTAAAAAAATTACTAATATGGTCACTTTGAAAAATTATCAAGGATAGGTTTTTTTATATTTATCTTTTTCTATAATGTTTTGAAAATAACTAAAGTCTTCATACTTTCTTATTAAAAAAAGACTAGCATATTTCTAATGTAATCAAAAAATAAAACATATGAATAGAATTTTCAACCAATATATACTATTTATGTACGAGAAATCAGGTCCATGTGTACTAAAATAATATAATTAGATGTGTAGACTTCAATAATATTCATAAATCATGAATTGTGATTATTTACATAATTTAAAAGGATCACAGACTAATCAAAAATCAAAACTTTGTTTACATAGATCCTTATTTAGTCCTTTTGTGGAAAACATAGCTAAATTTAAAATATTAAAATGTCTTAATTTTTTATTCCATAATAATGATTGATTCCCATTACTATATGTCAAGATAAATATTAGATCTAAAGGACTTATATGATTAATGTGTAAACAATCTCGTGAAGATCAAAATAGAGAATAAATTAAACATTTGAATTATGAAACATGATTTATCATTCATAATGTTCTAAAGATAATTGTCATCACATAAATTATTAATGCTAATAATGTTAATCAAAGTCCTATAAAAATAAATAATTTCATGTTATGTGTTTCTATTAATAATAATGCTACCAATAATGAAAATTTCTCTTTCAACAACATCAAAGAATTCGACTTTACCAATTTCTTTTTTATGATCCTATAAAATAAATATTTGTTTCTAGTCGTATTTATAGAGATATGAATATCCACGTTACAAATGTTTTTGGTTTTTTAAATTTCATTATATTACTAATAACAAATATATATATATATATATATATATATATATATACTGGGGACCAAGACATCATGGGTATGATATAATTATAATGAAATATTTTCAAAATCCACATTTTTTTTAATTTTAATTTATTGAAAATATAAATTCTTTTCAAAAATAGTCTCTATGAAACCCTAACGACTAATATTTATTTGACGAAAATTTTCTCTTCTATTATTCACCTCTTTGATTGTCAGTAAAAAATGAAACATTATTTTGAACAATGTAGTTATTAAAAAACATGTTTCTTATTTGAAAACCACATTCAAGAAATATACCTTTGAGGATTGATTTGATTATATATTTTATCAATGTTTTTTTCATAAGTAATAACACACAAATGAATCTTAAAACTAGAAATTTTTTAATTTACTTTTACAAATGATTTTTATCCTATCTTGAAGAAGTATTTATAATACGTTTTAAAAAATAAGTTTGTAAAATATTTTTCTAAAAACATAATTATCATGTTTTTTTGAAATATAATCATTTGAAAAATTGGTTTTATCATGTTCATTATAATGATCTGATATTAGAATAGATAATTTAGTAATTCCATAATTTTAATTAACATGTTTACCTTGGAAATATTATATTGTAATTAAATTGTAAAACATTCATTATCATGTAATTTTAAAACCCTACATACATATTCATAACATTTTAAATATTATCCTCTTAAAACTAGGATTTTTATTCTATAAAAGATGTAGAATTATTCTCATCATTACTATATAGTAAGTTCAAATTTATAGTCATATTCATAAATGACTCAGTATTAGTTACATTATACATGAGGAACATTATATTTTATTGTTTTTTTCTTATAAACGAATATTTCTCTATCCAGAACATTTGTTTTCTTTTTAATTTTAATAATAATTATCTCCCCCAATTTCACTCCCAGTGTCTAATGATTCCAGAATCTTCACCCTCTTGTACTTATAATAATTTTTAGCATTAATGTCATAAATAATTTATTTATTATTATTTATTTTTATATTAGGATAGTCAATTCTGATTTGTTCTTCAAACTTTCATTTATAACATATCACATCATAATATTAAATTTTCTCACTTATATGGGTATTGCACATCATTTATCAATATTGAAAAAATTTCATTCCAACACTCTTATTCATCAATAATTATTTATTGTAAAAATAATTTCATGTAAATTCTAATGAACTAGTATATGATAAAATAAAAAAATTCTTTTTTTAGAAGATATCATAACATTTTTAGTAGATTGAGCTTTAACTATAAGAGAAGATGTAGTTACCAAAGCAACTCCTCTATTTTTCAATTTGATATTTTCTTAATCACTTTTCATCCAAAATTAATATTTTATAAGAGTACCAATGATATAATCTATATTAATATTTTTAATCCTTCTCAGGTCATCTAAATAAGTTATTTTTGATTCCTATTCACTAGGCATAATCTAAATAATTTTCTTTAATATGATTCTATACATTTAATCTTTATCTATAGTAAAATGTAAATTGTTAATAATGATCTTGAATGTTTGATGAATCTCAGCTACTTATTTTCTATGTATGAAAAAAAATCATCATAGCCATCTCTCAAGATAGGTATTCTAGGTTTAATAAAATTAGATTTTCCAAATTGAGTATTAATTTTTTTTCATATACAATTAGCTACTTCACATGAATAAATTTACCTACGGATACTTCTATTAAAATCCCACAAAAATGTGTTCCTTAAAATATAATTCAATTGGGAATTATATTTTACCTAACTCATAAATGTATAAAATTCATTCTATAGAATATTATAATCATTAATTAGAATGAAAACTTTATCCCGACCATTACTGATGATAAAATTTTTCTTCATGTATATTTTGTATTCATAATCATTAAAAAAAATTGGGCCTACTAGGATTCAAATTTTGAAATATATGAACATTAAATGCGACTATCTGGTCAAATAAAAAATATTTTCTAAATAATAATTTTTGTGTAATATTGTTTATAAACATTCATTTTATAATAATTCATAATAACTTATAGTTGATAAAAAAATGTAAAATCACCTAAATTATAGAAATTAAACCATTTCTTATACCAATTTTCGAATCTAATGATTATATGATGGACACAAGAGGGGGGATTTTAGTTAAAAAATTTAATCGTAGACAAAATACAAAACCTCTATAATCAAAATTTTCAGAATCATAATTTTTCTATTGGTCATTGTTTTCAAATCAGATCTAGAAATAATCTTTTAAATCACATTTTTCATCAATCTCAGAGATGGTGAGAAAATAATTATTAGAAAAATATGTAAAAACAAATTTTCTTATGTAAATGAAATAAGAAAATTAAATATATAGAAACACATAAAAATGAATATAAAAGTAATAATGACCTGAAATCTTTATAAATGGTAATTATACTTGTATTCCATATGATTTAATGATGTTAGAAATCTTGAGTTATGATATCCATAGTTTCAATAATTACTATAAATATTACTATATCTATACTAGGGAATACCTTGATAAAATGATTGAAATTTCTCAATCCTTGAATCCCCTAGGATCACTTGATATGATGATTAGTATGTATCTATCTTGCTATCCCTAGAAGACCTCAATCCAATTGATTAGATTCACCTATAATCATATCCTCAAAATACCTTCATCAAGTCTCAATCATACACATTGAATACAAAAGTAAAAAACACAAAGAAAATTACAACAATAACACATATTCTGTAGAAATAAAACACTACAAAATTTTAGAAAATGTAGTGAAGATATGTCTACATAGATTTATTATCAAACCTGTTGAGTAGAAAAATTCTTCATCTCCCATCTCCTTGAATCACCGCTGATTTATAGAAATTCCTCTAAAAATAATATTTATATGATTCTCGTTATTGGTTGTAATGGCATCATATGTTCTTCACTTGAAATGTCCTTTAAATCATCAATATGATATCATTTGTTTATCACTATTACATGATATAGAAATTTTTATCCAATGAAAAAAATTATAGTTTCTCTAATTATAAACAATTGATTTTCTAATAGACTATAATATTGTTTTTCAATCCGATATAATGAACTATTTTTAGTCATCTATATCCGAACTATTTTCATATTGATGGTTATGTATTCATTAATTCTAATATATACATTACATGTCTAACCACTTGTCAAATATATAGTTTTTATGATGTACCATATAAACCATAAGTCCAATTGATCAGATTGAATATTAAATTTTTTTAATTGATTTACATAAGAAGAATTTTTATGTTTAGTTTGATAATATGTTTTCTAGAAAAACATAATTAAACACAAGTTATATATGAAGTTAGTAAAATATATTTTTAAGACGTGGATTTTCATATCTAAAAGTAAGGAAATGAATATTTTACGAAATGAATTCTGAATCTACATTATCCTTCCACATGATTTAAGTACAATTATCATAATCAATCTTACATAAATCCTTTGCATTGTTTCAGTCTATGATGCGAGGAAAATGAACAAGTTTAGTGAAACAAATGGATTATGAGCATAACACCATGAATCACAGCTGAAACAACATGAATTATTATGAATGATCTAGATTTATCATTTAATGAATTAATTCAATGAATAAATGTTTCTTAAAGGACTCACAATAAAGAACCACTTGTCTTTCTACATATCCAGTGATATCCCAAAATATCCCCGAGGGGCCCTAAAGTATATAAATAGCTATCTTCCACTTTCAACTCACAAGTGCCTATACCATGTATAATATCACCTCAATGGTTTATATTGTTTTATTGACATTTAATACATCTCCATTGTAATGGATGGATTTCAAATGCTAGAGATAAAGATATAATAATAATAAACCATGTTCTATTTTACTCCTCTGCAAGGGGAAGGTATAATTTATAAGAATGTAATCTAGGGTGGTAAAAAATCCTGATCCTCTGGAATATAAACATGAGCATGCTAATGTAAATCCTTCTATATTTATTAATATAGAGTTGGTGCTTCCTCTATATAGAGAGAACTCCAGTAGAAATAATGAAGAATTTTTCTAAAATGAAAAAATGAATGATTAGAGACCCTAGGACTCCTATTATATAAAAATACATATGTAGTTATAAATCACACTAAAGTTATTTCAATTATGGTGATGATCCTCAGACATACCCACAAACATGGTATGACTCCTATGTATACCCAAGGATCAAACTCATTCCTCTATACCATCATATTACTTATAATAATATAAAAATAAATTACAACATGCTCCAGTTCAACCAGTAAAATTTAGAACTCGTAGATCACAATAGAAAGAGAATAATTATATCTAATAATAAAGAAAAGTTAATGGATTTAAATTAATAAAATATTGATAATCACATCATCAATATATATATAACTTATGATCTTATGTGCCTACTTGTGATGTAGGAACACAACGAAAACCCAAAATACTATAACAATAATCTCATCACAAATAACACAGAGGTCCATTACACTTAAAATGGAATGACACATAGAAACTCAAATAACAAAGTTCAACATAGCCGATCTCATTTACACTATGTCCAATAATAAAAAACGTGAAAATAAAAGAATCATACTTGGATACAAATTTTTAAACCCCAACCCATGTTTTCCATTATATGACCAGAGGGGAGATTCAAAAAGTCCTCAGTCATGCCTCCGAATATGCAAGAGCTTGCAGACTAGCGGTGATAATATAAGGGTATTGTGGGGATATTATACAATTTTTTATCAAAATCATACACCATAAACATAAATAAAATTTAAAAACATAGATAATGATAGTGATGACAAAATAAATATATCTTTGTAAAAAAATTCCCCCAAATCTAACACTAAAAAGAATAAAATCTCCCAATGTATAAATAAAATCTAGATTATAAATGGTTAAAGTATAAAATATAATAAAAATTAGGAAATAATTTAGTTCATGTCGTACTACATCTTTTTTATAGATGATATAAAGTTAAATCAACATCTGAAATCCCCCTTCCCTTTCATGGATATCAATACATGATGTATACAAGTGTATCAAGATACATGTACATGGTGTGAGTAATAAAAATCCAATAAGAAACCACCAATATGTCCTTAACATGATTCTATAAATATAACATGAGTATTCATTGGTAAATTTAAATTCACAATAAATCATTAACAATCATATATAGCACACTCATATGACTACCATTCTACCTTGATCTCTAACCATTCCAGGTAAATCACTGTGCCTAAAGGATTATCATAAAGGATGTGAGAAGATTCAAAATATATCTCAGAGGCTATTGAGTATGTCTCTCATTAATATCATATAATCGATTCAGATACATCCACAAGGTCATCACATTCAAACTCTATAAGTGGTTATTCCGTAAGACCATATTACTATGGATTTGGTCATAGGACATGCCTCATTTCATCGAATAATGTTTATGACTTTGTTCAGTCTGAATGGTCATCTCAACCCTACTACGAAAACCATGAGTATATCATAATGATCATCATTCTCCTTTGGAATGTTTAGGTTTTTCATCATCATTTTCACTTGTTTTGGGCACTCCCATATAATGATTCACCATATCACGAAGGCTCCACTATTATGAATACCTATATAAATTACATTAAGGTTATGAAATTAACATATAATAGGTTATATAATATATAGGTATAAAATTTCATGTCAGCATGAGAATCTATATCAACATTCCAGTACATTTTATTCACATCAAAAATTGTGTAATGAGCTACATAATAATACTAATGGAATCAATTATAATATAATGCCTCAATGGTTACATGCACAAAAAAGTGATCAATATCAAACATTATCAAAAAATTATTCAAATATGGTTAATAAATCATGGAAACAATAGTATATTAGTAACAAATATGGTTTGGAAATTCTAACCTCCGTTTTGTTGTCAAGAATCCTGAAACCTGTCAAAATTTGATACTTTTAATCATTACCACATGCAAAGGATCCAAATATATGATCTCAACTCAAAAACATTATTATTTTAGAATGAAATTCTATAATATTCTATGTTTATAGAGATTTTATTTCCAACATACCTATCAGGATCTTCCAATGATGCTAAAATTATGATTGATCAAAGGAGGTGTCACTAACACGTTCCATCTACCTTTATTTTATCAATAATTTATAAAATTCATCATTATACTATTTTAAAATATATATATATATATGGCCAAAAAATTCCACATATTTTCTTATATCAAGGTTATAAGTGTACATATAGAAGAAACTAGATGAATAACAAATTGCGGATCTCATACCATAATTTATTATTATAAAAATTCTCATATCTACCTTGAAAAATCATTAAATGATTTCAAATTGAGAGGAAAAGTCATTGAATATATAGGTTCAAGAGTTATAAATTTAAGAGTAATAATGGTTCAAAATGAGAAATTAAAATCTGTTAAATTTGATTTTGGGATAATGAAACAACATAGACGTGGTTTTTTCACACATTTTTCAAACTGTGGACCAATCGTGTATGGATTTCTACCACTTCGGTGAACCACCATGGATTTCTCACAAATGTTGTAAAATTTTATGAAAACCATGCTTTTCTACATTAGAAATTGTTTCATTATTTATATGGTGAGGCCTTATTTGTTTAAGAACCATGAACCATAATTGTGCTCTAAACAAATGTTTCTTCCAATAGCCATAAGGTTTCTTAGGGAATCATCATGGTTTGGTTAAACCATACTTAAATGGTGAACTATTTAAAATCCATATAAACTCTTTAAAACAAACTATAATCCCTTAATAATCATCGTCAACAGTTAATAGTTAAAAAATATATATGAATAAATGACAATGTACATATATAACACATTTAAAAAATTTTACAAAATTAACCCAACATACTACTTATAGTATGGAATATCTAGTAAATAATGTTTTATTTTCCTAAAAAAAATAGAGTTATCATCCACTAAGGACTGATCACTAATTGAGTTTCACAACCACAATTAACATACCTAGTGAACAACAAATTTACCAGTAATCTCCATGAGTTCTATATACAAATGCTTCTAAAGAACCATTAAATAACCATTATGAATGCAAAAAATATAATCATTATCATGAAATTTTCTTTTCATATAACTTGTTTAAATATTTAATATTTCTTCCTTATAGACTCATTATTAGTACATCAAATTTCAAAGATTTTAAAACATTATACGTTGGCTCCACCACTCCACCATATTAATCTCATTTTAGAATTTAAATATCAAATATAATCTTTACAGACATCTATATTAAAATCCAATATATTGTTTCCATAATAGAAATAAACCAAAGAATCACAAAATTTTGAAATATTTCCAAATATATATCACTATTTACTTCAACGGTATCTACATGTCCAATCTATTTTAGAAAATCCATTTTCATCTATATCATTCCCCCAAAAATTTTATTGGCATCCTATACCAAATAAGGTATAATGGAACAAAAAAATATCATGGTATGAAAAATATTTTTTCATACACTCCATATTTCCAACCCCACAAACATTCTATAGCTTACACCCATTTTCCCGTAATAGCATTTTGATTATGTGATACTTCTTCTAAATAAGATTCTCCTTGAGGTGGACAACATATTGATTTCAATTATTATCTCACTGAAACAATCATAGATTAATATCTCAACTATAATCCTTGTTTCTAGATCCATTGATAGCTTATTCTCCCTAAAAAACTCAATTCATAGCTTCTAGATGTTCAATTCTCCCTTACACTATTGTAGTAAGTTAACCTATCTATTGATTATTCATCATAAACATCATATAAAAACATAATATTTTGGAATATTTTTTTCTCTTAATTAATATTATTTTCCATATCTAATACCACACGTAATAACTAACTAAAATGATCTATGTTATTATAGATTAATATTACTGGTAAAATTATTATAAAATTGATCTTATAACCACATACGATATTAGAATTTATTTTATTTGTAAAAATTAGATATTCTCAAAAGATTATGTTGAACACAAAAATGAAATTATTTTAAAAATTATTATATTTTACAACATTAGTCAAGTAATACGTTATTGAAATTAAATGTAATTGTTTAATAATATTTCAAATTCAATAAGGAAGACAAATTGATCATGAAAAACTACATTGAAATATTTTATTTTTTATAAATATATTGTCTTATTTTATTATTTAAAATTTTAATTAGTGGATTGAAGAGATTTTTCACAATGTTAGAAATTGAAATCATTTTTTATAAATTAAAATGAAATTAAATTATATTATTTCAATTGTAAATAGTGATGTTTTTATGAATAAATTGATTTTATGTGAACAATGCATGTTTATCATAATAATTTTAAATGATAAATATTGATGAATGGTTTTAATGTAACTTGATGATAATACGATTTTAAAATTTCTTAGCATTCATCTAATGGTTATTACTTTGAATAGAATTTGATTAACTTCATTGTTGTTATTCAAAATGTATTTAAAAAAAACCTGATTTTTTTCATTTTGAACAAATATTTAAAAACTAATTTTTACAAATTTTATATTTTGAATTTTTAAAAAATATAATAATAATTTAAATCATAATTTCAAAATTTTATATTGAGGCCGCATCCATTTTTGTTCCTAATGAATAGTATATGTGGTTAATATTTATCACTTTAGTTAAGGTTAAAATGTGTTATAAGTAGATAAAACCTAATGATAATACATAATATATCTCATAAAATTGTATATATATTATTGGTAGAATATATTTGTGATCTTATATTATCTTATAATTTAATATGGGTTTTCCTAGTTCAACAATAAATTTAATATGACTTTAATATATTTTCATGTTTCATGTTTTTACATGAATTCCACTCCCCACACTTATAACATAGAAACCATTATACACTATTCTATACACCTTATTAAACACTTAACTCAAAAAAAAACAACCAAAATATATTCTCAACGCCCGTGGATATTTTTATTGTTTTTTCTAATCCTAAATAAAAAACCAAAGGGTCGTGAAGATGTGATACTAATGAGCTTTCTCAAATGGGAAGAAATCATCATCTATGAATCCTTTTATGTTTTTTCTTCATCTATCAAATATTAATCACATATAATAATATTAAATCATTAAATTATTATAATTAATATAATTTATTTTTCATATATTAATTTTCCTTCCTTTTTATACCATCATTCCATCACATGAGAAATGATAATTTCGTGCATGTGTCAGTGTTGACTACCACATCAACGAAGCAGTGTCAAACGTTTTCTTGGTCCAGAAAAGATGGATGAGCCTATAGTTTGGTTTAATGAATATATATGATATTTATTATATAATTAAGATTATTTAATAATATATTATTATTTATATTCTTTTTATTTCCATTTATAGTAAAATGAAATAATTTCTCATGTGTATCCACGGACAACTATCTCGATGATGAGATTTAATTTATTTTTCATCTACACATTATATCAATGGTCTTAAAATTTTATATAAAGAATATAAATTATTATTATATAATGATTAATATTTTAGAGACTATGAAAACATTGAGAATGTGTAAGAACCTAAACCTTTGAACCAAAAAATGCATGGTAACCAGAATACTTCACACCCAACAACTAATTTTATAGATGAATTATTAATAAATGTGAAATTTAAAATTAGAAGTCAATGATATGTTTTAAGATAAGAATGAATATGTCTATTAATTTTTTTAATAAATATTAATTCATTATAATGGAACATCAGAGTGCGTAAAATGATTGTATTGACCGATGATAGAGGTTTACATTGAAATAACATTTTTAATGAGGATTGTTTTACTAGAATATACATATGGGAAATATATTATATTTATAATATAACAAATGTATTTTATTCTATAGTATGTAATTATTATGATTTAATTGTTTTCTTACAACATTTTCTAATTATGGAAGCTATGTGATGAAAAAAATTTAATGTGAAATACAATATATTTCATTATTAAGGTCAATAATATCTTGCAGATATATAATGATTTTTTAAAGTGATTCAATATAATTATTCTCTACTATCCAATTAATTTTTAAATCATTTTTCCTTCTTTGTTTACATTTAATGTTATAAAATATCTATTTAATGAGTGTTATATAAGGTTTTCTTACATTCATTACAAAAGTGTAAAATGCATTTAATTTTCACTTACTACATCATGAATAGATTTTTCCACTCCCATTATTGTTATATAATATTAATATTCCTTTAAAAAATATATGGTTAATTTAAAATAAAATATTTTTTCAGTATTATAATATTTTTTATATTAAATTTCGTTTAAAATAATGGTTATGTTTCACTTATCTTCAAAAAATGTTTTGAATATTTATTTAAATGTATTTTTTATCTGTAGAAGCATTATAAACTATTTATTATGCTCAAATGTGGATATAATATTATGATACCCTAAAATTTATTTCTCTAACTATCTTATGATGGTGATTTCTTAAAGATAATTCTCGGAATATTTTTTCATTTTGATTAGTAAATCATTCTATAAGGAATGTTTTTGTGATGTAATGGAATTGATATTCATTATTCTAATTATTTGATAGGCGAGAGAATAATTCTTTAGGCCTCATATTTTTTGGGTAACAAATGATATCTCATTATATAATATGAATAGGATGTTGAGTGGACATACTCCCATCATGAAAAAATATTTGGAAGATAACCAAATCAATAAACGAACTTTGTTCAATATATGATGACAGTGTGTAGGGATCCATGATTAATAGAATTATTTTCCATTATTATTAATATAAAATAATTTGTATTTCCTATTAATATTTTTATAATATGTAATAATATATCATAATGAATTAATGAAGATTCCTTACTCATATGAATCATACCATTTGAAGTGCTAAATCATTATACCATGAATCATGACATATAATCTATAAATGATTTTGTATGGACTTCATATGTTATGACCATTTTATCAAACTATTTTACATATCATATTCATATATATGATCATAGGTGTTTATCTCCTACGTTTACACTTGCTTATAATTTGATCCCTGATTTTTTATGTTTTTATTTCTATAGGATATTATTAATGTTATATGTTTGATATGTATAAGAAGTGTACAAAGAGTAAATAATTTTATGGGAGAAGATGAAAATATTTCGACAAAAAATTTGATTTGGTATATAGTATAAAAATAATATAACCCTATATATTTATGATACATGGATTGTAGGGTAATATATCGTTTTATCTTAAATTATTATGTTTGTATGTACGATTTTTTGGGGTTACCTCAGTTGGTATACTAATTGGGTTTAGTTATTTTTTAAGATTAGGTTACAAATCATATTTGGATAGAAAAAAATACAACATATGGGGAACTAAAAGTGATATATGGTGAAACTAATTTTTTAAAGATAATATGGTTTTATTATTTATGGAATCTTAAGATTTATTTCAATTGTTATATTAATTATATCTCTAATTATTGAAGAATAATTATTACACTATTATTTTTAGTTTTAGTATGGAAATAAATATATAATGTTGATTTGTAGGTGGTGTGAGGTGCACTCAATTATTAATGATATTATATTATCTCAGTCATCTAAACACCTTTAAATAATGAAAGTTTTGAAGAGATTTTAATTCATACCCTCAACAATTTGATGTCAAATTTTCATTTCAAACTTCTAATGGAATGATGATCATATATCAACTATATATCTCCTCTAAAATATAATTTTTTGGAATATTCTTCCAATAAATTGGTGTTTCATCCTTAATTTGAATGTAATTTGATTTTGGGAATGGATTTTATCTATATATAGATATATCCAATATCAATTTGTAATGAAGGGATGACATGTCTGGTATACCAATTCAACCAATGATTTTATATCTATGTGAGGATGAATATGAGATTACAATATAAAATAAATAAATAATGCGGGACATAATACATTTTTATGTGGGGTATTTATCTTAAATGGTTGGGGATAAACTCAACAGTAATGTTAAGAAATCTATTAAAGAATATTATGATGTTATTTTTGAGGTGTTTTTGAGTCTTCCGTTGAACTATATTTTTGTGTATTAAATTAAACCAATGCATGGTTCTATTATTAGTTCAAACACTCCTTATAAAATAGAACTGATTATATTTTATGGGTTAAAAAGAAACTCTAGGATAATATTTATAAAGGATTCAAATTCATTAATGTGTAACCATCTATTTCTCTTACTATTTTTTAAGAATAATGGTTGGTTAATATGAAATCATATTTAATATTGGGAACCTAACAAGATTAAAATAAATAAAAGTATTGATTACCTTGTGTTGATTATTTTTTTGATCAACTTAAGGAACCTCCATACTGTTCCATGATTGAACATCGATTTTGATATCATCCATTGATGGTCTACTAAGTGGACAAATACAAGGAAACATGTCGTAATAGGTATGGAGAAAATGAATTTATAGTGATTCCATTTGGAAATAATAATTATTCAATTATTTTCATATATATATTATGTTCATTCATTAGGGATTTTTGTGATTATATTTTTGAAGTCTTTATATATGATATTCATATATATATTCTTTGAGTGAGGAAGAGAATGAATAAAAATTGAGGATTGGGATGATGATTTTAGGAAGGATAATTTGTATACAAAATTTAGAAAGATTGAATTTAAAAGATATAAATTATCATTATTTATTCATATTATCTGAAATAATGGAATAATGGTGATAACTATAAAAGGAAAATTTACTAAGCAATGGCCTAGACTAACCATGGTGATTGAGCTCCATAGTTTTCTTTGGTCAGATATATACTATCAACACACTGTGAGAAATTATTTCTAGATATCAAATATAATTACCATTTAAAAATGTAGTGGATCCTCTTTTATTAAATAGGGTAACCAAAGGAATATTTTATGGATCTAAAACAATTTTGGGTCAATGACCCTATGACCACAATAATTTTTAGTGTAGAAGGTATTATGATCCATACTGATGTATCTACTAGGGTCATAACATTGATTCTCATGTAAAATTATATGGTGGTTGATTATTCCCCAAATCAATTAAATATTTATTAGGGATGTAACATAACTCAAGATTTAAAACTGGCATTATTAATTTACACTAACTATTGGAATTATGTTTTTAGTGTAGGGTGTTAAATGTACACAAATCAAAAAATCATGAAATAAATATTCACATAGAAACGTTTGAATATTCAACAAATTATTTGGATGAAACTAAAAAAATTTTATTACAGATTAATACATTACCTTCATGGGATGTAAATAATTTAGGATATTTCTTTGAAATTAATATCCCATGCAAGATTATCAATGATGAATATTGAATGTTATCCAAAACTCATGGATGGGTAAATAATTTTCTTTTAAATCAGTAGGAAATGAGAAATATCCAATATTCCATAGATAAATGTTTAACCATCAAATCATGTATATATTAATGATGTAAAGAATAAAGATATAGCGATTCAAAAGAAGGTAAGGATAGTACCAAATTAAAACTATGACCATGAAAAAATGATAACCTTTAGAAACCAATTATATATTCGGTAAAGACCATATTTGAAGAAGGATTGGTTGAATAAAGCTCATAGTTCATCATTATCTATTCATCCTAGAAGTTTGAAGATGTCTATAATTAAGAAATGGTATTTCTTGTTGGAAAACATGTATAATGATATTTTTGGTAAGGTATCTCGGTTTGTGATATTCTATAATTTAAAGGATATGATTTTGAATTATAAATGTATGAAATAAACAGTACCCATACATGAGTGAAAATTGGAAAACAACACACATATTTCATCATGGGACTCCAAAAATAATCTAACGGGCATAATTATTTTTTTGGTTCTAATAAATATCTGTATGAAATATTCACATTTATTTATTAGTAGAAAGAATTAAACTCTTGATCAGTAGACCAGGTTATACATTTAAGAAGTGGTATGTTTTTGTGGAGTAATATATTTTGTTGAATCAAATCAGGATCTGAGGATTACCTCAACATTATGGAGTAGTTTCCATTCTCTTCTGATTAGGAGTTGAGCTTTAGTAGTGTTTACCATCCTCATGTAGAAGGTAAATTAGAAAATACCACTAAAACCTTAAAAGATATTACGAGAGCATGATATGTGGATTTTAAATGTGGTTGGGATTAATACATTATTATTTAAGTGTTTTATTTCAACACTAACATCCACTTAGTATTCAAGTGGCTCCTTATAGAGCCCACTATGTAAAAAATTACATGAAACCAACATTCCATGATTAATTTTGGGAACATAATCTTTTGAAACCCTCGAAACCTATAGAAATAATATATATGGTTATAGAGATTAAACAACATATTAGGAATTATTAATACATTAAAAGTGTTATAGTTAAATAATTGACAGTATTTGGATTACAAAGTAAGCGATCATGTGTACCTATGATGATTTATATAGAAAATAGTTGTGATATTTTTAAAGAAATGGATGTTGATCCTCTAGTATGTCCGTACCTTGGAGGTTTTTGATCACATTAGAAAAATATAATAATTACACATGATTTATTGAATATCTCCTGTGATCACTATGTGTTCCATTTATCACCATTCAAAAATTATATACCTAATTCACCACATGTTCTAAACTCTGTTGTTATACAAATGCAGCAACATAATTGTTATACATGAAAACCAGTATAATTATTGGATAATAAAGATTTGTTTATATGAAATATGATTACACATTTGGATAAAGATATCTGGATTAATAATAAATTGAAAGGAATCAATATAAGATCTTGATCATATGATGAGGAAGGGGAATCCATTTTATTTTGTATTAGAGTGATGTAATTTTGAGTATGAAATTATTATTCGGGAGTAGAATGTAATATGAAAATATATTAGAATATATTTTACCATTTTCAAATTCTATGTGTTAGATAGATTCTGAATCATGAAACAAGGAACTCATTTGAATATTTCTTAAAATTTATATAATCAATCTCAATATGTTGTATTATGTTTAAATATAATTAAAAATTCATATTCCAATATGACGTGTTATTGATCCTCAATAACACATTTGACATATTTTGTTAATGATAATTGTTTTTTCTATTTATGCTTTAATTAATTTTAAGATTATTGAAATTAATTTTTACACATGTGGAAAATGAATTCATTGGTTAAAAAATATTTGAAATGAAATAAAAAACGATTCAAGGAAAAAAAGAAAGGTTTTTATAAAGGACTATTTTATATGCGTAATAATTTTTTATATTAACAGATTTAATTTAAAATTATTAATGAATGAATTTAATTAACTATAATGATATTATATTAAATAAAATTAGTTATTATTAATCTAATGGATTGTACCAGGAAGGGAATTTCACTAAATTCCCTATTATTCTTAAAAATGTTTTTTTTAAATTATTTTTGTTGTCTTATTTATGTTTATTTTAAATATAATTTATTCCACTTTTAAAAAAATGAATTTTATAAATTTTTTTATATGTTACTAAATTTTTTGTTATTCAACTTCAATTTTATTCATAATTAATAATTACTATAGTAAAAAGATAACATTTTTTCATATTTGAATGTGTTAAAGAGTCCATTAAAGTAAAATATATGGTTCATATTATCAATTGGACTTATATAAATTTGATTTCTTGTATATATTTTGACATTAAATTATATTCTCTTTGAACTAACAACGCATTGGGGAAAATATATCATTAATAATTTAATTATATTTTAAATTATTAGTATTTACAAGAGTGACACTCCACTAATTTCTAAAATAACATATCCAATCATCTCTTATTAACATATTCTTGTACAGCTAAGATTAACCAAACCCCAAAAAAAATGTTTCTCATATTTCATTAACACATTTGATATTTAATTTTCTTCCCAAAATACTAACTCAAGTGGTCTTAATATCATATCCTTATGAAGGGTCATATAGAAGTTGTAATCAGGTTCGCCAAATCATTTTCTCTTTTTTTATTACACATCCTCTAAAAATCATATTTATAACCAACATACCGTGATAAAATCAGTATAAGTACTAAAACAAATATTTTTTATTTTAATTATACAACCATTCATTATATAATTCATATCCTACGAAAAATGAGAACATAAATATTTTGTACGTGTGGACTACCACATCCAAGAAGTGATCTGATCCATTTTTCTAATTTTTCATTACTATATAGTTATTTATTTGTATTAAATTAATATATACACTTTTTCTTATATTCTTAACATTTTTAATGACATGCTATTATTTATATTTTATTTCTACCTTTCATTGGGAAATGAAAGCATTACTCGTGTGTATGTATGAACAAACATATCCAAAATATGATGTTATTCATTTTTCATCACCATATTATATGAGTGATTAAAAAAGTGAATATATTGAATATATATAATAGATGTTAAATAATTATTATTCTGGTGGTGATAAAGCCATGGACAATGTGTGAGAACTAGAATCATTGCACGAAAACTTACTTGGAGAACATAATAATCTACACACAAATGAATATTTTACTCTATAATTCCGAATAAATGAGTAATTGTATATTATAAGGGAATGGTATATTGAAATATAAGTATTAATATTTTTATGGTCCAATTTTATAATAAGTATAAATTTATTATATTGGATCTTAAGATCAACCACAATTAAAATCTTGACCTGCAGTGTGGGATTATGTTACACTATTACCGAAAACATAAGAATTATATAATCTTGAGTTTTAATCTTGAATTTTACATTATTTCACTTCAAGGAACATTTATGTATTATTGTTTTAGATAATTAGGTCATAACACATTCTAAACATAACTATATAATAAAAATGGGACATCTCCAATGATTATCCATTTCCCCACCTTATTAATCATTTAAAATAAATAAATTATTTATTTTCAAAAAAACACATAAAGAAATTCAACATTAAACTCATTAAATTACTTACTCATACTTTAGTAATACTAAAGTCATATAAAATTACTGGACTAGCAAAAATATCGTAATATCGAATATTAAAAGAAGGTAACTATTACTCTATTAAAAGAATTAAACCACATGAAAACACTTTTCTTGAAAAAATAAAATTTTCCCATAAAGGTAAATATCATTACATTTAAATAATCATCTATTTTACCTTTTTAAAACCAATGATTTACAAGAAACCTCATTGACAACATTAGAAAATTAATAATGTTACCTTCAGATATCAACTCATAGAACCCTTACAGAACCTATACAAATTAGAATAACCACAATTCCAACATCCAATATAAATCCTTGATGAAAGAATCTTTACCTAATAAATTAAAGCATTATCTATGTGGACCAATAATATAAGCTATGACGGTGTCACCTATCATATTTGGGTGCACCCAACATATAGAATGTCTATGACTAAAAACATGAATAAAGTATTTCATTATTTAAAAATCCATTTAAACTCATAAGGAAATCATTTTTTTAAATTAAAAATACCATATTCTTTTAAAAGAAAATTTTAATAAAAAAATTATCATTTAAAAACACATTTTCAATGGAAAAAAACAAAAACAATTAAATATTGTGTTTTTGTTTATGAAAAAAATTAATCTTCAATGGAATCTAAAACTCAAATAAATTTTGTGGAGATAGTAATGGAAATTATTATTATACTTTGAGAATAATACATTTAATTTTACAATTCAAAAAATGTTCCTTTCAAATCAAATAAAAAAATTCTTCTTCAAAAACAATAAAATAATATTAAATTACATAAAATTATATTAATCAATCATTTATTTACATATATAAATTTTATAATATAATTTTAAAACATCAGAAATGAAGAGAAATATTGTTTGAATGAAAACTTTAAATGATGTTTTATCTAGAAGAAAAGTCTCTTATCATATTAAAAATTTTTAATTAACAATAAAAATGAAATAATTACATTAAAAAACAATAAGTATCCTAATATAGATAAATTCATGAAATAACATTTCAATGGGATTTTATATACATGTAATAAATGTATAATTGTGTATGTCTTCATGAAATGCCACCATAAATGAAAATTGATATAATGTCCCTTACATTGATTATGAATTTCCATGTGTGTATTTATCTTCCTGAATAATAATAAAAATGACAATTTTTTACTTTTCTAAAAATATTTTTCATTTTTTGTTACTGTTACATAACTAATTACTATGTTATGCACAATTTCTTAATCAGTTATGTTTATATGAGATTTTATGGCCATATTTGGATTTTGTGTCAAAATGACATTGGTAGGTCGACTATAGTAAATGAGGTCATTATATAATCATATGAAGAATAATAATCAAGAAAATATTATCTTATATATATTTTTAAATGTAATTCTAAAATAATTGTAAAATATTTTAATGAATAATGATATGATGTAATGACCATAGAAGTGGTAGGCTGTGTGTTTTCGTGAATAACATTTACATTTATCCAATGATCATTATAGAACGAAAAAAAGTAGCAATTATCTTTCTAGAATGATCATTATATCATAACTAATATATTATTTATTTATATATAATTATTTATATAATTCTTGTTTAATGGTGATGAATAAATAAGAATTATTTCACTTTGATGAAGTGGTAGTCGACACATCCATGAATGACGTTATCACTTCTTCAGTGTGTGAATTAGTTTAAAGAAAATGATATATTATATTTCTAGAAAAAAAATTTCACATCGAATATAAAAATTATTTAATTTATATATTATATATTATTAATGTTAAAATTATTACCTTCCATGTAACATGTCTTTGAAAAATTGTTAACATCATTTCTTAAGGTCATAGTCTGCAGTACACATGGTCAATGTTATTGTATCATATGTGGTAAGAAATGTAAAAAGGTTTTACATGATATTTTAAATCTAAAAGTATATTTATGTGATAAATATCAAAAATATAATATATATAAATATATATATAAATTATTTACATCATTTTTCCCATCCAAGAATGGTGGTAATTCAAATATGAAGGACATCATTTTGTGAGGTGGTAGTCTATCGTATATCTGAATGATGATTTAGTTACACATTTGATGGATTTTTTGTGGGTTTCAGTCAAACCAATAATATAATGGAATATCAATATAATTATATCACTTCATTAATTATATAATCATGATATAATTATAATTTAATGGGGTTTTGAAGTAAAAAAAACCAAAACACACGTTGAGGAACATTACTTCATCATAACATATATCATTTTGGTTTTCACTGAATTTCATCTGTCATTGTATTTATAAAAAAATTAATGTAAAAAACCATAAATTATGTATATTTCTTTTAGTTATATAAAATTATTATGAGACTAAAAAAATTGACGACATGTGATTCTGAGTCCCAGAGCACCTAGAATGATCCATTTATCAATGTTATGCTTTAAATTGTGCACGTGAGAAGTTTTACTAAAAATTTGGAATAAATCATAAATGGATGCCCATATTAGAAATATGAGGCAACCATTGTGTTTAGATTTGCGGGTTTACCCTAGGTGTGACACAAATTAATTCGGCGCATACCTGCAGTGAGAAATACCGAAAATAGCATAACCGTAAATTGAATTATTAAATAATTTTTTTTATATTTCAATTGCTTATAACTCACAAACGGTGAAAAATATTAAATAACCAATACCTCCTATGAACTCGTGAGTGTTTTTTTGTAGGAAAATCCAAACATTGGCCGGCACGACCCTACACTGGATGTTAGCTTTTGGCCATTAATTAAATAATTATGTAAGAATTATTTTATTTTCAAATCATTATAAATCATAAACGGTAACTCATATTGGAATATGTAAAGTACCATTGAGCTCTAGTGGGGGTGTTCCCATTAGGTGAAGCCTAACCTCGACCAGAGCAGGGTAAAGGTGACTCTTAATAAATTTTAAACTATTTTTATGGTACGTTCAGTAAATGTGCATGCACGAATTTATTTATTTTTAACGGGGGCTCTGATTAAATATTTGAGGGCACCGTCAAATTGACAGCTCTGGGATTCACTTAAATGAAGCATAACATTGAATGGAAAGGGTCGGATAAAAAAGTTTATTTTTAGATTTTACAAAACATAATAAAAAAATAATAAATACTATTTATTTTATTTCCTTTTTCTTACAACTGTTGAGCAATGGTGGTGGGTCAACTGTGCAACATCAGACATTAAATAGAATATTTTTATGATTCTAACCTCTCATTTATTTGGTTTGGTAATGATGTAATTTTTTTAAATTCAATCATTAATTATGCTAAATTAACGAATCATAATGTTAAACACAACATGTTAGATTAATCTCATTTTTTAACAAACCTATGAGAAGGGTTTTGGGGATCGACGTGAGAAAGCTCTGACGAAACAGTGGTAGAAACTGACTCTAATGGAGAATGTGGAACAAACAACCACTGACAAACATACCTATGAATGTAGGATCATCTTTCTCATCTGTAGTGTCTTCCAACATGTCCAGGCAGGGGTTTCTATGGAATTATTTCTAAGAGGTTTATAAATTCTTCACATGTGGAGATGTTAAATTCTTTCCTTGTAATATCGCTAACACAGAGGGTTCATAGTGAATGAACAAGTGTCGGGTCCTCCTCCAAACATTAATTTGTTTATATCTTCGTGTGAGATCGAGAAATACACAGGAAAGGTGAAACTAAGGGTTGTGAAGTGTAGGCAACATCCGTGGAGGGCCATAGGCATAGACAGGAAGAGGAACCGACCTCCATGGCTTCACCGAAAGCCTGTGATAGATAGGGTCGGTCGGTCAGTGTTGTTCATGTAGATTTCAGTAGTGCACTGAAACAATAAGAAATAGAGGAGGGCTGCGGCCCCGAGCCATGGCTAAGGGTGGATATGCGCCCCCCGGGTCCACTATTTACCAGTCCTCATGGATAGACCACTTGGAGCGGCACCGACTAATGCTGCTAATTAAAGACCCCAAAAGTACTATGTCCATTCAGGAGTGGATCTAACCCCCACAACCATCTAGGGGCATGTTTGATCCAACGTCCAGGCGGGCCACACCCTGCCTTGTGGATTGGGATGATCCAATGGCCCAACGGGCATAGCCCGCAGCAAGGCCCCTTCAGGCTGGGCCCCACTGCAATAGTCTGAAACCAGCCCCTTCTGGCATGTCCTAATTAAATCGTGCCAATCCCAGCCCCTTCGGGACATGCATAAAAGGTTTGGTAGGGTTGGCATGACTGGTTCGGACTGTAACCAAACCCACTTGCAACATTGTCTCACATAAAGGTTCATATCTTCTAAACTAAATGTTTATTTGACAAACTGTCTGGGGAATTAGAAACCTTTTGATGATGTCTTCCATTTGAGATATTCCACATTTGTTTTTTAGAAATATTGAGTATATCCATGTTGGATCAGAATCAAATCCATCCAGGCCTCTGACACTAAAGTGCCTATAACATACATATTGTGTGTCTGATTAACGCATTGTTTGTTGCATTGGAACCCTTAAGACACATATGTTAATTGCGTTACTTATTATTGGGACTTCATATTGGTTGATGTACTAAATATTTCTTGAGGTTTGGCTCCTCCCAAAACCAAATATTTTTAGTGTGGGAATCTATTGGATGGTTGTGACATGAGAAATGAATATTGATCCTACATGGGTAAGCAGATAGCGATCCTCTTTGGGTCAGCACCAAGCGATCCTCCATGGGTTAGCACCTAGCGATCCTTTGTGGGTCAGCACCTAGCGATCGACGAAGGGTTAGCACCTAGAGATCCTCTGTTGTTCAGTACCTAGAATTCCTCCATGGATCAATATGAAGCGATTCTCGGTGGGTCGACACCTACCGAATCCTCAGTGGGGAAAAATCTAGCGATCCTCTGTGGGTCAGCACCTAGCGATCCTCTGCAGGTCATCACATTGCAATCCACATTAGGTGATCACATACCGATCCTTTGTGGGTTAGCATCAAGATATCCTCCATGGGTCAACACCTAGTGATCCTACCTGGTCAAAACCTATCGATCCTATGTGGGTCAGCACCTAGGGTTCATCCATGGGTCAGCACCTGGAAACCTTGTGAATTTCAGTATAAAAATCCTATCGATATAATAAGATGATGTAGCTTTGTGACATATCATACTTATTATTGTTCTTTAATTTTTATACCTTGTTTGAGATCAGTCTCTCCTTGTACTTTGTAAATGAGATGATGATTTGTGGTTATTACATTGTGGAATTATGGGAGTCCTTCGGGGGTCTTAGGGCATGTACTAGGTATTGTTATGCTCACCATTTCAGGGGCTTCTCCCACACCTTTTTTGTGTCTTGTGACAAAGACAGACATCTTTTACCGAGGTTAGGAAGCTAGGATTAGATGGTTCCCGATGGTTACAAGCTTGTGTGGAGAGCCACAATGTCAGGATGTACCTAACATTCATGTAGGATCCTTGGAAGATTATCTTAGGATATATTTTCTATTTTAGTTGTATTATTCTATTTAGTTGGTCTTGTATACAAGCCCCTTTACATTCAGTTCACACTTTTAATTCAGCGGTTTTATTGTGTGGTTAACTATTATTCTTTACTTATTCTATGTGTGTACAGATTTAAAGTAAATTACTTCCGATTTTAGGGATATGCCTTTCCAGTGCTAGTCTCCAACCCCTGGCCTATTGAAGGCGGGCTTGGGGTAGTCAAGACACCGGCCCCGGGGGACTCGTTGTGGAAAAGTGGTATCAGATAGTGGTCATTCCTACCAAAAGAAATAAAAGTCTGTGTTTTCTTTGGATAAATAGTTTAAAATTCCTTGAGATCGGATTACAGTCCATGATGTCCAGTATTGGTTCGACGGCTGACGTATTCAAACATCAGGACCCTAAATTTTTTTCTGAGGCGGTAGACAAAAACACTTGTTGCATGTGTTCTGAGGATGTTTTTCTATTTATCTATTTTTAGTTAACTCACCATGTATATCTTATTGAATGTGGTTCATCTTGATTCTCATTGAAGATGCCTCCACACAGGTAGCCAGTCAGGATTACAATGTATGACCATGATGATTTTCTAGAGTGAGATGAGGTTTCAGGGCAAGGATTGTTGACCGAGATGGTACCTTGGGGAGGGGTCCTAGTAACACCGCCCCCTTTGGTAATTTGATACTACTGGCACTACCGATATATAACACAAGTAGGGTCATTTCCTTACACGATATTCAATGATAGATACCCATCATCTTCTGAGGCGGTCTAGACTCATAGGTAGCTAATGAATGGATTGAGGTGGTGATAGAGTTTCCACCATGCAAGGGAATCATTGGATTATATGGTGGTCCTAGCAGTGAAAATTTTATCTGGATCATCATGGTAATTGCACGGTTTAGATTACTGGAATATTATGATAAGGTGAGATTTCCGTGAACAGAGTTTGAGAACCATTTTTATTGAAGGGGTATATTGATATAAAAAGATAAGGGGATTGTGTTCTCAAGAGCATCTATATCTTCAACAGGATGACATGTTGGTAGCTAATTATTCATAGAGGCGTATCAACCATTCCATGTACTTGATGAAAATGATATGACCATTGGTTCGTGGCACATTCAACCAAGAAACATGCGTTTAGGGACATCCAATCTACCATTATTCATTTCTGTATTACTACTTATGTTAGGATGATATAGAGAACCATTGTGGATGATATTTTTTTGGATGAGTACAGACAGCCAGTGAATGTCACCAGTGGGAAAGTAGGAAACTGGCATCAGTCTCAGAGACGTGGACATTTAATTTTTTTGGGATTATGATGTGATTGTGTCAAATGATTCTTCATGGCAGAAGACGAGGAAGGAGATCTCAGAGAGCAGCATGATGTGGTATACATTTCAACATGTTACAAAGACCACCCCAATGTGGTCCCTACCAGGCTCACAGAGTTGGAGGATAGGGTAAGGGAGTAGCAACATGCAGTCATTGAGTGTGACCCAAGGGCACTCGGAAATATTCGAGGTACAATTTGATACTACTACTCACTTCCATATTAATAGACATAGGATCTATTTATTCCTTATTAACAAATAATTTTTTCAAGACCAATAGTATCCATTTAAACTCCTGATGTGACCCTTACATATGGAGATACTTATGGGTGGAGACTTGATAATCACAATTATTCCAACGATGTGATCTGGCCCATTAGGTGAGTGTTTTAGTTAGAACCTCTTGGTGGCAGCGTTGAGGCCTTACGATGTTAGTTTGGGTATGGAATGGTAATCCATAGTTCATTCTCATATTGATTATTTTAGGAAAAAAATGGTGGGGGTATATCTGATACATTGGAATGTGGTTTTCCGTGGACGATGAAAATGAAACCCACACATCATGGGATATAGTTATGCATAAGAGGGTGCAGCCGATCACACTTGAGTTGGATAGCCTAAACCTTTTTAAAACATATCATTTGAGTTTTTAGTTTCCAACAGTAGTGGAAGAATGTGGGAACATCCTTTCAAACTATCTTTCCAGAATTACATCACTGCATGGGGGAGGTAATAATGTATCTTTCTACACCCTAAGATCAAACCAGTATTATATTAAGTATATAGAAGGCCTTTCATAGAGCATCCCAAGAAGGGGGATTTGGTGGAGGACATACAGAATAGGGATCAATAAGAACCAGTGTTAGAGGTTATGTGTGGACTACCAATACTTTAACTAAGTGGTAGTGTAGAGTGAGTACCAATTACTATAGGATCAATGGGAACAACAATCAGTTAAAGGGGATAGAAATTCATGTGTATGGAAAGGTACCCATTGGCATTTGAGCAGTTGAGACAAAGGAGATGGATGGAGTTCCCTCAAGACTATGACATTGTGATAGTCTATACCCTTGGGATGGGGAATGTGGTGGAAAAATATCTCAGTAGCTGGTCTCTATTATAGTTTCTAAGTGATACGACAAAGCAGATAGCCACATTGCGATTAACCTTCATAGATAGTGACGTAGTATCTTCCCACCTGTCTATGACAGTCACTCTTCCACTCTTTCTGCGAGTCTAGGAAGAACAGATTATGAACATTGACTGCGAGACTCGACATGTATAGATATAATAATAACAACCTCTTGATAGATTTTCTGAAGGTGGGGAGAACATCACCATTTTTATGGGACACACAATTATTCCAGGGACATTACTGGAGGAGGTGTTGAGGGAATTATATACATCCCCATTGGTTGTACATGATTTTGTGGAAAATATGTACTAGGACCACTAACGTTAGTACATGTTGTCAAGGATGAAGGGAGAAATGGAAGAGTTTGTTTCAAGATCCTTCACTAGCCATCAAGTGAAATCTGAGCATTGGGTTCCAACATGATTGAGAAAATATTTCACCCCCAGACAGATGGTAAGACAGAGCATACCACATAGTCCATAGAGGACATTCATCATTCTTGTGTCTTGGATTTTGATTGCAATTAGAAGGACCATCTACCACTAGTGGTGTTTGCCTACAGAAAAATCTAGTACTCCACCATTGTCTTGGCACTGTTTGAGGCCTTGTATGAGAAACCCTGTAGATCAAACCTATGTTGGACAGACCCAAGACAGTCCGCACTCATGGGACTAGAGTTGGTACATGCTGCCACTAAAAAGGAGCAGATCATCCAGTTGTGGACGAGGCATACACAGAGTAGGAAGAAGTATTATACAGACAAGAGATGAAGACCCTATGTTTTTGAGGAGAGAGATAATGTTTTCTTTCGAGTCTCACATCGACGTGGTTTGAAATGAGTTTCCTGAAGCAATAAGAAATCTCTGAGGTTCTTCAAACCATTTCAGTTTTTGAGTATATTTTATGGGGTTTCATATTTCCCAGCTCTTCTCCCATCGATGCACATGGTGCATAATATTTTCCATGTGCCGCAGCTGAGGAGATACGTGCACGACCCATTACACGTTATCAACTGCAGTGTTATAGAAACTGAGGATGAGGAATCATTTAGGGAGTTCCAAGTAGAAATTGAGGATTTTTAGGAGCATGTACTCTAAATATGGTTGATTCGTCTACTGTGAGTTCAATGGTAGCACGAGAACCTATAGGAGAAGACATGGGAGCGGAGGCTCTGATTCCTGGTCAGTACCCCAACTTGTTTATTTTTTCCTTTTTTACGATTTTTGGCATGTAAATCCCTAAGGTGTGGTGAATTTAAATGTCCTATAAATTCTGAATGATTTTTTTAATTATATGGAATTATTAAGAGACCTCAAAATTTGACAGAATGTGATTTTGAGGCCCAAATTTCCCCGAATTATCCATCGAAAAAACTTTAATCATTAAATAGAGGCAATGAGCATGCATAATGGAAAATTAGTATAACTCAAAAATGGGTCTCCGAATTATAAATCTATGGGTACTGTTGCATTCAGGACGATAGGTTTACCATAGGCGCTAATTAAGTTCAGTCATCACATGCCTCCAGTGAGAAAACCCAAATATGGCATAACCATAAATGAAATTATTAAATAAAATTATTTTACTTTGATAGTGCTTATAAGTCACAAACGATAACTTGGATTAAATGTCTGATACCACCGCTATACTTTGGAGTGTATTCTTTACATAGGTAGTTCATAACATTGGCCTATACTGACCCATAGTGGAAATTAGTTTTTGACCGTAAATAAAATAATTATGTAACAATTATTTTTTTGTCAAATCGTTATAACTCCTAAATAGTATCATAGAATGGAAATATGAGAGTACCATTGGGATCATGAGGGCATGTTCCCAATTAGTGGAGCTTAACATTGACCAGTGCTTTTCAAGGGTGACTGTTAATAAATATAATATCTTTTTTACTATACGTTTAGTAAACATGTGGGTGTGATTTTATATATTAGGAATCGTTTCTCCAATTAATAATCTAAGGGAACCATTGAATTTATAGTGCTAGGATTTTCTTAGGAAAAGCTTAACTTCGACCAGCAAGGGTAAAACAAAAAATATCATTTTTGGACATTAAAAAAATAATAATAAAATAACAAATGGTTATTTTATTTACTTTTTCTACAACCATTCCACCACCGTGGTGGAACCACGGTGCGATGTCATAAATTCAATAAGAGAAATTTAATTACATAAACCTCTCATTTCATTGGTTTTGTAATGATGACGTATGTCTATTTAATTGACTCAATAATTTTTGTAAATTAATGAAACATAATGTCAAACACAACATGGGATATTATCCTCTTATTTAAACAAAAGTATGACATTTTTATTGGAGTTAGATGAGAGGAAGTTATGATGATATGCAGGAGAAAACCAACTATAATAGAGAATGAGGAATAGAGTAAGGCCAATGAACACCACTACGAATGCATGTTGATCTTCATCATCCGTAGTGTCATCCAATGATTCTAGGTAACGGTGTGTCTTGAATTGTTTCTAATAATTTTATAAATTCATCCGCATATGGTGATGTTAAATTCTTTTCTTCTAATAACGCTAATGTTGAGGGTTTGGGTCAAACAGACAAGGCCCAGACCCTCTTCTATACTGGATTTGGTTATGCTCTTCATGGGGGACTGAGAAATATGGTGGGAAGGTGAATGTGAGGGTGTATAGTGTATATGATGTTTGAGAGGCCCGTATGAGCATACAGGAAGAGGTAAAGACCTCTGGAGCTTCATTGGAGTTCCGCGTAAGCTCCGTCAGCATGGTGGCACCAAAGAACAAAGGATGCGGTGGACGACCGACATTGGCCATGTTGATGGTGGTCGCACGCTACAGAGGAGGGCCACAATGAAGGGCGGACCCACTTCGGTGGGTCCGCTGTTGACCGCTCTATGCGGACTGTCTAGTTTGAGCAGCGACAACAGGTGATGAAAATTGAAGTCCCTAAATGGATGAAGTCCATTCTGGAGGGGAGTCGATCCCCACACTAACCTTGTGAGATGCACCCAGCTGGGTGAGACAGGCTAAGCTCGTTGCCCAATGCGCTTAGACCAAAGCCCACCCCCTTTGGCCCTAGCCTAGCTGAACTGGTCCATGCCCCACACCTTCAGGTCAAGCCCATCGGGCCGGGTGGGTCGGTTCGACCATGTCGGACCAGACCTGGACCCTATTATGCACCTGTTTCACTTAAACAAGTATATTTTCTAAACCGTATTCTTTTTGACGAACTTTCTACCGCGCTACAACTCATACGATGAGCCGATACTTTTATGATACTCTAATTTGGTTTTAGAGAATGTTGTAGTATGATTGGGATGGATTAGACTCAAAACAAACTGGGCCCCTGGTACTAAAATGACTATAACTCCCAAATATGGAATTTTATTGACACGATGTCCATTGTGTTAGAACCCTTATGATAGAGTGGTTAATTGGGTATGTTTTTTGGGACTTCATGATTTGTGAGTTATGACCAATGGCTTGAGGAGTATATCCTCACTAAATCATGAATTCGTAGGGAAGAAATCTAGTTCCTGACTCTGGCGTGATGAAGTAATAGCGATCCAGTGTGGGTCAGCACATAGGGATCCTCGATGGGTAAGCACCAAGAGATCCTCTATGGGTTAGCACCTAGAGATTCATATTGGGTCACCACCTAGTGATCCTCGGTGGGTCAGAACCTTGCGATCCTCCATGGGTAAACACCTCGAGATCATCTATGGGTCATCAACTAGTGATCCTATGTGGGTCCGCACCTAGAGACCTTGTGTGGTTCAGCATCAAAATCCTCTCGATACAAGAAGATGATATAGATTTATAACTAATCATCCATATTCTTATTCATTAAGTTGTTTAACATGTTTGAGATTAGTCTTTCTATCTGCTTTGTGATTGAGATCATGCATTGTGATTTTTACATTTTGGTATTCTGGGATACGTTCAGGGGTCCTGGGGTTTCTACTGGGTATTGTAATACGCATCCATGCACGGGCTTCACCCAAAACTTGTTGTGTCTTGTGCTGATGACAGAAAACATTGACAAAGGTTAATGATGAAGGAATACATGGTGTCTGGTGGTGACTGTTTGAAGTGGAGATCTGTGATGATGAGCTATACATACTCTTCAGGTAGGATCCTTGGTGGACTATCATTGGATTTTTTTTCCTATTTCTGTTGTATTGTTTCATTCATTTGGGCTTGTATACTGGCCCCTTTACATTCAGTTCACACCTTTTCTTCAGCAATTTTACTTCATGGTTTACTTTTATTGTGTACATAGACTGTTTTTTACAAGTTTAAAGAAAATTCCAAACAGGTTTAAGGATACAACTTTTCAGTTCTAATTTCCAAACCCTGGCCTATGGAAGTCCTACATGGGGAAGTTGTCACGACCCCCTCTCCACAATGTGTACCCCTCTTGGGTCAGCACTGTGAGAAGGATATAATGACCCTCAAGTCTCACCTCCAGTATGCCCCGCGATGGCGACTAGCACCGAGGGTATAGTAAACACACAAATGGTAGGCATTACTCACTAAGAGAACACATGATGAAGAGAGATATAATATAGACACCAACCAACTCCAACTCAGAACTGAAGTATAAAAGAAAAACCACGTTCACATATGTAATGTCATTAAAAAGTACTATAACTGAAAGGGAAAACTACAATTGCCCAAAATAATGTAAACAACAGCAGCGACCACAAGCTCGAACAGCTCCTGCAAGCACAAGATAATAGTAACCATCCTGATCTCCAACCTCCTCCAAGTGACCTGAAAAAAACAGTTTATATATACGTAGGGTGAGTATAATATTATAATAAGTAGGATCCTCCCTGAAGCCTCTCGTGAAAAAGTAAAGAAGTCATTCTAAAGCATAGTGAACAATAAGTGAAACTAACTCGTCACCTAACAAGTATAATATGTTCCCAACCTCACCATGGCTACACTCACCAAGCAAGGCATAAAATAATTTATCATAATATAAAGAATATAAAGGGTACCCCACTACTACTTCACCACTGGTTTGCTTCTTTGACCCAACGACATACGTCCTGTACATCTCTCTCCAAAGGCTTTCCCGTATACACCTTTGCTAAGCGCCACAATCTGCACCACGTGCACCACAAAGGCTTTCCCGCAGACAACTGGGCGAAGCACCACACCATCCTCACAACCAAAAGTAACCAGGTAGTTTCCGGGAGCCACCAAATCTCGCATAAGATGTATCATACGTCAGGTATTATACCTCAAGCCATTACAGCCCACACACTGAGTAAGGATCCTCAAGCCATCACAGCCTATACCTGTTACACCTATAGTAGTCAATAGGATTATATTTCTAGAATATATGTGTGTGAATAACCACAAGCCATTACAGCCCTCGACACACATATATGGGGAAAACTAACCGTTGTGCCTAATGGAACTAGTATATATCAAGAGAAGAGAGCGGGGTCAAAGGGGGTAATCAGCCATTCATCCTCCCATCGGAATGTTGGGGAAAACACCCCCCAGGGCTCAGAATACCCAACATGCCAGTTGCCCTTACCGATAGGGTGGAGTAGCGTATAGAATCACAAAAAGTACAGTATATACTATAACTCACAACCAAACTATGGGCATAACCTAGACGTAGATGCAACTATAGCTTACGTCTCTCGGACTCTGGGCTACCACTTCTAAGACTATGTATCCTATAAGCACACAACTATTTAAGGGATTTATTAGATTACTTCATTCCATTTTTATCAATTCCACTGTATGTTAATTAATTTTTCAAACATAATTAAACCATGAACAATTCCACATTTAATACCATTAACATCACATCCAAAAACCACTGTCCTTTAGAATGTTATCAACCTCCTTATTTAGTTTCAACAAACTAAAACCCTATGGGTTGACATCATTTATTTAAACATTCATTAAAGAATTACATTTCCATATTCCCATGAATTCTAGAAATGAATTCTATGCTATAAAACACAAGTGGCTCAACATGGTGAGTAGATGTACTATCTATCAAGTCTTTTCTGCATATAGCAAGAGCGTAGACTCATTCTCCCTTGAGAGGCTAAACAAGGAAAGCACATGGAATACCCCGAGTTTCTTCACCTCTTTCGAAAGATGGGTAAGCAAGACCAGCTGCCTTGAGCAGTGGGGAAAAGTTAAGTAGATAAACAACTAAACAAATCACCAGGCATCCAACAATCACATCCATATCATTCCATCATCCCTTGTGTCCTCCCTGACACACACATGATTAAAATGATGCATCTCACCACTCCATCGTCCCAGGTGTCCTCCCTAACACCCACATGCATAAATTGATGCATCTCACCACTCTATGATCCATATGCTACCACAACCACAAGGCCTACATGCCACCACAAATCACAACATCCATCCAGGATCACATCACAGCACAAGCATCATGAAAGTAAACATCACATCAAATTGGGCTCTTGTCCCATTAACATGGTAACTAGCCTTAAAACAAAAATCAGCAATAGATTTCGGTTTCCCGACCAACTGAATTAATCATGTACATCGGCATCAATTTGATTAACATCAATTTGGATCAACAACAACAACAACAAAAACCGAATTGGTATACATGCCTCTTTATATTTAGAAAATTAGTTATCAATTAATTCCGGATTTACGTTCTTTATAAATTTCATCAAGAACAACATGCTAACAAGAAAGGCATAGATATCACACTATCTGGCAAATTAAGAGGTGAACCGTTATCATGGTATAAAGAAACAATATGCGATCAAACTAATTCTTTTAATCTTATTCAAGTATATAATTAGGTCAATTTATTGTGATCCAAAGGGGTAAATCATGCTAACTCTATGACTGCACATAAACTATTAGAGAAGCCATGAATCCCCTACCTCAATGGTTTTCAAGGAAAACCACAACTGGCATAGAATGCCCAAGAAACCGTGTCGATTCTCCATGAATCCTCACTAGATCTCCTTTCCTAACACAAACAAGACCAAAGAACATCATATTCGACATCCACACACCTAGATCTTCCCACAAAAGGCATAGATCTATGAAATATATAGAAGAGGAGAAGTAGATATAAGCAGATCTAAGAAACCAAACAAGAACGATCACATACCTCATGAAAACGGCTTCGATTCACCAAGAGAAGCCTTCATATCAACTCCAAAATGCTTGGGATAGGTTCTTCTACCTCCATGGAAGGTTAATCTAGAGTTATGGCCACTTAGAGACTTAAATGAACCATTTAATGGCAGAAGAGTTCAGATCCGCATTTTTAAGATCTATCTTTATGTGCCCGCACGGTTAGTCTACACTGTTTAACAAACTTTGCACTAACCGTGGGTTAGCTTCGGACTCACCAAACACTCCTCTAATGGTTAGTCTGCACGGTTAGACAAACAGTGCACTAACTGTGCATTAGCCACTACCTCCAACACCAACATTTCACAGTTTTGTCGCACGGTTTAGGCAAACCGTGCGCCAACCGTGTGAAATATATTTCCCTTTATGTTTCCTTAAATGTTCACCCAAATGCACCCTGAAGTCACCTTGACCTCCCAGAACACATCCATCACCTCATTTTTCACAGCGGAATGGACCAGAGAGGTTTGGTCCATTACATTAGATACCTCCCATAAGATTCTTGCCCTCGAGAATCCAAAACCCACATAAAGAGAAAACAAAACAGGGTCTGAACAACCACCCATCGAGATACCTCTCAAAGGAGAGGAATCCACCAAAGAAAAAAAGGGTTCCATCTCATAAACATGAATATTCCACAACCACATAAGTTACAACAATACCTGAAAAAAGTTAAACATCAAACAACTCTGGGTACTGAGCACATATTTGTGACTCACATTCCAAAGTACTCTCCTCCATGCCACCATGTCTCCACAAGACACAAACTAAAGGGTTATAACACCCTCACAACACCTTCTCTTTGCGGTCTTGGATCTCCATAGGTCACTCCTCAAAGGTTGCATCATCATCGACATTGATCTCTACCAAATCGATGATGTGGGAGTTGTCATGGAGATAACGACGGAGCTGTGATAAATGGAAAGCATCATGTATCGGACACATCTAAGGGGGAAGTGCCACTCGGTATTCCACATCTTCAACATGAGAAAATAACTCAAAAGGCCTAACAAACCGGGGAGAAATATTACTTCCATGACCAAACCTTCGCTGCCCACGATGGGGAGTCACCTTCAAAAACACATGATCCCCAACATTAAACTCTAAGGGTCTCCTACTTTGACCGGCATACAATTTCTGACAATTTCGCACTGTCTTCATCCTCAAACAAATCACTTGAACCATATATATTGTATTTTTTCAGTAGTTCTGGTCCGAGAATTGTTGACTCTCCGACCCCAGTCCAGCACAACGGAGAATTGCAAGGGGATACATACATGGATTTGCATGGGTCCATACCAATGGTGGAGTGAAAACTATTATTATAATAGAAATCCACCAAGGGTATATTTCTCGTCCCTGATCCTCCAAAATCTAGAACTCAAAAGTGTAACATGTCTTCAAGAGTCTGGATAGTTCGCTCTGTCTGACCATCTATTTGAGGATGAAAAGCAGTGCTACAGAATAGTTGAGAACCAAAATCTTGTTGGAGACCTATCCACACCCTAGAGTTAAATTGAGGATTTTGATCAGAAATGATCGTCCCAGGGACCCCATGAAGTATCACCACCTCCTCTAGATATTGCCTCGAAAAAACCTCCACTGAGCTGGACTCCTTGAACTCTATGAAGTGGGCCAATTTTGTTAAATGAGCCACTACCACCCAAATTGCATCATGTCCTCCCAGAGCTCGAGTTAAACCTTTAACAAAGTCCATTGATAGGTCCTCCCACTTCCACTAAGGAATCTCTAATGGATGAAGAAGACCACCTGCAATAAGGTGTTGGACCTTCACCGTTTGGGAGACTAAACATCGAGAAACAAACTCCATATCTGCAGGCTTCAGCCATGGCCACCAAAACTGACTCCTCAAGGATCGGTACATCTTGGTTACACCAGGATGTACTGCTATGGGATAACTATGTAACTCTCAGAGAACCATCTCATGCATTGTCAAGGGAACAAAAAATCGTCCATGATACAACACTTGGTGTTGTTCGTCCTCCGACCAACCATCAGGGGCCTCATCACAAACAACTCGGTATCTCCAGACTTCCACCTCAAGATCTCCTAATTGGGAATCTTGCACCTTCTGCATCAGGGATGACGGTACCGTAATCTTCAAAAGACATGCTCTACCCACAACTTCTCCCATGTCGAGATGCAATGCTGACAGTTCTTCCATTACTCTCCAGGAATCACCTGATTCATGCACATCATCACTATGAAACTTTAATCTCAGCACATCAGCTAAAACATTCCCTTTTCTAGGTGTATATGATATTTCGAAGTCATTTTATTGCAATAACTCCATCCACCGATGTTGTCATATGTTTAAGTCATGCTGGGAGAAAACATAACTCAATCTCTTATGATCGGTGAAAATCACAAAGCGCTCACCAATGAGGTAATGTCTCCAAAACATCAGAGAAAATACCACAATTGCAAACTAAATATCATTTGTGGCATAGCTCCGTTCATGGGGATGTAACTGCCGAGACCCATAAGAATCCAATGACCTCTACTGCATGAGAATATAGCCTAACACCAGATGTGAAGCATCACAGAAAACATCAAACTGAACTCCCTCAGATGGAAGATAAAGGACTAGAGAACTTAATAACTTCTCTTTTAGATACTTTAATGTTTCTTGAAACTGATAAATCCAAATGAAATCCTAATCTATCCTGGTCAATGATGTCAGAGGAGTTGCAACTCGAGAGAAATTGGCTACGAACCTCCTATAGTAGCCTGCGAGACCAAGGAACCTTCACACCTCTGAAACTATCATGGGGGATGCCCAAGACACAACTGCTTCTATCTTCGATGGATCCACCACTAATCTCTTTTGGGAAAAAACATTCCCCATGAAATGGACTTCTCAATCCCAAAACTCACACTTCAACAACTTCCCGAATAGCTGATGTTGATGAAGAACTCCCAAAATGGCTCATAGATTCTCTGTATGCTCCTCTTCAGATGTGGAGTACACAAGGATTTCATCAATGAAAACTACCACGAACATATCCAGGAACTCACGGAACAAAACATTCATCAATCCCATGAAAACCACTAGAGTATTCTTCACGCCAGACGATATTACAAAGAACTCATAATTCCCATGACGACAACGAAAAGCAGTCTTCGGGATAACACCATCATTCAAATGCATATCATGATATCCTAACCGCAAGATGATCTTTGAGACCCATCTTTCACCCTTCAGTTGATAAAATAAATCATCGATACATGGAAGTGTATAGTGATTCTTTATTTCCACTTTGTTTAAGTGATGATAATCCACACACCACCACAAACTACTGTTAGCCTTCATCACAAACAGAACCGGTGCACCCCATGGTGACACACTTGGTCAAACAAAACCGCACTGCAACAGACCATGAAGCTGTATAAGTAGATCTCATAACTCAGAAGGGGACATCCTTTATGGAGAAATAGAGATAAGAGATGCTCATGGTTGTAGCCCAATCCTAGAATCAATCTCTCGTCAAGGGGATAACTCTATAACCTCTTCTGGAAAGACATCAGGGTACTCCTCTAGGACCCTAACAAAATGCCAACTGCCGAACCTCTGAAGAAATAAGCATCATCTCAGCTTCCATGCACGATAAAAATGGAACGTGCCTAGGACCCATCCAAGGTCTCGATCACCAAGAAACAGAACATGCTCTCCATCCGCACCAAGGAAAATGACCTTCTTCCTGAAGCCAACCATGATAGCCTACATAGAACAACCCCAATCCATGCCATGGATGACATCATACGGTTGTATTAGTAAACATAGGAAACCTCCCCAAGAGATATGATGCCCCAACACTAGCTCATAGTCTCTATATACTTCAAACAAGTAAGCTTGACCTCTAACTGGTGTAGTCAACACCATGGGCACAAGAAGCCTCTCTACCTCATGTCCCAATGCATGGACAAGGGTAGGTGATATGATAGAGTGTGTCGCTCCGGAATCAGATATGGTAGACACCAAGGTAGAAAACAAGAAAAGGGTGCCTCGAATGATATATGGATCGTCTGGAGCTGGAAACGATAGAGCATGAATCTAACCACGACTTCTTCCATGGCCTCTCTGGCCTTGATGAAGACCACCACCATGGTCGTTCTCTTCTCAATGGGGACGGGGAGCAACATGGAGTTGTCCTCTACCTGCCCCATCTACCCATTGGTGATCTAAAACTTGTAAAACATGTTGTTTCTACTGCCTCGGCTGGAACTGCCTCAATAGAGGAACCTGAAGCGTAACACCTGGTGCACGATGACTGCTCTAAAAGGTCGGGCACTCCCGCTGCTGATGATAATGACCACCACAAGAAAAAAAGTGTCAGATACCTTGGAATAGTCCGGAGTGTTTTTGCCTCTGGAAAAACGAGATGTGAAGGGATGAGACCTACCCCCGACTGAATATAAACTCTTCTGCCCAGAAAACCGAGAACCCTGGACCACAACCTTTCTTCACGATGGATCATGACGATCCCCTTCTCGTGGTGATCAGGTCCTAGCATAAGTATTCTCAATAACCTCTTCCCTCTTCAATACCTCATGATATTTCTTCAGCATAAATGGGGTGACCTGGCGCTGGATCTGTGGATGCAAATCCTCCTCTAAATGCCTCACCCTAGCCACCTCATCTGGTAACATATCCAAAGAATATCTTAAAAGGTTCTTGAAACGGATTCCAAACTCTCGAAGAGTAGAGATCCACTATAGAAGGGTATAAAGCTCCTGGCGACTAGACGACTTTGCAGTCGAATAAAGGAACTCGACTCTAAAATTCTCTTGGAACTCCTCCCATGAGGTCCCTTACTCCTCAAGATACCCAAGGAACAGCAGCCACCACTGCCTTGCTGCTCTGCGCATCATCATCACAACCAAGGACACCCAGTGCTCCTTCTGAGCACAGATCAAACTGATTTCTATCTCAACCTCCTCCAAACAGTCATCAATGACAACATATGAAATGGAGCCCTCATACATCTGTAGACTATGGTTCTGAAACAATTGGAGTGTCTTCCTCCAAGTGTCATCGTCGTCAGCCTCTACCCTATGGTGATCTGCTAGAAAAGCCTGTTGGACATTTTCTACGAAAACCTGACGGGGACGTCGACCTGGAGCCATAACATTGAAATAAAATACACTTAGAGATCCTAAGCCTTGAATATGGGAGACTAAACATTAATTAATTAATTTTTTCCTTTTATTCATTTTAGGTTAACCTGTCCCAAGGTCTACCCATTAAAACACATGCATAATGAATAATGATTCCGGATCCTTTCCTAGGTCTCTATCCTGCAACCAGTATCACCTTGTTTAGTAGCCATTGAAAACTTAAAGGTCCGTACATCAGATCATAGGTGGGCCCTAAACACCTATGTCACAGTCAGTCTCCAGTGTTTACCTCACTTTCTAAACAAGAATGATAATGTTTCCCTACCAACCCATGCAACCTCATCTGTGCCTGAATCCAAACTCCATCCAATCCCTCAACATGACCTTTGATATCACTCTTTCACAACAACCTCCCCTCAATGTGTACCCCTCCTGAGCCAGCAATGTGATAAGGTAGATCATTCCCCCGAGTCCCGCCTCCAGTAGGACCCGAGTTGGCAACTAGCACAAAGGGTATAGTAAGCACCCAAATGGGAGGCATTACCCTCTAAAAGAACACATGAATATGAGATAGATAAGATAAAAACCAACCAACTCCAACTCAGAACTGAAGTATAAAAGGGAACCCAAATACACATATGTAATGTTATGCAAATGTACTACAACTATTTGGGAAAACTGCAAGTACCCAAAAGAAAGTAAAAACAGTAGAAACCACAAGCTCGAACAGCTCCTGCAACCACAAGCTAGTAGTAACATGCCTGATCTCCAACCTGCTCCAAGAGACCTGAAAAAACTATTTATATATACATAGGGTAAGTATAACAGTATTCTCAGTAGGATCCTCCCTGAAACCTCTCGTGAAAAAGTAATGAAAGAATACTAAATCATAGTGAACAAAAAGTGAAACTAACTCGTCACCTATCAAGTATACTAAGTTCCCAACCTTACCATGGATACTCTCACCAACTAATGTATACAAGAATACATCATATAATATATAATATCAAGTGTACCCCTCTACTACTTCCCCACTTGTTTTCCTCTTTGATCCAATGACATACATCATGTGCTTCTCTCTCCAAAGTCTTGCCTATATACACCTAGGGTATGCTCCAAAATCTGCAACACGTGCACCATAATGGCTTGCCCTCAGACACCTGGGCAATGCACCACACCATCCTCACAACCAAAAGTAACCAGGTATATTCCGGAATCCACCATAGCTTGCATAACATATATCATAATTCAGGTATTATACCTCAAGCCATTACAACCCATACACCAAGTAAGGATCCTCAAGCCATCAAAGCCTATACACGTTACACCTATAGTAGTCCAAAGGATTATATATCCAGAATAAATGTGTGTGAATAACCACAACCCAAAGATCAGAAAAAATCTTGGGACCTCGTGACAGAGGTATTCATATGTTGTTTGAACAGCTGATTCTATTTTTTTGCTTTTCCTTGCACTTTTTTATGATTCAATTAAAAGGGGCCTGGACCCCACCTTTAAAAAAAATATCCACAAACCATTACAACCGTCTTCACACATATATGTGGAAAACTAACGACTGTGCTTAATGGAACTAGTATCTACCAAGAGAAGAGAGCGGGGTTAAATGGGGTAGTCATCCATTAATCCTCCCACTAGAATGTTGGGGAAAACACCCCCTAGGGTTCAGAATCACTGGGGTGCCAATTTCCCTTACAGACAGGGTGGTGTAGCATATAGAAACAAAAAAGTACAGAATATACTATAACTCACAACCACACTATGGGCATAACCTAGTCTTAGACACAACTACAGCAAACGTCTATCAAACTCTGGGCTGCCACATCTTTGACAAGGTATCCTATAAGCACACAACCATTTTAGGGTTGTATTAGATTACTTCATTAACATTTTATAAATTCCACTACACGTTAATTAATTCTTCAAACATAAATTAACCATGAACAATTCCACATTAAATTAAATTAACATAACATCCAAAAACCACTGTCTTTTAAAAAGTTATCAACCTCATCATTAAGTTTAAAAAAACACCAACCCCATGGTTTAACATCATTTTTTTAAACATTCATTAATGATTTAATTTACCATATTTTCAAGCATTCTAGAAAAGCACCATATGCTACTAAACACAAGGGGCTCAACACAGTGAGTAAATGTACTACCCGTCGAGTCTTTTCTGCCTATAGCATGTGTGTAGTCCCATTCTCCCTTGAGAGGATAAACATGGAAAGCCTGTGGTATATCCCACGTGTCTTCACCTATTTCAGAAGATGGGTAAGCAAGACCAGCTACCCTGAGAAGTGGGGAAAAGTAAAGTAGATTAACAACCAAACAAAGCACCATGAATCCAACAATCACATACATCCCATTCCATCATCCCTGGTGTCCTCTCTAACACCCACATCCATAAACCAATGCATCTTTCCACTCCATCATCTTTCATGTCCTCCCTGACACCCAGATGCATTAGTTAATGCATCTCACCACTATAGGCGTCATCCGCTGCCACAACCACAAGGCCTCCATGCCCCCACAAATCACAACATCCATCCAGGATCACATCACATCACAAGTAGCTGGAAAGTAAGCATCACATCAAATTGTGATCTTAGACTTTTTACAAGGCATCGAGCCTAAAAACAACAAGCACCAACAGATTTTGGTTTCCCATCCAACTAAATTAATCACATACATCGACATCAATTAGATTAATATCAATTTGGATCAACAACCACAACAACAACCAAATTCGTTTACATGCCTCTTTATCATTAGCCAATTAATTTTCAATTAATTCCAGATTTATGATCTTTATCAATTTCATCAAGAACTACATGATTACAAGCATGGCATATATATCACACTATCTAGCAAATCAATATGTGAACTGTTATCACGGATCGAAGCAACAACATGCGATCAAACCACTTCTTTTAATCTTGTTCAATTATTTAATTAGGTCAATTTCATTGTGATCCAATGTGCTAAATCATGCTAACATTACGATTGCACATAAACAGTTAGAGAATCCATGAATCCCCTACCTCAATGGTTTTTGAGGAAAACCACAACGGTCAAAGAACACACAAGGAACCGGGTCGATTCTCCACGAATCCTTATTAGATATCCTCTCCTAACATAACCATGACCAAATATCATCATATTCAACATCCACATGATTAGATCTACCCACAAATGGCCTAGATCTAAAAAATAGAGAGAAGAGGATATGTTGATCTAAGTAGATCTAAGAAACCAAACAAGAATGATCACACACCAGAGGAAACTGGCTTCGATTTGCCAAAAGAGGCCTCTGAATCGCCTCCAAAACAATTGGGAGAGGTTCTTCTACCACCAAGGAAGGGTAATCTCAAGTGATGGATGCATAGAGGCTTAAAAAACCGATTTAGAGGTAGAAGAGTTCAGATTCACAATTTTAGGATCTAACTTTAAGAGCCAGCACAGTTAGTCTGCATGGTTTAACCAACTGTGCGATAACCGTGCATTAGCTTCTGCCTTGCCAAACACTCCACGCATGGTTGGTCCGCATGGTAAGACAAGATGTGTGCTAACCACACGTTAACCACTTCCTCCAACAACAACCTTGAACGATTTGGACGCACGATTTAGGAAACCTGTGCGCCAACCGTGCAGAAGCTATTGCCCTTTAGCTTTCCTTAAAAGTCCATCCAAATGCCCCCCCAAGTCACCATGACCTCTCGAAATACCTCCACCACCACATTTTCACAATGAAATGGACCAGAGAGGTCTGTTCCATTACTGTTGTCATGGCACGGGCCCTGAGGGACGGGCCATGACAGTTAATTCTTATTGGATTTAATTAAGGAAGTGTATATGTTTTTTGGGTTTTTATTTTAAGATAAAAATGTCTTTAGGGGTTTAAATAGAGGGGGGGGGGGGTATATGGAAGCCTTTTATAAATGTGATGGGTGACACACTTCGTGTTTTTTGAATGAGTTAATTCCACGCATGTTTTATCTTTGTCAAGTGGCTATAATTGTGCAAAAAATAGATAATTTAATTTTTATGGTCTATGTTTTTCAATAAAATTGTATCCTGAAAACAGAAAATGTCAATTAGCTCATTACATTTAATTTCTAATCACTGATTAATCTCATTTTTACCTTAATTGATGTGATTAATTTTAAATGTTTTCACTGAACCCTTTCGTAAAAAAAATATGTTGAAAATATTTAAACTTATAATTAATGGTGGAAAAAATTATGGAATATATATTTTTAGATTCAAATGAATTAAATGGAAAATTTAATTTAATATTAATCTCTTAACCGTGAGGAGACGAAACATTTTTAATAATATACTTTTTTGGAAAAATAATATGATACTTTAACTACAGGAATTAGAATAATCATTGCGTGATAATGAATTAATATTTTATGATATGTAGTCTATATATTCCATTTAATAAATTATTAATTAGGGGTTATTTATTAATTAAAATAGATAAAATTTATTCTATTTAAAATGGTTTTAGAGAAAAACTCAATTTTGAATCAAAAAAATAAATATGCACAAAACCAAACTAAAGAATAATAAAAAGTAATCAAGTTCATTAAATATATCATTGATAAGAAATATATATACATTAATAACATTTAACACATATTCGTCATCTAATATTACATAATTTATTAAAAATAAATATCATTTCACAAAAATATATCATCTTCACTATTCAATGAAAAATCAAAATTTTTGGAAAAATGATAATATTTTTCGCAATGTAAATTTTTATTTTCAGATTGAAATTTTAAAATTAATTTTATGAACTAAACATTAGAAAATATATTAACTAATATTTTAAATAAAACCTTATGTTAATTGTGTTTAATTAAAACAATTTCTTTTTTGATTAAATGTTATTTGAAAATTTTATAACTAATATAACTACTATTTTTGTATTAATAAATATGAAAATGATTTATTATATTATTACAAAGATACTTATAGTAGAAATTTTATATTTAATAGAGTTTTTTTCATGAATATTTTTTAGGGTAATTATATTATCATTTTCTATTAAACACAATATATTTATTCTTCAATAGTTATTTCATGGACTTCCAAGTTTTTGATATAAATATAAATCTCCATGGAACTCAGTGGAATGATATATTTTTTTTCAAAAACCTGAACTTATTTCTAATTTTTTTATATAATATGTTTTATTCATATCTTTTTTTATGAGAAAATGAATTTATAAAACATTACATTAGGTTTTCTAGTTACTAGTGGTCCATAGAGGTTCTTCAATGTTTTCCATAAGCTATCAAATTATTTTGGTCAGTTTAATGACCACAAATATTTGGATATGGTGTAGACTATGATATATAGAATTTCATGTGGATTATTTTGAATAGGGAAACCATATTTTACTATTTTCCTATATATATTAGTTATTTGGTGTTGGGAATCATTGTAATGACCTTAATAGCCCAGTTGTTTATTTTTCAGGTTGCTTCACATGATTTTTCCACTTATTCGAAAAAAGGAAATAGTAACCACAATCAGGATCCCATTTTGTAGTCCTTGAAATTTTAAGATTGCCTATTATAATCATCTTGTGTGGTGACTACCCATCAATAGTCTTAGTTGTTTTTAGGATAAAACAACTAAGCACATGGTGTTACACTGTACTCTGTCATTATAGAAAATCTATGGTTTCCTAAATTTCATGGACACAACATTGTGTTCATCCATGGTGATGGACATAATGATTTCTAAAATATAGGAGGATTGGGGGTTCAAATCTGATATTCTAGATTAGTAATAACACTATACCAACCATAAGCATTTTGAGGACCCCAACACAATGGTGAAGACTTATGATTACACCACTATATAAAATTCCATCCTATCATCCATTATTTTGTTTTTATTATTCTCTTAATCCATAATCAAACCCTTCACCTCTCATAATTTTTCAATTAAACCTCTGATAAAGTTTACCACAATGTTTTTCAGGTCAATGTCTCACAAATCAAGGTACTCTTATTTCACCTCTCCTCCTCGTTGTTTTTATTATTTTAATTTTAGGAGTTCATTATGATGTAAATCCTATTTTTGGTAATTGAGTATTAATATATAATAAATTTTAATTCATATCTTCTGATGTTGTTTCATTTATTTGGGTTCAATCTAGACCATCAATCCATTCATGAAGATCATATAACACGTATTAATAGAGGAGATCCTCTTTCTCTATTTTATTGTGTATATGATGAAATTTCATGATTTTATATTCCTTTTTGTGGATATTATGGCTTTAAATAATAAAATAATTACATTTAATTAACTTCAATTAGTGGGTATGGGATTACCTTCTTGTGTTTTATTATTTTTATGTGTAACATATGAGGTGGTACTTATTCTTTTTATTTTCTATACATAATGGTTGTATGGAAAATTATATTGATTATGTATATTATGATTATTAGAAATTATTATGATTCCATTCATGAACTCAAAATTCATAAACTGATAAGAACATATATATGGATAATGAATTTATTTCCCACATAAATTTTGATTTATGTATGAATATTCATGAAGGAAAACTATTTATATAAATTATTGAAATCCCTATTGAAACTAATTGTGTGGTATAAGTGTAAGATAAAATATCTTTCTATGTTTTCAATTTCTCACATTGAGTATGTTGTTGTTGTATGAAAAAATTTGGGTTAGGAATGGTGGTGGTGGTTATAGGTTCTTGCATGGATTATGTTGTGGGGAATGTTGTGTAATAAGTTGTGGTCCTTAGTTGATAGCTACAAAAATGAAGTGATTGAGTTATATTGATGGCCCGAGTGTTTTTTTGGAATTACAATAGTCATTATAGTAGTTTGTGGGTATGGTTGGAGTGTCTTGAGTTGGATTTTATTGATAAATATGTGTACTATTTTTGGGTTGGATTGTTGTAGTATCTCTAGAGAAATTGTATAATTTATTAACAATGAAATTAAAATAGAATGGGATGAAAATTAAATAAGTATGGGTCTAAATCAATTTGAGGTAATTGGATTATCATATTTGTAGATTAATTAACATTTAGTATTAATGGGATGTTATGGTTAGAGTGAGATGTTATAAATTATCAAATAAATGTTTTATTAGTTAGAAGTTGGTTGGAAACAAGTAAATATTAATGTTTGTTAACTGGAGAAGTGGAGAATAATTTTTCATTTTCTATTCTGTTTTTCATTAGAGGAGGAATCCATTAATTTAATTGGTTATGTGAGGTTGCAGTGGGGTTGTGGGATGCAGTAGTGGACTTAGATGTGACCCCATATATTTAATATTATATACTATCTATTTCTTATTTCCTTTTCATGTTATTTTTATTCATGCCTCACCTACGTTTGATAACCATAAAAATTCAAAAAAAAAATTGGGGTTAGAATGATTTCCCTAACCTTTAGATTGGTAGTGAAACAGTTGTATGGATACCCCCATCCTCAATCATCCTTAAACAATAGTGATTATGATCAGAGGTATTTTAAATTATTAGTTACTTTGATTTCTTTTGTTTGGGATGCCTAAAGATGATGGTATCTGGTGTTGGGGTGCTTTGTTTTTATGGTAGCTAGTTATGGGGGTTCCTATGGATGATGGAGACTAGTGTTAAATATGTATAACAATGATGATAGAAAATGTTAATGATTATGAGTGATGTTGATGTTATGATATTAGGTGTGGTCATGCGTGGTAGAAGGAGGGAATGAGGTTGATGACCATAACATTCCAAATGCATTACATTCAAGGATACATGATGAAGTTAATATGCCGATTTCTGATGGATTCTACCATTATATAGTTGACCTTATGATGGAGGGGTTGGTAAGGATGTGTCCATACCCATATTAGTGTTTTATAGATATATGAAGATATGAAAAGGACGGATTGCTAGAACATGAAATTTAATATTTGGGTGTGAGGGTGGAAAATCATTCGGGAAGTGATTATGGGGTTACATTCTAACATTAATTAGGATGATATGTTTTTATAAATAGATTTTCAACTTATTGATAGTTTCATAGTATGGTTTTTATTGATAGTTTGACCAATTTTGAATTTAGTTGGTTCTATTGTTCATTTACTATTGTTGTATTATAATCTTTTCTCATATGAACAATAGTCCTTCTGTAACACCCCAACCCTATATCCACTGAATACTTCCCTGAGCTAGTGGGTCACATGGCCTAATGTATGCCATCCTAAATTCTGGAGGTTTCCTATTGTAAGGAGGTCCTAGAGAGTGTATATGGGGAAGCCATTCCATCATTCAATAGTGTAAAAAAATACTGTAAACCTATAAATCCACTGAGAAAGTAGATAAATAACTAAAAACATACAAAAGATAAACATCAAGAAGTCTGTAATAAAAAATTTAAAAATCAATCATATAGAATATGATGATCATGTCATATATCTATAATAAATATATATAAATACATGGAATTATATTCCAAATCAATAAATGTATAAATAAATACCCAAAATAATTATCTCCAAATAGAATTATGAGCCTATATCAGTCATATATTCCCATGATCCTAAATAATGAACATGTCAAGCATCATATTGTGGGTGTTTTCCCTTATATATACTCATATCCAGGATGTATATCTCGGTTCAAAATGAAATCCAAAAAGTGGTGTGAGGTAACACTTAGTAGGTCACCATCAACGTTGTTTATAACCAGTCCAGTCTGTGTCATATAAGTAGGAGAAGTGTTCACTATATCATAAGTAAAACAGTGGTAGAAGTAAAGATTCATCTGATCCAGACTTACATGGATCCATTTAAAATAACAATAAATTTCCAAAAAACATTGGAAACTATAAAGTATAAATAAATAATGTGTAATATTCTCCAGTATAACAACTAAAATCAAATACTGATACGAATACATTCTATATGATTAGAAAAATATCCCAAAATAGAAATGTTGTGTAATCATGTGTGACGATATATAATTTCTACTCTATGTAATATATTGTTAGTACATGAAGGGATATATCAAAGGTATATAGGACATGTGAATAAACATCCATCCCCTCAAGAATATTGATGGAAATTCATAATAGATATGTATCTAGTCTATGGATCATGTAAATAGTAATTTACCAATATCAGTATGTGAAAGATTCATCTAAGGGGATAAAAGATGTAAGAATCTTCCAAAATCATGATACATGATGTTAACATGTCCAGGGAATTCGGAACTCTAATCAAAATATATATGGAATAAATATCTAGGGAATCAAATAGAATTTGGATCAATGGAATTGGTCGATGGAAACCACTACAATTTCAATTAATCAATCATTATCATTCACAAAAAATGAGTTATTCCAAACCATTCTCCATTTTCCTATAAATCATATAACCATTTTAATAATATTCTATTAAATTATTGGGAAGATATAAACGTATCCTATAAATTCAATAAAAATAATTCCTTCTATTTACAAATGAACATGTAAAATAAGTTTCTCACAACCATAAATAATTCATTTATTTCAAATTTGGGATCAAAAAAGGTTGTCTAATATGCACCCAACGTGGTGGTAAAACATTGGGATGATATAAGGGCACTCCCCATGGGTGGACGAGTATAGGGGTTATCACTCTCTAACATTATAAAGGAACTAGAAGCTAAGCGTAAAATGTTTCAATTGATTTGTTTAAAATAATCTATTTATTGTACGGGTAATGCAGGAAGGTCAAGTTTGTAGATGAAGAAGAACAATGATTAAAAATAGAAAACTATTGTGGAGAATGTATATACCATATACCATATGTATTTGGTAGAATAATCATCCTATATAAACCGATGATTTGGACATGATCTGGTGAAAAACATAAAATGGACAACTTACCTAGAAATATTGTATATTTGACCACTACAAAATAATGTAGTCGATGTCAGGTAAAAAAAAGGATAATGATTAATGGAGTTCTCACCTATGAAAATTAAATGATATGAATGGTGATTTGATACAATTTTTTATGAATAATGGAGGCAAAATACAAGGCCTGGATTGAATATTGCTTCCTAAATAAAGATGATTTACTATGTATCTACTATAAACAATGGAGGATAAGTGGAATTTATTACATAAGTCATTAAAGTATACTATGTAATTTTAAAAAACAATATGTCACATGGTTTGGGTTCATGGTTTTCCAAACTAAGCACAAACCATGGTCCCTATTCTACCTCTATGAATACCTGATATGGTTCATGTAAATATTTCATCAAAATGTGCACAAATAGTTCCAAAATCATCTTATAAAAATGTATGTGGATTTCCAGGGTGTGCACCCCCCAACACAAATGATACTATAGTGATTTCATTAACCACTCACATTAGGTAAAAATGGATTTATACAATGATTTTAAATAACCATTCATCAATGTAAAACTGATGATATCATAATCATTCCCCTTAATGATTATTTTCCTCAAAAATCCCTTATAAGGTTGGTCAAGAATTGTCTAAGAATGTACAATGGCCTCCTACACCAAATTCTAATCTTGTAAATGACTGTGCTGCAATAAAAATGATACAGGAAGAACTTTCCAGCCTTGCGGACACCTTTTTCACATTTAAAAATTATTAACAGGATGATACATAGATTATGAATATACTAATAGCTCATCCTCATCCTACTGAAGATTATGAGATGCGGTTGACTTATAACAGCATATTGCAGATACATAGAATATTTCAGGCAAGGATCAGTACCTCTAAGGAAACATAAACTGATAGGATAAAGATTATAATCATTCAATAATCATGATTGACCCTAAATATCATGGATAAATATTAAAATTTATCATAATCCATATTTCCCCATTCATAGTGAGATATTCCAAAATACCTGGTCCTAGAACTCAAACACTGGTGGTCATCGATGATGATCATCATAAGATTTATGTATATAGTGTGTGGTAGAAAACTACATCCAAATCAGCTCTACTTTATCCAATTTCAACTTAATGATATGACGTAACACCCCAAGATTTCATAGTACGTTATCTCTTCAAAGTATTTCAATAACTTGTGCTACATGCACCATTGAGTTTGAGCGCACCACCACATACCAAAAAAGTCGTTCAAAATGTCGTTATGAAATTTTTTAACTGAATATTGAATTTTGTATACTCGATATAATTTTCAAATCAATATTATGTGTTTCTGAGACATAATATAGGATCAAAATCATTTTTAGTGGAAAAAGAAGTATTTTTCAAAAAATGAAATTTTACCGTCTTTTAATCGTATTTTTTTAAAACCAATATATGACACTTCTATACATTAAATTTAATGAAAATAAATTATTTTTTAGAAGTTGGACATAAAAATATAGTTTGGATATATTTTTGGTACTTTTCTAATAACTTTCATTTTTTGATGAATATTGAAAAATGAAAAATTTTAATTGAAAACAACATTTTTAATCTAAATAATTTGTAGGGTTAAATTATATCTTTAGGTCATTTTATTGTATCATTTGATTATATTTTTTTCATTTAATATAACTTTGTTTATTGTAAATAATTTCACATTTAAACTAGATATAGTCAATAGTCAATCTTTTGATTGTATTTATTTCTTAAAAACACACTTTTTATTACGACAACGGGAATTAATTTTAAATTAATTTTTTCCACTTCTACGTTTTGAATTTGGAAAATCGGATTCAATATTTGGAATCCTGAGGTACAAATTTTTTAAAATGGAAACTTTTATTTTTGGACATTATGAATATTTACATCAGTAAATATTTTATTTTCGCTGATTAATGTGTAAATATGGTAAATAAGGGTAAAAAATATTATTATAATAATAAAATATTACTCTAACACGTGTATTATTCATATTGGTTGATACATGTCCGACCATGGGCATCCTTGGGTTGATTTTTGAACCACATGGTGCGACTTGAGAGTGATAATAACAATTTATATTAAATCATTAAAATTTACGAAAAAATGCCATGAACATATATCATTTAGTAAAACAATTATTACAAGTTGCTATATAAATTATCATTTAAACAAATATTATTTATTTTAAATATAAAATTATTTCCTGTATTATGGTAGTTTTTTCATAATTTTTAGTAATCAAATAAAAAAATTATTTATGACACAATAATGATGCAATGTTTACCTTGTTAATGAATGATTTAATAAAATGATATTATAAAAATTAAAACAATAACAAAAACCTGTCCAATTAATATTGGATGATTTCATTTTGAACATGAGTCATCTTATCTTTAACGTTAATGTCTTTTGGTCCAATAGAAACTGAAAATCATTGATAAACAAAATAATATTTTCAATCATTCCTAAAGAGCCCATCCTCCCCCTTATGAAATCCCTCACCTCTAACCCATTTCTCACACCTCTCAAGCCCCAGGTCTCATCCAAACTCTGCCCAATTAGGCTCCCTTTATCCTACACTTCTTCCTAGAAACCTTACCTTAGGTAGAAGGCACTTCAAGGAAGCTTTTTGTTTCAAACCAAAGGGAGTCACCTGTTTTAAACATAACATCTCTTCTTAAGTTCATCTCTTTTATTTTACTACTATAACCCTATAAAATCTCTTAATTATTTTCATTTATAATAATTGCAGTATTCTAAATAGAGTAAATTATACTTATGATAAGTATTTGAACTACACTTACTCACACCTCCATCTAATGGGAATAGAACATAAAGTTTCTGTGGACGGCGAACAACTGCCTCACGAAACAATGATTTTTCAATCATCTACTACCTTATCTTATGGTGGCCATTATGATGAAACTATAATAATATAAGATATTTATGATATCTATTTTATCTATAATATTCAGTAATTTTTTTGAATACCATTATTCATTTCATGTTGTATATATAAGATAATTCTATTTAAGGAAGTGCGGACTACCACCCACACATAGTTATATGACTCGTTCATACCATAAATGGAACGTATAATGGATGGTGTTAATGAATGTACGTAATATATATAAAATATTATATTATGCTAGAATGATAATATACTTATGTATTATTTGGTATTATTTCCTTTTATAATTAAAAAAAATGGAAGTAGAGTTCATGCGTATGTACGGATTACCGTCTCCACGAGCGTGATGAGATTCATTCCACATAATAACCATTAAAAAATAATTTCTATATCAATACTAAAAATAATATTTAAGAACATTATATCATTATGGATTTGAATCAAATACATACTGTCCATAATAAACAAGACATATTGAATAAAACTTATATAGGAAACGACCCAGTTAACTCCTGAAACAATGATACTACTAAAATATTTTTAACCAAGCATTGTTTTATGATCATATATGATATCATATTTATGTAGTTGGTTCATGTATAATTTATTAACAATTATTAACTATTATACAAGAGGTTAATGAACCCTCAACCATAGAAAATTATTAGGTAAGGGTTAATTCCTCAATCTCAATATTATTCAAGATTTTTTATATGTAAGTATTTATTGGGACAAATTTATTTTCCATGTCCATGTTAGATAATTGAGTTTTAGAAAAGATTAATTTTAAGAGACTCTACATCTAAAATATTACTATAACGATTTAAATATTTTTTCTTCAAAATGATTCTAATTAATGTCCATGTTTTAAAAATGGTTTTTAATGGATTTAATTATATGGAAATGAATATTTTTAAATGATAATTCATTAAAATGTTTCAAAGTAGTATGGGATAATCTGATTAAAAAATCCCTTTTAAATGACATCCTTTATAAACTGTGTGACTTTTAAATGTTTTCATGGAAAGGGGCATTTTCTCAAAGAGTTTTACAAATCATTATCAACTACGTGAACATCCTTTTAGATATTATTCTTGGTTGAGCTTGATTTATTATAAATTAAGTCTTTAATATTGTAGTGAATGAGTTATGATATGATTGATTTTGAATGTTCTATTTTTGTGGCATTCTTGATTTATAAATTAGGTATTTACATTTCATATGCCAGTTTTAATATGAATGTTTGTGATATGTTTCAACGGTTTTATATGAGGGATTCATTGGACTTAGTAAGTGATGGGTGGATCCCACTATTGCTCTTCGATGCATCGGTAGGTCTCAGAAGACTATCTAGTGTCTTGCACAAGGCCTTGAAAAAATATTATTTGTAGTCATCGAAGAAGGCCTTCACTATGTAGTTATGAAGTCCGACATTATGTATTCCATCATTATGAAATTATCTATTGATTTAACATGTGATTATTTGACTAGTATAATATCCATGTGAATAAGTAAATGAAATTATTCAATTTATCTTTTCCATATTATGTTGAAGTTTATGTTTAAAAGGATATTGTTTTAGTATTATACACTACCTTAAATATTTATACTTATTTATGATTGTTTTCACTAATTTTTATACTTACTGAGCATCTTCCCACCGATTTCTTATGTTTTCTTTATCCCAAGATTCCATGAAGTGTATTATGTTCGATATGCACGGTAAACCTAGTGGAAAAATTGAATTCACAATGGATTATTTATATTATGGTTTATATATGAATGAGTAATGTAACGTTCATATATATAATCTATTTTCCATGATTCCTTGTATCATGCCAATGTATTAAATTAATGCACTGACTCTGGGTAACTGGGGTTGGGGCATAAAAATTTTATATGAGAGGAATTTGAGTAAAAATCATTGAATGTGGATTTAGATAAACTCTGATTAGAGCGTGTTACCCTTTGATAGAATTTGAGGATTGGTAGAGAAGAATGTTCTCAAATTTGGTAATGTAGAGATTTTGTGTATTTTCTAATCAATACATATGTGTCTGGATACGAGTAGGTACAGAAGGCTCTGGTACAGATGTAACTAGGAGTGAATCCTCCGACAAGGAGTTTCAAGCATGACCCTGGGTACCCTGTTACACTACAACAGGAATTGCTGCACTTTTTATTAGACACTCCCAGGGGATATGCTTAGTATAATTCACATTTTCATTACAAAGAGTTATGATGGATTTATTAGTATATACCTATTCAAAGAAAACATTTGTATGAATATGGATTATATCCATAAACGATTCAATTTATGTTTATTGTTTTCAATGATTGAAATTATGTATTGTGATTTATAAACTAATGTAGTGTATGCCATTTATTAGAAATGGATCCTATTGGAAAGAATGGATATTGTATCAATCCACGTAATCTATTTTGGGATTTACCACCTACTGAAGATAATTCTAGTGGAGCTGGTGATGCAACTGATGCGGATCATCTTATCAGCATACTGGGACTACTCACAAAGGATATGAATACTAACCTTACCAATATGGAGTACCCTGATCCACAACATGGAGGATTAGTGTAAAACCGATTCATGAGAAAAAAACCTCCAACATTCAATGGTACTACAAATCCATTTGTAGTTGAGAAATGGATATGTTCCTTAGAGAAAATATATCATACATTGTGAAGTAGCGAATTGGAAAAACTTGTCACAGATGTTTATCACCTCATAAGAGATTCAGATTAAGGTTGTTCATTAATTGAAAACACCAATCAATATGAAGAAGTATCAAATTTTTAATGGATGTATTTTAAAGATATTTTCATAAAATTTAATTTCATCATGATCATTGAGTGGATATAGAAAGGAAATTTTTGAGTCTAAAAACAAAGGATGAATAGAATGTCGCAAAGTATGAGGGTAACATTACAAGGCTAGCAAGGAATGTAGTTGATTATATACGTTACATAAAGTGTATGATTGATCGATTATTTGATGGGCTAAAACCATTCCTCCATAAATAATTTGTCTCAAAATGTTTCTCATCAAACGATGAAATTGTATTATGTGCTATCAAGACAGAAAATTAATTCTCTACGACTTATGACGTTAAAGAATTATAAGAGAAGCAATGATTTTCTGACCACTCTAGAAATGGAAATAAGGGAAAAAACATTTTCCCATATCTAATAATCATTGAAAGAATCGCCTTGGTTAGTGATTGAAGAGAATGGATGTTTTTTATAAGAGTGTAGAAAAATGACACCAAGTACATGATTACAAGGGTAAGAAAGAGGTTTCAAATGTACAATGCTTCGTCTACAAGGTGTTGAGACACTATGTGAATGAATGTCCCACTCATCAGAGTATACCGTAAATGATGATGATGGATAATAATCAAGTTATCATCTAAACAATGACGATGTGTGATGACTAGTGTTCTTATTTTGATATTAAAGAATTATTTCATTTGAGTGTTTTATCAATGGTGTATTGGTTATAATAATTATAGATTTTATTAGGATTGTACTTGAGTACTATTTCATTATTGATTTGAGATTGTGTGGTACCAAGAAACGTGACTCAATAACAATTAAAACATTTTAGAATATACATTGCTGATTGAAATATAGACATTAATATGGTCATGATACTATGGTATTGATTTTGGAATAAGATATGAATGACTTAGATAAATAATATTTAATATTATTGACTACCTTGGAAATAAATAATGGGTTTTTATTCCATCATTGTTGGTGATTACTACATTTTTGGATTTATAGAGTATATCTAGTATTATATGATTTAATGAAGAAATAAATAAGTAGATACCTATTCAAATATGGTTTTACAGATATTCATTTTTTACCACATTTTTATAGAATACACGATGAAGGAATTCACATGTATATTATGAGACCTTCCTTATCAAATTTTGACTATGAGTTTGGATAGATGTATTGTGGATAAGAATAAAGTTTGGAATAGATTATGTTTGACATTGGATACTTTTGTTAAGGTTAAACCATTTCTTAACATTATTTTTTTGATTGTCATATAAATGAAAACTTGGAGGTCAGGCAACAACCTGTCGTTTCCGGCAAAGTTGTAAGACATAAACCCACAACTGAAGGGAATCAAGGGTACATCACCTACCACTGGCCTACATGTTCCCCTAGTTTGATTAAATTATTTTTTAAAATAGTCTAAAAATAAATTATAAATTCATTATTTTTAGAACATTATATGATTATTATAAATATAAGATTTTTTAATTCTATTATCTTTTAGAGTGAAAGATGATTTTGTGGTAGGAATTAGTTGAAGGATGAAACTATACTTGTCAATAATACTTTTTCCTCTTATTCTATGAATAGATTAATTCATAAACATTAGGGTAGGGATCTTAAAACCAAAAATATTTTATTGTAATACTTTATGTTTTTTTTGAACCAGTGATATTTTAAATCATCATAGTTTGATTACTTTGTGGCCCTCTATTTTACACTTGTTTAGGATTGATGACATCAATCACTTCCTATAAATATTTACATTTTTCCTCAAATTATGTGTCTCAAATTGGCACTGATGTTCTCTTAATTGAGATCACAATTAAGTGGGGAATTTTTCAATTTTCTTTCCCTTATATTAAGTCTAAATTTCATTAAATGAATTTCTAATATGGGTTTTCCAGAAAGGTATTTTTATATTTTTAACCTCTTATTTACAAACAAAAATATCTAATTGCGAAGACACAATTTATTTATGGAGGGTATAATGTAACACAAAATTATTTCATAGTTTGTTATATTTCATAGTAATTCAATAACTTGCGCTACACGCTACACCGAGTTCAAGCGCACCACAACTTACAAAACTAGCCATTCAAAAAGCGGTTGTGAATAGTATAAACTGAAATTTGAATTTTATATACTTCATATAATTTTAGAATATTTATTATGTGTTTCTTAAACACAGTATAATAACACATTCATTTATTCTGAAAATAGAAGTATTTTAAAAAAATGAAATTTACCCGCCTTTTAGTGGAGATCCTTTTTTAAAACCAATATTTGACACTTTTATAAATTCAATTTAATGAAATTAAATTATTCTTCAGATTTTTTAAATAAAACTTTAGTTTGGATAAATTTTTGGCACTTTTTCGATATGTTTCATATTTTGATGAATAATGAAAAATACTAAATTTTTATTGAAAACATATTTTTTAAATCAAAAAATTTATAGTGTTAAATTAAAAATATCAGTGGTTTTAATGTATCATTAGAGTATATTTTTATAATTTAATATAATTAAGGTCATTTGATGTAACATCACATTTAAACTGGATATAAACATGTTTTAATCTTTTGATAGTTATGATTTCTTAAAAACAAACTTTTCATTTTGACAATGACAATTAATTTTAAATTAATTTTTACCACTTCTGTGTTTTGAATATGAAAAAATTGATTCCATATATTGAATAAGTATTTCAAAATTTTGTAAATAGGTAACTTTTATTTTAAGAAATTTTGAATATTTACTTCAGTAAATATTTTATTTACCATGCTTAAACGGTAAATCTGGTAAATAAGTGTAAACAAATATTATTATAATAATATTAAATTACACTAACATGTACCTTATTTCTATTAGTTGATAAATTTCCGACTATTTTCATCCATTGGTCGATTTTTAGATCACATGGAGCTAATTGAGTTTCATAATAACACTTTATATTAATTAACTTAATGTAAAGACAAAAATGACATAAACATATATATTTTAGTAAGAAAAATTTAAAAGGGGTTATATAAGTTGTCTTATAAACTATAAATATTCATTTGAAATCTAAAATGATTTAATACATCGTCTTAATTTTTTATATTTTTTACACATCTAATAAATTAAATTATTTATGACACAATAATGATGAAGTGTTTAACATGTTATTGGACGATTTAAATAAATGGGAATATAAAAATTTAAACAACATCCAAAACATATCCTATTTTCATTGAATGATTTTATTTCGAACATGAGTCGTATTATTTTTCTCTTTAATGATTTTAGGACCTTTATAAACCGAAAATCATTATATAATAAAATTATATTTTCATACATTCATAAAGAGCCCATCCACCCCCTAACAAAAGGCCATAAACTCTAACCCATTTCGCACACCTCTCATGCCCCATGGCTCTTCCAACCTATTCCCAATTAGTCTCCCTATATCCCACTATTCCCCCTTGAAGACTTAACTTAGGGATAAGGCACTTCAAGTAAGCCTTTTGGTTCAAACCAAATGAAGTTACCCAATTTTAAGGTAACATGTTCTCTTATGTTCTTTTCTTTTCTATTACATATCCATCCACTTAAAATCTCTTTATTCCATGATTTTATAGAAACACTAGTATAATAAATATACTAGGTTGATTTTATGAGAGGAATTTGAAATACACTTACACATACCTCCATCAAATGTGTATAGAACATAATGTTTCTTTGGATGAAAAACTACGACCTCACAAAATGATGATTGTTCAATCTTCTACTACCACCTCTTATTGTGGACATTATGATGGAATTGTAATTATATTTAATATTAATGATATTTATTTTATCAATAAGTTTCATTAATTCAATTTCATAGAATAAAATTATTCTTTTCATGTCGTATATATACAATAATTTAATTTGAGGATCTACGAACTATCACCCCTGAAGGTGATATGACTCATTCATACCATATATAAAACATATAAAGGATGGTGTTAATGGACTTTTGTATCATATATAAAATATTATATTATACTAGAATAATAATAACATATGTATCATTTGGATTCATTTTCTTTTAAAGTAAAAAAAATTTATGGAAGTAGAATTCGTGCGTATTCACGGATTACCATCTCCAAGAACTCGATGATATTCATTCCCCATCTTAACCTTTTTAGAATAATTTTAATTTGATTATTAAAAATAATATTTCAGAACATAATATCATTATGGATACTAATCAATGACATCATATCCATAAAAAAATGACTTATATAACAATTCATATAATGGAAAATAAATTAGTTAACACTATAAAACATTATACTACTATAATATTATTTATAATGAAATATTATAATATCATATATGATATCATATTTATGTATGCGGTTCATGTATAATTTAATAACAATGATTTAACTATTATATCGGAGGTCAATATACCCTCAACCAATGAAATGTTCAAGGTAAGGGTTAATTACTCCATCTCATTATTATTTGGGATTGTTTATGTGAATGTATTTAATGGAACATATTTAGTAACCATGTCTATCTTAGATAAAGGATATTTCAAAAGGACCCTTTTTAAGGGACTCATCAACTAAAATATCATTATAACATTTAAAATATTTATTCTTCTATAACATTTTAATTAATGTCCATGTTTTAAAAATAGTTTTTAAAGGATTTATTTATTTGGACATGAATGTATTAAAATGTTAATTCATTCAAAGGTTTCAAAGTTGTATGGAACACTTTGATTTAAAAATGTCTTTTAAATTTCTTCCATTAAAAATCGTGTGACATTTAAATGTTTTCATCAAAAATGGATATTTCTCTCAAACATAATTACTAATCATTTTCAACTATGTCAACATACTTTTGGATATTATTCATGATAGAGGATGATTTATTATAAATACAATATTCAATATTGTATTGAATGATTTATGATAAGAATGACAGTGAATGTGTTATTTTTATGCCATTCACGATTTATTTTTAAAGAAGAGACATTTTGTATGATAGTTTTAATATGTATGATTAAGTTATGTTTCATCATTTTTATATGAGGAATGCATTGGATATAGTAAGTGAATGGTAGATCCTGCAACATCTCCTCGATGCATCGGTAGGTCTAATGAGACAAACAAGTGTCTTAGAACAGGGCCTTGACAAAATCTTATTTGTAGTCTTGGCCCAAGGCCTTTACTATGTGGTTATGATTTCCAACATCATGAATTATATCATAATGAAATTAGTTATTGATTTTAGATGAGATTATTCGACTAGTAGAATATCCATGTGAATAGGTAAATGGTATAGTTTGATTTATCAATGCCATATTATGCTGAAGATTAAATTTAAAAGGCCTTTGTTTTTTATACATATCCTTATGTTTTTATGATTATGTATGATAGTTTCCGCTAATTTATATCATTACTGAGAATCTGACCTCAACCATTTATTATGTTTTCATTGTCCCAAGATTCCATGAAGTGTAATTTGTTCGATATGCAGGGTTAATCTATGGGAATAATGGCGTTCAGAACGGATTATTTGTGTTGTGATTTTTGTTTGAACATGTAATGTAATATTCAAAATTGTAATCTATTTTCCAATACTTCTAAACTAAACAGTCATTCAAGACATGATTACTTATATCATGCTAATGTAATAAAATAATGCATAGAATCTGGGTAACATGGGTTGGGGCATTACATATGATATATGATTAAAACTACTGATCCTACCTCCAACTTGCACAAAGGTTATCATCATGTCCTACCATAAAGATCCTCATAATGTAATGCCCCGACCCCAGTTACCCTGATTCAGTAATTTATTACATAACATTGGCATGATACACAGAATCTTTTCCCAAAAGACTGATCAGTTTAGTAGCCTTGGTTGTACTAGATACATTCATAAATATTACATTACATCATAAAATAAAAATATCAACAACATTTTTTCTCCTCTTGAATTCACTTATAACCTTATCCTATCATTGATGGTCAACCATATAATACATCTTCAAATCCTGGGAAAAATAAAACATCGAAAGGGGTGAGCTCAGAAACTCAGTATAGATAACAATATAGCGGAAACATTCATAAATAAGCATAAACATTAATGGAAATTAATAAGGCTATAATAAAAGCCTCTTAAACATAATCATTAGCATAATATGGAAAAGATAAAATAAAATAATTCATTTTTTGAAATAACATGGATATTCTACTTGTAAAATAATCACATGCAATATTAATAACCACTTTCATAAAAATGTATTTTATAATGCCAGACTTCATAACCACATAGTCAAGGCCTTTTGTGAAGACTAAAAATAAGATTTTGTCTTGTACTTATTCCAAGACAATAGTTTGTCTCATGAGACCTATCGATGCATCGAGGAGCTATAGCGGTCTCCTCTCGTCAATTACTATGTCCAATGCATTCCTCGTATAAAAAGGTTTAAACATAACAAAAACATTCGTATTAAAACGAGCATACGAAATGTCCATACATTATCTATAAAGCATGAATAGTGTAAACATAACCCATCCATATTCAAACATATCAATAATAATTTAATATAGTATTGATGTTTTTTATCGTATTAAATAAACTTCTAAAAATTTTAAAATTCAACAAAGGATGTTGATATAGATGGAATCAAAACTTATTTAATGAAACATCAATTTTGTCTTATAATCATTTAAAAGTAATTTAATTATAAAAGAAAATATTTATTTTGAAAATATTCTTATAAAATTGTAACGGATGATTCAAAGGAGAAATTATTTTGAAGAATAACCATATCTGACGTATAAGTTAAAAACATTCTTACCTTAATTTTTTCAGAAAGGTTATAAAGTAACTTGTTTGGAAAATGACGGAATTATTCCATTAAAACCATTTTATAAAAATTAAAACAAGGTTATAAATGAATTTAAACCATATTGCAGTAAATTGTAAAAAAAATTGAAATACATTTTTATGAATCATGGATATGGATGATAAAGAGGTCCCTATAGATATTTGTGTAAAAATAACCTCGGATAATAAAGAGAATGTGAAATTAAACCATACCATGTACTTTTATTTAGTTGATGGTATTTCAACCTCCTATATAACTATAAAAACATTGTTATTAAATTACAAAACAAAAATATACATTAATATGATATCATATATGTTCCGGTAATATTGGTTGGTTAATAATATTTCAGTTGTATCATCATTTTAGGTGTTAACTAATCTATTTTCCATTATATTAACTGTTATGTAAGCCATGTTTTTTCTGGATAAGATGTATTTTATTAATATAAAGAATGATATTATGCTCTTGAAAATTATTTTTAATTATAAAATTAAAATTATTCTTGAATGATTATAATTGGGGATGAATCTCATTGTGTTTGTGGAGATGGTAATCCGTACGGACAAAAGAGTGACAATATCATTATATTGATGGTTAAATCATATATAATTGGATTGTATATAATTTATAAAGAATCATTAACTTGTTATATTTATTATTTACCTTAGTTATACTCATTAGTATACACATCCAAATAATGAAGTGTTTGAATAACAAACTACACCATGTCTTAAAGAGGGTAAGTCTGCGAACACACGTTTGGTGACTTTGTCATTCATATGATGGATATAATAATGAATATGGTGGTAACCATTTTATAGTAACATTAAAATATATATATAATATACAAAAGTTATTATTTTATAATGGAAACATCAAATAAATAAGAAGTGGATGAAGAATATAACTAGAAAGAGGGTGGTAAAATTGTGACATCTTCTTCAGGTGTTTCCTTTTGAGTTGATCAAAAGGGCTTCGTAGATTGGTTGTATGATCAAAATAAGGCCTCTATGTTAAATTGAGGGAAATATGGAGGATATTTGGGCTGGGGTTGGCTGATCCAAATGGCTTTGGAGGTGTGATTTTTAAATAAGGGTAAGTAACCTTTCATAATAGAGGTGAGGGGCACCTTTAGAAAAGATTGAATTATTATTGAATAAAAAAATAATTTTCTGTTTCTAATGGATCAAAAATGATTTATTTAGAGGATATTGAGGATATGGTTCCAAAAAATCTCAACCAGTAGGTTTTAGATAGGTTTGGGTCACCATATTAACCTTATCTTTTAGATTTAACTCTTAGTTAAATAGTTTAACTTTTACCATGAAATCTTATATTATTATAATAATTGGTTAATAAACATACAATAAAATGCCAAGAGAACCTGTAGTGGTCCATTAATGATATGCCTATAATTATATAAGTTCTTATTCAGAACCATATATTTAGAACTATTATTTAATTTAATAATATATTATTTGTTTTAAAACTCCTTTTTGTCAATTTTGACACTATTTAGTATTGGTTTTTTTAAAATTCATCACAACATGATTTCCTCGAATAAAATACATTGAATCAACCCTAGAATTTTTTATCCACATTGAAAATTATTTTATTTCATTAAAACATTGAAATTATATATTTTTTAATATTTATAATACCATTTATTTGATTCTTTCATTAATAAGGTAATTACTACATCACCATGGTGTCATTAATAAATTTAATTATTTTAATGTCTAAAAATGATAAAGAATGTAAAATTATGTTGGAAATACTTTTAGATTTTTAATTATTTCATATATTCAAAATGCTAACTTATATAAAACCTTGAAAAATTGTATTACTAAAAGATATATGTTAAGGTCATTTTTGACTTTACATTAAATTAATTAATATAATGTGTCATTGTCACTCTTAAGTGGTTTCATGTAGTCCCAAAATGGTCCCAAGGATTTCCATGGTTATAAATGTATCAATAAATAGTAATAGGACACATGTTAGGTTTATTTAATATAATAATAATAATAATTGTATACCCTTATTTACCAGATACATTTTAATCATGGTAAATAAAATATTTTCTGGATTAATATTCATAATGTCTAAAAATAAAAGTTACAGATTTTCACAATTTGGACATCCTATTTCCAAATATAGAATAAATTATTCCATATTCAAAATACGGAAGTGGTAGAAATTAATTTAAAATTAATTCCCATTATCAAAACAACAAGCGTGTTTTTAAGAAATAATAACTATAAAAAGAATAACACTTGTTTATGTCCAGTTTAAATTTGAAAATACATCCAATGACTTATATTTTATAAATTTGTATAATTATAATCTAACTATACTTTAAAACCACTCAAATATTTAATTTTACTGTATAAATTATGTCGATTAAAAAATTTAGTAGTTTTCACTATTCATAAAAATATGAGATATATCTGAAAAGTACCAGGAATTTTTCGAAACAAAATTTTAATGTCTTAATTCTAAATAATAATTTAATTTCATTAATTTTTATATATTAATGTGTCAAATATTGGTTTTAAAAAAGGTACCTCATTAAAAGGCGATAAAATTGCATTTTCTTTAAAAAATCTATCTTTTATATGAAAAAACTAAATTTAATCTTATATTATGTCTACGAAAATAATAAGATGGGTTCTAAAATTGTATGGAGTTTTCAAAATTCAGTTAATACTATACATAACCACTTTTTGAAAGACTAGTTTGGTATGTCGTGGGGTACTCAAATTCGGTGTTGCATGTAGTGCATGTTAATGAATTTCTTTGACGAGATAACACACTATGAAATATTGGGGACTTACATTCTCCCCTCCTTAAATATATTACGTCCTCACAATTAAAAATTGTTTTTTGAGAATAAATTGCAAAAAATAGAAAAATACCATTGTAGAAAACCCACATCAGAAATTGTGTTAATAGAATTTAGTCTTAATATGAGGGAACAGAAAATGAAAAAGTAACCAACAAATTATGATCTCTATTAGATGAATATTGGTGGAAATTAGAGTCACATACTTAGAGGAAAAATGTAAATACTTATAGGGACTGATTGAGGTCATCAATAATAGACATGTGTAAATTTGAGGGCCTCAATTCCATCAATCTAAGATGATATAAAATATCATCATTTCAAAAAATCATATGGTTTAATGATAAAATATTTTTGGTTTTAAGATCCCTTCCCTAATGTTTAAGAATTAATTTATTCTTATAATAAGTGGAAAAATATATTTACCTATTTATATATATATTCCTAACAAGTTGAGTGTTATCCTTCAACTAATTCCTACAACAAACTCACCTTTCACTCCAAAATATTATAGAATTCAAAGATATTATATTTATCATAAACGTATAGGGTTCCAAAAATAATTAATATATAATTCATTTTTATGAATATTAAAAAAAATACATAATACAAACTAGGACATCATGTATTCTAGTGGTAGGTGATCCACCCTTGTCACCCTCTGGTTGCATGTTCACATCTCATGGCCTTGCTGGATACTACGGGTCGTCACCTGACCTCCAGGATGTCCATTTTATAAAAATACAAAAATTATCTTAAGAAATTGTTTAAACTTAATAATAGTATCTAGCGTCAAATTTAATACATTCAAACCGTTAGACTTATCCAAAATACTTATGTCCAAACTCCCAATCCAAAATTTATAAGGTAAAAAAATGAGGATCTATTTTTCCACGTAATAACATATGAAAAACATCATCATGAATTATTATAAAACATGCTAACACACTGAATTACCATAAAACCATATTGATTTTATTCATGCTCTGTTATTCCTTATAGAATACTAGAAATATTCTTTATATCCAAAATTTTTGTATATTCCAACAATGATGGAATAAAAAAGCCATTAATGAGTTCCAAGGTAATCAAGAATATCCAATATAAATTATCAAAATAAACCATCTCTTATTCCAAAATCCCTAACTCAGTATCAAGAACATATTATTTATTACCTTTCCATCAACCTTGTATTTTACAAAAATATTAACCAGAAACTATGTCACATTACTTTTTACTGTACAATCTCAAATCCATAATGAAATAGTTATGCAGTACAATTCATATTTATTTCCATAATTTGTATTTCAAGTATATCGTTGATAAAAAATTCAAATGAAATAATTCTTTAATGAAAACAACATAAAACTAGTCATTCCTCTTCATATGTGGTAGTATCAAAACTTAATTATTATCCAATAGCATTAGTTGGGGTATACTCTGATGATTTGGACATTGATTCACGTAGTGTCCCATATCTTTGCAGATGAATCATTATACATTTGAAACCTTTTTCTTACCCTTGTAATCACATACTTGGTTTTTATTTTCTCCTAACATAAAACAAAGTCTCATTCCCATACATAATTTAAAAAGTTGATTCCTTCCATAGTTATCACAAATGTGAAAATCCTACTTTCTCTTCTTCCCTTTTTCCATCATTTACTCTACCATCATATTCTTCTCTTGCTTCTATTCAAATCCATCGGACTCATAGAATTCTTTACTTATCTTATTAACACATAATACTATTTCATCATATGATTAGAATACATGAGAAATTATTTCTCTTTTAAATGTTTGTTTAATACAAATAATGATATGATCCTTACGAATCTTTCGATTTTTCATATTGCTGAAATTTTCATTCCTTCTACTAGGCACTATTCCTAAACAATGGCATGCATCAGGTTAGTTTATGAATCAAAATGCATAATTACATACTTGTAAAACACTTAATATAAATTGAACAGTTTATGGATATAATCCATCATCATAAAAATGTTTTCTTTTAGGTAGTATATACTCATAAACCATTTATATTGATTTGTAAATAAAATGAGAATTATCCTAAGCATATCCCCTAGGAGTGTTGTAACAATGATTTCAGCAAGGCATGTTGGCATGGAGCGGTTCCCGACCGAGTCTGCCTTAACTCTATGTTTCCTGGATTTACCCCTAGGTACATCTATTCCAGAGCTATCTCTACCTACTCGTATCTAGGCAGGGCTTTATTTCATGGAAAACTCAAAAAATATCTTCAGTACCAAAATCCTAGAAATTTTTTATATACTAATCCCCAAAGTCTATCTTAGGGTAGTGTTCTATAATTAGAGTTTTTTTAATCTATATTCCAATGTTGGTACTAAACATCCTTTAATACAAAATATTATTCCCCTACCCCGGTTACCCAGAGTTTGTTCATATTTACATAACATTGGCATGATACAATGAATCATATCATGAAAGACCGATCGGTTTAGTAGCCTTATAAGTAATAGAAATATTCATAAATTTTATATTAAATCATGAAGTAAAAACATCAAAAAAATATTTTCCCCTTTTGAACACACTTATATATTTCGCCTATTCTTACAGGTCAACCGTAAATTAAATATTCACATCTGGGGAGAATTAAAACATTGAATGGGGTGAGCTTAGATGCTTAGTAAGGGTAACAATATAGAGGAAACGTTCATAAATAAGAATAAACATTTAAGGAAATGTATAAGTCCCAAACAAAATCCATTTAAACATAAGAATCAATATAATATGTATAATATAAAATCAAAAAATAAAATGTACATAAGCACATAGATATTCTACTAGTTTAATAATCACATGTAATATCAATAGCGACATTCATAATGAAGGAATGCATTATGCCAGACTTCATAACCACATTTTCAAGGCCTTTTTCCAAGAATACAAATAATAATTCTTAATGGAATTGGGCCAAGACACTCGTTTGTCTCAGGATATCTACTGATGCATCAGGGATCTGTAGAAGGCTCCACCCGTCACTTACTAAGACCAATGCATTCTTTTTTAAAAGGTTTTAATGTACCATAAACATTCATATTAAAACTAACATCTGAAATGTCAATACTTTATTCATAATCCATGAATGGTATAAAAATAACACATCCATAGTTACATATATCACAAAATCTTCAATACAATATGGGTGATTTTTATCATAATAAATCAACTACAGAAAAGATTAAAAACCATCAAGGGAAGTTAACATAGATGAAATCACAACTATTTTAGAGAAATATCTCATTCTATTTTGAACTAATTTAAAAGTCATATTATTATAATATAAAACATTTATTTTGAATTTTTTTATAATCTAGTATGGTTTTCTTTATAGGTGATATATCAATTGTGAATAACCATAGTAGTATAAGTTAAAAAACATTCTTACCTTAATTTGTTGAAAAGGTCATAAAGTACCCAGTTTGGAAAATGATGTAATGAATCAATTCAAAAAAATTTAAAAAATTAAAACTAGGGAAGAAATGACTTTAAACCATGTTCTAGTAAATAGTAAAAAAAAAATTTGAAATTCATTTTTATGAAACATGAATGTGGATGATAACGAGGTTCCAATAGATACTAATGTAAAAATAACTAACATAATAAAGTTATTGTGAAATTAACCCTTACCTTGCACTTTTACTTATTCGATAATTTTTTAACCTCCTATATAATAGTTAAATCGTTGTTATTAAATTTTACATTAACTATATACATAAATATGATATCATATATGATCCTCTAATATTGCATCGTTAATAATATTTCAGTAGTATCATCGTTTTAGATGTTAACTGATCTATTATCATTTATATGCTTGGTTACGTAAGCCATGATTGTTATTGATATGATTAATATTATTCATATTATGAATGATATTACATTTTAAAAAATTATTTTTAATCACAGAAAAAAAATTCTTCTTGAATCATTACGATTGAGAATGAATGTCATCACGTTCGTGGAGACGGTAATCCGTACATACGCACGAGCGACAATATCATTATATTGATGGGGAAATCATATTAAATATGATTGTATATAAAATATAAAGAATAATTAACATGTTATACTCATTATTAAATCAGTTATACTTATTTTTATACCCATCCACATAATTAAGTGTTTAAATAACAGACTACACCACGACGTGGATACGATAAGCCATAGGTACGCATGTATGGTGACTTTTTCATTCATATGTTGGATAGAATAATGAATATGACTTTACCATTTTTATAATAACATCACTGTATATTGAATATAATGGAGTTATTATTTTATAATGGAAACAAAAAAGAAAGAGGAAGTGGAAGAAGAAAAGAACTTTAAAGACGGTGGTGAAATTATTACCTCTTCTTCGAGTGTTTCCTTTTGAGATGATCAAAACAGCTCTTTATGGTGGCATTCAGATCAAACTAAGGCCTCTATCATTATTTGAGGGAAATTGGGAGGATATTTGGGTAGGTTTTGGCCTATCCAATTGGATTTGGGGTCCTGATTTTGATATAAGGGGAACTGCCCTTTTATAATAGAGATGAGGGGAACCTTAGGAAATTATTGAAATATTATTTTATAATAAATTTATTTTGGTTTTATAATGGCACAAAAATAATTTATTTATAGGATAATTGGTCTAATGGTCGAAAACCTCTTAGTCAATGAATTTTAAATAGGTTTAGGTAAAAGTATTAACATTATCCTTCAGATTTAACTCTTAGTTAAATAGTTTAACTTCTATCTGGAATTCTTGTATTATTATAATAATGGGTTAAAAATTACAATTAAATGCCAATATAAACTCAAGTGGTTCATTAATTATATACCTATCGTTAAATATGTTCTCTGATAAATCATTATATTCTTAGGACTATTATATAATTTAATAATTTAATATTTGTATTAAAAACTCATTTATGTCAATTGTGACCCTATTTATTATTTGGTTTTTTTGAAAGTCATCACAACTTTATTACTAAAATACAAATACATTTCATCAACCTTAACATGTCATATTCACCTTTAAAACTCATGGATGTCAAAAAAAATTGAAATTATATTTATTTAAATATTTATAATACCATTTATTTTATTCTTTCATTAATAAGGTAATTACTACATCACCATTGTTTCATAAATAGATTTAATTAATTAAAATATAAAAGGAAATATAAATAAAATAAAATTATTTAGGAAATTGTTTTATATTTCTAATGAGTATTTATAGTCAAATTTATAAATTATATAACACCTTGTAAAAATTGTTTTACTAAATTATATATGTTAATGTCATTTTTTTCTTTACATTAAATTAATTAATATAAATTGTCATTATAACACTCAAATAGCTCCAAGGGGTCCTAAAATTGACCCAATGACTCCCATGGTCGAATATGTGTCATTTATTAGGAATAGTACACATGTTAGGGTAATATAATAATATTCATATAATATTTTTACCCTTATTTACCATGTTTAACCTTTAACTATGGTAAATAATATATTTACTGATGTAAATATTCATAATGTATAAAAATAAAAGTTGCCTATTTACAAAATTTGGACCCCCAGATTCCTAATATGGAATACATTTTTCAAAATTGAAAACACAGATGTGGAAAAAATTAATATTGAGTTAATTCTTGTTGTCAAAACAAAAAGAGTGTTTTTAAAATATAATAAATATAAAAAGAGTAACAATTTTCTATGGTCAGATTAAATTTCAAATTACATACAATGACCTAAATAATAATAAATGATAAAAAATATAATCTAATGATATATTAAAATAACTAAAATTTAGAATTTAACACTATAAATTATTTCAATTAATAAAGATGTTTTTAATTAAAATTTAGTATTTTATAATATTCATCAAACTATGAAAGTTATCATAAAGGTTTAAATAATTTATCCAAAGTAAATTTTTATATCCCTGTTGTAAATAATAATTAAAATTCATTAATTTTAATATATTAAAGGGTCAAATGTTGGTTTTAAAAAAATTTAATTTTAAAAGGCCGTAAAATTAATTTTTTTTAAAAAAACTTCTTGTATCTGAAAAAAAAATATTTTCTTATATTATGTATAAGAAACAAATTATATGAATTATAAAATTATTTAGAGTATTCAAAATTCAGTTAATACAATTCCTAACAGCTTTTTTAATGACCTGTTTGGTATGTTGTGGTGTGCTCCAACTCGATGTTGAGTGTTGGGAAAGATATTGAATTTCATTGAAGAGATAACATACTATGAAATCATAGGGTGTTACACATAAGGTTCCATCCGTATAGTGTCCAGATAGATTCTATTTAAGGATAACTCAAACATGGGTGTATACCACTCTAAAGAGCCCTAAAAATCAAGGAAATGTGATCTAATAATTCCCACAAGCACCGTAATCATTCTCTCAAACTTGTCATCTAACTTAGGGAGGTATGTTGTGCTCAGAAGAACCTGTTTTCCATGTTCCCTCTAATAACTCTTAGAATTGAGATGTAAATTGGTTGTACCTATATGATACGACCACTAGAGTAATACCATGATGAAACACAATCTAACTCATATAATGTCTCTCATGATCTTATACTCCAAATTTCTCTTAGATCGGTAGAAATTGAATGTCCTTCATGAGTATATCCATAACAAACCACAATAAATCACTACCTTGTGTCGACCTTAGAAACCCAGCAATGTAGTCTATCCCAATATCTTACAATCTCCACTCAAGAATGGTTATCGTCTATAAAACGCAACTAGTCAACGGTTCTCTTCCTTCACATTCTAATAGGTGGAAAACCTCATGAAAAATATAGATTCATCACATTTCATCCCTGAAAACCAATGTTTATGGCCCATGTCACAACAAAAATTGGTGGCATAGAGATTTACATCCCATGATTACACATGAAACTATCAGTTAATCTATTTATGAATGTTTATTGGAACCCAAACATGACTGTCAATACATATAATTTCATCCTCTCCCATATTTAAAGTATGTGGTAGGTCCTTGCCTACCACACATTCTCATAAGACTAGGACATATACATCAGAAAACAATCCCATACACACACTATCTAGAATAGTGGTTGCCACTACGAAAGATGACATAATGTCTTTTTTGGGGTCTTCCAACACCTCAATGTGTATCTATGTGAATAAGGACATAAGATTATACTCACTACAAGACTCTTAACCTAAATATGTCTACATAATCCTTCTCAAAGAATCGACCGCTGATTTATCATTCTATGAATATTGAAAAAATCAAGGTAAAAATACTATAGGTGATCCACTATATTAAATTCAACAAATCCTATTCAGACTGTGTATATATTCACATGAAAATTTCGGGGTCTATATGCACCACAAAATGATCACCTATTAAATAGTGACCCCAACAGTGCAAGTAATGTACCACCACTAATACATCGATATCATGTGTCTGGTATTACCTCTCATATGGCCTCAAAAAATGATACTTGTACATCATGAATCATTCCTCACGTATCATAAATAAAACTACCTAGATACTTGATGTATCACAATTAATATTGCAGCTTTTGGAAGGCCCTGTAAGAATATAGATTGTTGCTAAATTCTATCCCCCTTTTAGCTCATGAAATGCTATCTCATTATTATATTCTCATACCAACTTCAAACACATCTTATTAAATACCATAATATGTGTTTAAATTATTGAAAAGTCCTTAATAAAATTTCTGTAATATATAGGTATCCCCAAGAAATAATGTATATCTATAATTTTCTTGTACTGCTCCAAATACACTAAATATATCGCCTTCGTTATGTCAACTAATACACAAGTCTCTAAGACAATATGATCAGTATGTGAACCATATCTATTAAAAAGGGGAAATTTGTGATCATATTATATAAAAAATTCTCTATCAGTGAATTCAAAATGATCTGAAGATGATTTGATGGTCATGTCAATGTTTAGAATACATCAAGATACCTTCCATGAATAAAACCACATAAAAATCTAAAAAGTATGGATAACAATGTTCATCATCTCGAGGAAAAATATGTATGGGGACATGAGACCAAATGACAAAACAAGATACTGATATTGACCATACATGGTACTAAATGGTTCATGAGGTATGTTTGAAGGCCAAACATCAACCTGGTGATAAACTGACCTGCAGTCAAAATATGAGAAAACATAATCTCATTGCAGTTGTTTGACAATATCATATATACATTGTTAGTGATATATGTTATTAACCATCAACTTGTTTAATTTATTATAATCCATACTTATCTAGAGGGTTCCACTTACCTTTTTCTAAATAAGGATCTACAGACCCCGTAGAGAAGTATTGGGTCGTATAAACCCCATTTCCTTTATGTCCTCCAATTGAATCATGACACACTTCAACTCTATAGTACTCATCTTATAAGGAGTAATTAATATTAATGTATATCCTTTCAATATTTCAATGGTAAACCCATCATATATCTGAGGAGGTAGACTAGGAAAATCACCTAGGAAAACAACCCTAAAATGATATAAAATTGGATGGAATTATTCCTGATGTGTTCCTTGGTCCTCTATATATATACATTTAATCATGGATGTCATCTAGTCCATCCCAAAATTCACATTCCTAGATCTACTTCCCTAGGCTACACATTCTTCATTGTTAACTAAAAAATGATTGTCCCGTTATGTGATAGACACACTCCCGTGATATAAATTGACTGATAAAAAATATGAAAATGGATGGTCCATAATTTGTTTGAAATTAATCACAATCATCTCAATGGAAAAATGATCCCATACAATGTGACACTCACCTTTCTTGAGGGGGAACTCCTTGAACTATTGTGAACCCTCCATCTCGATCCCCAACGAAGTATCGATGGTCATGACACCATTATAAAATTGAAAAATATGCCCAAGGATCTCCAAAATTGGTACATGTATTGAATTTTTTAGGCTTATATTTTGAAATGATTGGATATTATTATATAGGATAATAATATTTTACATCTCATCATTAATATCATGATTATCTTCTCCTTTATTATAGTCTATGAATAATATATGTGGTCATAATCACAAACCATTGAATCAACCTCACTACCCAGAGTATGACAACTATGATATCTAGGTACAAATTTTTCCTAATTTCCATAGATATGACCACTCCCTTGGCCTAGTCAAATGACACTACTCCATCTCTTAGCCTGATGTGGAGCTGTGAAACCCACTCTTCAACTGGTAGTCTGAGATGATTCACTTTTATTGATTACTCAATGTAATGTCGTATGTAATATCTATGAAGGGGATCTTCCTACCACATGCTTAGAAATTGACTAGTTCAAGATCACATTTATTCCTAATGTGTCCACATCTCCCACACTATTTGTAGAATACCAAACATAAATCACTAATATCTTAGATGGTACTCCCTTCACGAGAAATATCATAAATGTGTTTCCCATAAATGGAAGCCGAATAATTCTGTCTAGAGGTTGAACATATCTTCTCTAGGCCACCATTTTCACTAAATTTATATTCATTAAAATGAACATCATTCTCTATATATATAATAATATTTTAATAAAACACTATGACCTATAGTCAAAAGGAATGGTGGATACCTTCCAGGAATTGGAATGCACTTGTTGGACCATCGACAAGATAAATCAGTGCAATTACATAATGATTTATAAAACATTGTAAATCCTCCATAATAACAATATTTCACTAATATAGATGCATTAAATAATTGTTTCATTTAGATCATAGTTTCGTATGACAAAATTAATCATAAAAAAACATTGGAAATTCATCCAGAACATATCTTGGAGCATATCAACTTGGTTAAAAACATCACACCAGTTCTTGACATATCCCCAAGGAATGTATGTAATGTGTTCCACCCCCCATATTAAGTGTTTTATATAAATTATAATTCAAAAATTATCATAATTCAATATCTCAGCCTCATGTGGATGGCCATCACTTGAAAATGTGGGAGTTTGTTGCTACTAGTATACATGTGTTATCTCTTCCATAAACAAGGCTGGTAATATTGGTCCCTAAAATTTCATCACGAAATGTAGTAGACACCCATGAAATTATTCCTTTGTATTGATATAGGGTAGAACTTTCGGTTCCACATCTATAACTATAGGGGGATCTTCTAGTATTAAATGGCCCACTGCCTCTAAAGCATGATCGTCAGCACACTCCAGACATACGACTAGAGGCCATCTTGATGTCATGTATCTACAATTACAAACACATGCATTAGAAATAATATATAATAAAATTACCATAGATAAAATAATATGGAATATATAATACTTATTATAAATAGGTCACACCCAAGACTAATTTTAAGATAATACAAGAAATAATAAAAAATGTAAAATGAACAAGAGACCCTTCCTATTTTCTATACTAAGTTAGGTCTAGGTGAAGATATCTTTTTCAGAATTACATTTCATTAAATTTAAAATTTAATTTAAATTATCACTATATTGTTGGACCAAATTGGTTACCACATTCAATCCATAATGGATCATACACATCAAGAACATAAGTGTGTTGTCCACTTAAAACAAATCAAAAAATGTTTAATTCCATGCTACCAGTGGTCCATGACTCAACAATCCATCATTGCCTTATTAGGGTGTTTATTGTATCCTCTGTTGAGAAACAATGTTTCAGATGTTAATGAAAATATATGTAAAAATCATGTTTAATAATTCCCTAGATAATTGACTTATCAAAAAATCGGTATATCACTAAGGAATACATAATAATTTGAAGAAATCAAGAAATTCATCATATATTCAATTCATAATGTATAAAATATTAATTATAAAAAGTTCCTAAAAAGATGAATGACATGGAATACCCTAATCTCATATGGATACAAATAAATTTATATAATCATAATAATCATAAATCCTCAATTGAATCACCCCATGGTGAGATCAAAACAACTATAATAAACAAAATATGGAACTAAAAAAATCTCATTCTAGCAAATTTGTATTATTCTGGTATGTGGGGTTGCTACTCTTAGGAACCCATCATTACCAAATATCAATCCCTTCTAAATATCTAGTCTATAATCTCAAAAATTTAAATCCAAATAAGAAATTATTTATCTTGCCACTTTGTAACTCTATGAACTGTGTTCCACTAATCGGTACCCCGATCCAGTTGGCCACAAGTCCTCATGCACACCTCCTCATATTCTAAAAGATTCTGACTAGTAGTGAGGGCCTAGGGAGTTTCTATGTGGATATTATTCCCTAATTTTTTATTGTCATGGACCTTTAAACATATCATTATATATAAGATGTTGAAAAAAAATTTCTACCAGAAGATAAACATCATGAAGATATTATTAAAAAATATCGAAAAGTAGTTCTCTATAATAGGAATATCATGCCATGTTTTAAAAAAGGATTGAAATTCATGGTACATGAATTAAGTAAAATAAATGTATCAAAATACAATATGTCCAAAAATGACTATCTCTATAAAGTTTGAAGAGCCATGATCATTCCTGACCTCCCCTAATACTAAATAATGTACAATTCAAGCAACATATATTGGGAACTTGGACCAATCCCTCCTTACATCCATGTTGTCTTTTGGGTATAAAATGGTATCCCGAACAAGTTGTGATATAAAACATTATAGGATACCACCATTGTATTTTATAAAAAGTTTAGTCTATAAAATATAAAGAGAAGCATGGTGAAATATATCACATGTATAACAGTTGTAAAAGTAAATTGTGATATGGTCCATCCAACCATGGTTCCTTGTGAAAAAAATAAAGATCCCAAAACAAGGTAGGAAATAAGAGATTAATTAATAATTTTTAATACAATCAAGTCGAAAAAATATATCAAAATAACCATATAACAATTATCTTCAATGATAGAATAATATCCAAAACAACCAAACCATGTAGTCATGTGTCAACATCCACAACGACACACCACTTAATCCAGTGTCAGTCCACGATGGAATGGATCTGAGGTATAGAATTCCAAATCATATTCTTCGAGTCCTAGGAGATTCTTGATGAAAACTCAGAAAAGTATTCGGTTGGGCCAAAGGAGCATGTTTATAATGCAGGTCAAATTCTAGCTTCAGATATATAGATCCAATGTTTATCATGGACTATGGAATCATACTGAAATAGGATCTTACAAATAGATATGTGCATAGAATCCACTAACATATCATGATCCACATGGTATAAGCTTCAATGTAATCTAATACAATCATGGTCCATGGAGATTTTACATGGAATCTAATATCATTTCAATTCATTAATCATTATCTTTCCCAACCATTGATTTAAACCAACCCATTAACTATTTTTAATATAAATCAATTAACCATTTGAATCATATTAAATCTTATGAAAATGAGAAAACAACATAATCCTATCAATTCCATAAAAATATTTACATTAATTTAATGATGACCAAGTTAATCAGAGTGCATACAGACATAAAAAATTCATTTCATTATCATTCTGGATGACGTAAAAATAAGATAGCTCACAAGCACATAATGGGGTGGAAAAAAATGTGGATGATACATGGAAATACTCCACGGGTGGGATATGTTAGGGGTAAACACTCCCCATCCATAGAAAGGTACTACCAAGAACCCAAATATAGCATAGTTGATATCGATTCCCTCAATGGATGGTGCACAATGAATGGATTACTCATCAGTGCTTATCTAACAAGACTAACAGTGCTTGATTCCTAATTAAGATGATGAATCTAGAGAAAAGTATAGGTATTTTCTTGAATATGAATTCAAATAATAGAATACGCGACTCAATTTTTTTTTGAATCAAATAAGGATGAGATTTATTGAAAATAGAAGTCATTAATAGTAAAGATATGATTACAACCTTGGTTGTTCTATTTCATAAAATCGTGTGGCCCTACTCTTTCCTCTATTAAACCCCACATAGTTTCCTTGAACCATGCGGCCCATTTTGTCTTTCCATGTACTAATATGATCTTCATCAATCATGCCCCATACACAGCCTATATTTATTTCAACTCATTATTAACTCACATCATGATGAATCGATGGAGTAAAAATGAAATTTAGAAGACTAAAACCTCATCTGAAATCCAAGGATATTACATTGTGGGAAGGTTTCTATGGTGTAAACATGTTATTATCACCATATATATATATTAATATAAGAATTATTTTTGTTCTTAGTAGGACTCAAGGGATCGATCAAGACATTATCATCTTCGGAGTTGGAGTTGTTGTTGTGTTTCTACCACAATATTACTTTTCAGTACATTACTTAGAGACATTTATTTGAATTATTTTTTAATTATTGATGCATTTTTTGGATTCATTGGTATCCACTTTTTCTAGTTTTGTTTTATATTTTCATTTTGATTTTACATTTTATCACCCATTCCTATTTTATTATTTATTTAAATTTCTTTTATATGTGTGATTTCTATAACCATGGATCTAGGATCGAACTTAGGGATTACTAAAAAAATACGTCATTGGTTAGTATCTATCATCCATAATTTCGAGCCCATGAAGGTTAAAATTTGATATAGGGGACATTATAGTCTATTATAAATGTATTTTTGGGATATATGATAAATCATGGGGTTATTCACTTTTGAGGACTACTTGTGTTTGTAGGGAAACAATATCAGTGGGGCTTACATCCTGAAATAGACTATAGATACTATATAATACATGAGATGTTAGGTCCCCCGTGATCTAATATTAAGAATTTGATGTCATTGAGTGACCAATTGATTTTATTCCATATTCAAGGTAGATAACCAAGAGAGTATCACCAACCATGATGTTTTATTATGTGATTGAATGAGTTAGATTTTGGAAATTAAAATTACATTGGTTAAATGATTACCCATATTCACCTCTCCTTGGTATGGATAAACCCTTTTTATTTTTTGAATGGACCTTGATTTATGATTGAATATCATCCATGTAATAGTGGTTTAATTAGCCAATCTAGTTGACCATCAATATATTGATCTAAAAGTTGGTGATGGGGCATGGTAGATAAATTTTCATGATTTTTACTGGTAGTTTCATATGATGAATGATCATTAGATCATAAACATAGAGATAAAGTATTTGTATGGAATGTTTTGATATTAAATTTGGATTGATTTATCATATATCTAAGTTATGTGTTCTTTGTGTTTATCCATATGTGGGGTTTGTGAGTTTCAGGTGGATGTTATCTCTCAATGACTGGGAGGAGACTAATGTTATTTCGGTATTCATTCAAATAAAATGTCATTTATATTTCCTATCACTGATGGTGAAGGTCACCAAGAAGAATATGACTCTCTACCTTCCGTAGTGTATCCTAAAAATAAGATATCATATGATTATGACTAAGGAACATGTGTATTTCTATTCCAACCACTTTTCATATTAGGAGTATAGAGTCCACAATTATGGATATGGATCTTTCCCTAAATTCAGATTTTCAAACACTATATTTATTTGTACAACGTACAATTATAAGAAAAATTAAGTGAATGTAATCAATAATATGAACTCTATGGGATTATATAATACAAAATGTTTCTATAATGTAATCTTAAGGATTAATTGATAATGAAATGGATTTTCATTGTTGGGGATGTTGAGGTTATAACTAATAGGGATCCAACCACATCAGTCATTCTTAGTTTATTATAGGGCAGGTAGTTTTTCAATTTCTTCCTATGGATTTTAGTTTTCATTCCATGCTTTAGTAGATCATGGTCACCATCATATATTGTGGTCAATAACCTTGGGAGGTTTGTATAGAATGGGAAATAATTCCCATTTTCAATGGCAACATCTATTTCTACTGAGGTAGTATCAATAGCATAGTACATTATATATTTTTATAAAAATATTAAATTTGTTTATATCTTACAATTAGTGGATATTGTTAATGTGGGGTATCCCCTTTATATCTATCTCCTTCCGGGTTCTATAATAGATTGGGTTCGTTGGGTACATTAGTAGTTAGGTAGAGGTTCTATTTGTGTTCATAAGAATTCTAAAGAGGTTCTAGTGATATAGGGATCATAGGATGTCTATGTTATGATCGATTTATCATATACCCTATTTTATGCCTTGTTGTATTCATTAAATTTCACTCATTATCTCAAAATTTTTTCCATGCATTCAAAATGGAGGTGAAAAGGATTCTAGTTCCATATGTTTTATCTAATATAGTTGGAGGTAATTTTTTTCCTACTGAGATTTCAAAATATTTATAGGGTAGCACCAGTTAGTGGTGGGATTTTCTAGTTGAATATAAAAAAATTTATGATATCCATGGAATTTATTTTAAATAATTTCGATGAAAATTTGTTTATAGATTTCAGAGGAAGGTTATTTTTTGTAGAAGGCCAGTGAGTGGTGTTCATTGGCCCTTCATGCTATAAAATGGGAAGAATGTGAGTAGATCCTCTTTTCGCTCATTTGAAAAAACAATCATTTGAATCTCTAGTTTTGGATGTTCTAACGATCATTGAGGTGTTTATAGATTTATTTCAAGCTGTGGTTTTTACACTTAACCTTCATGTGATATTGATTTTTGATAATGTTACAATTGTTCTCATCCACAGTATTGATAAATCCTTATCGGATGACACTCATGAGGTAATGACTGTTAGAGCTCTATGTTTATTATTGATGAAGATGGGTTTAATAGGACATAGTGTGACCCATTTGGGTACTCTAGTGTTGTTCTCTAAGAATGGGGGTTGTAGTATGAGGTTGTTCGTAGACTACTAGTGGAAGAATCATAAAAAAATTAATTATCGTCACCATGTTCTAGGGATCAGAGATCTATTTTTTGTTGAAGGGATATTATAAGTTTTAGATGATCTACCATTAGTCTTTATATAATAAAATTTGGATAAAATATAAGGATAACCCAAACAGAACAATTAGATATATGTCTTGATACCCCACATTTGTGTTCATGTTTTTCAAACGAAAAACTCACTAACTATGTTTGTTGGGATCATGAACTCTCTGTTACTTCAGTTATTAGACCAGTATTTTGTCATTATTATGTATTATATCCTCATATAAATGATTTTGAAAAGCATGGATGTTTATAATTTTAGAGTTTTCCTTCAAGTACATCAACACCACTGACTATTTGGATGGTTATCCATGTGAAAATGTTAGATGAAAGATGTGAATTTAATTAAGAACATGGATTCCAAAATGGTGTTTCCATGTAATACTCAAAGCTAGTGGACTTAGTTTCATAGTTTGTTTGAAATAATATAGTATAGGTTCACAATTTTATTGGCCTTTTGGGATAGTTTCAAAGGTATTCGTTTGATATCTCTTATAATAACTCACTATTAATCTCTTTTGGAAGGATAGACCATGATTTATACTAGAATGAACAGTTTAAAATGGATTTTAACTACCCATACGATAGATTTTATAATGCTTCATTCCACAAGTAATATAATGAATGGGTTATGTTTGAGGTATGTTATTAAAAATATAATTCGGGATTGGGATGCATCTTGTTGTAAAAAATAGTGATGATCTCTTGTAGTTATAAGTAGTTTCACCCCCATGAGAATAAATATTCCACCCATGAATAATATCTTGTTGACATTTTGGTTTCCCAAAATATGTGGTGACATTATATTTTTAAAAATACTATTTAGGCCATTACAAACTAGTAGAGTATATAGTGTTTTTCTCTTCGTATTATCTGAATCTATGATAATTGTGGTGGATGGTGTATCCCTAGGTTTATGACTTAGATATCTCCAATACCTTGGTGAAATATCCCATTATGTATGATGTTCTTAATATGTTTTCAGGAGGATATTTCATTCCATATTTTGGTGATACTTTCAATGGGATGGAAGATATTGTGACAAAGTGTGTTGACAAAGTGTAGGATAATTGTATATTTAATATTTATTAAACGAATGTGGAATAATCATTAATGTAGAATGTGGAAGATTATTAGTAGGGATACTCAGTGGTGGAGGTGATACAAGAGAGTTTAATCCTTTGTGTTGCTCTATAAGGGTGGTTAGAATATATTTAGATATTGATGTTGTTTCGGGGGACGATGTTTGTTCCATTGGTGATGTGTGTATGAGTTCACTATGTGTTTTATTTATCACCCATATAAGTGTATCCATGAGTGTTTGAGTGTACCATGGATTTAAGAGGCAACATTGGTGTCCTATGATGAAGCGGTTAGTGGAAACGTTCATGTTTTGGTTCCTTGACTTTTAATAGGTTAAGGTTAGGATCCTTTTTCTTAATGGATAGTTATAGCCTTTAGATGTCACTATGGTGATGTGTGAGGTCATATTGATAGATTAATTCATTTTTCATCCTCATATAATGTTGAAATAATATCGTTTTTGTGATGGTGGAAATATTGGGGAAGTCATTTCATTTATTGGTGATGATGAAGTCCAGTTTTATGTATTCTTTGTGTGGCGGTATGTTGGAAAGATTTTTTAAATTCACGGGGTCTTGAGGCCCCTCATTTCTAGTTAGAAATAATTATATGAAATCATGATTCTACATATTATTGAATCATTTATTTTTCTCTATGTCAAATAATATCACTTATTTCTACCCATAGTTATTCAGGTTGATAGAACAAACCATCTAGATGCTAGAGGATATGTTGTAGGAATGAATTTTGTATTTCAATGGGTCATCAGTGATGCACTAACCCTTGGAAGAGTTTTCCAATAATAATAAAATCCAATCATCTATATAGATTTCATAATATTGAGTGTTTCATTAAATGTAATGTCATTCTCGATTTTGATGGACCAAGGATTGAGGGTCAGCAGTCCTTTGACTTGATGTTATATGTATTAATATTGGGAATATCCATATGTTTCAATAGTGGATGATGGTAGAGCTAGAAAATTAAAATGATTAGTCTAATCAATGGTAGAGTCCCCTAAATATTTCTATTAGTGAACATGTGTTATTATGTGTTTATCCTTTTTTAGGGGTGTTCAGGTTGAGCTATGTAAGTAATATTTATTCCGAGTTCATTATGACTATTGAGGTGTTGGAAAAATTTATGTAGGTGGTTTATCATACACATTAACTCTATGAATGGATAGGATCCATGATATCATCTATATGTACCCACTGCATTTGTATCTTCATGATGAAACCCATGTCATTGACCAAGGAGAGTTGAATATCAAAATTGATATAAAATTCATGGATTGAATAGTTGTGATATACAAGAATTCACAAAAGGTGATTTGTGGGTGAGTTATCTCTCTGGTTCATATTGTTCAGAGCGATGTGGGCTTGTAATGTTTACCATGGAATGTGGGGCATGTATGCATCCAATGAATCCTATGTGGAATTGTTATTTATTCCTTGGATGATGTAATACATGGTATATTATGAGATTATGAAAAAAAAATTCCACTAATTTGTAGTGATTACTCGGGGGTTTCATTTATTCCATAAGGGGATATCAGATATGTATCTCATGGGATGGTTTACAACAACCTTACCGTACTCTCCCCCTTTTAGTTAGTTTTCCTCACTATTATTATACTTGTTTGTGTTCTATCTATTATGAGTACAAAAATTTCTAAAACCCACCAATTATATTTTTACTATAGATTATTTGGGTTTTGAGGGAATATAAGGGTATTATGAAGGATATAAGATATTTTGGGTGTTTTTAATGTCATAATTCAATGGTTATGGTAATTGTAGTATCTATTTTTTTATTTTCTTCAAGGATTTGATGTGAGGAAGAACATTTTGGACTTATGTGATTGATGGTTAGTTGTGGTGTGGGAGATTCGGTTCTAAGATAGACCATACCGAGTGAAATGGACTTGTTGACCATTTTAGAGTGTTTTTCTATAAAACTATCCACCTATTGTAATAGGGTAAAAAAGAGACTATATTGGGATAATGTTTTATCAGGTGTGGGATTTGGATGGTTTCCCTTTAAAATTTGGGTGTTTTGGTAATCACAAACCATAGTATTGGATGTATTGACGAGATTACTAAAAAGAACAAGGTGATACAACATTATTATTGGTAATGGTAGGAATCTCTTAAACAAAACACCATATAACATATTGTGGATGTATCTATCAGAATGCTCAAAATTGTTTTTAAAACATATGTGGACTGGTGGTTCCAATTATGTTATCACATCAACACACTGATCGGAAACACCACACATTTATTGTGGACCACCACTACATGGTGAAGCCTTAAAAATACTCCGATATGAAAAGTGGAATCCAAACTCCATGGATTTTTTTTTATTATTATTTAAATACATGATTATCCCCTTTATCATTCATCAACTTCCAGCTATAGCTCTTGGGAATTTGAGCACTCTACTTCTGAATAACAGAAACCTCAAAAATTGAGTTACTCTTATTTCTCCTCCCTTATATAATATTTGTGTTCTTATTCATCATGGGAGTTAATTTTTATAGATATCTTATATTTTGGATTTATAATTGATAAATAAATTATGTTAAGTTATCATTTAAACGTTTTTGTGGGGTTTATTTTTTGGTGGCAATTAATGAACATCCATTGTTGTCTAGATAAAGTTGAACATCTGTTTGATGAAAGGTATACATATGATATCCTTATTTTATATAATTTTTTTAGAACATTTTTCATATGTATTACTTTGCAAATACATAATGTCTTTAAATTATAATATAATAAAATGGATGGAATTGAATCTAATGCTTTTAAGAGTTGTATCCTATGTTTTATTATTTTTCAACACAATGTATGACGATGTACTTATTCATTACATTTGATAAAAATAATTGTTGTTGGGAACATGATTAGATGGATGCAATTTTGATTGGGGGACTAGGTTTTTATTCCATTCCAAAAATTACTAGGCATAATAGGATAAGAACATATATATGTATAATGAATTAGTTATCCATGTAAAGGGGAATATGTGTGAGAATACTCATGAAATAAAATTACTGATTTAATTTTATGAAATCCACATTAAATTAAAACTATCAATAGATGTGGTAGTTAAAATGTGACTCTAAGTGATGATGTGATTTCCGTGAATATGTGGTCATTTAGAAAACCTTTTCGGGCATTTTATGATGATGCTGGTGATCGGTTTGAGTACGTGTTTTGTTTTGGGATGAGTTATGCAACTTGGATGATGGATGTGGACATGATGTATATGATATATAGTGATGACCTGAGATATTGTCTGTTATTTTTTTGCGGTAATATATTTTGGTTATTATGATTGATGGGTTTTGATGAGTTTGGTATTGGTTTGAAGTATGTGTACTATTTACGGGTTTATTTTTGGTAGTATCCTAGAAGCGATGGGATGAATTATTAGAAATTAAATTGAATCAACAGTAGTTATAAATTAATGGAGAATGTGATGTTGTAAATGTGTAATAAATATCAAAATAAATGTTATTTTTAATGAACATATATAATTTAATGGGTTGAAATGATTTGAGTGGCTTGTCCTTACATACAGAAGTAATGGTTTATTAATATGATGTAGGTAGGCGGCTTGTAAATATAAAAATTAGTTAACATGTGAAGAGATTAATAATTTTTTTTGGTGTGTGGATTTTTTGTGGTGTGTTGCATTTGTGTTGGTACTCGTTGATCACATTGGTCATGAGATGTTTTGGTGGTGTTGTTGGATGTTACAATGGATTTGGATGTGAACCCATTGGTATGGTATTTTGTGATATCTATTTATCTTGTATATATCTTTTTATTAATATATTAACCCCATATGAAAGTTATAACCTTAAAAATTCATAAATGATTCTTATATTTTGGTTTTTCCCTTAACATCTAGTTTGGTGTTAAAACAGATGGTTGGGTACCTCCTCTTTCCCACCATACCTTCAATTATAGTACTGATGATAGATTGTACATGAGATTCCTAGTGATGATTAAGACTATTGTGGGATATCAATAATAACGATAAAGACTAGTATTCATGATTCCTAATGATGATGAAATATTTTGTTATATATGCCCAGTAATACTGACCTCTACTATTGGAAATTCATTCTGATGATTATGGATGGTGATATAGATTTATAGTAATGATAAGGGTGTGATATATGTTGTGGGTTATGCATGGTGGAAGGAGTGAAAGGGTTTGATGACCATCAATTTCACGATACCATATTAAAATGAATTTTTAATGATGTTTTGATGTGTATTTTGACTAATGAGATCACGTTATTGTAGTCCTTTTGAGGTTAGTGTATCAACAGGTTCATATCGACCAATGTTAGTGATGGATGGATATTTTATGCGATTGAATTGATGTAATGGGTGCACATAATGTTTGATTTTTGGGAACGTGAGCATTAAATTACTACAGAAAATGTTTCAGAGTGCCCTTCTTATGTTTTGTTCGATGATATGTTATTTTACATGGATATTCTATTTGAAGAGAGTTAAAAAATGAGGATGGTATGGATAATATAAGATTTTAGGTTCAAGTTGGTTATGGTATTTATTAACTAGTTAATTCGTAATCTCTTTTTTGTTCAAGAGAGAAACTCGGTTTGATCCTATTGAGTGTACATGTTATGCTCAACCGATATATAGTTATATATAATTTTTTTCATATTTAGAGGATGACTGTGGGTACTGATTTATACATTACTAGGTTAATAATTGGATATATTATTGTGTTTCTACCAGTTAATTGTTTATTAATACACTACATAGATACTTTTATTCGTATTCAGTTGAAATCATTCAACCATTATAGGGTAGGATGGATTCCCCTTTTTCTATTATATTAGAGATTATTGTAGTAGTTTTTTTATTCTATATCATAATACAACATATATTATTGAGTGTAATTCCTTATATATATATGTGTTATTTATATTCCCTTTATACTACTCTCCATCACATGGCCTACTTATGTTACGCTTAGAGTCCATTATCTCTCATCCTTCATTCCCAACCCAGTTAGGGATTTTTAGGAGGAGGGGGTCATGATATTGAATTTATAATGTTATTCAAGAATGTTATTTTATAATATCCATTGACATTATAAATATATCTTCAACATTATTTTCCTTTCTTAAAAAATTTTCTTATTGTAATATATTTAATTTTTTCAAAACATGCAATTTTTACATTCATAACAAAAGTTTGAATGATATTTTATTTTCAATTCATAAAACTATAATAAATTTTATCTCCATCATGATTGAACTTTTCATTGATGATTATATTAAATTTTTATGAGGAAAATTAAAAAATATGTTTCTAAATATTATGGGAATTTTTATTTAAAATATTATAAAATGGAACAAATAGTTTTCCAATGTTTAAAATGAAATTTTAAAATGAAAATTTAATGGTATTTTTAAACTATGTTTGTATCCTTGGAAATTTTTTATGATTCCCTAGAAATATTATATTCTATTTCCATAAAAATTGATTATCTAGATGACTTATGAAGATGGTTTTTTAGGAATGATTCCCTGAATGTCATTTTTTACATCACATTAATTACACAATAATGAAATGATAAGTTTTTTAGGATATTTTGGAGAAATATATATGATTTTAATTTTCTGATTTGGGAATTGCAATTTGATTTCCCCCTAATGAAGGGTACTTATTGATAACTCATGAGGTAATATAATGAATATGGGTTATGAACCGCTTCCCAAGGTGAGAATATGTTGGGGACTAAACCAAATTCAATAATGATAATTTTTTATCTATGTGACGATGGTTTGCTATTGATCCTTGAGTAATGAATTGATTTTATATGATTATTATTGTGGCACAATTCCTATGATATGCTTTGATAGTTATGATATTCTCTCATGGCTCATGAAAATTAAATGATGATTTTTCACTCTTATGACTTGTGTATTTTGAAATGACAATGATTTTTCCATGCGTAATGATTACTGAACTATGATTGATTGGTTATGAAATTCATAAGTTATTATCATAATGTCATACTGGAATACTATTATAAATATCTTATCCTTCCATGTTATCATTGATTTATACCTCTCATGTTTACCCTTATAATGAATCTAAGATCACCCATTCTTATGATTCCATTCCCTAGGACTTGATATACATGTTCTATGTAGGATATAAATTAGAATTGTATAATTAGAGAAGAAATTTGTCGGTGATGTTCAAGATATTTCATGTAATTAGTTGATTATGTATATAGTCTCAAAATACACTAAACCAGTGTGGTTATAGGGTCGAATTATTATGTGATATAGTATATTTTATTTTCAAAGGAGGAAAAATATATGTATATTTTTTATGGAGTGACTCGGAACCTCTATTAAATTTAAATATATTAATAATCAAAAACTTCTATCATTTAGAGGATAAATAATTAATATTGTATAATATTAAAAAAATTTATTTCTAAAATAAATGTTTTAATGTAATATATATTTTGTTATATTAATTAAATTGATAATTTTTTTTTAAAAAAAAAAATTATGTTAAATTTATATAAATTATAAAATGTTCTATTGTTTTATTAATAAAACATGAATATTATATTTTCCAATAAAAAATATTTTTATTTACATTTTTATTTATATATAAAACTAGTTTTATAAATTTTATAATGTGAGTAATAAAAATTAAGATCATTCATTATATAAATAAAATTCCATGGATGATTTTTGATACTTTTATGATGATTACGAATTTGTGGTGAATTCTAAAAAATATTGAGTTTGAAAATAATGTCAATTTTCACATTATAATAATAAAATAATGAAATTAAATTTCACGTAATATCATTAAAATAATAAAACATTTATATTTTTCCCATAATCATACTTTTTATTCATGGAAATATACTTTTTCTAGAAAAAGATTTTATTCATATATATGTGAATATTTAAACTAATTTTTATCCCCCTTATAAATTTAATTCAAAAATTGTATTTCCTATTTGGAATAATTATTTACAAATTACATAATAATTCGTATTTTAATTGTATTTATCAATATAAATTTATGATGGTAAAAATATAACACATCATAAATAAAATTACAAATGTGAAAAATATAATATTGAAAGACATAAAAACATGTTAACAGTATATGAGAAAGTTTGTGGTTGAGGAATTAATGACCCTACCACTTGAATTACTTCATTATTATCCATTATTGGATGCATTTGGCATTTTAATTGTGACATTCTCTATTATATTATAAATAAAGTGTCATGTATCTCCCTAAAAAAAAGAAATCACCCCTAACATTTATTCACACCCTAGGACTAATAAACTCTTCCAAAATCTACTAAAATAAATTTAAAAACTAATAATAATTTCCAAGTGGTATTTATTTTCTCAAAAATTTTCATTTTAATCCACAATAAAATTTTCAAAGGAGTTCTTCCAACGAGTGAGGTATTATTATCTATTACACTCTTTTCATTTATTTTAATTTATTAATTATTATACATCCTGCGAAACTAATATAACCTTATTGAAATAATTAAATAATTATTGACTGTAAAATGATTTGTTTTAATATTAGGGGATAAAAAATTTACTCTATTATCTCAACCATTCCAAAAGTGATAATGTCTCTTCTGATACATTTCAAATAACGACTCCAAAAGAGATGTGATCAATTTCTTATAAACAGATCACATGGTTGGATTAAATAAGTTATATAATGGTGAAATATTATACAGAAACCATTTATATTTTTTAAAAAATATTATAAAATTATTACATTCTTTCTGCTTTATGGAAAAGTATAACGTCATAATATGTATGTGTAGACTACCTCCTCTAAAAATCAACATAATTCATTTTTAATTAATAGTTTTATCCATTCTATTCCACTGTTAATAAAAGAATAAAAACCTCAAAAAATATCAATATTATAATTATAAAGTTTAGTAAATATATTATTCAAATTGAATCACATTCTTAACCATACTCACATGTCGATTATAGATTGTATTTCGGGCTCAAACGACCACAAATATGAACAATATTATAAATTTATATCTTGGAATTATATGTAAACATATTTAATTTAATATTATGAATAAAATATAAACAATTTATTTTCCATTTTTTATGGTTTACATTATAAATTAACTTATTCTTAACATAAAACACATTGTTCGTCAATAATTATCGGAACCAACATTCAATAGATTCCGTCTCCTGGAAAAATTGCTAAAAATATAATTGAATTGACTTATCGAGTTAAAATATTTATAAAACAAAAGTTATTATACTTTAAATATTCTAGGAATTATGATCATGGTACAAATATTTGGGGATCATCATCAATCTAAAACTTTATGATGGAAATCAAATAATAAACATCTGATAATGAAAAAAACCTCAACTAATTTAATTTTTTTAATATTTATTTAAATATAATGATTATAAATTGATGTAGACATGAATAATGTTTTTAAAAAATTATTATGGGAGTTATTCTCTATATTCACTTTGTTATAGTATATTAGAGTAACTATAACAAGAAGGCCAGGGATTCAATTCTCATTTTCATTGTTTTGTGCTTATTCTTTATTACCACTTATTTAATAATTTGTGATCCATATGGGTCCCATGAAAATTATTGTATCACATTATAAATGAAATTGAAGGGATTTATTTATCAATATTAATTTATACCTTTAATGGGGTTTCATTTAATATGGCAATGATATAGTAAGGGATGTTATTAATCTGAACCCCTTTTACTGGGCTATAATATTTTATCATGGGATTTATTATTTAATATATGATTTCACCAAGTGTAATATTTAATATTTAAATTTATCTTTATATATGTGGAAAATAACATTTTTTATTCTAATATTCAACCTTGAATAATTTATTCCCTATAATTCAATTCAATTTATGATGATAATTCATATTCTATTTGATGACGATTTTTCATCCATATCAATATCTTAACATCCAAATAAGATTATATTTTTTATAGAAACATATTATGTGTTATATCATATGGAATTTTATAAAACTATTTATGATATTTTATTTTAGTAAAGGTTTTTCAAAATGTTAGAATTATTTTCCATCATCTCATATTAAAATTTATTATGTTACACTCTACATGATCTATAATTTTTTTTAAAAGTTCCGAATTTTTATGCTGAAAACTATTTTTAAAATTAAGTGTTTTCAAAACATTAAAAATATATTTTGATAAATGAAATTTTAATGTTACTCATAACTTACCCTATTTAAGATAATGTTATTTTTTAAATATTTTTTAAATTTATTTATGTGAAAAAATTATTTCAATATTATGGAATTTATTTCAATGAATATTACTATCCATGTTTTAAAATGGTTTTCCATATAAATTTATATATTAAGAATAATTTTTTTAAAAAAATATTCCCTATTTATATTCTAGTTATCTTTTCAAGTAATATTTAAAATTTATTTTTAATCTATGACAATACCCTTAAAACAATTTATGATATAATATAGATATGTTCTTATAAAACAATATAACTCTTTTCCCGGGATGGATATTCCTATGTTTTGTAGAATTATTCCTGAAAATCATCTCTTTTTATTATATTAATTTTAGAATATTTGATATTTAAATGTTTTCCTTTATTCATGGAAAACATATAAATCGTTTATTATGGTTTTTGTATGTTAGTTGTGTCTACAATAACACTAAAATTCATTGGAAATGATTATATATATTGAAATCAATGGGTTACACCAGAGGATTATCCTAATCACAATGTTCCATAAATGGAATAAACTAAGACCAATTTTATACTAGTGGTAATACAAGGCCCAATAGTTCATGGGTGATAAGATGAAGCCTAGTGGTATATGGGGGGATTTTCCCAAAACCTTATGTGTAAGTGTTGTTTTTGTATTCCCAAGGGTACACGGGAGGATAATCCCAAGAAAAAGGGTACATGGGTTGTAATCCTATACCTTTGTATATATTGTTTATGTTACCAACCCCTGGAGGGTATGTGGATTCTAATCCAAGGACCAAAAGGTTACTTGTGTTTTTATCCCAAGACTAACAGGGTGCAAATGTTGTTATCAACTTCCCACTATGTTATGAGAATCAAGGATCAATTCATGATTCACATGGGTAGTTTTCTTATATTTTCTCTTATGAAACATTTATAGGTTATATTTTTTACATGATACCAAGGTTTATATTTATCATCTCATTCTTTTTCACTCCATTGACATGGTGTATGTTTGGTTATTTGAGACTATTGGCAATTCTACTATTCCATGAGGAGAACTCATTTGATTCCATATCCTTTAAAAAATATTATTTTAATACAATTATTTTCTCACATACTTATGATATGTCCTTGGATGACATGTGTTTTCATATTTTCCTTATTAAGTATCCAATTTCTTATCTTCCATTTTCCAATTTTGTGTTGATGAGTATAACTTTTTAGAAGTCAATAAAGGTGTATAGTTTGGTTCAAATATGGATAAATTTTCATAAGTATCATAAAATAAATATATTATGTAGATTCTTCTCATTGGAAATAACCTTATGTTATTAGAATTATGTGATTATTTTGAGATATAATGATTTTTTTTATAAAATAATTAAAAATAAATATATTTCCATATTGAAACATATAAATTTGTACAAAAAAAGTGTCTAAAAAGGTATTTTTATCAGATGAAATAATTTATTATAATTAAGGAACATAAGTTTGAATGATTTAATTGTTTAGTTATTTCATTGCATTAGAATAGAGATTTTATGGAATTACTATAAGAGTTGTTTTTTTGAAAACCGTATAGCTATGTTTACATTTATAATAGCATCCAAAAAAATTTAGTGTACATTGATAAGTTTTATAGGAATAAGATCCTTATCTGCATATTATAGGTTGTTGTAGGCTTTTACATTGATTCACATATGCTCAGTTTCCCCCTAGGGGTCTCATTTGATATTAATAGAATTATTATAGGGTCCATGATAAAGATTCCAATCTAAATACCTAGTTTGACACTCTAAATAGTCGATCATTGTTTTATAACATTCTCATGACAATATATAACAAATTTTATATTATGTAATAGAATTTTTTAATGAGTCAAACATAACCATATATAAATTATCATAAATTGAATCAAGTGTGATCTTGGATGAACTAATACTTAATGTGATTTCTAATGAGTAAAATAGTTTTATGTTTTGGTTTTTGTGATATTATTTATTATATTCTATCATGATTTTAATTAATCATTTTCAGCCCATTTTGTTTTATTATTGGTGGAATCCCATTGAAATCATGTCAATGATGGGAAACAAGGATTATATAGATATTATGACAATAATTATCCTTAATGGATAGGTACATAGTGATAAATATTTATAATATGATACCCCATATATCAACCATTTGTATTAGCAACATTAACTTTCTAATGATTATGAATTCACTACGTAATAGAAAGACGAGGTATTAGGGTTATTTATGTGATAAATTTGATGATGGAAAGAAGATTTAATTTCCACCATGCACGGAAGAGAAACCCAAATGGATGCATGCATGGAATTAGAACATGTTTTATCTATGGTAATTGAGGGCATCGGGCAAAAATATTCATGGAAAAAAGGAAGAGTCCAGTTAACCTAATATGGAAAATTAATGTTCTTCTTATGGATCTACAGTTAATTCCATGTTTTATATGTCCTAAATTTCATAACTATTAAATGAAATGAACTATTGAAGGGATTAAAATGAAAATTGACACCTAAAATTTGTTAGACGAGGGGATTAAGAAATACTATATAATGTCAAATATATACGGGCATTGAGATAATTATGGGGTCCTAGGTTAATTTATAACTCACTATAGGTTTACTGATGACTTATATTATGTAATTCTTCACCAATGGTTAAATGTAGAATTATAAATAAACACACCTGGTGCTATTCTTTTTATAGTCATGGTATATAAAACTTCTCAAAATATTAATGGATTATAGATCATCCCAACAAAATTATAAGTCCATTTATTTGAATTTTATGTGATTTTTGAAATGGATTTTCTTTAGCCCTATAGAATCCTTATCAACATAAAATATTTGGAAATCAATATTCAAACCAATAAGTGATCATATATAAGTTCATGGATGAATATGAGCTCTCATTAAAAAATGAATCTATTTTAGAAGTTATGAAACCCAATCATGAGTGGTGGTTTAAATAAATGGTTAGAGAAAAAAATATATTATGATTTACCTATTCCAATGGAAGAATACATGTTTTATAAGTATGTAGTGTCAATATCTATGTTGAAATTATATATAGGGGAATTTATATTTTTTTATATCTTTATAAAATTTCAATTGTAATTGGGAATTAAAATTGTCAGAATATAATTTTTTATGGGTGGAAAATGTAAAAAACTATGGTTTTGGAATATATATATGTTTAAATTTATATTATGTTTCCTATATTCTGTCATATAAAACATAGAAAATAAATGATCTAAATCATATTAAATGAATATTGTTAATAAAACAATAATAATAACATATCCTGTATCAAATAAAAACATATTAGTCTACAAAATTTTTTCGTATTTAATTGACAAATAATAATTATCATATAAAATAAAAAATATATATTCATTCTAACATAAATTTTTTCTTTAAATTATTATATATTTTATAATAATAAATTAAATGGACAAAATTTAATAGAATTTTATATTTGTTATAATTCTTTTAATAAAAAAAGAAATTTAAAAATTATTCAAACCACAAAAAACATTAATTTATCAAAAAAAATTAAATCTGATTTATATTCATTCTCTCATATGTATATTGAAATGAGGCCCTAGAAAATATTATTTAATACTCAAGTGGACTTTAGGAACCCATATAATCCAAAATAGGATCTGAGGATGCATTTTTGGGAGAAATATATGTGAAATTAAACCTATTATTACTACATTAGTTCTACATATAGCCTTTATTTCCATACTTCTAACATATGAGACTACCTTTTTTTAGATATATCTGGATTCTACTCTTTCTATTTCATAACATATAAATTTTATTTGTTAATGGATATTACATTCCATCAACACTTAATTAATTTTTGATAGAAATTTTGAACTCCATACACCAAATCCACCCAATGAAAATTAAATTACAATTTTACTAGAATACATGGACACTTTACATATAGTTTTACTCACCATTTATACTAGAACATGAAGAGATTTCAAGAGTAATGAAGTAAAACAAATCTTAATACATGACCAGTTCTAATTAAATATTTCTCTGAATCATATTGAAGCCTTATAAATGGTCATCCAATGGATTTCAATATGAAATTATCATAGAAAATGAAACTATAATGGAAATACTTTATTCATTGAAGATATATTATAATGAATATAATCAATAGTCTTTTTATTTTCTTAATCACTCTTTACATTAGAGATGTTAAAAGACATGTTATTTCCTTGTGACATCCAAATCACCCTAAATACATTCTTATCTTGTATTTAACCTTCTTCATTTTTCATTATATAGGATTTTATGCCCAAAAAAATGAGATCAAAATACATATAAAGTATACCTTACATACTTTGAAATATATCGTTGTCCACATATTTGGTATTAACGTGAAGATCTATGAGAATATGGGCTTAATCACAGAATATACAATGGAAGAAAACTAGGATGGTGTTTACAATATCAAGTGACAAAACAGTATTGGTAGTTGTTTCTCCCTCATTTTATATGCACCAAATCAACCCATAAAAAATCCTCATTTACATAATGGGGTGAATGATCTCTTTTATGTGATTATAGTTGGGATACTAAATAACTAAACCTACACAAATGGTTCCCCACATCATCATTATATTCTCAATAACATTTCTAATTTAGTGTTGAAAAATTCCTTTGGGTTGAATGTTTGTATGGAATAAGGATAAATCGATGGAGTTTATCACATGATTATGGGAGGCCACAGAGTATGTGATCAAAGTGGTTCTGATGTTGACCAATCTATGGAATGTTAGAACATATGGGTTGAATTATTCAACCTCAACTGTGAAAAATTTCTTACAATCTTTTACACATAATTGATCTACGATCCAACCTAATCATGGATCACAAGGAAGAATAATAATGAATCATAAATTATTATTTATTAATTGATTCATTAATGAATATTATAGATTTTTTAATGTAATATGAAATCTATAAGAATAGAGGTTGGTTAAATAGATATTCTCAATTGACTTATATGGTAATAATGATGAAAGTGACAAAAAGATGTCTAATTGAGGGAGGAAAATACTAACATGATCATCCATTATTTTTATCATAATCTATTACTACAACTGGTTGAGTAAACTGTTTGAGGAATGAATCATTTATATACTGTGGGGAGATAGTTTTTTAATACATTCTTCAAATGGATAACGTATAGTTTTTATTTTTTTTAAATAACTTTTGAAAACCATGAACAACGAATAGTAGAAATTATAATTAAAGAATCATGATGTAACATTTTTTATTATATTTAATGAATTAAATAAAAATATTTTTTATTAAATTTTTTATATAATATATGTTTCAAATTTTTTTAAACATGCTTCTAAGAAACAATTATTGGGGTTTTTTGGTTTACCATTATTAATCTCTAATCACATTTTTTCAATAATGTTATATATATTTAATTTTACTTACCAAAACTAATCAACAATAAATGATTTTTATTAAAAAAAAATAGATGATCTCATGGTCAAATAGCCTAAATTATTTTTCATAAGGTAAAAACCCATCATTAATGTATTCTTCTTAAAACATTCACCAAAAATAGTCTTATAACTTAAAATTCGTAGTCTAATCATTAAAAATTGTATTATGGCTCAAATAAAAAACAAATTCACAAAATATCTTAATTATACCAAAAAATGACCAAATGAAGCCATATACAAAATGTTTAATTTATAGAACATCTTATTATTCTACATACAAATTATGATAGTCAGACTTAGTAGAACTATGAGAAATAATATATAATATTATATATTTCAGAATAATTATAAAATAACTAAATTAAAAAAAATATGGTAATTAATAATGAGAGTCAAATATAGGACCGCAATGAATTTTATGAAAACAATATATCTGAAATGGGGAATCCAACAACAAAATAAGACCACTTAAAAAAGTAAATTAAATATAACTAATAGACATAAAATTTATATCAAAATTTGGTTGGTATTGATTATCCTTTATCCATGGAAAATTATTAATTGGGCGGGAATGATTAGGTCATTTAAATGCATTGAAAATTTGTTTACTTATAATAATTTAAAAGGATATAGAATTTAATTAAAAGAATCATTACCTCAAACCTAATGATATAAAGGTTCAATAATAAGGGAATTTTATTTTTTGAATGACAAACTAAATGTTTTGTGATAATATCTAATTATCTTTTTTTAAATTATATAATTTTCCTTATGAACTAAATAATGTTTTCAATTCGTAATCCTAACTACCATTTATACAATGTTTATAAATTATAAAATATTTCCAAAACATAAAGTGTTTAAATTTTAAAAATGGAAATTATTAAAAATAATTAATCTTAGTTCATCAAATGAAGGGAACTATTCTAGATATTATTTAGAGAACATAAAATGAGTTTTTATGTTTCAAAAAACAATGGTTTCAATAATTTTTCATATATGATATTTTAATTATATAAAATGTTTACATAATATATATTATATTATAATTTTTTTTCAATTCATACAAAATATCATACACCAAAATTAAAATTACATATAATGTATAATATGAAAATTTCATATTATAAGATAAATATATTGTTTTTATATTCAATCTTATGTAATTTACATATTGAATAAAAAAATTATAATTTATTTTGATTACGTTTTTTATGAAGTGTTCCAAAATGATTATCTCATGTTTATATTTATGGTGTTTTAATTAATTTAAATATTATTATTTTTTATTATTTTTAATTAAAGTATTTTTTATGTTATTATTAAGAGTATGATTTACTTTATGTTATTAAATTTCATATTATAAATTTTCAATCCCTAAATTATATTCTAGCAGGGATTATAGAATATATTTTTGTACCTAAAATAACCTCAATTTTTAATAAAATTTATTTTCTAGATTATAGTTGTTGATGATTTTTTATACAATCTAAGTGACTGAGATAGGATGAATTAAACACTCTCTTGATTAATATATCACCTTGTAAGGGTACAGTGAGACCAAAATCCTATTAACCTGGATGCCTATGCATTTTTTTTATAAATTTTGTAGCTAGAAGTCTCTGGCCTCAAGCATACTCATGTGAATATTGAACATCGCATATATCAATAAACCATTAAATGAATACTTCTATAACATTATTCATGAGATGAGTTAAAAAATTTGAACATGTTTTTGACTTCAGTTATTAGGTGAGTATCCCATAAGGTTAGTTTGTTTAAATAGTTACACAATAATATGGTGTAGAAAAATTAATTGATTTGATGAAATAAAGAATTAGAATATGAAGAATTATAATTATGCATATATAAATAGAATATAATGTCATAATATAGTTATAATAAATCCATTTGCAAATTGTATTCACTATATTCCTTCTAATTTAGCACATTCTAATACATTAGAAATCCATCTACGTATTTGCCTGCTATAGTTATGATGAGCTTCGATTTTCATAAGTAAGACATGGTAGAAAGGGTTATTACTAATGAAATCCCACTATGAGATTTTAGTATATCATGATTTGGTTTATTCATATTCTAGATTTAACAAAGATTTGTAAGTTCAAGTGTATATACCTAATTTATAAATTTATTTTCATGATGAACCACCTAAAAAATTATGCGTGGAGATGAATAATAAATTAGATTCATTTCATATTTAAATATGGATCTTCGACTACAAATGGATATGATTTTCATCAAAATAATCATATATTTAGAGGGATCCCATTTTATAAAATTCCCTATTAAAAAATTATAAAACGTGATACTCATTGGATAAAAGATTCAATAATTGATATTGCAATCATCTTTATCAAACATAACAAGATATTAAATCATTGGATGGATAAATATAATGTATGAATCTCTTAGGACATAAAACATAATAAATGTATTTACGTAAGGAATAAGTCTATGTCTTAGTGAAACACCATCCTGAGTAACCAGGTGTAGAAGATTCTCAATAGTTGAATCCAAAGGCTTTCAAATAGAATAAAACGATCCACTAAATATTTAAATGGTCAAAAAAAATTAATAGAGTTTTTAGTATCAAATAATATATTCAATAATAATAGATATTTAAATTAATTTTTAAGAGTGGTGGGGTTTTCAGGCTTCTTTTAGTTATTTTATTTATTTTCCAATCATCAATGGAATTTTTCATAAAATATGAAGAGTTAAAGAGAAACATACTTGATATTTTCAAGTGTTGATAATAAATGAAATAATAATTTAATATCTATGTTCTAGTGGTATGTAATCTATAAAAGAGGGTAAATTTTCTAGATATATGAAGAAAATTTAATTCGAAATTCCAAAAATGATTCTTCAACCATCCGTAAATGATCATTGATGTGTGAAATAATTTGAAAATATGACTAAATATTACATTTTATGGGATTATATGGGATACCTGGATGGTATTACCAATTTATATAATTTTTTATTTAGGTTTCGATGTTATAGAAATTAATTATATTATATTAAAAAAGGTGGGATAAAAAATATATGGTTTAATTTTTTTGTTAATAAGAAGGTATTGTATATTTGAAGAGAAATTTAAATAGACTATTGGTTTCATTTGAGAGACGTTGTAAAGAGTTTATAAGTGGTTTAAAGATAATGAAATTTCTCAAGATCATATGTATATATGTATTGTATGGGAATATTTATATAATTTCGTGTATTTGATAGGATATGTTTTCCCTATATAATAGTTATTGTGAAAATGGGGATGTTTAATTATATACACATTGTTTTCATTTATCTAATATTATTCCATATTTTGGCAATGAGAGAAGGATAAATAAATTATCCCAAGTAATGAAGTTAAACATCTATTTTTTAAAATACAAGGAAATATGTGCCAACCACCCATTATTTGAATATTTTTTATAAATTTATTCCTTTCAAGGAGAAGATATCGAAACATATAAAATACCATATATGATATGGAAAAAATAAATTGTATTATAAATATTCCTACTAAAAAAGTAAGTGTTTTTATTAAACATAATTGGTAGTTTCTATCTTATCAAGATATTCTAAATTGAAATTAATATCTTCGAGGATAGTGGCAGTATGTTTATTATATTTTAAGTTTAATGTTAGAAAACAATTGGTCATTATTTTTTAAGGATATGGATATTTTTAATAATATCTTCAATATTTTATGATATATGATGGTAAATAAAAATATTACATTTATTTATTGAGAGAAAATAAGTATCCATATTTATAAACAATAATTCTAATTAAAATATAAATTATTTATTCAATTAATATATTATAATATTTTTATATTATGGTGGTAAATATAAATATAATTTCTTATACATAGTTACTGAATCAATGTGGTTTGTAATTTAGGTTTAATGAGTTTAGAAATTGTCGGTAGGAAATAATGTAAAAATATAAACATAATTTATTAAAATATTTCATCTAAATTTGTAATGGAAGGGTTTTGAAATATAATTATTTTAATAATATGATATTTTTATGTAATTAATACAATATGATATTATTACATTTTATTTTTTGAGGATATAGATTTTTTACATGTTCAAGGACATGATAATTAAGAATACTATTTCTAAATCTTACCATTATACTAACATTATTTCATTATAGACATCACTCACTAAATAAGTTGGATATAAGATCTTACTTGATGGTCACATGGTTATACCGTATAAACTACAAATGAGTTATATAAGTTAAAAGAACTAAAAAAAGGGAAACAACCATGATGTTAATTTGGTGTTCTATAAAATATGATTTGATAGAAAAGTTCAATTGGTGAGACTCATAAATGATTTTTATTAATATAAATTATATAATAATTGGCCTCTAAATGTATGAATTGCAGTTATCCTAGAATAATTTTCATCATTGAGTATTAAATGCTATTATAAAATTTTAAAATTAGCATGATTATGATTCTTGTATGGGATATGATATTTTGTTTTAGCGTACAATATGTTTTTCTATCGATGACCAAATCTGTATAACAAATATATTGTTATACACTATGCCTATTGTGTAGTATGACAACCATGCTTTTATTATAAACATAAACATGATTTATTACATAAAAATTAACTTGACACAACAAGAAGATCGAGAGGTTTAGTGTCTTTAGGGATTAGGATCATTACATAAAAACATGAAAAAAAAATACAGCATATTTATTGAAAACTTCCTTTACACGACCACTACATTCCCTCATACTTTTCATTGCATGGGGTAACCTGAGGACATGCATAAGAAAAGGGTGAGCTATAAATCCCAGTAAGGGAAAACCGATTGAATAACATGAGGAGTACAATACATTTTAGGCAATAGGCATATCCATAGAGCATAAGAGAAACATGAACATAAAGGAATGATAAAGCATGATAATCATAACATGGAAATATGGAAACAACACATAACATGGAATTAGCATGAGCCAAGGCCCATTGCACATGGATCATGAGTAAATCCTCATTGCACATAAAGCACAATTAAACCCTTGTTTCACATGAATTTTCACGATTGAACACTCATTTCACATGACTTATCATGATAATATACTTTACCCAATGGATTGGAGCACTATAAGGTCACACCCTTTTTAAACATTTCATTTCATTCATAAGTGTGCCACATGGATCATAAAACATGGATTCATAAATCATTACCATTTATTCCATGATAAAGGAATGTGGAATTAATACATAAAACTTTACCATCAATAAGTAAATTTTCATAAAGATGAATACCCTCTATGGAGAAATGGGCATGGTATTCACTACACAATGACATTGGCTTAGAAAATCGGTGCGATTTCGGCAGCGTAACGGCATGACATAAGAATTCATAAAAATGGTTGATGAGAGAGAAAGGGGTTTACTCATCATATTTACATTTATTGAACTGTAATGAGGTCATATAGATACATGTCCCAACAAATGTAATGTAATTTAGATTCATGATACAAAAGTATTACTTGAATGTAAAAGAGGAGAGAGAAGTTCCTTTCGGAATTTCGGCATAGTAACTGGTGTACATGGGAAGCGTTTAATGAGAGAGAAAGGGTCTCCATTAATTCAATCATAATTAGGGTAGTATGAGGAAGGTGAATAACCATACTCCAACATTTATAATTGAAATTAAAATGAAAAAAAAAACTTAAAGAAAATTAGACAAAAATGAGAAAGGAAGAAAAAAACCCTTACTTGGAAGTGTGCTTCCAAAGGCTAGAGAGAGGATTGTGAGAGTCTTCTTGGGATATTGGGGCACCATGGGAGAATTATAGAGATATTTGGGTAGAGGTTGGACGAAATCCAAGGGCTTTGAGTGAGGAGGAAGTGGGAGCTTGGGTGGGTTTATATAGGAAATGTGAGGGTATTCTTTATTATTTAGGTTTGGGTCCCCTTACATTAAATTAATCCAAACCACAAACCATCCCATAGTTTTTGCCCATGTTTTTTGGAAAATGGAATAGGAAAACAATATTTTATAAGGACAAAGTCCGAACTTCTTAAAATATTAGGGTTGCTTATGTGAAGGTGAGTCACACTCCCATGGAATTTAATTTAAAAAGGAAAGGTGTTGAATATGTCTTGAGGGGTCCATTAATGCTTTGAAATGTAAGTCAAACAACCCCAAAATCACATTATTTTAATTTTAAAACATATATTGGCCAAATATAAATATTATAGTATTTTATTACATCACTATTGGGTCATTATGATGTCATAAAACACAATATATATTTAAACGGTATTTAATTTTTACCCAAAACTTTGACTGTCTCAGAAAATTATGAAAAATTTACCGTTGGATAATTTCGATGTCATTATTCCAAAAATAACATTTATTGTATCTAAATAATTTTCTAAAGATGTGAACTTTCACTTTTAAAATAAAAACCGACATTTATCGAAAATTCATGGGTTTTGACAGAAATGGCTTTCAAACCTTAATAAAACTTTTAATTGAATTCATAAAATTATAAGATCATTTATATTTATAAAAAATTGATTTAATATTATTATTATTATTTTATTAAAATATTATTTAATTCAAAAATTCCTTAATTTAATAAAATATATTTCTTAATTAAATAATAACTAAAAATACCATTTGTACTTTAAAAACTATTTACAATGTATCAAAAATGACTAGAAATTATATTCATTATTATATACAAAAATAATGTACATGAACATAGTACTACTTATTTGTTACATAACCCCTTAAAAAACCCACATATGAACTAAGGGTAAGGAGTGTGATGGTGACAGACTCTTGGGGTGGTTCGGATAACATCACTCTAGTGGTGATTTCAATCAACTTACACTTTTCCCATAGATAGTCACGTTCGAGCATGACATGATGAAGCTCAGCTTGGGCTTGGTCAAGGGAGAAGCCCAAGGACGCCACCTCTTTTCCGAGCTCTGATAAATGGGCTTCATATGGGGAAATTCTACTGGATGAGGCCATGACTTCCTTTTTCTATGTAAAATTGGATGTGTTAAAGCCCTATATTTATTCTAATCATGTGATCACTGTTCGACAAATATAAAAGTAACAGTCACAATTCTTATCATAAAACCAATGGAGTTACCATTTTATGAAAACATTTTATATAAAGTGACATTTAATAATATCAAGAAGGATTTTCCATTAATGAATCTTTGGGTCCTTACAATATTCCCCCCTTAAGAAATTTCGCACTCGAAATTTTCCTTTTCCCACACTAAAACAAATGTGGGTAATTCAGCTTCATCATATCCTCCGATTCCCAAGTTGCTTCTTCAAACATGTGGTTTCTCCACAACACCTTGACGAGGGGTATTGTATTATTTTTTAGAACGTTTTCTCTACGATCTATGATCTTCATTGGTTGCTCCTCATAAGAAAGATCATCTTCCAATTGTACCACCTCGGAAGTGAGTTCATGTGAAGGGTCCGGTATGTACTTCCATATGAGGGATACATAAAATAAATCATGTACTTTGTCCATGGTAGGTGGAAGTGCTAGTCGATAGGCCACATCCCCGACATGATCAAGAATCTCAAAGGGGCTGATGTGCCTTGGACTTAACATCCCTTTACTTCCAAACCTCATGACCTTCTTCCACGGAGATATGCGTAGAAGCATCATGTCTCCATCTTTAAACTCAAGGTCTAATTGACGATTATCTGCATAACTCTTCTGTCGACTTTGGGCGGCCTTGATATGCTGCTGAATGTTCTTCACATTCTCCAACATTTCTTCGACCATTTCTAGTCCAAGCAGCTTACGTTCACCGACCTCATCCCGACATGCCGGTGTTCTACACCTTTTCCCATATAGGGATTCATATGGTTCCATTTGGATGCTCGAGTGGAAACTGTTATTATAAGAGAACTCAAACAGAGAAATATGTTGACCCCATCGTCGTTTAAATTCCATTGAGCACCCTCTCAACATGTCCTCAAGTGTTTGGATAGTCCGCTCGGATTGGCCATCAGTTTGAGGATGATAAGTCGTACTGAAGTTTAGTTCAGTATTCAGAGCATGTTGAAGACTCTTCCAAAACGTAGAGGTGAATATTGGATCTCAATCAGACACAATAGATAGTGGTACTCCATGCAACCTTACCACTTCCTTGATATATATATGTGCCAGTTGATCCAAAGAGAAATCCTCCCGAATAGCAATGAAGTGTGCAGTATTTGTAAGACGATCCAAAACAACCCAGATTGCATTATTTCCTTTGGATATACTTGGAAGTCCGGTATAGAATCCTGCCTTTTTATCACATAAACTTTCGTTACATTATACAAAACTGAGGAACTTTAAGGTTTAGTGTCTTGGAAACCAGGAACTTAATACATGAAACAAAAAAAACATTCTTCTTAAACACTTGAAAGTGTTATCCTTATGATCATACCAGGTTCATTACTACATCTCATAACCTGGGGACATACATAAAAATAAAGGGTGAGAAGAAGGCCCAGTAAGGGAAACAAGAGGAACATTTTACATGTGAACTTGAGATACTTCAACAATGTCATGAAAAGAACATTAAGGCATGAGAAAGAAATCATGTGGCATATCATAATAAAAATAATATTTTTCATAACATTAAGATGTGGCTACATCATTTAACATAGACAATAATTAACATATCACCATGGTCCATCCCCACAGTGTCATTTTAATATTGCCAAAGTTATTCACCAAGATATCATGAAAATTGTAATCTCTAGTGGTTATATCATTACCCAATGCATTGGAGCGCTATCAGGGTGCACCCTTAAATTTTCCTTTATTATCATGTAATCCACATATATCATCATCAATAATTTCATAAATAACCCATGTAGAATAAAATAAATGGGTTTCATTTCATAATGATAACGTTTTAAAAACTGCTTTAAAGACATGATCTTTACGTCACATTAAAACCCACAGAAAAGGAAAGTGGGTCTCATGTATGTAAATCACAGAATATAAAATAGAACAACTTGGTATATATGTGAATACCCATATAGAATATAGATCTTTGAGTATTCACATAATAAAATAAAAGAACTTTAGAAAAAGAGAGGGAAATTATGTGACGGAAATTCTGCAGCATAACAGATATGTTATGAGGTTTTAGAAAACATTGAAAAGAGAGGGGACATGGGTCACCCACTCATTAATGATCCATAAAACAGTAGGGGAACAGAATATAAAGGATTTAAGAACATGGTAATTAAATTTTAATGACATACCATTTGAAATGAAAAACATGGAAGTAAGACAGAAATTAGATTTCTCTTATGAAAATCTGGCAGCCTAACGGTGTCACTTATGCTTCAACCAAAAATGAATTGACAAGATCAAATAGGGTCTCTCATCATATGAACACAAGAGTTCAGTATGATAGATATATAGATCATACACCAACATAATAAAAAGGACCTTGAAAGACTTGACATGAAAATAGATCTTGAAAACGGAAAGGGTGAGAGAATCCCTTAAAAATTCGGCAGCCTAACGGCGCCACTTAAAACTTTAAAATAATGAATTGAAGAGATAAAATAGGGTCTATCATCATATGAACATAAAATATCAGTATGATAGATATAGATATCAAACCCCAACATAAAAATCAACTTGAAAGACTTTACATGAAAGTAGAACTTTGAAAAAGGAGGAAGGTGAAAGAACCACTTAAAAATTCTGCAGCCTAACGACGCCACTTAAAACAACAAAATACTGAGTTGAAGAGATAAAATGGAGTCTCTCGTCATATTATTATAAAAGATAAGTATGATAGATAAATATATCATACCCATACATAATAGAAAGGAACTTTAATGACTTTACATGAAAGTAGAACTTTGAAAAAGGAGGAAGGTGAAAGAACCACTTAAAAATTCTGCAGCCTAACGACGCCACTTAAAACATCAAAATACTGAACTGAAGAGATCAAATGGGGTCTGTCATCATATGATCATAAAAGATAAGTATGATAGAAATAGATATCATACCCCAAAATAATAAAAAGAATCTTGAAATACTTGACATGAAAGTAGAACTTTGAAAACGAGAAGGGTGAAAGAATCTCTTAAAAATTCAGCAGCCTAACGGCGCCACATAAACATTATTAAAATGAATTGATGAGAGAAATAGGGGATCTCTCATAATATAAACATGAAAAGGTCAGTAAGATGAATATAAAAGAACATCCTCCAACATAAGAACATGGAGCATAAATGAAATTCCATAAAAGAGATTACTTGAAAAGAAAGAGAGTGGTCAGATCCCTTACCTTAAAACGTAACACTTAAAACTCAATGGTTGTGACCTTGAGGGATTGGGGGAACCTTGGAAGGACTCCTTGGGAGGTAATGAAACCCGAACATTGTTGGGGGAGAGTTGGGAGTCTAATGGATGAGAGGATGGCTTGGTATTTATAGGGAAAGTGAGGGGACAAGGCATTAATGGCCAAGGGACACCTCATTAGTGGTTTTGGAAAAACCATGGGCTTGCCCATGCTATTTGCCCATGGTATTAGCCAATGGGGAAACCTAATACCTTATATTACTATTCATAAGTCTACCATGTTGATTACATACTTAATACATCACTTAATGATGTCATTAAACACCCATAACATAAAAACTGTATTTTCACTATTCTTCGAAAATTCACCTTTCTCAGAAGAATTCAAAAAATTCACCTTACCTAAATATCAATGATCTGATATCAAAAATGAATTCCATTTTATAAAAAAAATTTCTAAATATTTTTAATTCAATTTTTAAATAAATACACTATTCACCGGAAATTCATTTTTTTTAGAAAAATCCCCAAAAATTACCTCAACATAATACCGATGCTCTAAATTCAAAAATGAAATCCATTTTATAAAAATAATTATCTAAATATTTTTAATTAAATGTTCAATTAAAAACACTATTCACCCAAAAAAACTAATACTTGAATAATAATTTATGAAAACGTTATTTAACCATTTTATTGAATCGCATTACTTAATCAAGGTGCCTAGATTATTTTAATACTTTCTTTAAGTGAGATTACTAATCCATTTGGACACATTACTAATCTTAATCATAAAATCACCATTCATAATTTACTATTCATCAAAAATCACATTTATCTTATTAGACTCTAAATTTCGTACTGGATATAATTGTAGAAGACCATTTTTTGAAAATCATTACACATTATTAATTATTTGAGGTTTGCTTAATCATTTTAAAATATAATTTTTTCTAAAATTCATAAAAAATATGCATATTATAGTTATCCGGTCATTTGAAAATTCATTAACTTTATCATAAAAAGAAATCCCAATTTTTATTTAAAACAAAGGATTACACAAGGCAGTTACGGTCTCCTAAAATAGCCCCATATCACAACAGCATAGGACCTAAGTGTATGGTGTGCTAAGGTGACAGAATCTGAGGGAGGCTCGGCTAACATCACACATTTAATAATTTCTATCAGTTTGAACTTCTCACAAAGGCGATTCCGTTCTAGCTTCACACGATGAAATTCGGCTTGGGTTTGGTCCAGAGTAAGGCCCAATGGGGCTACCACCTTCCCAAGTTCTGTTAGATGGGCTTCGATCAGTCCAAGACTACTGGGTGAGGACATCAAATCTTTTTTCTATATTAATTAACCAAGAATACTTGTATTTAGAGACAAAAGAAAACGAAACGTTTATTTTCCAGCAATCATATTGACCAATGGGCATATAACAGTCAAAACCCAACAGTCTCATTTTAATTATACTCATGTCATCCAATGAAACAGTTTTGTTGAGTATAAAAAATTTTAACGCACAAAATTAGGAAACAAGATTTATTCAAAATTTCAGGTCGTTACAATTTTCCCCCCTTATGAAATTGCATCCTCACAATTTTTAAAATTGGGTTTTGAAATTTCATTGAAAGTACCACACTGGAAAAGGATTCTGTAAAACTATTACATTATAAGAAAGAAAGAGAAGTAAAAAGGTCACCCGAGTTAACCCATACTAGGATCCCATATAGGAAAACATGGACATGGAGGAAAAAACCAAGGGTCACGTTCTAAGGGAGAATGATAGAAAACATGATTAGGAGAAAGTTAACCACGAGAAAATCCCAAACATATGATGTGTGTAAGTGGTCTTTGTGTTTTAAGTTCCTTTTCATAATTTTGAGGAATTCATTTACTACATAGAACAAAAACATATGTAAATATACCTAGCTTCTAGTAGAGTTTCATCCTTTAATAAGTTTCTACCAAACCTAATCTTTTCTCCAAACGATGATCATTCAAAACAACATGGTCTCATCAAAGCAGAAGAATAATTTTCTAGAGAATCGTGTATTCCACAAAAGAACAACTATCTATCTTTAAACAATTATCCCGAAAACAGAAAGGGTAAGATAAAACAACTCTTCAAAAAGAAATAATCCCATAGGAAGGGAAACTACTTTTAAATCTTCAAAGTTCCACGGTACAACCCAGAGTTCATCATAGACCATTTCGTAAATAATGGTCCTTAAAATTCCTAAAAATAAACCGAACTATGATTGAAACACAAATACAAGAAATATTTGATAACGTAGTCTTCCAATATAAACTTCATTTTTCATCTCCAAAAAACATCAACCACTCCAAACATCTTATAACAAAAGTAGCTAACCTAAACATATTTTACCCAATATGGATAAGTCATTTCCATAAGTAACCTAAAATACCATAAGTTCACCTTAAATTAGTCGATTCTTCAAAATATAATTCAACCTTTACTCCTCAATGAAAATACCGTAGTAATCTATTTACCTCTATCAAATAGGGTTCTCAAAATAGTGAACGTCTTCCAAAGTAATAATCATCTTTTAATCCCCTAATCATCTCTATCATATTAATACGGAAATCTTCACATTTCCTATCACATTGGTTATTGGGACATGCTCTTCCATTTCCCGCCATTAACGAAGAAAAGAACGTATAATTATGGGGCCTAAATACTTAGCCAATAATCATTAAAAAGAAACTTTAAGCATGGAATGTTAAACTTATATAAGGAAAGTATACCCTAACTATTGATCCCCTAGGTTCAAATCTAGATTATCCATGAACATATCTTCTTATGTGAATCTTTATTTTATTTTATCTTTGTTCCTTTAATAATTGTTCATACTAAGCTTATGAATTTACCAAAGCATATCCCTCGGGAGTTTCGTAACCAAGAGTGCAGCAAGGCCCGTTGTTGTGTACCAGTTCCCGTTCGAGTCTCACTCAAAGCACTGTTTTCGGGTTTTACCCCTATGTACATCTGTGCCAGAGCCACCTCTACATGCATGTATCCAGAAAGGTATTCATTTGTTTGGAAATCCCTTACTTAATACTCACCAAAATACTAGGAAGATTTCATATATTTAAACTTTTCTATAAGGTTATTTCTAATGTTTTCATATCCTAATTTTGAAAAATAACTAAAACATCCTTTGATACCAACTATAGAATCCCGCCTTTTTATCAAATAAACATTTATTACATTATACAAAACTGAGGATCTTTAAGGTTTAGTGTCTTGGAAACCAGGAACAAAATACATGAAACAACAACAAAAAAAATTCTTCTTAAATACTTGAAAGGATTCTCCTTATGTTCATCCTAGGTTCATTACTGAATCTCATAACCTGGGGACATACATCAAAAGAAAGGCTAAGCAGAAGGCCCGATAAGGGAAACAAGGGGAACATTTTACATGTGAACTTGAGATACTTCAACAATGTCATGAAAAGAAATTTAAGGAATGAGAAAGAAATCATGTGGCATATCATAATAAAAATAAATTTTTTCAAAACTTTAAGATGTGGCTACATTTTTTAACATAGACAATCATTAGCATATCACCAAGGTCCATCCCGAAGGTGTCATTTGAAAATTACCAATGTTATTCACCAAGATATCGTGAAAATTGTAATCTCTAGTGGTTACATCATTACCCAATGTATTGGAGCTCTATCAGGGTGAACCCTTAAATTTGCCTTTATTATCATGTGATCCACATATATCATCATCAAACATTTCATAAATAACCCATATAGCATAAAATAAATGGTTTTCATTTCATATTCAAAACGTTTTAAAAACTGCTTTAATGACATGATCTTAACGTCACTTTAAAACCCACAGAAAAGGAAGGTGGGTCTCATGTATGTATATCCCAGAATCTAAAATAGGAAAAATTGGTATATATGTGAATACACATATAGAATATAGATCTTTGATTATTAACATAATAAAATAAAAGAACTTTAGAAAAATATAGAGACATTTTGATACGGAAATTATGCAGCATAATGTCTATGTTACGAGGTTTTAGAAAACATTGAAAAGAGAGGGGACATAAGTCACCCACTCATAAATGATCCATAAAACAGTAGGGGAACAGAATATAAATGATTTAATAACATTGTAATGAAATTTCAATGACATACCATTTGAAATGAATAACATGGAAGGAAGACAAAAATTAGATTTCTCTTATGAGAATCCGGCAGCCTAACAGCGTTACTTAAACTTCAACCAAAAATGAATTGACAAGATCAAATCGGTTATATCATAATATGAACATAAGAGTTAATTATGATATATATAGAGATAATACAACAAAATAATGATAAGTAACTTGAAATACTTGACATGAAAATAGATCTTGAAAACGAGAAGGGTGAAGGAATCCCTTAAAAATTCGGCAACCTAACGACGCCACTTAAAACATCAAAATAATGAATTGAAGAGATAAAATAGAGTCTCTCATCATATGAACCTAAAATATCATCATGATTGATATATATATAATACCCCAACATAAAAAGGGACTTGAAATACTTGACATGAAAGTAGAACTTTGAAAAAAGAGGAAGGTGAAAGAACCACTTAAAAATTCGGCAGCCTAACGACGCCACTTAAAACATCTAAATACTGAATTGAAGAGATAAAATGGGTTATCTCATTATATGATAATAAAATATCAGTATGATAGATATATATATCATACCCCTACATAATAAAAAGGTACTTGAAAGACTTGACATGAATGTAGAACTTTGAAAAAGGAGGAAGGTGGAAGAACCACTTAAAAATTCGGCAGCCTAACGACACCACTTAAAAAATCAAAATACTGAATTGAAGAGATAAAATTGGGTCTCAAATAATATTATAATAAAAGATCAGTATGATATATATAGATATCATACCCCAACATAATAAAAAGGAACTTGAATGAGTTGACATGAATGTAGAACTTTGAAAACGAGAAAGGTGAAAAAATCTCTTAAAAATTCGACAGCCTAACGGTGCCACTTAAACACACTTAAAACTAATTGATGAGAGAAAAAGGGCGTATCTGATCATATTAACATGAAAAGGGAAGTAAGATGAATATAAAAGAACATTCTCCAACATAAGAACATGGAGCATAAAGGAAATGACATAAAAGATGTTATTTGAAATGAAAGAGAGAGGTCTGATCCTTTACCTTAAAATGTAACTCTTAGAACTCAAAGGTTGGGATCTTGAGGGCTTGGGGGAACCTTGGAAGGACTCCTTGGGAAGTAATGTGACCAGAACATCATTGGGGGAGAGTTTGGAGTCGAATGGATGAGAAGATGGCTTGGTATTTATAGGGAAACTGAGGGGAGAAGGCATTAATGGCCAAGGGACACCTCATTAGTGGTTTTGGCAAAACCCCAGGCTTGCCCATGGTATTGGCCACATAAGACACCTCATAACTTATATTACTATTCATAAGTCGACCATATTGATTACATACTTAATAAATCTCTTAATGATGTCATTAAACACCCGTAACATAAAAACTGTATTTTCACTATTCATCAGAAATTCAACTTTTTCAGAAGAATCCCAAAATTTCAACTTAACCAAATATTGATTCTCTGATTTCAAAAATTAACTCCATTTTAAAATAATATTTTTATAAATATTTTTATTTTTATTTTTAAATAAATACACTATTCACAGAAAATTCATTTTTTTCAGAAAAATCCCCAAAAATTACCTTAACATAATATTGATGCTCTGAGTTCAAAAATGAAATCCATTTTATAAAAATAATTTTCTAAATATTTTTAATTAAATTTTCAATTAAAAAACACTATTCTCCCAAAAAAACTAATACTTGAATAATAATTTATGAAACCGTTATTTAACCATTTTATTGAATCACATTACTTAATCAAGGTGCCTAGATTATTTCAATACTTTATTTAAGTGAGATTACTAATCCATTTGGACACATTACTAATCCTAATCATAAAATCACTATTCATAATTTACTATTAATCAAAAATCAAGTTGATCTTATTAGACTCTAAATTTTGCACTGGACATAATTGTAGAAGAACATTTTTGGAAAATCATTACACATTTTTAATTATTTCAGGTTTACATAAATGTTTTTAAAATATCCTTTTTTCTAAAATTCATAAAAAAATATTCATACTATATTTATCCGGTCATTTGAAAATTCATAAACTTCATCATAAGAAGAAATCCCAATTTTTATTTAAAACAAAGGATTACACAAGGTAGTTACGGTCTCCTTATGTAGCCCCATATCACACCAGCATAGGACCTAAGTGTAAGGTGTGCTAAGGTGACAAAATATGAGGGAGGCTCGGCCAACATCACACGTGTAGTAATTTCTATCAGTTTGAACTTATCGCGAAGGAGATTCCGTTCTAGCTTCACACGATGAAGTTTCGCTTGGGTTTGGTCCAGAGAAAAGCCCAGTGGGGCTACCTCTTTCCCAAGTTCTGTTAGATGGGCTTCGATCGGTCCAAGACTACTGGGTGAGGCCATCAAATCTTCTTTCTATATTAATTAACCAAGATCACTTGTATGTATAGACAAAATAAAATGAAACTTTTCGTTTCCAGTGGCCATATTGACCAATGGTCATACAACATTAAAAACCCAACAGTCTCTATTTAATTATACTCTTGTTATCCAATGAAACAGTTTTGTTGAGTATAAAAATAAAATAACGCAAAAAATTAGGAAACACGATTTATTCAAAATTTTGGTTCGTTACATCCGGTGACAAAGTCCATGGTGATGTTCTCCCATTTCCATTCTGGTTTGGGCAATGGTTGCATCATCCCCTTAGACTTCTGCCTCTCTGCCTTCACTTACTGACACACCAGGAACTGTGATGTATATTTAGCGATCTCCTTCTTCATATTATCCCACCAAAGGTTTTCTTAGAGATCTCAATACATCTTTGTTCTCCCTGGGTGAAAAGAGAAATTTGAACTATGTGTGTCATCCAAAAGTTCCTTCTTCATCTCTGGAGTTGATATAACACATAGTCTTTTCCCAAAACACACAATTCCTTCTTCATTAACATTAAAATCAAAGGATTTCCCCTTTTGGATAGCTTCCACTTTTTCTTTTATTCCCACATCATCCTTTATAGAATCCTTTAACCTTTCCAAAAGAGATGGTTGGGAAATCATTTGTGAAAGGATTGATGATGTTCCCTTATTTATGATTCCCAAATCCATCTTCATCAAGTCTAAGAATATTGGATCCTTCACAATTCTCATCATTGATAGAATTGCTAGGTCCTTTCGACTTAGGGCATCTGCCACCTTGTTCGCTTTCCCAGGGTGGTAATGTATTGAACCGTCATATTCCTTGATGACCTCTATCCATCTTCTCTGGAGCATATTAAGCTCTTTCTATGTGAATATATATTTAAGACTCTTTTGGTCAGTATATATCTCACATTTATCTCCATAGAGGTAATGCCGCAAGATTTTCATGGCAAAGATCACCGCCGCCAACTCTAGATCATGCGTTGGATAGTTTCGCTAATGGATTTTCAACTGCCTTAAGGCATATGATATAACTTTTTCATTCTGCATCAGCACACAACCTAAGACTTTCTTTGAAGCATCACTGATTACCAAAAAAGTTCCCCACTTGTGGGTAAAGTGAGCACGGGCACAGTGATAAGCCTCATTTTCAACTCCTCAAAGATTTCTTCGCATTCATCACTCCAAGAAAACTGTACTCCCTTTCGAGTTATCTTTGTAAGAGGGTTGGACAATCATGAGAAATTTCTCACAAATCGTCGATAATATCCAGCTAAACCCATGAAGCTACGGATATCCGTTACCGATGTGGGCCTCGGTCATCCCTCAATTGCATCTATTTTGGAGGGGTCCACATATATCCCATTGCTTGTGATGATATGGCCCAAGAATGAGACCTCCTTCAACCAGAAATCACACATGATGTACATTGCATAGAGCTTCTCCTTGCGCAAAGTCTCTAGTACATTTTTTAAATGCTCCTCATGATCCTATTTGGTTTTGGAGTATATTAGATTATCATCTATAAAGACTACCACAATTTTGTCAAGGTAATCTCTAAAGACTCTATTCATCAAGTCCATGAATATTTCTAGAGCATTGGTGAGTCAGAAATGCATTACTCTGAATTCATAGTGCACGTACCTTGTACGAAAAGCAGTATTGGGGACATCTTCCTTCTTCACCCTTACATGATAATATCCCGACCGCAAATCCACCTTGGAGTAATATTGTTCTCCACGCAGCTGATCAAACAAGTCATCGATTCTTGTGAGTGGATACTTGTTATTTATCGTGATTTTGTTAAGTTCACGATAATCGATGCAATGCCGCATTGACCCATCCTTCTTCTTAACGAAGAGGTCTGGTGCACCCCATGGTGAAGCACTTGGGCGTATAAACCCTTTATCCAGATTCTCCTATAGTTGTTTCTTCTATTCTTAAAGCTCAACAACAACCATTCTATATAGATTCTTGGATATTGGTAATGCCCCGGGTGTATGTTCAATAGAGAACTCAACATCCCTTCTAGAAGGATGACCAGGGAGTTCCTCGAGAAACACTTTCACGAATTCCCTCACAATAGGCATTTCTTCAAGGATGGTTTCGTCTTTGGACTCAATCATCTGAGCCAGATATGCATGCTCATAGGGAAGTAATATCAATTCATGAGATGATGGGGCTAAAGGAGATTCATCCTCCTCCTGACACTTATAATGAATCATGGGTCGATTCTACATATGGAGTGTAATTTCCCTCTCCCAAAAATTTATGTTGGCTCAATATAAGGAAAGTCAATCCATGCCAAGAATTGCATCAAATTCCAATAGAGGGAGTATGATGAGGTTCTCCGGGAAATTCAATCCAAAGATTATAACAAGGGAGGACTTTTATTCATGGGATGCAATGATTGCCCCATTTTCCGTACTCACCGACATCTTTACTTCCATGATTTGTGGTGGTGATGAGATTGTATTACTAATCTTTCGAGATATAAAAGAATACGTAGAACCTGAATAAAAAAGTATGTTCGCTATTCTTGAATGAATAACTAGCATACCTATCACTACTTTGTTGTTGGGGTTCACTTAGGAAGAAGTGATGGCGACAACTCTTCCTTTCTGTCTTAGAGGTTGTTGATTGCCTCTGAAAACCCTTGGATTAGGGCACTGATTTGCAAAATGACTTGGTTCTTTGCATTTGTATCATTGAACAACGCGCTGAGGATCGAACGGAGCATTCCACTCTTCTGTCCCAGCCGTGGGTCTTTCTTGCCGACAACTAACAGCTAGGTGCCCATCTATTCCACACCTGAAGCATTTTCTCGTCCCCTTAAGGCAATTTCCAGGGTGCTTCTTCCCGCACTTTTGTCAAGTGGGGTGCTGGATATTTTTAGCATCGTTGGATTTATCCATCGGACCACTAGCATTGAACTCCACCTTAGGCTTCTTGTCCACATGATACCCCTGTGATTCCCTGATCTCCATTTCGACCTTGAGGGCACATCAGCAATTTCCTCATAGTTTTCGAAGTCACGGATCACTAATGCTTTCTGCAAGCTAGGCTTCAGCCCACCAAAGAACCGGTCAACCTTGTATTCGGGTGTAACAACAAGCCGAAATCATATTGTGCAAGCCTTCTGATGTTTACCTCGTACACTCCAACAAATTATTCATCTTTTTTTCTTGAGGGAAAGGAATTACCTTTCCATCTTAAGACGGAGGGTGCGCAGAGAATATTTATCGAAAAACATCTTCCAGAAATCCTTCCATTCCAATGCCTCGATCTCCTCCTCAGGCTTTGTATTTTTGTTCAGCGTCCACCATTGATCAGCTTCACCCTCCATATGATAAGCAGTTAGGAGAACCTTCTCTTGTTCATAACTTTGGATGACTTAGAATATCGTTTCAATGGAGTTGATCCATTTTTCAGAGATCGTGGGATCAGATGATCCACTAAAAGTAGTAGGCCTTTATCTCATGAAGCTCTCGATAGTGACTTGTTATTTCTTTCGGGGGGGGGGGGGGGGGTTGAACGTTCCTCTTGACCCGTGTTTCTATTAAAAACTTGAGTTAGCTGTGAGAGAAGCGTGACAAAGTTTGCGATTCCCGCTCCCATTGGATTTGGCATCTCATTAGTACACTTGTCACACTGATCTTCACAAAGGTTGTTAGCCCGAGTCCTCCTATTACCAGCCATTGGCTGGAATAAAAGGAAAGTTAGGGGTAACACATAAAAGGTAATCCAAAGACAAAAGTTGATGACTTATAAATAAACTTTTATTTCCTTAACTCATGAGTGTATAGGCTTCAATCTAGGCTTTTCATGATCTACTTTATAAAATATATTCTTAGGGGCATTTGTTTTTTAATTCCCTTAATAATGGTTCATACTAAGCTTGTGAATTTATCAAAACGTATCCCCCGGGAGTGTCGTAACGAAGAGTGCAGCAAGGCCCGTTGTCGTGCACCAGTTCCCGTTCGAGTCTAGCTCAAAGCGGTGTTTTCGGGTTTTACCCCTAGGATACATCTGTGCCAGAGCCGCCTCTACCTGCTCGTATCCATACAGGGATTGATTTTTCTGATAAACCACTTACTCAGTACTTACCAAAACATAGGGATATTTTTATTATACATAGTTATGTCTCTAGGGCTTTAATAGGGTTTCTTAATCCCAAAAATAACTAAACCAATCCTCTGATACCAACTATGACTACCCTGCATTTATTACAAACATAAACATTATTTATTACATAAAACATCACTTGATAAAACAAGAGGATCGAGAGGTTTAGTGTCTTTAGGGCATATGATCATTACATAAAAACTTGAAACATGAAATACAACATCTTTATTGAAAACGTCCTTTACATGACCACTACATTCCCTCGTACTTAGCATTGCATGGGGTAACCTGAGGACATGCATAGGAAAAGGGTGAGCTATAATGACCAGTAAGGGAAAACACATGGAATAACATGAGGAGTACAATAAATTTTAGGCAATAGGAATATCCATAAGTCATAATAGAAACATGAACATAAACGAATGATAAAGCATGATAATCATAACATGGAAATGTGGCAACCACACTTAACATGGAATTAGCATGAGCCAAGGCCCATTGCACATGGAGCTTGAGTAAATCCTCATTGCACATAAAGCAAGAGTAAAACCTCGTTACACTTGAATTAGCATGATTCAACACTAATTTCAAATGATGTATCATGATACTATACTTTACCCAATGCATTGGAGCACTATAAGGGAACACCCTTCTTAAACATTTCATTTCATGCATAAGTGTGCCACATGGATCATAAAACATGGATTCATAAATCATAACCATTTATTCCACGATAAATGAACGTGGAATTCATACATGAAACTTTAAAATCAATAAGTAAATGTGCATAAAGGAGAATACACTTGATGGAGAAATGGGCATGGAATTCACTACACAATGACATTGGCATAGAAAATCTGTGCGATTTCGGCAGCGTAACAGCCTGACATAAGAATTCAAAAAAATGGTTGATGAGAGGGAAAGGGATTACTCATCATATTTACATGTAATGTAAAGTAATTAGGTCATATAGATACATGTACCAACAATTTTAATGGAATTTAGATTCATGATACAAAAGTATTTCTTGAATGTAAAAGAGGAGAGAGAAGTTCCTTTCTGAATTTCGGCATAGTAACGGGTGTACATGGGAGGCATTTAATGAGAGAGAAAGGGTATACCTTCATTAAAACATAAAGAGGTCAGTATGAGGGAGGTGAGAAACCATTCCCCAATATTTATAATTTAAATTAATAGGGCAAAACAACTTAAAGAAAATTGGACAAAAATGAGAAAGGAATAAAAAACCCTTACTTCGAAGTGTGCTTCCAATGGCTAGAAAGAGGCTTGTGAGAGGCTTCTTGGGAGTTTGGGAAACCTTGGGAGGATTATAGAGAGTGTAAGGCAGAGGATGGACGATCTCAAAGGGCTATGAGTGAGGAGAAAGTGCGAGCTTGGGTGGGTTTATATAGTAAAAGGTGAGGAAATTCTTTATTATTTAGGTTTGGGTCCCCTTACATTAAATTAATCAAAACCACAAACCATCCCATGGTTTCTGCCCATGGTTTTTGGAAAAGGGAAGAAGGAAACATTATTTTATAAGGACAAAGTCCGAAATTCTTAAAATATTAGGGTTTCTTATGTGGAGGTGAGTCACACTCCCATGGAAGTTAATTTAAAAAGGCAAGGTGTTGAATATGTCTTGAGGGGTCCATTAATGCTTTGAAAAGTAAGTCAAACAAACCCATAATCACATTATTTTAATGTTAAAACGTATATTGGACGAACATAAAGATTATTTTATTTTATTACATCACTATTAGGTCATTATGATGTCATAAAACACATTATATATTTAAACGGTATTTAATTTTTACCCAAAAATTTGACTGTCTAAGAAAATTAAGAAAAATTCACCGTTGGATAATTTTGACATCCTGATTCCAAAAATAAAATTTATTTTATCTAAATAATTTTCTAAATATGTGAATTTTAACTTTTAAAATAAAAACCGACACTTATCCAAAATTCACGGGTTTTGACAGAAATGGCTTTCAACCCTTAATACAAATTTTAATTGCATTCATAATATTATAAGATCATTTATATTTAATAAAAATTAATTTATTATTATTATTATTTTATTAAAATATTATTTAATTCAAAATTACCTTAATTTAATAAAATATATTTCTTAATTAAATAATAATTAAAAACACCATTTGTATTTTAAAAACTATTTACAATGTATCAAAAATGACTAGAAATTATATTCATTATTATATACAAAAATAATTTACATGAGCATAGTACTTCTTTTAGTTACATAACCCCTTATAATAGTCGCATAAGACCTAAGGGTAAGGTGTGCGATGGTGACAGACTCTTGGGGTGGCTCGGATAACATCGTATGAGTGATAATTTCAATCAACTTCCACTTTTCCCGTAGACGGTCACGTTCGAGCATGACATGATGAAGCTCAGCTTGGGCTTGGTCAAGGGCGAAGCCCAAGGACGCCACCTCTTTTCTGAGGTCCGATAAATGGGCTTTGTATGGGGAAATTCTACTGGATGAGGCCATCACTTCCTTTGTCTAAGTAAAATTCGATGGGTTAAAGCCCTGTATTTATACTAATCAGGTGATCACTTTTCAACGACTATAAAAGTAACGGTCACAGTTCTTATCATAAAATAAATGGAGTTGAAATTTTATAAAAACATTTTATATAAAGAGACATTTAATAAGATCAAGTGAGATTTTCCATTAATGAAACTTCGGGTCGTTACATGTAGTGTAGGTGTATGAATTATATTTATTGTTCCTATTACTTGAGGTTGGAAGGATACCAAGCATGAGAACTGTAATATATTGATACAATTATTATACAATAATTTTACATTACTAAATCAAGGTTGATTGGGTATTTTACTAATCAGTTCATCATATATATCTCAACTAAGATAGTATTTGACCTCTCATATGTTGAGTAACGAATTTGGGATCTCGATTGAAAATGATGGTAGAGTATATGCCGATTAATAAATTGAAACTATGATTTAATTATATATTTGGACGATTGATAAATAATGTTCAAATCCAAATATATGAAATATTTGCGATTTTTTCATTGAGAATGTTGGTCTATTCTCATAGAATGAAGATTGTATCTGTTGAACATATGGCATTGACATAATCTATGTCCTATTGATGCTCAATGTATTGAAAAAATATAATATATGATAAATAATTCACGAACGTGATATGAATAGTGTACATATATATAAAGTTACATTTATTTGATGGATATAATGAAAAATCCATGTATAGATTTAATATCATTGGTTATTTTATAAATGAAACTCTATGACTAAATTTATAAATTTAATAATCCATGGATTTTTAATTCTACCATTTCTCATAGGGTCACATTTTATTAATGATGGAATGTGGAATACATTGACTAATAAGGATGCCAAAAAATTATAGTTAATTCGAAATAGTTTGAATGGGGATTCACATGGAATTGTATATAATGAAATACCTGATGAATTTTATGATATATTTCCAAAATCATTTTGGAAAATATCTGATATATTTTTTATCAAGATCTTATAGGATTTAATATATCAGATGATGTATTGTAAAATAAAAAAATGTCATTAATCATTAGTGGTGGTGGTTGATTGAAGGTGACGACATTTAATATAGATCCACTAAATGATATTATACTGGTTGTGTCATGTTAGATGACCTGAGAATATCAAAAACGTATTTGAGATAATATCTTCATATGATTAATGGCTGACATATTATACCATAATAGTATATCATATACATTGCTTCACTATTCATATTATATGACTCGGGTGTATTGTAGTGCCAAAAATCATAAGTTACGATACATTTGAAACTAAATAAATATTTAAATAATTACTCAGGGTTAAAATCATATCATTTGAACCTCATACACATTTTATATCTTCAAATTAACATTATTGAAAGTAGTAATCCATGTTGTTTGTTTTTTCATTCAGTCTTGTGATAAATGAAGTGGATGATTCGTGTACACATGAATTTATATCATATCTTTAAATGAATGATCCTCATAGTAGAATCATACATGGGTTATAAATCTCTCTTCCATACCATATAAATGAGATAGCATTCTCAAAACGATTGAAAACCCATCTGATTCTTGAAAAACAATCATATTTGTTCTTTGTGTGTGAGATTTTATCACAAAATGATAAGAAGAAATGTTTCACAAATAAGAAACTGATTTAGGAACAAACTATTGTCACACCATAGAGGGTATAATCATTTATCTATTCCCATGTAATTTTCATAATGTAAATATTATAGATTCTGTGGTTGAATTTTAGTGTAGTCAAAATTTTCTATTATCATATGATCTTTATTTCTAGTTTACAAATATCTTATATTACATGTTATTGAGTAATGTTTTTTGGGATTATTAATTATTTCCACTACCTATACTATGTGACATTAGATCCCTAAAAACCTCGATTACATGGACCGTTTGTACAACTAGACAATCATTCTATACCAAGATTCTCATTTTATGAAATACTCATAAAAGAGATAGGTCTTGTTGGTGATATATCAAATGAAAAAATTCGTGTTGAAAATAATATTCATTGTTAAGAATTGAAATTTCACTGACATTCATATTTAATTTCACCATAAGATTTATATTATTTAATATTAAAAACATGTATATGTATCATACATCATATCTTATATCATTAATTTTGATATACCTATATCATCACTTATGTAATAGAAAATTCCACCATATGCAGAATGGATTGATACAATATCTACATTAAGAAACATTTAAACTAATGCCTCATAAACATTTTTATATTTCACCTTATATAATATCATATATAAAAATACCAAAACAATATCCAAAACATGTTTGGGATATCTTTTAAACTATCATTCAAATGATTTCATTAACATCACCATGTATCACATCATATGTAATGGATATTGAGTACGCATAAAAACCAAATTTTAGATAAAACTCTTAAAATATTTCCAGTAAATCCCTGTGTCTGATTCAATATACATTCAATAACCGATACGATTTTACCCCATGAGACTTTAATGAAATGAAAAAATTTATTTAACAATAAAACCTAAAATATGAGTAAATATTTACCTATAGAAAAGAATCAACTATACTCATTTTTCAATGTGATCTACTATGATGTCCATCAAACACATTTATCTTTATAAAATTAATCACTATCATTATCATGTGTAACCCAAGTTTTTAATAATACGCTATTATGCAGGACGTGATATGACTGTGGGACGTTGTATATATTAACCCCTTATTTCCAACTCATACATAATTAAATTATTTAGTATAGATTGATCATTGAATTTAATAGACGACATGTCGTTAAACATTATGTATGATCAAATCATGTTCCCCTCACACAAATTGATAATCATATCATATTGAATATCAGGATATTGTGTACACATCCTCAGTCTATCTCAATTGAGGGCATAGATTTCATACTAATAATTTGAATGATAAAAAACCATATTCGTTAATCTCTATGAAATTCCATGATAAAAAAAATACACAACCATCCCCAGATATTCTAAGCCTCATAGCTCACATAAAAAAGGAATTGAATAATAAAGGTTTTCATTCTTGGTATCTCACCACCCATTGGTAGTTAGGAAATATAATTTGATCCATAAATCCCTATAATACTAAATACATAGGGTATGAAACTCTAGGTAGTATTCTTAGTTGGCAATCTAACATAAAAACCCATTTTTGTACATCATGTGCATATTCTATATCTTGATATGAGATTTATACTCACACAATACATAAAATTTCTTTATAATATATAATATTCCATGGGAAAAATATATTTTGGAAATCTTAATGTTATACATTATGAGAATAATTATCAAGACAACCAATGAGATATATATCAATATCTATATATATATCCAATTTAAGGAATGATAATGTGGGTTTCCTCTTTTGTATAAAATGATTAATTTTATATTCATAAATTATTTTATGAATTAAATTACCATACATATTCAACTATCTAATATATAAAATATTATAGACTTCTATAAAATCATTTTCCCCCATATTCATGGATTCTTCTAAACTCATTACATCACAATGTAATTTTTTCTACATATCTATGAGACTGTCTAATTAAGTCCACCCCCAAACATATTTATACAGTAACTGCTATGAAATAATATAGGTGAATAATTGTGAAACATTAAATTATATTCCTCATCCATAAATACATTATTATATTACCAATCATTATGTATATAACATCAAATTTTATAATATTAACAACTTTTTTCAACATTGATCTCTTTCAATAGACATCATCATTAGTATCATTATAACCCTTTAAATCAAAAAATTTATATAAAATATTTTGGCAACACTTTACCAACCCATTATATATTAATCTATAAAATAATATGATATTCACATTAAAATGTTATTGTAATGATCATTTTGTTTTTTAAATTTCAACATATCTTAGTCAAAACATACACTTAGTAGCATCTTAGACACATGATTCCCTTCAAAAATTACAATCAAGGAATCCTAAACTCTAATATTTAATGATATAATTATTAAATCTTTTAAGAAGTTTAGAGAAGAAATTATTTTCATTCACACCATATATGGTATTCTATGTGTAAGGATAACTTTATTAAAAATAATATTATTTGTTAAATTATTTACTTGATGGTATTGGATCGTTATTTCCTTTTATTTGAAATAACATCTGGATGAACACATTTATCTTGGACAAATATTTTAATCCATATCCTCTTTTTAAAACATGTTAGATAACATGATAAATCATAATCAATATGTATATAATCCATTGGCTAATATTTTCTATAAAAACAATTTGTCAAATAAAACTCCTCTAATCACATAAGAGAAATGAGAAAATTATAAACATCCATTATAAAGTACCATGTTATATTGATATGTTTCCATTATATTTAAATATATGATATAAAAAATATTTTATTCATCACTTGATGAAAAGTAAAAACTCCATTAATTCATTCCATGATTATGAAATCATATATACTCTCAACATTTATAAAGTTACCTTACATAAAACATATCCTTGAAAAATGAATAAATAATTTATTTAACAAAGAACATTCACTTGAAAATTATAATTAATTTCAAAAATCCCATTATGTTTCTGAAAAATTATATCCTAGAGGATCATTATTTCTTCTATTCATAATAAAATTATTTTTTAATGATAATAATTAGAATCTAGAAGAAACATTATTAGAATTTTATAACTGACATTTCATATTTCTATTTGATCTTTTAAAGATATAAAATATTTATTCAACACCAAAACACACTACAGGAAAACGGCTGTTTAGCGGCGGTTTTTTTGCTGCGGTTTTAAAAACCGCTGCTAAATGTATTTCGGGCCGCCATTTCGAGGTGGTTTTCAAACCACTGTAAAAACCCGCCGCGAAATGCCTTAATTTTTTTTTATATTTTTATATTTTTATTTTTTTTTAATTTTTAAATTTTTTCGAGGATTAGTGGGTGTTTTTTAAAAAACAGCCATAAAATAGCGGCGGTTTGGGTAAAACCGCCGCGAAATGAATGGAAAAAACAAAAAAAACATTAGAGACCCCGAAATCACTAAAATGAAGAAAACATTTGATCTAGGCATCTATTGGAGCGCCACAACCTGTCAAATCGATGCTCATGAAGAGATCTAGAGGTACGTATAATCAAAACTGTGAGATGGTCTAAGGTGCGGATGATATGAGAGTTATAAGAAAGTTGAAAAAAGTTCTCCAACTTCAAACAACCATAACTTTTGCTCCGGGTGTCTGTTTGTGCTCTTCCACATATCAAATTGAAGCCAGTGAAGAGATCTACGCAACAATTAGACAGAAGCAAGCTTATGTCATGTGTTTTGACCCCCAACCCCCCTATGAAGGCCTCTGAAATCCCATTTATTTCACCGGTGTCCCGGCGAACATGTCTTCAAAAGGACCTAACTTTTGATCCGCATGTCAGTTTGGACTCCTTTGCTTGCTAGATCGTAGGTCGTTCTATAAGATTTGGTTTGACTAGTCGTGGAACCCACATGGACTCCTGGATCATAGGTTATGTCCTTTTTAGTGGGTAGTGGTTTTGTTATGTTCTTCGATGCTTTTTTTCTAGCAGCTGTTCCCCGTCATCTTTTTTTCAAACAGTCGTAACATCCGATTCGTCGGTCTATTCGGTCTCTTTCACCTATCAGCTCGAAGATCGTTTTAGGATCTTTGATTTGACTGGTCGCGGATCTGGAATGGACTCTCGGATCATATGTTATCTCTGTTAATGTGAGTCCAATGTTTTTGTCACTTTATGATCGTTTTGATTGGATTTAAAGGTTGCTCCATTTATTACTATTTATTTGGGTTTCAATGACTTGTTATCTTTATCAATAGTTTATTGTGGGTTATTATGATGATTATATTGAATTCTTAAAGGGTTTTCAAGAGTTGTCATGAGTTTTCAGGCGTTCTTATTCTTTCTAATGCCTCATTCTTCATGCTTATCCTTCTGTTTTCATGTGTTTTCATGATTTTTCATCCCTTATCACGTCTTTTCATACTTTCTCATTTGTTTTAGTTATTATTTATTATTTAATATTTATTATTTACAATATTCTGTAATTTATTTATTACTGGTTATTTATTATTTATTATTAATTATTTATTATTTATTTATTATTTATGTTAATTTATTATTTATTATTTATTACATATTATTTATTATTTATTATATATTATATATTATATATTATTTATTATTATTAACAATAAAATATTATTATTATTATTAATATTTCTTACTGGTTATTTAAAATTTATTATTTTTTATTTATATTTATTATTTTTTATTTTTTATTATTTATATTTATTTATTATTGAATATTTATTATTTATTTTTATTTATTTTTTATTTTTTATTTTTTATTTTTTTCTATTTACTATTTATTATTTATTATTTATTATTTATTATTTATATTTATTACTTGTTTATTATTATTTATTATTTGTTTATTATTATTTAATGTTTATTATTTATTATTATTTATTATTTATTATTTATTATTATTTATTTATTATTATTTATTTATTATTTATTATTTGTTATTTGTTATTTAGAATTTAGTATTTAGTATTTAGTATTTATTATTTATTATTTATTATTTATTATTTATTATATATTATTTATTATTTATTATTTATTATTTATTATTTATTATTTATTAATAATAATATTTTATTTATTATGTGGTATTTATTATTTAATATTTATTATTTAATATATTTTTTTTCGTAAATATTGTTTATTATTATTTATTATTATTTATTATTTTTGATTATTATATATTATTATTTTTTATTATTTTTTATTATTTGTTATTATTTTTTATTATTTTTTATTATTTTTTATTATTTATTATTTTTAATTATTAATTATTAATTATTAATTATTAATTATTTATTAATAATAATATTTTATTTATTATGTGTTATTTATTATTTAATATTTATTATTAAATATTTTTTATTTCGTATTTATTATTTATTATTATTTATTATTATTTGTTCTTATTTATTCATATTTGTTATTATTTATTATTATTTAATTTTATTTATTATTTATTATTATTATTTATTATTATTTATTATTTATTATATATTATATATTATTTATTATTAATTATTGATTATTGATTATTGATTGTTTATTATTTATTAATTATTAATTGTTAATTATTAATTATTATTTATTATTTAGTATTTAGTATTTAGTATTTATTATTTATTATTATTTATTATTTATTGTTTATTATTTATTATTTATTATGTATTATGTATTATTTGTTAATTGTTTAATATTATTTATTATTTATTATTATATATTATTATATATTATTATTTCTTTATTATTATATATTATTATATATTATTATTATTATTTAAATCTATTAGTTATGTATTATTTGTTTTTTAATTAATATACATAAGTATTTTAAATTCTGTTTATTAACCACATGGCGTGCTTGCTGGATGGTAAAGTATTTGGAAAATATTCAAGTGGTAAGGGGTTCAAATCTCACCAAACGTAGTATTTCGATATATTGCTTGAGCATCTGCATGTGCATGTGCATGAGAGGTGCATGCATGGATAAATAAAGTAAATAATGTAATACGAAATAAATAAAAAATGAAATAAATAAATAAAATTTTTTTTAATAAAATTTAATAAAAAATAAAAAAAATAATACTTAAAAATAATAAAAATAGTTAATAAATGAATAAATACGAAATAAATAAAATAAAAAAACAAAAAAAAAATAAATACGAAATAAATAAAAATAAAATAAATTATATAAAATAAATAAATAAATAAATAAATAAATTGATAAATTCAATATTAAATTATAATAAATATTAATGAAAAATAATTAAAAATTAAGAAAAATTAATAATAAAAATTAAAATATAATAAATAATAAAAAATAAATAAATAAAATAAAATAAATAAATAAATAAAAAATAAATAAAATACAAAATAAATAAATCAAATAAATAAATAAAATAAATCATATAAATAAATAAATAAATAAATAAATAAATATATAATAATAATAATAATAATAATAAATAAAAAAATTTAAAAATAAATAATAATAAAAAAATTATAATAATAATGAAACTGCCACTAAATCCTTTAGAAGCGGTTTAAAACGCCGCTAAAAACCCGCAGTGAAACATTCCACGATTTCACGGCGGTTTTTCAAAACTGCCGCCAATCTATTTAGCGGCGGTTTAAACTGCCCCGAAACGTAAAACCAAACCGCCGCTAAATGCCTTTTTGGCCATAGTGGCATAAAATTCACTTCCGAGTTCATCTATCTTCCGAACATTGAACATATAATATAAACTTTTTATCAAGCTATTAACATTTTAAATAAAATTACATTGTTGAAAAAAAATCCAGTAACATGAAAAATGTATAGATGATATCCTCAATCTCACATAGAACTTTTCATACTATAAAATATTGAGTATAATAGTAAATTTTAATCTTCCATTGAATATTTTGAATCCAATTCCATTAAATCTATTAGGTATGCATATAATTATTCTCATAATTATAAATATTTATGTTTTGAACAACTTAAATTATTCCTTACTCCACATTTTTTTAACTCTTACACACATAATTTCTCTTCATAACTTTTCTCCACCGAAAAATCTACTGAGTTTCTTATATTAATCATTACCTTTAAATGGTTTTATACAAAATTTCATTTTCATATTAATGGTATCCTTTTTATAAATGTTGATTAATTTATTAGATGGATAATATATTTTACAAACATTAATAAGGTATTTTATTTAGTGCAATCCCACTAAATTAATGAACTATTTATGTCTTATTATATACATTAGTAGTATATGATAAAAATTTCACTAATAATTTATTTATGTGTTCTTATCAATACATAATAGTCTTGTTATCGAATCATCCCAATATGATCATATGTGACTCATATAATGTTGAGTTAATAATAAATATACCAATCATTCAAATGGATAAACCAACAACTAAGTCAATCGAATCCTAACTCTTATGGTTTCCATGATTTGTGTTTCCCAAATTTTTTTGTTGTATTTCCTTACCAAACAATTAGGGTTTTTATGTTCCTAAAATCTGTACACTAAATAATCAATTGCACCCTAATTCTGTATAACATTCCTGATTAAATGATCATGGAATGAAAATGTGTTTACATTGGAAGGAATCTTTATATTATTTATTTTTAAGAGGAATTATTCTCACCATTATATATCACTTATATGTTTTACGTTTATTCATTATTCTAATGACATATTATGGAATCCAATTCACTCTAACAATTCAATTTTTTTAATCCACATGGATTCAAAACTCTCTATATATAAATCATATGTTGTATTCATAACCAAAATTAAAAGGCAACTATATTCATAAATATATTAATGAATCGTATTCATAAGGTATATACAAACCAATCCTGTAAAATTTTATTATCATATCAAGTCAATAATCCCCATATGAGTAATCCAATAGACATGGATAGTCAACCCTCACTTTTCTTGACAAGTTTAAATCCTCCAAGAGAGTGTGATTTTTTGCCCTAATTCAATTTAACTAGTGATAGTTTACTCAATATTGATTTCAATTGCATTATAATTTAACACATATCACATATAGATTGTAATTTAGTACACAATTCAATATAATAACCATGTACAATCTTTGGTCAATGAATAATAAAAGTAAATTCATTATCATATGTAGCATGTAACTCCTTATACATGTTTCATTATTTATATAAGTAGTTTAAAAACATTTTAACTATAGAATACATCATAATACATATTTTTAACACATTATATCTATGACTAAATGATGGAATAACATTAAATTTAATGAAAAATTTATATATTTAAATTTTTAAAAAACATATATAGACTATTCATGAATAAAAAAACATTATGAAAAGCTATAAATAGTATATTATGTAATGGGAATTATTTTATTTTGAATAAAAACTTTTTATATTCATTTTTACCCCTTTAATATTTTTAACATTATAAAATTCATTTTAAATATATGATATTAAATTATATATATAATAATATTATATTCCAAAATCTATTATGTAAGCTATTTATATAATCCAAATATTAGATATTTAAAATTATTTTAACCTTTTTCATATTATGAAAATAACTATTTTGATATTATTTATATATTTTTTGTAAATATTGAGTTAATTTGTATAATTAAAATAAAATATTTTAAACAATTCATAACATTAAATATAACCCCTATTATATATTAACCTTGTTTTCTAATTAATAAAAACAATATTAATAAACCAATTTTTTTTTGTAAGTAACCATTTTATTTCTAAAACATATGGACTTATATATAACATGAAAATAAGTTTCCAAAATTAATAATTATCAATATAGCTAATTTTATAATTGTTTCCAAAAATATTAAAATAATTATAAAAAATTTATAGAAATTCAATTTTTAAATATATTTATAAGCAAAAAAATATCATATAGTACATTTTTAAATAATTTATAATAAATTATAAATAGAATAGTCTAATTTAGAATTGAATTTATAAGAAAAATATATTTTCAAGTTTTTGTACATCTAAATCAAATTTCTTGACTTCCACTATGTTTACAGAAATAAATCTCAACCTAGTGTAAGATTAACATGATTCTTCACAAAAGAATAACATTCATTTGGTTAGATGAATAGAATATATCAGAGACTCATGTAAGAACAAACAACGTGTATCATGCCCTATTAAATTGATTATTGGAGCATTTTTTTCAAGAAGGATAACGAATGGTTTATAGGGTGGGGATGAATAGATGTTAGAAAATAATTACAGAGATAATATTATTATCATATAAAATCATAAAATATAAATTTTAATGAAAAAAAGAACAATTGAATTTGTTATAGTAGTTTTTTCAGAAGTGAGACTACTCTACTCTTATACCACTCGACTCTGTAAGAGACATATTATGCACTAAAATGATATTTGACGTGGGCCATAACCTAATAACAAAATAATTGTTGTTAAAATATAACTATAAACTAAAATTTTATAGGGATTTAAAACCAGACAATATCATTGAATATATACCGTGGGAGTCAAAACCCTAACATCTCTGACTATAGAATGTGGTATCCAGTACCTGATGAAAGATACTGACATTGTAAGAAAAAAAATATAAACTAGAATTACTTATGAGAGATGATGAGTAATGTTATTTACTTAGGAAAAAATTATGAAATAGATATATAAACTAAAGACGCACAAGTTCCGGTTATTGGGTAAATTATTAACTTGGATGTCAAAAGTAGTAGTTTTTAATGCATTTTAGGCCCATCCCTTTAGAGACCTTTATAAATTCTATGGAATGTTTACAGGACAACATAATGTTTCACAAAGTAAGAGTGCGTTGTGTTTCTTTGAGTCGGATACAATCATCCCATTCCATGCATACATTGAAACCCTTAAATAAAAATATATTAGATCTACAGACTAGAATAAACAATTATATAATATTGAAATAATAAAAACAAAGTCAATTAAATTTAATGGAGAATTATTTTTTATATTAATGTAATTAAAATTAATTTGAATATGTCATTAAAAAATAAAAATTAGTCCAAAAACTAAATAATTTTTCCAATATAATTCTATAATAATCATTAAAATATTCATGAATATCACTAGTATATTAACCATGGAAAAAGATTCTAAATTTGTAGTTCAAATGTAGAAAGAGTTTACCTATTTATTAAAAATAAAAATTTATAATTCGACCATATTTATTAATAAATCAAAGAAATTATAGAATAATTTTTGAAAATAGGGCATGATATACTAATTGTATTAAAGAATATTGTAACACATGCCATGTATTTATTTATAGATTAAATAATAAATTAAATTATCACTAAACCCTTGTATAATATTCTGATATAAATCCACGTAATCTTAATGTAAATTATAATTAATTTAATACCCAATTAAATATTAAGAACAACAATAAGAGAATGAAACCCATCAAAATTTCAAATAAATAATAATAACATTTAAAGATGAATTTTTTTGAATAAATAAATACTTTAAATAAAATACATATAATAATAAAATATATTACAATAATTGTAATACGTTGACACTTTATGTTCATTTTAAATCACTCATGTTTGAATTTAAAATCCGTATACTCACATAATATTACAACTCATGCTCAAAGAGTTTTTAACTTATGTAAAAATGTCATAAATCTAGGAGTAAACATATTACAAATGGTGGAATACGATGATAATGTGATGAGTTGTTCTACTGGTACAATTTAAAAAAATAAATTTACCACCTATAAGTTTATGTTATGTTATTTCTTCCATTCAAATAGTAAAGCATTCGCTAATTCATCCATCAATTTGAAGCCAGTACACACTGTCAAATAATATCAAGAATAATAAAGCAAACCATAGGCTACCATGGATGAGAAAATTTGAGTGACAGTGATGGATAAATAAGGTATTCTTATATAATATACCATGTATGGGTTCCCTATACTTATAGCATTGGAGATGATCAATCCACTATTGTTACCACTACCAATGTCTGATTTCCTAGTGCAACGGGTGTTAGGTACTATTAGAGGCATGTTAATGTTACCATGAGTCTCCATGATAATACTAATAATAATTATCCTTTATTGGTTGTTAGAGAGGGGTTATATAATGAGAATGTACCCACGAATCAAGTTGGATCATGAACTAGTTAGGCACGATAATGAAAATGAAATGATCACACACACATTTGTATATATATATTTATATATTTCTCTATACACTTCTAAATAATAGTTATGAATACTCAATAAAATATATTAATATCTATATATGATATAAAATATTATTAAAAAATAACTATTCTTATGATATTTAATGTTAATAAACACCATAAAATTCAATCATTGAGAAAAGATCAAATTATCATATTTAGAAAACACAAAATAATGTAACAAGGCATTAAGATTTTAACACAATAAATTCATTTAAAAAAAATAATACATGTTATATAAAATCATAATAAAAAATATTTTAAATACTAACAAATTAAATATAATTTACATAAATTAATAAAAATTATTATAAATATCTTCTGAACATATAAAATATGAACATCTATGATAATTGTATCGCATTAAATGTATAAAAAAACCTAAACATATGAAACATGTGAGTAATTAAACATTATAAAGCAAGTAAGGAATTATATAAAAAATGAAATAAAAAACACTGAATATTTGAAGCATTCATATAATCAAACAAAAAACATAAAAACTATCTTTTTCATTTTGTTTTATTACAGACAGATAATGTAAACAAAACCTTTTATTTTATTTTACTTTTTGTATGTAAACAAAAACAAATAAAATTTAAGCTCCCCATATTAATATGAAGAAAACATTATTCTTCTAATATTCCAAAGTCAAATTTTACATCCTCAAACTAAGAAATGAAAAAAAAACATAACAAAGGTATCCCCAAGTGGATTCTCAGAACTAATTATCCATAAATGGAAATTTAAAATTTTCACATGGTTTTTAATAAAATGAAATCTAACGTCGTTATTATTTTATTATAATTTAATAATGTATTTTTATAAATATAAATTATATATGTGTTACCACACTAAATATAAAATTTATCAAAATAAATACCAAAATCTCTCAACATTTTCGTATTCAAAAAAAATTTATTATAATAACTATTACTATAAATATACAATTATATAGTAGTAAATAATTAAATAAATAATTACTACGTCGAGGACCATTAGATTAAATGTATTTCAAGAAAATAAAAAAATGTTGTTGGATTCATCCAATCAATTCTAAAGTCTCTAAAATTACATTTGGAATCTAATATTAATCAAAAGGAAAATATTCTTAGAATAAAACAAACCATAGTTTCCAGTTCAATCATCATAACAAATTTTCTTATATTAAAAAATAAAATTACTCTCTTTTAGGTTAATATAAAAATATTCCAATAAAAATTTACTAACCATGATATTTATTTTACATGTATTTAATTGAATAAAACAAGATATAATGAAATTGTTATCATTATCATAAAAAGGTTTTCTAGAATCATCAACATCAAATTTATAACTCGTACTCATTGATTTATTCAATGGTATACAATAATTGTGAACAAAAATTTTAAAACATTCTTTAGCATAATTGGGTTGAATAAAAAAGATATAATCAATGATTTCACAAATTTGAACAATGAAAACGAACTTCAACCCTCCAATTATGATCGATTAGAATCAATTAATATCAATGGAGAGGAATCATAAGAAATAAAATCACAAGAAGAACTAAAAGCTATATCATTCGTAAATATTTTCATAATTAGAATATATTTATAATCTACATTAATGAAATGGTCGTGATAAATATTACATTTAACGAAAGTAGAATTCTAAATAAATAAATCATACAATTCTAAACATGAGTTACATTTTGGAGACCATACAAATATTTAGATAAAATATAAACACGATTAAGAAATTTTTCGTCTTTAAAAAATGTTTTTCGAAAATCATAAACATATTTAGATTCAAAAACATATACCAAATCTATTAAACATACAGTTGATCCAACATAGAACCTTGAGAAAAATAAAAATGTAACATGGTTATAATTTCCTCAAACCTAGAAATATGTGAAAATTATTAAAAAAATCTATAATTTACTCTTGATAATATTACTGAGAAACTTATTTGTGTTTTTTTAAAATATGTTAAAAATCATCCATATTTTTTATAATTATCAATTTAGTTATATGTACTTATTGACCTTTAAAAAATAACACTAGTGTTGAAATATAATTTCTTCCAAAAAAATTAAGATAATATTTCATAGAAACAATCCAATAAGGATTTTATAATGAATTAAAGATATTATTCATAATGTGATAAGTATTAAAAATATAGTTAGAAAATAATTTTACTGTATATGTTGTAGATTCTTTTACTGAATCAACATTACCAATATCATTTTAAATTATAGAATTCCTATGAATCCTATAAGATAAAGGATATTTTTAGAAGAATATTGAACCCCCTCAGTAGATACATTGTCTATATGTTTTTCTTAAGTATACTTTTATTCCATGAAAGAATCTTCAATATTTTACCAATAGGAAGATTCTTCCAATTACAAATGCATTGATTCTTAAACTATCATGGTGTTCTTATTATAAACTCTATATGAATTATTGTCATAAGAAAAACCATGATAGATAACTTCAACACTTTTAACATCAAAATTATCAAAATTATGATTCATATTAAAGATAAATATTTTAAAACCATTGATACTGAAATAACCAACCATCTATTCATTACCATTAAATAATTTATAAGGGGTTTCCATCAACAAAGAACTAACAAAAACCCAATTAACAAATTATCTAGAAATATTAACATATTATAACCATTTTAATTAAGTAAACCCATATTCATTGAGCTTAGTTCATCCCATTTTATTAATAGTTCTATTTTTCATTTTTACAAAACCATTTTACTATCAAGTTCTAGGAGTTGAAAAATAATGGGCAAAAAAAATATCCTAAAAAACATATAAAATTTAAATTTAAAACACCCACAAAAATTTTATATTTTAATTTAAATAATTAAAAAACATTGATATTAGTTACATAATTAAAAAATAGAAAATATTGATATTGATTCATTTTTATGAAACAATAAATAAACTAATGTAAATATATATTAATCACCAACAATAAATAAATCATATTTCCTATGACATAATATTTTCCAATATACATTTTGAATACACTATAATTAATGATTTATTACATAAATTAACTCATAAAATGGCCTCATACTACCACAATTCCTAGTTTTTTTGGAGATTATATACATAGCATATCGACTGGAATAGCTGATACGAAAATATTACCAAAAAAATACTTAAAATTATCCAAATATTCCATCAAAATTCTAAAATTGTACATGTGAACCTAGGGATTGACATATGAAAAGGATGAGAAATAAATCACATGAAATAATTTGGAAGTGAAAAAATGTTGAATTTGTACATTTGATATTAGTTAAATATTAATGAAACGTAAGATGTTTTAAAATCATAGTCATGAGTAATGTGGAATGATATAATATGATGACATAAAGGCGATATAGGAATGTGCAAACAACTAAAAACATTGTATCAAAAAAGTAATCTATAATTACTAAAGATATATCCTAACACAGTTTCATTAGAATAAAATCCAAGAATACAATGAATATCATGTCATGATATTATAGAATTATCGAATTCTTTGGAGGGTTAGATAATTTTGAGCACTGTCATCACTTTTATATCTTGTACATGCATAAGTGTTCAGAAAATATCATGTAACAGAAGTTAATTTTTCATCAATATTATCAAAAAATTATGTATTTTGGGTTACATAATTTGAATACCAAAATTAATGAAGGATATTTACATATAGGTGAATAAAAAAGAGTGTAAAATTTATTTTCATTCTATAGAAAATGCATAGAGAAATCATTTGATGATTCTGACAATATAATGTCAGTAAGAATATCATTATATAATTAGGTAATGACTGTAAAATGGATCCATAATCAAATTTAAATCTTATGTATAGTCATAGTTATTAGTTAAAACATCTTTCTACTTCAACCATTGAAAATAAAATAGTATAAAGTAAAGGAGGTTCTGGATTAAAGTAGAAGAGAGGGTTCTTTACCTTTTGATGGTGATTCTAAAAGCATGGGAGGTGCTTATTGAGACATTAGGGAACAATGGGAGGGATATAAAAAGTAAATTAAAGTGTAATTTCCCCTAACATGGATTTTTAGTGAAGTAAAATGAGGTATTTTTTTGGATTATATGTTAAACGGGAGTGGATTTCATTATTATCATTCAAAATTTGGTTTTGGACTCTATATGATTAAATAATCAACACCAAAAGCTTCCCCATGGTTTCAACCAATGTGGATTGATTTTTCTAATTTTCAATATTTAGAAACCCTGATAATTAAAAAATTTAAATTGTTAATGTGGAAGTGACTAATTTTTACAAATAATTGAATTTAAAACATTAAAATTTAATATATGTTTTTGAGAATTCATTCAGGGATTATAAAATTATTCAAATAACCCAAAATGAAAATTATTTAAAAGGGATATACATATTTTATTATAGATAAATGTTTTGGTATATATGGCTAAACGTTTGGGTCAATATAATTTCATAATACAAACAATATATTTATACCAAAATAATTTTGACCAAAATATTTTAATGTCTATGAAAATAATTAAAATAATTATCATTGGATAATTTCTATTAAATTATCTATAAAAATATTTTTTATTTATACAGAAAATAATTCTATATCTATTTGAATTTTCAAGTTTAATGAAAATATTCACAATCATTGAAAAATACTAGTTTATTGAAAATAATTGTTTTCTGAACCAAATAATTTTTTTTACTTCATAAAACATCATTATAATAAACAATTTATAAAATTTATTTAATAATATTATTTTATTACAATATAAATTATTTAATAAATTCTTGTATTCCTTAAAATATATTATCTTGATCAAAACTTTACATTTTCCAAATTTACAATTTTACTTTCATCTTATCCAAATAAATTTTTAGTCATACTTATTATCTAATAATTTCTAAAATAATATTTTGAAGAAATAAATATAGTTCTAGTTTCATTAAAGAAATTGAAAATTCTTACTATTAGTTATTATATACTTATTGCATTGTTACAATAAAAAATTTCCTTCAGGGTATGGTGTGTGATGGTGATATTTTTTATGGTGGTTCAGTGAACATGGTTCGGGTCATGATCTTGATGAGGTTGAAATTTTCTCATAAATGGTTGCAATCATTCCATATTAGTCGAATATAATGTTGTTCATGGTTAGGGCAAAATATTAGAATTATTATCTCACAATGAATCTTTAGTAAATGGGGTTTATATGATTCTATATAAATATTTATTACCATCATTATATTTTTCTGTGAAAAAAAGGACTTTATCATAACCCTTAATATAATAATTTTTAGGGTTACAATAAAAAGGTTGTATTATAAATGGATTTTTTTCCTAACAGCCTTTTAAATAAAATCTAACATATAATAATCTAAAAACCAATGTATAACAAGGGTTTTTATTTATTCATAACTAAATAAATTATTTAAAAGTTTCATTTTATTCAATTTTGGGAATTTCATTATTCCCCCTTCTGAAATTTCATTCATGTGATTTTATTTCATACCCTATAATAGGTTATGGTACATCTATTGAATCCTCACTTCTCGTTCCCATATTAGATCGTCAAAGATGTGGTTCCCCCAAAAACTTTTACTAGCCGACTTGTCTTTTTTAGATCCTTTTCACTATTATCAATGATATTCACTTGATTCACCTCATGTGGAAGATCATTCTCATATGGTACCACCTTTGGATTGAATACATGTGAGGTTTTTGCAATGTAATTTTTTAAGATGAGTACATGATAATTTTTTTTACATGAGATTGGTTAGTTTGGAGAGATAATATATAGTGTATAACATTTATGAGATCAATTATATTAATTGGACTAATGTATCTTAGTGTAAGATATCACTTATTCCAAGACCTTGCCACTTTCTTCCATATAAATATTCAGATGAACATTTCATAACTGACCATGACCTCCAAGTCTCATCAATGATTATCCACATAGATTTTATATTTTCATTGTATAGATTTCAAATTACATTTAACAGTATGAACCTTCTCTATCACATCATGCATGAGATCATGTCCCATCTTATTCCGCTCTCAAAATTCATCAAATCATTTCAGTGTCCAAATCCATTTCCCATATAGAACATTGTAATGAGACTTTTCAATGATGGAATGAAATGTTTTTTACATGATAATTCCACTATAATGAGGTTTTAATTCCAATATCATTGGAAATCACATAAATATTATCTCAATATATCTTACTTATTTGGAATGGTTATTTTAGACTGACCTCATGATTGAGTGTGAAATATAGTACTGAAGTGAAACATTGTATTTAACAGCTTCTAATGGAATCTCTATAACCTATATGTAAATCTCATATCTCAACGAGAAACAATAAATACTTAAACTCTATGAAAATCTTACAACTTACCAACAATATATCAGGTAGTGTAGTTCAATAGTGAAATCTACTTTATAGATAATAAATTATATGACATAGTAATGAAATCAAATATCATCCACATGGGGTTATACCTTGTATTGGGCATGATATTTCTATAATGAAATTCTTGGTTATTTTGATCCATTTCAATACTTTTGTGCGAAATGGTTTCATTGTATAGTAAAAATTTGTCCATTCCACGTTGACTTGTTCACACAATGTGCAACATGATTCAAAGTCGGCAATATATCATTTCTTTTTATCCCACCAAAAACATTCCTCCATACACTTATATGTCGTAGAGATTTCTTGATGATTATACAAGGAAATGTTATTCATATCATCCCTAATTTACATATTTTGTTCTAAAATTGAAGGGAAATGTGTTTGGGTTACCATTATTATAAATCCATCATTAGAAAAGATGAACATCACAATACTTTCTACCATATTTGGTGGAAACTAATTATTTTTTTCTAGTAGATATTCTCAATAATTGATGGTTTATACCTTATTTGTTAAGGGTAGGGTAATAATCCTTTATTTATTCTCATATACATCTACCTCATGTCTACTAATATTGGAACCTTATAATCCTCATCATGGGTAGGTTTGTAGGTTATTTTTTACACAAAGAATTTTACACTATGTTTTCCATAACATGATGACAAGTGATTGAACAATAATTATCCTTGCTCAGCTATAGCCACATTCTATGGAGAATAATAATCTATTTTTTTGTGAATATATAATCGAGGTGTATATGACTTTTATATATGTCACACTCCTTCATATATAGATAATACGACTAAATATTTAATGTGATGATCATTGTACCCAATTATAAATCATTAGTTGAGTAGTTCATCTTTTGTAACTTTAAATAGTTTTGGGAATAAGATATAAAATTTTCATCTTTCATGATTACACATCCTAACCAATGTTTATATGGATCATTTTAGATCACAAATCTATCGCCCCTATTTGGTAATATGACCATAGGTGTAGTGAAAAAGAACTTCTTCATGTCATTTAATAATTTTATACATTATTTATTAAAAAAATTAAACCCTTCCATGTTTTCTCTGTTATTGGGATTTATAATCATTATATTTTTCTCCAAAATTTAAAATTGTACCATGATAATCCATGGAAACTGTGAATATCATTCACATAGGATGTCCTATTATATCCTTAAATTGGTTCAATTTTGTTATGAGTCTATATATTTTAATTTTCTAGAGATATCATTACCAATTAATGTTACATTGGCAAACCATAATTCGAATTTTCTTCATATCTCTTACGTGTTTTCTTTCAGTAAGGTATTTTTTATTGTATTCAAATGCTTGTCATGTTCCAGTTTTTATTTGTAGTATATGTGTGTATTATTAATAAATTCATCCAGAAAGATTCAGGTAATATATAAGGACTAAAATTATCCATTTTTTAAAGATATAAAGATAACTAGAGAGTCTAAATTGAATCACTATGAAATCCTAGTACCCATACACTTTTGAAAAGTAGACATTAGGATATCCCCCTTCTTTTCTGTTACATGATATTATCCTAACTGAATATCCATCATAAGGAAATATTGGGCACTATATTTATTATAAAATATGTCACAAAATAAACGATGGATGAGGATTTTTCTTTAACTCAATGTTGTTGAGATCACGATAATCAATGTAGAGACACTTTGAACAATCCTTTTTCTTGAGGAATAAGACTAGTAGGCCCTAGGGTTCTATAATTGGGATATATACCATTTATCTAAATTCTCCTAAAGTTTCTTTTTCAATTATTCTAGTTCATAAAATTATATTTTATACATATATTTGTATATTATCAATGATCTAGGTATTATATCAATTGATATTTTAATCTCATGGCTACGAAGAAGAATAAGATATTCTTTTTGGATACACAGAAATACATTAATTGATAATGGTAATCCCAGCAATTATGATATTTTCATTATTGTCTATCATTTTAGAATGATCTTATTTCAATGAAGGAAATTATATCCGTGATTTTTCAATTAGAACCAAAGAAGATTCATCTTCCTCCTTTGTCATCTATTAGATCAGATTATGTTTCATGAAACATAGGGTGATTTATTTCTCTCACTAATTTATGTTGGATATATATAAGGAAAACCAATCCATTCCCAGAATTGATTGAAATTATAATTAAGGATGTATGACATGGTTTTATGGGATGTTCAACCCTAAAATATTTATTGTAGAGATGTTATATATTCATGATTTTATGATTCCCCTATTTTATTTTTTCATTGACAACTCGACCTATATTTTTTGAGGAGTTGTTTCAATAGTTAAACTAAACATGATTGATTTGGGAGAATGCATAGAACCAAAATCTAAATTTATATTGGATATTCTTGAATGAATAACTAGGGTACACTAGTGCAGAAATTGTTTTTTACGTCACCATTTTTTCGTCGGTTATTTATAACCGACGTAAAAATGCGGCGAGTAGATTTTTAACGTCGGTTATTTTAATACCCGACGTTACAAATCGCGCCTGTTGGGTTTTTACATCGGTTATCTTATAACCGACGTAAACAACCAATGCGCGGGGGTTTTTTACATCGGTTATATGGAAACCGACATAAAAAACCTGATATCGACGCGTTTTTTATGTCGGTTATCAAATAACCGACGTAAAAACTCAAAGCACGGGGTTTTTCACGTCGGTTATTTTATAACCGACGTAAAAAACGCGTCCGGGCTTTGGTAACCGACGTCAAAAACCCCGCCCTATGAGTTTTTACGTCGGTTAATAGATAAACGACGTAAAAAACGTGTAGATATCGGGTTTTTTACGTCGGTTTCCAAATAACCGACGTAAAAAACCCACCGGGCATTGGATTTTTACGTTGGTTATTTTATAACCGACGTAAAAAACGTGTAGATATCGGGGTTTTTTACGTCGGTTTCCAAAAAACCGACGTAAAAAAACCCCCGCGCATTGGTTTTTTACGTCGGTTATTAAATAACCGACGTAAAAAACCATAGCCCGGGGGGTTTTATACGTCCTTTATAAAATAACCGGCGTAAAAAACCCGTAGATATCTCGTTTTATACGTTGGTTATAAAATAACCGACGTAAAAAACCAAAGCGCAGGAGATTTTTTACGTCGGTTTTAAAATAACCGATGTTATAAATTTAAAAATTAGTTTATAACGTCGGTTATATAATAACCGACGTTATAAAACTGTTAAAAAAATTAAAGCCCGTGGACTGTCATTTACGATTTTTCGATTGACAGCCTGCCGGCTCGTCTCTCTCACACGGTAAACCCTAATCAGCTCTCGATTGACCTGCGTTAAACTCATTTTGGATTCATTGTTTATCTTCTTCACTCCTCTCGGATCTATCATCTCAACTCGCAACATTCAAGTAAGCCTTCCACGAATTTATTTCGTTCGTTTTTGTTTTGATTCTTGATGTGCTTTCGGTTCGTTTTTGAATTTCATGGATTTTTTTGTTATTGCAAATGGTTATTTGGAAATGGTTATTTCTATTTTGTTATTGAAAATGGTTATTTGTATTGCAAATGGTTATTTGTATTGAAAATGGTTATTTGTATTGAAAATGGTTATTTGTATTTTGTTACTGCAAATTGTTATTTGAATCTCATGGAATTTTCTGTTGATATAACAAACTATTTTGTTGATATAACAAACTATGTTAAGGTAACATTAAACTAGATGAATAATGAGATAAAAAAGATGTGCATTGTTACTTTAAAGGAAAATAAATAATAATTACTTTTTATATCATATTTTGGATCGGTTTTTAATAAATTAAAACAATAAATGTGATCCCCATTATATGATATTGGAGGAGTACCATGGTTTAACCACACAGTATGGAAAACCTAGAACCCACCCTAAAAAATGCATATGCATCATGCTGTGTGATTTCGTGATAAATAAGTATGGTTTGTACAAAATATATTTCCTCCATTATATTTGTAAACAAATGTAAAATGTTTCCTAGGTAGAACCTCACGGTATTCACTAACCATGTTCCAACCATGAATAAGAATATAAAACTATAATATCCTAAAAAGTAAAAAAATAATAATACAAGGATGAATAAAAAAAATCTAATCAAACTAATTTGATTTAATAACCTATAATAAATATAGAGGTGTTAAAATAACACAACCCATACTAAATTCTACCCCTAGAAGAATATGTTGAGGATGTTGGACCTAGATTGAGATTTGGCCACTACTCCATTATCAATGGCTCTCACACCTATGTCTCATTGGAATAAAAAACATGTTACCAATGATATTAAATCATATGAATTACCATATCATTTAGAACATTCACTTGAGAATATAAAACACATTATTATTGTTAATCGTATACATATACATATTTAGTCTTGTAATTGCCAGGTTGTTCACTATTGTTGTTGATATTTGTTAATTCTTGGTGTTTAGAATTTCTGAACATGTTTCCTGTAATTGGAATTCAGTTTTTGTCCATGGTTATTTTGTTTTCATTTTTGGATTTTGAAAACCTAAAGTAAAGAGAGTTTTCAGTCGAGTTTTTTAGTTGAGTTTTAAAGCTGGTGGCCAAGTACAAAATCAAATCCCCAAAAGATATGTTACATGGGATTAAAAAGCAGAAATAAAGTATTAAACCGAATCATTGGGACTATTGTTATTCTGAGCAGACCAGTGTTGGACGCGCTGGGCGGCCCTCTCAGCCAGCCAATGCAATTAACGATCATCAGAAATAAGAATGAGTGAATTGCTGATAAAATAATAACATGCTGGTAGACCTCTTTTTGCCAGTCACACCGAAGGGTGATGAAGACCAATATCAAGGTCTGCACACCATTTAAAATAGGTTGTTTATCTAATATATTAAAACATCAAAACCGCAATCAATATTAATCTATGTAGGCGTCATGGTTTTCTTTGATTCAATGAAATTTAAAACTGTTATATCTAACTTTATTTTGTTTTAAAAATAATATTCAAGCATATTTTTTTAAATACCTATAGATTTGTTTTATATTTTAAATTGTTTTACATTCAAATTATGATTTTTTTCATATAAACATGTATTTGTCTTATCTTAAAAATATATATTTTTTGTTGATATTTTTAATAGGTAATAATGAGTCGAAGTTGGATTATGGCACATAGAATGAGCAATGAATTTGAGGAAGGTGTTGATGCCTTTTTGGAATTTGAAAAATGAAATGTTCCAAGTAGTGACATTTTTTTTCTGTCCATGCCTGAAATGTTTGAATATGAAGAAGTTAAAAGGTAGGGAGATAAAAGATCATATGATATGTCTTGGTTTTAATCCGAGTTACAACCCTGGGATTTGGCATGGTGAAACTGGACGGAATGTCACTGATGATGATGATTTGCAAGATGGTAACTCCGATGGAATTGAAGAAATGATTCGCGATATTGTAGCAGAACAAATTGAGATAGAACCGACAGTTGTGTGTCTATATGGTGATGCTGAAAACCCATTATATCCCAGTTGTATAGATTTTACGGTTTTGTCGGTGGTATTAAAATTGATTAACCTGAAGGCGAAGCATGGATGGAGTGATAAAAGTTTTACAGAGCTGATACAATTGATGAAATACATTCTTCCAAAAGATAACGATCTTCCAGATTCACATTACAAAGCCAAGAAAATATTATGTCCGATGGGATCGGGATACAAGAAAATACATGCCTGTCCGAATGACTGCATTATATATAGGAAGGAATATGAATTTATGTCAGAGTGTCTAAAATGTGGGACATCACGGTATAAGGTGAAAGAAAAATCACAGGGTGATGTAGAGATTACAAAGCTCCCTTCAAAGGTATTTTGGTATCTTCCTAAAATTAATCATTTCAAACGTTTATTTGCTAATTCACATGATGAAAAAAGGTTAAGATGGCATGCTGAAGAGCGGGTATGTGATGGAAAAATATGTCATCCAGCTGATTGTCCACAATGGAAGAAAATTGATGCGTATTATTCTACATTTGGAAATGAAATTAGAAATCTCAGACTAGGGTTGTGCACATATGGAATGAATCCATACCGAACACTCAGTAGCACACATAGCTCATGGCCTGTTTTATTGGTAATTTTCAACCTCTCTCCTGAAGTTTGTATGAAGCGAAAATATGTCATGTTGAGTACAATGATCTTTGGTCCAAAGCAACCCGGTAATGATATTGATGTTTACTTTTCACCGTTGATTGATGATTTGAAAATGTTATGGGTTGATGGTATTAGGGTGTATGATTCTTATAAAATGGAATATTTTCAACTGCATGCAGTGCTTCTGTTCACTATAAATGACTTTCCAGCGTATGGAAATTTTTCTGGATACAGTGTTAAAGGGCATAAAGCCTGTCCAATTTGCGAACAACAGACGTCCTATTGTCAATTGTATCATGGGAGGAAAACAGTGTACATGGGTCATCGAAAGTTTTTGCCTATGGAACACCCTTATAGAAGACTAAAAAAGGAATTCAATGGCTCACAAGAATTTGATGCTGCTCCAAAACCTTTATCCCCTGATTTTTATTTTGAAAGGGTGAAAAACCTTGTCGTGACATTGGGAAAGACACAGAAATCTGGTAATGATAGACATATTTGGAAGAAAAGGTCAATTTTTTGAGCTACCATATTGGAGGTATCATGAAGTTAAACATAATATTGATGTCATGCACGTGGAGAAGAATATCTGTGATTCTTTGATTGGAACATTGTTAGATATTAAAGGAAAGACTAAAGATGGGTTGAATGCAAGATTAGACTTACTATCAATGGGAATACGTTTTGAGTTAGCTCCCACTCCTAAAGGAAGACGAACATTTCTTCCCTCGGCTTGTCATACATTATCGAAGAGGGAGAAAATTATCTTTTTTCAGTGTCTTCATGATACCAAAGTGCCTCAAGGTTATTCTTCTAATGTAAAAAATTTTGTCTCATTGAAGGACTTGAAGTTGATAGGTATGAAATCACATGATTTTCATGTCATGATGCAACAAATTCTACTAGTTGCATTGCGTGGAATATTGCCTATTTGTGTCAGAAAGACTATAATGAAGTTGTGTTATTTTTTCAATTCAATTTGTAACAAGGAGATTGATGTGAATGTTTTGAACATTTTGGAAAAGGATGTAATTTTTATACTTTGTCAATTGGAAATGTATTTTACTCCATATTTTTTTTTGATATAATGGTGCATTTAATGATTCATCTGGTTCGAGAAATAAAGCTTTGTGGACCTGTATATCTTCGTTGGATGTATCCTTTTGAAAGGTATATGAAAATATTAAAGGGGTATGTTAAAAATCTATATCGACCTGAAGCCTCCATTATTGGAAAGTATATTTCTGAGGAGGTAGTAGAGTTTTGTAGGAGCTACTTGGCTTCGGCGCAACACATAGGTTTTCCTCCATCTCGCCATGAACGAGTTAATAATGAGGGAAAGGGGATTCAAGGCTTGAAAGTCAAATCATTGTCAGCTGAACAGATGTAGAAGTTAGAATCATACATCTTGAATCAAATAGCTGATGCTCAACCGTATATCACATTGCATATTAATGATTTGAAACAATTTCATCCAAAGAAGAAAGAAATGTGGATTTTCAATGAGCACAACAAAACTTTTTTTTCATGGATTAAAAAGACTTTGCATAAAATATCAGATGTATCATAGTCATTAAAATGGATAGTGGGTGGCCCATGTTTAAATGTGATAACATGGTCTGGTTATGACATTAATGGTTATACATTTCATACAAAAGCTCAGGACAACAGAAGTGCGGTTTAGAATAGTGGTGTATTGGTGTTTGCAGAAGCAATGCATTTTTCGAGTGCTAAGGACTAAAACCTAATTTCTGCATCAAATGCATATTATAGAGTGATTTAAGACATATGGGAGGTCGATTACTTTGAAATTAAAGTTCCCGTTTTTAACTGTAAATGGTTTAACGGTAACAACAGTGTCAGACATGATGAATTTGGAATGAAATTTGTTAATCTGAATAGATTGGAAGACACATCTGATTCTTTTATAATGGAAACACATGCAAAAAAAAATTTATGTAGTAGATCAATCAGATATGCAGTTGGCTGTTGTTTTACAAGGAAAAAAACAATATGTTGGTGAGGATGAACTTGATGAATATGCTGATTTATGTGAGATCCCTACTTCTATGGAAATATTAACAGAACATAATGAAGATCATGTTGAGGACATAGTTTGTGCCATAAGGAACGATCACGACGAAAGAATTTGGGAAAACAATCCATCTGTACATTCCTAAAATTATAGGTAACATATGTTTATTTCTTGTTTACATTTATTTTTTCCATAAATGTTAGATATTGTAAGTTTTTTATTTATTAATACATGTTTTAAAATAAAATAATTATATGGTTTTGTTTGTTTTAAGTTTGTTTAGTTTACTTTATCATGTTTATAACCATTACATGAATTTTAAAATGCTTATTTTTATTCACTGGAAATTACTTTACCATGTTTACAATGTATACCAGGTTTACCATTTTTACCATTTTTACCATCTTGACCATCTTGACCATCTTTGCCATCTTTACCATTGTATAACATGCTTACCATATTACCAATGTTTACTATTATGTAACATAGTACACTTTTCTATTTTCTGATTATAGTGGTATTAAAATATTTGAATTTGTATATTTGTTCACTGACAATTACTTTACCATGTTTACAATGTTTACCAGGTTTACCATTTCTTCCATTTTTCCCTCTTGACCATCTTGACCATCTTTTCCATGTTTACCATTATTTAACATGCTTACCATATTACCAATGTTTACTATTATGAAACTTAGTACACTTTTCTATTTTCTGATTACTGTAGTATTAAAATATTTGAATTTGTATATTTGTGAACTGACGTTTGTTTTTTTGATTTGAAGGATAATGAAAGATCATTCAGATGATCAACCACATGATTCTGGAGAGGAGCATATTGCTGGTCATATATCTGGCGATGAACATTCACATGCTCCTATTATGACAAAGAGTTCAAAGGTTGGTAAACGTGGGTGCACACATTTACCAAAATTATCACTTGCCCGTACGCAGGATCAGAGGATAGTAGTTGAGTTTGATGATGATGATATTCCTAGAGGTCCGAATGCCAAAGATTTTAAGAGTTTTGTTGCATCTAAGGCTAAGACCAAAGTAAGCATTCTGTATGATGACTGGAGAGGTGTGGATAAAGCGATTATCTCTCAGTTGTGGGAGACGATTTTGGTAAGATATTTTGTCATTGTTTGACCATTCGTTTAATGTTTCTAGTATATATAATATGTTTAACCTCTTCTTTATCAGATGACATTTGATATTCCTGACACTGGAGGAGTCAGGAAGAAATGCTTATCATTGGCTGCCAGGAGACGGAGGGATTTCAAATCAACCCTCTCATCTGATTTCATTTATGGTCATAGGAGTCATGACAATCCATGTCGTATATATCATTTTATAGATGAAGACACATGGAGACAGTTTTTTGAAAGTAGAAAAAAAGAGTCATTTATGGTAAGGGAAATGTAAACTTTTATAAACTTTCTTATATGAATGATTTTATTAATGTTTTGTTAATGATTTCTTATTCTTATATTACAGCAAACAAGGAAAGCTCATCAGGAGATCGAATCTGAAAATGTATACCCTCATAGTTTATCTCGGGGAGGGTATACATTATTGGATGAAAAAATGATGGCGGAAAAATTTCAACAACTAAGAGCTGAGTCTTCAAGATCTGGAGGGGTGGCCCCTCCATCCCCTCCATCTAGACATGAAAAATGGAAGAGAGATCGGAAGGGAAAAAAGGGCAATATCTTTCGGAAGAATCGAGAATCGTAGCTGAGAGGATTGTAAGATATCTTTTTAATTTATTTAAGATAACTTTTTTCTTCATATAAGATTCAATCATTACAGAAATGTTCAATTAATTAATACAGGACTCTCTTGAGGAGCAGAGTTCAGAGGGGACATTTACAGCTTCTAGGAAGGAAGATATTTTATTTGCAGCATTGGGAAGGCCCGAACATCCTGGTCGTGTAAGAGGATATCCGGCAGGTGTATCGGTAAGAAAAGTGTTTCCACGTTCTTCAACATCTAAAATTGAGGGGGTTTATAAAAAAAATAGAATCCTTGGAGGCTGAAGTTCAAAATATTAATGCGACGATGGAAGAAAAGATTAGAGAGTCGGTGCAGTCTATGTTTTTAGAAATGCAAAGACAATTTCAGACTGCATCTCCCACTCCTACACCTCCCCCTGCAGACCACATTATTTATCCTCCACCTCTGCCAATAGCCCCCACTCCACCACCTCAGCCTCCGGACCCCATTTTTTATCCTACGCCTCCGCTGCAGCTTCCTACATACTGCGAGTTCTATGTTAATGATTCTCAACATCATATAGTAGAATACGGGTTGGTATATTGTATAGGAGATACAGTTCATCATCAAGAATTAGAGGTAGAGAATCAGAGGGTCATTGTACAGGATATTATAGATAGATCAGCTAGGGTACCAATACCTACAGATGAGGTGGTGAAAGTTGGACAGAGTATCGGCCATTTTTTAGTTTGGCCATCCAGACTTCTTCGACTCATTACCATAGAGGTATGAAAGTTATATATTTTATTTTATTTTTTTATTAAAGTTGTTTTATCATTTCAAAACTACTATATTTCTCAATTTTTTTTCACAGGAATACATCAAAGGTAAAGGAATACTGTGTAGACAACAACAAAGACAACAAGTGATGACATCAGATACAGATTCCAGTGGTCTTGACAGATTGTCAAGATATTCACATTTGTTGTTGGGGTTTTATGAGTTTCCAATGGAATCTCATGTTTTTGGACGCGAAATGAGTGTGGGGATTACAAAATCTGATATCATGGAGCTTGTTACCGGAGATAAGTTGGGCATCAACGTGGTGCAAATTTTTTCCATGTAAGTCTTAACACCTTTTCTCTGCGTTATATTTATTAAAAATGTATATTTATATATGTTTTGTATTAGGTATCTTTATAAAATTTGTGAGAGGAATGAATTGACAAAAGTATATGGATTCATGGACCCGCAATTGATTTTCCTATGAAGCATGTGCATTGACGGAGGAACAAATAATGGTTTATATTGCTGAAATATTTGGAAAGAATATAATCAGACAATATTGGATGCTGCCTTTTTGTGAGAGTTATGAAACACATTTCTCTCAAAGAGTTAATTATCTTTTAACATAAAAAACCACTAACATTAAATTTCCTTTAATCAGTGATCATTGGATGTTAGGGATTTTTTGCCCAAGGGAGAAGTCTCTTTATTGGATATGCTCTGTTCATGGTGATGTGCGGGAAAGTTTTAAGAATATATTGGAAAAGTAAGTTTCAATTTCTCAATAGTTTTATATATTATAATGAATTTTAAATTTACCCTATTCGTATTATTTTCTAACATTTCATGGGTCTACTTTTGAAAAAACACAAAGAAAAGAAATGAAAAGATCAAATATGTAAATGCAAAGGTAAATTTCCATTTATAATTTGTACTTTTTGATTTATTACATAAAAATAATATATTGATTTTACACTCATTCAAAACAGATTTGTCATGAACAACAAGGCCTCATCGAATGCGGATATTATATGTTATGATTTATGTATGAAATAATAACAACTGGGACAGTTGTGAATTTTGACCTCGTACGATTTCCTCTTAAACTTTGCCATAATATTTCAATTTGATTTATTCATTATACACGTTAACTATCTTCTTTTTCATTTGTAGATTTTTGATGACCCCCAACCCTATACTACTGAAGACATCAAACACGTACAAGTGGAGTGGTCAAATTATTTTACAGGTTTGATTGAATTTTAGTTGTGTGTAATGTAAAATGTAATTTTGAATATTGTCGTGTTAATTGTGTATTTGGTAGTTGTTTAGGTTTGATTTAGTTTTTTTGAAGTTGACAGTGTATGTTTTGAATGTTATATAAGTGAATGTTTAATTTTGCTCTACTTCTTGTTTTGTTCTACTTTTGACGGTTCTTCTGGTATGGATTTGGGTCTGTGGGGGAGGGGTTCCAAGGGTGTGGGGGTGTGTTCAGTGGGGTTGGGGGTGTCCAGCGGTCTGGGAGGGATGTCCGGTGGGGTGGGGGACAGTCATGGGGGGTGGCAGGGATGTCCAGGGGTGTGGGAAGCTGGTCCAGGGGTGTGGGAGTGCTGTCCAGGGGTGGGAGGGGGGGGGGGGGGGGTTGTTCAGGGGTGTTTGGGGCTGTCCAGGGGTGTGGTGGGGGCTGTCATGTGGGGTGAGGGGGTGAGGAGGTGTTGTTCAGGCGGGTGAGGGGGTTGTCGAGGGGTGTCGAGGGGTGTCCGGGGGTCGGGGGCAGTCCAAGAGTGTGGTGGGGGCTCCAATGGGGTGGGGAGGGTTGTCCAAGGGGTATACATGAGGGTGGGAGCTCCAATGGGGTGGGGGAGGGCTGTCCAGGGGGTATACATGACGGCGAGGGCTCAAACGGGGTGGGGGAGGGCTGTCCATGGGGTATAAATGAGGGTGGATGTTGTCTAGTGGGTATGTTTTATATGTTATCTATGTACATGCTTAATTTTGATGTACTTCTGTTTTTGTGGATCGATTTCTTGATTTGTTTTCTGGTTGACTCTGGTGGAGAGAAGATCACTGCATTCTGTTTAAAAAAAATTGGGTTTATCATGTCGGTTATTTAACAACCGACGTGATAAAATGCCTGGAAAATAGTTTATCACATCGGTTATTTAATAACCGACGTGATAAAAGGTCTGCAGAATGGTTTATCACGTCGATTATTTAATAACCGACGTGATAAAAGGCCTGGAGAATGGCTTATCACGTTAGTTATTTAATAACCGATGTGATAATGGGCCTGGAGAATGGTTTATCATGTCGGTTATTGAATAACCGGCGTGCCAAACGGCCTGGACAATGGTTTATCACGTCGGTTATTGAATAACCGACGTGATAAACCGCCTCCCTCCGGTTTATCACATCGGTTATATAATAACCGACGTGATAAACCCCCCTCCCCGGTTTATCACGTCGGTGTTATATGAACTGATGTGATAAACCACGCTCAGCCGGGATATCACGTCGGTTCTTATAGAACGGACGTGATAAACCACCCTCACCACAGTTTATCACCTCGGTTCTATATAAACCGATGTGATAAACCCCCTCGCTCCGGTTTATCACGTCGGTTGTTTAAGAACCGACGTGATAAACCATTGTCCAGGCCGTTTATCACGTCGGTTGTTCAATAACCGACGTGATAAACCATTCTCCAGGACCTTTATCACGTCGGTTCTAAAAAAACCCGACATGATAAACCATTCTGCAGGCCCTTTATCACGTCGGTTCTAAAATAAGTGACGTGATAAACATCGAGATTTTATGTTTTTGACGTCGTTTTTTAAATAACCGACGTCAAAAACCTTATTTATAACATCGCACGTATTAACGTCGACTAGAAACCGATGTAAAAAATTTAAAATAACCGACGTAAAAAACGTTTGTTGCACTAGTGGTACCTATCATCATATCATTTTTAGGATCCATCTATGTGGTTTTGATATAATAAGATCCCCATTTCTCCCTTAGTGTATGTTGGCATTGATTATCATCGAAAACCCTTGGATAAGGTCATTGACTAACATAGTGACATTGGTCCTTATTGTTGAAATAGTATACAACGGGATGAGGATTGAATTATTTATTCTTGTGATCCATTACAGTGGTTTCTTTCTCTTATCAGCAATATGTATCTAGATTCCCTTCTTTCCCATATCTATAAATTTTCTCATTCCCATTATAAAATATCTAGGATACTTATTCCCAAACTTTCTACACTTGGGGTGTAGTCATTTACTTCCAACATTAGTTTTATTCATTATTCTACCATATTGTTACAAAATTTTCCTCTTATTTTCCTCATTAATGATTTCTATTCATTTATATCCATTTTTTATTTGAGGGAACATCTGACAATTTCTTCAGAGCTTTCAATGTCCTGAATTTTCAATAACATTCATAAAACCATATTCATACTGCCAATGAAGTGGTAAAAATTACAGTCATTGTTATCAAAATATTTGAAGTCATATCATTAAAGTCTTCTCAAATTTTTCTTTTACACAATGAAAAATTCATTATTCATTTTTTGGACTATAAAGAACTCCCACTCCATTTCATGTTAAAGAGTTAAAGATTTTTTTTTAAAAAGTATATCCTGAATTCCTTCCACCCCATCAATTTGATCTCATATACATTCTTTATATTCTTGAGCAACATCCACCATTAATCAAAAAATTATTCCATAAGATAAATTTCTAGAACAACCATATTTTTTCTCAAAGCATTAACAGGTAGAGAAGATCATCTCACGAGAGTTGATCCACTTATCCATTTTTAAGGGATAAAAGTATCCACAGAATATCAAAGGTCATTTTATCATAAATTTTTAATTAAATTTTTTTCTTAATTGGGGAATTTTGAATCTCTCCTGATTCATTTTTTATCTAAAAATTTGATTCCATTGAGAAATTATGTTCATGAATGTCACCATTTCTACTCCCATCATATTGGCAATTTCGTTTTGGTAGTTATAGCATTTCACATCCATTTTTTTTATTCCATTACATCTATCCTTTGAATGGAATAAATGGAATATTAGGGATGAGAATTTTAAAAATATTAATTACATAAATAGTAAACAATGAACATTAATGGGATAACTCATAAATAAGATATACTCCTTAATCTATGAATTTTTAAGCTTCAATATATGTTATCCATTATATATTTATTAATAAAAATCATGTTGAATGATTATTCCCATAATAGTAGTCAATAAAGAGATCATGAATTTATATAAAGATTTCCACTAAGAGTTTCTAACTAGGTCATTACCATGCTAAACTTTTATTCCGGAAAATATGATTGATTCTAGATCCATATTCTATTTTAGTTGATTTCACCCATTTGTATATCTATTCTAGATGTACATCAACTTATAGAATATAGAAGAGAATTTGATTTATTGTAAAATAAGATAATATGTACATTTTAAAAAATTAGTGATTTTTCCACTCTTTATTATTATCCATAATTTAATTATTATGGTTTTTCAATTCCTAATTCCCAAAATAACTCGACTTTCCTTTGATACCAACTATCACAAGACACATTCTACTAAAAATTTATTAATGAATTATTACATAAAGGGCCACATAAAATAATCCTAGAAGATCATGAATCCATATGAATTTATAAAATTAGGTACATTGAATATCAACATCATACAAGGATACAACAATATTATTTAAAATGTCTTTAGCATGTTCCAATAATTGTAACGTTCTCCTAGAACATCATGAGATAACCAATGAAACTACGTATGAAATTTTTGATCTCTAAATCCAAGTAAAGGGACAAAAAAATCATAACATATGGTAATGTAGTACATGTTATCCATGACAAATATCATCAATCCAGATCATAATCCTAATCAATGAGGTTGATATTACATGAAACATAAAGATATCATATGAATGAGGCATAAAATTAAAACATGGAATCATAATCCTTATTCAAAGATGAAGAAAAAGAATATATATCATAATGTTCTTAGGATAATATTCCACACACCATTAATTGAATCTAATGAGAATAAAAAATTACCCAATACATTGGAGGGCCATATAATTTCTTCCATAGTCGCAACATTCATCTCATGTAATTTCATAAGTGTTGCACTTAAATGATACTACAGAAGATAATTTTTCATCATTTATAAACCTAAAAGTATGGATTGGGGGATATATAAATATATTTCCCCAATAAATGATTTATATATATATATACATCAATTCACATGATGGGAAATAATGATGGGTATTCAAAAAAATTGGCATGGAAAAACATAGAATTTTTCTAACGACATAATGGTGTAGGTAAAGGATCATGCAATGAGATATTGATAGTGAAATAGGTCTCTCATCACATAAAATTCATATATAAAGTAAGAGGGAAGTATAATAACATACCCATACATGATCAATTAAAAAAATGACATTATGTAACAAAGGTTTCTGAAATAAGATGTGAATGTTGGATCCCTTGACTTGATATGGTGATTCTAAAATAATTAATAATATCTTAATCATAACTTTGGGAACATAGAAAGGGGAAAATAGAGAATATGTAGAGTATTTTATTTCTCCAATATTTCTGGCTGACATGAAATTGGAACTTATGAGGGTTTATAAAGGAAAAGGTGGGTTTCTTTATTATTATCTGATATTCAGTTATATAAACTATGTGATAATGTAAAAATGACGCAAATTGTCCTATGGTTTCTTATAATTATTTCTTCCAATGTGTAGTCAGATTCAATATTATACACATTTAATAAACGATGTAATTAAAAAAACAAATTTTTTGATGTTGAAGTGAGTCATGTTTACAATGAACTGATATTTAAACCATAAAATATAATATAGGTTTGGATTGATTCATTAGGGGATTATATTGTATGTCAAATTTCTTGAAAAAATATTATTTTAAATATAAAATACATGTTTGGTCACATATATCTTTTACTGATCATATTGAAACATTTTTGGGTCATTATGATGTCATAGTACACATCATATATTTATACCATATTTAATGTTAACCAAAACTGTCTAACATCTGTAAAAATTATGAACAAATACAACTGAATAATTCCAAATTTAATATTTTAAAAAATACATTATGAAGAATAATATATGTATTATAATTTTCAATTTTAAATAAATTATCAATATTTATTTTAAAGACGCTTTTTAACAATAATAGTTTAATGAATCTTATAATATTAATTTTTTGACTCCAAAAACATATATTATAACTCATATTTAATAAAATTATGTTAATACTGATATATTATTAAAATATTATTTATTTCACAAAATCATTAATTAATTAAAATAGAGTGTCTTGTATAAATATATTTATTTCAAAAAAATTAAATTTTTCGTCCATCATATCAAAATATTATATTAATCAAATTACTAATCTAATCGGATAAAAAGTATTATTTAAAAATGATAAATATAGTCATTGGTTTATTTAAAAATATAATAATCATACAGTTAAGGTCTACATACCTATAACATTATTATACCAGAGAATACACTATGGTTATGGTGCGTAATGGAGAAATTTTAAATGGGCGGTTTGATGAATATGGTTTGTGCCATTATCAAAATGTGAACGAACATGCAATATAAATAGTTTTCTCCTAATTTTGTTTCTGAATCTCAGCCTGGTCCTGGTCAAGGGAATCTTTTAGTGATTCCATCTCCAATGAAGTATATGATAAATGGCCTTTATAGGGTATCATCATACTGTCGATACCATCAGTTCGTTCGTATCTAAAAAAAGGACTTTATGCTAGACCATAGAATATTAATAAAAATGGTCATAGAAAAATGGATATATAACAAATTTCGATGATTCTTAATAGTATTTTAAAAAATATCCAACTTATGACATTCCAAAAACCAAGGTATTGCATGTGTTTTCATTTCATTATAATGAACTTAATTATTTAAAAATGGAATTTCATTAAAAAAAGATTGGGTCATTTTCCAAACAAAAAATTTTTATATGACCAAATAAATAAAGATGCGATAATATAAGAGTTCTATATGAAGAATAAATATTTATTGATAAAAATATTCAATTTGTGGCCAACATATTATTTCTGAATCACAAACAAATGATTTTCTCTCCATTAACTTTAGAAAAATATTTACATGTCAATGTTATTCAAATTTTAATACCTTTAAAATTGTTTATGTTTAAGGATTATAGGGAATTAATAATCATATTTTTGTATATCATTGAGATACATTTTTGTTTTATAAAATAGTTAATTGGCACTAGTCGAATAAATATTATCTTTAATAAACGCATAAAATAAATTAAACATTTATGTAAATAGAAATCATTTATTAATTTCAAAAAATCCCTCTTATTATTATAAGAATGTTGTGAGATTATAATTAGATAATTATTAAATACCATAACATATGTAACATTATAAACATAAAAAATTTATAAATAACCACATCAAATAATCTATTTACCATGTATATAGAGTTATATTTAATAGTGACAGAGTCACCCCTACTTTTCATATATGTGACGAAATTTGATATTTCATCAGTCATGATTTTGGAGAACATGTTGTCTTTATTTCAGGTTTCCTTGATATTATAAAGCAGTTTATATGAGAAATAAAAATTAGAAATTTAACATTTTTGGTTCCCATGATATTTGGTTTCAAATACGATAATGAATATAAATCACAAGTTCCCAAATATATTTAAAACAATTATTATAAATAACTATTTAATATAAATTATTGGATACATAATCACTAATATAGCCTTCATATAAAGGAAATATATGGTATGATTAATTATCTTAATATCATTGAATCACACAATTAAAGAATGAAATAGCCGAACCTTTTCAATTAACGATATTAATAAAATTGGTCTTATAAAACATAGGAATATATGAAATATAAAAAATAATTCATTTCTTTATTTTGTGTTATCATAGATACCATTTTTCAAATTATAATCTTACAAGACCAAAATTATATAACATTCATCTAAATAAAAAAACATACTTTATATTTCTATAATTATACTTTTGAATGTACTCAAAATCATCATAGATCATACATTTTTAACATAGATAATTTTTTTTATTTCTTTTCCTAATGTTAATAATTTTTCTTATTTAATAATCTAATTTCCTTGATAAAAACTATTGCACATTCTTTCAAATTTCAATATAACTTTGTGACTCATAAAGCTTATTTTTTATGATTTTTTTTCTACAGACAACTCATCAAATGTATAAAAATTAGTATGAGTATAATAATTAGAATTAAAATCATTTCACACTTAATATTTATTTTATACCAAAAAATATAAGTTTGAAAACTTTTTCCCACTTATGTATTCATCACTTGAATTATAATATTTAGTGAAACTCCATCCAACATGATGAGTCCAATTAATTTCCTTCTTGTACTAATTATGTTTACCATCATGCTTCAACTTTTGAATTTTATACTAGATGTGGACCTTCTTTCTACGTTTATAATAGGTTAGATATTTTTTATATATTGTACTCTAGTTTTTTCAAATATTTTTCTTTTTATCCTTAGATCTTAACATATTTTACTATTTATTTCCCATATTAATTTTATAATATATTTTCTTTATGTTTGTGATTTATCCTTTCATACATTACATTAACTCATATTTTCAGGATATAGGGAAAACATTTGTATATAATTCGAAACCAATAAATTTCATCATAGAATTACCATATTATGAAATATTATGGAACTCATGTTTATTAGTAAAAATGATACAATGAGATCATCTAGTGTGGAATCCTTGATATTATTATCATGATATATAGATACCTTCTTTTCATGCCCGTTCTTTTGTTGTGATCTTATAACACCTTCTATAGATACATGGTTCTCTACTCTCCATCCACGTTCATTCATTAAATTTAAAATGATCTTTAATCTCTATAAAATCAAGTTTACTATCTCATCATCACGATTCTTGAAATATGATTATCAGATAATGTTCCTTCTAGATTTTAGTAATCCTTCTAGAGAAATTTCTAGACCACATGTTTAATTCCATATTATTTTCCTTCTCTTATTCCTAGACATTATATTATAAGTATATAGATTATTGAAAATGGTCAGAATAAATCATAAAAATTATAGTATTCTGTAAAAACCTCTTCATTATGATGGTAATGGTTATGGTTACAATAGTAAAATAATGGAAGAATATTTAATGAAAATGAGAGTTGATCACCATATAAAAAAATGGAAAAACCCTAAACCTTTTACAATTGTGATAAATGGAATTGGTTAAAGCATCACCTAGTCAAGTGTGTAGATGAATATGTCAGGATTATATATAAATATGAACTATATATATATATATATATTGATAATATATTTAACCATATATAAAATATAAAAAACATAATCATATTTATATATATGATAAATAATAGAACTAAAAATAACCATGGTTATGATATTAAATAATAAGAGACATGCTACGAAAATTAATACTTTGAGGTAAGATCATTTTATCAAATTTAAATAACATAAAATTATATACTAACATGTTAACACATGAAATTAATTTAACGTAAACAAAATGGGTTATAAAAAACATGATAAACATTATTACACATCATAAAATGTATGACACTAAATATAGTTTACATAAATTAATACTTTTCATTAAACATAATATATGAAAGTGAATCATAAGTCTATATATCAGAAATGTATCACATATAATAAATGTAAAATAAATTAAGAAAATGAAGAATAAAAAAAATATAACAAATTTAAATATGTCAGCAAATATATTATTAATGTAATCATAAAAAACATAAACAATGAATAATTAAATCAAAATTTTAATCTGACAAAACCCATTGAAATAGAAACCTCATGTGATATTATGTAATATTTATATCATATGTCATTGGTTTTTGTAGTAATCAACTAGTGTTTGATAGAGTGAAATGATTTTAGAAGCGCAACATTATAGTAACATAGTGGTTGCATTTTTTTACTTTTATACATTATAAGAATTTATTGGTTCTTTAAAAACCTAATTAATAATCATAACGTTTCAATTTATAAAATATAATGCAATGGAAAATCTTACATACAATTAAATTTTATTGGATTAACTTTTCATCATCCCAAAAAAAATGAAATTTGTAATAATTTTATTTTATGATTAATATGAAATTTATTGGACATTTAACACACACAACAAGCATATGTATAAGATTTATATATTCAGACATATAACTAAGATGATGATGCTTTAAATCCTTATCACCATGTTATATCAACTATACTGTAAGGATTCTTTAGTCCATTGTTTTTTAGAAAATATTGAATCTTTATATTAATAATTATTTTGATATTAATATATCTTGGCATGCCTATGATACCACTGATCAGTTTCAAAGGATCTAAGAACATATTTTAAATAAATTTTAATCAATATAGAATCATAGAAAAAAGAATCATCACACATGAAATCTGAATCCATGAATAAATTATAGAATAAATAGATGATTCCCTTTCACTATAGTGTTACTATAATAATTTCATTATACCATATGCTTGAAAAACATCACATTAAAAGTAAATTTATCCTCGAAACATTGTGTTTCCATGGGTTGTGTATAACTTCCTTACTCGTCAAGTGGGGTCCCACTATTTACCACCATATGTTAGTTACTCACTTGGATAATATGGACAATGAATTAGAGATTTAATATTATTGTTAAAAATCATGAAAATGATCCAAATCTCATTGTTATCATATCCCTATAAAATATCATAGAAGGTTTCTTGATTATTTATGTATAATCTTGTATTTTATGAGTTATGTGTGTGGTTAAATACCATTATATGACCATAGAATATAAAACTATTAATGAATTTACTTTTTTTAAATTCTAAAACTAATAAGATAATGTGTGGGATATATTGAAAATTCTGTTTTCTCATTAAATTTATTACAACGAAAATTATTATAATTTAAATATTATAAACTTTTCTAATGAATTTTACAATAAGATTCAAATATAAAAGAATAAAATGGATTTATTTATCAACATTGATGAAACATTATATGATTACTTTTTGATAAACTCGTACCATATCTTATGAAATAGCCAAATATATTATACAAATAATTACTTTTTTGAATATCTACATCAACCACTAAATGATCTATTCAACATTGGATTATAATGGATGAAAAACAATTTCCAATACATTAGGTGTCATAGAAATACATTATTTATCACACAAATAGTAATAAGATTGAACACATTCCATATGGATAGAGCCAATAATCACCATTGTTTGGTATTACACCCATGATAGGGTTACAAACATTACCCCATAACTATATTGGTACTCATTACATCACCTTTAAACATGATATACCTATTATTGGATAGAATTCCACATGATCCCATAGACTCACTAAATATAATTATTCTTCTGGACAATGGTCCTTTATCCATGTCATTCGATCATCAGAGCCTAATCCTCTCACTACATTATCCATATCCAAGGCTTATAATATCCCATACACATACAGTAAGACTAACCATGCCTTAGAATAACATTTAATCACATATAAAACCCCAAATCTCATGGGCCATGATATAAAAAACACAGTATGTAAATATTTCTTCATGAGGACCAAATCATTAGTTTGGATACAAGACATTAGTTTCTCTCATTATAAACCATATAAGAATTCCTAAAATTCCCAAAAACCGAAGATAAGGATAAGGAAACCCCTTATTGTTTCACTACCAAGACATATCATCAATTTACATATATTACATTGTTATTATTGGTTATATTATCAACACAAAAGGTCTTAATATCCAATCATAATATTGATTTCCCAAACCCATCACTCAAAGAGAATGGGAGAGAAAAATTCCACCATAATGGGCATCTCTAACATCCCCTATAAATCCCAGATTTGATATATTTATATCAATTAAATACCTTAAAACAAAGACTCTCCATTACTTTATGTGATAATCTCAAACCCAAAATTTCCATCGTTCTTGTTTAATCATGATTTAGCCCCGTGATGAACACATTCATTAGGTTCTAATTTCCCCTTTAAACAATATTCTCATATTAGAAACATAGCTAACAAAAAATAATTATTGATCCTATATATCTATATGGATTAAAAATACACTCATAACACACCTCTATATCACCTCACTTTGGGGAAGAAACTCTAAATCCCACTATGGTCACCAACAAATGATTAATTGATCCTATAATGAAAAATATATTAAATCCTATATAATGTGGTTATATCTAGTACCAACAACCTGAAAATTGTATTTATCCCCTCACGACACCCACAAAAACCATAATTAAATCTCAAGAATGACCAAACAAATCATTAATCCCATCTAGAATAGATTTAACTACAATAAATATCTTCTAAGATTAATTATAAACCATTCATAATTAATAATCAAAATTATTCCATAAATATTCCATTAGGTATAAAAAAGGGAAAAATTATGGATGTAAAATTGATATTTATACATCATCATACAATGTGTGGATCACTCTAAACACATACCCATGCCCACTTCCACTGAAAACCTATGAAACCAAAGCAAAAAATCCAAATTCATTAATAATTTAGCAGGAAACTAAATAATAAAGGGGGTTTAACGTTTCATTTGGTAACATGATGTGAAACCACATATCATTATCCTCAAGGAGGATCAATTACACATGTAAAATAAAATCCCAATCATAATAAAATGAATCAGTCACTCTCCATCAGAATCTATAAATACAACACATAACTATCACTTTAAAAATAGGGGATGGGAAAGAAATGTGAAACAAAATGGAAGAAATATCACAATTATCAAATAATTGATGATATAAAATACCCAATGGATCAAGGGAGAGTAATTATGGAGATTATCTTAGGGAAATTGGATTCTTCTCCTTATTCTTGATTTGATTAACATTAAAACCCCATGCATTGTTCAAATTAAAATATTTTATTAAAAATAAGAGGGATTGTTTCAGTGTGACATAATATATCATAACAGAACACCAAAACACAAGAAATACAAAAAAATAAAAACATTATGATGTGACAATATGAATAATTTCATAAGTGTTAGTCATTGGTAACCCAAAAAAATAGAACCCGTCGTGGAGTGACAACACACATTACAATGCAATTCCCGTTTCCAGAGAATCTAAAAAATTTATTGTACCTCCCATTTATAGTGTGTTTGATTAATTCATGATTAAAATCCATATATTTTTGGTTCAAAAAATATTTATCATCAAAAAACTAATCATACACATTTTCTTCATAGTGAAATAAATCCCATTATAGCATTATTGACTTCTTGTTTTTTAAAACTATAATATTTGATTGCTTGGGTAATACCATTAGATTGTGTGATGTTTTGTAGTAATTTTATTTTTTTAAAATATTATTGAAATTAAACACCAAAATTATATTTAATTACAAAAAACACCATCATTATCTTTCATTGCATGAAACACCATGTCTAGCTTGGGTTTCACGGATCACCGAGTTTAAAAAACCCTATATACAATTAAAATATAAGTATTTACAAAGTTAGTTTTATCCAAATGGTTGGATAGAAATGTATGAATATGATTAACTAGAATATGAAAATTTATGGTTATTACATATGTAATCTGAACTCTTTTATTATAAATTATTCTCAAATTAAACTATATGACAATTGAAAATAAAGGATATCTTTTTAGAAATGTTATTGTTTTGTGGAAAAACATGTTTTATATAAATAAATGGAATAAATAAATTTTAATTAATAAATTTCAATATATTCTAATATTATTTATTAAATAAAATGATTTTTCATTTATCTTATATTTTTTCCTAGGTATGAGATAAGAATAATTCACATTCACCCTTAAAAAATATTGTTTTCTAAAAATAAGTTTTGTCTCATTTTGTACACTTATTTTAAAATTAAAATTTACCACTTTAATAAAATATATTTTAAAAAATGAACCTCATTTTTTCAAAAATTAATTTCAAAATAATCATAGAGTGAATTTTCTCCAATTTTCTAAAATAATAACTTTTGTTAGTTAGTAGTGAAAAATACTAGTTTCTACTATGAATTCACATTTCATGTATGGAGTATAAAAATTGAAATACTATTTTAATATTATTTTAAATTTAATATGAGTTAAATGATATTTTTATTAAACCAATTTATTTAATTTTAATAAATTTATTATTTATTTCTTATGTTAACACTTCTTAAACAAATGAATATGTTTTCTTAAAAATAATATTTTCTGTCTCGTCTATGGGTTTTATTTTAAATAAAATCTTTAAAATTATGTGAATTGATATTTGGATAATTGGATTACATTAATTGAATCATAATTACTAATATTATATCATAATTTTAACATACTTTTTTACTATAATTTACTCTAAAAAGCATAAAAAAATTAATTTCCATTGTTAAGGTAATAATTGGTTCATATGGGTCTTATACAAATAAGATAAATGTTAAAATTGACTCAAAACACATATATTTCCAATGATATCTCCATAATTTACCAATTATAATATTATATAAACTAGGGTTTATTTTTTTTATCAATTTTTTATGTGTATAAATTTTTTACAACTTTATATTTTCAAAACATCCATGTGTGTCCTCTCCCAAACTTATAAATGGTAACCCCATCTCATCTAGAAAATTTCACCATTATAAAAATCAGGTTCAAAACCTAATTTTCCAAATATATTCCAAAATTTTATATAAATTACATGGATCCTCTGTTTGATATTAAAATCCATCATAATAATTCCAATGGTGCAAATTTGTGGAGGTTTTCTGTACAATATTTATTATCCTTAAATGCAGGTTAAATCATAATATCATCCTGAAACAGCTTCATTTTCTGTTATAAATTCCTAAATAATATCCTAAATATCTTAAATATAATTATAAGGTATTATATTAATATAATGACCAATATCACTCTCTTATTCCCTCAAATATGAAATGCAATTTTTGCTAAGGTGTTTGACGAACTGTCACCTCATGAACCAATGCAATTTGTTTTCCGTCACGCTTCTAATAGATTGTTTTTATGATTGATTTAAATTATATTTATTTTATTTATAAAATAATTAACCTTATGTAATTATTATTTCATTAATTCCATTTTTCATTTTATTCCTTTGGGGTTATATAATTTCGTTCATTTGTGTAGCTGACTACCGCCTCATAAAGAGATGTGAATCGTTTTTCACTAATGTTTTACATGGAAGGTAGTAAGGATTAAATTAATGATAATATGTGAAATTTATAACCCATAAATAATGATAGAAATATATGATCAAATATAACTTATTACAACACAACCCTCTAGAAAAAATAACATCACTCATGTGTACAAAGAACAACAGTGTCACCAATTGATGTGATTTGTTTTTAATTTACATTTTACATGGATGGTAATAAAGATATATTAAATGAATAAACATAATATACATGAAACTTATATATATACATATTAATATATAATAATTATTCTACAATTTTTTATTATTATTTTCCTTTAATTCATTTCATCCAACTAAAAAATATGAAACAACAACCTTGCATACGCATGACCCCCTATCTCTCGAAATGATGCAATTCTTATTTCAATATCATCAGTAATGGATGACCCTATATATGTATATAATGAATATAGAAAAAATTTATACCATTAATAACATTATACATGTGATAGAAACATAAATAAGTACAATGAAAAATATCACTAAATGATTATATAATTGAAAAACAATGTCATTGTTACCCAAAACAACGATATTAACAAATAATTATTTATAAATGGGTGATAGAATAGTGTAAGTAAATTATATATGGAATGATATATATATTGACTTTCTTTTAATTCATATATAAAAAATATACACATAATATATAGGGTTTCTTAATGTGAATGAAGTAATTAAAGACTTTGGTTAAGGGACTTCAAATCTAAATTTTATTTTCTAAGATACTTATGTCGTATTCACTAACAATTTATTTTATGTATTTATTTACTGAAAATTAATTTATTTTATGGTTATTATAATTACTAATTTATCGATTTATATATCCATTTTATTATATTTATTTCTCTAGGTTAAAAATTAAAATGTTATCAATGTAGTAATGTGTTTTTTGTCAAATATTCTATGTTTTGGAAAACAGGTTATGTTATGACCCTATAAACAATAATGATGTGTATATAATGAGAAAATGACATTTTATATCATAAATTTATTTTTATTCATTATATATAATGCTTTATAAGCTAATTATTTTGTGTGCCTTATGATTCAAATGCAACCATGGTGGTAATGATTTTTTGATACAATCCCATTATTTATCAGAATTGTCTATGATTAGGATTCCAATGATAAAATTTTATTATTTAACTCTAAAAATTATTAAAATTTATTTATCTTATATTTATTTAATGAAAATAGATGTTTTCATTTAATTTTACCCTCTTTTTTATTACACCTGATATAAAAAAATTTATCAAAAAATGCATTTATTTCTCACGACGGTCAAATATTCATTTTTATCCATATACAACTTTTCAAAAAATATTTTATTGAAATTTCTAAATATTCTCAAATTATTTATCAAGTAAAATTTTACCCATGTTTTAATTTTATACAAAATCATTTATAATCAATCTTCATGTCATTTTTTGTATAAGGTGTTATTGACTTTTTATCTTAAAATACAGAATGAATTTTTATATTTAAAAGATTACGACATGAATATAATTTACAACAGTCATAATTGTCAATAATTTAATGATTACATAATATGTTTCCAAGGTTATCATCAAAGAAAAATAGATTCAAAATATTTTGTGAATATTTTTAAAAAATAATTTTTCATATTGGGAAGGTTGTTTTTCTTGATAAAATTTTTATATGATATTTAAATATTAAATTACATGTTTCTACGGTTATTTTTTTAAGAAAAATATTTTTCACAATTTTTTTGTTTTAAAAAATATTATTTAAAGATTATTTATATTTTCCTCAAGAAATGTTCTATGTGATATATAAAAAAAATATCCTTCTCAAATAAAATCCTTTTCTAATACTTATTCTATAGGGGGATATGATCTGGGGCACAATTATTATTCATTCCCTAAATTTTTTGTAAGATGACAATATATTTACGAAAATAATTTCTATATCACCTGTTATACCATTATGGATTGATTATGATACTCATTTCTCACGAGTTATCCTAATATGAAATAAGGAAATTCAGAAATTTTTATGAAATGAGTTTCAGTTATACAAGTTATTCTTTGAATAAATTTTTATGAAACCTTTATTTTTAATGGGTTTGGATATGATTAAGGATTAAGGATATTTTTTTAAAACATATGTATTTTGTTCATTATTTGATGTTTGAGACCTTTATTTCACTCTAATACAATTTTAAAATATTGATATGTCATGATATATAATGGAATATAAGGGGGATTCAACCCAGATTATTAAGTTACTTTATCCACAACGGTTATCTCATGAGTAAGCATTGAATTATAAGATGATTTGGCGAATGAACCCATTTTAATTTGATATCATTATATGTGATCCATTAATATTGTGTAATGTATTTTCAATGATTATGTGAATTCAGAAATTACATGAAATATGACCATGATATGATCTCATGGATCATGTTATATAACTACTTTATGAATCATGTCTTATGAACTACCAAATTTATACCAAGACAAAAAATTATGGTCTTTAAAATGTGGGTTATGTTTTTCAAATGTTATGATCGTGTTCTCATACCATTATGCACATGATATATATATCCCTAGTATCCCCATACTAAGTACATGAGATCATCCTATCTTATGTTTATGTACAATAGGTTATGAAGAATAGTCTTGTACTTTATATTTCAAAGAAGGGTTATAATTATGGAAAACGTAGATGAGGATTATATAGTTCAAATATGAACAAGTTTTTTATGATTGTATCATTCCAATGACACTATAGAATTATTATCCTCAAGATTTTTATTTATAATGTAATAATTATTCATCCATTAAGAATTAATATCCATGTATGAAAATATTGTGTCATTTTATCATATCATCAGGATGAAACACCACATGTTGTAGTGTGATTTTCAAAGGGACACATAATTTTAGCAAAAATATGGTCCATCCCCTTAAAACATTCACCACTAAACTTTGTTAACTCTTACAAAAACCAAAAACCAACAAATTAAAATAGTTTACTAGAAAAATTTACAAGACCAGACATTTAAAAGTGTTGTGTGTTATATCTTCCCACAAGAACTCTAACTTTCCTTCCCATTCCTCACCCATTAATAGAACTGGTCACCGAGTCGTTGTGTACATTATAATTTCTGGTAATTGGCTGGAAATTGTCTTTGAAAATGTTTATCCTTCTCACTTCATCTCGTAACACATGATGATTATCCCTAAAAAATATATGATGATTTATTTCAATGTTTCCATTCTTGATCATATGAAAATGAACCAAAAGGAACCTAATAGTGACTACTCTCTCCATATCATGATAGCTCACACCACTTAGTGCTCCATAACTCTACCAACTCCATGGTGATTCTACACTATATAGAAAATTTGTAAATTCCAAATTCCACAACAACAAATTCAAATAATCAATTTCATATGTCTACATTAGAACATAACACACTCATATCTAAACTTGATCATTTATTTATTTTTACAATTAGAAACTATAGTCTCATCATGAGATTATACTTAAATCATGAAGAACTAATTTATCATGCATTACATCACACATCTAGGAAGAACTACCTTACAACAAACCTATTCACCATACAAGTTCATTTAAATAACAAATACATGATCATTCCAAGAGACCGTAACACACAACCGACTCCTTTAATTTACCAAAACTGTTGAATTTACTTAATCATCATCATTCAATACTCATGTATTACTATTTTCATTCATATATCATATCCATAATTCTTAAACCATGTGATGAAGAAAAACCACAACCTACCCTGTGTTAGGACTACCTATATATCAATACCATATTTTTCTAATATTCTCCTTAGAAGATTTTCATATACAAATAAACATGTATTATCTACTCCGAACATAATGGTTTTCTTGATCACACCATATGAGAAAAATACAACCCAAAACCTTTTGTCATTTATGTGTTCAAACTCAAGATACCTTTTCATTATATCTTAATATATCCCTACCACAAGACTTAATTTAGAGCCTATAGCATCAAGATTATCTATTCCAACACTTCTAAATTGCATCTATACACTGTTACTAATAAATATTATATTATTAGACTCATCCCTATGAAACTTAATTTCCAAACACTTTATGAACTCTTATCAGTCTTACAAGTATTTTTCAATCTCTTTTGTGACCAACACAGCAAAGAAAAAGAATTATCCTAATTCCTGATAAATTTAAATTGATCCCCTATAACCCTCAACCTTTCTAGAAAACCAATGGTCAGCATATCACAGTTGAAATCCCCCATGAAATGAATCTTATTCCTAATGATTCTGATATTATCAATAACTAAAAGTATAATAAACCCTTCATCATATTAGCAACACAGTATTATGACCATATCTAGAAAACAATACATATCATAATGTTTTACTTCTTACAATTTAGCTGAATATAGTCTCCCCCAATGAAACCTTTCCTATAAAAACACACTATATAATCTTAAATTATAATATATCATGAAAATCAGGTTGACTTAAACCAATCCACAATGTAAATATATAAAGATCACCCCAAAAGAATGATAATCCTTTAGGAACTCAAAATACCCCATTTACAATATCTGAGAAAAATTTAACTAATGATTCAAAGAGCCTTTATAAGATGGAGGAAAATCATAAGGTCCCACACATATAAAAGACAATCTCGTATACTATAAGGGAATCATGTGGTATACAAGAGGAATAGATGAATTAATTATAAAATCACTCCAAGAATCACATAATTCTTTCTCAAATATCATTATATTCCAAAAATTTAAAACAATATACCAATTAAGATGTCCCCCAAACATTATAGGCTACTCATTTTTAATTAAAACCCATATCTATTCATTAAGTACAAGATTCAACCATAATACCCACACACCATGTAACAACCCATCCATTCATAAATACAGTTCCACATAATATTTGAATTAAATGTTCTATTATATGTTATGGATATAGATAAAAATTAATCATAGTTGATTTTAATATATCCTATATTATTTAAAATAACATTAAGAATAATTACAATTGATTGTTTTTTCATTTAAATATTATCACATGATTAGAATAATTATCAGTTTTTAACAAATCAAATTGAACAAAAAATGATGTGATGACCTCAACTAGTATAATCATACCCTATGAAGTTCATTTATCTAAGATTATGGGGGACATATAATAATTTTATATTACACTAAACAATTCCATGATGATATCCAACAAGTTATGCAAGCTTAAACCAATTTATTGAATAAGTTAGAGGTCATTGAGATCACATCCCAAACAATGTATGCTGACCCACCTAATGAAAGTATCATCATCACCCTATATAACCTCATCGATTTTACTTTTTTATTAAAGGGATATGTATCTATACCAATGAAATATGAGTATAAACATTATTTTTAGTATATTAATGGTTTCATTTACTACTTATTATTTTTACTATATAAATTATATTTATTTGGATTTTAAAAAACACTGATAATATTTTTATGTAATATTCAAATTCAATTATGGAACTAATTTTAATTAATTAATGGAAATTTTTAAATAGATATTATTTTAATAAAATAATTTTAATAAATAATTTTCATTAAATAATAATGATCATATAAATTTTTGGAATCAAATGTAATTTTTAGAAGGTTTCGAAAACTGTTATTCTTAAAAACCCAACATTTATATATAAATGTTTATCTTATTTAAAAATAAAAAATTATTTATTTAAAAAAATTCTGTTAAAAGAACTATTATTTTATGAATAATAGCATCAAAATTATAGAATATTTAATTTTTTATAATTTTATGAGATAACTGAATTTTTGTGTAAAAATTAAATACATTATAACTTTACAGTGGGTATTATGACTTTATTGTTAACAAAAATTGATGTAATAAATAAAATTAAGGGATTTCATGACCATATATATTTTTTCAATTACAATAATCTGGATTTAATATTATTTTATTAATTATATAAATCCATGTTTATTCCATGAAAACAGTTAATATATTATAAGGTTTTAAAATCATTTATTTAAGATTATGACTCAATTCCTCCTAAAAACGGTATTATATTATTATTTTAGACCCCTTTACATATAAAATAATGAAATCCAATCACCTTTTATAGAAACAATATGAATATATTTGTTTTTTTTAAAATTTATTATATAGATTCCAAAATATATATTTGAAAAATGATAAAGAATACTCCACTCTTTTCCAATATATTCCCACCCAATATCAAATTTGCCTTCACCAAAAATACATTGACCACATACAAAATATGAAATCCCCTATATAGATTCCTCCCAAGGTTCACTAACCTGTACTGTTGTTGAAGTCTATCAAAGTAAAAAATTTATATTCCTATTAACTGCTGTATATGTGGAAAGCAGGGACGAACCCACAGGCAAGGTAAATTTGGCCACTAATCTTCTAAAAATGCATGGATGCTCTACTGTCATTAGCAGTAGGGTGAATTGTCTATTTTTTTTAACTTTTTAATTTCATTATTATATTTTGTTCTTTTATAGGAATAAGAGTTGTTTAATAATGGAAAAAATATTTAAAAACTACTTTTAAACAAGATACAATTGTAAAATATGAAATAACAGAGGTATATAATATTGATATAAAGAAAATCTATTAAAACGCTTGGGGTGTAGTCTCCATTCTACTTGTTTTGAATGTGTTTCAATTAACTTATAATATTTTTGCAGTGTACCACTATAAAGAGTATGACTCACCTCACTCTCCAAGAGTTAAGTGACACTAATAAACCAATTTAATATTTTTCCACTGCAAAATTAATGAACTGTAAACTATTTTGAAAATTAACATCATGACAAACTCACTGTATGTCTTGATGTCTTATGAATATTTTTTTTGAAATGTGTTTCCACCAAAAATCTTTCCAACTGACTATGAAATCCTATGATTATGTTCTAGTGGTACAAGAAATTGGATGAACTCATTAATGATCTCACCGATCATTCCTGAATTCATTAAAATGTTTAAGTGAAATGAGAATTAAAAATAACCAATAGAATTTCAATTCATCCCAGAAATAAAAACATTGCAATATATCATCTCTATTAAGTATACTAAAAAATTAAATTACAAAGGAGAAGAATTAAAAGACAAAAAAAAATAAGAAAACTCCATCTTCTAGCATGAATTCCAACTCCTGGACCTCATACCACCATGGAATGGTTCTATGAGAGTTGCTCCAGAATTCACCCCAATGTTCTTGATCCGCTCTTGAATGCCTAATCAGATCTCAAATGAATTTTTTCCCCTCTAAATCCACTGCTTGCTCTACTTTATGTACCCACTGTCTTTTTCTGCTCGTCACCAAACATCTTCCACCGACCTTAAAATCCCTTTAATAATGCATTGCAGAACATGCGTTTTTTTCACGACTGGCACATCACGGTAGTTTTCCTCATGCAACTAACTCTGAGCGAGTTAGTTGGAAGCACTTGGACATGTTTTTTACTATTGAATGAACCAGAGTAAGAAAAACAATCAAAACAATTAAAATTATAAGGAAATAAAGAATTATAGTTTATGAATTTTGTATATTTAAAACTGTTTTTAAAAAAATTAATAAACATTTATTTAATGTTGTTAAATAAATAATTTTATTAGTACTACAAAATAAATTTTAATTACATAATATAAACTAAAATGTTTTATTAAATAGTTATTATATAATTGTAAAAAAAATTATGATAACCTATGTATTTTAATTTGATCGAATTTGTTAATAAAAGTGTTTTTATTATTATTAAAAATAATAAGTTTTATTAATTATAAAATTTTTACGCTAAATTATTCATATGTTATTATTTGTTAATTAATTAACATTATTAATTTAATTTATAAATATTATGTTTATTATTATTATTAATGTTAACATTATTAAATTTATAAATTAACTAGTTTTGTTTAATTATAATTATTTTATAACTTAGTATTGGTATTCTATTTTATAAACAAAATGTATTATTAAATAATTAATAATACATAATATTAAAATATATTTAATAAACATTTTAATAATCTATCTTAACTCGATTTTAAAAATAACTATCAATTAATTAAATAAAATTTTATTTATGTTTATAAAAAAATTATGTTTTATTAAATATCTTATGTAATTTATTTATTTATAAAAATTAATGTTTATTGTTTTGTTTAGTTTGAGTTTTTATTATAGACTTTTTTAAATCATTAGTTCGTTTTTTTTAATAAGTTTTTTTAATATTTTTTTATTTCTCCCCCTTTCCCTAATCAGCGCTATAGGGGGGTTAGGCTTCTTTGAGAAGCATCTAGATGGAGCGGACCAGCTTCCCTTAGCTCTAGCATGGTGCGGCGGCCTCCTTCTCCCTCAATCCACGGCGGTGCACTACCAGCAGGTGCGGAGGCCTCCTACTCCTCTCTTCAAATGCAGTACTATTTCATCCAGTAAAGAGTAGAAGCCTCCATCAGCACTGGTGATGCAGAATCTCAGACATCAGTGGCTTGAGATCCTCTCTTTAGTTATAATGGCAGGGCAATGGTTTCCTCTGGTGGCACCACCTCTAGTTCAAGCATCTATTCTCCTCGGGTTACGGTGATGCGGACTTCTTGAAATGGTGGTATGCAACACAAATAGTGGAATCAATGATTTATATCAGCCTCATTTCCTTATAATTGCATCTCCAGAAACATCTCGATCCACTTTTTACAATGGATCGAAGTTGTATTTTCAGTTCTAATCTTCAATTCAATACTGTTGAAATTACGTTTGTCAGAATGATGATCAATGGTGGATGGATGGGTTTTCTGTTGGTGGGTGAAATGTTGAAGGAAAGGGTGTTATATCGGTAAGGTGGTTGCCGATAGAAAAATTTAATGGTTACTTTTATCTTATTGAAAAAACAATAGAGAAGTAGTAGGGTGGGGGTCACTGATAAGAAACATGAGTCTACCAGTATACATAAATGAGAGCTACCAAGAAAGCTACATAAGGTTACCGTTAGTTTTTAAAATAAGGAATTAATGGCACGAGGGTCACCAGAATACAGTAGTAACAGTGAGGAGCGGGGCAGTACCGCTCAAAAAGGCTAACAGTAAGGAGGATACCATTAGAAGGAAATAAGAGAGGAGCAGTGACAATGGTCATTGACAGAATACTACTGTGGGTCACCACTACAAAAAAAAGTCACTGACACAGCAAAAATAAAAGGGTCGCTGATAGTTTTATCAAAATAGACAGGAAACCTCTAGTATAAAATAAAGATCTACTGGTAACCATAAAAAATCGTAATATTTAAAGTTAAGTAAACTAAATAAAACGACTGAAAATAATTAATTAAAATAATGTTAAATACAGTTAATTTAAAACAAGATTTTTATTAAAAAATTAAAATATTAAAACCACTACTAAGAATATTAATTAGATAACACATAAATTAAGAAGTGTATGATTAATAAACTATGATTATAAAAGACATAAATTAAAATCACTATATTAATCAATTACAAGGTAACATCAAATAATAAAGAATAGCATCAGTGACCCAATAGGTCACTGCTAGTTCTTTTCTACCTCATCGGTAGACTAAAATAAATATTTAGTGACTTCCTAATTTATTTGCATATATAAGATTAAATATTTTATGTTATATAACACTAGATTTATTTAATTAAACAACTAATTAATCACATAAAATTCAAAAGTGAAATATTTTTTTTAAATTTAAAACATAAATTATTTACTTATATGATTAATAGGATGACAAAACATATTAATTAATATTGTTAACCTATTCTAATGAAACTAAATTAAATGATAAAATATTAAAATAATGAATAATTTAATAAAATATATTTACAACGATTAAATAATGGTTTTATAATAATGTTAGTTTAATAAAATGTCAAGTAGATTTAAATTAACCAAACTAAATAAAACATAATTTAATTATAAAAGTAATGTAAGTTTAAAATTATTATTTTGATGACTAAAAATTCATAATTAATTATAATAATTGTCTAATTAAAAAAATTAAATAATAAAATACAAAAGTACAACTACATAGTATAAAGTGCTTAAATATTTAATTAAATCATTAAAAATCATTTAAAATATGAGCCAAATATATGAAAAAATAGAACCACATAATATTCCACCATAGTTAGGCTTTATTTCTACTCAAAAAATAACATTCTTCATTATCCTTGAAAAATATTAAAGTGTATTTATGATTAAGATCACACTGTAACAAGTCCAGCACTCAAAATAGAGGAAAAAACATAAAACCAGGCTTTAGGAAAATGAATTAATCATATAAATCTTGCTTAGAACAAATACTCAAGGGTAATTAAGAATGATATGAATCACAAGAAATGAAGATTTCATCCCTCATATGTGATACAACATGCTGACTCATTTCAATCCAAGATGATGTTCTAAGTCCAAGAATGAAAAGAGGCAAAATATCAATGGGATAAAAACCTTAACCATGGAAAGTTTTACTTTTACAGAAACCTAGGTTCTAAAAATAATTATATTTTTTGAATCAGCTTATTGATACAACCTAAATGATCTCACATATAAACCATTTAAGCCCTTGTTTATTTGGCATTCATCAATCCTCTCACCTTTATGAAATCATTTTTGACCCTAGACACACTTTTTAATTTTCCCAAGCAAAGTTTCATTAAGCTAATCATTGTGCAATGAACGTATTCAATGTATACATATAGATTATAGTAAATAGAAATTCACCCAGAATTTTGGGTCTCAGAGACTCACAGTGGGATCCCAAATGCCCAAATTAATCCAGTTCCAAAAGTTTTATATAGAAACAATTTACATTGCCTCATTAAGGAAATAACTATTAATAGTTAAAAGATGAATGGGGCCCATAGAATCAGAAACAAACGTCATGTTCAAAGGGTTATGATCATAGCTCCACAAAAATATAAACCAAATCACTTTCAGAAGTAGTTCCTAAACCAAATTTCCATGAAACCACTAAGAAAGACAACTCACCAATCCTCCATCCTCATCAATTTCAGACTCTAAGCAGTTCTTAACTACCAACAATGAACTTTTCCTACGACAAGACCCAATTGAGTATAGTGTAATGTCTAAAATTATTTAAAATGTTTTAAAAACATTAACCATTTTTAACATGAAATTTTGAATGGAAGTGGGAATTGATGGTCTTACATTACAACACAGTTTATCACAGTCATGAATTGACCCCCTCGCCCACACGTAAAACCCCACTTTGTCCCCATAGTTGACTTCTATATATGGAGAAGAACAATTTGAAAATTAAGGTTCAAACCATATTTTCAATTAAGTAGATTTATGACATGAATAATGGTCGCATTGATGTTCTAAGGTATTGTTTTCCACAATAAATAACATAACAGAAGGTTCATTTTCTATTATATGCATTAACATTTATGTCCATTGACTAATATTTTCAATACATCTCAAAAAGTAAATGTGAAGTGTAAGTTCACAATTAATTGGGAGTAATAATTTCAACAAAGTATGATTCAAATTGATGTTCAATTTAATATAATGATTCATTAAAAACACCCTATAGATTAATTAGTTAGAATGAAAAACACAACTACCAGAAAAGACATACCCCCCAAACATAATTTCATGCAGTTAATGGGTTTAAATAATGAATTTCTGTTCAAATCAAAAGGCAGAAGCTGGTTTTTTTAATAAAAGTATCCTTTTTTAGTGTCAAAAAACATTCAACATAATTTTTAGTACACAAGTAGCATAATTTTCTAATACAAGATGAATGTCTCGGTGAGAAGAATTTTTTTAACAAAAACCGGAGCATAAATAAATGCAAAGTATTGAAGTACTTCCCTGGCTAAGTTCTTATCCAAAAATGATCATTGGAATTACATTCCTTTTTGGAACAAGCATGAGTATCCTGAGACATAATGAGGAAACAAATAACAAGTAGTAACAATTATTTCACAATAAAAGAGCACAAAAAAAGCATTTTATTCATGGTTAAAAAGAACACAATTTAAAGACAAAAGAACCATGGGTTTCTCCCATGAAATGCTAAGTATAAAGTCCTTAGAAATACTTTATTCAAGAACAGTTTAAATGCATAATGAATGAATCCATGCCATTTGGTTATCCCTCAAAATAATGTTTCACTCTTTCCCAATTAACCAACATGGGTTTATTATCTTCACCAACAGTTTCAATAGCTCTATTTCATAGCACTATCACAATTGTAAATTCTATAAACCACTTGGACATCAGCTTTCCAGGATGGAGTTTAAGTCTAGAGTTAAAGAGAAGGACCTTCTATCCAGGATTAAACTCTTTGTTTTGAATGATAGAATCATGAAATATTTTTGTCCTTTCGTTATAAATACTTTAATTATCATAACTCTTTATCCTTATATCAACAAGTTCAATCAACTCAAGTAACCTACTCTCAGTAGCACTCATAATGTCAATGTTTAAATCCTTAACTTCCCAATATGACTAATGATTCAACTCTATAGGTAAATGAAACCATTTCCCAAAAAATTCTATGTGGAGACATACCTATTGGGGTATTGAAGGTAGTTCTATAAGCCCATAAATCTTTATCCAACTTAAGAGACCAATCTTTCCTGGAGTTTGATACAGTTTTCTCAAGTATTTGTTTCAGTACCCTATTTTGAATTTCCACCTGTCCATTGGAATGTGGACGGTAAGGAGTAATAGTGTTATGAACACAACCATATTTCTCCATCAAAGCTATAAAATTATAGTTCATATAGAGTTTTCCATTATTAGAGATAAAAGATCTTGGGACTCTAAATCATGAGAAAATGTTCTTTTTTTCAATTTTTATTACAGAATTGTCTTGATTTTTTAGCAGTGCCAATTCCTCAACCCATTTTGAAACATAGTTTACAGTAATAAGAATATACTCATTCCCATGAGATGATGGAAATGGACCCCTGAAATATGAACCCCAGACATCAAAAATTTATTCTTCCAGAATTCCTTTTTGGGGTAACTCCTACTTCCTACCAACATATCCTAGCCTCTGACAGCTATCAAAGCCATCCACAAAACTTCTAGCATCCTTAAAATGGTAGGACAATAGAAACCAAATTGTAGGACTTTTTGAGTAGTTCATTCACCACCATGGTGACATCCCCAATGTGAATAATGACAACTTTCTAAGATAGTAAGAATCTCTTTCTCAGGCACACACCTTCTATGAATACCATCACCACATCTCCGAAACAACAGGGGATCATCCCTAAGATAATACTAATTTTTATAAATGAATTTTTTCCTTGGTTATTGGATAGATTTTTGGGAAAAACACCTACTGCAAGGTAGTTTTCTCAATCTGCAAACCATGTAGATTGAATGATTGAAATAGTAAGAAGATTCTCATCCGGAAAGAAAGATTTTATCTCCCAAGGATCTTCAGATTCATATTGAGTAAGAGGAACCCTATATAGAGTATCAGCAACTAAAATTTCATCTCCCTGCTTATCCCTAATCTCTAAATCAAAATCATGTAACAATAAGATCCATCAAATTAACCTGGGATTAATTTCATTCTTTGAGAGACTGTTCTTTAAAGTATAATGATCAGTGAAAACAATGACTTTTGATCCTAAGAAGTACTGTGTAAACTTTTCTAAAGAAATCAAAATAGTTAATTTTTTTTCAGTGGTGGTATAATTCTTTGGGGCATCATCGAGAAGTCTACTAGCATAATACATCACATGTAGTTTCTTATCATTCATTTATCCAAGGACATCACCAACAAACATATCACTAGCATCATACAAAAGTTTAAAAGGTAGTTTCTAGTTAGGTGCAGTGATGATAGCTGATGTAGTGAGTTTCTATTTAGGCAGATTAAATGATTTAAAATCATTTTCATCAAAATTGAAAGGTGCATCCTTGACCAGTAAGGAAAATAAGGGCTTAGTTATTTTAAAAAATCTTTTATGAATCTCTGGTAGAAACTGGCATGCCCTATAAAACCTCTAAGTCATTTAAAATTTACAGGAGGTGGAAATTTTTGAATAAAATCGATCTTAGCAGTATCAACTTCTAGACCTCTCTTGGGAACCTTATGACTGATCACTATACCTACATTAATGATGAATTGACATTTCTCCCAATTTAGAACATGTTTGGTTCCAATGCAACTCTCCAAGATTAACTCATGATTTCCAAGACAGGTATCGACTGTACTACCCACAATGGAAAAGTCATCCATGAAAACCACAATAATTCATTCAATCATATCTAAAAAGATATCCATCATACACCATTGAATGGTGGGTAGAGGACCACACAGCCCAAAAAGAATCCGCCTATAGGAAATTGTTTTAATGGGGTATGGGAATGTTGTCTTTTCCTGGTCTTCTGGAGAAACAATTTTCTAGTTGTAACTGGAATAACCATCCAGAAAAAAGAATAATTCATTTCTAGCAAGCCTCTAAATAATTTGATCCAAAAAGGGAATTGGAAAATGGTCCTTCCATGTGACTGTGTTAAGCTTCCTATAATCAATACATACTCTCTATTTTGTGTCTTTCCTAACACAGACTTCATCATTTTCATCATTTTTAACAAAACAGAAACCTCCCTTCTTGGGAAAAACCTGGATAGGGCTGACTCAAGAACTATCAAAAATGGGATAAATCCTTGAATAGTACATCAATTTGATCACTTCCTCTCTCACAACTTCTTTCATGTTCGGTTTTAATCCTCCTTGACATTACACCCTACTCTTATGGTCAGGATCTATAGGAATCTCGTGCATATAGAATGAGGGACTAATACCCTTGATATCAGCTATTTTCCAGCCTATGGAAGATTTAAACTTTTTCAACACATTCAAAAATCTTTCATCTTGGTTTTCATTTAGTTCATCAGACATTATTACATGCAATGTTGAGTTCTCAACCAGAAATGAATATTTAAGATGGGTAGGGATTGGGTTCAATTCAAGAGTTGGTGGATCTACACTAGAAGGGATACTCTTAGGCCTGGGAGGACTATGATCTTCAACATATCATTTTTATGGAGTTTTAAATGATGGAAGATTTTCAATTTCATCTTCATATTTAGATGAAACAATTTTACAGTCTAGAGTGGGCAATGCACTGTCTAGATTTTCTAGATTAGAATTCAACAAGTTAATCAAAGAAGAATCATCTAGTTTTCAAATAAGTTCTCCCTCAATATCATCACTGTGTTCAGAAAGGTTGGTGTTAATAGAAACACCCTCAAATTCACTCTAAAATCTCCTCTATTCGGAAACATAAGACTCTTTTATAGCAGGAACTTTACAGTTGTCCAGTTCTGAAAAATTATACAGTTTTGGGGTTCGAGAAGAATTTTCAGTTTATAAAACATATTTAACAGCATTTTCAGCTTCAACATTATTTCCTTCAGTAGAGAATTGATTTTTAGATACTTCAGAATTTAAAATTTAGTTCGCATTTTCTAAGGACTATACCCTAGAATAGTTTTCAGAAAAAATTGGTCTCGTAATATTTTTAAACAGATTGTACTCTTCTTGTTGTTCTCCAATTTTATAAATTAATAGACCATTATAATCATCTATAACAACACCACCTATGTCCAAGAAGGGCATTCCCAAGATTATGGGCACCTCTTGATCAGATTTTATATCCAAGACTAAAAAGTCACTGGGTAAAAATAGTTTCCCAACCCGAACTAGAAAATCATCTACCCTACCCACAGGATGAGTGAATGATCTATCGGCCAACTGTAGTATGAATTTGGTGGGTTGAAGGTCACCCAACCTCAACTATTGAAATAGATAGAATGGTATAAGATTAATTCTAGAACCTAAATCTCACAAACAGTTTAGTTGATCATAGTTTCTTAGTTTTCATGGTATGACAAAACTACCTGGGTGTTTTAGTTTAGGTGGGATTTTCTTTTGAATTACAACACTTCACTCCTCCGTGAGGATGTATGTAGTAAATTCTTCTAGTGTTTTTTGTTTTGAAACAATTTTCTTCATATATTGAAAATAAGATGGGATTTGAATTAATGCTTGAATGAAAGGAATGTTTACCTAATGTTTATAAAGGAGACCAAGGAACTAAAGAACTTCAACCTTGGTGTTACATTGAGGTTTCAGATTTTCAAGGAAAGTGATGGGTGGGGAAAAAATTTCAGGATAATAGGAATATCCCTCAACTCTTCAACAACTTCTTTTTTTTCTTTATTCATTTGATTTTTAGATGAGGTTTCAACTTGAGTTTCAGGTGACAGATTAAGATTTTGATCTTTTTGAAGAACTTTTTATGAATTTCCGGCATGTGTGCAAAGATTATTTTTATTTCTAGATTGAAGAAGATTTTCATTTTGGGTATTTTCAGTTTCTTTTTCAGAAATAGTTTGAGTATTAACCCCACTTCTAGTGAAAACAGACATGGAATTATCTCTAAGGTTATGTTCAGTGGTACTTGTATGTCTACCTTTTTCCCTAGATAAAAAATCACTACAAATATTCCCTAACTGTGTTTCCATGTTTTCCAATCTGACATCAGTTTTCACTTTATCTGACTCATATTGATTCTGATGTTTGGTCAGCTGAGTCATGTATCTTTCTTCTTGAGTGTTAATTTCAATCAATATAAGATAAAGCTTAGAAGATAATTTATTATCATAATTTACATGTACATTTGAAGACTCACCCCTCTATTGATTTTGAATGTTCGTTCTTGGTTTATTATAGTAATTAGGGGAAGTTGATTTTTTGATTAAGTCGTGATCTTTCTAGGAGAGATTTGGATGGTTCCTATAGCATTGGTTTCATTTTTTTGAAAATGGATCTTCTTTAGGAGGCATTATTGGACCATAGTTAACAATGTTTAAATAATCATGTTTTTGAGCCGGTATATCAACATTAGGAAAACAATTCGCTATGCCCAAACATACCACACTAGACACATTGATCCCCTAAATATTGGTTTGTATTTTGACGTATTTATTGATTTACAGATTCCTTTGAATTCGGGTACATTAAAGATTGATGTTGGTTGGTGATTTAAACTAGTTGAGCTTGAGTTTCCATCATTGAACTAGCATTTGTGTAAACATTTCTATTGACTCTTTTCCATATTGAATTTTTTATGTGGTGAATGTTGTGCAAGATTATTAAAAATTTGTCTAAGTTCTTCATTTTTTTATCAATTTAATTACCCCTAGCAGCTTGATCGACTAAGTTCTGGCCAGAAGAGGATAGTCATTCATTGAATGTATCCATGAGAAGGTGTGATGGGAGTTGATAATTGGGAAACTACCTAAGAAGATCCTTTAATCTATCCCAAGATTCCAAAAAATATTCTTCATCCACTTGATAGAAACTAGTGATTTTTTTCTAATTTCACCTTTATGTCTTTGGGGATTGAATTTCGTAATGAATGAATTATACACTTGATCCTAGTTTTCAAAAATGTTCTCATAAAGACTCAGAAAACAATTTCTAGCATTCCCCATATGGAAAATGGGAAATACTATCATTCTTAGTTCATTTTATATTAGTCATAGAAGAGGTAATTGTTGCACAATATTATAAGAGTCTCTAATGAAGGATAGAGAGTCCTCATTAGAGAGCCCACTAAAAGCAGGCAGTAATGAAATGTGTGATAGTTTCAGTTCATAATTTTTTGTCATGGGACTAAGTCTAATGGATGATGGATTGATTGAAACTTGAGGGAGTTGGAATTCCCTCATCCTAGGCCATTCATTTTCATTTAAGAGATCTCGATGATTTTGAATGTTGATATTAGGTGCAGGAACTCTGTTATCTATGTTTCCCATTTCAGTTTTGTTCTTCATTCATAGAGTAGTGAGATGTTTATCTAATTCAAGGTTTATAGGCTCTAATCTAGCACCAAAAGTTGTTGTTCTCATGAAAAAAAACAATAACAGACACTACTCAACAATAAAAATTGAGCACGAAGTGACATAGTTTTTTTTAATATTCAAATGATCAATTTTTTCTATAGAATATTTTTATATATGTGATTTTTTAGAGTTATTTAGAGTAATGGCTCGTGCCTTTGTTGAAAACAGTGAAAACATCTAGACATGTAATATCATTTAAGTCAGTCAAAGTTTTAAAATTATATTCCAATTATGTACTGTATATGTGGCTAGCAGGGTTGAACCCATAGGGAAGGTAAATTTGGCAACTAATCTTCTAAAAAAACATGGAAGCACCACTATTGTCAGCAGCGAAGTGAATTTTCTATTTTTTTAACTTTTAAATTTTTTTATTATATTGTTTTCTTATATATGTAGTAGAGTGACTGAATAATGGAAAACACATTTATAAACTATATTGAAACTAGAGCCAGTTATAATACCAGAAATAATAGAGATATATAATACTGATAAAAAGACAGTCTATTAAAACGCTTGGGGAGTAATCTCTATTCTGTTGGTATTGAAGGTGTTTCAATTCACTTATATGATTATTGCAGCATACCACTATAAAGATTATAACTCACCACCCTCTCCATGTTTTATGTCACACTAGTCAACCAATTTTTGAGTTTTCCACTCCAAAATTAATCAATCATGAAATATTATGATAATTAACCACAAGACAGACTCACCGTAAGTCTTGATAAATTTTGAATCATTATTTTTTTTAAGTTTCCACAATCAGTGTCTCCATCTGATTTGCCGGAAAGTTCTTACTCCTCTCTTGAGTGCCTGATCAGATCTCGAATGAATGGCGTCCCTCAAAATACCTTACTTGCTCTACATTAATTTCCCACTATATTCTGATGCTCGTCACCGAATATCTTCCACTGACCTTGAAATACCTTCACAAATGCACTGCACAACGTGCATTTTTCCATGACTAGCACATGACACTAGTTTTCCTCACGTTAATAACACCAGGTGAGTTAGTTGGAAGCACTTGGATAAGTTATTGACTCTTGAATTAACCTACATAAGATAAACAATCAAAAAAAGTTAAACACTATGGAAATGAAGAATTATAGTTTAAGAAATTAGATTATTTAAATGTCTTTTTAAAAGAATTAATAAGATTTTAAGTATTGTTGGTAAATAAATTAGTGTATTAGTACTACTAACTAAATTTTAATTACATATAATAAAATCATATTTATTTTTAATAAGATATAATTTAATTATAAAAAACAAATAATGATAATTTACGTATTATAATTTGATCGATTTTATTAATAAATGAGTTATTATTATTATTATTAGAAATAAAGAGTTTTATTAATTATAAATTTTAATGCTAAATTGTTCATAATTTATAATTTTTTAATTAATTAACATTATTAATGTAAATTGTAAACATTATGTTTATTATTAATAATAATGTTTACATTATTAACATTTTATATTTACTAGTTTCATATAAATATAATTAATTTTATATCATAGTATTAGTATTTTATTTTATAAACAAAATGTATTGATAAATAATTATTTATATATAATAATAATTTATAATAAATAATCTTTTTAAAAATCTATTCTATCTCAATTTTAGAAATAACTATCAATTAATTACATAAAATTTTATTTATGTTTATAAAAAAATTTTGTTTTATTAAATATCTTATGTAAGTTATTTATTTATAAAAATTAATGTTTATTGTATTTTTAGTTTGACTATATATTTTAATTTTGTTTTTAATTCATTAATTAGTTTTTTATTATGTTTTTTTAATGTTTTTTTATTTCATTCCCTCCCCCCAATTTTGTGCTACATGAGTGTGGTTATACTTCTTCGAGAATCCCCCAACAGGTGTGACCCAACATCCCTTGGCTCCAGCACGGTGTGGCACGCTCCTTCTCTGACTAACCATAACGGTGCACTACCACCAGGTGCGGAGACCACTTGCTCCTCTCTTCAGACGCGGTTATATTTCTTCGTGCGCAGAGCTGCAGCCTCCGTTGACACTTGTGATTTTGAATCCTTGTTCAATGGCTTGAGATCTTCTCTTCTAGTACAGTGGTCGGGCTTAAGTTTCCTCTGGTGGAACATCCTCTAGTTCAAGCATCGCTTCTCCTCAGGTTACGATGACGTGGTCTTCTTGCAATGGTGGTCTGTAACCAAGTGGTGGATTCAACAATTTTTATCAGCCTCCTTGCTTCAGGAGTGCGTCCCCAGAATCATCTTGTCCATCTTACTACAACGGATCCAAGATGGATTTTCAGTTGCAATATGCATGTCTCTACTTTTGATGTTTTATATGTCGGTATGAGGAACAACGGTGGCTGGATGGGTTTGTTGTCGGTGCATGAAAGGTTGAATAAGAGGGCAGTCTATCGGTAAGGTGGTTACCGATAGACTGATTAAAGGTTAATGTTAGCATATTAATAAAACAACAGATAAGCAGCAGGGTGGGGGTCACTGAAATAAAACATGAGGTTACCGGTATACTTAAATGAGAGCTACCAGCAAGCTACATGAGTTCACCATTAGTTTAAAAAAAGGGAAAACACTGTGGGAGGGTCACTGGTATACAATATTAATAGTGAAGAGTGGGGAGGTACTGCTCGAAATGGCTAATAGTGAGGAGGTTACAGTTAGATGGAAATAATAGAGGATCAACAACAAAGGCCATCGACAGAATGGTAACTGTGGGTCACTGTTACAAAAAAATTCACTAACACAGTAAAAATAAAAAGGGTCTTTGATAGTTTAATTAAAATAGACTGGTCTCCAATAGTACTAAATAAATTGTTAATGGTAACCTTAAAAAAATTAAAATTTAAGTAAACTAAAAAAAAGAATGAGAATAATTAATTAAAATAATGATAATACCATAAATTTAAAACATGATTTTTATTCAACATCAAAATACTAAAACCACAACTATGATTTTTAAATTTATAGCACTTAAATTAAGAACGGGATGATTAATAAACTAATATTATAAAATAATTAAATCAAATTCACTATATAAATACATTTCAGGGTAGCAGCGAATAATAAATATTAGCTTCAGTGACCCAATATGTCGCTGCTAGTTCTTTTCTACCTCACCGGTAAACTAAATTCAATATTTAGTGACTTAATAATTTATCTGCATACAAAATATTAAAATTATAATTTTATATAACACTAGATTAATTAATTATACAACTAATTGATCACATGAAATTAAAAAGAGAACTATTTTCTTTAACATTAAACGAAAATTATTTATTTAAATGATTAGTAGGATGACTAGACATATTGATTAATATAATTAACCTATTATAATGAAACTAAATTAAAAAATTAAATATTAAAATAATGAATAAGTTAATTAAATATAATTAAAACGATTAAATAATTATTTTATAAAAATGTTAGTTTAATAAAAAGTCAACCAGATTTAAATTAACAAAACAAAACAAGACATAATTAAATTAGAAAATTAAAGTAAGATTAAAATTATTATTTTGATAACAAAAAATTTGTAATTAATTATAAAAAAAAATTAATTAAAAAAATTAAATATAAAAATACAAAAGTACAATTATTTAGTATTAAGTGATTAAATATCTAATTAAATCATTAAAAATAATGTAAAAAAGATGTGGCAAATCTATGCAAAAATAAAGCCACATCATTCCCCAAATATCTAATGTATCTCCTCCATATATTTTGGAATCACACTCTTTATGTAAGGGTTCCCCATCCTATCCTCTTTATTTAGGTATTTTATTATATTATGCCTTCCATTTAAAATTCCTAATGATTGGATGTGTTTTTTAATTTCACTATTACTGTCTATTTCATTATGAATTATAAGAGACCACTTTCACTCTCACCAACCAATTTTATGATTTTCTACATGACATCATTATGTTTACATAATTCCACAAAAATTTTCCAATCCAAACAATTGTGTAGTGAATACCTATACATGTTTACTATACAAGGTGTTCACCTTTTTGAACATATTATTATTGACTGAGAAATAAATTTTGTTATTCCACACTCCCTAATTGTAGATTCAAATAATAAGATCAATGATTTGATGTTTATTGATCTATGTGGAACACTTAAGAATGATAATGAAATGAATATCATGGGAGCACCTAGAAATATATATCTCTCAAATTCATAGGGTAATGTTTAGTATCATGAGATGTCATGTTGTTACATGGAGTGAAAAGGTTTACTTAATAGAAACTTATAGAGCGTGGTGTCTTGGAATTTATCATTGACATATGATTATGATGAATTTTCATAAATTTTTTCAAATATCCAATGTTGGCATTATTATTATCATGTTATATTAGGTCTCATTATTCTTTTTAATGATTTATTATTTTTTTATTCCCCATTTATATTAATACTATATAACATGTATTATAATGTACATTTTATTCCGTGTTTAATCCATTACTAGGATTTATATATCATCACATTATTCGGTATATACCTATGTTATTCCTTGTAATCTTGTTAGTGAAGATTTCAGTTATGATGATGTTATTATTTTTTTATTTTTGTATTTAATATTTATAATACCCAAAAACAAAATACATATTATTATTCTTGGAAGTATTATGTGAACTCTTATGTATCAAATCATGTATTAATGTATAATAATGACAAGGGTTTCTATAGTTTAAATCAAAGGATATGTTTTCTTATTTTTTGGGATTAGCAATAGAAAATAATTGTAAAATACTTGAGGATGAAAACTCAGAATACAAAAACAATATTATTTTTTTAAGTATTTAATAATTGTTCTATGAAGAATATTAATCCATCTCTTGATAATAAATTTGGATGTATCACTAAAAATACATAATAATGATATTACCCAAAACACCACATTGATCTAGGCTCGCTCGAGAACCGGTGCATGACAGTACGATTAAGTGAACACATAGCCTAACAATCAAAGGGGGACATTCTATGTTAAATGAAATATCTTATTTTGATTCATTATCAAGTTAACAAAAAATCCTTAAGACTATATGTATGGAAATCGATCAAGGGTAACATATATTTCAGCAAATAAATCAAGAAATTACTAAAATATATGCTATCTATAAGTTATAGCATTAATATAAATTGATTTCCATTTATTAGATTAATAGTTTAGAAATTATCATCTTTTGGTTTTATAATTATTATATTAATTTGTCAAAAATATGAGGAATCACGTAAATTATCACTCTGATGGTAAATGTGATGACTACGCCAAATGTGATTCCCAACAAAAGGGAGTGTGAATTAGGAACATTTTGATGATACTCTATCGATTGACTCAGTTTCTAAAAGGTAACCTTGACTAGGAATATTGACCAAATACACCTAATTTCGAAAAAGTTACAATTGTGATATTTATTCAAAAAAGCCCTCTGAATTTAAATGGATCGGCTAATCCATTGTTCTTGGAAGAAAGAATTAACATCATTGAGAAGATCTTCTCTATAAATGGTCCAAATATTAAATAGTTCTACTGGTAGTTGATCATATGGAGTTATAAGTTTATCATTGGCGGACAATGATTAAATATACTATGACTGGGGAATATATCAATGTGTTGGTGTTCAAGGAATTCCAAAAACTATTATTGATAAATAATTTCCTCATAAAATCCTAATTAAAATGGAAGAAGATTTCCTTTCCCTCAAGAAATAAATGACGAATCTATTAGAGAATAAAAGGCAATGCTCATGGGATATGCATGACATGCCACTGAATTTTTCATTAACTATAAATGAAAGGTTAAAAACATTGTTTGTGGGAGAAAACCAAGTATATGAAAATACCTGGTGATCCTCGACATTGGTAGCATTGATGAAATTGTCTATCATTACACCAATGTCCAAATAATAATCATCAAATATCAATGGTATCATAAGGATAAAAATTTGAAAGAGGAGTTTTATTCGAGCAGTCTTATGGAGAAATGTAATGGTTCCCAGAAATTTAAAAAACCCACATGTCAATGGTGTGGAAGTAAACACATTGTAAATTTAAAAAGGGGGATAAATAAAGGCTTTATGTAGAGGATGGCATGACACCGAGTGAATTATTTCTAATAGGAGAAACCAACATATGCATTGGAGGAGAGGAATACTCTGTTTAACCCCCATCTCACCATTAATTTATTAAACTAAAATTAATATGGTCACATATATCAATAATTCACTAATCTAATTGTTTTCAAATACATCGATCATCTACCAAAGCATCACGTGTGTGAATTTTCGAATATAGTTGTTGTGGTGGATCCAAACAATAAACTGGTGATAGATATGCTATTTATTTATTCTGTAATAGAGAACACAATTTTTTATTTTAGTTTTATGAATTACTTCATATAATAAAATTTTTTTAGAACCATTAATACAAGACTATAGTGAATGGATGTATATTATTAAAGTAAAATGATAAATGGGGAAATAATTTCATCCAGACCATATAACCCCTCCCTTATCGAATTTCTGGGATGAAATTCCATGGATTCCTTTTTAATATCTCTTTAGTGTAATTTTATAAAATTCATGGTATGGATTGGATTTTACAATATAGAGCTAATATAATGTTAGTTGAAATGGAAACCACTCTCTGTGTCATAAATCAATTTGAGATTCTGTATAAGTGCAATATGGGTGAATTTTCATTAGAATCAATATCTCATGCATGGATATTATATCATTACAAGTAGGAATATCTACCTCCAATGATCAATCCAAATGAATGATTAATCCTTTATGATATTTCCCATTGTGAGGGAATACGATGATGTGCTTCCGGATAAATTTCATATTCACCCTCCTAGATGAGATGTTGAATTTTATATCATACTCGTACCTATGGTGTTACTAATATCCATGAAAGATTATAGATTGGATGTTTAGAAGGATGAGTATATTAAGAAATAACTATAGAGAAAGCTAGATAATTCGATTATACACCCATGTGTTTCCCCATTTATTGAATGAGTACTCATCATTAAGATAAAGGATGAGATAATCCACATTTTACATGATTATCATGAGATCAAAAAAATCTCAACAATTAACTATAATCCTTTACCATTGATTGACTTACTCTTTGATCAGCTATGTGGAGAGTAATACTCTTCCAAAGAGTATCTTTGGTCAGGTTATTACCATGTAAGGGTGAATAATGAAGACATCCCCAATAAATATTTTTTATATTATGTGTAGAAAAATGATTTCCTATTACATCCTTTTAGACTCACTACTGATCCACCAATCAACATGTACATGATGAATACATATTTTTTCTGTTACCATGTTAAATTTTAGGTATTCTTTATATAGGGTATCCTAATATACTCAAAAATCATGTAGAATAATTAGTTTCATGAGATCCCAATGCTAGTGACCTTAAGTATGTAAAACCATTTTGGTAATTAAAAAATGTGATTTCTAGTTGAAGGAAATCTAATTCATGGAGAATATCATAAAAAAGGGTTATATTTAGAGTCTTAAAAGGCATATGAAATTGATGTGTGGTTAATGCTATCATATTTGATTGATATCCATTGATTCATTGGACTATATGTGAACTATCATCAATTTTGTAAAATGTTATCACTATTATGAACCATTAGACTAAGCTAAATTAGATGGTGTACATGTTTTCTTATAATGATGAATGTGAAGAGGGATTAAATGAGATTAATAGGTGGCTTATCACTTCAAATATACTCACACAACACACAAGTTGAGAACTTTTGTGGTATTTAGTGATCTTCTGATGAAGGGATCAAGTTGTGTTTTTCATGCATAATGACAAAGTGATGGCCTATGCATCTTGGAAAATGAATTTTCACCAAAAAAACTACCCAAAACTATATCTAAGGATGGTGGTAGTGATCTTCGCTATTAAAATATTATGGAATTGTCTATTTTAGAAGAAATTTGACGTATATATATGGATCACAGAATCCTCATGTATATATTCACAGAGAAAGAGATAAATATGTACCAATTAATATGGGTAGATATGATCAAGGATTATGAATTCTCAATTCACTACCATAACAAGATAGAGAAAAAATTTTATGATTCCCCACGAAAAAAGGGATCCAGTAATTATATCATTGGTGATAATTTATAGGGATCTCATCGTCTAATATTTCGAAATTATGTAAATGGGAATTATAAAGGAATGGACCTCATCAAGCCATTCATAAATGATCGTTCAACCATCCATTATTGAGAGGAAAATGGATTATCAAATATTGGATGTGTGAATTTACAAAAAAATGGAAACTATAAGAATTTTTAAATCTTTATATATAAATTTTAATGAGGATGGAGTTGTGACATTGGGACCATGAATATGTATACCAAAAAATGTTGTGTTAATGATGAGCTGTTGGATGATTAACATATAATATCCTTCTCCAGCTACCATGTAGGTAAAATGATGTATCAAGATCTCTGTAAGAACTATAGGTGGGACAATATGAAGAAGGAGATCATGGAATAAAAAATAAGATGTCGTGTAGGCCACCAAGTGAATGAGGAAATAGAATAAATATAAGGGGATCATTAAACTATTACACATACCAAAATGTAAATGGGAAAATCACCATAGCATTTTTCATTCGGAAACAAAATTCATATAGAAGAAATAATTATATATGGTTTATGTTGGATCGTCATTAAAAGAAAAAAATAATAATTATGGTTCGATATGGTTTCCCACTCGATAAAATTACAAGGATATAAATAAAATAAATTGGGATGCTATATAGAACACCTCAGTTGATTATATCTATTTGAGATTGATGATTTGACATCATGTTCTAAAATATTATCCAATACACAATGAATACTATGTTGAACATTAGAATGACTTTTCCCCCTCAAAGTAATTTTTAATCTGAGCGGACTATCCAGACACTTTAGGATATCTATAAATCATGATCCATTGACTTCATTAGATGATGAGACCAATATGTTTTTATATTCAAGCCCTCATAAAACAACAGCTTCCAAACAAGGATCCAAATAGTTCCCTTTGGATCCCTTTATTGAAGTGGTGAATAAAACCTACATGATGGGATGAAGATGTAAAAAAAATGTTAGTTCTTGAAATGGTCATTAAAATAGTGTGAGATGTTAAAACCATTTAGCAGCACATCTAGTCCTATCAGATTAAACCAAAGAGGTATACCAAGAATAATTAACAAGACCAAAAGTTTGATGTTGGAGGCATCATATTCATTTATATATCTACATGAAATAAATCATTATATATTTAAATAACTTAAATCATAGACAAAGATATGTTTTCCCCTTTGAGATCTTTGATCACATTAGTATAGTGTCTTATCGACTAGAACTCCAACATAAACTATTTCGTGTACACAATTTATTCCATGTATCCCTCTTGAGGAAGTACACACCAAACCTCTCACATGTACTATATCCATAGCTATTACCTTTGAAGAATAATCTCTTATATGTGAAAAACACATTGACTGTCTTAGATCATAGAGACAATGTTTTCGGAAATAATATAATGCACGTGGCCAATGTGATATGATGGAATCATTAGTTTTAAGAATAAATGAGGGATTCATAGGTTGTTTGAATCAAAATTACCCTTAGCTATGTTCATGTGGGAAATGAATATTTTGAGGTCATGTTTTCTAAAGGGGGGATGATTGTAACTACCCGAACAATTATAAATAAAATTCTCCTTATGATTTGAATTAATAGTCATATTAAATATTTTAGATATTGAAAATACATGTACTCATTTGGTTTTATTATATTCTAAAATATTTAAAAGTCGGTTAAGAATTATTAATGATAAGAATATATCCATTGAACAATGACCATATGATTAGTATAAAAATATATTTCTAAAAAATCTAATTGCATAAACAAGTGAATTTATGGCCTCGACTAGTAAAATTGTACCCTATCAAACACATTTATCGGAGCTTCTGAAGGATTTATCGTCTTTGAAATTTTCCTTTGACCTTTCACAATTTAATATCCAATAATATAATAATGAGTGAAATTAGTTATAAGAGAAGCTGAATGTCCTCGAGATCACAACCCAAACTAATAACGTTGAACCTCCCTACCCCCATGAATGATTCACCATCACACACCTTATCCATAAGGAATTTTCTCATTTATTAAAGGGATATGTATCAAGGCCCTATAAATATGATTATGTATATAATTTTAAATAAAATAATTGATACATCTACATATTATTATAGTTCACTATATCATATTCTTATTTTGATTTAATAACAAAAATATTATATTTTTTTGGAACATTAAAATTAAATTAACGCACTTATTTTAATGAGCTAAAGGATTATATAAATAAATATTATTTTAATTAGATATTATTATTAATTATATTTTACAAAATAAAATAGAACATGTAATATTTTTAGGATCGAAATAATGATGTAGATGCTCAAAATACAAGGGGGGGTGAATTATATACTTTGAAAAAGTTTAAAATTAGCAGCATGTGGTCTCTAGATCGGTCAACATCTCTATGTGTGAACTCTTTCAAATGAGTTCTTATTTATAGGCATGGTCGGCCTCCTTTCCAACGGTCATATTTTCCTTCAAAATCGGAGGGACCTGTACACGTGTAACTTAACCAACGGTTAGTTTATAACAGAATAGACGACATCGTTTTAAGTTTAACACAGATGTTCGGAGTGAAGGTTCGGAGTGTAAACAACATGTAAAAGAGTAGAAAAATATTAAAAGTGTAAGTAAAATGAAAGTTCAGATTCTGACAAAAAAAATATTCGGAGTATAAATAAATTCGTAGTGTATAAAGCAAAGATGATCAGATTCTGTTTAATAGGTGAATTCGGAATGAGAATTTGGAATGAGAATTAGTCAACAAAATTCGTAATGAGAATTCGTCATCAGAGTTCGTAATGAGAATTTGTCATCAGAATTCGTAATGAGAATTTTTCATCAGAATTTGTAATGAGAATTTTTCATCAGAATTCGTAATGAGAATTCGTATTCAGAATTCGGAGTAGAACTTTATTACAGTTCTCATCCAGAATTCGCAACCTAAAACAGAATGCTTCATATCAAAGTTTCAAATGATTCCAAGAATATAGAAATGAATCCGAATCTTATACTTAAGAAATATATGGATGAAAATATGATAAGGATAATTTTTCTTACAAAAGCGATCTTCCTTATAAAAGCAATTTTCCTTATAAAAGCAATTTTCCTTATAAAAGTAATTTTCCTTATAGTATCAATTTTCCTTATAAAATCAATTTTTATTTATAAAAGCAATTTTCCTTAAAGATAAGGTGTTTTTGATTTTCAAAACAAGAATGAATGGAAAAGTCATAAGGAAAACCATATTTACTCAACAATTTTAATGTACTCAAATGTAATTTTTATAATGGTTGGAAAACGTTTATTTTCAAAAAAACATTGCATTTTGCATTCAATGCAAGTTTTTTTAAATTTAATAATTCACATATTTAGAAAATTATTCAGTTAAAATTAATTTTATTATTTATAGCCTAACATCACAATTATCCAATGGTAATTTTTTCATAAATATTTTAAACAATATAATTTTTTGGTAAAAATTGAATTTTGGGTAAATATACGGTGAGTATTATGAAATCAAAAGTACAAGAATTGATTTAAAAAATGTATAAAGGCTAAATAAGACAAAATAAATGTTTTAAATTTAATGTAATATGAATTTATGTTTATTTTATTAATTTTATAAATCCTTTTCGAATTATCCAAACCCAATAATATTTTTTATGTTTTCAAACCAATTTTTTTAAGAGTATGACTCACTTCCTCATAGACAAGGGTATTATTAATTTTTTATTTAGTCCATTTACCATATTAAATAATGAAAATATATACCCATTTAAATATTCCATGGGAAAATACATTGGAAATTTTTTTAGTTTTTTATATTTTATTACATAGTTTTCTAAACCAAAATTTAATAAATGATAAATAATTCCCCACTTTTTCCTGTATAAACCCACACATGATAAAATATATTTTCACTAAAAATAATAGAAGGATGTAATTAACCAAAAATAACATCTATATTGTCTTTTAAAGATTCCCAATATTTTAAGAAGATCCTCCAAAACATTTGGAATCACAATCTCAATGTAAGGGATCCTCACCTTCTCCTCATTATTCAAATTTTTATTATCCAATTCCCTCCCTATCAAATTCCTAATGTTGGGGAAATATTTTTCCAAGACCCTATTACTGTAAATTTTATATGAAAATAATTTAATACCCCTTTATTTCTCAACATCTAATTTTATAATTTTTTAGGTGAGGTCGTCATACTACTGAAATTCCATGGCGATTTTCCACGAAAAACAATTGGATAATGAATTCTCATGCCCATTTCATAGAATGTGTGTTCAAATATATGAAATTATAGATATTTATTAAGTAATTACATATATTTATTCCACACTACATGATCATGTAATATAGTTTGATGATAAGTGATTCAATGTATTATGATTTTTTATCACACCAAAACATTAAATTTGAATGAATGGGATGAATGAAACAATACTTTTATAGTGCTTAAATTCATTAGGTAATGAAATGTTTAATGATATTCCATTTTAGTATAGGGAGTGAGACGAATTCCATTATTGGAATTGTTCTATCCTGTTTTATTAGTAGTTATCCTTGACCAATTTTTAAAATTTATTTTCCATGTTCTTTCAACATTTCACATGTTACCATTAGGATTATAATGATTTATCACGTCTGAAGATCCTTTGTGTTGTTTTTCTAGAACTTTTTTATATTTGTTTTCAAATAAATATCCTGGTAAAATAATTCTATTTTTTGAATCAGACCCAATCCATCGTAATGGGATTACTTTACATATACACATTTCCAAACCCAAGATGTTTAATTGAGGTACATCAGAGATAGATGCATTTTGTATGATGAAGTTATTGATCAGACACACTATCATATTCAGGTTTATCGATATGACATAAAAAATAATTAAATTGAAAAGAATCAGATAAAATATAGAGGTTTAGAAGGGTTTTTAATGATGAATGTAAATTCAAGAGTAATAATGTTTCCATACATTCTTAACAAATTAAGATTATGCATTACAGATCAATAAGTTATCAAAAATCATAAAAACACTCATGATAAAACTATTTCAAGAAATAGTGGATATATTTAAATAATTTCAATGATGTGAAAAGATATTTATTTCAGTATATGAATTACATCAAAATGAGATATGAAATAAAAAGTTATTGATGTGCCCTAGGATTAAAGATATAGTACTGGGAAAATCATATTGATATTTTCATAATCTTATTTTTGTACTCATATTTTCATACTATGATTTTCAAACAAGGATTTTCATACTACGAAATCCATAGTGAAATTATTGTACTTAGATTTTTGCAATGAGTGTTTCTTATTGGGCGTTTCATACAGCCAAAAACCTACATATATATTTGTACTAAAATTTTCATACTGATATTTTCATGCTGGAAAAATCATATTGATATTTTTATACTTGGATTTTAATAAATTGAAAATCATAGTGAGATTTTCAAACTCAAATTTTTTTACCTGGATGTTCATACTGAAGAAATAGTACTGTAGTATTCATAATGAATATTTTTTGTTGAGAAATAAAAAGATTATAATGATATGGGAAATAGAATGATAAAAATGTGCTGAGAAAGAAAATGATCATAATGAGATAAGAAGAATCATATTTTACATAAGTTGAGAAATAAAAATAGCATAATGAGGTGGGAATGAAAAAGATCATAATGAGAAGATAATGAAACAAATTTTAATAAAGCAAAGAATGAAAGATTTCATAATTAGGTGAGAAAGGTATAATGATATGAAGTTTACAAACTATAATTTTAATTTTTTGTAAATCTAGGAGATATCTCAGGTTGTTTTAATAAGTCAATGTTGACATTTTTATGTGATTGGTTTTTTGAAATTTTAATTTTTGAGAATGTAAGTAATGATTACTGGTTTCCCTACATTGTTTTCAGAGTAACTTATAAATACATCCTCAGATTTTTTGTTTATTTACAACCCTCACACACCTGAAAAAGTTAGGGAATGTGAAAATTAAAAAATCAATGTTCCTATCTAATTGAAGAATAATTGTATTGATCATTCTATTAGAGGTTTCGTTTTGGATATTGAGAGTGAGTTTATAGTTTTCATGGAATCAGATCTATCACCATCCTACTAAGAAAACCAAATCTATTATTATTATTATTATAAAATCGGATCCATCAATAACATACTAAGGGAATTGGATCAAACCTACTCAGAATGAGGATTCAGACTGAGTAATAGGGGTGAAGATTCACCAATGTATTTGTTCTTTTTTAATATTATTTTTTTTATAATAAAAAATTTTAAACTAATGAGTGTCAAGATAATCATTCCTATTAGGGAATAAAATGTGTCTAATGGGAGTTGGTCTATGTTTTACTCATATTTTTGAAATAGTTTATTTCTATAGACCCAATGAAGTGGATATGGAAAGGATGTAGGTTCTCCCTCTAAGGCCAAACCATGAAAATTGTGGGAGCATTACTTAACTTCCTACATTTTTAAGCATTATTATTTTCGAAATATTTATAGGGAAATAAATATTAACATGTTTTAAGGGATAAATATATTAATGTTTTGAAGCATAAAGAATGTAAACAACTGATTCACCCCCCCTTTTTAGTTGTTATTCAATCCTTTGGAACATCAATTGGTATCATATGGAGGTTCCCTTATTGAATCCTTATTGTGGATATTATCTATTCTATAAATATTATATTAATTAATACTTTTTATGGTAAAATTTATTATTGACGGAAAAATAGGATGACAGCTTATCTCTCATCTCATTTCCTTAATTTTTTTTTGCTACTACAATTGTATTTCCGCCTATTGACAAATATTATCCTATGATGTTTGTTAAAATGAGAAATATAGAAGTTGGTGGAAAGGATGGAATTTATATCCATATGTCGTAATGATAGAATGCTTATTAGAAGTTGATGGGTGTTAAAAAATCAAAAAGAATGTCAGACAAGCTAAAATGTTTTTTTGAAGGGAATAAAAATGTATATGAAGCAAGGATATAAATCTGTCTCAGAATGTATGATGAAATAAGATTGAGAGATGAATAAACACTTGATGAATACTTCACCAAAGTAAATAATTTATTTTTAACCTAATAATATTCAACGATATCATGGAATTTTCTACAATTGGGAAGAAACTAATGAAAATATTTCCATCTAGGTTTGAATCATTGACAGCATGGTAACTACATGTCACCATTACAAAAAAAAGTCATTGACGCAGCGAAAATAAAAATGTTCGCTAATAGTTTAATTAAAATAGACATTCCACCTCTAGTACTAAATAAATAGCTAACGGTAACCTTAATAAAACATCAAATTAAAAGTTAAGTAAACTAAATAAAAATACTGGAAATAATGAATTAAAAGAATGTTAAATACAATAAATTTAAAACCTAATTTTTATTAAACTTCGTAAATATTAAAACCACAACTATGATTATTAATTTGATAAAACATAAATAAATAATTTTATTATTAATAAACTAAGATTATAAAATAAATAAATCAAAATCACTATATAAATTAATTACAAGGTTGCAGTGAATAATAAAGATTAACATCGGTGACCCAATAGGTCATTGCTAGTTCTTGTCTACCTCATCAGTAGACTAAAATAAATATTTAGTGACATAATAATTTATATGGATATATAATATATAATATTTAATTTTATATAATACAATATTAATTATTTACACAACTGATTGATCACAAGAAATTAAAAAGTGAACTATTTTCTTTAACATAAAACAAATATTATTTACATAAATGATTAGGAGGATGAATAAACATATTGATTAATATGGTTAACCTATTCTAATGAAACTAAATTAAATAATTAAATATTAAAATAATGAATAAGTTTATTTAATTGAATTAAAACGATTAAATAATTGTTTTATAAAAATGTTAGTTTCATAAAAAGTCAACCCGATTTAAATTAATCAAACAAAATAAGACATAATTTCATTATAAAAGTAAAGTAAGATTAAAATTATTATTTTTATGAAAAAAATTTCATAATTAATTATAAAAATTAATTAATAAATTAAATTAAATATAAAACCATTAATGTACAATTATTTATTATAAAGTGATTAAATATTAAATTAAATCATTAAAAATAAACTAAAAAAGATGTGGCAAATATATTCAAAAATAAGGCCACATCATTAAACAAATATCTAATGAATCTCCTCCATATATTTTGGAATCACACTCTCAATGTAAGGGGTCCCCACCCTATCCTCTTTGTTTATGTTTTAAATTATATTATACCTTCCATTTCAAATTTTTAATGATTGGATGTGTTTTTACATTTCTCTATTACTGTCTATTTCATTGTGAATTATAAGAGACCACATTATCTCTCATCAAAAAATTTTATGACTTTCTATGTGACATCATTATGTTTACATAATTCCACAACAATTTTCCTAGAAAAACAATTCTGTACTGAATACCTATACTTGTTTTCTATCCAAGGTGTTCACCTTTATGAATATATTATTATTGACCGAAATTAAATTTATTTATTCCACACTCCATGATCATAGAATAAAATGCGAGGATCAATAATTTTATTTTTTGTGATCTATGGGGAATACTTCAGAATGAGAATTAAATGAATGTGATGGGGGTACCTAGAAATATATAACTCTCAAATTCATAGGTTAATGTTTAGTTTCAGGAGATGTCGTGTTGGTACACTGAGTGAAAATGATTACTTAATAGAAATTTCTCTAGCGTGGTGTCTTGGAATTTATCCTTGACATATGTTTATGTTGATGTTTTATAAATTTTTCCATATATCCAATGTTAGATTTATTATTATCAAGTTATATTAGGTCTCATTATTCATGATAATGATTTATATTCTTCTTATTCCCCATTTATATTCATACTATATCACATGGATTATTATCCAAATTTTATTCCATGTTTATCCCATTACTAGGATTTATAGATCATCACGTTTTTTTGTATATCTCAATGTTATTCCTTGAAATCATGTTAGTGAATTTATCAGTTACAATGATGTTTTTCTTGTTTTAAGTTTCTATGTAATTTTTTTAATACCCAAAAACACAATACATATTATTCTTCTAGGAAGTATTATGTGTATTCATATGTATCAAATCATATATTAATGTGTAATAATGAGAAGGTTTTTTATAGTTTAAATCAAAGGACATGTTTTCATAATTTTGGGATTAGTAATAGAAAACAATTGTAAAAGACATGAGGATTAAAACTAAGAATAAAAAAAATTCCTTATATTTTTATGTATTTAATAATTGGTCTATGAAGAATATGAATCCATCTCTTGATAATAAATTTGGATGTATCTCTAAAAATATGTACATAGTAATATAACCCAAAACACCACATTAATCTAGGCTCGCTCAAGAACCGATCCACGATAGTATGATTAAGTGAACACATAGCCGAACAATAAAAGGGGGACATTCTATGTTAAATTAAATATCATATTTTGAATGATTATCAAGTTAACAAAAAATCCTGAAGACTATATGTTTGGAAATCGACCAAGGGTAACATATATTTCAGCATATAAATTAAGAAATTAATAAAATATATGTTATATATAATTTATCCCATTAATGTCATTTGATTCCCATTTATTAGTTAAATAGTTTAAGAATTATCATCTTTTGGACTTTCGATTATTATAGTAATTTATCAAAAATATGAACAATCAAGTAAACTATCACTATTATGGTCAATGTTATGACTACCACAAATCTGATTCCCAAAAAAATGGTAGTGTGAATCGGGATCATTGTGATAATACACTATCGATTGACTCAGTTCCTAAAAAGAAACGTAGATTAGGAAGAGTGACTAAATACACCTAAGTACGAAAAAGTAGCAGTTGTGAAATTTATTCAACAAAGCCCTATGAGTTTCAATGGATTATCTGATCCATTGATCTCGAAAGAAAGAATAAACATCATTGGGATGATATTATCTAAAAATGGTCTAAATAGTAAAATGTTCTACTGGTAGTTTATCATATGAATTAATAAGTTTGTAATTAGCGGAAAATGATTAAGAATACAATGACTGGGGAATATATCAGTGTGTTGGTGTTCATGGAATTCCAAAAACTATTATAGATAAATAATTTCCTCATACAATCCTAATTAAAATGGAAAGGGATTTCCTTTCCCACAAGAAATAAATGATGAATATATTAGGATATAAAAGGTAATGCTCTTAGGATATGCATGATATGCCTCTGAAGATTTCATTAACTGTAAATGAAAGGTTAAAAACATTGTTTGTGGGATAAAACCAAGTACATGAAAATACTTGTTGATCCTCGACTTTTGTAGCATTGATTAAATGTCTTTCATTACCCCAATGTAAAAATTCTAATTTTCTAATATAAATGGTTTCATAAGGATAAAATTTGAAATTGGATTTTAATTAGAGTAGTTCGATGGAGAAATGTATTTTTTCCTATAAATTTAAACATCCCACTTGTCAATGGTGTCGAAGGAAACACATTGTAAATTTACAAAGGGGTAAAAATAAAGTCTTTAAGCATAGGATGGAACGACACTGAGCGAAATAATTCTAATAGGAGAAACCCACAAATGCATTGGAGGAGAGAAATACTCTGTTCAACCCTCATCAAATGATTAATTTATTAAACTAAAATTAAGATGTTTAAATGTAACATTAATTCACTAATCTAATTGTTTTCAAAGACATCGATCATCTTCCAAAGCATGACGTGTTATCATTTTTTATTATAGTTGTTGAGGTGGTCCCCAACAATAAAGTGGTGATAGATGTGCTATTTATTCATTCTACAATAGAGAACATAATTTTTTATTTTAGTTTGATGAATTCCTTCATATCATGAATGTTTAGTAGAACCATTAATACAAGACCATAGTGAATGGATGTAGATTATTAGATGAAAATGATTAATGGGGAAATAATTTCATCCAGACCATATAACCCCTCCCTTATCGAATTTCTGGGATGAAATTCATTGGGTGACTTTTAATTATCTCTTTAGTGTAATTTTATGAAATTCATGGTATGGATTGGATTTACCAATATAGATCCAATACAATGTTAGTTGAGATGGAATCAACTCTCTGTGTCGAAAATAAATATGAGATTCTGTATAAGTAAAATAAGGGTGAATTTTCATTAGAATAAATTACTCATGCATTGATATTATATAATTACATGTAGGAATATCTACCTCCAATGATCAATTGTAAATAATGATTAATCCATTAAGATATTTCCCATTGTGAGGGAATACAATGATGTGTATCATGATAAATTTCATGTTGATTCTCCTAGATGAGAGGTTGAATTTTCAATTAAACTCATACCTATGGTGTTACAATTATCCTTGAAACTTCATAGATTGGATGTTTATGAAGTTGACTATATTAATAAATAATTGTAGATAAATCTAGATAATGGGATTATACACCCATGTGTTTCTCCATTGAATGAATGAGTACTCATCATTAAGATAAAGTATGAGCTAATCCACATTTTCAATGATTATCATGAGATTAAAAATATCTCAATAATTAAAAATTATCCTTTACCATTGATTGATTTACTCTTAGATCACCTATGTGGAGAATATTACTCTTCCAAAGAGTATCTTTGGTCAGTTTATTACTATGATTGGGTGAATAATGAAGATATTCCCAAGAACTGTTTTTTATATTATGTATAAAACAATGACTTCCTATTACTTCCTTTTAGACTCAATAATGATCCACCAATCAACATGTACAAGATAAAGACATATTTTTGATGTTACCATGGTAAATTATCGATATTATTTATAGAGGGTATCCTAATATACTCCAAAATCATGTAGAATTATTAGTTTCATCTGATCGCTATGCTAGTGACCTTATGAATGGAAACCCATTTTGATAATTAAAAAAAATGGGATTTCTAATTGAAGGAAATCTAATTCATGGAGAATATCATCAAAATAAATGTGTTATATTTGGACTCTTAAAAGGCATATGAAATTTATATATGGTTAATAATATCATATTTGATAGATATCCATTGCTTCATTGGACTACAAGTGCACTATCATCAATTTTGTAAAAAGTTATTACTATTATGAACCCTTAGGCTAAGCTAAATCAGATGGTGTACATTTTTTCTTATAATGATGAATGTGAAGAGGGATTCAGTGAGATTAATAGGTGTCTTATCAATTCAAATATTCTCACACAACACATAAGTTGAGAACATTTGTGGTATTTAGTGATTCTGTGAAGAAGGGCGCAGGTTGTGTTTTTCATGAAGAATGACAAAGTGATGGCCTATGCATCTTGGAAAATGAATGTTCACCAAAAAAAACTGCCCAACACTAGATGGTTTTGGTGATCTTCGCTATTAAAATATTAAGGAATTGTCTCTTTTAGAAAAATTATGACATATATATATGTATCACAGAATCCTCCTGTATATATTCACACAGAATGATATAAATATGTACCAATTAAGTTGGGTAGATATGATCAAGGATTATGAATTCTCAAATCACTACCTTCCCAAGAAAGAGAAAAAATTTGATGATGCACTAGAAAAAAGGGATCCATTAATTATATCATTGGTGATAATTTATAGGGATCTCATCTTCTAACATTTCGAAATTATGTAAATAAGAATCATAAAGGAATGTGCGTCCTAAATCCTTTCATAAGTGATTGTTCAACCATACATTATGTATAGGAAAATAGACTATCAAATATTTTATGTGTAAATTTATAAAAAATTGGAAACTATAAGAATTGTTAAATCCTTATATTTTATCTTTAATGAGGATGGAGTTGGGAGATTGGGGTCATGAATATGTATACCATAAAATGTTGTGTTAATGAATGAGTTGTTTGATGATGCACATAGAATATCTGTCTCCATCTACCAAGTATATAAAATGATGTATCAAGATCTCTGAGAGCACTATTGGTGGGACAATATGAAGAAGGAGGTCATGGAATACAAAACAATATTGCGTGTAGGCCACCAAGTGAATGAGGAAAATGAATTAAATATATGGGGATGATTAAACTATTACACATACCAATATGTAAATGGGAAAATCACCATAGTATATTTCATTTGGAAACCAAATACATATAGAGGAAATAATTATATATGGGTTCTGTTTGATCATCAGTAAAAGGAAAAAAACATCATTACGGTTTGATATGGTTTCTTACTCTATAAATTTTTATGGATATAGATTAAATAAATTGGAAGGATAAATGGAACACCTTAGTCAATTATATCTATTCGAGATTCATGATTTGACATCATGTTCTAGATGATTATCCAATACACAATGCATACTAAGTTGAACTTTAGAATGACTTTCCCCCCTCAAATTAATTGTTAATCTGAGAGAACGTTCCAGAAACAATAGGATATCTGAAAATCGTGATCAATTGACTTCATTGGCTGATGAGATAAATATGTTTTTATATTCTATACCTCATAAAACAACAGTTTCAAAACAAGTATCTAAATAGCACCCATTGGATCCCTTTATTTTAAGTGGTTAATAACACCTACAAGATGGAATGAAGTTGTAAAAAAACTATTAGTTCTTGAAATGTTCATGAAAATAGTGTGAGGTGTTAAAACTATATAGCAGCACATCTAGTCTTCTAAGAGTCAACCAAAGAGGTATACCAAGAATCATTAACAAGTCCAAGAGTTTGATATTGGAGGCATCATATTCATCTATATATTACCATGGAAATAAATCATTATATATTTAAATAACTGAAAGTGAAGACAAAGATATGTTGTCCCCTTTGAGATCCCAAATCACATCAGTATAGTGGTTTGTTGACTAGAACTCCAACATAACCTATTTCATGTACACAATTTATTCAATGTATCCCTCTTGAGGAAGTACATACAAGAACCCTCACATGTACTAAATACATAGCTGGTAACATTGGAGAATAATCTCTTATATGTGAAAAACACTTTGACTATCTTAGATCACAGAGACAAAGTTTTATGAAATAATATAATGAACGTGGTAAAAGTGATATGAAGAAATAATTATTTTAAGAATAAATGTGGGATTCATTGGTTGTTTGAAACAAAATTACCCTAATCTTTGTCCATGTGGGAAATGAATATTTTGAGGTCATGTTTTCTTAAGGGGGGATGATTATAACAACCCGAACAATTATAAATAAAATTCCACTTATGATTTGAATTAATAGTCATATTAAATACTATAGATATTAAAAAGAAATGTACTTATTTGGTTTTATTATAATATAAAATATTTAAAAGTATGTTAAGAATAATTAATGATGAGAATATATCAATCGAACAATGATCACATGACTAGTATGAAAATAGATTTCTAAAAAATCTAATTGCATAAACAAAAGAATTGATGGCCTCAACTAGTAAAATTTTACCCTATGAAACACATTACTCAGAGCTTATGGAGGATTTATAATCATTGAAATTTTCTTTTGACCTTTCCCAATATGTTATCCAATAATATAATAATGATTGAAATTAGTTATAGGAGAAGTTGAATGTCATCGAGATCACATCCCAAACTAAGAACGCTGAACCACCCTACTCCCATGAATGTATCACCGACACACAAATTATCCATAAGGATTTTCTCATATATTAAAGGGATATGTATAAAGGCCCTTGAAATATGAGTATATATATAATTTTTAAAAACATAATTGTTACATTTACATATAATTATAGTTCCTTATATATTATTCTTAGTTTGATTTAAAAACAAACAAATTATATTTTTTGGTGACATTAAAAATAAATTAACGAATTTATTTTAATGAATTAAAGTATTATATAAATAAACATTATTTTAATGAGATATTATTATTAATTAGGTTTTATTAAATAAAATAGATCCTGTAATTTTTATGTAGTCAAATGTAATTTTGATCAGGGTTTGAAAACGTTTATATTCAAAAAAACATTTCATTTTCCATTCAATGAAAGTTCTTTTAAATTTAAAAATTCACTTATTCAGAAAATTATTCGGTTAAAATTAATTTTATTTTTCATATCCTAACATCAAAATTATCAAATGGTAATTTTTTTATAAATATTTTAAACAATATAATTTTCTGGTAAAAATTGAATTTTGTATAAATATACGGTGAGTATTATGAAATCATAAGGACATGAATTGATTTAAAAATTGTATAAATGCTATAAAAGATAAAATAAATTTTTAAAATTTAATGTAATATGAATTTATGTTTATTTTATTAATTTTATAAATCCTTTTCAAATTCTCCAAACCCACGAATATATTTTATCGTTTCAAACCCATTTTATTAAGATTATGACTCACTTCCTCATTGACAAACGTATTATTAATATTTATTTAGGCCATTTTCCATATTAAATAATGAAAATATATACCCAGTTAAAATATTCCATGGGAAAAAACATTGGTACAATTTTTATTTTTTTATTTTTTATTACATAAAGTGCAAAACCTAAATTTGATAAATTATGAAGAATTCCCTACATTATCCTATATAAACCCACACATGATAAAATTTAAATTCACTAAAAATAATAGAAGAATTTAATTAACCTAAAATAACCTCTATAATGTCTTTCCAATATTTTCAATATATTAAAAAAATCATCCAAAACATTTGAAATCACAATCTCAATGTATGGGATCCTCATCTTCACCTCCTTATTCAAATTTTTATTCTCTAATGCCCTCCATATCAATTTCTTAATATTAGGGAAATGTTTTTCCATGACCCTATTATTGTAAATATTATTTCCAAATAATTTAATACCACTTTATTTTTAAACATCCCATTTTATAATTTTCTAGTTGAGGTCTTCATACTACTGAAATTCCACTGTGATTTTACAAAGAAAATAATTGGGTAATGAATTCTCATGCCCATTTCCTACAAAGTTTGTTCAACAATATGAAATTATATATATTTATTAAGAAATTAAATATATTTATTACACACTCTGTGATCATGGAATATAGTTTGATGATAAATGATTCAATGTATTATGATTTTTTATCACACTAAAACATTAAAATTGAATTAATGGGATGAGTGAACCAATAATTTTATAGTGCTTAAATGAATTGTGCAATGAAATGTTTCAGGATATGCCATGATGGTTTTGGGAGTGAGACGAATTCCTTTTTTAGACTTTTTCTATCCTGATTTCTTAGCAGTAATCCATGAATGAGTTTTAAAATTCATTTTTTAATGTTTTTTCCACATTTCACATGTTACCATTGTGATTATAATGATTTATCACGTCTGAAGATCCTCTTTGTTTTTTTTCAACAACTTTTTTTTACAAATAAATATCCTAGTAAAATAATTCTATTTAATGATTCAGACCCAATCCATCGTAATGGGACTAATTTATAGATACACATTTCCAAACCCTAGATTTTGTGTTGAGGTATATCACACATATATGTAATTAGGTAGATGAAGTTGTTGATTAGAAAAATTATCATATTCAGGTTCAACGACAGGACAAAAAAAACTAATTAAATTGAAAAGAATTAGATAAAATCTGGAGGTGAAGAATAGTTTTTAATGAAGAATGTAAATTCAAGAGTAATAAAGTTTCCATACATTCTAACAAAAATATGATTATGAATTGCAGATCAATAAGTAAACATAAATCATAAAGACACTCATGATAAAACTGTTTCAAGAAATAGTGGATATATTTAAATAATTTCAATGATTCGAAATGATATTTCTTTTAGTATATGAATTACATCAAAATGTGATGAGAAATAAAATGTTATTGATGTGCCCTAGGAATAAAGAAATAGTGCTTGGAGAATCATACTAATATTTTCATAATCTGATTTTTGTACTCAGATTTTCATACTGTGATTTTCATACATGGATTTTCATACTAGGAAAACCATAGTGAAATTATTGTACTTAGATTTTCGCATTGAGTTTTTTTTAATGGGATTTTCATATAGCCAAAGTCAAACGAATATATTTGTATTCAGATTTTCATACTAATATTTTCATGCAAGTAAATTCATATTGAGATTTTTATACTTGTATTTTCATAGATTGAAAATCATAGTGAGATTTTAAAACTCAAATTTTTTTACCCAGATGTCCATACTGAGGAAACCGTACTACTGTATTCATAATCAATAATTTGTGTTGAGAAAGAAAATGATCATAATGGGATGGGAAAGAGAACAATCACAATTTGAGGAGAAATAAAATTCATAATGAGCTGTGAAGGATTCAAATTATACTAAAGCTAAGAAATAAAAAGATAATAATGAGGTGGGAAAGAAAAATATTATAATGAGAAGATAATGAAACAAATTGTAATAAAGAGGAGAATGAAACATATCACAATGAGTTGCGAAAGGTATAAAGATATGAAGTGGCCAAACTATAATTCTAATTTTTTATATATCAAGGAGATATCTCAGGTGGTCTGAAAAAGTCAATGGTGACGTTTTTATGTGAGTGGTTTTTTGATATTTTAATTATTGAGGATACAGGTAATGATTCCCAGATTCTCTCCTTTGTTTTCTGAGTAACTTATAAATACATCCTCAGAACATTTTTTCATTTGAAACCCTCACACACCTGAAAAAGGTGAGGAATGAGAAAATTAAAAATTTAATGTTCCTATCCAATTGAAGAATAACTGAATTGATCATTATATTATAGTTTTAGTTTTGGAGATTGAGTGTGAGTTTAAAGTTTTCATGGAATCAGATCTATCTGTATCCTACTAAGAAAACCAAATATATAATTATTATTATCATAAAATCAGATCCATCATTATCATACTGAGGGAATTGGATCAAACCAATTCAGAATGAGGATTTATACTGAGTAATGGTGGTGAATATTCGCCAATGTATTTGTTTTTTTAGACTAATTTTTTTTATAATAAAACCATTTAAACTGATGAGAGTCAAGATAATAATTCTTATTATTGAATAGAATGTTTCTAATGGGATTTGATATAAGTTTTATTCAATTTTTTAATTGTTTATTTATATCGACCCAAAGAAGTGGATATGGAAAGGATGTAGGTTCTCCCACTGAGGCCAAACCTTGAAAATTTTGTTTTCTTTACTTGCCATCCAAAATTTTAAAGCATGATTATTTTATAAATTTTTATAAGTAAATAAATATTAACATGTTTTAATGGATAAATTTATAAATGTTTCGAAGTAGAAATAATGTGAACAACTGAGTCAACCCCCCCACCCCCATTCTTAGTTGTTATTCGATCCTTTGGAACATCTATTTGAATCAGAGGGAAGTTCCGTTATTGAATCCTTATTCTAGATAATATCAATTCTATAAATAGTATATTAATTAATTCTTTTGAAGATAAAATTTTTTATTGATGAAAAAATTTGTTGTTTACTTATCCCTTATCTCATTTCCTTAATGTTTTTTATGCTACTACTATTGGTTTTCTGCCTATTGACAAATATTGTCCCATGATGTTTTCCAAAATGAGAAATATAGATTTTGGTGGAAAGGATAGAATTTTTAACCTTATGTCGTAATGAGATAATGTTTATTAGAAGTTTATGGGTGTTAAAAATTCAAAAAGAATGTTGGACAAGCTAAAATGTTTTTTTGAAGTGAATAAAAATGTATATGAAGCAAGGATATAAATCTATCTTATTATGTATGAGTAAATAAGAATGAGAGGTGAAGAAACACTTGATGAATACTCCACCAAAGTAAATAATTTTTTGAACATCATAATATTCAATGATGTCTTGGAATTTAATACAATTGGGAAGAAACTTAAGAGAATATTTCCGGCTAGGTTTGATTCAATAATTTATTCTATATAAGATAGAGATGATTTATCACTAGATTAATTTTATAAGCTTATTTTTTATTATGAAATGAGTAAATATTTAATAATTGAACAGAATATGAATAATTAATCATATTTTGAATATATGAGAAAGAAGAAAATAAAAGATGTTGAAGATGATGATCCTTGTGAATATAAACAAAAATATGATAATGAGTTGAATGAAAAAAGCATCTCTCTTATACCTAATTCCTATCAAAGAGGAAGTGGAATATATGGAATTTAAATTCCACTCAATTGTTTTGAGTGTGGTAAAATCATTCAATTTTCATTGTATTTTCCAACGAATAATGTTAGAGAATATCTAGATGTCCCTGATGAAAACCTCGATGGAACATGTTGAACATAAATATTAATGAATAAATGTTTTCAAATTGTTTCAAGAAAAATATTAATAGAAAAAAATTATGTTCATTAAGAAACATTAATCATACTCAATCGAAAAAATTCATCATATAATGAATGTTCAATAAAATTCAAAATTATAGTTGTAAATAATGATAAAACAAATGATTATTCAGAGTGTGAATAAGGTGGTTAAAATCTTATATAGTGTTTGATATCAAGACTAAGCTTGTTGTTTGTATTGAGAAAAACAAAACTATAAAGAAATAAATTAGAGTTGTGATAAAATAATATCATGATGATTCTATTGGAGGAAAATATATTATCTAGAAGGAGTAATAATTCATCTTGGAGATTATATATAACAAACATATAATTGATGAACACGAACAGATGATTGAATATCTTAGTATAAAGTTGAAAACTATGGTAGAAGAAGTTAAAAAGATTCAGTAATATTTTTATTTATCTAAAATTTACTTGAGTAATATGAATGAAAACATCTTCCACGCATGAGAAGTAAAATATTGGACTTATAATGTTACACACATGGCTTAATATAACAATCATGTGAATTTTTCTCTTACAAGATATAATATTTCCTCTAATTATTTTAAGAATTCAGTTTCTAGAAAAAGTACTTAGAAATCCTTGGTGGGGAAAGGATGTGAGAAACCAATATTTTATAGTTATTTATAGTGTTGTGGAATCTATGAGAATATGGATTATAATTTCTAGCACAACATATCCTTATGTGGAAGATATTTTGAGAATTAGAGAAGAAATAATGAATGTAGATTGTGAAACTATCCTATCTTATAAAAACTGAAAAATTTAAATTCACACTATGATAGAAAACTACTAAAAAGAAATAAATTTGAATTTCTGGAAGATGTTTTTGGAAAATGTGATCAGGCGAGTAATTATGTTGAAATATATAAGACACTTATTCAAGAAAAAATTTCATATTATAGAATATAAATAGTAGTTGGAAAGAATATATTTGGGGAAAAATATTTTGTCATTGAACCAGCTTTGATAGATACTAATAGGAATAAACCATGAATACTCAATAGTGGTTTCACTTCTCATATTCTAGGGTATATAAAAATCGAGAAACAAGTTGAAATTCATGATGGATGAGGATTTACCATTGTAAAAGAAGGTTCTATAAAAATTTAAGGAATTAGAATTAATGAGAATAATGTGGAATAGTAAAATATAATGATGTTTTCATTCAGGATGGAATAAACCATAACAATCTTTTTGTAAGTAAATTTTTTAATTATGTAAACAATTTTTTAAAAAAATATTTTTGTATCATGAAAACCCTAAATGATGGAAATGTCTAAAAAGGAGAATGAACTATTTGGGAATATCATTCAAATAATAAAATTTAGTAACTACTGTTTCTTGAGTTATGATGATAAAAACAAAGTGTGGCATAGAAGACATGGCCACCTTGGGTAGAAAAACATGAATAAACAATCTAAAGTTTACACTGGTAGGAATTTTCTAGAATTCAAATGAAGAGATGAAGATGTTTTTATTTATTTCAGATAGAAATGATTACTTAGAAAAGTCATACGTGAAATGAGATACCACATACCAGACCACACGAGCTTATTCATTCTGATGTATGAATGATAATGATGTCAGTAAAAATATTGAGTTTTAAACATTATCACTTTTATTGATGATTTCACTCGAATGAAAAACATCACGATTATAAAGTACAATTCAGAGGCCATTAAAATTTTCAAATTATTCAGAAAGGATATTCCAAATAAAATGGGGGTTTCTATAACAAATTTTTGAATATATAATGGTATTAAATTCACAATAAATAATTTTGAGACAATCATGTAAAAATTTGATATCAAACATCAATTTTTTATCCTCATAACCCACAAAAAATGGAGTAACAAAAATAATGAATAATAGCTTGGTTGAAAGGGAATGAATTGTATTATCTAAATAAAAACTATTAAAATTATATTGGGATGATTTTTTAGTACTCTGGTAAATGTTAATAATAAATTCTTCTTGAGATTGAAAACAAACACGACTCTATATAAAAATTCAAATAAAAATCCTTCATTGATATACTTCAATATTTTTGGTAGTACAGGTTTACTCGAAATCAATAATCAATATTTGATAAAGATTGATGAGAAATATGAGGAATGAACTTTTATGGGTTATTCACCAAATAGATAAAGTTACAAATTTTGGAAAAATGATTACTAAATTTGGGGGAAAACATGATGTAATGAAATTGAAAATCAATGTTCCTTAAAATATTTTTATGAGTATTTTGATAAGGATAAACTAAAAAAATCAAACAATATTAAATTTAATTCAAAACAACCTTATCAAAAATTTGAAGAATCATGTGATTAGTTAATTTAAATTGGGAATGATATTTCGAAATTTCCCAGATTAAAAACATGTTGATTAAAAATATTATTTTTGGGAATTAGTAGGCTCTATTTTAGATAAGATTAATTTTGGGATTATATAATTAGACATCACTTATCTCAAAATATGAACCAAAATCAATTTCAGATGCTATTAAACACAATGAGTGGGTGGATTCAATGAATTAAGTGTTTGATCAAATTAAAAATATGATACATTGGAACTTGTTTAACCACCAGAAAATAAAAATTTCATTGGAACAGAGTGGGAATGTTGAATTTTTTTACTAAACATGTAGAAGTTAGAAGAAAAATTGTAATACTTGTTTGTATAAGATATGAATAGGTTGAATGTGTGGATTTTGATGAACCATTTCCCCTAATTTCAAGGATAGAAACTATCATAATGTTTCTTTTAGTGGTCTCATATAAAAAATACAATGTTTATCACATCAATGTAATGTAATAATTATTATATGGTGAGACTGAGGAATAAGAATAAATTGAAGAACCTTGTGGGTTTCTTCTGGTTGCGTGTGAAAAAAATGTTTGAAAATTGATGAATTCTTGGTTTGGACTTAAACAAATTCCATGTCCATGGTATTCTAAACATGATATTCTTTTTAAATGGTCGATCTTTTAAATAAGAAAATTTGATATAAACTTATATGTGAAATATTCTATCACCATATATCTAATTAAAATTGTTTCTGTGGATCATATAATTTTTGATAGAGATAGATAAGATGATTGTAAAACATTTAATTAATATTTTATGAGTAATTTTTGAACTGTTAGTGTGGGGAGAATTAACATTCATCCTAGGATAATAATATCAAAAAAATTATATTTTATTGTCCCAATAAATTTATGCTAAGGAATTCATAAAAATTTATATGATGGTCGAATGAAAAATAATTCAACTCCTACTGCATTGATAAAAATGTTGATTAAAAATGAATCCAGAATAAGTTTGAATTTGAAATACATTCAGAAGTTTATTGGAATCCTCATTTACCATACAACCTCATAGAGATGAATTTTTTATATTGGGAATTAGTGTGCTAACTATCAATGTAATCCAATATAATAACATATTTTGGAAGAAAAAAGGATTCTAGGATATATTAAAGGAACAACTTAACATAAATTGTTATAGAAAAGAAACAATTAAATGATGTTTCATGGTTATACTAATGCCGATTGAGCTAGTGATTTTAATGATAATAAATCAACTTGAGGAGGAATATTTTTCTATGGTAAATATTGTGAGAGTTGGCATATCATGAATCTAAGTTCATTAACATTGATCATAGTTGAATACAAATATGTTGTAGCCACTAATGTTTGTACTCAATGGTTTTGGATTAAGGTTCAGCTGAACTATTTGAACGTAAATGTTTCTAAACCATTGATAATACATTGGGATAATTTATGTGTAATTATACTTTCTAAGAATATTTTTCAACATTTATGTTCAAAGAACATTTATATATATATTTACTTTATGAAATATAATGTTTTTATTGCAGATGTTTTGCTGTGATGCATTTCTACAATGTATCAGATTGCAGTTATCTTTTGAAAATAATATCCTAAAGAAACTATTATAGAAATGAGGCTGAAAATTTATGTTCATCCTCCTCCCATGTCTTTGAAATCCTAATAATGAATAACCCTCAATATGTTAGGGATTATGTTGACAATTGGGGAGAGAATGATATATAATTTTACATTAAATGAAGTTTTACATTATTTAATTTTATGAAAATAATGTTACAGATATCATAGAATTTGGGAGTAAATCACTACTGGAAAAACGACCGATACCCACGGTTCAAAACTGTGGGTATAGCCCCCAAAACCGTGGGTATAGGCTATACCCACGGTTTTGGGAACCGTGGGCTGGAATGGCGTCGGGATAGGGGTCTTGACCTATACCCACGGTTTGGTAGAACCGTGGGTATAGGTGGTTCACACATGAAACCGCTGCTGTACAGCGTGGCATGGGGTTTTCCCACGGTTTGAAAACTGTGGGAAAAATTTATATTCAAAAAAAACCTCAGCAGGTTTTGAACCCGCGCCATGGAGGACAAATACGCGCAGCAACTGACCAGCGGACCAACCGAGCTATTATACTTATCTGTATATAATGATTATTCTATATTAATATATTAATACTGATGCGGTTATTAAAAAAAGGGGACCGCCGGGTTTCGAACACGGGACCGGGAGATACGCGCAGCAACTGACCAGCGGACCAACCGAGCTATTATACTTATCTGTATATAATGATTATTCTATATTAATATATTAATACTGATGCGGTTATTAAAAAAAGGGGACCGCCGGGTTTCGAACACGGGACCGGGAGGGAGAGAATACCGTGGCGAACCAACTAAGCTAGACCGATTTTGTTAATTTAAATATACAGTGTTATACTTATATTAATATTGTTGAAATATTTAAAATTACATCCCGCCGAGTTTCGAACACCGCACTTTCCAGAACTGAAAGACTAACTAAACCAACACACCTAGCGAATTTATGTTCATTAATAGCAGTATATGTGTAACTAAATTATTTACAACATTGTTCCGACGTAAAATTTATTTCGTCCCGCGCAATTTTTTCCCATTCCCTCCACCCGCAATAACGCGAGAAACCTATACCCACGGTTTTGAAAACCGTGGGTATAGGTCATTGAAAAAAATACCCCCTATACCCACGGTTTTTAAAAACCGTAGCTATAGGTTTCCAAAGCAATGCCTATACCCACGGTTTTGGAAAAACCGTGGGTATAGGTCTTCACTAAAAAAGCTATACCCACGGTTTGGTCCAAACCGTGGGTATAGGGTACCTATACCCACGGTTTTCCAAAACCGTGGGTATAGGTTCCTATACTATACCTATACCCACGGTTCTGGAAAACCGTGGGTATAGGGGGGACCTATACCCACGGTTTTCTGAAAAACCGTGGGTATAGGCCCAATTTCCAGTAGTGAATGATAGTGAGAAAATAAATAATGGTAGAGATAAAAAAGTGTGTTTGAAATGAAATAATAGTGGATGTTTTTTAAGGAATAGGGAAATAAAAATAGATGATATTTTATCTTTTCATAGTTGAAAAACATTTTTTCCACCAAGGGATAAAATTCCTTCAAAAACATTACTTTTTTAGTAGTGTGGTTTCATGAGACTCTCTTCTGATAAAGGATATTTCTTTATAATAGTAATTAAGATGATTTGAAAGAAAATCAAGAGTTGGAAAATATTTTAATGATGGTTTTCAACAAATAAAAATGTGTATATTGAAGAACCTTTTTGGTGTTTTTTAGAAATGCTTTTTATTTTTTGGAAAATGATTCTCTTTGTTAAAGAATGTTTTTGTTTTCCAGGTATTACACCTATTCTATCATAATAAGGTTATTTTTAGGAGAGATGTTTCCAAAACCTGAGTTTCATATTGTGTTGAGTAGACATAAATAAAGTCAAAATGATGATGTTTTTGATCGGACACTTTATCGTATTTAAGTCCATCGTCATGACATTAAAATAATTAAATTGAAATTAATTAGAGAAAAAATTTAGTTTTGGGAAGACTTTGGTAATAAAAATTGAAGTCATGATTTAGAAAAGTTTCATATTTTCTAAACAAAATTAGAATATTCTTTTCTGATCACGAATATCACACAAATCATTAAAAAACTTATGATAAAATCATTTGATGAAATTATGGAGAGGTTTGAAAAATTTCATTGTTGAAAAATGATATTTCCATCAGAATGAGAATTATGTCTTAATGATATGAGATTGAAAATGATATTTTTGTGAATAAATAAGAATCAAAATGTACTAGGAAAATATTACTAAGATTTTAGAACTACCATTTTGGTACTCAGAATTTCTTACATATATTTTTGTATTGGGATTTTCTTATAGGGAAAAATGTATTGAGATGTTTATACTCAGATTTTTGTACTGTGATTTTTGTACTTGCATTTTTGTACAGGTAAACTCATACAATGTTTTCTAAACCCATATTTATGTAATTACATTATTGTACAAGGAAAATCTAACTGAGATTTTCATACTTAGATTTTCATACTAGTAAAATCATTTTCGATATTTTTGTACTCATATTTTCAAACGCTTATTTTCATAAACTTATTTTAAAACTGAAAAAATCATATTGATATATCATAAAAAATAAATAATGTTTGGAAAAAAATATAGTAATTTGGAGATAATGAAAAATATTGTGATAATCTTAAAAATAAAATGATTATAATGAGATGAGATGTAAACAAATATTAATGATGCTATGAAATAAAAGGATCTTAATGATCTAATAAAGAAAAAGATCCTAAAGAGATGACAAAGAAAAATATTGTAATAAAACTGAGAAAGAAATTGATCATAGTTATCAGAAAAATGTATAAAGATTTTAAGTTGTCAAAATTGAATTTAAATTTGGCATAAATCATTGAAAAATATATTTTTTTAAATATTTTAATGTTTCTGTTTATAATGTGAGAAATTGTTTTATATTTTGAGATTTGAGGAATCAGGGAATGTCTTCATGTTTCTGGACATTGTTTTTGGAGTCGCCTATAAATACATCATTATATCGAACGTTCATTAGCAACCATCACACATGTGTAAATTGAGGATCTCTATAGAATTCAAAAGTAAAAGTTCCCACCTGATTGTTGAGGAATTTAATTCATCATTCGATTAAAGACTGATTTTTTCATACTATATGTGATATTACAAATTTCATTGAATTTAATACAACAAATTTTTACTGGAAAAACCAGATCCATCATTATCTTAATTAGAGAATCATATCCAAAATTATCGAATTGTGAGAATCTGATTTTTCCAATTCAGACTATGGATTCTAACTATGTAATTGAGAATCAGATTCTACAACATCTGTATTCCATTTTTGTATCCATGGTTTTATATTAAAACACTGCAAAAAAATGGCATTAAACATAACCATTCTTATCGTGATATGATAGAAGTTCAATGGTATTTGGATCATCTTTTTTAACATCTTTATAAAAGTGAATTTCAATATACCAACGAGAGTGGTTATGGAACAGATATAGGTTCTTACAATGAGGCCTAACTTCATAAATATTTTTTCCTACACACTATTTCTTACTTTTTCATGCATGAGTATTTTTAAAAATTAAAAGGAAATAAATCATGATTTTTAGTAGAAGTTATTTTTCTAACTATTTTGAAACATACAATTAGTGATCAATTGATTCAATGCCACCCCGACTTCTATATTGTTATTAGATCCTTTTGAGCATCATTGTCTCACAGTTAATATTTTGGATTCCAAACCCTTTTATTCGAAATTGATACACCCATCGCCAAATATATATTATTCTCTCCATTTTATGTCCTCTTAATTCGATTAGTATGCTTTGTAGCTTAATTGTTTTATGTGTGTCCTTAAGTAATACCATATAGTAATTAAATGAACCTAATTTCCAAACACAAAATACTACCCAATATTTCATGTTTTATTCGGTGTAACATTATATAATAAATAATTTGTTAATGTTTAATAAGGATATGGATTTTCATAAACAACATGAATTGAGAAAAAACTCTCTATATTCCTATCATGTTAAGAGAATATCTTTGAATCCAATCCCAAAATTACCTAAAATTCAGTATTTTTTTAAAAACATGAAGCTAAATTAGAGTACATCCATCTAAAACATAGTGGAAACACCCTAATTTTATTTGAAATATTTTTTTTAAATAACTATATTCTTTTCAAAAAAACTCAAAACCCCATATTTTTATCATATCTTGAAATTCATGTAACAAAAAATATTTCTTGTTTTTATCACAATTTTCATTGTCAGTTACATTCAAGTAACACATATTTTAAATGAAACGTGGCTAATTATTAAGAAATTATTATTTATAATGATATTATTCACTGATCCACATGATTGTAAGGTATTAGTATGATTAAATAAATTAGTATAATATAATGAATACCCATACATATAATATTATTTCTCTAGTGGCTAATTAATTATATATTAATATAAAACAATTTTAAAATAATGGAAAATCTGTTATGGAACACTATTTTATTGAAAATAAAGTTGTTTCAGGCCAATAAATTAAACAAACCCCTATTGTTGAATCAATTTAATTAAATTTATATTATATATATTTAATAAACTATAGAAAATTCATATTCATTTTTTTTCAAGAGAGTAAAATAAAAAAAATGTTATTTAATACATAATAACATTATTTCACTGAAAAGGATTTTTTTCTCTTTTTTTTCTCTCATTTAAAAAATAATTACTGAAACATAATTTTATTTTAAAAAAATATTATTTGTGAAATATTATTTTCTATATAATATTTTATTGAATCTTAAGGATTTTTCGCAGAGGATATTTTTTTTGATAAATAGTGAAAAATAATGAATTTTAATAAAAAAATTCCTTTAATATTAAATTATTTATATTGTTAAATTATATTCTAAATTTTTCTAATTGCAAAATTATTTCTATTATTTATCTATTAATATATATATTTTTTCAATTTTAATCAATTTAATATTTAAATAAGATATAAAATTATTTTAACCTTTTATATAATTTTTCTATGAGAACGTGCTTTCTCGTCGCAACTACATGATTATTTTTAAATAAATATTTTTCAATTTCATAAATTGAATTTGAAAAAAGGGATTAAATATTTTGAATCAGAATAATTTATATTGTATAATTATTCTAAATTTATTTTTGAAAAAATAATAATAATGAAAATACTAAAAAATAATTTCCACTAATAAAATAAAAAATTGTTTTACCAGGGGTCAAACTAAAAAGATAAGGGTTAAAATGGTCAAATAACATATATTAAAACAAATTTATAAACATATTAAGACATTATAATTTTTATCTATGAATAATAATTCATTTTATACCCTCCTATAATGTGAAAAACATGGGTACATATTTCTATTTTAAATAATTACAAGTGCTCCATTCACCTCACTTACAAAAGGCCAAACCCTCACTTCTATTCCCATGCCCAAAAAAATAAATAACATTAATATTACTGAATAAAATTGTATATGAATTTTTTTTAATAAATCCATCCTACAAATGTTTTAGAGAAAAAATAAGGAGGTTACACAAAGTAGCAGTAATTTTACTCAATGAGCATTTCAATTTTATTCCATCCTACACATACTAATTTTATTTTTAATCCATTATAAATTAATAAAATCAATATATAAAGTATTCTGAGATGTTTTTGACATAATTTAAGGATCTATATCAATCTCATCTAACAAAAATTTGTTACAAAATAAAATTTTCTGCATACGGAAAACTATGGCCTCATAAACTAATGCCATTTGTTCTTCAAATACAAATTTTCACGGTTGAGTATCTTGATGGATATAAATTATATATTTGAAATTTACAATAGAATTATTAATCTATAGTATTAATATTTTTTATAAATTTTTTACATTTTATTCAACAAGTGATTCTATAATGTCGTTCCTGTGTACGATAGACTAACGCATCGCCAAGCAGGGTGATTTTTAATCACTAACATGTTATATGGATGATAATAAAGAAAAATTTCTTTTTATATGTAATAAAAATGAAATAATATTTTTATTAATTAAACATTTTTTATTTTATAATTAAAATATTTCATTTTATTTCTTACATGTTCACTCACTGAAAGATGATAACATCATTTGTGTTGGTATAGACTATCGCCTTCACGAAGTGATGCAGATCTCTCTTTACATAACCACATGCCAGGGATGATATAAAAATGTATATTTAAATAAATAATATTATATTAATGATATTGTTATCCACTTATAAGGATACAATATTACTTATTTCATTTCCTTAATTATCATTGAAAAATGAAAATGTTTCTCATGTGTACTTGCGGCCTGCCATCTCTATGGTCGTAACATAGTAAATTTATAAAAATAATTATGAGGGGTATTAATATTATATTATATTTAAAACTATTATAATAATTTCATTTTTTTTATTTAACTGTATTTGGAACCATGCTTTTTTGTTAGAGGATAAAAAAATAACAAATCAAAATATACCTGAAAAACAAAGTATTTATCAACTCGAACATGATTTAAACAATGTTTTTTAATAAATGTGAAAAAAATGACACAAGTAAATCAAATATGGTATGATATATAATTATTTTTCAATAATATATTTAAAATATACTTATATAAATTATATGGGAGATTTTAATGTGTATTATAGAATTGTTGACTTATTGTAAGAGATTTGTGTCGTACATTCTCTTTTTTTAAGACACATGGAATATTCATAAACTATTTATCTTATATAGTGTTTATACTTCAAAAATAAATTATCATATGGTTTTTACACAATAAAATAGTTTATTTATGAAACCATTTTAGGATATCAATATTAGGGGTTTTTCGTTCAAATTTTAACAAATTAGTAAGGAATTTTTTCTCAATTTTTTTATCTGGGGAAGAAGTTATAATTAGAATCTATATTCATTTATCATGTATACATACTTCCCCATAACAATTTAAAAAAAAAATATAAATATTTTCATTATATAAAATTTATTATTTAATGATATTTTCTCAAGGATATTATAATTTTAAGTTAATATGGATGGAAAAGTTTTATTTTACAATTTGACAATTTATCATGACAATCTTTGATTATTCATTCAAATTATAAAATTATTTATTCATTATCCACAAAAATACTCATGAATTTACTTCCACTAAATTTATATCATGTTAATAAATGTTTTATATTCATTTTATTCTTTTTATTAACTCAAGATTTAAAATTTTTTGTTTTTTAAAAAAATAAAATATTAGATTGAAAACATTATTTCTACAAAAAACATTTTTTTTAAATAAATTTTTTTTAACAAAACTATGAAATTGATTTAATATGAAACTTTTTCCCATGTAATAATATTTAAACAAAAATTTAATTACTTTTTATGTCATTTTACAAAAAATTATCTCATGGATTTTACTAAAATTGTGAATCATGAAATTACTTATAATTTTCCTGGCCTGTAAAATATTTCATGTTGTCATGACTACTCAATGATTTCATGCATCCCATTCCATATTTAAATGTAATTTTCAAATTAGTTTTATATCATAATTTTTTGGATTTTTTTATGTTTTAAATAAATTATTTGAAATTAAAAATAAAATTGAAAATTTTTAAAAATGTTTACTTCGAAGAGGGAAACATATTTTCCCTATGAAGACTTTTAAATAATTATTCTGAACATTTCATTAAGTTTTTTAATGATAATGTTCAATGAAAATTATTTCCATAGAACTTTTATTAAACAAACTTATTTTAAAAGAAAATTTTCCTTCCTCAAAAACATTCCATATAAATTTTCATCCAAAATCATTATCCATATAAGATTCAAACAATTGATATCACATTTCATGTGGAAGGATACAAAACAAGGATATCATTCTTATTATTTCTTGGAATGGTTTATAAGGAATGGTAGATTATGAAGGACATATCTATTCTATAGGTTATACCATGATAAAATTATTATGAAACCCATTTCTTTTTTCACATTTGATGTTGTGAAAAAATTAGGGTATGACTTTGAAGCCAATCTATTTTCCAGAGGAAATTATATGATGAAATGATTATAAAAAACACATTTTATTTCATAGGTTATGATATTATTAATGTTTGGTGATCTTCTGGCACACATACAAATGATTTTTACTATGTGATGGAATGGACCTATATCTCCCTCCAATGGTTTGGGTAATTTTTTATATATCATTAGATAGATATACCTAAATTTGTTAGTGAACATAGTTAAGTAAGAGACTATTTCCATTATGATGGTATTTGAAGTGAACACAGACTACTATAATGGTTTGTGGAGTTAATCATTCAACTATGACATCCTAGAAAGTGATCCTTGACTATTATGGAAATTATTTCATATACCTATGTGCATACACATTTCCACGTCATATGATAATGTTAAACTCTCATGGATCATGTTGTTTTATTTATTTATGAATCATGAATTATGAACTACTAATATTTATGCCATGATTCAAGATTATAATATTTTATTTTTAGGGTATGTTTTCAATTATTTATGTTTGTGTTATCATATCATAATGATCATGTTATGATTTTGTATCTCCCTTATCCACCCTTACTACTCATTTATGCTCACTATTTTTTATGTTTCCTTTCCCTTGGAAATAATAAATATTTTTATATAGGATATATTATATTTATTAATGAAATAGAATATATTTATGTGAGACAATAAAGTTAGTAAACTAAATTATATTATTTCTACATAGTCTCTAAATACCCAAAACTATTATTGTTTTCCACCTTGTGTTTTTTTAATGAATTGAATATTTATATAAAATTCATAATATCCATTTATGAAATTCATGGGTCTCTATAGTACATATCAAATGAATGGTTTATCTAACCATTAGAAACATGGTTGAGAAAACAATTGTGAGATCTTGAGGGATATTTATAAGAATATTTTAGTCGATGTCTCAAAGGATAAGTCCAAGGCTAATTCAATGTTTATGAAATTTCCATAGAATTTTCATAAATTATATAGGATGTATTTTATAATATATTAAATATATTTATGAATATTGCACATGGATATGTCTCAATAATATAGGTACCTAGGGGTATTTACCCCAAAAAAAGGAACATTGACCTAGACATAATATTCATCTACTATGTGACAATGGGCCTTTCTGCACACCTTGTTTGACAATAATTGGGAATATTAATTATAAATTCGTCAACCCATTATAAACAAGCATGATGTATTTAAATATATGGGTATAATGGATGAACTAGAATAAAATTAAGGTTTCAGTGATTAAAATAAAGGTTCTATGATTTAGTCATCCTGTATGTTATTTTTCATTATTAGATGCTTCTATAAAGAAATTTGTTTTATTGCTGGTCAGTAGAAAGAACCAGATAGAACTGGTTTAGCATTGAATGTGAAGGAAATTTTCATAATGTGATGTCCAAAGGGGATGATAAATGGATTAATCAAAGTTGTGATTATTCCTAATCAATTTTCATTATATAATATTAACAATGTGAACCTTATGTAATTCTCAAACTCAATAAAGATGATACAGATAGATTTTTAGTGAATATAAGTTGTGGAGACCATTTTGGAATGAAAACTATGTTTCATATAAGTTGAGAATGTTGGAAGGAACACTCCATGTATTGTGTCATAGGAATGAGAATAAGTTTTGTGTGAAGAAAATAAGAGAAACAAACCAAGTAATAGGATTGTAAGAATAAAATTTCTGGTTTGCATAATGTATGAGAATAATGGTAACCCTATGGTATAATCGACTATAAAATCTTTTAAATGATGAATGTATTATTATTTTGATAATCTATATCCCATGTGGAAATATTTTTATGTTAATAAAAAAGGATATATGAGTAATGGTTTTATTATTGACGATGAATAGACAATTAATGACATATGATATGAAGAATGTATTAAGGTTTAAGATGATGAAGCATAGTTAATTTCTTAAGGATGAGGTGGGATGATTGAAGTGATTTTTATGGGAATTGAGAAATTATGATTTATAAAATCATTAAATATATAATAATATTTATGTTTAATATTATTATAATGGAATTTAAAGATTATGATTAATGGTAGTGATGACCTAAAAATAATTTGTAGATGTGGTTATATTTTAATAAAAACATGCGACTAAGGAATTGTATCCTTTAATATGTCCATATTGTTGAGAAAATTTTCATTAGTTACAATAATGATATGATTGATAGGGATTAATTAAATTTTTTATTACTAATCATTTTCGAGTTAATAAATATTTTTTTCAAGATAGTTGTTTATTTTATAATTGTTAGAGACTACAAAATTTTTATATTTATATGCCCAATAATAATTATTTTAATTAATTGATAATTATTAATGTATGTTTTTAATAATTTGAATTGTAAGTCAAATTGGTAATATGTTTCAAGATAATATATGATAATGGTCTTCACAAGTTAGGTATGGGATAATTAACATGTACTTTATACTATTAGGTTGATTTATAATGAGTTTATTTTTTGAGATTTATTGAATTAATTTATATAGATTTAAACATAGTGGAATTTTTATATGGATAACCATTTATGTAATTTTTTATGTTGATCTATGGATGAGGATTCATATATTAATGTATAATCTCTCCATATAATGATTTATTCACATTGGATAACCCGGGGCTAGTTTTTTTTAACCGGAGATAGAAGGAATGAATTACCATTATATAATGAATCATGTGATCCTTTTGTACTTTAGGAATAATAAATAATCATAACATATTAGTGTAAGTGAAGAATTTGAAATGTTTCTAATCACAACCAACATATGAAATTGTTCTTAAAATGAAATTGAAAGTTAATATTTGGGTATTTCCTTCATTTTAAAATTATTGATCCTATCGGGATGGTATCATATCAATTGGATATTCTAAAAAACCTATAAAATGTTTAATATCAACTCCATTTATCACTATTAATGGAGTATATACCTGATCCATAACATGTACATAACCAATAAGTGGTATAGTTAGATCTTGGTATTCCTTATGAGGAATATCTTGTAGAGATTCTAGGTTAGTGGAAATTCTTCAAAACAAGATCACTCACCTAGTCAATGTTTTATTTGAGAAGCCACCATAATTTTTAAATCATGTACGAACTTATGGATGTATCTTGGGATAATAATTCTCAGTTTTTGGTACCAACGTGAGGAATTTTGTGTGCGGAATTAATTTTTATGGTGGTATAACCTAACAACTTGAGATTTTGTGAAATATTTTTTTCAATTAAATTTAATATTTTCGACATTTTTCATTACATAAAATACCAAAAAAACCATTATTTACACACATCATGGATTATATATTTCATTACATATGAAAATGTTTGTAGTTTATCTTACATGAAACAACGAGTTTAAACTATGCATTACATACTATTAAGAACTAATTTTTTAATATGATAGTTACCACCTGTCCATTTGAATGATGGGTATGAATAGGGTTATGTAAATTATAAAATTATATTTGTTATAAATTTATATTAAATGATTTATTTCTTTACCAATGAAATAAAAATTAAAATAAAAAGTATATGTAAATAATGGAAATATTTTTTTTGAAAAAACAAATTATTATTAAAAAAGCACGTTTATGAAAAATAAATTTTATAAACATTTTCCCATAAATTATATTAATTAAATGTCCTAAATATATATTTTATCAAAATTTGAATATTCATATTATGTATGTTCTATAAAATATAAAAGAATTAACCAAAATTTATGCTCAAAACAATAATTTTCAAAAACAACCATTGTAACCATGTTTAAATATTATATTAAAACTATTTTTAGACCCCTTTAGAAAATTAATTTCATAAAATGAAGTCAAATTTTTAGATCATCTTATAAAATTTATATTATGGTGATTTTTTGATAAATTTTTTGAAGGATTAATTTATTGATGAATAGTGAAAAAATGCAAAATTATAATTTAATACTACCATTTCATTTAAATTATTTTTAAAGATAAAATATATTTTTAATTTTATTACAAATAAAATTTATTCCTTTATATATCCATTAATGAAATTTGGGTTATTTTAATTTATTTTTTATTAAAATTGGATATTAAAACATTTTAATGATTGAAAATTATCTATTTGAAAACATTGTATCTCATCGCATCTACATAATTAATTTTAAAAAAAATTCATGTTTTCATTGTTTAGTATGATAAAATGTATAAAATATTTGGAATAATAATTATTTATATTATAAATTAATTTCAAATTCATTTTTATCGATAAAATAAATAGTAAAAACTAATAAAATCTGTTACTATAACTAATGTAAAAATGGGTTTACCTAAGGTTAAAAAAGAAATATAAGGATTAAAATGACCTAATAAATTTTATAATAACTATTTTAAAGACATATTACAACCTTAAAATATATAGTTCTATATAATACTACATTTTGGACCCTTTGGAAATATGAAAATTGGGGGAATACATTTTAATTTTCAAACATTACAACTACACCACTCGCCTAACTTATAAGAGGCTACCCCTTCTCCTCTCTTACTTAAACCATAAAATACAATATTTTATATAATAAATTACCAAATCACTTGAAAACTTCCATACTATCATATAAGCACCATTATTGTTAGCATAAATCCAACCTGGAATGGATTTTTGTGATAATCGATGGAGGTTACGTGAAAAAGAGAAAAGTTCTTCAATATAGGTTTTTAGTTTATTTCTTTCTCCACCTACATCAATTATTATAAAAAATATATATTAAAAATATATCAGTATCATCCATATAATTTTAAATATTTATGTAAGGTTAATCTCTTATAACCTTCTCCAATTTTATAAAATGGGTTACAAAATTATCTTTTGTGTGCTTGGAAGACAACCGTCTAACATACAGATGTTGTTCCTTATTCAATTACAACCTATCACAGTTGGGTATGATGGTAGATCTAAAGTATATATAATTTATATTTATAAAAAAAATATGTACCTATGGATTCATTTTTTTAAATATACATTTTTTAAATTTCTATTCTTTATGGGATACAATAACATCGTTCATGTATATAGAAGACTGTCGTCACTCGAAGAGATGTAAATAATTTTCATTATTTCTTTACACGGAAGATAAAAAATAAATTTTAATGAATATATTCTATATAAAAGGCCTAATTATTATATTATTTATATATTTATCATTATATAATGATAAAATGTTATTTTATATCCTACATTTTCACTCACTAAAAGATGATATTATCGTTCGGGTACAAGTAGACTATGTCCTTCATAATGCATTGTGAGTCTCTATATTAATCACCATGCTACAAGGATTATATGTTAAAATATATGTAAAAAAATTATTTTTAATTCATGATATAATGATAATTACATAAATCTAGAACATAACAAACCTATTATACATAATTATCATTTAAAATGGAAATGTTACTCATATGTACATATGACTAACAATGTCCTAGATCGTAACATACCTAATTTATCATACCATATATCATTATTAGACAGAAAAGTGTGACTGAGGTATAAATAATATAAATAAATCTTGATTAATATTTTTTATATGATGTAACCATGGTTATAGTAAGACGACTAAATAATTAATAAATCAAAACAAACACGACAAACAAAGAAGTCACTACATGGAACGTGGTTTTAACAAATAATTGATCATAAATGGGTAGTAAAATTACATAATTAAATAATATATGGTATGATAAATTTTATTTTATTTTATAGATGTATGATATATATTTTTATATTATATAGAATCATAGAATGTATAATGGGATTTGAGACTAAAGGTAAGGGACTTCTATCTCACTTTGTAATTTAATGAGATAGATTTAATATTCACTACGGATTTCAATTATGTTTTCTATATAATTATCATTAATCAATATAATTATTATTATCCTGAAATTTTTTTAGACTACATATTAATTATACAATCACTCTTTCATATGTATTATTGCTCAAAATTTTAAAAATTAGTATGATTTTTTTCTTAATATACCTTCTCTAGTATATAGGTTACGCAATACACATATCTTCTTCTATAAAGAGTATATTCTAAATCATGACAGTAATAACATGAATATAAATCATTTAAATGTGTTATAATATTCATTTAATGTCATTATTTTATATGGATTGTGATTCAATGTTACTTATGTGTGAAGATTTTTATGTTAAAATCTCATCATTTGTTGGGATTTTCTATGATCATTCATTAAAACAAATTTAAAATTAGTATCCATATCTAAAAAAAATTCATGAATTTTTTAATCCTCTAGTAATTTCATGAGAATAAATGTTTTCCCAATACTTGTTTCTCTTTATTTCTTCAAGAATTAAAATATATTGTTTTTAATAAAAATAGGATTTTGATTGAAATTCCTTTTCATCAAAACCAATGAATTCTTAAAATGTTATCAAATTTTTTTTAACATTTTAAAAATATATTTTAGTGATTTTTTTACACATTTTCAATTTCTTACAAACTATTTTGAAATGAATTTTCATGTGGTTTTCCAAAAAAAATTCATGACAGAATTTTACCGAAAAATTGAAAATAATCAATGATTTTCACATGAACAACATGAAAATTATTTGTCACTATCATGGCTACTCAATTATTTCATTCTTCCAATAAAAAATTTCAATGTTATTTACAGAAAAAATTATTACCTTATTATTTTTAAAAAATTTAGATTTTAAATAAATAACTTGAATGTAGAAAAATATATTTTGAAAATTGTTTAAAAGGTGTGTTTCAATGTGGAAAATTTATTTTCTTCCAGAAATTTTTAAAATTATTATTTTGAAGCTTCCTTTACATTTTCTTCATATTTATTTTCAAATAAAATTGTTTATATTATAATATTACTTTTAAAATCATGTTTTGAGCGAACATTAATCTTCCCCAAGAAACATTCCATGTGAAATATCATGAAAACTCATTCTATATATATGATGACTTCATTTGATGAAAATAATGCTTTTTGGGATATAAATCAAGGATACAATTATGATTATTTATTTTAATGGTTTATTATGACAAGATGATTATGAAACCAATTTATATTCGATATGTTATACCATGAAAAAGGTTTTATGAACCATACTTCTTTTTTTCATAAGTTATGCTTTGAGGAATTGATGAATTGATTATGAAACATATCTCTTCTATAATTGTTATGATATTATAAAGTTTTTATGAACCCCATTTCATTTCATTTGTTATGATATGATGAATGTTTTATGATATTATGACTTAAATACATATGATTTTTATTATGATATGTTTGGGGCCTATATCTATATTAAATTCATTGAGTAATGATTTATATCTCAATAGATAGATAGGATTGGAATGGGCAGTAACCCTAGTTCCGTAAGGTGATTTTTCCACTATGATTGTTTATTCAGTAAACCTTGACTACAATGATAGTTTTAAGAGTGAACCGATTGTACTTTGATAGACTAGTTTGTAATCCTTTTCTACTATGGAAATGATTATCTATTCTTATGTTCATAAAATGGTTCCATGTTTAATTACAATTTTATGATCTCATATATCATGTTCTTTGATTTCCATATTATTCAAGTCTAATGAGATTCCATTAATTATTCCATTAATCATTATTATATTATTTTATATTGAGGGTATGGTTTTCATATATTATGTTCACATTCTCATTATCTAATATTCATGTTATACATATATATCCCAATTGTTTACCATTAATGTGTATATGATATCTCCCTTCCTCATGTTTCATTTCCATTGGTTAATAAAAATGTTTTTAGTAGGTTATGTGGTGAAGAGTACTAAATGAGAAGATATATGGGGAACATGTTGAAGATATCTAACCAAATAATAATATTTCTGTACATAGTCTCAAAAGGAAATAATAAATTCTACTCCTCTGGAATTTGTTTGTTAAATGTATTGAATTTTCTTCAAGAAGATGTAAAATCAATGCATTATAAACATAGGTTTCTATAATAGGACCTATGTCATCATGGTTTACATCTAATAAAATATTAATCTGAGTCACAAAATCAACCCTATATCCATGCAATGATCGCATGATAGTCTCACCACACACATAAGGTACCATCCATGATTTTAATTCCCAATGAATTCCATTAATAAGGATAGCCTAAGCCTAATATATGTCTACTCTCTATTGAATCCCACATTTACCATTACCCACCATAAATAATAAATTTAAGGTAATAATATCATTATTCTAAAAATCCCATCTCACTAGGATCCGGAATCATACCTCACTGGATCTGTGCTCTCCCACCAAGGGCATTGAATATATGCCCTTATAGGTAACACCCATTGTTAAAATAATAATACAACTATCTTATATACTATAAGGAGACCCCCATGCCACACACACACACTACAAGACTCTAATCCTCAATGAATATCCATGTATTATACTACCCCTCAATGATCAATGTCACATCCATGTGCATCATGATGACAAAATGCTACTATTATTCGTTTCTATGAAATCATAATCATCTAGTTTTTTTAACTCAAACAAGACCAATAAGTTATTTGGAATGACAATGAATAATTTACAATTGATTATTCAAATAAAAATATTCCCTTTCTAAAACCATCATATTAATAAGATACAAGCATGCACATCTCATATGATGCTATATGAAAAAGATGATTCATGAAAACATACCTCATTAAATCATGAGATGGGAGAAAATCATTATATGAGTAATTCTATAATTAAAATTGTAATAATAAAATATCTTATTTAAAAAAAATAACTACCATGAAATTATATCCAAATTTATCAAAAATTGATCTTTAAATCAGGAATGTGGAATACAGAAACAATAACCACCTTCATCCCATGTTTCAACAAATTTAGTGTCCCTATAAAAAGAGAGAAATTGAAAAACAAATCAGATACCACATTTTAAAATCATATCCAGACCTACTATAATATTTATATAACTAGAGGTTACACTTGAACCTAGGTGTGCCTCCACATATTGCACAGACTCGTGACAATAAACCCGTGCCTAATAAATATATGGGGACAAAAAATACCCTCTAGTATCTTGTAAACCATATCGACCTATTATAGAAACATTCATAGAATAAACACTATCAATTTTTAACTAAGGGACTTATTATTTAATATGTACTATAAATAAATAACATTAGTAATATATTCTAAAATGTAATCATTATAGATACGCAATCATTCAATATTTCATGAGATACCAATGTTCAAATAATATATATTAAATTAACTAATAATGGAAAAATTAAAAAGAATCATAACCATAGTATTTAGAGTTACCTCATATCTATATCCTCAACGAATTAAGATCCATATCTAGTCAACCTATGCTCAGCCCATTTCCTTAAATTTCATTCTAATCTCTAGATTTTATGCACTCTATGGAACTCATTTTTGATGTGAGAAAAATACTCATTACTTCAAAACCATCAACTTCCCTAATAATAACTATTATATATGTACATTAATGTACTAAATCATAAGTATTTCGTAACATCATATACATGAACTGTAATGACCCAATGTTTCATTAATGGAAAATCCCTCTAGATCCAGTTAAATGTTTCTTTATAAAAAATGTTTTTATAAGATGTCAACTTCTTTAGTTTTACGTTAATATTTTTGACCGTTACTTTTATAGCCATTGAACAGTGATCATCTGAGTAGTATAAATATAAGGCTTTAACAAACCCTTTTCTACTCAGACAAAGGAAGTGATGGCCTCATCTAGTAGAATTTCCCCTTATGATGCCCATTTGTCGGAGCTCGGAAAAGCGGTGGCGTCTTTGGGCTTCGCCCTTGACCAAGACCAAGATGAGCTTCATTATGTCAAGCTTGAACGGGACCGTATATGGGAAAAGTGGAAGTTGATAGAGATTACCACTCGAGCAATGTTATCCGAGCCGCCCCAAGAGTATGTCACCATCGCACACCTTACCCTTAGGTCTTATGCAGCTATTTTAAGGGTTTATGTAACAAATAAGTAGTACTATGTTCATGTACCTTATTTTTTTATATAATAATGAATATAATTTCTAGTCATTTTTGATACTTTGTAAATAGATTTTAATGTACAAATGGTGTTTTTAGTTAGTATTTAACTATGAATTATATTTTATTAAATTAAAGAATTTTTGAATTAAATAATATTTTAATAAAATATTATTATTAATATTAAATTAATTTTTATTAAATATAAATGATCTTATAATTTTATGAATGCAATTAAATTTTTTATTAAGGTTTGAAAGCCATTTCTGTCAAAACCCGTGACTTTTTTTATAAATGTCGGTTTTTATTTTAAAAGTGAAAATTCACATATTTAGAAAATTATTAAGATAAAATAAATATTATTTTTGGAATCAGGATGTCGAAATTATCCAACGGTGAATTTTTCATAATTTTCTGAGACAATCAAATTTTTGTGTAAAAATTAAATACCATTTAAATATATAATGTGTTTTATGACATCATAATGACCCAATGGTGATGTAATAAAATACCATAATCCTTATTTTCGGCCAATATATGTTTTATCATTAAAATAATGAGGTTTTGGGTTTGTTTGACTTACTTTTCAAAGCATTAATGGAGCCCTCGAGACTTATTCAACACTTTGCATTTTTAAATTAATTTCCATGGGAGTGTGACTCACCTCCACATAAGCAACCATAATTTTTTAATAATTTCGGACCATGGCCTTGTAAAATATTGTTTTCCTCTTTACTTTTCAAGAGACCATGGGAAAATACCCTGGGATGGTTTGTGGTTTGGATTATTTTAATATAAGGGGTCCCAAACCTAAATAATAAAGAATTCCCTCACATTTCTTATATAAACCCACCCAAGCTCCCACTTCCTCCTCACTCAAAGCCCTTGTAGTTCTTCCATCCTCTGCCCTACTCTATCAAGAATCCTCTCAAGGTGCCCCATGCTCCCAAGAAGCCTCTCACAAGCCTCTCTCTAGCCTTTGGAAGCACACTTCCAAGTAAGGGTTTTTTCTTCCTTTCTCATTTTTGTCAATCTTCTTTAAGTTGTATTGCCCTTTTTATTTCAACTATGAATGTTGGGGTATGGTTTCTCACCTCCCCCATACGTCCCTCTTATTGTTTGAATGATGGGAGAACCCTTTATCTCTCATTAAATTCCTTACATGTACACCCGTTACTATGCCGAAATTCCGAAAGGAACTTCTCTCTCTTCTTTTACATTCAGGAAATACTTTTGTATCATGAATCTAAATTCCATTTCGATTGTTGGGACATATATAAATATGACCTCCTTAATTTACATTACATGTAAATATGATGAGGAACCCCTTTCTCTTTCATCAGCATTTTTATGAATTTTTATGTCACGTCATTGCGTTGCCGAAATCGCACTGATTTTTCTAAGCCAATGTCATTGTGTAGTGAATACCATGCCCATTTCTCCATCAAGGGTATTCATCTTTATTCACATGTACTAATTGATTGTAAAGTTCATGCATGAATTCCACATTACTTTATCATGGAATAAATGATTATGTTTTATGAATCCATATTTTACGATCCATGTGGCACACTTATGCATGAAATGAAATGTTTAAGAAGGGTGCGCCCTGATAGCACTCCAATGCATTAGGTAAAGTATAGTATCATGATACGTCATGTGAAATGAGTGTTGACTCATGCTAATTCAAGTGAAACGAGGGTTTACTCGTGCTTCAAGTGCAATGAGGGTTTACTCATGCTCCATGTGCAATGAGCCTTGGCTCATGCTAATTCAATGTTAAGTGTTGTTGCCACATTTACATGTTATGATTATCATGCTTTATCATGCCTTTATGTTCATGTTACTCTTATTATCTATTGATATTCCTATTTCCTAACATGTATTGAACTCCTCAAGTTATTCATTTTTTACTCCCTTACTGGGCTTTATAGCTCACCCTTTTCTTATAAATGTCCTCAGGTTATCCCATGCAATGCTAAGTATGAAGGAATGTAGTGGTCATTTAAAGGAAGTTTTCAATAAAGAATTGTATTTCAAGTTTAATGTTTTTATGTAATTATCCTAAGCCCCAACGACACTAAACCTCTCTATCTTCTTTGTTGTATCAAGTGAATTTATATGTAATAAAGCATGTTTAAGTTGTAATAGAAAGCAGGGTTGTCATAGTTGGTATCAGAGGATAGGTTTATTTATTTTTGGGATTAGGAAACCCTAGTAAAGCCTTAGATACAAGACTAAGTATAATAAAAACATCCCTATGTTTTAGTAAATACTATGTAAGTGGTTTATCAAAAAAATACATCCCTGTCTGGATACGAGCAGGTAGAGGCGGCTCTGGCACAGATGTATCCTAGGGGTAAAACCCGAAAACACCGCTTTGAGCTAGACTCGAACAGGAACTGGTGCACGACAACGGGCCATGCTGCACTCTTGGTTACAACACTCTCGGGGGATATGTTTTGATAAATTCACAATCTTAGTATGAACCCTTATTAAGGGAAAACTGCCCCTAAGAATATATGTTAGAAGGAAGATCATGAAAAGCCTGGATTGAATCCTATAGACTCATGAGTTAAAGAGATTAAAGTTTATTTATAAGTCATCAACTTTTGTCTTTGGATTACCCATTATGTGTTACCCCTAACTTTCCTTTTATTCCATCCAATGGTCGGTAATAGGAGAACTCGGGCTAACAACCGTTGTGAAGATCAGTGTGATGATTGTACTAATGAGATGCCCAATCCAATGGGAGCGGGAATCGCGAACTTTGTCATGCTTCTCTCTCAGCTAACTAAAGTTTTGAATAGAAACATGGGTCAAGAGGAACGTTCAACCGCCCCTAAGAAAGAACAAGTCACTATCGAGATCTTCATGAGACAAAGGCCTCCTACTTTTAGTGGATCATCTGACCCCACGATCACTGAGCAATGGATCAACTCCATTGAAAAGATATTCTCTATCCTTCAATGTTCTAAATAAGAGAAGGTTCTCCTGGTGGCTTATTGTATGGAGGATGAAGCTTATCAATGGTGGATGTTGATCAAAAATACGAAGCCTGTGGAGGAGATCGAGGCTTTGGAATGGAAGGAATTCCGGAAGATGTTTTTCGATAAATATTTTCCGCGCACCATCCGTCTTAAGATGGAAAGGGACTTCCTTTCCCTCAAGCAGAAAGATGAAGAATCTGTGGGAGCGTACGAGGATAACTTCACAAGGCTTTCATGATACGCTTCCGGCTTTGTCGTTACCCCCGAAAGAAAGGTTGATCACTTCTTTGGTGGGCTGAAGCCTAGCTTGCGAAAAGCATTAGCAATCTGTAACTTCGACAGCTATGAGGAAATTGTCCGATGTGCCCTCAAGGTTGAAATGGAAATCAGATAATCACAGGGGTATCATGGAGACAAGAAGCATTAGGTAGACTTCAATGCTGGTGGTCCGATGGATAAATCCAATGACGCTAAGAAGTTCCAGCACCCCACTTGCCAAAAGTGTGGAAAGAAGCACCCTGGAAATTGCCATAGGGGGACAAGAAAATGATTCAGGTGTGGGAGAGAAGGGTACCTAGCTGTTAACTGTCAGCAAGAAGGACCCGCGGCTGCGAAAGAGGAGAGGAACGCTCCGTTCGAACCTCAACGCGTTGTTCAATGCAACAAATCCAAATAACCGGGTCATTTTTCAAATCAGTGCCCTAATCCAAGGGTTATCGGAGGCAACCAGCAACCTCCAAGACAGCAAGGAAGAACTTTTGCCATCACTTATGCCGAAGTGAACCCCGACAACGAAGTGGTGATAGGTACGCTAGTTATTCATTCAAGAATAGCGAACACACTTTTTGATTCAGGTTCTACGCATTCTTTTATATCTCAAAAGATTAGTAGAACAATCGTTGCACCACCAAAAATCATGAAAGTAAAGATGTCGGTGAGTACGGCAAATGGGGAAATCATTGCTTCCCATGAGTATAAGTCCTACCCTATTATAATCTGTGGATTGAATTTCCCGGAGAACCTCATCATACTCCCTTTGGTGGAATTTGATGCAATTCTTGGCATGGATTGGCTTTGCTTATATAGATCCAACATAAATTGTCAGGAGAGGGAAATCACACTCCATATGGAGAAACGACCCCCGATTCGTTACAAGTGTCAGGAGGCAGATGAATCTCCTTTAGCTCCATCATCTCAAGCATAGATATTACTGCCATATGAGCACGCATATCTGGCTCAGATGATTGAGTCCATGTAAGAAACCACCCTTGAAGAAATGCCTATTGTGAGGGAATTCGCTGAAGTATTTCCCGAGGAACTTCCTGGTCTTCCTCCAAGAAGATATGTAGAGTTTTCAATTGAACGTATACCTGGGGCCCTACCAATATCCAAGACTCCATATAGAATGGCTGTTGTTGAGCTTGAAAAGTTGAAGAAACAACTACAGAGGAATCTGGATAAAGGGTTTATACGCCCAAGTGCATCACCATGGGGTGCACCAGTCCTCTTTGTCAAGAAGAAGGATGGGTAAATGCGGCTTTGCATCGATTATTGAGAACTTAACAAAATCACGATAAAGAACAAGTATCCTCTCCCAAGAATCGATGACTTTTTTGATCAGCTGCGTGGAGCACAATACTAATCCAAGGTGGACTTATGTTCGGGATATTATCAAGTAAGGGTGAAGAAGGAATATATCCCCAAGACTGCTTTTCGTACAAGGTAAGAGCACTATGAATTCATAGTAATGCCTTTCGGACTCACCAATGCTCCAGTAATATTCATGGACTTGATGAATAGAGTCTTTAGATATTACCTAGGCAAATTTGTGGTAGACTTTATAGATGATATTCTAATATACTCCAAAACCAAGGAGGACCATGAGGAGCATTTAAGAACTGTACTGGAGAAATTGCGCAAGGAGAAGCTCTATGCCAAGTACAACAAGTGTGAGTTCTGGTTGAAGGATGTCTCATTCTTGGGCCATATCATCACAATCAATGGGATATCTATGGACCACTCCAAAACAAATGAAATTGAGGGATGGCTGGGACCAACATCGGTAACTGATATCCGTAGCTTCTTGGGGTTAGCTGGATATTATCAATGATTTGTGAGAATTTTCTCACGATTTTCCAACCCTCTTACCAAGCTAACTCGAAAGGGAGTAATGTTTTCATGGAGTGATGAATGCGAAGAAAGCTTCAAGGAGTTGAAAATGAGGCTTATCACTACACCCGTGCTCACTTTACCCACAAGTGGGGAGATTTTTGTGGTATTTAGTGATGCTTCGAAGAAAGGATTAGGATGTGTGCTAATGCAGAATGATAAAGTGATATCCTATGCCTCAAGGCAGTTGAAAATCCATGAGCGAAACTATCCAACGCATGATCTGGAGTTGGCGACCGTGATCTTTGCCTTGAAAATCTGGCGGCATTATCTCTATGGAGAGAAATGTGAGATATATACTGACCAAAAAATCCTTAAATATATATTCACATAGAAAGAGATTAATATTCTCCAGAGAATATGGATAGAGCTCATCAAGGATTGTAACTATTCAATACATTACCACCCTTGGAAAGCGAACAAGGTGGAAGATGCCCTAAGTAGAAAGGATCCAGCGATTCTATCAATGATGAGAATTGAGAAGGATCCAATCTTCTTAGACTTAATGAAGATGGATGTGGGAATCATAAAGAAGGGAACATCATCAATCCTTTCCCAAATGATTGCTCAACCATCTCTTTTGGAAAGGTTAAAGGATGCTCAAAATGATGATGCGGGAATCCAAGAAAAAGTGGACGCTATCAAAAAGGGAAAATCCTCTGAGTTTAATGTTAATGAAGAAGGAATGGTTTGGTTTGGGAAAAGACTATGTGTTCCATCATGTTCAGAGATGAAGAGGGAACATTTGGATGATGCACATAGTTCAAATTTCTCTATTCACACAGGGAGCACAAAGATGTATCGGGATCTCCGACAAAACTTTTGGTGGGATAATATGAAGAAGGATATCACTGAATATACATCAAAGTGCCTAGTGTGTCAACAAGTGAAGGAAGAGAGGCAGAAGTCTAAGGGGATGATGCAACCATTTAACATACCAGAATGGAAATGGGAGAACATCAACATGGAATTTGTCACTGGACTTCCAAGGACATCCAAAGGCAGCAATGCAATCTGGGATGTTGTGGATCGTCTTACAAAGAATGCACACTTCATTGCTATTCTAGAGGATTTCTCTTTGGATTAACTGGCATGGATATATATCAGGGATGTGGTACGGGTTCATGGAGTACCACTATCTATTGTTTCTGACCAAGATCCAAGATTCACCTCTATGTTTTCGAAGAGTCTTCAACATGCTCTGAATACTGAACTGAACTTCAGTATGGATTATCATCCTCAAACCGATGGCCAATCCGAGCGGACTATCCAAACACTTGAGGATATGTTGAGAGTGTGCTGAATGGACTTTAAAGGAGGATGGGATCAATATCTTCCTCTGGTTGAGTTCTCTTATAATAATAGTTTCCACTCGAGCATCCAAATGGCACCATATGAAGCCCTGTATGGGAAAAGGTGTAGAACTCCGACATGTTGGGATGAGGTTGGTGAACGTAAGCTTCATGGACCAGAAATGGTCGAAGAAATGGTGGAGAAGGTGAAAATCATTCAGCAGCATATCAAGGCAGCCCAAAGTCGACAGAAGAGTTATGAAGATAATCATCGATGAGACCTTCAGTTTAAAGTAAGAAACATGGTGTTTTTATGCATATCTCCGTGGAAGAAGGTCATGAGGTTTATAATGAAAGGGAAGCTAAGTCCAAGGTACATCGGCCCCTTCGAGATTCTTGATCGTGTTGGGGTTGTGGCCTATCGACTAGCACTTCCACCTACTATGGCCAAGGTGTATGATGTCTTTCATGTATCCCTCTTAAGGAAGTACATACTAGACCCTTCACATGTACTCTCTTCCGAGGTGGTACAATTGGAAGATTATCTTTCTTATGAGGAGTAACCAGTGAAGATCTTAGATCATAGAGAAAAATTTCTATGAAATAAGACAATGCCCCTCGTCAAGGTGTTGTGGAGAAACCACAAGTTTAAAGAAGCAACTTGGGAGTCGGAGGATATGATGAAGCTGAGTTACCCACATTTGTTTAAGTGTGGGAAAAGGAAAATATCGAGGGCGAAATTTCTTAAGGGAGGAATATTGTAACGACCCAAAGTTTCATTAATGGAAAATCCTTCTTGATCCAGTTAAATGTTTCTTTATGAAAAATGTTTTCATAAGATGTCAACTTCTTTAGTTTTACTTTATGATTTGTGACCATTACATTTATAGTCGTTGAACAGCGATCATCTGATTAGTATAAATATAAGGCTTTAACGAAACCTTTTCTACTCAGACAAAGGAAGTGATGGCCTAATCTAGTAGAATTGCCCCTTATGAAGCCCATTTCTCGGAGCTCGGAAAAGGGGTGGCATATTTGGGCTTCGCCCTTGACCAAGCCCAAGATGAGCTTCATTATGTCAAGCTTGAATGGGACCGTCTCTGGGAAAAGTGGAAGTTGATAGAGATTACCACTCGAGCGATGTTATCCGAGCCGCCCCAAGGGTCTGTCACCATCGCACACCTTACCCTTAGGTCTTATGCAGCAATTTTAAGGGGTTATGTAACAAATAATTAGTACTATGTTCATGTACATTATTTTTGTATATAATAATGAATATAATTTCTAGTCATTTTTGATACTTTGTAAATAGATTTTAAAGTAAAAATGGTGTTTTTGGTTAGTATTTAATTACGAATTATATTTAATTATATTAAAGTATTTTTTAAATAAATAATATTTTAATAAAATATTATTATTAATATTAAATTAATTTTTATTAAATATAAATGATCTTATAATTTTATGAATGCAATTCAAATTTTTATTAAGGTTTGAAATCCATTTTTGTCAAAACCCGTGATTTTTTTATAAATGTCGGTTTTTATTTTAAAAGTGAAAATTCACATATTTAGAAAATAATTTAGATAAAATAAATATTATTTTTTGAATCAGGACGTCGAAATTATCCAACGGTGACTTTTTCATAATTTTCTGAGACAGTCAAATTTTTGGGTAAAAATTAAATACCATTTAAATATATAATGTGGTTTATGACATCATAATGACCCAATGGTGATGTAAGAAAATACCATAATCCTTATTTTAGTCCAATATATGTTTTATCATTAAAATAATTAGGTTTAGGATTTTTTTTAATTACTTTTCAATGCCTTAATGGAGCCCTCAAGACTTATTCAACACTTTTCCATTTTAAATTAATTTTCATGGGAGTGTGACTCACCTCCACATAAGCAACCCTAATTTTTTAATATGTTCGGACCTTGGCCTTGTAAAATATTGTTTTCCTCTTTCCTTTTCCAGAAACCATGGGCAAATACCATATGATGGTATGTGGTTTGGAATATATTAATATAAGGGGTCCCAAACCTAAATAATAAAGAATTCCCTCACCTTTCCTATATAAACCCACCCAAGATCCCACTTCCTCCTCACTCATAGCCCTTGGATTTCGTCCAACCTCTGCCCTAATCTCTCTAGAATCCTCTCAAGGTTCCCCGAGCTCCCAATAAGCCTCTCACAAGCCTCTCTCTATCCTTTGAAAGAACACTTCCAAGTAAGGGTTTTTTCTTCCTTTCTCATTTTTGTCAATTTTCTTTAAGTTGTATTGCCCTTTTTATTTCAATTATGAATCTTGGGGTATGGTTTTGAACCTCCCCCATACTGCCCTATTATTTTTTGAATGATGTGATAACCCTTTCCCTCTCATTAAATGACTCCCATGTACACCTGTTACTATGCCGAAATTCTGAAAGGAACTTCTCTCTCTTCTTTTACATTCAGGCTATACTTTTGTATCATTAATATAAATTCCACTTCGATTATTGGGACATGTATATATATGACCTACATACTTTCCATTACATGTAAATATTTTTAGTAACCCCTTTCTCTTTCATCAACCTTTTTTACGAATTCTTATGTCACGCTGTTACGCTGCCGAAATCGCATCGATTTTCTAAGCCAATGTAATTGTGTAGTGAATACCATTCCCATTTCTCCATCAAGGGTATTCACCTTTATTTACATTTACTTATTGATTGTAAAGTTCATGTATGAATTCCACATTCCTTTATCATGGAATAAATGATTATATTTTATGAATCCATGTTTTATGATCCATGTGGCACACTTATGCATGAAATGAAATGTTTAAGAAGGGTGTGCCCGGATAGCACTCCAATGCATTGGGTAAAGTATAGTATCATGATACGTCATGTGCAATGAGTGTTGACTCATGATAATTCAAGTGAAACGAGGGTTTAATCGTGCTTCAAGTGCAATGAGGGTTTACTCATGCTCCATGTGCAATGAGCCTTGGCTCATGCTAATTCAATGTTAAGTGGTGTTTCCACATTTCCATGCTATGATTATCATGCTTTATCATGCCTTTATGTTCATGTTACTATTATGCTCTATTGATATTCCTATTGCCTAACATGTATTTAACTCCTCATGTTATTCATTGTGTACTCACTTACTGGGCTTTATAGCTCACCCTTTTCTTATGCATGTCCTCAGGTTATCCCATGCAATGCTAAGTCCGAAGGAATGTAGTGGTCATGTAAAGGAAGTTTTCAATAACGATGTTGTATTCCAAGTTTAAAGTTTTTATTTAATGATCCTAAGCCCCAAAGACACTAAACCGATCAATATTATTTGTTGTATCAAGTGATGTTATATGTAATAAAGCATGTTTAAGTTGTAATAGAAAGTAGGGTTGTCATATGAACCTGTCACACCTTAGGTACATAAGAGTCCACAAAAATGCTCAACTCATACACGATTCAACATGTTTTAGAGTGACTCTATTTGTCTCAGTTCATTTACTGATTCTATACTCTACCATTACTAATGTACCACTTTTAAGGGAGTAAGTACGTCCATCCCAAAATATGTCCATAGTTGGGGGTTGTACATTCCACCATTCATGCTCAATCATCATTATAACTAGTATAACATACAAGTATCAGAACACCAAAGCAAGGGGTAGTACATCCCATATCATATATCTCATTATTCGAAGGTGTAGTATATACCACCTCTCATTACCAACCAGTTGATGGTTGTAGTACATTCTACCTCCTATTATATTCCATCATTATCAAAATACGCTCCAACTACAATTATATAAAGTTACAGTAATTTTAAATCCCACAATTTATACACTGTAATAGATTATATAGTGTTTCATATCTCACATATCATATACCATCAATGGTAGGGGTATTTATTTTATACCCCACATATACCATCACCAATCATGTGGGGAAGTGCATCCCAACACACATATATCATCAATCGTAGAGGGAAGTGCATCGAACCACATAAATTCCCAGAATCACAGGGTGTATTACACCCCACCACACATTATATTCAAGTAAAATAATATTCCAATAAAAATATACATCATGGGGAATCATATCCCACCAAAAAAAGTCTATTTCACAACAACTACCCTATAAATATTGTAACACCTAAATATTTTTATGAAATGTTTTAATTAATATCAATTCTTCAATAGCTTGAATTGAACACAATCCAAATTTTGAATTATCTATGAGATTCCCTTAGTATAAAATGACTATTTTGACATAAACTTTAGGTTAGTGGGAATAAATCTAACTAACTTCTAAAAAATTAGGGTGAATTCAATGGATACCAATTATTAATGAAAATAATATAAATAAATTATATATTTCTATATTTGTATTAATAAATTATAGAAAATACACTTAGTAAATGAAATAAATGTAATATATAGGTTATATAAATAATTAAATATTTTATATTCATCGAATAGATATTTTTTTTTCATAGGGAATGAATAAACCTAATCAGATTTATAAAAACCTATATTTTTTCAAAAGGGTAATTTTCAGCCTTTTATAGGAGAACCCATTTAAAATTATAATTTTTTGACCTTAAATATATTTATATTACAAAATAAACATGTTAATAGTAATTGGGATATAAAAAATTTACATTGGATGAATTTTTGAAATTTTCTAACATCTTTCATGTTTTGATGAATAGTAAAAATACACTAAATATCAATCGAACACAAAATTTTTCATCAAAATAATTTTAATAGTGAAATATAATATTGAATCCGTTTAAATTATAAATATAATATATTTTTATCATTCAATATAATGTATTTCATTATCATTATTTTTAAATTTAATTCAAATTCAAAAACATTTTAATCTTTTGAAATGTTTTAACTTATAAAATATGTTATCTTTCTCCGAAAAGGCTATTAATTTTAAATTAATTATTGAAACATATGTACCTAAATTTTTGAAAATTTTATTAATTATTTAGAATAATTATTTCTGAATTATGAAAATTGCTTAATTTTTTTTTTTTCATTATTAATAGTAACATTGGTAATTTTTATAAATATGGTAAAACGATAAATCTAGTAATTAAAGGTAAAAATAATATTATGAAATTAACCTAAAAAGTTTCCTCATATCATTATATAAGTATTTTTAAACACAAATAATCTATGGGTAGAAATGATTTCCTTTGGAAGCCACTTGGATGTGATTAATACATTTAATTTAATTTATTTAAATAAAAGTTATATATGTCTTTCTCAAATTTTAATGACTATATGTTTTTTAAAATAAGGAAATACAGACGATGTATTCGATTATAAGTATTATTCTGATATCTATGGGATTTATCATTATCATAATAATTTTTTTTATTTTTATTCAATAGTAAATTATATTAAAAAAATACACAAAAGTGTTGTGGTAATTATTTTATGAAGGGAAATATCATAGAAATATTATTATTATTAAAATTTATATAATATGTGATAATTAATATTTACATTGAATTTTATAGATTACATTTACCAATTAGCAATATTCTAAAATAATTTGTCTAAAGTAATCAAGTTATCTTATTATTTTTAGAAATCATTGAATTAATTAGTGCCAAAATTGACACTATTGATTTCTTATCAAAACAATGTTTTATGATATTATATTAAAAACTAAAACTTTTGTAATATATATATATATATATATTATAATTTTTATATTGTAATAATGTTCAAAGTATTTTTTTATTCTCTAATTGACGTCGTATAAATGAATATTTCACCATTTTAATATTGAAATATTTGTAACTCAATTTAAAAATTTATGAAAATAAGTATGTGTTAATTGAATTTATAATGTTTAAATTGAAAGAAAAACTTGTCTATAATTTGTTTTTCGATGTTATTATGACCCTATATTATCACATTTTTGAAATTTTGTCATTTTGGAGGGTTTTTATGGGTTTTTATTTTATTATAAATTAATAATTTTAGAGACCCCAAAAATGCCCCTCACCCCAATTATAAAAGGGAACCTCCTCCCTGACTTATTTACTCTATTATGAGCCTTCAATCCTGGCCATCCCCTGAAAATTTCCATCATCATCATCCCTAGTTACATTCTAGAGGTTTTGGTATTCTTTATAGACCAACTCTAGTGCTTTTACAGGATATTTAGAGGGAGCACACAGAAGAAATTGCAATACCCTCTATGGATAATTTCAAAATTTATTATTATTATTATTATTCATATTCATGGTTTTTTCACTATGATAATATATATACTATATCAATTATATTCATAGATGTTAATTTTATTTTTAAAAAACCATATTCCATCTTCAATCCATCCTATAAAAAATGAAATCACACCTCGTAGACACATATGGATAATCGTCTCCACAATTTGGTGTACAATTTTCTTCAACATTATCTTACATGAATGGGTATAATGATTTATATAATAACAATATATTATTGTTACGACATTGTATTTATTTTTATCATTAATCTTCATCCATGTCAATACCATTCAACAATTATGTGAATAGAATCCTCACTCGGGCGTACATATGACCTACCCTCTCCATGATGCGATGTGATTCATTCTACACGATATACATTTAATCAAGACTATATAAATTAGTGGAATCAATAAATAGGATATATATTATACTAATATTATTATTTCAATTATATAATTATATCCAAATAATAAGAATAAGAATGTATCTGATAATACATTCTTAAGAAAATAAAGAAGTTTACACACGATGAATGAGTAAGAATGTTACGAAGAAGAAAAAGATAATATAGACATATTTAATATAATAAAAATGACTATGATTAAAAAATAACTCAATGAAATTATTTAAATCACTCTACTGTAGGATCAAATACATACAATGGAAATCAGACATAAGGTAGGGGATTATTTTGTCTCGTGTTGATTTCTGTGAGAAATATTACATAAGCACCACCTATTTATTTTGAGTTGTGATTATGCTTCCCATTAATGTTTCTATGATTAGTATTCTTAATGTTATGATAGGCTATAATTTTACTTAATTTATGAGGCATACATTTTGACTGAATATAAATTGGTAATGGAAAATTTCAAAATGTATTTTTTATTCATGATTGATTCTACATAAGTATTTATTAAGGTATATATATCATTTTCATCTTAGCTTCCTAAATATTCATTCCAAAATACACATTAAATCCTTCTAAATTTTTTAATTCCAATTTTACTCATTGGTGAATTTTTATGAAATTGTAAGAACAAGATATTTTTATGATTTCTATGTAATGCAATTTTTTACTTTATGAAAGATGTATGGGAATAATGTTTTATCTAAAAATACATAGCATGAATGCATTTTTATGCATTCATAATGCCTTATCTACATGAAACATAATTTTATATATTTCATGTTTAATTTTTTCATTTCGAGAAAGGAAAACATTTTGGAAAATGAAGGGATATTTTCTTCAATAATTAATTAAAAGTGTTTTATAAAAAGTTATTATCCATCAAAAAATTATTTAAATAGGATTATTTTTTATCCATAATATTAATATTGTTTTATTTTTTTTATTAATGAATTTTATTTTTTAAATCTATTATTTTTATATGGATTATGATGTAATGATGTTTAAGAATACAATTTAATTTCATAGATTGGGGTATAATGAATGATTTATGCTTTTATGGATCACTTAAGAATAATTTCATTGATAGATCGGTGGGATCTATATCTCCTTTCAATTCATTGGGTAATGATTTATATCTCATGAAATAAACATGGATAGAACAAGAAATGTTTCCAGTTCAGTAATACAATGCCAGAATGTGGATTGAACTCAGTTCAATAATAAATTTTTTATGCTATGATGTTCTGTGAAATGATCCATGATAAAATGTAATGATTTTATATTCTTATGTTTATGCCTAAAATTTCATTTCTTATGTTATTAATATTTTAATTTATTCCATAAAAACATTTATTATTTGTCATATGACATGACATCATGTTCTTTTATGTGCAGGATGTAATTTTCAAATGTTATGTTCTTATGTATTATGATTATGATAATATTGATATCTCTTTAATTACATTTATTGAACATTTTATCTCACCCTTTGTTATTATTATTTTCCCCAATTCACAAATAATGTTATTATGTAAGATAGGTTAAAATGGTTATACATTTGAAGGATAAAGTGGCGGAAAATTTAGATGTTTAATCCACCAGTTGTTTACGTTTCCAAGTTTCTAATGAGACTATTCCTATATAGTCCTGTCCCGACTTTTTTATATTTTGTATGTATTATTGTTCAATTTTGAGTTAATATCTTTTTAGGTAATGTATGGGCCATTATAATTTGTATCAGAGGAATGGTATAGTTATCCTTTGGAGACGTGGTTGATAAATCCTTAGTAAGAGCCCAAAAGATATATCGATGTATATGATACAATCCTATAATTTTTTAAATCATCATTAATATCCTAGTATAAAACCAAATGTGTAATAAAATATTCATGATTGTGTTGTCATCCCGTTATGATTTTGTTTTTTCACACTATACATCATGATTTTAGTCAAATGATGTAACTCTGAGATACATGTTAAAGAAAAATGAGAAAGTAAATGAACGGATTTTACTCCTGAGAAACCAAATATTATGGGATATGGAATGAAAAATATTGTTTTTATAATCAATAAATGTTGTCAAACTACGAATCATGTCAGACATCCAAATGAGAGAAAAATATAACAACATTCTGTGGAGTCATTCATGAGGTATCATCCAACATACTTTAGTGGGTCTTATGATCCATTCGTGTCTAAAAAATGTCTCAGTAACTCTAAAAGATATTTTAAGTTTTCCAATGATCATAACCTGATAATGTCATCTTATCAGTCTATTGTTTGGAAGGTAAAGCTGATATATGGTTGAACATTATAATGAATATGTGGAGAGTAAATGAAATTGAATCAATGGAATGGGATATGTTCAAGAAATTTTTTTTCTGTAAGTAATTTCCTCGTATTCATTAAAAAAATTGGAGAATAAGTTCCTTTATGTTAAGAAAAATGATGGTGGATTTTTTGGTACCTACGATGTAAATTTTATAATAGATTCTTCATACGCTTCATGAATTATTATCCATACGAAGAGTAAAATTGATTGATTCTGTAGTGGCATAAAACCAATTATCGTAAGGAAATTATCCACAACGTAGTTCAATAGTTTTGAGGAAATTGTTCAATGTGAACTCAAGGTTGACATGGATATTGGAGTGACCCATCAGTCCAATAGGTTTTATAAGAATATATAAATGGAATTCAAAGGAAATTCTTAAGACCACGCTGAAATGAAGATGAGATTTCTCTTATGCTCAATGTGTGGAAGGAAACATGGAGGAAATTATATTAAAGGGGATAGAAAATGTTTTTAGTGTGGGAGATAAGTCCATCGGGATGTTGAATGATTTAATGATGTGAAAAATATTCCTAGTGATGCAAATTGAGAAAAGGCTACTCAGAATGCACCTCCTGAACATAAATGTTACAAGTTGGCGTAAATGGGTTATTATTATAATCAATTCACTATTAAAAGTGGTATTGATGATTATAAATTTCATAAATATATTGATTACAAATATAAACACGAGTCACATGTGATCACTCTCAATGACGTGGAGTACGATACTGAAGAGGAGAAAGGTACACAAAATATCCACTAAAAAGTAGAAAATGATTTATTTTATTCGAGATCAATACAGAAATTTATATCTGATGAATCTTCCAAGGGTATATCAATATTACTTCAACAGTTATATGTTTAGATAGTTTTCACAACTCTTAATGGCACAACGACCACATCGAAAGTTTATAATTATTTATTAGATAATGATTCGGAGAATTTTCTTCCTGCTATCTTCTGAACATTCCTATAGTGGAATTTGATGTGATTCTTGGAAGGGAGTCACCTTCTATATATGGATCACATATGAGTTTTCAAGTAAGGGATGTTTCATTACATATTCTGGATCAATCTACGATAATCTATTGATGAATGGATGAATATTACCTTCCATTAGTTATTCCATATATCTTATGGGTCATGATTATTTAAATGAATGTTATCTATCTCATATGTCTAGGGAGAAACTCACAATTAATAATACAACCATTTTTTGGGTGTTTGATGTTGTATTACTGAAATAATTATCATGTCATCCAACGAATCAGGAGGTTGAGTTTTCAATATAACTCATACCATGTGATATTCCTATTTTAAAGACAACATAAATAATAGACCCAATTGAGATTAAAAAATCTAAGAGGCCACTTGAAGATATTCTTGACAAGGGATTCATACTCCCTAGAGTGTCACATTGGGGTGTACCTATTCTGTTTTCTAAAAAGATATATCAATAAATGAGACTCTTCATTGATTATTGAGATCTTATCAAGATCACTATCAAGAAAACATATCCTCATCATAGCATTAATGACATATTTTATTATCTACATGGAGATCAATAATTTCCATGATATGACTACTTTCACGATATCATCAACTATGGGTTAGAAATTAGGTTATACTAATGATGCCATTCCATAAAAGGTATAGGCACTTTAAATTTATAGCAAATCCATTTGGCCTTACCAATTCCCCCATTATCATCAGGGATCTAATTAATATAGTTTTCAGAGACTATGTAGATCAGATTGTGGTAGTATTTGATGTTATTTTCAATTCAATGGGAAAAGAAGACCATGAATATATACTGATATTTACAATTAAGACCCAGAGAAAAGATAATCTATGTGAAAAATTACCATGTATGAATTTTGGGTTTAGAATATTTCTTTTTTTGGTCGCATAATCTCATGAGAGGGCATAAATCTAGATCCCGCAGGAAGGGAAGTTATTGAATGTTGGCCAAAACCGACAACGGTAATCGAGATCCTATGTTTTCATGGTTGGTCTTGATATTATCTATCTTTCCAGAGATATTTTTCATGATTATGTAATTTATTCACCATGTTGACTCTGAATGGTGTTATATTCATATGGATGGAGGAATGTGAAGAGTATTTCAATGAGCTGAAAAAGGATAGCAATTGCACATGGGCTCACTATGCCATATATTGGAGAAAGGTTTGTAATTTAAGGTGATGCATACAAGTGGGTACTGGGTTGTTTTCCCATGAAAAAGATTTATTTATATCTTCTTCCATTTGTAAATTGAATATTAACAAGAAAAATTACCCAAATCATGATTTGGAGTTAGCTGCAGAAATTATTGCACTAATTATAAGGAGGAATAATCATTATGGTGAAAGGTATGGTATTTAAACCCATCATAAATGATTAATGTGTAGCTTCATACAAAATGATAAAAATATTCATTAAATAAGTTTGTTGGGGTTGATTAAAGAATATAAATTCTCAATATATTACCACCTAAGGAAAGTGATGAAGGTGGATGAAGCTTTTATCAAAAGGAAAAAGTTAGACAATCCCAAATGACGATAAAAAATGATCCAGTATTTATGGATTTTCAAAAGATGTATCATGAAATTTTTAGGTAAGGGGGGAAATATAATTTTTCTCAAATTATTGTGTGTTCATCTATACAAGTGAACATTAAAGAGGTGTAGAAGGAAAATGGAGAGATACAAAATAATGTGACAAATGTTCCTAAATTAAACATTGATTATGATGAAATACTATGTTTCATGAACTAGATTTATATTACCCCCATACAATAATTTAATAATGAACTATTGTATGAGGATCATAGTAATTCATTCTATATTAATCCATAATTCCCAAAGATGTATAGGGACCTGAAAAAGTATTTACAGATGGATAGAATAAAAGAAGATGTTTACCAATATGTCTCACGAAGTGGCCATATGGTACGGAGGGGCCTCAGCGTGGTGAATTATTCCCTATCCTCGCGCTTATATGGTATCTTCTTCTGGTCTTCCCCTCCCCTCCTCCTGCATGGGTTGGATTCGTCGATGGCTACCTCGCATAGGCACGATGTCGATCGATGAAGGATTTGTTTGGAATGGATTCAGTTTTGGTTCTTTGAAGGCTGGCTCAAGCCCTTCAGCTTCAGGTTCTTGGTTTGGATCTGGTATGTTCGACTGTAGATCGGTTTTGCTTGTGGCTTCGAGTTTTCATATTTGCATCGACGTGCGATGACCTTGATGTTCCAGGCTTCAGGGTTTCAGTTCGGTGTCGAGTTCTCTCCTCTTGGCTTTGGTTCTCTCTGCGGCTTTGGAGTGATCGTCGTCGATTCCAGTATTCTAACCTTCGGCCTTGATGGTTGCTACAGTTCTGTTGCGACTTCTGGAATCGGCTCCTGTGAAAATAGTGTATACCATGGCGACCTTCTAGCTCTGATTCTTCTGCTTGGCTTCATCTTGTCTCATCGTCGGTTTGGCATGCACCGATGTGTTCGGGGTCTGATTCAGGTGCTCAGAGGGAGGGGGCCTTCTGTTCTGATTCTATTGAGTTTTTTTAGTTTGGTGGAACTCTTTGGTTTGTTGATATGGTTTGGTTTCATCTGCTTGGGTTAGAATTTGATGCTAGTATTGTTGTTGGTGAGACTAGTGTGACTGGATTCTGCAGAGTTGGGAGTGGCATCAGCATTTCCTGGACAACCTTGATCTGGATTCTTCATTTCCTTTTTTAGATGTGTTCTTGGACCATCTCACGTCGCTTGAAGGTTTGGGTGAACTCTGATCGAGTTCACCGTCGGGTTTGAGGTTTTGGGGCTGATGTCAATGGTCACATTGGCGGCATTCAAGGAGTCAGGTTCTGAGTTTTTTCCATGATCTTATGATGTTCATGCACCCAGGTACATGATTTGAATGATTTTTTGGTTTTATTTGGTATTTGGAATGATTTTATTTGTTTTCTAATGTTTGAATTTTGTAAGTCGTGAAGTCATGGTGGGTTTTCCACTTTTCCTCAAAAGTGTTTGTTGGTTTCTAAATTTTTCCTCAAATGTTATTGGATAATAAAAAATGAATTTTCAGTCAATATGTCTCACAATGTAAGTTTTTCCAAAAAGATAAAGATGAGTGAAAAAGGTCTAAGGGGATGTGACCACCATTACCCATACAATAATGGAAATTGGAGAACATAAATATAGGCTTCTTCACTAGAGATCCCAAAACATCTATTGGACGTACTACTATATGGGTTATAGTTTGTTGCCTTAAGAATTCAGACCACTTCATTTCTAATAGAGAGTATTTCTCGCTTGATTATAATTCTAGGATATATGTAATGTCTATGGTAAAATTTCATAGAGTAACAATTTTCATTTAATATGGTCGGGATCTGAGGTTTAATGCAATGTTCTATAAAATAATTCAATAGTCTTTGGATAAAGTCTTATGTTTTAGTGTTTTTTATCATCTTTAGATTGGAAGTTGGTGTGATAGGGCAATTCAAACAGTAAATGACATGTGGATAGATTTATTTATGGATTTAAATGGGGTTTGGGATCAACCCAACCGTTAGTTTAATTTTCCTACAACAGTTTCTTTCACTCTAGTATTATTAAGGATCCTTATAAATCCCTCTATAAAACGAAATATAGAACTCCATCACGCTAGGATTAATTTGGGGATATAATGATATTAGGAGCTGATATTGTGGATTAAATAGTAGAAAAGGTCAGACCGATTCAAAAACACTTAAAGGAAACTCATATTCAAAAAAAAGTTAAGATGATAACCAAAGAAAATAATAAGAGGATGAAGTGGGTGAAAAGGTGTTTCTATGAATGTATCCATGGAAAAGCGTAATAACATTTGAAAATAAGGTAATGTTGGCCACTAGGTATTTCATTTAATTTAAAATTTTAGATAATGTTGGGAAAGTAGCTTACAAATTGATGATTCAACTAAATCTCTCCCATGTTCATGATGTGTTCCTTGTATCTCTCCAGAGAATGAAATCATTGGATCCTTCACATGTACTAATTTTAGAAGTTGTACCACTCGAGCAAGATCTTTCTTATGTTGAACAGCCACTATATTTTCAATAATGTAGATAAAAATTTCAACAAAACAATACCACACACTTGTTTAATGTTTTATGGATGAACAACATGTTAGAGGATGTTATGTAGAAACATGAGGACATGATGATGAAAAACTATCCTCATATACTTTTTCCAAATGAAAAACATTATGGCTAAAATTCTGTTTATGGGGGGGGGATGAATGTAACACTAAGATGTTTTTATGAAATATTTTAAACAATTTTAATTCTTTAACATCATGTATTTCCTGCAAACTTGAGTTTAAACAAACTACAAGACCCCCTAAGTTGAAAATAACCATTTTAACCTTGTTGTTAGGTTATTGGAAATAAATATAATTAAATTATTAAACTCTATGATGAATTCTTTGGAAATTAGTTATTTATAAAAATTATATAAATCAGTAATATATTTGTATTTTGGAATTAATTAGATGAGTGAATCGCTATTATTAAATAAAAATAATGAAATATTTTTTTATATATTTAAATAACTATTTTTATATTCATCTAATAGATATATTTTCATAGGGTATGAATAAACCTTATTTGATATATAAAAACCAATATTTTTTCAAAAGGGAAATTTTTCACCTTTTAATGGATAACCCCTTCGAAATAAATATTTTGACACATTAATAAATTTTAAATGAAAACATAAAAATTTCATTCAGAGGCAGGATATAATAATTTTCATTGGATGAATTTTTGATATTTTCTATTAAATTTCATATTTTGATGAATAGTAAAAATACAGAAAATATAATTCAAAACAACTTTTTCTGAAATATAAATTATGTTGTTGACTTATAATATTCATTTAATTCAAATATTAAATGGAATATATTTATATCATTCATTAAAATTTCATTCATTATCAGTAATTTTTCACATAATTTAGTTGTAAAAACATTTCAATCTCTTTCAATTATAAACTATGAAAACTAATAATATCCTTCCAACCACAGTATTAATTTTAAATTTATTACTCAAACATATATAATTTGAAATTTGAATAATTTGATATTATGTTTTAAATTATTATGTCCATATTATTTTAATAAATTTCTTTTATTTTTGTGCACAACGAATAGTAACTTCGGTAAAAAAAATAATTTGGTAAAAGGGTAAATTAGGTTATTAAGGGTGAAAATAATATTATGAAATTACCCTAACACATGTACTCATATCATTGTCTGTGTATGTTTTTACCTAAACCATCCTAGGTAGAAATGATGTCATTTGGATTCCACATGGATGATATTAAGACATTTAGTTTAATTTATTTAACAAAATGTAAAATATTACAAAATCAAATTTTAATAAATATATCATTTTTCTTATAAAGTTATATTGATGATTTATTTTATTATATGTATTGTTATGAAATAGAAAAGATTTATCATTGTCATAGTATTTTATTATTAAATTAAATTTTACAATTAAAAATATTAAATAATTACAAAAAAGTATTTTGGTAATTATTTTATTAAGGGAAATATCAAAAAATTAATATTAATATTAAAATAAATATTATTTTTCAAATTAATATTCCTATGAATATTGTAGATGACTAGGAATATAATAATGTAATTGGATGATGTTATCTAATTATCTTAATTTTTATATAATTCCATGAATTTAATAGTATCAAAATTGAAACTATAGTGGTGGCCATTATTGAACGCAAAAAACACCCCTAAAATATTTGGGATTGATATAGATAGCTCAAAATTCATGGCTAGATGCATGTTAACCCTTGTAATAGTAATATTTCTATTTTTAGGCACAAGAAGAGAATTGTGGTTATCGTGTAAGCAATTGATTAGTTCATTAATGTTAAGGCGAAATAAAGCCATCATTCCTTCTACGTGTCCTTTGTCTATGGGGGTTGTGACACACACCAAACAAAGACACTCTGGATGTAACTGATTTATTTTGATCATGGCCTGGTTCTGTGGACTGTTGTGGGCGATTTCAATGTGTTTAATGATCTGGTTGAGAGGAAGTGTAGAGGCCCTTTCCATCGGAATTCGTACCTTGATATTAGTCATTTCATGGTCGTCAAGGGGCTCTCGGACATTTCATTGGTGGGATACCATTTTACGTGGTGTAATAATCAATGGTGGATTCATTTCTTATGTGGTCTCTTGGATCGTTGTCTTTCCAACATGTGATCCTTATACTTATATCAAAGCTAAAAGGATATCCATATGGTTCATGGGATGTTCGAATACACAACCCTCCTGATGTCTCTCTCTTTAGCACAAGAGGTATAGTATCAGTTTCGATACAGCCAGCTTTGGGCTAGTTTTCTAGGTTATCATAACCATATCAAAACCTCTTGGGGTGAGCCCTTCCAAGATACTATGTGGTATTCTATTCATAATAAGCTTTTGTCAGATGAATTTGATGCTCCAATAATGGTCTATAAATATGCCTCCAGTTAGTGGGGTCCTGAAATACACAATGTAGGATGTTGAGTATCTTGAGCTTCTTTTGGAAGATGGATGGGAGGAACGTTTCTTTGAGGAACTATCAAAGAAAAAGGTTCTTCTGAAGGATTTTCCCCAAAAGCAAGAGTGCCTGGCTAGATAGGCAGTGAAGATCAAGTGGATCAAAGAGGGTCACAACAACACTTTATTCTTTCATGTATGTATAAAGGAGAAGAAGTAGCTAGTTAAACAGAATATTAAACTGGATGATGGATCTTTCATGGAGGACAGAGATGTGGTGGGAGGCCTAGCCAACTCTAACTTCACATAGCTTCTCACTGGTCCCAACACTCTCTTTCCCATTGGGTGCCCCCTCAAAGAACACGTAGATCATTGATGTGATTTACCATACTCTATTATGACTAGGATAATGAACTCCTTGTATATGTGCCAAATTAGAAAGAGATTTGGGCCTCTAGGTTGAACCTCAACCCCAATTGCATGAACTTTCCTGATGGCTTCCCAGCTGGGTTTTATAGGAATTCATTGGACATAGTGAAGGAAGTGCTGATGGATTCCATCCATGTCATCTTACTGGGAGGCATCTTACCCTGAGTTGCATGTACCACTATGTTACTGCTTCTCATTAAAATATAAAACCCCACTACTATTCTGCATCACCGTCCTGTGAGTATGGGAAATGTCCCATATAAAATTCTTACATGCATCATCAATTCAATGAAACCTACTCATCTCTCATGCTGGGTCTCATTGAAACAACATGGATTAGTTAAGGGATGGTATATTCAAGAGGTAATTTATTTGGACCATTATATATTTATGAACATTAATTTTATAACCCACGGTTAAAATTTGGCCATTATGCTCAATATGAACTATGATTTTGATCGGGTTGAATACAACATCATCAAACGAGTGCTTGTTGGGAAGGGTATTAACTCCCGATTATTTGATCATATTTTTAGGTGTTTTAGATTTTAATGGTTCTCGATGACATTCCTGAGGAAATTATATGGCTTCTATAAATCCATATGTGGCCTAAGACAGGGGGACCCAATCTCTCCGAGTCTCTTCATCATTTTCTAGGTGGTTTTGAGTCGTCACTATCAGTGGAGCATTAACAATGGTGATATCCTACCATTTAGAATAAGGAGGAATGATCCAGCTGTGTCCCACCTCATGTTCGCAGATGATACTGTATTTTTTTTAATGCCTCAAGCTGTTCCTTACATGTATTGAATAATTTGTTGGAGGAGTACAGTCACTGGAGTGGACATGTCATTAACTACAACAATAGTATCTTCCATCTCTCTAGCGGGTGCAGCTCCGTGCGAGTATTAGTTATGAGCATTGTTTTGGGTATAAATATTATAACTATTCCTATAGATTACTAGGATGGTCCCATATTGTCTGGAAGCCTGTGAATTAGAGAATTTGATACCCTAATCAGTAGGATACATGATCGGCTCCTGAACTAGTAGAATAAATATTTTTCTTTCGCTGCTCAGATCACCCTGACCAAAAACGTCTTTTTAGATACTATAGTGCTCCCCCACATGGCACATAATGTCCTTAATGTAGACATCAAAAAAATATACTAGATCCTGGACATTTTCATTTGGAAGCCACATTCTAATGGAAAAAACACTAGGTCTCTTGGCCTAATATGGCATGATCGGTTAGTGAAAAAGGTGTTAAGGTATGCAATCTTGAGTATACCATTTTATTTATTCATGCTCTCCTAGTAATGAGGGTTCTAATGTATCATACCCCCTTGGAGATTTCTATGAACAATTATCAATGGAAAAAAGATTCAGTGATGAGATATACATCCCATTTATAGTCGATCGCCAGTGCCCTGGTCACCCTTCTCTACCTACACCCCGTCTGATGTTGGTATTGGAGAGTTCTCCTACTAGAATAAAAATTGGTGCATTGATGTTCTTTGTTTTCTTGGGTGCCTAGAAACCCACATCACCTTCACGGAATTAGTCTACTTTTCTCTCTTTATCAATGAAGTTTAGAACAAATAGAATATTAATCAGTTCAAGCACATTGAGATGTACTCATCCCCATATAATTGTGTTTACACCACTTATCACTTCGGATACATCTCATCAATGGATTTTTGACACATCAATAAAATGAATCTCAATAATGATGTTTGGGATAAGGTTTTCTGGGTTATGATTTTTCCAACCAAATTTAATTTTCTTTACCTGTCATATCCAGAATGGGGCTTTTCCAACAGAGGAAAACATGAAATGGTGCATGATTAATCTGGCCTCCAGGTGTGTGTTTTAAGGTCTATTGTGAGTAAAACAAAGGTCATGTGTTCCTTAAAAGTGAATTGTTTCATGAGTTGAGGAATTGTTTTGGGGAATTTACTACTATGTCTACTACTACCATGGTAAACTGCTACTTCCTGGACATGTGGTATCATGGATCACGGGACGGAGGCCTAGAAAAATTGGCACACATAATGATATTGCTTTCAGGTTAGTGGTGTATCTGGAAGGTGATGAACAAAGTTTTTCACAAAGGGGGATCCACGTGAATTCATGCTATTATTTCTAGAATAATAAATCTTCTATCAACATGAAAAGGATTGTATGCAACTATGGGAAAGATCCTTCTCTTTTCCAACATCATGTTAGTGCTCTATATTATCATCCAGCCAACAGTAGCATTAGGGATAACTAAATCCATTAGCACCCCGTTTGATGGGTTTAAAACTCAATAATGATGGCTTGTCTTCCATAGTATTCATGCGTGGTGGGGAGTAGTGCGGGATTCGAATGGGTCGATCTATGTGACATTCTCTATCAGAATGGTTTAAGGGACATTTATCCCGGCGGAGGCCATGGAATTGCTCACAAGGCTCAACTTATGATTCTATAGGAATTTGGACATCATTAAAGTTGAAATTCATTCATTGGTAGTCCACAACTACATTCATGGCTTTGACTTCTCCCCTTGTTCAATCAACAATATCATTAAAAGCTGTCAGAGAATTCTCAACAGCAACACACTTGAGGTGAACACATAGAGTGGCGGGAACAATGTATCTGATCACTTGGCATCGTTGGATGACCCTAGTTCTGAGAATATTTTCATGCATATTGTGGCCGTCTTGAATCTCGAGAGGGGGTCAATATAATTAGAGGGGATTCCCATGGGATTCATCATTTCTGACCTCCATAGTTCATTCTATTGGCACCAAGGGAATCGATGGACGAATCCACTTTCTCTCTTGTATTTTTTATCAAATAAAAAATTTACATGTAAGTGGTCTTGAAATAGAATAACACAGTGTGAATTAAAATGATAATTTCCAAATTGATAGAACAAATTTGTATAAAATGTATTTGTGGATTCTATTAAAACAATATCTTATCATATCATCAAAATTTGGTCATTTTTTTGGATTGTGGATAGGTTTTTATTTTATTATAAATTAATATTTTTGGAGATCTCAAAAGAGCCCCTCATCTCAATTATAATAGAGCACATCCTACCACACATCATCAGTCACCATTGAGCCTTAAAACTCATACATATCCTACTCATTTTATTTCTCAACTTCTCTAGTTACATTCAAGATGTTCTATTCTTTTTCAAATACCAACTCTAGTCCTTTAGAAAATGATTTAGAGGGGGCACATCAAAGAAGGTGTAATCACCTCTACAGATTCATTCAAACCTCATTATTCTTATACATACTATTAATGATTTGATTAACCATAATGTAATAACTCTTAAATAACTTATATATTGTGATGTTATCATGATTATTAAATTGCATTAGTCCATATTCTATCCATCCTAGGAAAAATCATATCACAACGCAAGTCTATGTAACGCTTATTATCTCCACTCCATGGTGTAATATTTTTTTCACCACCATCTTATATAGATGGGTATATTGATGGAATTAATAACTTTATATGATTATTATTACATAAAATTTAATATGGTATATTATAACCCATCCACTTCAATACCATTTAACAAATATGGGAATGTTATCGTCGCCCGTGGGTATGTACGATCTATCATCATCACAATATGAAGTGATTAATTCTACTTGATATTAACAAAATAATGAATATTAAACTGAATGGAATAAGGAAATGGGATATATTTGATCTAATTAAAATTTTTAAATAATAAAATTATAAACTATGTAGAGGAATAAGAACATATCTTACAATACATGAGTAAGAAAATAAAGAAGTTAACTCATGTTGGACGAGTAACAATGTTATTATGAAAAAGAATGATTATATGATCATATATGATATAACAAAAATAAATATGAATATGAAATAATTTAATTAAACTATTTAAATAATTATACAATATTTTTAGATACATTTAATGGAAATCCTACCTAAGGTAACGAATTATTTTGATTCACTTTTATTTTTGGGTGACATATGCCTTATACCCCACCTATTTAATTAGAGTTTTGTTAGTGTTTCCCATGAATGTTTTTATGATTCTTGTAATGGAATTTATGATATGAAAATAATTTATTTTGTTTTATAATAAATACAATTAAACTAATTATTAATTTTTAAGGGATAATTTTTTAATTTCATTATTTTCAATGGTTGTTTTTCGTAAGTATTTAATAATGTTTATTTATCATCCTTGTTCTTGATTCCCAAGTATATATTCTAAAATATATTTATATCCTTCTACAATTGTTTAAATTCAATATTACCCATTGGCGAATTTCTATGAAATGTTATGAAAATAATATTTTGTCTCTTTCAATATTTGGTACATTTTGACGTTCCAACTAAATTACGAGAAGAAAGTTTTATTTTAACTTATATGGAATGAAGCGTTTTTTATGCTTTCATAAAGCCTTATTTTTATGATGATTATAGTACAATATTTACGGTTTATTTTAAAAAAATTCACTTAAATATTCATGCATTTTTAGAAAATAAAATTATTTTCATGATGAAATAATATTTTCCTCAAGAATTATTTACAAGTGTTTTATCAAAATTATTTTCCATATAAAATGACATTATCTAAATAGGATTATGCTTCTATCCCCTTTTTAATATTTTTTTACAGTGTTCATTATTGAAATTAATTTGTGAAATCCATTTTTTTATATGGATTATGGTTGAATGATTATTAAAAACTCCATTTTCTTCCTTAGGTTATGTTGTGACTAATTATTTTAGTTTTTGTCCCCCGTGTAAGAATGATTTCAAAATGAGATGGGTGGGACCTATATATCTATCAAATGAATTGGGTAATATTTATGTCTCATGAGTAATATATGGATATAATAGGGAAATTCTATTTCTTCCATAATACGTGGCTAGAATGAGGACTGAATTCATTTTAGTAAAGGACTTTGTCCTCATTGAAGGTATTGGAAATGAGCCATGATAATATGATATAACTTTCTATTATTTTTTATTTTTCATAAATTCTATATATTATGTTATAAAAATGTTCATTGTGTATTTATAAACATTAATTATTTATCCTACGACATGATATCACGAGCTTTCATATGGAGGATATGATTTTCAAATGTCATGTTCTTATGTATTATGATTATCATATGATTGATATCTCTCTTGTTTAACCATTCTGATAATCCGAGCTCACCCTTTATTATGTTTTTGTTTTAAATGACTTGAATACGAATATTAAGTAAGATATTTCAAAAAGGGTTCTAGATAGGAAGGAATAAGTGGGATAAAATATTGATAACTTATAAACCTATTGTTTATGTTTCCTATTTTCTAAAGATGCTATACATGAATGGTCTAGTCTTGACATTATTATTTAATTAACGAATATTTTTCAATTTTGAAGTAGAATCTATATATTTAATTTATGGGTTGTTATTAATATTTACACTAAAAAATACCTTAAATATTGCAGTTTCACATTCTCTATTAGATAAGTTTTCACAGATGGAAATAAATTCCACACTGATAATGTAAACACCCACCACATATTAACATAAAATATAATCTAGGTTTTCAAGCATCATCATGTCACTAAAGGATTTCTCCGTACAACACCCATGAACTTGACATTCACAATGGACCACAGATAGACACATGATCCCATAATCTCACGAAACTCAACTATGGGGGTGGTAAATAGTTTATAGACTTATTCATAAGATCATTTTTCGCCAACCCTCTAACTTGGCTACACACACCCATAGTGTAGAGTACATCATACACAAAAAAACTGACCTAACATGAAACTATATTTTAAAAAACAACCCATATCATAATATTCAATCCATAGACATACATTTCAATCCAATGAATCAATATAAATTCTAACTCCATATATAACAATAGAAAGGTTGTTTCACACACTAATAACCAAATGATAATGCATAAAAAGGATGAAAACACCACCAAAATTCAATTAATCCCATCATGGTTTTTTCTATAAGAATATTATCACCCTTAATATGTGTCTTGTCTATTAGTATCCCCATGATCAACACATGACGTTTATGGTGTGTATCACAACATCGATATCCAAAACCCATCACAAATAGCGATTGGAAATTTCATTGGGATACTTATCCTGTTAAACTAGAATGATTTCTCCATACTATATATCATACGTTGAAATAAAAAAAAGCTATTGGATCTCCCCTCTTCATCACTCTATGTTAGAATCTAAAACATGAAATTAGATATACTTAAGTAAATATATAATTATCTACATGAAATATATCATTTTTGGGTTCAAATTTCACCTCTATTCAATCCTATAACATAGACTACATATCGATTTTCAAATACATAATGAATAATATTGCTAAATTAATCATATAAATCACCTTAAACTCACCTCATATTGGGTATCCACTCATATTCCAACTCGAGTCACCCATTTCTCCTTTCTCTAAAAACCCATCTAAAAAAATATATGAAAATACATACTAATAAATATTGTTTTCAACAACCTAATGTAAGTGTGAATTTATCCCCTATATAAATTATTATCCAACATTAAACAAGATCAACCATTCACCATTACAAAACATCCAATTTACAACGGTGTCATATATCTGCATTAGAAAATGGAACAGATAAACGGAACCTTTATCAGCACAAAAAACAAGGATAAATTTTTCCTTTTTCAATGATTTCATTATCACTAGTAATAGGTTCACTTTATCAGTTATATTTATTAGTTATTATAAGGGGTACCCTTTATCAGTTCTTTATTTTTAGCATTGCTAAATATTACCCTTTATCAGTACAGTATTTTTAGCACTAATAATGTGTAACCTTAATCAATTCCGTCTCTTTACCACAGATAAAGAGATCAATTTTCATCATTTTTAGTAATCATAAAGTTCTAAATAAAAATAAATAATTAAATAAATAAAGAATAAAAGTAAATTTTTTAAAACATTTAACTACATAAATATTTAGAAAAATTATTAAATTGATTATACTATATATATTCTAATTTATAGTAAATATTATATTTTAAATATGTATATATATTCAATATGAAAATAAAAAAATTAAAAAAATAAAAAGAAATAAATTGTGAAAAACATTTAACATTTTAGTAAATATATAATTATTGATAATGTTAAAAATATTATACATTAAATAGTTATATGATTGTATGTAAATATGATTTATATAATAAAAAATATTTATTCTATACAATAGATAGTTAATACGTAGTGAATAATTTTTTATAATTAAAATATTATATCAATAAAAAATACTAAAAAATATCATAGATTAATGGACCTAATTGAATGTCATTTGATTTTTCAATTTAGCGTAGCTCAAACATGTGTGGCATTGAATTCACACATATGTAATTAGTAAATTTTTTAATTTATTGATATTACATCACTTTTAACATGTATTCACATGACATTAAATATTCAGTAATAATGAGAAAAATATATTTATAAAAAAAATTATGAATAAATAATCTTATAAACGTACATTTACCAGGGTCAAGTTATCAAATATCATTTATAACACAAGACTCTATTCAAGTAAAAATTTTAATATTTAATTCAAAATTTACCACACAACATCCTTCAATAACTATTTAACCTCTCTTGTACATATCAATCAATTGAACCTATCCTAGTTAGTCATTGGAAGAAATCATGTTGTGACATTGTACCACATGTTTTGAGAAATCAATTTTCCACTAATGATTATTGAAGCCATTTCATTCTTTTTGGAAGGACACTCTTCTATATGATTCATGACTTCAAATATTTTCACGATGAATTAATGATTTCAATGTGATTAAATAAATTTCATAAAAACATTATTATTCATGTTACACTTCCTCCAATACTATGTGATAGACTTTTCAAAAGAATGTGACTCTATCCCAATTCATGAATCCAGTAGAAATAATATATTAATCAATAGTTATTATTATTTCATGATTATAATTCTCATTGTACAATCAATATTATCAACTTGTTTGAATGAAAATATCCATAAGGAAAGTTAAATCCATGAAAGAATAAATTCCACATCAACAAGCTCAATTTATGGAATATTGTAGATCCAGTATGTACGGTACATATAATATTACATATGGAAAATCGTTCTATCTATATAATATACCAATTATATAATAAAAAATAAAACGATACATATAAAATAATATAGAAACAAACATTCTGAGGATACTAAAAATATTTTAATTAGATATAAAACATTGAATATCATAGTTTAAAGAAAATTAAATTTTTAGGACTATTACTGTAACTAATATAAAGGAAAAAATTATTTATAACAATATGAAAAACCATACATTTTGAGGACATAATAATTCTATAATATGAGAGAAGAACTTATATATCACAGTTAAAACCCCATATATTTAATGGACACCACAAATTTTCCAATCACTGTGAATACCATTCATATAACAATGTAAAATACCTAATATTCCGAGGAATTTGGTAATTTTCTAGATCTTGTATTCTTATAAGTACCCCTATGTATTGATGATTAACACCGTACACATGGGATACCATACAATATTTCAAAACCTATTATTCACAATTCCAAAACATAACCTGGGATCTTCAAAACACTTTTAGACGTCTTACACGCACCCCTAGACTAAAAAAAATTACACATAAATGTAAAAACATCATCTACATCCTTTTATACAGTGAAAACCCTTTATTTTATATTCAATAAAAATGAAACACAATTGAAAACATCTATTCAGACATGATCCATGTGTTGAAAAAACAACAAAATATTCATATCTTCTTCATTTAATCCCCACTTATACATTTTGAGAATCTCAATGGATAAAACATGTCCACATCATAATAAAATCCCAATGGTCACTAATACATTATATCTAGACATATTATATTTTTAGGGGCTTAATAAACACCCCTTATGTGTAACAAAATGTCTATAGATTTGTTAAATAGTTCTCTGAGAGAGTGGGAAACATGTCCTCAAGCATGAATCCCCATAGGATACATGCAAATAACTATAAATGAGAGCCTATTGGTAGTATATGAAGATAATATAACCTCTTGTCAAAGTATAGCTCATTGGTGTAAACATATCGATCATTATATCATGAATAATATAAATCAAGATATTATATAACACTCTAATGAATGCAATAATAATATTGACAAAAGTTGTTTCAAGTAAAATATTGTGATCATGTCATGCCACAAAACAAAATGATATGAAATACATTGAGATCGGAATCAAGTAAAATAAATGTATCAAAATTATATAAATAGTTGAAATGAACTACTCCAAAAAGAACTGTGATACTGCCTTATTCATGGACTCCATTACACTTATAAAATAATCAAATCGAACATCATAAAAGCTGATCTCTCCATGGTTCATAACTGGATCATTTAAATATTTTTATATACCTTATAATTTCCAGAAAAGGGTGTGAGATAAAACTCACTAAGACACCACCAATGTTATCAATAACTAGTCCAAACTTACTATCCAAAGTAAATATGTGTGGATTACGGATTGCTCCAAATTCTATATGAAGAAGTAAATAGACAACTCTTGGTGAACCAAAGTCAAAAAAAACTCAGAAAATCATTCCAGTATGTTCAAGGGTGGTTCAAAAAATATATTTTAGGCATGAAAAAAATATTGAAATACTTTGGTAAGACTCTTGCATGTCCAACTCAACATCAATTATACCCTTATTATCATGATTCTAAAGAATATAAAGAAGAAGAACGTGAGTTTTCCACACTGTGGACATAAAGAATCATTCAAGCTCATTATAATTGCACAACCAATCCAACATCATTTTTTTCCTTATGCATAAGTGGCTCAAATATCTAAGGAAAAAACACTCAAGATGTCCATTTTGGGTACATGAAGCCTCATCTATGTTCTTAACTCTTTTATGACCAATGGAACATAGAACCTCAATATACACACTCAATCGACGTGGATAAGGATGAAGCTATGCCGAAAACAACTTCTAGGACCAAAATCATCCATGATATCACTAAATATTACTTCTATATTTTGATGGTCACCCCCTTCCTCGTGGTTATCTTCTAAAACTCTAATGGCTACCCTTTTAAGAAAAAATTTGATGTTCCACGACATCGTGAAAGGATGGAACCCTCATGGTGGAGACCATGCATGACAAACACCCTATGCTTCCTCCATTAAATTGGATGACTGTGGTGTTTTCCATGGACAATAACATTCAACACATGTTGAGTTCATGTAAAGACTCATCTTGTACGCAACCTAGACCAAGAGTGGGAACAACAATCATTCACGCAACTCTAGATTTTTCATTCATGCCTCTAATGCAAATTTCACCCCCTCTTTAAAGCTCTATGTCTTTCATTTATGTGAAATCACTATATTCTCTAACCCTTTGTGTGAAATCTCCATGCATTTCATTCATCACATTCCCACGTCTTTCCAAACATTATCTCTACAACATCTTGGTCCATTGTGATATATCAATTATGCCCCTAGTGCATGTGTTCCATACCTTTATCTTCTCACCATCGGTATGCCAATGTCAGTTTCATCTTAGAATAGGAATGCTAATTTTGAACATGTGGTCAAAAAATCCTCTAAGGTAATCCAACATGGTTTTGATATTCCATGCCCCACCCAAAGGTACAAGCAAGGCAGTTAGGTAAACCCATAGGGTAAAGAGTGTGTCCACCAATTCCGTGTTGCATGATGCAAAACATCTAATCAACGAATTCCTCAAAACAGGTTGTGAAACTGTAGTCCTAACCAACTAGAATAATTTTGGATTCCTTGTGGCCAATGGGCAAGGAGCATTCACACACCGCTCCCACCGATCTGATCACATGCATAAGTCCTACAACATTTCAATCACAGTGTCCTTAGTGTAATCCATACTCACCATATTCCACAATACTAATATTATTCTTGTATGACTAATAGTAAATGAGATCCTCCTCACATGGAATGATATAATTGTCACATTGAAGGAAATCCTCCTCAGGAAGCTTTTATGCATAATCCCTACATCTTCTATCATTGGTAAATCATTTACAACACGAACGTCAAGTCTACTTATTCCTCGTTATTCTCACACCAAGAATGGCTAACATGGTCATAGAGTTTAGTATTGGCCAAGAAACCCATCCACCTATAGCTATGGGAATCCTCTTATGTGTAACCCACAAAAATAATCCATACTCCACCCATGGGATAATCTTATATCTAATTAATAACCTTGTCCCCCAAACAGGAATCCTCTTGTTTTTATTCCCCAATAACCAATCATGTCCCATCAATTGGGCATATTCCATGTGCAATCCAAAAATATAAGGGAATCCTTTTTAGATATAATACCTAAACTCACCCTTCTAAACTATGATGGATTTGATTCTTAACCAACATGTATAGGTAGGAATCCACCTTGAGGTCCAAATGAAATGTTTCCCCCATTACCTCCATTCTATCAAATTACAACACTCCATCCACATCCACCATGATTTTACTTATGCTGCCACATCCTAGTAAGATCATGTCATCCACTTGTCATCATCTACATATATGACCTATCAACATCATAGATACTCTGATAATCACTTCGGAAGTATCCGTTCATTTTCCCTCATACAATTCAACCAATAGAAATACTCTTGCTAAGGGATGTTTCCATGAGTAAAACCCATAAAATCCCTTGTCAATGCATAGTTCACTACATGATCATATAAACCACATGATGTAAAAATTATTCGACCAGTCACATAACATGACCTTTAATTGAAGCACCGGACATTGTTGGTTTTGATACATTTCCTCTAATTAGTGTATATAGGATGTATCTTTAAGGAAAAATAACATCAAACGGTGGATGTTAGTTCCCCTATAAAGATTGAACCTCCCTAATCCACCTAAAAGGGTGCTTATATCAAGATTTACTACAAGACATCATAAATTTATAGGATATATGTCTAGGATTCCCTCAAAGGTTGTTTTGACCCATCCATTAGAAAACATTCATGGTAATCTTACGTAGGGATGTTCCTCCCTCATCTGCCTTTGTGGGAAATTATGATCAATATCATTCAATCTCTACAAGTTGTTAAACACGCTACCCATCCTGTACTGCAACATCATGCTAAACATGTGATTTTGTAGGTAAAATCGATTGATGATATTCACCCACAACATTTAGTAGCTCATTCTAAACAATTGATTACTGAGATGAAATCACTAGAATATATCCATCTGGAATCAGATACCTCATGATCGAAATAGTATTAATTTGGTTTTGTGCCTAATATACCTTCAAAATATGAACTCCAATGATGAATATTATAGGTGACTAATGTCTCTAGCATCCAAACATGCCACCGATTCCAAACACGACTACCCTCTTGGCCGAAGGTTTCTACCCCCCCCCCAACCCTCTATAATTTTCACACATAAGAAATGTAATTAACCAGTATCTACGAAAAGATGAAATCAATAATGAATTTTGCAGACATTAATTATTCTATGAGGGAGACATATATTAAGAAATTATTTCCCTATAGGATTCCATAGAACGAGGAATTGAAATTGCATCATCCCATTTTCGATCAAGGAGAGAAAATCACTAATGAAAGTGATGAAATCCATCCACCTTTTTAATGGTGTTAATTCCGGGTAACAATTGTAATTCTAGTGCACATCATTGAGAGTGGAAGGGAAGTCCTAGTGAGAGTTTCAATAATAAGAAATGTTTACCTGATGTGAATCTCTTATCCATAACATGGTTACCAGTAGGGTTCAAGACATCATAAGATTAACAAGTCATTGGATCAATATATATGGAACCTAGACCCAAAAAGGACAAAAGGCCCAACATGGGACTCACTATAAAATTGGGTCCATTAAATGTTGGGAATTATGGTCTACAACATCATTAGAGTGGATCACTCTCTCTAGCCATGTATGATTTGATGTCATTGGTGAATTAGAAATTCCATTACATGTATCCATATTGATCGCTAAATCATCCTTCATTGTAGCTCCCAAACTATTGGAAACCAACCTCCCAGTTCCCTCATATATTGGTGTAAGAGAATTTTCAACATGAAAATACCAAAAAAATTCACCTCCACAACAAAATCATCTTCTAGAACAGCTAATAGTTGAAACTTCCCCTTATCACCCTCACAAATCATTTGACAAGGGTGATGGACACCCTCTTATGACCATTATAGAATAATCAGATCATCTTTATGATGGAAATGTCCCGCTAGGATCGTTAAGATTCTGCACCTCACAAACACTACCACCCCAATTGATGTGAAGGGAGCCTCTACTCCCCACGTCATCGTGGAATCATTTTTGTGGTCTCAAAGTGGAACGATCTTGTTCTTATCACCCCTATACTGAGGAGGTGGGGGATTTCCATGTCAATTATGATACGACTAATACCTAGGGACCACCAAGGGGGGATCCCAGCAAGCCTCATCAGTTCTAGTAGTGATCATTTCTCTAGGATGAGGAACACGTAAACTATACTGACGTTCAATGAACCTTAGACTAAATGAACTGATTAGAATAGTGGGTGTGAGCACTGGATGATGATTATAAAGGATCATTAGCTTCCATATATACGGTGGATCCTTCCAAAAATGACACATTCTATAGGATCACAACCATTGAATAATAATGAAAATTTAGTGCTATATTAGAGTAGATACCTCATACATCCAATTGAAACATTGGGTTGACTATGTCCACTATTGGAATTGTATGAATTCAATACTGAATAGTCTATAATGTTGATGTTCAGCAAAGAGGTTCTCCACACATAACCTCCAACTATAGTGTTGGTCCTCCCCACTCATTAAATGGATTCCATGGAGGAGCACCCAATTATCCCATTAGCTAAAATTGAGTTCCTCCACGTTTCATAGACTGCCAAAGTGGATGTGCTCTCCACTCCATAAACAGTCCACATGGTTTCCCTCCCTAGGATCCCACTAGCCGGAAATGAAGTCCTCATTATGCCATATATTTTGGATATCATCCCCATATTCTAGAATCCCATAACAGATTTCTGGCCCATGTAAACATCAATAAATGTGGATTCCCTCCCTTCACATAAACCCACTTCAGTGGGGGTCCTCCCTACTCTAGCCATAGAAAAATAGGATGTCCCCAGGACTCCAAGAATAATTAATATAGGCCATACATGTGTCCCAACTAATCCCCGTGGAGGTCCTACCCACTCCATAACCCACTAGTATGATGGTCCTCCCATTTTCAAGATTCCCATCACTGATGATTCATACCAAGGTTGAAGGATGTATTATCATCATTGAAGGAAAACTATTAGAATAACCTTGTATTTTTCAATCCATATCCCTCATCAAACTCTATATCATAATGTGATTCAATGATGCAACATTCACCCAATTTGTCGTCATGAGATTTGTGGGTTAGAGCCTGGAATGAGAGGCTTTTTTATTCCAAAATATGAGTTCCAAACAATTCTTAAATACATTCATAGGTACATATGTGATGTGGAAGATTAGGTTCTCTTTAAAGGTCTCATAGTGATGTAATCTCTGTTATCATATATTTTATTCTCTAACTCAAGTTGAGATCAGGATGAGTTTTTTTGGAGTTTGAAAGACAATGAGCATTTGATGGACCCTCTGGTGACTATCATTGCATTAACAAATGAGGAAATGATGAATACCCAATCATAAAAGGGTGGAATGATGTGGTTTTCAATACCATTTAGATATGACCAAGAATATAGCTATGTGACAGCTCATGAAAGGACTTCTCCATTGGCCAATAAACTATAGCATTGATCCACATCATTTTTTCCACTTGTCTATTATCAATCATCGAATGATGCATAGTCCATCCAAGAGAAGGACCTTGTTTATGAGTAACAAATCATGTGGGATAATTTTTATTCTAATTAGTATTCTATGGAATTTTTTATTAATGAAACTCCAAACATTGACATCCCAGAGCCCCTAAACGAGGTTGAAGTTGTGTGTTTCTATATGACTATCGAGATATTATGTTTTTACCTCTTTGGATAACAGTTGGACCAACAAGGAAGTTGGGAACACACTAATGACAGTGAATAATAGTGTTTTATGGTTGTGTTAGAAGAACTCCAGGTGGTTCAGAAACATACATCACCCAGGAACCATCAGGCCTTCCAACTGATGATTTCGAGTGATTTATAGTGGTCTAGAGAATACATGAAGAAGAATCTCTACACCTGCATATCCAAGAAAGATGACCACATTATAATATTCATTTCCTTATCATTATAATATATTTAGAACTACCCAGTGATATTGTAGATATCACTATGGGAATCTTCATGGTAAACATGGTCATACTCATTGTTCCGAAGGATGTGGATTTCAAATTAGGTTCTAACAGAGAGAACATTCCCCATGGGGTAGTGAAATATCTGTTGGACCCCCAAACATGTGTTGATACTCACTAGAAAATATAGGAACTGAAAATTAGGTAACCATCAACATTATTCTGCATCTGTTAAGATAACAACAAAGACATGAAACAGATCGAGCACTCTGATCCTTCTGATGATGCACAAAGGATAAAGGTAGATCATGCTACCACCACAGTACTTCCTTAGGTCACAGAACAGAAGTGGATCATCAATGAACACCTTGTGTAGTGGTTCCTGGAATACTACTATCCTTGATAGTACATTATTCCTCTCACACTATGGTTATAGGGGAATCCCTTCATTCTTGTCCAGTTTATCAACATCAATCCCAGCAGTCCTCCGCATCCCGATAGGGAAGAGACTGTGGTTTATGGAAAACTATCATGGTATGCATCACCAAATCTACTTGAATAGTACAATAATCTTCCACATGAACTAGTTAAAGATACACTACAATATTATCCATGAACCATTGATCATGAGTACTCAGTTGATGATCCTTTCAACACACTGGTTTTCTGGAATATTCATCTAGAGAGGGACCCCTGCCAAAATGAGATATTCACCCTCACTGCTCATCTAAAAGCCCTAGAGATGTAAAGGGTGGTGATCCCACCCGATGAAAAGTCAAATCCAGTATTGGTGGATGACATGTATGCACCTCTAGATTTTTGGAATCCTACCTTCTCCCATTTAAATGGGGTGATCGGCCCACTACATCATCTAAATCCCATAATATTGTTGTGTGATACCATGTTTGGAGCCATAGAATAGCAGGATGTAGTCAATCCCTTTATTTGATCAAATATTTAAAGGTATTACATTTTTATAGTAAATACAAATACCCATATGGTTGGTAAAAGGTTGGTACGTCCTTCGTAGGAACATTCTCTACCAGTTCATCTCCACCAACTGCAATTCTAGCATTTTATACACCATCAAGTTCAATAAACTACCTCATTAACAGGTCATATAATTTTATTTCGCACTTCAAGGATCTCACATATTCACCCAATATTCCACTTACTCAAGAGAAACTACTAATGTTGTTCATTCAAAACATCAATATTGATATGGTCCCTACACTAATCCCCCCAAACATACTAGGAGTATTATTCGATTACATTGATAAATTGCATAATCTAGATGAATCCTTACAAATGTCCATGAACAGATATCCATTACACTTTTAGATCCCACAGAAAGAACTGCTATATAAGAGACTAAAAGTTCTATAAATGAAGGGGATACAAAGCCATTATATATATTTTCAGAAGAGCCTAACCAATCCTAGCCTCATCGAGTGAAACAAAACAAGGATCATACTTTCCTAGTAATAATTGGTGGGCACCTTTTAATCTAGGATAAACATGTTATGAAATAGTGGCTCTAGCCCCCTATCGGGTTCCATCCCTTAATCAGGACCAGGAATCCAGAGTTCCCTTACAATAATAGAGAAATTGGATCTGATACTTCATGTATGCCTAGGTAACTATCAATTTTCAAATTAACTTATAACATGGGGTTATGAATTTGAGAGTGTGTAGGGAGACTCATTATGCAAAGCTTCCGGATCAACTATAGAACATCCCTTACCATAAGATCCTTTGATATACAAGAAGATAATGCTTTGTGTTCTAGGATTGGATTCTGGACCAAGTAGATAATAGTTTCATTATGTTGGTCCACATTCCAACATAGGTGGAACACATCTCCTCCTATACGAATAGTGGGAGAGAAGTTGAATAACAGTAGGTTTCCAAACTCAATTCTCATATGTATGATGACTGGTTGGCCCACAGATTTTTTGTTCACACATATGGTATGATATGTTCCTGCTTAGAATATCATGAATCCTAAGTATTCAACATGCCTTCTCTGCCTACTTCTTATGAATTAACAATGTGTCGCTCTATATCCCATAAGAGTAGGAGAAGACATAATAATGGAAAGAAAATCCCCCCACCAGTGGAAAATCCTTCCTACACTCATGGAGACATTATTCCTTCAACTATGGGAATCAGGCATAGGGCCTCCTCAATATTGAAATAACTCTCCTCTATTGATGATCATGATTATGCCTCTATGAATAGCATTGAGTTTGTGGATGCCTTATTGTTCCCCAGTGATAATTAATGTTAGGAAAGACCTTCGAGTTCCTTTGTATGAAATCATCGATGAAGTTTTTGAAGGTCTAAAAATCGAGAGAGTTCTTCTTGTTGGGTCATGAATACTATTGAAATCAAATAGTATGTTATATGAAGGGATTAGAAGGCATAGTCCCCCTATCCCTCTCTACTATATGTTCCTGCTCAAGGGATAATTCTAGTTGAGTAAGAATAACTACGACAACAACATTGTGATTAGTTTTTTTCGAAAAAATCCAAGCCTCTAGTAGACAATAGTCAGCCAATGTTACAACATGAGGAGTTATCTGAGAAGAAAATGATATTTCCAACAACATTGATAAAATTTTTGGTTCATATAGTAGTATAAATCATTCCTCTTTCCAAATTGAATCCCCATATGTGAAGAAATTTGTGTTTCACACAAAAGAATGATGTGATTAAGAACCTCTCCATAATATCAGCGAAGTTCCTAGTCCTTAAGGACCTCAAAATATTGTAAGAGATGTGGGTGTATATTTAAGAACATTTGAAAATCCCCCTCCAGTTCAAAATAGAGTTAGTGGCCATAGAGACACTCTATGTACAAGAATTTGAGTGAGCGGAATATCAAGACATCATCCCATTCTCCAGAGAAGATGATAGCACCCACATGTGGGGGAAAATCATCCCATTGTACAACATTGTACAATTAATTGGCATGGAGGTTCATCCTTTTAGGGTCGACCTAGATTTTAGGATCAACCTAATACAGAGATCGACATTCTACTACCTGGGACAAACTAATGTAGGATTAAATGCCCTCTTACATGAAGATTACGGGGTATTACAAGATTAAGAAGAAGAAGTGTGATCTAATCTATTTGGACACCCTATTTGTTATCATGATAGACAATTATATATTCTTGGTTTTCTAGTTGGATACTTCTATCAATTCATTTATGGGTAGTCCATGGATCCATCTATATTATGTAGTTCCCTTTTCATAAAACTAATTACCCAATTACTTACTGAATGGTTGATTAGGATTTATCAATGGTGTTATACCACCTTTTATCCAGTATAAATCCTATTATCTATATTTGAATTATTATTCAATAATGGAATAGTAGGTTCTATCCAATGAGGTTGATAATAAAACCATTACATCCTATCTATGAATAGACTTGGATGATTCTTTCATCCTCCCGATTCAATAGTAGGAGGAACTATAATGGCTTCGAAAATTGGTTTTAAATTTATGAGAGGAAGCAGAGACGCATAACCTATTATTAATAATGTTTGAATATTACATAATAATCCCACACATTCGAGGATAATGTGATACTTGAACCCCTACCCCTTTTTGATATCGATTTGTTCTCCCCATGGATACAATTATATGTCTGACCCACGTTTTCCATCAATCTGGGTTAAATTGAAAACATTTGACCCACCATAATTATATTGACATCAATCATGGACAAAAAGGTCAATAGAATGATGGAATTATAACAAAAACATATTTCTCTATGGTTTTTGAATAGGTAGAGTCTAATATTATGGATTATATATCATTCAATGCTTGGACAAGTGTTCCCTAAGAATGAGTCAGCTAGGATGAAACATAACTTCCCACAGATTACCCTACCCCAACCAATGAAATGAATTTGGAGGATGATCATCCCCCATTTTGGAGGGAAACTCTTCTAGTTTCAATGAATTAATGTTGCTGGACCATAATAAAGAGCCAGATCTCAGTCCACTGCTTATCCATGAATCTCTAGCACCAGATGACCAACAACTATTGGTGGATTTCATGGAGAAACATATTGAATAAATATCATGGATTTATGATGAGAGTCTAGGAATAGACCCTCAAGTAATCATCCACCTTATTGGTGTCTTCATGAGTCATCATGGCTTTACAGATACTGCCATAAAAAATGAACCCCACTATTGGGTCCATGATTAAGGATGAATTTGATAATCTTATCAAGACTATATTTCTCAAGTATTTTTAATACCCTATATGGTGCCAACACCATCATAGTCAGTAAGAAGAACAGGAAGATCAGAGTCTATATTGACTTTACGGATCTCAACCAACATTGACTAAAAGATTATTTTCCCTTTCTAGTGATTACTATGTAGATTGAATCCATAGTTGGTTTATGTGCCCTCTCCTTCATCGATGGGTATTCTTGGTACATACAGGTTTTTGATGGTCCCCAATGATGATAGGTCATCCTCCTTTGGATAACCATAAGTGAACATATACTATACTATAAGGAACTTCAATTTCAAGAATGTTTGATCCAATTATCAACGCTCCATGAACCACATCTCCAACCCGATCCTCATGAAACTAGTGGAATGATACACAGAGGACATGGTGGTAATATGATGCCAGCATCATGATGGTTTTAGATATCTTGATAATGTGTTCAGATTCCTCGATTATTTTAATATGAATATTATCTCCTTGAGGTGAGTGTTTGGGGTCACATCATGGATCTTTCTCTATTTCATCCTAAAATATAAGGGCATTGAGATCGACCAAGAGAAGATCAATTCCACCATCCAGATGCTTCCATTGAGTAATCTCCATGATCTCCAAAGAAGGAAATGAAACTTATATTACATTATTTGATTCATAAAAAATCACGATACAATGTGTAAGACATTCTATAGGACATTTAAGATAGGTACATTATACATCTGGGATGAAGAGTTCCTGGATGAATTTTAGGAAACCATGAATTATATATTGTTGCATCTAGTTCTGATTCAACCTATCATAGGGAATCCTATGGTCTTCTATATGACTATTACAGAATTATATATCAGTGACCTTCTAATCTATATAAACAATGAACACATAATGAGTTATTTGTATGGTATCAATTACATCCTCATAGATACAAAGTATGGATACTCTCAAATTAAGCAGTGAATCTTCATAATGGTTTTCACAAAGCATAAGTTGTAAAATTATTTTCATAATCATGGGATACAGTTGGGGTCTTATAAGGTTCAAATAATGTATATACTGAATTTCCTATTGTTGAATGTATTGTTAGGACACTAGGAAGTTATCCTTTATAAGATAGACATGATGTTTTTTCTATAGAACGCCATTAGGGGTCAATCAATTGTGGGACTCTTATATGCCCAACCAGACCCTAAATAATAACCAATAAATGATTATTTCTTAGATGAGGACATAATTTCAGTTAAAAATGTTATTCTATGCTAGTAGATTCAATTTTTTTGTACATCTCAAATACTAATCAGTAGAAGGGTCAAAAATTCCAAGGTCATCAGGGTAGGTATTGGAATTGTTTTCATAACTCTGGCATAAAATGTCCTTCCCTGTATATTTTATATTCCATAAGACTCCACCAAGAATCATGAAGGGCATCATGCACCCATTTTCCAACCCAAGATGGATCTTGAGATTGATGTACCCCCACATATTAGTGCAGGGAGAAATTGAGTTAGTCTTTAATCAAATAACTAGTGATTATCATAATACTAGAGCTCATTCCCTAGATGGAGTGAACCCACTGGTTGATAGACCAAATCCATTCTCATCCAATGGTGATCCATGTTCTCTAGTTGTAGAATGATTGGTCCAATGACTTGGCTAGTTTAGTCACGTCTCTCAGAGATCCAGACCAAGATAACATGTTTATTCAGGTGGATGACCATGTTTTTATAATTCATAACATCTTAGATGAAGATGATATCTTGTATGTAAACTATCTAGAATCTTGTACATCTACATAGGAATCTAAATATCACCATACAGTTATAGAAAAGACCTATTGGACGACCCCGTTTGTTGATTATCTCTACCAGAAAATTTTCCCACCACATAGAGTTGAACGTGAGTTAATCCTTCAATGTTAAATGTTGTTCACCCTCTAGAGTGGGACCAACCATGATTATAGTCATTACATAGATGAGTTTTATATAATTCACATCCATTTCATCTATGTTGGTGGGATTCCTCTGGTCAAGCGGTAAGTTAATGTCATGTCCTATGGTTCAAATCAGAATGGGTTGAATCTCCCCCTACATATTAGAAGACCATACTAAATTTAGAAAATCATGGTCAATGACTGCATCGGGTTCTTCATTAGTTTTCATTTGTTTCATATTAATGTCAACTCTGTGCATCAATTGTCAGAACCCCTCCATACCACCATGTTTTCATGGAACATTATGGTCTATATTTTAGTGTGAAAATATCTTCCACAAACAATTCAAAAGTTCATGTTAATTCTAGTAATGAAGTATTTCTTTTTCTTGTGGCAATAATATATTTCTCTGAAGGCATCCAATGCACGATTAGTGGTTGAATTTCGAATATCTCATATCATGCATCGGTTTAGAGTTCCTCATTCCATTATCACAGAAATAAAAACCATCATCCAGTCTTCTGGGATTTATAATTTGGATGAAAAATACAAAATCCATCCTAACCATGCTTCTCACTATATTGCATATGTTATTGGATAGATTAAATAAATAAAAAACCCCCCTTTAAAACTTTCAACAGAATTTGGTGGATAAAAACATGAAATGGTGTATAGATAAGCTCCCAAATTATGTATAGACATATCAGAAAATAAATTTCAATTCAACCTCAGTGACTCAATATCAATTAGTGTATGTAACATAGATAGTCCTTCCCATATGGATTTAGTTTCTATCACTCTGAATAAATGGTAATTCCCAAGACAACACCGAATAGAATTGAATAAGTTTTTCTAGATAAGTTATAATCCCTTAAATAGAACAAGATCTAATCTTGTTATAATGAAGATAATAATAATAACAAGTTATTGAGTGAATTAAATATGAACATTCTCATATACTCCTTCATCTTGGGTGACATGGTACCATCTATCAGAATTACAATGATACCTAGTAGAAATACACCAACATTGGAGCCCATGTGGTGAACACCTTTAATAATTTATAACATACATCATAATGATGTATACTCATTGATCACCATTGATGGTGAGAACATTACTCATCCTACAAATTCCTAGTTTCTAAAGTGGTACTTCTTATACCGTATAGCCTCAGGTCTTAGTTCCATGACCTGAAAATAAGTTTTCATGTCCTAACATCATGACAATAAAAAATGTGTAGGCCTCCAGTAGATGTTTTCATGCATCATGGGCCTCCTAGGTCCTCATTCAAGCATGTTAATTCATTTATTTACCCACATATCCTTTTAGGATTAGCTACATCACTCATTAGCCAATTCTCTATGACATTAAATTAAATGTTCATTTATAGGAATAATGTATTTAATAATTGTGTGATTATTCCATTGGTGTGTTTGGTGTAGGGGTAGGGAATACTAGATCCACATTCACATATTGTGATAGTAATCACACATTTCATCCAACCTAGAATTATTTGCCACAATATTCCTTGAAACATGGTATTAAACATCTCTTTAATCATTCTAGTAGTATGATGATAAACATGAAAATGATTTTTACTTGTTTCATAATGATAAACCACATTACATGAATCGTCCAGGTGGTATGATGATATGCTACGTGACACCATAATATTTTCACCCAGGAAAAAATCATCCATGGAATTGGACATCTACCATTCCAGGATTTAGCACTATGTGTGGCCTGATTCCAATTTTTATGGGATTTTATCGATGCCCGATAATATTCTTCTTGGGCCCAATTATGGGAACTTCATCCCCTCTACCCTAGTCCAAGAATCTTGGTTCTAAACTATGTGAAATCCATCTATGAAATGTGTGGTGTGGAATTGGTCATCTTCAGCCTTTACGCTATTTAGGTTTTTCACTCTACCATAACACCTTAATCGTTTCGAGATTACCTTTGCCCAGGTCCACAATCTATGATCTTTATAAATGATAAGATTATAAAATAGACATAACCAAAAACTATTTATAGAAGGACCATGATTTATAAATGTAAAACTATTTTTAGGCTATATAGTCCAATCTGTATAACTTTAAACTACTTGGTACCAGCATACATATTGCACAAAGTTAAACTACCTTGCATTGGTGGTGATATATTCATTCCTTGGAAATGATCATATCAATATCCTATTTTCACGAAGTTTAACTATCTTACAACCAATGTCCCAGGAATATGATTTTAAATTGGTTAATTGGTCCGAGCACTACGTTCTTATAATAAATGTCCATGTCCATGAATCATGTATTTAAATGGTGTGGAAGTCTTCCTTGGGAGTGTATTGTGTGGTGTGGTCCCCATGGTTCTTATTCATGTTGGGTTATAGCTTCTACATAATAAAAACACATTTTTGAACACTCTCTTAAATTCATCATTGTTTCATGATCTTAAACACCACTCACAACATCCTAGTTATACAATGTTAAACTATGTCACCAATATCATCCTAGCTACACGAAGTGAAAGTGAACATCACAAAAATGTTCTCACCCATGAGGATATTTCCATTTTCTCTCTTCATCTACATTGAAATGTTACATAAACGTGTAAGGTTTGGTTCGTTTCCATGTAGGAAATGTAGAGAAATCAATATTTAGTATCCAAATCAGTCTTGTAAAAAATGCCCAATTCCTTATGTATGCATCAGACCTACACATGGGGAATTATTTATTAGAACTATGTGTGCCTTAATTGAAATCCTTATGTGGAACTTAGTGATGCATATAGATTTTTTATTTGGGTATAGACTCATGATTATTAGACCACCATCCCTTGGCAGTTGTGTACTCCAAGCCTCATGATGTAAGCCTTTATAAATTCCCTCACTGTAATGAATATGTGGGGTTAGGGCCCATTGGTCATCATTAATGTCGGGTTATTCAAAACACTACACGTCTCATATAAATTTGGGACATTCCCCGCATCATGGTCCAAACTCTATAAACATAATCTAGATGTTTACATCCTCAACTACGGACATTAAACTGTTATCCCACCCTAAATAAGATCAGGATGTCTCAAAAAGCATATGGAATGTTCGAGTTTCTTTTACATAAATGATATCCCTCACAAGTTCTAGTATCTAACCACGTTATGTTATATAAAAATTTCTGCCTGCTTTTATATCATTATTGGATACTTAGTGATCTATAAATATTTTTTCATTAGACCCAACCATTGTTTGATCAACCTTTTATCACATTGGCATCTCTTATGGCCAATATATTAAGTCATGAAACTATTTGCTATCTATTTCATGGTATTCATGTGGTATGTGGGTATCTTTTTCCACCTTCTCACCTGGTTATTCCTCTTCTATACCCTGAAAATACATATAAAATTGACCTTCCCTAATCTATACTTCACTGCTTTTAACTGATCTCCCCTTTGGTCTAGATAATAGTACCATGAACTCTTCACCCACAGTCCAAGCGTCACTAAATTGAAATGTATATAGGTTATGTGAGGGATGTGTTTTGTGGTTTTGGGATCCCTTGATCCTCACTCACATACAGTTTTCCATGACACTACACTAATCATATCCACATTAGAGACTCTTCATTAATCAAAACTCTAATGATATAAACTAATAGCATTTATTCCAGGAAACATGAATCTTACCTGTATTTTATGATCATTGTTAAAGGAATTTCAACATACATGAAAAACATGATCTAAACTATATTTTTTGATTTTCCCCATTCATAACTTCAATACATTTGCATTTTTTAATTTTATAACCATTAAAATCTATATAGACACTGTAATAGTGATAGTATCATGCCATTGTGGCCCACCTCTTATTCTGGGACGATGCCATAATTGATCTATGGTTGAGAAATATTTGATCCTATGATTAAAATTTGGTCAATAGAATCCCATGTGTTTTTTCACCACATTCATGCATGTTTTTTTGTTGTCCCTGTGTTACAAATATGGTCAAAACTCAATCCCTACACACCAGTCAACTGTTTGTGCAGATATTTATGGCATGGACCTACTTCCTTTATACTATCATATATCATAGTGTAATTCCATACCCTTTATGTCACCATAAATTTCATTTCCACAAGTTAGACAAACCAATTATTTTCCTTTATTTTCCACACTAAGCATGACTCATGTAGGATTAAGAGTTATGGTAAGATTTGTTTTGATGTGGTTGAGCCACATAAAAGGTCCATGTCCTTAAAAATATAACCTTAAATTATGATCCACAATCCCAGAATTATTACTATAAACTATGCGAGAGAATTCTCAGAAATGTGTGTGGTGGAATCTGGCCCCTATTTCCCTCATTAGCATCATTTTTGTAACACCACCATGACATATATTCCTATTTAGGGAATCCTAATTCCCTTGGTCCAAAGTGTAATGACCCAAAGTTTCATTAATGGAAATCCCTCTTGATCTAATTAAATGTCTCTTTATGTTTATATAAAATTTCAACTTCATTGGTTTTATGTTAAGAATTTTCGACGCTTGCAAATATAGACATTGAATAGTGATCACCTGATTAGTATAAATATAGGAATTTAACAAATCCAATTTACTCAGACAAAGGAAGTGATGGCCTCATTCAGTAGAATTTACCCATATGAAGCCCATTTGTCAGAGCTCGGAAAAAAGGTGGCGCCTTTTGGCTTCTCCCTTGACCATGCCCAAAGCGAGCTTCATCATGTCAAGCTCGAACGTGACCATATATGGGAAAAGTGGAAGTTGATTTAAATTACCACTCGAGTGATGCTATCTGAGCCACCCCAAGAGTCTATCACTATCGCACACCTTACCCTTAGGTCTTATGCGACTGTTTTACGGGGCTATGTAACAAATAATTAGTACTATGTTCATGTACATTATATTTTTATATAATAATGAATATAATTTCTTATCATTTTTGATACATTGTAAACTGTTTTTAAAGTACACATGGTGTAATTAGTTATTATTTAATTAAGAAATATATTTTATTACATTAAGGTATTTTTAAATTAAATATTATTTTAATAAAATAATATTATTATTATTAAATTATTATTTATTAAATATATATGAACTTATACTTTTATGAATGCAATTAAAATTTATATTACGGTTTGAAAGCCATTTCTGTCAAAACCTGTGAATTTTCGATAAATGTAGATTTTTATTTTAAAAGTAAAAATTATAATATTTAGAAAATTATTAAGATAAAATAAATATTATTTCTGGAATCAGGATGTCAAAATTATCCAACGGTGAATTTTTCATAATTTTCTGAGACAGTAAAATTTTTGGGTAAAAATTAAATACCGTTTAAATATATAATGTGTTTTATGACATAATAATGACCCAATAGTGATGTAATAAAATACTAAAATCTTTATTTTCGGCCAATATATGTTTTAAAATTAAAATAATGTGATTTTGGGTTTTTTTGACTTACTTTTCAAAGCATTAATGGACCCCTCAAGACATATTCAACACTTTCCCTTTTTAAATTAATTTCGATGGGAGTGTGACTCACCTCCACATAATCAACCTTATTATTTTAATACGATAGGACATTGGTATTATAAAATATTGGTTTCCTCTTCCCTTTTCCAAAAACCATGGGCGAAAATCATGGGATTGTTTGTGGTTTGGATTAATTTAATATAAGGGGTCCCAAACCTAAATAATAAATAACTCCCTCGACTTTCCTATATAAACACACCCATGCTCCCACTTCCTCCTCACTCAAAGCCTTTGGAGTTCATCCAACCTCTTCCCTACTCTCTATATAATCCTCCCATGGTGCCCCAAGCTCCTAAGAAGCCTCTCACAAGCCTCTCTCTAGCCTTTGGAAGCACACTTCCAAGTAAGGGTTTTTTCTTCCATTCTCATTTTGTCTAATTTTCATTAAGTTGTTTTGCCATTTTAATTTCAATTATGAATGTTGGGGTATGGTTTCTCACCTCCCCCATACTTCCATATTATTGTTTGAATTATGGGAGACCCCTTTCCCTCTCATTAAATGCCTCCCATGTATATCTGTTACTATGCCGAAATTCCGAAAGGAACATCTCTCTCTTCATTTACATTGAAGCAATACTTTTGTATCATGAATCTAAATTCCATTACAATTGTTTGGACATATATCTATATTATCCCATTACATTCCATTTCATTTTAATATGATTAGACACCCCTTTCCCTCTCATCAACAATTTTTTATGAATTCTTATGTCACACCATTACACTGCTAAAATTGCACCGATTTTCTAAGCCAATGCAATTGTGTAGGGAATACCATGCCCATTACTCCATCAAGGGTACTCACCATTATGGACACTAACATATTGATTATAAAGTTTCATGTAATAATTACAGATTCCTTTATCATGGAATAAATGAGTATGTTTTATGAATCCATGTTTTATGATCCACGTGGAACACTTATGCATGAAATGAAATGTTTAAGAAGGGTCTGCCCTTATATCGCTCCAATGCATTGGGTAAAGTATAGTATCATGATACGTCATGTGAAATGAGTGTTTAATCATTCTAATTAAATTGAAATGAGGGTTTACTTTTTCATTATGTGCATTGTGGATTTACTCATGCTCTATGTGCAATGAGCCTTGGCTCATGTTAATTCCATGTTAAGTGTTGTTTCCACATTTCCATGTTATGATTATCATGATTTATCATGCCTTTATGTTCATGTTTTTCTTATTCTCTATTGATATGCCCATTTTCTAACATGTATTGTACTCCTCATGTTATTCCATGTGTACTCCCTTACTGGGCTTTATAGCTCACCATTTTCTTATGCGTGTCCTAAGGTTATCCCATGCAATGCTAAGTATGAAGGAATGTAGTGGTCACATAAATGATGTTTTCAATAAAGATGTTGTATTTCACGTTTTATGTTTTTCTGTAATGATCCTAATCCCCAAAGACACTAAACCACTTGATCATATTTTTTGTATCAAGTGGTGTTTTATGTAATAAATCATGTTTAAGTTGTAATAAAAAAGGGTTGTCATAGTTGGTATCAGAGGATAGGATTGGTTATTTTTGGGATTTGGATTAGAAAACCCTAGTAAACCCTTAGAGACGAGACTAAGTATAATAAAAACATCCCTAAGATTTGGTAATTACTGAGTAAGTGGTTTATCAAACAAATACATCCTTATCCTAATAGGAGCAGGTAGAGGCGGCTCTGGCACATATGTATCCTAGGGGTAAAACCTGAAAACACTGCTTTGAGCTAGACTCGAACGGGAACCGGTGCACGACAATGGGCCTTGCTGCACTCTTGGTTATGACACTCTCGGGGGGTATGTTTTGATAAATTCAAAATCATAGTATGAACTCTTATTAAGGGAATTTAAAATAATGCCCCTAAGAATATATGTTATAAAGAAGATCATGAAAATCCTAGATTGAAGCCTATAGACTCATGAGTAAAGGAAATAAAAGTTTATTTATAAGTCATCAACTTTTGTATTTGGGTTACTCTTTATGTGTTACTCCCTAACATTCCTTTTATTCCAGCCAATGGCTGGTAATAGGAGGACTCGGGCTAACAACCGATGTGAGGATCTGTGTGATTACTGTACTAATGAGATCCCCAATCCAATGGGAGCGGAAATTGCGAACTTTGTCACGCTTCACTCTCAGATAACTCAAGCATTGAATAGAAACACGGGTCAAGAAGAACATTCAAACCCCCCTAAGAAAGAACAAGTCACTGTCGAAAGCTTCATGAGACAAAGGCCTCCTACGTTTAGTGGATCATCCGATCCCACGATCGCTGAAGAATGGATCGACTCCATTGAAAAGATCTTCTCCATCCTTCAATGTTCTGAACAAGAGAAGGTTCTCCTATCAGCTTATTGAATGGAGGGTGAAGCTGATCAATGGCAGACGTTGATCAAAAATTCAAAGACTGAGTAGGAGATTGAGGCATTGGAATTGATGTATTTCCAGAAGATTTTTTTCGATAAATATTTTCCGCGCAACCTCTGGCTTAAGATTGAAAGGGACTTCCATTCCCTCAAGAAAAAAAGACGAAGAATCTGTTAGAGAGTATGAGGCAAACTTCACAATGCTTGCATGATACGATTCTTACTTTGTCGTTACCCCCAAATGCATGTTTGACCGCTTCTTTGGTGGGCTGAAGCCTAGCCTGCGGAAAGCATTAGAGATCTGTGACTCTGACAGCTATGAGGAAATAGTCTGATGTGACCTCAAGGTCGAAATTGAGATCAGATAATCACAAGGGTGTCATGGGGACAAGAAGCATAAGGTATAATTAAATGATTGTGGTCCGATGGATAAATCCAACGGTTCTAAGAAGATCCATCACCCCACTTGCCAAAAGTGTGGAAAGAAGCACCCTGGGATGAGGAAATGCTTCAGGTGTGGAAGAGAAGGGAACTTAGCTATTAACTGTCAGAAAGAAAGACCTGCGGCTGCGACAGATGATAGGAACACTCTGTTCGAACCTCAATGCATTGTTCAATGCTACAAATGCAAAGAACTGGGTCGTTTTGCAAATCAGTGCCCTAATCCAAGGGTTTTCGAGGAAAACCAACAACCTCCAAGGAAGCAAGAAATATCTTTTTCCATCACTTCTGCCAATGTGAACACCGAAAATGAAGTGGTGATGGGTACGCTAGTTATTCATTCAACAATAGTGAATGTACTTTTTGATTCAGGTTCTATGCATTATTTTATATCTCGAAGGTTTAGTAGAACAATCCCAGCACCACCACAAATCATGGAAGTAAAGATGTCTGTGAGTACGACAAATGGGGAAATCATTGCATCCCCTGAATATAAGTCCTCCCCTGTTATAGTAAGTGGATTGAATTTCCCGATGAACCTTGTCATACTCCCTCTGGTGGAATTTGATGCAATTCTTGGCATGGATTGCCTTTCCTTATATAGAGCCAACACAAATTGTCGGGGAGGGAAATTACAATCCATATTGAGAATCAACCCCAGATTCTTTACAAGTGTCAGGAGGAAGATGAATCTCCTTTAGTTCCATCATTTAAAGCATGGATATTACTACCTTGTGAGCATGCGTATCTGGCTCAGATGATTGAGTCCAAGGAAGAAACCATCCTCGAAGAAATGCGTATTGTGAGGGAATTCGCGGAAGTGTTTCCCGAGGAACATCCTGGTCTTCATCCTAGAAGAGATGTTGAATTCTCAATTGAACATATACTCAGGGCTTTACCAATATCTAAGACTCCATATCGAATGAATGTTGTAGATCTTGAAGAGACGAAGAAACAACTACAGGAGAATCTGGATAAAGGGTTTATATTCCCAAGTGCTTCACCATGGGGTGCACCAGTCCTCTTCGTCAAGAAGAAGGATGGGTCAATGTGGATTTTCATTGATTATCGTAAACTTAGCAAAATCACGATAAAGAACAAGTATCCTCTACCAAGAATTGATTACTTTTCGATCAGCTGCATGGAGCACAATACTTCTCCAAGGTGGACCTACGGTCGGGATATTATCAAGCAAGGGTGAAGAAAGAAGATATCCCCAAGACTACATTTCGCACAAGATACGGGCACTATGAATTCATAGTAATTCCTTTCGGACTCACCAATTCTCCAGAAATCTTCATGGACATAATGAATAGAGTCTTTAGAGATTACCTAGACAAATTTGTGGTAGTCTTTATAGATGATATTCTAATATACTCCAAAACCATGGTGGATCATGAGGAGAATTTCAGAACTGTACTAAATACTTTGCGCAAGGAGAAGATCTATGAAAAGTACAGCAAGTGTGAGTTCTGGTTGAAGGAACTCTCATTCTTGGGCCATATCATCAGAAGCAATGGGATATCTGTGGATCCCTCCAAAATAGATGCAATTGAGGGATGGATGAGGACAACATCAGTAATAGATATCTGCAGCTTCTTAGGGTTAGCTAGATATTATTGACGAATTGTGAGAAATTTCTCAAAATTTTCCAACCCTCTTACCAAGCTACCTCGAAAGGGAGTAAAGTTTGCTTGGAGTGATGAATGCGAATAAAGCTTTATGGAGTTGAAAAGGAGACTTATCACTGCACCCGTGCTCACATTACCCACAAGTGGGGAACTTTTTGTTGTTTTCAGTGATGCTTCAAAGAAGGGATTAGGTTGTGTGCTGATGCAGAATGATAAAGTTATATCCTATGCTTCAAGGCAGTTGAAAATCCAAGAGTGAAACTATCCAGCGCATGATCTGGTGTTTGCGGCGGTGATCTTTTCCTTGAAAATATGGCGACATTATCTCTATGGAGATAAATGTGAGATATATACTGACCCCAAGAGTCTTAAATATATATTCACTTAAGAAGAGATTAATATGCGCCAGAGAAGATGGATAGATCTCATCATGGATTATGACTATTCAATACATTACCACCAAGGGAAGGCGAACAAGGTGGCAGATCCCCTACATAGAAAGGATCCAGCAATTCAATCAATGATGAGAATTGAGAAAGATACAATCTTCTTAGACTTGATGAAGATGGATGTGGGAATCATAAAGAAGGGAAAATAATCAATCTTGTCACATATTATTGCTCAACAATCTCTTTTTCAATGGTTAAATGATGCTCAAAAGGATGATGTGGGAATTCAAGAAAAAGTGGGAGCTATCAAAAAAGGGAAATCCTCAGAGTTTAATGTTAATGAAGAAGGAATTGTGCGGTTTGAGAAAAGACTATGTGTTCCATCATGTCCGGAGCTGAAGAAGGAAATTTTGGATAATGCACATAGTTCAAATTTCTCAATTCACCCAGGGAGCATAAAGATGTATCGAGATCTCCGAGAAAACTTTTGGTGAGATAATATGAAGAAGGAGATTGATGAATATACATCAATGTTCCTAGTGTGTCATCAAGTGAAGGCATGGAGGCTGAAGTCTAAGGGGATGATGCAACCATTGCCTATACCAGAATGGAAATGGGAAAAAATCACCATGGACTTTGTCACCGGACCTCCGTGGACATCCAAAGGCAACAATGCAAAATTGGTTTTTGTGTATCATCTTATAAAGACTTTACAATTCATTGCTATTCAGGAGGATTTTTCTTTAGATCAACTGGCACAGATATATATCAGGGAAGTGGTAAGGTATCATGGAGTACCACTATCTATTATGTCTGACCGAGATCCAAGATTCGCCTCTATGTTTTGGAGGAGACTTCAACATGCTCTGAATACTGAGCTAAACTTTAGTACAACCTATGATCCCCAAACTGATGGCCAATCTGAGTGGACTGTTCAAACACTTGAGGATATTTTGAGAGCATGCTCAATGGTCTTTAAAGGTGGATGGGATCAACATCTTCTTCTGGTTGACTTCTCTTATAATAACAGTTTACACTTGAGCATCCAAATGGCACCATATGAAAACCTATATGGGAAAAGGTGTAGAACACCAGCATGTTGGGATGTGGTCGGTGAAAGTAAGCTTCTTGGACCAGAAATGGTTGAGGAAATGGTGGAGAAGGTGAAAACCATTCAGCAGCATATCAAGGCAGCCCAGAGTCGACAGAAGAGTTATGAAGATAATCGTCGATGGGACCTTGAGTTTAATGTTTGAGACATTGTTTTTCTACGTATATTTATGTGGAAAGGTCATGAGGTTTGGAAAGAAAAGGAAGTTAAGTACAAGGTACACCATCCCCTTCGAGATTCTTGATCGTGTCGGGGCTATAGCCTATCGACTAGCACATCCACCTACTATGGACAAAGTACATGATGTCTTTCATGTATCCCCCTTAAGGAAGTACATACCGGACCCTTTACAGTACTCTCTTCTGAGGTGGTAGAATTGGATGGAGATCTTTCTCGTGAGGATCAACCAGTGAAGATCTTAGATCGTAGAGAAAAAGTTCTACGAAATAAGGCAATGCCCCTTGTCAAGGTGTTATGGAGAAACCACAAGTTTGAAGAAGCAACTTTGGAATAGAACGAAGTGATGAAGCTAAGTTACCCACATCTGTTTTAGTGTGGGAAAAGGCAAATTTCGAGGGAGAAATTTCGTAAGGGGGAAATATTATGACGGCCGAAAGATTCATTAATGTAAATCCCTCTTGATCTAATTAAATGTGTCCTTATGTTTATATAAAAGTTAATCTTCCTTGGTTTTATGTTAAGAATTTTTTATCGTTGCTAATATAGTGGTTGAACAGTGATCACATGATTAGTATAAATATAGGACTTTAACAAATCCAATTTACTCAGAAAAAGGAAGTTATGACCTCTTCCAGTAGAGTTGTCCCATACGGAGCCCATTTGTCTGAGCTCGGAAAAGAGGTGGTGTCTTTGGGCTGCACATTTGACCAAGCCCAAGTTGAGTTTCATCATGTCAAGCTCGAACGTGACCGTCTATGGGAAAAGTGGAAGTTTATTAAAATTACCACTCAAGCGATGCTATCTGAGCCACCCCAAGAGTCTGTCACCATCGCACACCTTACCCTTAGGTCTTATGCGGCTGTTTTAAAGGGTTATGTAACAAATAAGTAGTACTATGTTCATGTACATTATTTTTGTATATAATAATGAATATAATTTCTAGTCATTTTTGAAACATTGTAAATAGTTTTTAAAGTAAACATGGTGTTTTTAGTTATTATTTAATTAATAAATCTAATTTATTAAATTAAGTTATTTTTGAATTAAATAATATTTTAATAAAATAATAATATTATTATTAAATTATTTTTTATTAAATCTAAATGATCTTATAATTTTATGAATGCAATTAATATTTTTATTATGGTTTGAAAGTCATTTCTGTCAAAACCCGTGAATTTTTGATAAATGTCATTTTTTATTTTAAATTTAAAAACTAACATATTTAGAAAATTATTTAGATAAAATAAATGTTAATTCTTGAATCAGGACGTCGAAATTATCCAACGGTGAATTTTTCATTATTTTCTGAGACAGTCAAATTTTTGGGTAAAAATTAAATACTGATTAAATATATAATGTGTTTTATGACATCATAACGACCCAATAGTGATGTAATAAAAAACAATAATTTTTATTTTCGGCCAATATATGTTTTACCATTAAAATAATATGATTTTGGGTTTGTTTTCCTTACGTTTCAAAGCATTAATGGACCCCTCAAGACATATTCAACACTTTGCCTTTTTAAATTAATTTCCATGTGAGTGTGACTCACCTCCACATAAGAAACCTTATTATATTAAGAAGTTAGGACTTTGGCCTTATAAAATATTGTTTTCCTCTTCCATTTTAAAAAAACTAGGGGATGGTTTGTGGTTTGGATTAATTTAATATAAGGGTTCCCAAACCTAAATAATAAAGAACTCCCTCACCTTTCCTATATAAACCCACACAAGATCCCACTTCCTCTTCACTCAAATCATTTATAGTTCATCCAACCTCTTCCCTAATCTCTCTATAATCCTCCCATGGTGCCCCAAGCTCTAATGAAGCCTCTCACAAGCCTCTCTCTAGCCTTTGGAAGCACACTTCCAAGTAAGGGTTTTTTCTTCCTTTCTCATTTTTGTCCATTTTTTAAGTTATTTTTCCCTTTTAATTTCAATTATGAATGTTGGGGTATGGTTTCACACCTCCCTCATACTGACCTCTTATTGTTTGAATTATGGGATACCCCTTTCTCTCTCATTAAATGCCTCCCATGTACACCCGTTACTATACCAAAATTCCGAAAGGGACTTCTCTCTCTTCATTTACATTCTAGCAATAATTTTGAATCTTGAATCTAAATTCCATTACAATTGTTTGGAAATAATCTATATGCCCCCTTACTGTCTATTTCATGTAAATATGATGAGACACCCCTTCTCCTCTCATCAACCATTTTTTACGAATTCTTATGTCATGCCGTTACGCTGCTAAAATTGCACCGATTTTCTAATCCAATTCCTTTGTGTAGTGAATACCATACTCATTTCTCTATCAATGGTATTCACCTTTATGCACACTTAATTATTGAGTATAATGTTTCATGTATGAATTCTACATTCATTTATAGCGGAATAAATGATTTTGTTTTATGAAGCTATGTTTTATGATCCATGTGGAACACTTATGCATGAAATGAAATGTTTAAGAAGGGTGCACCCTAATAGCGCTCCAATGCATTGGGTAAAGTATAGTATCATGATATGTCATGTGCAATGAGTGTTTAATCATGCTAATTCAAGTGCAATGAGGTTTTACTCATGATTTATGTGAAATGAGGATTTACTCATGCTCCATGTTCAAGGAGCCTTGACTCATGCAAATTCCATGTTAAGTGTCATTGCCACATTTCCATATTATGATTATCATGCTTTATCATTCCTTTATGTTCATGTTTTTCTTATGATCTATTGTTATTCCTATTTTCTAACATTTATTTTACTCCTCATGTTATTCTATGTGTACTCCCTTACTGAGCGTTATAGCTCACCCTTTTCTTATGCATGTCTTCAGGTTATCCCATGCAATGCTATGTATGAAGGAATGTAGTGGTCATGTAAAAAAAGTTTTCAATAATGATGTTGTATTTCATGTTTTATGTTTTTATGTAATGATCCTAAGCCCCAAAGACACTAAACCTATCGATCATATTTTTTGTATAAAGTGAAGTTTTTTGTAATAAATCATGTTTAAGTTTTAATAAAAAGCAAGGTTGTAATACAAAGTCTATGAATTATACTACAATTCTATGTCTAATCATGTCTTTATACTAAATGAAAATATTTTGGGGGATCTGTGCTATGGATCATGACTCCTATGTCCTCAATCTACCCAAAACCCATATATTTCCTAGTACTTTTGTGGTACACATTCCTCCTTTGTATCATTCATGCAAGGTTTACTTCCTCCAGTGAGACAAGTACACTTGAAATAGACATTTGTATGGTCCAAACACTATGACCATAAACAGAGAGCCAAGAGTCCATAAATTATGACCTTAAACAATATGCAATGACCAGAAAACATTATGATTTAAAATATGAGACACATCTTGATCACTCAATATTATAAACTATATAACACATCATCCTTACCAGGTGAAATTAAACAACATGTCTGATTTAATCATCGTATGACCTAAAACCAGTTTTCCATCATAAAAATTTTCAATATATAAAGATGTAAAACATGTTTTTCCTTCCCTATAGTGGTCTTCTTCCCTGGTGCTAATTATATACATCATTTAATGAATTCAATGAATATTTCATGGCATCTAAGATAGTTCTCCCCTTGAATATGGATTTGATAATTATTTAGAACAATAATACTACACTAATATTTTTCAGTATAATGAGTACATGACAAAAAGGAATAGAATCCAATATTAAAATAAAAACAATTCAGAAAATTATGATAGTGGATTTCAACAATTTTTATTATTCCAAAAAGAAAAAATGTTTCATAAAACATCAATGAGTTTTTTCAATTTGATGGTTGTCATTCCTTTGTTATCAAAGACATCATCAACAAAACATTATTTTATGAATGACTTGTGTAATAATGTAATTAATTGTCAAAATATATCCAAGAAACAAATCCATATGGAAGTGAGTTTCCATGAAAAATTCATTATAAAATTTCATACCCCTAGCACAATTGTGATAATGTTTCATTCCATCCATATATTAGAACATCCTTGTTTTTTATCCACTTCAATCATATTGATAATCCTAAGCATTTCAGCATCCGTGGAAGAAAATATTCCATAATGTCCTTTGAGATAACCTCTTTCACTACATGTGTGGTATTTAAAAATAGCATAATATATGAATGGGATATACCTCTTGAATAACCATCAATGTTACATTGGAGATGATCAATAAATGGAGGGTTCCATAAGATATACCAATCTCCATATGCAGTGTTATAAATTAATTTAATTCCAAAAAATTTAAGAAAAAAATGTCATGAAGTATCACATTTTTTATTCTGAATAGAGTTCTCCCCATTAAATACTCTGATGAATCTTGTTAAGGAAAATTTTAGGAATAATGGTCATCCATCATGTATTACTAGATAATTAATTTTAAAATTCAATTGAACAACATTGAAAAACATTTTACACATAATATTATGCATTTTCATTAAAGGATGAACCTTGAAAAAATAAACAGTATAATATATGATCACGAAAAATATATAGAAGCCACGCCTAAAATAAGTCCGCAATAGTATTACATTGAGAAGAATCTCTGATACATCTAAGTAATTTTGGAGCATTGTATTCTGTATGATTATTATAAATTACACACCTAGATCAAAGGTTGATACCATCAATTTGAGTGAAATCATTATTGAAACATTCATAATAATACAATCTCTAGGAAAGAGTGAATATAGATGGTAGATTTGAAGGATAATTGACAAATAATGTCCATTTGTTAATGTGTTCAAGAGATTATATATGGTATAAGGCCATTTTTTATTGGAATCTATTTGTTTAATGCTTTCAATAAAACTTCATCACCACCAGTGAAATTGTAATCTAAAATAGTTTTATAATCATAAATGGATGGGTATCAAAAAGAATCTCTAATTGGTCTCTAATTGAGACATTTGTGTCTAAAGACATGTCTAGTGAAACTACCTAGATTATGAGAGGAGTACCAGTCCAATAGTCAATCTGGTAATTGGGAGTGGAATTAATGTTAACAAACTAATGTGAGTAAATTATTATTGTGGAATATTACTTCTTCAATTCCTTCAATGTGGAGTATTCCACATAATTCTCTTACCTAGCCTTGATTCTCTAAAAATTTGAGAACGGTGAAATGTAAGGGAATATTAGTTCTTACTGGTGAGTCTCCACAAAAACTTGTCCTACAAAAAATTATTAAATGTTTTGAGATTACTAATTCATGTCGTGACATAATCAAGTGATTGGAATCTATTAGTTGGGTTTGGTGGAAATTTTTTTGGTGGATTCTTCCAATCCAAATGAATCTTCTTATAGAAGTAATAATACTTGTAATTAGATAATATCACCATTTCTATTCAAAAACATATTGAAAAACATCATAGATAAAATTATCTTTTACGATTATAATTATCCTTCTATTAAAAGAAATATTTCCTTCCATGAAGAGATTTAATCATTATTTGACTAAAAATATGATATACGTGAACAGATTTAGGATTTCCAAAAAAAAACATATGGACACCATAACAAATAAAGGGAATATTTTCTTCCCTATAACCATTGTTAGTGGTTATTCTCACCCTTCTAGACATAGGTATTCATTTACCAATGCATGGGAACGATTTATTCCAGCTTATTTTCTGACCGGTGTATTTTTCATAGCGAAGAAGGTAATTATTAAATATTGAAATATTTCTTTTATCCCCATAAATTAATAAAAAAATATTTTCAACATATAAATGTTTATCATAATTAGTATGACCTAAACTATTCCTGATGGGAGTAACCTTGTCCATCTTCTCTAATTTAAAAGAAACATGCTCATGTGTTCCTCAATAAAAGTGAAATGAATTTTTGAAAGGGGGACACCTTATATAACCCCTATTGATAATGAAAAATATCCCTCAATAGATTCATTTTACAACAATGAGCTATGTGATAATCCTAAAAGGATTTTAACTCAGTTGAAAGTTGTTTCATTGAATCCAAACATAGTTAAGACATTATAAATGAATCTCTATTAAATAGTTTCAAATGATTTCATTTCCTCTAATTTAAAATCAATATTTCCTCATCTAGTGGGTTTAATGATAATATAATCTCATTGAGAGACCATAACAAAAAATTATTTTATGGTCTTATATTTGATGGATACAATTTTATTTGTAGACACAATCTTGTTGTCAATTCCTGCTAATGTGTTACCTATATTTTTTTCAATAATTTTATAAATGATATTGATAATACCAACAGGTCTAGAGATATATATCTCTATTTAATTGTAAAATTTATGGATGGTGGAAAGTAACTGATTGTTTATACCATGAGTGATAAGGATTCCACAAAACAAATTTACTAACTTTTCGGCATACATCATTGTGAATGATATCCGATAAGTTTGAAAGAATGAGATTGAGAAACCATATTTTCTAGGGTAACTCTCAGAATTGAGACCAAAGACTTCCTCTCTAATATCAAAAGAATGTGGTATATAATATTTGTTATTATTGTCCTCTTGGGTGATAGGATTAGGTATGATAACATCCTAGGTATTATTTGGGGTTTAGGAGGTCTCAAATCACATCATGAAATATGAGACAACATGTTCAACCAAGTCTTATCATTTTTCAAAAAGATCCTAATATCGTTGAGAATAGACAAAGGTATGATAAATTTCCTTATCCATTAATGTGCAGTAAATAACATAATGATTCTTTCACCACCAATTAGCCAATATATTTTGAAGGATTTCTTCTGCATGTGTTCTATAATATTAAGAAGAACATTCAGATCATATGTGACATTATTTTCTGGTTCTAGGCTAGATAAATAACAACACCAAGTGTCATTAATTTGAATTGAAGATTGTATGTATTCATGTTATGAAATATTTTCATTAATGTGACTAAATTAACATTTACACTATGATTTCACCTTTTTATAGAGTATATTGAGCTTCAAAACACAATAAAGAGAATCATCCCAAAAGATAAAATAATTCCATGTTTCTTGGACAAGAGGTCTACAAAAAGGTTGTGAAGTATAATGATTTTTAAATATTAAGGGTATGGGTGGATGTTCCAATTAAGATATTATTTTTTCTGAAATAAGATGTCAGTCAATGTTTAATTTTTCATAGGTAGAACAAGAAATAGAGGATAAAAAATTAAGGACTACATCATTATAAAAATCTTGATCTAATTTAAAAGGAACAAATTAATTATGGTTCCTTCATTAACAAAAATATCTAGGTCTTAATTGATTGATTTCATAGAGAAGATTGTCTTTAATGAATGCCTTAAATTCTCTGGTTGATGAAGAAGAATTAACAACACCATGTATTTCATTGGGATAATCAATAAAATTAAAATCATCCATAATAGTACATGGTAAATTTATAATTATAATTATGTCAAAAATATTCTTCCAAATACCCATTCTTTTTTTATAACCATTATATTCATAAATTATTGAGAAATATTATTTTATTCTATAATAATATTAAATGTCAGTGGACATTTTCACATGAAAAATAATTTAACAAACTACAACTATTATACGGTGGATTAGAACCCAATGTCTCATAGTGTCATTTTTTAAAACAAAATTTTTAATAATCTCATCACCAAATATATCAAGTGAAAACATCTTCTATGAGAAATTCCTTTTAGGTTTAAGGAGTTATGAAATTTCTATTTCATGATTTCTTAAAAATAATTAATGGCCTTAATATTATCAACATTGGAAATATATAGACAGGTCAAAAAAGAATTATCATTTAATCCTTGGTTTAGGTAAAAATCAACTTTTTTCTTCACACCAACATTTTTGTTTGAAGTTATTTATCTTGTTGCAGGGTGTTTTTTCCATCATTAATAAAATCAACAGCCTCAAATGAAAAATGATCATCGGGACATCAGATGATCATTTTAGTATCCAACATAGAAATTTTATCATCATCAATGTGATGTGTTGTATATTGTCTAATTGAAGGTTGTTTTTTCAATCCAAACTAGATATTTTAGTCCTTTTGGGTTATGATAAGTTGAAATTGAGAAGTCTAATGTGATGTCCAATAGAGTGGGATTGTTATCATTACTGTGAGGTGATTCTGGTTGTTTAATAAAAAATAATATTTTTCCATCTTACTAGAGTAATCATCCATTGTTGAATCATGATTAACTGGAAATGAACATTATACTATAATTAACAGCATTGGAGATTTATAATCATCATTGGATGCTATTAAAAATGGCTTCTTATCACTCGAAAAAACAGATATTGTTTCCTGTGTGAACCCCATGGATGATTTTGTAATTCCCTCACTAAAAATAATTAAACAGAGATCATTTATATCCCTTTGTAATTTTCATCCTTCAAATAATACTTCTACACATATGGAATTCTGGTATGTCAGTTTGATGTATTTTGATTACATTACCAGTTTTTTCACATTGAGGTAAATCAATATCATGAGGAAAAGGAAAATTAGACAGATGATTGACTATGAAATATAGATTGGTAGTTCCAACATCACTACAGGAACCCCCATTGTAAATGATAAGATCATTCCCCACAAAATCACATGTTGATCATCATGTGTGGACTCTCTATCTAGTTGAATGGGAGGGTAATAACTCTATCCATTATTATATAATGTTATGTATGAATGAATTTACATAATTAAATTTATCATATCCAGGAATATATCAAATGAAATTTTATTATCATCACTTGTGCTAATCTTAGATGGACCCAAACTATTATATAAGATATTTACAAATAATGAGAGACCTATAATCAATATACTCTTTTTCCTCCTCATCTAAAATAGAGGGACAATTTTTTCCTTCAACCTCTTTATCATCAAATGTGTTTTTTGCTTTTTTATTCTTTTTCCATGCACTATTTTTCCTATAGGCTTTTTATATCTATGTAAATTACTATTACTTTATTTAAATTACTAAAATCCTTTTTATAATCATGTTCGATTGTGGGTTTCATTAACTATTGAATATTTATACACCTAGAGATGTTGAGCCCAATTATTCTTTATTAGCCACAGAATGGGGGAAAAATACAATCACTATTTTACCTCAAAAATTATGTCATTAGAAAAGAAAAAGATAGTATCTAGAGGCTCTATATCATGATCATATAAAATAATAACTCTGGAATACAATCCCATATCTCGATTCGTAGTCTAAGGATCAATCATCAAAGGGATTCTAATGTAGTATGAATGGTCATTTGAGATCATGGGATTCCAAATAACCCAGTTCAACTAATGAAATCTAACACATATTTCTAAAGAATTATTATATATATTGAAAGGAATAAAATTAATATGCCACTTTTTAATTCTCAATGTTCCTATATTCATATGTACATTTACAATCTTCAATATGGATTCAAGATAATCTATCATTCTAAAAATAATATATAATATGCTCATCCCAATCAGGATCATCTTTTAATCTGATCCATTCTAACATAGGGATATTCAAAATTTAAAATCATCATATGACTATGGTTTGTCTCCATTTGAGTACAAAATACCCCAATGATGTAGAATCTACATAATCTCAATCTATTATAAAGTAATTTTGGGTCCACCATAACCATGAATCCATGACCATCAGATTTCATGAAAGAATAAGTCCTGAGAAAATGACTAGTTATGGAATCACAAAAATATAGTGCATCCAGGATGAAAATTAAATTACTCTTTGATGATGATGATGAGAAATATTTAATATTTATTTTTCCTCTGGTTACCTATTTGAGTAGTTTTATTTTCAACATCCATCATTTAAGGACTTCTACCACTCCTATAAAAAAGTATCCATGAATCATGTGGGATCTAGATGAAGAGAGGTCATATTTTCAAATAAGGTGGAAGATTTCTGAATATATCTAAATTTTACATCGGGGGATAATGAGATCACTCATCCTTACACTTATCTGTTCTAATCCATGGTAGAGTAAATTATAGAGTATTGTAATCCATTTAATCATTCAATCAATCCATCTTCACATATTATGTGCATTTTATTTGGATCCTCATGCTTTTCTACATCTAAAGGGACCACTTAATTATTTAGTATCATGAAATTTTGGATCACTTACCATCTAGGGACAACATATTGGGAAAATTAAAATCTAATTCCAAGACATGTTTCATGTTTCATACATGGTTAGTGGGTGACCCATAATTTTTTCCCTATTCTAGGCTAACAATACATATGTTTTTCTTCAGACATGATCATCATTTATCTTGTATTTCCATGAAACTATCCTTCTGTTGCTAATTTTGGTAATCATTGTTCACATTCTCCTTTCCTTGTCATTATATAGATTTCAACACCCCAAGAATTATCCATATCTTGCATAGGTGTCTGTTGGAGAAGCAGGTATGATGTTTCAAGAGCACTCTTCACTTGCCACATCCTCTCTCAGCCCGATAACTGAAGGTGGTTAGTAAGTAATTGGAATCCCCCTATATTAAATGATTATCTAACACTCTAATAAAAATGATGAATCATGAGGTTATCCCCTATTACCCACACTGGACATGACCCATGTGAGTTTTGATATTTCTCATCGGTTTCCACACAAATATGATTTAAGTGAGACAAAAAAAATAAAAAATAAATGTCTCCATCCATATAGTAATGTTCCAAAATAATAAAGATGTGGTATATAGTATCAAAGGACCTCTATATGTCGGGTCATCACATTAGTTCATGTAAAATTTCCCCCATCGCTCTACTATGGGGATTGAACATTACTGTGCCGCCAACCTTGGGCATGTGGCCTACATGGTCTTTTTCCACATCCTAGTATTTCACTCATTTTCATATTCCATAAATTAATGTTTGTTAAATATTATCTATGAATGACCACGCTCAACCTATATATCATCTAGATGACAATCCTAATTCCTTATCTACTTTTTCGACACCTCCAACTCATCCCTAGGTTGGATGAAGAGTTCTGATTGAATATTGAAGATGTAATAATTCTCATCTATTTATTAATACAGGAATATGTTCTCCAAATTGACTTCCTGGAGATTTCATATGAATTGATACTTTTACAAATTCCAAGAGACAAGTAGATGTGGGATTCCATCACATATTCTTTTAGTGAGAAATTCTGGGATCATTGGGGGGAGACCAAAGGCATCTGCACCTCTCGAACGTAGGTTGTGATTCAAATTGAGAAGTGACCCCATCCGTCCCACTATATGAGGATTCAATGTCTATTTGAAAAATATTTGAACTCATTTCCAATCACTAAGAAAGATGATGTAGATCTTCTAGGCCACATTAGGTATTGAATATTATATCTCTACAGGTGGTGCAGGATCATACTCAAGAGAGGCCACGAGAATCTTGACACAAAAATATTAATTTGGCTTCATCTTAGATGGGATGTGTAATAGTACTTAAGGAAAGTCATCTTCCTAGGAAAATACCTAAACAACATCATATCTACTATCCCATATTTCATCATGATCAGTAGCATCGTCCACACTGGTGAAATACTATCCTCTTAAGGCCACGACCAGATCATTTTGGGAAACCAACTCCAAACGATCCAGTGTGGGTATTTGGAAGGGGACACTAGATTCTCTCAGCTCATGTATTTGTTATGTTTTAATCACCTCAAAAACTGTTTATAAAAGTAACATGTCAATCAACCTGATAAAATAATGAGATTTTTGACTATATGAAAATAAAATCCATACGAGAGGTAAGTATTGATAGATTGATCTCTTCGGTCTTCTAATGGACTTCCACTATAGGATATCCTTTGTCACTAGGTATTTATATTACTAGTACTAGTTCCCCATGTATTTCTTGATCCTGATCCAGAGGAATAGTTGTGCACGTTGTTCCAAATGCTAAATGGAAATTTGGAAATGTTTGAGTGATTTCAAATTCTATCGTACCATTAGGCAGGGTAATTTAAATTATGATCAATCTATGAAAAGATGTTTCTCTGGTAGTTGGATCCTACTTATGAATGATAGGGTGTTTCCAAAAAAAGATAACATGGAGGGCCTCTATCTCTAAATACATCATGCTGACTTTCTCATCGATGGTCGGCCCAGCTGTCACTTCAGTCCTGCGAACAGTCCCCAGAACGTGCTCCTCTTGACCTATTGGTGCAACATTATCCCAACTAGTGGGATCCTCTAAACCATTTTATAGGTTATCCTATATAATAAATGTTGAATTTAGAGAATCTAGGTAATTAAATGAGGGAATATACGTGAGTGTAGCATAGTTCAGACATACTTCCTCAAACTCATTCTGTTTATCCAAACACAATGTGATTTTTCCAATCTTTAAGGGACAACCATGATGAGTGGTCAATTATTCATCATCAAATTCATACTCTAATTCTGGGTATGATTCCTCCACACTTGAATCATCGATTGGGTGTGTTTCTACATGCCTTGGCTCAGCATTGAATGTCACATGCATTGGGGTGGATGTCGGTATAGATTATCCTCATAAGAAGTCATATTCATCCTTGTAATACAATTATGTATATCTCAGGTGGAAGCCCACATTTTGAGGAATTTTTGAAAGCTATACCTTCTAAATTTAAACCCCACCACATGTTAGGTTCTTTTATACGTATTATGTTATTATAAATGTCTACAATGTCCTTCAAGAAGACCAATGGAATGGAAAGAAAACATAAGTGGATAATTTCAAAAATCATTTCATATTTTTCCTAGGATCCTCCTCCGTTGGCTCTGGAAATTTATTCTAGGATCCTTCTTCTCTATGAGGTTGGGGTGTAGAAATACGTTTAGATGTAGCCACAAAATCCGTTAAATATAAATCCTATCATTCCATTTTAGGAACATCCCATCTATTTAATCTCTACTCTTACTCATCACATTTCAGTTTGATCACCCGAATATGCTTCCAATGTATTAACTTCTGATATGATGCCAAATAGTTTCTATCATACTATATTGATAGTCTAGAATAATCATTGGTTGGTGATAGTACAATGTTTTCACCTAAATCCTTAGTCACCATCATGCATTATATTCGGAGAAGGATATATGGGTGCCTCTCTCCATGGACCCACAAGTAGAATCTCTTCTTCACTCTTTGAATCCATCCAAACATCTTGGGTAAGTAAGATGGTGTGTAGGAATCATAATAAACCATTCCATCGATCTGATACACCCACACCCATCCTCTGAAGCATTTATGGTACTCCCTATTCTCCTATGAGCCTTTCATGTGGTCCACCATTTGACCAACTATAGTTTGGAAGGGCTGGATTTTAAGAAATTAGTGATCTTAGAAAAGATGTACGATCCCTTCCATGTAATGTTTAATTGTAAGAACAATAGTAATGTTCAAAAATGATGGATTTAGGCCATAATTTAGAGGAATTTGAAGAATTTATAAATTTTTAATCCTCAATGGGCATTAAAAAACAATGATGAATGAATTGGAATGGCCCTCAGAAGCTTCTGGGTGTGTTTTCCAAAACAACATATCCTAGTACACATTAATTTATGGCAATCATAGGTACTCCCAAGATGACCCTATTTTCTACTACTAGGATCACCCCCATTAATTTTGTACCATGATATATTACCATTGATGTATCTCTCACTACAAGCTGCCACCTCCACCAATAAGTGGAAAGAAAGGTAGTATAATGAACCAACCAATCATAGACTCCCACCATATGGTACCCCTCCATCTTATATTTTCAATACACTATGACCAAAAATTATGAATTCGCATTCCCACTTTGTGACAAAACTGTTCACTATTTCTATTTAACCAAATTCTTCACTCTTGGGTCCTTCTTGAGGAATAGTCTAAACCATGCATTTAATGTGACATCCTTCTGGAAAATGGTCCTTAGTTTCATCTTTTTCATCACTACAACTAAGAGATGCTAAACCCTAGTAGGGGTTCCCACACTATTAATCCATTTATTTCATGGGGGTAGGAACTCATCATAAGGAAATCCCATAAGTCTATTGTCATCAATTCACTAGATGTCCCATAGATTAATTCTATGTTCCCCATAGTGGAGATGAAATGTGTTCATGTATCTATACTATTAGCTGTGGAACTCCACCACCAAATCAGGTTGATGGTAGAAATGGAATTGTAATTTGTTTACCACTTAATATATCTTGATAATGAAAATTGTTTCCCCCTATTTATAGAATGTATAGAACACCCAATAGGACGACACCGACTCAATTGTGAAGTTACATCCTAACAACATATCCCAAGATATTTTCCCTTTACTGATCTTTAATGTTGTTATCTAATAGTTGGGGAAATATTATTCTTTTGGATGGTCCCATATGATGATATGGGTCCTCCCATTGAGCGAAAATACATCAATGTCCCTATGATCTCATGAAACATCACCATGAATAGTAATGTTCTACTGCTAGTGTTCATCATTCCTTGTGAACCATGTGCATTGGTAATATACCTCATACATGATGATGATCACATTTTCCAACATCTCATTGTTCCAAAAATTATGAAAATCACATAGAGTATGATCATTCTCAAATTGTTTTATGTTGATAGGAAGATTGTGGTTGTCTAATATGACACTTTTTATAGGACTTGCGTATTTTTTTATCATGATAGCACTATGTGTGGAAAAAATGAATTTTTCTTCAATTTTTTTTGATAGTTATCCATTATGATATAGTTTATATATAATCTAAATGTTGAGAAAGTAATAATATAGAATCATCACAGAATTAGTGATTTTCCCACAAGATCGAGCAATGGTTGCACAAAAGTATGATATTCTCGCTAAGTAAAAAATAACAAAACAATAGTGTTCTATGCGAAAGAGGTGTCCAAGCCTCCATTTTTTTCCAAAAGGCATAAACAGATGATCATTGGAATCAAAATATTATTGAGAACAAAGTAAATTGAACTCTATATGGAACCCCTCCATTTATTTATTGAAATGTACCTAGTATTTCATGAGTACATAATCATCTTATGCTCCCTCTAAAGAGTTTTTGATGTACCCACAGGAATGGTATATTTCATTGGTTTTTCCCTTGGAACCCAAAATTTTTGTTCCTTTTAAAATCATATTTCAAGGGGGACATTAGTTGGATATTAATTCAATCTTAATCCTTAAACAACACATTTGGGAAAACTAAATGAATCATCCAACTCAGTGGAGCATTATGGGAAGGTGAAAAAAGGTGCTATAAAGTTTGGATGCATGCGTGCATCCTTGAAAATTATACCTACCAATCTTGATTGACCAATTTGACAACAATAATTCCCTTTCATATGGGCCACTCAAATTTCAATGCCAGCTTCACACAAGATGTGAATTTTGCACACAAAATCCCCATCAGGACGCAATAATATTTCACAACTAATGTGATTCAAATTATCATCTTCAAATAATACCACTAAAATGGATAAGGAAATAGTGAAAAAATATTTCCACATTGTGCACAGAAATCCTAAGTCATTAAAAATACTCTTGGGTGTCAAATTAGAGGTTGAACAACATGTAGAATTCATGATCAGAATAACTGATTAAGGAGCTTCAAGGACTCTTCCACAACCAGAATCATCTCCGCCATCACTGATGAATTTAGATATAACTGGAAGGTCACCACCATCTTCATTATGATCTTCCGGATGTCAAATGGTTCCTCTTATTCTTGTAAGATCAATCAGCCATGAAATAATGAAATGATGGAACCCTCAAGGTAGATATCTTCCATGACAAGATCCTTGGGGATCCACCGTTGAGTGATCCCAAAGTTTAGTAACCCTCAAAAAACCTCTCTCAACACATTTTGAGTGCATGAATATACTCCCTTTCATGTGACAAAAACCATTATTGAAAATCCCAATATTTCTCACAGACCATGGCCTTGTACGTGAGAATCCAATATTTCTTGTACCACCTCTTTAATTTTCCATGTCTTGCCTTTAGGTCTAATGACCATTTCTATCCTCCCTTTGCATTCACACCCCCATTCCTTGTGTGTATCCGTTGTCTCAAAACCACTAAATATGTGTGTATAAACTTCTTGGTAACTCATGATATTCCCCTTATTTCCTTAGTGCATGTGTTTCTATACCTTTTTCTTAACATCAATGGTATGTTAATGATTTTTTATCATCATTGGAATGCTATCATGGACCTCGTGATAAATAAATCATCCAAACTATTCCAACATTTCATTGTAAAATCTATTCCCCTCCGAGAGGTACACATTTGGTTTTTATTTTTTCCCATAGGGTAAAGAATGAGTCCCCCATGTCCATGATCCATGATGTAAAACTACCTAACACTAAATTCCTCAGACCATGATGTAAAATTTCTTGCTTACACTATATTAAAAACACATGGTTCGATGTGTCCAATTGGAATGAGGTATCCTCACATCCATCCAATCCTACCCACTCTATTGGATAAGACCCAGACAATTTCAGTTAGGTCATCCTTGACATAATCCCCACTCACCCTATGCCACATGAATATGATTATCTATGTATGACTCATTGTGAATGAGGACTCCTCACATGGAATAAGATACTCCTCACAAGGAATGATGTCCTCCTCTATCAACATCCATGCATAAGCCCTATAATATCTCGTAGTGGTTCATCATTCACAACCTTAGGTTTAGGTCTACTACTTCCCCATGTTTCTCACATCAAGCATGAATCAGAAGGGATTACTAGATAATAGTGAATATGGAAACCATTCACCTCCACCAATGGAAATCCTCCGATGGGTATTCCTCAGAAATCATCCATAATCAACCCATGGGTAGCTCCAATGTGTAATCCCCAACCATGTCCCACAAATGGTCATTCTACTAAGTGTCAAAACCCAAAAATCAATCATGTAGCTCCAAATGGGATGCATCCTTATGTAATACCTACCAGACGGACATCCAACCTAATAATAACCCCCAATTCCCCATTATTCAAAACTTCTAATTTGATTCCCTACCCCCTATGATATGTAGAAATCATCCATGAGGTCTAAAAAATTCATCCTTTACACCCATTCCAACCACGTAAAAAGTCTCCATCCAAATCTACCATGATGTTCCCCAGGCTACAACATTCCAGAAATATCATTCCATCCACATAGGCATATACTATACTTATTCCCCACTTCAAATCATATCATCTATTAACAGCACCCTGGTATCATAAACAAGTAATCCTGATGTAATATAACAGATGAAAATATTCTTGTGATGGGTAGCTTCCTTTTGTAATCACCATACGATCTCTCATCAATGCATAATTGGAAACAAAATAATCCTTACCATATGATGTTAATTTTCATTAAAAATCTTTTTGAAACAACCATAAATTATGTCATTTAACTACAATGGTTTTTGAGAAATTTCCTCTATGAAGGGTGCAAATGATTTCACATTGAGGATAAATCCTAACCAGCAATAAAAATTGGTGCACCATGATAGAGTTGTACATTCATGATCTACCTCCAAGGGTGTTCTGACAGAGCTTCATGTTGTGACATTTTTCCATTATGGAACACACCTCCTATTTCCACCTCCACGTGTTTTCAGACCCATCCATTGGTAAATATTCATGGTAATCCATCATATGGTTGTGCCTCCCTAAATATCCATCATGGGGCATTCCATTCTGTCTCATTATTTCCCCATAAAATGTTAAACATGCTACATGTCCCTTATTAAATCATGATTCTAATCATGGGATGGATTTGGTGAAAACATGTAAGATATAACTCATGAATAATATACTTCTTGATTTACATAAGATTCCTTGGGTTTTTCACCTAAGATACATCCATGATATTCCTTCCTACGAGGATGATTATAGGTGAACAATGTCCCTAAAATCAATACATCCATGCGATACCCAATGTGACTAACCTCAGAATCGAAGGATTCCACCCTATGAAGACCCTTTGGAATTTCTATAAATAATCAATGTAATTTACTATAAACCACTAAGATATGACAAAAAAACAAGTCTCACAAACCTGACCTAATCAATATGGGAGACCTAACTAGAAAACAACATCCATGGAGGAATCCATGGAAGGAGTAATTTACATCCAATAATCCCATTTTTATTAAGTTTATACATAACTGATGAAATTGATTAATTCCACCATCTATTTGAAAGAGGGAATGCAGTACAACAATTTTCACTCCCATTCACATTAACATGAATCGAGGGAATACCCCCTAATGAATTCATTAGAAACAAATATATGAAAGGTATAACAATAATGAAGGTAAATGGTCAAATGCATAAGTGATAATTTCTAGTATAATAACTGTAATAAAAAACCCAAATAATATGTTAACTCTAATCAAGTGACCATAATCATTGGCTATCCATAAATCATAAAAATATCCAAAATTTCTATATCATGAAATCAAGTGTATAACATCCAAATGAACTATTCTATGTAATCTACTATCAAACCATGATGGTATGGATCCAAGGTACAAAATATTATGGAATACACATGGAATACACATTGAATTTCAATGGAAACATGGAAACTAAATGGTTGTATTCTAGGGATCATGTTCATAGATCGCATTCAATGTGATTTCATGAATACCAACTCTATGTGGTAGTGATGACCATGGAATCTTATGGAATCAGAATACCAAAAGTAGAAATTCACAAGTTATCAAATAATATAATCAAAATTGATCCATGGAGTACAAGGTATCCAATGGAATCATGATACAAGTATCTTCTCAAAGGCATCCACTACCACTATAAATACTCCAATCAATTCGTTAATCATTTTGTAACCATTCACAAACCATATGTTCATTCATCTCATTTCAATATTTTATATTCAAAAAATTTATTCAATAAACATCATTTAATAATATGTAATAAGAGTAATATTTAATTTCATAATATCTCATTTAGTTTATCAAGGCTCCCTCTGTTAATGGTTGGCTCACAAACAACTTATGAGGTGGTGTATCATAATAATATAAAAGAAAACACCTCACTGGTGGTCAAAAATATAAAAAAAATATTACAACTCACATAATTTGTTTCTCAAGTTGAGGAGAATTAGATCCATGAATTTAATGGTACCAGTGGTCCACCAAAATAGGTCCCAAAAAATTCTTCAAAGATTTAAATTAATTTTATAGGAATCACTGGAATTTTGGGAGTGTGGAAAAACTATGAAAAGAAATTGAATAACCAAACCACAATGGAAATGGAATAGACCAACTACTATAAACCCATGTAAGAACATCCATCTAATGTTATTCCCTAACTTGATCCAAATTGGAATAAATTGTAAAAATGGTCTAATAACCTAAAAATTCAATACATGTTCTCTGACTTAAATAACATCATTTCTATAAAAAAATGATAAACGTTTTAATATGGATGATGAAACTACTGAGGAGTGTCTAATAAGATAAATGGTGTTTGATTCTGATTCTTGATAGAGAATCACAACCCTATTGTACCTCTAGGAATGATTATTTTATCATTTATGGGATGAATGGATATCTTCTAGAAGAAATAGAATTCGTTTTATCTAATAGTTAATTTATGGGATTTTGTTCACTAAAAAAACACTAGGTCACAGGGTTTGGATGCATGGTTGACTAAAATGTGTGACAACCATGTGCACCTCAATGTATTAATAGGGATACAACATGGTACATGTGAACAGTTTGTGACACCATGTGACTACCATGTCATATTCATTTTTCCTCTACCATCCCTAAAAAATTTATGTAACATAGTTAGAAAAAACATGCATTGACCATTCATTTTTTACGCTTAATAAAATTGTAGGTGTCCATGCATGAGTTTGAGACACTGAGAACAATGTCAGTGTGAACTGATTTTCCCGTCTACCTTGTAAAAAACCACACATGGTTTCCCCAACCAATTCCTCATGTGTAGAATGTATTCTACTAACCTTGTTGCATATATGATGTATCCAAAAATAAAGTCTATGTGATACAAAAAAATCTCATGACCTCATAAAACTTATGTTACCTTATCAGGAAAACATATTAGCTAAAAAACAAGAATTAAAACTGTAAGTAAAAGTACATAGATCATAAAAAAGAACCAGTATCTTATATTCTCACACCACCCATAAACAAATTTGAAAATTAATTTCCATTCATAGGATTTTCATGAATCATAGTAGAATAACTATAATCACTGAGCACATACATCTTCCTTGGAATCCCATGTATCATCTTGTAAATTAAATTGCTACTATAGAACCATTAAAAGAGTAACTAACTGCCCTTAGAGAGTATTTGTGAAATTTTAAACAATAATAATTGGATGATCCTGAAAAGAAGATTCTTTGTTATAAATAAACCTCATCCTACATTATAGTATGAGATAGGTGTGAGTGATAATTTCAATATATATATATATATATACATCTTAGAAAACATGCACAGATCAGTACCTCTGAGATAACTGCAACCAATTGGCTTTCGATCTGACTCTCTCCAAAATCTAAAAAGATGTAATATATCATGGTGGAAAATTAAATAGTATTTCTATTAGTCCTTTCCCCGAAAATGGTGAGATAATCAAAAAGGATTGATCCATCATCTAAAAAACTCCATAGGTCAATGACAACAACTTGCGTAAGATTTATTTCTTGACTATGCAATAGCCATCCGTTCTCTAATCAGTTGAAGATACTATGAAGTGTATTGAATGATGCACTGTTTGAGAAAATATAACTCTATTGTCTCTATCAACACATTGGTGAATAGAATAAACCACCATTAAAATCCTCATAAGGTGTGATCTGTATATTCCCATGATATATATTGTTGTAGTTGAATTCAAATAGGTTTATATGCCCCACAAGTATCCCAAAAATTAGGGAAGGATGTTATGACCATTTCCTCTAGAACCTATATTGTTTTCAATGACTAAATACTAGTCTGAGGGTGGTATTCCATTAATAGAAGAACCTATGTACCAAATACTCTCAGTAATCATTGTCAGAATTAATATGTAAACAAGGTATCCTCTTTCAATTAAATGTAATGGGTAATCTCATTCAGATGCAAAATATTAATGATATAAAGTATCTTAATCTCATCTAATGATAAGGTATCACTAAATGGTAAAAAAAATGGTGACTATCATGAGCATATCCATAACAACCCATACTACATCACTATATCAATGTGACCACTGTAAACCAGCCCCCAAATCCCTAAAAAATCATCCTATCTCCAATACAGAATAGGTAATTACTGTAAATTCCCAATTGGTATATAGTTTTCTACCTTCACCTATTGATAGGTGGAACACATCGTTATAAACCATCTTACTCTTATTTCATCCCCGAACACTACTATTGATAATAAAAGTCACAATACATATTGGGAATGTTGGGATGTAATTCCAAATATGACAAATTGAGCTCCCACATTAGCTCCTAGAATATATATGTTGTAACCTAAACATTAACATGAATATGAAGAATTTCATCCTCACATGTGATCCATCCAGAATGAGGATCCTCACCCACCATCCACTATCGTAGGACTAATCAATTTTAATCTGAGACTTTTCTCATCATGGACATATCTAGAAGAGTATATGATACTGATAAGGATGAGATAAAATTCTATGCATGAATATCCTATGCCTGCAACATCCTCTTATATGATATAACCAAAAGCTACCACTCGGTACTAGCCTCTTGAACTGCTTGTATCTGGGTCCTCATTCTCAGTGCATCATCCATCTAATTTCCATTTTTGGCGTATATGAATGCATTAATTTGAACAAATGAAGGTACTCAAACCACCATCATAACATAAAATCCATGTCACACTATTTAAATATATACTTGTGGCCATTTTGGTCAACGTAAATTTCAAAATGATCTACCATTACATAATTCCTCTAATTGGGAAGGGCATGAAAGACCTCAACTATAATGATACTATATGTATGATAATTCCTCTCTTGTGAAATCAACTGACAATACTCATACATGATTACTTGATTCCCCTTCATTCGAATGACTCGTATCCCAATACCAATTCATCACAGTATAAATTATATATTCTTCCCACCAGTGGTAGAATCATAATCGGTGATGAGGTCAGTATCCATTTTAGTTCCATAATGGTTGTCCCAATGGTATCTACCCATAAAAACATCTCACCCTTCTTAGTAAATCCCATTATATGTCTTTGTAATACGAAAAAAAATAATTAAATTTCTATAAAATCATGGTACACTGAATAAACTCCATTTTTCATATATATTCATGGTCTTTTACTAGGAATATACATATCTAACCATATATGGGTCAACTGATACGCCTATAATTGAGATAATTTTACCAAGGAATAAATTGTATTTATCTATAAGTGTAACATTGTGTTTAGGTATAAAAAATGATCCCTCTTAGTGTATCCAAAATGATATGAACATGTTGGGAATGATCATGTCAATTATACGAGTACACCATGATATCATCCATAAATATCAGCAAAAAAATCCATGTACAGATGGAAACTCAACTCTTCAGTGTCTTCAAAACTGATGGTGAGTTCATAAGACCTAATATAATAACAAAATACTCATAATAAGATACATACTATGAATATCTATATAAGGTTTTCCTACTGGTTGAAGATTCACCTATTCATAACCTACCCTCAAATATGTCATTGAGAATAAATAACGTCCTCAGTGATGGTTGAAGGGATCTTATACCAATGGAAGTGATTACTAGTTCATAATCATTATCAGGTTTAATTTCTGATAATCCCTAAATAATGATACAGTTTTGTGTTCCTTTTTCGAAAAAGGGACCAAGACACCACACATAGAATATTGGATCATAAAAATTCATTAGCCACCAAGTTATATGGATTAAACTTGAGATCTGGAAACTCTATAGTGTCAAAAATATAATTTGGAATGGATACAAATAATACTCCTGGAACTAGATTGATAGGGAAATACACCTCTCTCTTAGGAGGTAGACCACAAAATTCAACTAGGAAAACAACCCAAAAACATTCAACCATTGGACGGAAATATACTTGATGTAATCATGTATCATTAAGATACAATATAGAATTCAATCCTTTTATCCCACTCATCCCATGATTCTATATTATATCCCATATCAATTAGAAATCCAATTCAACCATGTGAATACAATCATCCACCCTCTGGTCCTTTGGCATGTATTTTTATAAATTTTTGAATATTCATCTAAAATAATGTAATATCCAAGTATGTTAATCCTGTATAAATATATTTGGTACTGTAAACAATGTTTACTAATCCTTTGGAAACTAATTTGAGAAATCTTTAGTGTGATCCGTAGGTCTATTCCTTAGGATATGTCTACGGATGTCTCTATAGTGATGTTTAGCAATTAGTTACTGTTTAATAAAATGTCTTGGATTTATGATAAAGGATAGAGTGAGTTGTTTCTTATAAATAAATCCATATCTGGATAATATAAGTTGTTTAGGCTCGAGAACATATGTATATAGGGGTAACAAAATAACAATGTATTGATATAGACTCAACCAGGAACTAGTGCATCACCAAAATCCTTACTTGACACTTCATTTGACACTCTTGGGGGATAAGAATTTGATATTCAAAAAAAAAAAAATTGAACCGTCATTATGTATTAAAATAGAACAAAACTATGAATAATCTTTGATAAACCTATGGTACCAATGATACATGTCATAATTTTTACATTCTAGATGTTATTTATAACAATTATGTGGTTTTTCTCTATGAAAATTAGTCTTCACGCTATGAATTATAGTTCTAGTAAATCACGGTTACTATATGGAACTTGGATAATGTTAAATTTGATGGATAATTTTCTAATGAGAATTAAAATTGGGAAATATTTTGATGGATGGATTTTGTGATAATGCCTAATTAGTTTTAACTAAACAATATTAATAACATATAACTTATCCAATAATAAGATTCCCCATGGAAATGAATTAAGTAAATTTCATAGAGTTTAGGTAATGGAGACCATAAAGGAAAGAATATTCAATTTCATTTTTTTCTAGAATACATAATGAACATATTTATTTAATGTCATTGAGGAACAAGGTGATGTTTTGACTATGGAAAAATAGAATTATCTACCCTACAAAATTGATAAAAGAAAATTTTTATAATTTTGTACTGAATTATCATTATTCAAATCAATGTTCTAAGTGGAAATATCATGAAGAGAATCATAAATATGGTATGAGTAATTGTTATATTACTAAGGATTATAAGCATATAGATTAAATATGAATATAAAGATGTTTTACATAACTAGATGAGGTATCCTTCATAAGTCTTATGGATTACGTGGAATAATCAAAGATTTTAGGTATTTGGAATCATTAATTATGTAATATAAATAGGGAAATATATATGATTTTTTTTATGTTTTTTACTATGGATTTATAAAAATACATTGAATGGTTCTGATGGACAAGAAAATTGGATTAATTTCATGTGGATGTTCATGGAAAACTCATTATAGATGGATACATAATTAATAGTATGATCATTATGTTAAGATAATATTGTTTTCAAAAAGATATTTTGGATATGAATAAGTATATTGGAGAGTATATATTACCTTGAATCTATTTAACAACTTGTTTAAAAGTGGTTTATTCTAAAATGTGTTAATTTTAAAATTATTTGTAATTAATAAATATATCCTATAAACATTTTAATAAGGAAAGAAGAATTTTTTTAACATGTATTATTTGTAATTCAGGTTATTAGTATGTTTCTAGGGAATACATACTGAATGTATTCACATGTTTGGTATGCAACCACCAAGAGAAATTTTATGATATATAGGGGATTAATGATAATCTATTTTGGTAATTTATTGACCTTATATATAATGTTCAGGACTTTCATCATTGGGAAGGGTTATAAGGTTTACCATTTATGGAATGGTTTATGTTAAAGTATTATATCTCAATATAAGGATTTGTTAATATTTTATAAATTATGGTAACCTATTTATTTTTGTAAAGATATAAGGAATGAAATATCATTCAACTTATGGATGTCGTGATTTTTTAATGCTTTATCAATTTAAAATTCATCTTAATTTCATGGAGTAAAATATGATGCGGAATTTTATCATGGAACAACAAAGGGTATGAGTTCCCTGAAATCCTGTACGTATATATTTTCAATAAAATTATTTTTCTTTAGGAAAAATGATCTTGAATCAAAAAAATTTATCCATGTACCTTAGTTTTTTTATGAATATAATGGCCCCTTAAATCATGATATATTTACATCATTGTTAATATTAACATTGACCTCACAATATTCTTAGTAACTGTTCATTAGAAATTGGTAGTTATATATCTCTTTCATGTCCATGTTTTCAATTACCAATTATGTTCCCCTAGAGGAATCCCTGTTATTAATTACATTTTGTAACTGTTATGTTACCATCTTTCCCTTTTTAATTGATCTTTTAGTCTTCATTATAAGGATGTTGGTTTCTAGGAAAATAAGTTTCAAGTATTTTTCCTATGATGAACGAAAAAATTATCTTGGTTGAAATTAATTTTATGTGGGGTAGAATGTAACAATCTGAGATTTTGTAAATTATTATTTTTTAATTAATTTAATCTTTTAAAAAATTTCTTTCAAGAACGAATGAATATAATTTCTCAAACAAAAAAGAACTATGTTTTCTTGCATTAAAAACAACCCCACCTAAATCTTACACCACACACAATACATATATAATATTACTGTAAAAAAACACATCATTTATCTAGTAATACATAAAATACTGATTCTCTTTGATATCATTCATAACACGGAAGTCCACGTTATAAATAAAATCAATATAATATTAATAATATTGTTAAAATATTATTTTTTCTACCACCTATCCATTGGACTGGAAGTAATAAATATGATTAATTTAATTTTTAAAATATTATTTATACATGTATATAACATGATTACTTTGGTTATAAATTTGTTCAAGTTAATGAATTAACTATTTGAAAAGATTGAAATTATGTTTCTATAAAACATATTTTTCTTTATAAAAAAATTATCTCAAAAAATTAAGAAAAACTATTTTTATTAATATATTCCAAAAAATATTTTTATTCAGTAATCATTTATTATACTCATTCAATGGATTTCAAATTTATATGATTGAAATAAATCCATTTGTTTGAATAAAAAGATGTATTCTTCTAAAAGGTAATTTTATCGCCATTAAATGAACTACGCATTTGAAATATGATTTTTTGAAACAATTTTAATTTTAATTTGACAAAATACACATGATTATTGAAATTGGAATATCAAAATATACTTTTAGTGAATTGTTTATATTTTTCTATGATATTTCATTCATTGATGAATAGTGAAGAACACATAATTTTAATTCAAAATAGAATTTAATCTAATTTGATTATAGAGATAAATTATTTTTTTAATTTTTGTTTTAATGTATACTAATATCTAACATACATGTATTAATCAATTTATGGTCATATTAACCAATTTATCATTAAAATCATATATAAAAATATTTTGAATCATTTGGTTGTTTTCTCTTTAAAATCATAAATTACTGTCCCATCTAGAGGAATAATTTTAAATTGATTAATTCGTATTATCTGGTCAGAATTTGGAAAAATGAATTATTATTTTTTAATAATTATAATATATAATTTATAATAATTTAATCTTTATTTTTTTTAACAAAAATATTTGAGAAGGTGATTAAAATTAATTATATCGATTAAGATAAAAAGTATATTAGCAAAGGACTAAAGCTTGAATTTAAGGGGAAATAACCTATCAAACATTCCGAATGATAATTTATGTAATTATTTAAGCCCTGCATTATTATTTATATAATTTTGAACATTTTGGATCCACATTTAATGGAAATACGATGTAGTAATTGCTTTTTTCCAAAAATTAAAACAATGTCAATCCCCATCAACTATGGAAAGGCACTCACCCATCCCACTTATTCTCATCTCTAAAGACCTTTTTATCTCAAAAAATCTAATCAAATAATCTTCCAATATCCATAAATTATTACTCTGACACTCCCTTTTGAATAAATCCATCCATGTAATCCCTTTGATGCAAACCAAGAGGAGTTTTCCTAAGAAGATGTAACATCCTTCTTCAAGATCCTTTGTTTATTTTTCATTATCCAACCCCTAGAATATTCTCATTCAAGGATTATATAATATAAAATTTATCTTAAATATACATATTTTATTATTATGTTTTATACCAACACTTATAGATGTTTCCTTATAATTGTTATTGAACATACCTTCCTTGTGTACGGTGAACTACCGCCTCACGAAACAATGTTGTTCATTTTTCAATTACCACCTTTCATGGTTGGGTATCATGATGGTCACTAAATTTTTATGTTATATATATTATATTTTTGAACTATTCCTGTTTTTTATAGTTATATAAACCCTAACTTTATGCTTTCAATTTTTTTGTAAAACTAATAACTTCATTTTTGGACATAAGGTCAACCACCTCTCCAAACCGAGGTGATACGTTCAACATTTATTTTGAACGTTTCAAAGATGGGTTTGTAAAATTTATATAATATATATGAAATATTAATTATACTTGAATGATAATATATATAAATACATTAATCTACTATCTTTTTTTCTTTGTTTAAAAATAAAAATTATATAGAAACTATGTTATTGCATAAATAGGACCTACTACATCCATGAAAGATGTATTCCATTTCACAATTATACCATTTTGAGTGTATAAAAATTACATATTTAATAAATATTTATGATATTTATATCATGATATAAATTATTTAAATATGTAAACTGTGATCTATGAATAGGGATTAAGAATAATAAGTCAAATCATGTTTGAAAAACAAAGAATATATTACTTGAAACATATCATTAACAAGAAAATGATAATAAGAAAGTAATATAAATATATATATGGTAATATAAATATTAATAGGGTTATTTTTTATTAAAAATAAAATTATATTGTTTATATTTGATTTAAATGTATACAGTTGAATTCAACGCTTGAGGTTAGAGTTTTCTCATCTCACTTCTTATATCTATGATATACATTCCTTATTCACCACTCATTTATTGTGTCTGGTTTATATATAACAAATGGATGTATTTCATGATTATTTGGCATTAATTTATGGGTATTTACATATCGATTTTGTGATCATTATTTCATGGGGTTTATATTTCAATGGTTAAAAAGATAGTAAAGTAATACTATCTTAATTTTTTCTTATTTTTACAACATCTAATGTAATGAACCTATATTTTTTAATGAGGTTTATATACTAAATTTGAAATTTTATATCTTAAATATACTTATTTAAATGATATTTTAAGCAACATTTAATATTATTGTTTCTATTATATTATGATTCCATGTTACAAAAATCATATCGGTTTGTTACTATAATATCTTCATTTATAGAGATTTTTAGGATTATGCATTAATTGATGAAATTTTTTTATCCATATATCGTGAAATCTCCGGAATTTTACTACCTTAAGGATATATAAAAGTGTGACATTAATTCTCCATTTGGACGACAATCTTTGTTCTTTTAAAACAATGATTTCTAAAAGTGTTTTCAATTTGTTTTAATATTATTGTATAAATATTAAATGAACTTTTTAACCATGTAATACCATTTGAAAAATTTTATAAATAGTCTTCCTGTAATTTTATGGTCATGGAAATTATCAAAACTATTATGGTGAAGATGAATCAATAGAATTTAAGGACTTAATGGGTGTCATAAAAATCATTACCTTGATTATTCCTTTGGGTGTTTACATTGAAATTTTTTAATGGTTATTTTTGAATAGTTTTTTTGGGAATTTTTTATTTTAAAATGGTTTCAATTTAAAATAGTTTTTCAAAAAAATATTATATTTAAAATGTGTTTTATATGACGGTGAAATATCCCTTTTATATTTTCAAAAGGTTATTTTAAAAAAAAATTGAAAAAAATTGTCTCAAAGTTTCTTTAATAAGTTTTTTACATTTTTTTAAAGATAAATTTATTTAAAATTATTTCAAATCTCTATTTTATGTTTTCAAGGAAAACAATATTCATTATTTTTTCAATATTCTTTTATAATTTTTCAATTAAATATATTTTGAAATTATTTTTTTGATTATTTATAATATTTTTTGTTTATTATAAAGGAATTTTCTATTAAGATGGTTAAATTTTTTATTTCTTTTTCAATGTGTGATGTGTATTTTCAACAGGAATGTTTTTAAAATTTTATTAGAAAAATATTTTCCATATAGGATATCATTCGTTGGTGTTACTGAATCCATTATAAGGAAATGATCCAAATTTTCCATTCATATTCTTTCACTGAATGGTTCATATTTTATGGAACGATTTTTATGAATCACATTTCTCTTTCTTGGATTATGTTTTCAGAAAACCCACTTTTTTCATGGGTTTTTATTTATGAAATAATTAGGAAACCTATCTCTTTTTCATAGTTTAAGATATGATTACATGTTTATGATACATATTTCATTTCAAGGGTTATAATGTAAATTATTTATGATCTTGTGGTACATGTATGTAATATTTTATTATGATATGGGTGGGACCAATATCTCTCTTCATTGCATTGAGTAATGACTTTTCTCCAGTGATATAGACATGAATGAAATGGGGACTAAAGTCATTTCAATAAATAACTATTTAATCTAATATGGTATTGGGAGTGTTCATTGACTGCTTAGATGTTCCCTCAAGTGAACCATGACTACCAAGAGAGTGTGGTTTGTGAACCCATACTACCATGATTTCCATTGATGTGATTACATGAATATAATATAAATAATTTTTTATAATTATGTGTTTGACACAAAATTTATGTATTATTCCTATGTTATGGTCTCAAGGATTATTCTTATCATTCGCCTATTATTCATGTCTTCTTAACTACCAATATTTATTCCAAGACTCATGTATATTTTATTTGATATGAATGGTATGATTTTCAAATTTTATTCACATGTTATCAACCAGTTTTTCTCATTTTATTCTCATGTATATCCTTTTTATAGCCTTAATTTGAATATGATCTCATCCCTTTATTATGTTTTCTTTCCCCAGGTTAGGAATAAAGGTTTTGTGTATAAGTACAAAAGGGTAATGTCATTGGGAGAAACATTGAATATCTTTCACCAGGTAAGAATATGATTTTATATGCTTCCAAATATAATAAAATATCATGGTCCTCATGCATATATTTAGGTAATGAGATGAATATTAATTTAAAATAATGTAATATCCATGTATTTTAATCTTGGGTCTTTATTTTATACACTCTAACAAGCCGTCATAGATTATATTCGATACTCTACAATTTTTATTCATTTATTCATTAAGAATATATAAAATATATTAATGGAATATCATGAAATATATGAATATAATAGTTAGATATCATATTAGAATAGTTAACATCATTATGATGAAATTTTTCTATTAGATTATTAGTATACCTTTATTTTTAAAAGGGTTATTTTTCAAAAAAACATATATAGTGATTTAGTCAATATACAATTGGTCTTATATCAAAATAGATAAGAAATGAATTGTTCTAATTATTTTATTTACACTCATCATTAAAATCCATATTTTATATATGTTACTCAAGAATAATAAAAATATTATCTGGGTATGAATTAACATCACAACATATAATACAAATATGATGCAATTTTTCACTGTTTCCAACTAAGCAATGAGATAAATGTCATAAAAATAATAAGTATATATTAAATAATTAAATTGAATGTCTTGTGGAATATTGAGGTCCTAAAGTTATCCATACATAGGAATCACCCTTTTCTTTTTTAAACATTCACCAAGGATCATTATAATATTTATGTAGATTCCTGATTCATATTTTTTGATGAAAATATGTAAACATATTTTATTTGACAACCAACAAGTCAGATAATAGAATTACATTAATTAATTAAATTATGGTATTATATTTTTCCATTTTTCAATATAATATTTCATCTAATAAAATTATCATCATAATGAGAAATAAATATAATTTATTTTCATTCCCATTGTTCATTCATATCATGTTTGAAAAGAATATAGATACCTTAGAAAATAATTTCAACTTTGGTTTATTTTAATTTATCTACCTCATCTTCAATAAATGTAAATATGTGTTCTTAGGCACAATGTTCTTATCTTTTTAGAAAAGTAGATCAATGAAATTAATCAAATACTTTTAAATATTTTTATGAAGAAATTGAAATCAATACTAGGGAAGATCTAAGCGAGTGAAGCATGGATGAAATTATTGCATAGGTCATTAGGAATTTAAAACTCATGAATACATTGATGCCCAATGTATCCAGTCATATAAAATATATGAAGTTCATCTCACACTTTTTCAACTATATTTCATTAAGATTATGCCTTGTTCATCTCAAACAACACATGTCTATCTCTCCACTAATAAATATCATGGAGATGATTGATCATGATCTATTAACACATTGTCTAATGAAATTTCATGAGTTTATTTAAATTCGATAAAATGATTACACCCTAGATAACGGGTACATCATTACAATGTTTTTGAGGACATTGTCTCCTCCTCCCCCTCCACATTTTCAGGCGGATCATAAAATTGAAATAAAAATATATAGAGAAAAAATCAATAGTAAAGTAGTGTGTAAACATCTCCACATATTGTTGAAAATGGTTATCTATTAGGACATGTCGTGAGTTAATGAATGCTTTTAGATTAATAATAATCATTGATCTTTTTATTTTATTATATATACTAGTTAAAAATTTTATTTATTAATATATATTGATTACCAAAATTTATTAGTTAAAATAATTTAAATGATCTGTCAATGTCTCACACTATTTCAATAACTCCAAATATCCCACATCATTTGAGTTATAACGTCCTATCTCATGGATAATATAGTGGTAAGATATATATTTCTTTTCTTATAACTCATGAATGTTCTTAATTTATTAGTTAAAGGTATTTTGGTAGGCTTTCATTGCCATATGTGGGAACAAAACATCTATATTCAATAAATAAGAATCCCAATCCAAAATGGGTGACTAATACTGCAGAAAACACATTTTTGAATGGAAAGTTATGTCTATTGAGGGATTCTACCTAATTGTTGACATGGTTAATTAATCCCATTACAATCATAATAACTCCCTCATAAATGTAATGATCCTAATGAATGAAATACTAATAGTTAGTTCTATGGTTCAATTAATAATAAAGTAGTGAAGTATTACTCCAGATTAATATTTTAATGAGTAATTTATCTGTATTGTGTGTAAATTAAGATAATTTACAAATTTACGCCTCATAATAATATTATGTGGACATTATATAAGCAACTAACCTATTTGTGTTAAAATATTTACACATATATCTTTTCTATTATTCCATCTGATCACGATGGAAATTTAATTTATTTTTTTATGTGATCATTATAGAGAATTAATTAAATAAAATAGATAAATATGTATAATCAAGAATTACTATGTGGAATTATATTGATATTTATCTACCTAGTTTTTTATTTAGTGGGAAATAAAAAACAATTTATCCAATGAAAACGCGTTGATATTGTCTTCGAATGAGTTATTGTGTAAAATATTGTACATGTGTATCACCTGGGGTGATTTCACAATATTTCTATCTATAACCACAGACACTGACATGAGGACTCCATGCTTATATAATAATTAATAAAACTTTTTTTACTCTAACCGATAAAATGTTAATGGGGTTTACATTAAATAAATATCATACACAAAAATACATATAAAACAAGTAGATGGGATGAAACACTGTAACACCCCAAGATATCATAATGTGTTATTTCTTCAAAATAATTCAATAACTTGCACTACACACAACACCAAGTTCAATCACACCATGACTTACCAAAAAAAAGCCATTCAAAAGAGGTTATTAATAGTATTAACTAAATTTTAAACTTTATATAATCCTTATAATTTTAGAATCCATATTATGAGTTTCTTAGACATAATGCATGGACAGATTCATTTTCAGTATTGCGCTTTTTTTAACTTTTAATAGTGAAACCTTTTTAAATACAATATTTTAAACTTTTCTAATAAATGGGGACATCAAAAAATTTAAAATGAAACATCCCAAGCTTCCACGGTATGCTTTCCTTTGAATAATATCATAGCGTGTGTTGTACGCAACTTCGAGTTCTAACACACCACAACCAATCAAACTAGCTGTGATGAATAGTAATACCTAACTTCTAAAATTTTAGAAACTTTGTCTCTCAAAATGGACTTCATTTTTGGATTCGGAGTATCGAATTTAGCCTAAGGTGAAATTTTGGTACTTTTCGGATAACTTTCATATTTTGATGAATAGTGAAAAATACTAAATTTTAATTAAAAACAATTTTTTTAATCAAAATAATTAATAGTGATAAATTATGAATATTAGTGTTTTAAAAGTATATTTAGAATATTTTTTTACCATTAAATATAATTTTGGTCATTGGACATAATTTTACATTTAAACCGAACATAAACAAGTGTCAATCTTTTGATAGTTATTATCTCTTAAAAACACGCTTTTTGTTTTGACAGCGGGAATTAATTTTAAATTAATTTCTTCCACTTATGTGTTTTGAATTTAGAAAAATGGATTCCATATTTGAAATCAGGATGTTCAAATTGTGTAAATAGGTAACTTTTATTTTTAGACATTTTGAATAATTACTGCGGTAAATATTTTATTTACCATGGTTAAGGGTAAATCCGGTAAATAAGGGTTAACAAATAATATTATAATAATACTAAATTACCCTAAAATGTGTCATAGCCTTATTGGTTGATATATGTTCGACTATAGGCATCTTTGGGTCGATTTTGGGACCCCATGGTTCCACTTGTAGGTGATAGGGACACTTTATTTTAATTAAGTTAAAATGAATACAAAAATGACACAAGTATATATCTTTTAGAAAAACAATTTTTACATAGGGTTATCTATGTTGGAGTTTAGAATATAAATATTCATTAGAAAGATAAAACTATTTCCTATATAATTATATTTTATTTATAATTTTTAGACATTAAATAATATAGTTTATTAATGACACAATGATGATGAATTAATTACTATAATAGTGAAAAATTAAAATAATTGATATTATTAATACCCAAATAAATATAATATGAAACATTTAATGAATTAAAATAATTTTCTATGATAATATGATATATTAGGACTGATTTAATTTACTTTTTTCTGAGTAATAAATCTTTTATGAGTTTCACAAAAATCAACTATTGAATAGTGTCAAAATTGACATAAAAGAGTTCTTAAAACAAATATTATATTATTAATTGATATTAAATTCCTAAAAATCTATGGTTCGGCCAAGAGACTTATATCATGATATTTTCATCATTAATGGACCACTTGGGGGTCTCTTGGATGTATATAGTTAGTTTATTAACCATATTATATAAAAATACAAAGAGACATTGTAAAAGTGAAACTAATTAACTTAGAGTTAATACTTAAAGATAAGGTTCATATAAGTACCCAAACCTATCTAAATTCTATTTGCTGAGTTGTTTTCGACCCATACCCACATTTACATTTAAATAAAAAACTTTGGAGCCATTAGAAACCAAATATGAATTTATTATAAACTAATATTTCTAGTTTTTCCAAAGGTTCCCCTCACCCCTCTTATAAAAGGGCACTCCTCCTTCTCTTTTCTTCACACCTTCAAAGCCTTTTGGTTCGGCCAAACTCTGCCCAAATACTCTCCCAACTTTCCTCTCCACAACCTAGAGGCCATATTTTGATCAGAAAGCAATCCTAAGGATCCCTTTTGATCAAATAAAAAGAAAGAAACCGAAGAAGATGTAATGATTTCACCACCATTTTCCAAGTTCCTTTCTTCTTCCACTTCTTCTTCCTTTGTTGTTACCATTATAAAATAATAAATCCATTATCATATATATACTGTGATGTTATTATAAATATGTTACAACCATATTCAATATTCTATCCACCCTTTGAATAACATGTCACCATACCTGCGTACGTACGGTTTACCGTCTCCACGTCGTGGTGTAATTGTTATTCAATATATTATTATTTGGATGGGTATAATAATGATGTGTAACTCATGTAAATAATAAATATAACATGATAATGATTCTGTATATACGATATAATATCAAATCATATATTATTTTAATATAAAAAAGAATGATATTGTCGCTCGTGCGTACGTACGGACTACCATCTCCACGAATGCGATGAGATTCATTCTCCATCGTATCCATTCAAGTATAATTATCATTTGACGATTTAAAAATGATTTTTAAGGACTTGATATCATTATGGATATGAATAATATACAACCTATCCATTACAAACATGTATTACGTAACAAAACATATAAAATAAAACAAGTAAGTTAACACCCGAAACAACGATAATACTAAGATATTATTATCAAATCAATATTAAAAGATCATATACGATATCATATTAATGTATATGATTATTGTATAATTTAATAACAATTATTTCACCATTATAAAGGAGTTTAACCTACCCCAACCAAGGAAAAGTACAAGGTAAGGGGTTTTCATCTCACTCTTATTTCCGTAGGATTCATGCCATATTGCCACCATCACCTTTTGTGTGGTGTATGTACTGCCCATAATTATATTCTTTGTGTAATACACTCTAATTTATCTGTATTTACATATTCATTGAATGATACCTATTTCATGGTTTCTATGTTTCATAAGTTACCAAATTGGTAAGGGTTATTTCACAATCTCTTCACTATCTGAGGTTGTTTATACGTAATAATCTACCGGGATCTCTTTATCATCCACATCCATGTTTCTAAAAAATGAATTCCAAAACATTTTTACTATTTACTAGAATTTGGTTTAAAGTCATTTATACCCTTGTTTGAATTTTTATAAGAGGTTTATAAAGGAATCTTTCTGTCATTTTCCAAACAAGGTGCTTTTTAACCTTTTCGACAAAATTAAGGTAAGAATGTTTTTTTAACATATACGGCGGGTGTGGCTATTTTCCACCGTTATAAAATCTTCGAAGCTTCCCTTACAAGATAATAAAAATATTTTGAAAAAAAAATGTTTTATTTCATAAATATAAGTCTCTTAAATGATTTCAAAATAGATATAGATATTTTTCTAAAATAGTATTTATTTCATCTATGTCAACATCCTTTGATGGATTTTAAGCTTATTTGAAGTTGATTTATTATGATACAAAACATCCATATTTTATTGAAGGTTTTGTGATATTTTTGATTGTGGAGAAGTTATTCTTATGTCACTCATTGTTTTTTTTAGAGTATTGACATTTCATAAGTTATTTTTCATCCGAATTTTTATGTTATATTTCAACCTTTAATTCAGATGAATGTGTTAGACAAGTATGTTCTGGGTTGGGGACCGGTAAAAGTAAGGCCTCCGGTTTGGTCTCCGGTTATTAGCGGAACTCCGGTTTGGTCTCCAGTTATTAGAGGAACTCTGGGTTGCTGTCCGGTTATTAGAGGCACTTCGGGTTGGTGTCCGGTTATTAGAGGCACTCCGAGTTGGGTTCTGGTAACATTTAGCCCCTAGGTCTTGGGATGAGACCTTGACAAAGAAATTAAAGTTCAGCATTATGCATTCTGACATTATGAAAGTTGTTATTGATATTGCATGTGATTATTCGATTAGTAGAATATCCATGTGAATAAGTAAATGGCATTATTTCATTTTACATTTGCCATACTATGTTGAAGTTCAAGTTTAAAAGGCTTTTGTTTTAGTAATGAATTGCCTTAAATGTTTATGCTTATTTTTGAATGTTCTGCTATATTGTTATCCTTACTGGGCATTTGAGCTCACCCCTTTTCAATGTTTTATTTTTCCCAGGATGTGATGAAGTAAGTTATGAATGACCTGCTGGGATATTATGAGGGGATAATAGTGTAGACTATGGAGACATTATGTTGTCGTAGTAGTTTTTCACTTTATGATGTAATGTAAAACTTATGAATATATCTAGTGTTTCCAAGGCTACTAAACCAATCGTTCTTTCGAGATTTGATCTTTCTTGTGATCATGCCAATGTTATGTAATAATGCACCGACTCTGGGTAACTAGGGTCGGGGCGTTACAGTTGGTATCAGAGGAAGTTTAGTACATACCTTGGAAGCTAGATTTAGATAAACTCTGATTAGAGCACATAGATTTAAGATGAATTTTGAGGATTAGTATAGAAGAACTTCCTAGAATTTTGGTATTGTAGAGATTTTGTGAGTTTTCCGAGCAATACATCCCTGTTTGGATACGAGCAGGTAGAGGCGGCTCTGGCACAGATGTACCTAGGGGTAAAACCCAAAAACACCGCTTTGAGCTAGACTCGAACGGGAACTGGTGCACGACAACGGGCCTTGCTGCGCTCTTGGTTACGACACTCCTGGGGGGATATGCTTAGGATAACTCTCATTTTCTTTACAAATCATTATGAAGGGTTTATGAGTATATACGTCTTCAAAGATGACATTTTTATGATTATGTATTATATCCATAAACTATTTAATTTATGTTATGTGTTTTACAGGTTTGGGATTAGGTATTGTTATTCATAAACTAATCTAATGTATGCCATTGTTTAGAAGTGGCACCCAGTAGAAGGAATGAGAACTCTAGCAATGCACATGATACAAAGAGAAAGAAGGATCATATATCTTATGGTCTTAAGCTAGAATTTACAAGAGAAATAGTCTCACATGTATTATCATCATATGACGAAATAATATCATGTGTTGATAAGATAAGTAAAGAGTTTACTGAGTCCTATGGCTTTGAAAGGAAACAAGAGAAGAAAAGGATGGAAGAGAGAAAGATGGATAAAGGAAAGAGGGAAAAGAAGAATTTTCCCATATGTGATAACTGTGGAAGGAAACACCATGGAACATTCCTGAAGTGAATGGGAGTTTGTTATAAGTGTGGAGGAAAAGGGCACAAAGTACGTGACTGCAAGGGTAAGAAAATGGTTTCAAATGTACAATGCTTCATTTGCAAGGAGTTTGGACACTACGCAAACCTATGTCCCAGTCATCAGACTATAACGCAAATGATGCTATTGGATAATAATCAAGTTATGATACTACCACAGATAAAGAGGAATGATTAGAGTTCTTATGTTGATTATGTCAATTGAGGGTTGTATCAACAATGTACTTGTTATAATAATTATGGAGTATATAAGGATTGTACTGCAGTACTATTTTATTAAGGACTTGAGATTGTGTGGAACAAAGAAAAGTGACTCAATAGCAGGATAAATTTTTAGAAAATATATGGTTGAGAGAATGATAAACCATAATATAGTTCTGATACCGAGGTAGTGATTTTGGAATAATACATGATTGTTTTGGATAAATTATATTGGATATTCTTGACTACCTTGGAACTGATTAATGAATTATATATTCCATCATTTTTGGGGTTTAAACCATTTTTGGATTGATGAAGTATATCCAGCATTCTATATGGAACAAGGGAGCATGAATGTAATCAATAAGGAATATGGTAATTCAGGATGTTTTAGTGTATTAAAAGAATACATGATGAAGGTATTCATATGCTATTACGGGGTAAAAAGGATCTACATTCTGTTTACCTTCCTTATAAATGTTGGACTGTGAGTTTGGACAGAAGTATTTTGGATAGTTCTTGTTTGGATTATTTTGGATTCCCATAAAAGGACAACCCGTAGGTCGGGCGGCAACCTGTCGCATCCGACAAGGCTGTGAGACTTGAAACCGCAACCGAAGGGCGATAAGGGTGTATCACCTACCACTGGCCCACGAGATGTCCTGGATTAAATAATGTAGTTTTTTTAAAAAGATCTGGTAGATGAATTATAAATTCATTTATTTTGGAACCCTATACGAATAGTATAAATAGAAATTTTTTTACATTCTATTATCTTTTAGAGTGAAAGATGAGTTTGTGGTAGATATTTATTAATGGATAAAACTATAATTATAAAGTAAGTATATATCCTTATGATCTTAGCCAATCTCATAAATAAATTCCTCAACATTAATAAAAGGAAATTAGAACAAAATTTTTGTCCTAGATGGTACCTTAAATCATCACTAATTTATGGATTTGGGATTGTGGGCCTTTTCATAGCCATGTTCTCTACCACTCTCCATCAGATAATTGATGGTTAGATTTCTCTTCCATATCCATATTTTTCTACATGGAACCCTAGTATGTGTTATTTTTGGTAATCTTCATACTTTCCACTCTTTATTTTAAATAGAGGCCTCATTAATTCATTTTTCGATGTGGGATTTCAACTAAGATATTTTGAAACATCAAAAATGTGTTATCCCAATACCATATGTTTTGTTGAACCGATGGTATTTCAAATCATCATAGATTGATGAGTTTAAGGACCTCAATTTTATACTTGTTTGTTATTGATGACCTCAATCACTACCTATAAATATTTGCGTTTTCCTCCAATTATATGTCTCTAATTGCCACCAATGTTCTTCTATTCGAGATCATAATTTGGTGGTGACCCTTTCATTTCTCTTTTCCTCATATTAAGACTAAATTATAGTAACCCAATTTCTGATGTGGGTTTTCCCACAAATATATTTTCTATTTTAAACCTTTTATTTTCGAAGAACAATTTCAAATTGTGAGGATGCAATTTATTGAAGGAGGGGAGAATATAACACCCCAAGATTTCATAGTTTGTTATTTCTTCAAAATAATTCAATAACTTGCACTACACACAACACCGAGTTCAATCACACCATGAATTACCCAAAAAAAATCCATTCAAAAGAGGTTATGAATAGTATTAACTAAATTTTAAACTTTATGTAATCCTTATAATTTTAGAATCAATATTATGAGTTTCTTAGACATAATGCAAGAACAGATTCATTTTCAGTATTGCACTTTTATCAAATTTTAATAGTCAAACCTTTTTAAATATAATATTTTAAACTTTTTGACTAAATGGGGACATCAAAAAATTTAAAATGAAACATCCCATGCTTCCACGGTATGCTTTCCTTTGAATAATACAGTAGCGTGTGTTGTACGCAACTTCGAGTTCTAACACACCACAACCAATCAAACTAGCCATTATGAATAGTAATACCTACCTTTTAAAATTTTAGAAATTTTATCTCTCAAAATGGACTTCATTTTTGGATTCGGAGTATCGAATTTAGGCTAAGGTAAAAGTTTGGTACTTTTCGGATAACTTTCATATTTTGATGAATAGTGAAAATTACTAAATTTTAATTAAAAACAACTTTTTTAATCAAAATAATTAATAGTGATAAATTATGAATTTGAGTGGTTTTAAAGTATATTTAGAATATATTTTTACCATTTAATATAATGTTGGTAATTGGACATAATTTTACAATTAAACTGAACATAAACAAGTGTCAATCTTTTGATAGTTATTATCTCTTAAAAACACGCTTTTTGTTTTGACAACGGGAACTAATTTTAAATTAATTTCTGCCACTTCTGTGTTTTGAATTTGGAAAAATGTATTCCATATTTTGAATCAGGATTTTCAAATTTTGTAAATAGGTAACTTTTATTTTTAAACATTTTGAATAATTATTGCGGTAAATATTTTATTTACCATGGTTAAGGGTAAATCCGGTAAATAAGGGTTAAAAAATAATATTATAATAATACTAAATTACCCTAAAACGTGTACTAGCCTTATTGGTTGATACATGTTAGAACATAGGAATCTTTGGGTCGATTTTGGGACCCCATGGTGCCACTTGTAGGTGATAGGGACACTTTATTTTAATTATGTTAAAATGAATACAAAAATGACACAAGCATATATCTTTTAAAAAAACAATTTTTACATAGGGTTATATATGTTGGATTTTAGATTATAAATATTAATTATAAAGATAAAAATATTTACTACATAATAATATTTTATTTATAATTTTTAGACATTAAATAATTTAATTTATTTATGACACAATGATGATGAATTAATTACTATAATAGTGAAAAATTAAAATAATTGATATTATAAATACACAAATAAATATAATATGAAACTTTTAATGAATTAAACAACTTTTCTAGGATAATATGATATATTAGGATTGATTTAAATGACTTTGTTCTAAGTAATCAATATGTTATGAGTTTCACAAAAATCAACTATTGAATAGTGTCAAAATTGACATAAAAGTGTTCTTAAAACAAATATTATATTATTAATTGATATTAAATTCTTAAAAATCTAAGGATCGGCCAAGAGACTTATATAATGATAGGTTCATCATTAATGGACCACTTGGGCGTCTCTTGGATGTATATAGTATGTTTATTAACCATATTATATAAAAATACAAAGAGACATTGTAAAAGTGAAACTAAATAACTTAGAGTTAATACTTAATGATAAGGTTAATATAAGTACCCAAACCTGTATAAATTCTATTTTTTGAGTTATTTTCGACCCATACCCACCTTAAAATTTAAATAATCAACTTTTTAGCCATTAGAAACCGAATATAAATTTATTATAAACTAATATTTCTAGCTTTTCCAAAGGTGCCCCTCACCCCTCTTATAAAAGGGCACTCCTCCTTCTCATTTCTTCACACCTTCCAAGCCTTTTTGTTCAGACAAAATCTGCCCAAATACTCTCCAAACTTCCCTCTATACAACCTAGAAGCCATAGTTTGATCAGAAATCCAACCAAATGAGCACTTTTGATCAAATCAAAAGGAAGAAACCGAAGAAGAGGTAATGATTTCACCACCCTTTTCCAAGTTCCTTTATTCTTCCACTTCTTCTTCCTTTGTTGTTACCATTCTAAAATAATAACTCCAGTATCATATATATACTGTGATGTTATTATAAATATTTTACAACCATATTCTGTATTCTATCCACCCTTTGAATAACATGTCAACATACGTGCGTACGTACGGTTTACCGTCTCCACGTTGTGGTGTAATTGTTATTCAATATATTATTATTTGGATGGGTATAATAATGATGTGTAACTCATGTAAATAATAAATATAACATGATAATGATTCTGTATATATGATATAATGTCATATTATATATTATTTTAATATAAAAAAGAATGATATTGTCACTCGTGCGTACGTACGGACTACCGTCTCCACGAATGCGATGAGATTCATTCTCCATCGTATCCATTCAAGTATAATTATCATTTGATGATTTAAAAATGATGTTTAAGGACTTGATATCATTATGAATATGAATAATATACAACCTATCCATTACAAACATGGCTTACATAACAAAACATATAAAAGAAATCTTGTAAGTTAACAACCGAAACAACGATAATACTAAGATATTATTATCAAATCAATATTAAAAGATCATATATGATATCATATTAATGTATATGATTCTTGTATAATTTAATAAAAATTATTTAACCATTATGCAGGAGGTTAACTTACTCCAACCAAGGAAAAGTACAAGGTAAGAGGTTTTCATCTCACTCCTTATTTCCGTGAGATTCATGCCATATTGCCAGCATCACCTTTTGTATGGTGTATGTACTGCCCATAATTATATTCTTTGTGTAATACACTCTAATTTATGTGTATTTACATATTCATTGTATGATACCTCTTTCATGGGTTGTATGTTTCATAAGTTACTGAATTGGTAAGGGTTATTTCACAATCTCTTCATTATCCGAGGTTGTTTATACGTAATAATCTACTGGGATCTCTTTATCATCCACATCCATGTTTCTTACAAATGAATTCCAAAACATTTTTACTATTTATTATAATATGGGTTAAATTCATTTAAAACTTTGTTTTACTTTATATAAGAGGTTTATAAAGTAATCTTTCTATCATTTTCTAAATGAGGTGCTTTTTAACCTTTTCGACAAAATTAGGGTAATAATGTTTTTTTAACTTATATGGCGGGTGTGGCTATTTTCTGCCGTTATAAAATTGTCGAAGCTTCCCTTACAAGATAATAAGAATATATTCAAAAAAAATGTTTTATTTCATAAATAAAATACTCTTAAATGATTTCAAAATAGAAAGAGATATTTTTATAAAATAGTCTTTATTTCATCTATGTCAACATCTTTGATGGATTTTAAGCTTATTTGAAGTTGATTTATTATGATACAAAACATCCATATTTTATTGAAGGTTTTGTGATATTTTTGACTGTGGATAAGTTATTCTTATGTCACTCATGGTTTTTGTTTAGAGTATTGACATTTCATAAGTTATTTTCAATCCGAATGTTTATGTTATATTTCAACCTTTCATTCAGATGAATGTGTTAGACAAATATGTTCTGGGTTGGGGACCGGTAAAGGTAAGCCCTCCGGTTTGGTCTCCGGTTATTAGAGGAACTCCGATATGGTCTCCGGTTATTATAGGAACTCCGGGTTGGTGTCCGGTTATTAGAGGCACTCCGGGTTGGTGTCCGGTTATTAGAGGCACTTCGGGTTGGGTTCTGGTTACAGTTAGCCCCTAGGTCTTGGGACGAGGCCTTGAAAAAGAAATTAAAGTTCAGCATTATGCATTCCGACATTATGAAAGTGGTTATTGATATTTCATGTGATTATTCGATTAGTATAATATCCATGTGAATAAGTAAATGGCATTATTTCATTTTAATTTTTCCATACTATGTTTAATTTCAAATTTAAAAGGATTTTGTTTTAGTAATGAATTTCCTTAAATGTTTATGCTTATTTTTGAATGTTCCGCTATATTGTTATCCTTACTGGGCATTTGATCTCACCCCTTTTCAATGTTTTATTTTTCCCAGGATTTCAATAAGTAAGTTATGAATGACCTGCAGGGATATTATGAGGGTATAATAGTGTGGGCTATTGAAAAATTATGTTGTCGTAGTAGTTTTTCACTTTATGATGTAATGTAAAACTTATGAATATATCTAGTTTTTCCAAGGCTATTAAACCAATCGGTCTTTCGAGATTTGATCTTTCTTGTGATCATGACAATGTTATGTAATAATGCACCGACTCTGGGTAACTAGGGTCAGGGCGTTACAAACACAATCCATCATTTTAATTTAATTTTAATAGAAACACATTATATAATTAAAATAAGATAAATCTAACACATAAATAGGATTTTGAGGGTCATGATCATCCAAATATGTAACAATTCCACTTTTCATAAATGAGAATTTATTTCATTCCTTCTCAATTAAAATAATATGTGTTCAAATTAATTATTTATCCTATAAATTTAATTAATAATTTGTTCATAATGTCCAAAAAAATAATACATTAGATTTACAACAAAGGAGATTATAAATAAAATTAAAAAACTGATTTAATATTAATTATATTCATGTAATGTGTATAGTGGAAACATGGAATGTATCCATCTGAACTACCTGATATGTTCATCATTATGAAATATTCAATTATATATACTATATCATACACATAAAGTAACATAAATAGATAAAATGTTCCATCAATAAATGAAACAAGAAAATGTTTCAATTTACATTGTTTATACCTCCTTTAATACATGTGATGCACATTGGTTTTTATAATAATTTGTCATAGAATGTGGTTCTTAGTTTTTCATAGAAATTAATTAACAATTAAATATTATTACATCAAACCACTCTTTGTTTACTACCAATTAATTAATTATGGATTGAATTTAATGATGATTAATGGAATAATAAATTTTCATTCCTTGTAAATTAATTTAGGTGGTCTGATGCATGACTTTGTGTGTACTCTACCAGCATGATATTCTAGAAGCTAAGCTTCTAACTATTTGTTAAATAAAATAAAAAGGTAAAAAGGAGACGGGAAAGGTCAAACAAAGGAACATGCCCTCATCCGTCAAACACAACATTACATATCATAATAAGACATGTCATTCCCACAGTCAGAGTCATTATCAGTTTCCTATTCAGATTGGGACTTACCCAGATTTAGGATGTTAAAAATATCAGAGTTGAACATACTAGAAGTCGTAGAATATCATGTACACACAGTATGAGGTATGTTAGAATAGTCCTTCCTCGGTCATCTCTTCGAGGGATCAAGAGTGAGGACTAAGCATTCCTCAACCTTCCCATTCCCCGAAAGTAGTGCATCATTAAAAGTGTTAGGACCACCACAATCTGGTGTTATCACTTCCGCCTCAGAGATGTCACCCCAATTCCCATAAATATTATAGGAGGTCAAAAGATTCTTAATTTATTGATGACAATCAACCTTATGAGAAGGCCTGATAGGAGCCAACTCAATGGTCTCATCTCATATCACTCCTGCATTAGGACTATCATTTATACTACTATTAATAGAGAGATTAAGAGTATGTCCAGTGTCAACTAACCGAGTGAGAGTAACACCATGACCTTCCTTAGATGAAATATCCTTGGAAAAATTAGCCCGAGCATAGGGAAAACTCATTGGAGACTTATCCACTATCGGTCCTTTACCATTCAAATTGTGCACACGAGAAACAGATTTCCCAGAATCCAACATCTCAACCTGAGTGATAGATTATTTTTTGAAAGAATATCTATCATGATTTGACAAATCCATATGCATTCACTCAATTTTCCTTCTGCAAAGAGTATCTAGATGGCCCTTCATCCCACATTTCTCACAAGAGATCTTCTTCCGACATAACTCCAACGAGTGTCCAACAGCCATGCATTCATTACAAAAATGAGGCTTCCTTTCATACTCAACATCAATATTAATGTTATCAGTGGGAGTGGAAAGATTAACCTTGTCAATCAAGGTGAAGCTCAATTATAAATTTAATAAATAAAATTTTCAACCTAAAAAAATAACGACAAATTAATATAAGACCCAATAACATAAATAATTAATATTTTAATACGAACACTTTAATATAACTACATGGTTCTGGGTACATTGGATATGCTAATTATAATCATGACAGATATTACCCTTTTAGATTAAATTAATAATATGTAATTTACATGATAATAAAAATAACTAAAAATAAATAAATTAATTGAATATTGACATAAATCAATGGAACCAAGGGAGATAAATTTTTTTTCTTAATCTATAATAAATTTAATTTCATAAATAACTATTATTTGAGAATATTTCATTAATTATGATGTCTATAACTTTAATATCTATTTTATTATCTGATCATTTTATTGATAGGTTACAAAGAATAATCCCTATAGAAATGATCCATGTGTTCTCCTCTGATCTCAAAACATCACTAATGATATATAGTGTGTAAGAATTTCAGCACCAATAATCTTGTGTTTCTCACTTTTATCACAACAAAATCCTTTGATTTTGAATGATTTATACATTATCACTCATTTATTAACAAGAACATGCTAAGATATCTCTTGTTTTTAGAGAGTTATAACTAATATGATATATAAGGTATTGAGAATCAGTATAAGGTGTTTTTTTAGAGGACTATATCCCACCAAATGAAATTATATAACATGGTGTTTATAAATCCTGGATAGACATAAAATAATTTCATATGGGGCCTTAAATAGTCTTATATTCTAAATAAAACCACACATTTAATAATAAAAATATTATAATTTTATTCCGGATGCGCACATGTATTTTAGATAAATTAAATATCATTACATTAAATAATTTAATATTTAATTATTTAAATGATATTTAAAATATAATTCCAACTAAAACTAATAACTTAGTCTTCCTTACCTCCTCAGTATTTCTAAAACCTCAAAAAATAAATATAATTCAGCCAATAAACCAATAATTATTTATAATATTACTCATATTGGAATCAATTATACATATATATATATATATATTATTAAGAAGACACAAAATAGATAATATATTTGATAAATTAATATTGAATAAATATTATTCCGAAGTTTAGATAATAATATTTATTCCAATTATTAAATTTGAATAGATTTTAAATAAGATATATTGAAAAACTAATTGGTTGGACCTATGGTATTATCTATGAAATTAATGAACTACATTAACCGAAATTTGATTAGTAGTGTCTAACAAGATGGATATTTACATAATAGGAAGAACCTGATATCCTAATGATGAAGACCACATATTAATTTTAACGATTTGAATTAATCCCTTGGTCATTATATCTTATGAAGAATGTTATATACTAGTTTCATCCCCATGTATTTTCAATATGTATTTTATTGAATTATTAAAATAAACCTTTTTATACCCCATGTACATATAATTTTATCCAATAGATCAATTTTAATATATGGGACAATATATTGACTTTCTGAAGGATAGAAGAGATAATTCCTTCTTTTGTTTGTTCATTAATAACATAATAATCATAATATACCCAATATACCATACATTCTTAAAACATATGAATCCATGATATTTGTTAGTAAATAAAATTACATGAATCATGATATATATTAATAAAACTATAGAATTATATGGATCTCTATAATTGTTAAATAGTAATAATATTTAATGACACAACGCATGTAGGAATCTTTCTACTGGCTTTTCTTGTATAATCTCTTACCGTAGAGATTACAATGAATTACCTTTAAGAGATATAGTCTCATCTTATTATGGGTAATATAATATAATACACTCCATATTTTCTACCCCATCAGATAACTTCGTATTACTATAGGATTTATTATTTACAAATATAATTATATTACTTCATGTTTATCATCATACTAGGGAACTACTATGGCCATTTCATTTTGACAAATACTCCAGGACATGATCATATAAATGTTTTTAGATGAATATCATACATATGATAAGGAATTTATGAATATTAGTTACTATTAATATACATATTAATTATAAATTAGTTAGTTCTAGGGAAAAATTATAATATCCACATTCCCAAACCCTCCAAGGATCAAGGGAGAAGAATAAAATAGAAGAGGTGGGGAAAATAAGTTGCCTCTCATTTTTATCAGTTGGATAAATGCCTAAAACAATGATGTTTTCAATTTAAACAACTTTCTCAAATAACATATCAACATTTTTATCATGATAGAGAATGTCATGGCCCAACACACATACGTATGGAATTGCAATGGATAAAAAATTTTGTATTACAGTGCGACCATGAAAATTTTTCGGCTAACTCCCCATCTTAGAAAAGCCAATAAATACCATCAAAACAATTTTTCATAACCATGAACCTCATATTTAAATTCCCCTTTAATTGAAAATTCCAAAAATGATGGACACTCTACATTATGGAATGATAGAAGTATTTATTATAAAAATCCGACACAATGTGGTGAATCTATCCACCAGCTTCGAAAAATAATTATTACATGGGTCATCAGAAAAAATTGCATCATGCCATAGAGTAACCATCCCCAGGTAACAAATTATATAAATACTCAAAATAGTATTAATACTTGTTTTAATGGATCCTTTTTTAGAATGATCTTATGTTAGTAGTAAAATTTTAGCCTTATTCCAGGAAGTCTCTTCAAAAGAATGACCTTCAACCTCTATTAAGTCATTCAACTACGTGATATAATCAATACACCCATGGTATAATATGAATTAGAGATGTGAGAAATCAAAAAATAATGTGTTTTAAAACCAACCCACCATAACACATATCATCCATGAAAATCCTTCTTATACATCACCTTTGGACAACAATAGTTACAAGTGCCTGGCGATAAATCCAAATTTCAATTGTTAACCAGTAATGATATTTCCCATCGTGAACCTGTAATAGTGAATACCCAATATCCAATAATAAATAACTCTTAATCATTAGAAACATGGTATATAACATAAAAAATTCATTACAATCCATGTCCATTCAATCACACATAAACAGATAAAAACACACTAGGTTATACCCCGCATCACTAACTCATTCTATAACAGGGTATATTGTGCATCATATAACTAATATTATGATGTCACCTAATCCAAAGAAACTAATAAAAGGGGGTGGGGGTCAATCAGTTGTATTTATTATATGAATAATTCTCTTATTAATTTCCAACTATTGAACAAATTAATGTTCATGGTGCACCTAGTACGAATGCATAGCCTCCCTTCAAGTATAGTTGTAAAAGGAGGATATCTACATACGACCTTTAAATGGGATATCCTAAATATCCTACTCCTTAAAAAATTTGGTAGACCCTTTATAAAATATTCTCCACCATCAAACAAATTCATAAAATAATAGAAATTTCTAATCTGATCAACATAGAGTCCCAATGTGTTCCTCCACTTCAAGATTCCATAAGATTATATAAATCTCTTCTATAATAAAGATCCATTATATGATGTTCTTATTCCAATAATTGGTTTGTTATTGAAAACATGAAATTATTATCTTACTCTATGATAAAATTGATCAACAGTGCTTCACATGTACATCCTTAATTATATCAGCACTATTGGTCTTGAGTCTCTTCTCCCAATCAAAAGTTGTCGGGATACTTCTCCAACTTCTCCCCCTTGATAATGTTGTTGCATCATCTCACATAATTTTATCCAGATATTGTAATTTCTATAAATCCGTGCACATTGTTCGGCAATGAATATAGAAATCTATAATTCTATTATATGTGTAGTAATTCTTATTATTTAAAATCATAATAAAATACTTATAATTATTTAAATTAAATCCTAGTACATATGGATCATATATCCATCGATTTACATATTATAAATTGATCTCATTTTATGTTGGTAATTTTCATATTAATTTGATCCAATTAATCCAAAATTAATTCTTCTTTATGTTCAATCATAAATTCCCAAAAAGATCAATTATTATCCTTTCAGTTAATTCATGTGTTTTACAATTTATACAACCTCATTTAACTCTTAAAATATATTTTTTTTATTATTGAGAAAGCACCACTCCTATTAGGAATAAAATTATTCTCAAAATTATTTAACGGTTTCAATATGGTGCATAAATTGAACATGAAACATAATCATCAATATCATGACCAAATGAACAGCTTCAAATGAATTGTGAACATGTGGATTCTATTTTTTTATTCTCATAGGATTTATTTACATTCATCTAACACAATATATATATTGATATTCTTATATCATACTGGAATTTATCTCATTTTAATATAATTCAGATATGTTTAGTCATGGTTTTTAAACATCAAATAACCAAAATTCATTATAATATTTCTTCTACCTTAGATTCAAGTTAAATGTAACCAATTTTTTCTTCTTTTTTAGTTCAAAGGTCACAATCAAAATCACTCATTCTTTCATAAATTCCTATGGTATATCTTTTTTTCATGTATCTCCCTATTCAATCATGATCATATGAGTGTTTATCCTCACTCCATTCAAACATGAGGTTGGTCGACCCCTTCATGTGGGCACACTCACACGAAATAGATTAACAATTATATTACATAAATTCATGTCCCTTTATAAAGTCCCACCATTTCAATATATAGTCAATCAAATCCACACAATCTCACTTTTTTCACACCTCATCTTGTGGATTTTTGTAATGGGAACCATTTACTGTTTGTATTATTTTATTTTGGGTAGTACATAAGTCAAGAAAATGTTTTAGGAAAAATTGTGGTTTTAGGGGTCCACTAACTAGCATATATAAGGATTCAACTAGTTAGATAAAGACGGAAGAACACATTCATGTCTATATGTGTCATTAGCTAGCTATTTTCGTTACACTGGCTAGTTGGTAGAGGTCCTCGAGGCATATTATCTATTTTCAGATCCCTTTCCAAGATAATGGATATTCAGCAAACCACTGATTGGCATGTTATTCCAAGTGGTTCTCTATTGAATCCACATTGTGTATATATCTTTAAGTGAAAAAATTTAATTTATTATAAAATTATTATTTTTATCCTATAATAAGAACCCTTTGATCAGGGAGAAAAATTCCCTTTCAGGGGCTGCATGGTAATGATTTTGTCTTTATCCCTCATATGATTTTAAAATAATCATGTCAGTTGGAATCTTGGTTCACAATTGATTCATCTCTTCTACACCATGTTTTTGATTTCAATTGAGACTATTTCACTATATTTATATGTGAAATTGAAATTGGCATTTTTTGTAGATCTATGTTCGGTTAGATTTTTTCTCCCTCCCACTCATCATCGGTCAAGAGGGAAATACTGTTTGTTTCAAAATGGAGGTAGGTGACTCTATCATATGGTATGTCCCTTGGTAATATTACCATTGTTTTGATTATTTCATATATTATGATTTATTAAATTGATTATTGAACATTAATATTTTTCTTAGGTTTTAAAATACATTTTTTCAATATGGATTGTATACTAAAATTTATTTTTAGAGACTATATGTTTTAATAAAATGACACCAATATAAATTTTAAATGAAAGTGGATTTTCATAATTAAAGTGGCTCGATATCACTATAGAAAATATTTATTAAAAATGTTGGTATAGATTTTAAATTTAATTTTCCATGGAAAATATTGGTGGATAATGATTTTTTCTTCCATGAATGTAATTATGATGTAATAACATAATAAATAACATGGGTGTATAGCGGGAAACATGACATATTCGAACCCTATGAAAGTTAGTTATCACTAGGGAGGATACCATTCTCCCATGTTACTAGTGGGTGTCCCATCTATGGAACTGAAGTTCATATACATTTTGATTCAATTATGTAAGTTAGGGTTTTTGGTTTTTCTTAGTTTTGTACACCCTCATGTCATGGATTGAATTTACTTCAATGTGGATACATTACATAAAGGGATACTTATATTCTTATTTTCCAATATCATCATGATATGGATTTTTAGGCTTGAAAAAATTTATTTCATCTTTTTATGCTTCATGAATATTTTTTATGTCCTATTATTTTACATATTGAATATGTCATTCTGTTTAAAGGGAAACTGAAATATATTTTTTATAAAAAATGATTTCATTAGAAATGATATTGAAATAAATTGTACTCAATAATAATGATGCACATGAATATAAAATTTATAGATTTTCCAGTGGTATCCTACTATTAATTCATGCTGACACCCAACATTTTCCATTGAGAGACTATTATATGAACTTTTTTTAAGAATTCCTTAATATTGCATCACCTGTAATAGAGTTGATCAATGTGGGTGTACTTTTTATTTAAATATTCTGGTTCCCGAGTTATTTTGAGGAGATGAAAGTGAAATTAACATCAGAACAAGTCTTGATTCTTCCTACGATTGTTATTAGTTATGAATCATACTATGACGCCTCATGTATGGGTTTCAGTTCTTCTCTAATTGAACGGAAATATAGAGTAGGTTATGGTTATCAATTGTTATTACCACATTATAATAACTATACTCTTCATGATCATTAGTTGGAGGTAGCAACACACAATCTGATGAATTTGCACCACTTCTTATTCAATGATATGTTTATTGTTTATACGTACTATTAGGGTATAAAGTAAATATTTAATCATTTTAATATAAATCTATGATAGATATATTTAGTATTTTATATTCATACCTTATATTATAATTATTTAATACAACCCTTTAAAAGAAATAATGGTTGTGAACTATTGGAGTATAATTTTCTCATCCTATACAGTGAAATAATCATTCAATGATTTGTTTTGATGATCTTTTTTATTGTCTTTTGATTGGAGGAAGGGAGAACATACAAACATGGACTCCAAGATTCTTCTTATACAAGATCACATATGTATTATTATATTTGACATGGATAGATAGAGGGTGTATGGTTTCAGTGCATTAGTATAAATATTTATTATTTTGTGTCCTTGGGTGAGTGGCCCTGGTCTCTGGATAGAGTGTTATGCTTTCAAGGGAGGATGGTTGTTTTGATGTTTTTTAGATATTAATTAATGGATCATAGCCATTTATCTAATTTTTTTAGTGGTGAAATGAGAAACAAATATGTATCTTTACTTGATAAATTATTATAATTGGAAAAGAATGAAGATAAAAAATGTTTATTTTTTTCTCATTATCATTCATGTTTGATGATAAAGGGAAACATCAAAGGGCAACTAGTTTTTTGACCCTTTAAATATTACATTGTCAAATATAATGAAATACATTTACTTTTTTATGGGATACCTCAGACTCTCAGTGGTAAAGATTCAATATGGGTGATCATTGATTAACTTGGGAATTTATTACATATCCTAAATATTAGGTAGATAATGAATATGAGGGATCATGGGAACTTATTTTTCAATGAGATTTATAAAATCCATGGTTTATTATCTGATATAATCTCATATAAATAATATTTATTTAAATCTATATTTTTAATGTATTTTGGGATGTGATGTGTTCGAAGTGCATTTTGATAAATGATTATAATCACTGGATGGATGTCCAATGTGGGTGATTAATAATTAATCATGAATACATGATTTAACAATGAATGGTTTTCTTAAATGGTTCTTGGGAGAAAAGTATTCACATAGATGAAATTTCAGATAATAATATTGATAAGGATTTAATAAGATGTTGTCATTTGAGGCAGTGAATTAGAATCCTTATAGATCAACTCTTTATTAAGAATATTTTGGTTAACTATCTATGGTTAGACTGAGCATTGTTTGTGATAAAATGAAAATCCAGGAACTAACTATGAAGGGATTTTAAATTTCACATATTCACCATAAATCATATGTTGGTCATCATAATTGATTGTTGGAGTTTGGGATTGGTGATTAGGTTTTCCTTACTGTATAACCTCAGTTAATATATTGATTTTAGGGGAATCAATATATGTTTGAACAATTTTATGTCATGTCATTTGAGATTGTGGAATTACTAAAGAATGTTTCTAATATATTGGAATTGCTAATTTTATATACATCTCTCCATGATGTGCTCAAGATTTCCTAATCGAAGAAGAATTAGTCAGATCATTCCAACATTATCAAAGGATGAGATGTTGAGATTTCTTATGGCATATCAATGGTTGAGAACACTTATTAGATAACAGATTAATAGTATATGGTGATGTGTGGAAAGATAATACCATTATTTTGGGTGATTTTGTATTGTGGTAGGGAAAACCATGAGAACTGTGAGTATGAGGCCTTGATGATATATAAATGTACTTATCTTTTCATATTATGATTATACTAATACATTCTTGGGGAAAAAATATTTTATGTTGGGGATAACTATCACAAAACATCATATGGGGTCATGTACAAATATCCTATTTTTGCCTTTTTTAATTTTCGGTCATGCATGTATTTGGATAAGGATTATGGGATGATAGTGGAAGGAGGAAACCAGTAGAATTCTATTTCAGGATACATACAGTTTTATATGTACCACTTTCAAGTTACTGAGCTTCCATTAGCTATTTTATGGACGTACTCAAGGTACATTTTCTTATTCTAGACCCACCGACCAATAGGTGCTCTTCCAGCACCCCACTAGGGAAGGTTTGTAGGAAAAATTCTTCTTTGTAAACACACTCTCCTGCTCATGGGATATCACTATCCAACCCAAGGGACACTAGAGAACCAGTGGAGGAACTGAAATTTTGAGACATTTTCAAACACCCACTAGTCATCTTGTGGAACATTGTAATTTTGGTGAGTTACATTGGATGGCTTGTGTTAATGTTAGAAATTTAGATTCTTAAGGGGAAAAATATCAGTTATCCTAAATTTTTTTCATATAATCCATTAATTATTTCCCAATTTCATTTTATATTGTTTTACGATATCCTTGGTGACAATTTCAAATATATCCCTCAACTTGTTATAAGATCATTAGTATAGTATGATTCTTGTTTCCTTATTGGGTGTAATGTAATAAGTAGATTATTTTAAAACCATTTTCTTCTCTTCATCTCAATGATTGTATCTCTTATTGTCATTAGGTCATTTGATCTATGATAGAAATATGGAATTGGTTTTTTCCATCATATCTTGGTTCTCGGGAATTTGATTTCATCCTCCCTAATCTTTGGCCATGATGAAAAATTGGTTTCATTATTCTTGATGTTGGTGCCTCTATCCTGTATATTTTATGTGAGATTTATTAGAGTTCATGTAATACATTTTTTTAATTTATGATATTTTATTTGATAATTAGTGTCAAAATAATATATTTTGAATTGGTTTTTCATTGTATTTTAGATTCAGACACCTGAACTATTGGATTAAATACCTCAATGATGAATTTGTAGTGAATGTGGATATTCATTATTGGAATAGGTGTGGAATACCTATATTATTTGTATTGTGGATACGGGTGCATAAATTTTTAATTGTTTTCCCATGAGAGAATGTGTGTGAAACAAAATTATTTCACTTGAACATAATGTGGATGCAATAACACATTAAATGTCTGATGGGTATGGGGTAAAACTAAAAATATAGATTCCCTTGTTAATATACCTATCATCCAAGGTGGTACCCATGGTTTAATGTTTTTTATTGGGTAGGATTTCCAAGGAACCCAGATTCTAAAAAATTAGAAGTCACTTATTTTGGATAATGTCTCAGATTTATATTAGTTTTGTAGGCCCTCATGTCTTAAATTTACATCATATCCTAATGGATACATTATATGAATTTATACTGATATTCTTATTTTCTTACATTATATTGATATGGATACAGATTATTGAAAACTTCTTATTTCATCGGCTTATGCCATATGGATATATTTTATGTCATGTTTAATTATGTATCGAATATGAAATGTTTTTTTTTGAAAGAATCCAAATTTTGATTTTATATATAAAATGATAAATTTTAACAAAAAATGATATATGTTTTATATAAGAACGTACTGATACATATGTATTAGACGTTTATATATTCTATGGTGTTATCGTACCAGGATTCTTTTTAATCACGCAATTTTTTACATTAGGTGTTTATAGTCATGGTTTTACCAGATATTTTATAAGGGAAATGGACTTTTATATAGGTTGAATTAATTGGTTCATGTTTATTTTTTTTGGGTTGGAATGTAGTTGACATTTTTTCATGAGGATATATACCCATTTTTGTATTCATTATCCTTTTTACAGGTAAATTATTTTATTCATTTATACATTTTCATCCATTTGTATTATTTTACCTTCCAGGATTTGTTGTTTAACATATTATGTGCTGTATGTATCTATTGAAATAAATTTTTTTCTAACTCATCATATTTTAATTAAGGGTGAAATTATTTTCTTGTCACATATTATGATACCCTAGTGCTTGTAATCGGTCCATGGTGATAATGAAAAATAATGGGCCATGTAGGAGGGTAATTTGAGAATAATTAGTGGTTGAATGGGGTTAGTCTGTTACAACATTCATGATCATTGTAAATCAATTATAATTCATGTACCCCCGAACCAACATATAGTTTCTCTCCATATAAATGGCTTCAACATTCCAACTTGGGATCACTCAACCCATTCATGCGGTCTCACTCACCATGTTTGATGTAACTATTCCAATACATGATCACACAACACATAATTTAGTGAAATCATTGAAAAAAACATTCAATCAGACCCTTCATGAAATCTCACTCGTATAGAATGTTCTACCTATTCCAATTCATCGTCTCTCAAACCTTGATGTGGTCACACTCATTGAGAGAGTCACACCATTCCAAAACATAGTTTCTCAGCCCATTGGCCCCTTTGTTATTTGGGGTATATTATATTACAAATTAAATGATATCATATCAATATAATTAAATAATTAAATATCAGAATATTTACTGTATATCTCAAAAAACATCTTTATGTAGTTGTAAAATTTATCATCAGGGTTGTAGAGAAATTTGAATTCTTCAACATCTTTTAGTAGTATTCATGATCATTCAAAATATAAAAAAATTGAAAAGTATAATTTCTAAAGCATGAAATGAATTTCCCTTTTACAAATCTATAACAGTGAAAATGTTATCATCACCTCATATCCACTTCTTAAAAACATGTCAACTCATTAAGAACAATTTCAATACTTAAATGGGAGCAATAATCCTTTCCTCTATATATTTTTGTCAATATCTATTGACCTAATAAAATTAGACATGTGAATACTTTATCATATATTGAAAAAATATATAAAGGTCAATGTGATCTACCTCTCATATAATATCTTCTATTTCAAATAACTCACTTTTTCATTCCCATTTTTTATAAAATGAGATATGGATGATAACATGTGGATCTCTATGAATAGAGACTTTAGTTGTTCTACTCCATGCACGAGTGGGCTAAACCGGTGTAGAAAATAAGTGAGATAAAACCAAAATGGACTATATTTTCCACACACTACCATCCATTTAATTTAATGATCATAAAAATCATAAATATACAATTGGGGGTTTTTGAAATAGATTTTTGACGAAACATGTAATACAATAAACTTTATGAAAAAATAACATATTTATCCTATGAAATGTATGTAACTACCCCCATTTTCCCATCATTTTCATCAACTAGTAGTCTCTATATAAAAAACATTATAAAATGAATAGTGAAAATTGTGACTGTAATTAGTATTCCATAGTCCTCCTATTGTAAATTCTTTCAATATTTTCTATAGTCAATGAAATTTTGTATAATGATGGATTCTTCACAATGCCCACCCGATACACAAAGTGTATTAAATCCTAGGATATTAAGTATAATACATGATAGAAAACCTCATTATTTTTTCCTATTGCAAAATCCTCAAATTTTATCTTTCAATTCCATGTATGATAGACCAAATAAATAAATAGAATAAGGAAGTAAAGAGTGGGGACTTTTTTTTCTCAAAATCAACATATAGGATGAGATTATTTATTTAAACAAGGGATTTTATTTTATTCCCATGAAAACATTGGAATAAATAATTGGACAATTATTTATATTTTACATATAATTTGCCTCATTATCTACTTTCATCCATTGAACATCTTTTCTATGTGGAATATCATTTTTCATCTCAATCTTCTTAATCATTATGTTTAAAAATTTTAGATAATTCCCATCTATTTTGATATCAATTTTTAATCCAATTTCATTCAATTAATTATAGATATATTTTTAGTTTATAATCATATATGTTTGAATTATAATTGACTTGGAAAGATAAGTGAACATTATTTATAGACATATTCAACACTCTCGTATTTTCACAAGACATGTCATTTTTTTGAAATTTACCCTCTAGAGAGAAAAGTGTAACACCTCAGGTAAATAAAGAATATGACATTTTTTATTTATCCAAATTTGTGAATAAAATATTAATATGACTTTAAAGGGGATGCTATGCTCGATGGTGTACCGAACACACAACAACGAGTTTCTTAGGAATCTTACATTGCACTCTAATAATAAAATAATATTATTTTAAATGGTAGTTAACATGTTGCCGTTGTATTGGCGGGAATGGATAGAAATAACTAAAATATGATTATATATGTTTTTTTAATGTTTTTTTATCCAAAGGCTTAAAATACGGAAAGAATTCAATTTTAGGCTTTTATACCCTAATTTTCACTAAAGGTTCACTTATCGCCTTTTGATGGCGAACTGTCATTAAAAATAGTTTTGATCACACTTATACATTCTTTTTGACCAAATAAAACTCTTCTTTAGAATCGGGACATCAAAATTTACTTTGTGTAAATTTTTGGTATCTTTCCGATAAAGTTCATTTTTTAATGAATAGTGTAAAATGTTGTATTTTAATTCAAAACCTATTTTTAATATAATTTATTTATATTATTAGATTATCTTTTGAATTGGTTTTAAAGTGAAATTAGAAAATATTTTTACCATTAAATCCAATAGTGTTCGTTGGAATTAATTTCACTTTGAAATCGGACTTAAATTAGTGTCAATCTTTTGATACTTATTGTTTCATAAAAACACGCTATTTGCTCTGACAACAGGAATTAATTATTAAATTAATTAATGTGACTTATATGTTTTGAATTTTGTAAAATATACTTCATTTTTGAATTTGGAATAACAAATATAGCTTAGGGTGAATTTTTGGAATTTTTCTGAAAACATCAATTTTTGATAAATAGTGAAATCACTAAGTGGTACTTATAAAAACTGATTTTCCATTTAAATGAAATTTTTCCACCTTTCTGTATTGAATTTCAAAAATCCGACATACATGGTGGTCATTAAGAAGTAAAATGTGGTTCAATGGGATAAAAATATTTTTTTTGTTGAATAGTAACTTATTTAGTTTTTAATCACGATTAGAGGTAATTAGTGTAGTTTGAAGAAAAAATGATATTATAATAAAAATAAAATACCTTGACACATGTCCTAACCTCCTTTTATGTGTCATGGCCGACCAAGACAACCCATGGGTCATCTTGGGGACCCCATGGAGCCACTTTTTTTGGAAAATGACATAAATAACATTTTATTTAATGTAAAAGTAAAAATGACACAAACATAATATGTTTTACAAAAACAATTTTTACATGGGGTTATAAAGATCAGATTTTTGATTATAAATAGTAATTGGAAAGATAAAACGATTTCATAAATCATAGTATTTTGTTTATAATTTTTAGACATTAAATAAATTAAATTATTTATGTCATAATAATGATGCAGCGATGACATCATTATTTGACGATTTAAATAAAATGGAAAGATAATGTAAAATCTATGAACTACACATGTCCAAAACTTATTGGATGGGTTGATTTAGAACTCGTATCACCTTATCCACGAATTATATCAATGTGGGACCTTTTAAAACCGAAACACATTTTCAAATAAAGTAATATTTCTTTACTTTCCAAAAGTGCCCCTCCTCTCCTCTTATAAAAGGCCCCCACCTCTACCTCATTTCACACACCCCTCAAGCCTTTGTCTCGGCCAAACCCTGCCGATTTACTCTCTCCACATCCCTATACTCATCCTAGAGGATTATCTTTGGGAATAAGCCTTTCAAAGGAATCCTTTAGGCTCAAATCAAAAGGAGTTACACTTTTAAAGGTAATTCATTCTCTCATGTTCATTTGTTTTATTTTGGTTATCCAACCCCCTAAACTCTTTTTATTTACTTCTTTTGTAACAACACCAGTATCTTAAATATACTAGGATGTTGTTATAAGATTTATTTGAGCTACACTCTCACACAACTACATCAAATGGTTAAAGAACATACAGTTTCCGTGGATGGCGAAATTCCGCCTCCCGAAACGATGATTGTTCAATACACATTTAACACCTTCAAAGGTGGGCATTATGATGTCACTATTTTTATATATGATATATAATATGTTTTTGTTTTACTTATTCTTCTATATTTTTCATTTGTGTCTTACCTTTATGGCTTCCATTATGGGTATACGTGATATCTTCATTTTAGGAAGTGCGGACTACTGCCCCCTCAAAGTGATGTGATTCGTTAATGCCATAAGTGGGACGTATAAAGGATGGATTTAGTGTTATTATATATGATGTTATACTGAAATTATTATATAACTCTATATCATTATTATTTCTTTCCATTAATGTATGAGATAGAAATGAAAGTAGCATTCATGCGTATGTACGGCTACCATCTCCATGAATGGTGCATTTCATTTCTTATCCCCAAATGTAATGTACTATTATAAGTACATGTATATAATGGATATATTTGATGAATGATACATATAAATGATGAATATAATTCTGTAATTAAAATATTCATACCTCTCATTTATTTTTAATTCCATTAATATGACAATGAAATGAAGGTAGCTTTCATGCGTACGTACGGCTTACCGTCTCCATGAACGGTGCATTTCATTTCTTACCTCTAAATGATTATGTAATATTATAAATACATGTATATTCTGGATATATATGATATATATGATATCCAAATCAGTAATGGCATTCTGGATATAAAGAACCTTTGACCACACGAACAACAATTAATTGTAAGAAGTCCACTTTCAACTTAAGAACCAAATATCGACAAAACAAACATTATTTACTTAAATGATTACATAATGTTTATAACATGGAAATAAGTGATATAAAAGGAATAATGAACTTGAAAAAGGTTCTTAAGCAAATAGAAATTAACTCAAGTTTATTATTCAGGATGTTAAAGAACGATCGAGTCAAGTCGGACCCGAGGTAAGGGATCCTACTCCTCTCTTTCTTTTTAAGTACACACTTTTATGTCATTCCTTTTGAAGCTCATCTTTCTTGTTATTGGGATGATCTTTTATATTACTCTTACTTTAATTTTTATGTTCACGTGATGAGAGACCCTATTCTCTCTCATCAATCCATTTTGGATGTTTTGAGTGGCGTCGTTAGGCTGCCGAACTTTCGTAATAGATCTAACCTCTCTCTTTCTTTTTAAGTACTCTCCTTTATGTCACTTCTTTTAAGCTCCTATTTGTAATGTTGGGGGATGATCTTTTATATTCCTCTTTCTGTACATTTTATTTTAATGTGATGAGATACCCTATTTGATCTCATCAATCCATATTTGGAAGTTTTATGTGGCACCGTTAGGCTGCCGAGTTTTCGTAAGGGATTTTTCATCTCACTTTTATTCCCGTGAGATTTATGCTAAATTTGCCACAAATTCCATTGAGTGGTGTATGTACTGCCCATTCTTCTACTCTTTGTGTAATATACCTTCGTTTATGCGTATTTACATCAATGATCTATTGTCCTTCTTTCATGGGGTGTATGTTTTGAATGATACCCAAGTCGGTAAGGGAACCTTTAACCCTCCTCTTTTTTAAAAGACTTATTTTGTTGGGTCTTTTATTTTACATATTGTTATGTTGGGATATGTTCTCATATATACTTATTGATGTAAAATTTATGCCCATGTGATTACAGACACTTTTTATCTCTCATCAACTCATTTTGATGTGATGTCATTAGGCTGTCAAGGGAACTTTTTACCCCAATTTCGATTTCTTTGGGTTCAACATGTAGTCATTGAATATGTCATCCATTGAATATGTGTGAATGACCTTTTATTGTTTTACACTTAATATCCACTTATATTGGGTGTACTTATATTTGTCACACATATTTTTGAGATTGATTTGTCCTTAATTTAAGGATACCTTCTCTATAAGGGATTTCATCACATTTGACATTTCTATTGAGGGTTCATTGTTGTTATGCACCAATTCACTATTATATGATGTATATACTGTCCTTTGGGGTATTATATCATGAATCCATTTATTCTCACGATATTATAATGTTCTGACTAAATGTTATTCCTCAATTATTGTATTCAAGTGTCTCTAATTTTGGTAAAACCCCTTTAACCAAAATATCGTTTTAAATGTTTTAATTATTTGTTATTATTAATATCCATGTTTTAAAAATGGTTTTAAGGATTTATTTATATGGATATTAATGGTTTAAAATTTTAAGCTTCAAGGTGGTATGGGACACTTTGATTCAAAAATCTCTTTATTAAATGTTTTAAATGGTTTTGGAAATGGTTTCTTTTTGAATGGATTCATTATTTCAATATACTAAAATGTTATATTGTGATTGAAATGTGGAAATGTTATGTTTCCTTTATGCATGTTTTATGTGATACATTTATGTTATGGTTCTTGGGAATTGTTATGAAAATGGGTGGTTCCGTGATAAACTAAGGGTCGGTGAGCCCGATATAGCTCTCCAATGCATTGGGTAACGCGAAGGAGTGAAACATTGAGGTTTCTCCGAAGAGATTTAGGGAATATACTGTGATGGGTATTCCAAAACGTAACCAAGAGGGTTACTCCCTACGTAAGAATGTTATGAATGCCTCAAGTTACCTTTTATGTCTTATGATTTTTATGATTTATTCATGATTTGATATGCCTATGTTTTATGGGTAAAGTATGATTTCATTCTTATGTATACATGTACTAATGTTTCCTTTCCATATTTTTATTTCCCTTACTGAGATTTTTATGCTCATCCCAAGTTTTTGAAATGTTTTTCACAGGTCAAGGGAAGGGTACATGATGTGATGATAGTGTCAAGGATGTGTCAAGAAAGAATCCATGTTTTATTTTAAATATGTTTCTGTTGATGGGAAGAATGAATATTTTCTTTTATGTAACCACTTTGTTTAAATGTGGAATGTAATGCAAGTTTCATGATCTAATTCTCTAAAACTCTAAACCTGAAAAGATCCTCAATGTGAATTATTCATTTAATGCAATTTTAAGTAAGGTTTAAGGCTGGGGCCTTATAAAAAGCGTATTTCAACTTAACTCTTTTTTATTTTTACCATATCATTCAGTTCTTATAATCTACAAATGAAATAAGACTCATCCATAATATGTAATCTATTTGGTGTAGTAATATTTGGTGTATAACTAGCAATAGTGCCCCCCCCGACATTTTTCATTTAATTCCAATCAAAACTCATCCTTGGCTCATCGATAATTCTTATAAGATATATATTATATCATGAAGAATATTATTTCTTCTCAAACCTTATATTATTCAAATAGAAGACTCTAAATTATATTCTCTCTCCTTGATAGTACATATATGCATAATTTTTTGGGGTTTTAATTATTTTGTGTATGCCATGTTATGAATTTAGGGATTTTATTTTCTTGACATTCATTCTCCCATTGATGAAAAATTATGAATCTAGAATTACTCCATTTTCCAACCTTTTATATTTTTTACAATGAGGCATGAATTTTCAGTAATATCATTGAAATATTGTGATTTATGAGTATCATGTTTTACCTTCTTATTAACAAATTTCACCACGCTAGTTTGATAATATTATATATTAACCATTTATGATTTTTTGATGTCTTATATCTACCTATTCAGATCATGTTGATCTTTACCACATATTTCTTGTTTCTTTAACAAATCATCTTCCTTTTCATTTATTTTCTCCTTGAGAACAATGATATTATTTTGTTATTAAAAGTCTACATTTGTATCCATATTGATCACATAAATATATGTAATTCTATTTTCGGAATAATATTTATTCTACGTATCAATATTTTGGTTTTCTTTCAAATTCTTTTTCCTTTTTTTCTTATGGTATTGTATCTATCCCATATAAAATTATATTTTTTCTATTTTATCCTACTCATGTTCTATCCAAGGATAAAATATTATTACATGAACATATAAAAAAATTCATCATACAAAAAACAACTTGATAATGAATCATTCTTTTAATTTCTCATTAAATTCATCTTCATGCAATTAAAGTTCCATTTTTAAATCATATCTAATTTATTGAAATATATCTAATCATTATCATCAACATCATCACCTCATTCTTATTATTTATTAACTATAAAGTACATCTAAAAATTAGAATAAACACCTCAATCATTACATTTTAGTGATCACTTACTCTTTCCCTTCAACCTTCCCTTTTTATCAATTATTTAAATAAATGATGACCAAATTTTTGGGGTCTTCATCTACCTAATATCAATATAAATCCCATGAATCAAAAATATATAATTAATCTTAATTTTCCTTTTCTCATTTATATAATGTCCATCTCAAAATTTCCTTCTTTCTTGAACGATGTAATTTTCAACATATTGTAAGCTGTGATAATAAACTATATTTCCACAAGAGGAAAAAAATTAGTTCTTTTATCTCTTATTTTTTATTCTAGATGTTATTTATAATTCCTCAAAAACTATTTAAAAATTATGGAAAGTTCATGTTTCTCACCAAAACCATATATTTTTCTCATAATCTAATTGACCATTGTAAAAAGTTATCGATATTCAATTCCTTAACCGGATTTATGTCTTCAAATTAGATCTTCTAAACTTGAATCTAGGAGTTTTTTAATTAAAAATTTTGATCATAACTTCATTTTAATTTTTCTCATATTTTATGTTCAGTTTAAAGACACATGACCATTGAAAAATCATTTTCAGGAAAATATTTTAATATTTAATTTTTACAGTATTTATAACACCGCTAGATTTTATGAAAAATATATCTATTAAAAGATTCAATTTTTTGATATCATGCGTCATATAGAACACGGAATTCAGAAAATACATGATACTAGTAAAAATAATTATTTAATATTGCATTTTTTCAATCATATATATAGTAGGTATTAATAGGATCATACTTCAATTTATGGTGAAATCATTTCCATGTTACATTTTATGATGCCCTAGTTCTTGTAATCAGCCCATGGTGATATTAAAAAAAATTGGGACATGTAAGAGGCTATGTTTTGTAAAATTAGTGGTTGAATGGGGTTGTCTTATTATAAATTCAATGTTCATGGTACATACATTCTAATTCATGGACTCTCAAACAATCATATAGTTTCACTCAATAGAAATGGTTTTAATAATCCAACATGTGATCTCTCAACCCGTCCATGTGGTCTCGCTCACCAGGCCTTATGGGACTATTCCAACCCACAGTCAGATGACACATCATCTGGTGACATCATTCCAACACAAATTCAATCAGAACCTTCTTAAATTCTCACTCCATTATAATGGTCTACCTATTCCAATTCATGGTTTGTCAAACATTGATATGGTCACACTCATTGGACATAGTCACACCATTCCAAAACATAGTCTCTCAGCACATTGGCCCCTTGGTTTTTTGTGGTGTAAAATTTTAAAAATATTATGATATCCTCTAAATATAATTAAATCATAATATATCAAAATATATCCTATATATCTTAAAAAAACCATTATGTACATGTAATATTTATTATCTAGTTTGTAGATAAATTTATATTCTTTATAATATTTCCTTAGTACTTAAGATCATTATAAACATAATAAAATAGAAATGGATAATTTATATATAATGAAATTCATTTCTCATTTATAAATATATAAAAATAATAATGGTTGGGTCACCTCTTATCAACTTGTTAAACACATTTCATCTAATTGAGAGCAATTTCAATACATAAATGGGAGCAACAATCTTATCCTCTATAATTTTTAGTCAATATCTCTAGACCTAATAAATGTAGATATCTATATCCTTTATCCTATATTGAAAATATAATATATAGTTCAATGTGACGTACCTCTCATATAAATACTTCCATTTCAAATAACTGACATGTTCTTTCCCATTTTTTATTAAATGAGTTATGAATGATAACATATGGATATGTATGAAATGTGACTTTAGTTGGTATTATCCATGACCATGTTGGCTAAACTGGTGTAGAAAATAAGTGTGATATAACCATAATTGACTATATTTTCTACACACTACCTTTCATGTCATGTAATTATCTAAAAAAACATATTTATAAAATTTAGGGTTTATGAAATATATTTATGAAGAAACATATAATGCAATACACTTTAAGAAAAAACAATATAATTACCATGTGAAATATATGTAACTGTCCCCCGTTTATCACCATTTCAATCAACTATAGTCTACATACAAAAAAAAATTATATAATGAATAGTGAAAATTGTGACTGTAATTAGTATTCCTTAGTCCTCCTATTGTGAAATCTTTTAAAATTTTCCATATTCATTGGAATTTAGTATAATGTTTGATTTTTCACAATGCACCCCCCCCCCCCACAGACACAGAAATGGTATTCAATCGCATGATATTTAGTATAATCCATGAAAGAAAACATTATCATTTTTTACAAAAGTGAGAACCTAAAATATTCTCTTTCAATTCCATGTATGTTAAAACACATAAAAAACAACAATATGGAAATAAAGGGTAAACACTTTTTTCTCAAAATCAACATTTATGATGAGAGGTATATTTAAACATGGTATTTTATTTTATTCCTATGAAAAAATTTGAATAATTAATTGGGGAACAATTTATATTTTATGTCATATTTATTTCATTATCTACATTCATCCATTGAACAGATTTTCTATGTGGATTATCATTTTTCTTCTCAATCTTCATAATCCTAATGTTTAAAATTTTTGATAATTCACATAAATTTTGATGTCAATTATTAAATCAAATTTTATTCAATTATTCATAAAAATATTCTAAGATCACCATCAATGTTTTACAAATTCTAATTTTCTAGGAAAGATAAATGATGATTATTTTTTGTTTTGATCAACACTCTTATATTTTAATAAGACATGACATTTTTTTGGAAATTTATCCCTGTTAGAGAAAAGATTATTTGTAATTATGATTTTTTCATGAATACCCCATCATTGATATCTTATAAACTACAATTGGTATAAGGATCATCCATTATATGAAATCTATTTCGTGTTGTAATATTTGGTGTATAACTAGTAATAGTTCTCCCCCTAATCTTTTTCTTTTGATGCCAACAAAAACTCATCATTGGTTCATCAATCATTCATATAAGAGATATATTATACTAGGAAGAATATTATTTCTTCAAATACCTTATATAAATCTAATAGAAGACTCATAATTATATTCTTCAAACTTGATAGTACATATATTCAATTTTTTTAGGGATTTCGTTATTTGGTGTGTGACTTATTATGAATTTTGGGATTTTATTTTCTTGAACATCATTCTTCCATTGATGGTAAATTATGTCTCTCAATTTTCTGCTTTATCCGACATTTTATAGGTTTCTTTTGAAGCATGAATTTTCAGTTATATCATCTAAATATTAATAATTATGTGTATCATGTTTTACTATATTATTAAAAAATTTCTCCACATTTGTTTGATAATATACTATACTAACCATTATTGATTTTTAGAAGACATATATTGACTTGTTCCACTGATTTGATTATTAAAACATATTTCTGGTTTCTCAAACAAGTCTTCTTCAATTTCATTTATATTCTTCTTTAGAAAAATAAAATTATTTTGTTATTTAAATTCTATAAGTTTTTCCTTATTGATCACATCAATATATGTAATTTATTTTTTGAAATGCTATCTATTTCTAAGTATCAATCCTTCGGTTTTCTTTCAAATGATTTTTCTTTTTGTTTATTTAGGTATTGTATCTATCCCATGTCAAATTTTTTTTTTCTCTTTTCTCCTACTCATGTTTTATCCTATGACAACATCTCAGTGCATGAACATATAAAAACATCATTATCCAGAAAGCAACTTGATAATGAATCATTCTATTGATTTCTCATTAAATTCCACTTTGTACAATTGACGTGCCTTTTCAATTTCTTATCTACTTTTTTGAAATATCTCTCATCATAATCATAAACATCATATCATTTGTATTCCTTATTACCTGTAAAATTCATCTAAAAATTTACATAGTCACCACAATAATAACAATTTAGTGATTACTTACACTTTCCCTTCGACATTCCCTTTTAATGAATTATTTTTATAAAGGAGGAACAATTTTCTTGTGTCTTCATCAATATAATATCTATCTAAATTCCATGAATCAATAATATATACTTCATTGTAATTTCCTTTTTCTCATTTATTTAATGTCGATCTGAAATTTTTCTTCTTTCTTGAAAGATGTAATTTTCAACATATCGTAAGATGTGATAATGTTCTATAATTCAACAAGAGGAAAAAAATTTAGTTCTTTTATCTCTAATTTTTTATTCCATATGATATTTTCAATTCCTCCAAAACTATTTAAAAAAGTTGTAATGTTCTTGTTTCTCACCAAAACCCAATAATTTATTATTAATATATTTGACCATTGTAAATAATTATCAGTATTAAACTCCTTAACTAGATTTATTTCGTTGAATTGGATCTTCTATACTGGAATCATGGCTTATTTTACTTCAAAATTTTTATCATAACTTCCTTTCAATTTTTCTCATATTTCATGTTCACATTAAAGATGCATGATTGTTGAAATATCATTTTCAAGAAAAAACTATAATATTTACATTGAACACATCCTATAACACTATAAGATTTTAAGACATATATTTTTCTTAAAAAATATCATTTCCTTGAATCATGCATTACAACGAACACTGAGTTCAAAAAACAATGAAAATATTAAAAATAATTATTGAATCTAACATTTTTCTCCAATCATATAGAATAGTAGGGATTAATGGGATAAAATATGTTATAAAATATAATTTTATACATGTTTTGAATTAATTTTTAGTTTTAAATTAATTATAAATGAAAATAAAAACTAATTTAAAATAAAGGATGTCATATTATGGAAATATATATATATATTTAAAAAGTAGTTTTTCCTCAATAAACGAAATAAATCACTTTATTGAATTATTTTAACTAAATATTAATATTATATATTCAATAAAAATATATAACATTCATCTAATATTGTTTCTTAGAATGTGATACGAATAAATCAAATTTGACGCTCTCAGATTTTTTTTTCCTACAAAAACATTGTTATCAAATTCTGTACACTTTTTTTAGAATTATTTTTCCACTGGAATAAAATTTATTTCAGAAAATTATTATTTACTAAAATAAACAAGAAAATTTTTATTATATTTTTTTTTTGGTTTTTCTAAAAATATTGATTTTTTGACGAATAGTAAAAATGCTTTATTAAGAAGGATTTTAATTTCTTATAAACAATTTTATTTGATCTATTTTGTTAAAAAATGTCTTTAATTTCAATATTAGTAAAATTATATTATAATTAATACATATTATTTTATGATAATATATTATATGATATATATTTTTAGAAAAACAATTTATACAAATGAAAACTTGTTATTTTGAAAACAGTATTTTTTTCATGTATGTGGGTTGATTATTAAATTAAATTAAGAAATATATTGATTTTAATTTTTAAAAGGGATTAAATATTTGGAATCACAATAATTAAAATTTTATTATAAGGTAAAATTATTTTTTTCTATAATAAATTGTAAAAAGTATAAAAATTTATTACTATAGATAAGGTATATTTTGGGGGTTTTAATTAATAATATTAGGGAAAATGATATATTTTATTAAAAAAAATTCTTTTCTATAAATATAAAGATTTTATATCATGCATTTATATATAATGGTCCATTTTGAATCCATTTAGAATGTGGAAAACATGGGTGTAATCCATTCTTTTTAAAAATTCCATGTGTATCCTCTTCCCCGCTAATGAATGGCAACCACCTCCCCAATCATACTCACATGTATGTTGCCTTTTATATTTTATGATACCTACTAAAATTATTTACCCAATACCCTCTTGACATCCTGTATGCATTGGTTTTATCAACAATTAATCATATAAATATGCTTTCAGAAACCATGATGATGTTTTTAAAAGAAGATATATTGTTCTTAATCGAGCATTTTGTTGTATTTATTCTTAGGCCTACATAAAATAATTTTAAACCATGGTGATATATTAATATCAATATCTTCCATATACTAATTTGTAGTTATGTTAATTTTGTGACAAATATCCACTTCTTCCTCCCTCATATGTGAAATGAAACTATAGATCGGGTGTATTGCAAACTACCGCATCACGAACAGACCTAAATAATTTATCTTCAATACTTCTCATTGATTGATATAATTATGAATTTATTATTTATATATAATAATTATGATATAATTATACTTCTATATTTATAATATGACATGTTCCATTTTACTATTAATTCTTTATAGAATATGATAATGTCACTCAAGTGTATGGTGGTCTCCAGCCATGCGAAACAATTTGATTCATCTTTCACATTATCATTAAATGTATGGTAATAAGGAATTATTCTATGTTTATATATTATATTAATTAGAAATAAATAAATCTATAAGGGTATTATTTCTTATAATTTCTTAACATTCCTTCCAAAGAAAAATAATAACTTCCTACGTGTGTATGGACGACTCCCGCTATGCGATGTGAAGTGATTCATTTTTATTACTATGTCGCATGAATGTTATATTTAAGTGTAATTAAATATATAATATAATATTTATTATCTTATTATATTATTATAAATAGAAAATAACAATTAATTTCTATCCATCACAATCTTTAATAAATAGAAATTTTACTCTTGCATATGTATGACTTACCGTCTCCATGAATTTGTCTTTTTACACTATTAATAACCACATTTCATAGATGGTTTTGAAAGTAATATTTATATATAAAAAATAAAATTTTATCATTTTTAATATTCTTTATATGATCAAATAATAATCACTATGACCTTAGTCATCTTTGTAGAGTGATTTTGGACATATGAGCAAATTAATATCAAAACATACAATGGGAAATTATTTGGTTATATAATTTAATATGATTTGGTAATAATAAAAGAAATAGAATAATAAACTTTAAATTTTACTAATTAATTAAATAATGAAAAAAAATATTTGGTATGACTGTAACTCATGTAATGATTTGGGCTCGAGGTAAGGGGTTTTGACTCATTTTTCGTTCATTGGTTTGAAATTCTACTTCATTGATTATGTTATGATAATATTATGTAGAAAATGATATATTTTTATTTTATATATTACATACAATTATATTATTTGTATTATAAATTTATTCACATATTATGTAAATTTATTCACCCTCGCTTCAATGATAAATTTTTTATGGATTTTCATCACCAAACATTCATCAATGAGACACCAAATTTTTTGCACCAAATTTACTTATAAGTCATATTTAACTAACCATTGATATAATTTTTCATGAATATATTTATGATCTTGGAATTTAATTTTTCATTTGATTTTATTTCTTCTATTATGGTAATTATTCATAAGTTATCAAATTAGTAAGGGTTTACGCTTTAATCTCATTTTAATTAGGATTGTTTATGCTTGAATTTTCATTGAATAAAATTTTTTGATCATTGTATTATAAAACTATTTTGATTTTATTCTAATCTATTCACCCATTAAATTTTTATTTAATTGTTCTATTTATTTATCTTTTTTGCATAAATAAATTACAAAAATTATTTTATGAAAAATTAACATCACTTCTCTTTTAGACAAAAATCCATTTTCATACATATTCATGTTTTATAAAAAAAATTAAATTATATACATTATTTATTAAATTAATTTTTACCTATATTTAAAATTAATATTGTGGCCATTTTTTCTACAATTTAATTTTGGAAAATATTAAAAAAATACAAAATGAATTTTCTTTCTTAACTTATACATCCAAAAAAGGATTTTCACTATAGAGAAAATTATTTGATACATGGTTTTATTGGTAATATTTCTAATTTTCATGAAAGAACCCTTATTTAAATTTTTGGATCGAATAAGTAGATGTATATGTATATTAGATGGAACAATAAAAGAGGGGTTGAATTGTAGGTTTAAAAAACCTTTGAGTTTTAGCAACTAAGAGATTAGTTTAAATGATCTTAAACTAATACAAATACAAACACCCACAATTGTGTTGAATATAAAAAGGTATGATGTATTGTAATACTAATGAAATGTAAAACAATTGTATTCAAGATGAACAGAATAATAAGAGTAATATAAAGATGAATGATTCTACCTTAAAGCGTATAGAATAAATCAAAACAATATGTAATGGAAAGAATGTAATTGAAACAATTACAAATGTATAAGAGATAGAAAAGGAAACAAAAAACAATTTCCATTCCAATACAATTAGCTGTAGAAATGTAAAAGAATTAAAATTCTTTTAACCCAAAGAGAAGGGTTATCCTTTCACCTAGGATAAAAGGTCTGTCTCACCAACACCCTGGTGAGCCCTCGATACAATGATCGGTTCGTCCGTCTGCCTATCCACAGCAACCCTCGATATGATGATCGTTTCATCTGTCTGCCTATCCCCGACATCCCTCGATTTTGTAGGTAATCGACACCTCTGTCTTTCAATCACTTGAAATCCCTCGATACGATGATCGGACGCACAAAGCACAATTCATGAGAGAAGTCACATCATCTCTCTCTAGAACTTAAGAGAAGCAAAGTATAACAGTTATATCACACTTGTTCTCTTGTCTGTTGTCCATTTGTTTCTCCCTCAGATTCAAATGACCTCCTATTTATAGGCCTCAGATTCCAATGGTCACATCCCCTCCAACGGTCATATTTCTCCGAAAAACTCGGAGGGACTTGGACACCTGGCATCATAACGGTCATATTGAAACAGAAATCACGACATCGTTTTGATTAGTTTGTAACTAACTCAACGACATCGTATTGGTTAGAGCAAGATATATGAATAAGACAATCAAATGTATGACTTAAATGAAGCAGGTGTTTTTGTCAAAGTACCAACACAAGTATGTAATGAAAGATATGAGAAGCAGAGTCAATACAATTTCCATATTCAGTACGATCAATATGTTCAGTACGATTAGCATGGTCAGTACGATCAGCATGGTCAGTATGATCAGCATGTTTAGTACGATCAGCAATGTCATTATGATCAGCATGGTCAGTACAACCAACATGATTAGTACGATCAGCATGATCAATACAATCAGCATGATCAGAAAGATCATTATGGTCAATACGATACGATAGACAAGGTTAGTCCGATTAACAAGACATTTTTTATTTCCAAAACAAAACATAGAAGTCAAAAGAGGACGTTTGACTCAACAATATCCCCCTTTTTGGAAAGCACAACACACAAAGTAAATATGACAAGAAATACTTATCTCCCCCTGAGTTATTGGAAAATCTTCTGAATAAGAAATTGAATACAACTAACTCCCCCTTAGGTATGGACTTTCCTAAGGATTGTATTCGTAGATTTTCTTTAAGAGTGTTGTAAAGCATTCTCCCCCTTTATAAATCATTCTCCCCCTTTATAAACATTCTCCCCCTTTGTGATTTACAAAAAGAAAGGGGTAAACATGAATTGTCTGAAAGAGTTAGAAAATAAACACAAGACAATGGATAAAAGAAATTTCACTATGATAACAATCAACACTAAACATGAGAACAAATACAAGTCACTTGTTTTCTCTTTCCTTATCCTTTTTGATCGACTCATGAAGAACCGCCTTCATTTTTTGTCTCCTTATTGTCTTTAGAAATAGCATCACCCTAAGACCTGAGATGGTCTTGTTGATCTGCAAAGAGTTGATCCTAATTTCTGATTGTCTCTTCCTGAACTCTGATTAATTCTTCAAGAGAATCAATTCTATCTTGAAAATTCTTGTTATCTTTGGATAACCCAGAGTTCTGTTTCTTCAAGAGAACTATTTCCTCTTTGAAAGATGGGACTTTCGAAAACTCAGCCTGAAAGGCATTCATTCTCTCCTGCAAGTCTTTTACTAAAGGAACACCGGCTCGTTGGGAAGACAAAAGATTCAACCTTTCAACTGTTTCTCTATCAAGCTTATTGAAATAAATTAAAAGCTCATTTTACAATCTTCTTATATCTTCAATTATTATCTCATGATCATTGATCTGGATCTCTGTTTTGAACGACCACTTGGTCATCTTGTTGCACGCCTTCTTATGAACAACCGAAATCTCTGAAAGAACATTCAAATCGGCTTCAACTGACAAAACTAGCTTTCTTAATTATTTTACAGAGCCAAACATCTTCTTTTGATTGTCAGTAATAAAATCAATCTTCCCTTCCAGCCTAGGGAAATATGGAATGGTCTTCTCACCCCTTCTCAAAATATGGACAATATAATCACTCTTCTTCAGAGAGATTGTATGTTTTGAATCAGTATCTTCATCGTATGAGGCCAGTTCATTCGATCGGCTTGAGTCAACAACTGGTTGTTTTCCTTTTTCTTTTTCTTTCTACTTTATTTCTTCTTCCACTCTATCACTAATGACAATAACTTTATCAGTGTGAGAGGATTGAGAACCTTTCTTTTATTGAGAAGAAAATCTATCCGGAGTTCATGATTGATCGACACGAGGAACTTGTTGAATATCTTCACATTTCTTTTTGAATGATTCCTCTATACTCTTCTTTGAACTCTGAAGGAATTCTAAAAGAAAATATTATTCCTCTTCTTCAACTTCTTTTATTTTGTCCATCAATTGTTTTCCTTTATCTTTCTCTGGAAGACTCTGTACGATGGGATCTTGATGCACTTCTTCCGTCAGTTGGGCACTAGCATCCTCAACCATTTTCAAGACTTTAGAGATATCAAAGTCTTGAGCCTTTCTTTTCAAAATAGTTTTCTTTTTCTTTTCAGCCTTAAGGGTTTCTTCTACCCTTATTCTTTCTGCAAAATCCTCAGCCGGGTCAATACCGAACATTGGATCACCTTACTTTCTCTGTTCCTTATCCTTTTTCCATTTGGCTACAACCTCCTTACTGTACATTGGTTTCTTATTAGGCTTTGAACTGGTTTTCAGATCATACTTTTGAGTAATACCAGTAGATTGAATGTCTTTGGCTAGCATAGTTTCCAATTGATTCTATGCCGATTCAGCTTCTACATCTCTGACAAAAAGTTTTGAATTCTGATCAAAACAAACATTCAACTTCTTCATAGTACTTTTGCTAATCCAGGAGGGCTTCAAATCTATCAACTTCCCTTTCAAAGGAATGTTGAAAAACTTCATACTCTCGAGAATAAAATTTGTAAGAATGGATGGATACATTATAAAATGAGATTTTATTTCCCCAGACTTTACATTCTTAATTGATTCGAAATCATATCCCATGAGATTTACTTTTCTCATATTTACTAGATAGTCAGGCATTAAAATATCAGAAACTTTTAAAGTTTTTCTATCCCCTTTCCTTGGGATAAGAAAACCTTGCATCCATAAAGCCACAATCCTATTGTCCGGTGAAAGATGAGCCACATTCCTTTTCTCTTCATTCACAACAAAGAGAGACTTCTCGGCACTTTCTCTATTAAACGTACCGACTTCCTCTAGTAGTTTGTGAGATGGACAGAAGGAATCCCCTTCTATTGGGACATTCAGAAAATGTGCTTCTTGTTTCACATACATAGATAGCTTTCTATCGTACACATAAAAATTGATAGACATGTCTTTGTCGAAAGATACGGTTTTATAAAACTGACAGACTTCATCAAAGAGAACCGAATCTTGAAAAACCGGCCTTTCAACACATAGATGCTCCCATCTTGAAACAAGATAATCCTCTTGATTGTAGAATCATACGAATCATAGAAGTCGCGGGAAAATAACCTCTCCCTAAAAAGGTCTTTTTTCTGAGAAAGCCTTTGAGGACATATCAGTAGGAGTGTTGGCAGAAGACTGAGACATAAGGATGTTGCTGATGAAAGATCGTACGATGATTTAAAACAGTGGAGCAGAGCTTCGCCTCAAAACCTGAAAAAAACGATGTGGGTTTGGGGAGGGGGGGATATTTATAGGAGATAAAGGGGTAACAATTGATCTTATACAGTCAAGATTAGAGTAAAACATATCAATGGATAGGATTAAAAATGAAAGAAGGAAAAAGAAAAAAGATGGAAAGTACCTGCCCGATAATGTAAGGTTATTGTTGGTTTTAGTAACGTTCAAAAGAAAAGACAAACGTATGAAGTAAAAGAATACTATCAATCGTCATACCGATGGAAAACAAAGTCGTTACCATTAAATGACAAGCCGATGGCAAACAGTCTCATTACCTTGATCGGTTAGTATGATGGAAAAGAAATTCATTACCATCATCGGTCGATACGATGGAAAACAATCTTGTTACCATGATCGGTCAGTACGATAGAAACAAAATTCATTACCATCATCGGTCGATACGATGGAAAACAATCTCGTTACCATGATCGGTCAGTACGATGGAAAATAAATTCATTACCATCATCAGTCGATATGATGGAAAAGAAATTCATTACCATCATCAGTCAATACGATGGAAAAGAAATTCATTACCATCATCATTCAATATGATGAACAGAAAAAAAACACATACCAAGAGAGTTAATGATCATAAGATAAAAAGAAACAAACAAAACATAGTAAGAGATATCCTTTCCCTTTCAAGGGAAGTTATTTACTGTATGGAGAATTGTAAAACAAGAACTATATATGAGGTATTATTTTAATGTAATCATTCCAATATTCTGTTTTATAAACTCAAACCTATCGGAAGATAAAGGTTTTGTAAAAATGTCAGCAAGTTGTTCTTGCGTTCTGATAAATTGTAAAATAATATCTTCTTTTTGTGTGTGATCCCTAAGAAAGTGTTTCCCAACATCTATGTGTTTTGAACGAGAGTGGTGTGCTGGGTTCTTACTAAGAGCTATGACACTAGTTTTATCACAAAGAATTTTAGTTTTGGAGAAACTCAATCCATAGTCAATGAGTGTGTGTTGCATCCACAATACTTGAGCACAAAAACTTCCAGCTGGTACATATTTTGCTTCAGCAGTGGATAGTGCTACTGAGTGTTGTTTCTTGCATGACCAAGAAACCAGAGAATCTCCTAAGAAATGACATGTTCCAGATGTACTTTTTCTATCCATTCTAAAACCGCCAAAGTCAGCATCTGAAAAAAATTTTAAAACAAAATCATTCTGAGAAGAGTAAAAAAGACCTAAATCCATAGTTTCTTTTAAATACCGAAAGATTCCCTTTACAGCTTTTAAATGAGACTCTTTTGGATTAGATTGATATCTCACACACAAGAATACAGAAAACATTAAGTCGGGTCGACTAGCTGTCAAGTATAGCAAACTTCCTGTCATACCTCTAAAGATTGTTTGAACTACTGGTTTCCCAGTTTCATCAAGATCAAGAGTACTTGAGGTACCAATTGGAGTGCTAATACTTTTAGTTTTTCCATATCCATACTTTTTGAGTAAGTCTTTAATATACTTATGTTGAGATATATATGTTCCTTCTAGTTTTTGAGAAATTTGAAAACCTAAAAAGAAGGTTAACTCACCCATCATACTCATTTGAAACTTAGATTTCATTAAATTTGTTAAAGAATCATTTAACGATTTCCGAGTTGATCCAACTATGATGTCATCAATATAAATTTGAACAATCAAAACGTTTTTATTTTCAATTTTTATAAAAAGGGTTCGATCTGTTGTACCTTTTGTATAATTGTTTTGTAAGAGAAATCCTATAAGTCTATCATACCAAGCTCTAGGGGCTTTTTAAGACCATATAGAGCCTTGGTAAGTTTAAAAACATGATCAGGATGTTTTGGGACTTGATAACTAGGAGGTTGTTCGACAAAAACTTCTTCTTGAACAAAATCATTTAGAAAAGCACATTTTATATCCATTTGAAATAGTTTGAAATTAAAGTATGTTGCAAAGGATAATAGAATACGAATAGATTCAAGTCTAGCTACATGAACATATGTTTCTTCATAGTATATTCCCTCTTGTTGATTATATCCCTTAGCAACAAGTCTTTCTTTATTTCATACAATGATTCCATTTTCATCACATTTGTTTCTGAAAACCCATTTTACACCAATTACAGTTGTTTCTTTAGGTCTATCAACTAAAGTCCAGACTTGATTCCTTTCAAATTCATTTAGTTCATCTTTCATTGCTTTTATCCAATTATCATCACCTAAGGCCTCACTTGGACTTTTAGGTTCAAATTGGGAAAGAAAATCAAGATGTTCTACTTCATTTCTTAAGGAATTTATGGTCCATACAGGTTGATTTACATCACTAAGGATGTTATCAATGGGATGATTTCTAAGAAACAATTGATTTGGGTTTTTTAAAACCTGTTCATCACCTTATGGTAGAAAATCTTCCGTGGTAAATGTTTCAGGAATCCTTTCTTGAAAATTTTCCTCACTAGAGTGATCTTCTAATAACGGTTGATAATCATTTTTAGAAAACACATCTGAGGATGTAGGATTGGGTTGGTTGAAAACAAAAGGATTTGTTTCATCGAATTTTACATGTACTGTTTCCTCAACAATACAAGTGTTTTTATTGAAAACTCTATAAGCATTAGAAGTTGTGGAGTAACCTAGAACTATTCCATCATCAGATTTTGGTGAAAATTTGTGTAGATTATCTTTTGTATTCAGAATGAATACTTGGCATCCAAAAACTTTGAAGTAAGAAACTTTAGGTTTTCGGCCAGTCCATAACTCATAAGGAGTTTTATTAAGAAATGGTCTAGTTAAAACACGATTTATAGTATAACAGGCAGTACTAACAGCTTCAGCCCAAAAGTGCTTAGCAATTGAGTATTCACTCAACATGGTTCGAGTCATTTCCTGAAGAATACGATTTCTTCTTTCAACAACACCATTTTGTTGAGGAGTTCTTGGAGCTGGGAAATTGTGAGTAATACCTTTCTTACTACAAAAAGTTTCAAAATCTGAATTATGAAATTCACTGCCATGATCACTAAGAATATTTATCAATGGTAGGATTTTATAATTTTTAACTTGGGCTCTAAAAGTTTTGAAATAGGAAAAGGCTTCAGATTTCTTTGTGAGAAAATAGACCCATGTGAATCTATTAAAGTCATTAACTAAAAAAAATACATAGTATTTGCCTCCAATGCTTCCAGTTTGTGTAGGACCAAAAAGATCCATATGCACTAGCTATAATGCATTAGAAGTTGAAACTTCATTAATTGATTTAAATCTAGTTTTATGTTGCTTTCGAAATTGGCAAGGATCACAGACTTTTGAAGAATCATATCTAAGATATTGTAGTCCTTTCACAAGTATTTTCTTTGAGAGTTTACTAAGATTTCTCAGAATACAGTGTCTTAGTATTCTATGCCATAGCCAGGATTGGTCTTCTATTGCACTTAAGCAGGGTTAGTTTTGGCTCCTAAGGTCTTCTAAGTTAATAGTGTAAACATTCTCTTGCCTATGGGCAGATAGAATGAACTCATCCTTGGAATTATGAACTAGACACTTATTATTTCTAAAATTCACAAGTTAACCTTCATCACATAATTGACTTATGCTGATGAGAATGTGCCTAATACATTTAACAAACAAAACATTTGAGATAAATACTTTTCCAAGAAAAACGACATTACCTATACCAACAATCTTTCCTTGAGCATTATCTCCGAAGGTAACTTTTCCACCTTTTGTTTTGATAACCTTTTCAAAGAGATATTTGTTTCCGGTCATGTGTCAAGAACAACCACTATCCACATACCAAATGTTCTTATTGGTACACGTCTCATTTTCCTGAAAAAGAAACAATTAGTTTTTCAGAATCCAAACATGTTTGGATCCAGAAGTGTTAGGTAAAAGAATCTTAGGAATCCATAATTGTTTTGCAAAATGAGCTTTATGAAATCCTAAATATTGAGTTCTGTTAAGAGAACAATCTCTTCTCCATTGTCCACCACATTGGCACTTAGAACAAAATGAGGTTTTTTGTGGAACAAAATTGTTATTACTAAAAACAGGTTTGGAATAAGTATAACCAAGACCAGAACAATTTCTCAAAGATCTAATTTGAGAATACATCTTGTCAAAGTTTTCCTTACCATGAGTAAATCTTGAAAAACATTTTTTCAAGAAAGAAATTTCTGACTTTAATTTTAAAACTAAATTCTTATTTTCTAAAACATTTGAATTTGAACTAGAGCTAGGCTCTAATATATTTTTCTTTGAAATTACATTTTCAAGATTCTAAGAAAGTTTATCCTTATCATATTTGACTTTCTCAAGGGTTTTTAAAATACTTTCAAAATCAAAATTTTTCACATCAAGATCTTTAGAATGATCTGATACTTCTTTTGTTAAAACTAAAATTCTATAATTGTCTTTCTCATGCTTCTTCTTGAGTTTAGAATTTTCATTCTCAAATAATTTATCATATCTAGATACTTCTTCAAAAGAAGGTAATGTATCATCTTCTAATGATGAATATTCATCATTTGAAGATTCATAATATCTATTATCAGTTTAATTTTCATTTAAAGAGACATTTGTAATAGCTTTAGCATTGTGTACCTTATCCATGAGACAATGATCTTCAATTGGTAATCTGGCTAAAAGTCCAATATTCCTTTGTCCTAAGGACTCATATTCTGAAGAATCATATGAAGAATCACTACCACTTGCACTCCAGTTATCATTTGCCTTCAAATCTTTCTTTGTCTTCTTAAAACTTTTCTTGTTTCTTTGAGAGTGTTTCTCCTTTCTATCTTTCCTCTTCAGTAAAGGAAAATCAGGCCTTATATGTCCTTCTTTCTTACATTCATAACATGTTACCTCTGAGTCTTTCTTATCCTTCCTATCTTTCTTTTTGAATCTATATTGGAAGTCTTTATTTCCCACAATCTTGTTCATCCTTCGAGCAATATTGGCTAACTCATTATCCGAAAGATCACAATCACTTGAATCAGATATAACATTCCTGGCTTTGGATCTTGTAAGCCTTTCAGGTATTTTAGCTTTAGATGAAAAGGCTACACTTCCATTCCCATTCTTCTTCTTGTTGAAATCAGAATCTATCTTCATTCTTGTCTCATGCTGTAGAAGAGTTCCAAAGAGTTCATCTAGTGAAATCTGGGAAAATTTTCTATTTTCATCAATAGTTTCCCTTTTTTACTCCCATTCATTTGGCATTATATCTATAATTTTATCAACTAGTGCTTCATCATCAAGATCTTTTTCTCCCATAGATTTTAAGCTATTGACAATTGTCATAAACCATTGTTGCACTTTACATACTAGCTTTCCATAATGAAAACAAAATCCATGATACTCTGCACGAAGCATTGCTCTTCATGTTTCTATAACCATGGATGTACCAAAATGAGTGACTTCCAATTTCATCCAAATACAGTTGGCTACTTCACATGATGATATCTGACTGTATATATTCCTGGTCATAGAGCATAATAAAGTATTGCGTACCTTGTAATTCAGTTGATATTCTTGCATCTCTTGGTTAGTGAAAGTACTGACTTCTTTGTCAGGAATTTTGTAACCCCCAATAAGCATAATAAAATTTTCTACGCCAGTGTTGATCACAAAAGTCTTCATACGATCTCTCCACTCATAATCATTCCCATCAAAGATAGGTTGTCTAGAAGGATTCAGATTGTCTATTGACCCAATATTCATTCCTGCCATCTAAAAAAACTTTTCCACTCCACACGTTAGTGTATTAAGTATTTAAGATAGTAATATGAAAGAAATAGAACAAGAAATAAAAATCAGTGGAAAACTTGCTCTGATACCAATTTTTGGATCGAATAAGTAGATGTATATGTATATTAGATTGAATGATACAAGAGGGCGTGAATTGTAGGTTTAAAACACCTTTGAGTTTTGGAAACTAAGAGATTAGTTCAAATGATCTTAAACTAATACAAATACAAACACCCACAATTGTATTGAATATAAAAAGGTATGATGTATTGTAATACTAATGAAATGTAAAACAATTGTATTCAAGATGAACACAATAATCAGAGTAATATAAAGATGAATGATTCTTCCTTAAAAGTTATAGAATCAATCAAAACAATATGTAATAGAATGGATGTAATTGAAACAATTACAAATGTATAAGAGATAGAAAAGTAAACAAAAAAATTCCTTTCTAATACAATTATCAGCGGAAATGTAAAATAATTACAATTCTTTTAACCCAAAGTGAAGGGTTATCCATTCACCTAGGATAAAAGGTCTGTCTCACCAACACCTTGGTGAGCCCTCAATACGATGATCGCTCTGTCCGTCTACCTATCCCCGAAATCCCTTGATACGATGATCGGTTCGTCCGTCTGCCTATCCCTAGAAGCCCTCGATTTTGTAGGTAATCGGCACCTCTGTCTTTCAATCACTTGAAATCCCTCGATACGATGATCGGACGCACAAAGCACAAAGCATGAGAGAAGTCAAATCATCTCTCTCTAGAACTTAATAGAAGTAAATTATCACAGTTGTATCACGATTGTTCTCTTGTGTGTTGTCTATTTTTTCTCCCTCTGCTTCAAATGACCTCCTATTAATAGGCCTCAGATTCCAACGGTCACATCTCCTCCAACGGTCATATTTCTCCGAAAAACTCGGAGGAACTTGGACACCTAGAATCATAACAATCATATTGAAATAGAAAGCACGACATTGTTTTGATTAGTTTCTAACTAACTCAACGACATTGTATTGGTTAGATCAAGATATATGAATAAAATAATCAAGAGTTTGATTTAAATGAAGCATGTGTTTTTGTCAGAGTACCAACACAAGTATGTAATGAATGATATTAGAAGCAGAGTCAATACAATTTCCATATTCAGTATGATCAGTATGTTCAGTATGATCAGCATGGTCAGTACGATCAGCATGGTCAGTACGATCAGCATGTTTAGTACGATCAGCAAGGTCAATACGATCAGCATGGTCAGTACGATCAGCATGATCAGTACGATCAGCATGTTCAGAATGATCCACATGATCAGTACGATCATTATGGTCAGTACGATATGATAGACAAGGTTAGTCTGATTAACAAGACATTTGTGATTTCCAAAACAAAACATAGAAGTCAAAAGACGACTTTTGACTCAACATAAATTTGATAGATGAATTTAAAAAATTTGTTGTAAATGTAATGGATGGTTTGATTTATTGAAATGTATTTCTTATTCATGTATGTGTTATCATTAGACCACCATTTCCATCTAGTAATGAAATTTCTCTCCCTAACTCACACTATATCACTATTTAATGTTATACAATAATAATTAATTATATATCTATGTATCTCACATATATACCAAGCATGTTATCCAATTATTTTATTGGATATTACAAGTCATAGTTTCATTTCTCAAATGAATCTTTTATGAAATTTCATTTCATTGTGGGATGAGGTAAGACTATACAACATATTTTAATTCCATTATAAATTAAATTGTTTTTAGATATGATTGATTTCCTTTTTTAGAATATATATTCATTTTCCTTTTATGATGGGTGAATCTAGATAGCACTCTAATAAATTGGTTATAACATTAGTCTATCAAGGATTCATGTATGAGATTTGGGAGTAAACCTAATTCATAATGAGACTTTTTTCACCATGTGATATTTTCTAGAGTGTTATCGGTTTCTCATGTTTATGCCATGTTCATGGGTTTTGCCACATTTCCTATGATCCTATGATCTTATGATACCATTTTCATTATGTTAGGATCCTATGAAATTTATCATTAGTATTTTTTATTGTATCACGTTTACTCTTGACTCAGATGTTATATTTCGTTATCATTTTTTCCACTTATTGGTATTTTTTTCTCACCCGTTTCATTTTTTTAATACGTAGGTCAACCCATGAATTTTTAGAATATGACCATTATTTATGATTGAATTATGTGTTTAAAAATAAATAAGTGTTATTTTATCTACTCATTGAGGTATTATGAACCAATTCTTCCATATAAACTATGCCTCATGATATTTGCGTTCTAATTAATGATTGTTTATTACAAAATTCATGAAATAATATTTATAACATATTGGGTTACTATAACATCTTACTATGAGTTTAAATTATTATATTGAGCCATGTAATATCCTTCAATAATCAGTGGAAAAGCTATTTTTATTATATATCGCACTTTTAGGAATAATGATATTAGATGTGGTATCATTATATTCATCCAGTAGTGATAATTATAGAAATAAAATGTGCTAACACCAATTGTTAAATAGAATTATGATTATCAATGTCATATGAATTTTTATAAGTCATTATGAGAAAACACCAATTTTATACCGGAAAAAGTACTATATTTTAGATAATGAATAGATAGAATGGGTGGTGAATTAGTTGAAATTCATTAATGATTCGTTCTCATCATAAATTTAACCACATAATCCTTTTATGGTTCACAACACATCCTATAATAACACATAGACTCAATTATTGTGTAATATTAATAGAAATATCATATAATATGGTCATTAAAAGTTTCTTCCTAAAGATAATACTCCTTGATTCATTGGTTATTCCTACAGCAAAGATTCTCCACTATCAATAAATTCCATCTACCATAGACAATCTTGGTCAAATCAACATATACTTCTACTATTATCCTCCATATAAAAAATCCACTAACATATAAAAATTTCTTCTATTATAATGTTCTACTACATAAATATCCTATTCCTAAAATTGGATTCTTATAGATCATAAGGATTATATGATCTTCCTCCATGTGAAGATAGATTAGAAGATATTTCTATGAACTTCCTCAAGAGAAACATCATTTTTATTCTTAATAATTTTCTCTGTGTCATGAGTGTTTTGGACTCTTTTCCTTCTTCTTTTCAATTCACATATATAATGTATCGTTTCTCAAAATTTTCTGAAATTTTCCTCAAGTCGCAAACAAGTCAAACCTTATCCTTCAACATTGATATAAATATACCGTTCTCTTCGATATACTATTATTTTAATCAATGAAAACCATAATAAAATAATTATAAATAATTTTATGTAAACCCATGTGATTTTTTCAAAGTCTATCCTGATGTTCTCATCATAGTTGTATATATCTACAAGTTGTTATTTGTCTATTTAATTTAGCCACCGAATCATGAATTAATTTCTATTTAATTCAAATATTAAATACAAAAACATCTCAAGTATTATATGTATAGTTTATTTGTGTTGTTTTCTATAACTATTACCCTATTATGCTCTTGAAAGATGAGATTTTGTTATCTTTTAATCATATCACCTCAATCAATTTCAAAATGATCCTAAATATTCATGCATGGTTTTCATATGTTGCATGAACTAATGTTGCAACATACTTGAGGATTTCATAGACAGATGAACTCATCGATAGAAGTTTTCAACATGGAAATAATCTATTTTTAAATCCCAAAGGATTTATATAACTAAAATATAAAAATCATGTATATATTGATATTTTTAGGCCACCTTATATTTTTCTTGGCTTTAATATCATATATATATATATATATTAGGATATAGCCTCTATAGAACCAGTAAATGTGCATGGAAGTAAATTTTCATGATCCACATATTCAAATGTTTCTAACACTGAAAAAGATTTACCCAGATATTTGTTTTTAGGTATTGATCATAGTGGGTCGCTCCATCATGGCATGTGAAATAACTCCATTTCATATCTATCATTTGATATTTTATTCATAGAACATAAATAATTTCATTGGATGACCTTCATTCATCCATTTCTCATATTCATCCATGTTTATCTGTTAAAAGAGTGATGAATGTATTTAACATGAGCATATAAATTTAAAAATCATTATTTCATTGCAAGAATTCGTTCATGATAGCTCCATTTACCATAAAACTCATGGTGACTTCTCCTTACAAGGAAATCTCATAATATATCCTTATTCCATGTGTTTCCATAGTATCTCATGAATTTTTGTGTCTATATAGTCACATCGTATTACTTGAATTTCCATGGTCACAACATTCTAATATTTGGTCACTCATCTCTTTCTTGAGGTTTTACTCACTAATAATTTTCACACCATTCAAATTCATGGTCACTCATTACTTAATTAAGCCAAACCATTCAAAAATATGGTCAATCAGACCCGTTATATAGTCACACTCACTGGTCATAATCACAATGTTCCATTTCATAATATCTCAATCCTTCATAGAGTCTCACTCACAACAAATAGTCAAACCATACCAACTCCTGATCACTCATTCCTTTGGCCCCTTGGTTTTATTAGGGTAAATTATTCAATATATAATACCACTCTAACATAATATATTTCTCATCCCATGATATAATAACATTTCGTGATCTTATTTGTAAGACTCTTCTTGGATTTCACGCTGTCCTAATCAACATTGTATACCAAAATGAATTATCCAACGCTTTTCATCAGCATTTATAAGAATTATATCTATTTTCATATATTAAATGAGAATATTGTATCTTGGAATCCAATTACATTTTATAAATACATAAAAAGCCTATAAGTATCATCACCCCATATAAACTTACAGAACACATAATTAATCTTTGAAACAAATGAAATTTATACGTGAGCTCAATAATAACTCCATCAAATCTTTGATGATAGCCCACTCATTAAAGAATTCATGAGTTCCCAAATACAAAGTATAAAATGATAATTTAATACACCACTAGACTAAATATTACCATAAAAATATAATAACTTCATTCATGCACTACTTAGTAGATATAGTCAGACCCATAAACTACACTCATAACATAAAACCTCATTCCATCACACATGACATCAAATTTCCAAGATTAATTTCCATGACAAAAATATAGTGCCCTTATCAGTATATTTTTTGTAATCTATATCATATCACTCTAGTAAACTATATCCCATAACTTACATCTATTAGTTAACAAGAAGAATAACTATACCCAACAAGTCAGTTTTCTCATTTATTATGATCTCAAAAGATTAGTTTATTATATCTGACCCTCTATGGAATTAAGGCCATATTTATATCAATATCTCCCTACATGAATTATTCAACTAAAATAACACTAATAATCATGATGTAGAAATCGTAATTCCTTCTCATTACATCCTGACATAACCATTCCATGAGACTCACTCTAGGTCATACAATAGCATGGTGCTCTACACCACCACAATATAATTTCATCAACGAACTATCAATTCACCATTATGAAGTGCCCAATAGATTATGATAGTACCCAGGGGTAAATCATTAAACACGTTTTATATCAATTTTATTTTACTCACTTTCATCCTTATTATTAATTCCAAGCTCTACACTAGTTAGAGTGAATTGATCTTCCATGTTCACAGATATAAATATACCACATGAAATATGGTAAGTAAATAGAATCATATAATTCTATACATTTACATGAATCACCCTTGATATGGGTGAATACATCCTTGATATTTTTTGGATGGTCTGAGTTATAGAGAATCCACTATAAATTAGTCACAAGTTAAAAGTGGTTGGGCCAGGTATCACATTGGAACGATAAAGGGTTGGTATAAACAACTACTAAAAGTAAACTAGTATCCTACCAATATTATTTATACTAGAATCACAATAATTATTTTTATTCATGTAATACAATAGTTATAGAAACAGAACACAAAAATAATTTAAAATATAATAAAACTGAAATCTTCCGATACAAAAAAACTGATCCCTCTATTTTAGCTATTGATATCAATTGATTCTGGAAATTCTCAGTTCGAATGAAAATCCTCAACTTCTAAAAATATTTAACAAAAAAACAATATTAAATTAATATTACTATACTCTTTTAAATTAGAAGAGGTAATATATTTAACTTCAGCACATAGAAATATTATAATTAATAACCGATGATTCATTAATACACTTCAAGTTTTCTCCATCTTTTCTTTAATAAATAATTTTATTCAGTTCATTCAAATACTTCTAATATTTTTTTTATCTCTAAACACATTTACATTATTTACCATTAATTAATTTAGGATTGAAATATTATTTTCATGAAAATATTTTTTCATGCATAGCATCCTCATCAATAAAGTAAATATAATTACATTCATCTCATTTTCATGTCACTATACAAAAATAAAATTTTATTATTCAATTTATCAAAAAAAACATCATTTAGAAATAGGGAAACTGATTCTTCCACTTTTTTGAACGATGTAGATGAGTTCACCTCCACTATATATGTATATTATTTCACTCACATCACATTCTCAAAACTCAACAGACCACAATACTCTTTCGCTTCCACATTAGTTGTATAAAATCTATAAATATAATCATTGTACATCCTTTGGATCTTACATCAAGTATAGAAGCATATAAATAGTAACATATTTTCAGTCTACTTCCTGATGGTATATCAGACAATAATAACTCATAATGTCTTCGGGAAGCACACTAATTCACTATAATTGAGGTGCATATACTAATTCATTTACATCAATTCATAAAAATGAAAATCATCAATCTTTGTTTAAGGATAAATAACATATACTTTCAAATTCATGTATCCTATAACCTATAAATGAGATATCGCTAAATTTCTTCTCATCATGTAATGAAGATAATAAATATATTTCTCTTCACTTATTTGTAGTCTTGAAAAAATGATACTAATTCTCTACACAAAAACAAGCATTACAAAAATTTATTGCATGTTCTACTATATTCTTCTCATCACAAAGTTGATTCATGTGGTAAACATTAAATGAATTGTATGAAGAAAAATTTTATTCATTTCAAAGAGACTATAGTCATGTTACGGTTTGTGGAACTCATAAAAAAATCTCATCATGATGGTATAAAATCAATAAAAATGTGTGGAACCAACTTCATTATCACAACCCATCCCCCGGGGCCCATACCTTTACGACCCCAAACCTGACATCCATAGGCTAGGGGCAGGCGACTAGCACCAAAGACATAATTCCCTATAGCTGGGAAGGAAAATCCTTTATAGCCTTTTAAAACACAAAACAGAGCACACATATGGATACAAAACACTAAGTAAACTCTAAAACAATAGAGTTCTGAAAATTAAAAGGGGCCAAAAATACAAGCCTAGATTTCTACATGAAGGGTAGGTACAGATAGCCACCTCAGCACTCCACTTCCATCAGTCTCCTCCATGCACTGATTCGTCGTATGGCCCACCTCCATGTACCGTCCAGTCCTGGTACTCTCAACCTTAGTCAGCACTGTCTGCCATCTTCATCTCACACAACAAGGTGCAGGCATAACCCATGCATGGGTGAGTATAACGATGCTCAGTAGGGACCCTGATACCCTCTAGGTCTCACAAATCCACCAAGGATAAACCACAAAGTATGTAATAAACAAATAACCCTACTTAGGTATATACCCATGCATATAACTAGGTTATTAAGTAATCTGTCTCAATCATGAATAAAACACAAAAGTATCGACTCAACTCAACTGGGATTTTATTCTGGGATTAGTATCAAGAAACATCCCCAAAACATTATTGAAACATCAGTATCTAGAAAACTCCTCCTCTATCAAGTATCGTGGGCCGTCAACTTCATAGGGAGGAGCTTCCCACTAACCTTGGACTACTGAGGTACTCCTCCTGTCACATACCGTGGCTGTTCTACGTCACACAGAGGTGCTCCCCACCGCGGGTCTGCCGCCACACCCAGCTACTACCCCTCGTTGACTACTGAGGTACTATTCCTGTAGAGTACCATGGGTATGCCGTGTCACCAAGAATGCTCCTCTAATGTGGGTCTACAGACACAACTAGGTGCTCCCCACTATACTAGTAGAATCACTCCGAGTCAAACGGTCAGCAGTCATCAGGTCTCAGCCACATACTAGGTCTCTGTACTCAAGTTGATCATTACTGGAAGGATCTTCACCACGAACTACTGGTCAATACTCTAACATTCATGAAATACAAAGAAGAAGTATCTCAACATTCTGAAAAATCATAAGTCTCTCGATGCAATAGACGGCACGTCAATCAGACGCTCGGTCTTTGAGTTATTAGCCTTTTAGTTCCGGGGGTCCGGTTGGATTCGTGCACGATCCTACCTGACTGTAACTCAACTATACCCCAAACTCCAGTGGGGTAAACTCAAAGGAACCTCCATGCTCCATGATTCCCAGGGTCGCTGATGGTTCTTCAAATGGATGAATGGTGCCAATGATATGGCCAAAATAAAGTGTAGGGGTCGTAGTTGACCCTGGGTCTAGTCCGACCTGGTTCGGGTTGACCCGGCCTGACCTATTGGGTCTAGCCCCGCCCGTTTGGGTTCATCCTGGCCAGCTGGGCCTAGTCCAGCAGGTTGCAAGGGTCCATAGAGGGCTGTGAGGGCACGGAATGGCCGCGAGGAAGAGGATCGGCCGCAGGTTAGTGCGAGGGCAGTTCGGTCTGGAGGGCGCTGCTTGGGGGGCTAGGCCTGGAGGGCGCTAGGATGGCGGCTCAGCCTAGGGCGCAGGGTTAGTTCGGCTCGAAGGGATGCGGGGGCGCGACTCGGGGAGTCTAGGCTCGAGGGCCTGGGCGGCGCAGCAGGGATCGGTTCGGCCAGCAGTTGGCGCGTCTGGGGCAGGTTCTGTCGGGGGCTCGTACTATTGGTAGGCCAGGGTGTGGGGCATCTGGGGCCAGTTCGGCAGGCGGTGTCACCAGGCCAGTGGGCTGGTGTGGTCGGGTTGGCTCGGGAGGCCGGTGGGACGGGGTGGGGCGCAGCACGGATGTGGTACGGTGAAGCTCAGGTTGGTCTAGGGCGGCGCAACCAAAAGGTCGGACACTGTGGGGGAAGTTCGGTTGTGGTGCCATGAGGGGGCGCAACCAGTTTGGCCGACAGCTGTAGGGAACACCGTGGGGGCAGCGTGGGTCGCGGAGGCCCCAGGTGGGGCGATTTGTTCCATCATCTCCATTGTAACCTTCCTCTACATAGAAGAACACCGCAAAAGAGAACAATAGAGGGGTCGAGCCATGTTGGTTTGGTCCGCACCCTCCGCATTTAGGGTGGTAGCATCTGGCTCCCAAGAATGATGTACAACAAACCCTCTTGCAATGATTAATATCAAAACCCATAAAAGGAAAACATATTCTTACAATTAGTTTGAAATTGATCTGTGTTATTTGTTTTAGAAAGAAATAATCACGAGAATATTAAATCATTCACAAAAATCACATACCTTGTTTGAAGTTGGCTGACGTTGGAACGAGAAGGCGTATGTCGATTCATTGTAGACGAACATATCCTTCGTTGGAGGAAGTCCTGAAGAAGAAGGTCGAATGAGGTCGTTCTTCTTAGTCGAAGGCGTTCTTTTTTGATGATCTTCGTCGGTGGAGTGTTCTACATTCAGAGAAATAGTTCTTCGTTGGTGAGATCTTTTCTCTCAAAATATCCTTCCTCTACCAACAAATGAATAGCTAGCCCAAATATAATAGATTATAATATCTACTAATTTGTTGGAATAACATTAAAAATGATTGACTAATCAATTTGTTGGCACATTTAATTTGTGCGTTGGAACAATAAAAATTGTTGAGGTGTCAAGAGGTACTCCCTCATTAATGAGGGAGTTGAGAGGTTTTCCTCGAATAAATGGGGGGTTTAGTCCTGGGTGGTCCCCACCACCATAACCACTCGTGGGAGGTTAGGTTTGGGTGGGCCCCACCACCATTACCTTCCATGGGATGTTAAGGTCGGGTGGCCCCCACACTTCAACTCCCACTTGGGTGGTTACAACAAAATGAAATAAAACATGAGTTTATTTAATTTTATTATTTCAACGTAAAACCCAAAAACTAACTTCCACCCTCGACCAACTGCCGTCGAGGTGAAAGTATTCTAAAGTGAAAACATTTGATGTGAGATCAACGGTGTCCTCAGGTTTCAATTCATAGCACCGATTAAAAATTTATAAAAAAGACGCTCTAACATTCACTGAACGTACCCAAAAAAATATTAGAAATTGATTCTGGGCACACTGGGCCTCAGAATCATGCACCGTCAATTTTAGCAGACTCATAAAATTCCCATTAAATTAAAGAAAATTACCTGGAAATTATGGGTCTTTACATTCTCCCCACCTCAAGGATTTACGTCCACGTAAGCTACAATTCAAACTATGGGATCAAGTGAGGGTACTATGAACGCATCTGAACATTCCTCTTCCCTGTGCTCTCCTGAAGGTTCTCGTGCTCCCAACAAATGCGTGCCATTGGTATTGATTGTCCTTGAAAGACATGTTCCTTTCGAACCGCAATCTATACTAGAACCTCCAGAAAAGTCACCCCATCCTCGACGTCCAACTCGCCATGGTCGATGATGTGAGAAAGGTCGTGCATGTGTCTCCTCATCTAGGATACGTGGAAGAAATCATGATCCTGGTGCAACGTAGGTGGAAGAGCTAAGTGGTATGCAACCTCACCAACTCTGCAGAGGACCTGAAAAGGTCCGATGAATCCCTGAGATAACTTGTCTCCTCAAACAAATCTCCATAGACCTTGTCGGGGTGAGACCCATAGAAATATGTGGTTTCCATCCACGAACTCTATAGGTCTCCGTCTCCTGTTAGCATATGACTTCTATCTGCTCTGTGCAGTCTTCGTCTGCTCCGGGAAGATCTCCACCTTCTCAATGATAGCATGTACCACTTATGGTCCCAATAGTGCTGACTCCCATGGGTCAGTCCTGCTCAAGGGGGATCTCTAGGGTCGCCTGTATAACGCCTCAAAAGGCACCGTCCCAATGGTGTAATGATAACTGTTGTTGTATGTAACACACCAGAATGATGAAGGGTTAAATGACTAAATGATATGGCTCATGTCAATAAGGAGTACCTTCTTTTTCGGGAGACCGCCTGATCATAACTCCACAGTTAAGCATTCTTAGTCTAGAGTAGTGATTAGGATGGGTGACCTATAGGGAAGTTTCCTAGGGCGTGTGTGAGTGAGGAAAAAGAACAATAAAAAGGACATGTGTTGTCTTGTGGGGATTTTCATTAGTCAGATGACCTGTTCATTGGAGTGGGTGGACCCTTTGGTGGGGACCACATGTATGTGGGGCAACTAGTGGTACCTGACGGGCCAGAACCAGACGCCCATGTTAAGGCGGGGTGTCTATGCTCTCACAGGGACATAGTTTTCACATTATTGTAACACCCCAGAATTATGAAGGGTTAAATGACTAAATGATATGGATCATGTAAACAAGGTGAACCTTCCATTTCGGGAGCCCGTCTGATTAGAACTCCACAATTAATTGTGGTTAGCCTGGAGTAGTGAATATGATGGGTGATCTTTTGGGAAGTTTCCCAAGGTGTGTGTGAGTGAGGAAAAAGCACACTGGAAAGAACATGTGTTGGACTGTGGAAACTTTCATTAGTCAGAAGACAAGTTCAGGTATGTTGGTGGACCCTTGGGTGGGGACCACATGTCTGCGGGGAAACTGGTGGTACCTATAGGTCCAGAACTCAAAGACCATGTTAAGGCGGGGTGTTTGTGTAGTCATCGGGACCCAGTAGATACATTTGGTATCAAAGGAAGGATACCCGCCTTATGTGTGGTGCACTGCATGCGTTGAGATTTAGGGCCCACAACGAGGATGTTGTTCTCTAAAGGGGGGGAGAATGTAACACCCCAGATGATGATTGATTTTCTGGGAAGATTCCTAGGGTGTATGAAAGAGGGAAAAAAGCACACAGAAAAGAACATGTGTTAGCCTGTGGGGACTGTCATTAGTCAGATGACCCGTTCTGGTATGTGGGTGGACCCTTGATGGGAACCACATGTCTACCGGGAAACTGGTGGTACCTGGAAGACCAGAACCCATTGGTCATGTTAAGGCGGGGTGTCTGTGTTGTTACCAAGTCCCAGTTGTTACATTTGGTATCCGAGGGATGTTACCAACCTTAAGTGTGGTGCACTGCATGTGTTGAGATTTAGGGCCCACAACGAGGATGTTGTTCTCTAAATGGGGGGTGAATGTAACCCCCCAGAATGATGATGGGTTAAATGACTAAATGATTTGGCTCATGTCAACAAGGTACACCTTCCTTTTCGGGAGCCCGACTGATTAGAACTCCACAATTAAGCGTGCTTACCCTGAAACAGTGATTAGGATGGGTGACCTTCTAGGAAGTTTCCCAAGGTGTGTGCGAGTGATGAAAAAGTACACTGAATAGAACATGTGTTGTCCAGTGGGGACAGTCATTTGTCCGAGGGAGGTTTCTAGCCATAAGTGTGGTGCACTACCTGTGTTGAGATTTAGGGCCCACAACGAGGATGTTGTGATCTAAAGGGGGTGAATGTAACACCCCAGAATGATGAGTGACCTTCTGGGATATTTCATAGGGTGTGTGCATGTGAGTAAAAAGCAAACTCAAAAGAACATGTGTTGGCCTATGGGGACTGTCATTAGTCTGATGACCCATTTCTGTATGTGGGTGGACCCTTGGGTGGGGACCTCATGTTTTCGGGGAAACAGGTGGTACCTGGCGGGCCAGAACCTGAAATCCATGTTAAGGCTGGGTGTCTGTGCTATCATCGAGACTCTGTTGTTACATTTGGTATTCGAGGGAGGTTGCCAGCATTAAGTGTGGTGCACCGCCTGTGTTGAGATTTAGGGCCCACAACAAGGATGTTGTGCTCTAATGGGGGTGAATGTAACACCCCTGAATGATGATGGGTTAAATGAGAAAATGATATGGCTCTTGTCAAGAAGGTTCACCTTCCTTTTCGGGACACCGTCTAATTAGAACTCCAAAATTAATCATGCTTTTCCTGGAATAGTTATTAGGATGGGTGACCTTCTAGGATGTTTCCTAGGGTATGTGCGAGTGTGGAAGAAGCACACTGAAAAGAACATGTGTGGTCCAGTGGGGGTAGTCATTAGTCAGATTACCCATTACAGTTTGTGGGTGGACCCTTGTTTGGATACCACATGTCTGTGGGGAAACTTGTGGTACCTGGTGGGCTAGAACTCGATGACCATTTTAAGGAGGGTGTTTGTGATGTCACCGGGACCCAGTTGTCACATTATTGTAACATCCCATAATTATGAAGGGTTAAATGATTAAATTATATGAATCATTTCAACAAGTTGCACCTTTTTTTTGGGATCCCGTCTGATTAGAACTCCATAATTAAGAGTGCTTCACCTCGAGTTGTGATTTGGATGGGTGACCTTATGGGAAGTTACCCAGGGTGTGTGCGAGTGACGAAAAAGCACACTGAAAAGAACATGTGTTGGCCAATGGGGACTATCAAAAGTAAGATGTCTCGTTCCGGTATGTGGGTGGACCCTTGGGTGGGGACCACATGTCTGCGGGGCAACTGGTGGTACTTGGCGAGCCAGAACCTGACGGCCAAGTTAAGGCGGGGTGTCTGTGCAGTCACTGGGACCTAGTTGTAACATTTTCTATCTAAGGGAGGTTACCAACCTTAAGTGTGGTGCACTGCCTGCATTGAGATTAGGGGCCCACAAATGATAATGTTGTGATCTAAAGGGGGGTGAATGTAAAAACACAGAATGATGAAGGGTAAAATGAATAAATGATATGGCTCATGTCAAAAAAGTGAACCTTCCTTTTTGGGAGCCATTTGTCACATTATTGTCACACCCCAGAATTATGATGGGTTAAATGATGAAATGATTTGGCTCATGTCAAAAAGGTTCACATTCCTTTTTAGGATCCCTTTTGATTATAATTCCATAATTTAGTGTACCTCGCCTGGAGTGGTGATTATGATGGGTGACCTTCTCATAAGTTTCCCAGGGTGTGTGAGAGTTAGGAAAAAAACACACTGAAAAGAACGTGTGTTGGCATGTGGGGACTTTCATTAGTCAGATGACTCGTTCCCATATGTGGGTGGACCTTTGGGTGGAGACCACATGTCAGAGGGGCAACTGGGGCTACCATGTGGGCCATAACCCGATGGCCATGCTAAGGTGGGGTGTATGTTCTATCACTGGGACCCAGCAGTAACATTTGGTACCAGAGGGAGGTTACCAGCCTTAAGTGTGGTGCACTGCCTACATTGAGATTTAGGGCCACCAATGAGGATGTTGTGCTATAAAGGGGGGGGGGGGGTGAATATAACACCCCATAATGATGAAGGGATAAATGACTAAATGATATGGATCATGTCAATAAGGTGCACCTTTCTTTTCGGGAGACCGTCTGATTAAACTCCATAGTTAAGCGTGCTTAGCCTGGAGTAGTGATTAGGATGGATGGCCTTATGGGATGTTTCACAGGGTGCATGCAAGAGAGGAAAAATCACACTGAAAAGGAAATGTGTTGGCCTATAGGGACATTCAATAGTTAGATGAACCGTTCATGTATGTGGATGGACCCTTGGGTGGGGACCACATGTCTTCGAGGCACCTGGTGGTACCTTGTGGGCTAGAACCCGACTGAAATGTTAAGGCATGGTGTATGTGTTTTCACTAAGTCCTAACAATTGTGTCTCAGTGACATCACATACACCCCACCTTAACATGGGCATTGGGTTCTGGCCCACCATGTACCACTGGTTGCCCCACAGACATGTCGTCCCCACCCAATGGTTCACCCACATACCTGAACGAATCATCTGACTAATGATAGTCCCCATAGGACAACACATATCGTTTTCTATGTGCTTTGTGCTCAATCACACACACCCTGGGAAACATCACAAAAGGTCATCCATCCTGATAACTACTCCCGGATAAGCATGCTTAACTGGGGAGTTCTAATCAGACGAGCTCCCAAAAAGAAAGGTGCACCTTCTTGAAAGCACAAACACCCGGCCTTAACATGGTCGTCGATTTCTGGCCCGCCAAGTACCACCATTTTCCCCACAGACATGTGGCCCCAACCAAAGGGTCCACCCACACACCTGAATGGGTCATCTGACTAATGAAAATCCCCATAGGCCAACACATTTCCTTTTCAGTGTTCTTTTTCCTCACTTGCACACTCCTTAGGAAACATCCTAGAAGGTCATCCATCCTGATCACTACTCCAGGAAATGCACGTTTAACTGTGGAGTTCTAATCAGATAGGCTCCCAAAAAGGAAGCTACACCTTATTGACATGAGCCTTATAATTCAGTCATTTAACCCTTCATCATCTTGGGGTGTTACATTCCCCCCCCCCCCCCCCTTTAGAGCACATAGTACTCATTGGGGCCTTAAATCTCAACATAGGAAGTGCACCGCACATAGGGCAGGGAACCTCTATCTGATACAAAATGTAACAACTAGGTCCTAGTGGTAGCACATACACACCACCTTAACATGGTCGTTGGGTTTTGGACCGCCAGGTAACACCAGTTGCCCCGCAGACATATGGTCCCCACCCATGGGTCCACCCACATACCTGAACGGGTCATCTAACTAATGACAGTACGCATTGGCCAACACATGTCCTTTTTAGTGTGCTTTGTCCTCACACACATACATGCTAAAAAACATCCAAAATGGCCATCCATCTTGATCACTACTCAAGGATAATCACGCTTAACTGTGGAGTTCTAATCAGACGGGCACCCGAAAAAGAAGGTGCACCTTGTTGATATGATCCATATTATTTAAACATTTAACTCTTCATCATTCTGTGGTGTTACATTCATCTGTTTATAGTAATTACATTTCTTTGTTTCCCTCTTGAAAATATCCCTAGAAAGTGGGATAAACAAAAAATGAAAATTAGATCCATTGGGATAATTTATACAGAAATCCCCATAGACATAGTGCTCCAACAATTCTTCACAACAACTCATTCCTTCATGTGATAACTTCATGAGATATTGACAATAACATTTAACATAAAACTATTTTTTCTTCACACATATTATACTTACATTAATATTAATTTAAGAGTGAAAAATTACATTCATGTAAAATCAATAATATTTTTAATCATAAAAAATGATGAACCTAAGATTTGTCTCAATCTCCCAAAATTTACTCAATGATGAAAACATTATGAACAGATACCCACTGAATGAAAATGGATGAAGACTATCATTGTCCATGATTAAATTCATCAAAAAAAATTCTCCAAATTTCTTAGGATCTCAATGTATCATATAATGGAGGAAAAATTTTTATAGATAGTTATTGTACCACTTCAATTTAATTTAATATATTTCGCTCTATTTCATAACAAAGGGCTTCGATAGCCAACCAAAAAATTGTAACTATTTCAAATCTCGAATCCCATAGGCACTTCACTATGTTTGGGTGAGCTATAAAAGCTCTCATCTACTATACTAGCTGGCTATAAACAAGTTGATACTAGTTCCCAACTAATTAGTTGTGAAAAATAATCTCATTGCTTACACAAAATGCTGGAATTTTTTTTACTAAAAAAAATACATTAAATAACTAAATTCTAACATATGAAATCCTGTCAATTGAAAGAAATCCAAACCTCTTCATAGAATATTCATTATGTATAATATATATTTTTATTTTCCTTCATTAAATCTTTATATTTACTTCTCAAATCGTCGATTCAAGTGTTATAATATATGATCATTAACTTAAAAAAATTGAGAATATGTTTCAAACAATAAGAACATATCTCTAATCATCAAATTTAATTTCTCGTTATTTATAGAATCTCTTAAAATCAAAAAAAAAACCATGCCAAATTTCAAATAATAAATTCTCTATAATAATTTTGGGGTCAAGAACCATAATTCAATGATTATATTAGTTACATATCAAAATAAAAACACATTAAAAATAGTTAAAACATGATTATTAATTTAATCAATTTGTGTTCATCAATCTCCCATTTTGGATTTGTTTTCAATGCACATTTAACTTCCAATGTAACTATTTTCATCTCTACCATACATGAAATGAAATACAATGTTATAATTATGAGAGAGAATTTAAATAATCTCATTCTATAAAAAATTATCTTTGATTCATGTCTCTTTTAATAACCTTGTTTAATCAGAGATTACACTAAATAGAAATTAAAATTTATCTTCTTGAGAGAGGGAAAACATCACCTTTCTTAAATAAATGATTCATTAATTAATCATATCCAAGTTTATATTGGATAAACTAGTGTATAACACAAGGGTGATCAATTTAGGAAAAAAATATATCAATATATCTTTCTAAAAGTTATTTCAACATTGAGACATTTTTTCAAGGTTTTTCAACAAATATTCAACTAATCTCTTGCATTCATCTGGGAAAATATTTTAAAAGATTTAAACTATAATATTTTACTTCCACTTTGTCAAATATTTTCACATTATTCATAATATTATCAGTTTCATCGCCTATGATTTAATAATTATTATTAATATACATATTGGGGTACTTACTTATTTAATAAAAAGATTAAATTTCTAGAATTTTAGATCATCTTTTAAATATCTTGGTGGGACATAAAATATTAGTTTCATACCAATTGAGATATTAAACAATGAAATTTTGCTCAACATTTCTCCTCTATAGCGATGAGATTCATTCATATTTTTTAGGATGATTGGTTTTATTCAAAAATATAAAAAATCAAATTTTTAACACCAATTGAAATAAAAACCTCTAATACTGGATAACTACATGGACGTATTATAATGTTTTCAAAACATTGATATATTTATTACTCCCACATAAATATGTCTCACCTTAAATTTCCAAAATAGAAGAAGGAAATGATATATACAAGGGTATACTATTTTTCATCAATTATTTTCATTAATTGGAATAGGGATGAGATTTGCCTCTCATCCAGGAATATACATTCAATTTTTCTCATATTTATAGAAAATCATAATGTTTTTTCATTCATTCACATTCCAATGTTAATAGTTTAATGGAATCATGGTATTATATATTTCCTTGCATATCATATTAGATGGGATATACATTTTAACATTGGATATAATTTCACTTTCATTCATTTATTCCTCTAACAACATCTTTTCAAATTGTAAATGCTCTGGATATATGACTAAGCATTATTTTGGTACATTATCTAACTTCTTCTTGTGTGTAGAATCCTTCTTCATGGTTTTATTATAAACATATAGATCCACTAGTGGTTATCCTTTTTTCTAAACCAATTATATTTTTTTAAGAAAAAATCTCATACTTTTGTAAGCAATGTGTCTAATCATTCTACACCTTCCACAAATTTGTTTATCAATAATAGGGTTATCCGGTTTCGAAAAATGATCATGGTATTTGATTTTTTTTATTTTCATAAGTAAACAAAACCCTTCCATTTTTCTCTGATATTAGTTTCTTCTTAGGATTTTCCATTCTTCCACTAGCATTATATTTTATGATATGTTTTCAAAGGTCTACAATGTGGCCTCTCTTTCTATTGTAAAATCAAATTTTAATTGGTGTGATATTCAATAAACCATTCATCTCGAGTTTAACTTGCGACATTGTTTTATTAAATCTCATATTCCATATATACACCAATGTTGATATTTTTTAAATTTTTTATTTGTCTCTCCATTTTTTGTGTAGTTTTACTCATATCAGAAAATACATACTGAACTATTGGTACATAACTACACACATCACTACTATTACCACATTGGTGTCAGTAATCATAGAATCCCTCAAGACACTAAAATTTATTCATAATGCAAATATCATTCTTCATCAATAAATTATTCATCAAATAAAAGGGATTTAACTTCACATCATATCCTTCCCCCCTTAGGTATGACCTTATATAAATATCATGCATTGAAAAAATATTCCAAGTGTCAATGGCCTGATGCCCTAATTTCTAACCACACCTACAATAGCAAAAAAATGTATGTTTTTCCTCTTTGACATAATATTATTATATACAACCACATTTTTCCTTTGGATAGTAATACTATTTATATGAGAATCCTATCAGGAATGAGAATTACCACTCTTCCACACAACCATCATTGATGATATGGTTCTTTTATCATCAGTATTCTATACCCATGAATGTAGATAATTATTTTTGGAAATTAAATTTTTAAATTAAATGATATTATTAAAAATATAAAATTTTAGATCAATGGTTAACTATTTTATTTATCATTCATTAAATATATCTTTAGATAATATGAAGATCTTCTTTCCACTAAAATGATCATTTTCATGATTATGAATTCTTTCAGCATGGATCATGGAATCCATTCCAATATCAACATTTTTAGATGATTTAACTTGGGGGATCTCTAGATTTATGAATTTTATCTCCAAATCAGTACATTATTGATTAAGAGAGTACAAGTGGCCTTTAATTGATATCACTATATCTTTAAATTCTTTCAAAGAAGTATTTAATTAGGTTTCCTTGTTGTTTTTCAAATTGAATTTTATTTTATGAAATTTATTAATGAGAAATTTTCTCTAATCCTAAAAAACATTCATTTTTTCTTCCCAGTGTCGCTTCATTTTTTAAATATTATCAACATGAATTTGATTTTCTTCTAGTATATAATTTTTCAACTAATTAATTATATTTGTCTTGACCTCTTCTTCATCTTCATTAACATTCAGAGTGGTTCCACATTATTTCACTAATGTATGAATCACATCTATATAAGCATTATGTATAAAATAATTCTCATAAATTTCTCTTTTCAATTCCCCATTAATCATTATGAATCATTCATCAAAATTAAATACAAAATTTTCTTTTGATTCTTGGGAAAAAAGATGATATTATCTTTCTATTTTATTTCCAACTGCGGGTCTGTAAAATTCATGAATATTTTATGATATTCTTCAATTGTATGAATCATATTATTATGAACATTCTCAGTTATATATTTATCCCACAAATTTACTTGTAATTTTTAATTAATAGTGGAGAACTGTTCATTACATTGTGGTAAAATCTTTTTTTATCATAAATAAATTTTTTCTAATATATACATCATTTAAACCTATTTTCCATGGTTTTCTCCAAATCCTATGTTTCCATATCATGTTGTGAATTATTATCATATAGATTATTTATAAAATAAAATATTTAACTAAAATCCTTTTTTAGAACATTCATTAGATAAAAATTTATATATGACTAAAAACACCGCATAATTCAATAGAATCATCTTCCACAAGAATAGTACTAGAATTATCAAAAGGGTCAACATCAAATGATTTAACAGTTACTATTTATAGATTACTACACTGATTGCATTAAATTTTTATTGTACCTTATTTTTTTAATTATTTCTCAAATTTATTGCAACAATATTTTGTATTTTTTTCATGGTTTTTACGTAAACATACTTTTTGAAAATGGAATAGATATAAATTGAATTTTCCTTCTGAAAAAACATTATAATTTTTTTCAAATATTCACCCCATAATAGTTTGATATGAAATACTAGAACAATATGGTCTATCCAATATGAGTTGAAACATTTTTCCAAATACCATTTAAAGTTCTCAGTGGTTTATATAGTTTTATTGAGATGGGTTGTATCATTTTACACAAGTTTAATTATTTGTATTTTATTCAATTTTACCCCATTTAATAATTCAATCCTCTGCACCATTTAAAATGAATGGAACATATTTTATTACAAAATAATTATACTACATTATAGATAGAAATTAAACTAGAGAACATCACATTATATTTTTATATATTTTCACACATTGTGGTTAATTGTGTCCTTTTTGTGTTTGGAATAATCTTAGTCACATATTATAGACCTGAAATCAATCACCAATTATGAGTGTGATTTCCCTGTATCACCCTAAAACCTTATTGTGTATGTATGAACCGCTTCCCAAATAATATTGTTATCCTAGTAGTGTTATTTATACAATCATTCCACCCGTGTTATTTAATGTTTAATTTCAATAGTTTTTACAAATAAAAGACTATCATATTGGAAAATATCAAATGTTTATTAAGATACCAATGAAATGCAAAAGGAATTTTATTTTTTGAGATATTGAGATAAATTGATTCTTCACATTCTCACATCAACCCTTATTATTGAAAATCCAATTAATGTAATAAAAAATATTGTATGAAATTTGGCACATATTTTATTTTGATGGAGAATATGTAATCACTTCCACATTAGAACACTATAATATTAGAATGGACTGCCAAATTCTCCTCATTACTCTAAAAGTTCCAGTCACCATTAATTCTTATAGAAATATTTATTTAATTTATAGAAATAATACTAATTTTATTTTTAGTCACTAAACACATGTACATTGAGTATCATTCAAACATGTATGATAGATATTATATTTTCATTAAAATAATATTTCGTGAGTGGAATACTCTTCAATCATAATAATATGATACTTTTATCCCTTTTTTATATCACTAAATTCTAATGATTTTGTTTCTATCAATTTATCTACAATATTTAATTGATTATAATTATACAGATTCTTCATATTTCATGAAATATATATAGGATCCCATTGTATTTTTGTATCTATATAATTTCATGATAAATGATTTTTCAAAAATAAACTAATCACAAAACTCATCCACTTCTACATTAATTTTATATAGGCTAAGCATAGAATCAATGTACTACCTTCAGATCTTCGTCAATGAATGAATTCATGTAAATGGTAGAATATTGTCAATTTACATAACACAGGTTTTTCAGACAATAATATCGCATTGTGTTTTCATGAAATAGACACCTTATCATGAAATGAGGAGCATATTGTGGTTCATTCACATAAATTTATATAAACAAAACTCACACAAATGAATGTATGAATAAAAAAATTATATTTTCAAAAGAATGTGCCACATAACTAGTATGTTTTATTTCACTAACTTACTTTTTATCATGAAAAAATTTTCATAGATCCTTATCTTTATGTATTTGTAGTCACGAATATCCATTACTAGTTCTCTTATAATAAACCAGCTTCACATAAACAGATCATACATTATTATTTATTATTCACATAATGATGGAGATTCATGTGTTCCAACATTTCATTAATGATCTTGAGTACATCTATATTCATAACATAACGACTTCGATCATGCACTGGTCTATGGAACTCAAACCAAAATCATGTTATTATGAATAAAAAACTAAACATGAATGCCTGGAACCTCTATATTAAATTCACATTGATTCCAAGGATCTATTTCTCTATCAAATTATTCTCTTTATTGTTTTTTAAACTAATACTAAAAATTAGATCCCCAAGGGGTAATATTTGAAATATAACTACCATATTAGTGCCCTGGTAATCAAGGAAATCCACTAATTCCTTTATGTAATAGATTCATTCTATGATGAAAAGAACCATTATCATAAAACCATTATTTATTCCCACTGATTATGCTCAATTTGACCATTATTTAAACATGAAAATGTTTTTTCATTTGAGTTATACAATATTTGAATCAATATAATAATCAAACTATGAATATATGCTTCATATAAATCTCTCAGACATTGACGCATAATGAAAACAAGACACACAAATCTTCCCAGATGGCTAACAAAAAATGATTCTCACTGGCCACAATCGAAGAGCTTGGATAAAATTCATCGGATAGTGATGGAACAATATGTGTCTTTAAAAGGTGGATGAAAAATAAAATGACAGTTCTTGTCCTACATCAATTTAAATCTTTTTTTTGTGATCCATTTTATAACAATGTTCTCTACCATCTGAGAAGAAGCTTTTAATGGAGTTATCTATTGAATTTCATTGGCACCCACCTATGCTGGCATAGTCTAAATCATCTGTTCTATGCTTCATGGTAAGAAAACACGCATTCTGCCTCTATGTGGCTACTCTATCGATTTCTTTAGCCGCTATGCTAGTTGGTATTAAACTAGTTGATCTCAGTTCCCACCTAATTAATTGTACACATGTATCATGTTCCATTCATGGTTGGAAATACATATTTTTATTGAAATCCACCAAAAAATTAATTTAGTTAATAACTAAATTCTAACATATGAAATGTATTCAATGCCAGTCCCTCCAAACCCCTTCTCTAAATATTTATAATGAAAAATATATATTTTTCACATTCTTCATTTATACAGTATTTTAACTTATAAGATCACTAATTCAAATAGTATAAAAAATATGCATGATATTAATGCAATTGGGAAAATGTTATAGACATTATGAACGGCTCTTCAATCATCAAAATTACTATTTCTTAATGTAAATATACACATCATATCAAAAAAATAAATTCCAATATACTTATGAATAATTTTCCATGATAATTCAATAGAAAGAATCCACACTTTAATAATTATAACACTGACTTCTCAACATAAAAAAACATTGACAGCAATTATAATAAAATTTTCTCCTTACAAAATATTGGTTGTTCACACTGAATCTCCAAAGTCCTGCCACCATGAAACCTATACATTCCAACTCACTGTAGACTCTTTCCCGTATTAAAAGAAGTGTTCAATTTAATCTATGAAATACTTATTATAGTTGAGGAACATTCTATATTTCTATTAATTTCGTTTCATCCACTAATCCCACTACAATAAAAAAATACAATGTCATTATACCACATTTCATATTCCCCAAGGATGTCAAGTCATCGCACATATGAGTTAACTATTTGTAATTAACAAAATACTAAAGACTTCTTAGTCATATTACAATCACTCTTTTGATTCCCCATCTCACACACCATCCATATAAAATATCACTAAATTTTACTTGTTAAACACACTTGAACATCCCGAAATAAACCATTATACTGCTCAATAAATTATAAAATTATTTAGGATGACACATAAAGAAAAAACTTGTAGTCTTTATCCTCTTTGCAATTATTATATACTTAGACCACCACACATATGTAATCATCCATTATAAACTACAGAAGCTCCATGACCTAGCATCAAACTATTAATGAACAATGGATTCCTAGATACCCCATGATATGAATGTAAGGTCCCAATGTCCTACACCTGAGAAAGACAAACCCTTATACCATAAAAAAATCACATGTGAATCAAAACTAATCAAACACACTAGCCTAATCTCTCCCCAACAATCATGAAATTATAACATAGAATATCCATATTCTGGATATTTTCAAAAGTACACCCATCTCCATGCCTCCTATTTCCTTTTATGATTGCCTTGTTTAATTATAATATTTCTTATCTACTTAAGGATAAGAATAAACTATACAATCCACACTCCCATGCAATAAAAAACAAATATCTTCCTTCTACATTATGAAAGATAGTATCTAAAAAACCAATAATAATTGTAACAAACTATTATTAATTTATTAAAATATAAATATAAGAAAACATAGTTTTTCATTAAATTTCTTCCCATATCATCATAGGATGTTTCTAATCGAATAACATTCTCACTAGATTAATCAACTTACTAACCGTTACATTCATGCATATTAGTATATCCCTAAATATAATTCACTATAAATAGTTTCAACTTTTTAATACATCCATTATTGGAAAATATATCATATAAGGGTAAATCCAACTCTCTAGGGATTCACACAAATAAAAAACCATAAGAATTTTAAATGGAAAGGAAACCCATAATTATACCAACACACATTGAATCACATTTATAAAAAGTAATAAATACTTACAAATATTCTCTCCCATTTTATCCATAAGCCATAAAACCATGTAGGTCACATCCCATGAAGCATAACAATTCATATACCATTATTGCAACTAGGGAACTCTCATGCCTGAAACCCATATTGGTGATCTAATCCACACAAGGTACACATATTTTATACAACAATTTAATGGATCGATGTCACATCCATGTACATATCAATAATATCAACTTACAATGAATCATATTTAGAAAAAACTTCCATTATGTTTGGTTAACTGGAATAAAACTAATATTTTCTTCTGTAAAGTGAAGAAACAAATTAGTTAATGATTTAAATAAATAAATCCATTTTCAGAACCTATCAAAACAACCACATAAAACAATACACATGTCTTGTAAACTAAGGTTAAAAATATGAAACATGAAAACATGGGCCTTTCAACCCATGGCCAATAACAAAACCTATAATAAATAAATCAGAAAAATTACATTACACAGTCAAATAGATAATCTATTACAATGAAATATAAGAACACTAATACCACTCTCTCAAATATTGGATGTTGGCTCTTGCAGGTGATGTCTAGGAAAATGAATAGCTTCCATCCAATGTTATGGAATGTATTATCATAATATAACACATCCCAAATAATAATTTTTTTAAAATATCTAATATCTCTTTATAACAACCATTCACATGATACTAGTGCAGTGAATGGATTGAATGATCATCATAACCATAGGGGTTCCACCCCATACTCAATAGAGGAATTAATATAGTTATATTGGTCTAATAATCCACATGGGGAGATAATATCCATTGGTATAATTAGAATTATGTCATACATTAATAGAAAAATATATAATTGAAACCACATCACCGTATAAAAATTGATTTATATTTGATAGCATGTTTTAATTAAAAGACATCACTGTGATAAAATGAAATGTACTCAAGTAAGATACACATCCATACAACATTTAATTTTATAATCATATATTTTTCATGATTCAAAATTGAAATTAATAAATTGATACTCAATCACATTCTTCACTACCACCTCATATTCATATTCGTATCCACACTATGCACCCATACGAACCCACAATTACAAGGGCCATCACCAGGACTTATATACCAATCCTTATTTTACACATATACTAGGGTTACCATGTTGGATGTGACTATAAAACCCATTTTTACAACATTAAGGAGTCCCTAGTAAACCAATTTATATATTACTTCTTACACTAAATAAAAATATGGTTATAACATAACATACATACACTTATTGAACAATGGGTAATAAAGAATCTTCCCTGACCATCAACTCATACATGCTTCAAAAAGTAATAGAGTCTCTGTCTATGATAATTCCTACATTGAAACTAAACCCCAATATACAATCAAATCAATTGGGAGCTATTTGAGGCCCTCCTAGATCATATCCTCACTCATGGGGTAGTACAACCCATTTTTGTACTCAATAATATTAGGAAACATAATGTTCAGGCAACATAATGACCCATGAATCAGGGGATAGTATATCCAAAATAACATATCCAGTTATTTTCATGTGGTATTACATCCCACCTCACATCATTGTCTTTTCCAATAGGAAGTACATCCCACCTTGCATCAACACACAACATAGGGCATAGTACATCCCACAACACATCATCTCCAACATTAGATGTTATTATGTCCAACCATACGTTATCTTTAGTCACTTAGAGAAATATAGCCAAATTATCATAGACCATATCTTAATTAAAGGGGAATAATGTCCCACCTCACATAAGCCATCATAAATTTTAGGATTATTTATGAGACACCTTCCAAATTTCATCAATCGTAGGGGTTGTGCGCAAACCCTTTTACACACTGTTACCAATCAAAAATGGGATTACAATGAAACTCACATATACCATCAACCATATGGTAGGTATATCCCAATATAAATACCCTATCAATATGGGGTGCACATATATCCCACCTCAAATCATTTTCAAAGGACTACTCATTCAATAAGCAATATATCTTATGGGAAAAATGTCCCAATTGATATATACATTGTACCAAAATCCCTCAAGGTGGATTTTATCGTGGAATCAAATCAACTATTAGGGAAACATTAACACAATTTCATATTCTATCATAGAGTGCAACACATTCCACTTTTTATAGAGTCAACACTCATAAAAACTGCACAAAAATACTTATGTATAAATTTTCGTTTCCAAAGAATCACCAAAAATAAATTCATCCATCCTTTGTAGAATGTTATAATTGTTACGGGTCAAATTTACACTTGAAATAGTGAAACCAACAACTAGATTCAAAAAAATCTTATGAAGGTGTCTTTATGTTAAATTTGTCTCGATGTTGTCTTCCCAAACACCTTTTTCAAAAAATAAGTTCACCCTACCTCCCACCATGGCACAATTCTCCCTTTTACATCGTTGTCATTGACCAACAATAAAATTTCATCCTAAATCATGGTCAATAATATGAAACATGCACCCAATTACCACCACAAACATCTCCAAAAAACAAAAATCAGAAAAACAGAAATGGTTTTTGAAAAAAAATTACACAATACCAAACATCATTATATGCCCATTTTTATAATTTCACCTATTAATGTTGATAAAATATTAAATTTTATACGTTGAGAGGAGGAATATTAAATTCCTGTGAATTATAAATTCTTATACAACTAATGTATGAAACAAAAAGATTATTTCTGCATTAATTGAAATAAGGGAATAATAAATTAACTTTTTTATTTTGACTTAAGTAATAAACCCCAGATTTTATAGTATAATCATCAACTAAAGTAAAAAATAGTAATATCCTTTAATGACTTTCATTGATTAAAGATGATAAATATCCATACAAACAAGTTAATAATTTATTTCCTATATAATATTTTTTATTAAAATATATTTTTCATATTTAGGTCTACGAAAATAGAATAAAAATTCATACAGTGACAATTAACTTTAGGATAATTTTTTTTATATATGTAATAGAAGAATGAGAGACATTTCCTAAAAAAATATTTATCCATAAATTTAAATTTTAATTGGAAAAATATATCATGTTGTAACAAAAAAATTATGTGTTCAGAAAAATGATTGAAAGATGAAATGGTAACCATGAATTTTATCCACTTCCATAAATAAGCATGGATGCATTTTTTTAATTTTTTAAAATTCCAATAAAAAAATAACAAACATGGTAAAAAGTTCAAATGAAGGATTATGAGTTGAAAATGGATAATTAAATATTTAAAATGGGATATAAAAAGGGAATGATTATTGATAATGGTACTATTATGTGAAACATTAATTTTAATATTATTTAGAAAATGTAACTATGCATTTGAAACAACATTAATGGAACCAATTGTAGAATTTTTTTACCACATGTGGTCTATAACTGTAGTTTTTACTATCCAATTAATCATATTTCCAATAAATAAATAAACATATATTATCTATGAATGATTATTATTTTTGGTGGTGGTGTGATGATTATGATGATATTTTTTAGTCTATATGATATGTGTAAATAATCATTGTAATTGAATAATGTGACAACCATATCATCATAGAATATTTAGAAAAAAAATTAATATTATGATAGTAGTACATAAATGCTTATTAATATAGGGAAAGTATGGTGAATTCATGTAGTTTTATTTGATAGTTATATGAGTGGCCATTAATATATAGAAAAATATTTTTTATCTGTATATACTAATAGCTCATAACCCACCCTAATCCCTAGTTGAAAATAATTGAGACTACCACCTATTCATCTCATTATTTCATACTAGTAGTCATCTCCTAAATGTCGATGACTTATCATTTTACAATCTTCCCCTTTACTCACCCTGCTTCTATCTCCATATCCTCCCTTCATGCCTTCTTCCTCTCCAAATCACATCTACTGTCTCTCGCATAAAATCTAAATAATTTTTCTTATTTCTTCTATATTACCTTCATTTTCTCATCACTTAGCAATTTTGATCAACCATTTCTCTTCACTATTTTTATTCATATACACATAATCACAAATATATGTTTTTGGAAAAGATATCTTCCATAGAATTGATGACAGGTTTATTCGTATCCTGAATCATAATGTTTATAATATAAAAATGTGATATTGTTGATATATCACATTTTGGTAACATCATTTTCTTTATACTCAGGTTTTAATATTTTATATATTTCAATGTACCAAAACTGTTTTCCATTTTAGTGTAGTTAATCTAGTTATAGTAGTACCCCATATATTAGATATAAAATCCTTTTGTGGTAGGATTCCAATTATTATTACATAACTAAAAATACAACATAACACATTATTCCCTTGTTCTTGAAAAATATAGTTTGTTGAAGGACAATCTAAGTAAAATTATATTTTTAATCTACTCTAGTATAAAAAATTGTGTTCCATATACTCCCTTTGAAAAAATGATATATTTAGTGGATATCCATACTCTCGTGCTTACTGGTGTGAGGAGTATAAGTTTGATATTTTTTATTTTATCTACTATATAAAATTTTGTGCACCTTCTTTCTTATTTAATTACTCCATACTCTATATAGCATTTTTTTTATATTCACTTTATTTTATTCAATTCATTATATCTCATATCCACCACATCATATATTGTCTATTCATTTTCATTGTTTTTTAAGATAGACTATTCTCCCCCTCCCAACTTGTCCTCTCCACCACTCCATGTGGGACCACAAAATAATTAATTTTATCAATTAGATATGTTTTTATGTTTTTCTAATGGTCAAAATTCCATTATATTTTTAAATTTTTTTATGTATGGGAAATGTGTGTGAAATTATAAAAATTTAAAATTTAAATGGAACCAATATTTTTTGCTTTATAAATTCATGTAAATAAATTAACAAATAATGATTTTTTTTTGGTGAAGATAACTAATGTGGTAATATATTTGTGTGTTGATGTTTTTACAAAATGAGTTAATGTCACTTAATATTCAATGTTGTAATTAAAAACATGATGTGAATCTATTTTTCACATTAAATTATTATGCATACTTTTATATTATTTTACTTGAGTGAGCGATGCTTGTATGAAGGGGGGGTTTCTGTAATGCATTGACCATAGTTACCCAGATTCAGTGTGTTATTACATAACATTAGCATTATACAAGGAATCATGTCTCCAAAGACTGATTAGTATAGTTATCTTAGAATTACTACATACATACATAAGTATTACATTGCATCATGAAATAAATAAAAAAACATTGGTTCCCCTCGAACACACTAATATCATTGGCCTATCTATGGAGGTTAATCATAATTTACTTCTTCGCATCCATTTACAAATAAAACATTCAAAGGGCTGAGAACAGATGAATAATAAGGATGACCATATAGTAGAAACATTCATAAATAAGTATAAACAAATAAAGAAATGTATAAAACTAAAACAAAATCCTTTTAAACATAAAATTAAGCATAAAATGGAAAAGATAAATCAAATAATATAATTTACATATTCACATGAATATCGTACTAGTCGAATAATCACATGCAATATTAATTGCCAATTTCAAAATGATGGAATGCATAATGTATGACATCATATCCACATAATCATGGCCTCAATCTAAGACTATAAATAATATCTTTTCAAGGCCTTATGCCAAGACACTAGTGTGTTTCATCAGACCAACCGATGCATCAAGGAACTGTAGTGGGCTCCACCCGTCACTTACTATGTCCAATCCATTTTATGAATTGGTGGAAACATAACATAAACATTCGTATTTAAATGAGCATACGAAATGTTAATTTGTTATACATAAACCATGAATGGTATAAAAATAACACATCCCTAGTCAAACATATCACATAACCTTCAATACAATATGGATGAATGGTATCATAATAAATCAACTTCAATTAATAATAATATCCAAAAATGATGATGACATAGTTGAAAATGATCAATAAAATTTTTTGAGTGAAATATCCTGTTTTTTGAAATCATTTCAAAGCCACAAAATTATAATGGATGATAATTAAAAGATATATTTTAATCAATGTTTCCCTTACCACTTGGAATACTTTTAATTGAGTCAACATTTTAAAATATTCATGTTCATATAAATAAATCCTTAAACCATTTTCACAACATGGACATTAATGAGAATGATTTATAAGAATAAATATTTAAAACATTTAAATTTATTTTTTAGTTAAATAATACCTTAAAAGAATTATTTTGAAATGTTTATTATGAAACATGGACATGGATGATTAATAGGTCCAAAAATATAGTTATAGAAAAACAATCTCAGATAATAACGAGATTAAAGAATTAATTGTTACCTTGTACACTTCCTTGGTTGAGGGTTCCTTCACCTCATGTATAATATTTAAATAATTTTAATTAAATTATACAAGAACCACATACATAAATATGATATCATATGTGATCTTCTAATATTGTTTTGTTAGTAATTCCTGAGTAGTATCATTGTTTCAGGTGTTACCTGGTTGGTTTTCCTTTATATGATTTGTTACAAAAATCATGTTTGTTATGGATTGGATGTCTTTGATTCATATCCAGAATGATATAATGTTATTAAATATTATTTTTAATAATCAATTAAAATTTATTCTTGAATTCATATGATGGGGAGTGAATCTCATCATGTTCATGGAGATGGTAATTCGTACATACACACGAACGCTACTTCCATTTATTTTTTATTATCCTGAAAGCATAGAACACAAAATGATACATATGTATATTATTATTTCAGTATAATATAATATTTTAGATATGTTACGTATGTTTATTAACACCAAACTTTATACATTTTATGTATGGTATGAACGAGTCATATCACTTTGAGGGGGAGGTAGTCCGCACTTCCTCAAATGAAATTATCATATATATACAATAATAAAAGAATAAATGTATGCTATAAATGATAATTATAGAAGATTATTGATACATTTTGTATCATAAATATCATATATAATTATTGGGACATCATAATGGCCTCCATAAGAGGTGGTAGTAGAATATTGACCAATCATTGTTTCATGAGCCAGTAGTTCGTCGTCAACGGAAATATTATGTTCTATACCCATTAGATTAAGGTGTGAGTATGTGTAGTTCAAATACTTCTCATAACAACAACCCTATATATTGATGATATTATTGTTTTTATAAAGGAATTGAATAAGGAATTTTTAGGTGGTTGGTGAAGTAAAATAAATGTAAATAACTTAAGAAGAGATTTTACCTTTAAATCAAGTAACACCATTTGGTATGAACCAAAAGGCTTCCTTGAAGTGGATTCTACCATAGAAAAGGCTTATTAGATGAATAGGGGGATGTAGGTAGATTAATTGGGCAGAGTTTGCACGAGCCAAGTGGCATGAGATTTATGAGAATTTTGATAGAGGTGAGGGCTTCTTATAAGTGGGAGGAGGGGCTCTTTAAGAATGTTTGGAAATATTATTTTATTATATAATGATTTCCTGTTTCTAATGGTATTAAAATAATTAAATACAAAGATAAAAAGTCCTATAATCAGAATAATATAATCCAATAAAAATTGTAAAGGTTTTAGATATTGTTTTAGTTTTTATAATCTCACTTAATTAAATCATTCACTAATGAGGTAAACACTGCATCATTATAGTGTCATATATAATTTTATTTATATGATATATAAAAATAAAGAAATCAACTCGATGTTTGAAATATATTTAACATTAACATGAATATTTATAGTCAAAATGATAACATATATAACTCATTGAAAAATTTATTTTACAAAAAGATATATGTTTTTGTCATTTTGTCTTTACTTGTAATTAATTAATAAAAAGTGTCATTATCACTCTCAAGTGGCTCCATGGGGTCCCAAAATCTATCCAATGATTCCTATGGTCGGACATGTATCAAAAACTAGAAGTAGGAAACATATTAGGGTATTTTAATATATTTATATTAATATTTGTTTACCCTTATTTACCAGGTTTACCTTTTAACCATGGTAAATAAAATGTTTACATAAGAAAATATTCATAATGCCTAAAAATAAAAGTTACCTATTTAAAAAATTTGTACCACTTGATAAAAAAAATGAAATCCATTTTTCTAAATTCAATACATATAAGTGGCTAAAGATAATTTAAAATTAATTTGTGTCGTAAAAACAAAAAATCATGTGTTTAAGAAATAATAAATATATAAAGAATGGCATGTTTTTATGTCCAGTTTAAAAGTAAAATTACATTTAATGACCTAAATTATATTCAATGATAAAATTATAATCTAATAATACTTTTAAACCACACAAATGAATAATTTAACACTATAAATTATATCAATTCTAGAAGTTTTTTTTAATTAAAATTTAGTATATTTCACCATTCAAAATAAAATTGAATGTTTTTATAAAAGTACCAAAAATTTATCCAAAATAAATTTTTATGTCCCTCATCTAAAATATAATTTTACTTCATAATATTTAATATATAAAAGTGTCAATTTTTTTTAAATGATCTCCATTGAAATGTAGTAAATTTTCATTTTTTGAAATATACTAGTTTTTTCTGAAAAAAATTGTAGTTTTTATTATATAATTTCTAAGAAACACCTAATATGTACTATAAAATAATATGGAGTATATAAAATTAAAAATTTAGTTAATACTATTCATAAATTCTTTTTGAACGGCCATTTGGGTATGCCATAGTGCGCTTGAACTCGGTGTTGCATGTAGCGCAAGTTGTTAAATTACTTTTAAGAGGTAATGTACAATGAAATATTGGTGTGTAACATTATCCCCACTACAATAAATTGTGTCCTCAAAATTTTATTTTTTTAAAATAAAATCTTAAAAATTGAAAAATACCTTTGTGGAAAACCCACATATAAAATTTGGTTAATGAAATTTCGTCTTAATAAGAGGGAAAGAGAAATGAAAATGTCACCATATACTACGATCACTATTATGAGAACATTGGTGGAATTACAGACACATAATTGGAGGAAAATGTAAATATTTATAGGGATTGATTGATGTCATCAATCACAAACAAGTGTAAAATTGAGGGCCTCATAGCCATCAATTGTTTATGATTTAAAATATCATCAGTTCAACAAAACATAAGGTATTAGGATAAAAAAATTTGGTTTTATGATCCCTTCCCTAAAGTTTAAGAATTAAGTTATACATAGAATAAGCGGGAAAAATATACTTGTCTAGTAGATTTTCATCCTTCAACTAGTTCCCACCACAAACTCATCATTCACTCCAAAAGATAATGGAATTCTATAATATTATATTTATCCTAATCATATAGGGTTCCTACAATAATGAATTTATAATTAATTTGTCTTACTATTTAAAAAAACTACATTATACAAACTAGGAGATCATATAGGTTAGTTGTAGGTGATATACCCTTATCATCCTTCGGGTGCGGGTTCACATCTCGCGGCCTTGCCGGACGCGACGAGTTGTCACCCGACAACTAAGTTGTCCTTTTTATGAACGTCCAAATATAATCTAAAAAATGATTTGACCTTTACAACAGTATCCAATGTCAAACTTAATCTATTCCATCCTTTATATACTATCCACAATACTTTTGTCTAAACTCATAGTCCAAAATTTATAAGGAAGCTCACATAATATACATGTGAACACCTTCATCGTGTATTCTCTTAAAATGTGTTAATAAAATGAATTTCTAGAAAACCATATTTTAATATATATGTACTCCCTTACTCCTTCTGTAAATCAGAGAATATTGGATATTCTACTTGAATCCAAAAAATATTTACTCACCAATAACGATGGAATAAAAAATAGTAATTAGTTCTAATGTAGTAAATAATATCCAATCGAATTTATCCAAATAAGTTACCTCGTATTCCAAAATTAATAACACATTATCAGGACAATATTAAAGTATATGTTTCCTTCAACCATGTATTTTCCATAAAAATTAACTTGATATTGAGTCACTTTTCTTGGTATCACACAAAATCAATTCCATAATGAAATATTACTAAAGTACAATCCTTACATACACTAAAATTATTATAACCAGTTTATCATTGACACAACACTAAAATGAGAAAATCCTTTAATATCAACATAAGAAAACTAGTCATTACACTTCATCTATGGTAATATAATAACATGGTTATTATCCAACAACATCATTAGTGGTATACTCTAATGATTGGGACATTGGTTCGTGTAGTGTCCCAACTCCTTACAGATGAAACGTTGTACATTTGATTCATTTTTATTACCCTTTCTATCACATAAATGGTGTCTATTTTCTCCAAACATATAAAAAATCCCATTCCCTTCATGCATTGACCAAGGTGATTCTTTCCACTATTATCACATATGGGAATATCCTTCTTTCCCTTATTACATTTATCCATATTTCTCTCTACAATTATTTTCTTCTCTGGATTCCATTCAAATCCATAGGACTTAGAGAATTATTTACTTATCTTATTAAGACGTTATACTATTTCTTCATATGAGGTTAATATGTGGGAGAAAATTTCTATTCTAAATGTTGTCTTAAAACCATGAATGGTATGATCCTTCCTACTCTTGTTATCATGTGTATTGATGTATTTCTCCTTGTATCGGTTGGGCGCCATTTCTAGAAAATAGAAAACACTAGGTATGTTTTTGTATCGCAATGCCTAATTCCAAACTTGTAAAATACATCACATAATTAGAAATGATTGTGAATATAATCTATAACCATAAAAAAATGTTTTCTTTGAGGACATATTTACCACTAAATCCTTCATAATGGTTTGTAATGAAAATGTGAACTGTCCTATGAATATCCTCCAGTAGTGTCCTAACTAAGAGTTCAGCAAGGCCCATTGTCATGTAACAGGATTACCTAGGTTATGCCCAAAACTCCATGTCAAAGTTTTCCCTCCTTGGTACATTTGTGCCAAATCATCCTCAACTTGCTCGTATCCAGAAAAGGATGTATTGCTTTTAAATCTCCCTAAATTTAAACATTACCAAATTCAAGGAAGTTCTTCTATACTAATCCTCAAAGTCTATCATAGGGTTATGTGCTCTTATCAGAGTGTATCTAAATATAATTTCCCTTATTTTTATTAAACTTCCTTTGATACCAACTAAAACACCCCGACCCTAGTTACCCAAAGTCTATGCATTATTACATAACATTAGCTCGATACAAGGAATCATGTCTCGAATGACCGAGTAGTTTTGTGGCCTTGGATGAACTAGATATGTATATGTGTTTTAAATTACATCATGAAACAAATAAAAATAGAATTGTGTCCCCCTTTAACCCACACATATCCTAGGACTATCATTATAAGTTAATAAAATTTTACTTCTTCACATCTAGTGAATAATAACACAAATAAAATGGTGTGCTAAGATTCTCAGTAAGGAAGAAAATATAGATGAAACTTTCATAAATAAGGATAAAGATTTAAGGAGACATATAAAACTAATATATAAGTATTATAAATATCAAAATCAGTATAATATGGCTTAGATAAATCAAATGATTCCATTTAATCATTCACATTGATATTTTACTAGTCGAATAATCACATGTAATATCAATATCCAATTTCAAAATTATGGAATGCATAATTTCGTACATCATAACCACCTAGTCAGGGCCTCATTCTAAGACAATAAATAAGATTTTTTTAAGGCATTGTTCCAAGACACTAGTTTGGCTCAGGAGACCTACTGATGCATCAACGAGCTATAGTGGGCTCCACCCATCACATACTAAGTCCAATGCATTCCTCATGTTAAATGGATAAAACAGCACAAAAACATTCGTACTAAAACTAGTGTACGAAATGTTAATACATTTACCATTAACCATGAATGGTATAAAAATAACACATCCACAATCAAACATATCACAAAACCTTCAATACAATATGGAATATATGTATCATAATAAATCAACTTCAATCAAGAATAATATCCAAAAAAATTGATGACATAGTTGAAAATGATCAGTAAAACTTTTTGAGAGAAATATCCATTTTTATGAAATCATCTAAAATTCACATATTTATAAATTATAACATTTAAAACATATTTTTTAATCAATGTGTCACATACCACTTTGAATCATTTGAAAAGAATTAATATTTTAAAACATTCGTGTCCATATAAATAAATCATAAACCCCAATTTGAAAACATGTACTTTAATGAGAAATATTTATAATAATGAAAATCTAAAACATTTAAATTGATGTTTAAGATAAAGAGTACCTTAAAAAATAATTTTGAAATGTATTTTATGTAACATGGACATGGATGATAAATATATCCCTGATAATAGTTACCCATAAACAATCTCGGATAATATTGAGATTGAGGAATTAACCCTTACCTTGTAATTTTCCTTGGATTATGGTACGTTATCCTCATGTATAATAGTTAAATAATTGATATTAAATTTTACAAGAACCACATACATAAATATGGTACCATATATGATCTTTTAAAAATTGCTTTGTTAATAATATTTGAGTAGTATAATTGTTTCGGTTGTGAACTGATTCATTTCCCTTTATAAGTTTTGTTACGTAAGTCATGTTTGTTATGGATAGGATGTATTTGATTCATATACAAAATGATTTAATGGTCTTAAATATTATTTTTAATAATCAAATGATAACTATTCTTGAATGGTTATAATGATGAATGAATCTCATCGTGTTTGTGGAGACGGTAATCAGTACGTACGCATGAATGCTACTTCTATTTCTTTTTTTATTTTAATTGTAAAGTTGAACAATGGTACATATAAGGCCCCAGCCTTAAACCTTACTTAATCTTGAGTTATTACTAGATTACACATTGAGGATCTTTTCGGGTTTAGAGTTTTAGAGAATTAGATCATAAAACTTGCATTACATTCCACATATAAACAAAGTGGTTACATAAAGATAGTATTCTTCATTCCCATCAATGGAAACACATTAAAAATAAAACATGGATTATTTCTTGACACATCCTTGACTCTATCATCTTATCATGTACCTTTCCCTTGACCTGTGAAAAACATTTCAAAAACTTGGGATTAGCATAAAAACTCAGTATGGGTTATAAAAAAAAACATGGAAAGGAAACATGAGTTCATATATACATAAGAATGAAATCATACTTTACCCATAAAACATAGGCACTTTAACATACCTCATAAAATCATGAATAAATCATAGAAATCATAAGACATAAAGGTAACTTGAGGCATTCATAACATTCTTACGTAGGGAGTAACCCTCTTGGTTACGTTTGGAATACCCATCACAGTATATTCCTTAAAATCTCTTCGGAGAAACCTTAACGTTTCACTCCTTCGCGTTACCCAATGCATTGGAGAGCTATAACGGGCTCACCCGCCCTTAGTTTATCACGGAACCACCCGTCCTCATAATAATGCCCAAGAACCATAACATAATCATATCACATAAAACATGCATAAAGGAAACATAACATTTCCACATTTCAATCACAAGATATCAATACAACACATTGATATAATAAAAACATTATGAAAACCATTTTCAATACCAAAATAAAAGATAAGTAAAACATGGTATTTATTTTTCTTTTAAAAAGAAGGTATGGCTTTTAGAGGAAGCCGAAACTCAAATAACGGTTATGACGGCGGAGAAGTCGTTGTCGCCGCATACGTACGACAAAAACATTCCCTTTTGTCGTTTAGTAAATGCTTCGTATAAAAAAGATTCCTTTTGAATAAACGTAAAAGTCATAGGGGTTTATACACCGTATAAAAGAAAGTTGTGTATAAAATAAAATAAGCCTCAACGAAAGGAGATTGAGACGAAGTCCCATACCTCGTATCCGACTTGACCCGACCGTTCTTTAAACTCCTGAATAATAAACTTGAGTTAATATCTACTTGATTATGAATCTTTTTCAAGTTCATTATTCCTTTTATACCATGTTATGAACATCATGTAATTATTTAAGTTAATAATGTTCATTTTGTCGGTATTTGGTTCTTAAGTCAAAAATAGACTTCTTATACTTACATGTTGTTAATTTGGTCAAAGGTTCATTATATCCAGAATGGTATTCATGATGTAGATATCATATATGTCATATATATCCAGTACCTACATTCATTTATAATATTACATCACATTTTGAGGTAAGAAATGAAATGCACCGTTCATGGAGACGGTAAGCCGTACGTACGCATGAACGCTGCTTCCATTTCTATTTCATATTTTCAGGAATGGAATCATAATGATATAAGAGTATATTATAATTCCAGTATAATAACATATATAATATCATTAACTTTATCCTTTACACATCCCACATATGGTATTAACGAATCAAATCACTTTTAGGGGGCGGTAGTCCGCACTTCCTAAAATGAAGATATCGTGTTTACCCATAATGGAAACCATAAAGGTATGACCAAAATGAAAAAAACAGAAGCTTAAGGAAAACATAAACATATTATATATCATATATAAAAATAGTGACATCATAATGGCCACCTTTGAAGGTGTTAAATGAGTGTTGAACAATCATCGTTTCGGGAGGCAGAATTTCGCCATCCACGGAAACCGTATGTTCTTTAACCATTTGATGTAGTTGTGTGAGAGTGTAGGTCAAATAGATCTTATAACAACATCCTTGTATATTAAAGATACTGGTGTTGTTACAAAATAAGTAAATAAAAAGAGTTTAGGGGGTTGTAGAAGCAAAATAAAACAAATGAACATGAGAGAATGAATTACCTTTAAAAAGTGTAACTCCTTTTGGTTTGAGCCTAAAGACTTCCTTCGAAAGGATTATACCCAAAGGGAATCCTCTAGGATGAGGAGAGGGATTTGGAGAGAGCAAATGGGCAGGGGTTGGCCGAGCCAAAGGCTTGAAGAGTGTGTGAAATGAGGTAGAGGTGGGGGCCTTTTATAAGAGGAGAGGAGGGGCACTTTTGGAAAGTAAAGAAACATTACTTTATTTGAAAATGTGTTTCGGTTTTAAAAGGTCCCACATTTATATAATTCGTGTATAAGGTGATAAGGGTTTGAAATACACTCATCCAATTGGTTTTGGACATGTGTAGATCATAGATTTTATATTATCTTTCTATTTTATTTAAATCGTCAAATAATGATGTCATCGCTGCATCATTATTATGTCATTAATAATTAAATTTATTTAATGTCTAAAAATTATAAAAAAATACTATGATATAGGAAATTATTTTAGCTTTCCAATTACTATTTATAATCAAAATTTGGACTTGTATAACCCCACTTAAAAATTGTTTTCTCAAAACATATTATGTTTGTGTCATTTTCACTTTAACATTAAATAAAAAGTAATTTATGTCATTTTCCAAAAAAAGTGGATCCATGGGGTCCCCAAGTTGACCCATGGATTTTCTTGGTTGGCCATGACACAACCAATAAGGTTGGGACATGTGTCTAGGTCATTTCATATTATTAAAGCATTATTTATACCTTAAACTACACTAATTACCACTAATCGCAATTAAGAACTTAATAAGTTACTATAAACCAAAAAATTATTTTAATCTCATTGAACCACATTTTACTTCTTAATGATAACCATGTATGTTCGATTTTCAAAATTCAATACACATTAGTGGTAAACTTTCATTTAACTGAAAAATCAGTTTGCTTGATTACCACTTAGTGGTTTCACTATTCATCAAAATTGAAGTTTTTCAGAAAATTACCAAAAATTCACTCTAAGCTATATTTGATATTCCGAATTCAAAAATGAAGTCTATTTTACAAAATTCAAATCATATAAGTCACATTAATTAATTTAATAATTAATTCCCGCTGCCAGAGCAAATAGCGTGTTTTTACAAAACAATAAGTATCAAAAAATTGACACCAGTTTAAGTCTAATTTCAAAGTGAAATTGATTCCAATGACCACCATTGGATAAAATGGTAAAAATATATTCTAATTTCACTTCAAAACCAATTCAAAACATAATCTAATCATATAAATAAATTAGATTAAAAATCAGTTTTGATGTAAAATGCAGTATTTTTCACTATTCATTAAAAAAATGAACATTGTCAGAAAAATACCAAAAATTCACACAAGGTAAATTTTGATGTCCCAATCATAAAGAATAAGTTTATTTTGACAAACATAGTTTATAAAATTGTCAAAATATAGATTCAAAAATGGTTTGCCATCAAAAGGCAGTAAAACAATCTTTTAAGAATATTAGTATATTCCATGCATAAGATTGTATTTATTTTCATTTTAAACCACTATAACACTATCTTAATCATTAATAGACATAGATAAAAATATCTATTATTCATTACTTACTTGGGATGTTACATCCTTCCCCCCTTTAGAAAATTGTGTCCCCGCAATTTATTTACTTATCGAATAAATGGGGGTACTTATCCCTCATTGCATTTTCAGATTCCCATGTTGCCTCTTCAATCATGTGGTTTTTCCACAAAACCTTTACCTGCTTAATCACCTTATTCCGTAACACTTGCTCCCTGTGGTCAAGAATCTGGACCGGTTGTTCCTCATAATATAGGTTCTCTTCCAGCTGAACTACCTCTGGACTCAAAACATGAGATGGATCTGGCATATACTTTCTCAACATCGAAACGTGAAAAACATTGTGTACCTGAGATAAAATCTGTGGTAAAGCCACTCGGTATGCAACTGATCCAACTCTTTCCAGAATTTTGTATGGTCCAATGAACCTTGGACTCAACTTTCCTTTCTTACCAAATCTCATCACACTTTTCCAAGGAGAAACCTTGAGAAAAACATGATCACCTACCTCGAAAGATAGATCCTTCCTCCGGTTATCCGCATAACTCTTCTGCCTGCTCTGAGCTGTTCTCATGTGCTTCTGAATCAGCTGAACTTTTTCTGCCATCTCTTCTACCAATTCTGGTCCCATCAACTTCCTTTCACCAACTTCATCCCAGAAAGCTGGAGTTCGACACTGCTTCCCATATAATGCCTGAAATGGTGCCATCTGTATACTGGAATGAAAACTGTTATTATATGAAAACTCAACCAAAGAAAGATGTTGGTCCCAACTTCCCTGATAATCCATAGAACAAACTCGTAGCATATCCTCCAATGTCTGAATTGTTCGTTCTGACTGCCCATCTGATTGAGGATGAAAAGCTGTACTAAAATTTAACTCAGTACCCAAAGACTTCTGAAGGCCTTTCCAAAAGTTAGAAGTAAACCTGGGATCACGATCCGATACAATGGAGAGAGGAACTCCATGTAACCTGACTATCTCTTTAAGATACAAACGGGAATGTTGATCAAGAGAGAAAGTATCTCGTATAGCAAGGAAATGAGCAGATTTGGTAAAGCGATCAACAATAACCCAGATTGCATTATTACCTCGAGATGTCTTCGGTAATCCAACAACAAAGTCCATGGATATATTCTCCCATTTCCACTCTGGCACTGGTAAAGGCTGAAGCATCCCTTTCGGTAACTGCCGCTCTGCTTTAACCTATTGACAAGTCAAACACTTCACAGTAAAATCAGCAATATCTCTTTTCATTCCATCCCACCAGTAATACTCCCGCAGATCTCTATACATCTTAGTACTGCCTGGATGAACTGAAAACGGAGAACTATGAGCTTCACATAACAACTCTCTCTTCAACTGTGAATCACAAGGCACACACAATCTCTTCCCAAATCTCAAAACGCAATCACTATCAATGTTGAATTCAGGCAACTTACCTTTCTGAACCAGCTCTACCCTTTTCTGCAACTCACTGTCTTGCTTTTGTGCTTGCTTGATTCTATCTGATAGAGATGATCTCACTGATACCTGAAACAAAACAGAAGGACTTCCTGCACCAACAACTTTTATGCCAAAGTTCATCAAATCCTTAACCAAAGGATCACGTTCCAAACGCAACATTGTTAATGAAGCATTACTTTTTCGACTCAAAGCATCAGCCACTTTATTTGCTTTTCCCGGATGGTAATGAATTGTACAATCATAATCCTTGATTAACTCCAGCCATCTCCTTTGTCTCATGTTTAACTCTTTATGAGTGAATATATACTTTAAACTTTTGTGATCGGTATATATTTCACACTTTACTCCATACAAATGATGCCTCCAAATTTTTAAAGCAAAAACAACAACAGCTAATTCCAAATCATGTGTAGGGTAATTTACCTCATGAGTTTTCAACTGTCGTGAAGCATAACCAATTACCTAATCATTCTTCATTAGGACGCACCCAAGTCCTTTCAATGAAGCATCACTGTATATAACAAACTCACCATTCCTAGAAGGTAGTGCCAAAACTGGAGCATTCACCAATATTCTTTTCAATTCCTGAAAACAATCATCACATTCTTTTGTCCAGATAAACATAACACCCTACCGAGTTAGCTTAGTCATTGGACTAGATAACCGTGAAAAATTTCTAACAAACCTTCGGTAATAGCCCGCCAAACCAAGGAAGCTACGAATCTCGGTTACATTTGTGGGTCTTGGCCATTCTTCCACAACTTTTGTTTTTGCAGGATCAACAGTTATTCCATCTTTAGAAAAAATGTGACCAAGGAAAGAAATTTGTTACAACCAAAACTAACACTTGCTGAATTTCCCATACAGTTTCTTTTCTTTTAAGGTTTGAAAGATAACCCTTAAATGTTTTTCATGCTCCTCTTTACTTTTAGAAAACACCAAAATATCATCAATGAAAACCACCACAAACTTATCCAAGAACTCATGGAAAATTGTATTTATTAAGTCCATGAATACTGCAGGTGCATTGGTTAGCCCAAAAGGCATTACTACAAATTTATAATGGCCATATCTCGTACGGAACGCGGTCTTCAGAATATCTTCCTCCTTTACCTTCAGCTGATGGTACCCCGATCTCCGGTCAATCTTTGAAAAAAACTGAGCTCCCTGGAGCTGATCAAACAAATCATCGATATGAGGCAAAGGATATTTGTTCTTAACAGTGATATTATTCAAGGCTCTATAATCAATGCAAAGTCTCATAGAACCATCTTTCTTTTTAACAAATAAAACAGGAGCACCCCATGGTGATGTGCTAGGTCTAATGAAACCTTTCTCTAATAAATCTTGCAATTGCTCCTTCAACTCTAAAAGTTCAATTTGTGCCATTCGATAAGGGGGTTTTGAAATTGGCTTAGCATCAGGAACTAAGTCAACAGTAAACTCAACTTCCCGATCTGGTATTATTCCAGGCAACTCATCAGGAAAAACATCAGGATACTCATTTACCACTGGCACATCATTAATCTAAACAGTTCCTTTATTTTCAACGACGTGTGCATGGTAACATTCATTTCTATCTTTCACAAGTTTCTCGGCCTCTTGATATGTTATCAAAAGTAAGGGTTCATTATTGTAAACAAACTGAAAGTCTTTCTGAAAAGAAACTTCTTTATCTCTACAGTCAATCTTAACATGGTAAATAGAGAGCCAATCCATACCCAGGAAAACATCAAACTCTACTAGAGGTAGAACAATAAGGTTTGCAAGTAGGTTCTTTCCACAGATAAGGATAGGAAGATTCTTATATATTCTTTTTGCCTCGACACTTCCCCCAGGTGTTTTTACCAAAAGTTCAGGAGTCATTTCTTGAGATGGTATTCCCATTTTACTAGAAAAGGTTTCAGAGATGAAAGAATGTGTAGACCCCGAATCAAACAACACACTGGCATAATCTGAAAAAACAAACAAAGTACCTGATACAACTTCATTTGATGGCACGACATCTGCTGAAGTTGTTGCAAAGGATTTCACCACCCCTTTCTGCTTGTAGTCTAACTGCTTCCCATCACTCAAGCTCCTTGTCAGACACTCGTTTGCATAGTGCCCCATCTCATTGCACTTATAACACTTCACTAACTGTAAATCAAATTTGTTCTTACCTTCACCTTGATCCTTTTCAGTGCAATCACGAGCCTTATGTCCCATCTTACCACATCGGTAGCACTTCCCAGAATTCAGAAGACATTCCCCAGCATGCCTTTTGCCACATTTATCACAAACTGGAAACATAGTTCTCTTACCATCAGACTTTTTTGAAGAATTCTTACCTTTCTCATGCCACCTCGGTCTCTTCTTCTGCTGGTTGTTATAGAAGACTTGGTCATCGGCAAACTCCATTTCCACCTTCTCAGCACATCGAACAAGCTTTTCATAACTTTTAAACTCACGAGAAGCTAATGCCCTTCGATATTTTGGCTTTAATCCTGAGTAAAAACGATTGATTTTACTATCAAGGTCCCGGATAAAATTTGGAGCATACCTTGCCAATCGAGTGAACCTTTCTTCATAGGCAGCCACTGAGTCTTCCTCTTGCCTCAATTCCAAGAATCTATTTTCCATCCTAAGTCGAACAGCCTTAGGAAAATACTTCTCAAGAAACATACCTTTGAATTCATCCCAGTCAAGAGCATCAATCTCATCGGCGTCCCTGATATTTTTAACCATAGACCACCACTGATCTGCTTCACCCTCCAAACGGTAAATAGCAAGACTAACCTTTTGATTGTCTGAACACCCCATAACATCAAAAATCTTCTCCAGTGCTTTAATCCACCCTTCAGCTAGCACAGGGTTAAATGATCCTCTGAATGATGGGGGATGTTGCCTCATGAAATGTTCCACCAGTGACATGTTTCTCTGCGGTTGATCTGGCTGATCTCGTGCATGGATACCACCGCCATTTATCGCTTGAGTAAACTGCGCCATTACTGCAACAAACTGTTCAGTTCCAATTCCGACCATTTCTGGATGCTGATTCGGATGGTTATTTCCTTCTGAATGCCTTCCTAGCACTGCTTCCCTGTTTCCTCTGCGGAAAACCATTCTGAAAAAACATGTCTTAGATGAAGCAACATGGAAATCTTTAAATTCTATATCACTTCAATTTGACCAAAAAACATTTTTGGATAATCATTTAATAGAATTCTAACTCCTAAAGTTATCTAAACCGACCTCTGATACCAACTATAAGGCCCCAGCCTTAAACCTTACTTAATCTTGAGTTATTACAAGATTACACATTGAGGATCTTTTCGGGTTTAGAGTTTTAGAGAATTAGATCATAAAACTTGCATTACATTCCACATATAAAAAAGGTGGTTACATAAAGATAGTATTCTTCATTCCCATCAATGGAAACACATTAAAAATAAAACATGGATTATTTTTTGACACATCATTGACTCTATCATCTTATCATGTACCTTTCCCTTGACCTGTGAAAAACATTTCAAAAACTTGGGATGAGCATAAAAACGTAGTATGGGTTATAAAAAAAACATGGAAAGGAAACATGAGTTCATATATAAATAAGAATGAAATCATACTTTACACATAAAACATAGGCACTTTAACATACCTCATAAAATCATGAATAAATCATAGAAATCATAAGACATAAAGGTAACTTGAGGCATTCATAACATTCTTACGTAGGTAGTAACCCTCTTGGTTACGTTTGGAATACCCATCACAGTATATTCCTTAAAATCTCTTCGGAGAAACCTTAACGTTTCACTCCTTCGCGTTACCCAATGCATTGGAGAGCTATAACGGGCTCACCCGCCCTTAGTTTATCACGGAACCACCCGTCCTCATAATAATGCCCAAGAACCATAACATAATCATATCACATAAAACATGCATAAAGGAAACATAACATTTCGACATTTCAATCACAAGATATCAATACAACACATTGATATAATAAAAACATTATGAAAACCATTTTCAATACCAAAATAAAATAAAAGTAAAACATGGTATTTATTTTTCTTTTAAAAAGAAGGTATTTCTTGTAGAGGAAGCCGAAACTCAAATAACGGTTACGACGGCGGAGAAGTCATTGTCGCCGCATACGTACGACAAAAACATTCCCTTTTGTCGTTTAGTAAACGCTTCGTATAAAAAAGATTCCTTTTGAATAAACATAAAAGTCAAAGGGGTTTATACACCGTATAAAAGAAAGTTGTGTATAAAATAAAATATGCCTCAACGAAAGGAGATTGAGACGAAGTCCCATACCTCGTATCTGACTTGACCCGACCGTTCTTTAAACTCCTGAATAATAAACTTGAGTTAATATCTACTTGATTAAGAATCTTTTTCAAGTTCATTATTCCTTTTATACCATGTTATGAACATCATGTAATTATTTAAGTTAATAATGTTCATTTTGTCGGTATTTGGTTCTTAAGTCAAAAATAGACTTCTTATACTTACATGTTGTTAATTTGGTCAAAGGTTCATTATATCCAGAATGTTATTCATGATGTAGATATCAAATATGTCATATATATCCAGTACCTACATTCATTTATAATATTACATCACATTTAGAGGTAAGAAATGAAATGCACCGTTCATGGAGACGGTAAGCCGTACGTACGCATGAACGCTGCTTCCATTTCTATTTCATATTTTCAGGAATGGAATCATAATGATATAAGAGTATATTATAATTCCAGTATAATAACATATATAATATCATTAACTTTATCCTTTACACATCCCACATATGGTATTAACGAATCAAATCACTTTTAGGGGGCGGTAGTCCGCACTTCCTAAAATGAAGATATCGTGTTTACCCATAATGGAAACCATAAAGGTATGACCAAAATGAAAAAAAAGAAGCTTAAGGAAAACATAAACATATTATATATCATATATAAAAATAGTGACATCAAAATGGCCACCTTTGAAGGTGTTAAATGAGTGTTGAACAATCATCGTTTCGGGAGGCAGAATTTCGCCATCCAGGGAAACCGTATGTTCTTTAACCATTTGATGTAGTTGTGTGAGAGTGTAGGTCAAATAGATCTTATAACAACATCCTTGTATATTGAAGATACTGGTGTTGTTACAAAATAAGTAAATAAAAAGAGTTTAGGGGGTTGGAGAAGCAAAATAAAACAAATGAACATGAGAGAATGAATTACCTTTAAAAAGTGTAACTCCTTTTGGTTTGAGCCTAAAGGCTTCCTTTGAAAGGATTCTACCCAAAGAGAATCCTCTAGGATGAGGAGAGGGATGTGGAGAGAGCAAATGGGTAGGGGTTGGCCGAGCCAAAGGCTTGAAGAGTGTGTGAAATGAGGTAGAGTTGGGGGCCTTTTATAAGAGGAGAGGCGGGGCACTTTTGGAAAGTAAAGAAACATTACTTTATTTGAAAATGTGTTTCGGTCTTAAAAGGTCCCACATTGATAGAATTCGTGGATAAGGTGATAAGGGTTCGAAATCCACTCATCCAATTGGTTTTGGACATGTGTAGATCATAGATTTTACATTATCATTCTATTTTATTTAAATCGTCAAATAATGATGTCATCGCTGCATCATTATTATGTCATAAATAATTAAATTTATTTAATGTCTAAAAATTATAAAAAAAATACTATGATATAGGAAATCTTTTTATATTTCCAATTAATATTTATAATCAAAATGTGGACTTGTATAACCCCACTTAAAAATTGTTTTCGCAAAACATATTATGTTTGTGTCATTTTCACTTTAACATTAAATAAAAAGTAATTTATGTCATTTTCCAACAAAAGTGGATCCATGGGGTCCCCAAGTTGACCCATGTCTTGTCTTGGTCGGCCATGACACAACCAATAAGTTTGGGACATGTGTCTAGGTCATTTCATATTATTAAAGCATTATTTATACCTTAAACTACACTAATTACCACTAATCGCGATTAAGAACTTAATAAGTTACTATTCACCAAAAAATTATTTTAATCTCATTGAACCACATTTTACTTCTTAATGATAACCATGTATGTCGGATTTTCAAAATTCAATACACATTAGTGGTAAACATTCATTTAACTGAAAAATCAGTTTGCTTGATTACCACTTAGTAGTTTCACTATTCATCAAAATTGAAGTTTTTCAGAAAATTACCAAAAATTCACTCTAAGCTATATTTGATATTCCGAATTCAAAAATGAAGTCTATTTTACAAAATTCAAATCATATAAGTCACATTAATTAATTTAATAATTAATTCCCGCTGCCAGAGCAAATAGCGTGTTTTTACAAAACAATAAGTATCAAAAAATTGACACCAGTTTAAGTCTAATTTCAACGTGAAATTGATTCCAATGACCACCATTGGATAAAATGGTAAAAATATATTCTAATTTCACTTCAAAACCAATTCCAAACATAATCTAATCATATAAATAAATTAGATTAAAAATCAGTTTTGATGTAAAATGCAGTATTTTTCACTATTCATTAAAAAAATTGAACATTGTCAGAAAAATACCAAAAATTCACACAAGGTAAATTTTGATGTCCCAATCATAAAGAATAAGTTTATTTTGACAAACATAGTTTATAAAATTGTCAAAATATAGATTCAAAAATGGTTTGCCATCAAAAGGCAGTAAAACAATCTTTTAAGAATATTAGTGTATTCCATGCATAAGATTGTATTTATTTTCATTTTAAGCCTCTATAACACTATCTTAATCATTAATAGACATAGATAAAAATATCTATTATTCATTAATTACTTGGGATGTTACAGTACATAGGTATAATATTATTACAGTATAATAAAAAAATTTATATACATTATGTATTTTCATTAACACCATCCTTTATACGATCCCTGTCTGGTATGCACGAGTCATATCACTTTGAGGGGGCGGTATTCCACATTTCCTCAAATGAAATTATCGTATATAAAAAACATGAAAAGAATAAAGGAATTATGTAAAAGAAAATTACAGAATACTATATATAAAATAAAAATTATTAATGTCATATATAATTACAATGACATCATAATGGCCACTATGAGGGGTTTTAGTGGATGACTGAACAATCATTGTTTCGTGAGGCAGAAGTTCACAATTCACGGAAAAATTATGTTCTATACAAATTAGTTGGAGGTGTGTGTTTTTTTATTACAAATAATTCTCTTGAAAACTACGTAGTATATTGAGGATACTGTTTTTTATAAAATAAAGGAATAAAGATAGTTTAGGGGGTTGTATAAGTAAAATTATAGAGAAGAACTTAAGATGAGATGTTACATTTTAATCAGGTAACTCACTTTGGATTGATCCAAGAGGCATCCTTGAGGTGCCATCTACCTAAGGTAAGGCTTCTATGAGGAATAAGGGGATCTATGGTGCATAATTGGGAAGTTTTTGGATGAGACAAGGTGATTTAGAGGTGTGAGAAATGGGTATGAGTCGAGCACTTGTTATAAGGTGGAGGAGGGGATCTTTTGGAATGTTGGAAAGTATTATTTTATTATATAACGATTTTCAGTTCCTAAATGACCAAAACACATTAAAGACGAAGATAATATGACTCGTGTTCTAAATGAAATCATCCAATAAAAATTGGACATGTTTTGGATATTTTTTAAAAATTTATAATCTCATTTATTTAAATCATTCATCAATGAGGTAAACACTACATCAGTATTGTGTCATAAATATTTTTTGGGATGTCTAAAAATTATAAATAAAAATTACATGATTTAATTCATCAATTTAGATTTAAATTTAATATTTATAGTCTAAAATAGAACATATATAAATAATTTTAAATTTTATTTTACAAAAAGTTATATGTTAATGTCTTTTTGTCTTTACATTAACTTAATTAATATAAAGTGTCATTAACTCTTTTAAGGAGCTCCATGGGGTCCCAAAATCGACCCAAAGATGCCCATGTTCATAAATGTATCATCTAATAGTAATAGGACACATGTTAGTGTATTTTAATATTATTATAATAATAATTTTTTTACCCTTATTTATCATACATACCCTTTAACCATGGTAAATAAAATACTTAATTAAGTAGATAATAATAATATCTGAAAACAAATGTTTCTTATTTACACAAATTGTAAATCTGGATTCCAAATATGGAAGCCATTTTTTCAAATTCAAAACACATATGTGGCAGAAGAAAATTTAAAATTATTTCCTTCTGTGGAAACAAAAATCATGTTTTTATGAAATAATAAATTTCCAAAGAATGACACTTTTTTATGTCTAGTTTAAAAAAAATCACATCCAATGACCTAAAATATATTAAATTAAAAAAAATATAATAAAATTATACTTTAAAACCACTAAAATTTATAATTTAACACAATAAATTATTTATATTGAAGAATACTTTTTTAATTAAAATTTAGTATGTTTCACTATTCACAAACAATTGAATGTTTTCAGAAAACATCCAAAAATGTATCTAAACTAAATTTTTATGAGCCAATTCTAAAAAATTAATTTAATTTCATTAAATTTAATAAATAAAAGTGTCAAATATTTTTTTTAAAAAGGTGGAAAACTTGCATTTTTTGAAATATACATCTTTTATCTGAGAAAAATGAATTTGTTCTTATATTATTTATATGAAACACATTATATAGATTATAAAATTATATAGAGTATAAAAAATAATAATTCAGTTAATACTATTCATAACTTCTTTTTGAACGGCTATTTTGGTAAGTCGTGGTGCGCTCGAACATGGTGTTGTATGTAGCGCATGTTATTGAATTACATTGAAGAGATAACTTACTATGGAATCTTATGGTGTTACAGTTTTCCATTATAGAAAAATGTTGGAGGTGAAATATATATGGAGTGTTTTATTTGTGAAAATAAAATTGGGATCTCCAAAAAGGATATGGTAATTTAAAACAAGATGGAAGATCTCTAGTATGGGATAGTGGGTTGGATCAACCTATTAGTATAAGGAAATTTGAAAGAAAAGGATCATATTAGGGAGAGGGATCTTAGTGAGAGGGATTGAGAACTATTAAAAATGAAGGGTTTTCTGTAGGGGAGAGGAGGACTGAATTGAAGATAGTGTTTGGGGGTAGGTTCCCTGATAATATACAGTGGGAGAGATATCAAGAGAGTATGACGTTAGGGTGAGGTCGAGTGTGATATAGGATTCATCGTGGGGAAATAGGATTATGATTTTTCATAAAAAAAGTAATAGTTTTTAAATATTAATCTAGGTTTAATATATCTTATATAAATTATTTCTAGAACTAATACAAAATGTCTTGATTAAACCAATATATATGTGCTTTCAAGTATTGAATAAATATTATTCTCAAACATTACATGAATACTCCCATTACATTGTGTGTACACAAGAATCCATGTTGATGGTTGACATAAACATGAATCATCCATTCTCACAGAGCCTTTGATTCTAGGGCATATTATATTAAATATATCCATAAATATAAAAAAACCACTTCTACTCTGTTGTTGTATTTCTAACTAAAACATATCCACACTCCAACTCCATTATTTAATTTTCAAAAATACTCTTTCAGGATTAGTGGTAACCATTACGAAAAACCCATCTTTCCCAATACATGTTTAAAATTCAGAATGTTTATCAAAAAATTCATAGAGACAATACCAATCATATGATGATTCCATGTTAATTGAAAAAGAATTCAAATATCAAAAATTTGAGAAAACAAGAAGTCTGAAATTCAAAATCACCATCAATAACAAGTCACCCACCACATCACTGTCGAGCTTTTAAAATAAAAAATTCAACATTTTCCTTGAATAGAAACCATGAAATCCTCAAGAAATTATAACTAATATTTAATTCCTCGTGTCACATTCCAATACTTACTAACATCACCAACTATTGACGTTAACCCACCAGAATCAGACCTCTAACATCGCTGAAGAAATCCAGAATTGACCCCCCGTAACCCCTTAGTAATAGATGAAGCCAGAATCGATGAAACCTCATAGAACACCGAAAATACATCAAAACCACACATCCAATTAATTCAGAGAAAGTATCTTCACATGCCAGACTGGAATGGGAGAAAAGATCAGGAAGGAAGAGTAGTGTTAGAAGTATCCAAGTTCTTGACAAAAATCCATGTTCATTAACAGGAACTACATCCCCTTCATGGAAACACAATCAAGAATGTGGAGACTAGATATCCAGTCCAATGGAAGCCAATAAAAATGTTATTCCTTATATACTTTAAAAAAATGTAAAACATAAATTGATGAAACCACACTAAACATTCATCAACAATGGAAAGATGTAGCCCTGCATTACAAGCCTAGACAATGGCACATCATCCATTCTCGCCAAACTCTTCTCCACAATAAAAGAATCATAAAAAACATCATAAATAGATATAGAACTCTAAAAACAATATAAATTAATAGATACATTTAAAAGGTGAAAAACAGAACCCAAAACATGAAAGGAACTGTCATAAAATTCATCTCAATCACGGTCTGATTCCACAATCAGGAACCATCATGTTAGACCCAAATGGGGTCTCACGTGATGGTATGGGAGGGAAGGGTAGATAAGGAAGGATGAAATTTCATGAGGGAATAGTGAACCCTATAATGAAAACTAAATAAAGAAGTAAAAAGTATTTAATGGTTGTGAACTCCACTGACACCATATTAATCCATTAAAGAGCCTTTGAGCATATCTTGAGTTGTGGACTCGTGGGAAAGGTCAAATAACAAGGGAACTGGGGGATGATGGATGGGGAAATAACTTCCTTTGCCATTCAAAAATAGTGGTAAATTCCCCCTCACATTATCTCTCATTTCACGTTTTATTTTTTCTCGTACCATTGTATATCCAATCAAAAGTGATAGAACATTACACATCAAATTATCTCTAATATAAGTTGATGTCTATCCCACCACACATACAACATCACCTATCACATGGGGTTGTATTCATACCTTACACATACCATCAATATCATTGGGAAGTGTTCCCCACCACACATACACTATCACCAATCATAAATGAATTGTATATGACCTTTTATATATTATAAATCATAATGGATAGTACATCACCCATTGAATGAACAAAGAATCACAAGGGGAAGTAAAGAAAACATCCTATAATTTTCCCATAAAGCCATGTTCCACTAGAAACATCTCTCAATGTGAAACACATCCCACCTGTATATCATTTCTAAATTGAGTCCCTGTGTTACAACATCAATAAAAAAAATCTGGTTCTAGGGAAGCATGTTTTCAATCACATATATATTCACAAGGGGAAACATGTCTCACCTTGAATGATTTAACAACACCACTTGTTATAAATATATCTATTTCATAATTCCACCAGCCATCACATCCCTAGTGGGGTTCTTGACGAATCACCTAATAATATACCACTCACAATGGGGTATAAACAGTCAATAATCATGTAACCCCTCAAATTATAATTATACACATTTAAAATTATTCTTCATCCTAAGAATTAGTTCATCTATGTCCAACCCTCTCACTAGTATACTAAATGCCTTACTATAGACTACTAGTTACTCATACTGTAATCCCCACACAACCTCGCCAAGATTCTATATCACAAACGATCACTAATATCTCAATATCTACAACATAGAGATACCAATCATTCCAATTTATAACCACATTATAAAATAATTCACATTCTAACCTACTCAAATTTTCTGAAATTGAAAACAAAAAAATAATTCTTTAAGACTCAAATGCTATGCTATGTATATGGAAACCCCTGTTATTTCATTATTGAATAATCTCATCCTTTTCCATAAAGGATGTTTCCATTGTATCAATATGCATAAGAAATAAGATCTAAAGGCCATATCACAATCCAAATTTCCCAAACCCCATTCTCAATGAGAAAGGGAACCCCATTTGGTTTCATTCTTGTTCATCCTAACATTATCTCTCAAGTAGTTATATCATAACTATTAGAAAATGATAATTTCGGGATGGAGTGTTAACATTATTTTTTTCGAAACTAATGTTAATAGTGGAAAAAGATTCCTTTAAGTTCATTTTTATATAAAACTATATTAAGATGACAGTAGGATTATATTTAACATTATTTTAATATAGAACTAATGTAAATGTATTTTACAAATTTCAATTCCAACAGGAATCTCCCCATTTTTTCGACACTGTAATTCTGAAATTGTCATCATCAGGGCTCATAATAGCCCCCAACCATGCTCAATATTCTACATTCATTATATTTTCAACTTATCATTTCATTTTCTTCTCAATCATCCATCCATTATCATTCTTCCATGACCCAAAACATTTTTTATCAATAAAAATCTATTCTCCTCAACTCACAATCTCACTCCAAGGTTTTTTTATTTGATTTTCTATTTCATTTTTTAAATTTTCTCTTCATTGTGTCATTATTCACCCGACTTCCACCACCTTCGAGGGAATTAATTTTAATTCCATAACTATTTTTCATTATCAACCTCTATACAATGTAATTTTTTTTCATTTTTATGTTAATAATTAATTAATTATTATATATTTAGTGAATCCATTCATTTTTTTAATTATATTATTAATTTTAAATTTTTTATATTTATTTCATTAATGTCATTAATTTTTTTCTAATTATAAATTGTTTTTTAATTTAATTTTTTTTTTATTTTATGTATATTTTTTCTGCATATAATTTTTTTTATCATTAAAATTTTTTCATGGATGAAATCGCTTTTTAAAATTTCTAATTTATAAATAATGTTTTAGATATAATTAATTTTGAATAATTAAAATTTTGAAGGTGAATAATTTTTTAGATTTTAGTTTTTTTAAGATATAAATTATTTTTTAAAAAAATCCACACCTGTATATATTTATAAAAATATACGTTTTAATTTAATTTTTGCATATATAACCATAAATAATTTTTTATATAAATATATTAATCTATTAAATTTTGACTATTTAAGTAACTAATGGATATTAATTTAGAAAATTCACAATGAACTAGAAAAAAATATGAGAAAGGGGTTACAAATATCTTCAAATTTATCACCCAAATCATGGAATCAGATACGTAATTTTCATTCGATGTGTGATGTGTTTTTTTATGAGTAGATTTAGTTATAGGGAAATCAAATTTCATCTAATTTTCTAGGGGTTTTGTAAAAATTATACATGTTGGAATTGAAAATTGAAATAAAAATAAAATAAATATATAATTATCGTGTTATGTTCAGTATGTAAAAGATGGTGGTCTAGAATAATTAATTCAGGATTTTGTTGGTGAAACCATTAAAAATGGATTTGGATACATTGTGAAGATACTTAGAAACTTTTTTCATCCGGTTTCAGTAAATATATAGTGTTGTTACTTATGATGACATTAATTAACTTGAATGATTATCATGGTTGGAGTGAAAGATGATTCACTCTGATAATTAAATTTTTAAATGTGATACTTCTATAAGAAATATGATTCTAGATTCTAATAAGGAGGTAAAAAAATTTACATTGGGTTTGGGTTATAAAAAGATATATTATTTTTATAATGAATGTGTGTTTAATATAAAATAACATGAAAGTGTATTAGTATCTTTTAATTGTGGGACATCATGATATATAATGGATGAAAATTCTAACCTTGATTCACTGTCTTGAATAGTCACCAATCTTACAAAAAATGAACAATGGTGTCTTATAATAATTCCATTTTGGAATCACCAATTTTAAAATTCATATTATTAAAAGTGTCTATGATGGAATACATATGGGTATATCTCTTATGATATCTCATGTCTTCTTACCGATTCATCATAATGGAAAATATTTTATTAGATATTTTTTGATTTTGTAAATGAATTTATAAATTTTTTAATGAGTCAATGCATAGATAGAATAAATCTATATTGATGTATCAGTAGCCAACAATGTTTTTTTCATGTTATGTTATTTGTCTTCAACATGAAACCAAATATATCAATGAGGATTGAATATGTGACATTGATCTTGCAAATATATATACAAAATTATGAGGAAATTTTATTTTTGTTTATCTATAACCATAGATCGATTAATAGAAATTTCTATTGGTGACTGCTATTAAAGTATTTGATTCAACAAAAAATCATTGTTATATTTTCTATTATATGATAATTATCACTATAGTAAAGTTTCAAAAATATGGAAATATTTCTAGATATAGTTAAAAAGGATATAAACAATATCAAATTTTTTAAAAATGAACATAATATGTTCAATTGACGAATGGAAGAATAATAGTGTACATAGTACATCATAAATTTCATTGAATTGTTCATCCTCCTAAAATATAAAAAATTAAATTTAAAGGATTAAAAGAGTATGCTTATTCCCCTCAGCCATTTTAACTGAATCATATTATTAAAAAGTGGAAACCATTGATCTCATTTTTTTGAATTAAAGGATGTTATTGTCATTAAAATAATATATTAAACAAATGATCCATTTTATTTTATTTATTTAATTATTTTAAATTTTCTAATTTAAAATATATCATTGATGTTATGAATTTTCTGAAAAATGTTATATTTTAATGGAAAATTTATTAAACATTAATGTAAATATAAAATATGGATTCTAGGAATGGCGGAACTTAATTACAATGGAAATACATTTTCAGTTAGATCCAAAAATAAAAGGAAATAAAACATATTTTCCACTTCTAGTCACACATTAATAATGAGTGATAAGGTATTCATTCAATGAATGTACAGTATTAATGTTCCCAATGGGGTTTCTTCAAATGTTAAAAATTTGGAGTCATTTAAGGATTTTAGTCTAATAGGTATGAAACATCAGTATTTTCGTGTATTGATGCAATAGATTCATCCCATTTCACTATGTTGAATATTTCTGATACATGTTAGAATTCCTATCATTGAGTTTTATTACTTTTTAAATTAAAATTTAATAAATTCGTAGATCCATATTTTCTATAATTTCTAGAGATTAAATCTTTCCTCATATATTTTATACTAATTTATGCCAAAGAGCATGTACCGAAGTTGTATAGGCTCTTTCTTGGCATCCAAAAGATCCAGGACCAAATCTATGCAAGGTCAGATTTTTTGGTATTGTAGCATCGCACTATAGCATTATTGTAGCAGTGGGGGAACTGTATCAGTGAGGACACTATTGGAGCGAAGGCAATGTTGTAGGTTATTATAGTGGCAATAGTACTGTAGCAGTGTGAGTATTGTAGTATTACTGTCCACCAAGGGGTACATTGGGCCGAAAATTGGGCCTCCATGCCTTGTATTCTGCCCGTTTGGCCTTGGGCCTGCGGGCTATGTAAGGGTCTCCCTCTACCCATACTTAATGTGGTATTTTCTTTAATAATAAATTGAGGCATCGACCCCAACCATTAGAAAACTACATTTTATTTTTTACTACCCTTTTTTGATAGAAATGTTAATATATTGATTCAATTAGTCTTACAAATATTAATATGTTGGATAGATTACTTACGTTGGATGTGTCATTTTGAAATTTACTAGAAAATTTCAATGTGATGTGTTTAGAATATATATTGACTAAAGGCCTCTCTTATTCAATAATATATATCAGAGGAGGATGTTGAGTTATTTACTAGTTATTCTTCTATTTATTTTTATGTTTATATCCTTATATCAAGATATTTAATAATAGATTGTGAAGGTAAATGGATATATATCTTAAATGAAAGGGTAATTTCCTTTGATGAAATGGTGCTTGCACATTTACCCTTTTTGAACAGTATTGGTGAGGTTAAATCATATATATCATTACATATTTCATGAATTAATGTATGATATATGAGAATAAATGAATAGTAGTTTGTGAAAGAACTTAAAAATTTATTTTTAAGATGGTTTAATGGGAAAATCCAACCTAATGTATCTTTAACAAAATCATTGAAATGGTTATGAGGGAGGCCATGTCTAAATGTGATCATGTGGCATTCTTTTGATATTAAGGGTCTCAAAATTTACACAAAATAATAATCCTACATGAGTACTATTCATAATATTGGACTAATGGTTGTCATTGAAGAATAATATTTTCCAAATTCCAAATATAAGAACCCCATTTTAACAACATCATCATATTTTAGAGTTGTTGGGGTATGTGAGATATTTATTATACTAAATTCCATGTATGGTTATATATTTTTAATTAGGATAATACTGATAATAGTTCCTAACATTATGAGTATGTATTGAAGAATTATTTATCATGGGGATGTATAAAAAACCAATATTTTCTGTTTTTATCTAATAAAATGAATAGGGGTCCATTTTTTCAAGTGATAAAATAAATTTGGATGATGAGAATATTTTTTATGTTTAAGACAGGACATAATTTTATTCATATATTAAATTATTACCTGATGATAAAAATTATTGTGATGTGAAGTTTTTTAAGAACCATAAATTATCATTCGAAATGTATATGGGTAAACACTCCACTGTTTTCAGAATTGATTTTGTAATTTATATGTTGTGAATCTTATACAGTGAAAAATATTAACTTTTATCTTTCATATTTAAGTATATTAATGTTTATTATTTCAATATTTTTTTTAATATTTGATATATTCACTAGATTCATATATCCATTTTTTGGTTGAAAAAAATTTCATTCATCTTTTTTATGAAAACATTATATTTTTTCTTTTTTATGTCGATTAATTTATTTAATAAATTTTGTTACTATATTATTATTATAAATAGTTAAATTTTTATTTATAACATTTATTTATTTGTAATCAAATATAGCTACACATATTTAAACATTTTTATATTATAATATTTTCCATCATTTGTTTGTAATTTATTATTTATTTAGTTACAAAGTTTTGGTTGAGAAATATAGGATTCAATATTTTGTTTTTTATTATGAACAATAATTTGTTTAATTTTATGGTAATTATTTTATTTTTTTCAAATACAGGTACCCATTCATTTTGTGTAGTTTCGTTTATATTTATAAATTATAAAAACATAATAATAGAGTCATAGGTATCTATGTTTATATATATATATATATAGTAATTCAATTTTATAATTACATTAAACTTATAAATCATAATATTATTTGATACACTTCTTGTTTCTCACAGAGGGTGGTACCTAATGATGGTTGGTATAGGATTAAATGTTCTCCAAATCTACAACATGAACATGGAAAGAAAAGGTTGATAACTATCATTAATGAGAATCACTAACCAACTATTTGAAATTTTACATGGTTTAATAATTACTAAGCTATACCCATTCATTGTAGGATAACTATTTTATTCCTTCACTAGAGGAGCGTCCATAAGTCAGTGAAAGATCTAATATGGTATTGTATAACTAAAAGATTTATCAACTTATTTATTTTGTTTTCTAAATAGTTAATATTTTTAATTTTAATTATTTTTAATTTATTCTGTACATATTACTTTTTAATTTCAATAGGAGAATAAAATTAACTAATTTTATTATCATTTTTGAAAACTATATAGATAGATTTTAATCCAATGATAAAATTATTTCATATTTTTGTGAGTTTAAAAATTATGATCTATTCCTTTTTATGGGTTAATAAATAAATATGCATAATAGAAGTTTGTCTCTAGTCAACAGGTGGAATACATTATAGTATGTTTCTATTTTCTGTAAAATATAATTATTTTTATTAATTTTAATTACATAATAACTTACATATTTTTTCTTTTGTAATTGGTCTCCAAGAAAACAAACCAAGATACACAGTCTCATAATTTATAACCCATTAGTTATCATGCAAAAATATCCATTATTAGATGTGATAATGATTGATAAAAAATGCAGTGAATTACGATCCAAGTATATTGGTGAATCTGAAGAGGTTTTATAAGACCATTTAAATCACCTCCCACATTAATGAAAATTTTAAGTATGAGAATGTTAAAAAAATATAGAGTTTATTAACTATCCCACATAGGATATAACAAATATGATTATAATAATTAATTATTAATTTTAATTAATGTAACTATTTTGTTAATTGTTCTCCTAATATATAATTTTAAAGTGTAATTTTAGGGAATTCTATAGGAGAAAAATAATCATGGGATATATATCCAAGAGGGAATGATAGATATTCATAACACTTTTTTTGAAAATCTAGATCTCTTGAGCCAATTCGAAGTGTATAAGTTGGGTATTTTTAAAAAAGTTTATGGCCATTACCATAGTGTGGAATCAATGGAAAATAATATATAAGACAAAAATAATATTTAACGGTCCATTTGTGAAACCTCAATGAGTTGATATTGTATATAATTAAATGAACTATATCATCTATTATTTTTGGAACATTGAGATAGTCAAAGCCCACATACCCATATAATTCAACTCCTCATTATTACGCGACTGTGTATTGTGTGTTTTATGATGGGGATCCCCATGTACGCATTGTATCATAAGAAATATTACATAATCATGGGGATTATATGAATCATCATATTATGTATTAGTTTTAGGTAGGGTAATGGTGATGGAAATTATAGATCTAACTTCTTTATTTTCAATTCCTACTAAAGAGGTTTCCATAGTTGAACATAAATATATTTCATTATATAATTTTACATGAAAATTTTTGTTTTTAGAAATCATATGAGCTATAAATTGTTTTTCATTTTTTATAATATAATAAATAATATTTTATAATATTTTATAATCACTACATTATATATATGTTTTTTAAATTGATGGAATCGCTATAATGGAATAGAAAATCTCAGGTTGAAGCACATTCAGATACACCTCATGAATCTGATGGGGCAAAAAAATTTACATTTTTTTATTATATATTATAAAATTATTATTCTTATCTTGATTTATGATAAAAAAAATTTAAGAGATTATATGTTTAATATTGTTCAAATCAGCATGATGGGTTTTTGAAAGGGTGAGGATTTCATTATACATGTGTTTTAGTTATTTTCCCTGAAATTAAATATTAAATTTTATATTTATTTCTTTATGTAAACATATGTTATATTGACTTATTTAATTAAATTTATAATCATGTATCTTGAAAATCCTTATATATAATAAAATATCACATTATTATAGTTATATGGGTCTTTAATACATTTTAGAAACTATGAATTACATGAACCATATTTCTGAAACTAAATATATTTCTGAATTATTAAAAACAATGTATATTACATGTTTTTTTTCCATTTATAGGTAAGAAAAAATATATAACTATAAACCATTGTTCATTATAGTATTATAAATACTGAATTCTTTATTTTATTACTAGAAATTCAGTGTTATCCATATTACTCGTAAAATATTATAAACCATATTGATTATGCTCTTGATTCGGTGGTGTTCAAATAATGATTATAAAGTTTCTATAGAAGAAAGGCATATTCTATTATTTTACTTGAGTAATCTTAATGTTTTCATTTTATAAAAGATTTGGTAATTAATATTTTATATTAAAATAAGTCATTGTTGAGTTCAACAATAATGACTATTCTACAGAGGAACCAAAATGAAATTAAATATGGGAATGTTTGAGTATATAACATTTAAATCAATGAATATTTTTTTTATTACTATTCGAGTGTTTCTATTCATAAAATATGTTTTCTTATACATTTTCCCAATATAATAAAGGTAATGTTAAATGTGAATATTTGGTTTTATAATTCATTTATGAGATAATCACAACTATATTAAAAATACATTATGAAAATTTTATTTTCATAACAACACTGTAAATTTAAAGAAATATGTTGTATTTTTAATTTCCTAACATTTAATTTATTTGGTATTTTATGTTTTATCTATTTATTCATAAAAAAATTGAAACCCCTTCAAAATTAATTTTCATAATACTTTATATGATTTAATAATTAATAGATTTAGTTTCATTTAGGTGCATGTTTTTAAAAAAATATGGTAAAAGAATTCAACGATTTATTCTCAACCATGATATATTTATTATATTTCTATGCTATTTGGATCAATACATTGTGTTCTTTCTATTTTAATATATCTATTTGTCATTATTTTTTCTAAAAAATAGCATCAAACATCATTTTTACAATAAATAAGACATGGGGATCAAAAAATGAGGCTGATACATGGTTTTTTATTGAATATTGACATGGAAATAAATTGATATTTTTTTATTTTGAAGGTCGTTAAAATCCAATTTAACTAAAAATTATGTTGAAAGACTTTTATATTTTATAATTTACATGGGTTTCCAATGTTATTTTTTATAAATTAATTCTGATAGTCCATCATTCTATGCCACCGATATTAAAATATATTTAAAAAAATAAAAAGAAAAAAAATTAAATATTTTTTTTATTAGTGCATACATAAAACTCATAAACAACCCATATAATAACCACTAAATTCCACTCTATGTGAGCATCATAAACACAAAATAACACTTATCTAGGTTAATATAGCCAAATCTCCCTGATGTACATAGTCTTTGTGATCCAATGTCCCGTTTATTAAATCACATCAGATAAGATAAATATAATTCAATAGTCATACTATAAATCTATATCACTATAAGACTTATAAAAAGTGTTATAAAACCTCCAGACTTCACCTTGCATAAGGGAACCCACTCATAGTCCCACTCAGGTAACCCATGCCCACTTACCTAAACCCCCCAAACAAAAAATATATTTAAACATTTATAATGAAGAATAATATGGAACCACATACCTCATTCTTGGAGATATACCAAAACAACATTCAACCATAATTTCCCAATATTTAACTAGCTCATTCTAGCCACTAATGATCTTTACAAAGACATAGCTCCATCACATAACATCTTAAATTAATTAAAAATAATAATGAGTAATTCCATTGATAATTAAAATATTATTCAACATGATATAAATACAAGATAACTTACTAAAAATAGAAATAATGATGAACCCACTTCCAATACCACTACCTATACACCACTAAACAAACAACATATCAAATCCATATCAAAAAACACGAAACCCGAAAACCATATTCATTCTCAATTAAGAAATAATTAATGAATAATTATTGAATTGAATAGCATCATGTTAAATGTATCACAATTTCATGAAGACATCCCCTCGTATATTCATCTAGAAAATCCATAAAAAATACCAATCATATCAACCTGATTCCACTATGATCTAATAGAATAAAAACAAAAATCCATAAAATATGTAATTAAATTTAGTGTATATAAAATATATGGGTAACCAAAGGGGAAAACTCGCATTTACCACTGAATCGATGATCCATAATACATAATGGATTATATGATAATCCCAAAGGATAGGTGATGGAGAAAATAGGTGGATTCACAAACTTCTTAGATAGATAAACCCATAAAGCCTGAGTAATTTTTGATTTAAACCTATTACAAAACAAATATGACAAGGTATCACTAATAAATGACATCATATGTGACAACGAAAATATATTACTTAGATTTTCCTAAAAATATTAAAATGAAATGTTTTTCCTTAACCATATGCATTGGAAAGAACCCCCCCCCCCCCATAAAGGTAAAATGAATAAATTATCCACCCACTACGGTGTTCCAAAAAACTACAAGGAACAATTCCCCTATATATAGTTTCACCCCAACTACATCATTTAGATGTCCATAAAAGGGTTTCTTGAGAAACTCTTTCTGGCTATAGGACAATCAACCCCACAACTCGATCCGATTATTCTTTTTCTGGTTCATCAATGTATAATAACTCACTTTGTATCCTGATCACCCACTTATTCCAAAACAAATTATCTTATGAAACCCTTCCCTAGGTATCGATGCCTCTTATTATAGTGTAACCATATTCCAATGATATAATTACATCCTTAATCAAGTATAACTCCATAAAACATTGATCCTAATCATATTTTATCTCTTCCATTGGTCAAAAACCTACCAAACAAATATTTTTTTATTAAAATATAATAAATTGAATACTTTAACATACATGGAGTGTTACAAACACCCTATTATAATAATAATCTTCCCCAGTAGGTCTCTTTTTCCACCAACCATAAAAGGTATCATCCACTAATCCTTAATTAATAGAATATTTTCTGATCTATAAAAGGTCATGTCCATTCCCCCAATACACTATAACAATTGTCATAAAATAAAACACATGTTCCTCTAACATGACACATAACATGCCGGTCGTCCCCTGAATGATGTGTGGTGATAAATACAAATGTCATCATGATCGATCAAATGATAAATTTACATGTTGTTACCCTTTTAACTATATCTATAAATTAGTGAATCTTGTGTCATGAGGCCAACTAAGTCCACCAACTCCATATTGATTCCCCAGTCTCGGTAAAATTCACGAGATTCCAATTCTCTAATATGACACACCAACAGTTGACACATTGACCATCTCTAGTTGGCACCACACTAGGTCATTTCTCTACTATTCAAATCAAAACAAGTAGTATCACTTTTATACTATTCTCAAAAACACAATATATAACTATATTACACTATAAATTGTAGTTCATAGAAACATTCATATTTCATAAATCATATCACATTATAGGACTATTTCTCGAAATGAATACCATATTATTCCACTATACTGTAACCCAGAACACACGCCCATCTGTTACCCAATATAAAGAAATTTCCTTGTCATTATTAATCTAAACCCATATAATGGTATTTTATATATACAGAAAAAATCCACATATCTTACATCCAAGAGACGATAAAGAATTACAATAACCCTTTAGTTGGGACTACAACATTAGATATACCATTGTTTATTAGGTAATACTGAGATGGGTTTTACATACTCCATCCATCGATAGGGTTCTTCTAACCATAAAATTTCACATGGCCATTCTTGTAGAGTATAATCCTTACCAAAATTTAGTCTCACTTCATTGACAGTTCAATATCTGTCTCATTACAACCAAATTTACCTATCCCAAGAAAACATGTCATGATCTTAAAACAACATGTTGATCTACAAAAACACTACTTCATTTCACTGATGAATTCACAAAGCAACATCTATTCTCAACAGGCCCATCATCATATATGATTTTTCATCAAACTCATTGTTGACTCATCCAGGTATTTTATGTTTTTCAAAATATCATTGGTTCCCATATCAATGTAGTTGAGGTATTCTAAAAAACCCTTAGTAATTGTATCATTCCCCTAATTCCCTCAATTTCTCAAAAATAAGAATGTTTTTCATATAAAATTTTACATCCCCCACGTATAACACATTATCCCTCGTATTATTTCCTTAACAAATATAATAAAAACCCCCAACTCATATCGCAATCACTCCATCAAGACATCATCAAATAAACTAGTCAAATCATTATGCACTCATTCTAACAAGTTAACTGATAATAATCCTTTCAAAACACACCACTAATCTAATAAAAACATATTATAATGATGAATCTCAACTCCTCTTGATAAAAAAGGTTCTTCAAACCTCTCAATGATTGAAATAAACTATATTCCTCATAAAAGTATGAACAAAAAATTGGAATATCAATACCCAATGAACCATATCCCATAAAATAGAAAATTTTATTTCCTAGACCCCTATTAATAAAAATGAACCTTTCAATGTTATACACAAATATGGTTCTGAAACACATACTATAAAAGAATCACATGAGAAACACCAAGCATTAAAAAATTCATTTGAACCACCCTCAGGCATAACAAAATTCTAACACAATCTCAATTATCAATATATATTTTAAAAGTATACCCATTTATATTTCCCCCACTTATTTATTGTATGATGGAGTTTAAAAACCTTCTATATCACTATCTAATAGATGGTATGAAAAATACTTCACATACACCACTTGCATTGAAAAAACAACAAAGTCACATCTTATAAATCCTATAGAGTTTCTAGAAAACCACTCATAAATATAAATAACTATTAATATTTTTTAAAATAAAATGAATCCTAGTAGGAATTTCTCCTACCAAAATTAATGGTTTATTACATAATGATTCATATTAAAATAAATACATGGATCACTCAATTAGCTTACAGACCATACCTTACGTGCATGTTAGTCTCATCCCACACATGACGCCCCCTTTATGCCTTCACATTCCAATTATTCACATTATTAAGGAATATATTGTTTGTGGATACACATAAATCTCTTGGGATAACCACAAATACCATATCCCATTAAAAATAAAATGAATGTTAGAATTTCATTTGGCCATCAAGAACCATGTCACAATGGACTAAAGTCATATGTCCCAATGACCTGAATCTCTCACGTAGTCCATGGGCCACACACCCCTTTTATCCCCATCACTCATAGGAATAAAATTCATATGTATCTAATACCATAGTCAAACACCCATGACTCCCATATACATTTGGAATTTTAATGTAAATGGGTATCAATATACCATACCCCTCCTCACGTGGAATGTAAGAACATACTTTTGTATTTCATTGAATTTACCCATTGAGGATTCATATCTAATAAATCCTAACTATGAGGTCTGGTGATGAATAATTTTTCTATGAATTTATTTGGTAAAACACCAAATGATCTAATATTGTTGGTTTAATAAAATTGAAACCCATTTCACGAGTCATCGTAATAATCATGTACAAGTTTGTACACCTAATTTAATCATTTTTAAAATAATGATTCATAAACACATGTGTCTTTTAACCTCTGATGGTAGAAAAATTAATAAATATAAAAATTGGAATAATCAAATTTCTCACCAATAAAAAAATTATAACCCCAATCCAAATCTATGGAAACTATGTCCTCAGCTCATACAGATTCTATATAGAGACACACTTATCCACTAGCCAACATTCCAATGACTTCTATCTCTATATGTATAATTTAAAATTATAACATAATAAATTCAATTATTTGAATCCAATTTGTAAAATCTCACCCTAGATGACCAGGTAAGTAAAAAGATCAGTGGAACAAAGTGATCGAAAATGGTCCTCCATATTTTCCAAGGGCTTCTAACGAGTAAGAATTTTATAATAATACCAATTGGGGAGACTATACCCTCTAGTATCAACAAAAAAAGAAACCAACATAAAATTGATATCAGGAACCATATCAGAGCTGAAGAAGAGGATTTGTAGTTGATAAACTACCATTAATAAATAATTTAACCATAATATAATGAAATTTACTCATGAAATCGACAAATCCATAAAATATTAAGTGATATCATTTTTGGATCATCATATACAGTTCATGGATTGACACTGAAACAAATAATTGTATACCAAAACATGGTACTCAAAATTACCTCATCCATATCTCCACAACCCCATTGAGATCTTAAATCCAAACAACATGTACCAAAGGAATCACCTGAACATTCATGAAAATCATTTTTCTACACACACACACTAGGGTGTACATGCATGATGTGATCATAAAAATATGTAGGAAACCAAAAACAATGTATCTAATAAAAACAATTTTGTGTTTTCATGTAAATAATGAATCAAAATTATGCCATAACATCACATGCAGGCACATGACACATTGTGGGTACTAATGAATCCAAGCAGATTTTTGACTCATAGCTACATTGACCAATATCAAAGTTTATCTATCTATGTGATTTACACTGTTATATATAATTCTCACTTGGAGAAACCAAAAAAAAATTATGAGGAGGAAATATTTATATCCTAGAATATATACACACTTAGGGGGTGTATGTGTCACTTATCATAATCATTCAACTGATATAGTATCTTGTCAAACCAGTATCAAAACATCAGAATATGGGGAATGAAAAATACAAATCACATATCATATTATTTTGAAGGATAATTAAAATATACCATGAATCCTCAAATAGTAATAAGTGATAGTACATCAAACCCTATAATATCTCTGACCACAAGGTAAGTATGTCCCTCACCTAATTATCTCTTGTCATAGCGGGTAATTGATCCCACATTATATCAGCTTCTGTCCTAGTGGAAGTATATCTGAATTCCCATTCTCCAATGCCAGACACATCGGATTGTACATCCCACCTCTCATAATCCATAAATCATAGGTTAATTGTTTCACACTTCTTATAGAGAACCAATATTCATGAAAGTATGTCTCACCTCACTTAAACAATTAATCGTAGCATGTAGTACATACCACCTCACATGCACTATTAGTCATTGGGGGTAGTACATATATCCTTGCATTATTCTCTATGGATTTTTCATTCCACTAGAATCATTATCATAAGGAAGCATTCACTACTTATCATATTAGTTACACAACAGATTCTTAGGTTAGGTTTTAGTATTCCAAAACATCAGGTCCCTAGAAAATATAATCCATGCCTTATAAATGTTCATATTGGAAAAAAGTACCACATTGAAAGATCAAAACTATATTTGGTGTGACTATATATCCCAGAGTATAATTCCCCTTTACATTGAAATACCCAAAATCATGATCAGTCAGCTTTCTTTCATGATCTATGAATTCACAATGAAAATAAAATTGGTTCTAGAATATCCAACCACGAGCTTTAAAAATTTAATCTTATATAGGGTCCTTAAGGGACAACATTTCCCATTTTTGGGTAAAACCCCTTTTATTTTAAAAAATCACATGTTGCATTTTTTCAATCATGAATGATCATCTTGTGGAGTCACTATCATCCATTAGTATTATTTCTCCAAATTATATTCTAAACGCCCAAATCAATAACCCCCAACCTACCAAAATTTCATCCAACTACCAATAACCACCAACACACATGTTTTTTGGTAATCATTTACATAATACCACACCTTGGTTTTAGTGGAGAGTCAATAATTTAATAAAATAATGTTAATTTATAATCCCATTTTTGAGGAATGGAATTATTTACTCCTATAATTTTGGGGTTTTGAACACAAAAAATTATAAGGTATTCCTTAGAGGGATGGGCTTTGAAAATATAATATGATTTTTAGTTAATATATAAACCCTAATAGTTCTAAAAAAGCAGTAATAAAAAGAATAGTAATATCATACAAGAGATTCAATACCTTTGGGAGTATAAATATACATATAAACAAGTTAGAAAAGAATTTTTTATTTATTATTAGAAGCTGTAAATTTATTCCATTAATATTTATATCGTATAAAATGGTAAACATATATTCACTATAATACGTAACATTAATAAAAATATTTTCAATGTATGTTATGATAGAATGAAAAATATATCCAAAACAATAAAATTATATCAAATTCAATCATAATAGAAAACAATTTTTGAAATTAAAAATAAATTATTATTGGTTAATGGAGATAATGATTGAATGAAGTATTGGTACCATGTGTTTTAGCCAACACAATCACCATCAACAGTAACCGTTGTATGAAACATTCAAAAAAAATAAATACTATAGAAAAAATATAGTTAAGAAGAATTTAAACCAATTTAATTTATGTTTAATATGAATGAATGAATGTATAATATGTGATACAGTATAAGAGAATATTTATTTAATATGGTACTAGTATACGTAAAACTTGTTTTTATTATAGTTAGTAAAATATACATTTACATTTGAAACGTGTGAAAATGAATAAAAGTTATATGAATGGAGTATGTTTGTTTGGTTTCTGATCTATTTGGTATCCAATTATTCATATTTCCGACAAATAAAGGAAAAAATTCCATTAATGAATTATCAGTATTTTGGTGGTGCTGTGGGGACATCATGAGGTGATAATTAGGATGACATTACATATGTTCTATAATATGTATCCATACTCTATAAATCAATCAATCAAGAAACCATATAAATATCTCACTATGTAAAGAACTCAAGTTATCGTTAAACTGGTAGAAAATTGGATATTTGTATATGAAAAAACCAAGTGACATCTTTTAGTGTTTGTTAAGAGTGGATATTAGTGTTTGCTAATAGTTGTAAATATATAATTTTTAAACATTAAAATCCAAGTACTCATTACCCACCCAAAACCCAAACTAGATAAAATTGATCCCTTCATATATATTAATTTCATCAATTCACAAGTAGTCTTATACTAATTTATGTTATTTAATTTACTATTATAATCTTCACATAATTATTTATATTGAATTTATTATAATAAAAATGTTATATATTGTATCCACCAAATTACATATTATCTATTTAATTACTCTTATTATTTAGGATTAAAAATTGAACCCCCCCCCCCATTTTTATTTTCCTTCACTATATGCAGGGATTCAAATTGTTTAGTATTTTCAATTAAATGTGTTTTTGTGTATAATTAATTATCAAAATTTGGCTTTATTTTTTATATATTTTACAACTGTTCTATATTTGGACAACATTGGTGGGGTTAATAGTGTTTTAAATTTAAAGAGGAATCAATATTTTTCATGTTCAACCTTCAAATAACTAATGCACAGAATATATTTTCTGGACTATAAAGATAACTAAAGATATATGGTTTTTAGGGTAGTTATTTTTATAACTAATATGTAAAGTCATTGAAACCTATGTCATATAAAATATTTGATAGATATTTTATATTAATTTTTTGCATAACTTGTGTGAAATAAATATATTTGATTTTTTATCTGATGGTTGAACTATAATTTCAAAGTCTCTTGTATATATATATTATAATATTTTTTTCTTAATATTTAAAAAATGATGTTAATTGACCTTATCAGAATATAGTAGTATAAATACTATTTTTTATGTAATTTCACCAGATGCATGGATGTTTTTAGGTAGAGGAATTGTTCCACATTACCACATAATGATGGTGATGAAAAATCTTCCAAGGTGGTGGTAAATTATTGTAAGAGAGTGGGATCCAAAAGAGTAAGAGGGACAATTAGGTATTTATGTAGGGTCAATAAAAGGGGAGGTTAGGGTATATTACCCTAGAGGTAAAGGGAAATTTTTTATAAGTTGGTATGTTTGGGGAATTATGGATCATTGAGAATGAGGTAGATTTTCTAAAAGTGGGAGGGCATTGATAGAGCATGGGGGTGGCTATTTGAAGAGGGAGATTGATATGTTTGGTCATAAATGAAATAGAGGGAGAGTGAGAGCCAATGAGAAAACATATAGGGTATGGTGGGGTGAGATATAGGATGCGTGGAGAGGAATGTGGTTTTGGGAATTTTTAGAAATATGGTTGTGGTTTTTTAATAGTAATAAAAGAAAAATATATCATTTAGGATATGTTTCATGGACATGTACTAAACAATAGAATAATCACTATTATATATGGGTATGAAATTAATTAATGAATTGTAAGTCATAAAATCACATTCATACACCTATCACACTATGGGTACATCAAAATTTACTTGGACTACTAACTCATACATTCATCATCTAGTGCTAGATTGACTCAATTTGTGGAATTTTATTCAATAATTATTCACCTCTCTCTAGGTAAAAAAATAATTATTTTTGATATTAGTATTTCTATCCTAGAATATATCCACACAATGATGGAATTATTTCCCTCCTGTCACACTCAATAATCTAGAAATACATCACATCCCATCCATGTCACATCACCCGACTCTCTGGGTATTACATCATGTATCATGTATCCCATCAGTCAAAGAGGGAATCACTTCTAAACACACATAATTAACCTTGTATAGGTCACAATATATCCCTCATCTTATCCTCCCAAATTTTCATGGGGAGTATGTATTTCCTCAAATCATCTCTAATATTAAGGTTAACAAGGACTTACCTTACATCCACTATCATTAATTATAGGGGGTTTTAATCATGTCCTCAGATACAACATTAATTTATTTTTGAATTATATTCCACATATAATACACTATTATAAATCATATAGGTAAGTATATATCACCTCTCACATACCATTAATCATATGGTTACAACATCCTACCCCACATTTTCTCTGAATCATGGGGCATAGCGCATCCCACATTGTGTTATCTACTAGAGTTTGTACATTCCTTTGAAAAAAACATATTAGGGAAACATATCCCACCTGATATATCAATATCACAATGATTTTTAGGGTATAATTTCCCATTAAAACAAATCAATTCTTCATAAAACACATTATATATAATTCATAAGTAACATGGGGAGGTATATCCCACCAAGAATGATTCATTACTAACAACTAGTTAGTATATTTTCAATTTTAGGGTTCCACACATAATCACATCAACAGAGTAGTTATTTGTACATCGCTCACAAAAATAGCATTCACTAGGCGGCATAGATATAAACTAAATATCATAACCTCATTAAATATAATTCTGAATGTTGATAATTTTACACCATCCTAGGAATTGGTTCATTTATGCCAAACCTTCAGACTAGGCTTCCACACCCAGGCTATTGAGTACCTCATACAAATAAACTAAGCCTAGACCTACATCACTATGATTCTAGATCACATAAAACCACCCATATCACAAAATCCATTTCATAGATATGATCTTCACTCCCAAAGTCTGTAAAAAATTTCAACTCTCCACTCATCCTACATCCCTTTTTAAACCCCTAAAAAAACAAAAAATTATTCCTTGAAAGTAAAAAAACCCTAGAAAAGTGTAATGAAAACCCTAGTTGAATAGTTTCTTAATAATTAAATCACCTTCCAAATGTTACATGAAATCAATTTCTATGGGATTAGTACATATGTCCTAAGGGTCTAACCATAATCTCGCTAGTCCAAACCCATTTGTCAAGGAGTAAGGGAGTCTGATTTTGTACCCTTAAAAGTCACTCTCACACTCCCATTCACACATGCATATTACAGAGTGATCCAACCAAAAAATTAAAGGTTCAACCCTAGCCATTGCCTATAAATTTCATCTCAGAATCAAATTGACGCTCTCAAGGTCATTCAATCATTAACCCCATAATAGTCACCTTAATTTCTTCCAATTTGAATTTTATTCAAGCCTAACAAAAATTATATATATCAATTGATGTATATGAATGGAATCAATATAAATATTATAATTATAATGTGTCTAAAAAACTCACTAACCATGTCACACATAAGGGAGTCCCTCTCTATCCAACTCAGGTCACCCATTCCATCTCAGTTAATCCTCTTTTAGAAAAAGATATGAAGACACGTATGAATAGGTAATATTTTTGACTACCTAGATCAAGTGTACTGTTATCCTCATAAACAATGATCCACCACCATCAGAAAAGTTATAACAACCCTATTGGAACCATCGATCACTTCCCTATAGACATAAATCCATAAAATATCTTCTTTAATTAATTATAAAATAACTATAAGAAATTAACATAGTAATTCTGTTATGCATGAATAAAATATGACATAACAACATGAATAATGGTGAAAAAATCTCATCGAATAATTTCCAGATAACTATACACACACACCCAAACTGACGTTCTTCAAATGCCCCGTAATATGACACCAAGAACCCAAAATTCATTCCCAAATTGAAGTAAAACAAATTAATAATTACTATGTAAAATAAATATTGTAGAAACAGCTATAACCACATTTGAATATAATTTCTGGGACTCCTATATATAAGTCATACAAAATCTCTAACATAACAACCAATTCAACCATATGTTTCTATAATTTTCACAAAAACCATTATATTAATTTTCTAAAATCATTGGATTGTAAATAAATGATTGTCAGAATGGAAGAAAAGTACCATTTTCCTCATAATACCAATACCAAATTTTTCATGGAAGATGGTACTATAAGTAGTTATAAGTTTTAGGTAAAAGATGTTGTATACCTCTTTTCTCGGCTAGCTATTCCCTAAAAACCATATGGGTTCTAAAAAAATACCATTTTAAAAATATATATATTCTTATAGATCATGGTGACAGGAAATCCTATGTTTAGATGGAATTACATTAAATTTGGGATCCTAAAAACCACAAAAACTCAAGATATAGTTTGAACACACATGCTAAATCACATCACCCTTTCAATGTTTAACCAACAATAACCATCCACCCATTATGGATTGACCATGTCACTCTGAGTGTAATTCCATTCACTAGATAATACACTAACATCAAGACCCCTCCAATTTGTTTTTTGATTAAAGGATTACTTGTATGATTCCCTATTTATATGGAACAACAAAACATAGACTAAAAAACGTTAATCTTACATTGGTTCCTCATGGTGAAATTAATTTTTTTGCAGCATGACTAGACACCTCTTCTAAAAAACTATTAACTAATATAACATTAAAAGGAATTGAATTACCTCCATTAGTTTAATGAAATTATTCCAATTGAATAATTTTATATTTAATCATGAAAAATATTTCAAAATACAAACCCTCATACTCTACTAAATTATCTAAAAACTAAAGACCATTAAAATTTAAATAGTTTGACAAAAAACCAATCAAGACTGCACTTTGTAACTTGGATGGAGTTACAACATATCCAATATAACACTTATCATTAAAGATAAGTATCATCATGGATTATTCATGTAAAATATAGGTCATTTATTTCTAATATAAAATCCAATTCTTGAACTACCATAGCTTGTGGTCTTTCCAAAAATGCAACTAAATAGTTATAATAAGCCCAAAACTGGACACCTTTAACTTTAACTGATAACACACATTGATCTTCCCTCAAATGGATTTCGATGATCCATCTAAACACCATCCAAATCAGTCACATGAATTATAGTTTTGGTGGTATATCGTTATAGTGATTCTATGCAAACCCATGTGACCTATGAATCATGGTGTTCAATAAATACACTAACTCTATGATGATGCCTCCTTCTCAATATAATTATAAAATTCCAAATTCCTTGGTTTCACTTGATAATTGTCATTATTACTAGTTTGGATAAGACAAAAAACTACAATAATTTATACCTAATCATTTATCAATTGATATAACTAAATGTGTATTATCACTGTGAGACTATAATCAAGACATCAATCCTTTCCCCTTTAAACATTACATCTCACTTCCCATACGAACTGCCATCCCACTTACCATGTCACCCTACCAATCTATTTCTTTGAAATCCATACTCATTCATTCTACGAACATGTGACCCAAAACTCACTCTATGTGGTTACAAAGAAGACTAAATTTATAAGAAAAATATATATTAATACCCATATTAGGGTATTTTCTATTCATTGGACATAATTTAATAGCTCATATCCAAGAAGGGATAGAAAACTAAAACCAAAATTTGTCAGGTATACCAACACATAACATTTTTTAGTGATAATAAAAATACTAAGATGAGTTTTATATATACATACCATATGTGGTGTGCTCCCCACCATAATATTTTTTATTTTACAACTAGATGAGTATAAACCATCAAAAATTCCTTTATCATTCTGCCATTGAATGTCATAAGCTATATTTATTACTTATCAATAAACCTATCCAATAATACCTACTCATGGACCAATAACTTTATGGTGCCCCATGACAACATTTATAAATTTTATAATTTAACTGGCAGTAAAGAATATTATCTAAATTATCTCATCATTACACTACTTTCACAATCCTTCCAATATAGTCTCTTCCTGATCTTATAAGAAACAATAAATAACATCAGTTCCTAACATAACATGGTTGAGGTACTCTCCCTATTAATGATATATCATATTGATCCACATAGACCAAGGACGTCTCACAAAAACCAATGATCATTTTACTACATTTGAAATCCCCCAAGTATTAACGATCATCCTTCATATGGTTTAACCATTTAGTATGAAAAGAATGCTCATTGCCCATGGGTTATATCACCATCATTCTATAAAGGTCCCTATCACACATCTTTCATATATTAATTCATTAGATATCAATGACAAACCCTCCCAAAATAATCTCTTTCTCTAATTATTGAATAATATATTAATAAATTCAATCCAATATAGACTAAACATGGTGTACCAAACCTCTACCCAATCACATAATACCATAGTTTTTTTATATTCATGATCATCCATTAAGAACAAACAACACAATGTGACCTAGATCTATGTTGTCAATTAACTATGGAGTTATTAACCTCTCATGAAATAATGAAACCTCTCATTTTCCAACACTGATACAGTTCAAACACACATACTTTAAGTGAATCATTTGGGAAACAATATATATGAACAAAAAAATCATAGCCTCTCCCAAGGAATCATGAAACTTTTACACACTATCTATTTATTCTAAATTTTATCAAAAAATCATCCCATCATCATTCCCCAATATTATTCTAGGATGATCACAATTAATAACCATCTATATCCACTCATTATGTATGAGATTAAATTGAACTACATGCACACCATAGAAATAGTGGAAAAAAATATGATCATTCCCCCAATGAAATATAGTGTCTATAAAATCACTAAATATATTTCCTAACTTTCATTATTTTTGAAAAACATGAAATCAAGAAGGCAATAATCTTGCTGAAAATCCTTACCTATATGATCTTGGGTTATTTGAAAATAAAAATGAGGAAAATTTTCTTAAAAAAATCAATAAATATTTATTACAATAATTTTAGTCTTATCAAACACATGAAGCATTATTCATGAATTCATTTGCCAATGATTTCTATTTTTATGTAATTAATGATTTTGGAATGACCCTTAATCTATTTGGATACCAAAAGACACCAAAACCAATCATAAGAAATAAAAGGTAGGGTGGTATGTCATTATTCCAACAAACACTATATTTCCAAGATTTTGAGTTATATATCACTCCCGCTGGGATCTCCCACTATGTCTATATGCCAAAAACCCCTATAGGTTTCATCGCACAAAAAATAAGTGATTCATCTTTTAATACGACATTAAAACTCCAATTCAACATGTCAGAACCAAAAGTTTATATTATAAATCTCTTCAATAAATTTAATTTCGGTCATCACTTTCATTCAATATAACACCAAGTTTGAATTAATAGTCATATAAAATTAGTATATTATTATTTAATGTGATAGTGGTAACCTAGACACTGGATTGGGGTATAGATATTAATAACTACATTATCGAAAAATAATTTTAAAACATGTAAAAATGTTTTAATTTTATATCAAATGGTCTGGATATTAAAATTAATTACCTTGATGGAAAAAAGATACATTTTTTCTAAAAAAAACTTTTAATTTAAAAAATATATTTTTATAGTTGTAAATTTAATGAAAATATATTTATGAATGAATTAGATGTGATTAATGGATAATATATTCAATAAAATATCTTAACATCCATATATTTTTTAAATTTTAAGGAATGGAGATAAACTAAATTTTATACCTAAATATCCATTTTACTGTAAATAGTTTTATTTTCTTTTGCAATATTATATTTGAAAATTTTATATAACTTCTAAAAAATAAATCAATTGAAACGTATTCCATATTTTCCATTTATATAATTAATATAATTTAATAAGATCAACATAGATTGTTATCATAATTAAATTTAAAATAGTTGTAAGTTGTTACCATGGTTATGGTTAAAAGGGGTTTAGGAGTTGGCTTAACCAAAGACATAAGAATTAAAATATCTCAAAAAATTATTTAATTTTATTTTGTGATTTTATATTTACTATAAACTTAATTTATTTTAATATTTATAATTTTAGTTCCACATAACATGAAAAATAAATATTTATATTTCATTCTTTTGAAAAAAATGAAAGTGTTTCTGATCCCTCCATTATAAATCGATAAAACAAAACATCTATTAATAACCATTCACGAGAAATACATACTTAAAAAAAATTCCCTAATATATTCCATAAATCCCTAAAAAAATATTCACAGTCCTTGATTGAAGATAATGACCACATTTCAAGGCATAATGTATATGTTAAATGAGGGTTCTCAAGGAATATGTATAACTCTTAACCCAGTTCTTTCAATTTTTGTTCTTCTAATACCTACCACAATTATATATTATCAATTATATAATAATTAATTTGGTATCTTAAAAATAATTTGTTGTTATTATGATGTTGTATTAACCATTTTTCGCCTCCTTTTCATCAAATTGGAAATTGAGGTATCGCTGGTGTATACTGCCTCTACATAGAGGAATGATTTATTTTCTATCTCAATAATTCGTGGATTTTTATTATAATTAATTTAATGTTTATGTAATATATTTATGAAATAATTTTCCTTTTAGTGGTAATATATTATATATCTTATTACCCTTCAATCCTTTTTAATATGATAACGACACTGGTGCATATGTGTAGACTACCACCACCATGAAGTGATGTTATTTGGTTATTATATCTTCATTAAATCGTGGGTAATAATGATATATTAAATGATTATGTAAGATTTAAATGATATTAAAATGATTCATTAGTGTTTATTTGTAATTTTCATTTGTTTTTTTCCATCCATTAGAATTTGAAAACATCACTCATGTCTGCGTATGAACAGAAATCCCCAAGAGGTGATGCAATACATTTTTCACAGTAACATTGTATAAATGATTATAAAATATTTTATAATGAATATATAATAGTCATATATACAAATTAATATTTTTTAGATGAATAAACCATGAACAAGGTGAAATTATGAAAACAATCATGCAAAAACACGCATTGAAAATAGACCAGTTATCACCAGAATGTCAATTTTATGGATTAATTGTTACTCAAATGGTAATAAGAAATTATGATACTATGAAACATAGTTTTGTATTTTTAAATATGGTTGTTTAATATATTTAAAATAAATATATGTTTATTATAAATGATATTTTAATGTGTAATAAGTGTGATGGGGATTGAGGTAAATTATTTAGGTTGCAATCTATTTTAAATATTGAATTTTTACAATTGAATATTCATTAAGATGAATTATTTGGATCATATACTTTAAAAAAAATTCCTTAAAATAATTTATTTTTTCTATTTTATATGTATTTGTACAATTTGCACCACTTGTGTACTTTAAATAACCAAGAAAGTAATTTTAAATAAAAAAATCATATTTCCACCTTGGTTATTGTGCTTTTTCATCCATATCTATACTCATCCAAATAGTATTAAAATAGTTATTATTGGTACAAGATTTTTTGTTAAAATATATTGTTAATTACCTTTTCCATTATTTAACAAATGTTTAAAAAGAAATTTTTTTTAGGAAATGATTTTTCAAATATGAAATTTTTCACTTTTTACAAATCTGTAAAAGGAACATTTTCTTTTTAAACATTTGGAATGAAAAAACCATAATCCCCTATGAATTTTCTTTTATCTGAACATTACCATATATTTTTCTTTTGTATTTAAATCTAAAATTATTTTCTCTTTATTTTGATTATTTTTAGTTACAATATTATGAAAAATAAAAGTTATTCTGTCATGTTTTCAAATAAAAGAATGAATAATAATTTTTTGTTATTTATCATCAATGTCAACATAATTTAATGATTTTTATTTGTCACCTAGGACATGATCTTATTAAACAATTAACTTTATTTCCATTGATGTATTATGATGGTGATGATTTAAGGAACTTGGTAAAAACTCATTCCTTTATTATGGGTAAATTATGTTATGAATAAAACATTATGAAACCCATTTCATTTCCATAGGTTAAGCTATGGTGAAAATTAATTTTTTTATATAGACTATTTCATTTATATAGTTTATGATATTATGATATTATGAATGTTTTATCCTCTTAAATAAAACCTATTTATCACTTTTATTATGAGATTAGTGGGAAATGTGTTACATATATTTTCAATGCTTTGAGTAATGATGGATATATCTAGTGATATAAAGGATCATATTCAATATTGAACCATGTTTAGTAAGGGATGTTATCCACAATGATTGTTTTGGGAGTGAACCTTTACTTATGAAATGATATAATGAGAAGGGAACCCAAACCACTATGATAACCTTTGTAGTGATACATGATGAATGAAATGATTTTATATATTTTTATATATCCCAAAAACAACTGTCTTATATTGATGTTATGATCATTTAGATTGTGATTGATTATTCACTATTCTATTAAAATATAAATTATGTCTTTTTTAGGAAAAAACATTTCTCCATGATTTAGGATTATTAGTCATTAACCTATTGTGTATTATTATTATTATCTGTTATTATCATATTCTCATAACCTTATGTTTATCTAATGATCTCATATTATCATTGATTGAAATCTGTTATGTTTACCAAGACTAAAAATGATAGCTGACCCATTCACATTATTCTAGTACCCATGTTATTAAAAAGGTTTTCAAGAGTGATATTTCAAAGAATTTTACAATTAGAGAACTTCTTTTTGTGATATTTTCCATATATTTTATGGAATAAGTATATTTATGTTTATAGTCTCTAATAACTCTAAACCATTACCATTCCGGGGAGTGTTTGATATTTATATGTATCAAATATTTATATAAAATGATGTAATATTTATGTATGAAATTATTGGGTCACCCTAGTTTGTTTCAGATAAGGGTTTAGATAATCATTAGATTGAATTATTATAGAATTTTTTTTGGAAACCCTAGGTATATGTCGAAGTATATGATAACATCCTAAAGCATTCATAAAGTAGATACTATGTTGTTTTCCTAGAGAATGCATACATGTTTTGATAATAGAATGTGAATCCAGTGATGGAACAAATGCATATGGAAGTAATAAAATGAAAGGGACAATTTGGGTATTAATTTGATCATCTCCAGTGCATGAGGATTTGGTTTTACACTAAAAACCAATATTGATACTTGTGGAAGATATTCTTACACAAATTCACATTTTCATTATGAAATATTATGATCGATATGAATAGATGGTGATAATTAGTATCCAAAGTTAATATATATGGTCTATTGATTAATAATATGGTTTTATTATTTAGTCATCATATGAATTATTATAATGATTATATGATTTCACAAAATCTTCTTTGAGTCTCTTGATAACCATTTTTGTATTAGTTTTCCATAATGATATAATGTTTATGTTGAGGTGGTTGCATTAATACTAAAATATTGATGTTTTTTATTTTAGCTCAGTAAAATTAATTCCATTATATCATGAAAATTATCTTGGTATTTTCATTCAAATAATCAATGAAAATATTTTGATTTAGAAGAAAAAACTTTTAATGGTATGTTAATCTCATCTCAACTCCATACCTCCACTCCGATAGAAGATTGTGGGAATATGCTTCCTAAAAGTTTTTTTATTCTCCCTCTTGTTGAATTTTAGTTTATTTTCGTAATGGATTGTGTCCCTATATATATATATCATATATATTATTAAATAAAGGTAATCCATGTTTGAAATTTTGAATCATCCTATGATCGTATTTCTATGTGAGGATGAAAATAATCATCAAATGAATGTTAATTTAGTTATATGTATCTTACTACATATTCATGAGGTTTATATCTTAAAAATGGTTCCATATAAATTATAAATCAATGATATACCTTTTATGGGATTATCCTAATGAATTTATTTAATAATTAACTATTAATCCCTCAAATCATGATGTTTACTTTTCAATAAAACTCAAAACTGGTGATATACTAATTCCACAGAATCCATATTTAATAGCACTAATTGATTGTCATGAATTAATTACGAAACTATAGGGGGATATTTATAAGGGATTCATATTCTCTAGTGTTTCACAATTTATTTCACTTGTTATATTTCTTAATAATAAATATAGGAAAATTAATCTTTTAATTGATGATCATGAATTTAACATATAACTATCATGAACAAGTATACTTTATCCAATTGAAGAAAATTTTAATAACTATGTGGTGGTAAATACTTTTATTATATTTAACATCATTCTATATATAAAAATTTGAGATTTACGAAGGACTGTATTTCCAAAACAACATTTATATGATGTATGGTCTTTATGAATTTATATTGATTCCATTTGAGGTGATCATTTCCCCCACATTCTTCATTGATATAATGAATTGAGAATTTAGATATTACCTTCAATAGTTTGTGGTTGTCATTCTAAATGGATTTTTTACTTGATAAAAGTGTAAGAAAGATTATGATTAAAATTTTAATATTGTTTCAAATACCATGAGTAAATAAAATTATATCCTATATTCATCAAGTGTGAAATAAGGTTATAAAAAGTTTCATTATTGGTTTATATAAACTTAAGAAAGGTTATATCAATGGAATTTTAAAATATTGAAGTTATAGATTCATAACCCAAATAACCATAGTAACTCAGATATATAGTATTCTATGGTAGTTAGGATACTACTGAGGCATTATGTTATATTTTTCATTACTATCTAATCCAATATCAATATTAACCTAGAATAGATAAAAAATCCTTTAGAAAGATAAATGTTCGTAAAATTTTTGGTGCTAAAAATGGTTTCCTGTCAAACCATCACACAGAATACCCTATAGTCGAAAGGGGTTTAAAATAATTTGTGATTCCTCAATGAAGAAAATGGAATATTTATTTATGTAGAATAATATAGAGATTTGTTATGCCCCATACCAATTGAAAATTCATATGAAACATTTACTGACTCCTGATTTGGAATTGGAAGTAATAATATTTTTATTGAAATTATAGAATCATTGACATTATTTTGAATTATGTGATATATATATATATATATATTTATCATAAAATATTTATATATTTATTCATTTAGAAATAGTTTAATTTTTTCCAAAGGATATTGGTAGATACGATTAAAGATAGTGACTCCTCAATACACTACCACCTTGGGATGTAGAATGAGGTTAATGATTATTTAAGACAAGAAAATTTATACATATCCATGATTAGAAAAGAATTATATCCATTATTTATTTATTTTTAGAATATGGATCTTAAAATAATGATGAAAGTGGACAAGTCATATATTTCTGAGATAAATGTTCAACCATCCATCCATATGAGGATTAAAGTGTGGCGAAAATAGGATGTAGAATTGTATAAGTCAATGAGAATGTTCTTAATTTTAATCTTGAATATGATGGAATTATAGGTTTTAGTAATTGAATACGTATCTCATATATGAAACAATTTAAGAAGGATATATTGGATGAATGTAATATTTTTTCATTCATTATTTATACCAACTGTATAAAGATATGAAGATATGTGAATAATTTTTGAATTAAGAATACATGAATAGGGATATTCTAGAGTATGTATTATGATTAATGGTATGAAACAAATTTAATTCTGTGATTTAAAATTCTAAAGGGATGTGATAACCATTACCCATTCAATAATATAAATGGGAAAACATTACAATTTATTTCTTCATTGGACACCCCAAAACATTTAAAGGGTGTAAAAATATTTATGTTATATTATATTGACATTAAATACTTGTAAAAAATATTAAAATTAGAGAATATTAATCTCTTAATATTATTTTTAGGATATGCAATAAATAAGTTTTATGATTTTATGGGGTACCATGGTCGATTATACTTATTGGGCTTCGGGGTTTACGTTGATGTTTTGGGGAACTATTCTGTAGGATATGGATAAAGAGTTGAGGTTAATTACACCACATCATCCTTATATATATATATATATATATTTATATATTTATATTTTGATAGGACCATTCAAAAACTATAATATAAGAAGAGAGAATGTTCGATGATTTTTAAAGGTGGTTGGGATCATCACCTTTTCTTGGTGATGTCTTCTTACAATAGATTTCACCCAATCATTAAGATTATTCCTTATGAATCCCAATATGGTAAAAAGAAATCACCTTTAATATAATGGATGAAGTTATTAATTGAATGAAATTAGTTACTGAGATAGATATGTTAATGGAATAACATGTTAGAGCAATTTATAACCACGTATGGTCACCTCTGAGTTGATATAAAAGTAATATTGAATTCAATGATGATATTTGGAGTTCGATGTTGGTGAGGAGGTATTATTGAATATTTCTCCAACATAAAACTTTAATATATTCGTAATTAATGGACAACTAAGGCCTAGATATATTATTGAAAAATAAAATATTGATTCTATCATGATATTTTATTATTTCTTATCACTTATACTAAATCTCACTCGACCTCACGATATGCCCCATATAGAACTCCTATGGATGTACAAACATGGTCCGTCACACATACTAAAATAAAAGTATATAAAACATGATAATGATATTATTTATGATATAAACTATGTAGATTCAAGAACTAATTTATAATATTATTGGGAACAATACCAAACACTTGGTCATGGTTCTGTGTGGAAATAATATATTTGAGAAAACTATGTGGGAACCAAAACATGTGACGAGGAAGAAGTATCCTAAGAATCTTAAATCAGAGTGATCGAATTTTGAGGGACAAATTGTTAATATAGGGATATAAAATAATACATTAAGGTTTTAGGATATATTTTTCATCGATAAACAAATTCTTTTTGATTTATATCTCTGTACATAATATCTAGCTTAATCGAATAATTATATTTTTTTAATTTATTATTATATATCATGAAATTTAACCCCAAGACGTTGGATTGGAGGGTAAATATATTACTAAAAAACTATTAAATGATATTTTTTAAAACTGTATAAATAGAATTAAATGGTTGTCAATTTGGTTATAAATGATAAAAAATGTACTTCGAGGAAAAAAGAGGGTTTTCTAAAAAACAACTTAAATGCGTACAATGTGTTTTTACATAATGAATAAAATTAATCTCCATTTATAACTTATTGTAATTATAATATAGGATAATATATTCTATATATTATTTTATAGTTAATTGAATTGTTTTTACAAAGTTAGTAATGAAGGAAAATCATTTTAAAATTAATTCTTTTTTATAAAAAATATGTTAGTTTTGTTTAATGTTGTTAATAAAAATTGAATGTGTAATAATTATTTAAATTAAATAAAAGAAATTATTTCAATATTTTACGTCATAAAAACTTATATAATTTAATAATGTCATCTTAATTTATATTAATAAGTAATAGTAGCAATAGAAAAAAGGTGTTTTTATTGTTAATGTTAACATGAGATTACTGAGTAGTTTATATAATAAATAATTTTTTATATATCACTGAATCAAAAAATTTAATTTGATATGGATGATCTTATTTGAACCTTGTACTTATTTTTTATTTATTGTTTTCATTTTATTGAAACTTCACTTGGGTGATTATTTATTATTTTTATATGTTCTAAAAATATTCATGCCTGCCTTTCCATTCCCCTACAAAAGTATGCCACTCTAAATTCTTAATTATAAATCACAGTCCTGGTATGTTGGTTGAACACTACATTTGTTCATTATTAACACCCCTCCCGACATTCATTAGTTCATTTCTATCAGAATTCCATCATTTTAATTCTTAAGGTGTAAACCAAATCAGTTATAATTATTAACTAGGTAAATTCAATTTTAGTTCTTCTTCTACCTCAAAAAAAATATGGTATCCATTAAAAAAAATTAAATCAATACATTAAATATATATATCTTTTTTTGTGAAAATATTTTTAACATTGTACACCTATTTTAGATCAAATGAGAAATGAATTTATCGCTCATGCACACATGTGGACAACCGCATCCACATAGGGATATGATTAGTTTTCCATCACCATGATTCATGGTAGGTTATTATCCGGAATTTAATGATTATATTTTATATTTATTTCATTATTATTCTTATGTAATTATAAAATTTTATCGACCATCTAACATTTATATTTGTTGTAAAATGATAAGGTTGCTCATGTGTATGTGTTGACCAAATCCTCAATGAAGTGATATGATTCATTTTTCATTTATTCTTTACATAGACAAAAATAATGATATATTAAATTAACATATGTTATTCTTATGATATAATAATAATTCTTGAAATTAGAATAGTAATTTACCTTCCATTTTCCATCCATCAGAAAATAAAAACCTCGCACATTCATATGTACGAACTACAAACTTCATTAAGTGATGTAATTCAATTTTCACCACCACCTTTTATGAATGGTTATAAAAATGTATATATTTATCAAATATAGAAATAATATATTAATTAATTTTTAGGATATTATGAATGTATTTCCATGATACATTTACTGAAACCATCGTATAGAAACATGCATTAAAAACAAACAATTTTTTCACTTGAATATCCATCTTTTTCTAGAATTATCAATAAAACGATAATTGATAATTATAAAATAATGATTCATAAAATATCATGCATGAATACAATTCTAGAATAAATGTATCAAAAATATATATTTTTTATTCATGATATTTGATCATGTCTGAATAAATAGAGTACTTGATGTAAGGGATTTATAATTTAATCTCAATTATTTTGAAAATGTTTTTTATGATTATCCAACATTGTTTCCTATTTTGTCGATGGAAATATCCTTTCATATCCATTCTATTAAAAGAAATTATTAATATTTTTACACATCTCAAATATTATTGAAATAAGTCATTCTATATACCTTTTAATTTGTTTACAAATGATAAAAATGAATCTTTTTAATGAAATATTTTCAATTATGACTTTTTAACTTTATATAATGGTTTGATATTAATGTTTTATTTAATAATATACGGTGTGAATAGATTTTCACTACATCGTGATCATTATTTTCTTGTAATATTACTTTTTAATAATCCTTTATTATTTTCAAATAAAATTAATTTCTCAATATTATTGTAATTTAAATTAAAATTTAATCAAAATAAAATGATTTTTTATTGTCATATAAAATATAGGTTTAATTTACATTTTAAATTAATTTTTCATCAATTTAGTATCCTTTGATGATAGTTATGCTTAACTATGGATATGAACTTTTTATATAATAAAATTTATTTTCATGGGTTACATAAAAAGATGATGATTTTATAAAGATTCTATGAAACTCTTATCTTTCCTGTAAGTTAATTTCGGGACAATGAAACCATTATAAAACATTCTTCTTTTCCATGGGTTATGATATGAAAAATTAATTAAATGTTTATAAAACTCATTTATTTTACCTGGGTTATAATATAATGATAATATTAATCTTATAAGATTTTATAGAACACCTATCTATTTTTTCATTATATAATGGGTAAAATGGAATTATATAACCCACCATTGAATTAGTTAATTATTCATATCTCAGGGAATAATATGGACTCAAAAGCGGAGTGAACAAAGTTTATTAAGGGAATATTTCCACTATGATAATTTTTGAGTGAAACCAGACTAAGAAAATGATGAATGGGGAGTGAACCAATTACACTTTGATAGCCTTGGAAGAGATCGTTGACTGAGTAAATGAATTTATAAACTTATTTTTATTCCAAAAAATTATGTATTATTATTATGAACTAATCTCATTGATCATAATTGATTAAAGATTGTTATTTACTCTTATGAAATGTTTACCTTTTTATAAAAACACTTTATATAATGAATTTATTTATGATTACTAATATTTTTATAGTTGTGTATGCTTATTTGATGTTATTATAATTTTATCATACATTTATGTTTATTTTCTTCTCACTTATGATCATTTGTGGATATATATAGTGTTTACCCTTATGATGAATTTGGTCTCACGAATTCTTATTTTTCCCCAAGGTAATGAATAATTGTTTTAATTAGGGTATGTCTAATATGGTAACTATTTAAATGATATTTCTGGGATATATTAAATATCATTCATGAAATAATATGATTTTCAAATATAGTCTCCAAATACCCAAAACATTTATTTTTTGGTGATATATATTTCCATGAGATGAATAGAATATTCATTGAAAATTATGTAATATATATGTATGAAATTATTGGGTCACCTCACCACAAACCCACCCAATGACTCTAAACCCCACATTGTATCATCTTCTTTACTAACCTCTTTTCATATTAATATAAAATACAAGTAAATCTCAAAAAACATTTTCTATTGACTATTCATGTATGAAAATGTATTAATCATAAGGATTGTATCATTAGAACTCAACTAATAAGTTGTTTCGAGAAAACCCATATAATTTTTTATTAATTCTTAAATAAATGAAACCATTATCTATAAAATTAATAAAAATGACATATAAAAATCATAATTTTATGGGGGTCTAGGTGAAAAATATAATTCACTAACACATACCTATTAACCCCCTAATTCAATATAAAACTAATAAATAATTCAATAGGTCATCATACTTGGAATAATATATTTGATTTATAACAACAATGAAAACCAAGAACACAAATCCCAGTCTATGGAATCATGTATTTGAACTCATGTTGGGGTTATCCGACAAAAAAAGTCAGAAAAAGTTTTAACACATCTTCTTTCTATCTTCCAAATTATAAATAGTAATATAATGAGGAAAAATATATGATTCCTCTTTCTAACAACCCATCCTGAACTACCAGACCAGTGACCTGACCAAATTCTCAATGAGACATTAGGAACACCTATCTATTCATATGAATCCACAAAATAGTATATAGGGTCTAACAATACCATGTGGGGATATATTTCTCTTGAGTATATTTGAAAAAATATCCTTCAATAATTGAAAAAACCTTAGTAGAAACATCCTCAGAGTACAAAAATGTATTTTCAGTTGATAGAAAATGATAATTAAATTACATCACTATACATTAAGTATAACAACTAGAGTATATAGGAATTTTTCTTTCATTTATAAATTAATTTTCTTTGATGTCATTCGTTATAAGTAACACCATGTTAATCTTTGACTACATGCCAAACTAGGTTGGTATGTGTTACACATGACACAGATTTTTAACAAAACCATAATATATTATTAATATAGACTGTTATAACCAAGATATTAAACAATGTTATGTGAAAAGTAATAAATAATTTTAAAATGTTAATTGTAATGGTTTTATCTAAATAAATCATCTTGATAAAAAACGAACTTAATTTTGGATAATGCCTTTATATCGTTCAAAAATACTGTTTTCCCAAAAAAAACAATTTCGATTATTTTTGGGAATAAAAAATTAATTTTATAGTGTCAAAATTATAAAATTAATTTTATAATATAAAAATAATTTTTAAATTCGACATGTAAAAATTACTATACGGTGAATATTTTGTATTTCTATAAAAAGTTTCATTTTTGATAAATGTTGAAAATACAAAATTTTTATCAATACCACCTTTTAAATTTAATTTATTTATAAATATAAATTATGTTTTTAATTTGATTGGAATTAAAAAATATTAAATTATTATTAATATTTTTTTTCATTTCATAGAATTTTGTATTTAATACGGACATAAAAACATTGTAATCTTTTGAAAATTTCCGATTTAAAAACATGCTTTCTCATCACGTTTATTAAGTTATTTTTAATTTAAAATCTCCATATTTCATGAATGTAATTTTTAAAAATTTGATAAAATATTTGTTATAATAAAAATATATGTTATCTAATAAGGTACATTTAATTGATTTATAAAAATAATTTAAAAAATAATAAAAACTCTTTATCATGTTTGGGGTAAAAATAATTAAATGGGGGGGTTCAACTAAAAAATATTTAGGTTAATGGTATCCCAAAAAATATCATTAAAACATTTAATGGAACTATTAAGACATTATACATTCTATTATAATGATTTTTCTATTATTGGATCCATGTTGCATGAAACCATCATGTGTGGAATTCATTCATTCAAAACACTATTATTGTGTCACTCGGTTAACTTATAAATGGTCATCCATTATCCACTTTTATTCACACTATAGAACCACTTTTTTATGAAAATAAATACCAATATAACATTCCAAAATCCCTAATATCATCCTATAAGCCTTAAGTATTGTTTTAATTCCATCCTATTAATGATTTTCTTCCAAACCTGGGGAGGATACATGAACAAGAGGTAATGATCTTCAACGACCTCTATGGTTATATTTCATAGGCAAAAAAAATAATTTATTATTATTTCATGATGATATAATATAATTAGTATAATATTTATAATAATTTTTTTTATTGTATGGTAGTGACCTACTACCACCTCCACTTCCCTAAAATGTTTTATAAAATCATAATTTGTATATATGGAGGATTACGGTTGTGCGAACCGATGTCATTTATTTCTCCATTACCACCTCTCATGACTGTAAATAATGATGGATTTACTATTTATATATGATAATTATGATAATATTATAAGTTTTAATTATTAGTCCTCACATACCTCCATTATCTCTAAATTTTCGGAATATGCTCACATTACTTGTGTGTATGGAGAACTACAGCCTCCCAAAGTGATATGATTCATTCAGGATTATCATGGAAGGTAACAAGAATGTAATTAGTGAAAATTTGTGATATATATGAAATAAATTTATTATTTAATTATAATATTTCATTTATCATTTTTATTTATATTTGACCGGATAGTTGAAGCAACATTTATGAGTACATACATCCTATTGTCGCTATAAATGGTGTATTTAATCATTTGATTTAATGGGTTACAATAAATACATATATAATAAATACATTTGATATTAATATCATGTTTAAAAGTATATATATTATTATTTATTGATAAAATTAATAGTACAAATAATAAAAATTCAAAACATTTATGAGAAACAAAAGTGTTATTACATGAAACATAAAATTAACATGGAATTTTTAATAAATGGTTAATAAAAGAAAAAAAGTAAATAATATATGGTATGATATATATATATATATATGGTTCTTTAATATATGTAATCTAATATTATATTTAATATATAGGATGGTTGATCATGTATGATGATAGTCAAGACTTAAGGTAATGTATCTCTGAACTCTCTTTTATTATTTGGAGACATATGAAAATTGCCTAATCATTTCACTTATTTGGTGTATAAAATACCCCTTCGAAATTTTATATCAGGGTTCCCATTATTTTCATGTTTTTAATGTTTCATTATAAGTTATTATTTATTGGGTATTAGAATTCAAAATTTTTCCAAAGCAATAATGTATTTTCATCTCACATTTATTTTCATTAACACAAATTCCATATTCATCATGTGATTCTTTTATATGATGTATATAAATACCATGAATGTATTTTATAATTATTATTTTAAATAATATTTTAATTTATAAATATTTTTTAGGATATCTCCTTCATGGGATTTACTATTCCATGTAATCAATTTGGTAACAGATTTGAGTCTCAATTTTCCATCATTGAGACATATTTTATATTTTGAACCTATCTTATTTTATTAGGTGTTTATATACCACCATTCAAATGTTATATCATGAAATTAATTATTATCATGATATTTAATGTTTTAATTAATGGTATTCCTTTATTTGGCTTATGATTCAATGTTTCAAATGTGGTAATTATTAAATGTTACAATCTCATCGCTTATCGGGATTTTTTTTGATTCTTTTTTAAATGGAATTAAATTATGATAAATCACTCAATAAACTCATTAATCTTTTTCTCAACTCTATTTTCAATATATTTTCATATAATATATCCATTTTTCAAAAAAAATTAATGACAATAATTTAGAAAATGTTTTAAAAAAATATATCTTCATTTCTCTCTTCGATTTAAAATCCATTTTACCAAAAACCATATTATATATAAAAGATTACGATTTTTTTATTATTCTAATATTATAATTAGAAGACATTATTTCACTTGTTTTTTCATTGAAAAAAATAAGATTTAATAACAATTCCATTTTCTAAAAAAATCCCCTTTGGATTTTCCCAAAAATCGAAGAATACTTTTTATATTTAATATGAATAGAATAAATAGTATTTCATGTTATCATGAACATTAAATTATTTTATTCTTCCCATATATGTATTTAAGGATTGTTAAATATAACATTTTCCCAAAATATTTTTCAAAATATAAAATTTTTAAAAAATATATTTCTAATGCTTCCTCGATTGATTTTCAAATTTGTGTTCAAGTAAAATGATTTGAATTTTTTTTAAAGAGTCTTCCAAAGTGGAAAGGATATTTTTATTTAATAAGTGTTATAAATTAAAATTCAAAAGGTATTTATTTCAAATATTATCTATTGATGTTTTCTATGACTTATTGAGGATTTTAACCACGGATACCATTCTTATTCATTTTCTGAATGGTTTATATTTATGATAACATGATGTTTATCAAACTAGTTTATCTATAATATATTATTCCAAGATAAAATTATTATAAGGCTTTATTATTTATCCTTGGGGGATTATATGTTGAAATAATGATATGGTTACGAAACCTGAATCATTTCCAAATGTTATAGTATGATGAAATGTTCATGCAACCCATTTCATTACAAGGTTAATGATATGATGAATGTTTTATTATCTTGTGGAACAAATAAGCATGATTTTCATTATATGAATGGTGAGACCTGTATCTCCCCCAATTTCATTTGGTAAAGATTAATGTTATATTTGATCAAAGTGTACGTGCGGGGTTTTCATAATCAGAATGATGTTACAAAGGATATCGTCCCAATAATAAAGTAGGTACATAGTTGGTTAGCCCAATCCTATTAGGTTTTGAATGTATTTGTGGGTAGGCTTGATTTTTTTATTCTTATCCTTCTATGTACTCCCCAAATCTAGGACGTATTCCAATGTTATCTCTCATGGATCCCATTATTGTATCCTGTTATTATTTATGTATTATGAACATCTGATATTTTTTCCCTGACTACGAATTATGATCCTTGTTAGGTATTGTACATTATCCTTATGTTCTCAAACCCTTATATTCATATTATGCTTACATATCTTAGTTGCCTACATTTATTGAGATTCTGATTTCACCCATTCTTATATTACTATTCCAAAGGTTATGAATAAATGTATTATGTATGATATTTCTCGAAAAGGATCTATTTGTGAATATCATAGTGAAAGATGGTATAGTATACCTTTGGATCTATTTTTCTTGTTTCCATATTTCCAAAAATTCTAATCTATTATGGTTCTTGGGCATGTGTTTTTTAAAGTAATGATTTTTCATCTCAAAATATTTCCAATCTATATATTTAAATCTAGGTTTTTTAGTTGGAATATATGTATATGTATACTTAACCATTTGAAAATTGGATAGATAATCCTTAGTGATAATCCTAAAGGTAGGTTTAAATATATGTCTTTATATTAGTCAAAGTAAATAAAAATATCCCAGAATTTTGGTAAAGGGTAGAGGGAGTGGTTTCAATGAAATTAAATACCTCTATGGACAGTTAAATTATGCATGGATCTAGTAGAGAGGTTACTAGTTTAATGAATCTTGAAATGTCCCATCACGCAAAAATCGGTCATCACCTGGTGCCCGATAATGGGCCTTCTGGCACAACTAGTTTGACTATCTCGAGGGATACAGTTTCAAAACTCACAAATTCATTACAAACCATTATGAAGGGTTTAAATATATTATGACTATTAATGAAATCATATACACCTAATTTGTTATATATTAAAAACATCGATTGCTGAATGAGACATCCTATATGTGATTTTTCATTTTTTTTATGTCCCCTACATATGATTATTGTTTCTTATACTATGTATTTTGGTTTTAGTAATTGGATATAACCTAAAAGAACCATGTTAATGTTGAGTGAGATGGTAAATTAAATGGTTTCTTCCTTAGAATAAAAATATCATGGGACATATAAAAAAAGATATCATTTTTAATCTCATGAATCATTCTCATGAAATGAATCATGTTTGACATGCTAAAAAGTGAATCCGGGAATGACATTATGTTGAGTCATTCATGATAAAAAATCCACCTTCTTTCTGGAAAACTATTGATCCTCTGGTTGATGTGAAGTTGATCAATACAACTAAAATTATTTTTTCCATCTATTCGTGTTCTGAACATGAAAATAAATTTTTTTTGTCAACGTTTTGGAAGGTGAAGTGGATCAATGGATGTATATTATTAGGATTACAAGGAAATGTGTTAAACATTTCTCTATATATTGGGATATTTTGAGGATATTATGTTTGAATAAGTACATTCCTCATAATATTCATATAAATATAGAGAATATTTTCCTTAATCTAGGGAAAAATGATGTTGAAGTTGTTCGTACCTATGTGTAATATTTTACAAGATATTATAGGTACCCTTCTCATTTTTTCATCCAACTTAAAACTATGGATTATCAATTATTATTTTTAATAAAACCAAGTATCTAATTAGATTTATACATAATTTAATTTGGTAGTAATTTGGAGATTTTACAATATATTGTCCATGTGGAAATGGATGTGGTATTTATGTACCAATATCAGAGTTTTGATAAAAATATAAAGTTGTAATTTAATTAAAAGTCTATCAACCATAGAGAGAAGAATATTTTAGTTCCGTAATTATAAAAGTGTGTAGTGAATAATGGAGGAAATTATTTTATGGGGACTAGTAAATTATTTAATTGTAGAAGGGAAGGTCCTAGAGTGGGTGAATGCAGATGTGATGGGATTTAGATAGCTAATGATAAAAAATAATGATAAAGCTCCAGAAAATGCACCACCCACTCTTTAGTGTTTCAAAAGAAAGGAGTTCAGGTATTATTCTAACAAGCTCCCAATTCCAACGATTACTAATAGTGGTCAATTCTAGTAGCATCTTCATCAAAGTGGAAGGGGAAATCTCATGTCATCATTATTTTTTATGAGGGGTGCGATAGTGACCTATATAAATGTAAAATTACTATCCACTCTAGAACTTATAATGTTTTATTTGACTATATATCTAAAAATTATAATATATATTGATAATTTTAAAATTGTATCAAGACTTCACTAAACTATTTGATTTATAATTCATGATAAGACCACAAAAATCATGATGATCACTTCCCAAGTATATATTTCTTCTTTGGGTGATGTTTAATGGAATGTTTTTATGAAAATATTTTAATACATAATATGGTTCAATATGATGGCATCTTAGGAATGGATTGAACTTATATATATACATCCCACATCATTGGTCAAGGAATTTGTATAACAACTGATATTATAAACTAACATAAGATTGTCTGTCAACGAGATTATAAGAAAGAACATCTAATGAAGATAATATCCATTACATGGTTCATAAATCCCCTTTAAAAAGTGATATTATCTCATATAGTCGGGGAGAATATCTAAATAAATGATATGCCTATTATTTTATAGCAATATGATTTGTTTCTAGAAGGGTTACCTAGTCATCCAACAAAATATTAAGTTGAATTACCAATAGAAATCATACATGGTTCAACAACATTTTTAATGACTCTCTATTGATTGGCCCTGATTGGTTTGCACGAATTGAAGAAGAACCAACAGGAAAACACTGAAAAAGGATTAATTTGTATCCATGATTAGCCATTGGGTGAACCTATTATTTCTATAAAAAAGGTAAGATTGTTTTATGATACTCTTCAGTGATTAATGTGATCTAAACATGATCACTATTAAGAACAAGAATATTCTTATATAAATTGATTCATTTTTTGGAAAAAATTATGAACCTTGACACATTTCAATGATTGAAAAACATTTTATAAATCATCAATATATGGTAATGGAGGAGTTTATACCAAAGAAAACATTTAGTACAATGTATGCATAGTATGAATATAAAGTGAGTCCATTTGGAATAATTAATTCCCTATCTTACATTATAGATTTAATGAATATATTCATTATGGATTATACTCACCAGTTTTTTGTAGTATTAATATATGATATTATTATACATTTAAAGAGAATGTAATGTTATTAATATCATATTAAAATGGTTCTTTACACTATATGGAATGAGAAACTATATCAAAAAAATGCCACGTTGAAATTTTGGATGAAAAATGTTTCATTATTATTCATGTAATCTCAAATGATTGTATATAGATAAATACCTCAAAGAAGAAGCCTATTTAATCTTTTCCACCAAAAAGTCACAATGATTAAGATATATGTGTATCTTGGTTAATTTTTATACTACCAACACTTTTTGGGACTGTTTCTTACATATATCTAATAAACTGAACTAGTTATCTCAAATGGGAAACAAGTTCCTCTAGAAAGATGAGACTGAGGAGATTTTCAACAATCTAAAGAGACGTTCATACATAACACTTGTTAATAAATTATAGTTACATATATAAGGAATTATAATATATAAATAATCTTTTATGATGATATTTGGATGTGTTCTTACATTGAATGAAATGGCTATAGATAATTTCTATTGAATATTGAATATTCCTGAGAATAAATACCCAAAAATGATTTTGTGATAGCTGCAACAATTTTCTCATTAGATATATAAAGTAATTATCCTTATGGAGAAAAGTGTGATATATATACTGATCATAAAATTCTAATGTATATATGCACACTAAAATATTTTAATATTTGAAAATGAAGGTGAATAGAGATGATTGAAGACTGTGACTACTCAACACATTAAACACCATGAAAGAGAATAAAGTGGTTGATGCTTTGATTTGAAAAGATCATGCTAGATTATCTAGCATGAGGGTCTCAAATGATCTAATTTATCTAGATATTGAAAGGATGGATCTAGAAATATTGAATAATGGGATGAATTATTATATATTTTATTTTATATTTCAACAATCAATCCATGTGAATATTAAATAGGAAAATAAGGAATAAATATATATGAAAAAACAAGGTTATAAATATTCTTCCTCATAACATAGATCATGATGAAACAATAGGGTCTATGAATCGTGTGTGTGTTTTATCCGTACCATACTTGATGAATAAGTTGTTATAGGAAAATCATAGTTCTTTATTCTCTATAAATCCATGAATTAAAAATATGTATAGTGATTTGAAAGTGTTTTTTAGTAGGATGGAATGAAGAGATAAATCATAGAGTTTATATCTCGGTCCTTGGTATGTCTTCATGTTATTTTTGAGAAAAACATGTGTAATGGGATGTTATATACATTTCTTATGTAATAATGGAAATGGGAAAGCATCAATGTTTGTTTTATTGTCAGACTCTCCAAAATGTATAAAGGAAATAATCACAAATGGGTAGTATTCTACAACCTTTAAGTGTTATCACACTTCATCACTATTATGGAAGACTTGTATTGGGATAATATTTTCATGACATAAATTAAATAAGGTGGAATGTTTCATGGTGTAACATAATTCATTGTGTATGGCCAATATATGAGGTTATCCTCAATGTTCTATTGAACTATATAGTAATCCATTCTTGTAGAGTTGAGTTTTAGCACTACGTATCAACCTCATATAGATGTCTATAGTGAGATAATACATCAAACCATAAAGGAAATGTTGAGATCTTGTTCTTTTAATTTTAATGGTTGTTTTGACCAACACCTACCTCTTGTTTAGATATCTTACAACAATATAATTCACTCTAGTTTTCCAATGGATCCTTATGAATCCATGTAATGAAGGAAATTTATAGCTCCAATATTTTAGAATATAGTTGATGAAATAATGTTATTTGGACTTGAGATAGAAAATGGAATGGAAGTGAAGGTTTGATCCATTTTGCAACATGTCATGGAAGCTTAGATTCTATTGAAACGTTATCCTAATAATCACCAACATGGTCTTTTATTTTATTTTACTGACAAGTTGATTCAACAAATTTCTCTAAAGTATAATGATCTGAGATTCCATAATAAATGCAAAGAGAGCCTAGGTAAATTGTTCACTTCAATATTATTTATCAAATAGTGATTATAGCCTATTGGTTGGGGCATCCACCAAAAATATCTCAAGTTTAGGATGTGTTCTTTGAATCTCTCCTAAGAAAGTATATACATGACCATTCGCATGTACTAAAATCGGTGCTCATTCAACTAGAGTGAGATCTTTCATATAAGGGATAACTACTGTAGATTTTCGATCTTACCGAGAATGTTTAATAAAATAAGACAACTCACCTGGTCAAATATTGTTGAAGAATATACATGTATGAAAAAACAATGATGGAACTTGATTATAGAATAATGAAAATGTATCCTCATTTGTTTAATCAAGGTGATGTATTTCATTAATGAAATTATTTTAAAGTAGAGTAGAATGTAAAATCATGAGTTTTTATCAATTTTTATTTTGGATAAAATTACATTTCATTTATATCTTGTCTTACATGAAACAACAATTGAAGATTAGGATACATTGAATATTGGGTTAAAATATACTACACACGACACAGAGTTTTATCAAAACCATGATATATTATTAATATATACCACTAAAATATAGCTCTTAAAAATAGCGATATGAACATTAATAAATAATTATTTAATATTATTTATTTTTTTAATATAGAGAAACCATATTGAAAAAAATGTACTTAATTTTCGATAATGTCTTTCTATATTTTAAAAATAATATTTTTTCAGAACATAATTTTTCTTCATTTCATTGCACAATAATGAAATTAATTTCAGATAATTATAGAAATCTAATTTAAAAATATAATTAATTTTTGAAATCATAATTTCAAAACTATTTTGGGGTTATTATTTGTGATTTTTTTCAAAAATTTATACTATGAATTGTGAAAAGTAATTAATTTTAACTGAATACTACCTTTTCATTTAATTTATTTTGATAGTTAAATTACATTATAAATTGGTTTCAAATAAAATTGGTTAAATTATACCTCAATTATTTCCATTTAGTTCACTGTAATCAATTCCCCATTAATTAGTACATTTAAATTTTTGAAATATTTTTCCCATTTTCTCTTTAAAACATATTTTCTCATCTTGTCTATGAAATTAATATTATATTTATTCTTTCTACTTATATGAATATAATTTTATAAAATGGATATCATATTTGTATTTATCATTATTTATAATACCTAATATGTTCAACTTATTTTTTCAAAAAAATGATTAGTTAAGATTAAAATAATTAGTTACCATGGTTAATATAAAAATCGGATTACTAAGAGGGTTGAACTAAACATTTAAGGGTAAAAAATGTCCCAAAGAATTTACAACACCAATTTTATGGAAATATTTTTACTTCATATCATATGTAACAGATAATTTACTTTTATTAGATCTTTATCACCTGAGAAAAACATATATGTAAATTATTCATTCAAAAAATTACATATTTTCCACTCACCTCACATATAGATGGACACCCCTTTTCCTCTCCAATGTACACAATAAAAACATTATGGTTTGGTATATACCTAAAACACAACTTCCAAAAAGTCCCTCATATCATCCTATATTACATTTTGGGACATAAATCATTCCCTGGAGGGCTTTTGGTAGAATCCAAAAGAGGATATCTAAAGATAAGATAATGTTCATCAATGATCATTTTTCATTTATTTATTCCTACACCTAATTTTGTTTTTATTAAACTAATATGATATAATAAACATATTAAATTCCATATATTTATAATATTTTTTGTTAATATAATAACCAACAAGCATCTCGACTACCGTCATATGGGTTACGAAATCAACGTTCGTGTCTATGGTGGACTACCTCTTCATGAATCGATGTCCTTCATTTTTACATTAATTCCACTTAATGGTTGAAATTGTGATTAATTTTTAATTATATATGATATTTATGATTCTCTTATACATATATAGTTATTATATCAAAGATTACTTCAACCCTCGATATTGTTGGAATATGATAATATCACTCATATGGACGGTGGACTATGGACTTACAAAGTGATGTGATTCATTTACACATTATACATAAGGTAATAAATGTGGAATTAATGATAATATTTGATATATTTGGAATAGATATAATTTTATATTTATAATATTTTATTTAAAAAAAATTCAATATAAAATTTAAATTGAAATAGTGTTCCTACATCTGTATGTCCAACCATTTCCCGGAATGGTGAATTTCATTTGTAAATTTTATGATTTACTATAGATAGAAATTTTTTGAATATAGATAAAATTTATAAAATGGTTAATATCTGAGGGATAATTTTAAATTGATCAAGGTAAGAGGTACCAAAATAAAAAAAAACAAAAGATATATGAGAAACAATGTGGTTTTTACCTGAAATGTAAATTTCACAATAAATTGTTTGTAAACAGGTAATACATGTTCATAAGTAAATAATATATGTATTTATATATTTAATAATGTGGTTTTACTAAATTAATAATACAATTATTTTTATTACATTGGAGTTTTTAACATGTACAACGGAATTTAGGAGATATGGAAAGGGATTTCTAGTTCCCCCTTTATTTCTGGGTGATAAATTTACATTCATCCCTTGTTTATTTTGTGTGGTGGACATACTACCCATTTTACATGTTATATCATGAATACTATAATTTTAAGGATATTTAATGTTTAATTTTATTTTATTCCTAATTGGGGATTATGATTCAAAATATTACCAAAGTGGTAAGGGATTTGCATCTAACTTTTATTTTTAACAACACTACTTCCATTTTCAACATGTTTTCCTTTTAAGTGGTCTATATACTACCCATTAATGTATTTTAAGATTCATATCATGAAAATAATGGGGTCTTATACATCCATTTGGGTATATAACCTTTATAGGTTTGGGATTTCAAATTTATCAATTCGGTAAAGGATTATTTTTTAATTTCCCTTCTTAGAGACCTAAGTTATCTTATGCCCCTATCATCCATTATTTGTTATATATAAATACTCATTTTCATTTTATATCATGAATTTATTTATTATCATTCTATTTCATGATTCATTTAAAAATTTTCCTTCTTGATTCTTACGATTCAATGTAACTAAAGTGGAAATGATTTTATGTTACAATCTCATCCCTTATTTGGATCGTTTATGATTATGTTTCGGATGATAAAATATTATGATCATTATCTAAAGAAAATCATTGATATTATCATACTATGTTAATTCATGATATTTTCAAGTAATATTTCTATTTTTCACTCAATAATACTAGAAATAATTTATAATTTTTTTAAAAAAAATCTATCATTATTTATCTCTTTGACTGAAAATATGTTTTCTAACAAATACATGTTTTATAAAAATACATTCAAAAACATATTATTATTATATACTGATTTTAATGGAAATATTTACCAAAGATTAATTTTTTATTAAAAAAATTAAATTAAATTTCATGTCATTTTCTAAAAAAAATCTTATTTTTTTATTATTGAAAATTGGAAAAGAATATTTCTTTTTAACCGACATGATATAAATAATGTTTCTTACTATCAGGACCACATAATGATTACAATAATCCCATAAAAGTTTCAAATTTTAGTTTTATAGAATATTTTTTCCTCAATTTTATTGATTTTATTTATTTTAATTACATGATATTTAATAGTTACTTTATATGTTTCCAATGTTTTTTTGAACGAAATAGATTTTGAAAATGTTTTTTCTGTTTTAGGATGTTTGTTCCAAAGAAAAAAAGATATTTTCCTTTATAAATTTTATATTTGACATTTAAAAATAATTTTCCTTCTACGATGAAATTCATTTATGTTACCTGTTCTTTAATTTTGATTTAATCCAAGGATATCATTCTTTTTTATATCAATTGATTTTGTTTATCGTTGCATTTTTTAATGAAATTTGTTTCTCCTACAGAGGTTCTACAATAATAAAATTATTATGAGACCCACTTATTTTTACATGTTTTATATTATAATGAAATAATGAAAAGATTATTTGAATTAATTCATTTCAATAGGTTATGATATGGGGAAATGTTTATAAAAATAACTTAATTTCATGGGTTGTTATAAGATGAATGTTTTTTATCTTCTAATACACAAATGTATTACTTTCATTTTATGATGGGTGGGACCTATATTTCAATCCAATACATTAATTAATGATTAATTATATATGATCTTAATGGGTACATGTGAAATAATAACATGCTCGAATCCTGGCAGGGGATCATCCCATGCTCAAAGTAGGTATATGGGTTGTTATCCCAAGACTAACATGTTATGAGTGTCTTTTTTGGTTTATTGGAAATATGATTTTATATCCTTATGTGTATTTAACAAAAATATGTCTTATTGTAATATGAAAATATCATGGATCGCATTATTTTATTCCATTCATCATGAATTTTTCTTTGTAATTTTATGATTTTTATCTAAAAATATGTGATGTTTATGAATGAAAATCCAGATTTTCTTTATTAACAGAAGTTACTCTTGTAATATAAAAATTTAGACTCATTATAGGATTATCCAATGTGAAAATATTGTATATTAGATTAATCAAAACTAAAAAAAAAGAGACCCAACCATAGACATCAAAATTAACTCCTATGTATCATCACTTCCCCACTAATCCCCTTAATGCCCCCATCTTTTACCAAAGTTATTTAATGAATATATATTCTCATAATCATCCTAGACACATACATGGTTTCCCATACATGGTGTAAGTATAAATTCTAGTAGGAAACCACCTCTGGAATCTATAATAAAAATGAGTATATATATATATATGAATTTATTTATTAAATTAAATATAATATTTTAAATCACATGTAAAAACAATCAATTAATGGGTACTCAATAAGCTAACATGGTTGTTGACTCATAACTACTATAGACTGTGTATATGTGTATTTATCAATACGACTTCCACCATTGAATCAAATCTATTTATGAGTAAACCCACACATTTTCTAGGTGGTAATGGATCCATTAAAAAAGTATCAACACTCATGGGGTAGTAAGCCCCACCTTTCACACTTATTCACTATGTGAGGAATCACATCAAACCTATATCACAACACCAAAATTAAGGGGGTAGTACATCGAACCACTCATATCGCATAATTCACATGGGGAAATAATTCCAAATTTACTTAATCAACTAGTCATAATAGTAATGTTTTTACCACATCACATCACCTCCCACTCTAGAGAGAAGTAAATTCCCCCTCACACCATATCCTATAATTGAGGGTAGTATTCCCCACATTTTATTGTCCACAGTTATAGGGGTTAATTTCCAACCACTCACACACAACCAAAAATTTCAGGGGTGGTATATCCCACCTCACAAATACCATCATTCCTAGTGTGAAGTATGACTCCCCATAAATAAATAATAATCAATAGATATAGTAGTACAATCCACCTCGCATACATAGTAAATCCCAAGGTGAACTGAATCCAACCATGCATAATAAATCAATAAAACTCCGTAGTATATCCCACCCCACGTCATCTACCTTTGGTAAAATGTTACACTATTAACATATGTCAATGTTAAGCATATTCCACCATACATATTCATCATACTATTAAGAATTAGGAAACAAAATCCCTTTACAATAAATTATGTCTCTGGATATCATGCTATTTATCACATAAGAAATCATATGGAGAAACAAAACCATCATAGGTATAGTCTATGAAAATTGAAGTTTTACCACATACCTAATGTCACAAATACCAATTCCATAGAAGTACCCAAAATCATGAATTCTCCCCCTTACATAATGATCTAAATTTAAATGGTGTGAATACCTCTATATTTGGAACAAAATACCTCTAAAATAAAAAAATTAACCTTCAATGGTTATAATGAATAATCCCAAATCGCAAGAATAAAACCCAATCGTGTGTCACAATATAACCTTATGCATGCCTCCCATTATTATAGATGCTATTGACTCGTGAAAAGATCTAAAAATCATGTGGAGTTTATTCCCTTAATATAAATTCCTTGTGAAATTTTTGAATCTAGGTAGAATTTAGTATGACTTCTTTGTATAACAAACCATTTAAAACATATATACATAAACTAGTTGAAATTAGGGCCCTGAAATTAAATAATGGGAACTAATTCAATTTCCAGTTTAATCTATAACAATATAATATATAAGATTATAAGATATAAATGTATATAAAATAATTATTGAATATGTAGGCACATTTTCAAAATGGCCAAAACATTTAACAAAATGGGAAGTAACACTTGGGGACTACAACCCAACATGCATGATAAACTCTAATAAACCCTCAGCACCCAAAAATGGATAAACCCAAATCACCTATCTAGTTTTAATATATACCTACACCTAAAATAAAAAATAACAGTGTAATCATATATATTAATCCTCATGTCATGTAAGTGGGTTGTGGTGAGTCTAATTACCCTACCAGATTACCCAAATCATAAAAATAGAATTAGTTATAATGTGATGCGGTTGGTGTGGATGAAATATATGAAAGGATTTAAATACATTTTCTTGAAACACACAATAAAATAAACATACATAAGTTTTATAAACCTGAAAATAAATTAGGTATATATAATCATACTATGATAGAACAATAACTTTCCCCCACCGACATTAACCATATGAGTAAGAGAGTCACCCCCATGGATCAATTATAAGCACTTTTTCATAAACAATACATACACTTATTATTTCAACTAGAATTCACATTACTACTTTCACAAATTTAATTATGGTTTAGTGTTTTAGATAAATAGTTTATAATTCATACAACCATACAAAGTGGATACATAGTAATCAATATCCATTTTTTCATAAAAAAGAGTTTTTAATAAAACCTGAATTCATAACAAAATTTATCATTTATTATTATTTTCTGTTAACCATCCTTAAAGACTGTGAAATTTTTTTAAAAAGTTATTATGATCACAAAAATATCTGTATGGGACATAAAAGAAGGGAAGAAATTGTTCGTCCCTGAATACTTTTAATCATATGAAATAATTTTCACAAAGATATACTTCTCTACAAGAAAGTATCATATACATACATTCTAAAGACAAGAGCTCTCCATAAAATAATGAATATATATATATATATATAACTATAAAGGTAAATGGAAAATTACTTATATTAAATTGAAACCCTAGTGAATATTGTAATATTTGAAACCCTTGTGGCTACCTTAAATGTAACTCTCACATCTACCTAATGATACAACCCACACGGCTATGATATGGTGTAACCATCGTAATTACACATGGAATAACCATTATGGTCAAATTCCAATATAAACATACCAAATCAATATGAGGAAGACATAGGTCCCACCATTTATCTAAATAATTCAAAAGAACCAGAATATAATCATATAAATGGAATACATCAGTCATAAGAACTTTCCAATTTATTTTTAAAAAAAATATATTGAATATAAGATTTTAAAATAATAGTCCCTGGTATTGGGTCTGGATTACTTGTAATATGTTCACACCTACAATATAGTGGTATAAATAGTGTAATTATCATATCATAGAATTAAATTCAAATATATAATACCATATACGGTCATTTTATAAAACCTTTCCACCAATTTATTAAGAATATTTTGTTAATTTCTTTGTTTTGAGTTTATTTATATCATGGTTTCCATGTTTGGTTCATTATAGATCATTATATTAAATAGAATAAAACCCCCAAAAGTGGAATGAAATGGTGTTAATATTTTTATATTATTTTAAATTATAATATATTTTTTCCTAATATGATGATGATTCATTAAATAAAACATCTATTATATATACTACTGGTGGGTTCCTCAAGCTTATCTGTCGCCAATTTATGTGGCCAAGTAACCAAAAAAAGTACATTCCTCCCTCTAATATCATGCTTCGGTCACCTGCATTCCCATTTCCCTCACTGTTCCTCACTTGGGATTTTCACTATTGTAATTAGGGTTCCATTCCATTTCTACTCGTCCTCCACATGTTCATCCTCGACTGCCCACAACCTCTATCGATCTACATGCCTCTTCCTCCGCCTGTTCAACCTATGGTTAAATCTGAAACCCCCTTCCACTATATCCTTCCAGTTTTGGGTTCCCTCAGGGTGATTCACACTTCTCCTTCGACTAATGATTTTCCACCATCCAATTTAGGGTTCCTGAATATCCTCATCTTCCTCCATAACTCACATCTTCATCCATGACTCTGCCTCCACCTCCACCTCTGCTCTTCCTCTGCCTCAATTTTCCTACTCCTCCCTGACTATGTCAATCCTAGACTCCCCCTCTAAGCACTACTGCCTTCCCCAAATCCCTCCTAGAACCATCTCTATACCGCCACACTCCCCACCCCCTTCGCCATCTCCATATCCTTTTACATAACACATTACGTAGACCCAATGCGGCCCTTACTGTATTGAAATCAGAAAACTATGCGTTATTCGAGATATCGGTGGAGAGAACAATGAAGGTACTCTAGTTTTTTGAAGAATCTTCATTTGATGACATAATTTATTCCATGTACTAAATCTTATCAGGATGCAAGGATTAAATAGACAACATCGCTCAAGATAATTATAGAAACCATATTTATGTAAAACTATGATGGCCAGGTGACCTTATTTGTTTATTCATTCACTGTTAATTCCTGAATATATTATTTTTCCATTTTACATATTGATAATCCTTTTCCCTGAATATTAAGTGTCTTTATGAAAATTATCCAAAAAAATGGGTTTCGAATAATTATATAAATGGTTTTCATTTATATAAAGAATGAATGAGAGATTAGATACCCACATTATTGTTTTGGTTTGAAATAACATGAAAATTATAGTCCTCTTGTCTGAATGTTTCTGCAATATTAGAATGATAAAGCTGAATTTTATTCATATATGATTTTTAGGTGGAAATGGTATCTCTATGGATTGTAGGAATCCTACTCGGACCTCCAATTATAATAAAATATTTAATTTTTTTGATAGTTCATTGATGTCATAGCATTGGATATGGATTGTATATACCATTTTGTCCAACATTCTATTCAGTTTCTAAAAATATATTTAATGAGATCTCGATATGTTTTTATTTTTATGAACTATCACATCATTTCAAAAGACTAATTATATAATTCCTCAAAAATAATGGAACATGGCTTAACATCTTGATGTATAAACCCTTATAAAAATTTAAATAATCTTAAATTCATAAATAGTTATTAATAGATTGAATTAGTATTTGTTATAATCATTATGCAACATATTTTTAAATTTTTTAATTGTAATTTACGGATATTGTGGATGGTGTCCAATGTTCTTTATGTTGATGAATCAGTACAATGGTATAATGTTATTATTTAGTATGTTTTATAATAGTTTAAATTTCTCCATGTTTAATCCCCTATTATTTCATATTAAAAATTATGTGACCAAACATAAGCCTTACTTAATGAAATAAGTACAAGGTCTATGCATTTTTCTGATGATAATATTAATGTTATTTATTCTATATGTCTTAAACCGTGTTTTCCTGTTGATTAAGGTAATCAAAATATTTTTGTTGAAAATCATGTAATCCATAGGTAAAATTTTTAATGAAACATATTTTCTATCAATTATTTTACACATATATTTTTTTGGCAATAATTGGGAATTTTTGATCTATTGTTCTTTCAACAATTTTTTTGGTCTGTAGGCCCTACTTCTCTCCCCCCACTCCCTGCATTTTTGTTATATCTGAAAGTTGATAGAAAATTTTAAGCCATGCTTTAATTTTTTTCATTTCATGGGATAAGACGGTCATTAATAGAATGTTACAGAATGAAATGATATATAATGAAATTTAATTGAATTTCCAATTGTATGGGAATTTTATAATGAAGAGTAATGGAATTAATCAATCATTATATTAAATTTTAATAAACAAAATTCAATTTCCTTTTTTTCTATGAAATTTCTAGAATAAATTTAATTAGTTTTATCAATTTTTATTCACCCACTTTTTTCATTTGGCCATTTGATTTGGAGATTTTGAAAAAATTATATTTCTAGGTTAAGGATTCTTGGGAAAGAAATTATTTTTCTTCTCACCCCCACACAAAAAAACTCATAGTCATATCATTAAAGTTAGAAAATCATATCTCATTTTATAGTCTCCCCAAATGTTTTAATTTCAATTTTCATAACCTATCTATTCCAATTCATTCTTATGGAAATGTGTGACCTCTTCCCTATTATATTTTATTATAATGACATTTTTATGTTATATTATTTATCAACATTCCATTCAGGATTTCTTCATCATGTTTTTGTCTACACCAGACCCAAACATTTACTACATGAACATAATTTCATGAAGGTGTGTTTCACTAATTTGAATCTCTTAGAACCCAATTGACGGTGAAAATTTTTTTGGTTTCTATTCTCATGGGTTATATTTAATTGATCCTCGTATTTTCATACCTATGTTTTATAGTATTATAGTCAACCCCTTCTAATAAAAAAACCAATATTAACAAATATATTAAGATGATTTATATTTGTTTCCATTCAATTTTATAATGTATAATAATTTTTTACTTTATATTTCATCAGAATAGAGTAATAATTTTCTACTATAGTTTTCTTGTACAGATGGAATTCTATGGTATTTTTTGTCAACTATCCATTCTTGTTTTCCATTATTGGGTTATGTCTGCAATAGGCTCATACTTTTACTTGATGAATAGTTTTTCCCCATTGTGGTGTTTTCATATTAGTGGTTCTCAATATGAATTAAGTTTTATTTAATTTCTATAATCATTTGATAGTTTCCTATGATGTTTTATTTACCAATTTCATACTATATGTATTTCAATTCATTCTTATCAAATTGTGTGATCTATTTCATATTTCATGGGAACTGACCATATACAGAGGGGTAAAATGTAGTAATCATTATGCTTGTTAGGGTTCTAGCAGGGAATTTAATGCTTGAGGATGCAATTGTTGTGTTTTTCAGGATAGGAAAGTGTAGTTTTATCCAATAATTAGGTCCTAAAACATTTTAATGGAGTGTTTGGAAATCAAAAGTGAAATAGAATTAATCATATATATTTTTTGAGGAATTAATGATGTCTTACAACCACCTAATGTTTACTATTTTAGCATTTTTAACTTTTATTGTATGCAACATTAAGGGAAGTGTAATATTGATCATGCACAACCTTATGAGATTATAAAATATTTATAAATCATTGGAATTAAATGTATAATATTAACATATAATATATATATCTATGGTATTAGCAATGTTGGACATACTGAGTTTTCTTTAGATATCATTACGGATTTTAGGTTAAGAGGCATTCATGTCAATTTTTACAATTTTAATGTTGTTATTAATATTCTATGTCTATGTAGTTATCTCATATGATGCCTTTACTATTTTCAAATAATTTAAATGTTGTGGAATACCCCCAGATGTTTATATGCATATCATTTTTTATTGAAGCATCTGGATCACATATATTCCCATATGTTCTATATGATATGTATTGAAGAGATGTTCACATATGTTCTACTCAAATTTAATCACATAGGTTCTATTAAATTTGTAACATATTCCAATAGATAGATCATAGTTTACTTCGAATATCATATGTACAGTTTTGACTTATATGAGTATTTATATTTTACTTTTTGATATAATGGAATACTACTATTTTATTTCTATTCAAGTTATATTTTGGGATTGGATTAGATGGAAGTTTATCCCATGAATTATGGTTCCTAATAATTTCATTTTAAATGGTTTAATTTTGTTCATTGGATCCCATATGAAACCAATTTTTTATGCAGGGTCGGAGAAATTTTTTTACATCCATATTCATGATATAATGAGCATCTATGTTATCATAAATGTTGATTTATAGATATTTTTTGATCTCAAATGATTTCTAGAAGAGGTTACTTACCTTTAGATGCAATATGGGATAAGGGAATGTTCTTATAAGAGAGTATGATGTGAAAGCAGGTACATCAGGACCAAACATCAGTTATATTAGAGTAATTATAATGCATGTGGAAGGTAGGGATCTTTCAACGGATCTTGTGACAATTAGAGAATCTTTTCTTCCCAATGGTGGAAAATTTATAGAAATATTTCCCTCATGCATTATGTATAAATATAAATCTAACATGCCCTTCATAAATTATTTGTAATATTTCATTTTTACTTACTAGAATTTTTGACCTTTATAGTTAAAATTTTTAAATTTTTATCTACATAAATTCAAGAATATGTTTGAAGATATTTTGGTTAAAGATCCAGTAAAATGATACAATGAAATTATCATTTATTCTTTCAACTCTCCTAACAATCTAAATATTTGTAGTCCACTTTTATTTCTATATTATGTTCCATTAATATGATATTTCAATACATTCAATATAGTAAATATTAATGTAGGGTTTCGATCTTTCATATAATGTGATTGGGTTTAATATAAATACATTTCGAAGAAATAAAACATCATGGAATACAAAAATAGTGACATATTTTTAAGCATTAGGTAATTTTATATTGTATCACTTATTTGTTTACTTTTACTAAGTATCACTTGTGATATATGTTTCTGATTACTAGGTCATTGTAATATCTATCAGTTTTGGAAGATGTTTTTGAAAAATGGATCATGAGCTCTATTTGAGTAGTGGATATGTTTTTCATTTGACCAGTGGTTGTTTTTTAAGAACAGTGGAAAATGAATTATTTTAGTGAATTGAATTTGTGTGGCACAAATTTAATTCAATCTTAAAGGATTATTTTTCTCTATTTCCATGTCATCCCAAATTCAAAACAATATTATTTATACATGTTGCATTTAATTATACATGCATTAAAATTTTAGGTTTAATTAATTAGATTATACCCTTTTATGTTCTAACTTATCATGAATTCAACACACCATATTATATCACTCATTATGGAGAAATTATTTCAAATGATCAAAAATGTAACAAGGTGGTGTCTTCATCAGCAATTGTGGTTAATTCACGCTTATTCCATATCCCTAGGTTAATTATTATCATGTCTCTCATAGAAAAAAATTTACATTCCCCAAATAACTAGAGAAAATCAACACTCTAAAGTAAAAAAGCATAAAATCTGCACTTGTTGGGATGTAGGTTTGGTCTTCCCATAATCTTTTCAACCCTGAAGGTATGAATTTTCAAGGTTTTTTGAATTTCAAACATGAACAATCCTTGAAAACTGATAACATGATATGTATGTGGTGTATATATTATATATATAAATATATATCAAATTTTAAATGAAATTTCACTTTATGTTTTTGAATTTTATTTTATGTATTTTTTTATCCAAAATGTTCTCTAAATATGCACATATACATGACTCTACAGATGACTGGGATGCCAAAACATGAAAATAGGATATCACTATATCATTAATGTACACACTCTCTATTTATTGCAATTAATTTCCATTTTCATGATTTTTACCAACTCATGAATGGTATTGTTTACTAAAAATTATTTTACAAATTGAAATGTCATTTATGCAATTTGAATCCTTCAGTCATATTGTTGGGAGAAGACTATAGTCTAAATTTGTCAGACCTTGATCTTTCAAAACATGGACTAGTCGGCCTCTATACTCATGTATCGACTAGAGTGATGGGAGAATTCCAGTACTCTTCTCTATAGTATGTCATGAGTGGAAAAATCACACTCAAGTATAACATTTATTGCTTTTGGTGGTTCTGTTGGAGCTAATCGCTATGATCATTTTGGACTACAGAAAGAAGCACAGTGTGAAGATTATGATTTCCTTGTCATGCACATAACTAAATTATAATTCAATGCTATGTGAGTTGGTGGATCTAGTGCTCCATTGGGGGTTTTTAGTGCGTACTTTTAACCATGTCACTGCCATTTTAACAATGTGCATGCAGGAGAAGCCCACTGTCTGGCCACATATTAGTGACACTGTATTGGCTCTCAAGTATATTGCCTCATAGACCTCTTTAAAAAAATTTATGAGTAGTGGTGGAGTATACACATCCATGTGATGATTACATTCACTTCCAAACAATGACCGGTAATCCAAACAATAAAAATCACCTTTTCCTTGGGGGTCTGTGCTTAGTTCCTCTATGTGGTAAATGGGTTTGGTATTGCATTATTATTATTTATTATTTTCAATTTATGACTTCATCATTATTTAATTACTTATGTAAAATTAGTACAAATTTATAGGAATATATATTATTATGTCCCGGTTACATAACATTATATTTCATGTTCTTTACTATTTTAAGTATCTCTATGATTAATACAGTTTTATTTCAATATTATGTACCACAGACTTATGCTTCCAATATATTCAATATAATCAATATAAATATAGTTATTTGGTCTTCCATATAAGGTGACAGGGTGACGTAACAATAGATTTTGGCTAAATAGGACATCATGGAATCAAAAGGAAAATTTTTGGAATATTGAGGCATTTTATTTTATTTTAGTTAACATGTCATTTTACTTGTAATAAACAAGTCTTATGAATAAATATTTAGACCATAGGATCATGTGTGTGTACAATTTTTTAGCAGTGGATTTTTTTTTATAGAATTGGAACATGTTTACTATTCGAGGATTAGATCATTAATTTTTTTGATCTATGGATTTTTTATATGTTTTTTCATTATTTCATCGTGCGAATGCATGAGGGAGTACTAGTTAATGATAAAAGTTTGGTTTATTATTTTTTTGGGGTTTTCTAACCATCAAAAACTAGTTTCATTGTATTTATTTTTATGTAATGAAATTATTTGTAGAACACAAAAAAAGTTATAATATAAATATTAAAAAAAATATTTATCCATAATAATAGTTTTATGACCATCCTTGAATTTGGTAATGTAACATTACAAATAAGTATCATTTTACATGATAAATCCATACATCATAAAAGAAGTTTTCATTTTTGAAAAAAAATGGGAGAGGGAGAGAAATGATGATGGTTGGTTAGATTAAAACCAAAAAATACAGTATATGCGAGATACTGGAGTTATAATTTCACTTCGATAAGGGGAGGTGGGTAGAGGAAAATAAAAAAACATTGAATTGAAATTAAATGAGAAATAGATAGTTTTTTACCTCTAGAATGATAATCCTTAAGAACCTCCATGAGGCTCTTGAGATTGGTATTTTATTGATACCAAGTGATGATGTATATATCAAAGAGACATCGGAAGAGTATTGGAAGTAATTTTGACAATATTCAAGTATTTGGATGTGTGAGGAGAAGAGGTGGTATTTATAGTGGAGGATTGGTCTTTCTCTTGATTATTTTATCAATTTTTTAATTATTTTTCTTCAAGAATATGAATAATGTACACTATTGTGACAGAATACATAAAATAATAAATTTTATTTGGAAAAAAGTGATTAAATAATACATACATCATTCAGGACTCAATAATTCATGTATTTATCTTATATTTTAAATTTCTGTATTTCACTATTCAATAAAAAATCATCATTTTTAGAAAAATACCAAAAAATTCACCCTAACATATTATTATGTGTATAATTAAAAAATGAGCTCCATATTTTGAAAATAATTGACTAAATATTATAATTTTAATTCTTAAATAAAATCCACATTTCCGCAAAAAATGCGGTTATAAAAATAATAACTAATTTTTTGATTGTTTCATAAAAATATTAATGTCTCAATAAATTATCCTATATTCATAAGACATCTTAATATTAATTTTAAAATATTTTATCAAAATATTTTTTTTCATGTCATTATATTAATTATTAAATTATAAATAAAGGGTTATGTTTCACCAAAATACAGACACATAGTTTTTCATTTTCTAAAGATTATTTATATATTCAAAATTTAAATATATAATATTTTCAATTATAAGATACATAAATTGTATTTATAATCCCATCTCTACATTTACTATTCTATTACTATATAATCCTTAATTTCTGTGAAAACTATTTCTTTCATTATACATTTATTTGGAGTTTAAATATTTAAATCCAAAGGGAAATAATTTTATATGCACCTCAATTATTACATTATCCTCTTTCTAAAAATGAAACCTCATAATTTTTATTTACATATGAAAAAAAATTAGGATATATTCCTCTAATATCATTTTTTGATTGTCGTGTTACTTCTTCAACAATGTGGTTTCTCCATAAAACACTAACTTTTTAAATTACTGTATTTTGTAATTCTATCTCTCTATATTCAATAAACTAAGCATGATTTTCTTCATATGAAAGGTCCTCTTCCAGCTAAAGTACTTTTGGATGTAAGACATTAAATGAATTTGGCACATAATTTCTTAACATCGAATCATGAAAAAATTATCTACCTTGAAAAAAATTTGAGTCAAATCCCTTTTGAGGAGATTGACACAACTCTGTCCATTATTTTATAGGGTCAAAGGAACTATGGACTCAACATCCCCTTAATATCAAAAATCATCACAATTTAATGCGGATAAACATTGAAAAATATATTATATTTTTGACAACCCATGATTTTGTTAGTTTTTTAAAATAAATTTATTATTTTTTAATATTTTACATTTCATGCAACTTTGAAATAGTTTCTTCTATAACACTATGTTGGGATTACGTTATACACAACCCCAAGATAATTTTTCACTAAAGACAACATAATTTTTTTCTATCCCTAAATGTAAAATTTGGGTTAGCTTACATTATATGACAGACTGATTTTCTTGAATGTCTTACGTAACACACAAAAATGAGTTTTACCAAATAATGATATGTTACTAAATTATTATTCAATATTATAAGATATAACCTTTCCATTAAATTTGTAGTTATGAAAAGGGTAAAATAACTTAGTAAAATATATGTTTTTTAAAAATAAAAAATGTAATAATTTGTTACAAGTTAATTACAAATGAATAAGAAGATAGATTGAATATAATTGAAAATATTATTATTTTATGACCACAAAGCTGTTTTAAATAATTAGATTAAAGTAATTGAGATTTTAAAGTGATATTAATATTATATATTCTATAAATTATTTTTTATATTCATCTAGTGGATTATAATTTCTTAATATTAAAAACCTAATTTTATGCATAAGATACTACATTTTTATTAAGAATTTTTAAACGTATTTTAATAGAGAAACTATTTTAAATGTTAATTTTAAAATTTTAAAAATATTATATGAATATATAAACATCACATTCGAAATATAAACATAACAATTTTCTTTGGGTTAATTTTTTGAATTTTCTGTGAAGTTTCATTTTGAAATAATAGTAAAAAAATACTGAATTTTAATTCAAAACAACATTTTCTTCTAATTTATTTATAAGGATAAATTATATTTTAAATCGGATTAAAGGTATAATTATTTCATATTTTTTAAAAAATTCCCAAATCTAGTAATGTGGATGATTCCCACTTTGAAACTGATTAAAAAAACATTGTCCACAATTAGATGTTTTTCTTTAAAAACAATCATTGTCGTCTCTTCTGCGATATTATATTTAAATTAATTTCTCTAAATTCTATGATTGGAATTTCAAAAAATGGATATTATATTTATAATAACAATAATTTCGAATTTATAATAGGGTAAATTTATTTTTTAACCATATTAATAGTGAAAATAATCAACATTAATTACAATAATCAATGACAAATTAAGCTTAATAAGGCACTAAAACTTAATCTTTAGGGACCAATTTACCTATAAAATTGTGAAATATCCATTAATTTGTAATATTTCTACACAATATACATTTTTATTGACTTTTTCCATTATATGAGGAACTATTCATGGAAAGAAAATGGGTTGAATTCCCTTTCCCGAAATTTACAAGAGTATCACTCCTCCTACACTATAAAAGCCCCACTCTCCTCCTATTACCTCACACATCTGATATGATTTTGGATAAGAAAATATATGCCAAAATTGCACATCAAAATCCCTCTTTTCATCATATAATTATAGCCTTGAAAGGAGAACCATCGAAGGAAGACCTTTGTTAAAACCCAAAAGGAGTTACTCGAATAAGAGATAACATTCTTCCTCAAACTCATTAGTTTTATTTCCATATCCATGTAATGTCTCATATTTTCAATGTTTTATTATTAAATATTATATGAAATTATTTCAAGACTAGAGGGGAAAACGGGACATCATTCTGTGTTCCAGTGAGCCAGGAAGGGTGGTTTGATCTTTTTTAAGTTAAGTGAGTCGGGACTTGTGCACGGTAGTGGCAGTTTCCAAAAGGATGCCCAGATAAAAAATATGGGGGCACGGTTGTGTCTGGGGAAACGACATTACCTAAGAATGATCCTAACCCCGACCGGCGCGGGTCGAGGTAAAAATTTAACATACCTAAGTTTTAATTAAAATAAAATAAAATAAATTCTCAAGTTTATTTTATTTCTTTTATGGAAACATCCAGTGCAGTGCAGAGACGGGGTAGTTGTTTCAGTCATTAATGTCATTTCATAATGAATCCAAAATAGAAACACTGACCCATTAATGCTACAGTGTGATGGGATGTCAATTAAAATTCACTTTTTATAAGGATAATCGATTTTTCTCATTGGAGATGATTGCGAAAAATCTCTGGAGAATCTGTGGAGTGTTGGAGTAAATTCTCAGTAAAGAATGTCTATAGATAGAAGTTGTGAATCATGGTTCCAATGAAGTTGAAGGATCTTGAGGACGAAGACAGTGCGCCCCTTTAATAAACGATCGATACTTCCTTAAAGGTAGGGGTTTGTTATTTAATTATATTTTCCCTGCTTTTGATTTAAACGACGAACAGTGATCAACCACGAACAATTTGATCTGTAGATTCGTGTGTTCATGTGAGAGGGATTTAATTGGAATGATTATGGGGGAATTAATCCTAGTTGATTTTTGTTATTGATTTCTGCTCCGTTTAGGCCTATTAATGTGAGCGGATCAACGCTGTGATGAACGACGGCGAAGGTTCATTCCTCAATTTGTTTGATTGGTTTTCCTTCCCCCTTTTCTACTCATAGGTTCTTCGTGTTCTTCGCGGGGCAACGAACAACGGATCGTTGTGCACCCATATTACAACACAACGATCTAAACCCATAGATCTGACATCTCAATGGACCTATGGAGGGGTGACAACCATGACGGACCACAAATTGGGTCAGATCGGAAGAATTCCTTATTCGAGCATTCTTTGCGCTGGAAGATCAAAACATGTTTTTGGGGCCGATCTGAGGTCCGGAAACACCAGAAGTAGCCTTGCGACATCAGGGAAACCAAAACCCGAAAGTTTCATGGCGATCAGACAATCGGATCAACGAATGGAGCATCTCCAGAACCATGACGGTTGAGGTCCATGTTTCTGAAAATTTATAGAATACACGTCATATAATTCTGAAGAACATGCCATGTAGTACTGTTGGCGGCGGGTAGGGTTTTCGGGGGTTAGAGAGGAAGCACATGGCATGTGACCCTGGTCACACGATGTGTTAGACATTCCCTAAAGCTAGGCATGTATTTTGGGAAGTACACGGACACGAGTTGGACTACTGGCTTCAGGTGACACAGTGTGTACAACATCACAGAGGTGGCTATGAAAATCTCATCATGTGTCCAGGGGATACACGAACGTGGGATGGAGTACACAACCGTGTACTCCATCACACAACCTGGTGAGGTGAGTAACGTGGTCCACCCCGTGTACTGATTACATGGGTTTGAGTACACTGGTTGATGACTATGTACGAAAACATTTCTAGCATACAAAGAGTCAACCCCAGTCACTCAGACATGGCGTGTACACCATAATACATGCCGTATACTCAGTTTCTCTACACGAGCAGCCTTACGACACGTGTCGTTGTACACGGGCAGTACCCAGGGTCAGACAACATGGTGTGTAACTTTTTTACACACCGTGTAATTTTTAGAAAATGGCATGGACCTCTTGTTCACCGCATCTTGTACATATTTCTTTAGGGTTAGTGCCCCTTCTTCTCGTTCCCCTAAATGTCAAGCATTGTTTCCTTTTACAAGAGTATGATCCCTTCAGTAGGACATTCGGTGATAGAGTTAGGCATCCATCCGAGAGGCCAGGATCGAGATCCTATATCCATCATGACCCTAGGAAGAGTCCAACATCGACATGACCAACTCCATCGGGCATTGATCCTCTACCTAGTCGGTGAATTCTGGATGAGTCGATATATCCACCATGGCCCTATTAGTGATCCTGATCTGTGTGTCATGATCTTTCCCACCCCATAGTGTGTCTCCCATAATGAGTGCATCTATCTACTATGGCCTTCTCACATAGTAGTGTGTGTCCCATAATGAGTTTAACTACCTCTTGTGACGCTTCCTATTGAATAGTACATCTCAGACGAACGTCATTGGTGCTATAAGACTCATGGAGTGTGTTCTCCCAGAATGAGTGCTTTGTGTAATCTTTGAACTGAACCACTATCTGGGGTTATGGGGTTGTGTGACTTGTATCTAGACTACAGTTCTGGGTTTTGAGTATATCTAGTTTGTTCTATATGTTCTGTAGACATATAATGTGCATATCTGATTGTACCTTTACTTTGTGTACTTCTTTGTGGTTTTCGGGGACCTCTACTGAGTATTGTTATACTCACCCCTGCACAGGCTTTGCCTGCACGTGTCATGTCTTGTGTAGATGAGCAGCCATTTGATAGAGTCCAGGGTGGACCAAGAGAGGACCGAGCTTTCTGAGTTCCCTACAGGTTGAGGCGTTCCTATGGCTACGAGCAGCAGTCACAATACATTTTCTATTGACAGGTTGGACTTTGTAGTTTTCATACTTTTGTTTTGGTGGGCTTGTATTCTGGCCCAATTTACATTCAGTACTTTACATTCGGTCGTTCACTATTGGTTGGGTTTAGTTTTATGCATGCATTTTGTTCCATAGTGTTTTTACATTTCAGCTTTTGTGGGCTTGGAAATGTGTGTGTGTGTACAGGTACTTATGCAATGACTCAAATGATTTGTAATATTCCTACTTAGTTCTAGTCACCATCCCATGGCCTATTAGAGGCAGGCTTGGGGAGTCATAGCGTGCCCCCCCCCCCCGGGAGGGGTCGTGATAGAGTTGTGTTAGAGGTGGTTGGTTCTACCATATGACCAAGAGTCTATGATATTGGTTTGGAGAAATAGTGTTAAGTGTTTCAAGTTTTGATTTCATGCCAGATACTCCAGTGTGGGTGAGGCGGTTGATGTATCCATACACCAGGACTTTGGTAACCTACTTTTCGACACGGTACACGAAGACACTGGTTGTGGGGAAATAATAGAATGGTAAATTCATCATATAGGAATGGGTGGTGTTTTACATATCCTTTGTGTCAGCTTTCCTGATATACTCATTGACCATGGTTCATTTGTTTCATTATAGTATGCCTCTACGACGCATACCCTCAAGGATTCAGCAGCGCGATCACGACTATGACCCCGTCATTGAAGAGGCTTCGATACAGGGACCAGTTCCCCCGGAATTTCCACTAGGTGGTGCACCAGTTATGCCACCACCCATGGAGCAGCATGTGGTACTTGTAGTACTGACCGAGGAAGAGTGCAGGCTAAGCACACTCCATGAGTTCTAGAGATAGAGACCCCCCAGGTTCTGAGGCGAGCCCAACCCTCAGGCGACTGAGGACTAGATTAAGGTGGTGACTAGATTTTTCAATCTAGTGAGGACACTAGTAGACCATATGGTGATCCTAGGAGTGATCCTTTTTCAGGGTTTGGTAAGACGATGGTGGAGTCTGACCACACAGACTCAAGACGAGGACATTCATCTATGGACTGAGTTCAAGCGACTCTTCAGGGAGGGGTTCTCTCCAGTTACGCTAAGTTTTGTGCGCATCCAATAGCTTCTTTAGCACCAGCAGGGTTGTATGACAGTATCTGACTATTCATTGAGGTTCCCCAACCTCGACCGGTACTCGATGGAAATGGTCAGGGATTAGTAATTGAGAGCTCAGATATTCGACTGAGGTCTACAGCAGGACATATGTGCTATTGTCGTGCCTTTATGCATATGGACTTATGATGGAGTTCTCGAATGGGCCTTGGTGATCGAGAGCTTCTTGGGGGAGCAGAGACAGTCGACGACAATCAGCAGTAGGCAGACAGGTGCAGAGAAACCGGCAGCACGGAGCCGGCATCAGACACAGGGATCAGGATGCGAGAGGCATCATAGGAGGACCCAGGATAGAGGATTGATAGTCCAGGGCTCTCATGCTAGATCCAGTTAGCAGAGGGATAAGAGATTCTACGCATGCAACGGTAGGGGACATCTCTCTAGAGATTGCCCGACCCATCGAGATGTTGACAAGGAATCTGTGGATAGACCACCGAGGCAGAGGCAGAGAGTGGAGAAGACAGACCATCCAGGCGGCGGACATAGAAGAGGAGCAGGGAGAGCTGTGGGTGGTGGCATACATTTTCATATACTTCCACCACCACACCCAGGAGGCCCGCACCAGGCTCAGGGAGCTAGAGGACAGGGATGGGTACAACTACATGTGGTCGAGGCATATGCCCTAGGGTCTCTAGGAATGATTCGAGGTACAGTCCGTGTCTTTCATACCTTAGGTTCCAAACTTATAGACACAGGTTCCAGTCATTCCTTCATATCCATGTGTCTCATATGAAACCATAAGATTCCAGTTGAACCTTTGACTCAATCCATATGCTTAGTGACACCTACGGGAAGAGACTCGATTATCACGCACCTTTCCAGGCAGTGTGATCTTACACTTGGAGGTGAGAGTTTCGGTCAGAACCTCTTGGTGGTAGAGTCGAGGCCTTAAGACGTCGTTCTCGCTATGGATTTGTTATCTTCGGTCCATGCCCAGATTTTCTGTTTTAGGAAAAGATTACGGTGTGTCAGTCGTGATGGAACAAGGATTTATTTTTTTGGATAAAGGGAAACCTAGGAAGCATAGAATGAGCTTATTCATAAGAGGGTGCATCCAATCACTCATGAGTTTGCTAGCCATTCCCTTAGAGCAGTGTATGTTGTGAGATCCCAATTCCCAGAAGTAGAGGCAGAATATGATGACGTCTTTCCCGAAGAAGTATCAGGATTACCTCCCTGCTAGGAAACTGGCTTATGCATTAACTTACACCCTGAGAGGACATTGATTCCCACATTATCATATTAGATGGATCTCGCAGATCTTCACGAGCTGAGGGTGTAGTTAGAGGATTTGCAGAGCAAGGGTTTCATGAGATCCAATGTTACAACCTGGGTGGCCCCAGTCTTGTTTTCCAAGAAGGCACACAGGAGTTTGAGGTTGGGCGTGGATTACTAGCTCATGAAGCAGGTGACAGTGAATAATAAGTAACCACTGCTGAGAATCAATGACTTCTTTGACCAGATGAGAGGGGAATAATGGTTCTCAAATGATGACCTTCGATCAGGCTATCTCCAGTTACGAGTACGGGATGAGGATATACCAAAGACGACTTCTAGATGCCTCTACGGTCACTATGAGTACTTGGTGATGCCTTTCAGTGGGACGAATGTCCCGGTAGAGTTCATGGGACTGATGAACTAGATTTTCTAGCTGTACTTAGACCGGTTCAAATTGTTCTTCATCGACGACATATTTGTGTACTCGGTGTTAGAAGAGGATCATGTGATACACATGCAGATTGTTCTAGACATACTTTGGGAGCACCAGATTTATGGGAAGCTCTCAAAGTGCCAGTTCTAGATTAAAGCGGTCCACATTTTGGGACATGTCATCTCACCAGATTGAGTCTCTGTAGAACTAGACAAGGTGGAGGTTGTGTTAGCATGGGAGCCACCTCGGAGCATGACAGAGGTGTGGAGCTTCCTTGGATTGGCAGGATATTACTGGAGATTCATTCCTGACATCCCTAAAATATTAAGACCAATTATAGCCTTGAATAGGAATGGAAAATACTTTTTATGGATGGAGAAGTTCTAGTGGGGTTTGAGTAGTTGAGACAGCATTTGACGAGTTCCCCAGTCTTGAGATTTCCTGAGAAGGGTGTCAATTGCATTTTTTTTCTATGATGCATCAGCGACAGGGCTTGGTTATGTCCTGATGCAGAGGAAGGAATGGATTGCTTATGGTTCATGCCAGCATAGGCCACATGAGCATAACTATGTGACCCATGATCTCATGTTGGTTGTGGTAGTCTTCGCATTGAAGATGTGGTGAAACTACCTTATGGGAGAGCGGTTTATCGTCTACTCTGACCACAAGAGCCTCAGGTACATATTTTCACTAAAGAAACAGAATATCAGATAGAGGCGTTTGCTAGAGCTCCTCCATGACAATGATTTTGATATCATCTATACTCCTGGGAAGAAGAACAAGGTCACAGATGCTCTAAGAAGAAGATCAAGCTCACAGCTATTGAGTGAGGTGACAGAGCAGTTAGCCACGATGTAGTTGTACATCATGGAAATTCAAGGTGCAACCTACCTATAGTCGATGGTTGTCGCCCCTCTACAATTACAGTGGGTTAGGGAGTCACAACTAGGAGATGTCGGTTTTTTGGATTTACGTGCTCTGTTATCCATAGGACATGCTTCGGATGGATATTCACAAGCTGGGGATCACGTACTTCTTTTTAGAGGATGCACTGTTGTACCGGTGGCATTGCAGGAGGAGGTCCTAAGGGAGTTTCATACATCACCCTTGGCAGCACATCCTGGTGTGGAAATGATGTACCAGGATCTTCAACGGCAATTCAAGTGGTCAGGTATGAAGAAGTCAGTAGTGGAGTTCGTTTCTTGATGACTTACATGCCAGTAAGTGAAGGCTGAGCACTAGGTTCTAGCGTGATTACCACACCCCATGGAAGATCTAGAGTAGAAGTGGGATGGAATATCGATATAATTTCTGGCAGGCTCACCACAGACATCCAAGGGGTGTGATTCCCTCTGGGTGTTCATTGACCAACTCACCAAGTCAACCTACTTCCTAGCTATTAGGGAGAAATGTTCTGTAGAAATCGTGGGATGCCTCTGCATGAAAGAGATAGTTAGGCTTCATGGAGTCCCCATGAAAATATTCTAGGACCAAGATGCACATTTCACATCACGACTATGGAAGGGATTGCAGGTGGCTTTTAGGACTCAGTTATGCTTGAGCACAGTGTTTCATCCCCAGACAAATGGTCAGATAGAGAGGACAATTTAGGTTCTGGAGGATATGTTTCGAGCCTGTGTCTTTGACTTTGGTCATAGTTGGGAGGACCCCATACCACTGGTGGAGTTTTCATACAATAATAGATACCACTCCACCATTGGTAATGCACCGTTCAAGGCCTTGTATGGGAGACACTATCGGTCACCGCTTTGCTAGACCGACCCCAGAGAGTCAGCACTCAGTGGTCTAGAATTGAAGCGAGCTACCAATGAGATGTTGCAGGTCATCTGAGAGTGGATGAAGACTGCACAAACCTAGAATATGTCTTACGTTGACAGACGATGAACACCTCTAGAGTTCGAAGAGGTAGACCAATTCTTTCTTTGGGTATCACATCGACGAGTGTTACAGATATTTTGCTGAGGTGGAAAGATATCTCTGAGGTTCACTAGACCCTTCCAGATACTGTGCAGAGTTGGCAAGGTAGCGTACTTCCTTACTCTAATACCACAGTTACATCAGGTACTTGATATCTCCCACATGTTGCAGTTGAATAGGTAATTTAATGACCCACTGCATGCCATCGACTGGGGCGAGCTGGACATGGAGGATGGAGTGACAATTTCTGAGTACCCGTTAGAGAACGAGGATCGGTAGGAGAGTATTCTTCATGGGAGAATGATTCCATTTGTGTGCATCTGGTGGCCGCACGAGAATCTTCAGAAAATCACGTCGGAGCGGGAGGCCCAGATCTATACCCAGTACCCACATCTTTTTGAGTAGCCTTTGTTTTTCCTTTTCAATGACATAATTCCCCTAGGTGGGGAGAATTTTATTTCTTGGATTTTCCGTGTATTATTTCTAAATATTATATGAAATTATTTCAACACTGAGTGCGAAAGAGGCACATCATTCCGAGGCCCAGTGAGCCCAGATGTGTGGTTGGAACATTTTTAAGTAATGTGAGTCTGCACTTGTGTGCAGTAGTGGATGTTTCCAAATGGATGCCTAGATTAAAAATATGAGGGCACCGTTATGTCCAGGGTGAAAAATTTACCTAGGAACAATCCTAACCTCGACCAGGGCGGGTCATGGGAAAAATTTAATTTTCAGAGGTTTTAAGTAAAATAAAAAAAGATAAATTCGCAAGTTTACTTTATTTATTTTAGAGAAATATTCACTACAGCGCGATGAAAGGGAAGCTGTTTCAGTCATTAATTCCATGTCATAAAGACTCAAAAACAGCAAAGCTGAATCATTAATGTCACAGCGTGAGATTTCAAATACCTTTACCTTTTTATTAGGTTAGCTGATTTGGCTCATTGGCGATGATTGAGATAAACATTTGGAGAATCCATGGAGTGTTGTAGTAAATTCCCTGCGATGAACGACGACGGATCGAAGCTGTGAATCGTGGCGCCAATGAAGTTGAAGGATCTTGACGACGACAGAAGAATGACCCTTTCTTCAATGATTGATCCTTCATTAATGGTAGGGTTTTTTATTTAATTTTATTTTTCATGCTTTTGAATTAAATGATGATCGTGTATCTTCCACGAACCAGTTGATCCATGGATTCATACATTCATGCGAGAGGGATTTCTTTGGGATCACTATGGGGGAATTAATCCATGTTTATTTTTGTTGTTGATTTCTTCTCCGTTTAATCCTATTAACGGGAGGGATTAATGCCTTGACGAATGACGGTTGAGATTCATTCCTCAATTTGTTCGATTGGATTTCCTTCCACCTTTTCTTCTCATGTGTTCATCGCATTCTTCGCGTTCATCGTGGGGAGACGAACAATAGATCGTTCCACACCCATCTTGCAACACAACAATCCCAAACCGGAGATCCGACATCGCAATGACCCTACGGGGGTGTGACGGCCATGACAGACAATGAAACGGCTCAAATCAGAAGAGGTCGTTCTTCGATCATTCTTTGCATGAGAAGATCAAAACATGTTTTAGGGCGGATCAGAGGTTCGAAAAAACTGGAATCAGCTTCGCGGCGTTGGGGCGACCAAAACCTAGGATTTTCGTGGCGATCGGATGGCCGGATCGACAAACAGAGCATCACCATAAGAGAGATGGTGGCGGTCCGCAATTCTGGAAATTTCCAAAATAAACGGCATGTACATCTGAAGAACACATCGTGTAGTACTTGTGGAAGTGGCTTGGGTTTCGGGGGTCAGATAAGAATCCCACGGCATGTGACCCTGGTCACACGGCGTGTTTGACTTTCCCCAATGTTCAGCGTGTATTTTTGGAAGTACACTGACACGGATTGGACTACATGGCTTTAGGTGACATGGCGTGTACAGCATGGCAGAGGCAGCTACATGGAAATCAGCATGTATCCAGGGGTACATGGACACGGGAAGGAGTACACGACCGTGTACGTCATCACATGTCCAGGTGAGGCCAGTAACGTGGGCCACCCCGTGTACCGACAACAAGGGTTGGAGTACCCGGGTTGGTGACTGTGTACGGGCACATGGCTAGCATACACAGAGCCCACCCTAATCACTCGGGCATGGTGTGTACACCGTACTACATGTCATGTACTCAGTTTTTCTACACGACCATCCTTAGGACATGGGTCGTTGTACATGAGCAGTACTCTGGGTTAGACAACACGGCGTGTAACTCTTCTACACGTCATGTACTTTTTGGGAAACAACATGGTCCTCTTGTTAACCCCATCTTGGACATCATTCACTTGTATTAGTGACCCATCTTCTCATTCCCCTGAAGGTTAGGCATCGTTTACTTTTACAAGAGTATGATCCATGCAGTTGTACTTTCTGTGATAGAGTAAGGCAACCATCCAAGAGGCTCGGATCAACATCCTATATCCATACTTGACCATATGTGTAGTCCGGATCCTAGATGACCAACTCCACCAGGCATCGATACTCTACCTAGCAGGTGAATTCCGGATGAGTCACGGTATCTTCCATGGCCCTAGCAGTGATCCTCATCTGTGTATCATGATATTTTCCACTCATGAGTGTGACTGCCGTAATGAGTGCATCTATCTATCGTAACCTTCTCACGCAAGAGTGTGTCTCCCGTATTGAGTGTAACTACCTCTCATGATTCTTCTTGAGGAACAACAGTTCTCGGATAGACTTCATCAGAGCTGTAAGACTCGTGTAGTTTGTTATCCCAGAATGATTGCTTCATGGAATCTTTGAAATGAACCCCTAGCTGGGGTAGGGGTTTGTGTGACTTGTCTCTAGACTACGGTTCTAGGTTTTGAGAATATATGGTTTATGCTACATGTTATGTAGACATATACTATGCATAGATGACTGTAACTTTACATTGTGTACTACTTTGTGGTTTTCGGGGTCCTCTTCTGAGTATTGTTATACTCACCCCTGCACAGGCTTTTCCTACATGTGTCGTGTCTTGGACTGACGTGTAGACTTTTGATAGAGTCTAGGGTGGAGCGGGACAGGAACGAGCTTTATGAGATCTCTACAGGACGAGGCATTCCTACAGCTACGAGCAGCAGTCCTAGTACCTTTTGTGTTTATAGGTTTGACTATGCAGTTTTCAAACTTTTTTTGTGGGCTTGTATTCTGGCCTAGTTTACTTTCAGTACTTTACCTTCCACCGTACTCGGTTGGTTGGGTTTTGTTATATGCATTCATTTTGTTCCTTAGTGTTTTTACATTTCAGATTTTGTGGGCTTAGAGATGTGTGTGTGTGTGTGCATAGGTACTTAGGAAATGCCTCCCATGATTTTTAATATGCATACTTGGTGATAGTCACCAGCCCCTGGCCTATTAGAGGCGGGCATGGGGAGTCACGGCGCGGGCCCCATTGGGATGGGTCGTGACAATCCCCTCTTTCAATTCTAATTATTTTATGATTATAAAAAATACATGTATTTAAATATATTAATATTTTTTATATGGTTTATAACTATACGAACACACACATCTATATAATGGGTAATGAACATACTTTTTTTATGTATGACAAGCTACAGCATAATGAAATGATGACTATTCATTTCTCATTTTCCACCATTAATGGGTGGGGATTATGATAGAAATTCTATTCATATATGATTTATTTAAAATTTGTTATTTATTTATGATTATTTAATTATTTTATAATAGACTCCTTTAAACATTATATCTTGTTTAGATTAGATAACATCATTTTGGTTGTGTGGACTACCGCCTACACAATTTAAGTTATTTGTTCACACACTACATGGAATATATCTATTATTTTGATAGTGAACTTATATATAATCTATATGATATAATAATTCTAATAGAGTAATGATATATATATATATATTGGCTTGTTCATTCAATATGATAACAAAATGGAAACAATTTTCATGTTTACGTACAGACTACCATCTCGATGAACTGTGTATTCCATTTCATAAATCAATATTATATGATTTTATAATAGAATTATACTAAATATAAATTATATTTATATGTTGTTTTATATTCATTAAATCATGATATATGTATAAGGACTAAATAATTAACAATTTAAGACACATGAAATGACCAACCATGATATTACCTGAAGTGAAACATTAACATTGAATTAACAATAAGAGAGAAAACATACATAATAAAACTATATATGGCAGTATATTTAATAATATGGTTTTATGATAAATTTATAATAAACTTATTTTTTATACAAGATTTTTTATGGCTGTGATGAGAGTCAAGACACAAGGTAATGGGATTTTCATCTCACTTTTTATTTCTGTCACATATATTCCTTAATGACCACTCATTTATTTTGTGTGGTGTATATACTAACGAAGAATGTATTCTATGTAAATTAATTTTAAATTTAGGGGTATTAACATATCAATTTTATGATATTTATTTTATGGTTATTAATTATCAAAAGTATCAAAATTAGTAAAGTAATTTTGTCTCAATTTTCCTTATTTGAGACACATGCCATGTTATACGGCTATATGTTTACATAAATTTCATGTGCTACCATTGAAATGTTATATAATTAATATTATTTTATTTCAAAACATTTTATGATTCTTGTAATTTAATTTTCATACAATGGGAGTATGGTTAAATTTTACAAAGTGGTTATAGTTTATTGAAATAGTCTCATCAATTTTTGAGATTGTTTATGATGATTCTAAATGTATAGAAATATTATGATCCATATCTCTGAACCACTCTTGAATTATTATATCCTCTAGTTTTCAATGATATTTTCAGTTATTAGTACCATTTTTATAATCATCTATAATAAACATAACTACAAATATGTTTTTATGAAAGTATGACATTCTTTCCCCATTCAGTCAGAAATCTATCTTCATTTAAAATTATGATTTATAAAAGAATTTTAATTTTTTTTACTATTATCCTTTGATGTTAGAGTAAATTTATACCCATGTTACACCTTTTCAAAAAATGGTTTCAAAAAGAATATTCTTTCCATTTTCTGATCATGACACTTTTCTAAACTATTTTCGTGTTAAAAAAATGTTCTGCATAACCTGCCACCCCTTCCAAAAAAATAATTGTCTAATGGAACATCCAAATAAACTTAATTACCTTCAGTGGTTTAGTGACATTCTCTTAGTAACATAACTTTAGACTGAATCAAGGTTGAGATTTCAAAATATTAATCATCTAATTCTACTAAATTATCTAAAAACTAAATACCATAAATATAAACATAGTAATATAAGAAATCATTCAAGAATGTCAATCTAACATGGGGGGAGTTAAATACTCCCCAATATGACACTTATCATTTTATATACGTCTCTTCATAGATCATTCAAGTCAAATATTTGAAATTAATTTCTAATATAGAATCTAATTTCTATTCTACAATGGGTTGTGGTCATGCCAAAAAAGCAACTAAATAATAAGAATATTTTCAAAACTAGACTCCTCTCACTCCGACTCATAACACACATTGATCATCCCTAAAATGGATTGTGATTATCCATCTCTACACCATCCATATCAGTCACATGAATTATAGTTTAGGTGGTAACTCATTATAGTGACTATCTCTAAAACCATGTAACACATGCATCATGGTGTTGAAAAAATACACCTACTCTTTGGTGATGCCTCATTCGCAATATAATTCTTAAATTCCCAATTCTTTGATTTCCCCGACTAATGGTCATTATTACTAGTTGGGATAAGACTAAAAACTACTAAAATTGGTACCTAATCATTTATGAACTGATATAATTAGAATTTTTAGTATCAATATTAGACTATGACCATTCCAGGAATCTTTTATCCTTTACACATGACATCTCACATCCCAAACGAACTGCCTTCCCACATACCGCGTCACCCAACCAATCTATTTCTAGAAATTAATACTCATCCATTCAACTATATTGTGACCCAAAAGTCTCTCTATATAGTTACTAAAACATCTAAATTTACCAAAATTATATATGTTAATACCCATATTATAGTATTTTATATTTATTGAAGATAATTTAATAACTCGTATACATGAACCGATAGAAAAATTCAACAAAAAATTTATTGGGTATACCAAAAGATAACCTATTTCAGTGATAATGAAAATATATTGATGAGTTTCATATATAGATAATGTATACGGTGTTCTCCCAACAATAATAATTCTAATAATTCAACTCAATGATCATGACCTTATAAAATTCCATTATTATTTGAGATTTTAATATTATAAGCAGTATTTATTAATTATAAATAATCCTTCCCAAAAATACCAACTCGTGGAAAAATAACATTATGGTTCTCCATGAAACCATTGCTAAATTTTATCATTTAACTGAAACCATAACATCTTATTTAAATTGTCTCATCATTACCCAACTTTCACATTCATGCCAATATGGACTCCTCCTTCTCCTATAAGAAAATAAAGATCTCATTAGTTACTAACATAATACAGTTGAGGCACACTCACTATTCATGAGAAATCTTATTGAACCACATAGACCAATGACGTCTCACAAAAACAATCATCCACATAATACATTTTAAATCATCCAAGGATTTACCCTCATCCTACACATGGTTTGACAATTTATCATTAAAAAAATCATCTTGACCCCTTGGGTATATCACCATCATTTTATAGAGGTCCCATATCACACATAATTAATATATTAATGCATTAGTTATCACTATCCAACTATCCCTAAATCATTACTTTCTCTAATAAATGAATAATATAATACTAAATTCCATCAAATATATACTAAACCTGATGTATAAAACCACTACCCCATCACATAATAATATACTTTTGTTATATTCATGATCATCCATCAGGAACTAACAACACCCCATGTCCAATCTCTATTATGGTAATTAAATAAGGAATTATAAGCCACTTATTAAATAATGGAACCTCTCATGGTCTAACACCGATATGGTTATAACACACATACATGAAGAGAATCTTCTGTGAAACACTATATATCAACAAAGTTATCATAACCACTCCAAAGGAATCATGAAATGATCACACACAATCAATTTATTCAAAATAATTTCAAAAAAGTCTTCCCATAAACATTCCCCAATATTATTCTAGGTTGATCACAATTAATAAACATTCCCATCAACACATTATGGATGAGAATACATTTTACTACATGTACAACATAGATGTTATGGAAAAACATATTATCTTCCTCCCAAAAAAATATAGTGTCTAGAAAATCACTCATAACGGTACCTAAATATCATTGTATTTGAAAAACATTAAATCAATAAGCCATGATTCTTTTTGAAAACCCTTACATATATTATCTTGTGTCATTGAGAAATAAAACTGTGGAACAATTTCCTAATAAAACCACTAACTATTTATTACATTAATGTCAGTCTTATCCAACACATAATGAATTATTTATGAATTAACATACCAAAGGATTGTATTTTTAACTAATTAAAATAAATATCTGACCCTTACTCTATATAGATATGAAAGTATAAAAAACAAATAATAGGAAATAAAAGGTTGGGTGGTATGTCATTATTCCAACTATCCCAGGATTTCCAATATTCTGAGTTATATCTCACTACTACTGGGATCTCCCAATGAGTCCATAATTCAGAAACAACAATAGATTTAATCCCATAAAAAATGAAAGAATCATCTCATGACACAACAATAAAACCCCCATTCCACATGTGAGATACCAAATTTTGTAATATATTTCTCTTTATTAAATTTTATTTTTTTCATCACTTTCTTTATATAAAACACCAAGTTTAAATTAATAGTCATATATATTTATCAAGTTATAATTTAATATTATAGTGATAACCTAGAAATTGGATTGTAGGGTATGAATATTAATAACAAAATAATGGAAAAATAATCTTTAAAATGTACAAAATGAATTAATTTTTTATCAATTTTTTTAGAAATATAAATAAACTTCCATGAAGGGAAAAATAAATTTTGTCTAAAAAAAGTTTTTAAATGAATAAAAAATGATTTTATAATAGTAAATATAATGAATATATATTGATGATTGAATGTCATGGAATTTTTGGATAATATATTCAAAAAAAATATCTCAACATCCATCTAATTTTTTTACATTGCAAGGAATAATGGTAAAATCTATTTTATACCTAAAAATCCATTTTCCTATAAACAGTTATGTTTTCTTTTAAACAATTATTTTTGAAACAGGTATACCACTTATTAAAATTAAATCTATTGAAATGTATTCCTTATTTAAAATTTATATAATTAAAATAATTTAATAATTTCAACATAGTTTGTTGTCCTAATGAAAATTAAAATAGTAATAATGTTTTAACGCACATAATGTTAAACCAGGTTTATTGTTTTGAATAACCTATGATATAAGGATTAAAATATCTAAAAATATTTTAATTATGTTTATTGTGTGATTTTATTTTATCCTGAAACTTCATTTATTTCAATAGTTATAATTATATTAACACATGGCTTGAAAAATATATTTTCATATTTCAATCTTATTACAAAAATCAAAGTGTTTCCTCTGCCACTTTTATTAAAGGATAACACATCAAATATATTACAAAAAATTCATGAGAAATATATATATTTATAAAACACTAGCCTAATGCATTTCATAAATCCCTAACACCAACATTGAGGTCTGGTTATGAAATTAATGACATCATTTTAAGGCATAACGTATAAGACAAAAGAAGATTCTCAATGAATATGTATAACTATTATCTTATTTATTTCTATTTTAGTTCTTGTTATAAATACTCTAATTATATAGTATCAATTATAGATTAATTAATTTTTTATCTTAATAATAATTTGAGGTTATGATGATGGGGTATTAAGAATTTTTTTCATCCTTTTCATCAAATTTTAAATGAAGTTATCGACCATGTATACCTTCTCCACTTATTGGAATGATTCATTTTCTATCACCAAAATTCATGGATCGTTATTATAATGAATTTAATGTTTATATATTATATTTGTGAAATAATTGTACTTTTTTAGTGGTAATATATTATAAATCTTATTACCTTTAAATCATTTTTAAAATAATAATGACACTCGTGCATTTGTATGGATTACCACCTTCAAGAAGTGATGTGATTCGGTTATTATTGTATCATTAAATGGATGGTAAAGATGATAGATCTAATGAATATATAATATTTATATGACATAGAAATGATTAATTTTATGGTAATTTACATTTTAGTTTCTTTTGTTCCATCCATCAAAATGTAAAAACCTCACTCGTGTCTATGTATGAAATATCATCCCCATGAAGTGATGTAAGTCTTTTTTCACCATCACATTGTATATGTGATTATAAAATTTTATATAACGAATAAATATTAATCACATATCATCGTTAATATTTTTTAGTTAATTAATCCATGAATAAGGTTAAAATATAAAAATTATCATGCTAATATATGCATTGAAAATAAACTAGTTATCACCTGAATTTCTATTTTAATCACTATTTATTAATAAAATGATAATTAGAAATTAAAATTCAATGATAAATAGTTTTTTATTTATAAATATGGTTGTGTGGAATATTTATAATAAATATATATTTATTATAAACTATATTTAAATTTTTAATAACTGTGATGGGTATTTAGGTAAATGATTTAGGATGCAACCTATTTTTAATAAGGATTTTTTATGATTGAATGTTCATTAAGTGGAATTATTTGGATCATGTCCTTTAATCCACATATATTATATTCTAAACAGTTTTTATGTATTAGTACATGTTTCATCACTTTGGTAATTGAAATTATCGTAAAAGTAATATTGAATAAAACATTTCCACATTTTCACCTTGGGAAATATACTTTTTCATCCATATCAATACCCATCAAAATTCTTTTAGAAGTGTTATTATCAGCACAAGAATTTTGGTTTAATTTATTTTTTAGTACCTTTTCTATTATACAAAAATGATTAAAAGTAAAATTTTAAATGAAATTAATTTTAAAATTAGTCATTTTATTACTTTTTACAAAGTTGTAAAAGGTTAATTTTCTTTTTGAAAATATGGAATGAAAAAAATTTCATCCACTGTGAATGTTTGTGGATTTGAATATTCCTCTAAATTTCTATTGTGTATTTAAAAATAAATTTATTTTCACATTATTCTGTTAATTTTTAGTTAAAATATAATGATACTATGAGGTTATTTTATTATGTTTTCAAATAAAGGAATGAATAATATTTTTGAGGTATGTTTCATCAATGTCAACATCCTTTAAATATTTTAATGTTTCATATAGGACATGATCTTATGATACTATTATCATTATTTCCATTGATGGATTATGACGATGATCATTTAAGGAACATTCTTGGAAGCTAATTCATTTATTATGATTTAATTAGGTTATGAAGAAAACTTTATGAAACCCATTTCATTTCCATAGGTTAATCTATAGTAAAAAATTATATTTTTTAGACGGATTATTTCCTTTCTATGGTTTATGATATTATGATATTATGAATGTTTTATCATCTTTAATAAAACCTATTTATCACATTCATTATGAGATTAGTAGGAATTTTGTTTTATATCTCTCAAATGCTTCATCTAATGAAGGATATATCAATAGATATAATGTATCGTATTCGAGAGTGAACCTAGTTTAGTAAGGGATGTTCTCCACAATGATTGTTTTTGGTGTAAACCATTACTTATGAAATTATAGAATGGGGATGGAACCCAATCGACTATGATAATCATTTTAGAGGTACTTGACGAAGGAAAGGATTTTATATAATTTATTATATCCCAAAAACATATATCTTATGTTTATGTTATGATCATGTGGATTGTGATTGATTAATCATGATTCTATAAAATTATTACACATGAATTTTTTTATGAAACAACATTATTCCTTTATTTTATGATTAATGGTCATTAACAAATTTAATATTATTATTCTATGTTTTGATCATGTTATAATAACCTTATGATTATAAAATAGTCACTTATGATCATTTATTTATAACTATTATGTTTACTTGGACTAAGAATCATAGCTCAGCCATTCACATTTTCCATTACCCATGTTATGGAAAAGTTTTGCAAGTAGTATATGTCTAGGTAGTGTACAATGTGAGAACATATTTTTGTGATATTTTCAATATTTTTCATGAAATATTATTATTTATGTTTATAGTCTCTAATTAATCTAAACCCATTCTATTCTAGGGAGTGTTTTGTAATGATATTCATTAAATATTCATCTTAAATGATGTAATATATATGTATGAAATTATTGGGTCACCTATGTTAGTTTTAGATGAGGGTTTAGCTAATAATTAGATTTAGTTATTATATTTTTAAAAAAAACTCTAGGGATATGTCGAAGTATATAATAAAAACCTAAATAATTCTTAAAGTTGAGATTTTTTTGTTTTCCTAGAAAATGAATACATGTCTCGATAATGGAAGGTGGATCCAACTATGGAACAAATTAACATGGGAGTTAAAACTATAAAAGGGTTTAATTGAGAATTACTTTAATCATCACCAGTGCATGATGACTGATCATAAGACTGAAAAACAATATGGATACTCATGGGTGATATTCTTACACAAATTCACTATTTCATTAAGAACTATTATAATGGATATGAATAGATGGTGACCATGAATGGACTAGGTTAATCGTGATGTTCCATTGATTGAAAATTTGGTTTCATTATTTAGACACCATATAAATTTATTTCATTATTATATGATTTAGAATCCTACTTTTTGACTCTCAAGTTAAATATTTCGGTTTTAGTCATTCCATTATGATAGAAAGTTTAGGTTCAGGTGGTGACATGAATATTCAAATATTTATGTATTTTATTATACCTCAGAAAAATTAATTTCTATATATCATGAAAATTGTCTAGGTATTTTCATTCATATAATCAATAAAATGTTATTGATATAGAAGGACAAACTACTAATAGTATGTTGATCGCATCTCAACTCTATACCTCCACTATGAGAGAAGTTGGTGGGAATATGCTTCCTAAATGTTTTTTTATTCTCTCTATAGTTGAATTTTAGTTTATTTTGGTAATGTATTGGATCCATATATATAAAGTCATAGATATTACCAATAAAGGGAAGCCATGTTGGATATTTTGAGTTATCCTATGATCATCTGTCTGTCAGAGGGTGAAAATAATCTACAACAAAATGTTACTTCAGTTATATGTGTCTTACTACATATTCATGGGGCTTATTTCATGAAAATGGTTCCATATGAATTCAAAATCAGCGATATACCTTTTTTAGGATTATTCCAATTAATATATTAAATTATTTACTATTCATCCCTCGAATCGTGATGTTGAATTTTCTAAAAAACTCATACCCAGTGATACACCAATTCCAAAGAATCTAGGTAGAATAGCACTGATTGAGTTTTATGAATTAAAGAAGATACTATTTGGGGTATTTATAATGGATTCAGATTCCCTAGTGTGTCATAATGAATTTCACCTATTATTTTTATTAATAATATATATAGGTCAATGAATCATTTAATTGATGATCAATAAAATAACAATATAACTATCAATAATAAGTATCCTCTATAGAAATTGACGAGTTTTTAAATAACTATATAAGGTTTAATACATATTCAAAAGTTTACATCATTCTTGATATAAAAAATTGTGTTTTCCAAATGAATATATATTCAAGACCTTCTTTTTATGACGTATGGTCTTTATGAATTTATATTTATTCAATTTGGGGTGATCAGTTCCCCCACTATCTTCATTGATATAATGAATATAGAGATTAGATATTACCATTACTAGTCTTTGGTAGTCATTATAAATGATATTATTACATGTTAAACGTGTAAGGAAGATCATGAATAATATTTTAATATTGTTTCAAATACCTTGAGGAATGAAAAGATGTATCCCATATTCATTAACAGTGAATTTTGGTAATAAATAGTTTCATTATTGGGTTATAAAAACTCAAGTTAGGTTATATTAATGGATTTCTAAAATATAAATGTTATAGGAAAATTACCCAAAAAAACATAATAACTGAGATATATAGTATTCATAGGTTTTTAGGATACTACTGAGGCATTGTGCATGCTTTTTCATGGCTATCTAATAAAATAACAATGTTAACATAGAATGGAGATAGGTTCCTTTGGAAATGTGATGGTTAGTAAAATTTTAGTGGCTAAAAATGGTTTCTAAACCAACCTCCACTCAGAATACACAATAGTGGAAAGGTGTTTAAAATATTTAGTGGTTCACCAATGAAGTAAATGATATATATCCTTATTTAGAATGATATGGTGATATGATATGCCCCACCCCAATTGAAAATTCATTTGGAACATTAAATGACTCCTGATTTGGAGTTATAAGTTGTAATATTTTTATCTACACTATAGAGTCATTATCGTTATGGTGAATTATGTGATATATATATATATATCATAAAATATTTACGTAAATATTTTTGTAAAAATTGTTGAATATGTGCAAAAGTATATTGTTGGAGCTGATTAAAGATAGTGATTGATCAATACACTTTCACCATGGGAAGTAAAATGAGGTGAATGACTCTTTAAGTCAAAAATATATAATCTTCCATGATAAGAATTGAATGGTATAAAATATTTTCATATTTTTAGAATATGGATTTTAAAATCATAAAGAAATGGGAAAAGTCATATCTTTTCCCTATGAATGTTCAACCATCCATCAATATCTGGATTAAAGAGGTTCAAAAGTAGGATGTGGAGTTGTAGAAGAAAATGGAATTTTCTTAATTTTAATATTGATTATGATAGAATTATGGTTTTAGGAATTGAGTATGTATCTCATCAATGTAACAGATTAAAAAGGAAATGTTGGATGAATCTCATATTTTTTTCATTCATTATTCATACCAAATGTATGAATATATGAATATATGTGAATGACCTTTACATTGGTATTACATGAATAGTGATATTATAGAGTATGTATTATGATCCATGGTATGAAAGAAATTTTATTCCTAGAATGAAATGTCTAAAGGGATTTGATAACCATTACCCATTCCATGATTTAAATGGGAAAACATTAAAATTTATTTCATCATCAGACACCCATAAACAACTAAAGGTTTTTATACTATTTGTGTTATATTTAATCACATAAAAAAGTTAGAAATACTTATTAAAATTGGAGAATATTCATTTACTAATCATATTTACAGAATATACAATAAAGAAGTGGTTAGAGTGCATGGGGTACCATTTTTTATTATGCTTATTGGGATTCAAGGTTTAACTTGATGTTTTGGGGAACTATTCTGTAGGATATGGATATATAGTAGAGGTTAATTATAGCATATCATCCTCATATATACATATAAATTATTATTAGACCGTTAAAACAATATAATATATGATTGTATCTTGTTCTATGCTTTTTAAATGTCGATGGGATCAACACCTATTCATGGTTATGTTTTCCTACAATAGATTCAACTCGAGCATTATGATTATTCTTCATGAAGACATATATGGTAATTAGTAAATACCTCCAATATGATGTCGGATGTCAGTGAATGAATTAAATTGGTACTTGAGATAGATATGAGAATGGAATAACATGTTAGAGAAATTTATAATCACATATGGACATCTCAGAGTTGATATCAATGTATTTCATAAATTCAACGGTGATATCTAGAGTTCTATATTGGTGAGAAAGTATTGTTGAAATTTTCTCCATTGAAAAACATTTAGAGATTCATAATTTGTGGAAAAATGAAGCCTACATATATTTTTCCCCTAAAAATTCTTAATTGAATCATGACATTTTATTATTTTTTAGCACATCTACTGAATCGTACATGACCTCACGATCCTTCACATATATCACTCCAATGGAAGTACATACTTGGTCATTCACACATACTAAAATTAATTGTTATCCAACAAAATAATGATATTTTTTATGGGAGAAATACTGTATAGATTCTATATCTAGTGGATAATATTTAATAGAATAATACCATACACATGATAATGCTTCTGTGAGGAAATAAAATATTTGAGAATTCTATGTGGGAACCCAAACAGGTGACGAAGAAGTATCCTATGTTTTTTATTTCAGAGTGATGGAATTTTGTGGGTTAAATTATTAATATAGAAATAAAATATAATACTCTGAGATTTTAGGACATATATTCTTTCAATAAACAAATATTTTTTTGATATATATCTTTTTACCGAATACTGTTTTTATTAGAACAATGATATTTTTAAAATTATTATAATATATCATGATATTTATTCCCAAGACATTGGATTAGTGGGTAAAAATATTACAATCAAAATTATCAATAAAATATTTTTTACACATGTATAAATAATATTCAATGGTTGTCAATTTGGTTATCAATTATAATAATAGTATATCAAGGAAATAAGATGTTTTTATAAAAAACAACATTTATGCATACAATGTGATTTAAAATAATGAATAAATTTAATATATATTTATGACTTATTCTAATTAAAATTTTGGATAATATATTCAATATATTATTTACGAATTCATTTAATTGTTTTGACATGGGGATGAATGAAGTTAAATCCTTTTTATACATAAAAATATTATAAAAAATGTTTTCATGTGTTTTATGCTATTAATATAAAATGAATTAATAATAATTATTGAAATTAAATCATAAAAAAATTATTCAATATTTTATGTCATCATAACTAATATAATTTAATATTTTTGTATTAATTTCTGGTCATAATTGATAGTAATAATTGAAAAAATATGTTTCCATGGTTAAGGTTTAAATGGGTTTACAGAGTGGTATATCTATCAAATGTTTTTCATATTTTACAAAATCACATTATTTAATTTGTTATTTTTAATTTTATTTAATCTTTATCATTATTATTTTATATAGTTTTTTTAACATCACTTTTGTGAGACTTTATTATTTTTTAATGTTTTAAAAATTTTCATGTCTTCCTTCATATTCCCCAACAAAAGTATACAACGTCTCATCTCTTAATCAGAAATCATGGTCCTGGTATGTTGGTTAACCCCTTCATTAGTTCACTCCTAACATCCCTCTCTACATTATTTAGTAAATTTTTTATCATAATTTATTCCTTTTAATGCTTAATGAATAAACCAATAGAGGTTTCTCAACAACGAGTTAAAACTATTGACTAGGTAAATTCAATTTTAGTTCTACTTAAACCTCTAAAAAATATATGGTATCCATTATAAAATAATTAAATTAGTATAATATATGTATTATTATTATTATTATTATATATTTATCATTTTACACCTATTTTCAATCAAATGGGAAATGAAATTATCTCTCATGCCTACGTGTGGACTACTGCATCCACATGGAGTAAGGATTCATTTTTTATCACCAATATTCATGGTTGGTTATTACAATGGATTTAATTATTATATTATAAATTTATGTCATTATTATTCTTATTTATTTATAATATGTTATCTACCATCTTACATTTATATATATTGTAAAATGACAATGTTTCTCATGTGCATGTGTGGACCAAACCCTCCACGAAGTGATGTGATTCGTTTTTTTATTTATTCATTACATGGATGGAAATAAAAAAATATTTAATTAACATATATGATTTTAATGATATAATATTGATTCTTGAAATTATAATACTAAATTCGCTTCCTTTTTCATGTACATCAAAAAGTGAAAACCTGACACATTCATACGTATGGACTACCATTTTCATGAATTGATGTAATTCATTTTCCCACAACCACTTTTTATTAATGGTTACAATAGAGTATATTTTGATTAAATTTAGAAAATATATATTGATTAATTTTTATATTATAATGAATTTATGACCAAGTTACATTTAGAAAATAATAATTCATTAAATATATAATATTAATATCAAAAACTATACTTCAAATATTATATGAAAATATATATTTAAAATTTTAAATAAAAAAATAAAAAATTTATTAGGGTAAATTTTTAGAATTATCTGTGAAGTTTCCTTTTTAATGAATACTGAAAAAAACTGAATTTTAATTCAAATCATAATTTTCATCTAATCTATTAATTAGGATAAATTATATTTTAATATTTTTAATGTATAATTATATCATATTATTAGCAATTCACAATTTGAAATAGAATAAAAAAACATAGCACACTTTTGGATGTTTTTACTTCAAAAAAGGGATTGTCATCTCTTCTATGAGATTAAATATTAATTAATTTCTCTAAATTATGTTATTGGAATTTAGAAAAATGTATATTGAATTTTGAATAATAATAATTTTTAATTTATAGTATGGTTAATTTATTTTTTACCAACATTAATAGTGACATTAATCAAAATTAATTAAAATAATTAAGCACAAATTAAGCTTAATAAGGGACTAAAACATAATCTTACGGACCCATTTCTCTTAAAAATTGTGTAGGATCTATTGTCATGAAATATTTCAACCCAATCCACATTTATATTACATTTTTTCATTATGTGAGGCACTTTCCAAGGGAATAATCTGAGGTGAGTTCCCTTTCCCAAATTTTACAAGAGTGTCCCTCCTCCTCCACAATAAAAAGACTTCCCTCAGACTACCTCATAGCTCCCAAAAAATATTAGATCATCCAATATATGAAAAAATAGATCCGCAAAATACCTCCCATCTTCGTAGAATTCACCCCTTGGAGGGAGATCCATCCATGGAAGCCCTTTGTTGAAAACCAAAAGAAGTTACCCGAATAAGAGATAACATTCTTCCTCAAACTCTACAGTATTATTTCTTTATCCTCTCTTTCAATGAAATTTATTTCCTTCTTATAAAAAATAGAATTATCTATATATACTAATATTTTTTTTTGATGATGTATATATGCCTACATACACCCACATCAATATAATGGTTAATGGATATACTTTTTATGTGTACGGCGAGCTACAACATCACGAAAAGATGATTGTTCATTTCTCCCTTACCACCATTAATGATTGGGAATTTGGATGGAATCACTTTTTAAATATGATTTATAAAATATATATTATTTATTTATTATTATTTAATTATTTTATAATACATTCCTTTAATCATTCCATCTTGTTTATATTTGAAAACATTGTATTTCGTTGAGTGGACTATCGTCTCCTCAATGTTTACTGATTCATTCACAAACATAATAGAATGTATTAAATATGTATTTAGTGAATTTATATATAATACACATGATACAGTAGTTCTACTATAATAATGATAAATATATGTATTTCATTTATGTTCTTTCATTCAATGTGATAATAAAATGGAAACAATTTACTTACGTACGTACATACTACCGTCTCAATGAATGGTGTCTTCCATTTCCTAAATATAGTTTATATGAATTATTATAATTATAATACACTGAATATAAATGATATTTATATCATGTTTTATATTCCTTAAATCGTGATATAACTATATGGACTAAATATATAACAATGTTAGACACATGCGAAGACCGACCATGATATTACCTAAAGTGAAACATTAACGTAGAATATTTAACAAAGGGTAACAAAAAGCTCTAATAAAAAATTATATGATATTATATATAATAATATGGTTATATGAAAGATTTAGAATAAACTTATATTTTCTATATAGTATTTTTGAATGATTATGATTATTGTCAAGACACATGGTAAGGGAATTTCATCTCACTGTTTATTTCTGTGAGATATATTCCTTAATTACAACTCAATAATTTATTGTGGGTCACATACTAAATATGAAAGTATTTAATATATATTATACATAAATTTATGGGTATTTACATATTAATTTTATGATATTTATTTCATGGGGATTAATTTTCAAAAGTAACAAAATCGGTAATGTAATTTTTTCTCAATTTTCTTTCTTTGAGACACATTCCATGTGTTAAAACTTTATTTTTACATAATCGGAAAATAAATCCTTTGAAATTTTATATAATGAATATCCTTATTTTCAGGAAATATTAAAATTCATGTAATTTAATTTTCTTACACTAGGATTATGGTTCATTTTTAAGAAGTGATAAGAGTTTATTGAGATACTCACATAGATATTTTAGATTGTTTATAACTATACTACATTTATAGAAATATTATGATCCATCTCTTCTGACCAATCATGAATTATTATATCCTCGTGTTTTGAATGATTTATTCATTTATTAGTACCATTTTCACAATCTTCTATACTAATGATAACATCAATACTATTTTTAGGAAAGTATGAATTTAATTCCCCTTTCGGTTGAAAATATGTGTTCATATAAAATTATGATTTATAAAAGTATTTTTAAAAATATTTTACAATTATCCTCTCATATAAGATTAAATTTATACACATGTTTTAATTTTTAACAAAATTGTTTCAAAAGGTGTGTTCATTCCATTTTCTGATCAAGGAACTTTTTTAAACTATTGTTGTGTAAAAGGAATGATTAGCATGTTCAAAGATAACTTTTATCTTGATTTTGATTTCCATGTTTCTTCCCCAGAGATTTTATAGTTTTTTTAAAAATAAATATTCCTAAAATTTAGGAAATAAATTTATAAAATTATAGAAAAAGTTTTTTCAATTAATATTTTTCATCTAAGATTTATTTTAAATAATTTTAAAAGCTTCTATTATATGTTTATAAATTCTTGATTTCAATTGTAATGATTTAAAAGATTTCAATGTATCTTCTTATATATTTTCAATGAATTTTGAAAGAAAAATATTTTACTAAAAATTTTCAATCCTTTATAATATTTTTTAATGGAAAATTATTTTCAAATTGTATTCTAGATTACATTATAAGATTTGAAGATGTTTTCAAGGAAATGGTTTAAAAAATTGTTTCCAATTATATTTTATATATTTTAATGGGAATTTATTTCAAAAAAATTTCATGTTTCCATTTTATGTTTTGAAAAAAAATGTTTTCAAAGGGGTCTATATTTTAAAATAATGTCATTAAATAATTGATATTTTCTTAAAGAAATTTTTTAAAATTATCCTTCCAAATTATTTTCTATCTAATATGTAATCTATTGGTGTTACTATTACCTTAATGGGAAGTGATGAAAAACATCCTTTAATATTAATTCTCTAAATCTTCTATGATTTAATGTAATGATTTTTATGAAACATGGTTTTCTTTCTCATGTAATATCCTTATGAAACCCTCTTCCTTTTATAGGTTTTTATTTGATGAAATTATTATGTAACCTCTATTTTTACACAGGTTATAAAATTATTTAATGATTATGATTCCATTTCCTTTCATGTGTAATTATATGATTGTTTATGATTTTGAGGAACATTTAAGAATGATTTCATTATGAGATAAGTGTGACCTATATCTATCTCCAATGTGTTGGATAAAGATTTATATCCCATAAGATAGACTATGATATTATTGGGAGTGAAACATTATTACTAAGATGGTCATGGAAGTGAACCAGGACTAATAGGTCGCTATGAGGAATAATCGCAAATTTCTAAGATGGACAGGGCAGTGATCAATGACTTCCAATATAGTGTGGGGAATTAAACCATATAACTAATATGGCATTGTAATCAATTAATTGACCACTATGAAAATTATTTATTATGACAATCAATTTTCCAAAATTTTATGTTTTATTCCTATGTTATGAGTTCATGTATTATGTTCTTATTTCCACATGATTCAGGTCTTATAAACTACAAATATGTAATCGCTGTAAAATTTATATGATCCTTTAAAAGCTTGGTATGATATTCTTTTTTTCTAATAATGTTATCACACCCATATACTCAAAGTTATGTTTTCATATCTCCCTTTAAAGGCACTAGACTAATACATTCATTGAATGCCTATTTGTATAACATTTCAAGTATTCAATAAAATTTGTGTAATTTCTAGGTATTTAAATAAAGTGTCACTGTTGTTTCTATTAGAGAAAAGTTTTATTCAGCATTTGGAAACTATGATAAAAAATAAATCAGTGATATCCCTAATAATTTTTCTTAAGATATGTATAAGGATGTCTATAATGATAAGTATAAGGATGATTTAACATTAAGGAAAATTTCCTTGATTTTTAGTGAAGGATAGAGTGAGTGGTTACCTAGAAATACATCATCATATAGATACTACAAGTGAACATGGTTATAGAACTGATATACCTCGGAGTAGAAACATTGAGAAGTTGTTTCATGCCTGACTCGGTGTATCATTGTAGACAATAACGAGTCTTATAATTCACCTCCTTTGACACTCCAATGAGATATTCTATAGAAATTCACAAACTCTTCCTAAAAAATAATGATTGATTTAAATAGATTCTCTGAATGAATGGCCTAGGATAAATCTACAATTTCATAATAAAGTATCATAATTTAGTCATCCTATGAGCGATGAGTCATGATTATGTGGTTTTCCAATGTGATACGTTTTTCTCACATAATACATTCTGGTTTTAGTCATGAGATGGAACTAAAAGGAACTAGATTAAATTTTTTGATTAGAATTTATATGAATGATCACTGGAGAAAAAGAAAATTTGTTTTTGATAAATTCTATATCATAATATATGGTTAACTATGCAAGATTTGTTGATACTCTTAACACATCAAATATGTGGAAGGATGACATTTCTAAATGTTCACATAGTAAAGAACATAGAGGAAATAATATTTGGATTCCCTACTATCAATACTATGGGAATAAGAACCTATAGGAACATAACAAATAGAGGGGAATATGTTACCTAGGTGGTAAAAATGGATATATAGTGATGAATTATCGTAGAAATAATTGACTTATCTATAGAGAACATAGAAATTACCCAACTCAACGCCTTGACATAAGAATTTACTATGAAACCAAGGAAGTAAATCTTCCATGTTGATCATTAAATTTGAAGTATTAAAGTATTAATTTTTTTTCATTACCTTATTATGAATCTTAAATTATATAGTGATTTTTCAATTTATGTTTTTCCCATGTTTTTACAAGAATAATTTGAATGGATCAACTAGGTTAGAAAAGTGATTTAATGGAAAGGTGATATTTTTAAATCTATTAAGGTAACCCTTAATGAGTAATAGATGTTGAGAAAACATTGTTTATCTTGGATAAATAGATAATTAGTTTTGATTGGATGTTATTTATGACATTGTAACAGATAAAGGAACTGTGGAAAAATTGTTCTACCTTATCAATGATAATGTTTAATACTTATTGGATTTATAAAATATATCCACTAATCATTTCAATAATTAAAAAATTTAAGTTTTATAAAAGGATTTACGGTAATTGAAGTTCTTTCCATGTTAAAAGGGAATATAAAATTTATTTATTCACTTGTTTATAGTGTGAAAACCAAAAAAACATTATGATGTATGGGGGAAAATGTTAAGATGATTTCATTACACTATTTATAAAAAATTATATTTTTCATCTTCTAGAAGTGTAGTGAGATTAATAATTTTTGGAAAGTGGAAGTTATACTTTGTATGTAGTAAATAATATAGAAGTGTTAATTCACTACATCTGAATTTTTACATATTGGATAAATGGATATGATAACATAGTATAGATGATATAGATGATAAATGGGATTACATTTCATGGATGTATATCATTTCATGAAAATTATTCCCCCTAAGGAAAATGATATTAAAATTAATTATTATTGGTGGTAGGGATTTCAGATTCTTTACCCTATTCAATTAATTTCTTTTTATCCTATAAATGCACCATAGTGGCACACCCTAGGATCGATCACAAGGAGGCCGCTTATATGCACGGTATTTTAAGTTGTAACTTTTTAATTTAACTAATATAAATCGTGTTTATATAATATATATATAGGGGGATTTTCATTATTAAAATAAAATCAAAATAAAATATTAAATCTACCTTAGAAATTAAAAAACCAAAGAAAATTAAGCTGGAAAGAACTAGTTAAAGTTAGCAGCGGTGGACAAACGTTGATCATTGGGTACTCCCTTTATCTTTGTTTACGAATATTTTTTAATTAAATTATCCAATGTATACCTTAATAAATAAATGTATAAACCAAAATTATCTAGATACCATATTTAAACCACATACATGGGTGCCTATCTTCTAATGGAAGTGTTCTAATTACCCTAAGACCGCCGAGTAACCAAAACAGGTTGAACTCATCGTGCTCAAAGGAGATACCTCACCAAAGAAATTTAAACCTTGATGAAAGACACATTAAATTCATTAGAATAAAAGAAATATAGAATAATTTATAAGAAATTTGGAATAGTAGAGAAAAATTCACCCATCATTCATGTAAACAAGTTCCAGGATAGTTTAAAAGAAAATTTTTTACAACGAAAGAACAAAGTAAAAAGGGGAAATGTCTTAGGATCATCACAGCCCACCACAACTTGGAGATATCCCTTCATGGATTGATTAAATCGTGGAATACTCCTATAATATTTCTCTCTCAATCTTTCCCCCATTGTGATGGATGGTGTGGTGATGAATGGAATGGTTTGAGAGCTAGGAGCTCCTCTCTTTTTATAGGCACATTTCATCCTTAGAAGTTTCCGCGTTTTGGACCCATGACTTGGCCGAGTAATGCATGGACCCCTTAATGAATCTAGTTTATAATTGTGTTGTCTGGACTCCCTGAAAATTTAGGATTCATTAGATGGGTCGTGAAAGAGTTGTGATTTTTTATTACCAATCACTTTCTCTGGATGAAGCTTCATTGAAGCTTCCTTCAAAACACTATCGTTCAATGGAAAAAAACGGATTCCAAACGGCTTGAGATTAATTTTGTAAATGATCCTAGGAGTCCTTTTCCATATACAATTTTAATACCATTATTTAGAAGATTTTACACCATATTATGATTCCATTACGATGGTGGGGTCCATGCAGTCCAACAGAAAGAATTGTCAAATTCACTGATTTGTTTGGGCCTATAGATGCATGAATCAGACCCCGGTCCTGAAGAAATATTTGATGAAAATAATATAATGATTCCAAGAAAAAATTAATCAAAAAATTTGAAAATATAGTTTATGATAAATTACCAAAATACACCTGTGACAAAAATCGGTTAAAAATATAGAATTATGCCATTTTTTCATTTAGGCTCAAAATATCACTAAAACCTAAATATGTAACAATTTCATATTATATAACACAATGGATAATGTATAAAAATTAAATAATAGTATCAAAAATGTGAAAATATTACTGTCATCAATCCCCCACACTTAATCATTGCACTCATGAGCAATTATCGTAAATTCAAATCAAAATTTACACTACAATCAAATATAAGAACACATCCATGATCTTATCAAAAATATATTTTTATCATGCCTCTTCCATGAAACACAATTTCCTTTCATTTTCATTCCTAAAATTTAAATTTTTTCAACCTCATAAATCTATCCATGGCTCAATCAAAACCTACCTCACATTGAATTTTATGTCACTCTTCACTCAAAAGAAATTAATTCAGGAGTTATGATCATACTTGAAAGTTGCATGTATCGCCATAGGCTTCTGACTATTCTCATTAATCCACAGCATGAATCATAAAAATTAATTCAATCATGAGGTATTTCATCAAGGGTTCCAATGACTCTCTGGATTTGGTTTGGTTGCTAAATTATTTAAAATTTCAAGGTTAGAAAGAGAAGGTTTGACTGTTAGGTACAATGCATGGATAATAAAGTGAAAACACAGAAATTTCCTCACTAAGTCCTCCTTAAGAGTGTGAAACTAAACACCACCACCATTTTTCATAGCATATAATATGATATAATCAATTATTACAATTAATTATATCAACCATGTTCTCCCCATTGTTTTTGTAAAGCTCAAGAAAGGCCCAACTTGTATTTTTTTCTTTAATACTCCAAAAAGGCACTACTTTATTTTTATTTTTTAAAAAACTCGAGAAAGGAAAAGCTTTTATTTTCTTTTTTATGGAGAAATGAATGAAACAAATGTAGAATAAATAAATTATGTCTCATGAACAATTACTTAATTGCCAAAAATGTTGACACACAAATCACAACACCCATCAATAAAACACATCCCAATGAACGCACACAAAAGGCGCTACCCCCACACTCAAACTAGAAATATCCATGAAATTATATCAAGAAAATGGGTAGGTAAAGATAAATTATCTAGTAATGTGGCTTAAACCTATAAGTAATTTCATGGAATATAAGGTCTAACGAAGGATATATGTAAAGGTAGGTCTCAGGATAATATGTGGCTAGCCAAAGTAGAGCATCAATCATATTAAAAACATTCAATGAATTCCAATGCTTCAAAAGAGAAATACCAAAAATTTTGGTTCTCACACAAAGTCAAAGTTTCCCTCAAGAATGTGTGGGTATTAGAAATAATATGTCAAAGTGGTTTAGAATACCTCACTGGATGGGAAAATTTTTTTGAGTCAATGTTTTGTGTGAATGGATTTAAAAAATCAGTTAAACTCATAAAAATGCTTGAAAATATTATTCATGTAAAAAGGTTTTCACTTCAAACAATCATTTAAATTCCATTTTTTTAAAAATCATATAAATTTTCTCAAAATTAATTAATATAAGAAATGTGATTAGATTTATCCTTAAATATCATGGTTCCTAAAAAATTAAAACAAAAAAATGAAAGCAAACAACTATGTAGGTCGACACTCCCCCCACACTTAAATTTCACTACCCCTCATTTAATCTTGACAAAATATAAATAAGGGTATAAAAACTAAAGATAATGAAAGATATAACCTGACATTATTTTTTAGTGTCACCATTGAGTTAGGATCCTAGATACTACCACATTTTTCAAAAAAGAAATAATTAATGAACTTCATTAGAAAAATAAATAATGATAAATAGAAAGTGGAAAGGGAATGGATAATGATTGGTTTGACCCCCATGTAGGTGTCGGGTTCTTACTTCCCCTAGTTAGGCAGTTACTGTGGGTTAACCCCAATCTGAAGGTGGATGGATTTTCTTTTTTAGAAGCCACCTAAAATTATTTTTCAAGAAATCCATATGTGGATTCCAGAAGTGAGAACTTCCAATGAAAACAAAATTATCCCCAATCCCTAAAAGAGATGAAAATTGAATTTTGAGATTATGAGGGGGGTGGAAAATGATGTAAGGGTGCTCCCTATTTTGGTTATCTAGAGGAGTGGTGTCCACCGGTGTTGAAAATAGTAGAATATGTTATGGCTTCGCATATGGTTCTGGTTCATAAAATTTCTCATCATGAATTTCTTATTTAGTGCCACCATCCTCATTTTCACCAATGTACAGCTCAACAGGAACGTCCATTCTCTCCCCAACATGAGGACCATCTTCTTCTTCTTCATCTAGATTCTTTAGTAGTGATGATGAATTTACAAATTCAGAATAAGGGATATTAGATTGAAATTAAGAATTAATGAAATTTGAATGAAATGAATGCAAAAATTTAAAACTCTCTCATAAATTTCAGCTTCAAACTTTTTTTCTTCGAGCAAGGCAGCTGGGAACTCATTTGTTGGAGAAGGAACTGAATCTTCAAGAATTTCTTCAACCTCTACAATTTCATCTTGAAATATAGGTGGAGAAATATTTTGATTCTCCTTATCTTTTCTTTTTTGTTGTACCATCCATAATACATTAACTTATTCAACATGGGTGGTCAGTGATGCTATCATATTTCTTTCTTTTCCCATCATTCTGCAATTATCCAAAACACTAAAGGCATTTTCATCCCATTACTGGGCATTTTCATTCAATTCCTAGGAATTTTCAGGAATTTGAACATTTAATGTATCTTCCCTGCTTGGATCACTATAAAATTTTTCCACTTGCCTAAAATTATAATAATTCCCATAAATATCCATATTGGCCGATGAAATGAATGATATGTTACAATGTTCTTTTTTCTATTTTTTTTTTGTTTTTGTTTTTGTTTTTTTTAAATAGTGTTTGTAAGCACTTGACCTCCCCAAAATGGCACAAAATTGATGGTAGGGATTTCAGTTTCATTACCCTATTCAATTAATTTCTTATTATCCTATGAATGCACCATATCAGCACGCCATAGGGTCGATCACAAGGAGGCCGCTTATACTAACTGTATTTTCATTTTTCACTTTCTAATTTAACTAATATAAAACTAGTTTATATAATATATTTGGGGGGATTTCAAATATAAAAATGAAATCAAAATGAAATATTAAATCAATATTATCAATTCAAATACCAAAGAAAATTGAGATGGAACGAACAAGCTAAAGGTAGCATCGGTGGACAAATGTTGATCATTGGACACTCCCATTATCATTGTTTACGAATATATTTTAATTAAATTATCCAGTGTAATCCTTAATACCTCATGGTATACAACTTAATTATCTAGATACCATATTGAAAACTGAAAAATGGGTGCCTATCTTCTAATGAATGTTTTTTGATTACCCGGAGACCTCCGAGTAACCAAAACATGTTAAACTCATCGTGCTCAAAGGAGAGACCTCACTAAAGAAATTTAACCCATGAGGAAAACCACTTTAAATTCATTTTAATATAATAAATCTAGAATAATTTATTAGAAATTGAAAACATTAGAGAAAAATACATCCTTCATTCATGCAAACTAGTTCCCGGATAGTTTAAAATAAATTTTTTTTCAATAAAAGCACAAACTCAAAAGGGGAATGTCATCGGATCATCGCATCCCACCACCACTTGGAGTTATCCCTTAATGGATTGATTACATCATGGAATACTCCTATACTATTTATCTCTCAAGTACACCCCCATTGTGATGGATGTTGTGGTGATGAATAGAATGGTTTGAGAGGAAGGAGCTCCTCTCTTTTTATAGGCAGATTCATCCTCAGATGTTTCTAAATTTTGGACCCAATAATTGGCTGAGTAATGCATATACCATTTAATTAATGATGTTCATAATTGTTTTGTATGGCCTCCCTCAAAATTTTTCATTCATTGGATGCATCAATAAGGAGTTATGACTTTATTATTATCAATCACATTCTCTGGATGAAGCTTCGTAGGAGCTTCCTTCAAAACTCTATCATTCAATGGAATCCAAAATGGATTCCAAACGGCTTGATATTAATTATTTGAATGCTCCTGGGAGTCCTATTTCATATAATTATCGAATTATATAATTTTTAGTAGTTGGTCCAAATTATGATTCCATTAAGATGGTGGGGTCCATGCAATTCACCCGAAAATATAGTCAAATTCATTTATTTGTTTGGGCCTCTAGATGCATGACTTAGACCCTGGTCCTGAAGACAAAGTCGATGAAAATAAAATAAGAGTTCCAAGAATATTAGAATCACAAAATTTGGAAATGTAGTTTATGGGAAATGACCTAAATAACCCTGTGACAGAAATCTGTTAAAAATTCAGAATTAGGCAATTTTTTCATTTAGGCTCAAAATAACACAAAAACCTAAATATGTTACAATTGCCAGTTAAATAACACTATGGTGGGTTTATATACATTAAATTATAGTATAAAATAGCTGAAAATATTAGCTTCATCAATTGTCCTCATACAATTTTTTTACTGATTGCCTATTAAATCATCATAGATTTCTTACTTTGAGGCCCTTAACTTTTCGTTGACCATTCACATATTTTGGATTGATAAACTCTATCACTCCCTATGAATATTACTCATTTATTCAAGTTCATGTTTTCTCTTCCCACCTATGTTCTCATGTATGTTAATCCAGTTGTGAGTTATATTGCGTAACCATTATGTTTTCAGCTTTCAATTTAAGGTTATTTTTAGTATTTATTTTCACTATCTGTGTTTTTATGATATGAAATTTCAAGTATTGAAACTTTAATAACTTATATTAACTTGAATGGATCAATTAAAACTAAGGGGTAAATAAAAAAAACTGTAATATTTATTTACAAAAATCAAATTAATTTAATCTTTTTTATATTTTTTATTTCATAAAACACTAAAAACTAGTTTATTTTATAGCACTATGTTTGGATTATATTATAGACAACAACATGTTAATCATAAACTTCACAAAACATAATTTTTAGCCTTCCCTAAATGTGAAACTAAGGTCATATGATGCTACATTCAATACTGACTTTCCTCCATGTCTTTTGTAACACCTAAAACACATTAAACTAAATAATGATATATTATTAGAATATTATTAAATATAATATGATATACCCTCCAAGGTAAATTATTAGTAGAAGAAATGGTCAGATAACTTTATAAAATCTATCGTTTAAAAAAGTATGGAATGAATTCATTGGTGAAAATTTTATTAGAAATGAATATGAAAACTGATTTAATATGTAGGAAAATATTTTAATTTTTTTCTCACAATGATATTTTATCCAAATAGATTATAGTAATTACAATTACTAATTGATATGAATATTATATGTTCAGTCAAATAAATTTTATATTCATTCAATAGATTTTATCGGTATAAGATAAAAAAAAGATGAATTTTACACATAAAATACTAAATTTTGATTAAGGCACTTTTACCACATTTTAAGGTAGAACTGATATTAAATATAATTTTTTCCACTTTTAAAAATATCATATCTGAAAATAATCATTATATTTAAAATTTATACAAAAAATATCTTTTGGTGAATTTTTGGTATTTTCATGTGAAGTTTTATTTTTTAATATATTGTGAAGATACTGAATTTTAATTCAAAATTGTTTTTTTTTCTAATTAATTTATATAATTAAATTATAATTTAAAATTAATTTATTTTATTAATAGATCATTATTTTTATCAATTAATCCAATTTGTGTAATTTTAATTAATTTCCCATTATGATTGGGCATAAAACATAGTGAACTTGTGGACGTTATTACATTAAAAACTCACATTGTCATCTTGTCTAAAGGATTAAATTTTTATTAATTTAGGCCATATATATTATTTTAATTTATAATAATGGATTATATATTTTTAATAGGAATAATTTATAATTCAAAATAATTTTAAGATGGAATTTTTCTTCAATATTAGAAAAATTATTTAAAATTAACTATAATGGTTAGGGTAAAATTAAGCTTAATAAGGGAGTAATAATTAATCATAGGGTCACAAATTACCTAGGGACCTATCCAAGAGACATTTTATCAACATATATTGACCCTAACCACTATTTTATCTGATTTTTATCCTTATAGAATCCAATTTACAAAGTAAATTTAGGGGTGGAATTTCCTCTCCCAAAATATACAAGAGTGGCACTCCACCACTATATAAAGGCTTCTTATTCTCCATCTTTTCCACACCTCTCATGACATTATGGCCTGAAAAATATCAGAAAAAAGACCTCATATAAATTACTCCCCTCATTATTTGTGTCTCCCCTTTGGAATATATACATCCAAAGAATCACATTGCAACAAACTAAATAGAGTTACGCGAATAACTGGAAACATTATTCCTTAAACTATTTAGATTTATATTTTTATCCACTTTTTAAATTCTATATATTCTATTATTATAGAAAAAAACCAGTATCCTAAATATGAATACAGGTTTTTATTCAATGGTTTTTACCTACACTTATATACACATCAATATATAGGGTAAAAATATACAATTTTTGTGTACAACAAACTACTACCTCAAGAAACGATGATTGTTCCCTTTTTCCTTTACTACTTTCCATTATTAGGAATTATGTTATAATCACTATTTATATTGGATATATATTATTTTTATTTTTTATTTTTTATTTTTTATTTTTTATTTTTTTTAATTCTTTTATAATAGATTCATTTATACTTTACATTTTTTGTAAAATTGATTACATTATTTGTGGAAGAGTGGACTACCTCCTCCTCAAATCGATGTGATCCATTCAAGCTATGTATGGAATGTATTATGGAAGGGTTTAGTAATGTTATATGACTTATATATGGTATAATAATTATAATAGTAAAATAATATATATAAATATATACTAATATGTGTCATTTACATTATCACTTTCAATACGAAAATAAAACAGAAAAAACATTCATGCGTACATATAACCAATCATCTCTTAAAAGGGTGTATTACATTTCATATGAATATATTAAATTAAATATTTTAATAAAATATTATAAATATAAATTATATTAAATCCTGTTTTAAATTCTATAAATAATTATATATGTATAAGGACCAAAGTTATAATAATGTTTGACCCAATGAAGAACAAAGGAGATATTACCTGATGTGAAACCTTAAGATTGAATTGTTAACAAGTGGATAATATAAGGTCATAATCAAACCACATATGGTAATAGATATTTTAATATTATTATATCATATATTTAGAATAAACATATATTTATTATATTGGAATTTTGTATCAGTACTTTGAGATTTAATACCCAAGGAAAGGAAATTTCATCTCTCGTTTTATTTTTGTGAGATATATGAATTATTCACCACTCACTCCTTTTTTGAGGTTTATAAACTACAGATGACCATATTATATATCACGTATACTTAAGTTTATTGGTATTTATAAATCAATTTTATGATATTAATTTCATAGTATTTATGTTTCAATAGTTACTAAATTGTTAAAGTAATTGTTTCTCAATTTTCCTTCATTGAGACACATGTCATGTTATGAAATAGTATTTTTATATAATATGTATATAATATATTTGAAAATTTATATATTTAATCTCATTATTTTTATGATATTTAATGCTAAATGAAATTTTATTTTTTTACGTGATTAGTATGGTTCAAAGTTACCATTCGATAAGAGTTTATTGGGATAATCTCATCGATTTTCAAGATTATTTATGACTAGGATTAATTTATTGAAATATTATGATATTTCTCTCAAGAAAAATCATGAATTAATTTATACTCTATCTTTATGTGAAATATTCTCTAATTATTACCATTTTACACTATTTTATACTTAATTTAACTACTAAATTTTATTTATAAATGTTTATCTTTATTTTCCCTTTTAGTCAAAAATATGTGTTCTTTAGAAATTTTGATTTAAACAGTTGTTTTATTTTTTTCTATTATCCAATGATGTTATAAGAAAATATTACACACTTATTTACTTTTTACAGTACATTTTCAAAAGTATTCTTCTTGAAATTCTTCGATTAAAACAATTTTTAGAAAATTTGTGGTAAAAATTGGTTATTTGATATATACAGACATACCCATTGTCTTTACTCCCATTTCATTAATAATGAATTTATTAGATTAAAAGGTTCTTTCTTAAAAAAAATATTTACTAATATTAAGTAAATATCTTTTTTTTAAATGTTTTTAATGGAAAAAGGTTTCTAAAAAAATTATGATTATAAATTATATTAAATGATTATACAATATCCCTTTAAATGTTTTGAAAGGTTTGGTTTAAAGAGAAAAATGATTCAATGATTTAAAAGAATATTTTTCTAAAAATAATTTTTGACGAAAATTATTTTCTAAAATTTTTTAAGTGATCTTTTATATTTTTCATGTAAAAAAATTCAAAATGTTTTCTGTATTTCTTCATAAGTATTCAAGGTATTATCAAGTAAATGTTATTTAAAAAGTTCATGTTTTCTTTATATGTTTCCATGGAAAATACATTTAGAAATTTTTTAGGTCTCCATATAATGTTTCTAAATAATAAAATTTTCAAAGGAATTTATATTTTGAAATCAAATGTTATATAAAAGTTGTTTTCTCAAGAAACTTTTTAAAAATTATCTTCACATATTATTTTCCATATCATGTGGTATCCATTGATGTCAATCCTACCTTTCTATAAAATGATCTCAAGGTTTCATAAACTTTTCTTCCCGAAATGGTTTCTGTTTTGATGGCATGATGTTTATGAAACCACATTCTCTCTCATGGGTAATATTTTAATAAAACCCACCACTAATCACAAATTGTTATTTTTTGTAATGATTATGAAACATGAATTTTTCCAATGGTTATGGTATTATTACATGTTTATGATACCAATTCATTTCATTTTATTTGATATGATTGTTTATGATTTTATAGATTATGTATGTATAATTTCATTATGAGACCGTTTGGACCTCTATCTCCCATTAATGGCATGGGTAATGATTTATATCTCATAAGGCACACTAACATGATATATGGATTAAACCTTGAATAATAACATGGCCATGGTAATGAACCATGACTACAAAGAAGGTATGAGCTCTGAAATTATACTACTATTATATCTATGGGAGTGAGAACTGACTACAAATATGGAATGAGAAGTTAACCCATACTACTATTATGGCCTTCATAGAAATGACTAGACTACTATGGGAATAATTTTATATTCTTATGTGTTCTCCAAAATTCCATTTTCTCTTATGTTATGTTTCCATGGATTATTTTTGTATGTCTTTAGGATTCAGGTCTTATTAATTACAAAACATTTTAATGATTCTTGTATATGATCATCGATATGTAGGATATGTTCTTCTATTTTCACAATCGACTTCCCAAACCCTTATTCACATGATTGTGTTTACTTATATCCCTTTTTTACCCTTTTGGGAAATTTGATCTCACCCCTTTTATGTTTTCTTCCCAAGGTTATTAGGTTAGGTATTATGTCTATTGTGTCTAATGAGGGTGTTATTCAAGAAGAACCTTTTAAGGGAAATTTTTCTCACTAATGTACCTCTGTTAATGTTTCCATTTTTTCCAAATTATATAAATTAATATGGTGTTTGTTTGTTAATGAATAAACTTTTATGTATTTTGAAATAGTTATGTGATGTACCTGCATGTAAATAGAGGGTCGTTATAGTCGATAACCTCGAATGAAATATCCTACCTTTAGATATTGGCATACCCTTTCTTCCTTCATTGATCTATCCTCTTATGTTTCAAATAATATTTACTTTCTTAGCCACATCCCATAAAAATTCTTGTACCACCAACATCCATTCCCCGACTGCATCCCATCAATATGGAGTTTGACTGCACATTACATAAAATGAATCAAAATGTTCCATCTGTATACTGGAAAGAGAGTAACTATTTTAGGAAAAAGAAACTACAGAAAGATATTGATCCCAATAACCCTAGTAGTCCCTTTAAAATGAAAAATCTATTCTTCTATGGTCTGGATTGCTACTCAATCTCTCCATAAGATTGAGGTAGAAATGTGGAGTAAAAACATATTTATCAATCCTCGCATTTGTTGTAACTCTCGGTCTCTGTTTTGTGCTTGCTTAATTCTGTTAGAGAGAGATGACTACGCTGACCCCTAAAACAAAATAGAGGAATTTCCTACATTAACAACATCCAAGAAAAAATTCATCAGTTCGTTAACCATGGGCCATGTTCCAAATGTATCATGGTTAATGTAGCACTATGATTTTGAATCAAGTCATAATGAACATTGTTTTCAATTCCAAGTGGTAAATGATCAAGTAATTATTGTACATTATAATTTCTATTGAACTTCTCTGCCTAATATTCAATTAACTATATGTAAATATATACTTCAATATTTTAAGGTGTGTACATATATCAAGTCTGATTCCATATAAATCATACCTCAACATGTTAAAATTGAAACCCATAGCACTAATTCCAACTCATGTGTGGGATAATTTAACTCATACGGATTTAGTTTCCTTGAATTGTAAGCAATAACATGATCATTCCACATTATAACAAAACCAATTCCATTCAATGAAACATTACATATATAAAAAGATCCCCATTTATAGAAGGAGAGGCCAAAATTAGATCATTAACCAACCTCCTCTTCAATTCATAAAAACAATCATCACGTTCTTCTATACAAAAAAAATAACCCATTTTTATGTCAACATAGATTGTTGTCTATATAACCATGAAATGTTCATAAATAAAACGTCTATAATAACCTACAAATTTAAAAAAACTACCAATCATAGTAATAGTTGTAGTTTTCGGTCATTCATAAACTACTTTTTTTTAAGGATCAACTATTATTCCACCTTTATATATTATATTCTCATGAAAATAATTTTATTTTAACCAAAAAGCCAATTTTCTAAATTTTCCATTTAACTTACATTCATTAAATGTTTATCAAACAATCCTAACATGTTTTTCATGATCCTTACAACTATTTTGAGAAAACCATAATATCATAAATAAAATCCAATAAAAAATTATCCAAATATTCATTGATTATTCTATTCATGAGATCGATGAATATAGTAATATATGTTTTTATACCAGGGGCATACTAAAATACTCATGATTCCCATATCTAGTTTTGAATGGTGTTTTTTAATGTCATACTCATTCTCCTTTAGTTGATTGTTCCTAGATCTCAATTAAAATGTGGGAAAAAATAACCTTGGAGCTAAATTCATCGATCTTAGGAAAAGGTTACATTTTCATAATAGATATTACATTTAATAATCTAAAATCAATATGAATCCTCATGTAACAATATTTAATTTTAACAAAAAAAATTGGATAAACACATGGTGAAGTGTGAGGATTAATGAAACCTTTTTCTAGAAACTTGGTCAACTACTTTTTAAAATAATGAAGTTCTACCTAAGCTATTTGGTAAGGGGTTTTGAAATTGGCTTAGCATTAGGAAGTCGCTAAATAGTAAATTCAAATACTTGATTATGTATAACACCGGTAAACTCATAAAAAACATATCGTTAGTCATTTAACTTCTAAAGATCATTAATATAATAAATTCCATCAATTATACAGCAATTGAACTTTTTATGATATGTTTGACAAACTAGTAATAGGATTTTCATACCTTATTATTTATTTTGTTGATTCTTACACATTTCCTTCCATTCATACCTTTTCTTTTTATTTTTTTCAATTTGAACATGACCATAATCAAAAATTATTTGTCATATTTCATCCCATCATGCGTGTTTTGTAAATCATTTGAATTCATAGGAGGCCAAATCCCTTTGATATCATCTCTTCAATGATGAATAAAAATAATTGATTTGTATATCAAGATCTTGAATAATATTTTGATCATACCTTTCTAAACAACTGATGTTTTTTAATACCATAATAATAAATATTTCTAATTTTTTTAAATTTACGTAATTTATTTTCCATCCAATGTTGAACCACCCGAGGAAAATATTTTTCAAAGAATATATTTGTAAATTCACCTCATTCCCTGGAAATAATATCCTCTTTATGCTTGATATTTTTGACCATTGACCACCACTGGTCAGCATTAAATTAAAAATGGTAAATAGAAAAACTAGAATTATGATCATATGAACACACCATGGAATAGAATATATTATCAGTGGATTTAATCCACCCTTCATCCACCACATTGTCAAAATATCCACTAAAATATGTTGGATGTTACCTCCTAAAATGTTCTACTATTAGAATTTTCTTTTATGCTAGATATTGTTGTTCAATTTTATGGATTAAACCAACATTTATATCATAATAAAACTAATCCATTACTATATTAACTTCTTGGTTCAAATTCCCACCATTTTTTTCTTCTGATTCGGGAGGATACCATTATGTTTGTGCCTTCTTACATCAACTTCCCAATTTTTCTGTGGAAACCCATTCTGAACAGACATATCGTAGATGAAGAAACATGGAAGTCATTAAATGATATATAATTTAATATTAGACATAAAGTAAACATATTTTATGATATTATATTAACATCTTCATAACCACTAATTATGTCTTAATAATGCTCTGATACGGACTATAATGACCTAAACAGAGACATTACATACTCTTTTTATTTCAAATAGAATCCAATTTTTTACATTCCCAATGATTTTTATGGTTTATAGTATTTTCTAATTTTGTAATAATTCATATTATAATACAAATTGGATAATAATATAATATTATCCACATTTTTCTTTATAGAAGTATTTTTAGTAAAACAATAAATATTCAAAACATTCATATTTTCTTCTAATTTTCTCTTTCACACCCATAATCCCATTGAAAAATATATAAAAACTACTAATTAGAAAAAAAATATTAGTAAGGTACATAAAAATTAGGATGTAATATTTTAGTTCATGATTACTTATAAAGATATGATATCATCTTTACAATGAAATACTTATGACCCATAAAGTATCATATACTAACTTTGTGAAAACAAGGGATTTCCATAAATCATAGAAAAAATTAAAACCATAAATGTATCATGGGGTATACATTACAAAAAATTGATACAATATTCACTAGCATATGATTGTTAACCCTCGCAAATACTTTACAAGTTAACCCTCATGTCTTTTTTATGATGTTACCCTCGCAACCATCATATGGTTTAACTATCATAGTAATAGTTGGATTAACCATTATCATCATCATCAAACATAAACATACCCAATGCATTAGAGGTAGAGAGAGGTCCCAGCCTTGACTATATGAAATTTCCTAGAACAAGAAAATAATCTTAAAACATGAATACAGTCATTAAAAAACATTCTTTTCGAATTTTTTTAAAATAGGAATTTAAAAGAGGATTTAAAAAAAGACCCTTACCTCAGGACAGTATTACGTAAAACTTGTTCAAACATAAAGTATAATGGCTTAAAGAGTTTTATTAATATATTAAATCACTATATTTATATACATAATACCTTGTATCATATTTTTATAAAAACATTCAAGAAATTTATTAATAAAGTTTTTTATTTCCATTGTATCATTTGCATTTATTTTAGGGTTTCCATGGTTGGTTAATTATAGATCTTCCTGACATATGATTTCATCACTCCAAAAGGGGAATTAAAGGGTATTAATATGTTTCAATAATTTTAAATGATATAATATATTATTTTCATATGTGATGATGATTCATTATAAATTAAATTAATGATAAAAGTCTGGTTTATTTTTTAATGGTTTTTCCAACAATCCCAAACTAGTTTCATTAAATTTAATGTTCTGTAATTAAATTAGTTCCATAACATTAAAAGAGTTATTATATAAATATTAAAATATTTTTTCAACATAATATTGTTTTAATGATATTCCATGAATGTTGTAATGGAAAATGAAAACTTATCATCCTTCATCATGATAAATTAACACATTAGAGATGGAGTGTTCATTTTTAGAAAAAAAAAAGCGGATAAAAAGAGAAAAGATAATGGGTTTTTCCATTTACACAATTAAATTATATTATGTAACATATACTACTATAATAAAGTCACATGGATATGGTGAGATGATGAGAGGAGAACGAAATTACATAAATAGAAAATGAATTAAATGAAAAATAAAAAGGTTGGGACGTTATGTATTCTTCTCCTTGAGAACCTCCTTGTGGAACCTAAATTTTGTCTTTTATTAAGACTGAAATATCCTAGACGTTGGAGTGGTACTTGGGATGAATACTGCATAGAATTTGGACATGATTCCAGGATTTGGATGATTGATGAGAAAATGTGATGAGGGGTGGTATTTATAGTGCATGTGAGGGGTTAAATTTGATTATTGTATCCATTTCCATATTATTTGGATCTTAGATATGAATATTTTGATAATTATAACTAAATATATAAAATATTGTGATTGATTTCAAACAAATGGTTCATATTTTACCCATACATCATCCATAACTCAATAACTCATGTATTTATCTTATATTGCAAATTACCATAGCATTCTATTCTCTAGAAAGTCAACAATTTTAGAAAAACCCCAAATATTCCCCCTAACTTATTTGTTATTTTTATAATTAAAATAATGATATACATTTTATGGAAATAAATTTATAAATATTATAAATTAAATACTTAATTAAAATCATCATGATTTCAAAATATATATATATATTGAAATTTTAACAGATTTATGACACTTTGAAAAATTAATAAAGGTCTCATAAAATTATCTTATAATTATAAGGAAACCAAATATTAATTTAAAAAGATAATTTATAAAGATAATTTTTCTTTTAAATCATTATACTAATTATAATATTGTAAATAAACATTTATGTTTCTCAAAAATACCAACACTTAATTCTACATTTTCAAACCTATTATTAACTAATTCAAAGATAAAAATATATCATATTTTCACATATAAGAAATATAAATTTTATTTACACTCTAATGGGTTAGTTTTCAATTATATTAATATATATTCTCTAATTTCAATAAATACCACTTATTTCATTATACATTTATAATGAATTTTACAACTGATTTCCAGAATTAAAATATAATATTTTATAATTACTTGGGTTCTAACATCAATAATTCTCAAAAATTGAATGATACCACATCAACCAACAGACAATGACTTAAGACACATAGTATCACTTATTATTGGTCACATTCAGAGTCCCATACCATCCCCTCTTACTCAATCAATCTGCACACAATCTTTTCATACCATAAATATATCTCCTATCATGGTTGAAATGTTCCCTCTCATGATATGCCTTAATGTACCCATTATTATCTCATATAAAGAACCAGGTCATCCATTGTCACTATGGGTAGTTGAAACATCATGCCAATTATCTTCACATATCATTATCTCTCTATCTGGGCAGGTTATACATCATTTCCATTATAACATCCTCTATATTTTGGAAGGTCACACATCAACTCCTAGATCATCCCCTCTCACTCAAAAATGGTATCACATCATGTATTGGACAACATACATTCACTCATGGTTGGTCACCAATCTACACCAATACCATACCTACCCAATTAGGGTTGGTTTCACATAAATAACTTTGTCTATTCGCTATCACCGAGATATTACAACCCACCAACAAATATGGCATTCCCCTCCCTCCCAAGGGATTATAAACTACTAAATCACAAGACAACCAATTAATTTATGGTACCCTTTATATCCAAAATTCTATTCCACAACATCACAATATTTAATCCTCTTACTCAATAAATGATCACAACTATTAGAATTAATATATGAATGAATGAGTAACTTAATCAACAAATAATCCTTAAATGTCAAAAAGTCAACCATTAACCCAATAGGACATCTCATACACACAAAAAAATATATCTCATTGGATTAACCACAGTGGTCCCTTATTGGATCACACATTTGACATTTTCATGAACAGAAAAACTCTATAAGTGATGGGTTAATCATAAAAATATATATTTCAAACCTCTATTTCACCCAAACAAGAAGAATACGAGAATAACTAACTCTAATACCAGTTTATGACTGTTGAAATATTGACCTGACAATACAAAACCATGTGTAATTCCACCTAACCATAACTATTTCATCGACCATCACCTTTAAATGACATCAACTCATTTCGAACCAACCCATTAAAATTAATATTAAATGAATAATATTATTTGGCTAGCTCAAACATCACTTTGATAATAGTTATTTCAACATATTTTTATTACACCATTGTAAATTAATCCTATTAAATTTTATATCATCATGAAATTTGAATAAAATACTAATCATTCTTAATTAGGAAGAAAAAAATGCATATAGTCCTTTTGAAATAGGGAATTTCGAATATATGGTCAACTATCCAAAAAATTATAAAAACATGAAATTATAAATTTCTTTTAAAGTCAAGTTAAAATAGTCTCTATAAACCTTTAACTATACTCCGAGAAAGTTAATTTTAATCATGTAATTCCTGTTGAAAAATACAATATAAAATATTCATTATAAAAAACATAATTTTTTAATATTCAACTTCAAAACAATCATGTTAAATCAAACATCGGCAAGAAAAAAAAATTTGGGCAAAAACCCCATTTTTAAACCCATATTTTATGGAGAAAATACTTTTATATTAGGAATAAAATGTACACAAAATAATCAATAAATTGGTCCATTAACACCCATTTTAAAAAAAGGCTCCACCAATAATCCATTTCAGAATATTTGTGTTTCATGATGGGTTTTAAGATGACACAAGTCCATTCTATTAATATATATAATGGCACACAATGTCATCAAAACCTTCCAAGAAAAGAAAAAATAATGGTAACACCTGAAAATAATATCTCCAAATGGGAAAACATGTCTTTAATATAAAGGCAAGGTACCTCAGCTAGTAATATCTGAATTTATCATAAGCCCATAGATATCTCCTCTAAGTCCACATGCACCAATCCCACACATAATAATATTTTTTTAAAAAAAACTAGTCAAAATTCTAGGATATCCCAAATAACCCACATATATCCTTGAATTGCAACAGTATATATGGTAATCCCCCACCATTTACCTTCCCTAGCTAACCCATATCCATGCCCCTAAAGAATAGGTCTGATTCCACAATCATATGGTGGAACCAGAATAAAACACTATATTTTAAATACCATAACATTTAGTTTAAAAAGGGGAAACGAACAAAAAAATACTAAAAAATATAGATCTTAAATGTTAAAATAATTAAAACCACAACGGGTCTAAAATAAGGGTCATGAAAGGGATAAGATGAAGGATAGGGTATCTCGACCTAATATTGTTATTATATTTTAGGAATAAATATTTAATTAGGGTTAGATTATTTAAAAAGGACTTTTTTACTGTTGACATAAAGAACCTAGATATGTCGAATCATGGAGTGGCACATGACTCTAGGGATCAACCAACCACGCTGATATTTTATATTTCCACTACTCCTGAGAACACTACATAAAATAGCCCATCCACTATGACATGATCCACCACCCACAAGAAACCCCCATGATGTTGGACTTATCCCCATGGTTCTTATACTTTTCCAATCCTTTTGGAATTTTCTAGTAACCTTACAGATACACATTAAGGTAATAAAATCCATAAATATCACTAGGAGTCAGCACTTACATATATCTACATATCTTATCTATTGGTAAAATTTTAAATTATCTATCTAAAATGAAATCTTATGTCATTTCAATTATGTAACATTATAGATAAAACACTCACAAGACAATCCATACACATACACCCCAACACATTAACCATTATCTTTCGAATGGAAGCCTATAAGTTTCATGCTTATTTTAGATTAACCCCTTTGTATCATTCAAAAAATCGTACATACCAAATACACTCTAATTTTTGAACCTTACACATAAAAATAACCCATACATATCATAAAAACCACCCCATATGTATCAAGGTATAATCTATTTTTCTTTCTCTGGATTATCATGGTAGCCATTATGTGCTGAAAAATAATATATTTTGACCCTAACATATCGTATAGATAAAACCTATACATCATTAGGTAACTCTTATGTTTAACTATTTACACATGAAACCCTAAAATATACCAGTGTACACCTAAAACATCACTAGTCTATCCTTTAAATTTCCATACATATAAATTCCCCAAATTTTAGGACCCTTATTCTTGATGAGTTTTATGCATCAATGATTTAACAATTATATATTCTGTTGTTAACCTTTCTGAATCATATTTTAAACATAATGTACATCATTTTTTACTATAAACCGTTACATATCCCATGGTCACCCTTATGCATCATATCGTTTACCCTTATGTTTGAGTACTTAGTCACTTTTTCAAACATTATGACATGTATGTATGAGGACCCTAATGAATGTGATTTTGGACTATCAGTTATTCAAAACATAGAACATACACATTTTTCTGAAACACCTATTCACTATATCCTAGGGGTAAAATATGAACCACATGAATAAGTATAAGGACATTTCCAAAAATAATAAAGTTCTTATATGTCAATCGTAGCCTACGACATACACCAAACACATCCTATAACTAAGGAATACAAATTTTCTAGTTCCTATTTTGACGATTTTCAAATTATCTGTTATTAATAATACCCACAATAAAATTGTTAAAAACACAAAAAATAGATGATTTATAACTCATAAATAATGATATAAAACCTAATTATCATAACATCACACACTTTCTGACCAAAAAATAAAATTTCACTTTGTAATGATGATATATAAATGTTTGGGAAATTTGATCCTCTTGACCACAAAACTTCTCTACCTCAAGAATAAAATACAGTCTTATATCCATAATTCTCAATCCAACTAATGCATTGATTCACTGTTAACACTCTGTGTTCAATATCAGAATGTAGAATGCTCTTCTAATTCACAAATCCAACCACCAACATATATTATTCAATAATTTTTTTCCCACACAATCACTAAGATTTCCACATCTCCTTTCATGATCTTTACCACATCTTTGATTTCATTTATCTACAAGCTATCTATAAACACTCCCTTAATAAAATTCTTCTCACCCAATAACACTAATCAATCCCAATTATAGAAAATTGAGATGGTACATAATGTTCATTCATAGTTTAAGATATTAAGAAATTAAAAAACAATAACTCTATGTGTTTATAGTGCTTCCCAAAATTACAATTAATTAATAGAGGAAACTCTAACTAATTTTTTTCTCCATTAGAGAAATTAAATACTGAATCCCAAGTCAATAGGTCCAATCTGGAATCGAACCTAAAAATAAAATCATTTTACTTAATACAAAAAATTAATGTTTAACCCATCATTCTACCATAAGTGGTTCATCCTAAAGAACCATGATATAACCATCAAACGCAAAATTTCACCAATTAGTTTACTCCCAGTAAACCACTGAAAACTAAGAAAATCTAGTCTATATGAGAACTGGTTTCTTTTATAGGAATCCAACTAAATGATTCCACACCTACGAATATCACATGTTTCTTTTCAAAAAAATAGATCACCCAGCTAAGAACACAACTAAAATATCCCGGTCAATAAGAACCAAATCTATAAAATATGTAGCTCAATCTAAATAAGTATTGGTAGTTTATACAAATATACTCAAAAATATTTATAACCATGAATAATCACTACAGTTTTCTAAACACCACTTGGGATCCAAATATTATTTTTCAAATCATAATGGTAAAATTTTATATTTTATGATCTATTTAATTTCAATATGAAATAAAAAAATTATACATCAACTATCCCTCCAAAAGGTATTTATTTTTAAATAACATTTCTTAATGTAAACTAAAAAACCCAAAAATTATTATCTATAGAGATCGAACATTCATAAATCAAAAACAATCAAAAAATATCATCAAATATAATTCTATCTATTTACCAAATATAATTTATTTGAGAAATCTGAAAAAGTATTATAAGTTGTTTCAATTAATATTGGACCTTAATGATAAAATAAATCAAGAAACACCTCCAAAAGTCAATTGCATCATGCCCTGTGAATTTCACTATCATGAATCATGAATATTCCATGATCTCCTAGATAATAATTATATCACATCTCATGTATCATCCATACTTATCATGAACCAACAAAAATTACCCAACTATCAATAACATGAGATGATCCTGATATTAAATTATTTTTGTTCCTGATCACAACCGGATAACTACAAGTGAATGTGAAAAAAACTACATATACAAATTATTTTTCCACAAATAAAATTAATCAAGGAAATATAGATAAATAAAATGTCAGTATTCCAAAAACAAGACAACATGTGATAAGATAAAATCATCAAGAAAAAAATGTCTCAAGAGACATAATAAAACCAATGTAAAAAGTTCCATAAATACTCAACTCTATGTTACATGATGTCACATACAAACTCCCACACCCATATAATGATAAAACCCATAATCACCATGTAATTCCTTAACATTACATTAATTCGATAAACCAAATCTATATACATGATAAGCAACGTACAATGTGTTAGAAAAAGATCCTAGTTGGATCTTAAGAAGTGTATTGTTATAATACATTATAAAATAAACAAACTATTATATTGTAAAAAAAATAATCATTCAATATAGATCTAAATTTTTTTAAATATATCAAAGAAAATTCACCATTTTCAAAAATCATATAAGCATCCCAGTAATGAAATTTTCAATATATTTTCCATAAAAATCCATATATATAAATTCCCTGAATAATAATTAGAGATATCAAGCCCATGAGTATCTATTTTTAAAGATTAATTAGGATACTCTTAATATTTTTGTGATCAGAAGGAAGTGAACACATTACCCTATAAGAACATGTCTTGTTTGGAAGAGTTTACTCTGATGATCAGCTTTTTTCAACAACTTAGGAAAATGGGTGCACAGATTACCTTAGTCGAATAGGTCTAAGTGGAAAGAATTCATCCATGTGGATTCCCATGTCCATATCATTGATCATGTATAGGAATACTATACTAGAATCTTTAATTGGTAATTTTATCTTCAAAAATAGAGATATCATTATTTAAAATCATTTCTATTGACAACACCATGGGATTAATCAATTCCACAAATGTTACCCAAAACCAACACATTTTATCCAAATATTTCACATTACATTTTTAAATTATTTCAAAACCATTTCCACAATAAAACCATATATCATTCAATTAAATATATTTATAAAATAAATTAAAATTGAATAAAAGATTTGTTTTTATAATAATTATTAATCATGAGACAACCAACCTCGATACACTTTGAATTCCAACACTCATATAGGATATACATGCCATGAAAAATTGGGGGTTCAATATTACTGGTATGAACCCTAATCCATGAATTCTAAAATAATAATCTCTAGTTCATCATTCCTAAAATAATGAGACAATGAGAGAGAGATAAATACCATACCTTAATGATTCCCAAAGAAGGCACAATAATTAATGAATATCTAGACAAAAAATACAATTACATTGTAGATCTATATAAAACCCAATTAGATCATGCTAAAAAGAATATATATAGCATAAAAAACATCAAATATAATGATCCATTACTGTAGATAATATCGTATCTATAAGAATAAGTTATAAATACAACGAACATGCACATAACTTTGTTAAAATAGACCCAACACCCAATGGTCCAGAAAATATAGTCATTGGGTGGCATGGAATCTCCAAAATATCTAAGAGGAGTCTCCTTGGATGGGGTTCTATACCACTAGGAGAAGAATGAGGAAACATATATTAGTTCCAAGTCCTAAAAAGAAAATTATAATTAATTGAATCAGATCACATGGTTTGGCTGTGTGGTTTAGATATTTGTTCACCCCTTTCTATGAAACTAAATAAGACACATGGTTTGACTTCATGGTTTTGAAAAATATAAACCAACCATGAAAATGACTCTTCCCCATGATTCATGGTTTGAGGAGGAAATCATACGATATTGGGAAACAATGTTATAAACAATTCACCCTCCATTTGGAATCCCAATACAGGGATCAATGTTTCCTATAAAGTCCCACTTGGTTTTCACTTTTTATGATCCAACCATGAAAAGACACACAAACAATGAAAACATACAAAAATCACCGCAAAATAACATGAGTGAAAACACCAAATAAAAATGTTAACGAATATATATCAAAAATATACAAAACAATGTGAAACATCTCACCACCACATTTTTTCCATTATAAATATTTGTCGAAGGAGGTATCCCTCCAACAAGATAAGGCCACTGGTCCTTCATAATAGACTCTTTCTCCAAAGTCTCATGGGAATTAGAACTATGATACCAAAAAATTGAAACCAATGGAATAAAATTACAATGTAGAAAAATCCATTTAGAATCAATAATTTGAATAAGATTCTTACTTACAGATATATCGTCATCTATGTTGAGGTCATCCCAATTCATAAAATGTCAAGTGTCAGGGAAATATTTTATGATTTGTGTAAAATGAAATATTTTTTGATCCAATGAAAACTATAGTGGTAAATTCAATAATAATGACACTTTTCTGATCTATTTAGTAATATCAAATAGACCCCATACCAATGAGTGATTTTCTCTCACTTTGGGTGATGTTTGTTACCCAACTTGAGAGATACCATTATTAATACTTTTTCATTGATTAATATCTCCAAAAGATGATATTTAAGGTCTATATATGACATGTACCTACGTTGAACCATATCCAAACACTAATGAATCACATTTATCATTATCATCTTCTAATTTACGAAAATCCATCCAACCAAGTATTCATCTCCAATCCTAGATAAATAGAGGGGAGAGATTCCAAGACAAAAATGTAAGTCTTTCAAATTTTCCATTTAGATGGGAGACTGGTAACATTTATTATTATCCAATTCATTCAACCCTAGGTGACTATAACATGCCATTATGATGTTTAATACGCTGGCATAAAGAATATATCCTATAAATTGATTATCCAACTCTATAATCCCATCTTTCAAGGAATTATATGTCATGATCAACCTTAGTTGAGTTCTCATTGCCTACTAGAGTCCCCTCAAAAAAATAATAGTTTAATCAAGTATCCCTATCCAAAAAAATGGCTCGAGGAATTCCATGAAACCTTATTTTCACTTGAACATACAAATTAGACATGTATTCCACTTTCGATGCATCATTAATTAGTGGAAATTGAGGTGGATAGGTTAACTAATCAATCACCACCCATAGGGTATTCTTACATGGAGGAGTTCAGGGTAAACCAATAATGAAATCAATTTATATATAATTTATTTTCCATACCAGCATGTTGAGACGATGAATACAACCTGATGGAATTTGGCATTCAACCTCTATCTATCGGCACATGTAACATAGAGATACAATGTAATATATCTCTTATTTTGTACCATTCCACTATATATTAGACATCTTGTCATAAAACATCTTTTTAGTTCCAATTTTTACTACAAACATGAAATGAAAACAATATCCTAACACGGACTTCATTGTAGTCGATGGAAAAAACATAGCACTTTGTGAAAAAAAATGACACATTCCTTAGGATGAGATCACTCACAGCTAGTCTCCCATCCATTAAATAAATTCTTGACATTTCAAAACTCATTATCTTGCTTCTGATACTATAGAATCATCTAAAAAAGATATTATTTTATATGAAAACTTTAAAGAACATTACTAGAACCTTCGTCCATGGCTCCCAAGTGAATCTATGAAATTAGTACTATAAAATGATGTTTATCCTTTTCTTCTATCGCATCCTTATTAGGTATTTACCTTCAAATAGTATCTTTAACTACATTACCCTTTCGTAGAGTATAGTAAAAATAAAATTCAAATGACAATTGGTATTTCACCCATCATCTATATAATATTTTCAAATATTTTTGAGAAAATATGTAACCCAAACTCATGGTATCTATGTAAATAATATACATTTTTCGAAAAATGAATATAAAATAACTTTTCATGGAATTCACAACACTTTTTAGATCAAAATTAGGAGTGTAATAATTCCTTTGATTATTTTCAAGCTGGAATGATCTATATTCCACCACATGATCCATTCTCATAGGGATGCATCCTAATACCACACATAAAGAATCACAATAAACCATGAATCCCTCTATAAAATCTATTTAATTTATTATCCCTTATATGTTAAAGAATCACTTTAGTTCAATATATCATTCCTGACACATAAAATCCTAGAATAACTTCACCCCATTCTATGTGAGTGATGACAATGTTGATGAAATGTTCAATAAATTATTTATGAACCACCGATAATATAAAGACAAACCCCATAATCTTAAAGTACCAGAAACATTCTGTGGCTACTCCATGACATGGGATTCATCAACTTTTTAGGATCAACCAATAGATTATGTTCCATGAAAATGTGTCCAAATCACTTAATAACTCAAATATTGAATTAGTATTTTGATATTTTTCCATATATTCAGTGATCCCTTAGGATTCCCAAAACATGTATCAAGTGAAACACATGATCTTATTATATCTTTTAGTGCTCTAAAAAGAAATTCATGAACAACATAATATATGTTTTGAGATACTGGTGGAAAATATGCTTTATTAGTTCCATGAAGATAGTAGTAGTGTTACTCAGTCCAAATGGAATCATGATGTCCTCATATGGGACATACATACTCTTGAAGTTGGCCTTCAGAAATTTGTACTCCTTGATTCTGAGATGATGTAACCATATCGAATATAAATTAAAAAAATCCTTTCCAATTTTAATAGATTGAACATATAATCAATGTGAGGGAATGAATATTTCATCACAAAAATTACTCATCTGATATTATAATAATTAACGCACAAAGAGAGAGTTATATAAGCTATCTTGGAAAAGAGCTCAAATATTCCCATGGTGAAACACTTCGGAATATAAATCCCATTGATATCAAAAAATCCAACTAAATTTTGATCTCTTTCAAATAAACTATATCCTTATAGTCTGATAATATAAATATTGTTTGAGTGACCAACACTATCTCAATCAAGAACTCCACCCGATCATCTAGAGGAGAAACTAAAAAAATTCAAATTACACTTCAGGAAGCTAATTGAATGTAATAGGAAGTCAAATAATTCCATAATACTATCCCAAATTAGAAGCAATAAAAAACAAAAACTTAATAAACCTTGGAATATATGGTTTTTTTCCCAACTAGACCCCTAATCCCAATCCCCTTAATACACAAAATGGTTCTTATCAAGAAAAATAAAAGACACCCATCATTGATAATAGTTGATCCAATAATTGTGAGAAATCAACTAGTATATCCATACAATAATAGAAATGATGTTTGACTAGATAACCAGAAAATCATATACCATCACTACATCACACATAATGAATGTGAAAAAGGGAAATCAGAAAACCTTCTACTTCTTATTTATTTGTGGCCTCACCAATTCTATAATTAGTTGAATGACTTCCATTTTATTTTATAAAACAATATTATTTTTCATGAATGAATGAGATTAGGTTTTAACAAATAAATTATTTTCTATGGTGGATGTAATATAAATGGTACCTCTAGCACTCATTGGACCTACCTCAACTTCAATTACAGACACTTTCACGGCATGAAACTGTTTTGTTCTGGGTGAATATAGCTGGAATCTTGTAGTATATGAATAATATTACTATAGTGTACATACTCTAGGAACCCACAAGGATAATCCAATATAATGAAAAATAGGTCCCAAAAAACATCTTCAGGGGATCATTCCTCCCTTACTAATGAAAACTTTTGGAGGCATGGTTTAGGAGTGATTTTTGTTCCCTATCTAGCCAAACTATTAAAAAGATTGTCCAATAACCACTAATGAGTGTGTAGAAACATTATTTTTAGAATAACCAACACTATTTACAATGTTAATCTCTATCCTAGTTATTTTATCTTTTATAGAGGCACTGGCGCTATCACCAATGATAAGAGGAACTCCAGTCAACCCTATCTTACCCACCTTCTCAGTCATCACTATGAACACCTTATACACCACCTTAGTGTAGGTGGATAGCTTTATAATGAATAACAACACATAGAGATTATTTTAATGACCCATTTGAAACAATAAATCCTTTATATTATAAATATACACAAACTCACATGATAACAAGGTGAGATCAATGAAATGACATGTTCACTCCAACACATATTGATTCTATTTCATATGTTTGAGAAACACCATGGTTTTCACCATGGTCATGAACTCCATGTATAATTTATATGTGAAAATGTTCTTTAAGTCTTTACACTCTAATATCATATGATTCTTTACCAAAACAAATTAATGGAAACGCCATCTACTCTGTCCCTCTATCTTGAAAATAAAACACCTCGCCATTATATAATTATATGTCTCTAAGAATTCAAATTGAAAATCTATCATTATTGACGAATCATCTTTCTCATAGGGGGTTTAATCCCTTTGTTCGATGAAAATTTATTTTAAATAAATTCATCAATGTGATTTCTATTTTTGGAATTCTAGTGTTATATTTCTCAATAATGAATTGGGTATTATGCCACACCTTGGCCCATAGCTCATACCATTCACACATATTCTTTGATCATGTTTGAAAACTGTAATTTTTACATACCATGGTTCAACAGCAGTAACCTATTCACAAATTGATGAATGTCTTCTTAGATCATATAATCACACCTCAATGGACAACGAAACACAAGAACATGAGATCCATGAAATAATTCTAGGCACTCACTTACAACCTACCACTCAAAAACCTTCACTTCTCCCTCCTTCCAACCAAGACTTCCCAAAATGAATACTGATAATAGAAGTCTGAAAAAAATACTTTATTACAAAATTTTCAAGAACAAACTTATATTTCCCAACTATCTATAACCTAATATTCATTTAACATAGATTGAAGGGAGTTGCCCATCCCCATGGGTTGGAAATAAGTTCCTTGGGAATTACCATTGGGAATTATTTTTCGTCATTGAAAATTAATCCTGAAAATATAGATTCATAAAATTTCATTATGAAAAAAATACATTATATTCATTAAAAATATACAATATTTAAGAAAAATAGAATAAAGGGTTCGTAAAAAACAAATGCACAGAAGTTCTATAAATCCCCTACTCTAGGTGACATGATGTCAAATACAGACACACAAACCCTAATAACGAACCATCCCTCATCCACCCTATGACACTATTATCTTACCCTCATCATTTAAATCAAAATATACATAAATTAATGTTGTATTAATGGTGTCATAAAAAGGATTCAATTGTATCTTACTAAGGGAAACCATATATGTCATTAAGTCAAAATTCAATATATTTGAAGGTGAACCCAAGAGCAGTGATAAACGTTATTGGGAATAGGATATGAATCATAGGGATTATTCCCTCAATGATTCTCTAATTGAGTAGTGGGAGATAGGTACATACCATGATAAACACATGGAGCTACATATGAATTTAGATGAAAATAGTGTAAGAGTTTTTGGTTATTAATTCCCATGAAGATGAAGATAACAGGATGACATAAAGGATATTAAAAGTAAATCCAAATTGTGAGAATAGTTCTTGGATTTTAAATAAAGATCATATAAAAATATAGTGATTCTACTAATGGAAGATAATTCAGATATTGTACATGCAAACATGGGAAAAGTATGCGTTTTATTTTGAAGACATTTTAGAGGATTATCAAGATATAAAGATATTGTATCTTCTTTTGAAATTATATAGGGATAAATATTGTAGCAGGATGGTATTTTTTCAATTGTTCTATGATTTCATTTGGTTTTTGAACTATATATTTTCTCAATATTCCCATATAATTGATCTAAGAGAAAAGAAGTTAATTTTCAGTTAGTTTGAGATCTACATTATTTAATGAAAGACCTAGATAATTCACGATTTTCAAAAAACATGTAATGATCCAAATTACATGGTTTTCATATAATTTCCATAAACATCCCAATTAATCATATCAGGAATAATCACCAAAGAAAAAAATTCATTGGGTATTAGTAGTTTCAGGCCAATGAAAATTCTCATATTATTATGTTGAACAATTTTCTATCGATGTACACATTGACATAGTAAAATAAGTCTAGGGGTAAGAGTACACTCCTAGGAGATGATAATTTCCGCAACATATTCAACTAGTTGAAAAAATTACCTCAACAAAACAATTCTAGGGGGAAAGATTTTATCCTTTAGAATAGATCCCTTCCTTTTGTCAATCACATTTTGGATTTCAATAATATATTCATTCACTGAACATTTAATTGTTGATACCAAACAAATAGCTCTTTAATACAATTTTTTTAATCACACCAAAATAGAAAAAAAACACAACATTCACCAAAAAACAACACCTTTTAACAAAAATATCTCCATTTCATTTTATAACCATTTCAAAACCATTTACAATATAAAAACAAATATCATTATTTCCATCAATTTTAGAAACCATATTTAAAGTGTATGCAAGAAATGTTTTTATAATAATGAAAAACCATGAAACCACCTCCATCAAAACACTTGTAATTTCAATACTCGAATGAGATTCACACGATAATAAAAATAGAGGGTTCATGAAGACAAGGAAGATCCATAATCCTTGAATTCCCAAATAGGAATCGCTAATTTATCAAATCATGAATAGTTGGACAGTGAGAAATCAAAAAACATGGTGATTCCAAAATGATTTATAATGATCATGAGAGTGTTGGAAAACAAAACCCAAATAATGAATGAGATAATTATAAACCCAATAAGATCATTCAAAAAACCATAGATCTAGCATCAACATCCCTGATATAAGGATTCGTCAATAGGAGAAGAGATAATCTATAAGAACAATGGTAAACTATACTAAAAGTGCATATAAACTAGAAATACTAAATCAAACACCCAAAAAATCAATAAATAATCACTATATGGAAATGAATCTCCAAAATATCCTTGTGGAATCTCCTTGGTTCAGAGCATAATCCACTAGGAGATGAATGAGGCTAAGAGGATGAGTATTTGTTCATAAAATAAAAAATTAAATTAATTGAATCACATCACATAGATTTTACAAATGGGTTATAAAAAAGTGTTCACCCTTATTTTCTGTTGGATAGTGTATATGGTTTTGAAAATCATGCACTAATTATTTGAAATTCCTCAAAACCATGTTTCACAGTTTGATGATGAATATTCACAGTTTGGTCTAACTAATTTCCTAACATTGTTACCTACATTTGGACCTCAAAATAAAGATAAAGGTAATTTAATATGACCTTTCCAATTTTACCTAACCATGCGTCCACTGTTAACATGCCAAGAAAACTCTAAAAACATCCTAAAATACAAAAGTTATTAATTTAAAACCCAAAAAAAGATGTTCAAAAAAGGAATTTAACTACCTAAAAAACACCAAGATATTACAATTTATAATGACAATTAATGAGTAAAAATTAAGTCATCTCATAGTTCCATCTACAAATATTATAGATACCCTGGAAAATTGGGTTTCAAGCAATGATATACTATTTTGGCATTCAATTGATCTACCAATTATGTCCTAAAAACATAAATCCACATCAAGCACTTGTCATTATACCAAAACACACATTTATAAAACCATTTTAAAAAAAATCTTCGTTGATTTCATGAACGATGCCTGAGTAGGGGTTTCCATGTGACATTAGGTGTACCTCCTCAAATTATAGTGGTCTCAGAAATGTGATTAGAGCCTAAAAAATCAATAAAATGATTTTATATATAATTTAAATCCTTATTAAAATGTTGAAAAATATTTATAAAAAAATCATGGAACATCCTCAGAAAAGAAATCCCAAAATATTATAAACATATAAAAAAATCCATGACGGCCCCCTATAGTTTATAATTATAAAATTGGTAAGTGTTATATTTGATACATGAAAATATAAATGGGTAATACTAGAGGATACACATGTATAATAGGAATCATCATATACATAAAATTATTGGTATACTGGATGGTATTTTTGTAGATGAAAAATAATACTAAAACTAATGGTCTTTGACATAAGTCATACAACAAACCTCATAAAATCATCAACCTCCAGAACTAGATTTACCAAAACCACATATCCATCTTCAAGTAATACCAATTTCATAAGAAAAAAACATAATTGTCAACCAACATACATAAAAACACATGTCATATATATAGGTAAATATTGATTCCAATGACTTAATAGTATTTCCCCCACCTCCTAAACACATTAGTATCTCCTAAGTTCTTGTGCATGTGTATGATATACAAATAAGGATTCCATGTCATTTTAATGAAATAAAAAAATAAAGATATGTAACACATGATATGTAAAAAAGAAAAAATATTTGTGCATCATCAACTAACCAAACCAGTAAGATTCATAAACCTACCTAATTTATCAAATACATAAAGGACGAGAGTCACCCCATTCAAAAATAAATATCATTACATAACTAGTACATTATATCTTAAGATATGGTCTCACAACAATACCACATTATGTCAATCATCATGGCCCAATCCATGAACACTCTCTTGGGATTTGTCACAAATAAGTCTCAAGCCATCTTCCCTTACTCAAGGGAGGCCAAAAAGTAACTGTTGAGACCATAAATATATCCCAGAGCATAACCAGTACATTATGAATAATGGTAAGTGCCCATATAATATCTATAGTTTTATCTCATTTATGGAACTAATCCAACCCCACTCACTCATTATAAGGAACAAATCATATCTTAAAGCCTCACCAAACAGATATGGTAGGACATCTATACAATTACCAACAATACCCAATCACTTATAAGAGGCCACACATCAAGACAAGGACAATCCCCATCAACTTAGAGGAAGTCTCACATCATGTACTGAACTATACCATCTCACCTATCGGAGGCCACACATAATGTCTTAGAACATCCCCTATCACATATGGGGTCTAAAATAATGTACTAGGGTATTACCTCTCACTCGGGGGTAGTTTGACATCAATATCTCAATCCATCCCTCTAACATATAGGAGGAAAAACATCATTATATTATTCTACTCCCTATTACATAGGGGATTTCACATGGTAACATCATGTTCCCAAAAATCTCACCTAGGTTAGCCCTAAAATATGAAATCCCATTATATCACATAAAAACCCATTTTACTATAACTCAAGATATATTCAATTCCATTATATTCTATATAAAAATAAATGATAAGAATAAAACTAGAATAATAAAAAAAAATAAAAAAGATAATCCCCCTAACCTAATTGGAAATCATATGAAAAAAACACAACAAAATTTTACTCTAAAATTATTTAAAACCAACCCCTCTATTTTACACATAATAGTATTTTTTGGAAGTCGACTCTACGACAACCTAAGGATTCATCACCCAAAACCATATGTAAAATCATTTTGTGACTCTAACTGAAACCATGACTAAAAAATAACCATAATCCAAATTAGTCTAAGAGTATAACACCACCTCGCATCATATAACCATGCATGATTCATTTTAACATCAACCTTGTTTTCCATTTCTACACTCTAAGGGGTCTACGAAATAAATTTGGGTCAAACTATAATATTTTATTAAATAAAATAAAATATTATTGGTCCAAATAATGTATGAACATGAATGAGTGTCCCTAAACTTATATATAAATGTTATTACATGGTAAGTGATTCCTATGAAATCCTGAATTTCCTTGAAATTGGGATAATATACAAGTAAATAAAAATAAATAATGAAAAAAAGAATTAATTCTTCAAAAACATAATGTATTCCTCACATAAAGTCATTAAGAAAATATAAATATAAATATAAATAATATATATATCCTTGATTTTCTAGATTTCCTTTAAAAACAATGTCAAAATCCCCAAAAAATACTATTTAGGAAAGGAATATCATGAAATAAATACATTAGGCCCCTGTCTAAATTCTCAATGAAATTATTGTTTAGAAAAATCCAGATTTTATTAAGATTATATTTTAAATCCATCACATGAAATCACCCTTTTATCCTAGAAATACTATATTAATCCATTTCCACTAAAAATTTATTTTAAATTAAATGAAAATTTTAAAACCACTTTAAAAAAGGTAAACCCAATTTACTTTATAATAAAACCCATGCCACCAGATATGCATAAATAGGACCACTAACACCTATTCGACACAACTGCCACCGATGAACGGTTTCTCATGTTATACAATCTGTGTGTCCTATTACATTGAGAATATACTATCAAATCATTATGGGTGATATCAAAAAATATCATGATAGATTCCAATAATAATAAGGATTGTGATCACAAATAAACATAAAATCACTGAATGAGAATAATAATTTTTAATTTAACAAACATATACCACAACCAACAATCCATAAATGAATCACAAGCTCATACATACCTCGTACGAGTCCACAAGAACCTATATCATCCCAAAATAATATCTTTTTCCCCGAACATGTGTAATTCCATAAATAACTCAATGATATGACATAACTCATCGAATCCATGTTAAAAGTATAAAATTAATCTTATGTGGACCTCAATTAGCTATGTTATACTTAAACATTATAAAATAATTGTTATTTCACCATCCTTTGATTGGATAGACATAAAACTCCACCCCAAAAATAACATCATCATTAGCTAGAAAATTGTAAAAGAATCATGGAATAACATGGGAATGATATTTAAAAAATGATTAATTATAATTATAATCACCATATATCAAGGAAAATTAATTTTATATGAGAAAGGGGATAATATATCTAACTCCTTTTGTTTGCATATTTGAAGAATAAATACTTTAGAAGGGGTTCTATTTTAAAATGTAAAAAGGGTCCATTGTGACCATATATTATAATAAATCTATATTGGACCCCTGCAATGAAGTTCCCATATCTCCATAGTGTAATGAACCCCTTAGAGTGTGCATTCATAGACTGTCTCTAAAGGACCCACCAAGACACAACCCAACTACTATAGAATCATCCTCTACTGTTTAAAAACCGCTATGATGTAACCCTCGTGATCATCGCACCAAAAATTACACACTAATGGTTGAAATATTTAAGACCCTTGCACCTGTCCTTTAACAGTTTTAGGTCCTTTCATATAAACCAAAAACAACAGTTACATTTCTCTTCATAGATAAACACTTTTCAATGTTTTTAAATCTATAATAAAGAGATTCCCTTATCTATTGACCCTAACATATCATCTTGTCGACCACCCTTATAAACCTAATTTTATAAATAAATCCTTTTTTAGACGTTATTAAACAATTATATATCATTATATCAGTAGATTAAACCTTTCATATCATCTAAATACAAATTTTACATATTAAATATGTTACAATTTTTAACAATTTCACATTTGAGTAACCCTTATGTAAAATTCAAATCAACCCTAATGTGTTTAAGACATCACCAAATATACTCCTCTAATATATCAGGATATCCCTGACATACTATTAATATAATTCTTATTTATCCTAAATCAATCATTATATATCAAATTTATTTCAATACATATCTATTTGATAATAAATTCTAGAAACAATTATATATTAACCATTACATATTGGGTGACAATTACATATCATGGAATTGATCATTATGCATCATATGTTAATCCGGAAATATTTAATTTATCACTATAAAAAATTACATTTTTAGGGGTAACCACTACACATTAAAGGGGTTTCCAGAACATCCTGGGATATAGCCATTTCCCAATAATCATGACCCTTGTGGATGAGAACCCTTAAGCTTCATGAAAATAATATTTCTGTATTCTATAGTTGACCATTTCAATTCATAATATAACCCACGATAATTTTATTAGAAGTTTTAAACTGTTAAATTTAACATGGAACCCCTTATAAATCATAGGGTTTACCATTATGTTTTAGGGTATATCAATCACCAGGAAAACATGACCCTTACAAATGTAGACCGTCATGTATCACAATGTAAACATTTATATTATCTAGAGTAAAACATTTTTCATTACAATGAAAACCTTATAAATTTTGACCCTTATGCATAGAATTACCCTCAAATATCAACAATCTTATATTTTCCCCATAAAGTTGATATTCATCATATTTCTGTCATAGAATATGAAGTACACAATTTATATATTTTTACTATGTAACTGAAATTTTCCAATTCATTTTCCCATGGATCTCAAATAATCTATAATTAATATTAGCATGTTCAAATCATTTCAAAAATACATACTAAATATGTTCCAATACTTGAAATTTTGTTCTGAAACACAATTCATAGAATTCCCATTCACCAAGACAAATAATTCAAATTCCAATAGTAAGAATTATCCATAAATTTGTGGGTCATTATATAAGTTCCTCACAAATAAGTAGTACAAATAATATCAGTATTTCACACTTTATCCAAAAAAAAAACTACATATCCTCTCACCACACCAAAACCCATATTATTTTAGAATAAAAATTTTCAATTATCATAATTTCAACCTGAACCGTGACAAACTCTTCAAGAGATGAATCCCCAGCCTCTACAAAGTCCTCCAATTTAACAAACCCCTAAAAACACTTATCTTTCGAAAAATATTTACACAATACCACACATTGACATATTCAATGTGTTATAGTTTCTACCTAATAAATTTTATAAGATTTAATTTTCTATGTAAGGAGAATAAATACAGAGTTCATGTTAATTATAACATCCTATAATTTTAATATCATAAAAAGAGGAAATTTAATATATTGATTAAAATAAGGGAATATGAATCCAACATTTTTTTAATAGATAAACCATTGTAGTTCTAGTAAAAAAATAAAATATATTAAAATATACTTGTATCCAAAACAATCATCCTTATTTTAGTTATTCTAAACATATATATATAGTTCAAAATTGGTTTTTGTTTTTTATAAATAATTAAATAATTTTTACTCTAATTGAATTTTGGAAGAATATTTTAATTTTATTACTCTAATACTTAAAATGAAGATAAATATTTACTATATATGGATTAATAATCCATAGAATAAAGAATAACAAAAAATCATAAAATTTAAAAGGATTGAAAGTTTTATATCTTTTTGTACAATTTTTTTTAAAGATATAGAAGATTAAAATATAATGATGATATTTTCATAATGTATTTTATCTAATTAAATCAAAACCTATTGTCAAATTAGTAAAATATATTGAAAATTTTGGAAAATGAATAAATAATATAGATAATAAGATAGATAAGTCACCAAATATATGTTGAATGTTATAGAACAAATATATAGAAAATTATATAAAATAAGAAAATTGAGAATTATTACGGTATTAAAATGCATGGATTTGATTTTAGTTTCATTAATAAAATTAACTCATACATTCGAAATAGAATCATCTCAACAAAATGTAGTTAAATATGACCACATGAGGCCTATTTGATTGGATTTTATTATCCATGTATCATTCTTCTAGAAAAAATGAGGAAACAAATGCCATTTGTTAATGATTATTACTTTGGTGGTGGTGTGGTGATATATTGATGTGGTGGTTAATATGATTTTAAATTTTATCTATAATATGTATATATGATCATGTAGATTGAAAAAATGGCATCAATATTGACATTTTATAATTAATTCAACTCGTATATTGGGGAAACTATTTGAAAAGCGGTGATTAGTAAATGTAATAATTAGATGAATTCCATTATTGGTTTTTAATAATGTGTAAATAAAACCTTTGATAGTTGTCTTCCAATATGTTTTTTATATTATAAAATTTTTAATTTCATTAGAATTCCAATGTGGTTTTCTGTTTTAGATATTTAATTAGATATGGGAATCTAGACCCTGTCGAGGAATAATAGGTGGCATTATAGTTTGGGGATTAAGTATCATAAGTTAGCCGATGTTTGAAGATGAATTTCTGTAGTAGGATGAATGTCGAATCATGAAATAGGTGGATCTTATTTAAGAATAAAGTGTTTTTGAGTGGATTAATGGTCACACAATGGCCTGGGGACAACACTTTATAATGATATATAGAATTATAGAATTGATAAATTGAAATTTAGAGGTGTTTTTTTGTGAATTTATATTATATTTGATGTCTATATATGTTTTGTGATAGAATTATTCTTATTATAAATTTTCATCATATTTTGAAAAAAAATATCATCTCTTGTATATAAGGATCAATTTACCTAAGACTAACCATGATAAAATTTTATGATTAAATTCTCCATACATAAAACTAACTCTATAATTATTGGGAAAATATGGTTATCGTTATATGTAATAATAACCCTATGATGTGTAATATTCCCATGGATGATACATAAGTGTTATTATGGGGTAAACATATATATGTTAAAGTAACTCTATAGAAAATGGGATATATATGTGTATCTCAATTATATATAAGCATTGAATCGGATGTAAAATTTGGCAATGTGTAGGAATACTGAGTGATAATTAAGGTCCATTTCCCATAACATGGAACAATCTTTGTTGGGAAACATGTATGGGTACCACCTGTAAGATTGAATATATAAGAATGTCCAAGTTCAAAAAAATTGTGGGCGATTAACTTTTTCTAGATTATTCTAAAAAAATACTAACTTCATTCTATTAACTATAAAATAGGAGTGAATACTATTTTGACCGAAGCATAGGGTGATACCTTGTTTTCATTATCTCTTAATCATCTATTCATCCTCGACTGATATATTTTTAAATTCATTACTGATCCTTGAATTGTATAAATAATAGAGTTTTCATGGGTAAGGTTGCCTATCCCTATGTAATATTTTTGATTTCTCTCATTATATTAACATTTTCTCTCATTTCTCCCTATATTATATATTCTGGTTACATAAATTAATTTCATTAAATATAAGAAACACAAGTGAATATTCATTGATGATGAGATTCATACAAACATTTAGGTAGTTTTTCCTTTGTTATATTCGTTTTCTTAATGTATATATGTGGAGTTAAATAAATGGTAGTGGTATGGATTTTTTAGGTGTGAATGAGAGTATACCCTCATGTTATTTCCATTGTTTATTAGAGATACCTAGTGGTGGTCTATTTTAAAAAATAATTACATCATTTTAGTACAGTTTGGTTGTGTGGTTCAAGAGTTTATTGACTAAATTCCATGTGTTGTGGATGGTATTTAACATAGTGTGATTATTGTTGTGGTTCAATGGTGTGATGTGTATGGTGTTGACTACGTTAATGGGTGGTGATATAGGTTTATCATGTTGTGGTTGTAGGGTTGGTTATATTATTCTCACATTGGGGGATGAGTCCATTAGGCTCATATAAACAAACAAAATAGACCATGGAGGGATTATTAAAACATTTTCATGTTATACAATATATGTTGAGGCATATTAAGGTTAAAGTGTTTACCATTATTATACAGTACATATCTGTTGTAATGGGAAATTAGGTATGGTGATTATTATGTTTTAGATGGTTCCCTGAAAAAAAATACATTGTACATTAGATTACATTTATTTTTAAAGAAGTAGATATTAATATATATAAGTAATCACATTTTTATGGTTCAACTTTATTGAATTGATGTTATACTATCCAAGAGTATCATTCACATTGTTATGGTTATAATAGTTCCCAAATATGATTAAATCATGGAAAAGTTATAAAGATATTTCTTAAATATAGTTCTATATTTGTATAACATAATATGATAGGGATCATAACACATAGATAGTCAGGTGTGAGTATTCGTATGTGGAAGAGGCTTCATCTCATGAATTTTATGCTTGGTAAAATACATGATGGTAAATTATGAGAACTTTCCTACCATTAAAAATTCTAAACTTTTCTGTGTTATCAGATATTCCAATCTATTAGCATGTGTAAGGGACCTTGGACATTTATATTTTCATTAATATGTTCTAAGACTCATGTATTTATATTAGCTCACCAAAATTGTTATTCCATATGTTCACATGATGTAAGTTACATTGGGAGTATCATGAATAACATGTTATTAATGGATAAGTTGGGGAATGTTTTTTTCCCTTCAAAATTTATGGAATTCTACTTCTCGGCCCTTTTAAGGAAGTAGTTTTTAAGTATATAGGATTATGACATAGATGTTTCACCTTTTTAATGATATATTTGTAAAAATGGTATTATATTACACATGATAGTTCATTAGTGGTTTTCAGTGTAGTGACATTAAGTTCTTTCTCCTAGATTCCTCGAACAGTTCTCGATATTAGTATTGGTCTTTATGAAATCCTTCTTAATTCTAAGGAGGTATAATACTTGAGGGTCACACAATAAGTGTTTATATTGATATTAATTTAATTTTATATGAATTTAATTAATGGAATAAATCATATTCTCATGACTATTGAGTAATGTTATTATGCTTTTATTGATCTCAAATATTCACAAGGTAATGAATAATTATTTATTATTTAATAAAAAAATTACTTTAGATTTGTTAATATATAATAAATATTTATTCAATGTATTTGGAATAAAATATTTATACTTATATTAAATATTTAACAAATATTTATCCCTCGGATCTTGGGTGACATATTCATTTATGAACGATATATTTAATTAAATATTTATTATACTATTCAGTAAATGTGGAAAATAGTTCAAGCGTACAAAGATCGTGTCCCTTGATAACTATTTTTATTCTATATGTGATCTAATATTAGTCATTTGTGTAAAATAGAAAAAAATATTTAATTTTTTTATATTTTTATGATATGGCATGGGGTATGATGAATATTATAATATTATTTAAAGGGTCAGTATGAAAAGAAATAATATTTTAACCTAACCTCAAGCATTGTATATAAATGTTTTTTATATTATATAGGGTTAATGGTGAATTGAGTATAATTGGGAATAGTATATATACATCCCTACTATATTATCTATCCCCATATCAAGAATGTGAATATCTAAAGAGAATCATTCAATCACAAGGATGGTCGATCAAGAAAAAAAATCAAGGTGATTGATTCAGCAATTAGGTCACACAACTTCAATTAAGGTATTACAAAAAGGGTTTTGAAAGATCGAGAACATAATCACAAAATAAATATCCTAATAATATGTATATATTTCATTATATCTAAAAAATACAGATCAATTTAATAATAAAAGATCTTCTCTTGTTTCCCGGTTTCCCTATAATCAAATCCTATGGAAAAAGTAATTTGGCCATGACGTTTAGAGCATGTAAAATATCATGAATGGTATATCCGATAAAAATAACCTTTATAGTTTTACTCCCACCCCCAAAGAACTCATGCTATTATAAAGATATTCAAATGGTATAAAATTGGCCACATTTTAAATTTTAATTAATTGTTTGATTGGAGACCAATATATGATTTGTCATTAGATATTTCATTTGTTGAATATTATTTATTTGATATGATTTCTAATTAAGAATCCTATAAATTTTAACTATAATATGTTTTGATTTAATTTTATTAATGGATTAATAATAACTGGGAGTGAATGAAGATTCCATTGGAATTTTTGGTATATGAGATTGGGATACACGTTGTGTAGTTGGAGTGGACAGCATATAACCATGTACACTACCCCCAAAAAATTATACCTCTAACATGCATGTAAATAATGAAAATGAAATTTTAATATTTCTTAATATATTGGTATTAACTAATAATTTTAAATTAAAGGTAATTATATGTTATATGGCGTACCCAACATGCAACAATGGGTTTCTTTGAAATATCTTGTAGTCCAAAATGCAGAGTCATACATAAACAAATATAATAAAATAGTATTATTTTATAATGGTAGTTAATTTCTAGCCATTGTATTGGAAATAATGAACATAACAAACCATATTATGATTAAACATGTTTTTTATTTCTTTTTACAAGCATCCAATAATATTTAGAGATGTAAATGAGAATAAATCCAATTTTAAGCAGAAATACTCTAATATTCTTTAAAGTGACTAACTAGCGCCTTTTGAAGGAGAACCCTTTTTATATCTAGTTTTTTAACTTTAATATTTTATATATGACAAAATAATAATCTTATTTAGAATATGGACATAAAAATTTACTTTGGATGAAATTTTGGTATTTTTCTGATAATGTTCTTTTTTAATGTATAGTGAAAAATACTACATTTAAATTCAAAATTGCATTTAAATAAATTTTATTTATATGGTTATATTTTCTATTTAATTGGATTTAATTTGTAATTAGAATATATTTTTGCCATTTAATATAATTTTGGTCAAAGTAAGTAATTTCTCATTGAAATTGAACATAAAAAAGTGTCAATCTTTTGATTGTTATTATTTCATAAAAACACATTTTTTGGTTTTGACAATAGGAATTAATTTTAAATTAATTTTTGCAACATAGATGATTTGAATTTGGACAAATTAACTCCATATTTCGAATCTGGAGTTCCAAATTTTGTAAATAGGTAAATTTTATTTCTATACCTTATGAATAGTAACTCCAGGAAATTTTTTATTTACCATGGTTAAAATGTAAAATTGGTAAATAATGGTAAAAATAATATTACAATAATATAAAATTACCTTAACATGTATCATATCGAAATTATATGATACATGTTAGACCATGGGCATTTGTGGATTGATTTTGGGACCCCATGGAGCCACATGTATCTGAAAATGACACTTTGTAAATATTAATTTTAAAGTTATGGAAAATGTGACATAAACATATATCCCTTAGTAAAAATATTATTATAATGGGTTATATAATTGAGTTTTTGACTATATATATTCCGTATAAAGCTTAAAAAATGTTATACTTCATGGAATTTTATTTTTAATTTTTATAAATTCAATAAATAAATTTATTTATGACACAATGATGATGAAACGATTGCATCCCGAATAAATGATTTAAATAAATGAGATTATAAATATTAAAATAAAATAATTTTAAAACTATTTATTTCATCCATCAATCTTAGATATAATTAAAACTTTCTTCCTTTAAATTTTTTATTTTTTTCGAAATAATCATTTTGTTTTGGGTATTTTTTTAAAGTCCTGATATGAATAGTATTAAAATTGACATAAAAGAGTTTTCAAATCAATCAATATTTTATAAAATGATAAAGTAATCATAAAAATCTATGATTTTGAAAATTGATATTTTAGATGAAATAATGTCACTAATGATCCATTTTTTGGTCTTTTGTTATTTTATAGTTAATATATTAACCATATTATTTGAATATAAGAGAGTACACTATTAAAGTTAAATTAGTTAACTGAGGGATAAAGCTAAAATATAAGGTCCATATTATGCCCTAAACATATCTAAAACCCATTGGCTATGAGGATTACGAATATTACGCAACATATATTGGAATTAAATGAGTTGGGGACCTTTTAAAATCTTAACTATATTTATAATGAAATAATAATTTCATACATTCTTAAGGAGCCCTTCCTCCATCTTATAAAAAGCCATCACCTCTATCATATACTCACCCCTCTCAAGCCCCCTTGGATCATCTATTTATGTAGATAATTACCTACTGACCATATGGACAACTAGTAATTATAAGAAGTTCATTTTTGACTCATGTACCAAATATTGACAAAACAACCGTTATTAAATTAATTGATTGTGTAATGTTTATTATGTGGTAATAAGTCATATAATAGGAATAATAAACTTGAAAAAATTTCTTAAGCAGGTTGAAATTATCTTAAGTTTATTATTCAAGAGATTAAATAATGAACATTTCAAGTCGGACACGAGAAAAGGGACTACGTCTCAATCTCCATTCATCGAGGTATATTTTGATTTTGTACACGAATTTCTTTTATACAGAGTATTATCCCCTTTTGTTTTAATTTTATACAAATGGAATTTTTTTCTACATAGAATTTTCCTAAATGAAGAATGGAATGTTTCTTTTTAACATACGCAGTGACAACATCCTTTCCTCCACCCGGAGCATTATTTCATATTTGGCTTCTTAACAAACCAAAATGTCTTTAAAACAAAATAAATACAATATACACTTTTTGTGTATTTAGTTATTGAAAATGTTTTTAATAAGACATTTATTATTTCAATAGCCTTAAATGATTTATTGTAGTTGAAATGAGGAAATTTTATCTTTTATTTATGTTTGTTTTATGTGTTATTACTATGTTATGGTTTTTGTGAATTGTTTACATATACGGGTAGTTCCGCACTAAACCTATGGTGGGTGAACCCAAGATAACTCATCAATGCATTGGGTAACATGATGGAGGTAAAAATTAATGTTTCTCTGAAAATATTTATGGAATATGTTGCAATGGGTATTCCAAATGTAACTCCGTACATTGTAGTGAATTCTACAACGTAATAATGATTTGGATGCCACAAGTTAACTTTATGATTTGTGATTTTTATCTTTTATTCATAAATCTTATGATCTTGTGTGGTATGTTAATGATTGAAAAGAATGATTTCATTGAATTGTATGTATTGATGGTTTAATGATTTCTTTCCTTGTTTTATAAAACTTACTATGGTTTTTATGCTCATCCAATGTTTTTTATATGTTTTTTCATAGGGTTGAGGATTTGTTGATAGTGGAAGAATTCTAGAGGATTTATATCAAGAATAGAATTATTGAATTATTTTAAAACAAATTTATTTTATTTAAAAAATGGATACTTAGTAGAAGTGTCTACTTCGTAATTTTTGAGATGTAATGTGATAGTTAGGGAAAAATTATTTTAAATAATTAACCTGAAAAGATCCTCAATTGGAATTATTCACTTAATTCAAGATTAAGTAATGTTTAATGTCTGGCCTTTATATTTGGTATCAGAGGTTGGTTTAAACGACTATAGGAGTTAGGATACTGTTAAATTAATATCTATAAATTAATTTATGATATGATATAAATGTTATAGCACTTAAATATTACGATGTTTTTTCATAAGAAATTTCCATGTTCAGAATGGTTTTCCGCAGTGGAAATAGGGAATCTATGATGGGTTGACATTAGGAGGAAAACAACATTCCAAATCAGAAACATAAAATGGTTAGAATCGGAAATGAGTAGTTTGTTACAGTGATGGCTCAGTTGACTCGGGTGACAATTGATGGTGGTGTTTATAGATGATATTTAGGATTATTAAAAAAGTAAATAGGAATAGGAATGTCATTTAAGGGTTGTCTTTCAATTCATAAAAGAAAATAAATTGTATGGGAAATTCAGAAAGTGTGATTTTTGGTTACAAAAAAATTTATTACATTGTCACATGGTTTAAAAAATCCAGACTTGTTGATCCTTATAAACCAACCATTGTAGAAGAATGGATAAGACCCCCAAATATAACAAATATCCTTATTTTTCTCGGTTATAAAGTTTTTACATAAGGTTTTCTGATAATTTTTCATGGTTACCTTGCCCACTGACTATGCTAACATGAAAAGTTGTTATATTCATTTAGGCAAAATAATTTTATGATTATTTTCAAGAATTTAAAAGAAGATTGGTGAATGATCCAGATTTGTAAATACCATTAAGAGATGGTGAATTTGTTATCTATGGTGATGCTTTGTTGAAAGGAATTGGTTGTGTATTAATGCAGAATGATTAAGTAATTTCTTATGATTCACGTCAATTTAATCCTCATGAGTAAAATTACCTTACACATGATTTGGAAAAAGAATCTTTTGTTGTTGTAATAAAAATTTGGTGGTATAATCTATATGGAGTAAAATGTGAAATATATAGAAACCAAAATAGTATGAAGTATTTATTCACATATAAAGAATTGAACATGATACAGAGGATAAGGATGGAATTAATCATGGACTATGATTGCGTGAGTCATTACCATCTAAGAAAGGCTAATAAAGTGGTTCATGCTTTGAGTCAAAAGAGTAATGGTACATTAACCATGATATGTTTAGAATAATATCCTTTTATTAAAGATGTCTTGAACATTGGAATAGAATTAGTTGGTGCTAGAAATTCCATTGTTGTGTTCCAGGAGTCTGTGAACTAATCTCTATCCAAAAGAATTAAGCCTTCACTGAAGTAATATAGTGTGTTATAAAAAATAGAATTGATCTAGAAGGTTAAGTTACAAGATTATAACATTTGTAATGATGGTATTCTGAGATTTGGGAAGAGATAATGGGTGCCTTGAGAAATATAGTTGAATAATGAGTAGTAATGGGAATCTCATATATCTTCATTTTCAGTTCATCTAGTCAGTACAAAGATGTACATAGATCTTTGGGAGAATTACTGGTGGGATGAAAGGAAGAGAGATATTGCAAACTTTACTGTGATGTGATTGACTTTTCAACATGTTAATGAAAAGAAGATGTTACAAAAGTGATGCTCCAGCCTTTACAAGTGCCAGAGTGGAAATTGGAAAAAGTGTCCATTGATTTTGTTGTGGGGTTACCAAAGACTTCTAGAGCTAATTGTGCAAGTTGGGTTATTGATGATCGATTTACTAAATTTCTCTTTTCTTTCCTATTCGAGATATATTTTCACCGGATCAAATTTCTCGGTTGAATGTTAAAAAGATAGTGATGTTGCATAGGGTTCCCCTCACCATTATATCTGATTATGATCCCATTTTTACTTCTAAATTTTGGAAAGGCCTTTAGAAGTCATTGGGTACTAAATTAAATTTTTGTACTAATTTTCATCCACATTCAGATGGGTAGTCAAAACGAAAAATTCACACACTATAAGATATGCTATGTTATTTCTCAATGAATTACTAGGGATTTTGGGACCAACATATTTCTTTTCGTTGAATTTTATTAAAATAACAATTTTCATTCCTCTATACATACAACTCCATTTGAGGAATTATATGAAAAGCAGCATTGAACTCCATCTTTTTGGGATGAAGTGGTTGAAAGGATGTTTATGGGACTAGAATTGGTAGATGTCATGGTGGAGAAAGGTAAGTTGATTAAAAAGCACTTGAGAACAGCCTAGAGTAGGCAGAAATGTTTTCCAGATAAACGTAGAATGGTCTTTTTTTTAGTTATGTGATCGTGTTTTTCTCAATGTTTCTCCATGGAAAAGTGTGATGTGTTTTGTAAGAATGGAAAGATGAGTCTAAGATTAATTGGACCTCATGAAATCCTAGATAAAGTTGGATTACTTGCCTACATAGTGGCTTTACCTCCATGTTTATCCTATGTACACAATTTTTTCTTCATGTTTCAATCTTGAGAAATTATATGCCATATCTATCTCATGTTTTGAGCCCATAGGTAATTATTTTGAAATAGAATATCTTTTATAAGGAATAACCAGTCCAGATTCTTGGCTGAAGAGAGCAAGTGTTTTGGAATAAGGTAATTCATCAGGTAATGGTTTTACAGAAAAAACCCTATTGCTGAAGAGGAAACATAGGAATCTGATAATACAATGAGAGATAAATACCCCCATTTATTTGATAAGTAAATTAAATTGCGATAACATAATTTCCAAAAAGGGAGATGTATGAAACATCCAAGGTAAATAAAGAATATGACATTTTCATATTTTTTAATATTTATTAATTAAATATTAATTTTTCTTTAAATGGAATTCTTTTTTCAAGGGAGTACCTAACACACAACAATGGGTATCTCCAAAATATCATGTTGCGTATAGTGTTGAGTCATACTGAAAAACAATATAATAATATTATATTATTTCAAATTTTTGTTAATTCCTGGCCTTTCTATTAGTGGGAATGAACCAAAATGACCATATTATGATTAAACATATTTTTTAAAGGTTTTTTACATTTATCCACTAAAATTTAGAGGCTTAAAATGAGTATGAATCAAATTTTAATCATAATCACTCTAATATTCTTTAAAAGGTCGATCTATCACCTTTTGATGAAGATCCATTTTAAAATTTAGTTTTTAAAAGTTTTATATGTTATATTTCAAAAAAAATACTCTTATTTGGAATCGGGACATCAAAATTTTATTTGGATGAAATTTTGGTTTTTTCAGATAATGTTCAATTTTTAATGAATAGTGGACAATACTGCATTTTAATTCAAAAATACCTTTCAATATAATTTATTTATATCGACATATTATTTTATTAATATTTTTGAAAGTGTAATTATATTATTTGTTTACCATTTTACCCAATTTTGTTCATCATAAGTAATTTAACATTAAAATTGAACATAAACATGTGTCAATCTTTTGATATTTATTATTTCTTTAAAACACGCTTTTTGGTTTTGACGATGGGAATTATTTTTAAATTAATTTATGAAACATCTGAATTTTGAATTTTGAAAAATGTATTCAATATTTGGAATCAAAAAATCCAAATTGTGTAAATTGGAATCTTTTATTTTTAGATATTATGAATTGTTAGTTCAATAATTATTTTATTAACCATGGTTAAAGGGTAAATGTGGTAAATAAGGGTAAAAATAAAATTATAATAATATTAAATTACATAAACTTGTGTCGTAACCCTATTTTCTAATACAATTACTACTAGGGGAATCCTTGGGTTGATTTTGGAACCCCATGGAGCCACTTGTAAGTGAAAATGACACTTAATAAAAATTAATTTAATGTTAAGGAAATTTTAACATAAACATATATCTCTTTGTAAAACAATTTTTATAATGGGTTATACAAGTAATATTTTAGACTATAAATAGTCCATAAAAATATAAAAGACATTCCTACATCATGTTATATTATTTATAATTTTTAGACATCTAATAAATAAATTTATTTATGAAAAAATGATGATGTAGTGATTACCTCATTAATAAATGATTTATATAAATGTGATGATATATATTAAAATAAAATTATTTTGGTGCTATTTATTCCATAAATTATTCTTAGTGAAAACTATATATTTTTGTATTTTAATAAATGAAATTTATTTGAAATAATCTTGTTGGTTTGATTTTTTTAAAAGTCATGATATGAATAGTTTCAAAATTTGAAAAAGAGTTTTTAAATAAATCAATAATTTATTAAATGATAAAATAATCCTAAAAATATTAGATTCATTAAAATAAGATATATGATGTTTAGAATGTCATTAATGATCCATTTTTGGGTCTATTGGTATTTTATAGTAAATATATTAACCACATAGTATGAATATACAAAAGGACATGGTAAAAGTTAAATTAATTAACTAATGGTTAAAGCTAAAAGATAAGGTTACTTTTATGCCCAAAACATGTCTAAAATCCATTGAATGAGATGATTTATAACAATAATCACCTTATATTCGTATTAAATTAGTTGGGGACATATTGAATTTGAAATTCATTTTTTAATGAAATAAGATTTTTAAACATTCCTAAAGATCCCCTCCTCAAAGTAATATGACTTGTTCATGCCATATGTGGAACATATAAAGGATTTAGTTACTGAGACAATAAATGATATTATACTAGAATTATAATATACCAATGTATCATTATGTTTTTATTACATTAAATAAGAAATAGAAATGAAAGTAGTGTTCATGCATATGTACGGCTTACAGTCTCCATGAATGGTGCATTTAATTTCTTGTCTCAAAATGTAATGTACTATTATAAATACATATATACTGGATATATAAGATTTATATGATATCTAAATCATGAATATCATTCTGTACATATTTACTTTTGACCACATGGAAAACTTGTATTTATAAGAAGTTCATTTTTGACTCAAGTACCAAATATTGAAAAATCTACCATTAATAAATTAAATGATTATATAATGTTTATAACATTATAATAAGTAATATAAAAAGAATAATAAAGTTGATAAATGTTCATGACAAATGATAAAGTAAATTTAGTTTATTATTCAAGAGAATATAGAATCAACGAGTCATTTAGACATGATGTAAGGGAATTCATCTCAATTTTATTTCATTGTAGCATAATTTGATTTATACACTACTTTCTTTTATAGGGTATATAAACCCCTTTGACCTTTAATTTCATTCAAATGGAATAATTTTCTACATAAAATTTTACAAAATGAAAAAGGGAATGTTTCTTCTTAATATTCATATTAACAATGACCTTTCTGTCGCTGCGAGTATTATTTCATATATGACTTCCATAACAAAGAGAAAAGTTTTTAAAATTAAAATAAATACCATATACTCTTTTTATATATTTTGTTATGGAAAATGGTTTTGAGAAGACATTTATTATTAAAATATCTTAATATGATATATTTTTATTGAAATGTGGATATTTTATCATTCATTTATGTTTCTTTTATGTGTTGTGAATATGTTATGGTTCTAGGGTATGGTTTACATATACGGGTTGTTCCTCGATAACCCTAGGGCAGGTGAGACCATGATAGCTTTCCAATGCATTAGGTAACATGATGAGGTTAAGAATTAATGTTTATCCAAATATATTTAGGGAATATACTGTGATGGTTATTCCAAATGTAACTCCCTATGTAGCTGTGAAAGCTATAACGTAAGTATTTTATGGATTCCACAAGTTTCCTTTATGAATTGTTATTTCCATTTTTTATTCATAAATTATATGATCTTGGGTTGTATGTTAAATATTAAAAATTATTATTGCATTGAATTTATTGTATTCATGGACTAATATTTTCTTTCCTTGTTTTATAACCCTTACTAATCCTTTTATGGTCATCCCATTTTTTAATTGTTTTTTATGGGGTATATGGTAGGGTAAGAGAAAGGAATAATTCAAGAAGATTTATATAAAGAAAGTAATTATTTTTTCTTTTAATGATTTTTATTTTATAAAGAATTTATACTAAGTAGAGGTGTCTAGTTGGTAATATTTGAGATATAATGTAATAGTTATGGCATAATTCTCTAAAACACTAATACAAAATAGTTATTTAATGTGAATTATTAACTTAATTTAAGAGTATGTAATGTTCAAGTATGGGGCCTTATACTACATGATACATGGAATAAAATGATATAATTGCAGGTTGTACATTTATTTTACACCATGTGTAGAACATTCTACCCCGCAACATGATTTATTTGATTACACAACCTATAACAGACATACACATCATGTATTCTAAACAGTATAGCAGTTAAATTCACAGTTTCCATGTGGTAAAATAAATACCCCATTACACATGATACTAATCGCCTAGAATATTAATTATATACATGATTTGTTGCTAGTGTAAATGTTGTTTGATTCATTAATTCCTATGTTTGAAGAACCCACTAATTCTTTTAGTGGGTTGTGTGGACAAATAGAAATCATGATACATGTTGTAAAGATTACAAGTACAAAATATGTATTCTAGCCGAGGTATGCATTGAAGCTATAAGTATTTATCCTAAAAAGTGGAAATTGAGGGATATGGTGTGCATATTGATAGTACACATCATGTTGTCTCCTATTAATGGATAGAAATTAATTATATTAAATTATTAATTATAGCATTAAAAAATTATTATATTTATTAGGGCCTATTTTATTTGACAATTTAATAAAAGTTTTAATGAAATATTAACATCTCTATTACTTTATTGTAATAATATGTAATTATTTTTCATGTTGATTTTTACCATGAATGAAATTGTGATGACTGACCCCAAGGGAAATCAGATACACATTAAGATAGAGAGAATTCATTAATTAACTAATACCAGTGAATTTTCATTATTAAAAAATACTAATTTGAAAATAATAGTAGATACTTTACTAATCTGTATTTCTTGGAATTTTATCCATGTTCATGATCCTGACAAAGACATGTGTATCTATTTTAAATATTTAATTTACATTTTTCTCATGTTTTTAAATTATTTATTTTTAAATTAAATATGTGGGTCTCTAAGACATTCCACCCTCATTTATTATATAGCACCTACATGTGCAAGGCTAACTTCATAAATCTCCTTAACCAATCCATTGGTTCCTCTACCATGCGGCTGAGTTATAAATTAATTTAATAGAAGAATTGTCATAAGTTTTAGGGAGGTGTTTCATTAAAGAACCCAGATAATCGAAACCGAGGTGATATATAGATGTATATGTGGAATGGTGTTTCTCATGTCAATACCATCATAAGGATTTATTTACCTAGGTTAAAAAATTAATTGGTTTTCTTCTCAAAAAAATTGATTCTTATATAAGATCATGATCATGTCCTATTATTAATTTTTTCCATTATTTCTTATACATTATTTATTTCATGGATATAATCCCACACTCACATCAATAATGAATTAATATGAAAATATTGAATATAAATAATTTAATTATGAATACCTTTTTTATCTAACATGGTTAATATCATATTAAAATCACCATAATATTAATATGGTAACACCTTCAGTTTTTTTGAATTTCGTTTTCAAATAAATTAAAATTCACTAATGGAATTATTTGAATGCTAAACCGAGATAAAATTTCTTTACAGAAAAACTATGTTTGGATCACACTAAATGAAATACTACACTTATAATGTGATACAGGAAACACTAAGTTTTTTTTAGAAATATACACAATACCGTGTTCCCTGGATAGATTGTAGTACACGTAACACTGAGTTTTATCAAATTATAATAAACTATTAATATGATTATTTAATATAATAGTTATTTCCTAGACATTATAATGGAGGGAATGAATAGAATTAACTAATTTATTAAATATATATATTTAACAAGTTTATTGTTTATCGATTTATTAGGAAAAAATAAGAATCATTTATATGATATATAAATTAGACAAACAATATCTTTTCTAAAAGATGGTTTGATCATGCATGCCTTAAATAATTTAAAAATAATTTTAAAAGGTTCATAATATTAATTTGAAAAAAATAAAATTAATTTTTGAAAGATTAATATTAATATTATCTTCTGGTGAATTTTATTTATTATTTTGAGATGTTTTTTTGATGAATATTGAGAAGTAATGAATTTTATTTGAAAAATGAATTTTTATATAATTTATATTTTAAAACAATATATTGAATTATTTTTAAAGAAAACAATGGTTGATTTATAAATAAATTAATCTAATTTACATAATTTGACTCTTTTTAATATTTAATTTAGACATAAATATAGTAATCTTTTGAACATTTTCACATTAAAACCCCACTTTCCTATCAAAACTTTTTTATTATTTTTAAGTCAAATTTGTAAATTATGGGATTTAAATTTTTAAAAAATGATTCCATATTTAGAATAAAAATGATATATAATTTGTAATAACGTAATCTTATTTTTTAACCAATGTAATTAGTCAAAAAGGTGAAAATTAATTATAGTGGTTAAGGTAAAATGTGTTTTTTTAGTGGTTATACTATTAATATAGAGATTAAAAATCACCTGAAAACATATCCAACACAAGTTATATTGATATATTTTGGTAGTAACCACATTGGGAGAAATGTATAAGTTTTAGTGAGATACTTTTCAAGTAATATAACATATATAATAAGTTAACTCTAGAAAAAGAAAAAGGACAACCCTTCTATTCCTTTATTTATATATATATTTGGTGTAGGGAATAAAAACGTATTTTTAGTTTTAAATATTTTAAATAAATTTAAATGTGTTTTTACCATGTTAATTTATTGGACATTTTTTGACCTAAAATAATTATTTTAAATGCCTCTGAAATGAAAACTCAGGAATAGTTTAGTAAAAATTAATTAAAATAAATTAAACTAAAAATATTATAAGTTAAATAAATTGTATTTATTATTTTCAAAGAATAATTTTATAGAATAATATATCATGATAAATATTTTTTTACATAATATAATCAAATTTAATTATTTTGTTGATATTTTTAAATTCAATTTAGATAAATAATGTCCAAATTTACATTATTTTTATTTTATAATAAAAAGTATTTTATTAATTGATTTTAAATTACTATGAAAATTATTAAAAGTGAATAATAAATGTTAATATATATCTTATATGTTCCATTAATGGACCAATTTATCTTTTATAATTAACAGATTGACACCTAAATAGTAAAGTCTTCCTTAGCATGAACTACAGTTAAAATATGTTTTGTGTAGAATACGTGCACTTATTTTAAAATTAACATCTAAAACACATGGTATTTTTATTTTATAAAATATATATCCTATTTATAATCTTTGGGTATTAATTGATTAAAAATTCTCACATTTAATTATAGTTAATTTATAATTTACCTTTGTTATAAAATTAGATATTGTGGTAACAACTAAAAGGGAAAAAATTTGTAATGTAAAGAATATCGATGAACATTGTAAAAAGGTGTTCCTATTTTATATGGTGGTGAGTTTTATAAACCACATAAACCATATCATAAATAATTATTCAATTTTAGTTCCACAATATATAAGGGAGACCTTCCAATATTGAACACATTTGGGTATTTACAAGAATTCCACACCTCGTCAATTATAAGAGGGAGCTGACTCTCGCCACTCTTCACACCACTGAACCCATTTTTCTATAAATAAAACTACAAAAATAACTTCTCATATTACCTCCCCACAACATATATTCCATTATTTATGAATAAATCCATCTAAGGATGTCATTTTGGGAAAACTACAAAGAGATACCTGAAGAGGGGGTAATGTTCATCAATGAACGTTTGGGTTTTAATTATACCTCAAGCACCATAAATTCATTTTATATCATGATTATATCATATCCTAAATATAATCCATACTATATGATGTTTTTATATTAATGGTAAAAACTCAAAAAACACACACTTCCATAAAATGTGTTATGAACCCATTATTCATCTGTTCTACTAACAACCTCCCTGCTAACCAATTTCATTCATTGTTTGCATTACAACCTATAAATGTTGTTCAAAATGATATAAATAAAATTTATATATTATATTTATGGTTTTTTAAAATATTATTTATCATATAACTTCATGATTTCCATTTTTTGAAAATATGGTAATGTTGTTCATGTGTACAACAGACTACTGCCTCGTGAAGAAATGTTATTTTTTGATGCTATACATGGAAAATATTAACTATGGTTTGAAAAAATTTATCTATATGAAATAAATATGATTATTTAATGATGATATATCATATAATTTATTTATCTCAATAAAATAATAAAATGGAACACCATTCATGTGTATGTATGATTTATCATCTCCATGAACGGCGTATTTTATTTCATATTACTAAATTTTATGTATTTTTGTAAATACAATTATATTTAAAATATATTAAATTCATATAAATTTTATCATTATTTATATGATTAACACATGATGTATATAATTATATCAAGAATAAAAAGTCGAAACATGTACAAAAAATAAACCAGTTATAACCAGAAACATAACTTTATCGAAGAATTTTTTATAAATGAGTAAAATAAAATGAAAAGTAAATAATATAGGGTATTATATATATGAATATAGTTGTTTAAAATATTTTAAATAAACATATATCTATTATATAAAATGATTTAATGAGTACTAATAGTGTCGATACTTACTATACAGGTTTTAAGTGACACTTTTTATCGTTGTGGGACTCCAGCTATATTCAACACCACTTTATTCTATATGGTGCGTATACTTCCCATTAATTTACTTTATGATTCATATAATTATAATTTATATTATTTACATGTCCATTTGAGGATATATTTTTCATGGGGTTATGTTTTTAATGTTTCCATATCATTAAGGGAATTTTTTTCTCAATTTCATATCTTTGTGAAACATGTAATGTTGTGCACCTATATTCACATTCATTAGATATTCCATGATAAAAAGATCCTCAGACCTTCTTCTATTCATGGGTTATTATGTGATGAAATGATTATGAAAATATTCAGTCTTCCCTATGTTATTATATGATCAAATGTATTTGATACCAAATTCATTTCTTGGGTTATGATACGATGAATTTTTATGATATTATGGTACACATAAATATTATTTTCATTATTTAGTAAGAGGGACCAATTTGTCCCTCCAATGAATTGGGTAATGATTTATATATCTCATGAGATATAAATCCTTTTAATGGGGAGTGGAACTAGTACTTTAAGGGTGTTTTACATTATGAATGTTTTGTGAGTGCAAATGTTCCACTATAAGGAAAGGGTTGTGACTGGGGAAGGTGGTTTGTCCCACCAAGTAGGATTATCCTCCCAGAAGCTCCTTGAAATATTTTGTAAATGAGCTATGACTTCCAGGGAATGATATTATATTCTTATGTGATTTAAGAAAATTATATTTTATTTTGTTGTTTTCATCTCTAGTCTCATTCTCATTGATTATCATATCAATCATGTCTTATAAATTGTAAATATATGTTTCATGACGCGTGGTTATGAACTATGATTTTAAGGGTGTGGTTTTAAAATTTTGTTTTCATGTTTTCATTCACTTATATTAATGTTATACATATATGTGTCCCATATTTACCCTTATTGAGAATCTGATCTTATCCTTTCTTATGTTTCCTTTCCCCGAAATATAAAGAATCATTTTAATTCATAGTGCTAAAGAGGGTCATATTTTTTAAAAAAATTCAAGATCATTCACCATATTCAAATATTGTGCACCTTGTTTCTATAGGAACTATTCTACCTTGGACCTTGTGAATGGGTTTTTGAAGTGTAATGAATACTCCTAAAAAATTAATATCCTTATATTTTATACCTATCTCACTATAGTTTGTATCACAGGAATGTTCTAGTCATTCATGGATACTACGGTATGAAAACATTAGAAAAATACCACCATATATTTATATGATTATGTATAGGGATGTATGTAAAGATAAGTCTAAGGATGGGATAGAGTATATAATAATTTACTATAATTTATATAAATAATAGAGCAAGTTGTTTCCTAGAAATAAATCCTTACTCTGATACTACAACTGGATATTACATTGGAATAGACATACCTAGGGGTAACCACCATGAAAACACTATATTGAGTTGTACTCAATTATGAATTTTTGCATAGTTATAGGCCTTACTACACACCTGGAATGAAACTCTTAGGGGATATGGTATTTAAATTTGAAAACCATTTATAAACCATCATTAAGGATTTAAATAGATGATAACTGTGAATGATCCAGGGTGAACCAAAGGTGTCATTGAATAAAGAAAAATGTGTCATGATTTTTACATCCTATAATTTATTTTCATGATTATTTGGTTTCTCATAATTATTAGTGTTAATCACCCTATGATTTTAGTTTTTAGACACTGGTAAGAACATGAATGAACATGGATGACATTCAATATGATAGAAACTTTTATAATTACAATCCAAAATTGGATATTTACAAGAGTAATGGACTTTGTTATTATTCCTAATTAGTTTTCAAGGAACATGATAAAAAATTTTAACCTTAACCTACTATCAGACTCGCCATATATGTGACGAAATGATTTTTCTAAGAGTTTGGGGAGGAGAGACCATGAAGGAAATAAGAATATATTTACTATGCGCTGAGAATGTGAGAAGCAACACCCAAGTGGATCTATTTGAGTAATATGATAATATTTTGACTGTTAAAAATAAGGACCCAAATAATATAACAGAAAAGGACAAAAGTGGAGTTTCTTTAATGCAATGGATGTGAATATTAGTCTCGATAATATATCATTAATGAATAAATGTTACTAATGCGTAAATTTTGGGAGTTGTTAAAATCAATGTATTAAGGGGAAAGTGAAGGAATGAAATCCACTTGGTGGTATGAGTAATGGTTATATTTTTGATGATGAGGAGACTGTGAATGAATTGTGGACTAAAATAGGTATTAATGAATTAGTTAATGAAGAGTAGTTAATTTAAAAAAGATGATTTGTAATATTTTAATTTTTTATGTATTATTATTCAATAATTATATTATATTTATATGTGTAAGGATTGTCTGAAGTTGTTTTTTATTAGGAATTATCAAGAATATGATTTTGGAACTTATGGACTTGAAAAGTGATTTAATGGAATGGTGATATTTTGGCTATGTGAAGATAACCTATAATAGGAAATAATGAGATAATATTTTTGGGATAAAGAGAAGTTAGGTATATATATGTAAATTAGATAGTATTGATTTCCTTGGAATTCATTAATGACTTTATCGAAATGTTGTATATACATCATTTTTGAACTAAAGGAATATATCCAATAATATATTTTCAATGGATAAGAATGAATGTTTTTAGTATGGTTTTACATTAATTGAGGTCATTTTCAAGTTTGAAGATAATAAATGATGATGGATTTCACATGTTTGGCATATGAAAATCAAGAGACACTTAATGATAAATGGGGTAATAATGTTAAGATGATTTATGTGACCTTCTATAAATTTTTTTTTATTTTAGTCTTTTGGAAGGGCCATATGGATAACCAATATGTAATAGTTTTTTTTGAACAATGAATGAGTATTTATTGATTAATTTTTGTTAATATGATGAGTAATGTGTATTGGATAACTTCGATAACAATTTTGTTGTGATGATACCTAATTTTTGAATGTATGACTTATCATTATATTTACGGATCTAATGATCAATTAGTGCTTTTAAAAAAATTCACCCCTTTTTTGGTGGAGTAAGGGTTGAATTAAAATTTGATTAACACACTACAAAAGGGTGATATGATTCTTATTAATTAAATTATACCTTATAAAAAATCATGAAATAAAATATTTTCCTATTATCATCATTTTATATGAAATAATGTAACATCTTCATAGCTCTTTGTTTTGTTGGTTTATAATCTTTAACATTTCCTATACATGTTTTCTATCACTCTCCATCAATACATGGGTTTTTGTTTTCTCATTTATATTCATGTTTTCACCTTTCATCTATATTCTCCAATGTGGAAACCTAGATATAAGTAAAATTTTGTAACCATTATTTTCCAACATTCCATTTTTGAAGGAAGTTATAATATTCTTTTTTATGATGTGGGTTTATATGAATGGAATGATAACATTTTAAAATTTTTAATTTTGAGATGAATTCCATGGGGGTATTCATTTAAAAATAGGTAAAATGTTACACCTTATGTTTTTAAGAATTATAATTTTCAAATAAATTAAAATTCATTGATGGATTACATTGTATGAAACACCATGTTAATTTTGATTTGTAAACAAAAAGAGGATAATAATTTCATATATTAAATAAGGAGCTAATATTGAACTACTTGAAAAACTATTTTTGTCTTATGTTACACACAATATTGTATTCCCTCGATACCTTTTATTTCCTGAAATACTATGTTTTACCGAACCGCAATAAATTATTATTATTATTATTTAATAAAATTCTTATCACTTAGCAATTGGAATGATGGGAATGAATATAATTAAATAAATTATGAATATATATATTAATAATGTTTTTATTAATTATATGTTAATTATAAACAAATTTATAATCATTTAAAAGTAAAATAAATGTTTTCAGAAAAATAGTATCTTTTTAAAATAATGGTTTGATCAAGCTTGGTTCACATATTTTAAAATTATATATTACCACTTTTAGAAAATTAGTTTTAAACAAAATTAATTTTGACATAAAAATATCAAAATTATCCCGTTCTGATGTTTTGTTATTTTTTAGAGAAGCTTATTTTTTTATAAATAGGGAAAATGTTGAAATTTAATTGAAAACATCTTTTTCATTTAAATAATTTTTTATTTGGTATTATATATTTATTTGTTTTTATATTCAAAATTGTTCAATTATACATATATTAATCCATTTTTTTCAATTTTTCACATTTTAAAATTGAATTATAAAATAAATATAATGCAATCTCTTCAACATTCTCACATTAAAAATTCTTCATTCTCATCATGTGGTGGGATTAATTTTAATTTAATATTTTATAGTTCTTGGAATTTAATTTTTAAAAATGGATACAATATTTTTAGTAATAATAATATATAAATTCTAATGAGTCAAACAAAGTTTTTCACCGATGTAATTCGTCAAAACAATTAAAATAAATTAGAGTCATTAACATAAAAATGAGTTTACATAGTGGTTAACCATAGAATATAAGATATAAAATGACAGAATAACTCATAAAAAGAATATTTTATGGGAATATTTATACATTTACCACTATAGAATATATTTTTAGAAGTTATTAGGATATTATATCCTGATATTGACCTATATAATATGTTAAGTGTTGAAGAAGACAAAAAAGGAAACTTATTATCATTTAATGATTATAAAGCTTCGGTGTAGGGAAATAATATTTTGTATAGTTATAAATATTTTTTTCAAATTTAAATACCTTTTTGTTATTATATATTATTTAAATTTTTTCTATTAAATAATTATATTAAATTCTTATGTAACGTCGATGAAAGAATATATTTAGCTAATAATTTATTATATTAAATGATATTGAAAATTTTAAAAGAGATGTAAATTGAATGAACTATTGTATTAGATTAATTTTTGGAAAAATATATCATTATAAAAAATATTTAATACATTCAAAATTCATTATTATCATGATATTTTTAAATTCAAATTAAATAAATAATGTCAAAATTAACATTAATGTTATTTTATAATAAATAATATTTTATTAAATAATTTAAAAATTAATATAAAAACATTTATTATATAAATATTGTATTAAATTTTACTAAATACAAAAAATTTCACATTCATAGAAAAATTTAACTTTTAAAAAGAAGATATTGACCCATAAAGAGTAAAAACATTGTTACAGCAGTTATGGTTAAGGAAGTATTTTTGTGAATTACATGCACTTTTATTAATATTTATGTCCACCAAAACCTAGATTATTATTATATAAATTATTTATAATAATTTGAATCATTGGTTATAGATATTATATGAATTATTACTTTAATATAGTATAAATAGGTAAATTACCTATATTAAAAAATTAGTTACTATTATAAAAACTAAAAGGGTAAAATAAAGTTAACATGAAGTCCAAGGAAGAACATTATAAACATGTGTTTCCTTTTTTTTTTGGTTTTATAGGAAAAATAAAAACTACCATCTGTTATTATTCAGTTTTGGATTCACATTTGGTAAGGGATAATCCCAATAGTGAATACATTTGGGTATTTACAATGATGTCACTGCTCCCCAATTATAAAAGCTCACATACTGTCCCCCTTATTCAAACCTATAAATCCATTTGGCCTTTCCAATAATAGAAAACCACACTTAAAATATTCTCTACCATAACCTTATAATCCTTATATAGTGAAGAAAACCATTTAAGGGAGTACTTTGGTTGAAAACTAAAACGAGATACCTAAAAAAGAGGTATCGTTCACTAAAAGCATTCTTTTATTTCTTCCTCAAACCCATTAAAATATTTTTAGGTAAATATTATACAATACGCATGCTTTATTTCATATACTGATTATATTTTTCTTTATATGGGTATGACAAAAAACCACACACACTTCCATAAAATGGGTTACGAAATCAGCATTCACGTGTACAGTGGACCACCGCATCACAAACAAATGTCATTCATTTTTTCATTACCAATACTCAAGGTTGGGAATAATGAAATAAACGAAATTTATATATTATATTTATTATATTTATGGCTAATTTGTTATTTAGTAATTATTTTTCAAAGCATACCCTCATTCTTTACATTTTGGGGGAATATGATAATGTCGTTCGAGTGTATGGAAGACTACCACCTCGTGAATCATTGTGATTCATTCACATTATACATCGAATTTCATAAGGATGTGTTATATAAAATATTTTGATATATATTAAATACATATTTTAATTTAATAATAATATATCAAATACTTTTCTATCAATAAATAAGACGAGAAAATGGAAATAGTATTAAGGCATATGTTGAATGGAAAACCATCTCCGTCAACGGTGTATTTCATTTTTTGTCAATAAATATTATCAATTTACATAAAAATATATATATATTGACTATATACTATATTTATATCATGTTTATAATTCATTAAATGATTAAATCGTTATTTAATTATGAGTTACAAGAATAACACGATATAACAAGTACGAAAAACAGAGAAGTTATCACCCAAAACAAAACACTAACATGAAATTGATAATAAATGTGTAAAATAAAGTCATAATTAAATCATATATGGTATAATGAAAATTAATATGATTCTATGATATAGGTATAAAAAATAAATTTATTATACAAAAATTTTGAATGAGTTCAATAATATTCAGTACTTGAGGGAAGGGATTTGTGTCTCACATTTTAATTTTTGTGACACACATGCACTATTTTCCACCTATTTCTCAATGTTGTGTATATAACGAACATGAATTTATTTTATGAGTATTATAATTAAATTTTTTGGTGTTTACATATCCATTTTAGGTTAAATGTTTAATGGGGTTATGGTTCCAATATTTCCATTGTAGTAAGGGATTGTTTCCTCAATTTACCATCTTTGAGACACATGTTATGTTATAGACCAATATACCTTTAAAAGGTGTATATACTACCCCATTTTATAGGTCTTTTCCATTAATATAATTATACTAATGGTATTTTTCGGTTCATGTAATTTCTTATTTGATTGGGATTATGATTCAATTTTTTAAAAGTATAAATTATTTTATGTTACAATCTCGCAGCTTTTTGGGATTTCTATGATTATGATCCCATTGATCAAATATTATTATACATCCCTCAATATTTCTCAAGAATATTATTATACAATGATTATTCATGATATATTCATTTAATGATACCATTCTTAATTCATTAGTACTTAAGAAAATTTTGATAATGTTTTTTAAAAAATAATACTTTATTTCACTCTTCATTTAGAAATCTATTTTCATTCCAAGAAATGTTTTAGAAAAATGTTCTCAATAATATGTTGATATTATCCTATGATTTTTGAAATAAAATTTTACATATGTTTGAATATTTCAAAAAAAAATTAATGGAATCTTCTTGTTATTTTCCAAAACAGTACTCATTTTTGTTTTAGATACAATGTGAAAAGCATTTTGGTTTTCAACATGAATGACATGAAGAAAATTTCTAAATTACATGACAGCAAAATTATTTTTATATTCCCTTATATTTTTTTAAAAAAAATTAAAGAAAATTTTCCCTTTATAATTTATGATATTTTTTTGTTTTAAAAAATTTATTTATAATGGAAATAAATTATAAAATGCTTCATATTTTTCAAAAATCATTTCAATGAGGAAGGGATGTTTTATTCAATAATTGTTTTATATGATTTTAAAACCCTCTTTTATAATTTTTTTAATATGATTTTAATTTAAAATTAAGTTAATATTGTTTTATGTGAATTTTCAAATAATTGTAATTTTCTTTAATAAATGTTCCAAATGATGAAAAAAAATCATTTTCCAACTAGAAAGTCATCCATTGTTGTTACTTAATCCCTACTTTGGATATGATCCAATTATTAAATTCATATTATTTATTATAATGTTTAATTTTTTTTAAATGTTATTTATGAAACTCGTTTCTATTCCAAAAATTATTCTATGATAAAATTTTCTTGAAAGATGCTCTTTTTCAGGGGTTCTGTTAGGAAGAAATGATTATAAAATCTCTATCACCTCCATAAATTATGATATGATGAAATTTTTATGATATCCATTTAATTTAATGGGTTTTGATATGGTAAATTCTTTGGATCATCTATTACACACAAATATAGTTTTCATTATGTTGTGTGTGGGACCAATATCTCGCTCCAATGCTGTGGGAATTTTTTTGGAATCTCATGAGAAATACATAGTAAGAACGGGGAGTGAACATAGTACATTAAGAGACATTTTCTATTATTTTGGATTGGGGGTGGACCCATTCCACTATAAAGAATTTTTTAGATTGCAGATGGTGGTGTGTCTCTCCAAGTAGGAGTATCCCTCATGAAGTTCCCTAATATATTTCAATAATGAGACTTGACTTATAGGGCATTGATTTATTTGATTATGTGTATACCAAAAATATATGTAGTATGCCAAGGATATGATCTCATTGATAATGTTCATTGGTTATATTATCATTAATGTATTTAAAAATTAAAATATTTATTCCATGACTCAATATTATGATCTATGATATGTAGGAAATCATTTTCAAATGTCATTCTCATGTTATCATACTCATATATTCATGTTATGCATACATATCTTCTTTGATTAACCTTAATGATCATTAAATCTCATGATTTACAATGTTTTGGTTCCCAATGATATGAATAATTGTTTTATTTAGGATTAATAAAGGGGAATATATTTCACGGAAGCATTGAATATCTTTCACCAGACTATAATATTGTGTTCTAAATTTCCTAGTGAACTAATATATTATGCTTCTCAAGAGTGTGAGTGTGTATTGTAATGATTATTCCATTAAAAATATGTAATATATATTAATTTTAAGCCTATGATGCTATAAATAAGTCATTTAAATGATAATAAAAAGGGGAAAACATTACAGATGAAATATAAATCAAATCCCTCAACAATATATTACTTTAGAATTTTCCTTTCTTTACTTTATTAGGAATGAATGCCATAGAAATATGTGTTTTTTCAACCATTGTTGGAAAATTACATTTATTTTAAAGTTGTAATAAAGGTTATTAGTTGTATTAACAATCTTAAATAAATAAAATTATCCCTAAATAATCATGATGTTACATTGATTAAGGGTTTGAGGAAATCCACATTAGGATTTCTAGATTTTGGATTCCACTAAATGGATAAAGGACCTACAAGCCTATAGTTATCAAAGACCCACTAACAAAAATACCATTAGGTATCTTGACCAACCCTCATTAGGGTTATGCAAAGTGGAGTATGGATCATTTCCCCTGTATTGTCTAATAAACATGGAATTATGATTTCTTTGGTGGGGAATAGTAAGACATCATAAAATAATAGGAGACATAATAAAAGTAATTTCATTATGTATGACAAAAATTATTACCAATTGAAGTAATAATATTACCCTCTCTTATAATTTTATAAAATATCTATAGAATACATTAAAAATGTGTGGTCATTCCTTAACTTATGTTTTGTACTCACAAATAAAAATGTATAGCTATGGTATAACCTTTTATGTGATGTATTATTATCGGAAAAAAATTATTTTGTGTCAGACTTCCCAATTTCTGTTCTTCCACCCCTGAAGGAAAGAGAATGTGATTAGGATGCCTACCAGGGATATATATAGAGGATTCATATTATGTTTGTTGTATTATGTTTTCAACTATGTCTAGAGGGTTAATGATACAAAATATGACAATGATTTTACCTAATAATATATAATTTAATTTTACTATAAAAGATAAGGAAATGATAGAAATAAATAATATTGAAAATAGAAAATATCTATGCAAAATTAAAGATGGAAATTTTTCAATTGATCGTTATTTCAAAATGATGGGGTATATTGATCAATTAGTGAAATTGGACTTCCTCTTGGATATGAAATTATATATTAATCTTATCTTATTATCGTTATTAGAAATATTATCCTCGTATTTGAAAGACCGTATAAAAAATATATCTGTTTCTTCAGATACATTTATCCATACTTCCCCAAACAGATAAGGATTGTTTGGAACATGTTTCTCCACCCCATATGGATAAAAATTTTAAATAAAATGTTAATTATACAATAGATAATCTAAATCTGAATGATATTTTACGTAATACATCAATGAGACCAAATATTCCAAGGTAAATAATGAAGAGGATAATATTTTCTTCTTATGTCAAATGAATTGAACCTAGAATAAAAATTAAAATATATTAAAGAAGGAAAAATTTCCATATAATTCATTTGTAATCATCATGTTTCTATTCATCACATGTGTATTAAAATACAGATTTTTAACAACGTACATGTATTTAAATAAAGTAATTTTACAAGAATAGAAATGTTATAGAGTGAATACAAAAGGAGATGAGATAGGTTGATTCCTCTGTCATTCATGGAATGCTCATTATTTCTCATTTCCCAATGGATTTATACATGTATGTAATAAATTTTAACAAAACACTTATCCTAATGTCCATTTTGATACAATAATACATTATTTCCCATTAGGAAGAAAATTATGGCACTCCAATACAAGCATATTGGTTTAGTAACTCCTGAATCACATATATCCATCATAGATAATGATGGATATAAAATATAACACTCATAAATGATTATGAAAAGATATTTCACTATCATATAAAAATAAAATTATCTAACCTATTTATACCCATTAAATATAATTAGTCTCAATTAGGATAATATACTGGATATAAATATAAATTACATATCATGTTGTAGATGAAAATCTTTTATAAATAATGGTACATCACAAAACATTTCTAGTTAGTTTAACATGTCCATGATAAATATTCTAAATAAAAAGGTTACTTTATATATTTCATGAGATTCCATTATGTAATTTTAGAAATTCTCAATGAACAAAATGATTGAAATATGTATTTATTGAGGAATATTCAAGTTGGATTGTCGAAGAACAACTTATCCTAGTAAATATTAATTATATATGTCGTGTAAACGTTACAAAAAACTCACAGTTCCTTATATAAATCAATGTCATGGTGGTAGTAAAAGGAAGATCAATGATAAGGTATATATATACTGAAAATATTTTATTATTACTCCTAATAAATTTTTTTCAAATAATAGTGAAATAACCAACTATATGACTGTAATATTTTCTAATGGATATCATATCAATTTTGATATTATAAGAATATATTAGGGTTCTACCAAAAATGTTTTATGAAAACTATTTGTTAAAATATGTCCTTACATACAAACAAACAACAAAACACTGAGGTGAATCTTTTTTAAAAGTCTTATATCCACAGAGAATATTAATTTTTAGTCCTGATTGACAATATTTCCATTATAGAATCATATATCTATAAGATAGAGAGAGAAAACCTAATATTTATTATTTAAGGATTTTGATGCACATGTGTTGGTATAAGATGTCACGACCCATTCCAAAAGTTATGATTCATAAATCTACAAACTCACAATCAGTAGATCAAGGAAAAACATGACTAGCACCAAGTAGGCATATCGCTAACACGGGAGGCCTTATCCAATGTACTTGTCTTCCCACACACACATCTCCAATCACATTCGGTGATTAAATGTAAAAACATTGAACAACCTTGCATGAATACATCTAAATCACCCTACTGGAGTATTGTGGAATGTATGAAAAATTGGAAAGGGAAAAATACAAGACCAATAAAAAGATTCTGAAAAAAAGTCCAATATCAAAATAAGGATAGTTTCTAATGTCAATATATCACATGAATACACCCCAATATGTTGGGTATCACTAAGAATTATGTGGTCCTGTTTAATTTAGGATTCCTTAAAGGGGTTTACTTTCTACCCAAGACATGACATATGATGGAAATTATCTTTCATGGGTGAGTATAACAATATATTTTAGGAAACACTGAAACCTCAAATAATAAAAAAAAATGAATAATAGTCATATATGTATATGTATATCCATATAGAGAAATAAAAAATAATTACTAGATATACACACAAAAAGAAACTCATTTTATTGGTAATTCATGAGTTTAATTCTATCATTGGATTCCATCTCATCAAAGGATCCAAAAATTTATCTTATAGGAGAACACAAACCATGAGTTCGATATCACTGATGATATATATTTGATAGGTAGATCTCTTTGAGTTTCTCCATTCGAATTGCATTCTAAAAGTCTGAAGAGAGATGATTTATAGATGAGGATCACACCTAAGGCCATGATGTATAATAACAACTCAATCTATATTATCCAGCTAAGTAATGAATTAGCGCCCATGTAGTGATTATCCTGATGATAAAAAAACTCCAAATAGGGCATGAGGTTTAATATATTATCTCAATATGATCCTCATCAAAGTATTCCAACAACTCTATCCAATGATTACTACTGAAGGGATCATTATCCAATGTGTAGGACATGACTCGATACTAACACGTAGACAAAGGATATGGGGAATTCAACCGAATCAATCATGTCATAGATACAAAGGACATGTCTTCCAATCCAACATTAAAGGAGGACACGATGTGTAGTATGGTAAAAAAACTATTTCCCTTCGACCCCAGGTCCTAAAAATGTATGTGGCCTATCTCTATGTCCATGTAAAAGTTCGTGGAATGTGGATGGCCATGAACACTACCCATTTACCCATACACAGTTATGGCCCGGAAAACCAGTCCAGGCTCTATCATATTGGGAGTGCACAGAGATATCATGACCAATTAATCCATCCAATGTTTAGGTACCCACAAAGGTAAACACAGATCTCTCAATAGGGGGCCACACATCGTGTGACAAGGTTACATGTTCTGTGATACTAATATTACTCTGGAAACGGGACCAAACTCTATGTAATAGTGGATTACATGCTGTGTGGATTAAAATTTTACAAAATCCCAAATTTGGATTCTACATGCCTTATCCGCTACTCCATCCACCAATCTGGCGTCTCCTAACTAGAAGTAAAGGAACCATATCAACCAAACCTTTTTATTAATGAAAAATGGGTTTTTGAAACCCAAACTAATATGAAAACGGTCATGTATATCATTATTTTTGTACTCTAGTAACACAAAATATAAGTATTTCCACTATATGATTTGGTTTGGTTTCTGTTGGTGCTCCACCATCTTGTAATGCCAATACAAGATCTAAGATATCAGATCATTATACATCAAAATGGGTGAAAATGATTGATTTCTCAATGTATATCAACCCAAGGATCAATAATGAACACCAGTTATGAATGAAGAAATTATGTAGAAAATCATATGGAACAATTACGAGTAATGTCCCCAGTCAATGTTTATGTCTACCTGAATTCATGGTCATCAGAATAAAGAATTAAGACATAACAATTATTCATATACAAATAATCCCAAATCAATCTCTACAATAATCACATATCGTAATACGCATGATCCATGGATCATTCTGTTTGATTATTGATATGTGTTCATGAAAGAAATAGAAAATTATGAATGAATCCAAATAAATAAACATCCTTCTGTGATTCGTATTGATCACTAAAGAAGAATGGAGATCCACCATTATCATTGATGAGATCCTCTCATTAATTCATTCATAGGTCATCGATCTCTGATCCATTCATCATCTGGAAATGGAATATTCTTTGACAACTATATAATGGTTCTATATATCTCTATGATTCATAAGAAAACCTAGGAATTCCTCTTAACCATTTATTAGTGACATAGGCCAGGTTACTGGGTCAATAAAATAAAAATGTTAAATTAAAATTTTATTCATCTAACGCCCATGTTGAATTTTCCATATCCACCCAGAACCAAAAATGATTGTGTCGCACAATGAGTAAAACCCACATTCTGAACTCAATGGTGCCCTTTGGTTTCGGATTCAGTCCCCCCTATGGTAGTTACTCCACATTTTTAAGAAAATATGTGTGTGCGATATATAATATATTTAATATATTTCAAACATTTATTTTATGCACATTGAACCTAGAAATTGTATGGCATCTCAGTGTTGTGTCATTAAATTTATCCATAATATATCTAAAAATAAAACATATAAAATCTAGTTCATTTCATTATCCCCACCATAGGTCTTTACAACACTACAAAGTTAAAACAAGTTGCTATAGAAAAAGATGAGGGTAATAAGCACATATAAGAACCTCCAACTACTAGATCCTCTCATGATGATTCTCATGTGGAAACCAAACACACACTAAATAATTTATCACCCACAAACGATCATATCCTTTCGATTGTCAATCTCTGTATGGTGTCTAAAAAAAGTATTCATATCCTCAATTTCTAGTTCACCCCAGTATATAATGTGTGATGGGTCATGAATATACCTTCTCCGTTGGGACACGCGGAAGACATTGTGTACGAATTCTAGATGAATTGGTAGAGATATTCATTACACTACCTCCCCAACACTACACAGTATCAAGAAAGGGACAATGAATCATTGAGATTTCTTTCCTCCTCATCCAAATCTCAGCAATCCACATCAAGGTGGGACCCATATGAATACATGGTGTCCATCCTTGAACTGTAAAGTAATATTTCATCAATCATTATAAGACATATGGTGTCTCTATTTAGACCTCATCCACTCTTGGATGTTCGATACTTTTTTTATATTTTCTCGAACCATCTCTAATCCCAAATGTGATGACTGTCCTAGTTCAGTCCAAAAAGTAGTAACCTATACGTTCTCCCATAAAATTCCTTGAATGGGGTAATACCAATGGTTGAATAGTAACTAATATTGTAAAAAACATTACCAGCGGTTGATGATCCTCCCAACAAGGGCCAAAAGGCTTACATGCAATCTTGTTGCATGTCCTCCATAACACGAATGGTCCGCTCAGTCGAGCCATCAGTTTGGGGGTGAAATGATGTGCTCAAGTGTAATTGAGTCTCAATTGCCTCATGTAATCCATTCCAAAGATGGGATGTGAAGCAAGCATCTTGGTTAGAAATGATCATCGATGGAACTCCATGGATTCAGACTATCTTATACACATATAGTGTTCCAAATATCTCTATTGAAATCTACCCTCATATAGATTGGAAGTGGGAAAACCTGGTGAATCATTCTATGATCACTCAAATGGAATCTTGTCCATTGGAATTATGTTATAATCACATCATGATGTTAATGGATATCTCATCCCACTAACATGTTGGGACCTCATGGTGTGTTGCTAAACCCATTGTAAATTTTTGTTCAGCCTTTACATACTAACAAGTATGTCATCAGGAGAAAAAATCGTTAAGTCACTTCTTCATCACAGCCCACTAAAACTTATATGGTAGGTCATGTAACGTCTAATCCACACATGGATTTACCATAAATGGAGATATATGAAACTAGGAACTCCTCCCACAATGCGACTAGTACCATTGTGTATCCTATGATAAGAATGAAATGCTCTAGAACTTTATAAAATCAATCAATAGCATGTCCAGTGGATATTAGAGTACTTATGTTATTGCTCCCAATATCTACATGTTGTTCCTCCATGACTCACTACAAGAGACGAGGGATAAAATCCATCCGATATAGGTAAGATGATTAATCTCTATCAAAAGAGGATAATGACAATGAGGCCAATAGATCTGATTCCTCTTTCAGTAAATGCGAACAATATATCATGATAAAAGCATCAGCTACCAAGTTCCCTTTTATAGGATTATATAAAAATCTCAAAGATATAATCTTGTGGGAAATATAGCCATCACTATTTTCTCAAGTTAAGGTCCATCTAGGAGAAGATATACTTGATAGTCATTTTATAAGGCCCCATCATTAAATATTACATAACCTTGTGTTAAGTCATTATTCCACAATGACAATATTTTTTTGGTTTATAATTTTAGAGAATTAGGACATAAATGTTACGCCTTAAGCATCCATGGTACGTTTCTCTTTGAATAATACAATAGTTTGTGATGTACGCCACACCGAGTTCTACCGCGCCATGACCTATCAAACTAGCCATTTAAAAAGTGGTTATGAATAGTAATGACCAAATTTTGAATTTCATATATATCCCATATAATTTTAACATTCTCCTTTTGTGTTTATTATACATAATATAAAGACAAATTCGATTTTTGAGATAAAAGATGTATTTTTTTCGAAAATGCAGTTTTTCCGCCTTTATATGGAGAACCCTATTTAAATCCAATATTTCACACTATAATATATTCAATTTAATACAATTAAAATTTTTTATAAGAGGGACATAAAAATTTAGTCTGGATAAATTTTTGTAATTTTCGGATAACATAACAATTTAGATAAATATAAAAAAACACAAAATTTTAACTAAAAACAATTTTTAATCAAAATAATTTATAGTGTTAAATTATAAATTTGAGTTGTTTTAAAGTATAATTAGATTATTTTTGTCATATAACATAATTTAAGTCATTGGATATATTTTCACATTTAAATTGTATATAAACATATCTCAATATTTTGATAATTTTTACTGCTTAAAACCTACTTATGGTTTTAACAACAGGAATTAATTTTTAATAAATTTGTGTAACTTCTGAGTTTTGAATTTGGAAAAATGGGTTCCATATTTTGAATCAAGACAGTCAAATTTTGAAATAGGTAATTTTTATTTTTAGAAATAATGAATAGTTACATCAGTCAATATTTTATTTAGTGTGGTTAATAAATTCGGAAAATAAGAGTAAAAAGTAAAATAATAATAAGATTAAAAAAACCTAACACATTTCCTAACACAATTGGCTGATACATTCCCGACCATGGGCATCCTTGTGTAGTTTTTGGGTCCCCATGGTGCCACTTGGGAGGTATAATGACATTTTATAGTAACTAATTTAATGTAAAGGCAAAAATAATATAAGCATGTATGTTTTAGTAAATCAATTTTTACAGGGAGTTATATAATTTATTTCTTTGACAATAATTATTCATTTTATGGATAAAAGTATTTCTTACATAGTGATATTTTATTTATATTTTTTAGAAATAAAATAAATCTATTCATTTATAACACAATAATGATGTAGTATTTTCCATATTAATGAAAGAATCAAATAAATGTTATTATAAATATTAAGATAAATATAATTTGAAAGTTTTGATGTAATCCAAAAAAACATTTGTTGATTATCACCTATTAGTGTTGATTTAATGAATTTTTTTCAAAGTAATTATGTTTTTTGACTTTCACAAAAAAAAACAAATACTAAATAGTGTCAAAATTGATATAAATGAGTTTTTAAAACAAATACTATATTATAAAATTATATAACATTCCTAAAAATAAAAGGATTTGGAAAAGGACATATATATTAAATGATATGTCATTAATGAACCACATGAGGTCCTCTTGGAATTTTTTATTATTCTTATTAACCATATATTAGAAAAATACTAGGAGACATGGTAAATGTTAAACTATTTAACGAAGAGTTAAATCTAAAAGATAAGGTTAATATGGTAGCCTAAACATTTCTAAAACTAGTTTTTTGAGAGGATTTAGATCCATCCCCACCATATCCTCTACAAAAATCCTTTTTTATCCATTATAAATTGAATATGATTGTATAATAAATTAATATTTTATTTTTTTCTTAAAGTGGCCCTCACCTATCTTATAAAATGGTACTTCACCTTTTTCTCATAATAACAACATTAAATCCATTTGTATCATCCAACCGCTGCTAAAATATCATCCCAACTACCCTCACAAAAACCAAGATTCCTTACCTTGATTAGAAATCAAAACTATGGAACCGTTTTTATCAAATCAAAAGGAAGCACCCAAAGAAGAGGTAATTATTGCATCACTTCTTTCAATGTTATTTTATTCTTTCACTTCCTCTTTCATTGTTTTTTCCATATCAAAATAATAAATTCAGTACCTTGTACATGCTAATATATTATTATAAATATGGTACAACCATATTCATTATTCTATCCATCCTATGAATGGAAAAGTTTTCATATGTGCATATGTACGTCTTACCATTGAACACTTCATTATTTGGATGGGTATAATAATGAGTATAATTGATGTTAATAATAAATATAGAATTTTAATGAAGCCTTATATATGATATATCATCCAATCACATATCATAGTGGAAGGAAATGCACCATTTTCACCCTTTCAGTTGTGGGTTTGATCTCATGGCCATGTTCGACATGATGGGATGTCATCCTTCCTGTGGGTTATCCTTTTTCTAAAACAATATCATTCATATTAATTACTCCCAAAATGAGATAAATAACTCAAAAAATAACCATACCATGTTTCATCCTTAAAACTTTTCTTATACCTCTCATTTTCATCGCAAATCATAATGACATCAGCATCTTAAATCCCCTAGTCTTATGTATATTAAAATATTTTTTAACCCCACATTGATTTAGTAAAATAATTCCCAAAATAATGAACCTCATAACTTGATCGTGTTATCCAGTTGGTTCCATCATCATTTTCTTCACATAGATAGATGGCCTATGCAATGTAAAAATGTTTTATAGATTCTTAAAAGTCTCTTTCTTCTTTTTTCCGAATACACCATGTAAAACATGGGTCATATGGGTGTACATATAGAAATATTTTTCAAAAATAATCTTGTATGACATATAATTTTAATACACCAGATAAGACTTTATTTTTATAAAAACATCTGATTGTGTTTAAGTTGAAACATTCAATCAATGGTCCTATTAAAATACCATAAGTATGTGCCAAAAGACTATATTTTAAATGAAAATATAAATAAGTTTATCAAGGGTATCCTTCATCAGCATATTTTTCAAAATCATAATATCTATCATAATCATGGGAAATGGTAAAATATCTAAAAATGACTTGTTAAAATTAACCTTTGTGGAAATTATGATAATATTAAGAAAATAATATTTGATTAAAAACAATTCATGATCCATAATGATATCGATGTGTAGTGGAGGTTTTTGATACCTAAAACAACATCCTTCAAGTGCGTTGTTTGTAAGAAAATGTTTTATAATCATATGAACATGACTTTCCAATAATTATTTCCAAGAATTCATCAAGAATAAATTTGAATATTTTTTGAAATCCCCATCCATCCATTTGTAACAGACCTTCCATGATCTAAAAAAGTTTTATAATAATAATTTAAACAAATTAATTGACATATAAGGTTACCTTATATTTAATAAAAACACCCAATCCCAAATGTTCTCCAAACCATCCTCTAATACCAACAATAACCCCTAGCCTTAAACATTACACAATCTTGAGTTAAGTTATTAATTAACTTTGACAATATATTCAGGTTTCTTTATAATAGAATTAGTTCATAACCCATGCATGAATATATTGAAATAAAATATAAATGCATACAACAGTATACATTTCTTCCGTAAAATGAAAATGTTTTAAAATGAATTGTGTTTTGCATTCATGTTTATTCATAACCACTTCATGATCCCAATCAGACTCTATTCCTCTTTAAATCCTATAAAAACATTCCAAAAATGGTATGAGAATACAAATATTAGTATGGGATACACAAAGAAGGAAAATTGTTTTCATTTAAAACAATTTAAACCATGAAAAAATTATTATAAAGTAATACATTTCACCATTATAATGTTGTGAATACACATTAATGAATATATGCTCATTGATTATACTTTTTGTAACCAAATGAAAACCATAAACGAATATAATGAACCATATAACATATAAAGGTAACTTGGGGAATAAACATAAGTAAATGGAATAACCATATAGTCAACTTCCACATATATCACTAAAAGGAATATCCATATAACAGACATGCACAACCAATTCTATAGAGGTTATAATATAACCACAAGTCCTTTGTTTTTCACAAATCCAACCATCTTTGGTTTATCATGTTACCACCCATATTTTCATTATCACATGACCACCCCTATTTAGTTTTTCATCTAATTTCTAGTCAAATGTCCGAGAACCATTATATACTCATAAAATATAAATGATAGAAATTATCAACATTTCACACATATAATTTAATTTTCAATTAAAATAAATTACTTTAACATATTTGAATAGTCAATCAATTTTTAAAACAAAAACACCCAAAAAGTTAATAAGGAATTTATTTTCCGCTTAAAATATTTAAATCTTATATGGGAATCCAAATATCCAATAATTGTTACAGCGGGAGGAGAGGTCGTTATCACCGCACAAGTCAAAAACATTCCTTTTTTGGTTTAATAAAGAATTTCTATGAAAGAGATTCCCTTTTGAAAAGTGTTGAATGAAATTAAATGTAAAATGGTTGTTTATACAGCGTATAAAATAAGTTTGTTTATAAATCAAAAATATTCCTCAATGAATGGAGATTGTGATGAATTCCTTTACAAAGTTCAAATCATTAGATTAAAGATAAATCAATGAAATATTTATATGTGAAAAATATAAATACTACCAATATAGGTGGATTTTTATTGTAAAACAATCAAAGGCCACTCACAAATATTCATGGAAAAACAAAACCAAGGACATGGATATTTAACTCAATGAATGGAAATTGAGTTATGATTTCCCTTCCCTTCAGTCTGACTAGCAACGTACAATCACAATGTTCCTGGATAGTAGACGTGTGGTAATTTATAGATTCTTGAGAACCATTTTAAATGTTTATTACTCATTTAATATCACTTATTTCCATGCTATAAAAATTACAAAATTATTTCAGTTCAAATCATACGGCTTTCTGATATTCTTTACATCAGTGAAAAAAGAATTTTTTGATGTGAATTGTCCATGTAGTCAAAATTAAATCATCTATAGAATATTATTCTGGATTTAAATATCATATATATCTATTATATATGCGTTTATAGTAATCCATAATATTTTGTGACAGGACATGAATCTCACCATTCATGAAGACGGTATGTCATACGTACACATGAACACTACTTTCATTTCATTATCCTATTAGAGGAATAATTATTAAATGATATAAATTTATATAACAATACCTTTATTATATTAAATTCATATATATCTCATTTTCTAAAAAGTTCAAACTTTTATATATTTCATGTATAGTGGGAACGAGTCATATTACTTTTAGGTGTGTTAGTCCATGCTTCCTCAAACAAAATTATCGTTGTTAAAAAAATTGAAACCAAAAAAGATATGTTATAAATAATGATTAAAGAATATTAGACACAATATAAATATAATAGATATAATATTGAAATATATTTTCCATCATAATATCCACAATGAGTGTTGGTCGGCGAAAATTGAACAATCATCATTTCGTGAGGCTGTAGCATTCCGTACACAAAAAAAGTAAGTCTGTTACCCATTAAATGGAGGTATGTGTATGTGTTGGGTAAAAAAATATAATAAAAACAACATAATATATTTAGGGTACTTATATTATTATGTAATTAAAAAATAAGAAGTGTATAAATAGTGTAGAATGGAAAATAAACTCAAAATCACGAGAGATGGTGTTACCTATTAATCGTGTAACTTCGTTTGGTTTATACAAAAAGGATTTATTGGCACTATTTATTCCCTAAAATTGATCATATGATAAGTTTATAGATTCTAGGAAGTGTTCTGGGTAGATATTTTTCGAACCAAATTTCTTTGGAAGTGTGATTAATAGAGAGGAATTGATACCTTCTTATAGGAGAGTGGAAGGAAACCACATGGATTTTAAAAATTATTAAATTAATATAAATTCAATTATGATTCCAAATGGACCAAAACTCAGTTATTTATAATATAATAAGATTAATGTTCAGAATAATTTCATTAACTAATTATTTTACATGTATTAATTATTTTTTAAACATTATCTTTTCAGTTTACACTAAATTACTCTCCTTTATTTTTAATTAAGTTAAACCATTTTTATTATTAAGAGGATATAAGTTTTTATTATATGGTGTAAACCTCTAACAACATGAAAATAAATTAAAATATTGACATTAACATATCTACATTATAATTTTAAAATGTTTTTATGATTTTGAAATAATTTAATAAAATATTATTTTTATGAAATATCAATAGTGTCCATTTTTACACTATTTTTTCATTGAATTTAAATGAAATCCAAAAAATATATATAACATCGAAAACAAAAAATTAAATTATCATATAACATATCTTATATGATCCTTGAAAATGATTTTATGACATAAATTATATGAAATTGTATTTATTTTATTTATTTATAATATCATTTATTTGATATTTCCTTCAATAAAATACTTTTTGTATCTCTAATTTTTCAATGTTAATAGGTATTATATAAAAAATAAAAATTATAAATAAATATACATGATGTAGATTATTTTAATAATATTTCTAGAGACTATTTATGTTCTATGTTTCATCATGTTTATCACTACATTAAAATTGTTGTACTTATAAGAGATAAGAGAGTGGCATGTTGTCACTTTCTTTTGTTTTTATAATAATTACAGCAATTTCATTGAAAATAGTCCATTACATGAATGAAGTCATCCACTTAGGCTATTTTGGTCGACTTTAGATCATAAAATAGGATTTTGTTAGGTGTTGTGTTAATTTTATTATCATTATCATATTATTTGTTACCCAAATTTACAATATTTACCTTTAATTATGGTATATAAAAATTACCGTATTTGTTATTCATAGTATCCAAAAAATAATGTAAAATATTAACATTATTTGGACCAACTAATACCAATTATTAAATACATTTATCTAAATTCAAAAAACCAAACTTTCATTAATTATTTTAAAATTAATTTCTGATGTCAAAGCGAGAAAATGTTTTTTAGGAAAAACCATGAAAATATTGATATGTGGTTATATGGAATAACATAATGAAGTTACATCCACTGACCAATATTATGTTAAATTTTAAAAAATAGTCTAATTATACTTTAAATCCAATTAATATGATGACCTTTCGGTATAAATATCTTACATGAAAAACTAGTTTTAAATTAAAATGTTGTATTTTTCATTATTAATTAAAAATTGAATATTATTGAAGATTACCAGAATTTCAACCAAATTAATTTTAGATGCCCCAATTCCAAATAAGATGTTTTTATTTTCTAAAATAAATTAAAAAAGTTTAATGAAACTATACTTTTTAATGGTTTTGCCATCAAAAGCTAGTGAAATGTATTATTAGAAAAAAGATCATTTTATCTGTAATATTGAATTTATTTTTAAATCATATCTAGAAAACATGTAAGATTAATTTAAAACATTATATTTAATATAATATATATATATATATATATATAATAGAATCCATAAACAGTGGTTTTATTATTTTTTTATACTCTCTTATTTTTATTTAAATAGATTCCAAGAAAAAACATTTCTTTTTAATTAAAATAGCTCTTATTATCATTTTTAAATAATTGTTCCCAAAATAATTAATTAAATTCATGGGTAAAAAAAATTTATAAATCAATTATTATTGTTCATTACTTCCACTTTAACATATAGTTTATGAGGTAACATGGTAATTATTATTTTTGATGTGGTGTAATATGCATGATAACGAACTTATTGTCTCCTTTTAAAAAATGAGATGTTAAAAATTGGATCATAATAGATGATAAATATCTCTCCCATCAGGTTTTGTGGCCACATATTTAGTGAGAAGACTGCTAACTCTAACTGAATATTTCTGGTCATGTATTTTTTCAATTTTTTTATCAACTAATGTAAATCATAGTCAATCACTAATCCCATCTACATCAGAACACAACCATTCCCAGTTCATAATGCACTACAGAACATTTTGTGCTCAACACCCACCTCTATAATTCTCAAGATGGGAGTTCTCTTAGATCGTTGACTTAACTATTAAAAAGCATACTTGGACCTCTCTTTCCATGTAAATGGATTCACCTTTTAGTTCGACGATATCATTGGTGCTAATATCCTTGAAAATTCTATTATGACAAGTATGTAATATTATACGGACCCAATGTGACTACGTACCTCCACCACACTTTTTGGTCACTCCCATGATAACACTACCTCAACCCTGGAAGAGTATACTACCAAAACATATGCTAAGATAACATTACATAGGAAGTAGACCTATAATATCTAGAATTGAATATTTGAAAGCTTTCATTATATTTGGTGCTCTTGAAGTACATACCGAATAATTCATTGTTGTCTCATGTGACCCTCCTCAAATGCTAAGTACACAATGATATCATCAATGAACACTACCCCGAACTAGTCTAATAAAGGGTAAATGATCCATTTCATGATTCCCGTGAAATCTACTAGATCATTTGTCACATGAATAGGAATCATCATGTACTCATAGTGATCGTAGCGACATCTGAATTCCTTCATCAATATATCCTCATCTTGTACTCGAAAATGATGATTTCATAACCTAAGGTCAATCGTCCAGAGAAATCATTCCCCTCTCATATGATCAAATATTTCATCGATCCTAATTGGTGTATTCTTATTATTCACCATAAATTGGTTCAAGTGTCTGTTGTCCACACATAACCTCAAACTCTCGTCCGTCTTCATGGTGAAAAAACTATGGCCGCCGAGGTTGAAACATTATGTCTAACAAATATCATCCACTCCAAGTCCTCCAATTCCATAATCATATTGAGAAACCTTTATGGGAGTCTTCCAATATGATGTTTCATATATTTCTCTCTTCCTAGGGTTTAGATAAACACACAAGTTTATCTCTTAAGGGGAAGGTAATCTTGGACCTTCCCCAAGGAAGACTCCCTCATACACTTTCACCACTACATAGAATTTAAAACTCATAACATCGAATAAACCAATTGTGACTCTATCCAATTTATCATCACTCATATTTTTCAATGAATGGAACTATCATGGGAGCTCTCAAATTGTGGGACATTATTACTTCTTAGTTGCATAAGAGTTTCTAAACAGGGTCATCTCTCAATGGAGGATGTAAAGAAGCAAACATATTAAAGGTACATTTAAAATATAATAAAATAACAATAAAAAACAACATAAAATGTTAGTCTTTTATCATTTATAAAACAATAAGAAGTATTCTAGAAGAATACTGTATTTTCTGGGGTTGATATAATAATGGGAAAACAAAATGAGTTGATATTTTTTAGAAATATGTTTTTTAGAAAGAGAAATCAATATAGCTCCACCTCTATACATAATTATTAATTATTATTATTTAAATTAATATCTAATAGATTATTATCTCCAAATTTTATAACCCCTCATCCCTATGGGAATGATCTAAACTAGAAAGATGAAATTAATTAAACACTAGGCTATCTTTGGATCTTTCCATCGTAGGGTCGATTATTGATTATTGTTATAATGATATATTATGGTCACTAGTAAATTATTTTTCATATTTATACTATAAGTGAAGATGAATTAAGTTTAAGGATTATATTTTAACACTTTAAATTTATCCCAAGTGGTTTTATTTATCGATTATGATTTCCATCTCATAATGGAAACATTAATTGACCTCACAATTTTGGTGATAATTGTTCAATTTATTTCTTTTTTAATTATAATTTATAAACTCATTAAATACATCATATTATGTTTATTTTAGTATCACATTGATTTAAAATTATTATGGGAATAAGGTAGATGATAGATCGATTACTAAGAAAAATACTCTTCCATGGGCAGTATAGTCATCTTAGAAATGAATTTTATTCACTAAATAATTACAATGGGCATAGAACAATCACATTTATACTTATGGGGTATAGGACAAATAATTGAATTAAAGAAGAATAAAACTGACCAAAATATAAAAAATGGAAGAGAAACATATATGTTTATTTCAAGAATGAAATAATTACACCAAAAAAAGAAGAAACGAATATCATTTTGGTGGAGATCCTAGATTGACAGCGTCCCTCCGCTTGAAAGCCACCACTTCTCCTCTAACACCAATCCACTAAGTCACGTCAAACCCCTCAAAATGTGAAAAACACGACCTTATAGATCAGAGGTGAGTCTAGGATTTCCTATATTTTCAACTATGAATAGAGAGTTCTTCCAAATATTTTAATAAAATTTATATTACACATTTGACCACCAAAACATGTTAACCACTATCTTTCTAGATATTTAATTTTTCCCAAATTTGTACCGTGATTTTCTCTCCAAATTTAGGCCCAATAAAACCATGGGTGAATAAGTTATTTTCCAAATTCTGATGTCGTGTCGAATATGTGGATTCCATTCCAGCTTTGACATCATGTCTTTGTTACACTAATGAATCAAACAATTTATATAATATGTCTTGAATGAATGTTTTATCACATTATATGTGGAAAATTTTAACAAAAAATTTAGGCTTGACTAATACACATAAAAATAATTATGGTTTCAATAAACAATGCATATAAGAGGGACAATCTCGAATTTTAAAAAAAAATTCAAATGATTCATCTAATCCCAAATATTTTATAGATAATTATATTTTACAAAAATATTAGGAAAATCAATCACATGTTACCAATAATATATTAAATAAATTTGTTTTTTGTCATCTCCACCATAATTTAACTTTTTCTCTAGTGGTAAAAACCTCATATCAGGTATTCTAAAAACAAATTGGTAAGATATACATGTTCGTATTGACAAATACACAGTTGAAATATAAGAAATGTAATAATTCCATCAGGATTCAATATCAATAAATATCAAATTAATTTTCGCATACATTGTATCGATGTAAAATCCAAGGATATTAATGTCCCTTATCATAGCAAAAAAAATTATGGGTTTGTCATTGCATTAATTCCCAAAGTGTGTCTGTACCAACCATTTATTTCTTGTATCTTCACACATAATTCAGTTTATTCAAGTCAAGTAAAATAATTCTTCTAACCAATTTAAATTCTTTGAACATTTTCTGAAATCCTTAAAAATCCATCCTCAAGACCCACTCATATTACCATTCTTGATTGTCAATCCTTGAGCTCCTAAAATATATATTCACATATGTGGTATATTTCATCTATCCCATATTTATTGTGAATTATTTATTTTATTTTTTTATTTTTGAAGTATTATGTTTGATTTTTTTAGGGTGTACAAATTTCAGTTATCAGGTACACATGAATATGTAAATTTAGTATAGTAATGAAAAATGGTAATGAATGTATGCACCAACCACTCATATAAGATGAATTGTTTTTACCTAGCATGGATATTACTTCAATGGGGAAGGAAAAAATCCACAAGTCAATGTTTTGCGAAAAGTTGTGTTGAGAAATCAATTAATGAAATTTCCATGAAAAAATATAAAAAATATTGGTGTTCAGATCTAAAATGTTTTATAATGACAAAACCAATCATATCATCAAAAATTATATTTTTATAAAAACCAATCATTGATGGTGAAATATTTCCCACACTTATCGTGCAATAGATGAATTTTAAAAACTTGTGGTTTCAATATATTCCACATATAAATGAACATGTCACACGAGATGTTTTTTTTTTAAATTTTAACTGAAAACATCATAGAGTACAAAGAAAAAACACACAAATGAATATCATAAATTGATACCCTGAAATGGTGTCCCCTTCCCCAGACAACAAATACATAATTTCTTAAATGTTAGCCTATGATATGAGATATGCACATGAAATTCAGAATTTCAAATATGAAAAAATATATATAATAGTGAAAGGGTTAGGAATATCTTGATATTTTTTAATGCTGATGGGGTCTTTAGGTGTGATGAAATCAACTGTAGGGGTTTGAATTCCCTCAATTTATTTCTTCATACATTTCCCATAGTATATAAAAATCATTATTATGTCTTCTTGTGTTTTATCCACTACACCATAAACAAAAACATTAGATACAACATAAGGAACCATCTGGAATGAAACTTACCAGGAATTAGCTTCAGTCATTGACTATATAGAAGGACATCTCTCCAACATAAATCACCCTTTATTAGTCAGTATATCATGATACACTATTGATCTTTTTTAAAGACATGAGTAATAATTGTATGTGAATTAAATCTTATAGAGCTCTTGAACTTTCATCTTCCATTGAATTCTAGATTGGGCCAAATGCATGTTTCATTTCATTATAGCCCAAAATTACTGATTGCAAACCACTACGGGGAGATAACAGGATATCTATAAAAAATAAAAAATAAAGACATATTACAGAGAGATGTGGATGTCTTCTTATAGGCCCACAGAACATCATCAATGAAATATCTACAATCCATCCAATTTTGTTGCAAGGTTTTCTCAAAAAAAATGTTCAACACTATATTTGAAACCTCATTCTAGTTATTTTTTTGGGGGTGGTACATTGTAGATGTTTTCTATATCAACCCATACATCTGAAATAGAGAATACAAATTATTATTGAAAAACCGCATCCCTTGGTCACTAATGATGGAATTTGGTACTCCATTCCTACAAAAGTTTTGGGCCTTCAATAAATCCATTAGAACGTGATAATCAGCAGTCCTAGTGTCCTTTAACTCTACCCATTTTCTAAATTAGTAAACAGAAAAAATACAAAAACCCCAAATGAACATAGAATAAGACTCCTACAATCAATTCCCCATTCATCAAAAATATCACAAACTTATAATGGTTTTTTGCACATCCTGTGTCTCCTCAAAGTGTCTATGGTGTGCTGGAAATGTGAGAATGACTTACAAAACATCTGAGCATCAATGAATATATTAAGCCACAGTAATCAAGATTATACTAAATTCCTAGATATCTGTTGGAGTCTAAAATTCTTCTTCAAATTAAATTGTATTTATAAATGTAAAACATAATCAAACTCGTCATCAAGAACAAACCTCTTATTAACATGATCACTGCACATGCAATAGAGGAAAGGATAATCCCAAACATAAAACCTAAACTCGATCATTAGATTTTGGGCATGATGATTCATTAAATTTTTATGAGTTTTATTGGTAACAAGGTATTTAACTAAATCATCATACCAAGGATGTGTACCTGAGACAACATTATTATGTTCATCATAAAAATTATTTTGAAGTGGTACCTAGTTCAATGTGTCATCATATAGTGTGTGAGTAATCCATATCAAGTGGTCTGCCACCATGTTTTATGGTCCCTTCTTTTCCTTTGTCTCAATATCAAATTATTGAATAAGGATCATCAATAACATAATTCTGGGAATTGCAACTAGCTTCTTTATGTGCTTCCTTAGATCTGCTTCATTGGAAAAAAACTACCTTATATCCCAATAAATATGAATGCAATTTATCTAAAGAAAATATAATGGAAATAAGGTCCTTTTCAATGGTTGTGAATTTTTATAGGGTTTAATCCAATGACCTCGAAGAATAATAAATCAAAAGTGAATTTCCCACCACCATCAATGATAAGACATATCCAACTGTGAATGTTGAAACATCACACATAAGCTCAAATGGAAGGTCCCACCATGGGGGTTGTAGTATTAGTGGAGTCATTAGATAGTTCTTAATATTGTTAAATGATGACATATGTGAATAATTAAAAATGTATTAAATATCATGTTGAAGAAATTGAGATAAGGGTAGAGGGATCTTGCTAAAAAAATTGATGAATCATTAATAAAATCCTGCATTCCAAAGGAACGATCTAACATCACTCACGCATGAATGAAATTGAATGTATGAAATAATATAAAAACTTATACTTATCAATCTCTTTTCAATTTTTTAACTATACAAGACCTAAAAAATTACATAACCTATGAGTAAAGTGCATTTTAAATGTTCAAAACTAGATTCTTCTCATTAAAATGACTCAACATCTTTCTTAAGCTAATGATACATTTATTAAATGCTGATACATACTCTAAAAAATCATACATAAATACCTCCATCAAGGACTCAATGAAATTAGAAAAAAAATACTCACCATGCATCTATAGAATGTCAATGGGGCATTACAAAGTCCCAGTGGAATCCTTTTGTAGGAAAATATACCGAATGGATAATTGGATTTTTTCTTCTCCAAATAATCATAAGTTACAGGAAGGTAAAATTATTCAAAAAATCCATCCAAGAATCAATAGTGTGTCTTTGATTCTAGTCTCTTAAGAACTTGATTAAAAAATTCGATGGAGAAATGACCCTTGAGAATGGATTGATTTAGTGTCCTATAATCAACACACACACACTATCTTTTTTGTATACTCATTGGACCTAATTTACCCTTTGTATCATTTCTAACAACAGAAACTCCAATTTTTTTAGACATTACAAGAATAGGATGGACCCATTAGGAAACTCTAATGGGATAGACAATACATTCCTGAAGATTTATTTCATCTGATTTTTATGAACTTCATGAATAATTGGATTAAGTATCCTCTATGTCTTCTTATCTAGTTTATCCTAATCTTCCAATACAATAAAATACAAGAAATAAAAGGTATATTACCTAATATATTATCCATGTTCCACCTTATTTCATTAATTCGCTCCTTCAAAATATTTAAATGTGTTTATTCATGTTAAATTGGTTATTTTTAGAAATTATTAAATGTAATCTCTAAATACTCAAACAACTGTGAGTATTTGATATTTTATGGTAATGGCATGAGTTTGAATAAAGGGGGTGTTATACATATGGAGAAATTAATAAAACTGAAATATGTTCGCAATTAAAATAATTATCATAACATAGATCATAATAATTAGATAATAATTCATCAAATCTATTATCACACTTAGTTTACATGTCATATTAAGAGTGAAAATGATCAAAATCAAAATATGAATCCACTTAAAAATCCATTCTAATTGGGGATTGTGAATTAGAAATAGGTGTGTATGTACTCGATAAATTCAACCTAGAAAAAATAATCATAATCTATCGAAGAATAATAGCATCAAAATATATGGTGTTTTATCTTTTTGTTTCAAAATGGGAGTTAACCAAAGGAAAATGGTCCTCTGCGGGGTATATCATGGAGTCTACATTGTTAAGTATCACTTCTTCATCTCTAAAATCCATGAAAATTGTCCCCTGATGGACATTTATGATCAATTGTACCACTACTCTCTTTATATTAAACTCAACAACTTGTAATTAAAATAATATTGAGTGAGGAATCACATTCATGTAATCTCTTAAATAACATAACTCATTAGAAGACTATAACACCCCAATGTTGCATGGGATGGTTACTATCCTAGAATCCATGCACTTTGTTGGTAATGATTATCTTTATATAACGAGTAATGAAAAATTCATTCCAAGAGTTATCCTAACATTTACTTTGAAACGTATTTTATTGGATCAAATTTATTTTATGATTTTGGATTACCATGAAATTTTGGTAATAGATTCTATTGTAGGGGTGTTGATCTCAACATGCCTGAATATATCAAACCCCACTTTTTGAATTTCATCTTCATCCATAATCTTGGTTTGACAAGTTGTATTTTGAATGGGAAGGGGTTTAGGAGGAACATAATAAATCATTTTCTACCATTTTCTTTCTCCTCAGGTGTCTCATCAGTTGTTTCGGAATGGTGAGTCTTTGGGACTGAGGTGAATCCAGGTGGAATTGTATGGGAATAAGTATTAGTCATTTACAACCTACATCTAAATATCATGGAAGTGACATCCTCTATGGTATTTTAAGGAGGTTGAGAACTAATATTTCAGGATTTCTTAATTATTTTTTCATGGAGTTAGGGGTCACAATTTATCCTTTTTCTATTCAATTCCACCCTTTCTAAACCATGAAACTTCATATCATTCTATTTATTAAGAACAATTTGTTTCAAAAGGTCAAAAGTATTAAAATATAAATTTTGATGGGGATTACCTTATCTTGAATATTTTATGCTGGGGATTTAAATCACCATTGGGGTTGTTGGAAACCATGGTGGTAAAGGAGATGCTACTATAATTTTTTTTTGAAAAGGGGGAATTTGTTATTGTCCAAATACATAGCTCTTGTCTGATTGTTCCTTATAAAATTGGTTTTATGTTAGAGAAAAGTAATTATACTTCATATGGAAATGTGGTTGTTGTTACTACATAAATGGTTTCCTAGTAAATACTACTATGTAGTATTATGTATCTTATAATTGGGATTAATAGTCATCTGGGAGGTTTATTTCAATGAAAATTCCATAAGGCCTCATAAGAGTGGGTTGGGATTAATTTTTATCCAAATAATTCTTCCTCACCATAGTGTTCAATTCATCCAGCATGGTATCAATAAAATTATTTTCATGTGAAGATGGAAATAGTTGTTGTATTCCTCTGACATGTGGTGTACCTTAATCTCAAAATTGATATAAGTTTTTTTCTATCTTGCCGATAAATGCAGCTTTAGATACTGGTGTTTTTTTAATAATTACCCTCCAACCATAGAATCCAACATACTCTTCTCCATAGCCATGATTCCTTCGTATATGTATTGGATGAGTAGTTTCTCACTAATTTGGTTGTGTGTGCATCTTACACAAAACTTCATGAATCGCTCCGGGTACTAAAAAATTGACACCCCTTGGGATTGATTAATTTATGACATCTCTTTTACAGTGAAATTTCTCCATGATAATATAAAAAAACACTTCATAAATAGATATTTCAGATCATTACAAAAAGATACATTATTAGGTTATAAATAATAAATCAAATCTATTGGCAATCCATTCAGGATAATTGTAATTATCTTGGTTTTATTTGATCTTTATACACAAATATAATATTTACAATTGAGAAATCCACATTATATACTTTTTAATGTTTTCTTGGGTCCTCACTAGATCATCGATGAAATTTAGGAAGAATGACAGTTAACCAAGATTTTAGTCCAACGGTCGATCATAGATTTGGATATATAAAAAATTGGTTGATAGTTAATATCTATAACATCAAATTCTTTAATGGTTTTGTTATGTTCATAATTATTGTTTTCATATATTGGTTCTTGTTTTAGGGTTTATTTAGAAGTTTTATAAATTTCATTCTACATAAAATGGATGAATTTTCCAACTATGTGATTTTTGAAACTTCTCATAGACTGAGACTATCGGATTTGAGCACTAAGGCTATTTTTTATCTCATGGTCAAGATCAAAGAGATCTTCTGGATTTATTAATTTCATAAATATAATAAAAAAGATATTAAAAAATTTTAAAATATAAATATAAATTTTTTTATAATGAACGTGGAATGAGTTGAAATAATAAATGAAAAAAAGAAAAATTGTGAAAGGGGAGAGAAAAACGGATGATGAGAATAAAAGAATAAAATGAAAATAAAAAAATAACTCTAATTTGTTGAATAAATTACATTACTTCCATTCAAAGTCACAAATTTCAATGGTGATGTCATGGGATCTCTAAAATGTTGTGTAATTTTTACTTCTAAGGTGATGTAGAGTGGATGACCACAGATGTCTCATGATGAATGATGTAAATAAAAGAACATATTAAATATATTTTTTAGAAACAATATAAAAAATTCTCGACATAAAATGAGGAGTGTAATTTTCTCATTTAAAAAACTAGAATAATTATTTTGGACGATCTGTGTATTTTTTCCATTTTATTTTTTAAATAATAGTGAGTAAACAAAATGATGAATGCTTTTTTATGAAAACTATTTTTTTAAACAGTAATAAAAATAATTGTAACTAATTATTTATTTATTAAAAACTATAATTTAAAATAATTTCCACTTACTTATGATCCCATAATTTTTTATCCCCAGAACCCTATGAAAATTAACAAAACCACAAGGATGAAAAAAAATTAAAAGATGTTCTAGATTCATAACAGGGAATCGTAGCACCCCACTTTGATTATTATTTCAAGACTAGATTATGGTCATTGGTGAATATGGGATCATATAAATACTATAAGTGAGGATAAATATATATTATGCATTAAATTTTATTTCTAAATATTCTTTAATTGTGGTTTTGTTTTATCGATTAAGATCAAGTTCCCACAATTCACACATTACTCGACCTCTGGAGTTTTGTGTTAATTATTAAATTGATTTCATTGTCTAATTTATTATAAAACAAAATTCATGGTTCATCTTATGTTAAATAAATTATCTCATTGATTAAAATAATTAAATTAATATGGTATGAAAAAGATCAATTACTAAGAAAACTACTCTTCTATGAGCGGTGTAGTCATCGTATAAATGAATTTAAATCGCAAAGGATTAAAATGGGTATAACCCAATCACATTTATACTCCTATGATCTGTTGAAAATTAATTTATTGTACAATAATTAAATTGAATAAAATAGTATAAATTTAATAGAAACCAATAGTTTTATCATAATAATGAAAACATTACAACAAAGAAGCAGAAAAGAAGATCATTTTAGAGGAGATCCTATATTGGGAAATTCCCTCCTCCAATGGTGAGTTAAAATGGAAATTCACTGCCTATCCTCTACTCCCAATCCATTATTTCATTTAAAATACCCCCTAAAAGATAGAAACAAAAATTCATAGAGTAGACGTGAGTCTAGGGTTTTAAATACTTTCAGGTGTGAATAGAGAATTCCTCCAACTATTTTGATCCAATGAAAAACTAAACTTTTTACCACCTAAATGCCTCAAACAACTATCATTACAGTAATATTATTTGTTAAAAAATTTCTCTTTCTTCTTATATCCAATTTTGGGAAAATTCTAAGAATGTGTGAATAAGTTATGTCCCAAATACTAAAGTAGTGTATTATATAGAGAGTCTAGTCCAGTATTGTCTGCATGACCCATTTAATCCAATGAAATGCACTATTTAACTCATAAATCCTAAATGAATGTTTTAAAATAATATGTTTGGAACACTATTAAATACAATATATTCAAATAATACAAAAATAAAACATTTTTTCTATAATACTTTACTACACATTAATGGGAAAAAATAAATTTTCATCTAATTTGAAAATGAATTATCTAATACCAAAAAAACATTCAAATAATATTTATCACAATGTTAGGAAATTGTTTCATTTATTGTCAATAAAATATTTAAAAAATTGTTTCAAAAATACCTATATACATTATGAAATCATTCCATTCATGGGTTTCCTTTTAACCCACAAAGAAAAATCTGGTCTCATTGCTGAGGACACACCACATCCTCTTCCTGAAACAATCAAATATAGATTGAAATATAGATAACTAGTTCATACATAAGATGATGTTTTGATACCTCATCACATCCAAAAAAATATTCCAACATTAAATCTAACCTCTATGTATTGGCACACATTTTCGAAATAAGTGTGTAATCATTGAGTTTTCTTAAGTATGAGTATACAAGATGAGGGATCAAGCCAAGGGTGTAATCAGAATCTCGTTATCTATAAAAAAAATAGGTGTAAATAAATGATTGACTAGAATATATATCTATCAATTCAACATCTAAGGTATCAGAGTCACATATCATACATAAAAGAAATCACATAGCCTCTGGGTCGTAAGCCTCGGCCGCCTGCAGCTGCTCCCGCTCCTGTCAACTAGCACCTTAAGCCTAGTGTGGGCCACCTGAGGCTGGTGGTGGTAACAAGTCAAATTATCAACCATTTCATGTTACCATCATAAATCCTCTTTTATTCCTTCCTCTATATATAACTACATTATCCAGTCACTACCATTCTCTCGGTCGTCCATCCAAGGTCACTCTATCAGTTGTACGTCGGGTAGGAAAATATCATGCAGTATGTCCCATGAACCACATGATTTTCACAAACACTACCTATAGAATGGACCAATATTTTGAGCCATAAACCACAGACCCATTATCTTAGGACCTCATCCTATAGCATCTCACATATACAAGTTCCTGAGACTGAAAACGACTCCATGCTACTGATGTTTCTATTCCTTTCCCACTATTGACAACCACAAGCATTTTCTTCTCATCCAATATACTCTCTTACATTGAAGATCATTCTAGCACCCTATAATAAAAAGTAATTCATATTGTTATAACTATGGATTTTCTAACTCTATGTATACCTATCTTAAAAGTATGATCTTGAAATGACTTATCATAAACCATATTCATCGAGTACCTTGAGAGGTAGGTAAAACTCAATGAACACTTAGCTAATGCCACAATACATTACAATAGATGTAGAATCTATTCCCTATAACTAATATTTCCCTTATCAGCACAAGAAAAGTGCATTAACAGTGTTAAAAAATCATTCTTAATTGAGGTAAAGATAAAGGGGTTTCCATTTTATAAGCACTCATAAAAGCCCTGATAAAGGCACCTTTTATCAGTGCTAAAAAAGATGTGATAAAAGACCCCTTTATGAGTGATTTTTTTGCACTAATAAAAGGGGAATTTTATCAACACTTTTATAAAGCACTCATAAATGTCAAAAAATTTAAAAAAATTAAAAATAAATTATATATTGTGGGGGGAAGCTTTGAACAGTGCTTCACCCCACCCCACCCCCCCCCCCCCCATTAGTGCTAGATGGACCCCCCTCACACTCTACCATGTGGTTCCCTTCCCGCGCATCCCCCACACATTCACACCTCCTTGCTTCCACCCGCACTCGAACTCGCGACATCCCCCCTTGCACGCCTGCCCCTTTACCACTAAGCCATTTCATTTTTTTTCTCATTTTAATGATATATATATTATTATATTATTATATTTATTCATATATTAATATATATTCAAATTAATATAAACATATTTAGTTATATTAATACATATATATTTATTCATATATTAATATATATATTTATTTATTTATTTATTTATTTGAATATTAATATATATTAATATTTATATATATACAGTTATAATTATTCGTATATTAATATAGATTCATATTAATATAAATATATTTAGTTATATTAATACATATTTATTTTTTCATATATTAATATATATATAATCATTCTTATATTAATATATATTTATATTTATATTTATATTTATATTTATATATTTTATTATAATTTTTCATTTGTATATTTATATGTATATTAATTTAAATTTATAATATTAGTTATAAATACATTTATAAAATATGTTTTTTATGTGTTTTTACAAATAAATAAATACCTACATAGATACATATATACAACACACACACACAAAGACACTCACACACACAGACACATATATATTTACAAATAAATACATATATATGTGTATTTGAAAAACCATAGAATGTTAAAAAGAACGTAACTTCTAATGAAGAATCCCATTTCGACTTCAAAACTAGTCAAATCGAAGAAAATGAAACAATATTCAATATGATATGTAGTATAGGCCTAACGGACATCATTATCTGAAGATATACTTGTTTGAATGTTAATAATTCGGGGTTTCCCAACTAAAAACCTAGTTTTGGAGGCCTTCTATGACTTTTTTGGACTTAAAAAATATGACCCAAGGATCCCTTCGGTCACTCTCGTGTAAGGCTCATCACAGGCATTGACTTGAAATGATGTTGAGATGAAATGGCCAACTGGGTCAAAAGTTATAGACGTTTAAAGTTTTAGTTACATTTTCAACTTATTTTAGATCATTTATTAATTTTTTTGATTTTTTGTGACTTCAAATTATTAGTAAATGATTGTTAGTCAATAATAATTAGAAAATTATTAATTAATAATATTTTTTTAAAATATTTTAAATCCATTTTCACAAAAGTTCTTATATATTAAATGTAATAGTCTATTTTAAAAAAAATATTATATTTATATCAAAATAAATATACTTTTCTAACAATATATTATTTTTCAAAAAAAATTGAAACATAAAATTTATCAGTGCTAGGAAAAAGTGTTGATAAATCGCCCATTTTTCAGTGCTACTAAAAAAAGTGTTGATAAAGTGGTCCCCTTTAATAGCGCTAAAAAAATTGCTGATAAAGGGGAGCTTTTATCAGTGCTTGTTTAGCACTGATAAAGGCCCCCTTTTTCAGTGATTTTTTTAGAGCTATTAAAAGGGTTGCACTTCCTTTGACCATTTTTGTAGTAGTGATTAGATATTTACATCCCTCGGAGTAGCTGAAGGGAACTCCTCTCTAAAAATGTAATAATCCATGGTTCATGGTAGAGACACCTCATTATAAGACTAGATAATTCACCCCACCTTCATCATAATATGTCATGGAGAAGGCTCTCCACACGGACCACCATCTGATATATTGGTTTCTTGACCATATGGGAAACATTGGTCACCACTATAAGGTAGTTCTCGGAAAAAATTGGTTCTTGATCACCACAAAACATGAGGGGTATATGTCGCTAAAACTTATGATGTGTGCTCAGCATGTGCATATCATCTAACAGTACTGACAGTACCGTATGATGCTCTATGTGTGGTGGAATAGCTGTTTTACCACATGGAGGTAAAATTTATGGAAATGGTCCATGTATCAAAGCCTCATACCTAAGTGGATTATCCTCATGATCATGATACAAAATTATAACTAGCATACATAATAGAGGCATCCTGGATTTAAACAAGATATACCACTATCAATTGGTATATCTGGAGAGCTCACTCTATAAAGAAATGGAAACCCCAACCTAGTCCTATATGATACATATACAATTGTTTTCCCTACAACTAATGTTATAATGTATTTAGTTGAATGGAAGATGATTAGAGTCATTTTTTATTGATATATCGGTCATCAAACCAACACTGGGGTCCCCGTCCTGAATGATGAACTCAAAACACTTAACAGGGTTTCCCCAAACCAACATCAAAAAATTTGGTCTTAAGGTGTAACTGACTCCTTTGGTATGACTCTACCATGACTCATCCTAAAGGGTCCTATGTTGTGAATCACAAAGTCGTCCTCCAATAGTTCAGGGTATGGTGACTAGTGCTGAATATCCATATCACTAGCATGGTAGCCCATATTCTATGTTCCAACATACGTACACATACACACACCTCTCCAATTCCATAAAATGTTGCAATGTAAAAACACTAACCAATCGTTCATGCATACATCTAAACCCCACAATCAAAGTATCAAAGCAATTAATGTCGTGTAAACATGGCTATATACAATCCCACCACAAAGTTTTGGAAAACAATTCCAATCTCAAAACAATTATAAGTATTGATGTCAATATTCCATTGGAACACATCCCAGTATGTTCATCCTCACTAAGAAAATTTTGTCCTAGATTCATTTTGACTCTATCAGAGGATAGATCATCTGAACAAGAGATGGAATGTGTGGGGATATCCTGTGTATGTTGAGTATAACATTACCATGTAGGTCACCCCAAACCCAGAAAGAATACAAAAAAGTAATAACAGTCATCTATGAACATGTATTGGACTAAAGATCATATTAGAATAATATGCAGATATACTAAAAAAGAAATGTATCCTAAAGGTATGTCACCACCACAATGTCATCCTAGGAATCTATCTTGAAGGTTACACAATGAACTTATCGAGGATAACACACTCCACATGTCTAATAGCCATGATAATGTACCTGCAAGAGGTAATCCGCTTGAGGCCTTACCATTCGAGTACGCAATGAATGTACAAAGAGATACAACACACATATAAGGTTCACACCCAATGTCATGGGGTATACCAACACCCCGATCAAGATTTACCTGTTAAGGTTGTCGATTGGTTCCGTTGAATTTTTTGTAATGATGATACATAGAACACCACCTGGGGAATGAAGATTAAAAAGGGTTCTCACTTCAGGCCTCATAGAATGATTCCAATAACATTATCCGAGATCTCATACAGAAGGGATGAATGTCTATTGTGTTAGATTTGATTCCATACTAACCCTTAGGGAATGGATATGAAGAGTGCCACCTAATGAAAATTTCAAAAGATGTAGAGGATAGGGTTACAATACAACAATAAGGGAGTAAGTGGGATGTAGTAAGGTCTAATGCAGTGTGTCTTAGAAACCAGGTCCTAACCATGTATCCCGCCCATTTCTGTGTCCATGTAATAGTACCTGTAAAGTATCTACTCGTGTACACATCCTGTGTACTAGAACACAAGTATGGCCATGTACACATGGACAAGTGATGTCTCTGTGGGAGGTCATGTATTTATTGTTCTTTTGTACTCCTTCCTATGAACATATACCCTCTGGGTTACAAACTTATCTCACCAATGGGGGCCACATGACGTGTAATAAAGTCATACACTTTGTGATACATATCTTGCTCTGGAAACCCAATACTTTTTTGATATGATACAAAATACCATATAATCACGAATTACATGTCATGTGGATTTGGATTTTCTAGAATCCAGAATATGGTTTCATCATTTCTTCTTTTCTAATACATCCACCAATCAGACTGTGCCTCACTAGAAATAAAGGAACCATGATGTCCATACCATGACATTAATTATAATTGGGGTTCGACCACAAAAATATATTGTAAACTGGTCTCATACATCATTAATTTTTTCACTCCAAAGAAACAAAATTGGCTATTTCAACCATCTGATCCCCCATCAGTTCTACCATCACACCTCTTTAATGTCTTGCTGCTCCTAGATCTAAAATATCAAATCATTGCAATAAGTAATGGCATCAAAATGATTGATTTTTCTTTGTATTTAAAAACACAATTCATTGAAGAACACCCATGTTGTATGAAGATATCATGGGTGAAATCACAAAGATCAAATATTAGTAATGGACCTTGGTTAAAAAAATTGATTTGTTTCCATTAGACTAAAAATGATGAGATAACAATTAATCACAATGAAATTCTACCAAATAAATCCCCATAGTAATCTCATCTTGCAATATGCAGACTCCATGGATCAATATATTTGTTAGTTGATCCATGTTTGTCATGGAATTAGAAAATGGAAACAGAATCCACATCAAATCAACATCTTATCATAATTCAGATAGATCACTAAAGGCGAACAAACCTCTGCCATGATTATTGAAGAAATTCTATAATTCTATATTGCACTGGTCATCAAATTGTGGTCCAATCATAATCTACCAATTGTATCTCCCTTAATGGATATATAATGGTCCTATAGATATCGATTTTTTAGTAGATAGACCTAGTAATTTCATATAACCATTTATTAATAGAATATGATTGGTAATTGTGACAATGAAATGAAATATAATAAAATATATAATTATTTTAATCCTTTAATTCATGCGATGTCTTTTAAATAAATGAATTATACCATCAATAGTTATGTCACACCAAGGTTAAAACCTATATTCTGAAATCAACAGTTCCCTTAGATTTCTAATCCCAGACCTCATATGTTTTTAACACACTTTTAGGAAAACTACTTGCACTTGTAATTAAATATATTTAATATATTTCAAAAAATTACTCTTAGCACACTGGGTCTCATAATTGCACACCTTCATACCGTCTGGTCTCAAAAATATTGCATAAAATATCTAAAACTTATAAATTGAAATTCTGATTCATTTCATTGGAACCCAGGACTCCACAATATCTTAGTGGGATGAGTTATTACAGAGACACAAATTGTGTTGGAATTCATAACCAAATAAGTGGTTTATATTCAAAATAGTGGGTGATATAAATATTATTCATTCAGAATAATGATTCATAAAAAGAATTAGTAAAAGTAAATTTGATAAGGTTGAAATGTGTGAATAAATTAATTTAATCAAATTCATGTATAAATATTTGTAGACTTTTTATTTTTAATATTTCTATGAATTTATTCTACTGGTGTTTATTCATGAGTAACTCTAAATTGATTGTATAAGGTGGTTCCAATAAAGTATGATCAATTGATGGAAGGTCAATTCTATAAAAATAACTAAAACACTAATCATCTTGAATAAAATTATTTAGTAATTTTTTATTGAAATCATATTATTATGATAATCATACTGAATTATTGATATTTAGGGCCTCTACATTTAGGGGAATCCTTAGAAAACATTTCAATATAATATGGCTAAATTATAAACCATATGGTATATGTCTATATGGAAAATCAATAAAGGGTTGGTTACATCATTCTATAAAAAAGAGATATAAAGAATTCATAAAATCATTTATGAACAAATGATTCATATTGATCAAAAATAATAATACTTTGTAAATGAATGAATGGCGTGATTCTATAATAGGTTAGTGGGACTTCTAATAAATTTCATGTTATATTTTTTGATAACATATGGAAAACCATTTTCTATATAATGATTTTTTCAGTACTATGGAATGATATTTTTTCAAACATGATGTCATGTTGGAATCATGTTCTAGAGAAACAAATATAAAAAATACATCCATGGGTTTCATAAACCTATTCATAGAACATATTTTGAAAATTATTGAAATACAGAATGTGATAAAATTAATGGAAAAACTGATTTTGGCATATAATATTTCCTATAATATCTCATCTTTTAGAAATGTAGGTTTTCATTTTAGTTTTAGTTGGACAAGAAAACTGCACCTAAGGGCTGGTCGGTTTGTTTCATGAAAGGAGCTTTGCAACGGGCTGGGGGTTGGATGTTGAATAAAAACACAAGTGTGCTAAATAAATAGTCTATAATTTAAATAGACATATTGTATTAAATACATGATGTGTAATGGATTAGATAGGCCCTCTACACACCATGAATTGGTTTTTCTATGTGATAGAAAGATATGGATTTACATGGTATATAATGTGTACATGTCGTGCAATTTTATTGAATAATTTTTTCAGGGAAGGGTATAGTTTCAAAATTTACATTAATCATTCCATCATAACAGTTGGAGCCACACAATATAGCCCCCTACATGTCTCACCTAGGTGATTTTACACCTCCTTCACCTAATCCTTATTTTTCTTTACCACCAGTCTCATTGGATCTCTTATTGTAAGACCCCTCTTCCTCTTCCTTTTATTCTTCATTAAAATTTCCGTATTTTTTATTTTTTGGTGTGACCCATATGACTTATTTTCTCAGTCTTTTACATTCTTCTAACTTCTCCTATTCTATCTTTATTCTGGGGTTGATACTGGATGAGGACACTACTATAATCTTAAGGTACGTGGTCCAGTTCGTTTCCATAAATTTCTAGTTTTGTTATATTATTCATCATGTGTGGTATGATAGAATTTCATGTGATTCATTTCTCTTTAGGAATTAAATGAACTAAAATTTATTCATTTATATAATGGGGCCCTAGTTACCTATGAGATAATTTCATTGTTCATTATTATTGACCTGAGTGGCTTCTATGGGTGTACCTATCCATAAGGGACTAATTTACCATATTCAGTAAAAAATTTAACAACATTTTGATGTTTCTAATGCCCAGTGGTAAATGATACCATCGAAATTTAAAATGAATTTGGAGAAATTATAGTTCATGTGTTAGTCCGAAATCTTATTATCATAGCTTTCTCTAATGAAATAAAATTAATTGACCAAATTGATTAAAATGTAATGATTAAAATTTTTTTTGAATAGTGTGAGTTTTGGATTGCAAAAACATACCTTTATTCTATGTCGGGGGTGATACAGGGGTAAAAATATAAGGACTCGTTGGACAGGCTTATCATTATTCCAATTAATACCTATTTTTGATTGTGAATGTGTCGGGAGAAATACATGGATGCATATAAGATGCCTTGGATTGTCTCTCCTGGATGATTACATTCCTACTCATGGAGATATCAGTTACCTATGAGATTCACTATAGAGGGGCTCATTGGAAAGATGGTTATACCATGTCATGAGGGATACTCGATTTTCAATGTGAGATATCTTAGACAGGATTATAGGTACATGATTTAAACCACTCTGAGAGTGATACATGGGATTACTTTATGGATTACCTTGGATAAACTGTCATGTTTTTGGGTATTTATAGTAATCCTAGAGAAATACATGGGATTCCATTAACATATCACAATGGATGGGTTAGGGTTGTAAATTCTTATATTATATGGATTACTTTTATATTGACAATATAGAATGCATAAATTATACTCTTGGGACACATCCACTAAGAAAACAACATTTTTTTGGTTGGTTAACTCTTGAAACATATCTTATGATGAACCACTTATTTCACTATTATCATATATTTACTCTATCATTGCAGTTCAGAAACACCCTACCTAATCTAAAAAAGGTAGTGTGGTTCAGGTATCTATAGGGAACCTGGACCGATATGTTTTTTTATTTATTTACCTAAATTTTATATGTAACTTCACACTTCTCATTTTTTATAAATATACTAGATTTCTATGAACACCATTTGTTGTGGCCTACTAAGTATATCTCACACCCTGATTGGACCTCCCCTAGTACTTTAATAGACATCGTGATTATAGGTGTAGATAAATGGATGTTTCCTTATTCCAAAGCATTATTTTTAATACATTGATGGAATACAATAGAAGAATACTGAGCATATTGTAACGACCCAAAGTTTCATTAATGGAAATCCCTCTTGATCTAATTAAATGCCTCTTTATGTTTATATAAATTTTCAACTTCATTGGTTTTATGTTGAGAATTTTGACTTTTGAAAATATATTCGTTGAACAGTGATCACATGATTAGTATAGATATAGGACGTTAACAAATCCAATTTACTCAGAAAAAAGAAGAGATGGCCTCGTCCAGTAGAATTGCTCCATATGAACCCCATTTTTCAGAGCTCGGAAAAGAGGTGGCATCCTTGGGCTTCTCTCTTGACCAAGCCCAAGCTAAGCTTCATCATGTCAAGCTCGAACATGACCGTCTACGGGAAAAGTGTAAGTTGATTGAAATTACCACTCGAGCGATGTTATCTGAGCCACCCCAAGAATATGTCACCATCGCACACCTTACCCTTAGGTCTTATGCAGCTGTTTTAAGGGGTTATGTAACAAATAAGTAGTACAATGTTCATGTACATTATTTTTTTATATAATAATGCATATAATTTCTAGTCATTTTTTATACATTTTAAATAGTTTTTAAAGTACAAATGGTGTTTTTAGTTATTATTTAATTAAGAAAACAATTTTATTAAATTAAGGGATACATGTATTAAATAATATTTTAATAAAATAATATTATTATTAAATTATTTTTTAGTAAATATAAATGATCTTATAATTTTATGAATGCAATTAAAATTTTTATTATGTTTTGGAAGCCATTTCTGTCAAAACCCGTGAATTTTAAATAAATGTGGGTTTTTATTTTAAAAGTAAAAATTCACATATTTAATAAATTATTTAGATAAAATAAATGTTATTTTTGTAATCAGGACATCAAAATTATCCAATGGTGAATTTTTCATAATTTTCTGAGACAGTCAAATTTTTGGGTAAAAATTTAATACCGTTTAAATATAAAATGTATTTTATGACATCATAATGGCCGAAAAGTGATGTAACAGAATACTATAATTTTTTTGTTCGGCCAATATATGTTTTAAAATTAAAATTATGTAATATTGGGTTTTTTTGAAATACTTTTCAAAGCATTAATGGATCCCTCAAGACTTATTCAACACTTTTCCTTTTTAAATTAATTTCCATGGGAGTGTGACTCACCTCCACATAAGCATCTTTATTATTTTTAGAAGTTTGGAATTTGGCCATATAAAATATTTTTTTCCTCTTCCCTTTTCCAAAAACAAAGGGCAAAGACCATGGGATGGTTTGTGGTTTGGATTAATTTCATATAAGGGGTACCAAACCTAAATAATAAATAATTCCATCACCTTTCCTATATAAACCCACCATAACTCCCACTTCCTCCTCACTCAAAGCCCTTGGAGTTTTTCCAACCTATGCCCTACTCTCTCTATAATCCTCCCAAGGTGCCCCAAGATCTCAATAATCCTCTCACAAGCCTCTCTCTAGCCTTTGGAAGCACACTTCCAAGTAAGGGTTTTTTCTTCCTTTCTCATTTTTGTCCAAGTTTCTTTAAGTTGGTTTTACCTTTTAATTTCAATTATGAATGTTGGGGTATGGTTTAGCTTCTCCTTCATACTTCTGTCTTTATGATCGAATGATGGGAGACCCCTTTCTCTCTCATTTAATGCCTCCCATGTACACCTGTTACTATGCCGAAATTACGAAAAAGAACTTCTCCCTCCTCATTTACATTCAAGAAATAAATTTGTATCATGAACCTAAATTCCATTAAATTTTTTTGGACATGTATCTATATAACCTCCTTACTGTACATTACATGTAAATATGATGAGGAACCCCTTTCTCTCTCATCATCATTTTTTATGATTTCTTATGTCACACCATTATGCTGCCAAAATCGCAATGATTTTCTAAGCCAATGTCATTGTGTAGTGAATACCATTCCCATTTCTCCATCATGGGTATTCACCTTTATGCACATTTACTTATTGATTGTAAATTTTCATGTATGAATTCCACATTCCTTTACCATGGAATAAATGATTATGTTTTATGAATCCATGTTTTATGATCTATGTGGCACACTTATGCATGAAATGAAATGATTAAGAAGGGTGCGCCCTTATAGCGCTCCAATGCATTGGGAAAAGTATATTATCATGATATGTAATGTGAAATGAGTGTTGAATCATGCTAATTCATGTGAAATGATGGTTTACTCGTGCTTTATGTGCAATGAGGATTTACTCATGCTCCATGTGCAATCGGCCTTGGCTCATGCTAATTCCATGTTAAGTGTTGTTGCCACATTTCCATGTTTTGATTATCATGCTTTATCATGCCTTTATGTTCATGTTTTTCATACTCTCTATTGATATGCCTATTTTCTAACATGTATTTTACTCCTCATGTTATTCCATTTTTACTCCCTTACTGGGCTTTATAGCTCACCCTTTTTTTATCCGTGTCCTCAGGTTATCCCATGCAATGCTAAGTATGAGGGATTGTAGCGGTCATGTAAAAGAAGTTTTCAATAAACATGTTGTATTTCATGTTTTAAGTTTTTATTTAATGAACCTAATCCACAAATACACTAAACCTCTCGATCTTCTTTGTTGTATCAAGTGATGTTTTATGTAATAAATCATGTTTAAGTTGTAATAAAAAGTAGGGTTGTCATAATTGGTATCAGAGGATAGGTTTTGTAATTTTTGGGATTAGGAAACCCTGGTAAAGCCCTAGAGACAAGACAAAGTATAATAAAAATATCCCTAAGTTTTGGTAAGTACTGAGTAAATGGATTATCAAAAAAATACATCCCTGTCTGGATACGAGCACGTAGAGGCAGCTCTGGCACATATGTATCCTTGGGGTAAAACCCGAAAACACCGCTTTGAGCTAGAATCGAACGAGAACCGGTGCACGATGATGGTCCTTGCTGGAATCTTGGTTATGACACTCCCAGGGGATATGTTTTGATAAATTCACAAGCTTAGTATGAACCCTCATTAAGGGAATTAAAAAAAATTCCCCTAAGAATATATGTTAGAAAGTAGATCATGAAAATCCTAGATTGAATCCTATAGACTAATGAGTTAAGGAATTTAAATTTTATTTATAAGTCATAAACTTTTGTCTTTGGATTACCCCTTGTGTGTTACCCCTAACTTTCCTTTTATTCTATCCAATGGCAGGTAATAAGAGGACTTGGTCTAACAACCGTTGTGATGATCAGTGTGATGACTGTACTAATGAGATGCCAAATCCAATGGGAGCGGGAATCGTGAACTTTGTCATGATTCTCTCTCAGCTAACTCAAGTTTTGAATAGAAACACTGGTCAGGAGGAACGTTCAACCCCCCCCCCCTAAGGAATAACAAGTCGCTATCGAGAGGTTCATGAGACAAAGACCTCCTACTTTTACTAGATCATTTGATCCCACGATCGTTGAACAATGGATCAACACCATTGAAAATATCTTCTCCATCCTTCTCACATTCTGAACAAGAGAAGGTTCTCCTGGCGGCTTATCGTATGGAGGGTGAAGCTGATCAATTGTGGACGTTGATAAAAAATATGAAGCTTGAGGAGGAGATCAAGGTGTTGGAATGGAAGGATTTCCGGAAGATGTTTTTCGATAAGTATTTTCCGCGCACCCTCCGGCTTAAGATGGAAATGGACTTTTTTCCCTAAAAAAAGATGAATAATTTGTTGGAGCGTATGAGGAGAACTTCACAAGGCTTGCACGATATGCTTCCAGATTTTTCGTTACCCCCTGAATGCAAGGTTGAACGCTTCTTTGGTGGGTTGAAGACTATCTTGCGTAAAGCATTAGCAATCCGTGACTTCGATAGCTATGAGGAAATTGTCTGATGTGCCCTCAAGGTCGAATTGGAGATCGGGGAATCACAGGGGTATCATGGGGATAAGAAGCGTAAGGTGTAATTCAATGCTAGTGGTCCGATGGATAAATCCAACGGTGCTATGAAGATCCCGCACTCCACTTTCCAAAAGAGCGAAAAGAAGCACCCTGGAAATTTCCTTAAGGGGACGAGAAAATGCTTTAGGTGTGGAAGAGAAGGGCACCTAGATGTTAACTGTCAGGAAGAAGGACCCACGGCTGTGACAGAGGAGATAAACGCTCCATTTGAACCTCAACGCGTTGTTTAGTGCTACAAATGCAATGAACTGGGTCATTTTGCAAATCAATGCCATAATCCAAGGGGTTTCGGAGGCAACCAATAACCTCCAAGACATCAAGGGAGAGCTTTTTCCATCACTTCTGCCGAAGTTAACCCCGAAAACGAAGTGGTGACAGGTACGCTAGTTATTCATTAAAGAATAGAGAACATACTTTTTGATTTAGGTTCTATTCATTCTTTTAAATCTCTAAAGTTTAGTAGAACAATCCCAGCACCACCACAAATCATGGAAGTAAAGATGTCGGAAAGTACGAAAAATGGGGCAATCATTGCATCCCATGAATATAAGTCATCACCTGTTATTATCCGTGGATTGAATTTCCTATCAAACCTCATCATGCTCCCTCAGGTGGAATTTGAATCCATTCTTGGAATGGATTGGCTTTCCTTATATAAAGTCAACATAAATTGTTCCGAGAGGGAAATCACACTCCATATGGAGAATCGACCACCGATTCATTACAACTGTCAGGAGGAAGATGAATCTCCTTTAGCTCCATTATCTCAAGCATGGATATTACTACCCTATGAGAATATGAATCTGGCTCTGATGATTGAGTCCAAGGAAGAAACCATCCTTGACGAAATTCCTATTGTGAGGGAATTCGCGGGAGTGTTTCCTGAGGAAATGTCTGGTCTTCCTCCTAGAAGAGATGTTGAGTTCTCAATTGAACGTATACCTGGGGCGCTACCAATATCCAAGACTCCGTATAGAATGGTTGTTGTGGAGCTTAAAGAGCTGATGAAACAACTACATGAGAATCTGGATAAAGGGTTTATAGGTATATGTGTTGCACCATGGGGTGCACCAGTCCTCTTCGTCAAGAAGAAGGATGGGTCAATGCGGCTTTTCATCGATTATCGTGAACTTAAAAAAATCACGATAAAGAACAAGTATCCTCTCCCAAGAATCGATTACTTGTTTGTTCATCTGCGTAGAGCACAATAATTCTCTAAGGTGGATTTGCGGTCAGGATATTATCAAGTAAGGGTGAATAAGGAAGATGTCCCCAAGACTGCTTTTCGTACAAGGTACGGGCATTATGAATTCATAGTAATGCCTTTGGGAATCACCAATGCTCCAGAAATATCCATAGACTTGATGAATAGAGTCTTTAGAGATTACCTTGAAAAATTTTTGGTAGTCTTTATAGATGATATTATAATATACTCCAAAACCAAGGAGGATCATGAGGAGCATTTAAAAATTGTACTAGAGAAATTGCGCAAGGAGAAGCCCTATGAAAAGTACAGAAAGTGTGAGTTATGGTTGAAGGAGGTCTCATTCTTGGGACATATCATCACAAGCAATGGGATATCTATGGATCCCTCCAAAACAGATGCAATTGAGGGATGGTCGAGACCAACATCGGTAACGGATATCCGTAGCTTCTTGGGGTTATCTGGATATTATCGGCGATTTGTGAGAAATTTATCACAATTGCCCAACCCTCTTACCAAGCTAACTTGAAAGGGAGTAATGTTTTCATGGAATGATGAATGTGAAGAAAGCTTCAAGGAGTTGAAAAGGAGGCTTATCACTACACCTGTTCTCACTTCACCCACAAGTGGGGAACTTTTTGTGGTATTTAGTGACGCTTTAAAGAAGGGTTTAGGCTGTGTGCTGATCCAAAATGATAAAGTGATATCCTATGCCTCAATGCAGTTGAAAATCCATGAGCAAAACTATCCAACACATGATCTGGAGTTGATGGTGGTGATCTTTGCCTTGAAAATCTAGCGGCATTATCTCTATGGGGATAAATGTGAGATATATACTGATCACAGGAGTCTTAAATATATATTCACACAAAAAGAGCTTAATATGCACCAGATAAGATGGATAGAGCTCATCAAGGATTATGACTGTTCAATCCATTACCACCCTGGGAAAGCGAACAAGGTGGAAGATGCCCTATGTAGAAAGGATACAGTGATTCTATCAATGATGAGAATTGAGAAGGATCCAATATTCTTAGACTTGATGAAGATGGACATGGGAATCATAGAGATGGTAACATCATCAATCCTTTCACAAATGCTTTCTCAACCGTCTCTTTTGGAAAGGTTAAAGGATGCTCAAAAGGATGATGTGGGAATTCAAGAAAAAGTGGAAGATATAAAAAAAGGTAAATCCTCAGAGTTTAATGTTAATGAAGAAGGAATTGTGCGGTTTGGGAAAAGACTATGTGTTCCATCAAGTCCGGAGCTGAAGAATGAACTTTTGGATGATGCACATAGTTTAAATTTATCTATTCACCCAGGGAGCACAAAGATGTATTGAGATCTCTGAGAAAACTATTGGTGGGTTAATATGAAGAAGGATATCGTTGAATATACATCAATGTTCCTGGTGTGTTAGAAAGTGAAGGTATAGAGGCAGAAGACTAGGGGGATGATGAAACCATTTACCATACCAGAATTTAAATGGGAGAACATCACCATGGACTTTGTCACCGGACTTCCAAGGACATCCAAATGCAACAATGCAATCTGGGTTGTTGTGGATCGTCTTACAAAGACTGCACACATCATTGATATTCGGGAGGATTTATCATTGGATCAACTAGCATGGATATATATCAGGGAAGTGGTACGGTTTCATGGAGTACCACTATCTATTGTGTCTGACCGAGATCCAAGATTCACCTCTATGTTTTGGAAGAGTCTTCAATATGCTCTGAATACTGAACTGAACATCAGTACGGCCTATCATCCTCAAACTAATGGCCAATCTGAGCGTATTATCCAAACACCTAAGGACATGTTGAGAGCATGCTCAATGGACTTTAAAGGAGGATGGGATCAACATCTTCCTCTGGTTGAGTTCTCTTATAATAACAGTTTCCACTCAAGCATCCAAATGGCCCCATATGAATCCATGTATGGGAACAGGTGCAGAACACCGACATGTTGGGATGAGGTCGGTGAAAGTAAGCTGCTTGGACCATAAATGGTTGAATAAATGGTGGAGAAGGTGAAAACCATTCAGCAGCATATCAAGGCAGCCCAGAGTTGACAGAAGAGTTATGAAGATAATCATCGGCGAGACCTTGAGTTTAAATTTGGAGACATGGTGTTTCTATGCATATATCTGTGGAAAAAGGTCATGAGGTTTGGAATTAAAGGAAAGTTAAGTCCATGGTACATCGGCCCCTTCGATATTCTTGATCGTGTTGGGGTTGTGGCCTATCAACTAGTACTTCCACCTACCGTGGAAAAGGTGCATGATGTCTTTCATGTATCCCTCTTATAGAAGTACATACCAGACCCTTTACATGTACTCTCTTCTGAAGTGGTACAATTGGAAGACGGTTTTTCTTATGAGGAGCAACCAGTGAAGATCTTAGATCATAGAGAAAAAGTTCTACAAAATAAGACAATCCCCTAGTCAAAGTGTTTTGGAGAAACCACAAGTTTTAAGAAGAGACTTGGGAATCAGGGGATATGATGAATCTGAGTTACCCACATATGTTTTAGTGTGGGAAAAGGAAAATTTCAAGGGAAAAATTTCTTAAGGGGGGAATATTGTAAAGACCCAAAGTTTCATTAATGGAAATCCCTCTTTATCTAATTAAATGTCTCTTTATGTTTATATAAAGTGTAATATTCATTGATTTTATGTTAAGATTTTTGACCGTTGCTAATATAGCTGTTGAACAGTGATCACATGATTAGTATAAATATAGGTCTTTAACAAATCCAATTTACTCAGGAAAAAGAAGCGATGGCCTTGTCCAGTAGAATTTCTCCATACAAAGCCTATTTGCCGGAGCTCGGAAAAGAGGTGGCATCCTTGGGCTTCGCTCTTGACCAAGCCCAAGCTGAGCTTCATCATGTCAAGCTCGAATGTGACCATCTACGGGAGAAGTAAAAGTTGATTGAAATTACCACTCGAGCGATGTTATCTGAGCCACCCCAAGAGTCTGTCACCATCGCACACCTTACCCTTAGGTCTTATGTGGCTGTTTTAAGGGGTTATGTAACAAATATTTAGTACTATGTTCATTTAAATTATTTTTGTATATAATAATGAATATAATTTCTAGTCATTTTTAATACATTGTAAATAGTTTTTAATGTAAAAATGGTGTCTTTAGTTATTATTTATTTAAGAAAACTATTTTATTAAATTAAGGGATTTTTGAATTAAATAATATTTCCATAAAATAATATTATAATTAAATTATTATTTATTAAATATAAATTATCTTATTATTTTATGAATGCAATTAAAATTTTTATTAAGGTTTGAAAGCCATTTTCGTCAAAACCCGTGTATTTTCGATAAATGTCGGTTTTTATTTTAAAATTGAAAATTCACATATTTAGAAAATTATTTAGATAAAATAAATGTTATTTTTGGAATCCGGATGTCGAAGTTATCAGACGGTGAGTTTTTCGTAACTTTCTGAGACAGTCAAATTTTTGGGTAAAAATTAAATACCGTTTAAATATATAATGTGTTTTATGACACCAAAATGACCCAAAAGTGATGTAATAAAATACTATAATCTTTATGTTCGGACAATATATGTTTTATCATTAAAATAATGTGATTTTGGGTTTGTTTGACTTACTTTTGAAACCATTAATGGACCCCTCAAAACTTATTCAACACTTTTCCTTTTTAAATTAATTTCCATGGGAGTGTGACTCACCTCCACATAAGCAACATTATTATTTTAAGAAGTTCGGACTTTGGCCTTATAAAATATTTTTTCCCTCTTCCCATTGAAAAAAACCATGCTCAAAGACCATGGGATGGTTTGTGGTTTGGATTAATTTAATATAAGGTGTCCCAAACCTAAATAATAAATAATTCCCTCACCTTTCCTATATAAACTCACCCAAGATACCACTTCCTACTCACTCAAATCCCTTGGAGTTCATCCAACCTCATAAATGCTCTCTCTAGAATCCTCCCAAGGTGACCCACGCTCCCATGAAGCCTCTCACAAGCCTCTATCTAGACTTTGGAAGCACACTTCCAAGTAAGGGTTTTTTCTTCCTTTCTCATTTTTGTCCAATTTTCTTTAAGTTCGTTTGAACTATTAATTTCAATTATGAATGTTGGTGTGTGGTTTCTCACCTCCCTCATACTGCCCTCTTTATGTTCGAATGATGGGAGACCCCTTTCTCTCTCATTTCATTCCTCCCATTTACACATGTTACTATGCCGAAATTCTGAAAGAAACATCTCCCTCCTCATTTACATTCAAGCAATACTTTTGTATCATGAACCTAAATTCCATTACAATTGTTGGGACATGTATATATATAACCTCATTACTATCCATTACATGTAAATATAATGAGGAACCCCTTTATCTCTCATCAACCTTTTTTATGAATTCTTATGTCACGCCGTTACACTGCCAAAATCGCACTGATTTTAAAGCAAATTTCATTGTGTAGTGAATACCATGTCCATTTCTCCATCAAGGGTATTCACCTTTATGCACATTTACATATTGATTGTAAAGTTTCATGTATGAATTCCACATTTCTTTATCGTGGAATAAATGATTATGTTTTATGAATCCATGTTTTATGATCCATGTGGAAAACTTATACATGAAATGAAATGTTTATGAAGGGTGCGCCCTTATAGTGCTCCAATGCATTGGGTAAAGTATAGTATCATGATACATCATTTTCAATGAGTGTTGAATCATGCTAATTCAAGTGCAATGAGGGTTTACTCGTGCTTTATGTGCAATGAGGATTTACCCATGCTCCATGTGCAATGGGCCTTGTCTCATGCTAATTCCATGTTAAGTGTCGTTTCCACATTTCCATGTTATGATTATCATGGTTTATCATGCCTTTAGATTCATGTTTCTTTTATGCTCCGTTGATATTACTATTGTCTAACATTTATTGTACTCCTCATGTTATTTCATGTGTACTCCTTTACTGGGCTTTACACCTCACCCTTTTTTATGCATGTCCTCAGGTTATCCCATGCAATGCTATGTATGAGGGAATGTAGTTGTCATGTAAAGGATGTTTTCAATAAAGATATTGTATTTCATGTTTTATGTTTTTATGTAATGATCCTAATCCCCAAATACACTAATCCTCTCTATCTTCTTTGTTGTATCAATTGATGTTTTATTTAATAAATCATGTTTAAGTTGTAATAAAAAGAAGGCTTGTCATAGTTGGTATCAGAGAATAGGTTTAGTTATTTTTGGGATTAGGAAACCCTAGTAAATCCTTAGAGAAAAGACTAAGTATATTAAAAATATCCCTAAGTTTTGGTAATTATTGAGTAACTGGTTTATCAGACAAATACATCCCTGTCTGGATACGAGCAGGTAGAGGCGGCTCTGGCAAAGATGTATCCTAGGGGTAAAACATGAAAACACTGCTTTAAGCTAGACTCGAACGGGAACTGGTGCACGACAACGGGCCTTGCTGCACTCTTGGATACGAAACTCCCGGGGGATATGTTTTCATAAATTTATAAGCTTAGTATGAACCCTTATTAAGGGAATTAAAAAAATTCCCCTAAGAGTATATATTAGAAAGTAAATCCTAAAAATCATAGATTGAAGCCTATAGACTCATTATTTAAGTAAATGAAATTTTATTTATAAGTCATCAACTTTTGTCTTTGGATTACCCTTTATGTGTTACCCCTAACATTCCTTTTACTCCATCCAATGCCCGGTAATAGGAGGACTTGGTCTAACAACCGTTGTGAAGATAAATGTGATGACTATACTAATGAGATGTCAAATCCAATGGGAGCAGGAATCATGATCTTTGTCATGCTTCTCTCTCAGTTAACTCAAGTTTTGAAAAGAAACACATGTCCAGAGGAATGTTCAACCCCCCCTAAGAAAGAACAAGTTGCTATCGAGAGCTTCATGAGACAAAGGCCTCCTACTTTTAGTAGATCATCTGATCCCACGATCTCCGAACAATGGATCAACTCCATTCAAAAGATATTCTCCATCCTCCAATGTTCAGAACAAGAGAAGTTTCTCCTGGCGGCTTATCGTATGGAGGGTGAAGTTCATCAATGGTGGACGTTTATCAATAATACGAAGCCTAATGGGGAGATCGAGGCATTGGAATGGAAGGATTTCCAGAAGATGTTTTTCGATAAATATTTCCCGCGCACCCTCCGGCTTAAGATGGAAAGGGAATTCATTTCTCTCAAAAAAAGATGAAGAATCTGTTGGAGCATGCGAGGAAAACATCACAAGGCTTGTATGATATGCTTCTGACATTGTCGTTACCCCTGAATGCAAGCTTGACCACTTCTTTGGTTGGCTGAAGCCTAGCTTGCGGAAAGCATTAGCGATCTGTGACTTCAAAAGATATGAGTAAATTGTCCGATGTTCCCTTAAGGTCGAACTGGAGATCGGGGAATCACAGGGGTATCATGGGGACAGGAAGTGTAAGGTAGACTTCAATGCTGGTGGTCTGATAGATAAATCCAACGTTGCTAAGAAGATCCAGCACCCCACTTGCCAAAAGTTCGGAAAGAAGCACCTTGAAAATTGCCTTAAGGGGACGAGAAAATGCTTCATGTGTGGAAGAGAAGGGCACCTAGCTGTTAACTGTCGACAAGAAGGACCCGATGCTGCGACAGAGGAGAGGAATGCTCCGTTCGAATCTCAACACATTGTTCAATCCTACAAATTCAATGAACCGGGTCATTTTTCAAATCAGTGCCCTAATCCAAGGGTTTTCGGAGGCAACCGACAACCTCCAAGACAGCAAGGAAGAGATTTCGCCATCACCTCTACCGAAGTGAACCCCGACAATGAAGTAGTGACAGATATACTAGTTATTCATTCAAGAATAACAAATGTACTTTTTGATTCAGGTTCTACGCATTCTTTTATATCTCGAATGTTTAGTAGAACAATCCCAGCACCACCACAAATCGTGGAAGTGAAGATGTCAGTGAGTACAACAAATGGGGAAATCATTGCATCCCATGAATATAAGTCCTCCCCTATTATAATATGTGGATTGAATTTCCCGGCGAACCTCTTCATACTCCCTCTGGTGGAATTTTATGAAATTCATGGAATGGATTGGCTTTCCTTATATAGAGCCAATATAAATTGTCGGGAGAGGGAAATCACACTCTATATGGAGAGTCGACCCTCGATTCTTTACAAGTGTCAGGAGGAAGATGAATCTCCTTTAGCTCCATCATCTCAAGCATGGATATTACTGCCCTATGAGAATGCGTATCTGTCTCAAATGATTGAGTCCAAAGAAGAAACCATCCTTGAAGGAATGCCTATTGTGAGGGAATTCACGGAAGTGTTTCCCGAGGAACTGTCTCGTCTTCCTCCTAGAAGAGATGTTGAGTTCTCAATTGAACTTATACCTTGGGTGCTACCAATATCCAAGACTACGTATAGAATGGCTATTGTAGAGCTTTAAGAGCTGAAGAAACAACTAGAGAAGAATTTGGATAAATGGTTTATATGCCCAAGTGCTTCTCTATGGGGTGCACCAGTCCTCTTCCTCAAGAAGAAGGATGGGCCAATGCGGCTTTGCATCGATTATCGTGAACTTAACAAAATCACGATAAAGAACAAGTATCCTCTCCCAAGAATCGATGACATGTTTGATCAGCTATGTGGAGTACAATACTTCTCCAAGGTGGATTTGTGGTCGGGATATTATCAAGTAAGGGTGAAAAAGGAAGATGTCCCCAAAACTGCTTTTCGTAGAAGGTACGGGCACTAAGAATTCATAGTAATGCCTTTCGGACTCACCATTTCTCTAGAAATATTCATGGAATTGATGAATAGAGTCTTTATAGATTACCTTGAAAATTTTGTGGTAGTATTTATAGATGATATTCTAATATACTCCAAAACCAAGGAGGATCATGAGGAGCATTTAACAACAGTACTAGAGACTTTGCGCAAGGAGAAGCTCTATGAAAAGTACAGGAAGTCTGAGTTCTGGTTGAAGGAGGTCTCATTCTTGGGCCATATCATCACAAGAAATGGGATATATGTGGATCCATCCAAAAGAGATGCAATTGAGGGATGGATGAGGCCAACATCGGTAACGGATATCCATAGCTTCTTGGGGTTAGCTGGATATTATCGATGATTTGTGAGAAATTTCTCACGATTGTCCAACCCTCTTAACAAGATAACTCGAAAGCGAGTAATGTTTTCTTGGAGTGATGAATGTGAAGAAAGCTCCAAGGAGTTGAAAAGGAGGCTTATCACTGCGCCCATTCTCACTTTACCCACAAGTGGGGAACTTCTTGTGGTATTCAGTGATGCTTCAAAGAAGGTCTTAGCTTGTGTGCTAATGCAGAATGATAAAGTGATATCCTATACCTCAAGGCAGTTGAAAATCCATGAGAGAAACTATCCAACGCATGATCTGGAGTTGGCGGCGGTGATCTTTGCCTTGAAAATCTGGCTGCATTATCTCTATGGGGAGAAATGTGAGATATATACTGACCACAAAAGTCTTAAATATATATTCACACAAGAACTGCTTAATATGCACCAGAGAAGATGGATAGATCTCATCAAGGATTATGACTGTTCAATCCATTGCTACCCTGGGAAAGAGAAAAAGGTGGCGGATTCCCTAAGTAGAAAGGATCTAGTGATTCTATCAATGATGAGAATTGAGAAGATCCAATCTTCTTAGACTTGATGAAGATGGACATGGGAATCATAGATAAGGGAACATCATCAATCCTTTCACAAATGATTGCTCAACCTTCTCTTTTGGAAATGTTAAAGGATGCTCAAAAGGATGATGTGGGTATTCAAGAAAAAGTGGAAGTTATCAAAAAGGGGAAATCCTCATAGTTTAATGTTAATAAAGAAGGAATTGTGCGGTTTGGGAAAAGACTATATGTTCCATCAAGTCTGGAGCTGAAGAAGGAACTTTTGGATGATGCACATAGTTCAAATTTCTCTATTCACCCAGGGAGCACAAAGATATATCGAGATCTCTGAGAAAACTTTTGGTGGGATAATATGAATATAATAAATGATATAAAAAATATTCACCAGATTGAGGAATAATTTTATTCAAGTTTTATTTATCAATAATATTCACAAAGTAATAATTTAATATTGATTCTTTCATAAATATTTCATTTAGTAACATGAATATATAATTAATATTTATTCACTGGATTATGAATATTAAACATATATTTATTTATTTTACATTTAATAAATATTTATTTATTGTATTATACGTAAAATATTTATTTAGGAATGACATATTTAACTAAATATTCAATAAATGTTTAGGAGCATGAGTCTACCAGGATTGTGTCTAGCGATAATTATTTAATTTCATGCTCGTAAATAATATTTATCAATTTCACGAGTTAGTGCACACTAAACAATAATAATAATTTTATTTTTATAATTTTGAATAGGGATTTTAAATATTATGGAATCATTTAAAAGGTCAATAAAATGTCAAGTAATATTTCATCCTAAGCACAAGCTCTATAAATATATGGTTCTCTCTATTATGTTGGGTTAATCATGGGTTGAAAATTATTGCACAGAACTGATTCCTCTCTCGACTCCTCTTACTCCCTCCCTCTCAATAACGTGATGATATAGATAAAATCCTTCAAGACTGAAGGATGAGTGATCAAGAAAAACAATGATTGTTTATTAGTTCTTCAAGATAACACATGAAAATCAATTGGCCACATACAAAGATAAAAGGAGCATGTGTAGGTCATAAATAGAGTTATACTACACTTGGATCCTACAAGCATAATAAAGGAAAACAAATTTTTATTTCATAAGATCAAAAACATCATCATCAAGGAATGATCCATCACTATGTATTTATTTCATCAGTTTTAAATAAATTTATTATATATGAAACATGAAAATATTTGGTCCATGTTCTGGGTTTTTGTATGTCAATATCTAATTGAAAAATATCATTATTCATGGTGTTCACATCATGTAAAATATTTTCAATGATCCATCATATCAACAATGCCTTCACTGTTATCATCCCACCACATTGTTCCCTCTATTCCTGGAACCTTCATATTATAATCACCAAGTATGAGAGGAGTAATTTTCATGTATATGTTATATGGTAGGGTCATTAATTATATGGTTTTTAGAGGGTTAAATTGTTAATGTAGCATAGAATATAATATGCAGAAAGGTTTTTTGGGAAATGGGGTTTGAGATTTCATAGGGTGGATCAATGTTCCACCAAGAGGTTGAGGATGAATCATTGATATGTTTTTTTATGTTTCCATCCTCTTGAAACAAAATTTTCCTCTAGTTAAAGATTTACCACTTTACTAAAAGAAAAAAAATCACACATCCTGAGGAAAACAGGAATTTACTAGGTTCACTTCCCAACAAGTGTATATGGGTACTTGGTGTAGTTTAGAAACAATTATTATAAAACACATTCCACAAGAAAATAGTATTTTTGGGTGGATACACCATATAGAATATACCATTATTGTTTTATAGAACTGTGTTCAATAAAACAAGTCATCTTCTTTATGTAGCAGGAAATGATGCAATATAATGTTTTATAACTAGTTATGAATCTTTCACCAGTTGATTAAAAACATGTTGTTATAGTGAATCCTTTTCAACTAACAAAAATATGATATTCAAGGAAATTCATTACCTTATTTCCATGTAAAAGGTAAAATCTTTTCTAGAATTCATAATGATACTCAATCTAACATCAAGTCAGATTCTTCAGTCTGATTGTTCATTTCAGAAATATAATTTTTCTAGAATACCACTCAACCAATTATGCTCTAATTATTTCATAGACAAAAATCTTTATTCTGATTTCATAGTCTGATGACCCAATACATTATGGGAAACTATAAATATGAACTTATTTCTTCTTATTCTTTAATATGGAAATATTCATCAGGAATTAAAATCCAGAAACTCCTTCTCTCTAAAAACATTAAGAGATCCTTCTTCTTTCTTCACCAGTGAACATTACTACTGTTAAAAAATACAATGTACAAACCACTGTTTATCAGTGTCTAAAATGTGGTTTAGATGGGAATATGAAATATTTTCCCACTCAACCAAATTTCCAAAATCATCAAATTCCTTTTTATCTAGGTATCAAATTTGTGTTCATCAATACTTATCCACTCCACTCGATTTCTCAAACATTCTCACAAATTCAAGTCACCATATACTTTCTTTGAAATATTAATTATGATTCTTATTTACAATATGATATCCTCATTATGATGTAGACAGTAAGATCTTCATTATGTTTCTTCGTAAAAACTGCAAAATAATTCTCTCGTTTCGATACAATGTATCTACTATTAAATGAAAATAAATTAATCATTCTTCCAAAACATTATTTCCACTCTGGTACATTTCAGTTTCCTTTTCCTTTCCATTAACATAGTGAAAAATATTATTGATTCTTGTGCATACCCAGAAACACTTCAGAACCAACTTCAACTCTCTATGACAAACAATTTTGAATCTTCTTTAATCAGTCCTCCATTTCTTCTTTTCTTTAGACTGATGATTCTGGGTCTACGAACCATATCAGTGTCGCTCTAAATCTATTGGATCTATCACTACTTTAATCTAATTGTTAGGCCAATCTCTAGTATTATAAATATTAGCCTACTTGAAAACATATTATAATTCACCTTTTCTCTAGACATAATTGAAAATAACCAATAATTATTAATGTTGAAAATAGATGACATCATTGTTGACCAGTCTCTAAATTTCCTATATATAATTGTTCAAAAAAACTCAACATATTTTATTTTTCATTTGTCTTAAAATATTATAAATTATTTCCCCTTTGATTTCCTTCTAAAACAGTCAATTAATATAATGATAAATGTCTCAGTAAACATGATGATCAGTGGTACACCGCATCCGATGAACTAGTATAAAATGTTTCAATATTCGAATCTTTATTCTTTTTCTGATTTCAATACACACCAACTTTGATTTTTTTAAAATTGTATTTTTTGGATCATTGTCCTAACTAGAAACCAACATCTTCATAATTTTATTTTCCGAATAAAAACTACTTTAGCCATTAAACAATTCATTTCCTATTGATCTCACACAGATGAACTAAGATAGGAAATATTTGACTATAGAAATAACCTTTTTCCACAAATTTATTCATGTATCCTAGAATCTTCATCACATTGAGAATGTTTAAAATTGGAATGGTGTCTTCTGACTAACATTGATAATAATTAGAACATTCCATCCTTCCTATTTATTTTTTATTTCTATCCAAACCTCAATACGATTGGGTAAATGTTTATTTATCAATTATCTCATAAGGATTGAATCACATTTTTTCATAGAAGAATATAATTTCATAGAGATCTATGGTTATTAAAGCATCATAATGTTTACATCGGATCCTTTAATACTCATATTCGCATCCTCATTAGGATTAGAACACTCTTTCTTGAACCCAATGTGAGTCTTATGATCCTTTTCTTCCAGAATACTTCTTCATAACATGATGGACATTCATAATCTTTTTTATATCTGATATACTAATTATGAAGGTGAGTTTGATCACCTACTTTTAAAAAACTATGATTATTTCTATTCTTTGACAAAAACATAAACCTTCTTACATAAACTTTATCCATCTTCCAAAAAAACAACTTCTTTTCAACATCATCCAAACAATCTCCCCCTTTGGATTTTTATCCCAACTATTGTTCATAAACCCCTAAACATTATTACCTTATGATATGTATTTTATATAAATATAACTTAGCTTACCTGATAAAAATTATTATAGGAAATATGAATTAATAATTGAAAAAAAATGTTCACCAAAATTAGTGGCTCGTGAAACGTCATCCACTTTTCCCCACATCATTCTTTATTATTTCATATTTTAAGTAAAAAAAAGTTTTCCAACAATCACTCCAAAAAAATATAATATTTCACATAGATAAATAATGAGTTCACGGTTTATCCCAAACAATCCAAACATTCATGTTTCAATTAAAGAATTACCATGCATCAATTGATAGATTTATGAAACAATTATCCCCTGACAATACTATCCACGGACTATATAAGATAGGGGAAAACACATAACTCAATTTTGAGAAGAAAGAGCGTGGATCCCCATGTTAAACATCAGTTTTAAAAATGTGACCTTAGGTAAAGGTTGGGTAAAAATTTCAGCAGCATATTCTGATGTAGGAACATATTGTAGCTTAAATTCATTTTTCACCACATGCAGATATGTGAATTAGTACATAATATAAATATGTTTTGAATGATAATGTTGTGTTGAGTTTATTTTAAATATCATGGAACTTTGATTATCACAATCCCATATCAAGGGTACCATTTTGTCAATATGTAGGTCTTCCAATTGAGTTTTCATCCACAAAAGTTGGGTAGCATCTTGAGTGGAAGCAACAAAATCCTCTTTAGTCATTCTAATCATTTCGGAATTTTTCATCTTTGCACACCAAATAAAAAACCATTTTTCCCAAAAAAAACTCCATAATATGGGGATATAATATAATAGACTTATCAATATTAATCATTATATGAATACGTAAACAAGGCCATTATAAGCTATCATACCTGATTAAAAATATTCTTTGTGCCTTTGAAATATCTATGATTTTGTTTTCATCCAATAGATGTTATTATTTAGGATCACTCTAAAATATTTCATATAAGGTAATGGAATAAACAATTTTAGGTCTTAAAGTAATCAAATAAAAAAATCCAATCATCTGTCTAAACTCTTTCGAAACAACTTCTTTAGTTCTATATCATTGATCAACTTGGTTCGCATTGAAATTTGTATGGAAACAAGTTTCAAATTTTCTATCCAGAACTTTTTAAGAAGTTCCTTTTCATAATTTTTTGATAGAGAAATATTTTTTTATTTGGTGATATTTTTAACTGAAGAATTTATTTCATTTCACCCAACATAGACATCACAAATAACACTTTAGTGAAAATTTCACAAGTTCATTCCTCATTCCCTAAAAATATAATTTCATCAACATAAACTATTACAATTACCATAAAATCTTGTCATTCAATGATGTATAAATCAACTATTCCTTTTTTAAAAATCATTTTTGATAATCATATATCTAATTTGGAATATCATGCTCTTGAATATATTATTATCCCATGCAAGGATTTATTCTAATTTCACATATAATTTTAATCCTTCCCAACCATAAATCAATATTGTTGTACAACGTAAACTTCTTCATCTAGATTCGCATTTCAAAATGATGACATCACATCCATATGAAAAATATTGAAACTTTATTAAGTATTATTGGAATGAAATATTCTATTTACTTCTCACCATTCAACTAGAAAAAAATTTATTTTCCAAATAAGTTCCTTCAATATGTGATTAACCTTTTCACAATAATATTTCTTGGTTTCATGTAACAACACTACCATCATTCATTTTCATCTAAATAACCCACTTTATTTTGAAATCATTTATGTTATTTTTCTTATGTAAAAGTTCAAAAGTAAGATTATTTTTTATTTGATCCAAGTCTTCATTAATAGCCTAAATCCATTCTAGAATCTAAAAACCTTCACTCATATCTTTTTTCATGACTTTTAAATATAAAGATATATGTCTAATAAGTTTTGATATTCTTTTTTTTAATGGTTTAATGTGGGTCACCAATAATGTTTTAAGTTTCCAGTTTTACTTCATTATCTTGGGATGATATTTTTTATATTCTTCCTCCTCATATGAAATATCTTTGTCTAAATCTTCTTCATGAGTAGTATTAAAACTATCATCATCTTTATCAGAACTCGTAAAAAATTCTTTCATCTTATTTATCTTATTTACCATAATTATTCTAAACATTTTAACTAAATTTGTCATAAATAAAAACCAATAATATTTTAATATCTTTGTTGAAACATATATTTCCACTTCCTTCTAGATAATAACCATGAAAATTCTAGATTCACTACTCTTCTCAATCTTTACAAAGTTTCCACCTTTCATTTGTTTCATTCATGGACTCCAAAAAACACTCAATTGATTCAAAAATAGATTTTTGTCATAAAACATTTCTTATCACATCAAATATGAACATGGTCTATAGAAACATAGGATTTAAATATACAAATTGGTACTCCTTGATTACATCAAAATTAATGAGATAGACCATGTTCAAGTCACGGAATCGGCCCCATTTCGAACAAACTTCTATTTTTTCAATCAGAAAAACCATTTTTTGGAGTGTATAGTGTACTAAACTCATGTTTAAATCAGTGATTCTCAAGATAACATTCTAATTATTCATTCCTGTATTCAAATCCATTGTTATTTATCATCCAATTTACTAAATACTCACATTTCTTCTCATATTTACTTGTGAAATGTTTAATAATTTTCAGAGCATGTGACTGATTCATATACATAACACAAGTAATGTTATTAAAGTAGTCAATGGATTTAATGAAGAACATATCTCCTTGAGTTTATTGTTTACTCATTGGCCCGTAGAATTCCCAATGAATATGTCCTACGGATCGTTTTGAAGAATTTTCAAATTTCGTATACACAAAGTTATTAATCATTTATTTTTGGAAATGTATTGAATGCCAATATCATCTTCTTCAAAAATCAATAATTCAACAAAGTATATCTATTTTTAATAACATGTTCATTTTTCTCTGAAATTGGTTCCCCAATCATTTATTCCACAAATGATTCTCTTCTTTCATATTCAAGTAACAAGAGTTATGAACCTCACTAACATGGAAGAAGATTCCTCTTATATGTGGGAAACAGTGAGTAGTCTGTGTTTCAACCGATGAAAAAACAAATCTTTCATGGATTTCAACTTTTCTTCCCCAATAATGGTTGATCCAACACATTTGATTATGAGAGGTTAATTATTTCAAAATTTCATTACTCGGTTATTGAATTATTCTCATTTATCATTAGTTTTATGTCTCCTTTAATATGAGAAGAACACCCACTATAAATGATCGATATTCGTTCTCTGTTTTTCGATTTTATATTGGTTTAAACAAGAATATCATTTTCTTTCTCTTTATTTTCCATCGCTTCTGGAGATTTGGAATTGTTAAAACCCATTTTGTGTGTACATACCAAAACAATACATCCTTTTTTAAGGTTTCCACGTTTCTCAAATATTTTAAAAATAGCTTACATAATTTGGAACATATTTTTAACATTCGCACTAACCTTATTAGGTTATTCAAAAACATCCTCCTCATAAATCTTCCTTTGATATTGTTAAATCCCCTCAAACATTCCATTCTGAAATTTGAGAAATAGTTAAAATATTATAAATTGAACTAACCCATATTAACCTTATATACAAATCCACTGTAATACTAGTATTATCCATAGAATTAAAATTTGCCTATGAAACATCCACACTACTCTGAATTCTGAGAATGTTTCTCAGTAACCTTCCTTTCAATCTTACCAAAACATTGTTTACCACCAACCATTCTATTATCACCAAAAATATTCATTTTTCCGTATGGTTTTCCTTTTATCATTTTTAAAATAATAAGTAAAAGAAACATTTATAGACTAATAATTTTTAAAAACATATATCATTTCCACATTGTAGGTTCTGGCCACATACATTACATTCCCAATATTATTTTTCTCTGAAAATATTTCAACTCTCTTATCATCAATTTAAGATAAATTTTTATCATTCTAAATTTTAAAATTCAATATATTTCACCAACATCATATATTATTTTATTGAAACTTTTAATATTCTATTTATCTTTTTATTTTTTTGGACATGTTCCATATCTTTTGATTTTTCTTTCATATTAACTTTCAATTGGTCATGACAATTTCTTTATTTCTCAAAAGATATCTTCAAATAATAAATCTCTTCAAATTTTTTAACTTTATCATCAGTAAACCATTCTTGATTATCTGTTGAATAGTTCTAATTTTTTAAATTCTTAATTTTTTCCCAAACTCCAAATTGTTCGCGTTAATATTTTAAATTCTTCTTTAAAATAAAATTTTAATCATGTTTCTTCTTCTTCAGAACTATTGATTACGAATTAATAAATGTTTTATTTCATAATAAAAGTATTCTATCTATCCTTCTCAATAGAGTTTTCTAATTCATCTTTATTTTCTTCTTCTTCATAATCTAAATATAAGGATTCTCTATTTTTATATTTAAATAATTTTTTATCCTTCTCACTAGAATAATATGTATCCTTATCACCATATTTTTTCATGATCTTATTGACCCCATTTCAACTTCATCATTGTTCTCATCTATATTTGTTTGAGGGGAATTCACCACTAAATTCCCAATTCCTCCACCTTCAAAACAATTAATGGGAAGATTCACATTATATTTAACCATACCTATTTATACATTTTTAGAAAACAGTTAAATAAATTCATCAACATTTTTGCAAATGTCATTTTATTGTTTGAACCACCAACATATTATTCAATAGTCTTCTTAGGATTTTTGTCTTAGAGGCCTTGAAATAATTTTATCTATCAACAATTGTTTTTTATACCTAAAATTCCTCCTTATAATTCCATATGTAATGAGAGTACTGTGAAATTCATATGTATATAGTGTTTCTAGATCTCTATCTTGCTAATAGGAAATTTTTTCACCAAACATGTCAGGAAGAATTCACATGATCCTTTCAACAATAGTATAATATTTCAAATATTCACCAAGACATATGGTAGAGCCAACAATTTCATTTACTCTAATAAAGAAGCCACCAATAGATTTATACTACCCCATTTTTATATATTCAAACTTCAACATCCATATTTTTATGTTTTACTTCTTCACTTTTTTATTACCATCATAAATATTATGTGGCTTATCCCAAATACCTTTTATAGTGGTAACACCATTCAATATTGTGAATTCACTTTTATGAATTGATGATACTAAATATTTCTAATTCATTTTATCACATTCATTATGTTTCTTATCAACAGATTTAATTTGAAACATTTCATTAATTAGAAGATATAAATTTGTAGAATCTTCAAGAACATAATCCCCAAGAGACATAAGATAGGGAAAAATTATATCTTTCTATATATTATAGTTATTACAATGGGAGCCAAAAATCTACTTGTTATTCACATAATATAGAATCTCCATCAAAACATCACTTTAAAAATCAACAAAGAGTAAACAATGGAATTAGACCCTATGATATAAGTTTTTATTTTTTATGAAGTATTAATGATCACTGGGAGGGAGAGGTGTGAATCAATGATAACTTTTTATTTTGATATCCCTTAAATTTGAAAGAAACATCACCTTATATGAAAATTTTATTGTCTTTCTGAAAACAAAACATCCATACATATATAAGAGCATAATAAATTACCAGGTTCACTAGTCATCGTGATTAGATAGATGATTTTTATGGTTTGGATACAATCCAATACCATAGAATCCACTAGAGAACAATCATTTTTTATGGACACAATAAGTAGGATAACCCCTGATACTTTTTTAGCACTTTGTTCAATACAAAAATACAATTACATCAAGAAACATGAAATTATGTAATACAATTTTTTTTAATAATTCAGACCATGTCACCAATTTATTTAATATATGTTACTCTAGATCCTTTTAAATATTGAAAATAAATAACTTCAATGAAAATTATGCACTTCCCAACCATTAGTAGGTATGAAATTCTTTAGAAATCATAATTATTCTATCTCTAATTACAATAATTTTCCCCAATTGGATTATTCATTCTAGAAATGTAAATCATCATGATTAATATTGAAACAATTCTATTCTAATTTTTTTCTTAGTCTAGAATCAACGATCTCATTTCCCAATCTGATGAAATAGTTCATTATAAGAAACTTTAAATGTGATCTTGCTTCTTCTCTCCTATCTAGAAAACTACATAAAGAATGTTATATCTGGAAACTCATTCTCTCAAAAAGCAACCAACATTACTGCCTCTCTAGTCCCCAATTAATAGTACTAGTGATAATAAGTACAATGTAATTCCCAACATTTATAGGTGTTCAAAATTTTGTTTTTATGAGATTCTGAAATATTTTCTCACTCATCCAAATTTCTCGATTCATGAAATTCCATTGAATATTGACTTAATATTTAGCTTCTTCAACACATCTCAATTATTCATCATCATTCTTGAACATTATCAAACCTTATCACAAATCCATCTCACCTTAGTCTTTCTTCAAAATATTTTGTCTAATTTTGATTTAATTCTAATTTCCTCATTATGATGAGGACATTAGATTATTCATTACATTAGAATCAATTGGAAAATAATCTTCTCCTTATAATGCTCTATACCAATAGTTAAATGTAAAAATTGAAACCATTCTTCCAAGAAAAATATTTCAACTCCATTAGAATTAAGATTCCTCTTGATTTTCCATTAAAATATTAGAAACACTTAAAAATTTTTATACTTCCTCTGAAACACTTCATCACTACCTTAATCATGATTTGATAAACATTAATACTAATTTAAGAAGATCCCATTTTTTATTTTCCTGAGAGTGATGATTATGCATCAAATAGCCTTATCAATGTTAATCTACATCTGATGGATATGTCTCTACTTTACTGTGATAATTGGTGTCATCACCAATTTTATGACTTTTCACCCAATTGAAAAACTAACAAAATTATTCTTTTATCTTGATGCATTTAAATTTAAAAACAATTCATCTTCATGAAAATTGTTGACTACATTGTTGATCGGTCTCATATTTCTATCAATGAATCGGTTCAAAAAACTCCACGACATTCCCATTCTATTAGTCCAAATATCATGTAATAAAATTTTTCACTAATTCTCTTACGAAACAATAATTTCATCTGACAATCATTGTTAGGTTAACTATAGTGATCCTTGGAACACCTCATCTGATGAAACGGTATGAGTATCTTTGACTTCACCAACTTCGTTCTTTTTTTAATTAAGGTACTAGAAAACATATATTTATAAAAAATTAACTTTTGGATTTTTGGTTAGATGAAAAATCGACATCTTTATCTTTTCATGTTCTGAAAAACACAACTTCATCCTTCAAATAATTACACATCTGGTGATCTCACACTGATGAACCGACAATGAAAAACATTGACTTTATCAATGTCCTTTTTCCACAATCTTCATCTTGAATCATGACTTCCTCGTGACCTTGAAAAAATTTATGGTCACCATTGCATAATCTGAGTTAAATTAGGAGGTATTATAACATTAAATCCTCTCAATAATCTTCATTAATTCCAATGGTAACACCCCAAGATTAAATGGTGCGTTTATCATTGAAAAATATAATAGTTTTCCATGTACACAACATGGAGTTCAAGGCACCACAACCAATCGAACATGTCGTTTTAAAAGAAGTTATGAATTGTAATAACCACTTTTATAAAATTTTATAAATGTTATTTTTAAAATTGGACTTCATTTTTTGATTCATAATATCAAAATTATATTAGGGTGAATTTTTGATACTTTTCTAATAACTTTCACATTTTGATGAATTGGTAAAAATACTAAATTTTAATTAAATACAACTTTTTTAATTGAAATAATTTATACTATTATATTATACATTAGACTGATTTTAAAGTATATTTAGATTATATTTTTTTCATTTAACATAATTCAGTTCATTGGATGTAATTTCTCATTTAAATTGTACATAAACATATGTCAATATTTTGATAGTTTTTACTTCTTAAAAACCACCTTATTAGTTTTGACAACATCAATTAATTTTAAATTAATTTCTACAACATGTGTGTTTTTAATTTTTAAAAATGGATTACATATTTAGAATCAGGAGTTCCAAATTGTGTAAATAGATAATTTTTTTAGACATTATGAATAGTTACTTCAGAAAGTATTTTATTAACCATTGTTAAAAGGTAAATATGGTAAATAAGAGTAACAAATAATATTATAATAATATTAAATTAACCCAAAATATGTTCTAACCATATATTTAGATACATATGCGGCCATGGGCATCCATGGGTCGATTTTGGGACCCCATGGAGCCACATGGGTGTGATAATGGCATTTTATATTTATTAATGTAAAATATAAAGACAAAAATAACATAAACATGTATCTATTAGTAAAACAAATTTTACATGGGTTTATTTGATTGATATATTCGACTATAAATATTTATTACAAATATAAAACTATTTACTACACAATTTTATTTTATTTATTATTTTTAATCCTTTTAAATAATTAAAATTATTTATGAAACAATGATGATGTAGTAAATACCTTTTTAATTAAAGATTAAAATAATAGATATTATAAATATCAAAATAAATGTAAATTCAGTCTTTTGATGAATTCCACTAATTTTATAGGTTAATATGACATGTTAGGGTTGATTAAATAAATTCTTTTCAAAGGGATAAGTTTTTAATGAATTTCACAAAAACAAAATACCTAATAGTGTCAAAATTGACATAAATGTGTTATTGAAACAAATACTATATTATTAATTGATATAATATACCTAAAATTATAAGCTTGGTAAAATGGAATTATATAAGGATATATATGTCAATAATGAACCACATGGTGTTCACTTGGATTTTTATTATAAGTTTATTAACCATTAATTATAATAATACAAGAATACATGGTATAAGTTAATCTATTTAACTAAGAGTTAAATATAATATATAAGGTTCATATGGTGTCCTAAACCTATATAAAACATATTGTTCGAGAGGATATATAACCATCCTTACCTTATACATTAAATAAATCCATTTGGATCTATTATTAACCGAATATAATTGTATTATAGAAAAATATTTCATGATTTTCATAAAAATGACCCTCACCTCTCTTTTAAAAGGGTACTTCCCCTCCTCTCAAAATAACACCTTAAAATCCCTTTGGCTCTCCCAAACCCAACTCCAATATCCTAAAAACTAACCTTACTTCAACCTATAGGCCTTACTTTGATCAGAATCCAACCTTAGTGGACCATTTGATCAAATCAAAAGGAAGCCCCCGAAAAAGATGTAATAATTTCACCACTTCTTTCGAAAATATTTTCTCCTTACACTTCCTCTTTCTCTGTTGTTTCCATACCAAAATAATAAATATAGTACGTTATACATACTGTGATGTTATTATAAATATGGTACAACCATATTCATTATTCTATCCATCAGATGAATGACAAAGTCACTATACGTGCGTGCGTACGGTAAACCGTTTCCACGCCGTGGAGTTGTTTGATATTCAACAGTTCATTATTTGGATGGCTATAATAATGAGTATAATTGATAAAAATAATAAATATAACATCTTATTGATTCTATATATATATGTGATATACCATAAAATTAATTATGATTTCATCATTAATTGAATGATATTTTCGCACGTGCGTGCATACGGATTACCGTCTACACGAACGTGATAAGATTCATTTCACCATCGTAACCATTAAAGAATAATTTTAATTTTTTGATTAAAAACAATGATTAAGATCTTAATATCATTCTTTACATGAGTAAAATACATCATATCCATCAAAAATTGACTTACGTAACAAATTTTATAAAAGAGAATAAATCAATTAACACCTGAAACAATTATACTACTGAAATTTTATTAACGAAGCAATATTAGAAGATCATATATGATATCTTATTTATGTACGTGGATCTTTTATAAGTTAATAACAATGATTTTACTATTATAAAAGAGGTTAATGTACCCTTTACCAATGAAAAGTAAAAGGTAAGGGTTAATTATACAATCTCTTTATTATCTGAGGTTGTCTATACATGAGTATCTACATGGAACTCTTTATCATCCACATCAGTAATTCATAAAAAATTTATTTCAAGAAAAATTTATTATTAGCTATATTATTTTTTTAATTTCATTATAACCTTTTTTAACTTTTTATAAAAAATATTAAATGAATCATTCTGTTTTTTCAAAATAAGGTACTTTATGACCTTTTCAAAAAATTAAGATAAAAATGTTATTTTAACTTATATGGTGGGTCAAACTATTTTCCACCATTATAAAACCTTCTATGATTCCATTAAAATATAATATGAATATTTTTAAAATAAATGTTTTCTTTTATAATTATGTGACTTTTAAATGATTTCAATATAGAAAGAGATATTTATCTCAAATAGTTTTGATTTCATCTATGTCAACATCCTTTGATGGATTTTATGGTTGTTTGAAGTTTATTTATTATGATAAAATAATCCATAATTTTTTGAAGGTTTTGAGATATTTTTGAATGTGTATATGTTGTTTTTATACAATTCATGGTTTAGGGTAAAAGTATTAACAATTCGTATGCTATTTTTAATACGAATGTTTATTTTATGTTTCAAACTTTTTATATGATTAATGCATTGGACATTGTAAGTGGCGAGAGGAGCCCGCTATAGCTCCTTGACACATCAGTTGTTCTCATGAGGCAAACTAGTTTATTGGCATAAGGCATGGAAAAATCCTATGTATTGTCATGGCATGAGTCCATGACTATGTGGTTATGATATCCGGCATTATGTATTCCATCATTATAAAATTAGCTATTAATTTTACATGTGATTATTGGACAAGTAGAATACCATTGTGAATAAGTAAAAGAAATTATTTTATTTATTACTTCCCTATTTTGTTGAAGTTTAATTTTAAAAGTCATGTGTTTCAGCCTTATACATTTTCTTCAATGGTTATTTTTATTTATAAAAGATTCCACTATATTGTTTTCCTTACTAAGTATCTATGATCACCCATTTTTAATGTTTTATTTTTCTCATGATACAAAGATGTATATTATAATTGACCTGTAGGGATAGGGTTTTGGAGATTAGTGTGTTTAAAGGAGAAAACATTTTTTTTTTATTTCGTAATGTAATTTTAAATATATATATATATATATGTATCTAGTACTTCCAAGTCTACTAAACTAATCGGTCTTTTGAGACTTGATCTATTGTGATAATACAAATTTTATTTAATAGTGCACTGAATCTAGGTAACTAGGTTCAGGGCATTACATTTCTTATAGGATAATGTTTAGTACAAATCATGGAAGATAGATTTAGAAAAACTCTGATTAGTAAACATTACCCTAAAATTGACATTGAGGACTAGTATAGAATAATTTCCATGAATTTTTGTAATATAGATATTTTTTGTATTTTCAAAGAAATACACCCCTATCTAGATAGGAGCAGGTAGAGGTGGATGAGGCATAGATGTACCTAGGAGTGAAAACAATGAAAAGGAGTTTCAGGCTTGACCTGGGGTATCGTGGTACATGACAACTGGCCTTGCTGCACTATTGGGTATGACAAACAAAGGGGATATGCTTAGAATAATTCACATTTTCTTTACAACCCATTATGAATGATTTATTAGTAAATATTTCCTCAATGAAAACATTTTTATGATAATGTATTATATCAATAAACTATTTAATTTATTTTAAGTGTTTTACAAGTTGGAATTATATATTGTGATTCATAAACAAATCTAGTGTATTCCAATATTTATAAATTGCGCATAGTGGATGGAATGGAAACCATATCAATGCCAGTAATCCATTTAAGTATTTCCCTCCTACTCATATCTGGTGATGAAACTGTTGTTGAACAACATTTAACCATACTAGGACAACTCCCCCAGGTTGTGAATAATAACCATACCCGTATGGAGCACCTGGATCCATAAACGTGGATTATCAATGTTAGACTGATTCATGAGGAATCTTACACCAAAATCCAATTGTATTTAAATTACACTTTTATCCGAGCCATGTATAAGTTCTTAAGGGAAAAGATTTCATGCTTTGGTGAGTAGCAAAAGGGAAAAAGTTGTCATGACAGTATATCACCTCACGGGAGATACAGATCAATGGAGGTAAATAATTCAAAACATGAATAATAATGAAGAAGTATATAATATGGAATGGAGGGATTTTAACGAGATTTTTATATAAAAATACTTTCCTCGTGACCAACGAGAGGATATTAAAAGGAAATTTCTGAGTCTACGGTAAAAGGAGGAGGAGAATGTCACAAAGAATGAGGCTACCTTTACAAGGTTAACAAGGCATCCTGAAGATTATATTTGTAACCCAATGAGTAAGATTTATTCATTCATTTGTGTGTTAAAACCATTTTCCCATCGAGCATTAGTCTCATAATCCTTCCCATCATACGATGATATAGTCCCATGTTCTATCAATACAGAAAAGGAACTCTCTAAGTCTTATAAAATTAATGTAAAGAAAGAGAAGAAGACAACAATGGAGAAAGGTAAAAAATAAAGGGAAAATGGAAATAAGGATTTTCCTTTATGTGATAATTTTGAGATGAAACACCCTGATAATTTCCCAAAAGGCATGGGAATTTGTTACAAATGAGGAGAAAATGGTCACCAGGTCTGTGATTGTAAGGGAATGAAAGAGGATGTCAATGTTGAATTCTACCATTGTAGATAAACAATACATTATGAAAATTAATATCCTATGATCCAAAAAAACATACCTCAAAAAGGCCAAGGGGGGAAAGCCAACTTATTTTTTTATAATAGTTGAAGTGGAATAATTAAGGTATTTGTGTTTTTGGATTCGAGAATTATATTTTGGTAATAAGAACAATGTGATATATATAAAGATTGTACTATTGTTCTTTTTTCATTAATTTTTTAATATGAATAATGAAATCCTATTTTTTGAATGTGACAATAATATAATATTTATATAGTTTGGGGAATATCATGTTACAATTGATTTTGGAATTTAGAGTCCTTTTAGAGAGATTTTGGACAGAAGTATTTTGGATAACTATAAGGTTGGAAAGGATTAAGTTGTACTTTGGATTGTATTTTTTAAGGTTAAAACATTTCATAAGAATATTTTTTAAATATTATAATAAAATAGTTTTAGAAAAATGACAACCTGCAAGTCGGGCAATAACCTATCACATTGGACACAGCTGTAGGAATCGAACCCACAACCAAAGTGTGACAAGGCATTATGACCTACCACTGGCCTTTGTGATTTCCTGGTTTGTAAAATATATTTTTTCTCAATGATATGAAAGATAAATTATAAATTCATTTTTTTTGAACCCTATACGATTAAGAGAAATAGAATATTTTTGAGTTCTATTATCTTATTGATTGAATGATGAATTTTTCGTTGAAATTAGTTAAATGATGGAACTCTACTTGTCAAGTATTATTTTTTTCTTATTATATAAAAAACAATTCATAAACATTAGGTAAAACATATTAATACCAAGAAATTTTTTATCCAAATACCTTATGTTTTGATGAAATGATGATATTTTAAATCATCATAGATTTATGGATTTGAGGCCCTCAATTTACCATTCACGTGTTTGTGATTGATGACCTCAATCACTACCTATAAATATTTTCATTTTTATCAAATTATAATTTCCTCCAATGTTCTCTTAATTGAAATCCTAATTTGGCGGTGACTTTTTTATTTCCCTTTCCCTCATATTAAGACTAAAGTTTATTTACCATATTTTTTATGTGGTTGCAATAAAGATATTTTATATTTTTTAAACCCCTTTTTTCGAAGAAAAATTTCAAATTGTGAGGAATAAATTTATTGAATGAGGTATGAATGTTACACCCTAATCTTCCACAGTATGTTTCTCTTTGAAAAACACAATATTATGATGTACGCAACATCGAGTTCAAGGGAACCTCAACCTCTCAAACTAGCCATTTTCAAAGTAGTTATGAATAGAAATAGACAATTTTTTAAATTTTTTAAATTTTATTTTTCAAATTGGACATCATTTTTATATTTCAAATATTAAAAATTATCATAGAATTAATTTTTCGTACATTTCTAATAACTTTCTTATTTTTATGAATACTGAAAAATAGTAAATTTTAATTAAAAACATCATTTTAAATTAAAATAACTTTTAGGGTAAAATTTAACATTTGATTGGTTTGAACGTATTATTATATTATGTTATTAACATTTAATATAACATAGGTCATTTGATTCAATTTCACATTTAAATTGTATAGAAATATATGTCAATCTTTTGACAGTTTTTACTTCTTAAAAACTCGCTTATTAGTTTTGACAATGGGAATTGATTTTTTATTAATTTATTCAACTTATGTGTTTTGAATTTGGAAAAATGGATTCTATATTTTAAATCCATAGGTCCAAATTCTGTAAATAGTTAATCTTTATTTCTAGAAATTATGAATAGTTTTTCTGTAAATATTTTATTTACCACAGTTAAAAGGTAAATCTGGTAAATAACGGTAAAAATTAATATTATAATAATATTAAATTTCTCTAACACGTGTCCAAAACCTATTAGACGATATAATTATGACCATGGTAATCATTCGTTTTATTTTTTGACCCCATAAAGCCACTTCGATGTGATAATGTCATTTTATATTAATTAATATACAGTAAAGACAAAAATAACATAAACATGTATCTTTTAGCAAAACAATTTTTATATGGGGTTATATAATTGATATATTTGACTTATAAATATTAATTAATAACATAAAACGATTTTCAACATTATATTATATTTTCTATATTTTTTAGACATTAAATAATTAAATTTATTTATGACACAGTGATAATGTCATAATTACCTTATCAATGACTGATTAAAATAATTGATATCATAAATATCCAAATAAATGTGAATTGATACTTTTGATGAATTAGACTAAATTTCAAGGTTAATATGACATATTAGGGTTGATTAAATAAATTTTTTCAATGTTATAATTTTTTTATGACTTTTACAAAATCAAAATACCCAATATTGTCAAAATTGACATACTTGAGTTTTTATAACTAATACTATATTATTAATTGATCTAATATTCTTAAAAATATGAGGATCAGAAAAGGACTTATATAAGGATACATATTTCAACAGTGAACCACATGGGGTTTTCTTGGATTTTAGTAGTATGTTTATTGACCATTTATTAAAATACTACAAGAATATATAGAAAAAGTTAAATTATTTAACTAAGAGTTAAATATAAAAGATAAGGTTAATATGGTGAACTAAACCTGTCTAAAACATGTTTGATGAATTTATTGGGATCCATACCTACAATATCCCTGAAATAAATCCATTTTGAGCCATTATAAACTGAATATAATTGTATAATAAAGCAGTATTTCAAACTTTTCCTAAAGTGACCCACACCTCTCTTATAAATGGGTAATTACCCTCTTCTCAAAATAACCCCTCCAATTCCATTTGGCTCTCCCAACCCCTGCTCAAATATCCTATAAACTAACCTAAATTCAATCTAGAGGCCTTAATTTGACCAGAAGCCAGCCTATGGAGATTTTTTTATCAAATCAAAATGAAGCACCTGAAGAAGAGGTAATAATTTCATCACCTCTTTCAAAATTATTTTATTCTTCCACTTCATCTTTCTTTGATTTTCCATACCAAAATAAAAACACCATTAACTTATAAATATAGTGATTTTATTATAAATATTGTATAACCATATTCATTATTCTATCAATCCTATGAATGACAATGTAACTATACGTGTGTACGTACGGCTTATTGTCTCCACGTCGTGGAGTAGTTTTTTATTTAACACATAATTATTTGGATGGGTATAATAATGAGTATAATTGATTTAAATAATAAATATAAAATGTTAATTATTCTATATATATGATATACCATCAAATTACTTATTATTTTACCATCAATAGAATGATATGGCCGCTTGTGCGTACATACTGATTAATATCTCCACGAACGCGATAAGAATCATTTCCCAATCATAGCCATTCAATAATATTTTTTATTTTATGATTAAAAATAATGCTTAATAACATAATATCATTATTTATATGAATCAAATACATCATATCAATAAAAAATATGACTTAAATAACAAAACATATAAAGGAAAACGAATCATCTAACACCCGAAACAATTATACAACTATAATATTATTAACAAAGAATTATTAGAATATCATATTTGATATCATATTTATGTATGTGGTTATTTAATAATTTAACAAAAATGATATAAATATAATATAGTGTTGGGTACCAGGACAGCGCAGTGGAAGCCAGTGGGCCAGGAATTTCAAATTTTCTGCTTCACTGGAGTGACGTAACCCTTTCAACTCTGGTGATCTTGTCCCGGATTGGTCCGAGGATCTTGCAAGGTTCATAAAGAGCCCAAAAATTAAACTGAACATTTACCTTGTTCAGAATTGACATATAGGGAACTGGAGATATTTTCTCTAATACCCTGACATAGAATCCTTCTAGATCATCCACACACGCCTCGCGAATATGCTCGCCCGCTGTTCGTCACGATCTGGGTGCTAGCGTGGATCTTCGATGCTCACTTCAGTGCGGCGATGATCACCACAAAGGAGGAAGCTTCAATTTGGGATGGATGATCTTGAAGATCCTTCTTTTCATGAGAGTATCTCTCACTAAATTCTAGGAGGAGAGAGATGCTCTCATTCTTGACACATGAATAGTAATCATGGGAGATCCTCTCTCTCAGTTATATAGGGAGTGTTTAAAACATGCGGTGTAGGTTCTCGGCCCCCGTGTAATAGATGCTTGCTATATAAGTAATATAAATAATTATTTATGAAAAATAAAATTATTCCATAAATAAAATTAATAATTTATCACTAACCTATAATATATAAATATATATTACGTGATAAATTTGAGTCTTTAACTCAACTCATTCCTCTTGCTAATATTAAACGATCATGGGATATTTAAATCCATTCAAATAATATTAATACTTGTATTTACTATATAGCTTGTAAAAACATGTTATAAATAAATTCAACGAATTATACTAAACTCGAATAATTAATGAATTTATTTTTTCTTTGGTGATCCATAGAACTTGGATAGTGCTCGGACACTTTGGCAGGGCCTTCCAACTTCTAAATTCATATTCCCAGAATAGGGAAGATTCTCAAGGCGCTATTGTGTGTGACACTCTAGGACCTTATCTCAATAGCAGTAAATAATACCACCGACCTAGAGCGGTGTCTAGAAACCCATCAAGGCCCCTATAAAGATAAGTCATAGTCAAAGCAACGACTGCCTTCCCACAAACACGGTCCATGTAATATAATCTCTTTATCATCGATAACTCAATAAAGTATAATGAATACTAGTGTCATCATTCATTATTTGCTCTATTTTGTTTTTTGATTTGTCTGGACGGCCCTACTTTTGACTACCATGGCCCTGGATTTATTTAAGGTGCCACCATCCTAATCAACCAGGCCCGAGATATCTCTTCTTGAACATAGAAGTGACAAACCCTTCCTCGATCATTCAATCAATGCCATTCCATTAATGACGTACCCGATACAAACTACCTCACCACAACTTTATCGCCATGGTTTTCACCTTATATAAAATGTACATAATTAAATGACATTCATTGATAATGATCTCAAGTCAGGAGACCATTACATATGTCTGTATATAGGAATGACCAATGACACCAGAAACATATGGTGTTCCTATTAAGCGGGTCTGTCCTCATGATCTTAACATCTAGAGATCATCAAGTGTGAACATCATGAGAAGAAGTCTCAATGCTTATGATACCCCAACACCTAATGGTCAAACATTGTCTGTGTCCTTATAGAATTATTTAACTAGACCATAGGGTGTTACTTTAAGATTACTGACATGGCATCTCAGGGTTCTCATTATAGCCTGGGACCTGCTATAACCATTTGATGCGACAGGTAATCTATGGAAATTTCCAATAATTAAGTGGATGCAGAAGTATCTACACTATCATGGAAAGATAAAAACATGTATAAAAAACAAACTGAATTCGTGTAACAGTAATCAAAGTAAAATACAAGTGGGGTATAGGGCACCCACTTTCAACACTCCCACTTACACTTCAGCCAACTGCTAATAGGTTTCAATCTGCTAGCTCTCACATGTGAATCATGCTTCTGCTGAGAAATGGCTTTTGGCAGGGTGTCTGCCACATTTTCCTCTTTGGCTACTCTGGTAACATTAACTTCAACTCTTTGAGTAAAATCCCCCAAGAGATGAAACATCTGAAGAATATGCTTTGTCCTCTGGTGAGACCTGGGCTCCTTGGCAATCACCACTGCAACAATATTATCACAATATACTAGAACATGGTCTGCACTGCTAGGTACAACACCAATATCTGAGATAAAGATATGTATCCAGACTGCTTCCTTTTCTGCATTGGAAGATGAAATATATTTGGACTCTGCTGTAGAATCGGAAACCATAGCCTGCTTTAAGCTTCTCCAGCTCCCTGCACCACCATTCAGGAAAAAGATGTTGCCTGACTGCGATTTCATATCATCATGATCTGTCTGGAAACTAGAATCAGTGTATCCCCTCACAACTAGTTCCTCATCTCCTCCATACACCAGAAACATATCCTTAGTATGCCTCAAGTACTTAAGGATAGTTTTAACAGATGTCCAGTGCAGCTCTCATGGATTAGCTTGATATCTACCCACTATGCTTAATGAAAAGGCAACATCAAACCTTGTACATAGAATGACATACATGATAGAACCCACTGCCAAAGCATAAGGGACTCTACTCATTCTTTCAATCTCCTATTATATTTTTGGACACATTTTCATGGAGATATGTACACCATGTGACATAGGTATCAATCCTCTCTGGGATTGTTCCATATTTTACCTTTTGAGTACCTTGTCAATATATGTACTTTGACTTAGGCCAAGCAGTCTTTGAGATCTATCTCGATAGATCTTGATCTCAAGAATGTAGGCTTCTTCACCTAAGTATTTCGTAGAGAATCATTCATTTAACTAAGTCTTAACTGACTGTAAGACTTGCACCTCGTTTCCCATGATTAATATGTCGTCAACATACAAAACTAGGAAAACGGTAGCATTCCCTTTATCATTTTTATAGACACAAGGCTCGCTTTTATTTTTGACAAAACAAAAATCTCTTATGGACTCATGAAAGCATACATTCAATGATCTTTATGCCTTCTTTAATCCATCAATGGATCTCTTAAACTTTCATACTTTATTGGCATTATTTGACTTTACAAGCCCTTCGGGTTGAGTCATATAGACGTCTTCAACCATCTTCCAATTTGGAAAAGCAGTTTTGACATCCATTTTCCAAATTTCATAATCATAAAAGGCTGTTATTGCAAGTAATATTCTGATGGATTTAAGCATTTCCACTGGTGAGAAGGTTTCATCATAGTCGATGCCTTGACGTTGTCTGAAACCCTTTGCAACCAGTCTTTCTTTAAAGGTATTAACGTTACCATCCATGTCTAGCTTCTTATTGAATACCTATTTGCATCTTATGGGATTTACATCTGCTGGAGGGTCTACCAAAATCCAAACTTGATTTTGGTACATGGACCCCATCTCAGAATTCATGGCTTCTTTCCATGTATCAGCTTCTTTTCCTTATACTGCTTCCTTGTAGGTTAATGGTTCATCATCCTCAAGGAGTATTGTGTCACCTGACTCGGTGAAAAGAAAACCATAATGCTCTAGTTCTCTAACCTCTCACGTAGACCTACATTGTATCTGTGTCTCAGGAACAATTTCTTCTTCCACTTGCTCTTGAGGAGATTGTTCCTCTACCATATCTTGTGCATCTAGAGCATTAACTTCATCGAAGTCAATCATTCTCCCACTATTTCCAGTAGAAATGTGATCCCTTTCTAGAAATTTGGTTTGTCATGACACAATGACTTTTCTATCTAAAGGGTTATATAGGTAGTATCCTCTGGTTTCCTTACGATAACCTATAATGATGCACTTAGTGCTTCTAGATGCTAATTTGTCACCTTGTAAAGTCTTGACTAACACCTCCCACCCCCACACATGCATGTGTGTTAGCTTGGGTTTCTTTCCATACCATAACGGATATGGAATCCCATCTGTAGCTTTAGTTGGTACTCGGTTAATGGTATATGTTGTTGTCTACAAGGCGTATCCCCAAAAGGATAACAGAAGAGTTGTATGACTCATCATTGATCTGACCATGTCAAGCAAGGTCATATTCCTCCTTTCACTAACACCATTCCATTATGGTGTATAAGGAGAAGTGAGTTGGGATATTATCCCACACTCCATAAAGTGATCAATGAATGCTTGGTTAAGAAATTCTCCACCTCGGTCTGACTGAAGTTCTTTTATCTTCATACGAAGTTGGTTTTCTACTTCAATTTGGTATTCCTTAAATAAACAAATGGAATCTGACATATACCGCATTAAGTAGATATACCCATACCTACTATAATCCTCAGTAAAAGTAATGAAGTATAGAAATCCACCCCTTTCCTCTACTAGAAATGGACCACATACATCAGTATGTATTAATTCCAACACTGTATTGGCTCTTTGACCCTTTCTTGAGAAAGGTTCTTTGGTCATCTTTCCTTGTAAACAAGCTTGACATACATCTAAGGGTTCTAACTGTACTGAGTCTAGATACCCTTCTTGATGTAATCTTCATAATATCTTCTCGTTTACATAACCAAGCCTAAAGTTCCATAGGCGGGTATTATTTGAGTCATGTTGGATGTTTTTTTCATTGATTGCCATTACTGAGTTTTCTAGTTCCAGTATATATAAACCATCGTGAAGATGTTCCATACCCTAACACATGTTATCCTTGTAAAAGAGACAATTTTTTTTCAAAACATGAAATAAAAACCCATAGTTTCTAAACATGACACAAAGATAATGTTCCTAGTAACAGACGGTACATAATAGCAATTGTTTTAAACAAGAACCAAACCAGTTGGTAAAGTCAAGTGATAGTCTCCCACTGCCAAGGCCGCGAGACTTGCACCATTTGCAGCTCAAAGACCCACTTGAAATTTTTCAATATTCTTGAACCTACTTGGTTCATGTATATGAATACAAATGTGTGAACCACATGCCGTATCCAATACCCAACTTTTCGATAAAGATAGATTGCATTCAATGACAAAAATACCTGAAGTAGAAGCATAGAGTTGCTTCTTCTTCCCAGCTTTGCAATTATTCTTCCAGTGGCCTTTCTTGCCACATCCAAAGAAGACAACAACCTGCTCATTACATTGCCTCTGAATCTTTGGCTTCTTTACAGGACGATGCATTGGTGTCTTTGTCATTGACTTGGCCTAAGACCCCTTTTCCATGCCCTTGTTTTTCTTGTTCACCATAAGGACAGTTGAATTGGTGTTTTTCATGTCCTTATAAGCATGGAGAACTAAATACAAAATATCCGAGAGCGACTTTGTCATATCATTCATATTATAATTGAAAATGAAAGTCGATAAGCTTGACAGTAAAGAGGAAAGAATGGGATCCACTACTAGTTCTTGGTTCAGTTTGAACCCATGGGATTAAAACCTCTCAATATACCCAATCATCTTGAGTACGTGAGGACCAGCTTTGTTCCCTTCTGCTAGCCTGCACATATGATGCTCACTTTAGATCTCATATTATTCTTGCCTAGCCCTCTCCTCATATAGTTCTTGGAGATGTGAAAGCATCTTGTGGGCGTCCTCTTCCACATGCATTTTTTGCAATTGGCTGGACATGGATGACAACATGATGCATTGTAAATCAAGCGCATCGTCTACATGATTTTTCCACGTATCTTTTTATGTCTTTCTTGGTCCCTGAGGAGGCTCAGTCGGAATTGGGGATTCCAGCACATATAACTTCCTTTATTGGCACAGTACTATGCGCAAGCGCCTGTACCACTCCTGGAATTTATTGCCGGTCCAGATATTTTTTTATCCAAGATCGATCGCAGTGATAAAGTAATTTTGGTGTTGGTAATTTCCATTTTGAATCTACATTAGATAAACATTTTGCAGTTAGTACTTATTCTTGATTACCTTTTTACATTTTATGATTAATAAATTATTATATCATTTAATGTCTCCCACTATTTTAATGAACCTTAATAGCCCTCAATATTTGATTCAGAATACTCTGTCGCTTGAGCATTCTAGTGGTAAGGATCCTCAAAACCTCCCTCTTAGTCTACAAGCTAGGGCTATGATAGTACTTGGAGGGTTTCAACGTAGGAACTATGCTAGACAACCACTTGTTCTTATGGTTCCTTGTGTTGTTGAGTAAAGTCCCAGCATTTGAAATCTGACCTTGATTCCCGCAACCTCTTGCCTCTAAATTGATAGCAAGTTAGCTAAGGATAATCCTTGACTACTCGGTTTAGATAAGTAGACCCATTTCCCACATGGAAATACTCCAGTAGTAAGAGGTACTCTCAACTGAGGCTGATGAGCACCCAAATAGCCAGTTCTGTTTAGATGTGAGAAAGGGAAGGCCTTTTGGACTTAATGTATCTTTGAAAATTTTATTAATATTGATTGAAGAATATAATATTTTTCTATTTATTATGTTTAAATAGGGTTGTGGTGCTCACAACTGAACATACAATAGAAAATTAGTCATCACAACTTTATACATTTTTTCTTGTTTACTATCCTATGTGATCATGCAATAATCATGAAGACACATAAAATTATAAACTACGTATAAAGTAAATCATGTATTATGACTGGTCTTGAGTATTCTATAATGATCGATCGATAACTAATCAATCATCACCTAGGGGAATCCATACCTGAGTCGATACATGACTCGTGTCGCTGCTTGCCCCAGTTCAAAGCACCCAACTCCTGTCTGGACTGCCGCCTCAACATGGCGGGGTCATCCTCTCGAAATGCCACCGTATAAATACAAATATACTCGTACACAGGAGAGGGGGTCTTGGGTACAAAATACAAATAGTGTAAAGGATGCACAGGCCCTAAAACATATTTGAATTAAAAGACAATTCACAGACTGTCACTTATCTAATTAAATATTACAATCATCGCACGCATTAAATTAATAATTAAATAAATAAATACATTCTAGACATACATAGGTCAGTTAATAGCTCAAGACCAGTTAGGGTAAAAGCAAAATAAAATTAAATTGCAATAAATGTAAATTATGTGAGGGTGTTCTAATAAATTAAATGAATTTGATTAAATTCAATCAATTTATTTTATCAGTTCCATTTGTTTAATTTAATTTTAATTCCAAAAATTAAATTAAACTATCATTTTAATTATTAAACATAAATTAAATTATTATTTCAGATTAAAATAATTCAAACCCATATATTAATTCCAATTAATTTAATTTAAAAAACTAAATTAAATAAAATTAATTTAATGCAGGGTTACCTCTAGCCGGAGAAAAGTCCGGTAAGACTGAGTATCACGGCAGGATGTCGTTTTGGAACCGCAGTGTGACCGCTGTGTGACTGCGGCATGACCGCGGTGTGATTGAGAATTCCAATTACTCCTGTGGATGCTGAAAAATCCGGCATAGTCCAAGGGGAGTGGGAGGAGGCCAGATAAGAAACCGGCCAACCACATGGCCGGCAGCCCGCTGCTCTGGCGAGCCGGCGAGGTGGCTGTCCAGTCCGAGGTTCCAGCATGGGCTCAGGGCGGCCGAACAGAGCCTATTCAGAGGAGGCCGGTGAGGGTTCGTGGTGGCCGGATGGAGCCGATTCGGAGGAGGTCGGAACGGGCCACAACGTCTTGACGGAGGGGCTCGGCGCGGAGGAGGTCTGACAGAGGATGTCTAGCGTGGGGCAGGGTCTGAGGTGGCACACCAAGCCGATCCAGTGGGAGGAGAGGAGGTCGGTGCAGGCCGCATCTGGTGCGGAAGAGGGGCCCGATGCGGGGTCGGGGTGGCCAGAAAGAGTCGGTCTGGGGGCGACCGGCGCGGCGGGCAGCGGCCAGCCAGATGCATATCTGGCAGGAGGGGAGGCCCTAGGGTTGCCTCCCTCCTTTGCGTCGCGTGAGAGGAGACCCAATGTGGGGTCTCCCTTTCTTTTTTATTATTTTTATTTTTCCTTTACACAAGTAAGGCCATCCATTTTTTTATAAAATAAAGGGAGAAGACACTATTTTTTGGTCTCTTCATCCCATTTTTTTATATTTAAAAGGCAAGAAGACCCCCATTTGGGGTCTTTGTCTTGGTCTTGGTCCCCCTCCCATATATATTAAATTATTATAAAAATATAATTAAATATTTATTATAAAATATAACAAAATATTTATTATAACATATTTTATAATAAAATATATTTTTGATGTTAATTCGCAATTTGAGATAAACATAAAATGAATGGAAAAACACGCATTCGATCTGATTAAATATTTTAAATGATCGTAACTTAATCATTAAAAAACTAAACGACGTGTGGTAGAATCTGAATGAACCATTTTAACACACTGTAATTGAATTTAATTCATTTTTATGTTTTTTACTCGGATAAACCTTATGACTCCCTCTGATACCACGGTTGGGTACAGGGACTGCGCAGCAGAAGCCAGTGGGTCAGGAATTTAATATTTTCTGCTTCACCGGAGTGACATAACCCTGTCAACTCTGGTGATCTTATCCCGGCATGGTCCAAGGATCTCGCAAGGTTCATAAGGAGCACAAAAATTAAACTGAACATTTACCTTGTTTAGAATTGACATGTAGGACGCCTGCGATCGTTGCTCAAAGAATCTGACATTGAAGCCCTCTACATCGTCCACACATGCCTCGCGAATCTTCATGTGTGTCGTTCATCAAGATCTGGGTGCTAGCGTAGATCTTCGACGCTCACTTCAGCACAGTGATGATAACCGCAAAGGAGGATGCTTCGATCCGGGAAGGATGATCTTGAAGATCCTTCTTTACTTGAGAGTCTCTCTCTCTAAATTCTAGGAGGAGAATGATGCTCTCAATCTTGTCACGTGAATAGTAATCATGGGAGAGCCACTCTCTCACTTATATAAGGAGTGTTTAAAACATGCGGTGTAGGCTCCCGATCCCCGTTTAATAGACGCCCGCTATATAAGTGATATAAATAATTATTTATGACAAATAAAATTATTCCATAAATAATATTTATAATTTATCACTTACCTGTAATATATAAATATATATCATGTGATAAATTTGAGTATTTAACTTGACTCATTCCTCTAGTTAATATTAAACGAACCTGGGATAATTAAATCCATTCATGTAATATTAATACTTGTATTTACTATATAACTTGTAAATACATGTTATAAATAAATTCAATGAATTATTCTAAAATCGAATAATTAATGAATTTATTTATTCATTGGTGATCCATAGAACATGGATAGTGCTTGGACGCTTTGGTGAGGCCCACCAAGTTCAAAATTCCTATTCCTATAATAGGAAAGATTCTGAAGGCGCTATTGTGTGTGACCCTCTAGGCCCTTATCTCAACAGTAGTGAATAATACCACCGACCTAGAGTGGGGTATATCAACCCATCGAGGCCCCTATAGAGATAAGGCAAAGTCAAAGAAATGATTGCCTTCCTACGAACACATTCACTGTAATATAATCTCTTCATCATCGATATCTCAATAAAGTAAAATGCATACTAGTGTCATTATTATTTATTTGATTTTTTTTGTTTTTTGTTTTCTCCAGACGGTCCTACCATTGACAACCATGGCCATGGATTTATTGAAGGTGCAACCATCCTAATCAACGAGGCTTGAGATATCTCTTCCTGAACTCAGAAGCGACAAATCCTTTCTCAATCATTCAATCAATGTCATGACATTAATGACGTACATGATACAAACTACCTCACCCCAACATTAACGCCATGGTTTTCTCCTTGTATCAAATGTACGTAATTAAATGACATTCATTGATAATGATCTCAAGTCAAGAGACCATTACACATGTCCATAGATAGGAACAACCAATGACACCAGAAACATGTGGTGTTCATATTAAGCGGGTCTGTCCTCATGATCTCAATAGCTAGAGATCATCAAGTGTGAACTTCATGGGGAGAAGTATCATTGCTTATGATCCCCCAGCACCTGATGGTCACACATCATCTATGTCCTTTCAGAATGATTTAACTGGACCATAGGACGTTACTTTAAGATTACTGTCATGGAATCTCAGGGTTCTCATTATAGCCTGGGACCTGCTATAACCATTTGATGCGACAGGTAATCTAAGGAAATTTCTATTAATGAAGTGGATGAATAAGTATCTACACTATCATGGAAAGATAAACACATGTATAAAAACATACTGAATACATGTAACAGTAATCAAAGTACAATACAAGTTGGGTCTACGGATCCCAATTTCAACATATAGGAGGTTAACGTACCCTTGATCAAGGAAAAGTACATTGTAAGGGTTAATTTTACAATCTCTTTATTATTAGAGGTTTTTTACTTATGAGTATCTACATGGACCCCTTTATCATCCACATCTGTGTATCTTAAAAATATATTTCCAAACATTTTTACTATTTACTATTATATTGGTTTAAAGTCATTTATACCATCATTTGACTTTCTATAAAATGTTTTGATAGTAATCTATTTTTTAATTTTCAAACAAGGTACTTTATGAGTTTTTCGACAAATTAAGGAAGGAATGTGTTTTAACTTTTACGGTGGGGATGAAATTTTCCGCCATTATAACACCTTCGATGTTTAACTTACAAGATTATAAGTATATTTTCAAAATAAATGATTTCTTTTATAATTAAGTGACTTTTAAATTATTTTGTAATAGAACGAATTATTTCTCTCAAATAGTTTTTATTCTATATATGTCAACATATTTTGAATGATTTTAAACTTGATTGAAGTTTATTTTTTATGATTCAATATTCCATTTTGTATTTAATTTTTTGTGATATGTTTGACTGTGGATGTGTTATTTCTATACCATTAATGGTTTAGGGTTAAATTATTAACATTTCATATGATAGTTTCAATAGGAATTTTTATGTTATGTTTCATCCTTTTCGTATGAGAAATGTGTTGGACTTAGTAAGTGATCAGCAGAGCCCACTATAGTTCCTCGATGCATTAGTAGGTCTCATGAGACAAACTAGTGTCGTAGCACAAGGCCTTGAAAAAATATTATTTGCAGTCTTAGCACAAGCCCTTGAAAAATTGGTTATGATATCCGTCATTATGCATTCCATCATAATGAAATTAGCTATTGATATTATATGCGATTATTCTAAATTAGAATTTCCATGTGAATATGAAAACGACATTATTTGTTTTTCTTTTCCATATTCTGCTGATGTTTAATTTTAAAAGGATTCATTTTTAGTCTTATACATTACCTTCAATGTTTATGCTTATTTATCATTATTTCCATTATATTGTTATCCCTAATGAGCATTGGATCCCACCACTTTCTAATGTTTTATTTTTCTCAAGATGTGAAGAAGTATTTTTTGGTTTACCTATAGATATAGGATATGGGATATGAGTGTGTTTAAAGGATACACAGTTTTGTTTTTTATTTCATAATGTAATATAAAACTTATGTATGTATCTAGTACTTCCTAGTCTACTAAACTAATCGGTCTTTCAATACTTGATCTCTTGTTATCATGCCAATATTTTTTAATAATGCACCAAATCTGGGTAACTAGGGTCGGGGCATTACACCAACCATACATTAATACAATTGGAAACACTTTTTCTCCATATTTCATTCATTAGTCCTACATCACAATTTTCCTATACAACTTCTGATTTATGAGAACTCTAGGATCATTAGATCATCCTCAGTTTTACAATAGATCCATGAATACTTCGATTCACATCCCCATTACAATTAGAATATTATTCCATGATCCCATGGTTAATCTGATGAGCCTCTTTTTTAAGAAATCATCACAAACTGTTGGTTTTTTTAATCATTTTTTATTTGATGACCCTATTATGATGGTCATTCTAATCACCAACTTTTTTAAATTGAGGTTTTTTATTTTCATTGAAAATAATATAAAATCATTCTAAAACAAACTTCTTCAATATTAAAAAAACAAATTATCATTAACATAGTCCAAAAATAATTTGACATAAAATTATTATTAATTATGTTAACAAGTATGAATTTATGATATTTGAGGAGTAGTTGGGTGGTCAAGAAAAACATTGTATAGAGGACTATGAATCTATCATTCCACCCCGAAACTAGATGATGTAGGTAATTGAACAATCATGGATTGTTGAGCAGAGGTGTATTAGGTTTAATGATGTAGTTTGGTTAATGTTTATTACTATTTTTATACCCTAGTATGCATATGGATATTAACATGGGCCACCATTGTTCTTTTTTCAATTGATTTTATACTCACACGAGGAATAAAACCTCTAAAATGTGCTCAAACAATATGTATCATGGTATAGGTAAGGTTAATGCCACTTTATGTGGATCAGAATTGAGATAGATGTTCAAATATTTTAAAATCTATATGATAGAGTTTAAAAATTAATTAATTGGTTACATGGTGTTATGATAGAATATTATTTTGATTACTTTTTTATAAATGTGTAATTTATCAATGGGGGATCTTTTTTATTAAATTTTTTCTATATTGGAATTGGTAATGTATAATTGGATTATCAAATTTATGATCTAGCTTATTTTTGTTTTTATTTATAACTGATTCAGCTATTGTTAAGTTGTTATTAGTTTTTTTCTTTAGAGGGTAAAATCACACTATAATAATCTCATTGACACTCCCTGATATTTTATATCTTTTAGTATAAAGGTATTTGTTCCATAGTCTAGTAGAGTACTGATATTTCTATTATTGTGTCGTCTTATTTGAGACATTACAAATTTATCTCAAATACTTTTTGTTGTTATTTTTATATACAATATAATGAAATAGGAAAGGGTAGGATCTTGGTATGGATTTCATATTGTGTCTCTATGAATCACAAGTATCGATTGAAGTCCAAGTTACCAGGGAAACTAGGATTGTTGTTTTTTATCATGTAACTATAATGTTATTTTATAAGGATAAAGGATTAATTCATGTTATTATTTTTAGTTGTAGAATCACAGCCTTTAGAGAAAAGAGGTTTGTATTGATGTGTTGTTTCAAATAAAAATCTATCACGTGAAATGTATGTGTTAACTAGGAACTCTATTTTTTTCTAGAATGGAAACCAGTTTTGGTTGTTTTGTTCATCAGCTACATAATATATTGTATTATCTAATAAATATTTTTTGTGGATTATTCTAATTCAGTATAGGTGTATTATTATTAGTGTGAATAAATATGTGATCATGTGTGTGTGTGGTGTGTGTGGTTATTTACTCTAACATGAGTTGGTGGGTCTATGTGGCAAGATTATAGAGAAATTGGGTGTATTGGGGAGGTGTTAAGGAGAATAAGAAACACTTCTTGTTATAGTTTTAATTATCTACAATATTTTGTATATTTAGGTTTGTGTTGAGAATGGTATTTTTCATTTAGAAATATCCCTCATCAAAAAACACCTTTGGATAATTGGGAGGGTGGGTACATGGTGAAATTGAGGCATGCATTGAATGAGTCCATATAGATTAGAGGTGTTCATGGTTAAAAAATAGGGTTTCTTACGTAAAGGTTCATCCCAAGTGGAAAAGGGAGTTAGAGGAATGATTAGATAATAATATTATAGAAGGTATAGTGTGGGTAATTGGGAGAATTTATTGAGGATCACAAAGGGATTATGCAGTCATAGAATACTTGAAATGGGAGTTATGTCCCGAGAATTCATCTTATTCTAGGGAAAGGGTGGAACCCAAGTAGTAGAATATGGGATTGAGACCATATAAAAGATGTTTGATAAATCAATATTGCATCAATGTATAGACTAAGAGTTCGTACATATATTCTATAGGGTTTAGTGATATACTGGTTGGATATACCAGTATATTTAGGTTGAAAAAAGGGGATTACATGAAAGGATGTTTATAGAATGTTCCTAAATTATTATTTCTTGATACACTAAGTGAAAAAAAGATCACAATTTAATAAACTTCTTATTGGTGGAGAAATTTGTTATATATTATGTGGTGATGTTTTCATATTTTATATGATTTACATGATTTCGGTGGGATTCTTCATCACCACACTCTGATGATGTGAGAATGGATTATATAGTTATAAAAAATTGTTAATAACATTTTTTATATCAAATTCATTTTCAAACGTGGTAAAAAAGGTGATGATATTATAGTCAAACATGGAAGAGAAAATAATATTGGGATAGAATATAGGCTTCATTGATACTAGTAGTTGACCAATGGCTATCCGGTGGAAGGTACATGAGTAGGCCTCATAGGGAAGTCGGAGAATGGGATTGATGATTTCACCATAGAGTGTGTTTTCTACATAGTGTTTTCAATGTTAGTGGATAGGGTATGTTTGATACTAGTCTGATTGATGACTTATGGTTTTTTCCATGAGGTATGATAGGAAATTTTTAGAGAAATGATATCTCTATTAGATGGGGGTCGTTGATTATATTATAATAATTTGTTTTAGGTTGGACCAAGAGCAGTAATAATATAAAATAATAGATGACATTCCATATGCATGGGTTGATTGAGTGGATAGAATTCCGTATAGTGGACGTTTTGTTCTATAGTGAGTACAACTCTATAAGGAGAAAAGACATAATTTAGTTAGGAAGAGGGTTAGTTTCACAAGATTTAGAAAACTTATTCCACGAGGGTTAAGGAAACATTGATAGTCAAAGGTATTTCATAAGTATATTTATTATTGTTTGGTGTGATGCATATAGTGCATGATGTGTGTATGTGATAAATTTTATATCTAGTTGTTGGTTGATGTATATGTATCAAGAATGGTTTAAAAAAATATTAGGAAATATGTATGACATGGGATAATGATAGTTTAGGATTTTTTCTATGTTTTGATAGTTAGTTCATATTGGATATTGTATAACGAATGTGAATGATACCATCATTATGTCGATAAATTTACATAGATGAAACTTGGTAGGTAATTCCTATGGTGTGATTCTCCATGTAAGGGATTTATCTGTCCATGTTGGATATTTGGGATTACTAGGTAATAGATTATCACATCCAACATTTACTTAGTGTTTTGGTAAAATATTGAGTGAGATTCATATTCATTGGTAATATTTTTTAAGTGAGTCAATCGAGATAGCTCATGGATGAGATATCGTATTGCAAGGAGGTCATAATGTCATGGGTAATTATAATTAGTGTATCAAATCAAATATTGGGATGGTTATAGTAATTTGGACAATGATACGGTGGATAAGGTTCTCGTATTGACTAAGTATTGAGTCTCATGTATTCTCTTAAACTAAGGATTTGATTTATATAGTATACAACATAAAATTTTGATTCACAACTATCATGGGGAATGTAAAAAGAAAATAAATTTCCTAGACCCTCATGGTGGATGGCTAGGGTCGTCTCACTTGAGGATATTTTTAGTTTATTCTCTCTAATATTCTAATTCACTTAAATTATTTATTTTTGTTTTTTTATTATTTTATCAAAACACTACTAAATAGTTTTTTCTTTTTGATTAAATTATAATATAATTCAAATGAAAATAAATATAAAAAACATAAACATAAGATATCATGAAAATCTAAAAGGAATGTTATTTGGATGGATGAACTTATATTTGGGTTCAGTTTTGGTTTCAATCATTATTCTCCTTTATTTGATTGATTTTAGTTTGATAATACAATATTGAAATCTTGGGATGAATTTATGTTATTTTATTTTAAATTTTGAAACCTCGAGTTCCTCGAACTATCTATATTCCACCACCTCTTTTAATCAAGCTTGATGGAACACCTTGGTCTGGGTTGTTTTATTTTCGAGGACCTGGAACAATCAATTTCATTACATCCATTGATTATTTCAACCACATTTTGTGATGAAGTTACGAATGGATATATGGAAAATAGAATAATCCAAATAATATAAATAGATTCAGTTTCATTCCATGGGGGGACATTCTCCCCAAATTTGAATGCTACTCATTTCAATCACAAAAATAAATAAACATTATGGTACAATTAAAGTACACCTTCACCTCCCAATGGATAAGCCTCGAGTTAGTCACCTATTATTTAGAGTAAGAGATAACTTTGGTGGAAATATGATAAAAGAAAAGAATAAAAAAATTAAAAACATTGAAGAAATACGATAAATAAAAGTATAATAAGGGAATAATAATATAGAGAGAGAAGAATAAAATGATAAAATAAATCATGAAAATAAAATATAAAGAATAATGTAACAATAATAATAGTAATAATAAAAAGGTATGTATGAAATGGGTGGAAGACATGAAAATTAATAAATTGGATTATCTATTTTTTTATTTAATGAACTAAATTTAAATCTTCATAGAGTGAAAAATAATTCAAATAAAATAAAAAAACACAAAAAATGAAGAAGAAGGGGGAAGAAGTCAGACTCCATTAGGCCTCCTATTAGGGTGTGTGTCTGACCACTTTATGTGTGGAATTCCATATACATTAATATGTAGTACAAGAGGAATAAATCTAGACCTCTAACAAATCAAATGGGATCTTCCAATAAAAGGGGATTTGTTTCTCAGTTTAAATTCATTCAATGTGCCTTTGATGATCCTGAGAGTTTCCCATTTCATAGAGGACTAATTCAAGTGGAAAACTCATTTAGTGATACTTGGTGGTCTAAAAAAGTGTAGTAAAGTGGATGTGGCACTGGATGTTCATGCATGAAATGGGGACATTAGAGAAGATGGTGTGGTTATTTTCATCGAAGCAGCAGTATCAGTTGATCTTCATCATCTCATTAAGCCTTTACAGGGCCAAATGACTCTTGAAATGGTATAATGGTGATCGAATGATGTTCATGAGGTAGATTATTATGATCATGGGACTCATATATGGAATTAGATATTGATATATAGTGCTATAAAGATTCTAAGGAGTTCTCCAGTGATCAACAGTGACAGCCAGCCACTTCAAGCATTGAAGTTGTGGCAGCGTAAGTGGTGCTCAAAAAAGCTTTAGTGTCCAATGATTTAAGTCTTGGAAAAGAGCCAAGGTGACAGCATTTTTGTAAAAATGTGAATACTACACCACAAAAAACTAGTCCCACAAATAAATTTAAATTAATTAGAATTAAATTTTAAGTATCAAGGCCTCACATCACAACAACGATGAACTCACGTAGATGTTGGACAACACCTACCAAATGCTATAGACCACCCCATCCTAATGTCCCTCTCCTCCCTCAATTGTGTGTCATTTACAACAAAATTCCTATGGGCTCATGCATCTTCCTACCTATATGGCATATGGATTTCATATATGTTTTTCCCTGCACAAGCCTTACCCCCCCCCCTTTGGGAACTCCTCATAGATTACCATTAGGGGGTTATGGATGGTTTGTTGGATCCCCTTGGTCCTGGAAAGTTAAATTGTGAGGCATTGAAAGAGGTATATCCATTGTGGTTATTTTGTTACTAAAAACACCATAAAATTGATTATTATTAATTGATTTGTTAATTCTTGGGAATATTACTAAACACAAGAAAAAAATTAAGTTTTATAAGACTTGGAAAAATATCATCCAATATTAAATTTTAATTGATTTAAAACCCAATGTTCCACTTCATACAATATTTTATTCATTTTAAAAAATTTCTATTCAAAAATTATAAATACCCACTTCTTAATAAAAAATTATTTAAATGGGATTTATTATTTAAATCCATATAAAAACCATCAACAATTATTTGGAAATATGCACCAAATATGACTTTGTCAACTACCCCCATACATTAACCATGCATATCTCAAAGCATGAAATCTCAACAAGGATGTTAAAGGGAACCAATGTGATCAATATTGAATTATCAAAGTAATAAAAACAAATAATTTTCATTGTAAAAGTAAATTTTCAAAAATTTATATAAAATAGAAATTCAGTTTCTAATTTTTCAAAGAAACAATAAACTCGCATATTTTAGTTTTTCACATTAAATAATAGTGGATGTTATTTTTTCATCCATTCATGTTACTCGGTTATTTATTATTAAAAATATTAAACCATGGATTTCCTATACTTTGAATATTTTCAATCATCATTCATGATATTAATTCATGTACAGTTCTTCTGAAATAATAACGACATTGGTTTTATATATATTCATGTAAAGGAAAAACATTCCCCAATTTGTAAAGGAAACAAGGCGTATAAAATAACCAGGGATTTTCAGTGAAGGTTCAATTGAATCTAAGGATTAATTTTGCTAAGAGGATATATTTAAAAGATAATACTCAAGGAGGAGGTTTATTTCATAAGTACAATTCATGACATTAAAATTTAAAGTTTCATCAAATTCCCCCCTTCATATTAAAACAGCTCCCAATATCAGCAAACCTCAAAGGAAAGATCATGGTAAATTTAAGTATAACGAATGATTAATTCACCATATTTAAATTTTCTCTACTTTTACAATATCATTTTTAAATTAAAATATTATTTTTTTAAATTATCCTTAAAATAAACTACACATACTACACATAACCACATATGTTAAAAAACATATCTATAGTAATAGTTGATTTTTGTTTTCACAAATCACAACCCTTTCATCATTTTTTGTATTTTTTTCATTTTCAATTTTTTATTTAGGTTAAAAAAATAGATCACAATGAATTTAAACCATTCTCAATCCCCATATATAACACCCCCACAAGTATTCTTTACATGTATATAATACCGTTTACATACACTCTATTCAACCCAACACTTCAATGTAAACCCAACTTGTAAATACTATTAAAATGGTAGGAATTGATAAAAATTGATTGAACCATGGATCATCCCTAACAATTACATTCATGGTTTCTATGAGGATGAATAATGATTTACCTAAACGTGGAATTCTAGTGAAAATGAATTTCCATATAATTCCTAAATCATTAAAAATGTGTTTTTGCATAGTCATATATTTCATAAGTTCATATGCACGTTCGAGTCAATAAAAATGTCCCAAGATCACTCAAAAACTTTCTCAAGAATAAATATTAATTACATGACCTATAATTCCTCTTTAAAGTGGGAACTATAACATTCGACATTTTTTCAAGGAATGATTAATAAAAAAATAAATTCACATGATTTTCAAAATTCAATGCATGAAAAATGATAAATAATTTTAATTACTATGAATCAACTAATTACTTAAAATAATGAGTCTTATTTTTAATATACATTCATCACATTAATCATCAACTTCCACATTTTAATCATTCAATATTGTTAATATTGAAAACTAAAACAAGGAATAATTGGATTCCTGAGAAACTGATATCTCCTAGATAATTAAAGTAAAGATATAATTCATGTGTAGGAATGGAATTTTCTAGTGAAAATATAAAAAAAAAATCCATGAAAAATAGAGGGTGTTTTAATGATAGACATTAAAACTGAACTCACTTTCCCCTTGAATCATAGTTGTTTTTATCTAATTCGTGGGTATTCGTTATTCCCTAATGAACCTATATAAAATATTTATCAATTAAGAATAATGATTATTTCATTTAAGCTCAAAATGAATAGAGGGGTGCACTCTATGTTTGAATAATTCCAAAAAATGATATTTAAATATAAGAAATCGTGTAGAAGAAATTCTTGGTATCATCCTCCAAGTCAGCCAGGAATTTTTATTGAATATAAATTGAAGTACTAATTATTAATCAAATTTAATTGGCTGATACAGGTTCTTTGATTTGAACATACATCAGTATTTTTTTCTAGATTTTGATTCTTCTTTGTTTTAGATGAATAATCCATGGATAGTGTATACAAAATTACCCCTTCCAAAATTAGGTATAGATTTCATGGTGGGGATGGGATGATGTATAGATCATGTCTTTCTTTTTTTCTAATTATGAAACCCTATACTATTATTACAATGTTTTCAAAACATTATCATTTTGAATTTAATGATCTTAGGGAATGTAAATTATAATTTTACATGAGTGAAATTTGAATTTGAATTTTTAATAAGTAATTTATCCCTTAAAAATAAGGATCTGCATACATTATTTCCTCAAAATCGACTGCTTGGATTTTCTCATGGGGTTATTCAAATGTATGTTTATCGTTGTAAGGGAGTTCCATGTGCTCTTAAACATGAGGATGTGTTTTTTTCATCATCTTATTCTAAGGCATGGAATTAGTTAATAAAATTTAAAATTAAAAACAATATTGGGTAATACCCAGATAATATTTCATAAAACCAAAAAATAAAGGATTTGAAGAAATATATTCTCCCTGAGTTGTTTATGGATCAATAATTTCATCTGTGGTAAGTAGCTCCGGAAGTCCTATCTCAACAGATGAAAGTAGGTAGTAGGGATCCTCCATTTTTATATTAAACTCTTCCACTTGGGTGGAGTATTTATTGATTTTTGTTTGATGTCTTTATTTGAAAGTTATAGGGAAATTAAAAAGTTACTTCCATTAAATTTAGAAGTCATCCTGATATTATTGATCTCCCACATGTAGAACATCAAGAAATTATTTGTCTTTATCCTCCTAAGGTATCTTAGTCATGACAAGTGGCTCAGCTTCTAGTTCTAGTTTAGATATCTAGAAATACTCATTAAATTTCTCAAGTATCCAATAAATTGTTTCTTATAGATATTGAACCATATCTTACAGATTTTGAATATTTTATTTGATCTTTTTTATCCAAATTATTCTATAATATTTATGGTGATGCTTCATCAAAAGTCTTGCGAGGAAACCGGGATTTCTCTCCTTATGTATTGACCAATTCTTAATAATCTCTTGGGAAGTAATCCATAATTTTGTTATCTCTCTGCCCAATACTTCTACCACTTGATTCTCAAGGGTCTCATTAATATATTGGTTGAGGTCCTTCAATTCCTCTTCTATGTTAATTTGGATTTAGGATCCTCTGATATGTTTATCCCTTACAGAAATACTATATTCTACCAACCATTGTGCTTCATCTACAGGTTCCTACACATATGAGTTATCATTCAATAATAAATAGTAATCATTTGAATATATCATGTGAAAATTATTTTTTTTCTATTTTTATAATGAAATTTAAAAACTATCTACTGTGAAAATTGAAAAAGATTAGAAAATGATTGATTGGATCCCAATAATGGTGCCGATTTTGATGCATTCTTAACAAGGTTCATGAAAAAAAGAAAATAATTTTCCTTGTGCAGCAGAGTGGCTCCATGGTTATCTCTCTAGAAAATTTTCGCATTTTTTCACTCACTTATTCTAATTAACCTGAAATATAATTTTTGTAATTTTTTTATTAAAAAACACTTATAGTATATTGGTTATCTGATTAATTTCTAAAAAAATTAAAATGAAATGAAAAATGAAAATTTTAAACATATACTAACAAAATATGTTAAATAGAATGTGATTAATAAAAATAAAATGGTATTTGAGTTTAGTTTAGGGTTCAATATTTAGTTTCTTTTATTTGTTTAATTTTAGTTTGATAGACCAATTCTCTTATATATTGATGAATTAATATTATTTTATTTATTAATATTTAAATATCAAATTCCTCAATCAATCTAAATTATACCTCATCCACTAATAAATGTTGATGGAACACATTTTTCTGGGGTGTTCCATCTTTTAGCACCGGGATTAATTGATGAAGTTTAATCCATTGATTAGGTCAACTCCATCGTGTGAAGTGATAGCTAACAGAGAGATAGAAAAGTGACTAATCCAATGAAACTAAATAGATTTAGTTTCATCTAATTCGGGAAATTCCTTCCAACAAAGAAAGATACTCATTTCATTCACAAACCAAAATAAACATTATGCAATGATTCATAAACACCTTGACCACCCATGGAGAATTCATGAGTTATCCTCCCATTATCAGAAGTAATTGATCACATTGGAGGAAAGATGTAAAGAAAATAGAATAAAATAATTGAAATAAAAAATATATTAAATAAGAAGAATACATTAATAAAAATGTAAGAACATGTAGGGAGATAAGAATAAAATAATAATATAAATAAATAAAATCAAATATAAATAATAATGGTTAAATAATAAAAATAACTAAAATAATGATAATAAAAAAATTAAAAGAAAATTATTATTATTATTACGTGTGAATGAAATAGTTGAAATAAAAAAATTATAAAATGAAATAATAGTTATTTTATTTAATAAACTAAAATTAAAATTACATGAAATGAAAACTAAAAAAATAAAAAATAAAATAAAAAAAGATGAAAAAATAATTGAGCAACAACCGAACACCATCGGGCCTCGTCTTCAGTGGGTGTTTGGCTCTATGAATTGTGGCATTCCTCTTACTTTGATAAGACACATATGTAGAAGATATTACAACCTCCATCAATTCCGAAAGTATCTCCATTTAAAAGGTGGTTTGGGTCCCCATTTAAATTCATTCAATGACCCTCTAGGGATTCAAGGTGTTTCTAATTTTTTTTCGAGAACCATTTCTAGTGGGGTAGCTCTTTCAGTGATGAATGGTGGTGTGGTAATGTGGAGCTTGGTGTAAATGGGACCAGTACTGCATTCATGCACTGGTAACATTGTAGAATATTGTTCAGAGAAATGAATCAGAGTAATAGTGGTAGATGATATCCTTCATGTTATCTAGGCTTCACATTGCTGAGTGAATCTTGAAATGGGACAAAGGTGAAAACCTATGGTGCATGAGGTTGATTATTGTTATCAGGGGCGTCAATAGTGCTTGTGGAGTTCATGATCAAGCTCTCAAAGGCATAAATTTTTTCCTCTGAGGATCATCAGCTATAGCCAATGATATTATGTTGTAAATCTGAAATGGAAAGAGCAGTGCTCAGCTGAGCTCGATTGTCTAAGAGATGGAATTGTAAAATTTAGTGGAAGTGATACCATTTATATAAAAATTTGAGTTGTACCAACCAAAAACTATCCCCACATTGAAATGAAAAAGATGGGGTAAACTAGTTTAAGAAACAAGTCCCCGCTTCACCATAATAATGAACTCATGTGGGGATAGAGGATCCCCACCCACCTCTATACACAACCCATTTCCATCGATGCTCCACTACATTATTCTTTTGGGCATGACCACTGAACTCCTATGCGCTCAGGCATTGGACTACTTATATTTCTGATGGATTTCACCCCCATGTGTCCATGAATAGGACACCCCCCCCCATGTGGTAAATCCTCATGGCAGGAGTTCCTAGGGTCCTACATGATCAGTCCCTATATGTCTTGGAAAGGTGACTTATGGGACAGTAGTTTAAATATATCCCTTGAATATATTTTTTTATAAAAACACCAGAAAATTAATAATTCATAAGTAATATCACAATTCTTTGGAAAATTTCTTAAACACCTGAGAATCGATAATTTAAGTTTTATAACACTTCAAAAAATATCATCCAACATTGAATTTTAAATCATTGAAAAACCAATATATAGCTTCTTCTAAATCATTATTCATTTTAAACCATTTCCATTATTTGTTTATAAATACCCACATTTGAATAAAATATTTAATAACATGGAGTTTAACATTGGAATACATACAAAAGTCTTAAAAAATTGTTTAAAAATATGCACCAAATATGACATGGTTTCATGTAGAGACCTGGGGGTACACAACATATTGAAAGGATGTTTTGGTGTGGATTGAAGGCCATTTCATGGCCTATAGGAATCGCATACTAATGTTTTTGAGAATGATATAATTGGTATATGAGATTGTGTAGGGGATTCTGGGTATAAATTTTTGTATGTTTTGAATTATGAATGTGTTTGATTATGTACTTAGTTATATTTCAATCTTGTAGTAGATATTTTAGAATTTAGAAAACTATGCAATGTAAGTGTCAGGATAAGTACCTGTAACTTTTCGTGATACATAAAAGTAAACTCATAATATTTAAAAATAAATTTTAAATGTTTTTAAAAAATGGTAAAGTTGATGTCTAATGGTAACCATATGATATGTAATACTAACATATAAAATATATAAGAGTTACTTAGGGTCTACTCTATAACTGAAAAAGTAAAAATTTAGAAGAGGGGAGATATAAGAGTAACCCCACTATAAATTAGGGTCACCTATAATGTGACATTTCGATAAGTGTCGGGATAGCATGTGATATAGATGCTTCATTTCCAAGGATATTAAAGTATTTTCATAGGGTTATATATAAGGGTCGCATATATCTGTGTAACTATATATGGGACCTATAGTTTTAAAAAATTGGATATGGTGTTTTTTTTTACAATGTTTTCTAACATGAAAAATAAATTGATTTAATTAATTATAAAATGCGTAATGGATCCATTTCGATCAAAATAGTGGGTGAGTCCTATATCTTATTATATTGCATTACTATCATTATACTAAAGTGATATTTTTATGGATTCTTAACAACTCCGAGAATATTGTGAAAATATGGAGTATTCGTGACTATGGATTTCCAGATATGGGTAATTATTTTTGGTTTCTCTCATTATTTCTCTATTTTTTGTTGGTTGTATTCAAAATGAATGGATTTTTAAAATTTTATGATACCTCTTAGTGAGGCTGAATATATTTTTGTTCTTCATTGAGTGGATTCCCACATTCCCCATATAGGTATTTCTAGGATATATGTTATTTTATACATGTGTTTTTTCATTGTGTGATAAATGGATGAGGGATTGATTGTGTGTGTACAATAGGTAATGGAAACTTTTTTGTTTGTTCATTGTAATAGATTCCCTGGTGTATTCTTTTATTGAAAATTGTTCTTTCAGAATATAATGTTCATGTTGTATGGTTCTAGAGTCAATTGGGCATGATTTTATGTGTTTTATTTTAATTTTATTGATGTTAGATAACTAATATAGTATTCTAGTCTTATAGGGATTGTTTTGACCACTCTCATTGGAATTTATAGTGGAATATCAAGTTGTTTCTATTGTTCTAGTGGTTTTTTAATCACCATATGGGTTTCAGTCCGTTTGGGTAATGCGAACACAGTAAAGCACCCCTGATAGGGTTTTGAAAACTAACTGCAGTATGTAAACATATAGATTGTGTGATATGAGTGTGATAAAATTCATCATTGTTATAAAGGAGGGATACATTATAGTTATACTTGTGGTATGGTGATGATTTTTATAAATAATTGGGAGTGCAATGCATGCTTCATATGTGGGATATGATAGGGATGTCAAGTTGGTGGTTTGTAAATCATTCTAATGAGCATAAAACTTCAGATATGGTTCATAGAAATATCATCAGGGGAGAGAGTATGGCTTAGAATTTTTATTATTGTTGGGAAAAGGTATGATTTTGAGTACTTTGAATATTACTTGGAAGGTTGATCCACACCTTCAGTGGCTAATTTTGGGTGCATCATTTTACACCTCCAGTGGGTGAAGTTGGTAGAGGCTCATTCGGGGATATTTTTTCTTGGGTTGAGCAGGTTTTGTGAAGTAGTTTTGTTACTATGTATTGTTATTTCTATGTATTAGTCTAGGCATATATATTATCTAGGGATAGTGTTGGTGGTAGCCTATTGTGTTCATAAAAACATATACATACCCTCTAGGATTTATGAAGTCTTTATGTATCATTATCTATGTATAGTTTAGTCCTAATCATAAAGAGCCTAATGAAGATAGATATACTGGTGGTGCATGGGATAGATAAAATGGTTTACATTCACGTTTGGTGGTTTCTCGATTTTAAGATGGAAATTTAGTTTATATACTCTTTTTGTACATGTGTGATAGTCATATGGGTTATTTTTTTAGTTTTATACGTTTTTTGTGGAAATTTATTGTATACACTTGGCTTTTCATATAAATGAGAAGGAATTCCCATTGTGTTATTTTCACATATTTTCATTTATTTTTTTTCTTTATTTTATTATATAGCTTTTCCACATAATTTTTTAAATAAAATGTGGAATTTTGGAGGTACATCAAGTGTTACATGGTTGGTCCACAATTAGTAGAAACTCTATACCAACCTATGAAAACCATATGTTCCATTACAATTATATTGGAAACCTCACATTGTTTACCACACGACCATGCACAAGATATTTGAAAACAACATGAATTGGTTAGTTTCAATGGAATAATTGAATTTTATGATTAAATTATTTTTGGAATCATGCATCCCAAACCATGTGGCATCCATCTATTTGGAAAAATGTACCTTTAATGTTGACACATGATCATGAAGGTCGTGTGTTCAAAATATGTGGCCTTCCTAGATATTTAAAAATTGTGAATCTAAAATTTCTATTATCCCAAATTTTAACCCTGTAACCTTAATTTATAATCCCATACAACCCTCAAAACCCTATTTCTGCAAGACCTCTACTCGTATCTCTCATGCATTCAAATCATGTGTGGTTTTCAATTTAATTTTCAAATAATATATATGTTAGTTACTCATATTCATTCCCCTTGGGTTCTTCCCACTTAATTCATTGTTTTTATTCTATCGGGTGATTTTGGTGACCTATAGTGGATGAAATATTATTGTCTTGTCTTGGGTATTGATATTGTTGGTTTTTTCATGATTTTGTCGGATCCCCTTGTTGTTTTTGGATTGTGATTTTTATCTCATTGGTAATTATTTCAACGACAAATACCGGTGGTTCTATGTTATACCATTGTTTATGATTTAAATGTGATTGTATCTATTTCTAATTTCTTTCTAAATTGTTTTTTTTGGGTAAATAGATTAATTAAAAATTTTGGTCCATTTGGGTGGTTTTTGAAATGGTCTATCCCTTAAATATATTGTAATAAATGATGTTCCTTTCGATGAAATCACCTTGTCTTTGAAAAAGGGTATTTCAATGATTTGAAAAATGTGGTGAATTAGATAGTAATATTTGATACCTAGGTGTTATACTAGTAATATTATCTGAACCGTGATATTCTTTACCGATAAAGATTATGAAAAAACACTAACTAATATTTTATGGTGTGTATTGGTTGGATCGTGAAAGAGACTAGATCATTAGAATCATGGATTATCCCCAAGAGTATAAGGATCATACATCTCCACTAACTCTATATACTAAGGGATTACATAGAGTTATTAGTCCATGTTTTTTACCAACTTCCAGTTATTCTTTCATTCTTACCTTCCCTTTGAAGATAGAGATGATTTTTAAAATTAAATTACCTTCATTATATTAAAAGTGGAACATTTATTTATCTTATTATGGATATGCATGAAAAATATGGTGGGATACTACTAGGAGAGAGAGATCAAACCTTACACTTGCCTAATAGATATATGTAGACCTTGTTTGGTCAGAAATAGGTACATGAAATCCATCTTTTAGAGGTGGTGGTTTATCTTGTTAGATATTTCATATTTAGTGATTGGTCATGGAGGTGGCATATTGTCGTTTTGGATAGAATCCCAGATCCTAATATAACAAGGTGGTATTAGGTGTTCTTTTTTTCCCATTTATTGGTTATTGTTATTTTGGAGAGTCTGGATAGGCAGGAGCTAAGCATGTCAACATTTTAGGTTCATTTTAAGATATGTATTTCTTTCCAACAAACCTCATGATGATATTGGTGGGACCACAGAATGTTCAGAATATTTTTTGACTCCTCATTCAGGTGTGATGCACAGACCATAGAAATGGCATGGGTACCGAGGGAAGGATAGAACACCCTTAGTATTTATGAATCATTTAGTTTTTTTAATTTAATTTTCATATATTTATATAATTTCATGATTAACCATCTTAATCATTCACTATATTCAATACTAAGATAATTATGCAGAACACGCAACACTGACTTGGATTGTGATATATGAAACACTATGTTTCTTTGAGACAACATTTTATTATTGTATGTATTTAAATGAGATAGTTATAGAATAATCATTAATATTATTAACATTAAAAGTAATAACTTCTATTGAAAATATTATTTATATGTTTTTATGTAAATAAAACATCTTTTTGGTATTGTATTTATATGTTTGAAAACAATATTTTCATCAAAAATTTCGATTTATATACTTATGTGAACAATAATAAAATTAGTTTTATAAACATTAGAAATTTAATTTCATAAAATCAAGATTATTTTTTAATTCATAATGTACAAATTATTTTAGGGTCTATTTTTTGGATTTTTCTGTGAAAGACATGTTTTTTATAAATATTTAAAAATAATGATTTTTAATTCAAAGATTTTTTTAATCTAATTTATATATAGTGTTCAATTATATTTCAAAATGTCTTAAATGTTTAATTATATCATTTTAAGATCAATTAATATAATTTGGTTACTTTAAACTAATTTAACATTTAAATTGGATATTAAAACATTTCTTTCTTTTAAAAATTTTCCTTTAAAAAACCCCACTATCATTGCACGTCTATGGGATTATTTTTAAATTAACTTTCGCCAATTATCTGACTATAATTCCAAAAAAAATAGATTCAATATTTTTAGTAATAATAATTTAGAATTTATAATAAGGTCATATTTTTTATTTACAAAAAAATTACGGTATAATATTAAAATTAATTGCAACGAGTAATGTAAACACATGATTACATAGTGGATAAAAGTTAATTTAAGGAGAAAAATAATCTAGACAAAAGTAAAGAAGAAATTTTCCTGAAATATTTATAACAATTAATATCGTCAGAATAAAATAGAAAGTTATTGGTGGAAAATTATGTAATGAAGTCCCCTATGTAGTATTTTCATTTTTTATATTTTAAAGACTGGCATCCCTCCATTATAAAAGGGAACTCACCCCCTTAATTATCCACACCTCTAATGCACTTTAACTCAGAAAAAACATATAATAATAACCTCAAAACACCCCTCCCGTAATCCTAGATTCATCCTTTTGTTAAGATATCCATATAGCGAAACCCTTTGGTACAAACCAATATCATTAACCCAAAAAAGATTTTACATCATTACACAGGATATTTTGTTTTGTTTTCAGTATCCAACCCCTAAAATATTACTATTAAATTCCAAAATCATTAAATAATCATCATAAATATACTAATATGTTATTATACATAGTTTTATACCAACACACACACACTTTCGTCAAATGGGATAAGAACTCATCATTCATGTGTATAAAAAACTGTTGACTCACGAACAAATGTCCTTCTTTCTTTCATATCCACCATTCATGGTTGGGAATAATAATGGAAATTATTTTTTATGTATTATATATATGTTATTTAGGATTTATTTATGCTTATATAATTGTTATATAAATTTTACATCCATGCATTCCATTTTTTGTAAATTTGATAACTTTATTCCTGGATGTGTGGACTACCACATCCTCAAATCAATGTGATTCATTCACACATTACATGAAATGCATTAAGTATGGGTTTAATGAATTTAAATAATATATATGAAATTATAATTCTAATGGAATGATAATACCCACATATATATTCAAAAAAAATCAATTTACTATCTTTCATTTAATACACTAATAAAATGGAAACCACATTCATGCATTTTATGACCTACCATCTATATAAATTGTGTTTTCCATTTGATATTGTTTGTGTTTTATAGATTATTATAAATACATATATAATCAATATATATTTTATTTATATAATTTCTTTCATTTTTTATGTCATCATATAAATATGAGGAATAAAAATATAAAATATCAAAACACATGGTAAAAGTGGTTATTAATTGAAACGTAACTTTCACATGGAATTGTAAATAAAAGGGTAATATACAGTCATAAGTAAATAAACTTTAGTATGATATAATTGAATAAGGTAGTGTAATAAATTTAGAATAAAATTATTTTAATTATAAATGACGATTTAGCAAGTATGAAGTGACTCAATACATAAGGTAAATGGATTTCTAGACTCTTTTTATTTCCATGAGACTAATGCCTTATTCACAACTCATTTCTTTTTTGTGGTTTATATAATTCCAATGAATGTATTATATTATTTTTATACATAAATTTAATGGTATTTAAAAATTCATTTTTATCTATATTTCAAGGGGTTTTAATGGTCAAATGTTACCAAATCAGTAAGGTTTTTTTGTCTCTGTTTTCCTTCATTGAGAAAATTATTTTTTTATGCACCTATATTCTTATATGAAATGTATATTCATAAATTTGATATATTATATCATAAATAAACATATTTTCATGATATTTTAGGCTTCATTAAATTTAATTTTATTACAATGAAAGTTTGATTCAGAGTTAACAAAGTGGTATGATTTTATTTCAACAATATCATCGTATATCATGATTGTATATGGTTATGATTCTATTGATGAAACAATAAGATCCATATCTAAAGAAAACTCATAAATTATATTTCCTAGTGATAGTAAATATGTATTAATTTTTTTGAATACAAATCCACTCTTTGTTACATAATACAATGAATAAAAATATTTATGATAATTTGACCATATTTCTATCTCCAGTCATAAATTTATTTTACTAAAAAATCATGTTTTCAACAAATATTTTATTAAAATGATCTCTTCAAATAATTTTCAAGGAAAATGGATTTTAAATATGTTTCATGGAATTCAATTCTTCCTTTATAAGTTTTAAAATAAAATCTCAAAGAAAAAAGTTTTCAAAAAAATCTGTTTTAAAAAGTTATTTTCCTAGGAAGAAAGGATATTTTTTCAAGAAATGTATTCAAAAGATATTTCAAAATTTATTTACATGTTATGTTAAATCCATTGGTGTTACTTGTAACACTCTAAACTTCCATGGTATGTTTTTTCTTTGAATAATGAAATAGCTTGCATTGTACACAACATCGAGATTCAAACACACCGCGCCTAATCAAACTAGCCATTATGAAAAGTAATACCCTATTTTTGAAATTTTATAAATTTTATATTTCAAAATAGAATTAATTTTTTAATTCAGAATATCAAAATTAGATTAGGGTGAATTTTTGGTATTTATCTTAAAATCTTCAATATTTGATGAATAGTGAAAAAGACTGCTTTATTGGTTAAAACATAATTTTTTTATTTTAATAATTATTTGTTTTATTAAAATTTATTTAATGTCAAAATAATAAAATAATTCCTATATATGTTCAATGTAATTCATTGGAGTCATTTTTAAATATATTTATATATATAAAAATTTTATTGAACTTTTTACCGCTTTTTACCCACCTCCTAAGAGGATTTGTAAATTTGAATAAAACATAATTTTACCAATTTTGTGAGTTGAATTTCAAAAATCCTAGAGACACGGTTGATATCATTATGTAAAATTTGGTTCAATAAGATAAAAATAATTTTTGGTGAATAGTATCATTTGACTTTTATTTACCACTGTTAAAAGTAAATAGGGTAATTAAGGGTAAAAATGATATCATAATTACCATAAAACGTGTCCTAATTATATTATATTCAATTAATTTGACCAGAAAAAAAACTTAGGAATAAAATATTATCCCCTTTTGTCCACTTGGATTTGTTTAGGACATTTATTCTTATTTTAGTTAAAGAAGAGTTAAAATAGTTAAATTCAAATTTTAATAACTCAACCATTTTTAATATAGGGTTACACACAATATATATTAGACTATAAATATTCATTAGAAAGATAAAAATATTTTAAACATAATTGTATTTTATTTATTAATTTTAGACATTAAAAATATTAATTTATTTAGGACACAATGATGATCCAGTAATTACTTCATTAATGAATGATTAGAATAATTGATATTATAAATATCCAAATAAATGTAATTTGAGACTTTTGTTGAATAACACTAATTTTCATGGTTAATATGACTTTTTGGGGTTTATTAAATAATTTTTTTTCTAATTAATCATGATGTTATGATTTTTAAAAAAACCAAATACTAAATTGTGTCAAAATTGACACATTTTAGTTTTTAAAACAGATATTATATTATTAATTCATATAATATTCATAACATTTTATGGTTTGGAAAAAGGACTTATATAAGTATATATATATATAATGAACCAGTTGGGGTTCTCTTTGAATATTTTAGTAAGCTTATTAACCCTATAATATTAAAATGCAAAGAGGCATGGTAAATGAAAAAGTATTTAACTAAGAGTTAAATCTAAACGATATGGTGAATTTGGTGACCTAAACCTATCTAAAACCTATTTTTTCAGTTGTTTTATACCAATACCAACCTTATCCTATAAATAAATCATATTGGATCCATTCAAAACTGATTATTATAAAATAATATTTCAGGCTTCTCCAAAAGTGATCCTCGCCTCTCTTATAAAAGGGTACTTCCCATTCTATTAATTAAACACCTCCATAGCCATTTTTCTTGGCCAACCCCTACCCAAATATCCTCCCAAAATTCCTCCCTTCATTCTAGTCACCTTATTTTGGTCATATAGCTAGCCTATGGTTCCCTTTAGATCATATCAAAAGGAAGGACATGAAGAAGAGGAAAATATTTCTTCGCCTCTTTCAAGTTCTTTTCTTGTTCCACTTTCCCTTTCTTTGTTGTTTCCATTATAAAATAATAACTCAAGTATATTATATATACTATGAAGCTATAATATTTAATTTAAAAATATGGAGACACTATCTCTATGGTGAAAATGTGAGATTTATACTGATCACAAGAGTTTGAAGTATATTTTCTCACAAAAAGTACTCAACATGAGGAAAAGAAAATAATTTGATCTACTCAAATATTATGATTGCACTATACACTACCACCTGGGGAAGGAAAATAAGGCGGATGATGCTTTGAGCCAAAATGATCATGGATGTTTGAACAAGATGAGAGTTGAAAATGATCCCATATATATGGGTCTAGTAAAGATGTATATGGGAATAACCACGGAAGGTGAAACATCAATGCTTTTTCAAATGGTTTCCAAACCATATTTAATAGAAAGGATAAAGAGTTATCAAACTAATGATGAGGAGTTTCAAACGAATATTAAAGTGGTGAATGATTGGAGATTCAGTGACTTCATATATAAAGATGGAATTTGGGAATTTGGGAAGAGACCTTGTGTTCCTAACATAACTGATCTAAAAAGGGAATTGTTAGACGATGCACATAGCTCTAATTTCTCTATACACCCTGGGAGCACCAAGATGTATAGGGATTTGAAGGAAAATTTTTGGAGGGACAACATGAAGAGGGGTATTTTTGATTTGGTGTCAAGATGTATGGTTTTCCAAAAAGTGAAAGATGGAAGACAACATCTGAGAGGAGTCATGTAACCACTTCCCATACCTGAGTGAAAATGGGATGATATTTCGATGGACTTTTTCCTGGGGCTACCAAGATCTCTGAGAAAGAATAACGCAATATGGGTCATTAGTGAATAGTACCTTTTGACTTTTATTTACCATGGTTAAAAGTAAATAGGGTTATTAAGGTTAAAAATGATATCATAATTACCCTAAAACAGGTCCTAATTCTATTGGATACATTTAATTTGACCAAAAAAACCTTAGGAATAAAATATGATCACCTTTGGTCCAATTGGATTAGATTAGGACATTTATTATTAATTTATGTAAAGAATAATTAAAAGAGTTAAATTAAAAGTTTAATAACTAAAAAATATTTAATATAGGGTTACACATAATATAAATTCGATTGTAAATATTTATTAGAATTATAAAACTATTTACTACATAATGGTATTTATTTATAATTTTTAGATGTTAAATAATTTAATTTATTTATGACACAATGAAGATGTAGTAATTACCATATTAATGAAATATTAAAATAATTGATATTATAAATATCCAAATAATTGTAATTTTAGACTTTTCATGAATTCCACTAATTTTATAGTTTAATATGACATTTTAGGGTCTATTAAAAAAATTTTTTCTAATTAATAATTCTTTTATGATTTTCACAAAAACCAAATACTAAATAGTGTCAAAATTGACACATTTGAGTTTTGAAAACAAATACAATATTATTAATTGATATAATCTTAATAAAAATATAAGGTTCGGCCAAAGGACGTATATAAGGTTATATATATTAATATTGAACCAATTGGTGTTCTCTTGGATTTTTATAGTTATCTTATTAACCATATAATATAAAAAATACAAAGAGACCCGGTAATTTACAAACTATTTAACAAAGAGTTAAATCGAAAAGATAAGGATAATATGGTGACCTAAACATGTCTGAATCCTATTGTATGAGAGTTTTGCGACCCATCCTCACCATATCCTCTAAATAAATCATTTTTATCCATTAAAAACCGAAACATATTTTATTATAAAATAATATTTCAATATTTTCCTAAAGTGACCATCACCTCTCTTCTAAAAGTGTGCTTCCCCTTCTCTTAATTTCACACCTCCAAAGCCATTTGTCTCAAAAATACCCTGCCCAAATTTCTTCCCAAATTTCCTCCCTTCATCCTAGAGGCCTTCCTTTGGTTTAAAGTTCATCCTATGAAGCCCTTTTGATCAAATCAAAAGGAAGAACCCGAAGAAGAGGTAAATATTTCATCACCTCTTTCAACTTCTTCTCCACATCCACTTCCTCTTTCATTGTTGATTCAATTATAAATTAATAAATCCAGTACATTATATATACTATGATGTTATTATAAATTTGGTAAAATAATATTCGTTATTCTATCCATCCTATAAATGACAATGTCACAATATGTACGTACGCACGGCTTACCATCTCCACACTGTGGTGTAGTTTTTTATTCAAATACTTCATTATTTTGGATTTATATAATAATTAATTTAACTGATGTAAATAATAAATATAACATGTTAATGATTATTTATGTATGATATAACTATCAATTACATATGATTTCACTATCAATATAATGATATTGTCGCTCGTGCGTACGTATGGATTACCGTCTCCACGAACGTGATGAGATTCATTCCCCGTTGTAATCATTCAAAAATAATTTTCATTTTATGATTAAAAATAATTTTTATGAACATAATATAATTATTTATATGAATCAAATACATCCTATTCATAACTAACATGGCTTACATAAACAATCATATAAAGGAAAATGAATCAGTTAACACCTAAAACGATGATACTACTGAAATATTATTAACAAATCAATATTAGTGGGTCATATATGATATCTTATTTATGTATATAGGTATTTTATAATTTAATAAAAATGATTTAACTATTATACAAGTGGTTAACTTACCCTAAAAAATGTATAAGTATAAGGTAAGGGTTAGTTCTACAATCTCTTTGCTTATATGAGGTTGTTAATACGTAAGCATCGACTGTGACCTCTTTATCATCCACATCCTTGTTTTCTTAAAAATGTAACTCAAAACATTTTTAATATTTACTATAATATGTTATATTTTCATTTATACCCTTATTTGTCCATATATGTTTTTAAAGGAATTTTTCCGTAATTTTCCAAACAAGGTACTTTATAACATTTTCAACAAAATTAAGGTAAGAATGTCTTCTTTTTAACTTATACGGCAAGTGTGGTTATTTTATGCCACTATAACATTGTGAAAGCTTCCCATACAATCTTATAAGACTATTTTCAAAATAAATTTTTTCTTTTATAATTATATAACTTTTAAATGATTTTGAAATAGAAAGATATATTTCTCTAGAAAACTTTTGAATTCATCTATGTCAACATACTTTGATGGATTTTATGCTTGTTTGAAGTTGCTTTATCATGGTACAAAACTTCCTTATTTTACTGAAGGATTTGTGATATGTTTCACTATGGATGTGTTATTTTTACACCATTCATGGTTTATGGATAAAGTGTTGACATTTTGTATGCTAGTTTTAATACGAATGTTGATGTTATGTTTAAACCTTTTCATATGAGAAATGCATCGAACTTAGTAAGTGACGGGTGGAGCCCATTATTGCTATTCAATGAATCGGTAGGTGTCAAGAGACAAACTAGTGTCTTGGTACAAGTCCTTGACAAAATATTATTTGTAGTCTTGGAACAAGTAATTGACTGTGTGGTTATGAAGTCTGACATTATTCATTCCATCATTATGAAAGTGGCTATTTATATTTCATGTGAGTATTCGACAGGTATAATATCCATGTGAATCAGTAAATGAAATTATTTGATATTATCATTGCCATGTTATGCTTAAGATTAAGTTTAAAAGTCTTTTCTAGTCTAATATATTGACTTAAACGTTTAATCTTATTTATGAACGTTTCTGCTATATTGTTATCCTTACTGAGTATCTTAGCTCACCCCTTTCAATGTTTTATTTTTTCCAGGATGGGAAGAAGTATTTTATGGTTTACCTTCATGGATACGCTAAGGATATAAGTTTGTTCAAATGGGTAAAAAAATTGATGATTTTATTTCTTGATGTAATGTAAAACTTAGGAATGTATCTAGTACTTCCAAGGCTACTAAACTGATTGGTCTTTCAGGATTTGATCCCTTATGATCATGAAAATGTTATGTAATAATGCACGGATTCTTGGTAACTGGGGTCGAGGAATTACATTAGTCATTCCGTTCTAGGAAATGATCCAATGGATCAACTCATATCCTTTCTCTGAATGGTTTCTCTTTTGATGGCATGTCATTTATGAAACTCAATTCTCTTTCTCAGGTTATATGCTTACAAAACATGCTTCATTTCACAGGTTATGATTTTATGAAAATGAATTTATAACCAATAATATATTTACACATGATTAAAATAAATCGATATTACATTATTATTGATGAATATTATACACAATACAAAAATACACTCATAAGGACCATACTAGTTTAGCGTCTTTGGAAACATTGAAACATAATCTTTTGAACTGGTGAAAGATGTTAAACATCTATATTTAAGATAACACTTTATGTACTCTTACATAAAAGATTTCTTTATAACCTAGGGAAATGAAACATAAGAAAGGGGTGAGCTCATATTCTTATTAAGGATAAACAAGGGGATATTTAATTATAACATGAGTATAAGGGTATGAAAACGTGATATTAAAATTAGAAGATCATACAATGAATATAAATGATCATAATAGAAGGTTGTTTCATAATTATTAATAGTTAATAATTAATTAATCATACGTAACTAAAGATCATAATCCACGATATCATAACATAGGTGTAACACAGGTGATTATGGAAGACACATAAACATATAAAATGATATCCATATTCACCAAGGATTAATTCCAATGCCATATTAGTATAATGGGTGCACTCTCCAAACAAAATTAGTACTAAAGGATCACTGACAAGACTATCATAATGGAATAATTCATTTACTAAACTGTGTTCACTCCCCGTTCAAGCCCTATATTACTGAATGAGATTTAACTCTCATTATATCCCTGTATTACTAAACTGAGTTCACTCCTTATTCCAACTATGTATTACTGAACCAAGATCACTCTTCATTGCTTCCTAGTATTACTAAAACTATCCCACTCCCCATTCCATCCCAGTGTTACTAAATTGAGTTCACTCCTTGTTCTAGCCTCGTATTACTAAACCAAGTCCACTCCTCATTCTTGCCTGGTCATACTAAAATGAGTTCACTCCTCATTCCAAACTTGTCATACTAAACCGATTTCACCTTTCATTAAATCCTTGTAAAACTCATTAGAAATTAATCTTTACCCATTTCATTATAAGTATAAATTGGTCCCACCCATCACATTATAATATCATAAATCCATGTGCCCCAAAATAATAAACCATTCAACACAACATGACCCATTAAAAGATATTGGTTTCATAAATATAATATCATTGCCCATGAAATGAAATGGAAATCAAAAAAATTTCATCATATCAGAACCTATGGAAAATATAAAGGTTTAACAATAATTTAATTATATAATAACCTTTGAATGTAAGAGGATGTTATATGTGTTCTATCGAGGTATAACATGTAGAATATAAATTTTTTTCATAAATATCTTGACATATTAATAATAATTTATTAAAATAAATTATAAGAATTGTGTCCTTAGATCAAAAACCCAGTAAAGACTAAACAATATCGTGGTGTATCATCTTATATGGAGAAGGATTTGTAAATATCACTTGGATAATAACTTTTATATGAATCTCACTTTTTAAAACATATACCGTTTTCAAAATAAATTTCTTTGAAACCAAATTGAAAAAATATATAAAAATCATTAGAAATCATTCAAAACAATTATTATGAAAAATATCATTACCTTTTTGAAATATTATTTTAAAAACATGATATTTCTTAAATCACTTTCCTTAGAAAATAACCTTGATAACAAATAATGGAAGCGTTGAACACCATTTTAAACAAATTTTAAAATATAAATCTTCTTTTTAATCACTTTTTTTAAAAACCACATTAAAAATATAAATTCAAAATATAGTAAGAGGAACGTTTTACCTTAAAAATAGCAATGAAAATTTTCAAATAAACCTTCAAGTAAATTATGTTCTGTAAATCCATAAATGAAGAACATTCCTTTGCTTCGTAATATGTTTAGAATATTGTTGTGATCATGAAACAACAATGAGATTCCATATAAAATGTTATAAAATTTTAAACATTAGTCCAAATTTATTTTACATTTCATAGTATTCCATTTTTTTAAAAAAAAATGGAAAACCTATATTTTTGAAAAAAAAATCCCACTAAAGAGTGAAATAATATCAGATTTTCTTAAAATCGCATTTTTAATTATCATAACATGAAAAGAGTGGAAAAATCATATAAATAAATGGATTTATCATGTTGAATCAGAGTATAATATAATTCTTGATAGTTATTGAGATATGTATCATAAAATTTCATAATTGTAATTATAATCATAAAAAATATCAACAAAAATGACATTATACCAAAAAATAGTTACCACATTGGTAACATTGAATCATAATACTAAGGAAATAATAACATTAAATTAGGCTTAAGATTTCATAAAAATAAATATATTTGGAATATTACCTGTAAAATGTAATTATATACATCTTAGAGAAATATATATAAGCATTGCATGGCTTGTGTCTCAATAAATATAAATCGAGACAAAATTACTTTACCTATTTGGTATCTTTTGGACCATAAAAACCATGAAAGAAATATAATAAAATGGATATGTAAATACCAATTAATATAATAATAATAATCATATAATACAATAGTGTTAAGTATACACACCACAAAAAATAAATGACTGAATAATAATTCTTATGTATCATAGAAATAAATGTTAGATAAGAAAACTCACACCTTTTTTTGACATTTTTCGTACATGTAAAATACAAATGTATAATAAATATAAGTTTATTATTAATCTACCACATAACCATATTATTATCTATAAAACCATATATAAATTTAGAATAACATTATATTATATTTTATTAATAATTTCATCTTAATGTTATGTTTCATTTAATATCTGCTTTATTTTTCATATATATTTTTACATGTTATTCTTGAGCTTCTTACATGGATTTTTTTAGATAGATCTCCTTGACCAAAGTCCAAGGTGAAAACATAATAGAGGAAACTAAATATTTTAAAAAAAGGTATTTTCTAAAAATAATTTTCTTAAAGATAAATCAAATCATATATGAGTTTGTCTAGCCATGTGAGAGACATACCAACAGCCATTTTAGTAAGACCATGTGAAACCATGTTAGACTCAAGAAATACATGCAGGAAAATGAATTTAATTATCATTAGTTTGTTCATAAATTCCATCCATTTAGCTATAATTATCTATGATATATGTAATTCACTATATCTAATATCCTGCAAAAGAATAGAACATTCCCTTTCCAACCAAAGGTTAATCCAACCTTTCATTTTTGAAAATGAGACTATATGAATGATTCCAAGTAACTCCAATTCAAGAGAATAAGTTACACCACAATATCCAGAAAAACAACCCTATAATATTTCATCATGGTATTAAAAGATATAATGACACCCTGAGGGTCCATGTTTTTAGTTAGAATCACATTCAATGTTAATTTTGATCCAATGAGTGAGCGGGGGAAACAAAAATATAATAGTTTTAACCTTCTCGGGTCTTATGTTTCCAAGGAATCTCAACAATCTCAATGTAATGAAATCCTTCCCACTATTTTGAAATAATACAATAAAAACCATTGTTCTATACTTTATGAAAGAATGTATTTTCTCCAATGCTAGCTTCAAGTAGATGGTCATCCTAGCATGAATCACTACATTTCAACTCAACCAAATTACTTGTAGGAATTAATTAATAGAAATATTGAAATGTGAACAAAATGGAGTGGATTGTTAAATGAATGAAAGGTATTGGAAGAGATGTTGGAGACCTGAAAAGTTTAACCTATGAAATCCTAATACACCCAAGATCACATTTGAGATGGCTATGATTGTGTACAGCTGAGAAATCATCAGTGGGCATCCTATTTGGGTCAGGCTTCAAAATATTAATTAACCAAGATGTTATGATCCAAAATTTGTTAAAATTATGTATCCTATTGAGGTTCATATTTTAATCCTTAGAGGCATGCTGATAAAATAGATTTCTATTGAGAATTTTATTTCATGAAAACTCATAGAAGAGATAATATAAATAAGAAAAAAATTATAATTTTCAACAATTTCTTAGAATTCATCCCACAGTAACGGTTTTGGAGATTAAAAAATCATTAATTGAAATTTGAATATCAGATTTCAAAAATAATGTACGAAAATAAATAATGGTAGTAGATCATGTCTAATTATCAATCCAAATTTTGATGTTATAGATATTATGCACTATTAACTGTAAAAATGTCAGGATATGATGAATAGAATATTTAATTTCTGAAAAAATAGATGATTCAATGTAAGAATCAATTCCCTCCTTCAGTTAATCAAAAGAAAACGTGCTCTAAGAAACCAAAAATAATCCAAAAAATAATGAATGATGTAAGAACCCAGTTTATCCATCAAGGTATGAATATTCTCATTCCTGGTTGTGCATGTGTTAGTAGAGGAAAATATGGATACATGCCCTATAACCCAAGTACAATCTATGTAATGGGGATTACATGCCGTATATTCAGAGTACACACCATGCAATGGTCTGGCCCGGACTTGTATAGAAATAAGAACCTACTTGTCCTATAGTTTCAAGTAAACACCGTGTACTTTTCTTTTCATTTATTTTGTGTTAAATCGGGAAGTAGAGTTGTTTTTCATAGATAAGAAAAACTCACCACTTTGTTCAACAAACAGTGCACATAGGTGATTTGAGGATAGTGTTTCCTCCTGTTTCGTTGTCTGATCTCTAATTCAAACACCATCAGATGCATTTGATTCCCCACAGTGAGCTCTCAATTCATTTTAATCCATTCTTCATTATTTCTTTGTTTGAACTAGTTATCAAGGATTGAATTTTTTGCACTTTTTATAGATCTACACTTTTCTTAGTCATATTAAAGGAAAACGATGGACGAGGAGTCTAATACAAGCATGATGTAGGTGCTCTCGTTCCTTTCACTAATTGTCTAGTTGAATATTTTTGTTGGAGTGTCATGCACCCATTTTTTGGGTTTCATCGTAAATGAATATTTTAAATTTTTGTTGCCTATTTATTTTAGGTAATTTATTAAGAGTTTTAAATCATGTTTATTGATGTTTACCTTGATTAATGGCCACCCCAGGGGTTCTTTTCCTATGAATGATTGTTTATGGTCATTTTACTTAATAAGCCTATGTGGTATGTCATAAATTCTCTTCATGGGTTGTTTAAAATAATTTCATTAAATGATAATCCCTTTAATAGTATAATTTACATGTGTTTCTTGTGACATAAATTAACCACCTGAGTTATTGATGTAGAATCCATTTAATAGTTTAATATACATGTGTTTCTTCTTATATAAAATTATTATGGGGTAAATACCAATGGGATATCCATATCTTCAGGTTGAAAGGAAAGGTCTGGCTCATATGGCTATTACACCTTATACCTTGGGTGAGCCATGGCCTTGGATAGAATACCATGGATGAAATCAAGATAATGTCATCAAGTTATGTTGTTAGCGTGCCACAGTTTGGATGGTCATGGTCATGGATACTCCTATTCAAATGTCGAGTGAACCTTGAATCTAATGAGGGATTACTAGGATTGCCTTTATTTTTAGATATTTATATTTCTTTATTTTACATTTACTTATAATTTAATATTGAAATATGATGAGTTATGATGTATCTTTCAAGAAAAAGAACATGTCTGGATTCATTATTCACATACACTTGTTTAGATGGTCTTTTTAAAAATCAGTCTTTCATACTTTTATACAGGGATCATCAGGATTAGTATGGATATTAGAAGTTATATATTTCAATTAAATTAAACAGTAAATGAACATGAAATGAATATAAATGAGAACCAGTGCATGTAGGACTTCATTCTTTTGATTACATCCTATTTTACTTCTTTCATTATTGCACACTGCTTGTTATATATATTAACAGATGGATTGGAACTGACCATGGGTAGTTTCCTACTGGGAATTATTAACACAACATGTTTGGGCTAGGATTCGATCCCAAGAGTATTATATTTTTATTGGTGTCAACAAGGGGAATCAACCTCCTCTTGGTACTTGATTTTCTACATAGGAGTAGGAGATGATGGGACCAAGATGAGGCTTGTGATTCTTCTATGTTTTTTTTGTCTACTATGTACTTTTAGTAATTTTATTACGTATTAATATTGTGTGATGTATTTTGGATGTTTTCTTATAACATGTGGCATACAACATCATCCTTTGTATGCTATGATATATGATGGTAATATTGCCAGTCTTCCATTGTTTACTTATGTTACCTGGTATTACTGCTTCTTCTATTGTATTTTTATTGATTCTACTATGTTACACTCTAGAAATGAGGTCATAGTTTACCAACTATCACACTTAGTCCCTCACTGCTATTGGTTATCCTTAGGCATTTAGGGAAATGTTCTTGATGCCATGGGGCTAACTAGGTATGGGAAACCTTTGAGTGTCATCCATATCTGAGATGTGACAAATTGGTAACTGAGGATATTCTTTTTGTGTTTTCCATACTATTTGGTAGCATTAGATAGTTATAGTAATAAAATGGAGTTTGGTAATAAATATTTCCTAGGAGTAGCTACCATGTGCATTGGTGAAATCTGTATTTCCTCAAATTGAATTGTGATTTTTGGATTTTGAGTTGTTATAGATTATTTGATTTCACCTTAGGGTGATGAAAATTTATTGTGTAGTTATTATGGATTTCATTGTGGTTCAATTTGGATTCAACCCGATTAGATAAGGGTATGTCATCTCATGAATCATATTAGCACTTGATAGAAATCTGAGGACATTCATTCATGCCATACTATTTAGAGAGCATTACTAATAGCATGTTTTTGTGATAGATACCATGATTGATATGCCTACTGTAGTGATAGGTGTATTGGTATGTTCTATAGTTCAAATTGGATGGATGCCAAACTTTGGTCTCGGGTATGTATGGTTCATCTTGGATCATATTTTGGTGGATATTTTATTGTATTAAATTGAATATTTATTACGACATGGTATATATATGGATTCCAAAAATTGATTCATGAAGAGTACGGGAACCCAAATATTGGAATTTGGAATACATTTGGTTTACTTTTCATGAAAGGGGTTTCTAGGAATGCTTCAGAGGTTTACTATCCGGCAACCCATACAACCTGGTGAGTGGTACTATAAACCCTCGCCATGTGATCTTCTGTTTGGGAAGAAATACTTTTATTAAGTGCACGCTATGTACTATGTGTAAATTCTATGTGGAAAATGACTGTGAATCTGGCCAGGTGTAATGAAACAGTGAATAGTAATGGTTTTGGATAGTGCGTGTTGTGTACTTTAGGCACACACCATGTATATATACAATGGTAGACCCCAGGTGGGTCTGGACATATAAAAGTGTATGGACAAGAGAAAATACTTTAGTACATGCCATGTCCCAGTCATACACTTTGTGTGCCTAGGATGGTTACACGCCCATGTTGGTGGAATTACACGCCTGGTTAGGAGCTTGAGGGTACACTTTTTGTATGTTTTCTACACATCTTGTACTCTTATTCTGGTGACATTTTGTGGTTTACTTTTCATATTTAGTTCTTGCGCTCTTGAACTGAAAACCATGATAATGAACTTCATCATAGGTGGGTGATTGAACTTATAGAGTCATAGTTCAATGAAGGATTTATGAGGTTCATGAAAATCATTCAGGCAACATCACACCCTTCCATGTCTTTGGCAGGGCTGACATGATAGTTATGGTAGTAGTATCCACCCGTGTTTTCAAGGATTGAAGAACACAAGCTGCAAATTCATGGATAGATGACATTTTATCAATCTTTGAGCTTCTGAAGATTCCTCTTATGTAAAGGGTCAATCTCTCTATATATATTCTATGTGATTCCTCCAAGATATGGTGTTATTTTTCCACTCAAATGGAACACCATCTTTATATGTCCTTGGAAGATTTTCAGAGAGTCTTCAATGAATACTTCTATCCCAAGACACTGACGGACAAAAAAGATAGGGTTTTTATTCAAATGGCGTAGGGTGGTTTATTAGTTATTTATTACTCATCCCACTTTACAGAACTATAGAAAATCACACCAATTATGAATGGCGATGTTCTGTCCAAGGGTAGTAATTTTGAGGATGATCTCAAGTATGACATCTGATCAAAGGTAAATATCTTCTGGATGACTATGTAATTATCTATAGTAAATCAGGCACGTATTACTGAGTTTAATTTGAGGGAATCTAGATGTGGGATCTAGGGAAATTTGGCACTAAGATTTGTTATTGTTTCTATCACTAGTAGGAAGCTTCATGTGAAGATTTCATGTGGTGATTCTAGTTGTCAGGACTTATCTTCAAGTTTTCAAGTGAGGTGATACTAGTGTTGAAGAATGAGGCAAACAAGACCACATTGTCTAATGGACCCAGTTGATTGATGATCTTGTGGTATATGTTCTATCTATTGCTCTTTTTTAGGACATTTCAACCAATATCTTCTGAGAGAGGGTCTACAATAACATTGTGTTCAAGATCACGGTCTGTATCTTCTCACCAATCATGGAATTGAAATACATTAGACCATTCTAGTCGAGGTGGTGGTCTTGGCATTGGTATCCATACTCGAGGTTCTCAGTGATATTAGGGTGGATCAACTCAGGGTAGCTAGGTAGTGTCAGAGGTCTTGGTACATGTAAGCCTTTTGTGGTTCAAGAGACTCAGTAAGAGCAGGATCCCCATCCTTCTACTATCAGAGGTACTATTCTAGTCACCCCCATTTCAGCTTCTCCACTTTTTGATATAGGGGACTCTGATAGATTCATATTATTTTCCCATTGTGAATAACATAGGGATATTTCTTTTACTTATGATGATATTATGATGCTAGAAACTCCATTAGGGATTAGAATGGTAGGTGTGTATCAGTGAAAGGAGTTCCCCCTAGAGGTTGGAATGTTCCACTTCATATGGGATATCTATGTCTTAGGGCTATCATGTTTTAATGCCACTCTTAGAATTAACTGGTTGGTATCCATTCAATAATTTTTTTTATTTCTATCATCACTGGGTGATATTAACATTACAATAGGAATGATCGTTTCAACACAAAGTTGAATGGGATGTTCAGGAGAGTTGAGCTTGACTGGAGCATCTTCCGTTGTGTGGAATGATCGCCCAAATGATGAGATTATAGTTGGATGAGTATGGGAAATTTCAAAAATATTTACTTCCAATGGTTGATCATTTTAGGTGCATTTACTAAACAACATTCTAGGTTTACCATCGTTGAAAGGGGTAAAGTTCTCTCTCATGCTAGTGCCAGGTGTGGAACTAGTATCAATTAATCCTTATATGATGGCTACAATAGAGTTATAGGAGGTCAAGTGACAACTAGATATTTTTGAAGCTATGGGTTACATCCAACACAGTAATTATCCGTGGGGTTCTCTAGTCCTTTTTTCAAAAAATGAAGATGGTACCCTCAGGCAATTCATGGATTACCATAATTAGACCATATGACAGTTTAGAACTAGTATCATATTCCGCGAATAGATGATCTCTTTGATCAGCTCTAACGAGGTTGAGTTTTCTCTAAGATTGATTTATGATCCAATTATCATAAATTTCTTGGTAGATCATCATACATACCTCATAGAGTCTTTTGAAGTATGTATGTTTTGTATGAGTATCTTGTTATGTTGTTCGGTCTCATGAACATGCCAGTGGTTTTTATGGAACTGAAGAACTATGTTTTCCATCCTTATCTTGATTCATTTGTTGTGTCTTTCGTGGATGATATCATAGTGTATTATCATAATTAACATGACCATGAAACACATATTAAGATCATTTTCAGAACACAGAGGGAGAATCAGTTCTATGCTAAACTCTCAAAGTAATACTTCTATATGGATAGATTCACTTCCTCGGTCACATAATCTCAGAGATATGAGTATCAGTGGACCTAGAAAAAGTGAGTGAAATAGTTTCATAGGAGAATCCAAAGAATTTATTTGAGGTGTAGAGTATCTTGGGGTTAGCTCGTAATTACAGGTGTTCCATACATGATTTGTCACGTTTATCAGCATCATTGGTGGGCCAGATTAGAAAGGGTGAAAAATATGTAAGGGAAAATTCCTATGAGATGACCATTTAAGAGCTGAATAGAAGATTGAATTCGACCCCGATGTTAATTTTTTTACAGTTGGTATGGAGTTCAGAGTTGGTAAGGACTTACACTATGTATAGGGATGCATCATGTATCAGGATAGGGAAGTTCTTATGTGAGAGGAATGATTCATTGTATACGTGTCTCGGCATTTCAAGCCACATGATAGGAATTACCCAACACAGGATATTGAGTTAGCCCTAAAAGTTCATTATCTGTGATGTTAAATATGTTACTTATTTCGAGATCATTTTATGGTGTATATAGACCACAAAATCCTTAGGTACATCTTCACTCAGCATGATCTGAATTTGAGTCAATTAATGTGGGTGGAACACCATCAGTCCTTCAACATCAAGCTAGCCTATATGCTTGGGAAAGGAATTTTGGTGGCCGGTGCAATGACAATGAATACATAGATAAAGTAAATGCATAAGGCTAGTATCAAGTGGGGTATTATGGCTTTATTCTCAGAGATTCACTTAGAGGTGCATGAAAGGGGGGTCATATGTTTCTTTCATCCTTAGCTGTTACCTCTACCATACTGGATAGAGTAACGATGAGGTAGCTATATATTTCTGAAGGCCTAGTTCTAAGAGGGAGTATTTCATGTGAGGACACACCACCATGTTTTATGGTAGGCGATTATCAGATCATGTGTGTACATTGACGTGTTTGGGTTCCAATGGACAAACACGAGGAGTTGTTGTGGGAGTGACATGCTTTAGCTTGGGTAGTACATCCTAGGGCCACAAAGATATACTGTGATGTAAATCCTCAGTATTCATGGCCAAGTATGAAAAGAGAGGTATAAGGTTTTGTTATGAGGTGTTCCACCAGTCAGTAGGTGAAGGCAGAACATCAGCGACCAGTTGGGATTTTACAGTAGTTACATAATCCGGAGTGGAAATGTGATGTTGTCGTGATATATTTTGTGACTAGTTTACTGAGGAGTCCTAGATTTAATGGTGAAATGTAGTTTTTTGTTTGCAGGATTAAAAATATCACTCATTTATTTCCGATCAAGGAAACATTCAGTGTGGATGATCTTATAATGTTGAATATCTGAGAGGTGGAAAAACTACATGGGATTTCGTGATCTATCATTTCTAATAGGGATGTCCATTTTAATTATTTTTTCTAGAAAGGGATAAAAAATTAGGGTACATAGGTGATTCTGGCAATGTCTTACCACCCTCGGATAGATGGCCAGTCAGAGCACACAATACATGTGGATCAGGATGTAGCGTAAGATTTCACCAAGATATGTCAAGTTGTTCATGATTCTAGAAAGAGTAAGGTGAGATTCCTATCAGTTGTGGTTACCTCAGAGGTATCGGGCCATGCATGACATCTTCCACATCTCTCAGTTCTACCGCTATCACTTTGAAACGTCTCATGTTTTTCAACCCAAGAACGTTTAACTTCATGTTGATGCATCCTTTAAGGAACATATGATATTTATATTTTACATGAGAAAAAATGTTCTTCAAGGCTAGTCAGTTCCTCTAGTATGGGTGATATAGTAGCAAGACTATTTATAGGATGAGACCTGGGAGCGGGAGGTCGTTGCACGTGCTCAGTGGCTGAAGTTGTTCTTTGACGAAAGTTTTCCACCATTGGAATGGAAAATTCAGGGACCAATTTCTTTACGGAGAGTCTATAAGAACCTGGTTATTCTTTTGATGTATGAAACTGTACTTTTTTTTTGATTATGTAAGTGGTGGAAAAAAGCGTTACATGTCATGTAATTGGGATTACATGTTGTATAATCTCAGCACACATCATGAAATGGTCTAGCAAGGAAATGTATGAAAATAGGAAGCTACACGGTGTATAGCTTCGAGTACATGACATGTATTTTCCTTTTTTAAAATCAATCAGCAGCATCATTATTCTCAAAATTATAGAAACTCCCCCCTTCATTCGATAAAAAGCATGCCTAGATGATTCGAGGATATGATGGCCTCCAGTTTCATTGTTTGATTTTTAATTCATACACTGTCGGATGTGTTCGATTCCCCTTGGTGAGATCATGATTCCTTTGGATCCATTCTCCTTGATTTCTTCTCTCGAACTTGTTATCAAGGCTCGATCCTTTTATGATCATTTTTTAGATATACTATATTCTAGGTTGAATTAGATGATGACGCTGGATGTAGAGATTCATACTAGAACTAGGTAGGTAGTCTCATGCCTTTGGTAATTGTCAAGTTGAATATATGTGTCATAGTGCCATGCACCAATTTTTAGGGTGTCTCCATGAATGAATATTGTATATTTCTATTGACTGTTAATTTTAGGTAATTGTTTAAGGGTTTTAAATCATGTTTAGGGTTGTTTATATTGATTGAGGGACCCCTCATGAGTTTGTTTCCCTTGATTGGTCGTTTATGGCCATTTCGCCTTAGATGCGTATGAGGCATGTCATAAATTCACTTCATGGGTTGATTAAAACAATGTTGATGAAATGTTAAGCTATGTAATAGTTTATATTAGATGTGTTTCTTATGAGATAAATTGAGCACGTTAGTTATTGATGTCAAATCTATGAAATATTTTAATTTATATGTGTATCTTCTTATATAAAGTGATAATGGGGTAAATATCAATGGGTGAGCCATAGAATCAGGTTAAAAGGAATGTTTGGGATTACATGACTATAAAACCTTATACCTTTGGTGAACCATGGATGAACTCATGGGGGTATCATCATGTTAATTCCTGAGCGAGCCAAAGATGGAATGGTCAGGCCCATGTAGACTTTTATTTAAATATCAAGGGAATCTTTAATCTAATGAGGGGGTACCAAGGATGGGATCTATTGAAAACTTTTTATATGTCATGAGTTCACATTCACTTATAATTGAATACTGAAATTGAATGACTTATGATGTTTCTTCAAAGATAAAGGACAAAAATGGATTCAGTCTTTACTTACACTTGTTTAGATGGTCTTTTAAGATGTTAGTAGTGCTCAGTTTTATATGGGGATTGTTAGGATTAGGCTGATTCTTGATACATTATAATTCAATGTAATTTAATGGTAAATAAACATGAAATGAATATAAATGAGAACTGGTGCTTGTAAGATACTTTACTTTGGAGTAATTCACAGTTTAATACATTCATTACTGCAAACTATTTCTTATATATATTCAGGGAAAATTGGCACATACCATGGATGGTTACCTACTAGGATTTTGTTTCACACCATGTTTGGGCCATGCTTTGGGCCCATGTAGATTATATTGTTGCAAGTGTCGATACGGTGAAGTTCCCTTCTCCAGGTACATCATTTGTTGCTTATAAGAAGGAGAGAATGGGATCAATCCAAGGCTTGTGATGAGTGTCAGTTTCCTTTCTCGGTTTTGATCTTTTGGTAATTTTAATATGTGTTACTATTGTCTGATCAGTTTTTTTTGTTTTCCTAGAACATGTGACATGCAACATCATCCTTTGTATGTTATGACATCTTGTTGTTACATTGTCAGTCTTCTACTGTTTACTTATTTTTCCTTGTATAATGGATACCACTGTTGTATTGTTATTTTTTTCAATATTTTACATAGTTACAATGAAGTAATATTTTCCCTACTATCACACCTATTCCCCCGCTTCTATTTTGTATCCTCTAGAATTTGGGGAAATGTGCTTGAGGCCTTGTGTCCAACCAGGTACGCGGTACCTTTGAGTGGAATCTGGATCTGGGACATTACAAATGAGATTCCAAGTGATTCTGTCTTGAACGTATTCATGGAAAATCTAGATATTCTTGATACATGTTCAACCATTAGATATGTTCTTATAGAAAGTACGTACAAATGAGCATTGTTTCTAATTTATCATCGTATTGAAATAACTAAATTGAATGCCATGTATATATAAATATATTATCATTATCATATCATTATTATATCATAGATATCATATTATTTTTCTAATGATATCCTTAATAAATTCCATGTAATTGTTGAATGAATCATATCACTTGGAGGAAGTGGTAGTCCACACATCCACAGATGATGTTACCATATTCCCACAAAATGGAAAGCATAAAGGTGTGTTTTATATAATAATTACATATGAAAAATAATAATAAATACAATACATATCATATAAAAATAGAAATTAAATCATAATTTCCAACCCATAAAGGTGTATATTTAATAACAAGCAACATTGGTTCGATAGGTGGTGGTCTTTCATTATCAAAAACAATGAGTGGGTGCTATTTTATTGAAGTCTATGTGATGGTAGATTAAACCATAAAAATAACAATATATAAGTATATTTAAGATAATTACTTTAATATATTGTCATGTATTAAAATAATTTAGGTGATTGAGGATGAAAATAAATTAAAAAATATTGGAGAGGGATGTGACATCTTATTTGTGAAATTGTATTGGGTTTGAACCAAATGAATAACTTTTTTTCCCTTCTGACCAAATTGAGGATTCTAGGTTTTGAAGAGAAATGTTTAAAATTATGTATTTTGGGGCTCGGATGAGCCCAAGTGACTTGATTATTTTTAGTAATTTATGGGGTGAGTTCCATTTCATTATGGAGGATGAGTGGAATTCAAGTAAATATAAAAATGTAAACATTATTGATTAGTATCCCATACATTATATACCTAAAATAATTTTTAATTTTATCTATAAGGGAGAATATTGCCTAAATATTTCCATCCAATAGATTTTGGATGTGTTTCTAGTCTATTTCCCCATGAAGAAACATTTTAAACATGAAGTAAACTCATTTTCACCACAATCACTATAAATAATTTTAATTTTTTCATTTACATTTTTTTCCAAAAACTATTTTGAAGATACTAAATAATATAAATTGTGATGATTTCATATATGAAATCCATTATTTAAATTTTCTAACCAAAAAAATCTCATAAATAATTTTTAATATTATTTTTGTAGATGTGTTACGAAAGTGGGTTTTAAAGTGGAATAATCAAAAAGTTTGAAATTTTATTATATCTAATTTCTACGGGAAATTGATTCAAATATAGGAAATTGTATAAATTGATGTATACTTGATCGAATTATATTTTAAAACCAAATTAATATATAATTTAACTATATAAAAAATTTTATCAAAAAGTTTTTTTGAATTAAAATTCAAAAAAATTAACTATTTATCGATAATTGAAACTTCTAAGAAAAATACCAAAAATACACTTCACGTAAATATTGATATTATGATTTAAAAATTTATGTTTATATTTCAAATAGTAATTCTAAATATGTAAAAAAAATAGATTTGAAATGGGTTCACCAATAAAAGATTGTAAAACTGCCTTTTAAAAAAGTACGAATTTTTATTTATAAAATTAGAATTATTCTTATCTTATACCCATCAAATATATTGGGTTAGTATAAAAATTATTTATTTAACATATATTTCATTGAAAAAAATTATCATAATTGGTTTTTTAATTTATTGATAGAAAATTTGCTTTGAACATGGAAAAATAGTTTTCTATGAAAATATATTTCTCTATATTCAAAATGTTCTTACATTAATTTCTATCTAGTCAATGACCTAACGATTAATTTTTTATACATGTGTAAATAATATTTTCACAATTTGTTTATTATTATTTGTTACAACCATCCAAATTGATAGGTGGGGACTATTTTAATATTTAAATTACAATACTAATAGTATATGGTTATTGGTAAAACTCACCCTTGCGTATAAGGAAATATATCAATGGGACTTGGTATTTTATCTAAAAATATCCAAACATTGTTTTTCCTTTATCAAAATCAAATTTATTTGTTGTGTGTTGTGAAATATTACATTTTGGTTTCCTATAACAGAACTAAAACATAGTTCTTCTATATAATGAAAGACATATTTTTTTGCATGAAAAATTTTAAATATATAAAAAAATAAATTAAATATAGAAATAATCTCACAAAATCTCATGGTGTTACCTTTTACCCCTCCCCCCCACCATAAAATGAATGTGTCCCTCAAAATTAGAAAAGGATAAAAAAATTTAAAAAATTGAATGGTCCTTTCATAGAAACTCACATATTTAAAATTAATACTGAAATTGGATTTAAAAATGCAAGGTTAGAAATATAATGACTAACCATTGTAACTCATAACATCGTTAATAAATAGAATAACATAGGTGGAATTTGAAGACCCATACATGGATGAAAAGTATAAATAATAATATATTGTGATAAAGACCACTGATTATAAGAAAGTGAGTGATCTAAAGAAATAATACAAATCACAAAACCCAAAACTGAAGAAGCATCAAAGGGGTCATTAATATCATTAAAAATGATGATAATGAGAGAAAATTTTATTTCAAAACCCCCTTTTCTAAAATTTGAATAATTTTCATGAGAATATATACTTATGTGATTTAAATACAACCTCACCCATTGTTTTTCCTTGACCAATTTTCAGTTTATTTCTCCTTCCAGGAAAGGAATCTAAATTTTTCATTCCTAAAGCATTAGTAGATCACGAGATCCGTAAATATAATTATAGGTAATTCTATATGATTTTATTTATTCCAAAAAAAATTAATAACAAATTATCCAATACTTATAAATCCTCATGTGGAGAGATAATACTTTAATCACTAAATCCTTACCTAGATTTTAGTATAAACCATTCCATAAATGGTTGACCTTATAACCCTTCTGAAATATGTCAGTCAAAAATATTATATATAATGTAACTAAAGTTCCCAAAATCTACATAGCATTGATCCCCCATATATCATAATGCAGATCTTGTTTTTCATATACCAAAATTCATGTATTCTCTTAGAAAATGATAATGAAATTTATTAACATAAATCCTTATTGAAAACATTCATGTTTTCGTATTCCAATTATTATTAGATATAATCCTTAAATCCGAAAAATGTTGAAAAATTCAATAATTATAATATAAAACACATTTCTATATATCCTTAATTAGTTTGAGGGTATTCAGTATCGTTCAACCAGCATTTTCAAATCCAATGTATATTTATCCAAAAATCATTATCTTCACCTAATGAAAATATTAAGGGTTAACTTTCTACTAATCATGTGTTTCCCACAAACATCATTGGTCCATTAAATCACTTTTCTATGTCCTTGGAACCATTAAACATATACCTTTAAATCCTACATGAATAAAATATACTAAATATATAGATATGTTACATGATTTATTTAGCATAATCATTGAATTACAAAACATATACACTTAAATAACACAAATTTATTATAAAACCATTATACATTCTTCATATTCTTATTCTTTAATTCTTGTTTCCAAGAATATGAAATAAAAATCATTTATTAAGGTTCATTAACCCAGAACTAAACATGCTCCAAATGTTTAATTTAACAAATATTCTTGTAACTTCCCATACCTTTCATATTTCATTTGTAGTACATTTATCATTAGTAGTATGACCCATAACTGTACCACCCTTGTGATTATATTTAAGATATTCCAACATAGGAGATGAATTTAGATAATGACTATACTTTCCACATCTAAAATATTTAATGTTAAAAATGTTCCATTTAGCTCCCTTCATTCACTAAAATAATAAATTATAGGGTGGGAAACACTTATCAGAGAAGAAACCAAATAATCATTAAAATTTTCTTATAGGATACCTAAACCATGACACATACTTCTAAATCTATCACATATTCGTCTTAATCTTCAAGATAACCATTGAAAATTCCTCTGAAATATCCCTAGGGATCTCACTAATGTTTTCTCATCCTAGTATCCAATGTTTCACTAAACCATTCCATTAATACCAACTATAGAAACCCAGGATTAACATACATGGATATTACATAATATTATATGATTATTAATCACATTAAAAAAAATAGATTCTCGAGGGTAGTAGTAGTTTAGTGTATTTGAAAACACGGAAACATAATCTCTTATGTTGGTGAAATATATTCTAAATCTACCATAAAGATTAACGCCTTTAGTACTCTTACATAAATAATTACATCATAACCTATGGAAAGGAAACATTAGAAAGGGGTGAGATTAGATGATTAGTAAGTGAAAACAAGGGAGATATATAATCATAACATGAATATAAGGGTATAAAAACAGAATCATAACATTAGAAGATCATAACCTACTTGTTAAATATAATAATCAAGATTAATTGAATAAAATGGTAGTTCATAAGACATGAATCATATGGAAATCAAGATCATAATCCATGAGATCGTAAAAAATCATTAGAAATGTGATAGTGAAATACCCATAATCATATAAATTGATTTCCAAATTTTTTCAAGATTAATTCCAAGGCCATATAACTAGAATATGTTCACTCCCAAAACTACCTTAGTTGTCATGGATCACACCCAATACCATATTAGTAGAAAAATTCCTTTACTGAGTCAGGTTCACTCCTTGTTCCATCCCTTTATTAGTAAATTGGGCTCATCTCCCACTCCAGCCCTATATTACTAAACCAAGTTCACTCCTCATTCCATACAAATGTTACTAAATCGAGTTCACTCTTCAATACATCACTATATTAATTAACTGTGTTCACTCCTCCACCAAGCCTTTTATTACTGAACTGAGTTTACACCTTATTCTATACATATATTAGTGAACTCAATTCACCCCATTCTCGAGCCCTTTCATATTAATTGAGTTCACTCCTCAATTCATCCATGTTATACTGAATCGAGTTCACTCCTCAGTCCATCACTATCATACTCAGCAGATAGAAATATTTACCCATTTCATTGTAGGAAGATATAGGTCCCACTCTACACATAATAAAATCATGCATACACATGCCCAAAAATAATGAAACATTCATCATATCGTAATATATAAAAATAGATAGGTTCTATAAAATAACCCGTGAAATCAAATGGGTATCCTAAACCTTTCATTATATCATAACCTATAGAAGCTAAAAAAATTCATAATAATTTCATCATAGAACAACTCATTAAAGGAAGTGGGTTTCATTGGTGTTTTATCATTTTAAAACCCATGGAAGAGAAATGGTTTTCTAAAATAACATGTCATCATAATCATAAATTATTCCAATAAAGATTAATAATTTTTTCCAAGGATCATAACCCTTGTGAAGCATATCCCATATCAAAGGATGTAATCTTAGATGAATAAGGTTTGAAAAAGGTCAATTGGACACAACTTTTCATTGAAAATCACTATTTAACACATATAGTATTTTGAAAATAAATTTCATTGAAACCTATTTCATTGAAACCTATTTTGTTCTAGAAATTAGCCTAGACATATAGGGACTATTATTACATGTTTATATGTCTTCCAAAATTAAATGTTATATTCCTATGTCATTATTTCATGGATTATTCAATTTATTCCCTTATGGTTCATGTACTATAAATGAACCATATGTGTTCCATGACTCTTGTTTATAATCATTTACATGTATTTTGTGATCTTCTATTTTCATGATTAACCTCTCATTCCCTTGTTCTCATGATTATGCTTACATATATCGCATATTTACCCATACTAAGCATCTGATCTCATCCCTTTTTATGTTTCCTTTCCCTAGGTTATGAATATTTTTATTATATATTTTGCGTCAAAGAATTTTGTTAGTAATGAAGAACATAGTTTGAGATAATGTATCTTACTTACATATCAATGTTTTTGATTCCATGTTTCAAAGACACTAAACTAGTACAGTCTTTGGGAATCAATTTCTGTAATGTGTTAAGTATTTTGAATAAATTATTAATGCTAATGTATATAAATCTAGGATCACTATTGTTGGTATTAGACCAAATTTTTAGTTATCATTTTCAAGATGGGATGATAAATCCTTAGGGGTAACCCTAAGGACATGTGAAAGGATATTCCAAGGGATGGGGAATGTATAGGAAAAGGTCCTTGAATTTTAGTAAAATTTAGATTGGGTGATTTCCATTAATTAAATTCATTTATTGATACTATAAGTGGTTGTGGCTCTAGAATATATGTTCATAGGTTTAATAACCCAGAAAATGTCAGATTGATCTAGAATCATTCGGAAACTGGTGAAAAACAGTGGGCCTTGATGCACATCTGGATTGACACTTTAGGGGGATTTTCATTGGAATTCAAAAAATTAAGACAATGAATCATTGAGTATATGAATATAATTTGTCTATGAATATCCTAGGATAAACCTAAGGTTTTATAGGTTAGTGACGGTGTCTTAATTTATATATCCTATAAGTTTTTTTCATGATTATTTGGTTCCACACTATGATAATTATTTATTACATTATGATTTTTTAATAAATGGTTGAATCATGAAGGAACCACATTAAAGGTGATTATGATGGAAAATTAACTGATTTTCCTCTTGATCAACTGAATTCTAGGTAAGATGGAATGAAAATTTTGATATATATGCTCACCAAAATTTCTCCAGTTTTGAATAATGTTGGAATTCCATTTAAGAAAAAGAGGGAACAAAATTATTTTGATTCATTCAATACGAAAAAACCAAATTCTTTTATTGGGTCTTCTGATTCACTTGTGGATGGATAATGGATTAGTTCCATTGAAAATATATTTTCCATCCACCTATGATGTTATCATGAAAAATTCATTCTGGAAATTTATCGTTATGAAGTTTAAGTGGGCTAGTGGTAGAATATACTAAATAATATGAGAAAGAAAGTTTAAATTGAATCCATGGATTGGGAGTAGTTCAAAAACATATTCTTTAAAATATACATTCCTTGTGTTCTTTTTATGAATATAGATAAGTAGTTACATGATTTAAAGCAAAAGGATGATTAATGTATCCATACCTATGAGGGTAAATTCACAAGACTAAAATGGCGTGCTTATTATATTATCATCCCAATAGAAGACTGATTCTTCAATAGATTAAATCCTTGTTTAAATGGGAATTATCCACAAGATACTTTAATAGATATGAATAGATTGTGTGTGGTGCCATTAGGGTCGAAAATGTGGTTGGAATTATATATAAATATCATGGTATTGACATGAAAATGAATATAAAGTTATAAGAAAAATCTAAAAACCTTAGAGAGAAGTAGAGTTGATTTTCATTATACTCTAAGTGTTTAAAGAATCAAGGAGGAAATTTACCTGTGGACAATAATAACAATTGTAACTGTCCAAGGGAAGGCCATCTAAAAATTGATTTCAAAAGTCATGGGAATAAGTTGACTAATGATGAAAATGGGGGGAAGCATGCAATGAATGCACATCTTACACATCATTGCTTCAACTGTAAAGAGAATGGTCATTATTCTTACAAGTTCCCAAACCTAAGGGTTTGCGATGATGATTAGAAGCAGCAACCTCTTAAGATGATAGATATGGGGAAACCTCTTGCTATAACTACTTATTATTAGCTTTTTGATAACAACATAGTGAAAGGTACAATTACCATCAACTCTAGAACAGATGGCATCTTATTTGATTCTAGATCATCCTACCCTTTAAAATATAAAGAATTTTCTAAGGGTATAATGATTCCAACCTAATAACTAAATGTGGAAGTAGCTGTGTAAACTTCTAATGGTATGATGATTGTATCTCAAGTATATGATTCCTCTTTGGTTGACTTTTATGGGAATGTTCTTCCAAAAAAACAATCTATTTTTAGATATATTTTATATCATATTAGGAATTTATTATTTTTATTTCATAAATCCCACTAATATTTTCAAGAAAATGAAGTTACGTTTGATATTTCAAAACCAACCATTTAGCATCTATTAATTTGATGATATGTATAATCTTGTTATGCATATTACATCTAGCCTATGAGTCATAATATCCATTCAGAAGGTGTGTTTGTCTCATATTAATAGAGATAAAATAAGCATTGAGGGTATTCATGTTGCTCATTAGTTTGTTAGTTTATTTCTAGAATATTTTCCAATCCAATCACTATAACATGATGTGTATATATCATGAGAACTCATAACTAGTTCCACACAAATTTTGAATACTTCATAAATAATATACCTAATTCAATTGCTAGAATTGGGCAAAATTTGACAAAAACCTCCATAAGGGATTCATTCAGAAATGTGAATTATCTTGGGGGAAATTTATTCTTTTTGTGGAAAAGAAATATTGATCGATGTGAATCTACATTTATTATGATAAATTCAACAAGATCTTGATCAATAACAAGTATAATATTCCCCATAATGATGGATTATTTGATCAACAATGTAGCACATAATACTTTTCCAATATTTAACTTCATTCTAGATATCATCTATTGAGGTTCAATAAGTTTGATATACTCAAGATTGATTTATATACATGTTATGGACACTATTAATATAATGTGATGCCTTTTGGTCTTACAAATTCCCCTATAGTATTCATGGAGTTGATGAATAATGTGATTAGAGATTACCTGGATTATCAGAAGATATTTTAATCTATTCAATCAGAAAAGAATATAATTAATACCACTTTATAATTTTACAAAAGACATTATAGAATGATAAATTGTATTAAAAAATTTCAAAGTTTGAAATTTGGATGGTAAGTGTTTCATTTTTTGGTCATATAATCACAATAGAGGGTATCGTCATAGATCTATAAAATATGAAGGCTATTAAATGTTGGTCTCAACCAACCACATTGACTGAGATCCATTGTTTTCTTATTATAACTATATATTATCAATAGTTTGTGGATTTTTCTCATGATTATAAAATCCTATGGCCATGTTAATGTGGAATAGTTCCATGTTACTCACGATCTAGGAATGTGAGGAAGGTTCATGGAACAGAAGAGAAGGTTAGTCAGCGCACATTTACATACATTACCATGTAGTGGAAAGGGGTTTTTAATCTATAGTAATGCATACAAGAAGGTATTATAATATGTTCTTATGTATAATAACATGGTTATATCCTATTCATTTGAATATTTCAATATTAATTTAAAAATTACCCAACTCATGATTTGGAGTAAGCTACAGTACCTTTTTCATTAAACATGAAGAGGCATTATCTTTATGAAGAAAAGTGTGATATATATAATGATCATGAAAGTATGAAATATAAATTCATATAGGACGATTTGAAGATGATACATATAATATGGATAGGGATGATAAAGGATTATGATTGCTCTATATATAACCCATATGGGAATGATAACAAGGTAGACAATGCTTTGAGTCGAAAGGATCATACTTGCTTATCCACAAAAAGGAATCACAAAAGGTCGAATATTTCTGGATTTGAAAGGGATGGAACTGAAAATCCTAATGTAATATAATAAATAATATATTTCACAATTGAATTTTCAAAGTTCTATATAGGTGAATATTAATGTCGAAAAAAAGAAATAAGTTTTGAAAGAAAATCAGGTTATAAATGTACCAGAGTTTAACCATGATCCATATGGAATAATAAGGTTTAGTAATTGTTTATATATTCTGTCCATACTATATTTTAAAATGGATCTATTAGAGGAATCTTATAGTTATTCATTCTCTATTCATCCAAGAATTATGAATATGTATAAAGACATAAAATATTTCTTTTGTTGGGATGTCATGGATAGATATATCACAGAATTTGTATCTCGGTGCATTGTTTTCCCGCATTTTAAGGATAACATATAAAAGAATAAGGGGATGTTTCATACATTACCCTTACCATAATGGAAATGGGAGAATATCACTATGGATTTTGTTTTTAGACTCTTCAATACCATTAAATGGAATAATTCTATATGGGTGTTATTCAATCTTCTTATAATGTCTTCACAATTCAATACTATTGGGGAATATATATCTCAATATGACGTTTCCAATATATAAATTAATAAAGTGGTAAGGATTCATGGAGTACCATATTCTATTTTATATTATTGAGATACAAGTTTTAGTAAATTTTATAACCATGTCTTCATCAAGCATATGAAAAAAATGAGTTTCATCACTACATATCATCCTGAGATGAATGGTCTGTCTGAAAGAAAAATGAATACCCTATAGGATATTTTGACATCATTAACATTGGATTTAAAAGGTGTTCGGGATCAATAGCATCCTCTAGTTATTTTTTCATACCACAATATCTTTCTCTCATTCATTCTGATGGCTCTTTTTGAAACCCTTTAGGGAAAGAAATGTTGAGCTCCAATATGTTGAGAATAAGTTAGAGAATGAATGATATTGGAACCTAATATAACATGTGAAATTGTTAATTTTTTTAAAACCATTTAAAATAATATCATATCATTTAAATTTCAGTATAAATTTTATTATTCTAAATATTGGTGTGATCTATAATTTGATGTTGTTAGGAAGGTTCTTCTACGGATATCTCTTTGGAATATGGTTATGAGATTTGAGAAGAAAGAGAGACTAAGGACAAGGTAAATTTATCCATTAGAAATTCATGATCATATCAGGATGGTATCTTATCACATAGATCTTCCTAAAAACATCCCTCAATCCAACTTTTTTTACTTGTATTTGTCTATAGGAAGTACATACCTAACCCTTCACATGGACTGATCAGAGAAGTCATACTACTAGTGAAGGATCTTTATTATAAGAAACAACCAGTGAAAAATAGAGATTGTAAGTAGAAATTTCTATGAAATAATATGACTCATTAGGTAAATGTTTGGTAAAAAATCACTAGTAAGAAGAATCTATGTGGGTCCTTGGTGATATGATGAGGTAGAAGTATGATTATTGGTTTGTATCAGAATGAAGAATTTCGAGGGTGAAATTCATTTTAATTGTGTAGAAAGTGACACCCAGATTTTTTCCAAAAATATTTTTTGAATAATTTTATTTTCATTGATGTCTTATGTTAAATTCTATATTTGGTAATTCTTTCATTTTATGTTTCACTAAGACAGGCTTGTGCTACACGCAAGACTTCCTTGGCTGGCATTTCACCAAACACTAGTTGCCTACAAAACAAAATTTCATTATTATAATTTTTAAAGGAGATAATTATAACATATCTATTAAAAATAATAATAGAAATATAAATAAAATATTAAATATTATTTATAATTTTTTTATATAATGGAACCATATTTTTTGTAAAGTCATTATATGCTTGAAAACACAAATTTCTTAAATTGTCTATTTTTAATGACGTTATGTAAACAATAGTATAAAAAATTAAAATCTTTTAGAAATTTAATTTCACAAATTAAAATTAATTTTCTAGTTCCTAATTTCAATATTTTCTTACTGTGATTTTTTTGGGGATTTTTCTGAAAAAAACACCATTTTATATGAATAGTGAACAATAATAAAATTAAATTAAAAATATCATTATAGTCTAATTTATTTGTATTGGTAAATTATATTTTAATTTGGTTTTAATGCGTAATTAGTTAGATATTAAATCATTTAATCTAGTATAATTCCTTTTAATCAATTATACATTGAAATTTGATATAAAAACTTTTAAACATTTTAACATTTTAACTTAAAAACCCAGATGTTATGACACGTCTATGGGATTATTTTTAAATTAAATTTTTTTAATTACTTTATTATAATTTGGTAAAATTGATTCCATATTTGGATTACAAATAATGTATAATTTCTAATAATTTCAACTTATAATTTTATAAAAAATGTGAATTTAATTAAAAATAATTATAGCGATTATGGGGAAAAAACAAGATTATATAGTGGTTAAACGTTAATTTAAGGGTCCAAATAACCTATAACCTAGTCACAAATCCATTTTATGGGAATATTTCGAATAATTACCCTCTTGTATCGAAAATGGACAATTATTGTGGCACATTAGGTAAAGGAACCATCCCAATAGTGTTTTCCTTTTTATAGATACAAGAATACCACTCCTCCAATATAAGAGGGTACTCACCCCCTCACTTATTCACACCTATAAGCCCATTTTATATTTAAATCATAGTAAAAATATGCTACCAACATCCCTTTATTAATACTAAGGAGATCAATTTGGGAATAAATCCAAATAAGGAATCCCTTTGGTGCATTCCAAGAAGTGTTACCCAAAGAAGACGTAGCATCCATCCACAAGCTCTTTTTTTATTTTCTTTCTACACCCCCATATAAAATTAATAAATTATTGAATAATAACATAATTATCCACAATATACTGTGATGTTTTTATATTATTCAATTTATCTACACCCACACACACTTTCATCAAATGGGATTCACAATCACCATTCGGGTTTACGGCGAACTATGGCCTCGCGAACTGAGGTCATTCGTTGTTTTGATGCCACTATTCAAGGTGAGGAATAATGATAGTTGTTATTTTTTAATATGATATATATGTTATTTATTATTTATTTATTCTTCAATAATTATTATATAAATCATTGCTTCATGGTTTCCATTTTTTGTAAATACGATAATTTTGTTTGTTGACGTGTGGACTACCACCTCCTCCAAGCGATGTGACTCGTTCACACATTACATGGAATTTATTAATTGTTGTTTTTATAAATATACATAATATATATGAAATTATAATGAAATTATTATTATAATATATATATATATATATATCATTTACATACTTTTATTCAATACGAAATTAATATGGAAACAACATTCTTGTGTACATACAACCTACCACCCCCATGAATGGTGTATTCCATTTCATATTTATAGGTTTTTTAGATTATTATAATTAAAAATATACTTAATATATATGATATTTTTATCCTTATTTATTGTCTTGAGATCATTATATAAGTATGGGGGCCAAAAATTTAAAAAAATCAAAACCCGTGTGAAAAAAAAGTTGTCACCTGAAATGAAACTTTAACGTTGAATTGTCAAAAAATTCATTATACAAGGTCATATGTGAATAATATATGGTTTCATATAAATGAATATGGTTATTCAATATATTTAAAATAAAATTATATATATTATAAATGATTGTTGAATGAATACAAAAAGGGTCAATATATAAGGTAGGGGGATTTCTAGTCTCACTTTTATTTTCATGAGGCATATGATTTATTCACAACACATTTATTTTGTTTGGTTTATATAAATCCCATGAGTTAATTAAATTATTATTATAATTAAATTTAGGGGAATTTAAATATCATTTTTATTATCTATAATTCATGGGTTTTTATGGTTCAAAAGATAACAAATCATAATGGTATTTTTGTCAAAACATTATTTCATTTATACATATTTTGTTATGTACCTATAATTTTTTAAGAGGATTATATACTAAAATTGTATGTGTAATAACATGAATATTTTGATTTTAGTTATATTTTATGCTTCAGGTAATTTCAATTTCTTAAATGGGTATTTTTATTCAATGTTACTAAAGCAGTAATAATTTATTGCAAAAATTTAAAAAAAAATTAGGATTATTTAGGATTATCCATCCATTGATGAAATATTACCATCCATATCTCAAGAACACACATAAATTTTATTCTCTTCTAGTCATTCAAGATATATTAATTTATTGTTATCATTTTTTCACTCTTTGGTAATTATGATAGTCAAAAACATTTTTTATAAAAATATTACCTTATTTCTCTCTTCTGTCAGGAATCTGTTGTAATCAAAAAATCACGTTTTCAAAAATGTTTTCAAACATGTTTTTTAAATGATATCATAAGATAATTTTCGAGGAAAAAGATTTTAAATTTTTTGTGGTTTTTAATGTTTCCTTAATTTTTCATCAAATATATTTTTAACAATAATTGTTTTCAAAAATGATTTATGATTCAAAAATCATTTTTTAATGAAGAAAATATATTTTCCTCAAGAAATGTTTTAAAAAGGCCTTTAAAAATTATTTTATATATAACATGGAATTCATTTGTGTTACTCATTCCATTATGATAATTGGTCCAAATGATCCATTCATATTCTTTCTATGAATTTTTTATGTTTTGATAGCATCTGGTATATGAAACCAGTTTCCCGTTCATATGATATATTCTTATGAAACTCGCTTCTTTTCCTAGGTTATGATTTATAAAACATATTCTAAACATATCTCTTTTCAAAATTTTATGCTATTTTGACATGTTTATGATTCCCATTTTATTTCATGGGTTATGATATGATTAATTAGGATCATTTGGAGCATTTATATTTAATTTCATTATTATATTGGTGCGACATATATCTACCTCCAATAAATAGGATAAATATTTATAACTCATGAAAAAATGATGGGGGAAAGTTGAAAGGATTTTTCCACTATGGGAATAAGGGGAAACTCAATCTATGAGGAAAGGACTATGTCAGGGGATGGTGTTGTGTCTTTCCCAGTAGGTGAAGTCCACATGAAGTCCGTTCATAATTTTTGGGAATGATCCTTGACTTATGTGGAATGATATTTCATATTTATGTGTCTACCAAAATTCCATGTCTTATTCATATGTTATGATTTCATGGATTATTCTCTTGATTTACTTATGATTCATATCTTCTGAACATTCAATATTTATTACATGACTCTTTTTTATGATCATTGATATGCATGGTATGATCATCTATTTTCATGATCATGTTATCAAACCCTTATTCTTATGATTATACTTACATATCTCCATTATTTACCCTTACTGATCATGTGAGATAACCCCTTTAAGGTTTCTTTCCCCATGTTATGATTAAATGTATTACATATTTTGTGTCTAATATGGGTGATAATCATTAAGAACCTAATGGGAGAAAATTAATCTCACTTATGTACAAGTTTTTTTGTATCCATGTTTCTAAAGGAACTAAACAAATATGGTCTTGGAGTTTTTCTTGTAATGTATTAAGTATTCCTCAAAAATGATTTAATTTTATTGTTTAAAAGTGAGTTTCTATATAAAGGTGGAGTGCTTTGAATTATTGATTGTGCTCTTGTGGTTTTATTATGAAATACGAAGGTAGTTTCTATTTTCTTATTATTTATTCTCTATGGTTTGACATATTGAAGGTTTATCTATTTTATTTTTTAGATTTTTTTTCAATAGGATACCCAGGAGACCTCTTGTATAGAATTGGGACGATTTTAGGGATATCTATCACGAATTAATTGATCATATATTAGTTGAGGAAGTGGTTTGGGTTTTCTGAGATTAGGTTCAGGGAGTAGGCTCTAGTCCAATAAAGACTAAGGAAGACAATTTCGGACTCGAAATAGATCTAGAATGGTGTTTTCTTATTACTAATCTCCCATACTTCAAGTGAATCATATATTCCTAGGAAGTGAAATAATGGGTGGAAAAGTTTGATAGGGTATTTGAGTTCATAAAATCTCCTAAATCAATAAAGGAGAAGTGTGCTACAATTATACTAGTAGACCCTAGTCATATGTGGTGGGAGTCAGTGGTTCTAGCAGGGAAGAATGACCATATCGAATGGAAGGGTCTCAAGGTCATATTCCTTGGGATGTTCTGTATGGAAACATTGGAATTCTATAAGCATTGGGAGTTATTAGACCTCTATTAGGGAGATCATTATTTGTTGGAATATGAAAATCTTTTTTTGATGTTCATTCAATTTTCTCTCATGATAGTTACTGATGAAAAGTTGAAATATTAGTGGATCAAAATAGATTAGCAATTGGATATTCAATATGAGGGAATCTTGATTAAGAAGAAGACATATGTTAAGGAGGTTGATGGATCTATAATGGTGGAAATTTACCACACTTTCATGTTGTGCTTGTCTGGGATTCCTCCAACACTGAGATAGTGTTGGGTTTTCTCATATGATATGAATAAGAAGCACGATGAGTATTATGAGAGTGGTGGTCATATATCATAACATCCACCCTGATCATAATCATTAGCTGTTATAGGTCGTGGAGCTATCATATACCATAAGTGTGTGATGTTTGAGCACATGTGGTCTAATGGTTGTGTTCCAAAAAATTTGTTCCACCATTACGGACACATGGTCCATATAAATAGGATTTCTTGGGTTTACCTCCCCTCGTAGAGTGTCATGGGATCTACATATACCTGGGGAAAATAGGATCAATCTATCACCTCAAGTGTTATAGGGTCACATTCTGGTGTATTTGGTGGAATGGATGAATATTACCATAGGAAGAGTCATATTAGGGTAGGTCCAAATTTTTATTTCCAAAAACATAAATACACATAGCAGTAGCACCATAATGTTATAGACCAGACAACAGTGTAATTAGATGCATGACCTATGACAGTTTGAGGTACTATTCTTATTAAATTATCCATGATATGTTATGGGATTTATGCAGGTGCATCTACTTTTTTAAGTTAATCGCAACATATGGATCGTTTGAAACTCCCAACAAGGTTTATGTTGTATTCTAAGGATGTTTTTACACCTCATGGTAAGAGTAAGGAATGAGATTTACGATTTATGTCTTTCCTTGTCTTCTTATCAGAGATGGAGAAAAATTGTTATTTTCATGACCAAGAGATGGACCTCTAAGAAATGATTATATGGATGTATTGGGTGACATTATTAATGTCCTATATCAATTATTATCATCGTAAAGTGACATTAACTACCCTCGATGAAAGAACATGAATTTTTAATGTAGAATGGGGTCTATAGTTATGATGATATAGACCACTACATCAAAATCTATGCATTATTGTTTTCTAAGAATCATTTCACTTAATTGATGGTAATTAAAAAGGTATGTATATTGGCTTAACATATATGTTTTAAGAGTTTTCCAATGTTTTTTAAAAACTGTTTCCTAGGTTTACCCCTTAAAAAAGGTGTCGAATTCACTATCAATTTAAAGCTGGGGAAATAGACAATATTTTTTCCATTGTATCGCATAGTCCCCACTGATGTAAAAAATTAATAATAAATATGGAATATTTGGAATATATTGGGTTTATTAACCCAAGAATATATTTATAGCCACTACAATGTTATTTTCTAAGAAATATGATGGATACATTAAACTTTGTATCAACTATTAGAAGCTGAATCGGGTTACTATTAAGATAAAAGGCCCCCTTCCCCATATTTATGACCCATTTGACCAGTTCAAAGGGGCCACATGGTTCTCTAATATTGATCTCTATGTAGGGTACCCCCATGTTAGGGTGACAGAATTAGTTGTTCCCCAGAAAAAATTTAAATGCATCTAGCCATTTTGAGTCTCTTGTAATGATATTTGTATTAGAAAATCCTCCTCTGATTTCCAGGGATCTGATTCACTTGGTGTTATATCGATACCTGGACTCTTATATCATGATTTCTTGTGTGAAATTCAAGTATAAATAATTTTAGAATATGAGCACATGAAAATTTTAAAAAACAAATCGGCACACAGTGAGATCTTCATCTTTATGATAAACTCCCCAAGAGAATTTTTTGGATTAGATAAGTTATGTTTATTGATCATGTGATCTCATAAAATGGTCATTTAGTTTAAACAAATAAGATCAAGAAAGTGATATCATGGGATTATATGAGTAATGAATTTTAGATTAGGAGTTTTCTAGGCCTATTAGGGTATTATGGGTGGTTTATTGGAGACTTATCTTGACTTTCCTCACTGATGAAATGCCTACCCATAAAAGGGGTGATGTTCTCATAGATTCTTGATTTCTTAGAATAATTTGGGGAGTTTAATGTGGGTTTTAAACCCCTATCTTGATTTTACCTAAATCTTCACAAGGGTAAATTATCTATTGTGCTTCTTAAGGTGTGGGTTCGGGTTGTCTATTGATGTAGAGTGATCATGTGGTGGAATGTCACTCCAATAACATACTGGTTTCCTTAGAGATGTATTAATTCTTTAAATTACAATTTAAAAATAATGTTTTGTTCTATATGGGAGAAAATAAGGATCTAAAGAAGGAAGTAGGAATTTCTAGGGTATTTTTAGAGCCTATTGCTCCGATTTGTGGAGAAAAAGATAGAGGTGAATGGTTCGAACATGATTAGTGAAAACCATATAGCCCATAAGTGGGGAAGCATGGTTTAGGAAATATGTTATTGGAGTTCTCATGGTCATGCGAGTTGTTTCAGGGTTGTTTCATAACTAAATGCATGGTTTGATCCTTTATTTTAAAATTGAGCACATAATCCCTCCATAGGTTGTACCATTGGGACCGTGATGGTGCACGATTGGCGTACTATTGGGAAAATTGTGACTCCAAAACATGCTTCCATAAAAAATATGAGAAATTAAAATTTTTAATCCTTATATTTAATATATATCCTCTTTTATTCTCTCACAAATCGCACAGAAACCACCTCTCTATGATTTAATATATTCTCAACATCCTAGTAATTTTGATAACTCCTTCGATCAGACTCTGATTCAAATGTCATATGTCACATTGGAATTCCAATTGTAGGTCCTTGATCATTCATTTTTCCCTTCATAGTTTAACTAGCCATATGAAATGGTAAATCCATGAGATATAAAACAACCTATTATCATGGTGTTATCCTTTTTTGAAATATTATTTCTTTAAACCCATGTTAGAGGCTGATAATGAAAAAGGTGTCTACTTCACATCTAATGTAGGTAGTCTATACCTTTTCCCAAATATTTTAAATGAAAATAGCTTCTGTCATTGTGCCAATGAACAATAATTCTAATAGTTTCTGGTAAAAATTTAAATTCATTATTTTGAATATTTGAACGCATGTTGAGATGTTTTATAGAACACTTGACAAGGTTGGAGGTGGTTGAACTCAACCATAACAACCCTTGAAGTGGGTTAATCTTTTGGCTCATAGATAATGTAAATATAATAGAATAAATTATAATTGTGAAAAGGGATGGTTAATATCATGGATTATGAATAATAATGTAATTGGTTGATAAAGGAAATATAAACTAACATGAACCCTCATTTTTATTACATGTATACGAATTGATCAATGGAATGGATATGATGAATTAAATTCACAAATGGAATGTACACTGGCATGGCCCCTTATTTTTATATTGGATGTGAATTTATTAATATAATGAATATGTTGAATTATTTTGTTAAAGGTAATGGAAACTAACATGTCCCATTGATCCATTAATAACATGTTCGATAATGGATATGAGATATGAAACCAGTGGGAGGAATCTTGGTATGTCACCAATGACCCACTTGCATATTTTAGATTCTAATTCCTTGGATTATTATATTGGCTCAAGATAAGATTCACTACCTAGGATTAGTCTTTGGGATCCTCCCACGTTAAAACTATGTTTTCGATGGATTAGATATGTGGACTTGATTAGGATACCTTAGCCACGGTCTTTAGGATTCTAGCCCATGTAGATCTAAATTATTCTGAGTTTTCTATGGATGAGCTTCGTAGACTTGAGGACGACTCCTTAGTCAATGAACATGGAATCTACCCCACATAGGTCTGACACTTTAGGCATTTCAAATATATAATAGTATATTTTTTACTTTTTTATATAGTTATTCATCATTTCTTGACTGCTTTTATCACATCAAGTACATATTGATTAGTTTTTACACATTATAAGTTACAACCTTATACTTATTATACTATTACACTATTACAACTTATATGCAAAATCATGATTCATTATAGGCATTGTTAGAAGTGTAAAAGTAAGTACCTATCACACCTTATTTGGGACACTATTGGGTACCCAAGAAGACATCATGGATTCAAGTTGGAAAAAGAGGAATTGGCATTTTATGGACACTTGATTTTTCATTACTAAAATGGAGTATGAGATTAGAGGATTGATCTTATGATCATGATGATATAGGCGATGTCTTTTTATATTTTGTTTATTTTCATATAGAATATTTTATATTCTTAATTCTTATTCACCATGTACTTCCACTATTATATATAGAATCATGAAATCATATTCTATATATGACACTAGATGTAGTCATAATGATTGGTGTTATATCTTGATCATTTACTCGTACTCTTTTGGATATTTATTATGCTTCAATTGTTGATATTTATTGTTATACCATAGTGATGCAATCTAATCACAAGGGTATAGTATCTCCACTATATCATCAAAGAACCATACTTCTTGTCAGCAGCCTCTAGCATATACGGAGGTGTCGATGAGGTTCTGTGAATCTCGGGTTCGGTTATCTACCAGTGAACTAGACATGGGATTTCACAAAGTGGTATCAATGGTTCCTTTCCCTTTCCTTACTATTTGGGGATGGTAGAAAGGGTAATAGTATGTGTTGGAATTGTCAAATGATCTTTTTCCTCATATTTGAAAACCCATGTATTGATAAAATCCAAATTACTTGGAATGAAACTTGTTGTTGCTGAATATGCCTATGAAATTTGTATTGATTTCATCATTTGGTGGTGCACAGGGTTTATAGAATTTATTATTATTATTATGGATTCTATTTTACACTTTGACCAGTATATAAATGATATATCCTCTCATCCATAATTATAGGAACCTAAGGATTTATATTCCATACATATGTTATGTCATGATTAATTTATTGTATAAATTACATACAACATGTTTCACTTACTGGATTGAAATATCTATATATAAACTTACATTTCAAAAAGGCAAAAAGTAATTAATTGTTTTTTAATATTTTTTCAAAAACCTAAATGGTGTTTTCCCATTTATCTTGGTTTTGGAATCTTTGTCTATAAATTACATCATGTCGGATACATGGACTATGGGTTCCATGGGATGAAATGTGTATCATTACAATTAATTTGGAATAAAATTACATTTTATGAATAGTATGGGGCCTTTTTAAATTAGTAATGGTTATTCTTATAATTAGACCTTTATAAATGGACTTGTTACATTATAATACCAAATTTTAAATTTGGTTTTAGTTATATGAAATCCCAATTATAATTTATAAATATAGTAATATATAAATTGGGAATAGAAACTCTTCTAATTGAAAGAAATCATAAAAAAATTTGAACTTATTGATTCTTATATGTTAACCCAAATGATTTTCATTAAATTTGGGATACAATTTCATCTTAAATGGTGCATTACAATATAACATGAAATTTACACTCTATTTACTAGAACCTATGACAAAAAATATAGAAATTTCTTTTAACTCTACCTTAGTAGTGGGTTGTTGAGATTTTATCTTGTGACCATTACGAAATTTCATATCACCAAGACCATGATTTAGCAGTAAGAAAATATGTGTTGAATATTTAATGGTAAGTATTTTACCTATCAAATTTATATATATTTCATCTTTCTAATTTGAAATCATATTTCGAGGCATGTTTTGACACTGTAGAAATTTTCCACTAAAACGGTCTTGAGTTGTGTGCTAAGTGGGTGGTGATAAACTTACTCCATTATTTTTGGGCTAGGATCCACTAGTATTAACTCATATAGTTTCACTTTTTTCAACACATTTTATACCTTATTTAGGTGTTGAAACATTTTTTCAATAGGGATTACAATGATTCATGAAGACTATGTCAGGATCCCTATGATATATCCATACAGTAGAAGCGTTGATGAGAGAGTGTCAGCAGTAGGTTCAATCTGTGTTTTTAGATGATGGAGGACCATAGGCTATTTATACATGTTTGGAAACAATGTTTAAAAAAATCATCAAGAGATTCCTCTAGATAGAAGGGAAAAAATTTCATTGTATATCCTTTGAGGGTTAGCCAAGAGATTTTGGGATTTTTTATAATGGGTGACTAGAATCGGGTGATTATTTTGAGGTAGTTCCATACCGTCATCAATGATTATTTCATTTAGAGACACATTGATCTGATAATGCTATATATTTTATTACCTTGAGTATGAAACTCTATTAGTTATGGATTATTCAACACATTTTTGTAGTCTTCATCATTTTGATCCTTCTCTCCTTAGTTATGATATATCTTGAGTAAACATTTGGAGGATGGCCTTGTATATTCCATATGACCTCAAGTGACAATGTTCTTTTCTTTCCACAATCACATATATAGTAAACCATACCCTCATCACCATGTTTATCATCACATAAGCTTATTGTTTGGTCCAAGGAAGTTTAATACTTCATCAGAGATGTAGTTTATCTAATGGTAAAAATCTTTGCTTTAATTTTTTCTGGAGGGGGGATAGAAGCCAGTGTATGTAGATGGATATCCATGTTATCTATCAACAGTGTGGTAATAAGGGATATATGAAATCCCAATATGATAGATCCCCAATTGATTGTAAATCCTATGGTAGGATGGTCTATCTTTAGATAATGTTTCATACATTTATAGCAATGTATAGTAGAAGAGGATCCCCACCATATCCCCCTATAAGATATATATCTGAATAAAATCATCACAAAGAGAGTCGGAGTAATATTGATAATTCATGTCGAGGAGGTGCTTGTGTATGAGTGGTCCAAACACCAAAAAAATATTTTTAGTCGGCTGGACCTGTCTAGGGTAGTCAGGATGTATATTAGGTCAATAGATAAATCAAAATATATGTAGTAAAACTAAAAATTTGGGAGTATAGTGTCATTATTTCTATATATAATGTTTTGAATATAGTATTCCTTTAATTGTGTGTCTTCTTTATTTTACATAGAAGCTTACCACTCCATTATATCTATCAAAATTATAAATATAAAAGGGATTGAGATTAATAATTTCATAGGATTTATGACTCTTGACACTCTATTGGGGATCTAATTTGAAATAGTGTGCCAGATAATGGATTTAACTCTTTAGATATGTGGGTATTAATTCCAATGAAAGCTCTATATCCTTGAGATTATCTTTTTTAACATCATTATCAAGGTGTACTGGTTGGTTTCCTACTTGTCTCATGTTGATTTTTATCATTGGAGGATGTCTTCCCGTCAATTAAGGGCAATAGTTATATTCACAAGGGTGAATGGGATTTCCATGTGAGACGAGTTAGACTAGAGAATCATGGGAAGTGGTTAGTGGCATCCCATAATTTTATATTTTATCTAAATTATCAAGGATAATGTTACAATAATTTCCCTCTTGTAGTAAATCATTTTTTGAATGTCGTCCCTAACAGATTTTCTAGACTACATCCTAAGAGAGAGGTAGATTTTATTATTGTGATAGCACCTAAAAAAGCTCCAATATTCATTCCTCTTGTAAGATGGATTCTTCGAAGTTAAAATTCCTCAATAGGAAGATAAAGGACTTGGATGCTAAGGGGTTTATATGGATCATAAATTCTATTTGTGGTTTACCCCTGATTTTTACCAATAGGGAAGAGTGGACCCTTAGGTTTGGAAATGATTACTATTGGTGAACCGGCTAACGAATAAGAACTAGTATCCACTACCTCCTATATATGACATATTTAAACACCTATGACGGTCAAGAGTTTGCACAAAATTATATTTTAAGTTGGGATATCATCATTTGTGTATTAGGACTTCATACAAACTATGTACATATTTCTATTGGAGGTATGGATTGAATGATTATTTAGTCATGATGTTTAGTCCCATGAACATGCTAGATGTTTTCATATATCTGATGAATCAGGTTTTCCACTTGCATCTAGATTCATTGATAGTGTTAATCATGGATTTAATATTTTATAATATCTCACCCAAATCCATCATGAAAATAATCTTTTTATCATAATGAATAAAATGGGGGAGAACTATTTGTATTCTAAGCTCAAAAAATAAAACATTTGGATTGATAAATTCCACTACCTTTGTCAAAATATCTCAAAGATATGATTACTGTCTTACCTAGGGAAGGTGAGAGATATGGTTTCTTTGACGTATCATGTAAATGTATTTGATATTCAGTGTTTCATGGGTCTGTATATATTCTAAATACATTTTATATATGATTTATCATGCTGTTAATCACCACTCTTAGGGTTCACCAAGAAGAGATTCAAATTTACGTAGTCTAAAGAATGCGAGGGATCATTTCAGTAGAGAAATGTGGGTATTACTTCAGAAAGTATCTTTATTTTATCTAATATGGGAAAAGGTTGTGTGGTTTATTTTGATACATCAAGAATATGTCTGGGAGCTATTTTTATAAAATGAGATCCATTCATAGTATATGTGCCTCTATATTTGAGGGTGTGTGAGAATAATTACGCAAGAAATGATCTCAAATTAGTAGTTGTGGTTCAGGCCTTGCATTAACAGAGGCACTATATACTATGGGAGAGATTTTTTATAAACATAGAACATGAAATTCTCAAATATATATTTATGAAGCACGATTTGAATCTCCTACTATGAACATGGATTTTTTTGTCATTTTATTTTGAGCATTCTCAATCAACTAGGAAAGGAAGTACTATTGATAATGATCTAATTTAGAAGACTCAGACACATATAGTTTAAGAGACCAGTGGGTAATGGTTGATGATGAATCTATTTTTGAAGATTCATCTTGAGATTAGAGATCATCATTGATAGAAAATTATGATTCCTTTATTAGTGACCTATTCCCCTCTACATCAAGTAAATACGAGACATCTTTATAATCCTAATTTATTAGTCTTAAGTGATAAAATTTTGTGTGAGGATCCCTGGACTAGTTGGTAAGTTGATGGGGATAAGGTCTTTCACATTCATGGTTGCAATTGGATTCCTATACGAATGTAGCAAAAATTCATGTGAGGTACTCATGCATCTACTTAATAAATCCATCCCAATCTTACCAAGATGTACCATGAATTAAACCATCAGTATTTTTGGACAAGGACAAAATGGATTATAGCTAGTTTCAGTACTCAGTGTTCCACATATCAATAGGTGATGGTGGAAGACTAGTGACCGGTGGGGATTTTGTATTTGTACCCATTATTGAGTGGAAATGGGATAACATCACTGTATATCTTCGAATATGTTTACCTAGTTTACTTGAGGCTATGAAACAGTATGTAGTATCATTGATAGGTTGAAAATTTACACAAAACTATTTTTTATTATAGATAAATTTTAAGTGGATGATCTTGGAAGTCTATATTTTAGGGATATAATATGCCTTCACATGATTCCACGCATATACTATTGAAAAAAAGGATGCTCATTTTACATTGACGTTATGTAAGGGGTTTTAGAAGGATCTTGGTTTATAGGTACTTTTAATTACATCCCATCACTGATGGCCTGATGAGAAATTTGAACATGTGATTTGGATATTCATGTACATTCTCCGATCATTTTCCCTTCATTTTGGAGGTTCTTGGAAGATATACATACCTCTTGATGAATTTTACTACAGTAAAAGCTTCCAAGGGACTATTCAAATGGACCCTTATGAGTCCCTATATAATATTTCACCTTATTCACCATTATAACTGGTGGAGGAAATAGAACAAGTGTTACAGTTACCCCATCTCATTTTGGAGACCTTGAAGTAGGTATATCTTATTAGGAAGCATATAGTTATAGCTCAGTTTCAGATGATGTCCAAAACTAGTATTTTTTGAAGTCCTATATTGTTTGATGTGGGAGATCATATTTTCTTTAATTTTTCACCTTTTCTAGGGAATTGATTGATACAGAGACAAGGGATTTCACTGCCTTGTTTTTTTAGCCTTTTGAGATGTTAGATAGAGTCAGACCAGTAACCTATCTGATAAAATAACCTCATAGGTATATGCCCATCCATGATGTCTTACATGTTTATTATCTTCATCATTTTTACTCCAACCCATATCAAACTTTTGATCTTGATGAAATATAATTGGATATTTATTATTAATTTTAGGAATACCATATTCATATTTTTTATCGGATCATGAGGGATCTTTGAGGTATGTATGTTCGTCAAGTATGGGTGTTCAGGTAGAATGATTGCGTATAGGATTAGACCTATTTAAAAGAGCCATATGTATTTGATCACTGAAAAAATTTATTCTTAGAATGTGATTAACTGTTTGGACCAAGTTGGATGGATAATTAATTAAGAAGTGTTTTCTATTACAGAGTGTTGTTTTTTGTTGTCAAAAAAGATAAATCAATTCACATTGTAAAGGACTTGTAAACCAGAAGACGCTTTGCTAATATGTATTTCAAAAATATCAATAGTTAGGAGAACTTTTGAAGTAATCCTTATGAATGAAAGGGGGAGAAATGATGATGCCAGTCATATATAGTTTTGATTTCAAGATACGGAAGTTTCGATATTTCCCATTGAAAATATGACGAGAGCAATGAAAAAGGAACGGAAAATATGGAGGCAGCACAAAAAATAGTTTAAGATGTAGAAAGAAAGTTTTTAGATGGCTTGGTCTATTTTGAAGTAGAGTTCCATGATCTAAACATAAAAATCTGGCAAACGAGACGCTTGTGTGAACGATTGGGTTTTTCGTGCAAGATTGGTTTTTTGCATGCAAGATTGAAGGGGGTTTGGAATCTTGCATGAAAGGAATGATTAGAGGTCCAAACATCAGAAAATGTCAATGGAATGAAGTGAATGAAAGAATAAAGAGGTGTGTGAAAGATGATATTGGAGTGAAAGAGACTTACACGCCAAAGCTGACATAAAATGGGGTTTGGCATGGGAGGCTTTATTTGAGGCCCAATCTTTCAAAATTAGTAAAGTCATGAAGTGCACGAAAGATTCAACAAATTGCACTAAAGATGAAGTTGGCGTGAAATAGACTAGCATGCCCAAGGTGATGTCAAATGTGGTTTTTCACGATGTGTGACTTATTCACTCAAGGCGATGTCAAATGTGTTTTTGCGCGACTCGTCAGGAACTTGCATGACTCATTGGGGTGTTTGTGCAAAGGTCTCAAAGAGGTATATAAAGAAGAGTTGATTCCATTGCATCAGAGAGGTACGACACTTAGAAAAATACCACGCTCTGAGGATTGGAAAATATTAAAAAAATGAGAGTACGTGAAACAAATAGTGTTGTGCACAAGAAGCAAAAGTTGTGCACAACAATAGAGCTACGTGCAAGAAGAGAGTTGCGCACAAGAGGTGTTTCACAACAAAAGTTGAATCTTGCAAGTGTGGCATAAAAGTTGTGTACAAGACACGTAAAAGGGTGCACGAAATATTTGGGGTCTTTTCACGTATTCGGTTGTGCGTAAGATAGTTCTTACTGGGTTCTGGGTAAGAAGGTGAAGATTTGTACTTCAAAGAATACACCTATTCAATTATAAAGAAGCACTAAAATACTATAATTCCCTATTTGTTCTAAGAGGGTGCACACACGCTTGTGGATTGTTTTCCAACTTCTACAAAAGTGTAAGGGGATATCCTACTCATTATATTCCACATTAAAGGATTTTTTTCTAGTGGATTTTGTGGTACTGTATAATTTCAGTACTATTCCAAGGACGTAGCAACTCTTGTGGAGTAGTAAACCTTGTAAATCATATGTCCTTGTGGTTGTGTTTATTCATCAGGGAAAAAACTCCTTAATTGGAGGCAAAGGTTGTTTTAAAAAGAAGGAAACATTAAAAGAAAATGATATCACTGATTCACCCCCTCTCCCTCTTAGTGATACTTGGATCCTGACTAGGAATATCATTAACCACCCTTAGAAGGGAAAATAGAGGATGAGTTATTTGAAGGAGTGGAGATTATAACTAACCAGTGTTTCAAAGAGGTATAGATTCATTAAATTACTCTTAAAACTTTTTGTGTTCTATTTTTAAGAACCTAAAAACCAAAGGACGAATCATGGTGCATTCAGGGATTATTTCGAACCTAGATCTCTTGCTTAGAGAGAAATAATAATATGCGTAAATTTGACACATGGTTAGTGCTAACTATGAGACTCAATTGTGTGGCTGATAAGTGGATGATAATGGTTTGGGAAACCATGTGAGGAATTTTTCATGCCCATGTGTGATAGTTCAGGTATGTTGTAGATATTAACAAATAGTTTTCAAACGTTTTCCTAACCATGTGTGGGGGTGTGCCATTGGGACAGAGGTGAAGCATGGTTGAGGTTTGGTTTATCCAATTGTGTGCAGAAACCATGTTCCCTTTAAAAATATGTGAAATTCCTATTTCCCCTCCTTATTTTTAACACACATCCACATTTTGGTTTTCCAAATCTCAAATTATTATCCTCCATTCATTGCAATATCTCTTATCCTTCTTAGGCATTTTGATAACTCCTTCAATTAGACTCCAAATCAAGTGTCTCCTATAAAGTTGGAACTCCCACGTCATGTCATAGATTCTTATAGTTTTCTCACATCATTTATCTCAGCATAAGGAATTTGAAATCTATACAAGATAATATACCATAATTTTTGGGTATTCTTCTATTTCTTTATATCTATTCCTTTTTTATCTTGAGAAAGAGGCTACTAATGTATAAAGAGTCAACTACCCTACTCAGGTATGTGGTCTATACATTTTCCCTAAAATTATTGATACCTATAGATTATATTATTATTCCATATGATGGAAATTTTGAGATTTTCTCCTAAAATGAGAAATTATTTAATTTTAAAAATTAAAAGCATGTTTAAATTTTTTATAGAACACTTTACAAGGTTTGAGATGGTTAACATCAACCCAAACCACCATTGATGAGGGTTCAACTTATTTCCTATAATTAGAGTAAATAAGATGTAATAAATGGGAAATGAGAAATGAGATGGATGATCTCTTTGAATACTCATATATAATGTAAATGATTGAAAATGGACTTAGGCACTAACATGGACCCTCCTTTATTATCACTTCTAGGTTAATTAATTAATAAAATAAATTTGATAAACTAAATTAATAAAGGTCATGGACACTAACATGGACCCTCATTTTAAACTTGTAAGTGAATTGATTAATGAAATAAATATGAATAAATGATTGGAAACTGACATCTCCCTTTAATACCGTAATAACATGTTCGACAATGGATAAGAAATATGGAACTGATGTGGGGTATCATGATATTTCCCTGATGGGCTGCTTTTATATTTCTTTTTTTGAATCCTTATATTAGATTATTAGATCAAGATTGCTTGGACTCACTTTGATTATTCCTTAGGCCCTACCAAAGTCAGTACCATGTTTTCTCTAGATGAGCTTCATGGACTCAATGAGGACACATCATACATGGGCTCTAGATTCATACACTATTTAGGTCTATATTGTTCCATAATTTCTATGGTTGAGATCCATAGACTCAAGGAGGATTCCTTGGTCAATGGCCTCGAGTCCTGGACCATGGAGGTATGATGCATGATATACCAGAAATATATCATGGATAATTCATTAGTCTAGTAAGAATTTATTCATCATTTTTATAAATCTTTTATCAAAATAAGTTCTTTTAGAAAAATTTATGTAACTTTATAGTTTATAATCATAAAACTATTAATAATTCACCCCCTTAAAAATTATATGAACAACATTGATTTTTTGAAAGACCTCGTTGGTGGTGGCCTAGTGATTAAATCTCACAACTTGTTTAGGCCACCTTTTGGTACCCAATTAGACTCCATGGGTGCTGTTGGGATAGGTAGGACCCTCTTACTATGTATAGAATTATTTTTTTGTACACTTATGAAGTATAGGAGAAGAGGAAAAATATCATTCTTGTGTTCTATTATTGAAATATTTTGTTATTTTGTCCATTTTTTGTATAGAATGTTGTGTATGTATGGTTCTCATTGTCCATGTACTTCCCTTATTGTGTGTATCATCATTATTTTATTTTCTTTATATAATACTGGATGTGGTCCTATAGATTCATATATATATTTGAATGATTTAATATAAATATATTGGTTATTTGTTATGATTCCACTTTTTATTATTATTATTGTCTTATTATGCTACACCTTGATCATGAGGGTATAATCTCCCCCACCATATCATCGAAAACCTGCATTGCTTGTTGACTACCGCTGGGATATGTTAAGGTACATTTGAGGCCAAATGGGACTTAGGTTTGGTTACTTATTAGTGAATTGTATCTAGGAAATCAAAATAATACCCAAATCAAACAACATGAAGGATTTACCCAACCCATGCCCTTGATATTGTGTTAATTATGTGTTCCCCTATGTTATGGTAGCACTATCTCTTCGAGGAGAAGATTAAGATCTTCATGGACCACAAATTACTAAACTATATTTTATCCCATAAGGATTTGAACATGAGGTAGTCACAATGGATTGAGTGCCTTTAGCTATTCGGCTTCGATATCATCTACACCCTATGTAAGGTAAATGTGGTTACTAAATCTTTTTGAATGAAGTTACCTACCTGATATATGAAGGATTCCAGTGATGAGTGGGTTTTGATGGGGCTATTTTTGTGGATGCACTTGAAATCCAAATATGAGAGGTGTGGTCTATTTATGTATAAAATAGAATTGAAAAATCTCCTCTATAGTTGATTTGGAATGATAATCCAAGAGATGAGATAGGTTAGAGATCTACCCACTTTCTAAATAGTGGGGAAAACCCAAGGGAATATTCACTGTCATTCAAGGGTATTATATGCTTCAAGGGATTTCCTACTATTCCATTATCTCTAATTAAAGATATGACCTAGGACTGTCACTAGTCTCAATATATTGTCTTACCAAGTTCCAACCAAATTTTTTATGATATAAAGTTCATATTTTTCTAGAAATGTATAAGAGAGGACATAAATGACTTCATATCTCGATGTTATAATTGTTAGCATGTCAGATATGTGGACCATATGCTCTCATACTTGATTCATCCACCCCCATTTCATACATTGAATTCTGAAAAGGAACCCATGTATTTAATTATTAGGATACCTCATACATACCAAGGAATGAACTTCATTTTGGTGGTTATCAATTTTCAGAACGTTTCATCCCATTTCATCACAATCAAAGATTTGAATAAACAAAAAGATCTATGATGATTGTATGTTCATGATATCATGAGTCTTCATGATGTATCATATTCAAACGTCATTGAACAGGACCCATATTTTACCAATTATTATTGGGGAGGTCTTTAGAAGGAATCGAGGTCATGGTTCAGGCTTAGAATATCATACCATCTTTAAACAGAAGGAAAGACAGATTGGGCATTCCATATTATGAAATATATGTTATGTGCTTGTATGTTCTACTTTATACGCATGTAGGATAACCATATTGACTTGGTAGAATTTTATTATAATCACAGTTACCAATCCATGGTTAGGATGGAACCCTTTGATGTTATGTATGTTCGACCATGTCGATCACTTATATAATGGATGGATGAAGGAGAGATTACCATAGTTAAACTGGTCACTATGAAGGAGATGACTATCATTATTTAGATGATAAAGAATCATTTTTTGATAGATAATAATTAATTGAAATTCTTATACTAATCATCGATCCTAATATTTGAGTTTAAATGTGGGAGACCAAGGTTTTTGGAAGGTGAACCCTCACTAGGTTTGTCATTTTATTATTAAGAATGGGAGTCTTAGTCAATTGTATTCATCCATTTCAAGAATTCATAGAGGATCAATAAGGTCATGAAAAAGTTGGTGTTTCCTTAACAATTCACAAATATTCGTGATATTTTTAAATTATATTATTTGAGAAGGTATAATATGGAATCATCTAATGCATTGAGGTGGGAAGATATTAATGTGGAACCGGGTCTGTTAGTGACTGTGCAGCCCCTTCAGATTGTGTATTCCCTAGTAAAAATACTTCAGGGAAAATCTATTATATTAGTTCAAGTAATGTGGTATCATAGGAATTATGAGCATGGGTCTTGGTGATGTAATTCTGAGGTAAGGGAGTAGTAACCTCACATGTTCTGTCATCAAACGTTATACTGACTTTATGAGGGAGGAAACTATCATGGTGTGGAGAATTGTCACACCCATGATGTTATGTTCATGTATATTTCAATTATTTTTACAATTTATTTTATTTTATATATTATGTAGGTGTTTTTAATCTAAATGTATATTTTATAAGGAAATAGGGTTTCACCCGATTGGGGAATGAGTAGTATAAATTGTGTTCCATCCTCTGAAAAGTGTGTGTACCTTCATAGAGACACTGCGAAGCTCTCATCAATAGACACATGGTCTTGGTTAAATCCCTTGAAAACCATTTCCTAGTTAGTCAAAATCAAATTTCAAATTGTTAGGTTCTAATTCTGTGAAACCATGTGTCCAAAAAAATGCCCCCATCAATTATGAAAAAGAAACCTACAAGGTTCATGAATTGTTTGGCAAACTATATACCATACCTAGATCAATGAAAATTATGAATATATAATTTTCCCCTCTAAATTTCTATACCTTTTTCTATTATTTAATCCCAAATTTGAACCTCACACTCCTTGGCATTCCACCCTTATTCACCATCTCCATTTTTTCTTCATATCACATGTTGTTTTTTATTATATCTCCATGTAATATTAATGTAAGATACTTCTATACATTATTTTGGGGTTCTAGTCTCTTTTTATTTTGTTTTATTCTCTCTAGTTTTTGGGGTGACCTAAAGTCGATCAAATATAATTTTTATGTTTTGTTTTTTAAATTGGTGATTTTTTCTTTCTTCTAAAGGATCCCCTCTTTTCTTGGAAAGTAATTTTTGACACGTTGTTGGGGATTTCAAAGAAAAAGGTAGGTAGTTTCATGATGTGCCTTTATTTAATGAGTAAATTTTTTTGAATATATTTCTAATTTATTTCTATATTTTATGGTAAATTGATTATTTTATATTTTTAGGTTGCATGTGAGGTTTTGGAAATAGTTTACCCTTCATGGTTATGGTTGTAAATGATGTTTTTTTCAATTTTATGGATTGGTTTTCAAAAAAATGGAATTCATATGATTTTGATGAATGGGTTGAGTCACATTGGAATCCTTTGTACCTATGTGAGAATGTTTGGGAATGTATTCTTGGAAAGATACACCCTATCTAGTAATATTATGTTATAACGCTGACCAAAATATGATGATGTGCATTGGATGGATTAGAAAGGATAATTGACCTTTGTTTCACTAGTTAATCACTAAGATTATGATGATCATATGTTAACATACCCTAGAAACATAGGTATTTCCCATGGTTGTTATTCTATGTTTTCTGCATACATCCAGTCAGTCTTGATTTTTCACCTTCCCTTTAACGCTAAATCAAGTTTATAAAATTAAATTGTCTTTATTATTTTTAAAATAGAACTTTCATTTTTCATAAAATTTACAAACATATAAAAACGGAGTTATCCTACTGCTAATGTGATATCACAACCTACATATAACCAATGTCTATATGTAGAGTCTCTTTTATTAGATTTAGGTAATCGAAATGCCTCATTTTGAGGTAGTGGTTTCTCCAATTAGTTTCTTTAGTTTGAATATAAGCGATGAAGGTGAAATAGTGTAAGACATTCCTCATTCAATGAAGATTTTTTTTCCCTACACTTTATTTCATTTTGTTATTCATACTATATTTTAAACATAAAAATTTAAACGGTTCTATTTTATAGTGGTATTGGATGATGGATGTGGTGTTTTTGTAAAATTTTAATTTCAATTTAGAATTGATATTGACTATTATAATTATGAAAGATCTATCCCAACTATGTTTTTGGATCCCAAAACACTGGTTCCTTTCCCATGGAGATAATGATAAACCTTTGGGATATTCCATGAGTCATGTTAGGTGTCGGGTTGGATTTTATCCCGGACTAGTTCATGACATGATCTGTTTTGTTATTTCCTTTTTTACAATTGATTCTATTATAATAAAATTGTTATTAATTTTTACTTTAGTTTAACCAGTCTCCCAACTATAACCTCTTAGACCCTCACTGTTATTCAGTATCGTTTACTATATGGGGAGGCACACATAATGTCTAATAGCATAACAATTTTTTTTATAGTGGACTGAGTTGGATCAAGATGTTACAATGTTGTACCATATACAGTTTTATTATTACATTATATATCAAAAATAGAAACATGTGGAAGTCTTGAAACTTAGTATTGATTCTGTATTACATTTGTGGATAGTATACGTGTGTACTAAATCCCAAGTTTCCATGGATACTAAGAATTTTATTTTTAATTATGTGGTTAAAGTGTATTTATTTAATCAATAAAAATGGGTATTTAATTATACTAATTTCTATAATGTACTCTTCACCCCAAGAGTGAAGTTTTAATACTCAAACATCATTTTAGAAACATTTAGATTTCATGACATGTATGTATAAATTTTGATTTTAAATTTTTCGTACGAATGGTGTAAAGTTATTTAAATATTTATTGTGACAAAAAACCATATATGGTGTTTTATGATATGAATTAATGATGTAATTATACACATATATCATATATATATATATATATATGATTTTTATGGTTCGTAATGATTTAATAATGAATGTGTGTGTTGAATTAGGTTCCTGACCCCAACATGGGTTGGTGGGGTCCTGATATCTAATGGTTAGGGGAATCGGTGTGGCAGTGAGGTGTAGAGGCTAGTGCGTCATGCTATCAATTATATTTCTCAATGTTGATGATAATTTTGTTATTTTATTTTCATTTAATAGGTATTTAATTTTCAAACTAATGTTACCATGGCGGTCTTTTTTAGAGAATCGGTTGGGCATAGATTTGGATCCACAAGGGAAACCAATGGATGGAACCCCATTTTTTGCAGGTGATCATGATCCACAAATATAGGTTCTATGGAATGTGGGATTTCCACAAGGTATTTGTATTTTTATATTATTTTTTAGATGAGTAGCTCTGGGTGAGTCTAGTGTCTGTTATCTAGAACAATGATCGACAAATACAACGAACTAAGAATTCCATGGAATAATTTACAAGAGATTTATAGTCATAGTATCAAAAAATTACTTTGGAGAGGGTGGAACCTAGGATATGGATTACTAGAATATGTCTATGAATAACTTCTTTGATCGGACTAGGACATCTCAAGTGTAGAGTGTGAATTTTTATACATATATGCTTAAGGGGAAAGTAAAACATGAATAATATGTACAATTGAAGATAGGTGTACTTGAGGGGATAATGAGGATGGTTCTAAATGTGATTGTATTAGATGTATTCTTCCCTAAGACATTAGTGTGGTTATCAACTTGTTTTTTGTATGCTTGGAGAAGGGGGAGACAACAGTCATGGATTTGAATATGTGGTTCAGGGATTTAGTGAAACTCTGGCCGATATTGGTGGGAGATGATATTTACAATTTGTGAAAATTTGAGTATGGTTTATGACATGATATTTGAGTAAATTTAAATATATTCTCTTCAAATTCAACATCAGATGTTTTATATCATGTTTTGATAGTGATATAAAATCTAGTATAGGAGATCCAACCAACATGGACAGTGGGATTAGGAGAGGATGGTAGTGGAGCTCGTGGTAACAAGAAGAATGGAAACGGGGAGACCTATGACGATATTCTAATAAAGGGATAGATGATTCCATAATAGAGTGGTTCATTAAAATGGGGTTTTTTTGGATGATAGGTCACATTCGAGATCAGTGTGATCGAATAGCTAAGGTTCATTATACATGCATGAATATTGGACATCTAGAGAAATTTTATCAGATGGCCTAATAGTCAACTAATGGTAAAGGATAGGGTGATACATAGGTGTTAAGATAAGACCTAAAGAATTAGGAATATGAGATATGACTAGAGGATAGTAGTTGGAATTTACCTACAAGATGAAGTCCATGTAGTGGATATGAAATCCAATACTTGGGGCAGTCTCCAATATTAACTGTGACTTCATAAAAAGGATATACATCTGGTATTCATTCCTTGGTCGTGATTCAAAGGATGAATTCAACATATTTTGAGTAGGATAGGGAACCATTAATAGTTAGTGGAATTTCATAAGAATGTTTATTTTAGTTTTTTTATGGAGGTTATGGTGGAAAGATGTGTGTATTTGATAAATAGGATGACAATATATTGGTATATGTGTGGGAATCAATTATTTTGTAATTAAATAACCCATATTACTATCTAAATTTTTATTTGATATGCTTATCAATGTACCTATAGAGTATTCTTGAACCCCATGATCTGAAAACTAGTTCTCATGCATCAAGAGAATACCTTAATGAAACATTTCTAAAATCAAAATATTAGAATAACAAAAGGTACACTACAAAAATATCTCCAGATAAATACATTAATAGAACCATATATAGTATCAGTAGATTATACAAAAACTGAAAGTAGGATATAACTACAAAAACCCATATCCTGGTGGTCCCTGACCAGACACCATGTCCCAAACTTCCTTCCCTTACCAAAGAAAATTATAACCCATAAAATAAGTCAAATGGAATATGAACACCTATTATTAAAACATAATGCTTGAAAACAAAAAATATTACATGAAATGTGTGAGCTATATATCCTAATAAGATTTTCAAAAAGATTATATTTAGTTACTTAATATGGAAATACAAATTTTTTAAAAGTGAGTACAACAAGAGGGAATGACCCTTTACAATTCATTACATGAAGTTAAATGAATAAATATTTTATTACAGCATGATTTAGTTTAAAAAAATAGTACACTAAGAATTTGAAAATATTTTATGTAAAAAAATATAAAAAATCCATCTAATCATTACAAAAGAATATTTTTTTCTTGAAAATCATTGAAAATAATTCTACAAGGAATTTTGCAAATAAAATATAAAATATAAAAAAAAACTCACTAGATAATAACAAGATATACCAAAATCAATATAATAGAATCAAGGTGATTTCTCTCAATAAAAATATCAATAAATAATGGTAATCAATCAATCAAGGAAACTCTATTGCTAAGTTGTGAAAATGAATATTTTCAGGTATTGAATATCAAGTATAACAATTCCATGGGTACAACCAGATACGGCAACGATTCCACCGTAGTCTAGCTAATAAATTAATCATGAATTATTTTTTATCTTAACTGAAGTCTAAAAAAACTCTTAAGAAAATGAGTTCCATGAATATAATCTTTCATTCTTTATCCTTTATAGCCTAAACATATCATGTTCCCTATGGATCCACTAGACACGGTGTGAGTCCATTATAAAATTACAAATCTATGTCATCTATTCCAATTATATAGGTTTCCATGAAGAAGTGAAAAGTGTTAAAACTCCCACAAAATGAATACACTCATTTTAAACCCTCATCAATGGGAATTACAAGAATCAAGTAAGTTTCCAATATGGATTACCACAAGGTAGGACCTTCAAAAAGTGAAAATCAGTAGTTCAATCATCATCAATCATAATTCAGAATATTTTGTTGAACTCAACATTCAAAATGGATACCAAACCAAAATTCTTTCAGAAATCATCATCCAAATTCTGATCGTGTCATTATTGTCCTGACCCGACCTGTTAGGCCCTACCCAGCTAGTGGTAAGCCTAGTGTGACAACCCTATTCCCACCTCTAATAGGCTATGTGTTGGAAACCATTGTCGAGTAGGCATATCACACACATGGGAGTAATTATTCTAAAGTACATGTATTCATGAACACATCTCCTAATATGCCTACAATACTCAAAGGTTAAAAATTAGTTAATGCATTCCTACATCTATTTCCCAAAATCAGAGAATAAAAATTTTATTTAATGCATATAGGTTTAAATACATTAAATGAAAAATTGGAAATAATATCCAAACATCTCAAAAGGAAAGGACCATTGTTAAAAGAAACACCATGTAAGAACCTTGGTCTATCTATCTCACCAATCTCCACCTGGTCGTGGTCTTGCTAGGCCTCTTAAAAAAGTATTTCCAATAGCATATGAAGAAACGTGTTCATGGAGCTCTCATGCAACGGTGAGTATAACAATACCCTATAGGACTCTTGGAAAATCACTAAAACACAATTCATCAAGGTAACAGTAATATCAACCAAAAATATATGTTAATCAAAAATTATTTGTAGATAAAAAATCATAAATTTAAACCTCAATATACTCTTAATAGACCCCAGTTCACATATTAGTCTCAACTATTTCCATATTTAGTATTCTTCATGAGGGAAATTGTCATCAAGGAGAACTCGCTCTTCAAGACCAGCAGTCACTAATGTCACTCATCCTAGAATTCATGATCATCAGTTATCACTAAATAAAAACTCTATAGATCTATGGTATCCCAACTCCCATATAGAGGATAACTCTAATGACATTTTCAGGGCACACAAACCTTAATGGAACTCCAAATATCATGATAACCAGTTATAGGACCACGCATAACAACATTTTGGGGACCACAAACCCTTAATATATCAACCGTTTAGATAGGGTATCCTTATCTGTGTAGTTTTTTTCCTGAAAAAACCTCAAACCCAGCCTATGATGAAAGATATAGTGATGGGGGACCACACCCCATACTACTAGGGTATACTATGAAATCCTTCCAAAAGTCATCTCATATTGGGGATCACTATCCTAATATTGGGAAATAATTCCATATTGTTTCCTCACCATGATAGTACAAGGGAATGAATTCATTCAATACTTGTTGTGAATTTCTGAAAGATGAATCACCCTTACGTCACCTCACATCATATTTCTGATTCCAAAATGAATTTCATCACAGTGTTATATATGGAAAACTACTCTGGATAGAATTTTCATGGGACCTAATATGAATCTATCGAATGGTATAATGAACACGTGGGGTTATCCTTTGGTATAAAGAGCTAAAACATATTTCTATTAACATTTCATAGAAAATTTCAATGAATAGATTAATAGATAATGTCTTTTTTATCCCCAAGGAAAACGCTAGGGGTGGGATACTTATGTAGCCAAAATTGACACCCGGGGAAAAAACATTTCCTTATATCATGTACAATGGGTTTTTAATGATCCTTAGCCAATAGTCCAAATTAAATACCCAAAACCTTTCTTGATCCTGCTACCTCATGATTAGGGTCACATTTCAACAGACTGATAATCAATCTGATGTCGTATGAAAAACGTACATCGAAAACAACAGATCATTATAATAATAATAATGATATTATTATTATTATTATTTTATTATAATTATTATTCCAAGAAGAAGAATTAAATACCAATCATTGGACTTGAATCAGCTACCTCAACATCAGGGTCATGATTCCACATATAGATCACCACTTTTACATTGTATGAAAAACCAATGTTAGCAACATGAAATCATAATGACATGATTATTATTATTATTATTCAATGAATATGAATTATATACCAAATTTTTTCCTAAAAATTTCTTCCTCAATATCGGGTTGATGAAATGGATGACTCATCAATTGGACATTGTCTGAAGAAGTTATGAATGAAATGGTATTTTGATAATAATAATATTATTATTGTTATTGTTGTAGTTGTTGTGGTTTTTGTTGTTGTTAAAATTAATAATTTTTCTCTCCATATACCCCTTTTTCTCTAACAATCCCTGTGTAGGGTGCATTCACTACATCCAACCATCACTTAAATGGTCTAGGGTTACCGCCACCACTTGCCATAGGAGAGGGGAGGTTACCATTGCATTCATTGTGTAGGGGGGCCTTGAAACCACCAACTACTATTCACTATGTTTCCATCATTTTTTCCATTCTCAAGGTAGCAAGATCATGCCGCATCACCATTTCTAGAGTCTACCAACTCCATGACCTAATTGGCCACCTCCCAAAATCTTCTCAGGCCCCCCATTTTTTTCAATGGCTAAATTCTAGAAACACGGTCTACCACACCTCATCCTCACTAAACCCCAATCAGAAACATTCAATATGGACCTAATCCATTTTCATCCCCATCACACCATATTGAACTTCAAACATGTTCTTGATCCTGAATTTGGACTGAATAAAAGGATCGGTTGCACTAAATATCGATTTTTCATTGATTGATTTCTAGGTATTCATCCAACTTCAGGTCAATGAAATAGAGAAAATGAATGTGTGAAGAACCATTAGAGAAATAAAATAAGAAGAAACCTGTCAAATGAACATATTCCATTATTCCTATCGAGATAAATCTTTTTTCATTATAACAATTAGTGAATTAAAATAATTTTATCACCTATAATTTACTATCATTTCTAATTCACAGAGAGATAAATTCCAATTTCAAATCCCAACATCAACCCAAAAATCTAATCATCCTATGATTAAATTATTGTTTGACTAGGCATTGTCCAAAAAATGGCATTAATTCACAAAACAAACACCCTACATAAATTATGGATAGATCATTAGTGAATAATTCAACTTCTAGAAATGGTGATAATGAACTGATGTGTTCATTGAAAATCTTATGGTTCATATCAATCTATTTTTAATCGATCCTCTATACTAATAATTAAATTAAATTAATTAAATGATTCACTTAACGTACCCTCCAATGGAAACCTCAATTGTACATCTAATGTTGACCAACATTGTATTTTGCATAGGGTAAAACCAGATTTTCATAATCAACTATGGTCTATTATTACTAATCTAAAAATCTGTGTGGAATTAATTTAGTTAATTCTAAAAAACTACACCCAGGTAATTAAATTTATTCAATATTTTTATTAATCTCATAATGGTATCACGTGTCTATAAAATCTAACATCATTTCAGTTTGTGGCTCAAAACATATTCCCTTAAATATTCCAAATATTTATAAGGAAAATACTAAGATGTTATATTATCACCTCTAAAGGTATTTCCAAACTAAATATTGAAATCTTAATCAGATAGGTGAATATACTATGCTCTCAACCATGTTTATCCTTCCCAGGAGGTCCCTTGAAGGTTCTTGTGTTGTCAAAAAATAGGTACCTAAGGGAAACACTTTTCAATGAAGGGATTTCTCTCCAACCAATTCAATAGAACCACTAGGATACTCAAAAATGTAACTCATCCCTCAATGTTCAGCTCACCCAGCTAGATATACTACAAAAAGTCATTAACATATATCCTTATTAAAGAAACATGGAAAAATAAAACCATTATTTCTAGCTAAAATCATTGGAAAAATCGGTACTCCACCTTGCTAACCTGGCATGGTTACTGGAAAAAAGGATCTACAAACCTTAGAGATAGTCTACTTCCCTGGAATAATCTCATAAATCACCATTGAGGTGGTATATTTCATAACACATGATCTCCTCAACAAATAATAATGGGTTTTATCATAGGTCGGTGAAAAACTCATGATGAATTTGGGAAGTCCTCATCAATGCCTAGTTGAACCTCAAATTCACAACCATTGCTAGCTCTAGCTCTTATCCCACAAGAAATGTATCTCATTGACTCTTAAAAGAACAGTGGTGACCTACAATATCTCTCATATATAGACTCTGATAGATCTACAAATATGGTGATGTAGTAACTATTATGATATGAAAACCCCACTAAGGGAAGATGATCATCCCAGCTATGAAATAATTTCTACTTCTACACATAAATAATATTCCCCAAAACAGATAAATTCCACTTTACCCATCCATGTATCTGGGTTAGGATTATTGCACTAAACTAAAACATATTATCAATGGACTTTGGAATCCTATCCATATTCATGACATAATTTGAGAATCATGTTCTAAATTGATAATTGAGAAAATTCCAGGAAGACAAACTAACTCATTCTCTCATAGGTGTCCCAAACTCTTCACTAAAATCTTTTATACTTCGCATAATAATAGGTGATAAATTGATAGTTCATTTTTAAAACACGCTACATGGAATATCCAGTAATCAATATATCAAGTATTCTCATATACTCATCGTGGTTTCCCTTTTTTGATGTTGGTATAAGCCCAACAGGTAATTAAGATGATACCTATAATGATGAAGTCATATATATGTTTTGGAATCTTTTCATTAACAATATTTTTCTAAAGTTTGTAAGCGGATTTCACTCCGTGTAACTATGTCACACGATATGTAAGAGTTATTGGATTCAAGTCGTGAAATACTTCACCATGTTATAGATTACCTGATTTGAAGATACCATACATGTAGTGAGTTAAAAGGGATTATTTTTTAGTATGAGGAGACATATTTTCTAGTGTATGTGGGCTCTGGTGGTTACATATCATGTAACCTAGTTACATGTTGTGTAACAGCCTGTGTAATGTTTTTAAAAGTGATGTGCATCTATTTTTTTAGTTCATTTCAAAAACTTTTATTGCTCTCAACCCAGGGGAATTTTCAAGGGATTATTGGAAACTCCTCTCATTCTAGAATGATCTGATCTGTGCTCAATCATCATTGTGGTCTCTGGGAATCTCTACGGGTGAGTGGAATTTCCACTTCTACATTTTCTTTGATCAAAATATCATCATTAGGTTGTCTCATTAGATCCATTAGTCAATGTTGGTGTTTCATCAAGTCTTATTCTGGATCAATTGTTTGATCTCATTTTGGAACCCATTCCTTAATTGGTCATAGTATAGTGGGTGTTTGTCCTTGAGGTATTTCATTATCTTCAATGGGATTTCATTATTGGGGGATCCTATTGTTGGCATGTGTAACCCAAATTTAATGGTAGGTGTTTGTGTATCTAGCTGGTGTTGATGAACCTAATTGTTAATATTTTATAAATTGATTTATTCCTATAATTGGCATGGTTGTTTTTTCTGTTTTTTTAATGTATTTTTTTAATAAAAAATTGCATTTCCCAATTTATTAATAAATGGAAATAAAATTTGTATTTTCAAAGAATTAAAATGGATTTTTTGAAATGTATTTGAAATGGTTTTCAAATAATTGGATTGAATTATCAAAACAATCCCATGGGTTACCTTGGGTACTTGGTTGCTGGAATGTTTATCTTGATGATTTTATCCTTTTTTGTGATAGTTATGGGGTTTTCTCAATGGTATTTCCTATGTTTTCTAATCATATTGTTCTAAGGGACTGATATTGACATTTTTAGGGAGTTTAGTCATTGGGTATTATTTGACTTCCTAGTCTTGTGTTCTATATGCCAGATTGTGAACTTGATTCATTATGGTATTAGTAGTCTACTAGTCGGAACTATTGTGATCCCTGGTGCTGATAAATGTTCTTCTATTTTGTTTTCTTCCTGTTGTTGTTTGTCTATGATATGCATGTTTTTTCCTATAAAAATTTATATAAAAATGGTCTTTGAAATTGATATACCTTATAATGTTTTAGAACTATGAAAAATGGGAATTTTTAACTTTTTTCTATAAAACTACTCTACTTATTTTCATGAATTGTTTTATTTGAAATGAACACACTAGAATTTTTATAGAGAAACTTCTTATGGAACACCTTAGTGGGATCCTTTTGTTCATATATCTCACACCTTGTGCACCTCTTCATATGTGTATTGACCTTTGTTTTCCTTCCACTGTATAGAATGGCAATACACCATACTGAGGTAGTGAGGTTTTTTCTCTTATGTGTTGGGTAGCTGGTGGAGAGATGGTGGGTGTTCTTTCACGCCATCGCATGGAGTAGCATTTTTTTGGGTCCATTGTAGTTGGATTTGTGTTTATGAGTTTTTTCTGATTTTACAGTTGTATTGTTTCCACTATCTTCTAATGGTTACAGAATAACTTTTTCGTAATTCCCCTATCTATTTCATTTTGGTATGTTTATATATTCCATGTGTTCATATAGGTTTAAAGAAATCCCTCACTCCTGTTTTTTGTTCAATGACAGCGTTCTTGTTGCAAGCCCGTTAGGATCGATGCCTTCTTATCATATAGAACTTACTGGGCTATAAGAGTCAATATTTAGTTGGATATCATGTTGGAAAAAGCTTTCATTCACCCTATCATTTCTACCCAGGTATCCATTTTTCTCTTTTCCAAGAATACATATGGTTCTCTTTTATTTTGTGTTTCCAATCAGATGTTAAACTAGATAATAGTTAAGAAAAAATATCTTTCACCTCATGTAAATGATTTGTTTGATCAGTGAAAGGGGGGAAGTGGTTTAGAGAAATTTATCTTTGGTCTCGTTATCATCAACTCAGGGTTTGGGAGTCGGCCATACTAAAAACAGTATTCTAGTTTAGGTATAGCCATTATTAATATCTTGTGATGGATTTTGGTCTGACTAACATTCCATTAGTTTTTATGGATTTTACGAAATAGATATTTAATCAGTGTTGTGACACATTTGTCGTATTTTTCATGGATGATATTTTGGTATATTTGAAATCTGAGCATGATTGTAAGCACCATATGCGTTTGGTTATGGAAATTCTAAGAAGTCAATTTTGTTATAAAAATATATCAAAATATAGTTTATGGATTCAATAAGTGAAGTTATTAAGGCACAATATTTTTGAACATGGATTATTTGTAGATATATAGATGTTAATGTATGTTTTTCTTGGAAGGAACCACAGAATGTCTTTGAAATTTGGAGATTCATGGGCCTTTTTGGGTACTACCAAAATTTTATTAAATATTTCACAAAACTGTTATCAGTATTAACTTCTACTATCTTAAAAGTTTGGAAATTCACATGGGGTGTGACGTGTTCATATTATTTTGATGAATTCAAAATACTTCTCATGTCGACTCCAAATCCGATCTTAACTCGTTCGATTAAGGGGTATGTGGTGTATTTTGATTATTCTAGTGCTATTTTGGGATGTTTCATTATGTAGGATGACCATGTGGTAGCTTAAGACTCTCGTCAACATTAAATACATGATAAAACCTATTCCACTCACGATTTAGATCTTATAATAGTTATGCATGTTCTTAAATGTTAGCAGCACTACCTTTGGGTGGAATGTTTCATAGTATTTTCTAATCATAAGATTATGCACGACATATTTTCTCAAAATGAAAAGAATCTCAAACATAGGTTATGGGTAGAATACTTTAATTTGTTTGACTTTGAAATCACGTACATCCTGTGGAAGGGGAATTTTGTTTTATATGCTCTTAGTAGGAAAATACTATTATATGATGACCTAGAATCGAAGGAGGAGTGGAACCTTATGGGGATCTTCACTCAGTTCCACCTGGATGCTCCATAGAATGTTTCACGTATAGTTTTAACCAGTGTTCAGTTATCATAATCTCTCACGGAGTCTATTTTTTAGAGTCAGTAGAAAGATGATGAGTTTATAAAACGTGCTAATGCCATTTTTTGGGGATACCATTTCTGGTTTGTCTCTCTCTTCAGCTGGTATACATCACTTTGGGAAGTGGGTTGTCACCCAAGAATCTATGAGGAGTTTAGTCTTTTTATTGTCATAGATATTTGTTGGTTGTCTATCCAATAAATAAAAAAATATATTATTAGATGAGATGAGGATTTTGGTGGACAATTTTGATGCATGTCATTGAAGATTATGTGTCCCACTGTTACACCTTTAAATGGATAAAGGTAGGGCATATAAAACCCTCTGGAATGCATTATCCTCTCTTGGTGATGGTCTGTAAGTGGGACTAGGTGTCTATGGATTTTTTTGTTCGACTACCATGGACATCCCAGGAGAAAAATTCTATATGTATATTTTTTATTGGTTGATGAAGTCAGCTCATTTCATTTTGAATAAGGACTCCACTAAGGTTAAAGATCTTGGTAAGATGTATGTACAAGAGATCATACGGTTACATCAGATTCCTTTTGTTATTTTTTCAGATTGGGGTCCTGTGTTTTACTTGAGATTCGGGTGGAGTGTTAAAGAGTTAAGGAGAAAAAAATTGAAATTGAGCACAATATACCATCCATAGACAGATGGTCAGACAGTGCATGCGTAACGACCCAAACATTCATTAATGAAAATTACTCTTGATCTAATTACATGTCTAATTATGGATATATAAAATGTTAAATTCAATAGTATTATCATTTCTAATTTTAAAATACCTTTAAGGATTGTGACCATTGTTAATATAGTCTTTGAATAGTGATCACATGATTATTATAAATATAGGGCTTTAACAAATCCAATTTACTCAGAAAAAGGAAGTGATGGCCTCATCCATTAGACTAGGCCCATATGAAGCCCATTTTTCAGATATTGGAATGGAGGTGTTATTATTGGGATTCTCTCTTGACCAAGACCAAGATGAGATTAAATACATTCAACTTGTGTGGAACTGCCTACGAGTGAAGTGGAAGTTGATAGAGATTACCACTCGTGCAATGTTATCTGAGCAACCCCAAGAATCGGTCACCATCTCGCACCTTACCCTAAGGTATTATGTGGGTGTTTCAAGGGGTTATATAACAATACACTATCACTATGACTATGCACATTATTTTTGAATTAATATTATACATTTTTTATTATTGTTGATTTGTAAATAGTTTTTTAAGCGTAAAGAGTATTTTTAGTTAATATTAAACTAAGAAATCTATTTTGATGAATTAATTGAATTTTAAATTAAATAATATTTTAATAAAGTATTATTATTATGATTAAATTAATTTTTTTTAAATATAAATCGTCGTATAATTTTATGAATGCAATTGTATTTTTATTATGGTTTGAAAGCTATTTTTTCAAAACAAATGAATTTTTGGTAACTGTCGGTTTTTATATTGAAAGAAAAAATTAAATTATTTAAACAATTAGATAGATAAAATGAATATTATTTTTGGAATAAATATGTCGAAATTATCCAATAGTGGATTTTTCCTTATTTTCTGAGACAGTCGAATTTTAGGTTTAAAATTTTATACAATTTAATTACATAATGTGTTTTATTACATCAAAATGTCCCAATAGTGATGTAATTAAACTCTATAAACATTATGTTCGGACACTATATGTCTTACCATTAAAAAATTTGATTTTTGGTTTTTTTTTTATTTATTTTACAAAGCATTAGAGGACCCTCCAGGACTTATAAAACATTTTAGCTTTTTAAATTGTGTTCCTTGAGAGTGTGACTCACCTCCATATAATCGACCAAATTATTTTAAGAAGCTCGGCCATTGCCTTATAAAATATTGTTTTTCACTAACATTTGGTGAAAATAGTGGCAAACAAACAAGGTCTGGTTTGTGGTTTGGATTAGTTTAATGTGTTGTATCCCAAACCTAAATAACAAAGAATTCCCTCCCATTTCTTATATAAACCCCCCATGCTCCCACTTCTTTTTCACTAAAAGAATTTGTAGTTCAACCAAACTATTCCCTACTCTCTCTATAATCCTCCCATGGCACCCCAATCTCCGAAGAATCCTTTCTCAAGCCTCTCCCAAGTCATTGGGATCAAACTTCTATGTAAAGGATTCCTTTCTCAATTTAGGCAGGTTTTTTGATATTGTTATGTCCATTTATTTTCAATTATAAATGTTGGGGTATGATATTTCACCTCCCCCATACTAGACACTTTGTGTTATAATGATGATAAACCCCTTTCTCCCTCATTAATGCCTCCTATGTACACTTGTTACCATGCCGAAATTCTGTATAGAATTCCTCTCTCCTCATTTAGATGTTAGCAATTATTTAGTATTATGAATCTAAATTCCATCACATTTTTTGGGTCTTGTATCTATATGAAACCCCTAATATACATTTCATGTAAATATGATGAGACACCCATTTCTCTCTCATCAACCTTTTTTGTGAATTCCTATGTCACAACGTTCTGCTGCAGAAATTTCACAGTGATTTTCTAAGCCAAATTTATTGTGTAGTGAATACCGTGCCCATTTCTCTATCAAGGGTATTCACCAATACACACATATACTTGTTGATTATATAGTTTCATTTATTTATTCGACATTAATTTATTGTGGAATAAATTATGATGTTGAATGATTCCATGTTGTATGATCCATGTGGCAGACTTAGGCATGAAATTAAAAGTTTAAGAAGGGTGCAACCTGAGAGCGCTCCAATGCATTGGGTAAAATATTGTATCATGATACTTCATGTTCAATTAGTTTTGAATCATGATAATTAATGTGAAATAATGGTTTACCCATTCTTCAAGTGCAATGAGGGTTTACTCATGCTCTTTGTGCAATGAGCCTTGGCTCATGCTAATTCCTTGTAATGTGTTGTCGCCGCATTTCCATGTTATGATAATCATCCTTTCTCATGCCTTTATGTTCATGTTTTTCTTGTGATCCATTCATATGACTATTTTCTAACATGTATTGTATCCATCATGTTACTTTATGTTTATTCCCTAACTGGGCTTTATAGCTCACCATTTTCTTATGCATGTCCTCAGGTTATCTCATGCAATGCTATATACAAGGAAATGTTGTGGAAATGTAAAGAGAGTTCTCAATAAAGATGTTTTATTTCCTATTTTAAGTTGTTATGTAATGATCCTAACACCCAAATACTCTAGACCTCTCGATCATTAATGTTTTATCAAGTGATATCTTTGTAATAAATCATGATTAAGTGGGTAATAAAGAGCAGAGTTGTTAGAGTTTATATCAGAGGGGGGTTTAGTTATTTTTGTGATTAGGATTAAAAATACCTATTGAAGCCTTAGATACTAGACTATGTATAATGAAAACATCCTTATGTTTTGTTTAGTATTGATTACATGGTTTATCAATAAAATACATCCATTTCTGGATACGGGTAGGTAGAGGCAGCTCTGGCACATATGTACCAAGGAATGAAAAATCTGACAAGGAGTTTCAGACTTGACCTGGGGTATCCTGGTATACAACAACAGGCCTTGCTACACTCTTGGTTACAACACTCCCGGGGGGATATTCTTTGGTAAATTAATAATCTCTATATGAACCATTATTAATGGAATTAAAAAAATACCCTAAGAATATATGTTAGAAATTAGATCAAGGATAACATAGACTGAAGCCTATAGATTCATAAGTTAAGGAAATAAAATTTATTTATAAATCATTCGTTTTGTCCTCGGATTACCCTTTAGGTGTCACCCCTATCATTCCATTTATTCTAGACAATGGATGGTAATAGGAGACCTCAGGCTAACAACTAATGTGAAGATCACTATGATGACTATTCTAATGAGATCCCCAATCTAATGGGAGTGGGAATCAAAAAATTGGTCACAATTCTCTCTCAATTAACACAAGCATTGAATTGAATCATGGGTCAAGAGAAACATTCAACCCCCCCCCCCCCAATAATGAATAAGTCGCTATCCAGAGCTTCAGGAGACAAATTCCTACTACTTTTAATGGATCATATAATCCCTCAATCGCCAAACAATGGATCAACCCCATTGAAAAGACATTCTTCACCCTTCAATGTTCTGAATAAGTGAAGGTTTTCTTAGCTACGTATCGTACGGAGGGTGAAGCTATTAAATGGTGTACATTGATCAAAAATAAGAAGCCTGATGAGGAGATGAAGGTGTTGGAATTAAAGGATTTCTATAGGATGTTTTTTGATAAATATTTTTCGTGCACCCTCTGACATAAGATGGAAAGGGACACCCTTTCCCTCAAGAAAAAAATACAATGAATCAATCAGAGAGTATGAGTCAAACATCACAAGTCTTGCACGATAAGCCTACGGCGTTTTCGTTACCACTAAATGATAGGTTTACCCCTTCTTTGGTGGGATGATACCTAGCATGTGGAAACACCTGGTGATCCTTGAATTCACCAACAATGAGGACATTTTCTGATGTGCCCTCAAGGTCAAAATGTAGATCGAAGAATCTTAGGGGAATTATGGGGATAAGAAGCATAAGGTGGACTTCAATTCTAGTTGTTCGATGGATAAATCCAATGGTGAAATGAAAATAAAAATACCCCACTTGCCAAATGTTCAGAAAAAATCACCCCAAATATTTCCTAAAGGGGAAGAGTAAATGCTTTAGGTGTGGAAGAGGAGGGCACCCACCTATTAACTACCGACCAGAAAAACCCGTAGCAGCAACAGAGGAGAGGAATGCTCTGTTCGACCCTCAACAGGTTGTTTATTGATTCAACTGCAAATAACTAGGGCACCATGAAAATTATTCCACTAATAAAAGGGTCATCAGAGGCAACCAACAACCTCAAAGGAAGAAAGGGTGAGCTTCTTCCATCCCTACCACAAAAGTGAACCCTGGAAATGAAGTCGTGATAGGTATGCTAGTTATTCTTTCAAGAATAGTGAAGATATTTTTTGATTCTGGATCTATGCATTCTTTTATATCTCGAAATTTTAGTATAAAAATCCCAACACCACTATAAATCATGGAAGTGAAGATTTCAATGAGTACGACAAAGGAAGAAATCATTGCGTCCCATGAACATAACTCCTCCCTGGTCACAATCTGTGGATTGAACTTTAGAGAGAACCTCAACGTACTCCCTCTTGTAGAATTTTATGAAATTCTTAGCATGGATTGGAATTCCTTATATAGATCCAATATAAATTGTCGTGAGAGGTAAATCACTCTCCATGAGGAGAATCGACCCCCAATTATATACAAGTGCATGGAGAAAGATGAATCTTCTTTAGCACCATCATCTCAAGCGTGGATATTACTTCCCATTGAGCAAGTGTATCTGGCTCGGATGATTGATTCTAAGGGGGAAACCAACGTTTAAGACATGCCTATTGTGGGGTAATTCGCAGAAGGGTATCCTGAGGAATTTCCAGGTCTTCCTCCAAGAATTTATGTTGAATTCTCAATTGATATTATACTTGAGGTGTTTCCAATATCAAAGACTCTGTACAGAACAGATGTTGTGGAGCTTGAGGAGCTGAAGAAACAACTACAGGGGAATTTGGATTAAGGGATTATATGCCCAAGTTCTTCACCATGGGGTGAACCATTCCTCATTATCAAGAAGAAGGATGGGTTAATGTGGATTTGAATTGATTATCGTGAGCTCAACCAAATCACGATAAAGAACAAGTGTCCTCTTCCTCGAATTGATGGCTTGTTCGATCTTCTATGTGGTGAACAATACTTCTCTAAGGTGGATTTGCAGTTGGGATATTATCAAGTAAGTGTGAAGAAGGAAGATATCCACAAAACTGATTTTCGTACAAGATATGGGCACTATGATTTCATATTAATGCCTTTCGGACTCACTAATGCTCCATCAATCTTTATAGACATGATGATTAGATTCTTCAGAGATTACTCTAAAAAATTTGTGGTAGCCTTTAAAGATGATATTCTAATATACTCCAAAACAAAGAAGGATAATGAGAAACATATAATCATTATACTAGAGACCTTTCAAAAGGAGAAGCTCTATGAAAAGTACAAGTGTGAGTTTTGGTTGAAGGAGGTCTCAGTCTTGGGCCATATCATCACAAGAAATGGGATATTTGTGGATCCCTAGAAGATAGTTTTAGTACAGGGATAGTCGAGGCCAACATCGGTAATGGATATCTATAGATTCACGGGGTAGCTGGATATTATCAATGACTTGTGAGAAATTTCTCATGATGGTCCAACCCTCTTACCAAGACAGCTCGGAAAGGAGTAACGTTTTATTTGACTAATGAATGTGAAGAAAGCTTCATGGAGTTGAAAAGGAGTCTTATCACTGTGCTTTTTCTCACTTTACCAACAAGTGGAGAACCTTTTGTGATATTAAGTGATGCTTCAAATAAGGAAATGAGCTGCGTGTTGATGAAAAATGATAAATTCATTGACAATACTTCAAGGCAATTGAAAGTTCATGAGAAAAACTATCCATCATATATCGGAAGTTTGCTGTAGTGATCTTCGCTTTAAAAATTTGTCAGAATTATCTCTTTGGGGAGAAGTGTGAGATATATATAGACCACAAAAGCCTCAAGTATATATTCACACAGAAAGAGTTGAATATGTTCCAATGAAAAATGTTAGATCTAATTAAATACTATCACTTCTCAATCCATTACCACCCTGGGAATGAGAACATAGAGGTTGATGATCTAAGTAGAAAGGACCCAGTGATTCTATCATTGATGACAATTGATAAGGATCCAATCTTCATATATTTGATGTAGATGGACTTGGGAATCATAAAGAAGGTAACATCATCAATAATATTTCAAATGATTTCTCAACTGACTCTTTTGGAATAGATAAAGGATGCCCAAAAGGATGATGTAGGAATTTAGAATAATGTATAAGCTATCAGAAAAGGGAAATACTCGAAGTTCAATGTTAATGAAGATGGAATTGTGAGATTTGGTAAAAGACTATATGCTCCAAAAATTTTAGAGTTGAAGAATGAACTCTGTGATGATGCACATAGTTCAAATTTCTCTTTTCTCCCCAGAAACACAAAGATGTATCAAGATCAATGAGAGAATTATTGGTGGGATAATCTAAATATAGAGATCATTGAGTATAAATCAATGAGGCTGGGGTGTCAGCAAGTAAACGCAGACAGGAAGAAGTATAAGGGTATGATGAAACCATTGCTCATATCCACAAGGAAATGGGAGAACATCACCATGGACATTATCACGAGACTTCTGAAGATATCCAAAGGAAACAATGCAATATGGGTTGTTGTGGATCCTATTATAAAATCATCACACATCATTTCAATTCAAAAGGATTTCTCATTGGATCAACTAGAATGGATATACATCAGAGATGTGGGAAGGTTGCATGGGGTACCGCTATTGATTGTATCTGATCGAGATCCAAGATTCACCACTATGTTTTGGAAGAGTCTTCAACATGCTCTGGATATTGAGATGAACTTCATTACAGCTTATCATCCTCAAACTGATGGAAAATCCAAGCGGACTATCCAAACACTTGAGGACATGTTCAGAGCATGCTCAATGGAAACCAAAGGAGGATGGGATCAACATCTTCCTCTGTTTGAGTTCTCTTATTATAACAGTTTCCACTAAAGCATCTCAATGGAACCTTAAGAATCCCTATATTGGAAGAGGTGTAGAACATCACAAGTTGGGATATAGTTGGTGAGCGTAAGATGCTATGACCTGAAATGGTCAATGAAATGGTAGAGAATGTGAAAATCATTCAGAAGCATATCGAGGCCGCCCAAAGTCGATAGAAGAGTTATGCAGACAACCATCTACGAGACCTTATTTTCAATGTTGGAGATATTGTATTTCTATGCATATCTCAATGGAAGAAGGTTGTGAGGTTTTGAAAGAAATGGAAGTTAAGCCCTAGGTACATTGGCCCCTTTGAGATTATTGATCATGTCAGGTTTGAGGCCTATTGACTTGCACTTCCACCTACCATGTCCAAAGTACATTATGTATTTCATTTATCCCTCTTAAGTAAGTACATGTCAGACCCTTCACATGTTCTCTCTTCAGAGGTAGTATAGTTAAAATATGATTTTTTTTAAGAGGAGAAACCAGTTAAGATCTTAGATCATAGTGAAAAAGTTCTATGGAAAAAGACAACTCCCGTCATCAAGGTGTTATGGAGAAATAGAAAATTTGACTAAGTAATGTGGGAATCAAAGGAAATGATGAATCAAAGTTACCCACATATATTTTATTGTGGGAAAAGTAAATTTCAAGTGCTAGATTTCTTAAGGGGGGAATATTGTAATGTCCCAAACATTCATTAATGAAAATTCAACTTGATCTATTTAAATGACTTATTATGGTTAAATATATTCTGAAATTCATTTGTTTTATGTTTATGGAATTTGAAATACCATTATGAATTGTGACCGTTGCAGATATAGTCATTGAACAGTGATCACATGAATAGTAGAAATGTAGGGACTTAACAAATCCAACTTACTCAGAAAAGGGAAGTGATGGCCTCATCTAGTAGACTTTCCCCATATAAACCCCATATTTCAAATCACGGAAAGGAGGTGTCATCATTTCACTTCACTCTTGACCATGCCCAAGCCAAGCATGATTACATTAAGCTTGAGTGGAACTGCCTATGATAGAAGAGGTAGTTGATAGAGATACCACTCGAGTAATGTTATCTAAGCCACCCCAAGAGTCCATCAATGTCTTGCACATTACCCTAAGGTCCTATATGGGTGTTTTAAGGGGTTATTTAACAAAACCCTAGCACTATGACTATCTACATTAAATTTTATAAGGATTATACATTCATTTTATTATTGTAACTTTGTAAATAGTTTTTTTAAAGCCCAAATGGTATTTTTAGTAAATATAGAACCAAGAAATATATTATGATGAATTAATGGATTTTTGAATTAAATAATATTATAATTTAATATTATTATTATGATTAAATTAATTTTTATTAAATAAAAGTGATCATATAACTATATTGATGCAATTATAATTTTTATTATGATTTGAAAGTTGTTTTTGTCCAAACCCATGAATTTTTTATAAATATCAGTTTTTATTTTAAAATTAAAAATTCAAATTTTTAGAAAATTATTTAGTTAGAATTAATATTATTTTTGGAATCAGGGTTTTTAAATTATCCAATGGTGAATTTTTAATATTTTTCTGAGATAATCGAATTTTTGGGTAAAAATTAAATACAGTTTAAATATATTATGTGTTTTTTGACATCGTAATGACCAAATAGTGATGTAATAAAATACTATAAACATCATTTTCGTTAAATATATGTTTTAACATTAATATAATATGATTTTGGGTTTGATTTATTTATTATACAAATCCTTAGTGGACCCTCCATGACTTTTCAAACATTTTAGTTTTTTAAATTATTTTCCTTGAGAGTGTGGCTCTCCTCCACATAAGTAACCCTATTAGTTTAAGATGTTTGGCCATTATTCATATATAATATTGTTTTTCACTCCTATTTGTAAATAAACATGGGCAAAAAAAATGGGCTGGTTTGTGGTTTTGATTTATTTAATGTGTGGTGTCCCAACCCTAAATTATAAATAATTCCCTCTTTTTTCCTATATAAACCCACCCAAGTTCCCGCTTCCTCTTCACTCAAAGCATTTTAAGTTCATCCAAACTCTTCCATCCTATCTCTATAATCTTTTTAATGTTCCCCGAGAACCTAATAAGCCTCTCTCAAGCCTCCCCCAAGCCTTTGGGATCACACTTCCAAGTAAGGAATTCCTTCCTTTATCATTTTAGTGAAGTATCTTAATATTTTTATCTACTTTTATTTTCAATTATAAATGATGGTCTATGATTTCTCACCTCTCCCATACTGGCCAATTTATGTTTTAATGATTATATACCCTTTTGTCACTCATTAATTCTTCCCATATACACTAGTTACCATGCCAAAATTCCGTATAGAATTTCCCTCTCATTTAAATTCATGAAATTATTCTTTATTATGAATCTAAATTCAATTAAATTTGTTGGAAAATGTATCTATATGAACCTCGTGTTGTCTGTTCCTTGTATATATTATGACACACCCATTTCTCTCTCCCCAAATTTTTTTATGAATTATTATGTCACACTATTATGCTGCCGAAATTGCAGCGCGATTTACCATGCCAATGTTTTTTTTTAGTGAATGATGTGCCCATTTCTCTATCGAGGGTATTCACCTTTACAGACATTTACTTATTGATTATAGAGTTTCACGTATATATTCTACATTCCATTATCATGGAATAAATTATGATGTTGAATTATTCTATTTTTTATGATCCATGGGGCACTCTTATGCATGAAATGAAATGTTAAAGAAGGGTGTGGATTTATTGCACTCCAATGCATTGGGTAAAGTAAAGTATCATGATACATCATGTACAATGAGTGTTTACCGATGCTAATTCAAGTTCAATGAGGTTTTACTCATTATTCATGTGCAATGAGGGTTTACTCATGCTCCTTGTGCAATGAGCCTTGGCTAATACTAATTCCATGTTAAGTGTTGTTGCCACATTTCCATGTTATGATAATCATGCTATATCATGCCTTTATGTTCATGTTTCTATTGTGATCCATTGATATACCTATTTTCTAACATGTATTGTGTTCCTCATGTTATTACATTTTTATTCTCTTACAGGGCTTTATAGCTCACCTTTTTTGTGTGCATGACCTCAGATTACCCCATGCAATGCAAAGTACACGGCAATGTAGAGGTCATATAAAGGGATTTTCTAATAAAGATATTGTATTTTATGTTTTAAGTTGTTATTTAATTATTCTTATCCCCAAATACATGAGACCTATCGATATTCTATGTTGTATCAATTAATGTCTATGTAATAAATCATGTTTTTGTGTGTAATAAATAGCAGGGTTGTTGTAGAATGTGGTTCAGATTCTAGGGGATTTGCTTTGTTCCTATGTCATAGATTATGGTAGATAATTGGAAATCAATCTAGGACTAGTTGATATTTTTTTTAAAAAAAAGTTATTATTCATTCATATGAATGTCTCCCTTTGAGTCATTTTATGGTCACTCATGCAGATCCCCTCTTTATTGGGTAGAGGTGGATGAAATGTCTTTAGAGGGACCATGTTTGTTCCAGGAGATATTAATAATGATCTTGGATTCACATCAACTTCTAGTTATAGCACAGATTCGACATAAATTGTATGTGGATTGAAGGCATCATCCCTTGGTTTTTTCTATTGGTTACTAGATTTTCATTAAACAATATCCTCAGTTGGGTCATCATCGGCTTGGAAAGTAGGAAAACATGGCTCTGATATATGTTCGACCATTTGACATCATTGAGTGGCTCTAGAAGGTTTCATATCGGTTAGCATCACTAGTTCAGTTGATTGGTAATCATGAAGATAGCTATGTATCACAACTAAGTATGTATCAACATGATCCCAATCATGTTCTGAGTTGTGAAGAAAATATGTTAGTGAGAGTTACTTGTTTTTTAGAGAAACCATCGTCGATCGTTGACTCTCAAGTGAAATTATTGCATGGGATGTTTATTTTGTCGTTCAGAGTACTGTGGAAACACAGATCAGATTTTCATGAGACTTGGTAATGCTATTCATTGATAAGGGACTATGGCCTCATTTTTTTTCGAGGGATTACATATTCCACACGACTTATTAGGGTATAAAGGCTTTATGGAGGGGAGTTTGTATCATCTTCTTACCGATCTATCAGGTTTTATAATAACCACATCATGGTTTTGCATATTTTTTTGTCAATATAAGGCTGATAAGAAATGGGGAGTATACAAAAAATGGTGAAGTAATATATTTTTTGGACTTTTAGCTTTAACTGGTTTTTTCTACAAGCTGTAGAAGGATTTCACATCGTGTAACTAGGTTATAGGATGCGTAAGAGTTCATGGATGCATGTGATGAGGGTATTCATGTTGTAAGAGGTTACATGATGTGATAATACATTACACTTTGTGAGTAAATAAAAGTTTGGGTTTTTAGTCCTAGTAAATTTTTTATCTGATGTATTTAGAAACATTCCAGTTACATGTTATGTAACTGGGTTACTGGTCGTGTAACGGTCCTTGTATAGTCTTTAAAATAGGTATGCAGCTATTCTATTTTGTTAATTTTATCTAGAATCTCTTTCTCTCAAATTCAGGAAATTCAAATGAAATTTTGGGAGACTCCACTCATTCTGGAATGACTTGATCGGTATTACACCTTCATTTCGGTCGTGGTGAATCTATCATGGTGGGCTATCTTTCTGCTTCTTCATTGTCTTTAATCATGTTACCTCCTTGTGTTGTGTTATCATATCTATTGGTCGAAGTTGGTTTTCATCTCTAGACTATGTTGAAAAACCTGATTGATTCTATTTTCCAAATTGATTTATACATGAAATTTTCATGGTCATTTTTTTTGTGTTGACAAGTGTTTTTTAATAAAAAATAGTTTTTCCATGGTTGTTCAATAATGTAATGAAAAGTGGTACTTTTGAATCATTGAAAAGGATTTGTGGAATGGTTAATAAAATTTCTTCAAAGCATCGAATTGAATTGTGAAAACAATCACATGGGTTACCTTGGGTATTTTGATCTAAGGTTTATCATGATGCAATCATCCATGTTTTTTGATTGTCAAGAGGATTTCTCATTGCTATTTCCTTTGTTTCCAATGGTCGTTGTTCTAGGGGACTGATATTGAAATTGTCAGGGGGTTAACTCATGGATTATTTATCTATTTCAAGGGTTGTGTAATCAGATTCATATTGTGGACTTGATTAATTTTGGTAAAAGTAGTCTGCTAGACTAGCCTATAGTGATCCTTGGTACTGATAGATGTGCTTCTATTTATTTTCATGGTATTGTTTTTAACCTTGATATGAATGTTTATGCCTGTGAAAAATGATAGTGAAATGTTCTTCGAAATTGATACATATTAGAACTATGAAAAGGGGGGAATGCTTAATGGGTTTTCAATAAAAATAAATTACTAATTATCATTCCATGTTTTATTTGAAATTATCATTTAGGAATTTTTATACAGAGACTTGTTATGGAATTCCAGGGTGGGATCCTTTTGAGTCTATTAGATCACACCATATGAACCTCTTCGGTGGTGTGAATACCTTTGTATGGATTCCATTGTAGGGTAAGGGAATGAGTCATAGTGAGGTGGTGAGGATTTCGGTCAGCTGGGGTGGGTAGCTGGTGTTGATATGGTGGGACTATATTCTCTCTATCAAATGGAGTAACTTTTTGTTTGGGTCCTTTGTAGTTGGCCTTTTATTTTGGTGTTTTAGCTAATTATACAGTTTGTTTTTTCTCCAGTCATCTTAAGGTTAAAGAATATACTTATTAGACTTCCAATTTCTCATTATTATTCATGTGAATATATATTCCATGCATTCTGACATATTGTGAAAAATCATTCCTTGTGGTTTGTTGTTCGATGCCTGGGTGCTTGTCGTCATCCCGTGGGGATCATGAATGCCCTTCAGGTATGTTATGGATTAGGTCAAGTGATATTTTTTTGGGTAACCTTGGTTGATTCATTACAAATGTGATTATCAAAATCTCACATTTAATGAGTTGCAGAACAAAGAACACCTTTATATGGTTATGTGGATAACTCTCCCATCATGAGGCCTTTTCTTGGGGGATTCTTGAGGGCCAGCGCCAATGGAAATTAAAACTGTGTTATAAAGTCCCAAAATAAAATATATCTAGATCATGGGCTAGACTAGACCATCAAAAATGGTATCAGATCCAGTGTTCATTTAATCTTTTAGTGAGAATGTTGGTCTATTCTAGTGGGGGTGGATTGTGGAAATCCCCCCATCAAAGTATGAAGAGCATGAAGCAGCCCTATAAAAGGAGGTTGGGATACCTCTCCAATCAAGAGGCTTTCTCATATGATAGTTATGAGATATATAGTGTAGTGAAAGAAAAAAAATGTGGGTTGGCCCAAAAGTGGAAAATATCATGATCGTTGGTGGGGTTGGGCCTTCAAAAAGAAACTTCCACAACATTCTAATTGACACCAAGGGAACCTATTACACCTTGACCTATTTAGATTTACTATCAAGGGTAGACTCCATTGAACATCCTCTTGCATCATGATCATTTACTTGTACTCCATACCATCCAAAAATACATCAGGAACATGTCCGGTAGATTTTGTCTCTTGCAATATCTCACAATAGATATCCCCAAGTTGTGCCTCTCTGTCTTTCTAAATAATTGAAGGGGTAACAACCATCAACTGGAGATATGGTTCACTATCCACACCATCAAAGGGATAAATACAACAGGATAATAGGACAACTGCTCTATCTCTTTTCTCAAAAAAAGTGGTTGCGAAACTAATCTTTGAGCATCTGATACTACAACCACATGCTTGGATGGATCTCTTGATTGAAATTGCTTATAATTTTTTAGATCCATTATCACTCACATGCCTAAAGAGTATCCTAGTAAGTGGACCTCCTAAATCGATAACTTACTCTACGAGAGCTCCCCTAAGATATGGTACTCTAATAGAATATTTCTAACCATCCTCAAGTGTATTACATGTTCATAAAATGATGACAAATATACTAGGATGTCATCAAAGAATACTACCCTGAACTGGACTAATGAGAGTTAAGGATTTTATTTATAATTCTCAAAAACACTATAGGGGTGTTCAGCACACCTAAGAGTATGGCCATGAACTCAAACCAACCATATAGGATATGTAAATACATCATTAGTACAAAATTGTTATAAACTTGAAACCAGTGATAACTCATCTTGAGGAAAATCTCTATGAACCACTTCACATATAACAACAAGTCAAATAATTAATTGATTATTGAGGGTGGATACTCCTCCTAGATAGTCACCTTGTGTTAGTGATATCATCCAACACCTAACCTCAAGAACCCACCATCCTCCAATTAGAACAACATTATAATTCTTAGAAAAATTCACTTGGTGTTATGAATCCCAAACTCTTAAGATCCCCCAAACACATCATTATCTCTTACAACCCTATATGGTCATCTAGAATATTAGAAAAATTATCAGGTTTTCCCTAGGTGTAGGACTACGTAAGGAGAAAAATTATGTGGTAGTAATAATAACGAAACTTTTGGGAAGAAATCCATATACTCCTCCACCATCATAGGAAATTGAAATCCCGTAGCATATTCTACTCCAAGGTCAATAATATTCAACTCATAATAAATAACATGTATCATCCTCCACATGAGATCACCCTTATCTCTCTGTAAATCCTTCTCCCTAAAGAAGGAAAACTCTATCCCACTATCATGGGAAGACTACAACCCATTGGAAACATTCACACATGGAATGGATGGTTAGAAACTGGTCCACATTGAGTAAAAACATCAAAGCTCTTCATTTACTATCATGGAAAGGTTCTATGTGAGGCTCCATTTCTTCTTGGAGTTAGTCCACACTAACATAAGAATGGTGTGTCCCCTGATCCTTCAATACAAGATCCTTCCATCACAAGGTTCAAGTAAAAGGGGTCTACTAGTACCATAGGGTCTCAAATGGGAGATTTGTTTTGGAAAATGTGACTTATGACTCTATGATAAAACTAAAATATGGGTAATGAAGAAAAATTACATACCTCAAACCACACATAAAGCCTCCAGGTCACAAGATCATACTTCATAGAGTAATCCATTCCCTTCTAGATTTTTCACAATAACTAGTTCTTTCTCCAACACCATAGGAAGCCAAAAAAAAACCTCAAACAACAATTAAATGAACCCATTCTTCCAAACCTCAACACTATCTTCATGGGTGGAACTGAATTCCATGTATAGTATTAGATTGTTTCATGATAATGCATATTATGGGGTGAAGTATTCCTCATTCATGATTCTCTAACATCATTTCAAACAACAATAACATAGGTCCCTATTGATGCCCCATGTCACCCTAGAGAAGTATCACTGATAGGACCACCATCAATAGGGGTCCTAACCATGTAGGAAATATGCACCAAAGACTAATTCCAAACCATTACCACCTCAGATAGGGGGTTTGGCACACCATGATCCATATGATTTCTCAAACTCTACAACCTAAACAAAGAAAAAAACAAATGTGTTTCATCTGCTGGTACAACCAGAATCAAATGTTGAGCCATTAAGAAGATTTGCTATGAGTCCAACCATCTAATCGATAAGGGTCCACCCTATCTAGAAACCCCAGGACAAACTAAATATAAATCAAGTTATATATGTGGTTTATAATGATGTATATATACCCTAAAACTATGGATATATGTTTTATCGACATTTTGGATGTCCATGGCTCCTATTATAATGGAAATATAGACCAGGATATTACTATAGTTTTAAACAAGGGAATATGTGGATCAAACCATAGTTATAGGCCAATAGGCATAGTTTCCACTAGAAAATACACCTATAGATATAGTTGGAAACCATGTAAATTACTAATCCCACATATCTCTATTTCCATGGTTTTAAACTGTGGAAATGGGAAAATATCCATAGTTTTAATACATGGAAATACAATTATAGCCACGATTTAAAACAGTGAATATTTTTTTATACATACCTAGTATAAAGTTCAGTTTTGTAACTTTGGAAATATCCCCTAGACATAATAAATGAAAATACACTAATATAAATAAATTCATACCCTACTAGTTTCACTCAAATAGAAATTGTAATTGATTACCCTTCTAGAAATAAAATAGAAATGTATCACATATATTTCTCCAATGGCCCGAAGGCCTTTATTTTTTTTATTGATTTTTGATAATCCACCTTTCAAGGGGTTATGTGGAACCCTTAGAAGGCCTGTAGGTGTAAGTACTACATGGACCATAGGCCTTAGTGGAATTCATTTTCCTATAGGTTTCAAAAATTACATACTACCCAGACTAACTACATGGAACTACTCCTCTCCATAATTTTCATCCTGAAATAATCTCTCCACCTTCACATGGATGTTCGTCTAGGCATTCCCATGTATGCATAGGCTTGTCCCTATGGTAGGTTTCATACCCTCTCATTCTTGCAATCTGTTCAGCTTTTTCTGTAATGAAATCTCCTTGATCATCCTCCTTGTAGAGCATGTTCCTCATAGGTCGTCTGGTTTGCATCTGAACTTAAGGTGGCCCGAAGGCCTTGAGGTGGCCCGAAGACCTTACTAACCCAAAGGCCTGGTTAGTCCCCAAGGCCTTAAGAACTAAGGGACCAAATTGGTGGCCCAAAGGCCCAAACAGAGGCATATTCCCGGTTGCTATAGGGCCAAACAATACCTGCTACAGTTCCTGAAACAGTACCTGCTACAGTGCTGCTACAGTATCCCGGAAATAATGTCTCCACCTGGATTTGATCCTAGGTCTCCCAATATTTAATATTTTGTATAAACAATCATTATAAAAATAAATCCATACCTTTCCCATATTTCTCAAAAAAAAACTCAAACCCTTCAACATACAGTAAAATGAAAAAAAATCAATATAAATACAATTTTCATACTTAAATCTCTACCAAGATTAAAATGTATAAACCTACATTCAACAAAAAACCCCTACCCTTCACATAGTACAAAATGTTTTAATAAACAAAATAAAAAAATATGACCTATAAAACAACACGAATTGAAAATATATACCAGAAATAGACTACAACATTTTCCCTAAACCACCAACAAAAAGCACATAGAATAATTCCATTATCAATACAATAACAATTTAAAAACTTTTATTCATTTATTCATAAAATGTTTCTATGTAATCAGTCTATAAATATTATAATTATATAATTAAAGCTTAATACTATAACAAATATTATTTTTATGAGTTTTCAATAATATAATAACATCATTGGATAATTATTTAGGGCCTTTTCTATCTTTTAAATCCTTATTAGACTAGACATTTATTTTTTTAGGTATCACATTTTCCAACTGACTAATCAATAGATCTAGAATCCCCATGGGGTCATTCTAAACCCTTTAAAATTAGAGTTTTACTCCTTGATCCAATGATTTAGTTACCTATATAAAATCTTAAGGTTATTTATTTATGTCACTAAATTGATAAAATTGGATCATTTAATATTGGTGTTGGTGTGGTTTTTCTGATGGCATTGAAAATCTCACTTCATGTGTTTGTGGGGTTTCATCATAGTGATTGATTATTACAGTTCATGAATTTTAGATTACAGATTCAATGGGTATTGTTTTTCAACGAATGTTTCATTCTGTCGTGACTTCCCTATTATTAAAGGTGTCATCTCATGGTGTTGTGGTGCCTTATCATCATGGAATCTATTTTTATAGAATTTATGGATTTATTTCAACCTATTATTCCTGAATTTGGTTCCTTTGGTGTAGGAATCATTTTTATTGTGTAGTAATGACCTCTGGTGGAGGTTAAAAATAATATGGTTTCGTATATTGTGATTAATGTAGGTTTTCAAGTCTTTTAGAATGATGTTTCTCTTCTAGTTGTGTTTTTCTTGTATTAGATTAGTCTGGAATGTGTATCTTGTTCATCCAACAATGAAATGTTCATTGAGGGGAGATGTTAACACTTGTGGTTAGTGAGTAGGTGTGTTGAAGGTGCATCTCATTGGGTTTTAATGACTTTGTGGATTGAGTCTTATCGTTGGATCCTGAGAAATTCATGAATTATTGTTGGGGTGATGCTCCTATCTAATATCCCATGACATATGACCCATATTTTCCCCCATTTTGGAGTGTTTTAATTTTCTATAATTTAGTGTGGATTGAAATTCATCTTCCTGTAAAGATTGGATTTGGGGGGGTTATCATTTTTAACTACCAAAAAGGACACTTAAAATCCCTATGCGGCAAGCATATCTCAAATATAACTCAATCATTATAACATACAATAGATTAAAATATAAAATTTAAAGATGACTCATATATCATATAATACATATGATTTGAATTCAAACACTTAAATTCATGCCAAGAATACAATGTACAAACCAACACGATGCACCTAAATCCCTACCAACAATACAATGTATCAACCAAAATGTTTCACTTAAATCCTTACCCTAGAAGTAGTACTCAAATAGAACTCAAACATTGCAACTTACAACCAAATAAAGACACTAAAATAAAATATAAACATAATTATAAAATAATACAATATATATCATAGTAATTAAAAAAATAACTAGGATAAACAACATAATATTTTAATATTAAAATCATCTGAATAAAAATAAAATATGTGATATAATTCAAAGTATAAACCCTGAAAAACATTCATTTGAAATATACCTCAGTATCTTCATAAATAGAACTATCGCAAGCCTATTTATCTTCTATAGAATCACCACAAAAATTATCAACTCCTCACATATAAATTGTATCATTATCATCATGATCATCGACATATGTAGTGGAATATGCACCAAAATTAGTGGGAGAAGCATAAGAATCCTGATAAAACAAATGCAAATAAATTGGAACACATTTAATTAATGAAAACACTAATATGTTACTCCCATAAAGGTTATACAGAAACATAGTATAAAATGTTTTTATTTACATAAATTTTATTGATAAACATATTTGATATAAATAAATTTTAAATTAAATTAGTATTCACCGGTGCATTTTCACAAGAAGCGGTATCAAGTAATTTTTCATCGGAATTATTTCTGAGAATTGGAAGGTTGACACCTCAATAAAAATTCCATACCATGTGTATATTGTTAATGGATAAATGATTTATTTAACTATATACATATATTCCAAATGAATGGGAAATTTGATAAATAATTTAATTATTTCATTTTTTATTATTATATCAGAATAAATTATTTCATTGTGTAAATTTAACGAACTTCCTTTAATAAATATTATTTTTTGAATTATATTCAAAAGTTTAATTTTTTTTTATATTTAATGTATTCTATGAAACTATTGTATAAATATTTATTATAAGTTAATACGGTGATAAAATATGATAAAAAATTATATAATTGATAAATAATAATGTCTTTCTCCAGAATATGTTCGAACAATATTTAAGAAATTTCTTTTGATATGTTATTTATAGGGATTGGCTCTCATTGATTAAACATTTTAAAAAAAATATAGAATTATAAAAAATTAATAGGGATCTGTATTTTAAAACTATGAATGAATAAGGTAAATTAAACAAACATGATTAGAAATTGGCTAAACATAATTCAACACATATTTGAACTTCAAAGAAAAAACATCATCATTAGCTATATGAATTTTTTAACAATATTTCACTCACTATATAGCCTGAAACTATAAATTACCCCACTTATAATATTTTATAATTATATTACTAACACATAACTACTATGACAAAAATATATTTCTTATCAATAGTTTAAAAAAGTGTTTAGCTACAGCTGAATAAAAAATAAAATCAAGAGAAGCTGCAACTATCAACAAATTAAATTAAAATTAAATATGAAATCAAGGATAATTTAAAACTAAAATAATACTAAAAATTGAACACACATTCAACAGTTCAATGTATTTGATAACATAAAATTTAACTTTATGTGGAAAAAATAAATATTTGTTTTGTTAAAAACAAGTATATTCAGAAAAAATCAATGTTGGTTTTGTTACCTGTAGGTAAAATGGAAGATGTGACATTTCACATTTTCCTTCTATGAATAACATCATTGGCACTAGGAAATCACTCAGTATCTTTATTGATGTTCACTTCATGATCACTTTTGAAAATGTTAAAATAATTCAAATAAATATGAACCACTAAAGGATAATTAGAGTTTAAAGCATCAATGTTTACATAATGAGAAAGATCCCCAGATTCCATGAGCACACATTTAATGTAACATCCGAGAATTTTATGAGAAATATTTTGTTTTTATGTTATATAAATCATCAAAGGAATCTTTCACTACACACAACACTAGCTTGGCTTGCTTTACACGCAACAGTGGCCTTCCTCGGTAGCTTGCATCGTACGCAATACGGAGATTCACTAAACAACGATATGCTATAAAAATATTATTAAAACTAGCCGTTATGAATAGTAATAACCACTTTTTGAAATTTTGTAAATTTTATTTTTCAAAATGGACTTCATTTTTGGATTCTAAATATCGAAATTATCCTAGGGTGAAATTTTGGTATTTTTCTGGAAACTTTCAATTTTGATGAATAGTGAAAAAACTAGGTTACTATTTAAAAACCGAATTTTTATTTAAATATTGATTTATTTTATTTAAATTTATATTAAGTCAAAATTGATACATAATACCTACATAAGTTCAATGTAATTCATTGGATTATTTTTATTATAATTTTAGATATATAAAAATTTTATTGAACTTTTCATCGTCTTTTACCCACCTGCTAGGAGAATTTTCAAATTTACATAAAACTTAATTTTACCCCTTCTGTGGGTGGAATTTAAAAAATCCGAGAGACACGGTTGATGTTAGTAAATAAAATGTGGTTCAATGAGATGAAAATAATTTTTGGTGAATAGTAACGTTTTACTTTTATTTACCACGGTTAAAAGTAAATAGGGTAATTAAGGGTAAATATGATATTATTATTACCCTGAAATATGTCCTAATTCTATTGGATAAGTGTAATTGGACCAAAAACAACTTTAGAAATAATATATGACCATTTAGGCCCACTTGGATTAGATTAGGAAATTTATTATTAATTTATTTAAAGAAGGGTTAAAATAGTTCAAATCAATGTTTAATAAGTAATACTTTTTAATATAGGGTTATACATATGATAAATTCAACTATAAATAGTAATTAGAAAGATAATGATATTTCTTACATAATGTTATTTTATTTGTAATTTTTAGACATTAAAGAATTTAATTTATTTATGACACAATGATGATGCAGTAATTATTTTATTAATGAAATATTGACATAATTGATGTTATAAATACCCAAATAAATGTAATTTGAGACTTTTTATGAATTCCATTAATTTTATAGATTAATATGACATGTTAGTATTGATTTAAGTAACTTTTTTTGAATTAATCATTCTGTTATGATTTTCAAAAAATCAATTACTAAATAGTGTCAAAATTGACATAAAATAGTTTTTAAAACAAATATTATATTATTGATTGTTATTTTATTCCTAAAAATCTAAGGTTCGTCCAAGATACTTATATCAGGATTGTTGTATCATTAATGGACCACTTGGGGTATCTTGGATGTATATGGTAAGTTTAATAACTATATAATATACAAATACAAAGTGACATGGTAAATGTCAATCAAATTAACTAAGAGTTAAAACTAAAATATAAGGATCATATAATGACATAAACTTGTCTAAATACTATTGGATGAGATGATTTCGATCCATCCCCACCTTATATTCAAAATATATCAATTTGGGGCTATTAAAATCTGAATTTGACTTTATAATAAAAAAATATGTTTTGTTATTCCAAAGGTGCCCCTCTCTTCCCTTATAAAAGGGCACCTCCTCCCTCTCCTCCTCACACCAATTTGAGCCTTCAAGCTCGGCCAATACCTGCCCATTTTACTTCCCCACTTCCCTAGATACATCCTAGAGGTCCTGGTCTTCTTTAAAGACCAATTTTAGTGCCCTAAGAGGAGGTCTCAATGATGCGATTCAATGAAGAGGTAAGGCCCGTTACCGATTCTTTCATCTTTATTTCTTCTTAGGCTTCTTCTTATTTAGTTGTTTCATTATGAAGTAATAACATCAGAATCACTCATATACTGTTATGTTATTATAAGTATTAAACAACCCTATTTCACCATATATCCATCCTACGGAAAATGGAATCACCGTGCGTGCGTACGTACGGAATACCGTCTCCATGACGTGGTGTAATCCATTTTCCCCCACCACCTTACTTGGATGGGTATAATGGTGTAAATAATAACTATATATGATTATTGTAAATTTATATTGATTCTGAAATAGTATATATAAACTCCAATACAATTCCACGATCATGGGAACAATATCATCACTCGTGCGTACGTACGGAATATTGTCTCCACGATGTGATGCGACTCATTCTACATGATCTTCATTGAATAATGATTATATAAATGAATTGAATGTATTAATATGATATATATTAAACTAATACAATTTTGTAAATGAGGTATCTATAACCTAAAGGGAATAATAAGAATTTATTCGACAAAACACGCATAAAAACAAAAAGTAATAAACACCTGAATAACAAGTAGTAATGAAATATTACTAATAATAAGCTAATAATATGACCATATATGATATCATAACAATAATTATGATTCTGGAATAAGTCAATAACATTATTTAAATCATTATATAGGAGGTTTGGACACTTACGAAGCAAATCTGACCTAAGGTAAGGGAAAATATCACAATCTCATTTTTATTCGAGATTGTTTATACTTTGGTATTTACTGGGGTGTATTTTATCATCCAAATCCATGTTTCCTCAATATGTAATATTTATATCCTTCTACAATATTTTATATCAAATTTTACCCTTCGGTGAGTTTTTAGTAAAAGATATGAAAGGAATCTTTTGTCGTTTTTCGTATGAGGTACTTTTTGACTTTTCTGACAAAAGTACGAGAAGAATGTTTTTTTAACTTATATGACATGAATGGATTTTTAAAACATTATTTCCAAGAAGCTTTCATTACAAGTTTTCATGTTTATTTTTAATCAACTTCTTTTAGTTTATAATTGTATGACATGTTAAGAAAGGAAAAGTGTTTTTGGAGTAGAAATGATATTTTCCTCAAGAATAGAGTTCAAGTGTTTTATCAAAATTATTTTCCATCTAAGATAATAAAGGGTTCTGTTTCTATCCCTATTATTACATTGATTTGACTATGTTGTGATGGAATTATTTTTATGAATTCCTTTATCTTATATGAATTGTTTTATGATGTCATGATGTTTAAGATTCCGATTTTTATTACATGGGTTATTCTATGATGTATGGTTTATGATTTTGTGGCACAAATAAGAATGGTATAATTATGAGATGGTTGGGACCTATATCTCCCTCCAATGAAATCGGTAATGATTTTATATCTCATGAGATAGACATGGCTGGAACGGCAGGTTCAACCGGTTCAGTGAAACAGGACTGAAACGAGGAATGAACTCGGTTCAAAAATTGACTTTTTCCACTAAGATAGTCCTGGTAATAAGTCTTGACTGATAAGAAATGATTATCTATGATTATGTGTCTATTCCACAAAGTATCATGTTTTTACTTATGATTATTGGGATTAAATTTCACTTCTATGATTTATCCAATGGTATGAAATTATGATTTATTTTGCAGGTTTAGATTTCCAAAATGTTATTTTCATGACGTGATTGATTTTTTCTTTTGTTTACCCTTACTGAGCATTTGAGCTCACCCTTTTGTATGTTTTCTTTCCCCCAGGTCAGGAAGAAGGTTATTATGTAAGATATGCTAAAAGGGACTATAGATATGATGAAATAAATGGGAGACAGTGTAGACGCTTTATGAACCTGTTGTTTATGTTTCCCAGTTTCTAAATACACTATACCTATATGGTCCTTCCATGGTTTTGTTATATGTTGTAATAAGTATGCTTCAATTTTGAAGTATTAACAATGTATGTAAAGTATGGACTGTTATACTTGGTATCATAGGAAAGGTATAGTCAACCTTTGGAAACTAGGATGTGAAAGCCTGAGTAAGAATCATAAGGATAAGTCTAAGCACAGAACATAATCTTAGTGTTTTAGAAACGGCCATGAATAACCTAGGATAAGACCTTAAGTGTGAAATTTTATTCTTGATTATGTGGTTTTCCTGTTATAATTAGTGTTTCTCACACTATTCTTCTTGGTTTTTGTCAATGGTTGTAACCTGAAGGAACCGTGTTAATGCGGAATGCGACGTGCAATGCAATGATTGTCCCCCTGAGAAACCAAACGTTATGGGAGCTGGAATGCAAAATCTGGTAACCATGCTCACACAACTTTCTCAAGCTATGAATCATGCAGGACTTCCAAATGAGCAAAGGAAGGAGCAACATTCTGTTGAATCCTTCATGAGGCAGCGTCAACCTTCATTCAGCGGGTCTACTGATCCATTAGCTGCTGAATAATGGATTAGTACTACTAAAAATATATTTTCAGTTCTTCAATGTTCTGAACATGATAAAGTCATCCTAGCAGTGTATCGTTTGGAAGGAGATCATGATCAATGGGGGAATCTTATTAAGAATATGAGGCAAAGGGATGAAATTGAGTCCATGGAATGGGACGAGTTCAAGAACTTATTTTTCAATAAGTACTTCCCTCGTATTCTCCAAACAAAGATGGAGAAAGAGTTTCTTGAACTGAAGGAAAAGGATGATGAATCTGTTGGTACCTATGAAGCAAATTTTACAAGACTTTCAAGGTACGCTTTTCGTATTATTATCCAACCTGAGAGTAAGATCGATCGATTCTTTAGTGTCTTAAAACCAAGTCTTCGAAGGGCCTTAGCCATAAGGGACTTCAATAGCTACAAGGAAATCATTCGATGTGCTCTCAATGTTGAGATGGAGACTGGAGTAACCCATCAGTCATGTGGGTTTGATAAGAAGAGGAAAATGGAATTCAAAGGAAAATCAAAAGAGAACACTGAAAAGAAGATGATCTTTCCCTTAAGCTCAAAGTGTGGAATGAAACATGGAGGGAGTTGTCTTAAAGGGACAAGTAAATGTTTCAAATGTGTAAAGGAAGGTCATCAGGCATTTGAATGCCACAATGATGGGAAGAAGATGTCTAATGATGCAAACAATGGAAGGGATACACAGAATGAACCTACTACACTTCAATGTTTCAAGTGCAAGGAGATGGGACATTATGACAATCAATTCCGAAATCAACAGGTTGATTATGATGATCGACGTCAACCAACTCTTATGGCTTAAGACAAAGTAAAGTCACATGCAATTTCTATTAGTGATTTGGAGTACGATAACGATGTGGTGAAACGTACACTTACCATCCACTCTAAAGTAGCAAATGTTTTATTTGATTCTAGATCCACCCACTCTTTTATTTCTGAAGAATTTTCTAAGAGTATCACCATATTACCTCAACAATTAGATGTTGAGTTAGCTATGACAACCCCTAATGGCACAATAGTCACATCAAAAGTTTATAATTCTTCCCCGATTGAAGTTTGTGGGAAAGTGCTTCCTTCAAATCTTGTGATCCTTCCTATAGTGGAATTTGATGTGATTCTTGGAATGGATTGGATTTCTTTATATGGATATCATATCAATTTCCAAAGAAGGGAAGTCAAATTTCATATTCCAGATCAATTGATGATCGTCTATCGATGCAAGGATGAACATAACCTTCCAGTGGAAATTTCTTCCATTTTATGGGTCTTGATTCCACTAAATGAAGGTTATTTATTTCAAATGGCTGGAGAGAAACTCACAATTACGAATATGCCCATTGTACGGAAGTTTGATGATGTCTTTCCAGAGAAATTTCTAGGTCTTACACCAAATCGTGATGTTTAGTTTTCAATAGAACTCATACCGGGTGCTTTGACTATTTCAAAGACACCATATAGAATAGCCCTAATTGAGTTGCAGGAATTGAAGAAGCAACTCCAAGAGAATCCTGATAAGGGGTTCATTTCCCTAGTGCATCACCTTGGGGAGCACCTGTTTTGTTTGTTAAGAAGAAATATGGATCAATGAGACTCTGCATTGATTATCGAGAACATAACAAGATCACTATCAAAAAAAATTATCCTCTCCCGCACATTGATGACTCATTTAACCAACTAAGAGGAGCTCAATACTTTTCCAAGATTGATCTTCGTTCAGGGTATCATCAATTAAGGGTCGAAAGGGAGGATATAACAAAGACGGCTTTCTGTACAAGGTATGTACACTATGAATTTATAGTGATGCCATTTGGTCTTACTAATTCCCCTTCTATATTCATGGATCTAATGAATATAGTCTTTAGAGACTATCTTGATCAGTTTGTGGTAGTCTTTATAGACGATATTCTTGTATATTCAAAGGGCAAGGATGAACATGAAAATATCTTGAGAATTATATTGAAGACCCTGAGAAAGGAGAAGATTTAATCAAAATTTACGAAGTGTGAATTTTGGCTTCAAAAAGTTTCATTTTTGGGTCACAAAATCTCAAAAGAGGGGACATCTGTGGATCCAGCAAAAACAGAGGTTATCAAAAGATGGTCGAGACCAACAACAGTAACTAAGATCCGAAGTTTTCTTGGTTTGGATGGATATTATCGACGTTTTGTGAAAGATTTTTCATGATTATCTAATCCACTCACCATGTTGACTCGGAAAGGAGTTAAGTTTGTTTGGACAGAGGAATGTGAAGAGAATTTCAAGGAGTTGAAAAAAAGGTTATTCAGTGCACCCGTTATCACACTGCCTTGTAGTGGAGAAAGGTTTGTGATCTACAGTGATACATCTAAGAAGGGATTGGTGTGTGTTCTCATGCAAAATGATATGTTGATAGCTTATGCCTCACGACAGTTGAAAATCCATGAGCAAAATAACCCAACTCGTGATTTGGAGTTAGCTGCGGTAATCTTTTCATTAAAGATTTGGAGGCATTATATTTATGGAGAAAGGTGTGACATTTATACTGATCATAAAAGTTTAAAGTATATTTTCACACAAAAGGAAATGAATATGCGCCAAAGAAGATGGTTGGAGCTGATTAAGGATTACGACTGCACAATTCATTACCACCCTGGGAAAGCAAACAAGGTGGCAGATGCGTTAAGTCGAAAAGACCATGCCAGTTTATCCATGATCAGGATCACAAAAGATCCAATATTTATGGATTTACAAACAATGGATCTTGGAATTATAATGGAAGGGGGGAAATCATTTCTTTCTCAAATGAATGTTGAACCATCTATACATGTGAAGATTAAAGAGGTACATAAAGAAGGTGTAGAGTTACAAAAGAAGGTGAGAAATGTTCCTGAATTCAACCTTGATTGTGATGGGATAATAATGTTCAAGAATCGGGTTTGTGTTCCTCCCATCCTCGAATTAAATAAGGAGATGCTGGATGAGGCTCATAGTTCTTCATTCTCTATTCATCCGGGAAGCACGAAGGTGTATAGGGACCTGAAAGAGTACTTCTCGTGGGATGGAATGAAAAGAGATGTTGCTGAATATGTTTCTCAATGCTTGGTCTGTCAGCAAGTTAAAGATCAGAGACAAAAGTCTATGGGGATGTTACAACCATTACCCATACCTGAATGGAAATGGGAAAACATCACTATGGACTTTGTCACCGGACTTCCTAAAACATCCAAAGGCAATAATGCTATATGGGTCATAGTTGATCGTCGTACAAAGTCTACACACTTCATTTCTATTAGAGAGGACTTCTCTTTAGAACATCATTCCAGGATATATGTAAAGGAAGTGGTAAGATTGCATGGAGTACCACTTTCTATTATATCTGATCAGGACGCAAGGTTTACCTCAAAGTCCTAGAGAAGTCTTCAGCATACTCTGGATACAGAGTTGAGTTTCAACACTACTTATCATCCTCAGACAGACGGTCAGTCTAAGAGGACGATTCAAACTATAGAAGTTACGTTGAGAGCTTGCTCTATGGATTTCAAAGGTGGATGGGATCAACACCTACCTTTAGTGGAATTTTCTTATAATAATAGCTTTCACTCCAGTATTCAGATGGCTCCTTATGAAGCTCTCTATGTAAAGAAATGCACGACTCCAACTTGCTGGGATGAAGTTGGCGAAAGAAAGCTATTAGGACCTGATCTCATTGATGAAATGGAAGAAAAGGTCAGATCTATTCAACAACACATAAGAGCTGCTCAGAGTCGACAGAAAAGTTATGCTGAAAACCGAAGAAAATATCTAGAGTTTGAAGTGGGTGATAAAGTGTTCTTATGAATATCTCCTTGGAAGAGAGTAATGAGATTTGGAAAGAAGGGAAAGTTGAGCCCTAGATATATCGGTCCTTTCGAAATACTAGATCGTGTTGGAAAGGTAGCTTACCGATTGGCGTTTCCACCAAATCTCTCTCAAGTTCACGATGTGTTCCATATATCTCTCTTGAGAAAGTACATATTTGATCCTTCGCATGTACTCAGCTCAGAAGTTGTACCACTGGAGCAAGATCTTTCTTATGAAGAACAACCGATAGAGATTCTGGATCATAGCGAAAAAATCCTACGAAACAAGACCACTCGATTGGTGAAAGGTTTATGGAGAAACCACCAATTAGAAGAAGCTACATGGGATCTTGAGGATATGATGAGGGAGAGGTATCCTCATCTATTTGTAACAAGTGACGAATTTCGAGGGTGAAATTCATTTTAAGGGGGGTAGAATGTAACACCCGAGACTTTTATGAGAAATATTTTGTTTTTATGTTATATAAATCATCAAAAGAATCTTTCACTACACACAACACTAGCTTGGCTTGCTTTACATGCAACCTCGGCCTTCCTCGATAGCTTGCGTCGTACGCAATACTGAGTTTCACTAAACAACGATATGCTATTAAAATATTATTAAAACTAGCCATTATGAATTGTAATAACCACTTTTTGAAATTTTGTAAATTTTATTTTTCAAAATGGACATCATTTTTTGGATTCGGAATATCGAAATTAGCCTCGGGTGAAATTTTGGTATTTTTCTGGAAACGTTCAATTTTTTAAAAATAGTGAAAACACTGGGTTACTGTTTAAAAACCGAATTTTTATTTAAATAATTATTTATTTTATTTAAATTTATTTTAGGTCAAAATTTATACATAATACCTATATAAGTTCAATGTAATTCGTTGGAGTAATTTTATTATAATTTTAGATATATAAAAATTTTATTGAACTTTTCACCGTCTTTTACCCACCTCCTAGGAGAATTTTCAAATTTACATAAAACTTAATTTTACCGCTTCTGTGAGTGAAATTTCAAAAATCCGAGAGACACGGTTGATTTCAGTACGTAAAATGTGGTTCAATGAGATGAAAATAATTTTTTGTGAATAGTAGCTTTTTACTTTTATTTTCCACAGTTAAAAGTAAATAAGGTAATTAAGGGTAAAAATGATATTATTATTACCGTAACACATGTCCTAATTCTATTGGATAAGTTTAATTCGACCAAAAACAACCTTAGAAATAGAATATGGCCATTTAGGCCCACTTGGATTAGATTAGGACATTTATTATTAATTTATTTAAAGAAGGGTTAAAATAGTTAAAATCAAAGTTTAATAAGTAAATATTTTTTAATATAGGGTTATACATATGATAAATTCAACTATAAATATTCATTAAAAATATAAAAAGATTACCTACATAATGGTAGTTTATTTTTAATTTTTAGACATTAAATAATTTAATTTATTTGTGACACAAACAAGATTCAGTAATTATCTTATTAATGAAATATTGACATAATTGATGTTATAAATACCAAAATAAATGTAATTTGAGACTTTTTATGAATTACATTAATTTTCTAGATTAATATGACATGTTATTATTGATTTAATTAACTTTTTACGAATTAATCATTCTGTTATGATTTTCACAAAAATCAATTACTAAATAGTGTCAAAATTGACATAAAATAGTTTTTCAAACAAATATTATATTATTGATTGTTATTTTATTCCTAAAAATCTAAGGTTATGAAAATATAATGATATCATGATAGGTGTATCATTAATGACCACTTGGGGGTCTCTTGGACTTATATGGTAAGTTTATTAACTATATAATATAAAAATACAAAGTGACATGGTAAATGTCAATCTAATTAACTAAGAGTTAAAACAAAAAGATAAGGTTAATATAATGACCTAAACTTGTCTAAATTCTATTGGATGAGATTATTTCGACCCATTCACACCTTATCTTTGAAATATATCAATTTAGAGCTATTAAAAACCGAATTTGACTTTATAATATAATAATATTTTTAGTTATTCCAAAGGTGCCCCTCTCCTCCCTTATAAAAGGGAACCTCCTCCCTCTCCTTCTCACACCAATTTGCGCCTTCAAGCTCGGCCAATACCAGCCCATTTCACTTCCCCACTTCCCTAGAAACATCCTAGAGGTCTTTCTCTTCTTAAAAGACCAATTTTAGTGCCCCAAGAGGATGTCTCAAAGAGGCGCTTCAAAGAAGAGGTAGTGCCCGTTACCGATTCTTTCATCTTTATTTCTTCTTCCACTTATTCTTATTTAGTAGTTTCATTATGAAGTAATAACATCAGTATCACTCATATACTGATATGTTATTATATGTATGAAACAATCATATTTCACCATCTAACCATCCGATGGAAAATGAAATCACCGCGCGTGTGTACGTACGGAATATCGTCTTCATGCCGTGGTGTAATCTATTTTCCCCCACCACCTTACTTAGATGGGTATAATGGTGTAAATAATAACTATTTATGATTATTGTAAAGTGATACTGATTCTGAAATAGTATACATACACTCCAATACAATTCCACGATCATGGGAACGATATCATCGCTCGTGCATACGTACGGAATACGGTCTCCACAATGTGATGTGACTCATTCTACATGATCTTCATTGCATAATGATTATATAAATGAATTGAATGAATTAATATGATATATATTACAGTAATACCATTCTGGAAATGAGGTATCTATAACCTTAATGATTATATAAATGAATTGAATGAATTAATATGATATATATTACAGTAATACCATTCTGGAAATGAGGTATCTATAACCTAAAGAGAATAATAAGAATTTATTCGACAAAACACGCATAAGAACAAAAAATAATAAACACCCGAATAACAAGTAGTAATGAAATATTACTAATAAAAAGCTAGGAATATGACCTATATGATATAATAACAATAGGTATGATTCTGGAATAAGTCAATAACATTATTTAAATCATTATACAAGAGGTTTAGACACTTACGAAGCAAATCGGACCTAAGGTAAGGGAAAATATCACAATCTCATTTTTATCTGATATTGTTAATACTTTGGTATTTACTGGGGTGTATTTTATCATCCACATCCATGTTTCCACAATATGTAATATTTATATCCATCTATAATAGTTTATATCCAATTTTACCCTTCGGTGAGTTTTTAGTAAAATATATGAAAGGAATATTTTGTCATTTTTCGTACGAGGTACTTTTTGACTTTTCCGAAAAAAGTACGAGAAGAATGTTTTTTTTAACTTATACGACATGAATGAATTTTTAAAACATTATTTCTAAGAAGCTTCCGTTACAAGTTTTCAAGTTTATTTTTAATCAACTTCTTTTAGTTTATAATTGTATGACATGTTAAGAAAGGAAAAGTGTTTTTGAAGTAGAAATGATATTTTCCTCAAGAATGGAGTTCAAGTGTTTTATCAAAATTATTTTCCATCTAAGATTATAAAGGGTTAGGTTTCTATCCCTATTATTACATTGATTTGACTATGTTGTGATGGAATTATTTTTATGAATTCCTTTATCTTATATGGATTGTTTTATGATGTCAGCATGTTTAAGATTCCCATTTTTATTACATGGGTTATGCTATGATGTATGGTTTATGATTTTTTGGCACACATAAGAATGGTATCATTATGAGATGGTTGGGACCTATATCTCCCTCAAATGCATTGGGTAATGATTTTATATCTCATGAGATAGACATGGCTGGAAGGCAGGTTCAACCGGTTCAGTGAAACAGGACTGAAACGGGGAATGAACTCGGTTCAGAAATTGACTTTTTCCACTAATATAGTCCTGGAAATGAGTCTTGACTAATAAGAAATGATTATCTATGATTATGTGTGTATGCCACAAAGTTTCATGTTTTATGTTATGATTATTGGGATTACATTTCACTTCTATGATTTATCCCATGGAATGAAATTTTGATTTCTTTTGCAGGTTAAGATTTCCAAAATGTTATGTTCATGATGTGATTGATTTTTTCTTTTGTTTACCCTTACTGAGAATTTTCAGCTCACCCTTTTGTATGCTTTATTTCCCCCAGGTCAGGAAGAAGGTTATTAAGTAAGATAGTCCAAAAGGGACTATAGATATGATGAAATAAATGGGAGACAGTGTAGACGCTTTATGAACCAGTTGTTTATGTTTCCCAATTTCTAAAGACACTATACCTATACGGTCCATCCATGGTTTTTTTATATGTTGTAATAAGTATGCTTCAATTTTTAATTATTAACAATGTATGTAAAGTATGGGCCCTTTTATTTAACATGGGGATTATTCTAGAACATATATATTTTCATGGTATAAATTTTTTAAAAAATATAACTTTTTAAGGTGATACAATTCAATAAATTTATCATATAAACATATATTCATATCAATAAATTTAAAATTGAATCAGTAAAACAACAATAAATAAATATAAATATATACTAGAAGGAATCTATTTGAATTTTTTTTAATGAATTTTTAAATTTTAAATGAAATAAATTATTACATTCTAATAGAAAAAATCTTCAATCTTATAAGAAGATCCTCATTATTATACTCATGAATGGGAAAAATTAATCCCCAATCATAAAATGAAATGAAGAAAAATATGTGTATGAAATAAAATATGAAAACTTTATATGAATTAATATAATAATTATAAAACCATGTAACTATTGATTCTCACACAAATAAATACTCATCTATGCATAGATTTGGTGTTTTTTGAATCATTGATGCACTATTTTAATGGATGATTCTCAAATTGCATTTTTGATCAGATATTTTATTTAAATGTTTTTTGAATAATTAAGTGGTTAATCAATTCTGGAGTTTTTATCAATGAAAATAAGAATATTTTTGGAAAATTTACACTTATGATTGCTTATAATTTATGTTTGTTAACATTCTAGGTGACACAATTCTGAAAAATAGAACATAATTACCGTATGAAGTCATATAATGTGAGGTTTAGTGGTGTGCTAGAGAGATTATATATTTCAGAGGTTGATTTTAAGGTTTTACAAGATTATTAATTATTCTTATTTATAAATAATATGTAACATCATAGATTTATTAATGTTGATTAGATGATCAATCTTTGTGTTCCAATGGATCCATAAGGGTGATTTCAGAATTTTATAATGTTGTTTTCCCTGATTTGATACAATTGACTCAAGAATTCCCCTAGTATATTTCCTTGATTTTATAAATTTCATTATGGAAATTTATAAGGTCCATTTCCATCGTGAAATATGAAAGCATAGATTCAATTCAGTGGAATATTTAAAAGGATTAAAATATTAATATTTTACAATAGAGGATTAGGAAGAGCAGATGATACATGTTTTCATAATCATAAAATATTATTAATAACTCAATAAATTATGATAATATAAAATCATGTTGTAGATGTAGTAGAACTGTATTGAAGTTCTATAGGAAATTTAATATTCAGATTTTATGATTTTGGAAACCACATCATTTCTCTAAATATCCTAGAACATGTTTATATGAATGGGGACATTACCAATCACAATATATAATTAATATCTATATAAAATTTGAATAAGATACCCTTTATAGTTTGTGGGTAATTGAAGAAACTGATGTATATTCTTTTTTGTGATTATTCCTGAGGTGTGTACATTCCTGGGTGTAAGATTGATGTTTCAGATGAAAATAGTAATGTGACATTACATTAAGGCACCCATTATGAGATAAACCGGTTTAGACTATTGACATAACATATTATGGTATGAAATTATAAAATTATAGATAGATAAATTCAATAATTATTATCCATTTTTAGAGATGTTCAAGTTAGAATACTTTGTGATATGTTATGTTTTTTGAGTATGTAAAGACAATACTGTTTTAGATAGAACATTTCACATTCAACTCATCAAAATTACAAGGATAAGGATAAAATCACATCATTTGAGTGATAAATAGTGTTTAAGAAGTGTGAAGAGTGATGTTTTGTGGTTATAGGGTAGTTAACTAGTTTAGATGTGGTAACAACATGAAAACAATCCCCAAGTGTTTTGGAGGTTGCAATGTGACTATGATATCATTATATGAATTTCTTCAATGGATTTGTGAATGGAATTTTCTCAGGGATAAAAAGTATATTGATGGGTATGTTGTGATAACCCATGGAATATTTTTTTAGTGAACTGTGAGGTGGGTCATATTTCATCATTCATTTTGGATTTGTGATTAAACACTTTATGATTCATGATGATAGAAGGATATTCTGAATACCTTTTATACAAATATATGTGTGTTGTCAAGTTGGTTTTGGTAGAGTAAAACCCAACCAATGGTTTTTTTGTGGAAGAAACCATGTTTTTTAGAAGTTTTAAATAGACTACAAAAATCACTTTGGAAGTCTACTATATTTCTATTTTGTTAGATAGTGGTTTTACATAATTTCTATTTCCAAAGATGATTATAGGAGACCACCAATGTTCTGGTTCTAGTTTGTGTAGTTTTTTAAATTGGGTAAAATAGAATTTTCATGGTTATTGGAACCCCACTTAGGGTACCATCTTTCTTGTTGGTACTCAATACGGTAGATTCCTACTCCCACAACCCCTTTTCCTCTCAAGGATGGCTATGTATTATTCATGTTATCTAGGTTTGTTATGTATTCTGACTATAATACAACATGAGGGACTGTGTTAGTTGGACTGACAGCTCGGGTCATGCATCTTTCACCATAGATAGGACATGTGTTGTGACATCAGGTTTAGAGTTATTATTCACTCATTTAAATTTTTTAAATTGGGTTGATGGGTCATTCACATTGTTTGTTATACCATTGGTAAAATATAAAACTAAACACAAAAAATAACTTGTAGTCACTTCTATAATGTCACATAAATATAAAAATAGATGGACATATATTATAATCAATTCCTCAGAAATAGATTATCATAATAATAATAATAAAACATCATAGAATAATAATTTTCAATTAATAGAAAAAGATTCACAAAAAAATAATTACATTCACTAACCTGCATGAGAAGGGTAAATGTAAAATTACTAAAACACAAAAATAACATGACTTTACTCATACAAACATTATTCAACCACATATATATATATATATATTAAAACAATTACATTACTCTAGAATAGAATATTATTTTAAAGGAAATGTAAATGTAATATTGTAATTCAATGAAAAAAATGTTAAATATGAAATTATTTATCCTGTGAATGTAGCCACTATTAACACATAACATTTATAAAAAATATTGAAACACTAAAAATTTTATAAAAAACATTAAAAAAAGGAAAATTATATAATGGTCAAAAAAATTATTATTTAACATTGAAAAAAATTAATCCCCATTAATTATTCCTGAATATGAGAACCCCTCATTTACTCACAAAATCCTTCATAAGATTTATAAATACATTTCAGAAATTCATATAACCTAGTAAATGAAAAGACAATGTAAAAATAATAAATCATGAGATATTGAAAATAAATATTATAATATGACTTAGTGTGAAAAATAGAAATTAAAAATACTTACAAAACTCTAAAAATTCATGAAATGGTTGTGGTTAATGGAATATTATATTGGGTTATTATACTCAACCCTATATGGAAATACTCTTATGAGATATCATATGATGTTGAGTTAAATATATTTTTCAAATGATGCCAACTACTAGTCCAACAGTTTACAATTCATTACTAAGAAAAAGAGACTATTTATTTATCATTTTCATGATGAACAATACCATATTAGATTAGTGGATATTAAGGAATAGTATTCTACTTGTATTTAGAAATTTAGACCCATAAAAAATGTAAAATATATTGTTAATATTACAATGATTCATTCAACTCCACCTTTAGCCTCCTCGAAAACATAAAAATATGTGGAATACACAGTTAAATTTTTCAATAATGAAAATCCTATTTTTCATTAGTTTTATAATGTTCCTCAAATAATGCTTTCATAAATTCTACTTCGAACATTAAAAGTGAAAAAATAAAGACCATAAACGTATATAATTTATTTTTTGAATGTATCATGATGGTATGAATAAATAAACTCTAAAATTTAAAGAGTTTGTATTGTTTTCTTAATTTTTATGCCCTTTCTCAAAATTAATATTTTTTAGATGTAGATAAAGAATAATAAATCTCAATAAAATTTCCAAATATTACTACTAATATTGGTAGATTTGGAATGAAAAAACATATGATGTAAACGAAACTGAAAATAATAACCAGTGTATAGACAACAGATACACAAAACATCTAATCTTTTCTATAGGCATGTATGACATGTCAATTTTATTAAAAAAATATATCATTAGGGTTTAGTTGGATAAATAAATAAACAATTTTGGGAAATGAAATTTAAGAAAAAAATGAGAGAAGATAATTTGAGGTGCTTGATACATGAAAATAATATACAGAATATACAAAAATGAAAAAAAAATTAACAAAATGGAATAGAATGAATGATTAAACATAGGACCATTAATCCAAAATGAGAACATAGTAACCAAAGTCTGTTGATGAAGGAAGATTAATGAATATCAGGATTGAGTGGAGTATGGTTTGTAGAAAGTGAAGGGATTGGATCATGTGGTTCCCTCTCATGGAAGGTCACAGTAGAAACACACATGTTTCATACACTCTCATAAGTAAATGGGTTCGGCCAACCCATAGAATAGAGGTGGAACTCATGAAGAATGGGATGAGGGATGGTTGAACGTGCGATACAGAGGATGGGATGAATCATGTGGGGTAGGACACACCACAAATGGGAGAGAAAAAATGATTGTTCATTATAGAAGGGATTGATCAAGAAATGATAGGTTGGTGAATCTTAGAGATGATTGGGTGTGTGGGATGGTTAGAGTAGAAATCCATGATGGGGATAAAAATTTTGAGAAGCATTTTTTTGCTGCCAAATTTTCCAATAACTATATGTATTCTAAATCAAATATTTCTAAAAAAATTGTATATATATCTCAACAAATATCCATTGACCAATTAAATAGTTCTTATAGTTTCATGGTTATTACTTGATTTCATATTAGTGTTCTAACAATTAACAAATCATCTACTTCATGAGGTCCTAACTCTCTTAGTAACCTTAGTGGTCTCAATCATTGGAACTCATGTAACATGCTAAGACAGCACACATAATTGTCCCAACTTTCTGGAGCCAATGACTTCCCAGTTTGTCATCAATCATCCATTATATTCACAAAATAATATAATCACATATCAATTTTTGGCATCACTAAATTGTACCTACAAAGAGGAAACACCTCATCAATGAGTTCCAAAAGTGGGGGGTCAGTGTTCAATTGGTTTTTCTTTCATGACCCTATCTTGTAATACTTGTTAGATATCATCATGAAAACATGTTTAAATTAATCAATACATGCCATGGTCTAAGATTATATCTAGGGATACCACTCATTAAGGACTAGTAAACCACAACTCATTCCTATATAATTAATATAAATATCAGTTCCCTACAACCAGTGTCTATCTTCACTGATTGAAAAAGAATGTTATCAATTTCCTAGTGAGTGGAAACATCATTCATTACACCAACACTAGACACCATGTCCTTTAAGATGAACTCAAAACACTTTAACAATTTTTCCCTAGTTCCCATAGAAATCCACAGAGATAGAAAATATATAATCTCTAGTCCTAAGGTAAAACAATATCTGATACCAGTCTTTCATGTACTAACCCATCGAGACCCATTTTATAATAGTAATATAAGTTTGAAAACACCAAGCCTACATCCAATAGGTCATGGGTTGAAAAAAACATCAAGTAGACATATCACACTAATGGGATTCATTCTCTCAAAGTACATCTACACATGAAAACATCTCCAAATTCATATATATTTCTAAAATTAAAAATAAAACTGATATGAAATTCAAGAATACATCTATATCCAATAATAAGAGTGCAAAAACAGTATTGAAGTCATAGAGGGAAAATTATAATCCCATAAAAATAGCAAATAAAGTCTATCCTCCTCCAGATGAGTGGAATACTATCAAATGAAACCCCCAGTAAGAACCTTAATCTATCTATATCACTATGCTCTACATGATCCTTTCCCTTATATGAATCTGTAAAAATATATTTCAACTTTATATTATACAATACATGTGGGAAGATCCCATTCTGATGTTAGTATTACAATACCAAGTGTGATACCATGAAAATTATCAAATCCAAAATAATCCATGAAAGGTTCATAACAACCACAAAATTACATTAATGAAAAATGAAAAATAAGTATAATAACAAAAAGGTAGACCCATATATACTCAAAATAGACCACATGTATCAATTACATCTCAACTACTTCAAGTGATAGAATTTTTCACAAGTGCAATGCATGTCTGGGGGAACTCCCTCATCAAGCCATGCTATCACTAATCGAAATCATTCAAGAAGTATTTCTCTTTGGTTCTCACAAAATAAGTACTTTTTATATCTCCCAAGTACTAACACCCATAGAGAGGATCCCTCACAGGACAACTGGGGGACACACAGTCCCTGTTATAACAATGATGGTCATGATACCCAGTAAGGGGATCACACCCAAGACCGTTGGATAACACCACATAACCTAATTAGATCAACGTGTAATTTTTGTAATGACCCAAAATTTTTATCAATATAAATACCTTTGTTATATTTATTTCATATAGTATAAACCATATAAAATCACTTTCATACCACAATAATAACATTATAAATGATGAATGAATGACATAAGAGGTATTTCTATAAGTTTTGGAATCTATCCTAATGGACTAGTAACCTGTAACTTCGAATACTAACATGACAATTAGGAATATTAATTCAGCCAATATAATAGTAACCTCATATATGAAAGTATAATTGAAACCTAGTATAATATTAAATAGTAATATGATATAATTACATCATGTTATATGTAAGTAAATATTTGAAAAATTATAATTTATGTGTTGGTAATTTTATAAAACATAATTTTTTATTTATAATTATATCAATAACATATTTATTTCAAAGAAAATTATTTTCATAAAATAGATTCATAGATTTCAATTTTTCTGTCTTATGAATATAAGATAATTTTATTAGATGTTAATAAATTTTTCAATGAATTATAAAATCATTTATAATTTTAAAATCAGATTTTTTTAATAAATGGTGATTTTAATTAAAATTTCAATTTCTAACATGTAGGAAATTATTTTCATAAAATTAATTTTATTTTTTAATTATAATACTTGAAAAATGGTTAGGGTGAATTTTTGGGATTTCTCTAAAATACAAAAAAAATTGGGAATAGTAAAATAGGATAATTTACAATAAAATCTAAATACATAAATTATTGATTCATAGATGATGTATAGTCGACGTAAGCCCATAATCTATAAAATAATTCGTTATTTCAGTATATTTAGTGATAAGTTTCAAACTATTCAATTTCTTGATCCAAAATAATAAACAAATGAATAAAATAATGAGAAAACACCACTCTCCTTAACTATAAACACGTTCCCCAACACCTCTTCTCATCACACATCCAAAGCCTTAAAAAATTTCAATATTCAGAAAATACTCTTCTGAAACCCCTCTCACACATCTAAGATCAATTTTTCTTTTCAAAATATGAAACCCTTTTCCCTAATGAGGTTCTCGAAGAGGAGGAATTCAACATGTAAAATCATCAATATTTTACTTTTAATTTCTTTCTGATTTCATTTATTTTATTATTCTATCCTAATCTCTACACATAAAAGTGGAATGATAATTCCATTATCATTTATCCAGTTTAACATTATTATATTACTGTAATATTTCATCTTCAAATATCTTTTTTCTCCCTTTTATTCTGAAAATGAAAATATCATTCGTGTTGTGTGGATTTACCGCCCTCATAGACGATGCATTTTCATTTTCACTACCTCCTTCAAGGATGGTCATAAAAATATATGGAAAAATAAGATTGAATTATGATTATTAAAAGTTATTGAATGATCTGGAAATAATATATAAACATTATATTGAATAAAATTATATGAGTCTGTGATTGTCATAAAATCCACCAAATAATTTAAATCATATTCATTCACTATTTAACTAACGATTCATCCTCATACCATATAACCAAATGATATAAAAGATCATTTAATATTATTTAATTTCATTAATAAAATGTAATTTTAATTCTAGATAACTATTCCAAATTTACCTGAACATCCATACTCACACACAAGCAAACCAACCATCATAACCAAGAAAATCAACACTTTTAGATTATTAAATTGAACTCTATAACCCATCATAAGGGTAAAAAATGTACTTAAAAAATAATAATAAATGAAATACGTGTATAATATGGTTCTGAATTTATCAATTAGTTAATTTCGTTTTATTATCATGGATGTTAAATATAAAAACCAATCACACGTAAGGTAAGGGGGTTCTCAAACCCAATTTCATTCTTTGGGTTATTCCACTTTCATAAAACAATCAGTGTGGAAGCTCATTTAATAATTATAAAATATATTTTGACTATTATATCCATTTATATTCATGGATATAACTTTTTTTAATTTGGTTTCAAAAAATTATAATGATTTCCCATAGGAACACTTCTTTTCAAAAATAGGTTTTTTACTTCTCTTGATATTTTTTCTTCTTTACCCAAGATTAATGATTTTATACCAAGTAAGTTATAAAATATTTCTTTTGGGAACACAAAATATTATTCAATAATGAAATCTTTATGAAATTAAAACCATTCCTTTCCTCGGGCTATATTATTTCCCAGATAGATATACGTTCTAAGTAGCATGCAATATTATGTAATTGTTATGTTGTGATGGGTGAACCTGAAATTATATTAGGCATGTAAATGTAATGATAAAATGGGTTCACCCAGAATTATATTTTAACCCAATTCATTGTTTTAAGGGATTTATCTCATAAGAATATGGAAAAATTATGTGAACATAATTCAATCTCTATTCACAACAATGTGTGTTGTTAACCCACTAAGACTTTTTTTTGTTTCATGATTATGCATTGCCATATTTCATGACATTATCTAATGATTCCTCTCATGATTATGATAATGATCCTTTTCTTATATCATGATGATGTATATTATGATCAAGAATGTTTCATGTATCTTATTGATCCTATTATTGGTAGTTAAGATCACTCCTTATTTCGATGTATATCCTCAGGTGAATAATCGTACTAATGAGAATCATTAGAGCCAATAAGTGTCTAGAGAAGAAGGAATTAAATAATTGTTTATGTTTTATTAAATAAAAGTTATGTATGGTCCTAATTTTCTCATGTCACTAAACTTTTTTATCTTGGTTTTGTAGCATAATTATGTTGTTAAAATTATGTAATGGTACTGTAAGAAAAATAAGGGTCGCTATAGTTTGTATTTATGTGTGGGTTATTTAATTTGGGAATTAGGATTCTATAACTTTATTGAAACCCCTTAGTATGATAAGATGTGTATGTAGGCACATAGTAATCATTATTTTATAAAAATTATAAAGATAGGGATCCGATAATATATGGATTTAGAATTAATGGTAAAAAGTAATAAATTATTTATTCATGAATTATTGAATGACATTTTTTTCTAACCTTTTCTAATTTATAAAATGGTGGGAACATGTAAAATCAGGCCAACAAACCATGTGAGGGACAATATAGTGATTTCTTAAACAATATCCCCACATTCTTGGGATGTGGGGTTCAGAATATCATTGTGATTCTTACCTAGATATCTCAGTTATGAAATATAATCTATATAATGTGAAATGTATTCCTTTACCTAAAAGGGATCAACTGGATATCAAGTCTTTACAATGACCACTGTTGTTTAGTGGGTCTTCTAATCCACTCATCATATAATGGTGGCGCAAAGAAGGATATGATATTTTTTATGATTGGATATTCTAAGATGGAGATGGTGAATCTAGCCATTTATCATCTGGATGTAGTGTCAGATAAATGGTGGTAATTAATTAAGAACACCAGGAAGAAGGATGATATTAAATATATTGATTGGGAAGACATTAAGATACTGATTTTAACATGTATTCCCCTTAGACTCATCATACAAAGATGGATAGAGAATTCATAAAGCTAATGAAAATGATGTTTAATATATCAAAACCTATGAAGAAAATTTCACAAGACTTTCAATTTATACTTCTGTTTTTGTTACAAGTACTGATAGAAAAATAGATAGATTCTGTAATTTATTAAAACCAAACCTTTAAAATGATCTAGAAATTTGAGACTGGTGTTGTTATAATGAATTTGTTTGATGTGATCTCAAAGTGGATAAGGAGTATGGAGAATGGTGACATGGATATGGAAATAAGAAAATAATGATGGAGGTTCAAGGTTAAGGATATAATGAAAAAGGTGGAAAAATATCAATCATTCACATTTGAATAATGTGGGAAGAAGCATCATGGTAACTGACTCAAAGTGATGGGGAATTCTATAATTGTGGTAGATAAGCATGATAATATCATGAATGTCAAATATACATGAGGAAAGTGTAAAATGTGATGAAATAAAAAAGGAGAACCACCCATGGTTCAGTGCTTAAATTTTGTAAAGAAAGGGAAATATATAATCAAGTTCCCTAAACCTCATGTCTCAAAGAGTAATCAGCGTCATCAACCACCAAACACAAAAGAGAAAAGGATGGCTTATTCCATTGATACTATTGAGGCATAGCTTTAAAATTATGTGGTGGAAGTTATATTGGTTATTCATTAATGAATGAGAGCATAGTATTTGATTTTGGTTTTATTCATTCTCTCATATCATGAAATTTTCATAGAAGATTTCAAGAACCACCTAAAATAAGGAGGTTGTGTTATTTGTGAGAACAAAAAAATGCATAAATTATTGCATAAAATATATATAAATCATCCATAATAAATTTTTAAGGACTTAAGAACCCCTTAAATAATTTTTTACATCCTTTGGTGAAGTTTGATACTATATTGGGAACTAATTATATATTTTTATACAAATACAACATCAATTTACAGGAAAGGGAGATCTCTCTTCACGTCTTGAGGCATCTTCCAATTCAGTACAAGTTCAAGGATGAGGATTAATCCTATTCAGATCCATCATCTCAAGTGTTGATATTATTTCCTTATGTGCAATAATATCTATCCCAAATTATTGTGAAAAAGTAAAGATCATGTTCGAAGACATTCCTATTGTAAGGGTCTACACTAACGTATTCCCTAAATAATTTTCTGGCCTTCCACATGACCAAAACTTCAGTTCTCAATTGATGTTTTTCTTAGATCTCTACCAATATCAAATCATAAATATATAATGGAAACTATTGAGTAGGAAAAATAGAAGAATAAATTAAAATAGAATCTGATCAAGGGTATTATACGCCTGAGTGCTTCGCCATGGGGGGAAGCAGTACTCTTTGTCAAGAAGAAGGATGGATTTATTCAACTCTTTGTTGATTATTGTGAGCTTAAAAATCACAATAAAGAACTAGTATCCCTTTCCACATATAGATGGCATGTTAGATCAAATGTTTGGGGCCCAGTACTTCTCTAACATGGACTTCAGTTAGGATATCACCAATTAAAGGTGAGGAAAAAAGATATTCCCAAGACAAACATTCAAATAGGGTAGGGACACTATGAGTTCTTTGTGATGCCTTGTAGACTCACAAATGCTATAGAAATATTCATGGACATAATTAATGGAGTCTTTATTGATTACCTTGAAAAATTTTTTGTTGTATTTATATATGATATTTTGATATACTACAAGATAAAGTGGGAACATAAAGAGAATTTGAATATTATGCCAAAGACATTGAAAAGGGAAAAAAATATTCAATGTACAGTAAATGTTAGTAATAGATTGTCGAATTATCATTCTTGGTTCAAGTTATTACAAGAAAAGTAATATATATGGACTATTCGTAGATAATGGAAATTGAAGAGGGGACTACACCAAAATATATAATCGAGATCTATAGTTTCCTTGGACAAGTTATGTGTTGTTGGTGATTTGTGAAAAATTATTATGACTTTCAAACCCACTGTCCAAGATTACTTGGAAGGGATAATAGTTTGTCTTTATTTATAAATGTGAAGATTGCTTCAAAGAGTTAAAAATAGTCTTATCATCATGATAGTTTTCATAGTTATAACATGTGTATAACTCATTATGGTATAAATTGATGCTTCAAAGAAGGGAATAGGCTGTGTATCGATGAAAATAGATATAGTGCTAAACTATGCCTCATGAATGTTGAAAAATAATGAGAAAAACTATCCCACATATGATTTGGAGATGGCAGTTGTGATATTCACTTTAAAAAACTAGAATTATTATCTTTATGGGGATAAGTGTGAGTTATATAGAGATCATAAGTGCCTCAAATATATATTCAAACGTAAGGATCTTAATATGAGATAGTGAATATTGTTAGATCTCATCATTTATTATGACTTATCAAACCACTACCAACATGGTGTAGCAAATTAACTGGTGGATGATCTATGTAGAAATAATCCTACAACATTATCATCGATGAGAATTTAGAACTATCCAATATAAATATATTTTTAAAGGATGAAAATGAAAAATATTAGGGAATGTACATCCCCAATCCTTTCTCAAATGATTTCTCAACCAACCCTAAAATACAAAATAAATTATTCTAAAATAAATTATTTGAAAATTTTGAATAAAGTTGAAGCTATGATAATAGGGAAATCTTTGGAGTTTAAAATTAATAATGAAAGAATTGTAAGATTTGGTGTCACGACCCACCCCTGGGGCCCGTGTCGTGACATCCCCAAGCCCACCTTCTATAGGTCAGGGGCTGGTGACTAGCCCCTAAGGAGTAAATCCATAAAACTAGTAAGGCATTTCCTTTATAAACTGAAAATACACAAACAACAGAGTACGAGTTGAAAATAAGTGCAAAGTAAAGATGTATACAAAAGAGTACTGAAAAGTAAAGGGGCTGGAAATACAAGCCCAACTAGAAAGTGCTAGTACAATAGAAAAACAAGTACAACTGAAAAAGAAAAGTAGCTACTGGGTTATCCACTGGGGTTCCTACCTAAAGGGTAGGTACATATGGCCTCCTCAGCACTCCACATTTGTTAGTCTCCTCCCTGTACCGAGTTGTCGTAAGGTCCACCTCTGGGTACCGTTGAGTCCTGCTACTCAGGCTCAGTTAGCTTTGTCCATTGTCTTCATCCAACATAAAGAGGTGCGGGCATTTCCATTTTAGGGGTGAGTATAATGATACTCAGTATTCACCCCGAGACCCTCAAGGTCTCACAAAATCTAACAAGGATAAACCACATAGTAATAAATCAATGGATAGCCATTACTTAGGTATAATCCCATATATATACCTAAGTTATGAAGTAACCCATCTCAATCATGAGGAGAACACAAAAGTCACCGACTCAGCTCACACAGTTATACAACATTAGTAGAGAGATAGAGATGATCATATGTAGCCACTGAATCATCTAAGTTGTCGGACCCACACAGGATCCCGGACCAACGTTTATAACTGTCAGACCCACACAGGATCTAGGAACAGTAGTCAGAGCTGTCGGACCAACACATGATCCAGGACTAGCTATTATATTAGACCAACATATGATCCAAGAATAGATGTCAGAACTAGTGGACCAACACATGATCTAGGAACAATCATCAGAACTATCGGACCAACACATGATCTAGGAACAGTCAACAGTGCACAGCTAGCTTTAGGGTTTCCACTAGCATGATTGATTCCGGGAGGGTCTTCTCCTCAATCTAGGAGTCGACACATAAACTTCCACACCATCGCAAGTTGATGTATCCCGAAGTTCCGTCCAGTTAAAAGGAACTAAATGAGACAGATGGTGCGTCAATCGGACGCCCGGTCTGAGAGTTATTGGCACTTCCATTCTGAGGGCCCGGTTGGATTTAGTTTCAATCCAACCCGATCATAACCCAACTGCATCCAAACCTTATGTGGGTTATTCAAAAATAATAGCGTCGATCCATGATTTCTATCACAGCAGACAGTTCGTCAATCGGACACCTGTAGCCCAAGTTATGGGCAAAAAGGTGGAATCTGGTCAGATGGGTCCTTGTCCGGTCCAGCCCAGTCAGACTGACCCGGCCCAACCCGAGTCCGGATTGGTGTCTGACCCGGTCTGTGGGTCTGACTCGGTCTGCAGGTCAAACCCGGCCTGCGGGTCCGACCCAGCCCATGGGGGCGGCCTGGCCCACGGGGGTGGCCCGACCCACAGGGGCAGCCTGGCCCGCGAAGGCTGTCTGGCCCACACTGGCATCTCGGCCCATGCGGGGCAGCCCGGCCCGCGGGGAGGGATCCCCACGTGGACTGGCTGTCGGCCCACATGAAATGCGCTGGCGGCCCGCTTGGCTGGGGTGGCCAGCGGCCGGTGTCGCCCTGCGGGGACCGCCCTAGCCGTATAAGGGGGAGTGTCGCGCCCCTCGTCTCCCAAACAGAACCGTCGCCTGGCAACAGTTCGGTACCTCGTGGGACCCAGGAGGGTCCCGCCTCGTCGAGCTGGTCGAGCGGCTGGCCCATCCGGTCTCTTCTACTCCACCGCCATGGCCGGGGGGTCGTGACTACTTCCACTACGAGGCGTGACGGCGCCACTCTCCTCTGACGGCCTAGCGGCCGCTCGTGTGCACTGCCACGGCCAAGGGTCGCAGCCTACTCTTCCCCATTATGCGACGACGCCATGCCCTACGGGTGACCTAGCGGCCCTACGCCGCTGGTTTCCTTCTCAGCTGGCCTGACACCGGCCATCATTGCAGTTCCACCATTGTCAACAAGCAACGAATAGCGGACGGGGAGGTTTGGGTCGTGTTCATTCAGCCCGCCCCCTCCCTGTTATGGTGATATCAATTAGAAAATCGTAAACCAAGATTTGAACGATGAAGAACGGGAACAAATTCAAACTTAAATCCCCTACCTCGTGGTTCATTGTTTGTTGATGATTTCGCAGAAAGGCGGACGTCAATTCGTTGATGTTGGGAAAGAAGATGACGAAGTCAATGACATCGTCATCGGCCTTCTTTAAGGATGGCACTTCCCCCCGTTCCCCGGTTTAAGATCGTTCTTCATTGGAAGAAGAAGTGATCTTCGTTGGAGAGTTATTTTCCTCCCATGCTCCACCTAAAATTAAAATTCCAACAAAACAATAGGTAATGACATCTTATTAAATTGTTGGCATAGAATTCAAAAGGATTAAATTAATTAATTGAATGTGTTCAATTAATTAATTGAGAGGGTTTCCACCATAAGTGGGGAGTTAAAGGGGGTTTCTCCCAACTTAAGGAGGGGTCCAAGAGGTTATACCTCAGGTGGTCCCCACCAAATTAATTAAGAAGAGGTGTTTAGACCTCGAGTGGGCCCCACAACCAAAACCTCTCATGGGAGGTTAAGGGGTGGTGGCCCCCACTTCCAACCTCCTCTTGGAGGTTTCAACCAATTACAAATAAATTAAGATAATAACTTAATTTATTTTATTATTTCCACGTAAAACCCAAAAAATAACTTTCATTTCTGACCATCTGTCATTGAGGTGAAAGCCTTCTTAAGCGAATACCGACACTGCAAGTTCAACGGTTCCCTTAGATTTTAAATCCGAGCACTACTTAAAAATTTATAAAAACCCGCTCGTATGTTAACTGAACGTACCTGAAAAAAAAATTATTCTGGGGACACCGGGCCTCGGAATCATGTGTCGTCTATTTTCACGGTCTCATAAAATTCCCATGTATTTAAAAAAAATCCATGGAAATTCTGGGTTTTTAAATTCTACTCACCTCAAGGCTTTATGTTCCCTTAAGCTACAACTCAAACTAAGGGAACAAGTGGGGGTACTAAGCAAGAATCTAAGCCTCCTGCACCCATGAGATCTCATGGAGGTTCTCTTGCTTCCAACGAATATGCACCAGAGGTATCGACCGTCCATGAAGGACCTACTCTTGTTGATCCTCAATCTCCACTGTAACCTACGTGAAAGTCGCCCCATCGTCGACGTCCAGCTCCCCATGGTCGATGATGTGAGAAGGTTTTTTCACGTCTCTCCTCAGCTAGGATATGGGGAGGACGTAGTGCACCCGGTGCAATTGAGGTGGAAGAGATAAGTAGTAATCTACCTCACCATCTCTGATGAGGACCTGAAAAGGTCAGATGAATCCTAGAGATAACTTTCCGCCTCGTCCAAATATCTGTAGACCTCGTCGAGTGAGACCCGTAGAAAGATGTGATTGCCATCCTAAAACTTCATAGGACTCTGTCTCCTGTCTGTATACAACTTATGCTTTCTATGTGAAGTCTTCATCCACTCCTGGATGATCTGCAACTTTTCTGTGGTAGATCGTACCATCTCTTGTCCCACCAGTGCTGACTCCCCAGGGTCTTTCCAGCACAAGGTTGATCTGTAAAGTCACTCGTAGAACACCTCTAAAGGAGTCATACCGATGGTGGAGTGAAAGCTATTGTTGTACACAAAGTCCACCAAATTCAAGTGATCCTCCCAGCTATGACCGATGTTGAAGAAACAAGCACGTAGCAAGTCCTCGAGGGTCTAAATGGTCTGCTCAGTCTGACCATATGTCTGAGGATGGAAGGCGGTGCCCAGACATAGCTGTGTCTCGAAAGCCTCATGTTACCCTTTCCATAACCGGGAAGTAAACAGTGTGTCACGATCAGAGAAAATAGAAGAAGGTACTCCATGTATCCTCAAAATCTCTTTCACATAGAGTTGTCTCAATCTCTCTAATGAACCCTGCTCTCGGATCGGTAGGAAGTGGGACGACTTGGTGAGTTGGTCGACGACCACCCAAATCTATTCGTGACCCCTAGATGTATGTGGAAGACCTATCACGAAGTCCATGGATATCCCATCCCACTAACAATTTGGGACCTCAAAAAGATGAAACAAGCCTGCTGGTACCTGATGCTCTGCCTTCACTTACTAGAAAGTGTGGCATCGAGAGACAAACTCGGGTACCGCCATCTTCATACCTGGCCACCAGTGATGTCGTCTGAGGTACTGATACATCTTCGCCACTGCTATATTTACCGCTAATGGGGATGCGTGGAACTCCCTCAACACTTCCTCCTGAAGTGACACAGGTACCACAGTACGTCCTTTGAAGAGGATGACGTGATCCCCGCCTTTAGAAAATCCATCAGTTGCCTACCCTGTGGATAACGGAGCATGTCGTGTCTCGCAGTCAGCGTCTCCATGTTGTGCCTCCCTGACTCACTGAAGAAGTGGGGGAGTGACTATAACAGACTTTAGGAAAGCTTCTCCATCTCTATCAACTAAGCATATCTATAAAGCATCTATATTCTCGGTCACTTCTCCTAGCAACTGTATACCAGATCTCTTGCTGAGTTCATCTGAAACAACGTTCCCCTTTCCAGAAGTATAGACTATCTCGAAGTCATAGTCCTGGAGGAACTCAATACACTGTCGCTGTCTCAGGTTTAGGTCCTTCTGATAGAAGATATACCTGATACTCTTATGATCAGAGTACATGGTAAAATGATCAACCATCAGATAGTGTCAACACATATTCAAGGAAAAGACCACTACTGTGAACTCCAGGTCATGGGTAACGTAGTTCTTCTCATGCTGTCTCAACTGCCAAGAGCCATATCTGATCACTGCTCACTCCTCCATCAGGACACATCTGAGGCCAGTCCCTGATGCGTCACAGTAGACTATGTACCCTACGCCTTCCTCTAGAATTGTCAAGATGGGGGAACTAGTCAACCTCTACCTCATCTCCTGAAATCTATGCTAACATCTCTCCGGACACATGAATGGTGGCCCCTTCTTCTTCAAAGATGATAGTGGTGTTGCAACTCTAGAGATGTATGGAATGAATCTCCAGAAATAACCAGCCAAACCCAAGAAACTTCGAACCTTCATCACACTCTTGGGTGTCTCCCAAGCAAGTACCGCTTCAATCTTCGTTGCATCCATTGTAACTCCAGCATCCGAGATGACATGACCAAAGAAGTGAACCTCTCGAATCCAAAACTCACCCTTCGAGATATTACCCTAAATTTGGTGCTCTCAGAGTGTGTCTAGTACTACCCACAAACGGCAGGCATGCTCCTCCTCAGTAGTCGAGTAGATCAGAATGTTTTCTATGAAGACTGTGAAAAAATGATCAAGGTATGGCTAGAAGATCTTGTTCATGAGTCCCATGAACACTATTGGAGTGTTGGTTACACCGAAAGGAATAACCATGAACTCGTAATGGACATACCGACATATGAAGGCCATCTTCTGCACATCCTCATCTCAAACCCTAAGTTGGTGATAGCCAAATCTGAGGACTATCTTTGAGAACCACATTGCTACCATCAGCTGGTCAAATAGGTCATAAATCCTTAGGAGTTAGTACCTGTTCTTCACAGTCACCTGATCTAGGCAACGGTAGTTGACACAAAGACTCAAGCTCTCATCCACCTTCTTGGCGTATCGAACCGGGGATTCCCAGGTAGAAACACTGGGCCGGGTGAATCCATTACCCAACAAGTTCTCCAGTTGTACCTGCAGCTCGCGAAGCTCGGTGGGAGCCATCTGATATGCGGGTGTAGATATCGGTGTTGTCCGGGGGTACAAGCCAATGTAGAAGTCCACCTCTCTGCGAGGATGTAGAACAAGGACATCATCTGGGAAAACATTAGTGTATTGGTCCACCACTATAGGATAGCTCAGTCTCTCCACATCTACTGCTCTGAGGGTAAGTTAGGCCAACTGATGAGTGATCGGCTGCACCCACCTCCGAGTAAGTCTGTCTTGTGCTGCAAAGGCTCCCTTCTCACCGGTGAAGGAGAACCTGGTCTCATCTGTGCGAACACACTGCACTTTTCACCAATTATAGTCAATCTGAGCATGGACTGCTGATAACCAGTCCATACCCAAGATGATGTTGTAAGGCCTCGATGCCTCTATGAGGAGATCCTAGCCGAATCTCTCACCTCCTAGAGTAAGCTCACACTTCCAGAACCAGTGTGTAATCATCAAGTATGATCCCATAGAAGTCTCTAGCCATATGGATTAAGCCAACAGCTCCGTCGGAATCTCCAAGCTCTGAATGAGGGCAGTGGAAATGAAAGAGTGACTGGCACATATGTTTATGAGAACTGTAGTTGTAGCGGAGTAGACACAGATCGTACCTCGAATCAGCTTCGGAGTTCCATGATCATATGCCATAGCTACCTGTAGATGAGATCGCCCTTGTCCACCTGATCCATGTGGCCGGGGTGGACCTCCTGGTGGTGGTGGTGGTAACACCTCGAATCATCATCCACCACCAGCTGCACATCCTGATCCTCTGCCATGTTCGCCTACTCCCTGCGGTCCTCCTCGATCGAATCACTGCCTCTTCCTGGGTGGTCCTTCGACCGTCTACTGATTGTCTATATGGCGGGTTGGACATCCACCTCCTATGTGACCCTACACACCACAAGAGTAACATTGCCCACTCCTAGCATGATTGGCTCAGTCTTGTGTTCCCCACACAACTGAACCTGTATCCTGAGGTCATCCACTAGATGGCCTGGTCCGCTTGGACCTCTGCGACATCAGTCTAGTGCCAGTGGCAGATGACTCCGCTGCATGTCGACTAGTGGTGGGTCTCACTGCTGGTGACTACTCATCAAGAAAACTCTTCACTAGGAGGGTTCTCTCTAACACCCCCTCGTACATCGGGATGCTGAGGGAGATCATCGAAGCTCTGATCTCTTTCTTGAGCCCCACCTCGAAGGTCTGGGCCCTAAAGAATGGGTCCACACCATATCTATGGAGTAAAGAAAGTAGTCGATGAACCACGCTGGGTTCTATGCCACCATCATGCTACCCTACTGCAGATGCAGTAGCTTCTATATCCATACCGAACGTTGGGTGGAAGGGAAAAATTCCGCCTGAAATAGACTCTAGAAGTCTACCCAGAGAAGTTTCGCCTCGTCATGCACTTGGAGAATCAGGCTCCACCATCTGCATGATGTTTTCTGAAGGAGACTCGTGACAAGGATCACCATAAGGTCTGCTGGTATCCCTACGGGTCCGAAGACTCTCAACACAACCTCTAGCCAATCCTCAACTGCAATCATGTCCATCTCAACCCTGAACCTAGGCAGCCTCTGGTGCTGGAACTTGTGAAACCTGCTCAGGCGGCTTGCACTCTCTGCTACTGGGGCTAGTGGAATCGGTGGCCCAATGGGTAGTGGTACCACTGGTGCCTCTACTGTGATAGGGCCATGCACCGAGGCCTCATCACTTGTTGGGTTGTCATCTCGTACAACTCTCGAAACCCTAGCTGGTTGTCTGCGTGGAGGCATCCTGAAAAGAAACATGTGCGTCGCGGTCAATAATTTATACCTGGTGAGCTGACTCAAAGATATCACAAAGAAAACTCTTGAAACACACATGAAATCAGAGTTTTCGTGCACCGAGTCGGAAATCAGAAGTTAGGGTCCTGGTGTATGGATAGGTCGGCCTCCGCACCAACACTGGACATGCTAAACTGAATGCCAAACATAGTACCCTTAACATTATTGCTTCACCGAAAATAATGATCAGAGTCCTATGTTTTGTGGTAGAATCGACTCCTTTGATAAAAATTTGTCACGACCCGTCCCGCGGGGCCCGTGCCGTGACTACCCCATGTCTGCCTTCCATAGGCCAGGGACTGGCGACTAGAAAAAAAGGTGTAATTCCCTAAAACTGGGAAGCCATTTCCATTATAAACTGAAGACACACACACAACAAAGTACGAGCTGAAATTAAACTCTAAGTAAAGTTGTATACAAAAGATTTCTGAAAAGTAAAGAGGCCAGAAATACAAGCCCAACTAGAAAGTGCAAGTACAACTAAAAAACATGTACAAATGAAAAAGAAAAGAAGCTAACGGGTCGTCCTCTGGGGTTTCTACTTGAATGGTACATACAGATGGCCTCTTCAGCACTCCACATTCTTCAGTCTCTTCTGTGTACTAACTCGTCGTAAGTTCCACCTCCGGGTACCATCCAGTCCTACTACTCTGTCTTAGTCAGCACTGTCCATCATCTATATCCAACACAATGAGGTGCGGTCATAGCCCGTGTAGGGGTGAGTATAACGATACTCAGTAGGGACCCTGAGACTCTCAAGGTCTCACAAAACCCCACAAGGATAAACCATAGAGTATGAAATCAACGGATAGCCATTACATAGGTATATGACCATACATATACCAAAGTTATCAAGTAACCCATCTCAAACATGAGGAAATCACAGAAGTCACTAACTCAGATCACATAGATATACAACTTTTGTAGAGAGATAGAGATGATCATATGTTGCCACTAAATCATCTAAGCTGTCGGACCCACACAGGATCTAGGACCAGCGGTTAGAACTATTGGGCCCATACAGGATCCATGAACAATAGTCAGACCTGTCAGACCATCAAATTCTCAAGGACCATCTATTATGTCGGATGAACACACGATCCGGGAATAGAAGTCAGAACTGTTAGACCAACACATTATCTAGGAATAGTCATTAGAACTGTCAGACCAACACATGATCCAAGAATAGTCAACAGGGCACAGCCATCCTCAGGGTTTCCACTAGCATGCTTGATTCCGGGAGGGTCTGCCCCTCAATCCAAGAGTCATTACACCAACTTCCAAGTCATCCCTAGTTGATGTATCCTGAAGTTCTGTCTCATAAAAAGGAACACAATGAGACAAACGAAGCGTCAATCAGATTCCCGGTCTGAGAGTTATTGGAATTTCCATTATGAGGGCCCGGTTGGATTTAGGTTCAATCCAACCCGACTGTACCCCTACTACATCCAAACCTCTTGTGGAGTATAGAAAAGGAACCATATTTATCCAAGATTTCTGTCACTACATATGGTTCTTCAATCGGACACCCATAGCCCACGTTATAAGCGAAAAGGTGGAATGGGGTCAAATGGGTCCGGGTCCAGTCCAACCCAGTCGGACCGACCTGGCCCACGGGTCCAACCTAGCCCATGGGGATAGCCTAGCCCGTGGGGGCGGCCTGGCCCGTGGGGGAGGCCTGGACCATGAAGACGGACCGGCCCACTCTGGTGGCCTAGCTCGCGTTGGGCGGCCCGGCCCACGCGGGGCCGCCTGGCCCGCGGGTAGCACGGCCCGCGTGGCCTGGCTGGCAGCCCGCGTGGTCTGGTTGGCCAGTGGCAGGTAGAGCCATTCAGGGCCCACCCTAACTACGTATGGGGGGTTCTGTGCCCCCTGTCTCCTGAATGGTAGACGCGCCTGACGCTAGTTCGGTATCCCGTGGGACCCAGGAGGGTCCCGCCTCGTCCGGATGGCCGAGCGGCCAGCGGGTCTGCTCCACCAGTGGCTGGAGAAGTCGGCCACTTCTGCTCCACCACCACAGCCAGGGAGCCGTGGCTTTTTCCTCTGTGTGGTGCGACGGTGTCGCACCCCTCCGGAGGCCTAGCGGCTTCCCATGTGCACTGCCGCAGCCAGGGGCCGCGGCCTACTCTTCTGTGCGGCGTGACGACGCCGCACCCTTCCGGCACCATGGTGTCCCTACGCCACCGATTTCCTTCTCGGTCAACCCAACACCGGACACCATTGAACTGCCACTCATTGTCAACAGGGGAGGAATAACGGAGGGGGAGAGTTGGGCCATGTTCGTTCAGCCCAAGCCCTCCACTTTATGGTGATATCAATCAGTAAATCGTTAATCCAGATTTGAACGATGAAGAACGGGAACAAATTCAGACATAAATCCCCTACCTCATGGTTCGTTGTTTTTTTATGATGTCTCAGAAAGGCGGACATCGATTCATTGACGTCGGGAAAGAAGATGAAGAAGTCGAGGACTTCATTGGTATTCTACAAGGAAGACACTTCGCCCCTTTCCCCGGTTGAAGATCGTTCTTCATTGGCGAAAGAAGTGTTCTTCATTGGAGAGTTATTTTCCTCCCAAGCTCCACCAAAAATACAAATGCCAACAAAACAATAGATTATGATATCTTAATAAATTGTTGACATAAAATTCAAAGGGTTTTAATTAATTTATTGAATGTGTTCTATTATTTAATTCAGAGGGTAGGAACCATAAGTGGGGAGTTCAAGGGGTTTCTCTCCACTTAAGGGGGGTCCAAGAGGTTATACCTCAGGTGGTCCACAACAAATTAATTAAGAAGAGGTTTTTATACCTTGGGTGGGCCCCACCACTACAACCTCTTATGGGAGGTTAAGGTGTGGTGGCCCCCACCTCCAACCTCCTCTTGGAGTTTTTAACAAACTAAAAATAAATTAAGACAATCACTTAATTTATTTAATTATTTCCATGTAAAACAAAAAAACTATCTTTTATTTCTGACCATCTACTGTTGAGGTTAAATCCTTCTTAAGCGAATACTGGCGCTACGAGTTCAACGGGGCCCTCCTATTTCATTAGCGAGCACCAGTTCAAAAGTTATAAAAACCCACTCATATGTTTACTAAACTTACCTAAACAAAACTTCAGAAATTGATTCTGGGCACCCCGGGCCTCGGAATCACTCACCGTCAGTTTTTACGGTCTTGTAAAATTCCCATGTATTTAAAAAATAATTCCACAGAAATTTAGTGTCTTTAAATTTGGGTAACGACTATGTGTACAATATTACCTAAAGATAAAAAATGACCTTCTGAAAAATTCACATATCTTAACCTTCCCTATCCACCTAGAGAGCATAATCTTGTAGTGAGATCCTTGAGGGAACTATTGGTGGGAAAATATAATGAATAAGATCACTCAATATACATTAAATTGACTTTTAAGTCAGTAATTGAAAGTAAAATTGAAAATTTATAAAGGGATGTTGCATCCATTACCCATGACAACATGGAAATGTGAAAATAACACCATGTAATTTTTATCCAGACATCCAGAGGAATAAATTCTTTATCAATTTTTGTTGATCTTCTTACAAAGACATCTCACTTTATCACAATTCGAGATGACTTCTCAATGAATCAACTTGAGCGAATATACTTCATATAAGTGTTAAGGATGCATGGAGTAGCACTATCGATTGTATATGATCCAGATCTGATGTTTAACTCCATGTTCTAGAAAAGTATACAAATTGTTATAAACATTGAGTTGAACATAATTGGGGAATATAATCCTCTAACTAATGGCCAATTTAAATAAAATATTCAAACACTAGAAGACATATTTGTGGGATTTTCTATGGACATCAAAGGAGGATGGGACCTACATCTGCCACTAGGTGAGTTCTATTAAAACAACAATTTCAACTCTAGGAACTAAGTCGATCCATATGAATAAGTTTATGGTTAAATATTAATAAATCCATCATTATGAGATCAAGTCTGTCAATGTATGCTACTTGGACCAAAAATGGGCGATAAAATTGTTGAAAGTGAGAAATCCATTTAGTAGTTCATCAAGCCATCGCAAAGCTGACCAAAGATCTATGAAGAAAATCATATATGGGTCCACGATATTAAGGTTGGAGACATGGTATTCCTCTAAATATATCCATGTAATAGGGTAATTAAATCTATGAAGAAAGGAATATTGTGTCTGAGGTACATCAGCCACGTCTAGATTCTTGATTGTGTCAGAGTTGTAGCTTATCAACTGAAAATTCCACCCACCATGTCCCAAGTACATGATTTATTCCATGTATCCTTCTTGAAAAAGTATATACAACATCCTTCACATATACTATATCCATAGGTGTTAAAATTAGAAAATGACCTCTCTTAAGAGGAGTTGCGGGTGAAGATCTTTGACCGTAAAGATAAATTTATAGGAAACAAGACTAATCACCTTGTCAAAGTACTATAGTAGAACCAAAATTAGGAATAAGAAATATGGGAATTATAGGAAGTGAAAATAGATACTTATCCTCACTTTTTCTCCATATTATGTAAAATTAAATTATGAGTGAAAATTTTCATTAGCAAGGACAAATGTAACGACCCAAAATTTTTATCAATGTAAATTACCTTCTTATAATTTTTTTGTCATATTGTATAAACCCTATAAAATCAATATAATAATGCCATAAAAATATTCTAATGAATAATGAATCAAATATGATGTACTTCTAGAAGTTAAGCAACTTATCCTGATAGAATTGAAACCTATCCCTTTGAATAGTAACATGACCATTAAGAATAGTTATTCATACAATAGAATGGTAACATCATATAAGAAATTATAATTAACATTTAGTAATATTATAAATTATAGTATAACACAATTATATCATAGTATAAGTAGATAAATATTTTAAAAATTATTAGTTATGTGTTGTTCTTTTTATAAGAGATAATTTTTTTAATATTATAATTAATATAATTATTTTAAATAAATTATTTTTATAAAATATAATACTAAATTATCATTTCTTTTCTAATTATTTTATTATTATTTTATTACACCTTAATTAATTTTTCAAATTTTTATAAAATGAGTTAAAATAGTTATTTTTGGAATAAATGATGATTTTAATGAAAAATTAAATTTCACATATTTTAAATTTATTCTCATAAAGTGTATTTAATTTTTTAATTCTATATGTTGAAAAAAAAATTAGGGTGAATTTTTTGGAATTTTCTAAAATACTGGAATATTTTTGAGAATAATAAAATACTATAATTTAGGATAAAATCTAAACACATGAATTGTTAAGTTGTAGATGAAATATTGTTGATGTAAGAAAAAAAACTAGAAATATCTTTAATTATATTAAATTATTTATTAACAAGGCTCAAGATATTCATTTTCTTGAGCCAAAATAGTAAAAACATGAATAAAATAATTAGAAAACGCCCCTCTCCTCCCCTATTAATAGTACCCCTCAACACATCTTCTCCTCACACCTCTAAGCCATGAATATTTTATAGATTCTACCAAATATTCTTATCAAACCCCTATCTCATGTCTTTTAAATCTTGGTCTCATCAAATAACCAAACCATTTTCCCTAATGATGGTTCTCAAGGTGGAGAAATTCAAGAGGTAAAATCGTCTTTCTTTTTCATTTAATTTCATTTAAATTTCATTTATTTTAGTATCCTCTTTTCACCTACACTTATCTAATTGGAATGAAAAATAAATTATAATTTATATATTTCAATTTTATTTTTTTAATGTAATAGTTCATCTCTATGTATCTTCCCTCTCACATTTATTCTAAAAATTAAAATATCATTCGTGGTGTGTCGATTTACCACCACTATGGATGATGTGTTTTCATTTCCACTACCTCCTTGAAGGCTGATCATAAAACCATAATTATGGTTAGATAATATTTTTTTATACATATTACTTGTTATATGATTTTTTGGATGAATCATAGAAACATGATATTAAATAAAATGATATGATTTTTTTATGCTTATAAAATTCGGAACGTAAATTAAATCATTTTCATTTACAATTTACTTAATGATTGATCCTCATATTATATAATGAAATGATATATAATGTCATTTAATATTATTTATGTTCATTAATAACATATACTTTCAATTTTGTATATCTATTCCAATTTGAAATTAACTTTGATACTCAAGCACAAGCAAAACTGGTCATGAAAACCAAGAAAGCGAACACTCTCAAATGATGAAATTGAACTCTATAACTCATCGTAATGGTGAAAATTTAACATAAAATATTATATTAAATAAAATAATTGTATAATATGGTTCTGTAATTAGTAATTGATTAATTTAATTTTATCATCTATTGATATTAAATATAATAAATTACTCAGGCATAAGGTAAGGGGATTCTCAAATGTAATTCCCTTTCTTTAGGTTATTACTCATTCATACCAAATTTCACTTTGGATGTTCATTTAGTATTCTCCATATATATTTTCATTTTTTGACATTTTCTACTCTAGGATATACATGTTTATAATCTATTTTTATGAAAAATATAATGATTTAAGAAAATATTCTTTCTAAAAACACTTGTTTTACTCCTCTTGAGATCATTCCTTCTTCAATCAAGATTGATGATTATTATAACAAGTATATTGTTAACTAATTATTTTTTTTGAAGTGCATAGCTTATTCATGAATGTATTCTTTATGAAGTTAAAATCATTCCTTTCCATGAGATATATAATTTCCAATATTCATATATGTTCAATGTGGCATACATGATTATGTAAATGTTATTATTTGACAGTTGAGCCCAGAATTATATAGCACATTTAAATGTTTTGATGTGAAGGGTTATATGAGAATTATTTATAAATCTAGTTCATTTGTTAATGTTATGATTCTCATGAGATAATGTGAAATGTTCTGGACAAGAATCTAGTACTGTACACAATAATGTGTGGTGGTTAACTACTAAGACATGATGTTTACTTTTTATGCATTTCCACATTCCACGAATTTATATAATTATTCCTATATTGATTATGATGATGATACTTTTATTATGTCGTGATGAATATGATTATTCTCACCCATGGTTCAGGTAACATATTCATCCTCTAACTTGATTCTAGATCACCCTTTCTTTTGATGTATATCCTCATGTGAATACTTTTACTAAAGGGAACCAGGATGGCTAAAAAATCTACATAAGAAAAAATTAAATATATGTTTATGTTTTATTATGAAAAAGTTATGTTTGTTCCTAATTTTTTCAAGTCAATAAACCTTTATAACTAGGTTTTGTATCGCTTTTAGGTTGTCAAAATGATGTAATAGTTATGAATGGGAAAGCAGGGTCTCTATAATTTTGATCATGAAAATACCACAAACCCCAGCTTTGGTGAAAGAATGAGTGATGGAGGATCACACCTATGAATTATAGGGTATACAATAAACTTCATTTCAAACTCATATCATATAGGGGATGAAAATCCCATTCGTATTATTTGATTTCTTGTTGTACCCATTTCATAATAGTCCATGGTAATTACCTCAAACAATATTGACTAAGAATTGCTAAAAGAATCATCCCACTCAAATCACCTAACACTATTTCTCTGATGACAAAACAAGGCCTACAATATCATTATATGTTGAAAAGTTCTTAGGTTATACAATTAAGGGGCCAAAATTTGAGTATAGAAAAAGTTACAACAAACACAAAAAGTTCTTCATCGGTCAGATGTCCTAAAATGTAAATTCACTTCTATTTCACCTCAAATGTCCATGAATATTCAAATAAATCACATCATTGTGGTCCTCATGAAAAAACACTTAGGATATTGAATTTACATAATGAAAATTGACAATGAGTGAGAAAATAAATTTTTTCATGTCACTTGTGATGGGAGATTTGTGGGCCTAATCCACAAGTCTGATTTAAATACCTAAAATTTTTCTTCAATCATATGACTCAGCTCCAGGGTCCCAATTCCAAAGACAAATCGTCAACCTAACATCGTACAGAGAACCAGTGATGAATAATAGATCTCTTTGTAATAATGAAAATAATATTGTCAGTATTATTATTACATTAGGAATAATTAAATACATTATATTGGTCTGGAATCAACTGCATCAATTAAAGGGTCATGTTTCCAATTATGGATCATCAATCTGACATCGTAAGTTGTTCCTGCATTAGTAAGCTGATCTCGTATTAATAATAATGTCATTATTATTATTATCATTATGATTTTATTTATTATTGTTAATACATTATAAAGAATTTAGTAGCCAACATTTTTTTGAAATATTCATCTCAATATCAGTATTTTGATGTCAAACATAGCTCATGAATCCAACATCATATGAATAAGTTACGAATGAAATGGTGTTTTGATTGTAATAATAATAATATCATTATAAATATTATATTATTATAATTATTAAAAATAATAATTTTTCTCTCTAACAAACATATTATTCTCTATAAATCTATTGGTAGGGGGTTTCTACTTCCAACTGTCACTACAGGGTAAGGGGAGATCATCACCTCCACTTTTTTACAAGACAGGGGAGGTTTTCACTCACAGTTTTTGTGTAGGGGAGACAATCAATCCACTTTCAACCACCATTCTCTATATCACTCTCGTATTTCGTTGTCCAAATTGGAGGTATCATTTATCCTCTCCATCTATATCCACCATTGTAACATCCTAAACTAGGATCCACATAAGTTGTTCCCTGAGCCTGTGGGTCACATGGCCTCAAGAACACCTCCTCATATGCTAGGGGTTACCGACTAGAAGTGATGGGGTAATGTTTTTATAGTGGAGTAATATACATTAATATCATTTTGGAATAGATGATATCAAAATAAACATATAAAAATGAAATAATATATAAAAAGGCAGAATAATAAAGCCGTAGAAGAATAAACAACTGAACAACTGTGTAATAATCAAAGGCCACTATGAGGTTTCATATACATTGATGCATTGCACATTGATAATAATTGGGAACATGGGACAAGCATTAAAAAAATTAAAAAATTAAAATAAAACTTCTCCCATATCCTTTCAATAATATACATCATCCTTTGATCCTTTATTCAATCTATATTTAATGCATATTAGGGATCTAAAGTAAAGTCGTTGCCTTTGTCCAAACATGTAGTCAAATAATATTCTTGGGTACCAAATGTAGCCCGAGTAGGGTGTGAGATTTAAATCCCAGTAGTCCACCACCAATGGTTTCTACAATTAATCCAAGCAGTTCTCAAAACAAAATAGTGTGCAGGTCTAATGGAATAAAAGACGGTGTTGTGTGAAAAAATAACAGCCCGCTCACGTTCCTAAGGGACACCTAGCCGATCTACCAGTATAATATCATGGTTGAACGGAAATTGTGATCATTCTCCATATATACAAATAATATTTATATAATATTTTTTTATTCCATCCACCTATTTGAACCAAATTCTTGAGGATTTTTTGGCCATATACTTGGAATACTACATTTTTTCTAGATCGGGGCATAACTCATTCATCCATAACATGTTTAATCAAGATTATAAGCTCAATCAATTGATTAAATTCCTCGAATATCATAATTATTTGGATACATCATTCCCATCACTCAATATTGTGAGTTTTCAATCATATCAACACTCGAACAAGAGATCTGGTGCATCATGCCCACCGTCAAAATAGTTTCAGTGGTGTGAGAAGTCATGATCAACACCTGATGGAAGGTAGTGTGGTATATTTTTTCTCAACTAATCCATTAACATTATAACACATCCATTAATAATGATTAATTATATTTATAATGTAATTTATGAGTCATTACTTCTCATGTTTCTCAGCATCCAAGTCCAATTTCATTAAGGAATTGCAATTCGCAGTGACCATTTTATTAAACATTAAAAAATGGTGTGTCCTTACCACCCATTATAAACCATCTAAATTAATTCATTCAATTCCTTTACAGAAAAACCACCATTAGTGATCCATCCCAAATAATAAAACACATTTCTTTCAGTAGAACAAGGAAATTACATTTTATAAGAATGTAAGAGTCATTTAGAAGGTTTCACTATTAATGGGGAAATTACCTACCTATAAAACTCTTTTTATATGACATTATAAACACTTAGGTGTTTTATAGGTTCACATAAAATTTATATAATAGTTGGGAATTCACTTTCTAACCCAATATGAAAACATTGTAGGTGCTCTATCTATTTAAACAATCAACTGAAGAGAGAAATTCAATTTGGGACACCCAAGGGGGTATCCAAAGCCTAGTTCAACATTCTCTAGTCAACTAAAAAAGGAACAATAATCATATATCAAGGTTTGTTGATAAATTAAATATGAAGAAACCAATAAAAATTTTGCATGTATCCAAGACTAGCATGCAACACAATAGAAAAGTATCAAAACACCAAAAATCATGGTGAAAATTATGAGACAACCTACATTGGGTTTGTTGAGGGCTCATCATATAATGTTGGTCAAAAATATGAATTATATTGAAAGAAATCAATGAAATGGTCCAAATCCCTGAAAATAGGTAAAATGATCTTTCTCCTAAATAGAGAAATTGATTGTAAGATAATCCTAGATTGAACGTAATATGAAGGGAAAATATTCCTTTAACTATTCAACACCTTTTATAGATCTGAATTTTGAATTTGGATGTGGGAGATATCTAAAAATCTAAAAAGAGGGTGATGGGTGCCCATGAGAGGAAAAAACCCATGAAGATTCTAGAAAGATAATGGTGAAAATGAATAAATGTTTAATGATTAATTAAGGGTGATAATATAATTTTGTCCTCAAAATAGTGGGTGCATTATTTGGACATATGGTTTGGGAAACATTGAAAAAACAATGTTCAATACACTACTTAAGGAAAGACTCCACACAGTTAAATTGCATGGTTTCCATAACCATGAAAATTGTGTGAAATACCACTAAAAAAAGTTGGTAATTTTTTCCATGGTCAGGTTCATAGAGTCAAGATATTTCAAAAAAATCATGCTGCTACAAGTGAACCTCTATTCTTTCCTACATAGTTAGTGGAGATAATGTGGGTCAGGCGTCATAGTTTCAAATAACCATGTGGACCATTCATTTTCTATGAAATTGGTGTTCTGGGATCTGAACAAGAACTAGACACCCTCATAAACTACATGGATCCCTTGTGTAACATTATCAGGGTTATTTAAAGAAATTAAAACAAAGAACTATTGATATTTACCATCATGAAAAGACATTTCATTACAACCTCTCATACTTAAAGAAACTCATCCCCATATTTTCTTTAATTGGGTATGGAGGTATGTTTAGTAAATATTTTTATCCACTAAGCTTTTAAATCTACTTCTCATTCCCAGGTACCATCCTATACTAGGCCATGCTTCCATGGAACCAACAACAAAGGAATTGGCATGCCTCAAAGTGTCTTCATTCTCCAATCAATAATACGAAAAGGATACTCCTCGAAGGATGAATATACATCCAATTCAACCTAATTAGGATGAATGAAATGTGACATGTTTGCATAATACCATTGAAGATGAGATACATGAAAGACATCATGCATATACCGGTATCATTATGTGATATCTATCTGGTGAGCCACTTTTCTGAACTATTTCACAACCTTGAAGGGTCTAATGAACCTAGTTTAATGCTTTAACTATATATTAATAATTATATGGCCCATAATATTTGGGAATCATAAGAAAATATATTCCCAAGCATTGAACTCAAGAGGTCACAGAAATTTGTTAGAATAGGATTTCGGTCTTGACTAAGCTGTCATCATGCACTTTATGATCATTTGGACCTGCTTTATAGTATCTTTTAAGATATTATTTCAATAAATAGCTTCATCTCCTACCTCTATCCATAATAGTGGTGAATAAAAATTCCTACCATATAGGTCTTCATAAGGATCCATCATGATGGTATCCGAAAATTTGTTATAATAAGAAAACTGATGAAGGGGAATGTGTTTCCCCTAGGAACCCCCAAACTCAAGGACACGTGCGTGGATTATATCCTCTATCAACTAAATCACATTCTATGGTTATCTATCATTCGAAGGGTGATAGTTCTTGCTCAGAAGAACCTATGAACCCAAGCCCTTCAATAGTCCCTTATAAGGCCTAGATGTAAATTTATAATCTCTGTCATAAATGATAGAACATTTCTTTTTTAATAGAACTATCATTGTTGGCTTCATAAATGATTGAACATTGAGCTTCATAAATGCATATAACCTCACTAATATTCATCCTCCCAATATTGTCTACTAATAAGGTCTCTCGCATAGGTAAGATGTGTGTGGCCTTAGTCAAATGATCAATGAAAATTCACACATTATCATTTCCAAGTGGTGATATGGGTAAACTTGTTATGAAATCGATCAAAATGTCATCCCATTTTCCCTCATGAATGAGTAACTGCTACAAAATCCATTCTGGATGTCAATGTTCTTCCTTCACCAGTTTATGGGTTAAGCATATAGTAATAAATCAAGAAATCTACCATTTCATACTAGGACATTAATACTCACATCATATACCTCGATACATATTAGTTACATCAGAACGAATGGCCCATACTAAGGTAATAAATTATAGCATAAACTCCTCTTTGATTTCTGATGGGACACATATACACTCATGTAATAGTAAAGTATCATCCCCGTACATGGTACAACCTGAATATGTTTTTGACTCCTGCAAAATAACCACCATTAAAATCACAAAGGATGAAATACCTAAATATGGGTATTATTTTCCATGCAAAAGAAATGGGAGAAGATGATCGACAAGACCCATAGATAGCATGATTCATTGAAGGAATCATGGTCTAGTTACTACTTGAAATCCACATAAATATTCCATGACTAGCACATAGAAAATGTTGAATCCCACTTTGATCCCTTTGGCGAGTCCTTCAACCCATTCGAAGGATCTCTAGAAAACCAAGGGCTGCATGGTGATAGCCGAAAGAGCACCCCTAGGCAAGGTTTGTCATTGGTGAGAGATTGAAAACTCCTGCACAATTCTTCTAAAATAATTTGAACTACATTCCAAATATGGGGACCCCCATTGGTCACAAGGATCAGGAACCAAATTATCATCAGTAATAATAAAATTCCTTGGTGATTTATAGGAAAACACGCATGAACTCCAAACCCCTATGGAATAAAATGAAGGATATAAAGAGGAAGATATGATAGAATTTCATGGTCATGGTAGGACATTTGATACACCTTGCAAGACACCACAAGTCATTGTTGACTCGCATGTATTGCCTCGCGTAATCCCTCTGTCATTCAACTTCACCACACACAATTGTTCTTGTATGTCTGAACAGTCCCTGGGATAGATTGGTATACATGTCCACTACATGATTATACACACCCAGTATGAACCATATTTTTCAAGATATATATCATCAAAAAATTGAGTAAAAATCCTAGAACATATTTGTACAACGTTGCACAAACCTTGAGATTTGTAAAATAAAAAAAAAAAGTGGATTTAAAGGGAGGAAGTGAGAGGTATTTTTGGTCGCTGAAAGGAATTTGATGTGGCTATAACACCCACGGTATGGTCCCATGAGACCCTAATACAAGTCACCCAAGATCTAACAAGTTTCTTCCAACATGAACATAGATCATATGAAGGTTCCTCGACATGTCAACATGAAAGCATGGAAGTCCTTTGACACATCTTCATGATAAAAAAAGTATTCAAGAATAGGAAATAATTCCATAAAGGATGTTTTGATGATTAATACTCATGATCACTGAAAATCAAGTGATAGACCAGGAATTATTCCCAATAGAGACTCACGAAACTATGCGGTGCTAGACACCTTCACCGACTCCATCCTGGACTCGCACCAGATATGCCTCCCAAATAAGTGAGTATGTAGGGTAGAAAGGCCTATTAATTATACCACCCAAGAACGAATAATACACCCACTACTATGCTAAGGGTACTCTTAATCAACAAAATCCCAAGCATCGATGTGGATTTATAGAAGTAACTGATCAGATGACCAGAAAACCTTCCGTCAGGTAACACACCATGAAAGTATTGGGAGTAGTCATGATCTTGGAATAAATAACTTCATGTGATCATTCATAGATCACGTGAACGATATCTGGTAGGCTATGTGAAGAACATATAGTAATTCTATCTGATTATATCAGATTGAATACAAACTAACACTAAAAAAACCAAGGCATTCGCACCACAAGGTTTATATACACGATCAAGGGAAAATGCTTAAGTGAAGGACATGCTCGTTGCCCCTCATGTGTTTCATGTGTGTAATTCAATGACACATGAAAGCCCCCAGACATGTTGCCCAGATCTCACATTACTCCTTCTACATGTCTTATAGATTCGGATAAATACACCAAAAATGTCAGAAAATTTCTTATGGTTACCCCACAGATACCATTTTTCCATTTTGAACCCTCTGGGTCCATTACCCAAGACTTGTGATGTCCTTTGGAAACATTTCCTGACTCATATAACGATGTTCTCTCATGTCAGTTAAGTCTTGTGAAATCCTCTTGGAATGACAACGAGGCTCTCACAGCACCCTTTGGGCATGAAAATTGAGTCCCATGACACTCCTCATGCATATTATCCAAGGATCATGATTCCTCCTTGGGGTGTTCTCCAAGATATGTGATGTCCCTTGAGTCATGACATATTGACTCTTGCGACACCCTCTATATATTTCATGATAACTCTCATGATTTTCACTAAGTTATGTTCTCTAAGACATGTCATGGACTCGGTAGCAAAGCATATGGATCATGATATTGATCCCAAGGTAGGAAACATGGGTCATGTGACCCCCCCCCCCCCGAACAATTCATCTTGGTCACACGATGTCTCTCGTGTAAGTCATCAAGGTCCTATGATACCCTCCAAAGAAGAATTTCATATCAATAATTCACCTCAATGCTTGATGGAATCATCCATCCTTGGTGTGTAAGACCCGATAAATATGGAAACCTTAGTGTGTCAGCCCTTACATAAATGGAACTACAACGACTATGATTCCTTCCATATTTTGGATATGTAGTCTACCCCTCCCTGAGGTTTGAGCTCCATATTGATCATCCTTGGAGGGACCAACATATGAGTCCCTTATTCTATTCAATGATATTGATTACTTGTTATACCTTGTTTTTTAAAAATGAGCATGTATCACATTGGTTCATGGGGGGTTGCAATTTTCATATCATCTTCCTGGTAAACCCCCAAAATGGTGGAGGCAAGTCACAGCGTGTAAGCCTCGATCAACTGAACTATGACCACTCTAATTCCTTCTATACTTAGGATACCTAGAACACCTTCTCAAGCCCCGATTTGCATACCGAACACCCTAAGGACTATCCCAGAACACAAGTACCATACATAAATGACATGAGGATGATAATTGGTTACCCTTGTTTCTCACACCCACCATAGCTCAAGTGGGATTAGGGAGATGTATGTGAACACCTCTATATGCATCATGAATGACTACCCCTCTTATAATGGAATATAACTTGGGGATAGTCCTAGGGGAATCAAATAACTATGTGGGTTTTTATTCTTTTAATATCTAGGATACGTAGGATGCCTCATAATGGCTCAATCCCATCTTCATAATACTAATTACCTCCTCAAACTGTAGCACATTCTAATGTATTTGGTTATATGGTTATAACACATAAATAAACTATTCTACACAAGAAAAATGGATGAAGAACCTCATGTACATACATATGGGTCCATTAATGATACTTCATTTCCTCATTTACATAGATAATTAACCAATAAACCATTTTTAGGGTAATTGTTCATGTATCGTGATTATGAAGAGATCGACAATCATATCTTAAATCTATGAGAGTATTGGAGTAGGAAATAATACGCCCAAAAAGGTTAGAGGAGCTAAACCTCCCATCATATCGACTAATTTGAGTCCCCAATAGTAACTGGGCCTGAAAACCCATATGTCCACCAGCCTTTGTAAAGAAGGCCTCTACCTAGATACAGATGGGGGAACCATATGGAGTTTCTAGGAGAAAGTTAAAATTGAGTCCTCATGACCAAAACCATTTCACACCATCAAATCCTAAATAAAAAAAAATTGTGAACCCGACATGAATCTATCCAATGAAAAAAAATATCAGTTATTACCTATCGATCCATATTGTTTTCCATATATGCAAAAATATGATAAAATTGATGTGAATCTCTATAATGATAGAATGATTGTGTTATAATGTTCCAGGCCACTTCATTTTTCAAAACCTATAAAAAACCAATAAGACCATCATAATATTACAAATAATCTTATGAACCCAGGGTTATCAAAAGTCCATCCTTATATTGATACATCCAAATGAGTATAATGGATGAATCTAGAATAAAAGAACAAATGAGTTAACTATGAATATTTGATTGAGCATAGTATACATATGTTACTACACTAATAGGTAACCTTGTTATTTTTAGTGTACATAATTGTAGATACTATATAACCAACCCAATTCAAGATGATGTTGTCTTCTTCTAGAATTCGATCTGGAAAATCATATGTTACTGCAGCTTCTGAAGCTTGCAAGAATATTTGACCTACACAGAAACACAAACAGAATGTGGTGAATACAATGGTTCAGGAGTACCACTATTATGGTACCATCCCAAACATAGAGGCTTCATTAGAATTTCCCTAGAAATGATCAACAGTGATTCCAGATCGCCTAGGGAAGGATACTTCTTAACTTGTGGCACTTGTTTCCACAACCAATAGCTTTGGGAGATTATCCCTAGAGCGTGACAACTTCCACCATCTATATCCAATGAGGGTGGACCAGGAATCTAGATATAGCTCCCTTACTGTTCAAGATCCACCCAGGAGGGATCCAGCTAGCTGCCTTCATCAAAACAATCCTTTTGTTACCCTTCAGTCAATTAATAAGGGTACCATCTGACACATAGCCTCCTCTGATTCCCATGCACAGGAAATAAGGAAGACTCCTAGAAGGAGAAAGGTAATAGATGTTTATAATAGGGTTCATATTCCTTCTCCTACCAATGATGATTGCCTGCATACTCAGGAAGGAACCAGCTCACTGGCTAATATCAATGCTTTCTCTGAACAAGCTACAGTATGAACCCACCAGCTGGATCATATTCATGCTCTCTATAAATAAGCATGTGTGCATACTCCTGAAACAATAATGTGGGGGGGGGGGTTATTTCTACACCCATAAAAGAATCCTATCAGAATACTCTAGTGGAACAATGTGGATAGAATTTAGAACATATGCCCACCTCAATAGAAGACATCTTCCAGTTTATCATGGAGATAGAAAATGTGCAGTCTCATATCCCTGCACACTCTATTCTAAACGTACAATACTTTTATACATAGTTGAAGAACTCTAATGACATTTTCTGGCATGATTTTAGATAAAGTGGTCGGTGAATACTCTTATCCCTACATCTAGGATTGCACAAAACTCTGATCTTGATGAACTAGTGGTTGTATTAGAGTAATCACACATTATTTCTCCTCCCCGAGAGGATTATCGGCATACTTCTGTGAAGGGCCAGGCACTGGATCATTCTCATCTACCCATTAAAACTAGGGCTCAGAAAGTGAGGGCAGCACATGCCTCATGACAGGGGAATCTTCTTTCAAATAATTATGGTGATGTACTCACATGGTCCATGATCGGGCATATATCCTTGTTTTGGCTGAGGATGACCAAGTGATAATGGAACGTGCCTTAGGATAGGCTCATATTCTTATCATTTATTTCTACTGGTATACTCTAGCAGATCACATAAGAAATTTTTATATTCCTACATCTTGTGGAAAACAACTAATCCAGCATCATTCTAAGGAAATACAAGAGGAGTTTCATATTCCTTCTCCAATTATAGATTTATGTCATCATATTCCAATAGGGAATTCATATTTTGAGAACGCCCATTTTCATGATTGAACCAGGGCCGACTGATTGAGGTAAGAATACACCTCATGGAAGTATCCTATTCCTACTAAGAATGACCAATGGAAAATTTCAATGTCACCGGATTGGGCTCATATTCTAATTCTAAATGAGGCTCACGAATTGAGAGTTGAACATGCCTCAAGACAGGTGCATAACCCTGTGAATAATGAGGTGGATTATTAGAATACTCCACAAACCTATCAGTAGTGGTCTCATACTCCTTCAGTGTTAGATAGTTATATACATGTTTCCGAAACTGTCACATAGTAGGTGAAAAACCATGTACAACTCTAAAAGGAATGTCAACATATCCTGACTGTGGCATAGAACATGAACCATATTCTTAATCTACACAATTATAGTGCCCTTGTGGTTGTTCAAGACAAATTATTGACACGACAAGGGTCTGTCAACAATTTTAACGAAGTGGAAGTAGAAGGCATTCATTACCACAATATTCCTCCTCATGGAAGTGTAAATATGGATAATGGGGACACTACTCCTGACATCTACAATGGTAAAACTCCCCATGGTGATATCTCCCATGGAAATGGAAGTCCTAACATTTCCCAAACACCTCAATATGGAGAGGATTTTAAAACTATGAAACCTTCTTATAGATTGGGGATTATATCACTAGCATCAACGGTATATAGTTCCCTATTAAATTCCAATAGCACCCCACTCTAGTTAGTAAGAGACCATCAGACCCATGTTTTATGGTTTGTCCAAATGCAGGAGTATGAGTCTGATGAGGAGGAGTCCAAACCTTACATATGGAGAGTGTTATCTATAACCCCCCCCCCCCCCATTATCTTATGTCCCCTCACTTCTGGTAACTACAAGATCCCAGATGACCTAGAAAAGGAGTTCATTTCTTATCTACGATAAAATATGTGGCTTCATCATCAATGACTAATGTCTCGACATCTCCCTTATCCATCATATGAGTTTCACCTTTCGATGGTCAATATACACTCTTGTTAGATAGACTAGGCTGCTGTCTCTATGGCTAGGAATAGAAATCCAAAAATTCACTGGGAAAATCTTCATCACTATTACCACCATTGCATGATGAATCTTCAGTAGATGATCTACAAATCAATGGAATGCATCCGTATTTGAGGATGGGAGTGGTATGGATCATTAAACTTTATCACTCACTTAGAACAATAGAGACCCTGAGCTGTGGCATCCTACAATGTTATAGCCTCTGGTAGTATCACGAGACTAGGAAATATTCAGGCATATTGGCCACTATAATAGAATGTAACCACTCCAAAAATTCCCATATATTATAGATGAAGAGGGATGATAGCCAACATTACTCCAAACGGGTCCCCTCAAAATAATAAGAAGACATTTTGAACATGGAGACCAAAGTATCAATAATCTAGAAACATCCTGTAAAAAATGATTCTCATCACCTAGATCCTATGTGAGCACAATTATGCCACATCAAGCGGGTTGTGATTGCTGATGTGGTATCAATCATCCGGGAGCTGAATTAGCCTGTCATGATGGAGGAATATCTACCACCATCTCTACCACTTGGATAATCATTTCTTGAAAGGATTGTGGACACATCAGCAGCTATTGAAAGTGAACCACAACCCACTAGACTGGGGGAAATTATATCTCAATCATCATCCTCAGGTTCATCATCCTCTAAGAAGACCCTGGAGGCCTCATCATTGATCCTAGTAAACCCCCACCCTAATGGGATTGGGGAATTTTTATTTATATATCCATCTTTGGAGTCATGAAATCCCCAATCGGAGCCATTGGATCCTCAATAAATGGACCAATCAGTGGAAACTACAACCTCGAATGACCTCGACCCCACAGGGCAGGGGGACTAACATTGTATCCCCGGATCATATGGAATCAGTCTTATATAGGTTCGGAGGAATCAATCAATGAACAGTATTCCACCATCACCTCTCGCCACAAGACAAACCCCTATTGTTTTGGGCTCATTCGGAAACCCAGAATAAAAAATACCTTAGGGTCATTGTTCATATACCAACATGGGAGGAATTTTTGGAAAGTATATTCAGACCCACCTAGGGTCGTAAGCCAAAATGGCCCAATATGGACAAGGTATTGATAGATTTCCCTAAAAAGGATAATGCATAATCATCCAATTTTGTCAAATGACCTCCACCCCATAGGGTAGAGGCATTATTATCATCATCTCTACCACATTGGGAATTAGTCTTCTTGAGGTTGGGAAAAATCAATAAATGATATGTATTCCACCAGCACATCTGACCACAAGACCATCCCATCTTACTCTAGGCTCATTCGAAAACCTCGACCAGAAAATCCATTAGGTCCACTATTCATAGACAAACATTGGAGGAATTTATGGATATTATATTCTAACCCCACATGGGTCACAAGAAAAAATGTCCCAATATGGGTAAGGTAATGAATAATAACCCTACACAAAATAATGCAGAATCATCCAATTATGTTGAATGAAATGGAACAACTACCATTGCCCGGTATACCTATGTGAATTTATTAAATATCAACATCTCATATGTTGATCACAATGAATATATAGAGGGTCACAACTTAAAAAACATTCCTTGGGAGGAGGGATACTTAAATGAACTGAATGAGGTTGCACACACCAGGAACTAGAGATGGCTCCAAAACATGGAAATACGTGATATCAAAATTCCTCCTCCCTGAACTAATACTATCAAAGGGAAGGGTGAATCCAAAAACTGATCACCTCCCTGGATAAGTGAGCTTCCTTCCCAAGAGGACTGATTATTACAGTATGAGAGAAAAATACAAGCTCTTTAGAAACATAATGAGGGGATACTCTGGGTCAATATTCCCAAAGGGTATCGACTCTAAGAAGAGACAAATGTTCTCCCTCACACAATTGATCCACTAGCATAGGAAACCTCTAAAAAAATATTGTCTCTTGTTCTAGGCTGTCATCCCACATACAAGAGGAAGTTATAAATGATCATGAAGTCCCTCCATTGTGGAAACAACAACTCCTCAATTAAGATAGCCATTCAGTCCTGGGATAGATAAAAATTGGTAGGAGATAAAAGTGGGGCCACCTCATCAACCCCCACTGGCTCTTCATAGATGGGAGACATCTCAAGAAGAATTTCCCCAAGATCTCCTAAATGTCAACGAGTCCTTGGCAACTCGAATGGAATCCATGGAAGGGTGACGTGCCCTAGTGCAGCTAGAAATTAAGCTATATTCTGAATGGGTTGGTGATACCCTACCTCCACCCAGTTTTGAAATCATAATTTCTCTAACATTGGTGGTGTAGGAAACCCTAAATAGCATCTCACACACTTTTTGTACCGATGTGGGTTGATGATGCATTGTCGATATCTAGAAGAGGCAACCAAGCTGAGGTGTTTCATACAGACATAGACATGGCCATCCATTGATTGGTATAGCAGTCTTCTTGTACGATCTGTGTCATGATTGGAAGACCTTCTTCATAAATTCCTTTACCAATTTAGTTCTAAATAGAGGAAGAAAACGATCATTTTAACACCCCGAGCTTCCACAATACGCTTCTCGTTCAATAATGCAATAGCTTGCATTATACGCAAGTTCGAGATTCTAACACACTGTGACTAATCAATGTAGCTATTAAGAATAGTAATACCCACCTTTTAAAATTATAGAAATTTTATATTTCAAAAGGGACTTCATTTTTGTATTCGTAATATCGAAATTATCCTAAGTTGAATTTTTTGTAATTTTCTGAGAACTTCCATTTTTTTATGAATAGTGAAAAATACTTAAACACAACTTTTTTAATCAAAATAATTTATAGTGATAAATTATACTATTAAACGGTTTTAGAGTATAATTAGAATATATTTTTACCATTTTATCCAATGGTTGTCATTATAATTAATTTCACTTTGAAATTGGACATAAACAATTGTCAATCTTTTGATATATATTGTTTCTTAAAAACACGCTATTTGTTGTGACAGCGGGAATTAATTATGAAATTAATTAATGCAACATATATGTTTGTAATTTTTTAAAATATACATCATTTTTGAATTTGGAATATCAATTATAGCTTAGGGTGAAATTTTGGTGTTGTTCTGAAAAACTTCAATTTTTTATGAATAGTGAAACCACTAAGTGGTAGTTAAAAAACTGATTTTTCATTTAAATGAAACATTAACACTTATGTGATTTGATTTTCAAAAATCTGACATACATGGTTGTAATTAGGAAGTAAAATGTGGTTCAATGGGATTAAAATAATTTTTTGGTGAATAGTAACTATTAAGTGTAATTAATCACGATTAAAGGTAATTAGTAAAATTTAAGGTAAAAATGATATTAAAAAAATATGAAAATACCTTTACACTTGTCCTACCCATATTGGATGAGTAATGGCCGACCAAGACAACACATGGGTCAACTTGGGGACCCCATGTAGCCACATTGGTAGGAAAATGACATAAATAACTTCTTATTTAATGTTAAAATAAAAATGTCACAAACAATAGTTATTTTACTAAAACAATTTTTAAATGGATTTATACAAGTAATATTTTTGACTATAAATAATCATTATAAATCTTAAAAGATTTCCTACATCATGATATTTGTTTTATTATTTTTAGACATTAAATAAATTAAATTATTTATGACACCATGATGATGCAGCGATTAACTCATTAATTAATGATTTAAATAAAATGAAACGATAATGTAAACTCTATTACTTACACTTGTAAAAAACCTCTTGGATGGGTAGATTTCGAACCCTTATCACCTTATCCTCGAAATATATAAGTTTGGGACCTTTAAAATCCGAAAATCATTATATAATAAAGTAACATTTCATGACATTCCAAGAGTGCCCCTCCTCTCTACTTATAAAAGGCCCCCACCACTACCACCTTACTCACACTTTAAAAGCCTTTTGGCTCGGCCACCCTCTGCCCAAATACTCTCCCAACTTTTCTCCCTTACTCCTAGAAGCCTCACTTTGGGAAGAATTCTTCCCAAGGAAGCATTTGGCTCAAATCAAAAGAGTTACCCGATTTTAAGGTAATGTCTTCTCTTATGTTATTTTGTTTTATTTTGCTTATCCAACCCCCTAAACTCTTTTTATTCATTTCTATTGTAACCACACCAGTATAATGAATATACTAGGATGTTGTTATAATATTTATTATAGCTACACTTACACACACCTTCATCTAATGGTTAATGAACATATTATTTCTGTGGATGGCGAATTTCTGCCTCACGAAACGATGATTGGTCAAAACTCATATAACACCTTCAAAGGTGGACATTAAGATGTCACTATATTTATAAATAATATATAATATGTTTATGTTTTACTTAGGGTTCTGTATTTTTCATTTATGTCATACCTTTATTGTTTCCATTATGGGTAAACGCGATAATTTCATTTTAGGAAGTGTGGACTACCGCCCCCTCAAAGTGATTTGAATTGTTAATGCCATATGTGGGATGTATAAAGGATGGAGTAAATGATATTATATATGATATTATACTGCATTTATAATATACCTTTATATCATTATGGTTTCATTAAATACGAAATAGAAATGATAGTAGCATTCATGCGTACGTACGGCTTACTGTCTCCATGAACGGTGCATTTCATTTCTTACCTCTAAACATTATGGAATATTATAAATACATTAATAAACTGGATATATATGATATATATGATATCTATATAATGAAAATAATTCTGAATATAATGGATATTTCACCAAATGAACAACTTGTAATTATAAGTAGTCTATTTTTGACTCAAGTGCCAAAGATCGACAAAACGACCGTTATTAACTTAAATAATTATATAATGTTCATAACATGGTAATAAGTGATATAAAAAGAATAATAAACTTGAAAAAGGTTCTTAATCAATTATAAATTAACTCTAGTTTATTATTCCGGAGGTTAAAGAACGGTCGAGTCAAGACGGACACAAGGTAAGGGAACTTCTTAACCCAATTTCCATTCTTTGGGTTAATCTCCTACTTTCAAATTATGTCATTATATTATGATGTCCTATATTGAATTTATACTTTCTATATTTGTTCATATAGTGAATACACATAATAGATATATTTTATTTAAAAATGATCTTTTTAAGGGACTTTGTCTCAATCTCCATTCATTGAGGCATATTTTGTTTTATACACAATTTTCCTTTATAAGGTGTATTAAACCCTTTGACTTTTACATTTATTCAAAAAGAATATTTTTATACAAAGCTTTTTACTAAATGACAAAAGGAATTTTTTTTCTTGTCGTACGTATGCGGAGACAATGGCTTCTTCGCCGCCATGGCCATTATTTGGGTTTCAGATTCCTCTACAAGCCATAACTTTTTTTTAAATGAAAAATAAATATCAAGTTTTAATTTTCTTTTATTTTGGTATTGAAAATGGTTTTGAAAGTATTTTTATTATATCAATGTGTTGTATTTATATCTTGTGATTGAAATATGGAAATGTTATATTTCCTTTATGCATATTTTATGTGATATGATTATGTTATGGTTTATGATATGTTTAAACCTATTCATATGAGGAATGCATTGGACTTAATAAGTGACGGGTGGTGCTCGCTATAGATCCTCGATGCATCGGTATGTCTCATGAGACAAACTAGTTCCTTGGCACGAGGCCTTGACAAAAACTTATTTGTAGTCTCGGCACGAGGCCTTGGCTACGTGGTTATGATAGTCTGGCATTATGCATTCCATCATTATGAAAGTGGTTATTGATATTGCATGTGATTATTCGACCAGTATAATATCCATGTGAATAAGAAAATGGAATTATATCATTTTACTTTTTCCATATTATGTTGAAGTTCAAGTTTAAAAGTCTTTTGTTTTAGTCATACATTGCCTTAAATGTTTATGTTTATTTATGAAAGCTTCCGCTATATTGTTATCCTTACTGAGCATCTGAGCTCACCCCTTTCAATGTTTTAATATTTTCCAGGATGTGAAGAAGTATTTTATGAATGACCTACAGGGATAGTCAGAAGAGGATATGAGTGTGGACTATAGAGACTTTGTTATTTTAGTTTTGCACTTTATGATGTAATGTAACATTTATGAATGTATCTTGTGTTTCCAAGGCTACTAAACTAATCGGTCTTTCGATACTTGATCTTTTGTGATCATGTCAATGTTACGAAGTAATGCACCGACTCTGGGTAACTGGGGTCGGGGCGTTACAGTTGGTATCAGAGGCAGTTTAGTACTATCCTTGGAAGCTAGATTTAGATAAACTCTGATTAGAGCACATAGCCCAAAGATAGACTTTGATGTTTAGTATAGAAGAACTTCCTAGAATTTTGGTATTATAGAGATTTTGTGAGTTTTCCGAGCAATACATCCATGTCTGGATACGAGAAGGTAGAGGCGGCTCTGGCACAGATGTACCTAGGGGTAAAACCCGAAAACACCACTTTGAGCTAGAATCGAACGGGAACTGGTGCACGACAACAGGCCTTGCTACACTCTTGGTTACGACACTCCCGGGGGATATGCTTAGGATAATTCTTGTTTTCTTTACAAACCACTATGAAGGGTTATGAGTATATAGTTCCTTAAAGAAAACATTTTTATGATTATGGATTATATCCATAAACCATTCAATTTACATTAAGTATTTTACAAGTTTGGAATTATTCATTGCAATTAATAAACTAACCTAGTTTATTCCATTGTATAGAAATGGTTCCCAGTGGAAGGAATGTGAACTCCAGCAATACGTATGATCCAAAGAGTAAGAAGGATCATATCATTCATGGTATTAAGCCATCATTTAGAAGGGAAATAATCTCCCATGTGTTCTCAACATATGAAGAAATAGTATCATCTGTTAATAAGATATGTAAAGAATTCGTTGAGTCTTATGGCTTTGAAGAGAAGAAAGATAATAAAAGGACGGAAGAGAGAATGATGGAAAAAGGGACGTGGGAAAAGAATAATTTTCCAATATGTGATAACTGTGGGAAGAACCACCTTGGAACTTGCCTGAAAGGAATGGGAGTTTGTAATAAGTGGGGAGAAAAAGGACACCAAGTGCGTGACTGCATGGGTAAGAAAAAGGTTTCAAATATACAATGCTTCATCTGCAAGGAGTGGGGACACTATGCAAACCAATGTCCAAATCATCAGAGTGTGCCCCAAATGATGTTATTGGATAATAATCATGTTATGATACTACCACAGAAGAGGAGGAATGATTAGAGTTCTTATGTTGTTATTAATGAATTTTGTAATTTTAGTGTTGTATCAATGATGTACTGGTTATAATAATTATGGAGTATATAAGGATTGTACTACAGTTCTATTTCATCAAGGACTTGAGATTTAGTGGAACCAAGAAAAGTGACTCCATAGTAGGTTAAATTTTTTGAAAATATATGGTTGAGAGAAAGATAAACCATAATATGGTTCTGATACCGAGATAGTGATTTTGGAATAAGACATGATTGATTTGGATAAATTATATTGGATATTCTTTACTTCCTTGAAACAGATTGATGATTTGTATACATTTTTGGACAGAAGGAGTATATCTAGTATTCTATAAGGAATATAGGATCATGGTAATTCAGGATGTTTCATTGTTTTAAAATAATACATGATGAAGGTGTTCACATGTTGTTACATGAAAAAAAGAGGATCTTCATTATGTTTACCTTCCTCATAAAATTTGGACTGTGAGTTGGACAGAAGTATTTTGGATAACTATAGTGGTTGTAATGGATTAAGTTGAACCTTTGATAGTAATGTTTAAGTTTAAAACATTTATGAATATTATTTTTGGAATATTATGATAGTTTTATAAAAAGGACAACCTTCAGGTTGGGCGATAACCCATCGCTTCGGACAAAGCTACAGGAATCGAACTCACAACCATATTGCGATGGGCCTTTATGACCTACCACTAGCATACAAGAAGTCCCTGGTTATTACTAAATAGATTTCGTAATCTAAATGGTACGTGTTAATATTTTGAACCTTGTACGATTAGGATAAATATAATATTTTTTAGTTCTATTATCTTTTTGAGTGAAAGATGAGTTTGTGGTAGAAATTAGTTGAAGGTTGAAACTCTACTTGTCAAGCATAAATATATATATATATATATACCTATATCTTATTCTATTAATAAATTAATTCTTAAACTTTAGTAAAGGGATATTAAAACAAAAAAATGTGTTATCCTAATACCTTATGTCTTATTGAACTGATGATATTTTAAATCAACATAGATTGAAGGCTTTGAGGCCCTCAATTTGACACTTGTTTGTGATTGATGGCCTCAATAACTCCCTATAAATATTTACGTTTTTTATCCAATTATATGTCTCTAATTGCCACCAATGTTCTCCTAATCGATATCATAATTGGGTGGTGACTTTTTCATTTCCCTTTCCCTCTTATTAAGGCTAAATTTTATTAACCTTATTTCCGATGTTGGTCTTCCACAAAGGTATTTTCTATTTTAAACCTTTTATTTTCAAAAAAAAATTCAAATTGCGAGAACGCAATTTATTGAAGTAGGGTAGAATGTAACACCACGAGCTTCCACAATATGCTTCTCATTCAATAATGCAATAGATTGCATTGTACGCAAGTTCGAGATTCTAACACACCGTGACTAATCAATATAGTCGTTATGAATAGTAATACCCACATTTTAAAATTATAGAAATTTTATATTTCAAAATGGACTTCATTTTTGTATTCGTAATATCGAAATTATCCTAAGTTTAATTTTTTGTAATTTTCTGAGAACTTCCATTTTTTATGAATAGTGAAAAATACTTAAAAACAACTTTTTAATCAAAATAATTTATAGTGATAAATTATACTATTGAATGGTTTTATAGTATAATTAGAATATATTTTTACCATTTTATCCAATGGTGGTCATTAAAATTAATTTCACTTTGAAATTGGACATAAACAATTGTCAATCTTTTGAAATATATTGTTTCTTAAAAACACGCTATTTGTTGTTACAGCGGGAATTAATTATGAAATTAATTAATTCAACATATATGTTTGTGATTTTGTAAAATAGACATCATTTTTTAATTCGGAATATCAATTATAGCTTCGGGTGAAATTTTGGCGTTGTTCTGAAAAACTTCAATTTTTGATGAATAGTGAAACCACTAAGTGATAGTTAAAAAACTAATTTTTCATTTAAATGAATCATTACCACTTCTGTGATTTGATTTTCAAAAATCTGACATACATGGTTGTAATTAGTAAGTAAAATTTGGTTCAATGGGATTAAAATAATTTTTTGGTGAATAGTAACTTTTAAGTGTAATTAATCACGATTAAAGGTAATAAGTGAAATTTAAGGTAAAAATGATATTATAAAAATATGAAAATACCTTTACACTTGTCCTACCCCTATTGGATGAGTCATGGCCGACCAAGACAATACATGGGTCAACTTGTGGACCCCATAGAGCCACTTTGGTAGGAAAATGACATAAATAACTTTTTATTTAATGTTAAAATAAAAATGTCACAAACAAGAGTTGTTTTACTAAAACAATTTTTATATGGGTTTATACAAGTCATATTTTTGACTATAAATATTCATTAGAAAGCTAAAAATATTTCCTACATCATGATATATCTTTTATAATTTTTAGACATTAAATAAATAAAATTATTTATGACACCATGATGATGCAGCGATTACCTCATTAATTAATGATTTAAATAAAATGAAAAGATAATGTAAAATCTATGACTTACACTTGTCAAAAACCTACTGGATGGGTAGATTTCGAACCCTTATCACCTTATCCTTGAAATATATAAGTGTGGGACCTTTAAAATCCGAAAATCATTATATAATAAAGTAACATTTCATGAATTTCCAAGAGTGTCCCTCCTCTCCACTTATAAAAGTCCCCCACCACTACCACCTTACTCACACTTTCGAAGCCTTTTGGCTCGGCCAACCTCTGCCCAAATACTCTCCCAACTTTCCTACCTTACTCCTAGAAGACTCAATTTGGGCATAATTCTTCCCAAGGAAACCTTTTTCTCAAATCAAAAGAGTTACCCTATTTTAAGGTAATGTCTTCTCTTATGTTATTTTGTTTTATTTTGCTTATCCAACCCCCTAAACTCTTTTTATTCATTTCTTTTGTAACCACACCAGTATCCTCGATATACTAGGATGTTGTTATAAGACTTATTCTAGCTACACTTACACACACCTACCTCTAATGGTTAAAGAACATACTGTTTCTGTGGATGGCGAATTTCTGCCTCACGAAACGACGATTGGTCAACACTCGTATAACACTTTCAAAGGTGGCCATTAAGATGTCCCTATATTTATAAATAATATATAATATGTTTATATTATTCATAAGTGATATAAAATGAATAATAAACTTGAAAAAGGTTCTTAAGAAATTATAAATTAACTCTAGTTTATTATTCATGAGGTTAAAGAATGGTCGAGTCAAGACGGACACAAGGTAAGGGAACTTCTTAACCCAATTTCCATTATTTGGGTTAATCTACTACTTTCAAATTATGTAATTATATTATGATGTCCAATCTTGAATTTTTACTTTCTTTATGTGTTCATATAGTGAATACACATAATAGATATATTTTATTTAAAAATGATCTTTTTAAGGAACTTCGTCTCAATCTCCATTCATTGAAGCATATTTTATTTTATACAAAATTTTCCTTTATACGGTGTATAAAACCATTTGACTTTTAATTTTATTCAAAAGGAATATTTTTATACAAAGTGTTTTACTAAATGAAAAAAAGGAATGTTTATCTTGCCGTACGTATGCGGCGAAAACGGCTTCTTCACCGCCATGGCCATTATTTGGGTTTCGGCTTCCTCTACAAGCCATAACTTTTTTTTAAATGAAAAATAAATATCATGTTTTAATTTTATTTTATTTTGGTATTGAAAAAGGTTTTGAAAGTCTTTTTATTATATCAATGTGTTGTATTTATATCTTGTGATTGAAATGTGGAAATGTTATGTTTCCTTTATGCATATTTTATGTGATATGATTATGTTATAGTTTATGATATGTTTAAACCTATTCATATGAGGAATGCATTGGAGTTAATAAGTGACGGGTGGAGCCCGCTATAGCTTCTTGATGCATCGGTAGGTCTCATGAGACAAACAACTGTCTTGGCACGAGGCCTTGAAAAAATCTTATTTGTAGTCTTGGCACGAGGCCTTGGCTACGTGGTTATGATAGTCTGGCATTATTCATTCCATCATTATGAAAGTGGTTATTGATATTGCATGTGATTATTCGACCAGTAGAATATCCATGTGGATAAGTAAATGGCATTATCTCATTTTACTTCTGCCATATTATGTTGAAGTTCATGTTTAAAAGGCTTTTGTTTTAGTCATACATTGCCTTAAATGTTTATGTTTATTTATAAAAGATTCCGCTATATTGTTATCCTTACTGAGCATCTGAGCTCACCCCTTTCAATGTTTTAATATTTCCCAGGATGTGAAGAAGTATTTTATGAATGACCTGCAGGGATAGTCAGAAGAGGATATGAGTGGGGACTATGGATACTTTGTTATTTTAGTTTTGCACTTCGTGATGTAATGTAACATTTATGAATGTATCTAGAGTTTCCAAGGCTACTAAACTAATCGGTCTTTCGGGACATGATCTTTTGTGATCATTCCAATGTTACGAAGTAATGCACTGACTCTGGGTAACTGGGGTCGGGGCGTTACAATCATAAACCTAGAAAACTGTAAATCGGACTTAGGGCCACTATTCTTGTTGTACTTTTTCCAACATCTGGAGGAGGCCATTCAATAGACCTGATCCAAATATCCACTCCTGCCGACAGTATTGAGTAAAATTACAACAAGAATGGCTGCTACAGCTCTCACTCTCAAGCTAGTAGTGGCACCTTTCCAAATTCTCAAGCAGGACCCAAACCATCGAGCACCTCCAATCGAGTGGTCAAAAACATAGAATAACCATCATCTAGAAGCACTGATAAATCAAGATCGTATGAGAATTTAAGAAATGATGAATGACATGTAATCCATATATAATGAATAGGTCCCCAATTATTTCATGGAATCCATGGATAATAACCTTCTCACTCTTCTGCAACAAAGGAAGCTCGAGGAGGTCAACCTCACAAACCATCTCGATTACTTCCCTTTCTATAGAAGGCTGGGTCATAATATCTACAATAGTTTTATATTCAAATGCATCCTTCAAGGAATGATTGATTCTGGGAAATTGGTTCTAGATAATTTCTCAGAGTATGTGGCTTGCATAACCATGGTCCAATTGGACGAAGATGTTAATTTTTATAAGGTCTCTGCCCTACGTGCACAAAAATTCGACAACTGGATGGTTTGAAAGATGGATAAACAAGCTTATTCCACTCTAAGAGAGTAGTTATGCAAACTAATAGTAGCTCCGCCCCCCAATAATGGGGTTTCATATGTACCTTCCAAAGGAGGAAATGGCCACCAAATGAGGCACGAAATAGAAGATTACGAATCATATTCTCATCCAATATAGGTGTTAACCCTCACTTATTTCTTCCATGAAACATCTATAGGAAAAGGACCACCCCCATAAAATTGAATCCTCATCAAATGAAGAACTCATATTTGGTTCTTTGAAAGCAATACAATTTTCAAACCCCTTATCTAATTAGGATTTTCCCCCATAGCATGAGTTCCCCATGTATAACTAGGGAATGGGTGGCCACATACACTGAGGTTGATGATATAGATTATACTATAGATGAAAAAAATCATTATTCAAGTCACACCTCTATGGAAAATACATATGCAGCAGAGAGTAGTGGTAAGGTGCTCCAAAGATCCCAATAAGGGTGGGGAGGTGTCTTAGAAATCTATAGCAGTTGTCATATCAAGATTATCTTGTGTAACATCTTATAAATAGCTTAGCCTGATCTTCCAAAACAAAGGAGATGGCCATGATGACCAAACAGTCAAAAAAATGCACTCAAAAAACCTTTTCACAAGAAGCAGGTTTGTCCTACCTGATCACCTTAGATCCTGATCTATAAGCCTTGGATCAACTCTTTATTGGGTGGCACTATCCTCTCTCGCAAAATAATGATGTTCTAAAATAGATGGTTGAGGTCCAATCTAATCTCCCATCCCTCGATGAGCTCTATCACTCAAAAGAACTTTGGGAGGAATTTATTGAATCCCTCTAGTTCCCAAAAGAGTTTGAGATAGAAGTTCCTAGAGCTGAGGCCTATCGAGTGTAGAACATGACATTAGAGTGTAATTTTTCCATATTATTCACTAATCAAGATCAGGAAGAGGCCCCTCAGTGGCACTTCAGTCCCCTATATGACTCAGGAAGACTCAATAATGTCAATGTTCAGATGGATCTGATTGATAATGGTTACGAGATCAATCTTATCCCAGTCTGGACCTTATGACATTTGAGATATGATAAAGGGGATCTATTCCCCCACTAAGATAACCATCCAAGGTTATGGTAGATGTAAGAAAATGCCTCTCAAGAAAATCAAGCTCATAGGCCAATTTGGAGTTCATACAACAGATCCCATGTTTATGGTAAATCCAACAAGAAACTACAAATAATGTCCTAATAATAAGGCCCTAACTTCATAGCCACCGGGTGATAACTTCAACATTACATCAGTGTTTGAAGTATCTCATTAATTTAATGTTTGAAATACTACATTGTGATAGTTATCCCATTGAGACCTATGGGCCACATATGCTGAAGTATAGTTTTATGACTAGGGAGGGAAACAAACAATAACGAATGATGATATATAGTTTTCCATTCTTAATGGTCTGGGGGCCACCCCTATGAATCCATGGAGTATGCTCTATGGCGACCATATACTCAACATAGAGTTGGTTGAGATCACATGAACAATCATAGAGGTCCAAACCCTTCATGTCCTCAGTTATAGTATCGAAGACCATCATATTTGGAATCTCTCTACATAAATATAGTCAATAGGGGTGATAATGTCTCTCCTCATGGCCTCTCTCATCATTATAATAATGGAAAATCCCTTGTACTTTTATCTCCATCTGTGAGTTACTCCACAAGATCATATATTCATGAAGATAAGAATGACCTCAGAAACACTCATCTAGTATTCGAGGAATGTGCCTCAACTTCCATCAATGAACTCAAACAGATAAATATGGGATTAGAGGAAGAATCAAGACATACACTAATTAGTGATACCATGCCCCTTGAAGATAAAGCGATTTTCATCCCATTTCTGAAGCAACATTGATATTTTCTCAAATATAAATACACATAAATTCCATCAAATATCCTAGAAGTTGCTACACACTATCTCATGCTACTAGAAGAGCATAAAAGTATCAAGCAGGCTGTCTGGATGACTCACCTCTCTAATAAAACCAATATATAGGTGGAAGGGGATAAGTAGATTAATGCCAACTTTTTTCGAGAGGTGAAATAATTAAAATTTGGTTACCACCATCATCTCTGTCAAGTATAAGAATTGGTATATAAGGGTTTTAATAGTTTTTAGGTACTTTAATAACCATTCCCCAAAGTGTGACTTCCTGTTTCTAATTAGTGAACTCTTGATCGATACAACTTCTTGCTTTTGGGAACTTTCTATCATGGATGGGTACTCAGGGAACAGTTAGATATATATGGACACCAATGATGAATAGGAAACTACATTAAGATTGCCTACAAGAATATTTTGTTATCATGTCATGCCCTTTGGTTTGAAGAATGCTGGTTACAAAAATCAACGCGCCATACACCGTATCTTTAAGACATTTTTAGGAAATACAACTAAATGTTCTGTCGAGGACATGGTGGTAAAATCTTGATGGACATGTGATCACATCATGGATCTTCATGTAATTTTTGACAAGATAAAACAATACAATATGAACATGAATCCACTAAAATGTTACTTTAGAGTAACATCAGAAATGTTCCTTGGATTTTTCGTACTCTACAGCTACATTGAGGTGGACCCACAAAAGATTAGTGTTATCTTGAAAATGCCACCCCCATGAATCTCAAAAAATTTAGGGGTATTCAATAGAAATATTCATAAATTTAGTGGTACATTTCCAACTAGTCTAGAAAAGATATCCCCTTTAATGAAGAAGGGAGTCACCTACTAATGAGGCAGTGATTTCCCGAAAATCATCGTTAGTCTCAAACTATACCTGCTACAGCCACAGGTCTTGATGCACCTAGTGGAATAGAAGCTACTGATTTTATATGTGGCCACCATGGAGTACTCATTGGGAACCCTCCTCATTCAAAATAATGATGTGGGAAGTAAGAATAGTCTCTATTCCCTCATATAGATGATGCCATGTATTGAAAATAAATACTCTAATGTCGACAAGAACTGCCTCACACTCAATTTTTGTAGTGAAAATGCTAAGGCATTACTTGTAGTATCATGAAGTCAAATTAGAATCTCGTTTCTATCCACTCCAGTACATCCTTGGTCACCCGATGAAAAATGGGATCTTGTAGATACCCCAAACTTTATGTAAATCTACATTACATTACTTTTTTGGAATACTTAATACATAACAAAAACAGACACACAAGGACCGTAATAGTTTAGTTTCTTTGGAAACTAGGAATATAATCTTCTAATCATGGTGAAAGATCTTCAACATATCCCATAAAGATATTCCCTTTTTTTCTTACCTAAATCCTTTCTTTATATCTTGGGGAAAAGAAAACATATAAAGGGTGAGCTCAAATGAACAGTAAGGGTAATCACGGAAAAAATAAAACAAACCATATACATTTGAACTTCAAAACATGAACATAATGTTTAAACATCAAAATCTTGAGTTGTGAATAAATATTGGAAATACGTAAGGCATAAATCATAAAGGAACATAAATCATGATAAAATACCATGGGAATAAAACATTTAATTGTTGAAAACCAATAAGAACATGAAATGATTTCCATAGTAGCCAAGGCATTGTTGCCAAGACCATCTTAGTGGACAAATTCCCTTTCTGAATCGACTTCACTCCTCATTCCAGTCCTATATCACTGAACCAGATTAACTTACAATTCCAGTCATGTCTATCTCATGAGATATAAATCTTTACCCAATGAATTGGAATGATATGTAGGTCCCACTCGTCTCATAATGAAATCATTCTTACTTGTGCCACAACATAAACATAAATCATTCATCATAACCCAAAGAATAAAAATGGGTTTCATAAACATCATCCCATCATAACATAATCCATATAAAACAAATGTATATCATTTCATCATAAGAAAAGTGAATCCATGTAAATCATAGAGTTATTATACTTGACACATACACATATGAAATAATTTCACCTTAGATGGAAAATGGTTTTGATAAAACACTTGAAAAGAATTCTTGAGGAAAATATCCTTTCTTCTTAAAAATCATTTTCTTTTCACAAAATGCCACACAATTTTAAAAGAAATGGGTTTTATAGAAAATAACCACGAAATATTGTAGAGTAAATTTCATGAAAATAATTCGTTATGAAACCGTAAAAATCTGTTCATGCCATATAAGTTAAAAAACATTTTTCTCGTACTTTTTCCTGAAAAGTCAAAAAAGTACCTCATAACATAAAAAAAGAAAGATTATTTACCTAACATGTAGTAAAAGTAGAAAATGGGTAAAAAGGACATTAAACATACATGAAACCATTTTTATAAAATAGGGACATGGATGATAAATATAACCCCAGTAAATACTTATGAATAAACAATCTCGGATAAAAAACAAGATTAGAAAAGTTATCCCTTACCTTATGTCAGATATGCTTTGTATGTATCCTAAACTCCTGTATAATGATTTAAATAATGTAATTGACTTATTACAGAATCATATTCATTTTTATGATATAATATATGGTTCACTTGTGGCTTTATATTACTTGTTCTTTTTTAAATTCCATGTTAAAGTAGCATTTTGGGTAAAATCGTTTCATTTATCGTACGTGTTTTGATTTGTTCTTCTGGATATTATTACTTATATACTTATTTAATTAATTAAATAATGTAAAACATGATTTATATATAATATATATTCAGTATATAAATATATATGATAGATCAATAAATGGAATGAAATACACTGTTCATGGAGATGGTAGGCCATACGTACGGATTAACACTGTTTTCATTTCCTTATTTAATTGATTGGAATTAAGTAAATGAAATGTATATGTACATAAATACAGTATCATTATTATTTAATATATTTCATGATTATTTATTATATATGATTTATAATTATACTTGAATGGTTAATCAAGGAAAATGAATCTCATCGCGTTCGTGGAGAGGGCAGTCCGTACGTACGCACAAGGGATGATATCATTCACATAATTATTGAATAGAATTTGAGTGGATGATATAATATCTCAGAATAAGTATGATGTTATAATTACCGTATATATATATTCTTTACACAATTATACCCATCCATGTAAGGTGGTGGTGGAAAAACAGATTACACCACAGCATGGAGACGGTATTCCGTACGTACGCACGCGCGGTGATTTCATCTTCCGTAGGACGGATAGAAAGTCAAATATGGTTTTTTAATATTTATAATAACATATATGTATATAATTAATACTGATGTTATTAATTTATAATTAAAAAACTAAACAAGAAGTGGTTTAAGAAGAAAAAAAATTGAAAGAATCGGTAGAAGAGATTTCCTCTACTTCGACGCACCTCTTTTAAACATCTTCTTAGGGAAATAGAGTTGGTCTTTTGAGAATCCCAGAACTTCTATGATATAAATAGAGAGGTTGAGAAGAGTAATTGGTAGGTGTTGGCAGAGATTCAAGGCTCCAAATGTTGTTATGAGAAGAGGGAAGGGGTGCCCATTTTATAAGGGAGGAGAGGGTCACCTTTGGTAACATAAGAAATATTAATTTATAATAAATTTAACCTCACTTAAAAACCTCCAAAAATGACTCCAATACGAATATTAGATGATATAGGGTCGTAATATCATCAACCAATAAAATTTATACATTTTGGGAATTTATTTTAAACATTATCAACATGATTTATCCTTATTTAATCTATTTAATTTTATTTGTGGTAATAAGATTCTAATTTTTAAATTGATAAAAATAATTACTTATGTGTTGTTAATTTTCCATAATTGGATATTTTATTACATTTTAGACCATATAGAATTTAATTTATAATTTTTAAATATTTTTGTGATTTTTAAACAATTTTATAATATGTAATTTTTATAAAATAGCAATAGTGTCAATTTTGACACTATTAATTTATTTGAATTTAAATAAAATATACACAAAATATATGTTCGAACTAAAAGATTTAATAGATTCATATCATGTAATATTTATCTAGAAAATTAGTGGATCACATTAAATAGTTCATATAATATTTATTTTAATATTTTTAAAACCATTTATTAGAATTTTCAATCAATAAAATAATTTCAACCTCACTATTGTGTCACCTTTAATGATAATTATATAATACCTAAAAAACTAAATAAATTTAAATGATGTAGATAACTTTATTATCATTCTGTATACTATTCATGTTAGAAGTTTCATGAAGTTTATCACAAAGTTAAAATTATTATACTTATAATATTTAAGAGAGTGACATGTTGTCACTTTCTTTAGATTTAATAATATTTAAATTATTTAAATTGTAAAAAGTCCATTAAATTAATCTATTACGACCCTTAGGTGATATGGGTCGACTTTTAGTCATCCAATAGATTTTTGGCAGGTGTTAGGGTAATTTTATAATCTTATTTTTACCCTTAATTACACGATTTACCTTTAACTGTAGTAAATAAAAATTACAGTAGTTACTATTCATAATATCAAAAAAATAAAAGTAACCTATTAACATAATTTGGGACCACTGAATTCAAATATGGAATCCATTTTTCAAAATTCAAAACACAGAAGTTGCAGTAATTAATTTAAAATCAATCTCGTTTTAAAGAAAACGGGTTTTAAATGTTAAAACATAGCCAAAGATTGAACAGTTTTTACATATGAATTCAATTTAAAATTAATGGTAATGACATAAATTATATATAATGGTAAAAATATATTCTATTTATACTTTAAAACCATTGAATATTATAATTTATCCATATAAATTTTTGTGATGAAAAATGTTTTTTTTAATTAAAATATAGAGTGTTTTTACTATTCATTAAAATATGAAAGTTATCAGAATAATATGAAAAATTTATCAAGAGTAAATTTTTATATCCTTATTCCAAAGAAGACTTTTATTTTGTCAAATTGAACTTATAAATATGTCAAAAACTTGATTTAAAGTGGGTGCGCTATCAAAGGTGGCAAAACTACATTTTTTTAAAAATACTTATTTTACCTGAAAATTTTATCTTATTCTCATGAAATGTTATAGAAAATGTGTAAGATGAATAATATTGTTATAAAATTCAAAATTTAGTTAATACTATTCATAAAGGCTAGTCCATAATATTATAACAATATATCATTGTTTATTAAAATCTGGTATTACGTACTACACACGCTATCGAGGAAGGTCGTGATTGCATGTAATGCAAGCCAAGTCAGGGATGTGTGTAGTGCAAGCTCCCTTTTGTGTGGAATATAAAATAATTCAAAACTTATTTCATTTATAAATTAAACAAAATCTATACTTAATGTTTCATAGAATAATTTCTACAAAATGAACATGAAATTGTGTGTAACACGAGCCAAGAATATTGTTGCGTATACGGTGTTGCGTATAAAACAAGCTAATTTTGGTGTCACGTACAACACAAGGAATAAATGAAATTAAAAAGAATAATTATCATAAAATCTCAGGTTTTTACATTCTACCCCCCTTAAAATGAATTTCTCCCTCAAAATTCGTTGGGGTTATAAATGGTTTAATACTTAAAAGTTTCTTTCATAGAAACTGACATCGTAAAAAGGAATACTAAAACATAATTTTAAAAAGTAAAGTAAGAAACATAACGGTTACCCAAATTAACTCATCATGGGGTTTCCACCTAGGATAACATTGGTGAAAATATGGATATGGAAGAAAAATCTGACCATTATGTTCTGATGATGAGTGGTAGAGGACATGGCTATGAAAAATCCATCAATCACAAATCCATAAATTTGTGATGATCTAAGGTACCATCTGATTCATCAGATATGAGGGCACTAAAAAACATTTTTGGTTTTCAAGATCATTTCTCTAAAGTTGATGAATTAAAATAAATATTAACATTTTTTCGTACAATCTCCCTGTTGTTCGTGCCTTAAACTATTTAAACTTCATCTCTTAAAGAAATGATGTTGAATTTGTCATTTGTGAAGTCTTAGTAGATCATGTGATAGAACGATGGGTCATTGCATCTATTTCAAACAAAAGGTTAGCAAAAGTTATCAAATATATATAAGTCCATCTATAGTGAGGTTAATCATATAATATTACAAAAATGAACTTATACTTCATCTATCATACCGCTTAATAAAATAAAACTAGTTTCTACTAACAAGGGACTTTCTGTAGGCCAGTGGTAGGTGATAAAAGCCTGTCGCACTTAGGTTGTGGGTTCGATTCCTGCAACCTTGTCCAATGCGACAGGTTGTCGCCCGTCCTATGGGTTGTCCTTTTTCTAAAACTATCCAATTATAACATAACAAAATTTATAGCCTTAAACAATACTATCTAATGTCTAAATTAATCGATTCCAATATTTAGGTTTATCCAAAATACTTCTGTCCAATCTCATAGTATACATAAAACGATTACTAGAAAGTTCATCTACCAAGCATTGAATACAATCAATTATTGCCTGTATATCATAAGATATATATGTCATGTTGGTGAAACATGAGTACTGAAACCATGAGTACCCATTAAACCTTAGTGAAAACATGAATTTTTTCAAAAGTTAACTCTTTCCACATAACAAATTCCCAAAATTATGTATACTCAAACCATGATATCACTTTGTCCTTATACCAGTCATGATCTCATTAATACTATCAAACATCTCATTATCTAATTATCCTTTCATTATGTACATATCATCTACCATCCAAAAATATTTGAATAACCTTTCATGGTTACCGGTACCATTCATCATATACTTTAAAAACTAAAGTAAGGGCAACATTGTAACAATCCTTAGATTTTTCTTTATTCCATAGTACCATACATTATTCTTGATAAATACAATCATTACACTAAATTTTTAAACCACTGACAGAGCTTCATCATTTCAATCATCTCATATATCATTTGTAGTCTCTTCATCATCATCCACATAAATACTCCCCATATGACCATGCTGATTCTCTTTATGAGATTTTCCCGTAGGGAATTGGTTTGAATAATGCTTGTACATTTCACATTTAAAACACTTAACTGTTGTTAATGTCTTAGCAATACCATTATCCTTGTCCATGGTGTTAACTAAACCTTTTCCTTTACAATTACTAGCTTTGAGTCCTTCTTTTCCACACCCAAAGCATCTTCTAGTTCCTTTGAAACATTCTCCCCGATGCTTCTTCCCACATGATTTACCTGAGGGAAATTGAACATTCTTTCCTCTAGGATCATCATGAAACTCCATCTTTCTCTTATTAGCTGAGTCTGGAAACATACCAAAGTTGTGATTATTGATCATATTATGAGATTGGTGATTATTCATAATGACGATATGTGGAATTCTAGATCCAATTTCATTTGGTTTCTCATGAAGAATATCATTCCATTGTCCATCATATCCTCCACTATCGTGCATCTTCCTGTTTCCAGCCATTTTCTAAAACCCAAAAAGAATTGTGTGAGAGGAAAAAATCCTAATCAAGGGGGAGTAACTTCAATATCTAACATCTTTGGTTTAATTCTAATTTCATTACCGTAATTCTTGGACTATAACCTATACATATACTTAACCATAGGGACATCCCTATACATACCTTAGAAATATCTCTATGGATCTCACTAAAGCTTTCGCATCCTGGTTTCCAAAGGTTAACTAATCCTTTCCTCTAATACCAACTGTAGAGACTCCAAACATGATGTACATGGAAATTACATTAATTTTTTGGAATACTTAATACATAACAAAAACAGACACACAAGGACCATAATAGTTTAGTGTCTATGGAAACATGAAACATAATCTTCTAATCATGGTGAATGATCTTCAACATCTCCCATAAAGATCTTCCCTTTTTTCCCTTACCTAAAACCTTTCTTTATATCCTAGGGAAAATAAAACATATAAAGTGTGATCTGAATTTCTCAGTAATGGTAAGCATGGAGAAAATAAAACAAACCCTATACATTTGAACTTCAAAACATGAACATAAAGTTTAAACATCAAAATCTTGAGTTGTGAATTAAATATTTGCAGTACGTAAGGAATAGATCATAAAATAATATCAATCATGATAAAATAGCATGAGAATAAAACATTTAATTGTGTAAAACCAATAAGCAGATGATATGATTTCTATAGTAGCCAACACATTGCTGCCAAGACCATCTTAGTGGACAAAGTCCCTCTCTGAATCGAGTTCACTCCTCATTCCAGTCATGTATCACTGAACTGAATTAACTTACCATTCCATCCATGTCTATCTCATGAGATATAAATCTTTACCCAATGAATTGGAGAGAGATATAGGTCCCATCCATCTCATAATGAAATCATTCTTACTTGTTCCACAACATAAAAATAAATCATTCATCATAACCCAAAGAATAAAAATGGGTTTCAGAATCATCATCCCATAATAACATAATCCATATAAAACAGATGGATATCATTTCATCATAAGAAAATTGAAACCATGTAAATCATAGAGATATTATACTTGAAACAAACACATACGAAATAATGTCATCTTAGATAGAAAATAGTTTTGATAAAACACTTGAAAAGAATTGTTGAGGAAAATATCATTTATTTTTAAAAATCATTTTATTTTCACAAAATTCCACAAAATTTTAAAAGAAATGGGTTTTATTGAAAATAAACATGAAATATTTTAGATTAAACTTCATGAAAATAAGGCGTTATGAAACCGTAAAAATCTGTTCATGTCGTATAAGTTAAAAAAACATTTTTCTCGTACTTTTTCCGGAAAAGTCAAAAAAGTACCTCGTAACGTAAAAAAAAGAAAAATTATTTACATAACATGTAGTAAATGTCAAAAATGGGAAAAAACTTTAAACAGACATGAAATAATTTTTATAAAATAGGTACATGGATGATAAATATAACCCCAATAAATACTTATGAATAAACAATCTCGGATAAAAACTGAGACTGGAAAAGTTATCCCTTACCTTATGTCTGATATGATTCGTATGTATCTGAACCTCCTATATAATTATCTAAATAATGTCACTGACTTATTATGGAATCATTTTCATTGTTATGATATCATATATGGTTCACTTATGACTTTATATTACTCGTTCTTTTGTAAATTCCATGTTAAAGCAGTGTTTTGGGTAAAATCGTTTCATTTATCGTACGTTTTTCGATTTGTTGTTCTTGATATTATTACTTATATCCTGATTTATATAATTCCAGAATTTAAAACATTATTTATATATAATATATAATCAGTATATAAATATATATGATAGATTGATAAATGGAATGAAATACACTATTCATGGAGACGGCGGGTTGTACGTACGCATGAACCCTGTTTTCGTTTCCTTATTGAATTGAATGGAATTAAGTAAATGAAAAATATTTGTACATAAATCCATTATAATTATAATGTAATATATTTTATTATTATTTTTTATATATGATTTATAATCGTACATGAATGTTTAATCATGGAAAATGAATCTCATCGCATTCGTGGAGGTGGTAGTCTGTACGTACGCACGAGCGATGATATCATTCCCATAATTATTGAACAGAATTGGAGAAGATGATATAATATCTCAGAATTAGTATGATGTAATAATAACCATATATAGTTATTATTTACACCATTATACCCATCCATGTAAGGTGGTGGTGGAAAAACATATTACACCACAGCATGGAGACGGTATTCCGTACGTATGCACGTGCGGTGATTTCGTCTTTTGTAGGATGGAAAGAAGGTGAAATAGGGATGTTTCATATTTATAATAACATATCAGTATATAAGTAATACTGATGATATTACTTTATAATTAAACAACTAAATAAGAATAAGTTGAAGAAGAAAGAAACATAAAAGAATCGGTAGAAGAGATTACCTCTTCTTCGACGCACCTCATTTAAACTTCATCTTAGGGCACTAGAGTTGTTCTTTTGAGAAGACTAGAACCTCTATGATATAAATAAATAGGTTTATAAGAGGAATTATCAGGGTTTGGCTGTGCTTGAAGGCCCAGAAGGGTGTGAAGAGAAGAGGGAAGGGGTGCCCTTTTTATAAGGGAGGAGAGGGGCACCTTTGGTAACATAAGAAATATTTATTTATAATAAATTCATCCGCACTTAAAAACCTCCAAAAATGACTCAAATCAAAATATTAGATGAGATAGGGTTTCAATCTTCTCAACCAACAAAATTTATACATGTTGGGAATTTATTTTAAACATTATCAACTTGATTTATATTTATTTAATCTATTCAATTTTATTTTTGGTAATAAGATTATAATTTTTAAATTGTTATAAATAATTACATATGTGTTTTGAATTGTCCATAATTGGATACTTTATTACATTTTAGACCATATAAATTTTAATTTATAATTTTTAAATATTTTTGTGATTTTTAAAAAAAATTATAATATGTAATTTTTATAAAATAACAAGACTGTCAATTTTGACAATATTTATTTAATTTAATTTAAATAAAATATACATAGAATATATGTTAGAAATAAAAGATTTAATAGATTCAAATAATTTCATATTTATATATAAAATTAGTGGAGCATATTAAATAGTTCATATAATATTTATTTTATTATTTTTAAAACGATTTATTTGATATTTCAATCAATAAAATAATTTCAACATCACTATTGTATCACCTTTAATGATAATTATTTAATCCATAAAAATTCTAAATAAATTAAAATGATATATAAAATTTTGTTATCTTTCTGGATACTATTTGTGTTCTAATTTTCATGTAGTTTATCACTAAATTAAAATTATTGTACTTATAAGATTTAAGAGAGTGACATGTTGTCACTTTCTTTGGTTTTAATAAAAATTAAATTATATTAATGGTAAAAAGTCCATTAAATTAATCTATTCCTACCCTTAGGTTATATGGGTCGACTTTTAGACATTGAATATAATTTTGGCTAGTGTTAGGGTAATTTTATAATCTTATTTATACCCTTAATTACCCGATTTACCATTAACTGTTGTAAATAAACATTATCGTAGTTACAATTCATAATATCAAAAAAATAAAAGTATCTTATTAACATAATTTGGACCCACTTAATTCAAATATGGAATCAATTTTTCAAAATTCAAAACACTGAAGTTGTGGTAATTAATTTAAAATTAATCATGTTTTTAAGAAAAGGGGTTTTAAAAGTTAAAACATTACCAAAGGTTGAAATGTTTTTACCTATGAATTCAATGTAAAATTATTGGTAATGGAATAAATTATATTAAATGGTAAAAATATATTCTATTTATAATTTAAACCGATTCAATGTTATAATTTAACCATATAAATTATTGCGATGAAAATTGTTGTTTTTAATTAAAATATAGTGTGTTTTTACTATTCATTAAAATACGAAAGTTATCAGAATAATATGAAAAACTTATCTAGAGTAAATTTTTATATCCTTATTCCAAAGAAGAATTTTATTTTTTCAAATTGAACTTATAAACATGTCAAAAACTAGATTTAAAGTGGGTGCACCATCAAAAGGCGGCAAAACTGCATTTTTTTAAAAATACTTATTTTACCTGAAAATTTTATCTTGTTCTCATACCATGTTCTAGAAAATGTTTAAGATGAATAATAATGTAATAAAATTCACAATTTAGTTAATACTATTAATAACGGCTAGGCCATAATATTATAACAATATATCATTGTTTAGTGAAATCCGGTATTGTGTACTACACACGCTATCGAGGAAGGTCGTGATTGCGTGTAATGCAAGACAAGTCAGGGATGTGTGTAGTGCAAGCTCCCTTCGGTGTTGCATATAAAATAATTCAACACTTATTTCATTTATACATTAAACAAAATCTATACTTAATGTTGCATAGAATAATTTCTACAAAATGAAATTGAAATTGTGTGTAACACGAGCCAAGAATAGTGTTGCGTATACAGTGTTGCGTATAGAACAGGCTAATTTTGGTGTCACGTACAACACAACACATTAATGAAATTAAAAAGAATAATTCTCATAAAATCATGGGTTGTTAAAACTCTTGGCCTGATGGGTGGTCATTCTCTTGTAATATGACATTTAGTTTATGTCACATAAGTTAGTGAAAGGTAAATCCATTTTTTATTTCCTTATAGATCATTCGGCACCAAAAAAATACCTCACAATACACCAAGATCCCCGATGAAGAGGTATCCCAAACCCATGAAACTCCCCAAACATGGAATTTTTGATAACCGGGTCCCGGTAACAGCACAGACACCCTTCCTTAACATGACTGTCGAGTCCTAACCCACCAGGTACAACTAGTTGCCCCGTAAACACGTGGGGCCCACCCCAGGGTCCACCCACATGCCCGAACGGGTCATCTAACTAATGATTGTCCCCACAGGCCAACACATGTCCTTTCCAGTGTGTTTTTTCCTCACTCACACTCATCCTGGGAGACATCCCAGAAGGTCACTCATCCTGATTACTACTCCAGGCCAAGCACGCTTAACTATGGAGTTCTAATCAGACATGCTCCCGAGAAGGATGGTGCACCACATGCCCGAATGGGTCATCATACTAATGATAGTCCCTGCAGGCCAACACATGTCATTTCTAGTGTGTTCTGTCCTCACTCACACACATCCTGAGAGACTTTCCAGAAGGTCACCCATCCTGATTACTACTCCAGGCCAAGTACGCTTAACTGTGGAGTTCTAATCAGACATGCTCCCAAAAAGGAAGGTACATCTTGTTGACATGAGCCATATCATTGAGTCATTTAACCCTTTATCATTTTGGGGTGTTACAGAAGTCATAGATTAATGGAACCTCTCAGAGTCCTTCTAGAATGAGAATAGAAAACCCAAAGCTCATCTAAGTTAGTTTGGGGATTGTATTCATCTCTAAAAACAATTCAATCTTTCCCTACTCTTTCTCACTATCTGATGGCTTCCCAAAAAATGTGGAAGAATATCAAGATCTCATCACTGGCATGGATCTATCCCTACAGATAAAAATATCCTAACTAAAAAAAGGGGGCATTTAGTGTTACTGATAAAGAAGGTCAATGGAAAAGATTCAACAAAAAAGGAGGAATCGACCACCCTCACTAGATACGTCAGTGGATTGATGGTATAATTCCACTCTGATCCCACACTCCACTATGTTCCCCAATCATATAATTCTTGTGAAAACACACTAGCTAATTCAGTCGTCATCCTAGATGACCCTAATCAGTAGGAAGTAACCTTTTTTACACATTGAAGAATGGTCTCATAGATCATCGTACGTGACATGAAAGAGAACAGTAAGATCAACACCACCCTATAGCATAATGAACTAGTGACAACCCCAAGATGGATGAATCCTTTAATAATCTATCTTTGAGATGGTAATCTCACAACAGATCATGCTGAAAGGGAACATATTTGATGTTAGGAAGCAAACATCACCATGTAGGGTGGTCTAAACAAGAAAAAGGTTCTCTAAAAACATGGATTTTGTGGAATTCTCTTGAGGTGCATATCATATGAAGAATTTCTCACTATCTTCGAGGTAGTCCATGCATTATCCTATAACACCTATACATATGATACTAGTCTCTCACAATAGAACAGTAGGTTGAGAATTAATAGAAAAACATGATATAGGACAACATATAATTCATTTAATGTGATACAAGATGACATATAATTCATGGGGAAATTTCATGCTTTCCAAATTCATTAAAACATTATCCATCGGCCCCTAGAATTTATATATAAGGATAAATATTCTTTTATATTATCTGTTTGGGGAATGGGAGTTGTTGTTATGTATCCCCTGGAAATAGACAAGAAGTTCCAGTAAATCCTTACTCATACCGACTACTTTTCAAAATGGGATGTGGCAATATCCATCAATTAATTTTTAAGGAAAAACATCATAAACTTCATAAAGTCACATTTCATCACTAGGTTTTGAGTCCCTCTCACAATATTGGTAGCTAGAAGTTCCAAACATTGTTCCGTATATTTGAAAAAGATATAACAAAAGTACAATATTGAGTCCAATAACTCAACACGCTATCATGTCGTGGAAAATGGAAAGATAGAGGCCTTCAACAATACTCTATCAAACATACTTTATAATATGGTGAAAATGGTTAATAATCCTTGTACATATAATCTCTTCCATTATTTATGGTCCTACCGTACCACTACGCATACTATTACACAAGCAACGCCACATACACTAGTGTACAAGACTGCTGTTTTTCTACCTATATAGGTCTAGTTTCCCTCACTCTAGAATTTCATTTTCAGGTAGCTCTCTTGTGTTGAACAATCGAAAAATTTGTTGGATGACTTGTAATGTATAGATGAGAAAATTTTGTGCACACTACATAATCTGGGGACCCATGAGAAACGGATAGGATGATCCTTCAATAAAAATGTTCAGCTCCGCTCATTCCTTCAAGAATAGCTGGTGCTGGCTCTCAGAATCCTAATGATACATAGAAATTAGCCTTTGTAATTGAATAAAAAGTAGAAATATAATACATATGTTATATCATAATGGATCCCATTCATTGGTTTCCACGGATGGGGATCATGTCACTCCCCCCACCAATGCGATATTTCTCAAGAAATACTTTGTATAACTATCAGAAAAAGGGAATCCACATCAGAGTAAGCCCCGTAAATCATCCGTAAAACTTGAAGTTAAATATTACGAAGTTCATCCTAGTTGTAAGACGTTAAACATCATGGAACCTTTCGTCCAAATAGTAAGACCTTAAATTGCATGACACCTTTCGTTCTCATTAAAATGAATTAAACTACATGAACAATATCCTTATAGAAAGTTATTAAATTTCATGACCAATGTCCTTTCCACATGATGTTAAGCTGCACATATCCACAGTACCCCTTCATTTTGGGTAATCTTTCATCCTTGTTGCATGTCATTAAACTATATAGTCGGCATACTTGCTGTATGACACTAAACCACACAATTCTCTAAGAACAATGTACAACTTGATTCTCATTTTTATGAGTTATGTAGGGATGCATCGATCCTATATAATGTTCCAACCACTACATAATATAAAATTTCCATTTGTACCCTCTTCTATTTCTGTAATTTTGGGAAACCCATGTTGTTCCCTATTTCTCACAATGATCTTAGATCATGTGAGCTAAGGAATCGTGGTAGAGACTCACCGTCACAAGAAAGTTGTATAGGGACAAAAAAGGTTTATCACAGTTCCAAATGAAATAACATAAAAGGGAAAATAGGATTCTTCACTGCGTGATGTTAAATAGAATGTTCAATGTCATTACGCATGACATAAAACAGCATGTATCAATGAAACCCATCTCCATTAACATCGAGTCACATAAATCTCTGTCGCATGATGTTAAACTGCACAAATTTTTTATAACTAAGTATGGATTGATTCTCATTTCCATTGGGATAAGTAGGGATTCCTTGATCCTATATCTTGGTCTATCCACTTCACAACGAATAATACCCATATCCAGCAAGGGACCCTTTTCCATCCTTGTTTTTCACGCCAAGCATACCTCACATGGTCATAGGAATCACCAAGACGGTTTCCCCTCATGAACAAGGAGTATCATCTCTGATAGGAAAACATCATTTTCGTATGATGCTAAACTGCACATTTCTCTATGAACTACGTGCATTTTGATTCAAATTTTTTCATGACACACATACTGACACCCATTAATCTATCATTAGTTCCAAATGTGATGTTACCGCCAATTCACATTGATTCCCATGAGTCCACACCACATGACCTTAAACATCATGGAACATCAAAAAGTATGTATAGCGGGATTCATGACATCTTGGGATATGTAGTGACGCTTAGATCTTGAACACTAGGCCTATCGGAAATGGTCAATGGAAGTAATTCCCACCTCTACATTTGGGTCAGAACTTTGTAGAGCATTTCCTTCTCAAGAACTATGTGTGTCTTCATTATTATCCTCATGAGATATGTTGTAACGACCCAAAATTTTTAATTATATTTGTTTCCTAATTTTGTGGGTATAATTAAAATTTGACCATTGTGTTTCTACTATTATATGATCATTGCTCAACATGACCGTTGGAAACTATAATAGTGATGTTCTGTTTTTTTAAATACGGTTATCTTGGTTAATTAATAAATCAAGATGATTCAATGGACTCATTTAGTAGACTCGAGCAATATGGAACCCATCTGTCGGAGCTTGGGAAGGAGGTAGCATCACCGGGCTTTTCTCTGGACCAAGCCCAAGATGAACTTCAACGTATGAAGCTTGAACGGAATTGCCCGAGGGAGAAGTTCAAGCTAATAGGAATCACCACTCAGGTAATGTTGTTCGAGCCACCCCAAGATTATATCACCATAGCACACCTAACACTTAGGTCTTATGCTAAAGTAATAAAGGGCTATGTAACTAGACCATAGCTTCTTTGTGTAATCTTTTTATATAAATAAAAATTTTATTTCTTCTTCTGGAATAGTTTGAGAATTTATAATATCCAGATAAATATAGGATGTGTATTGTTGATGAATTTAAGAAAAAAGGGGTATTTAAAAATATTTTTTATTCATTGAAAAATTAATAATGTGAAGTGATTCTCAAAAAATGGTCTTCTATCATTATGAGCAATGAGAACTTTAGAGTCTAATAAGATCAAATTTGATTTTAGTGAATAGTAAAGTAAGAATAGAAACATACCCATATGAATAGTAATGAATAGAAATGAACAGTAGTTTGACCCAAAATAATAGAAACTTGACCCATGAATGTATAAATTCATTTTAGACATCTTAAAAGTGAAAAAACAATCATAGTTTAAGTTTTGGTATTCTTGTATGCCATAAATTTTTTAAAAAAAAAATATAATTAATTTAATAATTTAAAATGAAAATCTATCTTCATGAAATTTAATCATAAATTGTTACTTTATTGTCTTATGGTTATATGATAATTTTATGGGACATTTATTACTTTTTTATGGTGTTAGAAAATGAGTTATGGTTCCAATGTTTTTTTGGGAATAAATAATGATTTTATTTAAAAATTAAATTAAAAATATATAGAAAATTATTTTCATAAAATGGAATTTATTTTTAATTTCATAGCATCGATATTAGGTTAGGGTGATGTTTTCGGTTTTTTCTAAAACAGTTGAATTTTCAGTGAATAGTTAAAATGCAGTTTTAAGTTTTGTGTGTTTAATGACATCATTAATGATTTAAAAATTATGTATGCTTTATGGTCGATTAATGAATAGTGATATATTCTATTAGGTTTCCCAAGTGGCCAATACCATGGGAAATCCCCTGGTTTTGCGAATACCACCGATGAGGTGTCCCTTGGAAATTAATAATTTATTCACTCACATTTGATATAAATACAAAGCCATTTCCCTCATTAATTTCATTAAAAAGTCATATTTGATGATGTTCTGGTCTCCTTTCCTCCCAAGGAGTCCTCCCATGGTTCCCTCATGCCTCCCAATGTCCCGAGATTCAATCTTTTGATGTTACTCTTCAAGGTAAGGGATCCTTTCACCCTCCTCTTTTAAGTCATTAATTACTTTGTATTGTGTCTTCTAGTTTCCATATCTTTATTTTGAGGGTATGTTATTATATGTTCTAATTACTATCCATTTCATTTATAATTGTTGATAGACCCTTTCCAATCTCATCAATTTGTTTTCTGAATTTTCAAGTGATGCTGTTAGGCTGCCGAATTTCTCGTGAAAGAAATCGCATCTTCTCCTACCTTCCATGTTTCTTTTTCTTATTCTATGTCATTCAAATATACATACCATGTTCTTACCTCCATGTTATTATGTATTTATATAGTAATATGATTTATTTATGAGTGGTTTACCCTTGTACCCTCTCTTTTTATTATTTTTTAAAACCATGTTATATAGTCGTTATGCTGTAGAAATTTTTCCTCAAAATTTCTATCTCTTTCTCTCAAGAAATTATCTTGTTTATTTATGTGAATACATAGACCTATTTCGTTTCTTTGGGTGTTCATAAATATATAAAAGGGATATATTTTATTCTGTAATGGACATACATGTAACCCTCACTCCCTTGCCGTGGGTTATAAATGATATAGTGATCTTATTTTTAAAAACTTTTAAAATATCATGATTTTGAAATGAAACACATTTCGTTTATTCTCTATTTGTTATTTATGAAATGTTTGCTTATGATCTAAGTGGATCACATGAATATTAAGACATATTAAGGGTGTGCCCTAACAGCACTCCAATGCCTTGGGTAAGGAATTAATCTTTAGATATGACAAGTTTCACGATACCTTGGTGAATAACCTCAGTAATTTTTAGGACACCTCGGGGATAAACCTTAGTGATATGTTCATGAATGTCTAAATGAAATGTTGTAGCCACATATTGAAGTTATGATTCATGTTATTTTTATCTTGATATTCCTATTATTCAATTTATAATTCCTTTATTACTTTTATCATGTTCTTATTAATATTGCTCAAGATCACATGTCATCTGTTTCACTTGTTTTCCTTACTAAGCCTTCTGCTCACCCTTTTCTTTTATGTATGTCTCCAAGATAAGAGATGTCGTAATTTTACATAGCTTGAACCTATTATGAAGCCTCAAGAGTGGTTTAGAATAATTTGTTATGTTTTTTTCATGTATTATGTTCTAGATTTCCAAGACATTAGACTTTAAAGATAATATGTTTGTAAAATGTAATGAAAAGTTATGTAATAAAAAGGTGGGATTCGATAGTTGGTATTAACAGATAGTTTAGTTATTAATGGAAATTAGGCTATGAAAACTTTAGGAATAACCCTATAGAAAAGTTTAAATATTGGAATACTTCCTGGTATTTTGGTGAATATTGAGTAAGTGGTTTATCGAACAAATACTTCCCTGTCAGGATACGAGCTGTTAGAGGCGGCTCTGGCATAGATGTAAACAGGGGTAAAACCCAAAAACACCACTATGAGATAGAATCGAATGGGAAATGGTGCATGACAATGGGCCTTGCTGCACTCTTGGTTATGAAACATCCAGGGGATATGTTTGGTTAATCATAATCTTTTTATGAATCATTATGAAGGATTTATAGAGAAATTTAATTGTTTAAAAAAGTTTTAAGATATAAATCCTTTATAGTTAAAAGATTTTTAAATGAAATAAGTTTCTCATTAAGGTTTTATTCTTTTATAAAATGGAAGGAAATAACAGGAACCATGCAAATGGTTATCATAATGGACCATGTGCTGACGGCCCTCCGATGGAAGCTGGAATGGAAACATTCATGCGAATGATGAACCAACTGACTCATGTTATGGAAAATAACTTGAATCAAGATGAGAGACTGATCTCACCACGAAGGGAAAAACATCCAGTTGAGTCTTTTATCCCTCAATTACCACCAAACTTTAGTAGATCGACTGACCCATTGATTACTGATCAGTGGATCAGCTCCATCGAGAAGATCTTTTTTTTGCTCCACTGTTCAGAGCAAGAGAAGGTCACCCTGGCTATCTACTGCTTAGAAGGAGAAGCTGATCAGTGGTGGAAGCTGATTAAAAACATGAGGAAAATAGTGGTTGTTGAATCAATGGAGTGGGAAGGGTTTAGAGGGATTTTCTTCAGTAAATATTTCCCTCGTTCCATGAGAACAAGAATGTATAAAGAGTTTCTTGAGCTGAAGCAGAAGGATAATGAATCTATTGAAAGATATGAGATGAACTTCACCAAACATTCATGATATACCTATATATTTTTCATGGATCCAAATGGTAAGTTTGATAGATTCTTCAGTGGACTGAGACCTCACCTGTAGAAGAATCTAGCCAACCGAGACTATGACAGCCATGAGGAGATCATGCACAGTGTGATGAAAGTCAAACTGGAGTTTGGTGAGATGTGGTGGTCTCATAAATCAAATTACAAAAAGAGTTCGATTGAGCCTAGCTTAAGGAGGAGCTTTGATCAAGGAAGAGAAGGCAAGAATGTGAAACGTCCCACGTTTAATAAATGTGGGAAGAAGCATTCAAGGAACTACCTGCTTGGAAGCGGGAAATGCTACAAGTGTGGAAGAGATGGCCATATTCCAAGGAATTTTCATAGTGGGGTGAAACATCAACTGCTAAACACTAACGACAAGGGTTAGATGGTGCAGGCACTACATGATGTCAAGTGCTTTATGTGTGGACAACTTGGGCATTTTTCCAATCATTATCCAAATCCGAGTGCAGTGGAGAGGAACCACCATCAACCTCAGCAAAGGCCAAGGGAGCATGTTCGTGCTTTTTCTATCACGACAACTGATGTTGAAGCTCCAAATGATGTGGTACCAGGTAATATTATTGTTCTCTAAAATCTAGAAAGTACTTTGTTTCATTCTGGTTCTATGAATTCCTTTATTTTTTTCCAAGTTTTCAAAGAATTTAGAATCAACGCCCAACATGCTAAAACTAGAGTTATCAGCCAAGACTTCTAGTGGGGTTATCCAAGCATCATCAGTGTTTAGAAACTCTAGTATGTACTTTGGTGAGCACAATCTTATCGTGAATCTAGTAGTCATTCCCATGAATGAATTCAACATTATACTAGGGATGGACTGGCTCTCAAAGTATAATGCTATGATCAAATGCATAAGTAAGTAAATATCAGTAGTCTTGAATGGAAAACCTATAGTTATCTTCCAAGGAGAGATATCTCAATCTGATCTTTTTCTAGAAGAACCTCTTATATCCTTCTTTATGGAGTTGATTGGTGACGAAGAAGAAGGAAATGAGAGTTTGAGGATAGAAAATGTACCCATCGTCCAAGAATACCTTGACGTATTTCCTGAAGAGTTTCCTGGACCTCCCCTAGAAAGAGAGGTAGAGTTCTCCATTGAACTCATAGCAGGATCTCATCCAATATCAATGACCCCATATAGGATGGAAAATGTGGATCTAGAGGAATTAAAGAAACAACTCCAATATCTTTTGGAGAGGGGGTTTATCCCACCGAGTATGTCTCCTTGGGGAGCATTTGTTCTCTTTGTGAAGAAGAAGGATAGATCGATGCAGCTATGCATCGATTATAGAGAACTGAATGGAATCATAGTAAAGAACAAATACCCTCTTCCAAGAATTGATGACTTATTTGACCAACTTTGTGAGGCGCAATTCTTCTCTAAGATTGATCTTCAATCTGGTTATCATCAATTGAGGGTGAAGAAAGAAGACATTCCAATGAACTACCTTCCGATCAAGATATAGGCATTATGAGTTTGTTGTTATGCCTTTTGGACTGACTAATGCACCTATTATTTTTATGGATTTGATGAATAGAGTCTTTAAAGACTACCTTGATAACTTTTTGGTAGTTTTTATTGATTATATTCTGATATATTACAAAATTCATAAGGAGCATGAAAATTATCTAAGGGTTTTTATTCGAACTCTACGGAAGGACAGACATTTTGGAAAGTTCATTAAATGTGAATTCTGGTTACAACAAGTTGCTTTCTTGGGGAACATTGTTACCAATGAAGGAATCATAGTTGACCCAAAAAAGACAAAAGTTGTCGAGGATTATCCTTAGCCTACACCAATAACTGAGATTCGCAGTTTCCTTGGATTAGCAGGATATTATAGGAGGTTTGTGAAAAACTTTTCATGGCTTTCTAATCCATTAACCAAGTTAGCTTGAAAAGTGGTCAAATTCATCTGGACAAAGGAGTGTGAGAAATGTTTCCAAGATCTGAATAAGAGATTAGTTACTACACCTATGTTAACTCTACCCCCAAGTGGAGAGGGATTCATTATTTTTAGTGATTCATCTCTGAAAGGGCTTGGGTGAGTCCTCATGCAAAATGACATGGTCATCTCTTATGCATCTCTACATTTGAATAATCATGAGAAGAACTATCCTACGCATGATCTGAAGCTGGTTGTGGTCATTTTTTCTATGATGATATGGAGGTACTATTTTTATGGGGAGAAATGTCCTATATATACAGATCATCAAATTTGAAGTATATTTTCACACAAAATGGATTGAATATTAGACAAAGGAGATGGTTGGAACTCCTTAAATACTATGATTGTTCAATTCATTGTCATCCTGGAAGTGAAAACAAAGTTGTTGATGCATTAAACAGGAAATACCCAGTTGTTCTTTCCAGGATGAGGATTCAAAAATATCCTTTGATCAATGACCTAGAAAATCTAGACATGTGAATTATAAGGGAAGGGGAATCATCAACCCTAACCCAAATTATTTCTCAATGATCATTACTAGATAAGATCAAGAAATATCATAAAGAAGATCCTTTTTTATAGAAGTATTTTGAGGCTGTGAAGGATGGGAACTTTCTTGAGTTCAATACTGATCAAGAAGGTGTACTGAAATTTTGTATAAGACCATGTGTTCCATCTATTCCAGAAAAAAAGAAGGAGCTGAGGGATGAAGCTCATAGCTCTAATTTCTCTATACATCCTAGATGCACAAAAATTTATAGGGACATTCGTGATTATTATGGGTAGGATAATATGAAAATGGAGATTGCTGACTACACTTCAAGGTGCCTGGTATGTCAGTAAGTGAAGGTAGAACGATAACTTCTTAAAGGGGTATTGCAACCACTACCCATATCAGCATGGAAGTGGGACAATATCACTATGGACTTCGTCACTGGTCTCCCAAGAACTTCCAAAGGAAATAATTCAATATGGGTTATCGTGGACCGTCTCACCAAGACTGCCAATTTTATCACCATTTGGGAAGATTTCTCTCTTGATCAACTTGCCAGGATTTTCGTGAAGGAAGTGGTAAGGCTGTATGGAGTTTCACTTTCTATCGTATCTGATCATGATCCAAGGTTCACATCAAAATTCTCGAGAAGTATTCAACAAGAATAGATAACTGAATTGAATTTCAGTATGGATTATCACCCCCAAACTGATGGACAATCTGAAAGAACTATTCAAACACTCGAGGATATGCTGAGAACTTGCTCGATAGAATTTAAAGGTGGTTTGGATCGACATCTCTCATTAGTTGATTTCTCTTACAACAACAGCTTCCACTCAAGCATTCAAAGGACACCCTATGAAGCTCTATATGGGAAGAGATGTAGAACTACTACCTGTTGGGATGAAGCTAGTGAGATAAAGCTTCTTGGGCCTGATCTTGTGCAAGAGATGGCAAAAAAGTTCCATACCATCCAAAAAAAACATTAAGGTTACTCAGATTTGACCAAAGAGTTATGTGGACAACCGTCAAAGGTACATGGAGTTTTATGTTGGTGACAAATTCATTCTTTGGATTTCACCTTGGAAAAGAGTCATGGGGTATGGGAAGAAAGGGAAGCTCATCCCTAGGTACATTGTACCCTATGAAATCCTTGAACGCGTGGGAGCGGTGGCCTATCGGCTTGCACTTCTTCCAAATCTATTTCAAGTTCATGATATCTTCCGCATATCCCTCTTGAGGGAGTAAAAACTTGACCCTTTACATGTACTAAATCAAGAGGTGGTACAACTGGAACACGACCTCTATTATGAGGAGCAGCCGGTGGAGATCTTGGATCGTAGAGACAAGGTTCTACTCAACAAGACTACCCACCTTGTTAAGATGTTGTGGAGGAACCACAAATATAAAGAAGCCATGTGGGAACCAGAGGATTCTGTGAGACAGAAGTACCCACACCTTTTCCCATCAGAGGGTACCAGATAAAATTTCGGGGACAAAATTTCTTAAGGGGGTAGAATGTAACGACCCAAAAATTTTAATTATATTTGTTTCTTAATTGTGTGGGTATAATTAAAATGTGACCATTGTTTTTTGACTGTTATATGACCGTTGGTCAATATGACCATTGGAAACTATAATCTTAACATTGTGATTTTATAAATATGGTTATCTTGGATAATTAATATTAAAAAAAGATTTAATGGATGCATCCAGTAGACTCGAGCCATATTAAGCCCATCTGTCAGAGCTTGGGACGGAGGTATCATTACTAGGATTTTCTCTAGACCAAGACAAAGCCGGACTTCAACAAATGAAGATTGAACAGAATCGCCTAAGGGAGAAGTTCAAGCTGATAGAAATCACTACTCGGGTAATGTTGTCCGAGCCACCCAAAGATTCTATCACCATAGCACATCTAACAATTAGGTCCTATGTTGGTGTAATAAGGGGATATTTAATGATACCTTATCTACTTTGTGTAATCTTTTTATATAAATAAAATTGTTATTTATTCTTATGGAAAAGTTTGTGAATTTCAAATATCCGGATAAAAATAGGATGTGTATTATTGATGAATTTAAGAAAAAAGGGGTATTTTAAAATATTTTTGTATTCATTAAATAATTAATAATGTGTAATGATTTTCAAAAAAATGGTCTTCTATAGTTGTGAGCATTGAGAAATTTAGAGTCTAATAAGATCAACATGGTTTTTAGTGAATAGTAAATTAGGAATAGTAACATACCCATGTGAATAGTAATTTGACCAGGAAAATAGAAACTTAACTCATGATTATATAAATACATTTTTGACATCTTAAAAGTTAAAAAAAACGATCATAGTTTAAGTTTTGGTATTTTTTATGCCATAAATATTTTACTTAAAATTTTGTAATTAATTTAATAATTTAAAATGAAAATTTATCTTCATAAAATATAATCATAAATTGTTACTTTATTTTCTTATGGTTATATGATAATTTTATGGGACCTTCATTACTTTATTAAAGTGTTACAAAATGAGTTATGGTTTTAAAGTTGTATTTCTGGAATAAATAATGATTTTATCTAAAAATTAAATTAAAATTATTTAGAAAATTATTTTAAAAAAATGGTCTTCATTTTTTATTTCAGAGCATCAAAATTAGGTTAGGGTGAATTTTTGGGTTTTTTCTAAAACAGTAGAATTTTTGGTGAATAGTAAAAATGCAGTTTTAAGATTCAGGTGTTTAATGACATCCTTAATGTTGTAACAATGATGTATGATTTCTGGTCGACTTATTAATAGTGATATATGCTATGAGGTGTCCGAAGTGGCCCATAACAATGGAAAATACCATGGGAAAGCCCATGGTTTTCTGAATACCACCGATTAGGTGTCCCTTGGAAATTAATAATTTATTCACTCGCTTTCGCTACAAATACCATGCCATTTACCTCATTCATTTCATTAAAAAATCATACTAAACAAAGTTATGGTCCCCTTACCTCCAAAGGAGTCCTCCCAAGGTTCCCTCAAGCCTCCCAAGGTCCCGACCTTTATGTTTTCGAAGTTACTGTTCAAGGTAAGAGATCCTTTCACCCTCCTCTTTTAAGTCATGAATTCCTTTATGTTGTGTATTCTAGTTTTCATCTCTTTATGTTGAGGGTATGTTCTTATATGTTATCCTTAATTTCTATTTTATGTATAATTTTTGAGAGACCCTTTCCACTCTCATCAATTTGTTTTCTAAATTTTTATGTGACGCTGTTAGGCTGCTGAATTTCTCATAAAAGAAATCGCATCTTCTCCAACCTTTCATGTTTCCTTTTCTTATGGTATGTCTTTAAAATGTCCACACCATGTTCATACCTTTATGTTATTCTGTATTTATATTGTAATATTAGTTATTTATGAGTGGGTTACCCTTTTACTCTCTATTTTTATTATTTTCTAAAATGATGTTATGTAGCCGTTATGCTGTAAAAATTTTGCCTCAAAATTTCTATCCCTCTCTCTCAAGAAATTATCTTCTTTATTTATGTGAATAACCAGAAATATTTCGTTTATATGGGTGTTCATAAATATATAAAAAGTATATATTTTATTCTGTAATGTACATACATATAACCATCACTCCCTTTGCATGAGTTATAAATGATATAATGATCGTATTTTTAAAAACATTTAAAACGTCACGATTTTTAAATGAAACCCATTTCTTTTATTTTCTAAGGGTTATTTTTGAAAAGTTTTATTATGTTCTATTTGGATCACATGATAATAAAGAAATATTATGGTTACGCTCTGATATCACTCCAATGCATTGGGTAAAGATTTAATCTCTATAGATGACAAGTTTCGCGATACCTTGGTGAAAAACCTTGGTAGTTTTTATGACACCTCAAGGAAAAACCTTGGTGATATGTTCATAAATGACTAAATGAAATGTTTTAGCCACATATTCAAGTTATGATTCATGTTCTTTTTATCATGATATTCTTATTATTCCATTGCTCATGCCTCTATGACTTTTATCATGTTCATATTAATATTGCTCAAGATCACATGTCAACTATTTCACTTGTTTTTTTTACCGAACCTTCTGCTCACCCTTTTCATTGATGTATGTCTCAAGGATTTGATATGAAGTAATTTTATATAAGATGAACCTATGATGAAGCCTTAAAAGTGTTTTATAAGAATGTTTTATGTTGTTTTCATGTATTATGTTCTTGATTTCCAAGACACTAGGCTTTAAAGATCCTCTGCTTATAAAATGTAATGAAAAGTTATGTAATAAAAAGGTGGGATGCTATATATGTAGTGATTACCATTCCCTTATCCTTGGACCAATCCACAACATCCTCCCACATGAAATTCATTTCTCCCACATCCTTACTTCATGATGGATGATTTCATGGAAGTAAGTCATTATCGCATGATTCCATACTGACTGGAATTACATCATTATCACATGACGTTAAACTATAAAGAAGTATGTACTTACATCACAATGTTAAGATTCATATAGGTGCATCCCTTCTATATAATGGTAATACGGGGAAACCAACATTATTAATTCCACATTATCAAAGGACCACAAGAGGCTAACCCTAGATAACCAGAGAATGAAGTGCTCCTAGCATCTTCTAAACCACCCCTAACCCATGAGGTTCACTTAATTCGTGGAATATCATAGATCACCCCAATATTCTATCTCACTGGGAGAGGATATCCAGATTCAAGGACCATTTGATTGACTATTCATACATTCCCATGGCTCATGTATAAGCGCCTCTAGACACCAACCAAAAGAGTCACTCTAGAAAAAAGGATAGTCCAATTCTCATGAACCCTGAAACAATCACGACAGTAATCCACACTTTAGTGTTTCTGAACTACTCCTTTTATGGATATCCCACTTCATTACTCAAGACCTGAGACACTTTATCCATGATTTATAATGTTTTTGTCCAACGATTGGGAAGTTGTTGGAGTGTTCTTAACCTCGGGTGTCCTAATTAGGATTATGTGAATCATCCTCCAAATTAGGTCAATGTCATTGATTACATTAAATTTCCTAAATTGTCTTCGAATCTATACAAACATAAATTCTAGTGTGTAATGGTCCAAATAAAAAGAATTTAAACTTATATAAAAAGAGACACAAAACATTTCTGGTTGAAAACCCACAATGGGAGGCCTGGGTAAAAGCCAAGTCATTTCCCTCTAATGTTTTCAACTCTAGAGTTTAAGAAAAAATAAAGGCATAAATAAATAAGTAATAAAGCTCATAGGGTTCATCTAGTAACCTTAGTAAAAAATCTATGCTCACTGGACCCCCTGGTCGCATAAAAAATTAGAGCACTAATTTTTCAAATCTCCTCACCATGAGAGTATGTCTATTAGGTGGTGCCACATATATTAGGGTACTCTAGTGAACCTTTTATTTTACACTCTCCATAGATCACACTTCATGATCCTAAGTGTCTTGAATAACCATAACCTTCCATGGCCCTTGAAAAATATATTTGGATTCAAGGACCCTTTCCATGACAATGCATTCATTCCTATGCCTCTTGCGTAGGTGCTTATGGCCATCAACAAAATACACCTATATAAAATGTATTCATTCTGATTCTCATGAACCCTGAAATTATTGCAGAAACACATAACACCCAAGTGTTTCTGAAAAACTCCCTTTGATTGTCCCACATCATCCCCCAAACTCAAGAATGTTATGACTTGATTTACATTCGCCATACCAAACTATCCAAGAATATTCATTGTCATTGTTGTTACGTCACCGTGTTTTGAACCTTTTATCAAAGACGGAATGTTGAAATCTATTCTTAAACCTTAATTAGCCTTAACCTTGTAATGCAAAACTATATGGTGTAGGGATCAAGCTTTATGATATAAGATCTAATTTCCTGGGTTTCAAAACCCTTTCGGGATAGCCTTATTCTCATGCCCAACATCAGTATTTTGATGTTTTAGTCTTCATAAATCATTCATATCCCTCAGAAAGAAGTAGACATCATCTTATAATTGGAATTATACAAAAACTTAAGGACCTTATCCCACCAACCAAAGGAATTCTCTCGTTTCCAGAAAGGATCTTCAGTCTTTGTGATCCCTAGAAACACTATGGTGGATCCTAGCATCTCATAATTTCATGGTACATACCTGGGATGTTTACACCATCTCATATTAATAGACTCAAGATTTTGGGGTGTGATTTCCATTATCCACACCCAATCTATCTCGCTAAACCTAGTATCCCTACATCATAATATCCCCCAATATTCCCTCCACAAATATTCCATATCCCTTGAAAAATATATATGCCTTAAATCTTCCTTTTTCTGACTATACTTACATGCACAAGGCTCCTACATGCACGTCAATGGCAATCAACCCAATGCGTCACTCTGAAAAAATTGGAACTCCAATCCTAATGAGTCAAAGCAATGCCACAGTAGATTATATCACCATTAAGTGTTTTAGGTCATTCCTGACCTATCTTCACTGCATCATATGATCATATAAATGGTCTGAGCTAACAGACCATTATTTTAAGAAATACAAGGTCCTAGATAAAAGGCCTTAAACTAAAGAAATATAATCTCTGAGATAAAAGACCACAAACTAAATAAATATAAGTTCTGAGATAAGAGATCATAAACCAAAGCAACATCAGCTCCAAGATAAAATACCTTAATCTATAGAGATAGAAGATCTGGGCTAAAATACCTTAATCTAAAGTGATATCAAGTCCAAGAAAAATTTCCCTAAATTAAAACATTATTGTAGTGCAACCAATGGAAACATTTGAGGCTCGCCATATGGTCTTATATAAATCAAGTTATTAGCATCGGAAAGGTAAGAGCACTCTTCCTCTATGGAGTATATTCTTCTCATTGATCCTTCTGATAGTAGGAACAAGTTACCAACATAGAATCACATGTAGGTTGTAATTCAAAAGCATCACTAAAAGGGATTTTGTTATAATTTCAACATTCAATTCAAGGAATTCATGTTCATACAATATAAAGAATGGTATGGGTAGTGATTGAGATTCTCATAATATTAGAACAAGGAAAATCATTGTACATCTCTCCAAGGGAAGGGATACTACCCAGTTGTTTGATATCCCATAAGCTAATACCCACCTCACCATGAGGAAGGTGAAATGTGTTAGTCCTCGGAAGCCAACAACTAATCACTTCCCATAGAATGTCATGGGTGTGGTAAATAATGAATTGAGATATCCACATAGCTTTGTAGAGACAAACATTTTATAGATCATTTTCAAACTCCAAATAGCTCTACCTAACCCAAAATGGGCATGCCCATTTATTGAAGAAATTTCTGCCAGGATGAAGATCCCATTTTGATTACAATCTTCCACTAAAAGTGTCTACATAAGAGGTTAATATGATTGAATAGCTCTGAGTAATAGGTTTTTGTGAAAGATCTTATCAATCCAAACTCAGGGTAGAATTTTATGACATATAATACATGATATGAGATTGGGATGATACAAATGACCGTCCTTAGTAATTATTTACTCACTCCATTTGTTAGAGCCAAATATCAAGTGAAATGGTAGATTAAAATCTATGGGAGGTATGGTAGGATCATTTAACAAACCAAACCCGTATAGAGGAAGTCGACCAGATAAGGGATAATTATGAATACCAAATTGAAGGAACCTCTATGGGACCATGTTATTAGTACACACATGATAATGGGGTTTAACATTATGATTCTAGGAAATCATGTCCCTTTGGGTTATTGTAGATGAAGAAATTTGGTGGGAACTGGAAACCATATGGAAATTAAAATTTGGCACATGTTATGTGAATAAAATAAACATCATCAGCGCATGGTATAAAAACAGAAGGATCGGGGATATCACATGATCATAAATTGGTTTCACAAATTTCTAATCCCCCAATGGAATTTTGGGTATCATAACCCCTATAAGGCATCAGGAGAACCATATAACCCCTTGGGAATCATGACTGTGGAACCTTAACATGGTCATGAGAATCGTAAATGTTTGAATGATCAGGACATAGGGTCTCATGAAGTCTTCAAGAAAACTGTATCCCTCATACAAGATGTCTGAAAGGATGCTAAAATCATATTTTTCTTTTAAGAAAACTAATGGCTGAGCAGAAATCATCATCACACAATATCATTAGAAGAATGGACTCGAGGCGAAGGGTTTCAAACATGGTTCATGATCAGAGATCATGGTAAGGTCCTATAAAAGGTTAAAAATACAAGACTTCATTGGAGAGTAGGAAACCAATGTAATTAATCATCCCCCCCAATATATATATTGAATTTCACGGAATACCAAACGTTGGTTGTTTGATTAATCATTTTGTGAAGACATCATGTATAGAAAATAACCTACGGTGAAGCCCGTGGAGATCCCTTTGGAGAGTCCTTCCACCAATATGAAGGCTCTCAATACCACTAGTGGTGAAATGATGAATATTGAATGACTACCCCCAGATCGCATGGTTTTTCATTGGAATGTTTCAAAAAAACACTCTGAAATCCATCAAAAATAATGAGAATGAAATTACAAAGATGGGGACCACTGGTGGTCACAAGTCTAATGCACTAAATCATCATTGGTAAGAATAAAATCCACTTGTGATATCTCAAAAAACATATATAACCACCTAACCACTGTGGTATAAAATGAATGAGATAAATAAGAGGAGGTGTGAGTTTTTCATAGTCATTGATGGACATGAGATGCACCCTACAATACACTATGAGTTTTCGGTTACTCGCCTGCATCACCTCTAGGAATCCCCATGGGTTGACAGCTTTGTGGCATGTAAGTCCTTGGGAATGTCCATATATCCCCTTGGATGTACAGATAGACCTTTCCACTACATGATTATATACACCATGTATGATCAATATTGGTCGAGTGAGATATCATCAAAAAATCTAGTGAAAAACATACATGTTACATGAAAAAACTTTCTTAACCCATGAATTTTGTAAAATAAAACAAATTTGAATGAAAGGGAAGATGTGAGAGGTGTTTGTGGTCACTGAAAGGCATGTGATGTTCTTAGTGAACCCACGGTGTGGCCCTATGAAAACCATAGACAAGTCACCCAATATCTGACGAGTTTCTTCCAAAAGGAACATAGATCTTGAGAAGGTTTATTAGCATGTCAACATGAAAAAATAGAATCCCTTCAACACATCTCCATGATCAAAAAATTCTTCAACAATCTGAAATAATACGATAAAGGAAAAGTTGATGGTGAAGACTCATAATCACTAAATATTAGGTGATTTTCCAGTAATGATCTATGATAGAGAATTTTGAAGCTAAATGGAGTTATAACCCTTCACTAACTCTATCTTGGACTCAATCTAGATACTCTATAAAAAATGGTGAGTATCATGGGTGGTGAGGCCACTAAATTTCCCACCCCACCACAAAAAATGAATTGGATACTTTGAGAAGAAAATTTTCTTGCATCAAAGTCTCATGCATCGAAGCATCTTCCTCATAACATCTGATCAGGTGATTGTAAAAACATTTTTTTGGTAATACACAAGAAAGAATACATAGTATTCATGAATTAGGAATAAACTATATCACGTGATCTTTCATAGATCATGTGAAGTATTTCTGAAAGTTTATGAGACAAACATCCTAAAATCCCATCAGATCACGCGAGACTCAAGACAAACTAACACTGAACAAAACCTAGTCATTCAAAATAAAAGGGTTAGAACCAAGATCAAAGGTGGAAGTCTTAATTTAAGGAAATGATTTCGGAGACTCATGTCCTTCGCATGTGTCATTAAAAGACACGCAACATCACCAGGAAACATCTCCTAGATATCACTACACCCCTTCGATGTATCGTCCAGATCACACAAAATACTCTAGACACATTATAACATGTCACATGGTTCCCTGAAAGACACCACTTTGATCTTTTGAACAATCTGGTCCCATCGCCCTAAACATGAAATGTCCTCCTGAAACATCTCATGACTCATATAATGGTGTTCTATCTTGCCATCTGAGTGTCTTGAAAGCTTTTGGGAATGAAAACTGGGCTCTCACGGCACCCTCTCGGAAATCCAACTAAGGCCTACGATGCTCATCGGGCACATTATCCTGGGATCATGATGCCTCCCATGGTTGTTTTCCAAGATATGTGATGTCCCATGAGTCGTTCCAGATAGACTCTTGCAACGCCCGCTATATGTTTCATGTCGACTCTCGTGAGTGAAACTAATTCATGATATCTGGGATATACAATGGCCTCTGGGGGAAACCATATGGATCATCTGATGGCTCCCAAGACCAGAATATTGGGTCATGCGACACCCACCCCCACCCCCACCCCCAAAACGATTCATCTAGGCCACGTGATGACTCTCAGGGAAAGTTAATCGGGTCATGGGATACCCTCCAAACAAGAAGTCCATATTAATAGGGAATCCCATGTCTTGATAACATTATATGTCCTTAGTGTGTAAGCCTCAGTCAATAGGGAATCCTTAGTGTATTACCCCTAACATAAAGGGAACTATAAAGACTCTTATTCCTACCATATTCAAGACATGTAGTCCACCTCTCCCTGAGGATTGAGATCCGTATTGATCATCCATGGTGGGAAAACCATACGATTCCATTCTTAAAATCAATGATATAGATTACTTGTTATACCTTTCTTCTCACAAATGATTATGGATCACATGGGATTAGGTATATTCAATTTTCATATCATTTTCCCTGTAAACCCACATAATGGTATAGGGAAGTCTCAGTGTGTCCGCCATGATCACCTGAACTACGATGACTCTGATTCCAACCATACTCAAGATACATAGGATGCCTTCTCAAGGCCCATGCTACATACCAAAATCCCCAAATAATATCCTAGTTCACAAGTTGTATACATTTACTCAATCAAGTTGATCACCCATTTCCCTTGTTTCTCACGTCAAGGATAGCTCATGTGGGCTTAGGGATATGTGGTGGAACACCATATGAGGCATCATGAATGAATACCCCTCATATAAGGGAATATACATCGGTCCAGTACTAAGAGAATAAATTAAATATGAGGGTTTTGATTCTAAAAAATCCGGGATACATATGACACTTCATAATGGCTCAATCCCCTCCTCGTAATATTAATTTCTTCCTCACATAGTATCACATTCCGAAGTATTTGGTCCTACAGTTAGTGTATATAAATTATCAATTCTATTCTAGTGAAATGTATGAAAAACCTAGGATGCATACATATGTGTCAATTAATGAGACTCCCTTTACATATTTACTGTGATAATTAATCGACAAACCATTTTTTCACGGTAACTGATCACATATAATGATTAAGAGGATATCCTTGAATATATAATAAATCTATGATAGAGTCATAGAGTGGTAAATAATTCCCCCCAAATGGGTCTAATGAGCCTAACCTCCCAACATCTCAACCAATTTGTGTCCCCAGGAGCCACAGGTCCTGTATAACAACATGCCCACTAGAATTTAAAAATTAGGTTTATACCCACCTACATATGGGGTAACCATTGGGTGTTTCTGGGATGAAAAATGTTATTCTTATGTCTTTAACATAAAAAAAAGGGTGATCTCAGATGCTCAGTAAGGATAAATAAGAAAGATATATAAGAATTATAAGAATATAAAGGTATAAAGACATAAGAATAACATTTTAAGATCCCACCCTACATATCAAGAGATCATATACATGAGTCATGGCATAAAAATTGGGAATTCATAAGACCTGAATCGTAATGAAATTAAGAACATGAGACATGAAAGTAAAACATAAAAATAAAACATGGATCTATAAAGGACACATAATCATATAATATTTATTCCCATAGATGTTAGGGAATTGATTCCATTCCCATCTTGGTAGTATGGGTTCACTTCCCATACCATAATGGTAGCCATGGTACACTCCAATAACCATCATGGTAATCATGGTTCACTCCAATAAATATCATGGAGGGAAAGGTCTATTATGTCAATCTCAATAAGTATAAATCACTACCCAATGAATTAAATGGAGATAGAGGTCACACACATCTCATAATGAAATCATACATATGTGTTCCACAATAATAGATATCATTTATCTAATAAAACCCAAGAGAATGAACTAGGTTTCACAAACATCATGCAATCATAACGTAACCCACAGAAAAGAAATGGGTTTCAAAAATCCCATTCCATCGTAAAAATAACCATACATAAATAAATAATATTGGAAACACTTAATCATATCTTCAGTAATATATAATTAATTTAAAAAAAATATTATATTAGATGGGAAATAATTTTGAGAGAACGCTTGAAAAAAATTCGTAGGGAAAATATCATTTTTTTCTTTGAAACCCTTTCCTTTACTAGAAATGATACAAAATTTTAAAAAAACATTTACTTTGAAAACAAACTCATAATCTTTTAAGAGAATCATCAAGTAAATTATCCATCATGAAATAATTAAAATGAATTCATGTTATATATGTTAAACAAGACATTTTTCTTGTACTTTTAATACAAAATTCAAAAATTAACTCACTAGAAAAGCTGAAATATGTACATTTCAAACTGTTGAATAAAAATTCATACATGGTTCAAAATGACTTTAATTAATTTTAGAAGAATAGTAAAAATACTCTATAAACAATTTTATGGAACATAGACATAGATGATAAATATACCCTTGTAAATACTTATGTATAAACAGTCCAATAATGTAATGAGATTGTGAAAATAGTCCTTTTCTTTGAAAAAACATTTTCCAAACATAAAAAAAATTCCAAATCATTTTCTTGAAACCAATCTTAATATATCTTTTAAAAAAATGTCATAAAGAAAAATAAACTTCAAAAAATTCAAAGTGTCTCATACCACTTTGAAACATTTGAATCATAATCTCCATTAAATAATAACATTAAATTAAGAATATAATATTTTTAAAATAAAGATATTCCTAGTGAAACGTGTAAAATTTTATTATATAAATCTCATAAAAGAACATAGGATGAAAATAAACCATGTGTCTCAAAGAAGGAAAATTGAGACAAAACTATCTTACTCATTTGGTACCTTTTAAACTGTAAAATTCCATGAAATATATATCATAAAAGGCATATGTAAATAAAAATAAATTAAATTATATAATTCATATAAAACATTCTTGGGTATTATGTATAAAAAATGAAATGAGTGGTGAATAAGGTATGTAACTCACCGAAATAAAAAGTGGGAAAAAATTCCATTACATAAGGTTTGACTTCCTTCAAACATCTTGAAACCTCCAGTATAATGGATTAATGATGATTATTAACTAATTAAATATCTATATTAATATAAATAGTACCTTATATTATGATTTTAAAAAAAATATTATGATCCATCCATTAATTATATTTTGTTAATTTCATGGTTTCAAGTACGTTTATTTCATAGTTTCATGAACGATTGTTTGGTGTAAAATAATGGATGGTATTATAAAATGTGATTAAAACTCCATAAGTGGAAGTAATTTGTATTTATTTAAATCCAAAGGAATAAATGGTCACATATTTTACTTTTCTTTCTTACATTAGGATTATTCATTAGATAAAATGTTAATGATAAAAGTTTAGTTTATTTTTTCAGTTTTTTCGGGAACACCCCACAAACGAGTTTCACTTTATTTACTATTATGAAAATATATTAGCTACAGAATATAAAATAGAAAATTATATACATATTAAAATCTTATTTAACCCAAAAATAGTTTTAATACCATCCATGAAGGAGGAAATGAAAAAATAATAAACACATTATTCATGGAGGCAATTAATCGGCATAACGTGGACAATAATTTAATTTATTTGAATAGAAGGATATGATAACAGAAATTGAGGTTATATATTCCATTAGAAAAATATAAATCAAATATATAAATTATTCAGTATTTATCATAAATTTAGTGATAATGGGGGTGAGGGGAAATTATATAAATAAAATAATTAAGAGAGGTACTTTGTGGAAATTACCTCTTGATTATCACCTCCTTAAGAGACCCTTAAGGGCCTTGGATTTAGTCTTTTTGTGAGACCAGAAACACTTGTAAATGGGGAATTTGAGGAGTATTGATTTGAGTAGATATTTGAGTATCTAAAAGGGTTTTTGGTCCAAAATTAGGTGGTGACGAGTTGTATTTATATTTGAGGAGAGGTGGGTTTATGTGATTAAATAATAAATATTTTATAATTAAAGCCAACCCTTATGAGGTGGAATTAAATTAAATGAATTTGGTTCGAAATTAACATTTTTTTAGAAGAATATGGTCAATTAAAAACTCAAAAAACCATAAAATGTTGTATTTTTGTAGGTATTTTAAGCACTTACCCTCTTTAACTTAAACAAGTTTCATTTTTTATGAGTATCATGGTAAATAATTTTTTTACCATGGTAAATTTTATATACCTAAAAATAAAATTGAAATTAAAACAAAATTTGGACCTTATGATTAAAAATATGGAATTAATTTTAACTAATTACATTCAACTAATTAGAAATATTAGATATTAAATCAATTCCATTGACACAACGAAAAAGGTGAATTTAATGTGAAAAGTTCAAAAGTTCAGAATGTTTTTATATCCAATTTCATTGTAAAATTGATTCCAATAACCTAAATTAGACTAATTTATAAAATAATGATCTAATTATCCTTTAAAACCAAATCAAAACATAATTTAATTTTTTAAATAAAGTACATGAAAATGCATTCTGAACTAAAATGCAATGTTTTTAGTATTCATCCAAAAATGACTCAAAAAAATCCAAAAAATCATCTAAAGTAAATTTTTATATAATTAATTAAATTAATAATTTTATTCATTCATATAAAAATTATTAATGTTTAAAATTTATATTTAAAATGGGTTTTCAATTAAGATTCAGTAAAATTACTTGTTCACAAAATTTAGGATTTTATGCGTAAAATTTGGTTTATTCATATCTTATGACTATAAAATAAAATGGGTAAATATAAAAAATATAAGATCGAATATATATCTTATATATTTCATTAATATTATTCTCTAATTGTAATTAATTCAGTCAATGTAGTAAAAATGACTTTGGGAGAATAAAACTATATTCTTTTTAATTAAATGGTATTTATTTATTTTTTTTATAATTAATTGGTAACTAATGAATTCATCTTATAAAACCTATAATTTCATTTGTTAGTTAGTAATATTTCTTCTTTCTTGTTTAAAGGCTAAGTTATATCTTATTATATTAAATAATAATAATTTAATAATATACTTTTGTTCGATAAAACAAGGTTTTATGTGTAATCCAAGCTATCAAAAGAATACTACGTTGTCTATAACACAACCAGAGAATAGTGTTGTGTATAATGCAAGCTAGTATAAATGTGGTGTGTAACCCAATATCGACTTAGATTTTCATATAAAATAAACAAATAATTGTTTTTTTTTGTATTATGAAATCCATATTCAGTATTGTGTAAAATGAAAAATATCGTAGTAATTAAACAAGTTTGAAAAAATATATTTCAATAAAACTTACGGTGTAACATTATAACCCCCTTAAAATGAATTTTTCCTTCAAAATTTTTCTACTTTATCAAAGTATTAATACTTGATGGTTTCATTCAAAAAATCCTATATCATAAAAATGAATACTAAAAGTTATTTTAAAAAGGAAAATTTGGATTGTAACGATTACCCAAAGTAAATCATAACTAGGTTTTTACATAGGTGAACATTATGGCATGGAGGAAAAGAATAGATAATAAAATATATTTATAAAGATAATTGATCACCAGAAAGTGGATGATCTAGTGAATGTTAACAATCACAAAACTATAAAATACAAAATCTAGAATGATATGCTTACTCCTAGTGTTGATTTATTTTCATGAGAAGATATACTTACTTGATTTCAGTAAAATATCACCCTTTTGTGCCCTGATCAATTTCAAACTCGCCACTTTCTCCAAAAATGTAAGGTGAATTTTTTTCCCTAAATAACTAAGATATCATGAGATCCATGATAAGATATCACATATTTCATCAGTTATTATCAATACAAATATGTTAGAATATACTGTCTAGTATGTATAAACCTGCATATGGTGAAATCATACTTAAATCTTTCAAATATTAAATTAAAAATTCCATAAATGGTTAACCTTATATCCCTTCTAATATATGAAAATACAAAACATTATAAATATGTCCACTATGTCAAATTAACATTTATCTCCCGTATATCATAAGGTAGTTCTTGGTTGCCAAATTCTAAATATGTCAATACCTTAGTCATGTATTCTCTTAAAACATTCTAGTAATCTTTATTTTCATATACACTTATTAAAAACATGCATGTTTACATATTCAAGGGTTTACTGGAAATTTTCCTTATGTCCCAAAGAGATTTGTAAACTTCGTCCATGATAGCATAACCCGCTTTTCAAAAAATCCATAATCTGTTCCAAGAAAATTAATTCCTTGCAATTTACTTATTCATATAAAATATACATTTACCCTAACATCATTATCTTAACATATGGAATATATTAAGGATTACCTTTCCCTTAATCATTACCTTACCATATCAATCATTTTTCAGGGTTACTAGGACCATTACACATGGTATTTTAAATCCTTAAGTAATAACCATTGTATACCAATCCATAGATGTCTGATTGCTCCATAATACCATAAATGTAAATCTACAACATTATTCATGAATTCAATTATTTGAACACACAATCATTCTACCAATTCATGGGCATACTCTATATCACTAATAGTGATTGTATGATATTTCCCCTTGCCCCTTTACATAAGATGTCGCTGAAACTGGTCATCATCACCAGCCCTGGGATTGTGCACTATTTATCATAATTCTCATCCTCCTTACACTTATATCACGAAGTGGGGGAGGTACATTTTGTTCAATTTTATCTCTATTCTCATTTTTATACAACTTATTACCCCCACATCAGTAGTCAAATTCTATATGACCTTCCATTCCAACATAAAACATTTATTAAATCCAATAATAAAATATCCTCCATGATTACTCCCACACTTAGAACATTAATAAAACATCATCTTCTTTTCTCCATGGTTTTTAGATTTTCCTTTAGACTCTATCTTCCTCTTATAGTCAAAACCATGAGATTGATACTTAATTCAAATAACCATTTCATCCTTTATTGCATAGTTCAAAATTTATTTTTAGCAACAAAATTCTCTTATGGATTATTCCCTTATGAAATTTTTATTTAGGCCTTTGAAGAAACTATAGAATTTAATTTCGAGTTGTATGATAACAAATAATTTGTAGCTCACAAATATCATGAAATTAGTTTTATAGGTTATGAATGATTAGTTATTACTTTCCTTCAACTCTAGGAAATCATTCTCAATCAAGGTATGAATAATATGAAGAATATAGTTATTGAAAATTTTATTCTGGAACTCATCCCAATCCATGGATTCAATTTCAACTTGCAACCTCGTTTTCATAATTAGATCCAACCATTAGTTATTTTTGACTTATAATTCATAAACATCCATAATTACATTATTAAGCTTTCAACATTGTATAATGGAGAATATCTTTTCAGTAGTAATGATCCATTGTTTACCAACAAGTGTATTAGAAGACCCACTGAAAGAAGTATGATTTTTCATCATAAAAGAAACAACATAATGTTATTATCACCTTTTATCCTTTAGAAACCCACCATGATTCATATCTTGAGAAAGTTGTGTGAGTATAGCAGTAAGATTTTTCATTTCATCTCCCATAAAATTCAGTTTCTTTGGTTGACAATCGTTGAATCATTCATCGCAATCACTATTTGCATGGTTTCTCAGTTTTCATCCATTGACTAAAACCAAAGGCATAGAGTAAGAAATATTTATCATAAAGAGGAACCACATAATCATGAAAATCAACTATTAGATGTCTAAATTATGACACCTTCCTTAATTTTGGACACCTCTAGTTCATCCTAGGTTACTCATAGACAAATTAAAATTAAATGCTTCATAATGGTTCATGTATAGTTTTTGAATTCCAAAATAATATCCCCCAAGATGTCAAACCAGATGTGAAGCAAGGCATGCGGTCATGTACCATGTTATGATCGAGTTTATCCTAACGCACTTAATCAAAATTGTTACCCCAAGATACATTTGTTATATATCCACATCCTATTTTAGTATCCATAACGGGGTGTATTTATATGAAACCACTCGCTCTATACTTTTCCAAAATTCAAGTACATTTTCCTATAATTTTCTTTATCCTAATAATTATCCTTAGACATATCCTTAGTGTTCTCAAAAAAAATTTCTCACCCTAGTTTCCAAAGGGTTACAAAAACTTCAATATGAAACCAATTATAGTATCCCTCCCTTCCTTTACATGGAAATTAAATAAATTTTTCAGAATAATTAATAAATTACATAGAAAAACACCCAAAGATTGTATTAGTTTAGTTCATTTGGAAACATGGAACCCAAATTTATATTTTTGTGGAAGATCGTAAATGTTTCCCAAAAATAACATTCCCTTTTTTAATCCCACTCAAAATCATTCGTTATAACATAGGGAATAGAAACATGTAAAGGCGGTGAGTTTAGATGCTAGTAAGGGTAAATAAGGAAAATATATGTGAATAATAAGAACATAATTGTATGAAAATATGGAAATAACATTTTAATATCATACCCTACATATCAAAATATCATACACACGATTCATTTTATAAATATTTAGAGTTAATAATAAATTATTCATAAGGAAATAAAGAACATGAGAAATGAAATCATAACATATGAATAAAAATGGAACTATGCAAGACACATAAGCATATAATAATAATTTCAATAGTAGTAAATGTTTCACTACCAAGTCCATCTTGGTAGTTTAGGTTCACTTCCCATACAATCTTGGTAGCCATAGTTATCTCCTATAACCTTCTTGGTAGTCATGGTTCACCCCCATAACCATCATGGAGGACTATGTCCATTATGTCTATATAACGTGATATAAATCATTACCTAATTTATAGGAGGGTGAAATAGGTCCCACCCATATCATAATTAAATCATACATATGTGTCTCACAAGAACATAAGTCAATTATCATATCATAACCAATTGAATGAAATGGGTTTCATAACTTAATTGCAATCATAACATACCACGCGGAAAATAAATGTGTTTTATAAATATCAATCCAACATAAACATAACCATTCATAGAAAAAAATAGAAACATTGAATCATATCCTCAGTCAAACATATGTAACATTAATCAATGTTATCTTATATGGAAAATAATTCTGAGAGAACTCTTAAAAACTATTATTGAGGGAAATATAACTAATTCTTTAAAAACATTTTCTTTCTTTAAAATTTCATGAAATTTTAAAATAAAACATTTTCTTTGAAAATAACCTCCTAAGTTTGTAAGGGTTTATTCAAGGAAATAAGGAATTATTAAAGTGTAAAAATCCATTCATGAAATATAAGTTAAATAAATTCTTCTTGTAATTTTTCTAGGAAAGTAAAATAGTTCCTCATAAGAAAAAATACAAAATATTTGTTTATATTTTTTTTAATATAAAACCATTCATGAGTCCAAATTGCTTCAAATAAATTTATAATAATAGTGATAATATTCAGGATATTTTTTTTAGAAACATGGAAATTAATGATAAATATACACTAGCAAATACCTACATATAAACAATATCATTAGGAAATGATATTGTGAAGTTAACAATTTTACATTAGAAATTTATTTTTTTAATAGGAAACTTTTTTTGAAATATTTTTCTGGAAAATAAGAACAATATATCTTATAAAAACATTTCTTGAGGGAAATAATATTCAAAATTTTCCATGTGTCCCGTACCACATTGAAGCATTTGAATCATAATCCCTATGAAATAATTACATTAAAATAATCATAAAATATCATTAAAATAAAGATATTACAAATATTTAATGTCAAACTTTAGTATATACACCTCTTAAAAGAACATAGGTGTATAACAAAATGTGGGTCTCAAAGCAGAAAAATTGAGACAAAACTGCCTTACTCATTTCGTATCATTTAAATAGTCAAACCCCATTAAATAGAGAAAATATAGTGGATATTTCAATTCCCATATATTAAAGTATCTAGTTTATATAATACATTAATTTTCAGTATGTAAACAACAAAAAATAAAATATTGGTGAATAAGTGATGTATCCTAGAGAGATAAAAAGTGAGATGAAATTCCCATACATCACCTTCGACATCCATTAAATGTGATCAAACCTCATGTGTAATTGTTTAAATAAGGTTATTATATCATTATAGAACTCTATTTATATTTATATTAAAATATATGATTATTTTACAACATCTTATGTACCATTAATTAATAATATTTTGTTATTTTCTTGTTTTTGGGTGAGTTTGTATCATAGTTTCATAATCGAGTAGTTTTTGTAAAAGTAAGGATGTTATTTTAAAATGATATGAAAACTATATAAGTGTAAATAAATTGTAATAATTTACTTCCATAACTATAAATAGTCTCATATTTCATTTTTATTTCATACATGAGGAAGATTCATTAGATAAAACATTAATGATAAAGAGTGACATTTGATTTACTATTATATATATTTGTTATTGAATATTAAATAGGTTATAATAATCTTATTAAAATATTATTTAATTATAAAAATATTTTTACCACCATCCATTAAGGTTGTAATGAAGAAATAACAAAACCACTACCCAAGAAGGTGATTGAACAGCATAACTTGGACAATAATTCTATTATTTATTTAGAATAAGAGAAGATAAAAAATTAAATGTATATGGGATATTACATTAGAAACATAAAAATACAGTTTATACATGGTTTTGGAGTTTTCATTAGTTTATGGATGAATTGGGTGAGGAGAAACTTTATAAATAAATTAAATTAAGAGAGGTACATTAGGAAAATTAACTCTTATGATCGCCTCCTTGAGAGATAATTGAGGACGTTGGATTTGGCCTTTTTGTGAGAATAGAAGAAATTGTACATGGGAAGAGTTAGTATGAGAGGTTTTGGAGAAGATTTTAGTATCTAAAAGTATTTTTGAGTCGAAAGGGGATGGAGAGGAGTGGTATTTATACTTGAGGATAGGTGGGTTTACATGATTAAAAAATAAATATTTTATATTTAAAGCCATCAATTTTGAGGTAGAATTAAATTAAAATAATTATATAGTAAATATATTTTTTTGGATTTATAGTTTTGTTAAACACCTCAAAAAACCTTAATCATTTGTATTGTTTAGTTATTTTAATCATTTTTCCTTTTTGACTTAAACATGTTTCATTTTATAACTATATCATGGTAAATAATTCTTTTACCGTGGTTAAATTTTTATGCATATAAATGAAATTGACCATAAAACCAAATATGTACATTCTAATTCCAAATATAAAAATAATTTTACTTTATTAAATTCACATAATTGGCAAAAATAGATGTTAAATTAATCCCATATATGCAATAAAAAAAGCGTGTTTTATGGTGAAAAGTTCAAATGTTCACAAAGTATTTATATCCAATTTCGATGTAAAAATGATTACAATTACCTAGATTGGATTAATTTATTTAAAAAATGATCAAATTATACTTTAAAACTAAATAAAAAAGTTATTTAACAATATAAAAAAGTACAAGAAAATGCAGTTTTGAACTAAAATGCAATATTATTCATTATTCATCCAAAAATGAAGTTTCATAGAAAAATAAGAAAAAATAAAATAAAGTATATTTTATATCCTAATATAATATAACATGTCTATTTTTCTTATAAAAATTATAAAATCATAAAAAAATATATTTAAAAATGGGTTCCCCTATTATATGTGGAAAATTACACTTTAGAAAAATATAGGGTTTTATGCGTAAAATTGGGTTTGTTATTAGCTTATGCCTATAAAAAACATTGGATGAATATCAAAAATATTTTAAGGAATTTATAACATACATATTTTGTTAATATCATTCACTAGTTGTAATTAATTCAATTTATTAAGACAAAATGACATTGGGAGTATAAAACTATTTTCTTTATAGTCAAATGGTATATATATTTTTATTTCTAATTATATGGTAACTAATGAATTCTTATTATAAATATTTTATTTTAATTTGTCAGTTACTAATATTTATAAACACTAGTTCAAGGGCTAGTTTATATATAATTATATTAAATAACAATACTTTAATAATATATTATTATTCGATAAAACTTGGTCTTATGTGCAATGAAAGCTATAAAAAGAACTCAATGTTGGGTGTAAAATAATGCAAGCATAGTTTTGTGTATATATCAAGCCAATCTAATTATGGCGTGTAAGGAAATCTCGGCATAGTGTTTTATATAAAAAGATCCAAACATAGTGTTTCTTATAAAACAAAATCAATATTCAGTATTTTATTAAATGAAAAATATCATAATTATTAAACTAATTAAAATATATATATTTTTCAAAATCTCGAGTAGCAACATATTCTCGAGGGTATTACCCATACATAGTATAGCTTAACCATATTCAAGATTATGAAATCAGTTGGTACATTTATATAGTGCATAGAAAATGGATTAACCCTTATGAAATGCATAGAAAACTTATTTTACCCTTATATAAGGTAATATAACCTTCTTTACCCTTACTGAACCCTTAAAATCCATTTTTACCTAACATCACCCATAATTCACAAGTAAGGGTGATTTTATTAAAAATAATCCCACATAAAATGTCTTATAAACTAAATCAAAAATAGTGTTTAAAATCAATTAAAAAATGAGATTATTACACAAAATCTTTCATGGATCATAAAAAAAGGTTAATAAACTCTAAAACCCATTTTTGAATTACATCATCAATTAAGATTTTCTTGGAATCTAATTCCTCATTCCCATACCTTACAGTATCAACACAAAATTCCTTATTGGATTCCATCTAAAAACTAATTAGCAATAGGAAATGTATCATATCCAAGATTACATTTCAACAACCAATACTTGTGAAAAGAATGTTTAATTGGGTATGAAAACAAAAATCCTCACCTCAAACCAAAGACCAGACATTTGGGTCTCCTCTTCAATGATAGTCCACCATATCCAAACATCTTGTACAATTGTTTTCTCATCATTAGGACTCGTTGCTATACAACTTCTATTAAGAATAATTTCGACACAAGGCACTATGTATTCACATTATTCAATCAGTCCAGTGTTATCATTGTTAAATAAGTTTGGGGAAACATTATCCATACCACAACATGGGATACACCATGGCATTGATACCACTTTTCGGGATCAAATTCCTCCGGATCAGACCATCCATGATCAACACATAATCCCTTCATGGATTCTATCATAAAAATATTTTGAGAGAAGGCTTATCTTATTCTCAATTATATATCATCTACAATTCCATGTGAAAACTAGTGTGGGATTGGGTTCCCATATAACAAATTTTAGATTTCGGAGACTAAAATACATACATATCCATCTTGAGTTTGATACATAGATAATATCCAATATATTACACTCAAATAGAAATGGATGATTCCAAGAGAAGGCTAAAATAAAGATAACAAAACTATTTCCACCATCCATAATTGACTTCTTCAACCATCACAAGAACCAGTTATGGAAACCCATAGATGAATTCCCCACTTATACAATTGTATAGATCCATTTTAAATATTTTTCTAAAATAGAAAAATTTTATTTTTTATTTTTTATTTTTTATTTAACAAAATGGGGAAATAGTGAACCAATAATATCATTAATGGTTATTCAAGGAGAATAATTTTCTAATTTTCAATTTAATTTTTTATTTTTCTTTCGTTAAAATTTTATGATTTCTTTCTTTGTCTAAATAAAAATATTTAACAAACTTGATACCATATATAAATTGTTTGGTTGTTATTCATTTCTCGTTTATTACTCTCATATCAAATATTTTTATTAATTTTAAATATTTAAATATTTTTTACAAAAATTTATAATAATAAAACTGAAATAGGATCCAACAAAAAGGGATAGTTTATTATTTTTGGGATAGTTTATTTTTTCAGATTCAAGTGTATAACTCTTAACAAAACCGAAATAGAATCCAACAAAAAGGGAACAACTAAACTATCCCGAAAATGTCCAAGAAATAAAAGGACTATCATCCCCAATCCACCACCACAACACCTACAAGAAAATACCACTAACATCCCAAACCACCATCTCCAAACACCGATCCTTTTCCTATGTCAAACAAAACAAAATCTACAAACACCAAAAGGTGTCAAAAGGGTGTGATCCAGTTCCCTATCGGATCCCACCCAACAGAGAGATTACATTCTATAAACAATATAAAATAAATTAAGATGGAATTTTTGTAAAAGAAAAATTTGATAAATTTATATGGAATACATTTTAATGGAAAAATTTATTTTCTTTTAAAATAATAATCCAATTTCAACATATTCTGATGGGGAGCATAATATCACAAAATATCACTATGTAATGGGAAATCCCTATAGGAACTAGCTCAATGGGACACGAGGTTCATCATATTTTAGTTAAACATCGTATAGCAACCAACACCAACAACTTTCTCACGCACAATCCATTGGGAGGGGACACCCCATGGGCCTTGTGGTCTCCAATCGTCATTATCCTTTAGTTAGTGTTGTACCATAAATCATACTAGATGAATCAGGGAAAATCCACTTCTCTGTCAACAAGCATACTAGTCTTATTACACACACCTAGGTTCCTATGTTTCCCTTCATGTTAAATTTTCATTTAACATGTCACGTGAAACATCACTTTCACACAATAAATATCCTAACTATATAAACATTCTTTATAAATCACTAACTTAACAACAAAAATCAATTTTACATCCAACACACACCAAAACCATTTTAAAACATTATACACACCACTTTAACAATTTATTGAATATGTTTCAAAATTTATAAAGATCATTCAAAATTCACAACAAAGGATCACACTTAATATACACCAAACTTCCTTTAGTAAAAAAACATTCAATCCATACACATATCAAAACACTTAAAAACGCCTTTTTCACCTCATAAATCATAAAAAACATTTACACACTTGAGAAAGATGTAAAAATTTTCAAATGATTTTAAACCACAGAACAACCTACCTTATGTGAAGAAACATCCAAAAATAGTGGATACTAACAACTGCACACTAAGAGAACCCTATAGAGGAAATATCAACCCCTAAACCCCAAGATAAAACCCTAAATATCCAAATTCTACCCTAAATAATTCACCCATATCACTGGAGATATGAAACCAAAAAGAAAGAGTAAAACCCCTATAAAAGGTAAAAACCAAGAAATGAGAGATGTACTTGAAGATTAGTGGAGAAATCATTCCAAATTCACAGCCAAAATGGAGATAAAATGGAGGAAGACGGATAGTGGAAGAAGACCATGGTGAATAATCATGAAGAGGGGGACTTTGGGGGATTTAGTGTTAAAGATTAGTGAGATAGAAACAAAATAATATTACTTTTAATAACCTGGGCAGGCCGCATAGTTTTCCAACCCATGTGGAGACTATGATCACCTTTCTTCTCAAGAAGGACATGCCACAGAGTTAGTATGTATGCCTTACAAACCGTGTGATAAGAATATTTCCAAAAACACCACTTTGATACATGATTACGTGGGCTAGGGTTCATAGTTTGTAAAATTATGCGCCAAATGTGTGAACCATGCTGTAAAGCCCTAAAATATCCTTTTTAACAAAAACACAAAAGGAATCCAAAGGGAAAATTCTAGACCAAAAATAAATAGAAAAATACATTAAATGAAATAACATGTGTGACATGTGTAAAAAATGAAATTTATTTTATCAAAATTGTTCTCTAATTATGACATTTTTATATTTTAAAAAATCCTTATTTATTGAATGTTAATATTTTATAGATTAGTAAGAATTATGATCATAATAAAAATTACTTAGTGATTTTAAAAAAAATAATTTAAAAAGTGTTTTATATGTTTATTTATTGAAATAAAATTGATTTAAAACATATAAATTTATCATAAAATACCATTTTAATAGAATATGTTTATAGTCTCTAAAAATTATATAATTTTGATTATATCACTAAATAAACCATTTGTTGTTCATTATTTTAGATGTCCATGATCTGTAAATTTGTTATGAGATATAAAAGTATTTATATGTGGGAATAATAAAACATTCATCATAAAACAAGTTTCAAATTAATAACATCACAGAATTTATAGGGAGTTACATTTTACCCCATTAAAGAAATTGTATCCTCACAATTTTACACATATAATAACACTTACTAAACCAAACATGTCATATAAATTAAAACTATGAAAAGGAAACATTATTAATATTTAGGGGTAATTAATCCTATAGGGTTATACTAGTAATACATTACCTAGTCTCATATCAAAATTTATTATCAAACTACGCCTTTATACAAAAAAAATTGAATCCATGTTCCAAAAAATAAACAAACAATACCTATAATACAAAATGATTCATTCCATACACACACTTCTAAATTTTGTGCTAACAATACATACTTTTAAATATTAAACATGAATTGAAACAAAAATATAGATATAAATTTATTTATATAATGATAGTAGGTACATTTACAACTAAACACAAGGTACAAACACATTTATAAATAATGATTTGCCATGCATGTAATTTTACTTAGATGTATATCTTTTATTATAATTCCTAGGTGAAGGGGGAATCATAAGAAAAAGGTGAGCTTTAATGCCCAATAACAGATTACTAATGAAAATGGAGCACAATTGAACATCATGTCTAAAACATAACACATTATATATGAATATGAACATGAAGACATGAGTTATAACATGATCATAAATATATGGACATAAGGAAAAGAGTTAAAAGATAAAATAATAATGAGTCAAATGATATCAATCTTGATCAAAGGTACCAATAAAAGTAAAAGAGAGAATAAATAATACATATTGGAATCTTGTAATATCAAATAATTCAAAATGGAATTACCTATACATATAATTCACATATCTCCTAGGTGTATCCTATAAATGGTAACCTATGTCATCGCTTTTTTGTTACATAAAACTATCATCTCTAAAGATTAAATTCTATCTAGTTAACTATTTCTCATTCCCCAATGCCTTAAGGATCTATTAAGGTTAACCCTTCACATGTCTTAATTCATGTCCTTCACATTAGGAGAACATACATAAAATTGACATATCATGATAAACCCATTGAAAATTATGTATCTAAACAATATAATTTGATAAATTTCTAGGAAAATACCCAAAATTCAAGATAATTCATTATAAGGTATTTAAATTGTATTTAGAAAAGGTTATATGGTTCAATCAACAATTTTCTGAGTCAATCAATGTATGGGAATCTTGGTGAATGGCCATCAATAAGAATAATTATGCAAGGGTATTCTCATGGGAAGAAATTATTACACATATATGATGATAATGAAAGATAAAGTAAGTGATGGATCATTATATATATAGTTTATATTTTAATTATAAAAAACATAAAAAGGAACATGGAAAAATATAATATATGTAAAATACATGATAAGTATATAGTGAAAAATAACTTGAACATTTCTTATAATTTAGGTGGGAAAGAATCCCTTCTAAATGATTAATGCAACTATATTTGTGAATATTCAATAATTATATTTCGAAACTATAGTGTAACACCCCAGGATTTCATAGTACATTATTTCTTCAAAGTAATTCAATAACTTTCACTACACACAACACCGAGTTCAAGCACACCACGACTTACAAAACTATTCGTTCAAAAGAAGTTATGAATAGTATTAACTGAATATTAAACATTATATAATCCTTATAATTTTAGAATCCATATTATGAGTTTCTTAGACATAATTGAAGATCAAATTCAATTTTTTTTAGATAAAGAAAGTATTTTTCAGAAAATAAAATTTTACCTCCTTTTGAAGGAGAACCTTTTTTAAATACAATATTTGACACTTTTATGTATTAAATTTTACAAAATATACTTCTTCTTTAGAATCAAGATATATAAATTTATATTTGACAAATGTTTTGGTATTTTTTTTATTACTTTCATATTTTGGTGTATAGTGAAAAATACTAAATTTTAATTAAAAACAACATTTTTAATCAAAATAATTTATAGTTCTGAATTATAAATTTTAATGATTTGGAAGTATAAATAGATTATATTTTTACCATTTAATCCAATGCTTGTCATTATAAGTAATTTCACTTCGAAATTGGACATAAACAAGTGTCAATCTTTTGATAGTTATTATTTCTTAAAAATACACATTTTGGTTTTGACAAAGGAAATTAATTTTAAATTAATAAATGCAACTTACATGTTTTGAATTTTTTAAAATAGACTTTATTTTTGAATTCGTAATATCAAAATTATCTTAGGGTGAATTTTCTATATTTTTCTAAAAACATTCAATTTTTGATGAATAGTGAAAAACATTGAGTTATAGTTTGAAACCGAATTTTTATTTAAATAATTATTTATTTTATTTAAATTAATTTATGTCAAAATAGATACATAATAATTATACAAGTTCATTTTAATTCATTGGAGTCAGTTTATAATAATTTTAGATATATAAAAATTTTATTGAACTTTTCACCGTCTTTTACCCACCTCCTAAGAGAATTTGCAAATTCACATAAAAATTAATTTTACCGCTTCTGGGAGTTGAATTTATCAAATCTGAGAGACACGGTTAATATAAAGGAGTAAAATTTGGTTCAATAAGATAAAACTATTTTTTTTAATAGTAACTTTTTACTTTTATTTACCGCGATTAAAGGTAAATAGGGTAATTCAAGTTAAAAAGAATATTTTCATAATTTAAAATTTCTTTAACACAAGTCCTAACCTTATTGTATTAGTAATGGCCAACCATGGGCATCTTTGGGTCGATTTTGGACCCCATGAAGCCACTTATGAATTATAATGACACTTTAGATTAATTAATTTAATGTAAAGGAAAAATTGACAAAAACAAAAACCTTTTAGTAATTAATTTTTATATGGTGTTATATAAGTAATAATTTTGACTATAAATATTAATTGGAAAGATAAATAGATTTACTACATAATGGTATTTTTTTAGAATTTTTATACATATAATAAATTAAATTATTTAGGATAATATAATGATGTACTATTTACCTCATTAATAAATAATTTAAATAAATTAGATTATAAATATTAAAATAATATCCAAAACATGTCCAATTCTTATTGAATGATTTTATTTCGACCATTAGTCATCTTATATTTGACTATAATGATTTTTGGACCTTTAAAAACCGAATATAATTATATAATAAAATAATATTTTCACACTTTCATAAAGAGCCCCTCCTCCGCCTTACAAAAGAAGACCACTTCAAACTAATTCCTCACCTCTCAAGCCTTTAGGCTCATCCAAAATCTGCCAAATTAAGCTCCATAAATCCCTCTCCTCTTCCTAGAAGCCTTACCTTAGGTAGAAGGCACATCAAGGGGTATTTTTGGTTCAAACCAAAGGAATTTACCCAAATTAAAGGATATTAAAGAACGAACGGGTCAAGTCGGACACGAGGTAAGGGGTTTCTTTTCTCACTTTTAATTCTGTGAGATTTCAATTGTTCACAACTTCTTTATTGCATGTGGTTTATTTTGTACTACCATTTGATATATATATTATCATGATTCTCTTTATATTCATGATATTCTTTGATTCATTTGGTGGTTATTGACTATTGTTCATACGACTCGATTGATTACAACAAGGTAAGGGTTTATTTCACAATCTCTTTATTTTCCGAGGTTGTTTATACATAATTATCTACTGGGACCTCTTTATCATCTACAACCATGTTTCTTAAAAATGTATTTCAAAACATTTTTACTATTTACTAAACAATAGGTTAAAGTCATTTATACCCTTATGTGTTTTGAAAGGAATCTTTCCGTCGTTTTCCAAACAAGGTACTTTTTTACCTTTTTGACAAATTTAAGGTAATAATGTTTTTTTTAACTTATAGGGAGGGTGTGGATATTTTCCGCCATTACAACATCCTCAAATATTCCCTTAAAATATTATAAGAATATTTTCAAAATAAATGTTTTTTTATAATTATGTGACTCATAAATTATTTCAAAATAGAAAGAGATATTTTTCTAAAAAGGGTTTTGATTTCATCTATGTCAACATCATTTGATGGATTTTATGTTTATTTGAAGTTGATTTATTATGATACAAAACTTCCATATTGTATTGAAGGTTGTGTGATATGTTTGACTATGGATGAGATATTTTTATACCATTCATGGTTTATGGTTAAAGTATTGTCATTTCGTATGCTAGTTTTAATACGAATATTTATGATATGTTTAATCCTTTTAATATGAGGAATATATTGGAGTTAGTAAGTGATGGGTGGAGCCCGCTATAGCTCCTCGATGCATCAGTAGGTCTCATGAGACAACTAGACTTGGAATTGACCGAGGCCTTTCCCAATTTGAGATATGGTTTTGGCCGAGGCCCTAATCATTTTTGGACGTCTTGGTCGAGGCCTTGACAAAATGTTTCAGAATGTCCATCATTATACATTCCCTCATTATGAAAATAATATTGACGGTTCATGTGGTAATTCGATGAGTAGAATACCCATGATTATGTTTTATTGTGGTATTATTTACTCATCTCATATTCCTGCCATAAAATTATTCATGTTTATTTTTCGTAAAGGCATGTAGTTTCAATTATTCACCATGCTTAATATTTATGTTATCTTCCACTATATTACTTACCCTTACTGAGGGTTTTAGCTCACTTCTTTCTATGTTTTATTTTTCCTAGGATTCCAGGAAGTGTATTATGATTGATATGCAGGGTTAAGCTAAAGAGAATAATGGTGTTCTAAAAGAACTATTTTTTTTTGTATTGTATGTTAGAAAATGTAATGTAATGTTCTTGTATGCAATCTATTTTCCAAGACTGCTAATCTGATCGGTTTTTCGGGACTTGATTCCTTGTAATCATGCCAATGTATTAAAATAACACACCGACTTTGGGAATCTAGGTTCGGGGCATTATAGTTGGTATCAGAGGAAGTTTATCAATAACCTCGGAATCTAGATTTAGATAAACTCTTATTAGAGCACATAAACCTAAGATAGTCATTGAGGATTAGTATAGAAGGACTTCCTAGAATTTTGGTAATGTAGATATTTTGTGATTTTTCCAAGAAAATACATCCCTATCTGGATACGAGCATGTAGAGGCGGCTCTGGCACAGATGTACCTAGGGTTAAAACCCGAAAACACCGCTTTAAGCTAGACTCAAATGGGAACTACTTCATGACAATGGGCCCTACTGCAGTCTTGGTTACGACACTCCCAGGGGATATGCTTAGGATAATTATCATTTTATTTACAAACCACAATGAAGGGTTTATGAATATATATATCTCCTCAAAGAAAACATTTTTTTGATTATGGATTATATCCATAAACTGTTCAATTTATGTTAGGTATTTTACATGTTTGGAATTATGAATTGTGATTCATAAACTGACCTATTGTATGCCATTGTTTAGAAATTGCACCCCATAGAAGGAATGAGAACTCCAGCAATACGTATGATCCAAAGAGTAAGAAGGGTCATATCATTCATGGTATTAAGACAAAGTTTAGAAATTAAGTAGTCTCCCATGTATTCTCAACATATTAAGAAATAATATCATGTGTTAGTAATATAAGTAACGAATTTTCTGAGTCTTATGGCATTGAAGGGAAGTAAGAGAAGAAAAGGATGGTAGAGATAAAGATGGATAAATGGAATAGGGGAATGAAAGATTTTCCCATATGTGACAAATGTTGAAATAATCACTTTGGTAAATGCTTGAAGGAAATGGGAGTTTGTTATAATTGTGGAGAAAAAGGACACCAAGTACGTGATTGCAAGGGTAAAAAAAAGTTTTCAAATGTAAAATGCTTCATCTGCAAGCTGTTGAGACACTACGCGAATCAATGTCCCAGTCATAAGAGTATAACGCAAATGATGTTATTGGATAATAATAATAATTGTATGATACTGCCTCAGATGAAGTTGAATGACTAGTGTTCTTATGTTGTTATTATAGAATTATTTCATTTGAGTGTTGTATCTACAGTATACTGGTTATATGAATTATAGTGATAAATAAGGATTATACTACAGTACTATTTTATTTAAGATTTGAGATTATATGATTCTAGGAAAAGTAACATAATAGTAAGCTACAATTTTTTGAAAAATAAATGGTTGAAGGAAATTTAATCCAGAATATGGTGCTGATAATGAGGTAGTGATTTTGGAAAAACAGATGGTTGATTTGGATAAATTATATTGGATATTCTTAACTACCTTGAAACCGATTATTGATTTGTATATTCCATCATTGTTGGAGTTTAAAAAAATTTAAATAGAAGGAGTATATATATTATTCTATAAGGAATAATGGAGCATGAATGTAATCAATATGGTTTTATGGTAATTCAGGATGTTGTGGTGTTTTAAAAGAATACATGATGAAGGTGTTCACATGTTATTACATAGAAAAAAGGATCCTCATTGTGTTTAACTTCCTTATATACTTTGGACTGAGAGTTTGGATATAATTATTTAAGATAAGTCTAAAGGTTGGAATGGATTAAGTTTGAAATTTGATACAGTTGTTAAGGTTATTGTGGCATTATTATAAAAAGGACAACCTAGAGGTTGGGCGGCTACTAGTCACGTCCGGAAAGGCCACAAGATTTGAACCTGCAACCGAAGAGCGATAAAGGTGCATCAACTACGAATGGACTACGTGATGTACTGGTTTATATAATTTCGTTTTTTTTAAATAGTCTGACAAATGAATTATAAATTTTTCATTTTTGTAACCTTATACGATTTAGGTAAATATGATTTTTTTTGAAATCATTTGGAGTGAAAGATGAGTTTGTGGTAGGAATTAGTTGAAGGATGAAACTCTACTTGAAAAGTATATATATATATATATATATATATATATTTCTTCTCTTATTCAATGAAGAAATAAATTCTTAATCTTAGGTAAGGCATCTTAATACTAATGATTTGTTATCCTAATACCTTATGTTTTTTTGAACTGATGATATTTTAAATCATCATAGATTGATGGCTTTGAGGCCCTCATTTCTAAAATTATTTGTGACTGATAACCTCAATCACACCCTATAAATATTTATGTTTTTCCTCCAATTATATGTCTATAATTTCCACCAATGTTCTCCTAATCGAGATCATAATTTGGTGGTGACTTTTTTATTCCCCTTTTCCTACTATTATGACTAAATTTTATTAACCCAATTTCCGATGTGGGTTTTCCCACAATAGTATTTTCTATTTTCAAAATTTTATTTTCGAAGAACAATTTCAAATTGCGAGGATGCAATTTATTGAAGGAGGGAAGAATGTAACACCCCAAGATTTCATAGTACGTTATTTCTTCAAAGTAATTCAATAACTTGCACTACACGGAACACTGAGTTCAAGCAAACCACGACTTACCAAACTAGTCGTTCAAAAGCGGTTTTGAATAGTATTAACTAAATTTTAAACTTTACATAATCCTTATAATTTAACAGTCCATATTATGAGTTTCTTAGACATAATGTAAGAACAAATTCAATTTTTTTAGATAAAGGAAGTATTTTTCAGAAAATGCAATTTTACAGCCTTTTGAGGGCGAACCTTTTTTAAATCCAATATTTGACACTTTTATATATTCAATTTGACAAAATATACTGTTTCTTTTCAATCGGGAGATAAAAATTTATTTTTGATAAAATTTTGGTATTTTTCTGATAAATTTCATATTTTGATGAACAGTGAAAAATACTAAATTTTAATTAAAAACAACTTTTTTAATTGAAATAATCTATAGTTTTAAATTATAAATTTTAATAGTTTGAAAGTATAAATAGATTTTATTTTTACCGTTTAATCCAATGCTTGTCATTGTATGTAATTTCACTTTGAAATTGGACATAAACAAGTGTCAATCTTTTGATAGTAATTATTTCTTAAAAATACGCCTTTTGGTTTTGACAACGAGAATTAATTTTAAATTAATAAATTCAACTTCTATGTTTTCAATTTATTAAAATAGAATTAATTTTTTAATTCAGAATATAAAAATTATATTACGGTGAATTTTCTTTATTTTTCTGAAAACTTTCAATTTTTGATGAATAGTGAAAAACATTAAGTTGTAATTTGAAACTGAATTTTTATTGAAATAATTATTTATATTATTTAAATTAATTTATGTCAAAATAGATACGTAATACTTATATATGTTCATTGTAATTCATTCGAGTCAGATTATAATAATTTCAGTTATATAACATTTTTATTGAACTTTTCATCATCTTTTACCCACCTCCTAGGAGAATTTGCAAATTCACAAAAAACATAATTTTTCCGCTTCTTTAGGTTGAATTTAGAAAATCCAAGAGACAAAGTTTATATCAAAGAGTAAAATGTGGTTCAATAAGATAAAAATAATTTTTGGTGAATAGTAACTTTTTACTTTTATTTACTGTGGTTAAAGGTAAATAGGGTAATTCAATGTAAAAAGAATATTGTAATGATTCAAAAATTCTTTAACACATGTCCTAATCTTATTGGATGAGTAATTTCTAACCATGGGCATCATTGGGTCGATTATGGGACCCCATAGAGCCAATTATGATTAATAATTACACTTTAGATTAATTAATTCAATGTAAAGGCGCAATTGTCAAAAACAAGAACTTTTCAGTAATTAATTTTTATATAGTGTTATATAAGTAATATTTTTTATTATAAATATTAATTGGAAAGCTAAAATGATTTCCTACATCATGGTATTTTTTTATAATTTTTAGACATCGAATAGATTAAATTATTTAGGACAATATAATGATGCAGTATTTACCTCATTAATAAATGATTTAAATAAATTAGATTATAAATATTAAAATAATATCCAAAACATGTTCAATTATTATTGGATGATTTTATTTCGACCAATAGTCATCTTATCCTCGACTCTAATGGTTTTTGGGCCTTTATAAACCGAATATCATTATATAATGAAATAATATTTTAACATTTTCCTGAAGAGCCCATCCTCCCCCTTATAAAAGGAGACCACTTCTAACCAATTCATAACACCTCTCAAGCCATTAGGCTCATCCAAAATCTTCCAAATTAATCTCCCCAAATCTCACTCCTCTTCCTAGAAGCCTAACCTTAGGTAGAAGGCACTTCAAGGAGTCCTTTTGGTTTAAACCAAAGGAAGTTACCCAAATTAAAGGATATTAAAGAACGAACGGGTCAAGTCGGACACGAGGTAAGGGGTTTCTTATCCCACTTTTAATTCCGTGAGATTTTCATTGTTCATGACTTCTTTATTGAATGTGCTGTATTTTTCACTGCCATTTTATATATATATATATAATCATGATTCTCTTTATATTCATGATATCTTGTGATTCATTTGGTGGTTATTGACTATTGTTCATATGACTTGATTGATTACAATGAGGTAAAGGTTTATTTCAGAATCTTGTCATTAACCGAGGTTGTTTATTCATAATTACCTACTGGGACCTCTTTATCATCCACATCCAGGTTTCTTAAAAATGTATTTCAAAACATTTTTACTATTTACTAAACAATGGTTTAAATTCATTTATACCCTAATGTGTTTTGAAAGGAATCTTTCCGTCATTTTCCAAACAAGGTACTTTTTGACCTTTTCAACAAATATATGGTAAGAATGTTTTTTAACTTATACGGTGGGTGCAGCTATTTTCTGCCATTATAACATCATCGAATCTTCCCTTACAAGCTTATAAGAATATTTTAAAAATAAATGATTTCTTTATAATTATGTGACTCTTAAAAGATTTTAAAATAGAGAGATATATTTCTCCCAAAAGGGTTTTTATTTCATATATGTCAACATCCTTTGATGGATTTTAAGTTTATTTGAAGTTGATTTATTATGATACAAAACTTCCATATTGTATTGATGGTTTTATGATATTTTTTACTATAGATGTGCTATTTTTATACCATTCATGTTTTATGGTTAACGTATTGACATTTTGTATGCTAGTTTTAATATGAATGTTTATGATATGTTTAAACCTTTTCATATGAGGAATGTATTGGACTTAGTAAGTGAAGGGTGTAGCCCGCTATAGCTCCTCGATGCATCGGTAAGTCTCATGAGACTACTAGATGTGGAATTGGACGAGGCCTTTCCCAATTTGAGATATGGTTTTGGCCGAGGCCTTAATCATTTTTAGACATCTTGGTCAAGGCCTTAACAAAATGTTTCAGAATATCTGGCATTATACATTCCCTCATTATGAAAATAATATTGACGGTTCATGTGGTCATTAGACTAGTAGAATACCCATGATTATGTTTTATTATGACATTATTTACTCATCTCATATTCCTTCCATAAACGTATTCATCTTTATTGTTGGTAAAGGGATGTGGTTTCAATTATTCACCATAATTAATATTTATGTTATCTTCCATTGTATTGCATACCCTTACTGAGTGTTTGAGCTCACCCATTTATATGTTTTATTTTTCTCAGGATTCTAAGAAGTGTATTATGATTGATATGCTGGGTTAGGCTAAAGGGAATAATGGAGTTCTCAAAGAACTTTCTTTTGTATTGTATGTTAGAAAGTGTAATGTAATGTTCATGTATGCAATATATATTCCGAGACTGCTAAACTAATCTGCCTTTTGGGACTTGATTCCTGGTAATCATGCCTATGTATTGAAATAATGCAAACTCTGGGAATCTAGGGTCGGGGCATTACATATAGAATGTTTATAATGAAAAGGGTAGTGACTTAATTAAAAGAAATGTAACAAGAAGTGGTAAAGGGAAAATTCATGGAATAGGGATATCTATTGAATGTAAATTTTAATCCACATATTTAGATCCATTATTATGGCTTATAAAGTTCATGTGAATTATCCAAATTAAATCCAAAGGGAGTGTAAAACCATGTGCGCAGTAAGGGACCACTCACCATATACTAGAATAACGACTGAGATATACCAAACCAAATCTATTAGGGGTTTTAATCCCTAGAGGATTTCAATAAAAAATCGTATCCACTTGTAGTACCAAAATAGGGATGTCATTGCTAAGAAACCATAAACACTTTTCTTTACAAATTTTGGATGGTTTTATGGCTATAGGGAACCATGATAATTGAGAAGAATTATAAAGGTAATATAATCAGATAGAATGGTGATATATCACAAGTAAAATTGTATGGAATTTATAATAGTGGAAAATAATAATATTTCATCTTAAAACAAGAAGGAATTTAAAATATTCTACAATGGTATTCATAAAAGAGGAGTCAAAAACCCATATTTTGTCAGAGTAACGACATAGGAAACCAACTATAATGATAGGTAAATGAACTCTCTTAATAATAATTCATAATATTCATATTAATAGGGGTATTTAAAATCACTTTACAACATAATATATTGAGAATCAAAGGCTTATACAAAAGGGGAACACAAATCAAAAAATGTTCAAAAAAAGTTCCTTCACTTTGTGAGGATGATTCTTAAATATAGAGAGGCCCTACATTGATTCTTGGAACCAAAATGGAAAGACTCTTGAGTGGGATATTTATAAGTAAATTGTTCTAAATGGTTGTGTAAATTGTAGAGTGAATGTGGGGTAATTATAATTTAGGGGGAGAGGTTTAAAGTGTTAAAATATTTTTTTTATATAAGCCAGCCACATTGTGGATAAATTGAATTCCCACCAATTTAATGGGAAATTAATTAATAGGACATGGAATGTAGAAATTCATGGAATTATTAAATATAAATTTCCCTTCAAAACCACCCAATTAATTTACACAAATCAAAAATAATTTTTGGCTTCAAATTCCAAATTTTGGATCCAAAATGAAAAGTATAATTTTCTAAATTAAAATTAATATTTTTCAAAGTGAATTTTTATTATTAATAAATTAAATTTTTTTTAAATTAAATGTTTCATAAATTTTTATTCATGTAGACATAATATATTTTTAATAAAATTATACTTCTTAATAAAATGATAATTTTCACTTTTTCACTTAAAATTTATCTTTGTTTAAATAATTCAACAATATTAATCCTTGGATAATTCTAATGTGATGATTCCAATAATGAAATTTATTTTACCTAAATAATTCTATAAATATTATAATTTTATCTTTTATAAATCATTTTATATTGAAAATTAACGAATTTTATTATAATAAAAATTACTTATAGATTTTTAAAAAAGAAAATAATTTAAAAAATGTTTTCAAATTTTATTTACTATAATAAAATTTAATGAAAACATATAATATTACGGTAAAAAACATTTTTAATAGAATATGATTATAGAATCTAAAAAATAAAAAAAATATTATATCATTAAATAATCCCTTTACTATTCCTAGTTGTAGTTTTCTATAATTTATAAAGTTATTATGAAATATTAAAGAATTTTTATGTATATTAATGAAATTTTCATTATAAAATAAGAGTTATATTTACAACATAATGGAATTTTTATGGAGTTGCATTAATATTATGAAATTAGATGTCAATTTAAACTTTGATAATTTGAAAAGTATGCTGGTAAGATATTTTGATTTTATGAAGAGATTATAACCAAATGACAAAACTACATCATAATCTTAATTGGTTCCAGATATTTAGACTCAATTCAACCAACTCTCCTCATATCTAAATTAAATTACCTAACAGATCTAGACTTTGTAAGGAGACATGTTCACTAATTTTCTCTTATAGGATTTTAGGAAGGATCGGTTAGTTGAGTTTCAGGAGAACAAAAAGTCTTATCAAATAAATTTTATTTTCACATATGTTTCAATGAATTAATTAGTTGTATTTCTCAATGATTATTTTCCTAAGGTCAATTATAAGATGGATAAATCTATGGATTTATCCAAGAAAATCATGTATACGTTTTCACCTTTCATAAAACCAATCAGCTAAAATCATTAGAACATTGCTACTAAACTGGGAAAGATATATATAGGTGTTGTAAATATTTACTTTGTCTCTTATGAAGAGGATTATAGATCTTCAAAGTCTAAATATTATCCTGTTATACCAACTGGTAACAAATACAAAATTTTCATTATGTAAAAATTTCCCAGAAAAGATTATCATGTGCTAGCTACCATCAGTGATCCAGTTTCTCAATCACCACCTAAAAATTTACATGAGTTTGATTAAATGATTATATAGAGGTTAGAAAATTTAGACCACAAGAAAACTCTGTTGTAAGTAAATCAAATCAGATTAAATTTATAAATATATATATATAAGTCAAGATAAAATATTTTTTAAACCCATGAAGCTCAGTCTAGTGTTTCTCAGCCGGCAGATGTAGTCTCTACATCTTCTCATACATTTTACACTATATTTTAAATCATTATTGAACAGTGGTCTATCCTTATTTACTCATATGAATCATCATGCTTAAAAGGGTTCTTGACAGACATTAGTCTCGTAATTTAATCCATACAATATCTCTAAGTGAGAGAAATCAAAATTTAATGATATTTATACTTTTGAACCTACTAGAACTAAATCTAAATCTCTAGTTCCTGTAAATAATATGGCCTTTATGATTTCTAGTTCTTATTAATTCAATATTGCTTCAAATAATATTCACATGTTTTTTATCATTCCTTCCAAGAGACCTAGAGATAGGTCTGGTTTTAGATTAGAAAAATGTTCAAATGTGGGGCTTAGAAGATTAGTACTACGTCCAGTGGTTGAACCATATACTAAATATTTATCTACTCTATCCTTTAATCCTCCACCACCCAAAAATCCATCTGACTTTAAATGGACCCATAATTTAGGTTTATCTAACAAATTTTCATTATGTAAAAAAATTATGTGTTTATTTATTATATATTTTTCAAAATATTTCATGTTGAATAAAATTTATATTTACCACTTTGTGTTTTAAGAGATTATATTAATTTATTGGTTTTTCATCTTATTAAGTCACTCTATTCCATAATTTCATAATTTTAGTCCTACCTTATTCACTTTTATTTTCATCTTTATATTTTAAACACTAATAAATGAAGGTGATATAACAAAACAAATTCATATCCTTAACATTTAGTTTTAATGTCACAAAAATTTGAGAAGATAATTAATGGAGGATAAGAAAGGATAAACAAAAAAATTATAAGAAGGGATAAACAAAAAATTCTAAAAAAACATTATATATCAAATAGATTTTTTTAGAAAACTATTTAAACCATTCAAATTTTCTTGTTTAATAATTAATGGGTTTTTTGATCATAAAAATGTAGAAATTATTTGGCCACTGATGTTTTCAAATATATCACATATGATTTATGTCATCATGATCTATAATACCCTTCAAAGGTTTATAATTTTTTTTAATTGTGTTTATTATTATTTAATATTATTTAGCATACATGTGTTATAATCTAAATTTAAATTGATGTTTGATAAAAAAAATTATAGGTTTAGAAAAATAGACTATGTGAGGAGTCAGGATATGTAGATATTGGCTACATAGAATGGTTGGAAACATCAATTGGATACATGACAAAAACTTCTATGTGAATTGGCTATGTCGTTGAATCGGCTATGTGATAAATGACTATGTCAATGACATGGTTGCATGAATCAGATATATTGAGTAATCAACTTTGTCGTTTGGATCTAGGATATATTTGGTAATGTGGTACCAATTGAGTATGTGATTCAGTCAATAACAAAAATTTCAGCTATATAATCAAATTGGTTATGTGACTAATCTATGTGAGTAAATCAGCAAGTTAAAAAATGGCTACGTGAATAACTTAGCGATGTGGGTTCAAATATGTGGATTTCAGTAGTGTAGTGGTCTAAAATCATATATTCCATTTTGAAATAGGGGTATTTATTACAGTTGGAGTATTTTAAGTGAAAATTAACATTGTCTTCAAGGAATTAAAATCATAATATCTCTTCATAGTAAAATATATTTCCTAAAGGTTGAAACTACTAAAAATTAATATATCAAAGATTATTTTTTTGATCAATGATTTTTTCTATGGTAATTTTTAGAAAATGACATCATAAGTTTTTACTGAAGGCCTGATTTTATTATATATCAAGTTGTAAAATAGTGTGAGAATATATAAAATAGTATTACAACAAAATAAAAAAACATTTATTTAGTAAAAATATAATCTACAAAACCAAATCTATCTCTCTCTCAATAAAATATTTTTTTTCTTATTCTCTGTTCTTTGAAAAAATAAGAATAAGTTCTAGGTTTTTTATATCTATGATACCATGATAAATCCAACTATATTTTTAAGACTCCCCTTGATCTATTCTTTTTTATTATTCTATATCTCATAGAATCCTTCTCTTCTGCCAGTTCTATCTTCTAAATTCGAGCTTAATCTCTAATTTCTTATTATTATTTACCATTTTGGGAAGTGATAACTCTTTATATAGAGTGTTGAAGGAATTTTTAATAAATCCTTATTCGGTCCTGTAAGAGGAAATTTTATTTTTACTTTGTGATGGCCACTTGCACTCAGTCAAGCAATCCCCAGGAAAAGGATTGATTCTAACGAAATCCCCAAAGACATGGAGGTGACTGTTGGTCGAGTGTACTAGGCATTTCTATTCCACAATCTATAATAAATACTTTTTTTTATATTTTTCTTACTATTTTTTCTTATAATTTTTTTGTGATTGGAAATAACAGAATCTATCATACCTTAGAACGGGTGGTCGAAGTGTTGAATCTTTCAAGAACTCAATTCACCCTTTCCCCCCCCCCCCTCTAACCAACAGTGTATGAATTATCAAAGAAAACTAGTTAAGTGTCATTTTTGTATCAGGTATAGAGAGTTTTGGACTAAATATGGCGAAGTCAGTATTTCAAATGATTCATTAATGAACTACACATGATCACTTTTGTAATCACATATAAATGATTTCTAAGATGCATGTGACTCGTATGGGCCAGCATATGAGTCATGAAAATCAGTGTAAATATCATTTCATGACTTCATATGAGTTATAAGACCCTATATATGAATAATATATCAACTCTATATGATTCATTCTTAGGCCAGAACATAGATATTTCTTTAGAAAAAATAGACCATAATTATCGGGATATTTTTTTTATTATTTCAACATATCATTGGATTAATGAAAATAAATTATTAAATCATTAAATTTTGGTTATTTTGATGGTCATTAAATAAGAATAATATTAGGAAGAAAAATTTAATAATTTTAATTATAATATGAATTCATTTTTTCAACAAAAATTAGAATGTTTGAAATTAATAATTCTGTTTCAAAATATAATTTTTCATATAAATTTTTAATGATTAAACGTCAAGTAAATTTCCAAAAAAAATAGAAATTATTTCACCAAAAATAAGTGAGTATAACACCAAAAAATTAGGATGAGATATGTGTGAAGTATTTATAACTCATGACGTCGATATATTACTACAATGGAGATCATTAATATCAAGGAGGTAAAATAACTAAAGTATATGGACATGTGATATGTCTAAAATTTCTTAATAGGGCATGGAAATATTATTATATTTTTATTATTCTAGGTGTATAAATCTAAGGATAAAGGGAATAATTCTCATAAATCTATTCTCTCGTGTGTGGCCTAATCATCCTGATGAAAACTGTGAGGAAGAAACATTCACGTTGTAATATTAATATAATTTCTTCTATAAAAGTATTCCTAGAATAAGATATATTTAATGATACTAATGTTTCTAGTGATGAATTTAAGATATGATTTTCACTCAAAAATAAAAAAGCAATCTCTAAGAACATTTATTTCTAGTTGAAAAAATGACATACTTCATTTGATGGAAGTTAACATTTCATTCTCCTCTTGATAATTAAATGATACCTAGTCAAATAATTGTGTGTGAATTTCACTACATTAATTATGACAAAAATCTTATAATAATAAACTAAATTCATGTCTCAATATAATTTTATCAGGATAAAGAGTATTCTCTCACATAAAGCTTGAACGACGTAAAAAAGCACATTTTTGTTGTTTGAATCTAATTATTTTTTCATAAAATTGAGGTATATATTGACGAGAGTGGATCCAAAATTAAATTTTTTGGGTTTAAATTTAAATGAATGAATTTATATAAACCAATACAACTTGTTGACACCCCCCCCCCCCCACCAACCTCTCAGTGGTACACTAACTGATCTAGGATCTATAAGTCATTTTAGAGAAAACCAAGTTACCCTAATATTCCTATTTTTAAATATCTAATAATGGATAATTTTAGTTTCATGAATAATAGAGGTGTTCCCTTTTAAGACTACAAAAAAATCATGGATGGAAGAACTAAATGTTTCCCTCTTTTTTACACAAGAATGGAACCAAATTTAAACATAACTTCAATTATAAATTTATTTCAAGATTTAAATAACACATTTCACAAATAGTCACACAACCCAAGGACTTAAATGTTTCGGGTATTGAAAATCAGCTTGACAAAAATCTTATTTTTTTACACTTGTGAACATCAATACCAAATCTCACTCCTCTAAAAAAAATTAAGTAATATCAAATAATTTTTTTATCGTTATTATCTTGTAAATATAAACATAAGAAAGTGTTCAATGTATATGATATGTAAGAGAAAACTTATCACAATATATTAGATAATAAATGTGAAATCAAACACTATGAAGGGATAAATATCTTAATAAAAAGTCCTGAGACAAAATATGGTAATCATAAAATATAATAAATAAACATATGACCATAAAAATATTATTCAAGAATAAAAAAAGTCATGACATGACTCAAATTTAATCTTCTTAATCATTGAACATGTGAGCCTGACATAAGCATTCTGATTACTTCAAAAATAACTCATACCATGAAATCAAGGTATATCATGAAAATGAAATTAATCATCGAAATGACGAACAACATGATAAAAACATGTAAATTTTTCACAACCTTAAGCATAGGAAAAACTTTTTCAACAAACTCATTATTTCCATGCCAATGTGAACAAACCCATTTTGTCCATGCCACAAAATGTGAGAAAACTCATTATGATCACACATATGTGAAAAACCTCAATATTTCTGTGACTGAATATCTCATGAGAAATAAACATAAACCTTTTCAGAAGAGAGTGGTATAAGACCACATCTATCAAAATCTATACACATATGATCCATATAAAATCAATAATCAAAATATCTTCAAGAACCCATTGAAAAATAATGGGTTCTATAACATTTCAAAGTCATCGCATAACACGAACATAAGAAATCATAGGATATCAATAATTTCATTTTAAAAAGGGGATCATATCATAATACAATATAGAGGGTGATCAACAAATCACTTCAAGATAAATAACTATTTGAGGAAGAATTGAATTGCAACTAAAAAATTCACAAAACCGTATAAACCTTATTTTTAATATTTAAGTGGAAATTCCTTTCAAAAAAATAAAAATTAAAAATAATAATTGTAATGCCCCAGTTCTGGAAGCCACCCCTAGGTGCCCCGTACCTAGTTTGTCACATGGCCACGAGTGAATTTCCCCGAATTCCAAAGACTGTCGACTAGTAGCGAGGGCCTTGGGTGTGATAGTAGTGAAACTATGCCCTCCTTTGCAGAGTACACAACAGAATTAAACAAATACATACAATAGTGGAAAGTTTAATAATGAAATATATCAGTAATAGCATAATACTGAAGTATAAACTAGAGAACATATATAAAATGATGCAAGATACATATTTCTAAGAAAACAGCCAAACAAGTCACAATGCTGGAATACAACGTTGTTAAACCAAAGTATAGAATAAATTAGATAAACTCCTCAACATCGCAAGCCATAGCATTGTCCCATGTTATCTAGCTCCACATCAAATCAAGTACATGAATTAGATGGGCGCTTTCCCTTATCTATACCTGCAGTAATATAATCTGTTTGGGCCCAAAATCATGGCCCAAATAGGGTGTGCAAAAAAATCCCAGTAGGCAACCACCCACAGATCTATGCCAAACTGTCGGTGAATATATGCTAGGTAAAGTACAGAAAATAGTAAACAAGAAGGTGCTTAGTAGTAACCAGTTCCACAAGTCAAATAATCAAACAAGCACAGTAACCCTCTAGGAAGTACACACAGCCTATGCTCTATGGTTCGGTATATGAAGTCTCTCTAAGGAAGCACTCACAGTTAATTCCCCTTATAGTATAAGGTAGTCAGGAACTCTCTGAGAAAGCTCACTCGGTCATTTTCTCTTATAGCCACAGGGTCAAGGACTCTCTGGGGAACCCCACATGGTTAATTCCCCTTATAGCTCAAGTTATTCATAGACTCTCTGAGGAAGCACTCACTATAAATTCCCCTTATAGTCTAAACTGTTCATGAAATAAAACAAAGAATCTCTAAGAAATCTCCCGCGGTCAATCCCCTTATAGTATAATGAAATCAAAGACTCTCTGAGGAAGCTCACTCGATCAATTCCCCTTATATCCCCAATTGGTTCTATGCTCTCTGAGGATGCTCACCTGGTCAATCCCCCTTATAGCCAAAAGTACTCAAAGACTCTCTGAGGAAGCTCACCCAGTCAATTCACCTTATAGTCTACTACACCAGGTTCTCATGGCCCTTTGTAGTTCAATGAGCATAGCAGTGTAATATGTCCAATTAAACCTATAGAACTACTTCGCTAAACAGTTTATAGCATAACATGCTTGTTAGAATACAACTCTCCATCCAACAGCAATAGGCATGGAAAACAGGCAAGGTAGCCAAACTGGATAAATAGGACCAACCGGTCATAAACAGAATATGCACGGGCAAAACATCCAAGGCAAAGCAAAACAACCCTATTAATCCAAGTAACCTCTGTACAGGCATACAATCATGGTCGGAAATCAACATATGTAAAACGGTAAACACGCAATACCCCGTTCGAGGGTATTGGTGGAATTTTCACATAATACTCAAAGACATCGAATGAAAAGGCACAAACCACCTACCAAGGGGTTAGGATATCGCTATATGTGAACCTCAAAGCTTGATTCTACCTAGAACATCAAAGATCTACAAAACTTTCTTGAACCTTCAACCCACGATATTATACGAGAGAAGAGAAATCATGAAATGAGGATCACACCAGAAGAAATACCTCACTGATGCAATTCTAATGCTACCAATGTAGTTTTATTCGGAGGATAGATGGAGGCTCAGGGGCTCATCAAAAATCTATAGCTATATAGACTCTCTTGAATGAACGAGACCAAGAAGAAGGGTGTTCTGTCTTTCAGAAGCGATCCTGGTGCGTTTAAATAAAAATACAAAATAAACAGTGTGTAATTTTGGAGTACACAACGTGTACTTGTCATTTCTGTACTCCACATTATGTGGCCTCCAAGTCACTCCCCCAAGGCCATGTGTGTGAGAATTACATTTCCAGCACACAGCCTCCTGTGGCAAAGCATTTCAAAGTGTGTAATCATAAAGTACACGACATGTACTTTGAAAATTTTTATAAATTTCTTTTTCCTCAAAAAAATGATCAAAAAAGGAAAAACATACCTAAAAAGAAGATACATGTTCTTAGAAACATCCCCCCTTAAAGAAATTATTCCCTGAATTTCCTTAGCGCGGTGTAGAAGAAGAAACCCCAAACAATTCCGGCCACTGTGCTTGTACATCAGCCTCCCTCTCCCAAGTCTCGTCTTGCACCCGCCCATGCTTCCATAGCACTCGTACCAGAGAAACAGAATGGCCACATAGAACCTTTGTACTATGATCCACAATACAGATAGGATACTCCTCAAATGATACATCCACTTCAAGCTCAACCTCCTCGTGTTGGAAGACATGAGATGGGTCTGAGAAGTAACGTTGAAGCTGAGAAACATGGAAGATGTTGTGCATATCTCGGTACCTCTGTGGCATCTTCAATCGATAGGCAGCTGATCCAACTCTCTCCAACACCTAAAATGGCCCGACATACCTCGATAAAAGCTTACCCTATATCCTAATCCTCTTGTGTACTAACCTCAGTGTGACACGCAGGAAAACTAGATCCCCGACCTCGAACTCCAATGGTCATCTCTGTTGATCAGCATAAGACTTCAATCAATACTGTACAGTATCTATCCTCTTCCAAATCAACTCTATCTGTTATAGGGTCTCCTGAAGAAGATGAGGTCCCATCAAAGATACTTCTCCTACCTCCATCAAACATAAGGGGGATCGGCATGGCCTATCGTATGCCCTATAAGGTGCCATATTAATAGTCGCTTGAAAACTATTGTTGTAGGAAAACTCAACAATAGGTATATGATTCTCCCAAGAACCTCCAAAATCTAGAATGCATGCTTGGAGCATATCCTTAACCACCAGAATCATACGCACGGACTGGCTATCTATCAGGGGGTGGAAAGTTGTACACAAAAGTACCTGTGTACCCAAATCCTTCTGAAGCCCCTCTCATACTCGAGATGTAAAATGTGCATCCCTGTCTGAAACAATGGAGTGTGGAACTCTATGAAGATATACTATCTCTTGGATGTACAACCGTCCCAGATCATCAACACTGAAGGTATCCTTGATCGGCAAGAAGTGAGAGACCTTCATGAGTCTATCAATGAAAACCCAAACTACAACATTCCCTCAAGGGAACCTCAGAAAACTGGTCACGAAGTCCATCGCGACATCGTTCCTCTTCCACTTGTGGATGGGTAACTGTTGTAAATGCCCGGCTGGTCGTCGATGCTCTGCCTTCACCTACAGACAAGTGGAACACCTCATGATAAAACCAACAACTTCTCTCATCATACTTGGCCACCAATACCGACGGTGTAGATCATGGTACATCTTGGTGACGCCAGGATGAATTGCCCAAACTGAGGAATGAAAGTCCCGCATCATCTCCCCGTGTATGTATTTTGGCACCCATACGCGTCCCTATAAATGCAAGATCTCATCCTTGTCTATGGTCGATCCAAGAATAGGGTCCTCTAATGATACACTATCTCTTAGGACTAGGCCTTCAGAATCTGATAGCAGCCTCATTCGAACTTGATCAAGAAGAGTAGAGGTAACAGCTACAGAAGATAGAAAATTCTACCCCTATATATCGTGAACATCCAAATGCATCTTAGATAACAAAGCCATAATCTTCCACTCACTATTGTCCTCCTAAACTTCCTAAATCTGAGTCCTCCTGCTCAATGCATCAGCCACCGTGTTGCCCTTCCTAGGCGTATAGGAGAGCTCAAAGTCAAAGGACTGTAGGTACTCAACCCACCTCCGCTTTCTCAAATTTAGATCACACTGAGTGAAGATGTACTTGAGACTCTTATAGTCGGTGAAAACTACAAAGTCATCTCTCAAAAGACAATGTCTCCTACAGCGTAGGGCATGAACAACAGCTTGCAAATCTAGATCGTGCGTCGGGTAATTCCTCTCATGTGGCCTCAACTACCAGGACCCATACACAACGACTCCATCACCCTGCATAAGCACAGCTCCCATCCTGATACCTGAAGCATCACAATAAATAGTATATCTCTTTGCCCGACTCAAGAAATGCTAGTATCGGTGCTGAATTCGACCTCTCTCTCAGCTCCTAAAAGGCTGACTCACAAGAATCTGACTATAAAAACTTCAGACCCTTCTTAGTCAGACCTGTCAGTGGTGCTGCCAAGCGTGAAAAGTCTTGTATGAAGTGTCTGTAGTATCCATCAAGCCCTATATAACTCTTCACCACAAAGACATTCTTCAGCTGCTCCCTGGAAACTACCACTCTCACTTTCTTTGGGTCTATTGATACTCCTGTCTCCGAGATAACATGACCCAATAAGTGAATCTGATCCATCCAAAAGTGGCACTTTGATAGATTAGAATATAAATGATGCTCCCCCAGTGTACTCAAAAAAATATCAAGATGGGTAGCATGGTCATGTCAAGTGTGGGAGAACACCAAGATATCGTCCACAAAAACCACCATGAAGGAATCCAAGTATGGATGGAACACCCAGTTCATCAGTCCCATGAAAACTATAGGCGCGTTTTTTAGACTGAACGACATAACCATATACTCGTATAGACCATAGCTACTCTGGAAGGCTGTGAGAGGTATATCAGAAGGTCTAACATGCAACTGATGATATCCGAACCTCAATTCAATCTTCAAGAACACCCAGGATCCATGAAGCTGATAAAATAGATCATCAATCCTAGGCAAGGGATATTAGTTCTTGACCGTCAACTGGTTCGGCTTCCGATAATCCACACAAAGCCTAGGGTTGTCGTCTGCCTTCTTCACAAACAGGACAGGCGAACCCCAAGGAGAAGTACTAGGTCAAATAAAACCCTTTTCCTACAACTCCTTTAACTTCTTATTGATCTCTTGCAACTCTAGTGAATACATCCTATAAGGAGGAATGGACACCAGTTCCACTCCTAGCACAAGATCAATAGAAAATTATACCTCTAGCTCTGAAGGAAAACCTGAAAATTCCTCTAGAATGATGTCCCTAAAATGATCCACCACTGGAGTAAAGTATAACTGTAAAATCCCCTTGTCATCCAGATATAGACTAGCAATATGGGATGTAACTCCTCCCAACCCACGATGCTCTGGACCCGCTCTGCACGCCTGGACATCCCATTCGCCCTTATAAAGAAAGAATCCACCTTATGGTGATATGAAACTCACCCTACAGCGATAGAAATCTAAGACTGCCTGGAATGGAACTAGCTAGTCCATTCCGAGAATGAAATCATATCATGTCATCTCTAGGATGTAGAGGTCCCACAAGAAGTGACAACCACCAACCTGTAGAGGGAACTCTCTACACTAACATACACTAGTCGTTCTAGTCCCCAACAGAGTGTCTAGAGTCAAGATATCAGCTAAAGAAAAGATGCAGAGACCAAGGATCTCCACAAAAGCAACCGATATAAAGCTATGGTAAGCACCCGTATCAAAAATATCAGAAGTTAAAACTGAGGATACTAAAATCATATCTTGAACAGTATAAGGTCTGGGATCCTTCTCCTATTGGGTCTGCTCCACTGCAAAAGTTTGGCATGTGCTATGGCTCTATGATTGTGTATGACCACTCTAAGTAGATCTGCCCTAATATCTCTAGAAATCGGGCGATTGGATACCACAGTCGTGACCTCCACTTATGCCTGAACGGCCGGAAGAACTCCAGTTCCTGGACTGGTGATAAACTGGTGGCACTGCACCTGAATGAGGAGTCATAGAATAACCCCTATCTCTAGCTGCTAGTGAGAAGAACTAAAAAATGCGGAAGATGGACCATCTTGCCGCAAGATCAGAACTCTATAGAGTCTCTTGGTAAACGTGGCCTCATATGCCTACTTCTCCCACCCTGGTAGCACACCACCTAGCTACTGGAAGATGCATCATGCCTACTCTGAACACCTCATGAAATCTCCCTGCGGCGCTTCCTACTCTCAGCTGGCGGAGCACTAACTCTAGATGCCAATCTTTCCTGGCTCACAGCTCCAGAAACCCTCATATTATGCTCTGTGATCAGCGTTTGGTTGGCGATAGATGATATCTAAGTCAACCTGAATATGTTCACCTACGATCGAATGTCGTGCCTCATACCATCCACAGACTTCCATGAAATGAAAAACTCATCACCTCCTTGAATAGGAATGAAACTTTGTAGCTCTGTGAAGCGAGAGGAATACTCCAAAACCATATGAGTACCCTACTCCAGACTCATGAACTCTCGGGCTCGATCAGCCCTCAAGGCCTCCAGATAGAAGTAATCGTAGAAGATGCACTGAAACCCTTCCAAATCTATAATCTGTTGGCGCCCCTCCTGTGAGATCACATCCCACCACCTCTTGGAGGAGTCTCGGAGCATATAGGTAGCGGGATTCACCCTCTTCTCTGGAGGTATCTTCTGATGATCAAAATTCATCAGCGTGGATTCTAGACAGGACTCTGTAGCATGTGGTCCTTCTTCTATAGAGAAGGTGGGAGAATCCTGTGGCAGGAAAACCCACCTCAATTCTGCCATCGATAAGGTAGGAGGCGACACTCCCTAGATAGCCTGCATCATCCTTAGAAAACCCTCCATAAACTGTGCATTGGAGCCTATAACTGGTATAACTGCAGGTGCCAAGGCTAGCACAATAAGAGGATATACAGGAAATCCCTGATCATCCATATCTGGTGTCTGATCACTGCCCTGCAACTGGCGGTCAACTGGAAGACGTCAATGTTGCATGACTCTGAAAGGTAAAACACGCACTTATATTCAAGATTATCATGGACTAAATAATGAAGGGACAAGAAGAGAACCGGAGAAATAAAGCATTCAAGTAATGTAAAACATGACCACATGGTGTGTTTTTTCCTACACGGTGTGTTCCCTTAAGTCATTCACATGTGCGTGTACTCCCGCCACACCTGGTCATGTAACACCCCAAAACACATGGTGTGTTGTCCTAGAACATGGTGTGTATCTAATTCCACTTTCCATGCTCGAGTCCTTCTACACAGTTAAGCCACACGGCTCTCCTAAGACAAGACTACACAGATTGTTCAAGGTAGACACAGCGTGTCCTGGACAAGATTCACCAAGCTCGAGTTATTAGTGACATAGCCTGACACACGGCTCACACTACACTGTGTTTTCCAGACGGACACGATGTGTACATGAAAGGATAACACTGACCCGTGTTGTTAGTGACACGGATGGGAACATGGGTTAGACTACATTGTGTGGTCAACACTGACATGGCATGTATAGCTTAATGTTTATCCGTCTGTGGGGTTAGTTACACAGGTGGACACAGGATCAACGCTACACGGCATGCTCAACTGGTACACGGCGTGTTTCCACAAGAAATTCCATATCATGTGTCTCTGTACACATGTCTTATGACACGGTTAGAGACTACACGGAGTGTACATAAACTACATGGTGTGTAGTTAAGAAAAATAGTTTCTTCCTGAACAGAAGAACACATGGAATTTAGAAAAAACTACAAGTCATGTATGCTGGGTTTTTCCAGACAGTAAGCCTCAAAAACCACTCTAGGACCCAGAAAAACATTGAAACGAACATTGGAAGTGCCAAATTCCGATCTGTGGGGGCCCATACTGCCCGTGAATCAAATCTTGGCATCTTATACATGTTATAAAAGTAAAAATCTGCAATGATCCACCAAATTCCGGTCTATGAAGGCCCATAACACCTCAAGAACCAAATTTTGGCATTCATTCATGAAAAATTCTACACAACCATACCCTATAAAAACATCAGGTATTATCATCAAGGAATATATCACAATAGCCAGCATATTTTACACAACGTCTATCACAAAAACTTGCATTCGCTAATGCAACCTAGACGACAAGGCAAGAATGCATGACATGTGATTTCTATAAAGTGTCTATATGATGCAGGAGATGGCGTACCTTCATCTCATCAGGTTGAAACAAAAATAGAACCTCAATAACATCAACATTAATAAAACAAAACATGTGAGTCACCCAATGCTGAAAATCAAATCAACTGTAAACATGCAAAACCAGAATAAATTGCAATAAAATATGTATATTGACTTTTCCCTGTACATGGGTTAGAAAATCCTAGGCACAGCTTATTACCAAGTACATATTCCTTCAAATCCCTGGTTAAAGGCTCCAAACAGTAAATCAAGAGAAAAAAATTCCTCTGATACCACTTTGTAATGTCCCAGTTCAAGAATCCACCTAGAGGCACCCCGTACCCAATTGGTCACAAGGCCTCAATCACATTTCCCCGAATTCCAGAGACTTTCGTCTAGCAGTGAGGGCCTTGGGTGTGATATTGGGGAAACTATACCCTTAATGGAAGAGTACACAGTGGAATTAAACAAATATATACAATAGCGGAAACAGTAATAATGATAGACAACAGTAACAGCAGAAGACTGAAGTATAAATTGGAGAACATATATAAAATGAAACATGATACATATGTCTAAGAAAACCGCCAAACATGTCACAATGCTGGAATACAACGGTTCCAAACCAAAGTGCAAAATAAAGCAGATAAACTCCTCATCATAGCAAGCCATATCTTGGTCCCATGCTCTCCAAATCCACATAAAATCAAGTACCTAAAGTTGAAAGGCACTTTCCCTTACCTATACCTGTAGTAATATTATCTGTTTGGTCCCAAAAGCATGGCCCAAATAGGGTGTGAAACTAAATCCCAGTAGGAAACCACCCAAATATCTGTGCCAAACAGTCAGTGAATATATTGCAGGTAAAGTATAGAAAGCAGTAAACAAGAAGGTGCTCAGTAGTAACCAGTTCCACAATTCAAACAATCAAACAAGCACAGTAACCCTCTAGGAAGTTCACACAACCTATCCTCTCTGGTTCAATATATCAAGACTCTCTGAGGAAGCACTCGCAATCAATTCCCCTTATAGTCTAAGGTACTTAGGAACTCTCTGAGGAAGCTCACCCTGTCAATTCCTTTTATAGCCCTAGGTTCAAGGACTCTCTGAGGAATCCCACTCCTTTAATTCCCCTTATAGTCTAGGTCATTTATAGACTCTTTGTGGAAGCACTCACCGTCAATTCCCCTTATAGTCTAAATAGTTTAAGAAATAAAACAAAGACTCTTTTAAGAAGCTCTCGTTGTCAATCCCATTATAGTCTAAAGCAATCAAGGACTCTCTGAGGAATCTCACTCGATAAATTCCCCTTATAGCCCAAAAGTGGTTCTAGGCCCTTTGAGGATTCTCACTCGCTCAATCGCTCTTATAGGTAAACTTTCTCAAAGACTCTCTGAGGAAGCTCACCCGGTCAATTCCCCTTATAGTCTACTACATCAGGTTCTCACGGCCCTGTGTAGGTCAACAAGCATAGCAGTGTAATATGGCCAAGTAAACCTATTGAACTACTTGTCTAAATAGTCTACAGCATAACAAGCTTGTCAAAATACCACTCTCCATCCTACAGCAATAGGCATAGAAAACAGGAAAGGCATCCAAATTGGCTCAACAGGGCCAACTGGTCGTAAATAGAATATACACGGGAGAAACATCCAAAGTATAGAAAACAACCCTATTCATATCCAATTAACATCTACTCAAGCATACAATCATGGCAGGAAATCAATATGGGTAAAACGGTAAACACACAATACCATCTTCAAGGGTATTGGGGGAATTTGCACATAATACTCAAAGACTTCGAACGGAAAGGCACAAACCACCTACCTCGGGGTTTGGAGATCGATATATGTGAACCTCAAAGCTTGAATCTCCCTATAATTTCAATGATCTACAAAAACATCTAGAAAGTTCAACCCATGATATCTTACAAGAGAAGAGAAATCACGAAACGTGGCTCACACATAACAGAGAACTCACAAATGTGATTCCAATGCAACCAATGGTGTTTGATTCAGAGGATGGATGGAGTCTCGGGGGATCGTCGAAGATTTGTGGTTGTAAAAACTCTCTTGGACAAATGAGACTAAGAAGAAGGGTGTTTTTTCAGTCAAACGCGACCCCGGTGTGTTTAATGAAAAAAAACACGGCGTGTACATTTGGAGTACATGGTGTGTACCTGTTATTTTCGTACTCCACATTAGGTAGCCTCCAAGTCACTCCCACACGGCCGTGTGTATGGCTACTACACGGCCAGCACATAGCCTCTTATGGCAAAGTAGTACATGGTGTGTACTCATAAAGTACACGGTGTGAACTTTGAAAATTTCCATAAATTCCTTTTCCCAAAAAAATGACAAGAAAAGGAAAAACATAACTGAAAATAAGATCTGGGTTCTTACAAAAATATTTAAAACATTACTATATGGGTTTCAAAATAACTTATACTTTAAAAGACAAAAAAATCAATATAAATAATTTGTAGTGGAAAATAATCAAATAATATTACATTATTATGCATTTTTATGATGTTTGTTAAACCACATTAGAGAAAATTTGAGACGATTTTATTTAATAAAATTTATAAAAGAAAATATAAATAAAAAAATAAGAAAAATACTTGGATTTGATTAAAGAAAACACTTTTTATAGGAAAAACAAAGTCGTGGATAAAAATATTCTTTGGTAAGAATATGATTTATTCTTACCAATGGTGTACTTTTATTCTAGAAAATGTTTTATCAAAGAATTCATTATTGATGGTGAGAAGTAATTACCTTAGTGAAACAAATGGAATTCCATATAAAATATGGGAATGGTAGGATAAATTAAATATTTAATATTACATTCAAGTAATAAATACTATGGCCCTATTAATTAGAAATTTAGTCAATGAAACCATTACTGTGGTCCTGGTTCATTGTATATGCATGCCTAACATCCTAAATAATCAAATTTATTTTATTAGATAGATTATTAAGAACCCCTATTCAAATATATTTCATCTAATAAGGACCATGAATTATCATATGCTATTTATTTATTATGTAATTTTGGATTATATTTTCATGAGAATAGAATTTATTTTGGCTCATATTGGTAATTTTAGTAATCAAATATGATATTTTAATATTAAGTTAAATACTTAATGTAACCATTATAGGAATATTAAGGAATTATTTTATTCTTATTAAATTATAATAATTTTATCATTTATTTTCTAATAGTCATCCATGATTGATTTTTAAAAAAGTATTCAGGTTGGTGGTTAGACCGATCCCAACATGAACATACCATAATTTTTTTGGTGGGTATGTCTAAGAAATTGTTTATTTTCACATATTATAATAATAACTAAAGAATGATAATATTATCTTTATTTTTTATGTTTTTGAATCATCTTTTAATAATATTCATCTAATATTTCTCCACTTATTTTAGTTTGTTCATTTCTGTGGAGCAAGATATTGAACATAGTTTTAATTTAGAGAAATATATTATTAAATACCTATGTGTTACATTCTCCCCCCATAAATAAATTGTGTCCTAAAAATTTTAATTATCACTTACCAATATAAATGTATTTTTTTATATAGAATATAAACAGAACAAAGGGTATAATTTAGAGGAATATATCAACCTTACAAATTCATAAACATATCATTATTCTCAAAATAATATTAACACTATGGTTTAGTTTTTATTCAACCACTTTAGAATAGTGTCTATCATCATTCAGTTTCAAGACCCAAATTATATAATTTACTTCTAATGGTTGTTCATAATCATAATTTTATTAAAAATCATTGTCTGATATGAAATTACAACATGTTATTTAGAACAATGTTTTCCTCTAAGTGAAGAGAACCAATCCTTTTCCAAAATTAAATTAATTTGATCTCAATAAAAAATAATAAGATTTTTAGGAAGCATGTTTTCACAAAAAATTGAATTTTGATAAAATATTTTTATAATATGAATTTTTCTTCAATATTTAAACCATTGGGGTAATTATTTAATATTCTAAAAAACATCATATTATTACTCTAGTGGAAAGAATATATTTCAATACCCCTAAATCTGAAGTGGATGGTGAGTGTAACTTTTACCCCATGATTACATGACCTACAATCAGTAGTATACTTGTTTCTATGCTCAAGGAGGCCATTGATGACAATTATCCTCAGTAGTCCAAGGTTAGGTAGTCAATCTTCATTATACACAAACAATTTTCATTTGAATAATTGATGTGTGGATGGTGTATTAGTTGGGAATTTTATACTTTCCATTGTATTGGATGGCCTATTTATTTCTCTTCAGCAATCACCATCTTGATGGAAAATCCTTTAATGTATGAAATATATTTTTTTCCATTGGGATATTTTAATGGGTTATTCTTCTAAAAAAATACACTTAGGATTTTTAATCTCCATCCATCCATCATCTTCATAATGTGAACCTCCATTAGAGTACATTTGTCTCTTCATTGGTGTGTTTAGAAAATAAACTATGTTAAAATTATTAATAATATTTCTTGATATATGGTTCAATTATGAAAAGTTTCCTCTCTTTAGTTCTTATCCAATTGAGTTTCTTATTGGGTAAATCTCTACATTTTCTATGGAATCCATTATTGTAATTAACTAACCCATGGTTTCATCTATCCTTTCTCCCAAACTAGTATTCTACAAGTCATAAAAGTAATTCCTAATCCACATTGGCTAGAAACGAGTTGGTGAGAATCACAAGAAGAAACATGGGATTTATTTCTCCCTAAAACAACAATATAAATAAACATAAGGAAAAAAGGAATAAACCAAACAAATTAGAGATAAGTTATAATAACATCCAATATAAAACATAAATACACTAAATTAAAGATTAGATATTGAAATAAGATACATTAAATGATAAATATAAAATAAAATAGGCTAAATGTACTGAAAACCCCCAAAGTGGAAGAAAATCCCCTAAACCTTATCCAATGAGCCTCTATGTGACCCACAAACACCATACATCCCAACATCACCCCCAGATAATCAATAAAAAGAATCAATATTGAATAAACCCAATTAAATAAATACAGTAGTGAGATAAATATCAAATTTTTTATCATATAAAATATCTCTTGATGGGGATTCTGGTTTAGTTGTGTTTGTTGAAAAGGTTAGACTTTGTTGAAAAGGATGGTTATCAACTGAGGCATAAAGAGGTTGTGTGAATGTTCTGAGGGATCATGTAGTGGGATAATATGGAGCATAAATATATAAATAGATCACATGGATCACAAATGACCGAACTGAATTCACATAGGGACTCCATGATTGGATAAAGTACCAACTAATCTTACATAGTGATCACATGAAGCATGAATATTAGAAGAGATCATGGGAAACACATGAAGACAATGATAGAAAATTATGGGGTCTCACAAATAGGTCGTGAAAATTAATGGAGATATCACTTGGTTATCAGGGGTTCTCTCGAAGAGATAATGCAAAACACAAGAAGAAAAATAAGTTGTAAATGACAGAGAGATCTTATGGTCTCTCTAAATCACACGATCACATGATTATCAGAAGACCTCACTATCAGATCATGTGAAGCACTAGAAGACACCACATGATTTTCATAGGATCTTGTGGACATATCATGTGAAGTATAAAAAGGAAACAATGTTGACCACATGATTATCATTGGATCTCATGATGGAATCACACAAAACATGTTTGATTGTCAATGTTTCTCGTGATTGGTACATTTGAAGCTCTAGAAGATGATAAAGCTGACTTGCACATGATTTTCCATAGATATCTCTATGGGATAACATGAAGCACATGATGAAAATTTATTAGGTGGTAAAATGGATGGATATCCATGATTTTTGGATGTATGGTGGTGGGATTTTTTTTTATAACCACACAATGACTTGTCTGTAATTATTAACATGGTTTTGAATAAGTGGTTTGATTTTTAGCAAAGTATTCTATGATAACTAAATAAGGTATTGCGAAGGATTCACATGAAAGGTTGTCATGCAAGAATCACATTATCTGTGTGAATATAAGAAGGTTTCATAAATAGATATCATGAAGTGGTTTTGAGAGAGTGTCATGTGATTGGATGTATGAACTATTTCATTGTGCATAGTAATACCCATTAGAATCACATTATCTATGTGAGAAAAATAAGGTCTTTCACAAGAGTAACATGATTTGCAATAACAATATGAAGTCACATGATTTTTGTGAATAGAACTTACTATTGCAACCACTATGAAAAAAACAGAGTATTATGAAATACATCAGAATAATATAGTCTTACAATAGAGTCACGTGATCCATTTGATCAGAAGAGGGACTCAAGGAGGATTCTTTCAGAGAGATCTTCTAGAGGATTGTTATAGAGAGGTCTCGTCGAGGAGTCTCATGGAGGCTTATTGTGAAAGGGTATAAAAAAGGGTTACATATCAAAGTCACATTCAAAGATATAACCAAAATTTTACCCTATTAATAGTATCATTAACAAATCATAATTTTTAAAAATAAGAGGAGGAAGAATAAGACCAAGGATCCACACCATCTAACAATATTGGACGAAGAAGTTTATTCACCGCTACATCCAAGGAAGTAAAAGGAAGATTTGGAAACTATTTAAGAACATGATAATGTGACGATAAGTTATCATGACCTCTCATGGAAAGTTAATGCTGAAGGGGATGTTCATGTCAAGGCAGTGAAAAATCACATGAAGTTTAAAGGAACCTACCATACATTTGGTGAAACTCTCAAAAAAAGATATTGTTCTTTATCCTACATTATCATTCTTTCTCCTTATGAATCAATTTGAATGAAAGTGTGATGGAATTAATCACAAGGAGATAGTGGATATTCTCCAAAATTTGTAAATGTAGTAATTCCAAGTAAGAGTGACTAATATTAAACCATAAAGTAGTGAGCTTGGTAATTTTAGTGCCCCAACACATTACTTGATGCAAGATCCTATGACTAAGTAAAAATATGTTTTTCTTTATGCTTAATTTATTAAATTACTTTTAGTTCATCCTTATTAGATATATTTAGAATGTATTAGAATAATATAAACACTATAGTGTATAATAATTGACTCTACAAATAATCAGGTATTGATCTGTTGGGGAGGAAGATTTTTGTAAACAATATTTATACCTTGATTTACCCCCGTATTAAGTTTCTTAAGCCTATTTTGTGCCTAAAAATTGGTATCATATCATAGGATTATTTTTTTGGATTTTTTTCCTCTGACTATTTTATTTTTAAAATAAATTTAAATATTTAGTTTTCTCTTATCTCAGTGTGAAAAGGGTATAACTTTCTTGAAGAAAATGACTTTGGTGGAAGTCTTCAGTGTGAATGTGTCTATGAGAAGAGTTTGATTTAGTTGATGGAAACAGAAAATGTAATAAATAAATGTTTTGATGAATCTGACTACGATATTATTTAATCATTAAATTATGTTACATGAATTAGTGAATAACTTGACATGTAAAGTGATGTTGAAACTACTCATAATAAATAAATTCTAGGTAGGCCAAAAATGTATGTTTTTCATGTGATAAATAAAATTGGATAAAAACTTAATAGAATAAAATAATCCTCAAGATATCCCAATCTAATCAAAAGGTATTTAATTCAATAATATACATGGTTAAAATAAGATACATGTTGATGTGGCCACTTATTGAAGTGGAAAGCATGATTACCAGTATAAAGAACTACAAGTGGTGTATATGAAGATATAAAAAATCAAAGATGATGAAAAGGGAATGAATCTAAACGCAAAATAAATTCATATTTCAGAAGCCAAAATGAAGATATTACTATATATTTATCCAAACTGAATTAGGATTGGTAAAGGCTACAACACAAGATTGCTTTCTTTAAATAGTATTTTGTTCTAATGAATTATATAATACATTATAGAAGTAGTATGTTGGGTAATATCTCCCATGAATTTGAATATGATGTGACCACTAGGAAGACTATAAAGAAATAAATTAATGCACAACTTTAAGCAAGGGGAAATAAGACTAATTAATTATGAGAATATTTATAATCATTCAATAAAGAAGTGGAACAATCTAATGCCTAATGAAATCCCAAATTAAAGGATGCTTTGCATTTATTATTTGACTATACATCAGGAGGTGATGATGAAATGAAAATAAAGTATGTTATTTCATAGAAAAAACATTAAATGATTGTATCGTCCTAAAAAACAATATTGGAAAATCTAGATTTGGTTATAATGATACCTCTCCCATGCATGAGAGGAAGATAACTATCAATGTTTCAAAAAATAGAAAAACAATTATAGCTTTATGAAGAAAATATTTTGTAAGAAGTAATGAAAACATGTTCTATTTCTATGGGATTTATGGTTACATTTCATGTTAATATTTTGAATCTTTTGAATATATTTCATGTCGTGGAGATATAAAAATTTCTACATCAGATAATAATCCAAAACATAATTAAAAGATTGAAAGAAAAGTCTCTCAGAAGAAATAGTCCATGAAATGCAACTATTGGGGGAGACTGGGACACAACATTAGTATGTATCAAGATTCATTGGGGATCGATGTTAGAAGAATCACTCAAGATATATCTACATATCAGTAGAGAAATGATTATGTGACTTATTTTTTGACATGATACATTTCATATGTTCTAATCATGGGTATTTTGAATGATATTGCATAAGGAAAAATAAGGTAAGTAAAATAAACTAGAAAGGATTTCCCTAGCTCTAGTGGTGTATAATGAGAGAGTCTATTCTGAAATAAAGCATGATGATTTGAAAAATATGTTTACAGCCTCAGAGGGAACAGAAGGAGCTCAATGAAAGGTGTGTGGAGAACATCCATTGTTACAATCCAAATTTATATCTAGGAAATAATTTGAATAAACCTTGCAGAAAAAGGCAGGATTTACTTCATTTGTGATTATGGATACAATGTAAATATTTTTAATAAATAATAGAAAACAAACCAGAAACTACCATCATGGGGGGATAAAATGTAAGATGAGAGCATCACCCCTAATAATAATTACACATTAAAGAGGAAGAGAACCCAAATCAGAAAAAATAGTGGTAACCCATTCTAAGTAAACCTATAAGAAAGGAAGTCTTCAACCTTATTCACTTCTCTCCATGTATGACTAACTTTACCTTAAAACCTAAACAGAGAGTTAATACTCTGGATGATATAGTTAATACTCCGTGGAATATCCACCTTCCTATGGAGATAATTATAGATGAATAATGAATCTATCTCCACTGCCTCAAGATCTAGAGCTCACACCTTTAAAATATCCATGTTGATGAGCATAGACCATGTCTCTTCCATCAGAGAGTCTCCCTAACCATAGTCAGAAGAAAAATTAAGGACCATAGATCCTATGCTATCACAGATCACACCACCACCTCGAGCAGACCCATTCACACTAGAACTAACAACATTAAGCTTTAATCCAACCTGAGGAAGAGTCCATTTCACCCGGTTTCCCTGTGGGGGCACCCTATGTGCCAAGAATCCAGGACTACTACCATGAAACAACCTCCTCAATGATGAACCAGCTCTTAGTTCTTCAGCAAAATTCCAAGATCCACAACCATTCTATGCAATTTCACCTGCAACGCAAGCTGGGAACACTAAACACCCTCAAATTTGGATTTCTTTTATTCTTTCCATATATTCCAACACCATGTTGCAATAAAAATAAAATTCACCATCTGATCGATTTTATTCGACCTTATTTTTCTAAACCTTATCTACATGAAGAGTTCCATGGAGTCATGGTGACCTCCAAAGCCAAGAAAACACACCCAGACTACACCAAGTAGTGAGGGGCCACTCTCCATGAAGAAATGGGTGATGCATTGATTCAACACTATGCTTCAAGAAGTAGATACACTTATAAATGAGAAGGATGCATCTCCATTGAACCTAATAACTTGAAGAAATTACCTACTTTATGAGGTGGTAGATCAGAAAGAAAAATTAACAGGGACATCTGAACTCCACAAAATCCACCCCCATACATCACTAACCAATATATTGTGATGAAGGGTATGGTTGGTCGTGGATTTAAAAAATATGAATGGGAATATGTGGAAACCATTCTGTCATTATCATCATTGAGCGGGATACTATTATACTCGTCGTGTTGATATGGAGAGAGAGTATCTTACATGAACGGTGAGTAACTACTTGCATTTTTAAGTGTAATATTTGGAGTGGGGCATCCCAGGAATCCCATAGGGGTACCTTCCTAGTTCTGGTTCCAAAAGATGATATCCACATTCCCCACAACCCATCCAAACTTGTGATGGAGGTACCTAGTGGGATTAAACCCAAAAAAATTTTATATTAAAAACCTACAGAACCTACATGTTAGGAGAATTATTAGAATTTGGGTAAAAAATATATATTTATATGTACATAATAGATAAATTTTACTTGGATGTTTTAACATGTATAGAAAGCTTTATTCCATTACAATTTATCGAAATCTAATTCTTTATAATTCTAGGGGTACCCATCTCCCCATGCGTTCAGGAGTTTCTAATATGTGTATAAAGTGGTACGAGATTTGGGGGTTGATTAAAAACATGGTGTGTGTCTAATGAAATGGACTTAGTGAATAGGATTAATAGATATACTTGTGATAATAAGAATCAAAACTCTAGAAATTCACATATGGTATCAAATTCAACAATTGATGTTAAAAAAACTCTATTTTTTAAAAAAATATCTAGAAATTGCATGTAAAGGAAGATGATGATTATATGATGAAGAGAGTAATGTGAAACTAAATTATTGTTAAATTTATACTTGAATCATCAAATAGTTCCTTGTCACATTGAATATTAAATCATTGGTATCATGGCTCAGTTCATGTGGTAGTTTTTCACAAAGATTAGACTAATTAGTGGAGAAGAAACAACGTTCATGTATTTCATTATTATATTTTTATTCTTATAATGGAGTATCAATATAATTCTTTCAGGATACAAATAATATTCTAGATAAATTAAAAAACATTTCCAAAAAGTGGTATCCTTATTCTGAAGAGTAATTCAACACCTGGAATTAGCTCAACAATCAATATTAATAATTTGTATCTGTTCAATGATAGAGCTTTTCATGGGGATTTGGTGAAAATAACTCTAGGATTTCTAGCCTTATCTAAAAAGTGTATTCTCTAAATAATCAATGATTATTAATACTATTTCAAATAAATCTATACTTTTATAATCCATGGAATTAACAAGGTGACATGGATTGTGTTGGTGTTTATTGGCTTAAAATATTTTTTCATGTAAAGAGTTCCAACTTATAATGCATAGAGGATCTTTCAACAAATCAATGTCAAGAGGTAATTTTAGTTTATGAAAATTTTTCAATATTGTGTATCTATAAAGAAGAATATGGATCATAGATCAAAAATCACTAAAATAATCAAAGTTTCAATCTTATGTTCCCAAATGGAGTTGAATGTGAAATTGAGAAAAGTTAACATAGCTAGGTGGCCTTTGGATGTCAACTTGTTTTGTCTCATGGGATAAAATAAATTTCCTAACCAAATGGGAGAATTATAATATCACATTTTTTCCTTGTAAGACTTTTTAATATTTCTAGGAACATTTTTGGAGCCAACTGGTAAAAAGGTGAGAGAATCTGAGGCCCGGTGAGCCCATAATTCATATTATAAAAATATTAAAAATATTAATATCACATTCAAAGTGTTTTCCTAAAAAAGTGGAATATATATTAGAAGAATTATCATATGAAAAATATGACACTACCATTGGGTTCGTAATGTTTGATTTTCCCTCAGTGTGACATAATTTTTTTTGGCATCAATCATTTACTAGAAAGTCATCATGAGAACAAATAATAAAATAAAATAACTATTTTATTTTATTTATTTATTATGATGTGTTGATATAAGAATAATTTATAAATACCGTGATATGTTTGAGTCCCATGTTTATCCGCATAAACCAATATACCTAGATATGGGATCATGGAGAGGTGTTGATGAACAACATCAAATCGGATGATAAAACTGCTTTTTGCAAGGATTGCCAACGACATTGAAGTTCATGGATACTTCCAATGACTATAATTTAGGATATTTATTCATCATAAACTGATATTAAATCATCTAAGTATATTTATTTATGTGTTTTTATCCCTTTTTATTTATCCCATGATGAACGTGATCTAAATCTACTAACATATCAATTCGTGGGTCAATCATTTTGTGTGTATGAGTTTATTTGAAGGATTTGGGGGATTATTATTTGTATTTTATTGTTGGATATTTATTAATCATTCCAAATACAATGTATTGAAGTAAATCCAAATAATGGATGAGTTTCATTCCTTATATTTTGTTTTTGGGATTTCTACCCCAATTCTATGCATGTTCACCATCAGCATTTATTTTGGCCAATAGTTGGACAAATACCAGGAAACTAATCATTGTGGGTTCAATATTTAGAATGAATGATCATTTACTTGTGTATAGATTTGGATTTATAATGAACTAAAGAATCTTGGTGATTAATGTTGACTGTTGGGAATTCTAATGGATCATGTTCATGGTATTGGCATGTGGCAGCAGTGAGGCAAGATGGAGGTAGCTCCTCGATCGGTAGACATGGATAGAATCTGGATAATGTAATTAAGGAGGTTTTCTCAACCATAAATCCAAGACCTAGGGTGTGATTTATATATAATTTTGATACTAAGTAGGCTTGGATGATGATTCTTGAAGAGTTTGTAATTTGTTTTGAATTTCCAACTACATGGGGTGTAGTCTTATGATAACACACCAAGTAGCCCACTCTGTGTGGCACTAGGGTTTCACATCAAGATATTTTACACACATTATGTGACATATGTCCCAAGTCATCTGACCCTTAGTTGACCAGCTAATAGAGTATAAGTATTGCACATCAAGGTGGCTATATATCCCCACACACCATGTAATTAGGAAGTATATGGTTACATGAATAAGACACACTAATTACCAACTCTGATCTCTACATGTTGTGTGAGAAGATGTTCATGGACACCTGTCAAAATATAAGAGCATGGGGAGTCATCAAGTTTTGTTGTGGCTCATCATCTACACATTGTGTACCCTTAGAGACATGATGTATAATATATAAAAGTACATGTCGTGTGACCATGATACACGGTAAATACCAGGCTTAGTGAGAAACATAATATACCCTAAGGGACACACCGTGTACTCCTTCAAAGATAGGTTAGAGTTCCTTTTATTAGTTCATATTCATTTTGATCTCGTATGATATTCCATGGGCCATTATTGGCTGAGAGTGTTCCCTTGGTCCATTTCCATGAGGGTACTATGTGGAATCATGTCCTCAACCTAGGATTGTGACCACTCTATAGAATTTTCCTAGAATATAGTTATTAGTATATCTCATGTCCCTCTGTGTGATCATTTATCATATTCTTCCTTATGTGTGATTCTTGAAATCAATGTGACCAACTTTACATGGATATCAATACCCTGCTTAGCTTTTTAATCTAAATCAAGTTGTTGGTATACACCATGGCACTGTATGTGATCCATCATTTATGTATAAATATATTTTCCTTTCTGATAAGGTGTAGTCCGAACAAGTGTGTATTGTATATGATCCTTTATATATCGCTTCATGATTCTACATGTATAAAACTACTGAGAATGACCTCTAAAATTCATTACATCAATGGAGTGAGGCCTATCAAGTATGACCTCTCAATATAGTGTCATCAGTGGTAGTGTATCTCATGGAGTGGTTTCATCCGGATGAGCATTACCTTTGAACCTCAAGTAGAATTTTATGGCTAGTATTATGGTTATAATAATGTGAGATGTGGTTTCTCTCTAAGTATATATGGAATTATAGTTTTTAATAATTATGTCTCATATCATGTTTGACATGCCTATGTTTGATGAGCTGAATACCCTTGATGCTTTATATTTGGTTATTTTGAGGTGTCCTACTGGGTAAGGTTATACTCACGCCTACATGGGATCTTACCACATATATTATATCTTATGAATATGATAGATCCTTTTACAATGTCCTTGGTGGGTCAAGGTAAGGTTGACCATAGTTTGGGATAGACATACTTAAGAGTATATAGGTGTTTCATTTGATGGTAGTCCCCTCCTGCTGACCAGGTTAAACTATTTTCTAGTTTTTGGTGGGATTGTACTTGGCCCATTTTTATTTCATTAATGTATTTTTTTTCATACTCAAATGTAGGATAGGTGTCATTCATGAATTATAGTTATCATATTTTCATTACATTTCAATATTTTATGGTTTTTGAGAATTGTATGTTCATACAATCACTTTAGACTAATTCCTCCCATGGGTGTGATATGCCTACTGAATGTTATTCCCCATCATCTAGCCTATTATAGGTGAAAATGGGGTAGTCACACTTAGCTCATCACCATCTAGGTTTTCCAAGTTGGGTTAAGTCCTGAAAAAGTGTTATCAGAGGTGGTTTTATCCTATTACTAGAGTTTGGAGTCTTTTTCTCTATGTTATATTTGGTTTGAGTTTTTTGGAAATAGTTTTTAGGTGTTTTGAGTTTGACTCTTAGGATAGGGACTCCAATGTTGGTATGTTGGACAAGTTATCCATTCACCATTACTATAATAACCTTCTTATTGAATCATTGCATATATGAACTTCTTTAAGGTAAAACATTGGTACAAGAATCATATAAAAAGGGTTGTAGATTCCATGTCTTATTTGAGTCTACTAACTAGATATACTCATTGAATGTGATACATCTTGTCCTATTTTTTGATGTATTTATGATGATAGCCATCAAGGTTTCTATAGTATAGTTATGAGTATGACTAGATGATTGATGTGGTATTTATGAAGGGGCTTGGTCATAAGATGATCTATCTTCAGGATGGTTAGAGGGTAGTGATTTCTAATATAGATTAGTTTATCGTCCCACCTTCAGTTGTTTAAGAGGATACATCATGACAGACTGAGCCATGGATGGATCTGTTGGTGATAGATGATGGTGTGTAGCAATCAAGCATGCATTATGAACTTTTTTGGTAGAGATATCTTATGATCCATGGTCAGAAAGACCCAATGATAGCTGGTGTGTGAAGCAAGTCATGAAATAGTAGGATTCATCATTCACAAGGACCTTAAGGATTGATCAATCTGCTGAGGTTGATTCAATGTTATGATTTTCATGATAAAGAAATTAACATGAACTATTTTCCAATACATCATGCTATAATAAGATATATGGTCTATGTACAACCAAATAAGATGTGGGAGATGTAGAAGGGAGGTTTAGTTAGAATAATATGTGATGGAGTAGTGAAATCTAGTTGCTGTTGTTTTGGTTTAATAAAACCAACATTAACACCAAGTGGACAACCCCAGGTTCAATAAGGTGGTGGTCAAGAAATTTTATAACTAAATGAATTTTAGGTTTTTACCCATAGGCTATGATAGTGTTTTGTGGTACAATCTATGTTCCATATATATTCTTTTTTAGTAATATTAGACGTAGGTAGGATCCAATCATTATTACCCTTTTGTTAAGTCTTTTCTAGGATAATGGGGGCATCGATGGAGCCCTACGTTGGAGATTTATTATATGTCATTGGACGTACAAGGAAGAGGGACACTTCATCCACTATTATTTGTTCATGTGAAGAAATCTAAAATCATTTATCCGAGTCTATTTCCCCCAAATTGGATACCATCAAGGTGTGGTTGATTAGTTGCTTTGACTTTTTTGTTTGAGGTTGTACAGAGTGATAAGGTGTCAGATTATGCCATAGTTTTATTGAATAGATGGGAAATATAAATTATAGCTTAATGAGTTAGGATCTTGTGACTGGAGTCTTAGAGTGTGTTTTTAGGTGTGACATGTTTCTTTGATGATCCAGTTATAGTTTTAGCATCGATTCATAAATGAAATTTCCCAAAACATATCCCATTTTTTAGAAGAAAAAAAGAAACAGTGGTACCAGGGGTTCCTTTATTCACAAACCCTAAAATGGAGGCTCCTAAATAGAGCATAAATGATAGCACCTTTTACTGACTGTGCGCCCTAAATGTGGGGAGAGAGTTCCTTTCATAGATCCCTTCCATAGTAGGTGGTGAGACACTGATGTTTTCCTCAGAAAAAACTTGTTTCTTACCATCTATGCGTAGATAGCTGCTTCTAGTGAGGGTGGAAGAGTTTTCAGATTATGGGATAGAGTATTCAACCTTTGATTAGTACAAACTCCGGGACGATAAATATTATTGCATGTGTAGAAGAATAGGATGGACTTCTTATCATTTTCCTAGTATGGCCCTTGGAATAGAATATTATATGATCTTTTAATTCTTGTGATGTGGGAGAGGGAAAAGGACATAATCTGTGATGATGTTCCAGGTTAAACTCCTCATAGGGAGTTTTTTCTACATCTAATTGAACCATGGATGGACCAATATTTTCACCATCATATTAAATGATACTATATAGCTATGCAAAATGAGGTGTGGTTGGTGGATTATATAGAGAAGGGGATTCATATGACCTAGTGTCTCTTCCTCCGAATCTATATAATGTTCACCTAGGAGGTGGATGAAACCTCTAGGTTAGGTGTGAATTGAGATCAACGAAACCAAGTTTAATGAGGAAGGGTATCCACCCCCAGGAATCATTGACATCTGTAACCAATTCTTTTGGTTGAATTGGGTCTCATGGTTTTTCTTCTAAATCGGTTATCACCAACATCAATTTTTTAGCAGCATATACTTGAAGAGGATTTACAAATCAACTTTCGTTTTTTTAGTTCATGCTGATACCCTTCGGTGATTTTAGTGCCACATAAGAGTCATGAGACTTATGGAAAACATCCTTACACCTTAATTGATCAGTTCGTGTTATTCCTCCTCTATAAAAATCCATTAATGGTGAAAATCTAATTTGGTGCATGTGGGTCACCTGAGGAGGTTCAGTTTACCAATAATCGATGGTTGTTACCCTCTACATCATCAAAAAGTCGAGAAGTCACAACTCATGGATATTGATTGTCAAAACATTCATGGAAAGATATCCACTAGACTTTTTCTTGGTGGATTTTCGAAAGGTAGTTAGTGCATCATCATTTTTTATGGATGAAAACACTATTCATGTTGCGAGAAGAGGTGCTAAGGATATTTTTCAACCTTATCAGTTCAATCAAAAGAGGTGTGGATGTAATTGGAACCCTAGGAATTGGATGGGAAACCAAGGGAGTTATGGTGGGTTTTCAAGTTAAACTCTAAGTGTCTCACCAATCTATAGGTGGATACCAGCCAATATTTGTGGAGATTTTGGGATTCCTATGCATGAAAGAGGTAGTCTAGATTCATAGAATTATCTCGATGATCATTCAAATAATGATGCATGCATTATGTCACAATTAGGGAGATTATGTGGAATTACATTGGGAATAAGATATTATTGATCATGGTATTTTTCCCAAATATATGTCAAGGTAAAATGTACCATTCGGGTTATGGTGGAAATTAATCAGGTTTTTCCTGATGGTTATGAGCCAAGGGTGGGAAGATCATCTACACTCAGTGGATTTTATGTATCATAGTAGTTACTGCACCAACATCTATGTCACGCCAATTGATTCCTTTTATAGGAGACCCAATATGATATCATTATAATAGAAAAATCCACTAAGAGATTTCACTTGTGGGTCTATATTTTTGAGTTATTTATTTTTTGATAGGGTTCAATTCTTCGGGAAGTGGATGAGGTATTATTATTGGTGTCAAGAGTCCTATATCGACCAAAAAATGGAGACCATTAATGATAGTTAGTTGTAGTGTATTATCTGGGGTAGTAGGCTATCTCTGGATATTCATATGAATGTTTTCTTTCTACATTATTGGGAATAGAAAGGGGATGTACCACTTAGCCCCATGATTGAAGTTATTTTGGATTCTTAGTGTTTCCCACATGTCGCAAGAGAAGAGATATATGTGTGAATCATTGCAAGATTTTGACCTGGGGGCTAGAAATTGAGGGTGTAAATACCCTTTCAAGGAGCTGATGGTTTCATAAACTATAGGAGAATGCCTTTCATGGTTGATTGTTTTCTTGGGTTCATGTAATTCATATCCCAAGAAACAGTTGGGATAACTCATGAGAGTGGGAAACCCAGTTGAGAACTCAGTATCCTCACTTGCTAAGATTTTTTTATTAATTTTTGGGATGAAAATAATCAATGGTGGGGAGAATTTAACATCAAAAAAATCATTCAAGACTTTTGAATATTTCTAGGAAAATTTATGGATCTATACACTAAGATAGAATAAGAATTAGAGGTCTAGTGACCTAGAAATTGGTATTATCATAATATTAAATATATTAATATCATGCATGCATTGTTTTCCTAAAAAAGAAGAATTACTCTTAAGAAATGTCTCATATTAAAAATCTAACATCAATATTGTGTCAGGAATGTAGACATTATCATAGGTGTGAAATTTTGTTTTAGCATTGGGTGTTTCCTAAAAATGTATTGTGGGATAAAATAATAAAATAAATTTAATTATTTATATTATTTATCTATTTTTACCCAAGGAGATAAGAAATATCTATAAATACCCCATAATGGGTGAGTCCAGGGGTATGATTCATAACCCTAGAGACCAAGAGGGGAGATATTTGAGAGGATTTGGGGAACAACATCAAATTGGAGGATTGAAGCCTTATTGTATGGATCACCAATGATATAAAATTTTGTGGATTTGTCCAATGACTATGATCTTGGATCATTATTCATCATTGAATGATTCAAAATATAGGTATGACATTTGTTTATTTTTATTAATCCCATTTGATTTATCCAATGATGAATTTGAATTGAATCCACTAACAGATTGATTCTGGGGTAATCATTTTGAGGTATGGGTTTATTCATAGTATTTGTGGAATTATAATTTGTTGTTTATTTTTGGATATTAATTTTTCATTCAAATGGATATATATCGAGTCCAATTTGAAAAAAAATAGGTTCATTACTTTTCTTTTTATGGTCTTCTCACCCTATTCTACACATGTTCATCGTTATAATTTCTTTTTGTCAGTGGTTTGAAAAATACGCTGAAACTAATTATTGAACATTTGATATTTGGTATAAAGGATCATTTAAATCAGTCCATGTTTCATTTTGATGATGTTATAGAGGAGTAATATAGTTCAAGTATATCATTCGATGGATCTGGGATTCACATTCATAGTTTTGGCATATAGCGGTAGAAAAACATGATAGTGGGTATTTCCTGAGTAGAAGACATGGCCAGAATCCAGTTATAGGAAAAGAGGGAATTTGGTCAACCACATACCCATGAATTATTCAGTTATTTTCAATGGATTCAAATATCATGAAGGACTGGAATATTCATTATAAATTTTATATTTTTTTTGGAAATTTCCGATTACATAGCCTGTAATATTGTGAACACATTCCATGTAATATACCGTGTGCAACATTAGGGTTTCCACGTAAAGAAATGTATCACACTCATTATAACACATGTCACAATTTGTCTAAACCCTTGTCAACCATCATGGAATGTTCAGGGAATGCATATATGTAAGATCTCGGATCTTGGAAAAGTGTGTTCTGGTTTATGTTATGGATTAAATCCCATGTTTTGGTTAATTAATTTCTTACCCAAGTCTTAGAAGAGGCTTGGGGGTTTTCCGAGGGTCCGGGACATGAAAAGTGTAGAAATTGGGTTTTTCTAGGTAGGCCTCAGGGTCTGCGCATAGTTAGTGCTAACCATGCAGACAACCCAAGAAACCGGGAAAGATGTGTGTTTTTGGACAGTGGCTTCTACATGGTTTGTGCATGGTTTGTCAAACTATGTGGGTAAAGTGTGCAAGGTGGCCTTTTGGGACAGAATCCTCTGCACAGTTTGCACATAGTTTGGAAAACTGTGCGGGTAAACTGTGTGGCCCAGAAATTTCTAAAAATTTACAATTTCGCCACTCCAGGATTTTTAACCCCAACTCGAGATTTCCTACCATCTCACCCCTATTAACCCTAGGAATGAACCAATCCATACAAGGGATCCAAGAGATCAGTCTCCCTCCTTTCTAAGTAGTTTTTTTGTGGCATTGGTTACGTATCGAAGCTCCAGGTAAGGCAAATCCTATTCTTGCTTCTCTTTTGAGTTTAGGGTTTATATCCTCTTATCCAATCTTTCCAAACATCTAAAACCCCACTCTTTGGGTGAGTTTTAGGTTGAAGATTCAAAATCGGTTTATTTGGGATCTAATGGATTTATTAAGAGTGTGTTCACATACGGAATCGAGGTAGGTGGTCTACAAGTTATATCTCATGCTTTATTTGTGGATTTGTGCATGTGTGGTTTTTTTCCTAGGTGTCTCTTGGTATTTTTTGATTACCCCTAGTATGTTTTGGTATAATGGTTGTTAAAAAATGTAAATGGGAACCTCATTATTCCTATGGGATGCATTTACGGTGATGACAAAAAACTTGGGCCTCCCATGGGGTGAGATGACTTTCCCAGACCTAGCGATTTGTGAAGAAAAATTAATATTGTGGAGTATTTATGTAGAGCCTTTGATAAACATGTTGATGTTATTTCTTGTGTGGGAATAGAATCTATGTGACGCACCTAGGATTAGTAATAACCTAATAGAAATTGTTTTAATATGTTGAAATGATTAAATACCACAATGTAATGGATTGTGAGCATAGTAATGAATCCTAGTGAGTTAGACATAAGGAAAAAAGCCTAGTTAGATGGTAACAATGAATTAATGATTAGTGAATTAGCATAATAAAAAGGGAATTGGGATAAATATCTAAATGATGTGAAATTTGGTAATTGTGTTAATGGGTTAAGGCATGGTATTAACTCTCATGTTACTGTTATGTTTTATGTTTTCATTGGGAAATATTTATGATGTTTTGTGAATGGTTGATGGATATATATATATATATATAGAATGTGTACATTGCTTGGAAGAGTGGGGTATTGGCTGATTTTCTACACCCATGGGTCAAGTTGAACTAATGCGCTAAACTCCACCCCTAATGCACGAGTTAGGGATGAGGAATTAGGCTATATTCCCCTAACAATTGCATCCACCGAAACTAAAGCTTCGAGGTGAGGACATGGTATACATGAAGAAGTTAGTCCTAGTGAGACAGTATAACTACGTGTTTTTCCTCATTCATTTGATTGTATACTTTAATCCCATGTAGCTTGTTGTGTTTGATTAATTGTGTTAGATGTGTTGGAAATTGTAAGTAATAAAAAATGATATCAAATGGTAAGATATGGAAATGGTAATAAATGTTAGTAATGGACAAACACTTTCTAAGGGAAATTAATATTTTCCTTGTCATTTATTATTCATTTCCCTTTTTCATTCACATTTGTTTATACCAGATATTTTGTAGACACTGTTGGTGGTGCCCCACTGAGTTGTACTCACACCCTACTCGTGAAACTGTTGGGTACCCGAGCAGAATTCATGTTTACAGTTTAGGATAAGGGAAAAGGCCCTTGCTAGAAAATTTGGTTGGCACAAGTGTCCTTGGAGGAGGACCCAGACATGGTGTCGGGACCATTTGGGGATTTTCAAGTTTGTCTATATTTTTTGTTTTGTTCACTTTCTCAATTGTAGAAAAACATGTCAAATTTACTGTTGGACCTGGTTGTACCCCATTTGGGGAATGGTTGTTTAAGAATGATTTGGAATTATTGGTTTTCATTCTTCTATTTTTTATCTTCTGTTGTGTCTTACTCTGTTAAAAAGGGTGTATAGTCTCCCCAATTGACTATTTGGACCCCTGCTCCTTGTTGGAATCCTTTGGTGTACTGGGTGGCACACATAAGGTCATGTAACCCCCAAGATCAGAGCTTCGGTTCAGTGGTTCCCTTGTTGAGGATGTTACAAAGTGGTATCAAAGGCGGTCTTTCTCCTCCTTCTCTGGAATCTAGTTATTTTGGATGGTAGATGGGAGTTAAGATGTGTCGGGCCTTGGTAATGAGCTCATTCTTAGGAGTTTTTATCCCAAGTACGAGGGAAACCCCATGTTACCCAGGTGGGAGTTGTTGTTCAAGATTGAGCGATGTTACAATTGATGGTACTTCACCATTGGGTGATGAACATGTTGTGTGATGTGATTTTTTTTAAGATATTTGGATCGTGGATCTAATGGCACTAGGTTGTGCATTCAGGCATCATTGTAGGCACCTAGAGAGATAGGTGGCATGCATCATGGTAGACACACACAGGTTGGGTGTGTGAGGCATGAAAGATAGAATTCACCTTGCGTTTTGGTGATTGAAAATGGAAAATGCTGTAAATGAAACAATGAAAGGGGGTAATGATAAAAGAATGATAAGTTCTTATTACTGGAATTTGTGTAATTAAGTGTTTTTAATGAATTAAAATGTTGTTGTAAAATGTTCTGTGAGATTTGTAGTGGTGCATGGTTGTTTGACCTTGTGGACCATGGCCTATGGTAGGGATGGCCAAGGTTGTGTTTTTAGGAATGGTAAGGGTTGTTGTGTTTGGTGAAGATCCTTCTTGTTTTGAAGTTGTGAATGTTTTTATGGTATATGTTCTAAACTTCGTGTTTGGAAATGTTGAGAAATTCCCCCATGACAATGAGGGCCGGTTGGGGAACAATTGGATGTTGCTGATAACACTCCTCTAGTGGAGGGTAAAGAGAATGTGGTGATCCAGGAAAGTGGGGAAGATCGGTTCTGAGAGAACATTGATAGTTTTATATAGATGATAGATTGGGACCTAGGGTGGGTCACACTAAGTATGTTTGAGTTGAATAGAGTGTTTTAGCTACAGAACCCTTCGACCTTTGATGTAGAGGTTGGTCTAGATGCAGTGGAGTTCTGCCTAGATTCTATCTAGATGATACTTGACCATATAAAGGCTTCAGATGAGAAGCGGGTCAAGTTTGCAGCCTATATGTTGTGTGGCGAGGCAAAGCCTTGTTGGGACATCGTGGCTCAAACAGAGCAGGCTGAGACAATGTTCTGTAAAGACTTCCATGGAAAGTTTTTGGAGAATTTTTACCCAGAGACTATGAGGCAAGATAGGGTTGTAAAGTTCATGGGTCTGACCCATGGATCGATGTCAGTGATGGAGTATGCTGGACGCTTCATTGACATATGTCGCTTTGTTCTAACATTAGTAGGGGATGAGGCAGTAGTTTCTAGTCATTTCCCAGATGGTCTGAGACACGAGATCAGATCTCAAGTGAATAGATTTTGCTTGAATAGGTTTATAGAGGATGTGGAGAATAGTTCAACTTAGAAGTGAACCTGAAGGGTGTTTTAGGTAGTGGGCTTGTCATGCGAGTTTGGCGGACAAGTGGTGCATCTTCCGAGGGCCGAAAGTGCCATTTTGGATATTTTCTGCAGTGTGGAAGTGTGAAAGGTGGTTAGAATAGAGGGTCATCCTCTCAGGGTGGTAATTAGGTGTTCTATTATCATTTTGGAATGTCGGGGCACATGTGTGGCTAGTTTCCTTGACCTACAGTTGAGTGTCGATCATGTAGAAAATCAGGACACATGCAGAGGTTCTGTAGGAACCCTCAGCAAGTGAGCATGAATGTTGGGGACATAAAGATTCCAAGTGGAGGCCATGGTATCAGGTTCTCCATAACAGGAAGGAAGTTGGAGCTCCACATGCCATACAGGTAGGGGTGGTGGACGTAGAGCTCTGGAGCCGGATCACCCATATCGGCCGGGCAGTTCAGTGTGGGGCACACAAGTGGGAGCCCAGGGTAAAGGGGCTAGTCATCTTCATGCAGTTCATTCTCCACCTAGTGATGGCAAGGCATGGTCAATGACTATTTGAGGTACAATCCTTGTGGATTGTACACTTTCTATTGCATTTTTTTCCCGTGTTCCACACACTCTTTTATTTCTGATCAGCTTGTGGTAGCATTGGGTTTTCGTGTTGAGAGTGTGTGCAGGGTTATGTCGATTGACACTTTGTTGGGGGTGAAAAATGAATATATTAGGCAGTTTAAAGAAGGTTCCCTAGAATTTGGTGGGAATCATTTCTTGTGGGACTTGTTCATTCATGAGATGTTAGGATTTGACCTGATCTTGGGTATGGATTGGTTGGTTTTGTATCAGGTTCACATAGATGGTTACCATTTAGGGGTATTGTTCGGGTCACTTGAGGGTGATGCTTATGTCTGTCATGGAGAATGGGATGTTCGAGCAGGTCATGTGGGATCGTTCTGTCGGCAATTGGATAGTCTCATGGCTAAATTATCCTATATTGTTCTCGATTATGAAAGAGATTAATATTCTTTCTTCCCTCTATTAGTGGATCAGTTTCAGGATATGTTTCCTAAGGATTTCGTGGCGTTACCACCCAATAGGGATGTTGAGTTCCTGATTGAGTTGTTGTCAGGAGTGGATCTAGTTTCTATTCCGCTATATCGAATGGCACGGGCATAACTCTAGGAGTTAAAGGTTTAGCTTCAGTATTTGGAACATAAGGGGTTCATATGTCCTAGAATGCCTCCTTGGGGATCTTTTGTGCTTTTTGAAAAGAATGTTGATGTGTCATTAAGATTGTGTGTTGATTATTGGATGTTAAATAAGATGATGGTGAAAAATTGGTACCCACTTACTATAATTGATGACCTATTTAATCAGTTGAAGGATTCTTCATTGTTTTCTAAGATTGATCTGAGATCGGGTTACCACCAGTTGAGGGTGAGTCCTTCTGGCGTACCACTGAAAGCTTTCAGAAGTCAGTACATGTTGTTTTATTTTGTGGTGATGCCTTTAGGCTTGACCAATGCACCAAAAGTGTTCATGGCTTTGATGAATCAAGTATTTCATCCTTATCTACATCAGTTCTTGGTTTCCTTTGGGGATTACATCTTGGGGTACTGGAAAACTCGTGACGATCATTCCTAACATCTTGAAATAATTTTGAGTACACTAAGAGAGCATCGGTTATACCCCAACCTATCAATGTATCGATTCTGAATTGAAGAAGTAAATTTTTTGTGTCACATCATCTCTGAGACAAGTTTTTCAGTGGATCCGGATAAAGTGCAGGGTGTTTTGTCTTGGGAGTAGCACAATAGTGTTTCAGATGTTCTGAGTTTTGTGGGTTTTGTCGGGTATTACCAGAGGTTCATCTGAGATTTCTCTCACATAGAAGCACCATTATCGGGCTTGAAAAAAAATGGAATCTGGTTTGAATGGTATAAGGCTTGCAATAATTCCTTTAAAGAGTTTAAAAAGTGATTGACAACCGTACCAATCTTGATCTTACCCGAGTTAGCTAGAAATATGTCGTATTTTGTGATGTGTCCTCTATCGGGCTTGGGGCTGTGTTGATGAAAGATGAGCAGGTTGTGGCATATGGGTCGAGGCAATTGAGACACCATGAGAGGAATTATCCCACTCATGATCTTGAGTTGGATTAATTAGTGTATACATTAATGTGTTGGAGGCACTACTTGTTGGGGGAATGGTTCATGGTGTATACCAATCACAAGAGTCTAAATTATATCATTTTGCAGAAGGATTTGAATCTTTGGCAGTGAATATGGGTTGAGTATCTCCAGTCTTTCAACTTTGATATGTTATATACACCAAGGAAATGGAACTATGTTTTTGAAGAATTCATAATGAAGGCTTAGAACTAGGGGGGTCAAGAATTTTGCACCGAGTGGACGGTGATGGCTTTGATTGCGGAGAAGCACCTGGATGTGCGAGAGGAAAATGGTCAAGTGAATCTTTCTTTCGTGAAGGTATATTCGACTCTTTTGAGTCATTTTATGGAAATTCAGCTCATATATCTGAAATTTTTTTTCCTGAAGGAAAGACATAAAAGTAGGGATCCACCTTCTGGTTGGGATGTGGGTGTGGATGGGGTTGTTTGTGTTTATAGTCGTGGGGTTGTCCTGGTACGCATGTGGGAGGAATTGATGAAGGCGTTCCATGCATCAAAATGGGAAGTGTATCCTAGTTTGACCAAGATGTGTCATGATCTCCATATATATTTTTTGGTGGAAAGAAATGAAAAAGGAAGTTTGAGGCTTTGAGGCACAGTGTCTTACCTGTCAGCAGGTGAACGCTGAGCATCAACGCCTAGGTGGTTTGTTACATCCATTGCCTATTCTGTAATGGAAGTGGGATGATGTGATGATGGATTTTGTGGAGGTTCTTTCTTGTATTCCTTGTAAGAATGAAGCAATATGGGTGGTTGTGGATTGGCTTATGAAGGTGTCTCATTTCTTACTGATTCAGAAGACTTACATAGTTGACCAGTTAGGTGAGTTTTATGTTTTGTAAATAGAATAGTTTCATGCTTTAATTTGGAATATAGTGTCATGTCATGATCCTCATATCACATTTCACTTCTGGAAAAGGTTTTATAAGGTGCTTGGCACTCATGTTCTTTTGGGTATGGATTTCCACCCGCAGACGGACAGGCAGTCAGATCGTACGATCTAAGTGTTGGAGGACATGTTGAGGGATTATGTATTTGATTTTGGTGGTTCCAAGGAAAATCACCTATCACATGTTGAATTTTCCTAAAAAATAGATTTCAAGTGATGCTTCATATGGTACCGCTTGAGGAAATCTATGGGAGGCCCTGTAGATCTTCACTATGTTGGTTGGAGGCTGGTGAAACAGAGTCATTGGGACCGAGTCTCGTTCAGGATACTTCGGAGAAATAAGAGTTGATTCAGAAGTAGATGGAAATGGATCGGAGTAAGTATAATTCATATGCGGATTGGAGGCAGAGACCTCTTGAGTTGGAGGTGGGTGATAGTGTGTTCTTTCGGGTGTTGTCAAGATTTCTTCCCTGATGGATTAGGAAACAGGGAAAGTTGGAACCCAGGTATGTGGGTCCACTTGAGATAGTGGAGAGGATCAGGCCTAGGTCATGTTGATAGGCTCTTCTACAATGGTATAGAATGATGCATGATTTATTTCATGTGTCGCTCATTTGGCAATATCACTCTGACCTATCTCGCGTGGTGGATGTTTAGAATGTAGAGATTGAGGTTGATGAATCCTTTGAGAAGAATCTTGTTTGTATTAAGGATCGTAGTGAGAAAGTATTTTGGGGGCAAGGTTGTTCCATTGGTGCAATTACTATGGAAGTATTAAAAGGTTCATGAAGAAACATGGGAGTGGGAATCAGATATGTAGGCTCAGTGGCCTGATCTCTTTTCCTCAGAAGTGAAACAAATCTTGGGAGCCTGACTCGAGGATGAGCAGTTATAAGGTGGGGAGGTTGTAAGATTCCAGATCTTGGAAAGCTATTTTCTCGTTTAATTTTTGGTTTGAATACCATGTTCTGGTTAATTAATTACTTACCCAAGTCATAGAGGAGTCTCAAGTGCGTTCCAAGGGTTCATGACATGAAAAGTGTAGAAAAGGGGTTTTCTAGGTAGGTCACATGGTATGCGCATGGTTAGTGCTAACCGTGCGGACAACCCATAAAACTGTGTCGGATGTGTGTTTTTGGACAGTGTCTTCAACACGGTTAGGAAAACTATGTGGGTATACCATGAGGGGGGCCTTTTGGGACATAAGAATCTGCACATTTTGTGCATGGTTTGGAAAATAGTGTGGGTAAACAGTGTGGCCTAGAAACTTCTAAAAAATTACAATTTTTCCACTAGTATTTTTTACACCAACTCGGGACTTCCTCCCATTTCACCCCTCTTCTCCCTATGAACGAACCAAACCTCCCAAGGTCTCTAAGAGATCAATCTCCCTCATTTTAAGGCATTTTTTGTGCCATTTGTTGCGGATCAAAGATCCATGTAAGGCTAATCCCATCATTGCTTCACTTTTGAGTTTAGGGTTTGTACCTCCTTTTCCTCTCTTTCTGAAGCTCTAAAACCCTACTCTTTGAGTGATTTTTTTTTTTGAATCTTCAATGGTTGGTTGAAGTGGGTTCTGAGATTTTGATTAAGAGTGTGATCACATCGAGGTGGGTGGTCTATAAGTTATATCCAATGGTTTATTTGGGGATTTGTTCATGTGATTTTTTGTTCTTGGGTGTCTCTTGGTATGTTTTGAATACCCATGGAATGTTTTGGTAAAATGGTTATTAAAAAGGTAAATGGGAACCCTCACAATCCCCAAGGGATGCATTGAGGATGATGAGACTAAACTAGTGCCACCCATGGGGTGAGACGACATTCCCGGACCAAGGTATTGGTGAAGTATAAGTGATATTGTTGTGTATTTATGTAGAGCCCTTGATAAACATGTTGATGTGATTTCTTGTGTTGTAATAGAATCTAGGTGACGCACCTAGTCATGGTAATAACCTAAGGAATGTTGGTTTAGTATGTGTAAATGATTAAAGACCACAATTTAATGTATTGTGAGCATGGTAATAAATCCTGGTGAGTTAGGCATAAGGAACAAAGCCTAGTGAGATAGGCATAATGAAAGAATACTTAGTGAGTTAGGTGTAATAAAAAGGGAATTGGGATAAATGGATAAATGATGTGAAATTTGGTAATTGTATTGATGGGTTAAGGCATGGTATTTAATCTCATGTTATTGTTATGTTATATGTTTTCCTTGGGAAATAGTTGTGATGTTGTGTGAATGGTTGATGGATATATATTTAAGTATATCATGTTCACATGGCTTGGTAGACTGGGGTATTAACTGAGGTTCTACGCCCTTGAGTTGAGTTGGAATGATGCTCAAAACTCCAGCCCTAATGCATGGGTTAGGGATAATGACTAAGTCTCTATTCCCCTAATGGTTGAATCCACCTGGACTGAGGCTTTGAGGTAAGGATATGTCATAAATGAGGAAGTTAGTCCTAGTGAGATAGGATAACTACATATTTTTTTCATGCATGTGACTGTGTACTTTAATCCCCTATAGATTGTTGTGTTTGATTTACTATGTTAGAAGTGTTGGAAATGGTAAGTAATGGAATATGGGATGAAATGGTAAGATATAGAAATGGTAATAAATGTTGGTAATGGAACTAAAATAGCTGAGGGAACTTAATCTTTTAGTTGTCATTTATTATTCATTTCCCTTTTTCATGCACATTTTTTTATACCAGATATTTCGTAGACACCGTTGTTGGTGGCCAATTGAGTTGTACTCACACCCTGCTCAGGTTGTCGTTGGGTACCCAAGAATACTTTATGTTTGTAGGTCAAGAAAAGGGAAAATTCACTTTCTAGATATTTGGGTTGGCATGATTTTGCGTGGATTAGGACCTGGACTTGGTATTGGGACCATTCGGGGATTTGGCAGTTTTTCTTTATTTTGGGTTTTGTTCACATTCTCACTTATAGAAAAACATGGAATATTTACTATAGGATATGGTTTTACCCCATTTAGGGATGGGATTTTATGCATGCTTTGGCATTATTGGTTTTTATTCCTCTATTTTTTTATCTTCTATTGTGCCTTACTCTGATAAAAAGGGGGTATAGTCTCCCCAATTAACTATTTGGACCCCTGCTGCTAGTCGGCAACCTTTGGAATATGGGGAGGCATGCTTAAGGTCATGTAATCACCTATATCAGAGAACCGGTTTAGTGGCTCCTGGTTCAGGGATGTCACGATGTACAAGTTTCCAGGCTTTTCCACACATCATGTACTTAGGATGTACATGGGAACTAGTAGACGACATGCCAATTTCCAGTCTAGATATAAGCACTCTATGTGATCAGATATACAAGGACCTTGGTGTGATGCTTTGTCATCTTGTTCCCTAGGTAGGGTTCTTGGAATGAGTGTGTCCAACCTTAATCAAGCATTGTTCTCTGACAAAGTGATTTAATCTAGATCAGGTTGTTGGTATACCCCATATCCTTGGATGTGGTCCATCATCTGTGTATTTATATCTTTTCCTTTATTAGTCAGATCAAGTGTGTATCTCAGATAATCCCTCTCAATTTCTGTTATGCTTTTCCATGGTTAGAATTGATGATTCGAACCTCTCATATGAGTTCCATCAGTGGAGTGAGGCCCGTTGAGTATGTCCTCTAAGTAGAGTTTCATTAGTGTTAGGTTATCACATGCAGTGGTTTCTCCCATAGGATCATTACCTTTAAACCATCTGCAGAATCCAATGGATAGATTTGTGGTTGTTACCATGTGATATGTTGTTTCATTCTAAGTATATCTTAGAATGTCCTTATTTTTCATTAGGTATCATATATTGTTTAATGTACCTGTATTTGATGAGTTGACAACTCCTGATACATTACATTTAGTTAGTTTGGTGTGTCCTACTGGGTATTGTTCTACTCACCCCTAAATTGGAACTTCCTACTCATGTTTTTTGTTATGGCGATGAAGGAACTTTTTATAGAGTCATTGGTGGATTGGGAGAAGGTGGATGATTTTGGGATATAAATACCAATAAGTATTATGGTGTTTCATTTGACGGATGTCCCCTCCCTCTAATTTGGTTGGAAACTTTTCCAATTATGTGTGGGCTTGTATTTAGACCCTTTTATTAATTTTTAGTAATTGTTTCATATTATAATATGGGATAGATGTTATGAATTCATTATTGGAATCAATTGTTTTTTACATCTCATCATTGCATGGGCTTGGATATATGTGTGTATGTATAGGTACATTATGCTAATTCCTTCCATATGTGTGGTATGCTTACTTGAAACTAGTCTCTAACCCATGGACTATTGAAGGTGGAATTGTGGTAGCCACACTCATCTCATCATTGACCCGGTGGGGCCCATTAGGTCATGTCATAGTAATAATAATATCTCTTTATCTTGGATTCTAAAAATAATGTATTAATGTGTGTCCCCTCATTAATTTATTGATTATTTAAAATCTAATTAATTTAGATCATTGACCGTTTTAGAGTAAATTTATAAATTATGAAATCCCATATGGAATTCAATGATATAGGGGGGAATGAAGTTATGTCTCATATTACAATCCATTTAAATAATTCAATTTCTATAGATATTATCAAAAAAATCCAGTTTATTACTCAAGGATAATGCAATTTGAAATAAAATATAACTTCATCATGAAGAACATATAGAATTGACTCATAAATCTATAGAATGTTCTTACTGAAATAACTGTTGCAGAAATAATAATGAATTCCTTACTCAAATAAGAGTTCAAATGATATCTACTAGCTCTCAGAGTTCATTATACTCCCCACACATAAATAGGGTGGATGTAGGACCCCATCTCTCTAAAGTATGGTGTGTGTTTTTCTATGTTCTTTTACAATGTTCCAGACCACAATGGAGTGACCTTTGGCTTTCTTGATAAAGTGGTTCAAAATTTCTTAATGAAGATTGGGTAGAAGCTGATAGGGGCAGCAGTGAAATATGTGGAGTTATACATATGTCAATGATAAATTAGGTCTTTCAATGAATAAGAATAATGAACAGGAGTGTCAAGTTCATGATGAAATAATTTTACATGTACAGTTTATTAAGTGATATCAAAGGTTGATATTATTCTATATTTTGGTTTTATGAAGGTTTTTAACATTATGTTTGAGGATTTGTTGATTCATTGATGAAATTTTCATTCTGGTGTTTTTTATCACACTAATCTTGACTCATTTAATATTTGATTATGTTTTAAGTGACTCCTTGATCACTTTTTAGGTTTGTATAAGGAAAATGGCTTCACATGTTCTTTTCTTTTAAATGAGTTGATTCTTGAAATCATGAAGTATTTTCAATAAATCAAAAGGGGTATATTATTGAAAAGAATCCATCATTATAGTTATTTTGGGTTGATTGTGTTTATTTACAAGGATTGGTGTTGTTGAAAAAAGCTAGTTGTCAAATGAGGCTTGAAGAGTTGGTCTGATTGTCATGAAGGATAACACTGAGTGTCAATTTCTTAATTGATCACACAAAGAGAAAATAACATAATTGATCATTCAGAGGGATTATGTGATCATAAGAAGTAATAACTGATACCACATAGATATCACCTAGATAAATCACAAAAATTGTTATTGTTAGAATAGATCATCTAAAGCACTTGAATATAAAATTTATTGTCAATGGATCTCACGAGATATCAAACAATGAACTTGAAGAAATCACATGGTTTACAATAGGTATCACAAAGAGATAACATGAAGTGCATGAATACAAAAAAGAAATAAATTATGGAGATGTATTGTGGTAAATTGAAATCATATCAAAACATGACTTTAAAATGTTCTCATAATTAGGTCATAAGAAGAACTTGAAGACATCACCCGATTCTTAGAGGATCTCACTGATAGATCAAGCGAAGAACTGGAAGACAACATCACTAAGTGCATGATTTTCATTGGATATCATGATGGGATCACGTAAAGAATGCATTATTTTCAATTTATTTCAATATGGTATCACGTTAATTTCAATATTATTTTGATTTTAGCCTCCACATTATTTTCCACATATTTCACAATGATATCGCACAAATCAAATGATGACAACTATTTAGGATGTGGAATAGATGGTTGAACACGAATTTCTAAGTAAATGAAGTGGAAATTATCTTATAAATACCTAATTACCAACCATTAATATTTAAAAATAAATAAATTATGTTTTTTAATATAAGAGAATTATTCCACAATAACAAAATAAGTTCGTGCGAAGGAGTCCTGTGAAATGATTGCATGCCAGAATCACTTGACCCACATCAATAGAAGAATTTTTCAGGACGAGGTATTTCAAAGAGGTTTCTTGAAGGGGTATTATGAAGGGACATATTTGTTGTATCTTTATAGATAGAAAAACCCACCAGAAACATGTAATATATATGAGCATAACAAGGTATTACACTAGAGATATGTGATCAACATAAACATAATGAAGTCATCTGATCGCATCAATAGAATATATTCTCCCAATTCTCCTGAAAATAATTGAGTATTATTATCTATTTAAGTCAATAAAAGTCTTGTGGTGGAGTCATGTGATATATGGGATCTGAAGAAGGAATCATAGAGGCTTTTCAAAGATAGATCTCTTGGTGGAGTCTTTTGGAGGTGTCTCATGGAGGATCCTTGTGGAGGGGGTTTACAAAGGGATCTCACAGAGGGGTTGCATGTCAGGGTCTCATGAAGGTATAAAGGTATCATGGTTACTCTATGAATCATATCATTTTTATATATGAATTATTAATAAGAGGAAAAGGGATAAGATCTGCACCATCTGAAAATATTGGAAGAAATATTTTATTAACTACTACAACCAAGGCGGTGAAAGGAAGAATCAACATCTCTTGAAGAACATTCAAATTTGTGAAAAAAAATTCATAACCTCTCGTGGAAATTTTATCCTTTAGGGGATGATATTATCAAGGCTATGAAGGATAATGTGATGTTCAATGTCACTTATCATAAATTTAGTGAAACTCTCAACTATATAATATATTTTTATTTGGCCTTTATGCAAAAAAAATTTCGTTGTATAGTTATGAGAACATGAGGAATTTTCTAGAGATCTGATCCTAGTGAGATATTGCATCTAGGAAAAACTTTATAATGGTAGTGATCCCAAGATGGAGTGACCTAGCCAAAAATAACAATCAAATATCTTATTTATTTTGGTGCACCAACACAATGTTGGATTCATGCCCCTTGGACTAGAATGTTGTGGTGGACCAAGTAAAAATATGCATGTTCTTTTTCTTTCAATATTACTTTACAATCTATGCATCATCATCAAATAATGTTGGAAAGGATAAGATCTGCATGAACAAAAAATAGAAAAATATGTTACCCAAATAATAACAAGGTCAATATATAGTGGGGTAGGAAGTTTTTTTTAAAGAATATAGAAACTATTATTCACCTTCTACCCCCCCCCCCCCACAATCTCACGGTGTCTAAGCCCATTTTGTTCTTAAAAGTATGTCTCCACCAACCGAATATATGTAGTCATGTTATTAAGACATCCTAAGAAAATTAGTATGAAATACAATAAAAAATATACATTTTTCAAATTATTTTTCATAAATAAACAAGAAACACATCACACTCTTTTAAAATGATTTTACTTTATTTTCATTAAATTGAAAAGTCGTATGGAAAACACTTTTCCATGGATAGAAACTATTTTAAAAAATACTCTTCTAATGTCCCACTTAAAAAATATCAAATAAAAAACCTCTTTTTGAATTAAACATTTTAAAACTCAAATGTGGTTCCCAAATTTTAAATGGTTTTCCCAAAAATATCTTTTAAAATAAATTTCAAATAAATAGACACAATGGATAAAAACGAGTTTTTAAAACTCACAAACAAAAACTTTTCAAAAACAAATATTTTCACCTCTATATTATAATAATCCAAAATGTCTTTGTAAATAAACTCTTCTCATTTGAATATTACTCTTTTCAAACACAATATAAAATAACCATTTTACAACACATTAAAATAACACTTCCACTTTTATTCTTTCAACCTTTCACAAAAAAAATTTCAAAACATTTGAAAAGTAATCCATAATGAAAAAAGAGGATAAATCCTAAAATAGGAACCACTACGTCAAATTCATTTGTTAAGGAGAATAAAACAATGAATACATAGGTTCAAATAAATAATATAGGAAGTAGGGGATAAAATCAAATTAAGATAAATCCTCTAAAAATTCATAAACAGGATATTAGGGTCATGGGATCTGAGAAATTGTATCTAATAAATGGGCTCTAGCATGAATTAAGTAAATTAAGGTTAACTACTCGCAATGTTTGAACAAAGAACATTTTAATATATCTTATTCTTCACTAAGATCCCTTGTTCCCAACCACCCATTATCTCTCTCAATCCCATAGTTAACACTTATCTTAGGGGTTCTCTTAGTCCCATTGGTAACATTCCCTCCATGAGATATATCGATCCCATGGACAATGTCCCTAAAAATATATCAACATAATTCATTGATTCAACCACCTTATTCACATACCTAGATCCCTCATGGTCTACCAAAAAAATTAAAAAGGAGGTGAGAATAATTAAACCATCACAAAGATCAAATATAAAGAATATAAAATATCTCAAAACCTCACCTCCTACACCCTTGCAATAATTATCCCCAAACACATCAATTCATGAACCAAAATTGAATGTATAGTAATATAAACTATCCACTCAAGGGATCACAAGAAACCAAAAAAATAATAAAAATTATAAGGGGCTCAAGGGGGTCTCACACATTTTAAAAACTCATTTCCCTTATAATAAAAAATAACACTCTTTCCAGAACATTATTTGAAGGCCAATCCCAACTCACTCTATTTAATGCAAAGCCCAACCAAATCATGGGACTATATTTCATTAAAAATTTTCAACCCTTTTACAAATCACACATCCCATAAAATATATGTAAAAATAAACTAGGGTTATAAAAAATATTTCAAATATCACACATAATGTTCAACACACTACTTTCAAAATAAAATCCAATGCCAACACTTTGGATCCCTTTAAAACACTCAAACACAGTATTTGAAAATCAATTAATGCAAACACACCCTTTAAAACCACAATCTATTTTTGACCAACACTATTAAAACCAAAAAAAATCTAAAACATCCCAATCAAGTGCTTTCTATTTCTTTTATAACCAAAATGATCCATTAAAATCCATTTAGGCATTTTCAAAAACAATTATCATAGAATCCCATTCATTCCAAGGGTTAAATGCATATTAAATCCACTTTCCCCTCACGGTTCATACATATGGGAATATCATTGATCCAGAAACATTTTTACATCAACAAGAATTCATTAGCATATAATATAAAGTAGAATCAAAGAAACCCCTACCTTGGTTGAATGGGTATTAAGATGAAAGTCATCACCTATGATGGACAACCCTATAAAAAGAATATACATTCACTTTAAACCCCTTTATTTAACAAGGCACCATGATTATGTCCAAACCCTACCCTAAAAACATCAAATATATGGCCTATTATTTTTCGAATGAAGGAGAATCAAAAGGATAAGGGGAATAGAATAGCAGAGGGGATTTAGAGGACTTACCAATGACGGACCCATTTTAAATAAAGGATAAGGACCCCAAAAATAGAAGTATTAAGGGTTGAGACTCCAATTGAGATTAACCAATTACATTCAAATGAGAGGGGGTGAAATGAGGTCTTAATGGATAAAATAATGTATTCAAATCGCTAGAATTTTCGTCTTTTAAAGATTATGGGTGGGCTACAGGGTTTAGACTAAGAGTTTTCAGACTATACACCATTCATGAACTGGTCACAAACTAGACTAATTCCCACTTATATGATTTACCTAGGACTCTCTATGTTGGAAAAACTATTTACGAACTGTTAAAAAAGGTACTTTCAAATTTTTGACATGATTCAAACACTTTTCAAATGGTTTAAAAAACCATGTGCATGTTGTAAACCCCAACCCCTATACACCAAAGGTACTACATAATTTCCCCTTGGATTTGTACTATTTGGACAATACCATACACCACTCATGTATAGAAACCATATAGATAACAAAATGATCTAAAAATTACACCAAGTTAGGGTAACCATATAGTTTCTTCTAAACTTTTTATACTAACCATGATGAAAATGAAAAACTAAAAAATTTCTACGTTTTAGGTAAAAACTCCTAAAGACATAAAATTTCCTCCAAAATCAAAAAATAAAATAAACTCCATATTTATGTGGTGGGTGTCACAATTCTTCTCACTATAGAACTTTATTCCCCCATAAAGTCTCATGTTTGAGTATAGGACCATGAAATGTCAATAATAATGTGTACCCTAATGGATAAAAAAATTCCTCAAACAAATGGGTGAATCCTCCAACCACATTGAATATCATCAAGAAAATATAATCATCATTTTATCCAAAAATAATCTTAATGGATGTAGAGATCAATAATAGTCTCCAAAATATTTGGAACTAATCTAAAATAGTGAAACAACTAAAAACATTTTTTCACAAAACATGAGGATTCTACCAAGAAATCTCTTTTATATAATCTCGAAAGGTAATTTATAAAACTATAATACTCAAATCCAACCACAAAACACTGGTTCAAAATCACTATGGTAAGAAACTAACCCCCAAAACAATAAAATGTATCACCAAACTAGATCGTCAATCTCGTGGTATCTAGAAACCAAAGATCACACCAACCGATAACATGAATCATTATGAAATGAACAACATCAAACCCTAGGTCCATATCTATAATATGAGGTTATTTAAATCCAAATCCAAGGAAAACCATCCCTTGATGATTTTTAGAGAAAACATCGCTCAACAAAACCCAGATTCCAATCCAAAAATTATGTTAAACTCACATGTTCCCATTCACTCAACCAAGTTTTTCTATATCCAAACCAACTATAAAAAATAATCATATGTTCCACACCAAGTATGGGATATAAATGAATAAGAAACAAGAAATGCATATCCCCCAAATAAACATCTCTCAAAAAGATGCACAAAATTAAAACCATACAAAAACCTAGGGGAAACCCCGTCAAAACAAAACTACTATAAACTCATATAGTATATATCCCAAAAATGTTATTTAATCCAAATGTGACATGGAAAAAACCTGAAGGTTACACCAAATTATTACCACTAATCAATTTCAAACATCTACAGTCATGGTGAAAAAAAAAATCCTGAAATAGATCTCATACAAAAGACTCCAGGAATAACCAACCATTTTTAGTTCAACCATCAAACGAAGGCACACATCTTACGAAACTAGGATTATAAAACTACTAAGATAATTTACTAAACCAACATAGCCTTGATTAAGTCAAATCAATAAAACTAAGAATAATAGAAAACAAATTCAACTCCATTTGGAGACTGGAAAATATTAAAACCAAAATGAGAAAATTCACCCATGATAAGAACTCTCCTTTAATTCTATACATTTCTAGGATCCTTAAACTATACAATGTGATACATTATCTCAACCCATCCACATATCATAAAAAATTAACAAATCCCAAAATCACATGAGGGATAAATCAACTCACATTAAACATTCTCAAAATAAATAAATGGATAAATCCAAAAACACTCTTCACTAAAACAAGAAAAAAGATTTAAAACCATGGATCCATAAAAACTATTCACAAAATACATGTTTTTAAAACCATGTAACCATTATAATTGGGTTTATATTTCACTAAATATCAAATAGAACCTAATTTTCAATTTTAAATCCAAGCTCTACTCATCCTGGTCAATTTAAAGCATGACCAAAATTATAAAAAAATGACCAATTAAAAAACCATAACAAATTTATGGGATTTATAATATAAAAAAACTTATTCATTGAAATAATACAAATTTACTCATCATTTTTAAATAAATCAAGGTTAAAACCCCCAACCAAACTAGAAAATATTGTTTTCTAAAATAACTTGTTTCCATTAAAATGGGAATCCTACTGTTTAAAAGACCATGATTACTTGATTGGAATATTAATCAAACATAAAAAAACATTTCAAATTTTCTAATAAAATCTAACATTCAAAACACTTCATAAAACAAAGAACATTTTTTAAATAATTCCTAAAGATTTGTTTTAAAATCTCTACCATTTTTCTATGAAGTAATGTTTCAGACACATATAAAAAGTTTTACATTACATGTGAAATAGAATAAAATAAATTAATAAAATAATCTCAAAATAAATCTAATCCAACAATGTCAATATATCAAAATACCAACTTTGACTCCTTTTTTATTACTTTATATCATTAAAAAATCAAAGTGTCATGGGGTATAAATAGAAAAATCAAGTCGGATATGGAACCATGCCTAAATTTCCAACATTTTTTATTGCCAAATTCCAATCATGCATTGGTGCATGTAATATATCCAGTGTGAATAATTTAGTTTCTATTTTCTCAGGCCCAATAAGCCAACATCAGGTTTCAATCACTATTAATATCTCCATCCGAAACACTAAACACGATTCCCAAAGGAAACCAAAACCCAACCATTAAAGATGAAATTACCACCTCGATAATCATAAAACCATAATCCAACATTTCCATTAAATGTTAAGCCAAAATCAAAAAAAAACATTGAATTCACATTGTAACTCAAGGCTCAGAGTTGTAAATATAAAATGACACTCTCCCTGCACCTACCTACATTATACCAAAACCCTTATCTCTATACTGCGAACTTATTAAATAAGAAGAGGGATTACCAAAACCTATGTGCCACTAAGAACCTAATATCTGATACCATTTTTCTAATAGTATAGCTCAGGGTTCCTTCTAAATTATCTCATGAACTAGTCTACTATAAGGTCTAAAGGGTGTTATCAATCCCCTGAATACCGTTTATTGACAATCATAAGAAACGCCTTAAGAATTATTTCACCCTAATTTAAAAATATAAATAAATAGCGAAAAAATGAATAAACTAACCAAATAAGATATTAGAAATACCAACATACGATATAAAATATTCAAATTCCATATAAAAGATATTTATACGGATGTAAATACATAAAAGGATAATCATTTAATACAATAGAAAAAATTGGCAGATACAAAACCTAAATAAGAATAAAATACCCTAAACCAACTCCAAAAAGCCTCATTATGACCCACGGTCACATACATCGCAATGTAAAACTCAAATGATCAATAAAAGGAAATTAATCTAGAATGAACCTAGACCTGTAAAATATAGTTTCAAGATAAATAACCTAGTATGTCATCACTCATCGAATATGTGCAGTAACTTCCAAATTATATCCTAAAAATACTATTTTGAAATATTATAGAAAAATATACATTTTTATAAGATTTTCCATAAAAAATGAAACACATCACACTATGATAAAACTATTTTCCTTTATTTAAAATAAATGAAAAAATTTAATTGGAAAAAAATCCCCAACTAGCACCTTTTAGCGAAACCACCATTTTAAGTCATAATTTAAAATCTTATCATAAACACCTATGTTTAAATTACCCATTTCAAAAATTAATATATGATCCCAAATTTCCAATGGTTTTCCCAAAAATAACCTTGAAAAATAATATGTTAGTAAAACTATAAATGATGTCCTAGAACACATTTTATAATCTCACACACATATTTTTTTTCAAAAAAAAATATTTTTTCCACCATTCCATTCCAGTTGTCCAAAATCTCTTTGGAAATAAACTCTTTTCATTTTAAGATCATGATTTTCAAACTCATTTTTTTTTTAAAAAATGTTGGAGAGAATATTAAAATCATACTTCCACTTTTCTTCTTTCAACATATCATAAAAACATTTTCAAATAATTTGAAAATAAATCCATAATATAAGGAATAAGTAATCAAAAATAGTCACCACTATGTCAAATCAGCATTATAAGAAGAAGAAAACAAAAAAATTATTTATTCTAAGTAATAATAAAAGAAGTAGGGGATACAGTCAATGGAAGTTAAAACACCTTAAATGATACAAATTAAGGTATTAGTTCCTTGGATATAATCAATGGGGAATATCATGACTTAAATAACACTAGGATCACTAATCACCATGTGTGAACACAAAAAAATTGGAATCTATATTGGTATTACTCATTCTCCCTCAATCCAAACCTCTCATGTTTTCTCAAGGTCCCTTAGTTAACACTCCTATCATTGGTTCTCTTGGTCCCATGGGGAATACTAACTATGTGGGCTCTTTAGATCCTATGGAAAACATCTCTAAACATGATATCAACCAAAGATAGAGATTCAAACATTTAATTTACCTATCCATATTTCCCATTGTCTCTCGTGATAAGTAAAAATAAGGTGATCTCAATTAAAGAATCACATCGATCAAATATAAATATTTTTAGATAAATCACACATCACCTCCCACACCATAAAAATAATTTTCCCTAAACACATCAATTCACAAATGAGATATGAAAATGAATCAATATAAATCATCCCCTCGTGAGACTATAATATACCATGGGAATATCAAAAATAACATGGGGCTCAAGAGGGTCTAACACCATTTATGAAAAAGTATTTCTCATAAAATTCCAAATGGGGCTATTTCTAAAACATACATGGAATTACAAGCCAAAAACACATAATTTCCATATTGTCCCAATAAACGCATTGGACTAAATTTCATTAATGAATTTTTAAAACCCATTGGGAACTTACACATCCCTTAAAATGACCATTAAAATAAAACGAGGTTATAAAAAATTTTCAGGTATCACATATAAGGTTCAACCAACCTATTTCGAAAAAAATAACATTTCAAAACATTGAGTCCCTTTAAAACACTAGAACACACAGTTTAAAATTCAATTGATTAAAACACACCCTTTAAATTCCTCAAGATAGTTTTCACTACCACTTTTAAAACCAAAAACATCATTTAAAATCTACAAACATGTTCTCAATATCACTTTTAAAACTAAAAACATCATAATAATCATTAATCTAGTTCTCACTACCACTTTTAAAACCAAAAAAAAACCTATAAACCCATTTTGAAATTTTCAAAAATACTTGGCATGGAATCCCATTTCAGGCTAAGGGTAAAACCCACTTTAAATCCATTTTTCTCCTAATGCTTCATTTATATAGTTATATCATTGATATGAAACCTTCTAATATAAACAAGGAGATATAATAATGTAATATAAATCAACATCAATGAAATACCACCCTCGATTCAGAGGAAATCAAGAAATAATTCATTTACTATAATAGTGAACACTCAAAAAATACAAAACATGCCCTCTGAAATCCCTACACAGAAATATCCTCTTGATTAATCATAGAAACAAATGGTCAAAATATACCAAATGGTTAATGGGATGAAGGAAAATTGAAATGATAAGAGGAATATAAGAGAGGAAGGCGTTTATATGAACCATCCAAAGAGTAAACTACTTGAAAACAAGGAAGAAGACCACAAAAATAGAAGGAAGAAGAGGAGATATGCCCTTATAGGTATTTTTGGTCTATTCAAATTATAGGGAGAAGAAATGAGGTCTAGAGTGTTAAAAATGAGAAGGGGGTTTCATTAAATTCCAACTATTAATGAATATTGGATGACCATAAGTTTTGTCTTCATGTTTTCCAAACCATGTTCCATCATTACATTGGTCACTACCAAGACCAAAACCCATTAAAACAGTTTTCATAAGGCATCTTATAGTTGCAAAAACCATGCACCAACCATTAAAAATTTAACTGTCAAATTATAGGGTCGATTAGAATGATTTACACAAAGTTTACCAAACTGTGTTCAAGATGTGCACCCTCTCCCATACACACCAATGGCCACACATGGTATCCACTATGATCTACACATTTTACACTTGATTGTGTTCCATAAAATTATACCAACTATACACACAATAAATGAATTAAAATTTCCACCATGTAAGGGTAACTACACAGTTTCCTCTATACCATGTGTATAAAATTTGAATACAATGAGAAACACCCAAATTTCTATGTTTCGGGCCAAAACTCCCCAGAAACATATTAAGACCACACAACATATTAAATAAACATAATAGTGACACTATGGGTGTCATAATGGTTAACTTGGTACCTTTAAGATTCTAATATTATTAAAACCAAAAAGAGTTAATGTGAGTGATGAAAATCATAGGAGACTTTTTATAAGATAATTACATGAAATATTCTACCTCAAAATGTATTAATATTGGGAATTATTATTTTCATAACCATAAAAACCCTTGGTAATCCTTGACTACCCCAAACCCACCTCAAATAGGCTAGGGGTTGGCGACCAACACTGATTAGGCATATAACACACATAAGAGGCATTATCCCATGATACATGTACACATGCACATGTCTCAAAACCCATAAAATATTGAAATGTAAAACAAAATTTATACTATAATTCATGCATATGTATATTAAACCATAATAAATGTATGAAAACAATTATTAGAAAGTGTTAAGGGAAAAAATAAAATCCCACCAAAATGGGAAAAAATCCAACCTGCTAAGTAGGATGGTACTGTTGTCAACTCAACCACTAATACACACCTCATTCCATCTAGCTAACTATTATCTACCAAGTCTTGGTTCATATAGAACACCATCAAAATTTCTATCATCTATATAATATATGACATTTTGTAGAAAATCCCTAGTTGTGGTGAGTATAAAAATCCCCACTAGGAAACCCTAAAATCTCCGAACAAAAAGAATCAAGAGAGGTCATCCCAGCATCACAATATATTTAAATAAAATATGGAACATAGATAAAAATATATATATATACTAATTAAGTACCCTCATTCATTAATTGGTCTCAACCACACAACCATCCATAGTATTATTCTTGAGACTCTGAAGGTAATGCTCATTATGGGAGAACTCACTCCCCGATCCGTGATGTAGCTAATGGTGCACATCCAAGAATTCATGATCATTGGATATTTCCAAATATGTAGTCACTAGATATCCAAGACCCTAACTCAAAGAGATTTTATCACAACCAAAATGATTGGGGATATCATAAACTGTACACGAGTTTCCTTTTAGAATTGGGATTGCCTCCTGTATAGTGTTGGTCAAGATGATTCCACAAATCCTACTTAGGTAAAAATATATAATGATGTAGGATCACACACAAAACCACTAGGGGACACCAAAAACACCAACCAAAACTTATCTTGTAAAGGGAACCATTTTCCTATGCTAATAATGTAATTATAAATTTTACTCTTGTAGGAATTAACCATGTGAACTCACTAAAAAAATACGGGTCCTGAATAAAGGGATTAAGGGCCATAACCTACCCAAAATAAAGTACATGGAAATTAGTAGTAGTACCCATCATGTCCCATAATTTTCATACAAGCTCGTGTCCTTACCTATTTCTAGTACCTTGTGCTTTTGTATTTGTGGCCATGCATGTGTTGTAACAACCCATGTATTTATAGAATAGTAATTTTTGATTTATATAAATACTTATGAATAATATATTAATTTTATGTTAAATGGAATGATTTTTCAGATAGCGTGCCCGACACACAACAATGGGATTCTCCAAAATCTTACATTGCACACAACATTGAGTCATACTGAAAAAGAAAAAAATAATATTATTATTATTTTAAATGGTATTTAACACCTAGCCGTTAGAATGGTGGGAATGAATAGTATCAAATAAACTTTTAAATATGGTTTAACAATTTTTAAATGATGATTTATTGGTTACCAAATTTATTAGAAATGGAAATAAAAACCAATTGAATATAGTGGATGAGTATTTATGGAAACTTATTTAAAGGAGAATAATTGTGCTTTTATATAACTCTTTATGGATTTTTGTTTAATGAAGAATATATGAAATATATTAAATGTAAGGTTTTAAAATATCTTATATGTTTTTTTTATATGATATAAGAATAAATTCATTTTTTTGGGAAAAAAGAAGTATTTTTCTAAAAAAGATGTTTTACCGCATTTTAATAGAGAACCCTTTTTAAATATGTTTTTTGACCCATTTATATGTTTTATTTGACAAAATAAACATCTTATTTAAAATAGTAATATCAAAATTTACTTTGGAAGAAATTTTGGAATTTTCTGTTAAAAGTTAATTTTTTTAATGAATAGTGAAAAATACTTCATTTTGAATTCAAAACTACCTTTTAATCTAATTTTTTTATATAGTAATATTGCACTTTTAATTGGTTTTAAAGACTAATTGGACTATATTTTTATCATTTAATCCTAATTCGGTCATTGGAAGTTATTTCACCTTTAAAGTGGACGTAAATGCATGTCAATATTTTGGCTGTTTTTACTTTTTAAAAACACGATTTTTGGTTTTGACAACGGGAATTAATTTTAAATTAATTTCTGAAATTTATGTGTTTTATATTTGGGAAATTGGATTAAATATTTAGAATCAAGAGGTACATGTTATGTAAATAGGAAACCTTTAATTTTAGACATTGTGAATAGTAACTTCAGTAAATATTTAATTTACCATAGTTAAAAGGTAAATATGGAAAATAAGGGTAAAAAATAAAATTATAATAATATTAAATTAACCTAACACATGTCCTAACTATATTTTATGACATATTTCTAACCATGATCATCATTGGGTCGATTTTAGGACCGCATGGAGCTACTTGTGTTTGAAAAGGGCATTTAATTACTTTTAATTTAAAGTTATGGAAAATATAACCTAAACATGTATCTTTTTGTAAAAAAAAATTTATATGTGGTTATATACGTTATCTTTTTTACTATAAATAAAAATTATAAATATAAAAAAATTTGATACATCATGGTATTTTATTTATAAATTTTTGACATCAAGAAAATAAATATATTTATGACACAATGATGATGTAGTGATTACCATATTAATTAAAGATTTAAATAAATGTTATTATAGATATAAAAATAAATTTAATTTGAAACTTTTTATACCATCCACAAATTTTACGGATTATTATGACTATTTCTAATTTAATTTATGATTTTCTTTCTAAATAATAAATTTTTTATGGATTTTTAAAAAGTCATGATATGAATAGTACAAAAAATGACATAAATGTATTTTTAAATCAAATACTATTTTAAAAGATGATATAATAGTACTAAAATAAAATACTTGTTCGAATGAATTGAATAATGTTTTACATGTCATTAATGAACCACTTGAGGTTCTATTTGAATTTTATGGCTACTATATTAACCATATAGTATGAATATAAAAAGAAGACATGGTAAGAGTAAAATTAGTTAACTATGGGATAAAGCTAAATGATAATGTGAAATTCAGAACCGAAACATGTCTAAAACCTATTGGTTGAGAGGATTTAGAACAATAATCACCTTATCGTTGAATTAAATGGGTTTGGGACCTTTTGATATCTAAATTCAGTTTATAAAAAAAATAATCATTCCAGACATTCCTAAAGTGCCCCTCCTATCTCTTATAAAAGGAATCCACCTAAAACCCCTTACACACACCTATAAAGCCCCTTGTCTCATCAAACCTCTTCCAAAAAAATCTCCCAACATCCATATATTACTCCTATAATCCTTACCTTAGGTAGAAGGCAATTCAAGAAAGCCTTTTGGGTCAAATTAAATGGAGTTACTTATTTTAAGAGGTCGTGTCTTCTCTAAAGTTCATTTCTTATATTTTACTTCTTCACTCCTTATTATATTATTATTATTTGATTAAATAACACCAAAAATATCCTCAATATAATATGTTGTATTTTTATAATGATTCTAACTACACTTACAGACACCTCCATCTAGTGGATACGAGCATATTGTTTCTGTGTACGGAGAACTACTACCTCACAAAACGATGATTTTTCAATTTTCCTCTACCACCTCTCATTGTGGCCATTTAATGGATTATCTGGTCTTATTTTTACATATTTTTTCCCATTTTTGAATTTTCTTTTAATTATATAATTAATTATTTTACATTTTTTCTTAATTTTGGCACTTTTGTATTTCTATCACTAAATCTATTAATTATTCATTTTTTATAATTAAATATGTGTTTTTAGTCTTATAAAAAGTTAATTTAGTCATTCTAATTATTCTAATTATTTTAAAATACTTTCTAGTTTAATAATCTCAATATGGTTAACATTTTATTAATTTTAAATGTTTATTATTTAATTAATTGTTCTTTTTTATTTTCATTAATCTGATTTAGTTTTTAATTTAAAACATTACCCTTTAAATTAGAATTATTAAAATAAATTAACATTATTTATTAACAGGTCTAATTATTCTTTTTATTAGATAAGTAAAAAATACAAGTTAATGTTTAATAAAATAATGCATTCTTTATTTTTAGTTTTCATTTTGTCATTTAATTAATTAACATAGTTATTCAAACTCTTAGGTTAATTTTAATTATTTTAACTTCATGTTAGCAGTTAATTATTTGAATGGGTTTTTCATTTATTTAGATATTTATTTAACTAATATTAATATTTATATTATTAGTTAATAATTAAGCCACTTTTATTTTTTTAGTTTTCTGATAACTTAGTTAGTTTTTAATTAAGTTAATTAATTATTCTTTAACAGTTTATTTATTTTTTATTTTGTTTTAATTAATTAAGTTTTATTCATTTTATGATACATTTAATATTAATTTTTTAGTATTTTTAGTTCAATTTTTCCTATCAGTTTGTTGACTCAGCGATAAATTCATAAGCATCAGTGCCACAGATGGTTTAAGATTCTAACATCGATGCCTCGACTCACTGATCACTTTGAAACTACATCAGTCTCTCTTGCGCATCGGCTTTGGTCATTCATTTTGAACTATCATTGACTAAACTTTTATTTTTCTTATATCAGTGTCTTATTATATTCTCTCAGTGACACCAATCCATTTCTTCTTTTATCAGTGTCTCACGCACTCACTGATACTTTTTTTAACTATCAGTCACTCATTTTTTAACTATCAGTGTCACTGATACCATGTGACACTGATATCCTCCAACCCTCACCCACCATTCTATTTCTTCGGTATCAGTCTCTCATTTTTTTCCACTCACTGATAGTTCATTTTTCCTCTTACCAACGCACAGATTGATCCCACATCTTTTGTATCTCACCTCACAACAATGCCTATTCTCTTCCCCTACTACCAATAGTATTCTCCCATCAGTTTCACGCACTGATCCTCTATTCCCCTAGCACCGATCACATTCCCTCATGATCAGTTTCACTTCCCTACACTATCAGTATCGTCATTCTCTCCCATCCACATCCTTCCATTGCAACCTTGCTCCTTTAACTCACCGTTGAAACCAATCCAACTCATTATCCTCCCCGTTGTCTCGATGCAACAAATAATATCTGAATAAGCAATGAAAACATCACAGATTAGATCATGTCTCAATTAATAGTGTATAACCACTAAACCATATTAGTTCTTACCATAATCCTTATAAAAACCTCAACTTAATTAGATTCAGAATAGTAGTATTTTGGCATAGATCTGGATTTGGTGATTACTGAAGTCGTCGATGTGATTTAAAGAAGGATTCAAACCTAAGAAAACCGCATGATTTTTTTATGGATAATCATTTTAGAAAGCTACGTGAATCCATGCCACCACTAGATGACTCTATAATCCATCACAGATTTTTTAAAATATAATTTTTACCTGATTTAGGGTTGATTCGCGAACAAAAACCACCAAATTTGAAGCCATATTGTCTTCGTTGTAGGAGATCTGAGGAGGGACGTTGTTATTCTGAGATCTGGATCTGAACATGCTGCTTCATGTGGAAGAGGCCTAGAGTTGCTGCAAGTCGAGAGCTACCATGTGAGGAGTATGCTACGTCGTTGTGAAGTCTACCTTCCTTCGGGTGGAACCAACTACTGAAGCAGCTAGTTATTGCGCTGAATAAGACTCCCCCCCCCCTTAGGGTTGCATAGAGAGTGGGATGGAGAATAATGAGATTTAAAAAATATAGTAAATTAACACAAAAACTAAAATAAAAATTACTAAAATATAACATTAATCAATAATTATTATAAATAAATAATAAACATAAGATATATAATCAAACAAAATTATCAAATTAAATAAATAAATAAAATTTTATTGAACTATACTTCTAAATTAATTTATATAATTGAATTATAATAAACTCATTAATTATAATTCACTTATTAAATATTTTTAATAAATTATAATAAAAAATATTAATAATAAATTATAAACATAATTCAAATAAATTAATCAATTAATTTTTATTAGTAAATAATTTAGTTTTCAAAAGAATAATTAACTTAATATTTATAATTAATATTATTAATATTTAAAGAAATAAATAACATGATAAATATTAACATTATTAAATCTTTTATGAATTTTAATAAACTGATGACATTAATTATAAATATTTATATATTTCCTTCAAGTTTTAAGCTGATCTTTGTGTTTTATATTATGCATGTTCATTTAAGAGACTTAAAACACATCCATGTCCATTTAACTAACTCATTGGGAGTTAGTTACGGTGGGTTCTCTAGTGCGTCATTTTATTCTCTAAAAATGCACTTGTGTGGTACACAAGTGAAAGACACTAGAATTCGGTGGAAATAGGGGTGAAGTGCAGAAAATGGCAGGGGATTTATGGCAGGGTAGAAGCAGAATTTAGAAATATCTCATTCTGATTCCATGCTTTAATTTTCGTGAGCGGATTCACTGATGGGACATGAAGAGTAGTATTGGTGACTTGTAGTTGTAGGAGCAGGGTAGAAAATCATGATAATCATTCACATAGGGTGGATTCGTCTTCCTCTGTTCTATTTTATTTACAATTTATTTGCTTCTTTTGAATTGAAAATGATATTATCTTAATTTCTTATTCAGGAAATTACAATTTCTATTGGTTTATATTTTCTTCTTCTTCATTAAATTTCTTCCAATGAGAATCTAATTCTTTCGGTGAGATTTAATCTGATTCTCAATTTAAATTGAATCTGCACCTTCATGCAATTAAAGATTCAATAATTGATCTTTTAATAAGTTTAATCATGGATTATTTTTATCAAATATTTTAAGTTCAAATTACATGAACTTTTGGTGAGATTGTTTTCTATTAACATCATTAAATTAATTTGTTGTACATGGTTTTTGAAGTGGTTAACCTGAAGAACTATAATACAGAGTATTAATTCTTCTAGCGAGGAAGAATTAACAACTCATTTTTAAGGTGTGAGTTCAATCTAATGAAAAATAATTTTTATAAGAAGTATATTTAAATTCACTTGAGATTACCTTTGATCAACTCTCTGCACTTTTGTTTACTTTTTATATTATCTTTAGATAGCACTATTACATTTTGCTATTTTATTCTCGAGTTTATTAAATAGTAAATTTTCAGACATGTTTCATTAAAACTTAATAGAAAAATATAAAAAAAAATTAAAAAGTAATAAATATAAGCAATGCCCACTCCCTCCACTAATTCCAATAGTGTATTTTATTTTAAATTAATCCTTACATTTCTCACATGCCATCCCTTTCGTTGGACCCACCGCTACTATGCATGTGTAGGAGTTATAAAAAAATTTGGGGGTCGTGACGACCTCTTGTTGCATCAAAATTTTGTGCCTTTGTCGAGGAAGGAATGTGCTGAGAGTCTACAGTTTTAATAAAAAACATATAAAAATATATAAAAAAACTGCCTTAAAAAACTATGAACTTGAACCTACAAATATTGTTAAAAATTAAAATTCTGAATCAACTATGATACTTTTTGTGTTTAATCTCACTTTTTTTCAGTAAAAAATAGAAGTTTATGAAAACTATGATCAATTGGGGCCTCATTGTGTTTGTTATGACTATTATGGACACACTGTTAGGAAGTGTGTTTTTAACCACCCCCAAAAGGCTGTTTACATTGAAGAAAATGAACATTTTGAATCTAATCCAGAATTCCTAGCAAAACTTGAATTAATTGAAACCAAATTGCATGCAAGGTTGGATGCTTCGAATTCCTAGTTTAATCCAACCCATGAAATTCAAAATAGATATTATCAAGAGAATGATAAAAGAATGAAAAAATAGAAAAAATGCCCTCGGAATTACAACAAAGGTTTAAAGAACAAGAAGGGTTTGAAGGAAAATAAAACAAAAATGTTTATAAAAGAATTGAAAATAAAATAGAAGAGTAAAGTGAATCTGAATTTGGGGGAAAAAGTTTTACATTAAATAATATGAAACAATTGACCCAAATCTTTAAATAACCAACTCAATAAACAAAGAAAAAAACAATGAAAATCAAATAAAGAACATTAATGGAGTTGAGTTAGATGATTTTGAAATTGATTTAAAACAGATTGAAAAAGATTTCCCAGTTCTTTTCATGATACATACTTTCGAAAAACTCATTTTTTCAGAAGTTTTGAGAATGTAGTCACTTGGATAGAAGAGATATTTTAGAATGAAAAGTTGATTTTTAAAAACTCTACACTCAATTTTTCTGACATTGTGAATACTGAACCTAAACTAGATATGGGAAACACATTGGTAGAGAACTTTAAACTGGATAACTTGGAATCTGAAAATTTTAAATCATAATTGAAAACCACTCTTCCATGTTTTGTAACTATAAACCGAATTATTTATAAAATTTCATTGTATGAAGAAGTTGAGGTAGTGTGTTTAGAGGAAAAGTTGATTGATGATATTTCACTACCTTGTTTACATAGTAATCACTTTTCAAAAATTGTGTATACTGAAATGGAAAGTATTGTTTTCATTCATGGGGAAAACTGTTTGAATTTAAACAATCTGGGATTTCGATTTATTGAAGCCGAATTGAACATTATTTCCCTTGACTTGGACTTTCTATAACACACTATAAACATTGTTTTAGAAAGTGAACCTTTTGAAAATAAACTGGAAGTAGAGGTTGAACACACACTGGATTCAAGCAGAATTGATTTTTCTAAAGCATTTTTTGTTAATATTATTTTATCTATTGAGGAATTATAGGAAGAAATTTATAATATTTTTAAACCTAAATGTATGGTCGAACAACAATTGACTCTTCCCTGTAGTTCACATCAATCCTCAACTGATTTGGGTACAAACAATCTTCAAGATACTGATAGTAGTTTAAAGGGGAACTTATTCTTGAGTTCCAATGTTTGTGATTCTATTAGTAACTCTATTGAATTCATTTCATGAACCTATTATTTGTTATTCTCCCACAAGCACCCTTGAATTTAAATCTATTAATGTTGAGAAATATAGTTATGAGGACAATGTCACATCCTTTTAAGCATCCCATTCATTATTGTTTCTAGCTAAAAATGTTCGTTTTGTCAAATCTAAAACAAATATAGAAGTTGATAGAATAATGTCTATAACTATTATAGGGTGCTACTTAGGTCTTTTTGCAGTATATGAGAATTTTGATTTAGTTTACTTAAGCATGGGTTCCCATTAAGTTCATTTATCCATTAAAATCATTCAGGACAAACACATGTGGTGGTTCCTATTTAAGAAACCACACCCACCTAGTGACTTTGATTAGTTCTAAGTGAGCACGGCTGGGGACTATAAATCAAGCACTACATGGGAGGCAACCCATATTTTTTCTTATATTAATAAATAAAAAAATGTAATTAAATAAAGTCTAACTGAGGAATTTAAACTCAGTGTTTCATGGGAGTCAACCCGTTCTCTTTCTTGGTTTTCACTTTTGTATTATTTTGTGTTGAATAAAGTGACTCTTTTATGCCTTATGTTTGTTATGTCTCTAATATAAATTTCTGTCACTTTTTGATTTCCTTGTGATTTTTCAGATGTTGTTGTCGGTGTCATCTAAGGAGTGGAATTCCCATACTAATGGAGTAATGAAACTTTAAGTCCAAGAAGTACCTTAATGTTGATTTTTGTTTCATTTTTCCTCTCCTTAATGCTTTAGAAAAAAAACTACTTCATGCATTTTTTGTTTAAATAAAATATGCTCTCTATGTGTACTATTATTTAAAAAATTGCTTGTAAAAAATTATTCTATTTATCACCCTACTGAAAATAATTATGCATGTGATGGAAGTTAAAATTCATATTTATCCTCTTTGTTGTAAATTGTAACTCAATGGTTTAAAACCTCTCCCTACATGAAAGTAAGTGTGGGGGGGTACAAGCTTACTGTTGGGTTTTTTTTATCTTCTTGTACCAGTTGGGTTGTTTAGCATTCAGTATTCTTCTCTATTGTACATATTATTGAACTCAATCTATTAAAATTATTGCACTCAGTACACTATGCACTTACAACTCACATGTTACTTTGGAACTGTATTGAAATCATTATCACTGGACTTAAATATTAATCCATGTACTTTCTTGGTAACCTTATGTTAATTAATCTTTGTCGAAAAAAATAATTATTTAACTTCATTGAGACCCTTTTAACATGCCATCAATCTATTAAATTTAGAAATATTTTTGAACTCAAAATGTCAAATTGTTCTTCTCCATATTTTTAAGTCAACTTTCAAGAGAAATTTGGGTTTGTGGGGGGTCAATTCTTGACTATGTTGAACTGTGATTTAATGTGAGCCCTTCAATTCCCATTGCAAATTAAAACTTTTTTTTCAAAAAATTGGTAAATTTTATCAAATATTTTCAAAATTCAAGCACAATTTCAGGTTTTACATTGAACTCAAATGGGTCTTGCCTATTGAAAATATTTCTTTGGTAGTTATGTTATAGTTTGAGTCTGAAATTAATGATAATGTATGATTGCTGAGTGATATTTATGTAGTGATATAATAGAGATTTTGGTTTAGGGACTATCATTGAAAGTGACTTGGGTTACACGTTTGTGGAGTTATGATCATAGCTACTGGAACTTGTTGTTTTACTCTATCTTAGGGGATTCATTCTTCTTCTTTTCTTTTAATTATTAAATTAATCACCTTAATGATCCAATATAAAGGATTTTTCATATAAATATTTTGAAACTGGAGTAGTCTGGGCATCCTAGATCCTATGGTGAAACTCTAATATCCTTGATGCTAGGTATGTTTCTGTTAACTATAAGCCCTATGTACATCTTGAATAAGTGCGTTGCAGAGTGTTTACCAGATGATACAAGTCTTGGAAAAAATAAATAAAGTATCTAGTGTCAAAAAAATCTCATTAAGGTGAGGGGAATGATGAACGTCGAATGATGAATGGTTCAATTGGTTTATATGGAATTCATTTAGGTTGTATCATTAAGGTGATTTATAAAAAAATTAATTATTTTATTTGGAACCTATGATTGAGTCAATGTATAATGTTTTTACTCTTAATTTCTAAATTCCGCATTTTTTAACTCATTGTCGCCTTTGAAGTTGTCTCTTAAGCCTGGATTGGATTGAGTCACTAGGTAAGTTTACAAATGAGGCAGGACACTTTCATTTCTTGATGATTCATTGCACTCTTTACTACTAGTGAAAATTTGATTATTGGAAAGGTTTCATTTGAAGAGTTCATTCTCTAAAATCCTTTTGACTGTTTCATTATCCTTTTCTTCTTTATTTATTGGAATGTTACATATTTAATTTATTCATAAAACAATTTTCTATTTAACAATGATAATAAAACATAGGATTGTTTGGGGACAAATAATGCTTAAGTTTGGGGGAATTTGATGTGGCATTATTTTTATATAGTTTTCCCACATCTTTTTAACTAATTTTTAAAGATTTAATTAATTTTAATTACAATTTTTGATTAATTTTGGCAATTTTTTATTTTTATCACTAAATCTATTAATTAATAATTTTTTATAATTAAATATGTGCTTTTGGTCTTTTAAAAAGTTAATTTAGTCATTCTAATTATTCTAATTATTTGAACATACATTATAGTTTAATAATCTTAATATGGGTAACATTTTGTTAATTTTAAATGTTAATTATTTAATTAATTGTACTTTATTATTTTCATGGATCTGATTTCGTTTTTAATTTAACACTTTACCCTTTAAATTAGATTTATTAAAATAAATTTACTTTATTTTTTAACCAGTCTAATTATTCTATTTTTTCGATAAGTAAAAAATCAAGTTAATGTTTAATAAAATAATGTGTTCTTAATTTTATGCTTTCATTTTTTCATTAAATTAATTAACATAGTTGTTCAAAATCTTTCGTTAATTTTAATTATTTTAACTTCATGTTTGAAGTTAATTCTTTGTATGTGTTTTTCATTTATTTAGAAATTTAACTAATTAATCTTAATATTTATATTCTTAATTAATAATTAAGTCACATCTATTTTTTAGTTTGTTTAATAATTTTGTTAGTTTTTAATTAAGTTAATTAATTAGTCTTTAAAACTTCAGTTAATTTTTCTTTTGTTTTAATTAATTAATGTTTTATTCATTTTATTTTCTATTTAATATCATTTTATTTGTTTTTATTTCAATTTGTTCTATCGGTGAGTCGACTCATCAATAACATCCAAACATCGGTGCGACCAATGGTTTATGATGCTGGAACTGATGTCTCGACTCACTAATCACTTTGAAACAGCATCGGTCTCTCCTGCACATCAGCTTTGGTCTCTCATTCTAAACTATCGGTGATTCATCTTTAATCTTTATTCTATCAGTGTCTTATTATTTTTTCTCGGTGAAAATGATCCATTTCTTCTTTTTCTGGTCTCAATCTCTCATTTCTTCACCACTCACTGATACTTCATTTTTCCTCCTACCGACACACAGATCGATCTCACACCATCGGTCTCTCACCTCACACTGATGTCTATTCTCTTCCCCTACTACTAATAGTCCTCTCCCTTCAGTTTCACGCACTGATCCCCTATTCCCAAAGCACTGATCTCCTTCCCTCACAATTGGTTTAACTTCCTTACCAGTCTCTCCGTTCTCTCCCTTCCACAACCTACCACAACAACCTTGAGCCTTCTTTAACACACCATTGCAACCAATCCTACTCAATATCCTCATTATTGTCTTGATGTAACAAATCATATTAGAATAAACACTAAAACCATCACTAATCAGATCAGGACTCAATTAAAGTGTCTAACCACTCAACCATATCAGTTCTTACCATAATCATTATAAAAAACCTCAACAAAATCAGATTCAACATAAAAATATTTTGGAAAAGATCTGGATCTGGTGATTGTTGAAGTTGACACCACGATTTGAAGTATGAGTCAAGCCCGAGCAGACTATTGTATTTTGTGAAGAATAATCCTTTCCCCAAGATACTTGAAGTTGTTCCACCACTGGCCACTACTGGAAGCCATCAAAACCTCTTGAAAATCCCACAATCATCTGTGTTGGGGGGGGGGATCCGCTAACAAAAACCACTGCATTTGAATCCCTGCTACAGCTGCTATATGATATCATAAGAAGGTCACCGCTAAACAGAGATCTATATCAAAATGCACTTCTTCATGTGGGAGAGTACTTGAGTTCAAGATCTACCCCATGAGGAGTATGTTATTCCACTGTGGAGTCCGCCTTCCGCCTAGTCAAACTAGCTGCTGAAGCGGCTGGTTATTTCTCTGAAGAAGAATCCCCCCCTTTGGGTTGCGCTGAGAATGGGGGGGAGAAGAATGAGATTAAAAAATATAGTAAATTAAAATAAAAATAACTAAAATTGAATACTAAACATTAATAATTTTAAATAAATAATAAACATAAGTTATAAAATAAAACAGAATTATAAAATTAAATAAATAAATATAATTTTATTAAACTATACTTCTAAATTAATTTAAATAATTTAATTTTAATAAACTCATTAATTTTAATTTTATTGTTAAATAGTTGTAATAAATTATATTAAAAAATACTTATAATAAATTATAAGCATAATTAAAATAAATTAATCAATTAATTTTTATTTGTAAATAATTTTGTTTTCAAAACAATAATTAACTTAATAACTATAAATAACATTAATAAAATTAAATGAAATAAATAAATCAATAAATAATAACATTATTAAATCTTTTAAGACTTTTAATAAACTAATACCATTAATTAAAAATATTTATTTATTTCCTTCATGTTTTTAACTGTTCTGTGTGTTTTATATTTTGCAGGTTCATTCAGGGGACTTAAAACATGTCCTTGTTCATTTAACTAACTCATCGGGAATTAGTAATGGGGGATCGCTAGGGAGAAGTTTCATTCATTAAAAAATGCACGTGTGAGGTGCACATGTGAATGCCACTTGAATTCAGTGGAAAAGAGGGGGTGACGTGCAGCAAATGACAAGGAATTTAAGGTAGGGTAGTAGTATAATTTAGAAGACTCTCTCATTCTGATTCCACACATTACCTTTCGAGAGTGGATTCTCTGAGGGGAGACAAAGAGCAGTATTGGTGACTTGAAGATTCAAGAGTAGGGTAGAAAATCATGATCATCATTCATAGAGGGAGGATTCATCTTCCTCTGCTCTATTTTATTTATAATGTATTTTCAGCTTTTGAATTGAAAATGATATTGGATTAATTTCTTTCTAAAATAAATTGAAATTTATATTGGTTCATATTTTCTTCTTCTTCATTAAATTTATTTTAATGAGAATCTTATTCATTCGGTGAGATTGAATCTGATTCTCAAATATAAAATTTTATATTCACCTTCAATAAATTAAATATTCAATCATTGATCTTTTTGTGAGCTTGAGAATGTATTATTTTTATCAAAGGTTTTAATTTTACGTTACAAAAACTTTCTACAGGATAGTTTTCTGTTAACATCATAAATAAAATAGTTTTATGTGGTTTTTGAAGTGGCGAACCTCAAGAACAATAATGCATAGTATTAATTCTTCTGTTGAAAAAGAATTAACAACTCATTTTTAAGGTTTGAGTTCAATCTTATGAAGAATCATTTTTATAACCCATAGATTTCAATTCACCCGAGCTTACCTTTGGATTAACTCTCAACACTTATGTTTACTTTTTCTGTTATCTTTAGTTAGCACTATTACTTTTTCTTATTTAATTCTCTAGTTTAGTCAATATAAAATATTTAGACATGTTTCATTACTAATTAATAGAAAAAAATTAAAAAAATTAAAAATTAAACAATATAAAAAATTTTCACTCTCTCCACTACTGACAAAAGTGCAGTTTATTTTGAATAAAACCTTATATTTCTCACATAACTTCCATTGGTTTTGACCCAACAACATCGTGCTAGTGTAGGAGTTTTAAATAACATTTTGAGCTTTGTGACGACCTCTGACCGCATCAAAATTTTGCATCGTTACAGAGGAAGGTAGGCACTGAGAGTCTATTGTTTTAATAAAAATACATAAAAACATATAAAAACATTCTCTAAAAAAACTATGAACATGAACCTACTATTTTTGTTAAACATTAAAATTTTGCATCACCTATTAATCTCTGTGTGTTTAATATCAATTATTTTCAGTAAAAAATGGAAGTTCATGAAAATTGGGATCAACAGGGGCCTCATTATGTTTGTTGTGACTATTTTAGACACACTTCCTAGCATTGTGTTTATTACCAGCCACAACAGGTTGTTTACATTGAAGAATATGAATAGTTTTAATCTAATCCTATAATCCTCGAAAAATATGAATTAACTGAAAAAAAAATAGGATGATAGGTAGGATGCTTCAATTATTGTTCTAATCAAACCCATGAAATTCAAATTACAGATTCTCAAGAGAAAGTTGAATGAATGAAAATATTGGAAAACATTCTCTTGGAATTTCTAGAAAGGTTTATAGAATAAGAATAATTTTAAGAAAAATAAAAATAAAAATTTTATAAAATATTTGAAAATCAATTTGAAGAGGAATGTGAATCTAAACTTTGTCAACAAACTTTTTACTTTGAATAATCTGAAATTATTGAACCTATTCTTGAAATAACAAACTCATTAAACAAAGAACTCAACATTGAAAATCCAATAAATAACTTTAATGGAGTTGAGTTTCATTATTTTGAAACTGATTTAAAACATACTGAAAAATATTTCCCAGTTCTTTACATGATCCCTAGTTTTGAAAAGACTCATTGTTTCAAAAGTTTTGAGAATGAAGTCACTCGGGTAGAATATATATTTGAAAATGAAAAGTTGAATTTTATAAACTCTTCACTCAATTTTTCTGATATTGTGAATACTGAACCTAAAATAGAAATGGAAAATACTCTGGAAGAGAACTTTAAAATTGATAACATGGAATCAGAAATTTTTTAAAAAAAATTGAAATCCACACTTCCATGATTTGAAACTATAAACACAATTATTTCTAAAATGTTGCTGGATAAAGAAGACGAGGTAGTGTTTTTTGAGGAAAATTTGATTGATGAGATTTCACTGCCTTTTTTACATAGTAATCACTATTTTGAAACTGTGTGTACTAAAATGAAAAGTAGTGGTGTCATTCATGGGGAGAACTATATGAATTTGAAAAATCTATAATTTCAATTTATTGAAGCTGAATTGAACATTAATTCCCCTGACTTGGACTTTCTGGAACACACTGCAGTCATTTTTTTAGAAAGTGAACCTTTTGAAAATAAACTGGAAGTAGAGTTTGAACACACAATGAATTAAAGTAGAATTGGTTTTTTTGATGTAGTTGATGTTCATCTTATTTTATCTAATGAGGAATTATTGGAAGAAATTTATAGTTTTGTCATACCTAAAAGTATGGTTGAAAAACAATTGATTCTTCCATGTAGTTCACTTCAATCCTCAATTGAGACGGGTGAAAAAGATCTCCAAGATATTGATAGAAGTTTAGAGGGGAATCTATCTTTAGTTCCAATGTTTTTTATTCTATTTAGCACTCTATTGAATCCTTTCTTGAACTTAATATTCTGTATTCACCCATAACCACCCTTGAATTTAAATATGTTAATGTTGAGGTAGAGAGAGATATTTGTGAGGACAATTTCATATCCTTTAAAGCATCTAATTCATTGATGTCTCTACCCAAATATGTTAATTTTGAAAAATCTGAAACAAATCTAGATGTTGACAGCATCATGTCCATAACTGTTAAAGGGTGCTACTTAGAGATTTTTCAGCTTATGAGAATTCTGTTTTAGTTTACTTAAGCTTAGGTTCCCATAAGATTCATTTCTTCATTAAAAACATTCAAGACAAACACATGTAGTGGTTCCTATTAAAGAAAACTGCACCCAGCTAGTGATTTCAGTTATCTCTAGGTGAGTGCGGCTAGGGACTATAAATCTAACATTTCTAGGGAGGAAACCCATGGTTTTTTTTGTGTTAATAAATTAAAAAATTAAATAAATAAATTATAACTAAGGACTTTAAACTCAATGATTCGTGGAATTAAACCCATGGTCTTTCTTTGTTTTCACTTTTGTACTGTTTTGTGTTGAATAAAGTGTTGCTTTACTGCCTTAGGTTTGTTATGTATCAACTATAAATTTCTGTCTCATTCATCTTTCCTTGTGATTTTTCAGATGTTTCAGCTGGTGTCTTATAAGGAGTGGAATTCCCATGCGGAAGGAAAATGAAACATTAAGTCAAGGAAATACTATAATGTTAATTTTTGTTTAATTTTTATGCTCCATAATCCTTTAGAAAAAAAATCTGTTTCTTATCCTATTTATTTAAAAAATTATGTTATCTACGTATACTATTGTTTAAAAAAATTACTTGTAAAAATTATTATATTTATCACCCAGCTGAAAATAATTTTGCATGTGCTAGAATATAAAATTCTGATTGATCCTCTTTGCTTGAAATTGGAACTCCATGGTTTAAAACCTCTCACTACATGAAATTAAGTGTGGGGGGTACAGGCTTGCTATTGTGTTTTTTTAAATATTCTTTTAGAAGTTTGGGTGTTTATCATTTACCCTTCTTCTCTATTGAACATATTCTTAAACTCAATCTATTAAAATGCTTGCACCCCATACACTATGCACTTACACCTCACATGTTACTTTTGAACTTTATTGAAATCTTTGTCAATGTACTTAAATGTTAATGCATGTACTTGCTTGTGAATGTTCTATTAATTAATCTTTCTGGCAAACAATACTTCAAGAACTTCCTTGAGACCCTTTGAACATGTCATCAATCATTTATATTGAGATATATTTTTGAACTCAAACTATTAAATTTTTATTCTTCATATTTGGAATTCAACTTTGGGGATAAATTTTGGTTGTATGTGTGGGGGGGTTCAATTCTTGACTTTGTTGAACAGTGCTTTAATGTGATCCCTTCAATTCTCACTGCAGCGTAAAACATTTTGTCAAAAAATGGGTAAATTTTTTCTAATATTTTCAAAATTCAAACACAATTTCAAGTTGTACATCAAAATCAAATGGGTGTTACCTATAGAGTGTATTTCATGGGTAGTAAAGTTGTGCTTTGAGTCTGAAATTAATGATAATGGATGAATTATGTGTGATATTTGATTAGTGGTTTAATGGATATTTTGGTTTAGGGACTATCTTTGAATGTTATTTGGGTTACATGTTTGTGGAGTTATGATCAGATTTTCTGGAACTAGAAGTTGGACTCTATCTTAGGGGATTAATTATTATTATTTTCTATTAATTTTTAAATTAATCACCTTAACTATCCAATATAAATGATTTTTGATATAAATCTTTAGAAACTAGAGTACAGTGGGATCTTGGATCCCATGGTGAAAATCCAATAACCTAGATACTGGGTGAATTTTGGTTTAGTATAATCCCTATTTACATCATGAATAAGTGCATTGCATGGTTATTAGCACATTATTCATGGCTCGGGAAAAATAAATAAATTATCTAGGGTTGAAAAAAAGTTCACTAATGTAAGGGGAATAATAAACACTGGATAAAGAATGGATCAATTGGTTTATATGGGAGTCATTTAGGTTATATCATTAAGGTTATTCACAAAAAAAAATTTGGAACCTAGGATTCGGTAAAAGTATGGGGTTCTTTCTATTATGTTCTGAATTCCCTAGTTTTTTTAAATCATTGTCACTCTTAAATTTTTCCCTTAATCCTGGATTGGATTGAGTCACTGGGCATTTTCACAAATTTGGCAGGACAATTTCATTCCTTTTTGATTCATTTATCTCTTAACTACCAATGAGAATTTGATTATTGGCAAGGTTTCATTTGAAGAGTTCATTATCGAAAATATTTTTGACACATTAATTATCTTATTCTCTTTAATATATGGGCATGTTACATATTGAACTGATTCATAAAACATTTCTCTGTTTCTCAATGATAATAAAAAAGGGGATTGTTTGATGAAAAAAATGCTTAAGTGTGGGGGAATTTGATGTGGCCTTATTTTTACATAGTTTTGCCACATATTTTTAATTAATTTTTAATGATATATTTAATTTTTATTGCACTTTTTGCTTAATTTTGGAACTTTTGTATTTCTATCACTAAATCTATTAATTAATATTTTTTCATAATTAAATATGTGTTTTTATTCTTTTTAATAGTTAATTTAGTCATTATAATTATTCTAACTATTTTAACTTTCATTCTACTTTAATAATCTTAATATGGTTAACATTTTACTAATTTTAAATGCTTATTATTTAATTAATTCCTATTTTTTATTTGCATTAATATGATTATTTTTTAATTTAAAACTTCACCTTATAAATTATATTTATTAAAATAAATTAACTTTATTTATTAACTAGTCAAATTATTCTCTTTATTTGATAAGTAATAATTCAAGTTAAAGTTTAATAAAATAATAAGTTCTTAATTTTAAGTTTTCATTTTTTTCATTTAATTTATTAACATAGTTATTCAAAAAATTTAACTAATTTTAATTATTTTCACTTTAACTTTGAAGTTAATTCATTTTATGTGTTTTTCATTTATTTATAAATTTAATTATTTAATCTTAATATTTATATTCTTAGTTAATAATTAACACACTTCTATTTTTTTAGTTAGCTTAACAATTTGGTTAGTTTTTAATAATGTTAATCAATTGGTCTTTAACAGTTAAGTTAATTTTTATTTTGTTTTAATTAATTAATGTGTTATTCATTTTATTATTGGTTTAATACTTATTTTTTACTGTTTGTAGTTCAATTTGATCTATCGATGAGTTGAATCACCGATAACTTCCTAAGCATCAGTGCCACCGATGGTTTAAGATTTTGGCACTGATGCCTCGACTCACTGATCACTTTGAAATAGCATTGGTCTCTCCTACGCATCGGCTTCAGACTCTCATTTTTAACTATCGGTGACTCATCATTTATTTTTCTTCTATTGGTGTCTTATTATGTTTTTCTCAGTGACACCGATCCATTTATTCTTTTATCGGTGTCTCACGCAGTCACTGATACTTTTTTTACCTGACGGTCACGCATTTTTTTAACTATTAGTGTCACTAATTCCTTGTGACACTGATCTCCTCCAACCCTGACTCACCATTATATTTTTTTGTTATTGGTCTCTCATTTCTTCACCACTCACTGATAGTTCATTTTTTCACTTACTGACGCACAGATCGGTCTCACACCATTGGTCTCTCAACTCACATTGATGTATATTCTCTTCCCCTACTACTGATAGTCCTCTCCCTTCGGTTTCACACACTGATTCCTTATTCCCTTGGAACTGATCTCCCTCTCTCACGATCGGTTTCACTTCCCTACACTATTTGTCTCTACATTCTATCCCTTCCACATCCTACCACCACAACCTTGCTCCTTCTTTAACTCATAGCTACAACCAATCCTACTCACTATCCTCACCGTTGTCTCGATGCACCAAAACAGATTATAATAAACACTGAAACCATCATAGACCAGATCAAGACTCAATTAATGTGTTTAACCACTCAACCATATCAGTTCTAACCATAATCCTCATAAAAAAATACACTAAATCAGATTCAACATAACAGGAATTTGGCACATATCTGGATCTAGTGATTGTTGAAGTTATCGATGTGATTTGAAGGAGGAGTCAAGACCGAGCAGACCGCCTAATTTTTTAAAGGATAATCCTTTCCCCAATCTGCCTGAAGTCGTGCCACCCCTGGACACTACTGGAATCTGTCACAACCTCTTGAAAATACCATCGTCACTTGAGCCGGGAGTGATCCGAGAACAAAAACCACCACATTCGAATCCCTGTTGTCGCCGATATACGAGATTAGTGGAGTGTTGCAGCAAAACTGAGATCTGGATCTGAACGTATTACTTCAAGTGGAAGAGGTCTAGAGTTATTGTGAGTCGGGAGCTGCCACATGAGGAGTATGATATGCCATTATGGAGTCTTCCATTCGTCGGGTGGAACTAGCTGCTAAAGCTGCTGGTTATTGTGCCGAAGAAACCCCCCTAGGGTTGCACGGAGAACGGGGGGAGAAAATTGAGATTAAAAAATATAGTAAATTTAAATTAAAAATAAAATTAAAATAACTAAAATAGAATATTAAGAATTAATAATTATAAATAAATAATATACATTAGATATATAATAAAACAAAATTATAAAATTAAATAAATAAAATTTTATCAAACTATACTTATAAATTAATTTAAATAATTGAATTATAATAAACTCATTAATTATAATGTTCTTGTTAAATATTTGTAATAATTTATATTAAAAAATACTAATAATAAATTATAAAAATAATTATAATAAATTAATAAATTAATTATTATTAGTAAATAATTTAGTTTTTAAAACAATAATTTACTTAATAACTAATATTAACATTAATAATATTAAAATAAATAAATAACTTTGCTAAGTAATAACATTATTAAATCTATTAATAAACTTAATAAAATAATGACTTTAATTACAAATATTTATTTATTTTCTTCATGTTTTTAACTATTTTGTGTGTTTTTTATTGTGTAAGTTCATTCAAGGGACTTGAAACACATCCATGTTCATTTAACTAACAAAATGTGAGTTAGTTATGTGGGTTTCGCTAGTGTGACGTGTCATTTATTAAAAAATGCACGTATGTAGTGCACAAGTGAAGGACACTGTAATTTGGTTGAAAATAGTGGGTTACATGTAGAAAATGACAGAGGATTTAGGGAAAGGTTGTAGCAGAATTTTGAAGACTCTCTCATTTTGATTCCACATTTTACTTTTCAAGAGAGGATTCTCTGAGGGGACTTGAAGAGCAGTATTGGTGACTTGGAGTTGCAAAAGAAGGGAAAAAAATCATGATCATCATTCATGGAGGGAGGATTCTCCTTCCTCTACTCTATTTTATTTTCAATTTATTTTCTGATTTTGAATTGAAAATTACATTATCTTATTTTCTTGTTCGGGAAATTGGAATTTCTATAGGTTCATATTTTCTTCTTCATCATTAAATTTCTTCCAAAGAGAATCTGATTCTTTTGGTGATATTGAATCTAATTCTCAAATCTAAAAATGAATTTACACATTCATGCAATTAAATATTCAATCCTTGTTATTTTGGTGAGATTGATCATTGATTCTTTTTATCAATGATTTTAAGTTAAAATTACAGAAACATTCGGTGAGAGAGTTTTCTATTAACATCGTTAAATCAATGTGTGGTATAGGGTTTTTCATGTGGAAAACCTTAAGAAATATAATACAGATTGTTAATTCTTATAGAGATGAATAATTAAATACTCATATTTAAGGTGTGAGTTCAATCTAATAAAGAATCATTTTTATAATGAGTACATTTCAATTCACCCGAGCTTGCCTTTTGATCAACTCTCAGCACTTCTGTTTACTATTTCTATTATCTTTAGTTTTCACTGTTACTTTTTCTGTTTCATACTCCTGTTTAGTAAATAGTAAATTTTATAGAGATGTTTCATTACTTCTTTATAGAAAAATATTTAAAAAAATAAAAAAGTAATAAATATAAACAATGTTCACTCTCTCCACAATGGACAATACTGGCATTTATTTTGAATAAAACCTTAGATTTCTCACCAACCTTCCCTTGGGTTCTACCCATCACAATTATGCTAGTGTAAGAGTTATAAATAATATTTTGAGGTTTGTGACCTTAGGTACACTCATTCATATTCCACGCAACATTTTTTTGAGAGTGAAGACTTCCATGAGAAGCTATTGAGTAGAGCTGCAGTCTAAGGGGGCCGAAGGTAGAGCAGCATTTAGGGAGTTCTTCCTCCCACTTTCTTCAATTATTATACTCTATTTTCGGTTGTTTTTAATGATAGATTTCATTATGAACATAGGCTGAATTTCTAGCTCGGGGGCTTTTAATCTTGGTATGTTTATCCTTTAAATTTTTCACTTTCACTTTGTTTGACATTAGAATTGATCTGTGAGATCGGTTTTGATATTAAATTTAATTTTTCTCACCTTCCTTTAAGAAAACTAATAGCATCAATATCAAAATAATATTTATAACTCCTACACTAGCATAGTGGTTCAAGGTTGAACACAAGGGAAGATAGGTGATAAATCTAAGGTTTTATTCAAAATAATCTCCACTTTTGTCGGTAGTGTAGAAAATGAACATTGTTTATATATTTGTACTTTTAAATTTTTTTGTATTTTATTTTAATAAAATAGTAAAGAAAACAATTTTGACAATGATACTAATCAAATAATCAGCACTGATAACTAAAATAAATTAGTAACTAATACAAAGCTGCAAAGACAAAGGAGCTAATATCAAAAACATTCTCATTAAATCTATACTTGATAATTAAAACGATTAATATCCACTGAAATTAATTGGATCACACCATAGAAATTGGTTGATATATATTCCTCTCTAGAAGACACATCAAACAAAGGTATGTCTTTAGAGTTCTTCACTCTAATGATCAACGCAGTTAGGAATTTGAAAAAGAATACATTTGAAATAAAACTCACCGTAAAACTCCAACTATAATGACATTAACAATTTAACAAGATGACGATCAAGTTCAATATCTCCAACTTATCTTAAAGATTTCAATTTTATTACATGAATGTGTTCATAATTTAATTTAGCATCAGAATAGATCTCGTTGATCAATTCTGATGTGAAACAAAGAGAAAGTGAAATTTTTAAAGGATGAAGAAACCAAGCTTTAAAGCTCCCGAGCTAGAAATTAACCCTATGTTCGTAAGGAAATCCAGAACAAAAAACAACTGAAAATAGAGTACAAGAATTAAATAAAGGGGGAGGAATAACTCCCTTAATGTTTCTCTTCCATCATTCTCTTTAGTCTCCAGCACAACTCTATAGCTGCTCCCGGAAGTCTTTGCCCTAAAAAAATGTCACGTGGAATTAGAATGAGAGTCCCTGAGGTCAACGGTGACATGCATTATATGATATTTATTTTATCTCTATGCTTATGTAATTAACATTTATAACATACCTTTATTCTTTTCATGTTGAATAAATATGGTAATTTCATTTGAGGAAGTGTAGACTACCTCCCCCTCAAATTGATATGACTCGTTCTTTCCATACATGGAACGTATAAAGGATGGAGTTAATAAAATTATGTAACAAATATAAAATATTATATTATACTAGAATTATAATATAACTATGTATCATTAAGTTTTCTTTCCATTAAATATGAGATAGAAATAAAAGTTGTGTTCATGTGTACGTACGGCTTACTATCTCCATGAACAGTGCATTTCATTTCATATCTCCAAATGTTATGGAATATTATAAATAAATATATACTGGATATATATTATGAATATATGAATAATTTTTTGTATATAATAGAATTTTTTATAGATGGAAAATTTGTAATTATAAAAAGATCATTTTTGACTTAAGCACCCAATATTGACAAAACAACTGATATTAAATTAAATAATTATGTAATTTTTATAACATGGTAATAAGTGATGTAAAAGGAATATTAAACTTGAAAAAGGTTCTGAAGGAAGTAGAAATTAACTTAATATTATTATTCAAGAAACTAAATAACGAATGAGTCAAGTCGGACATGAGGTAAGGGAATTTCTTAACCCAATTTCCCTTATTTGGGTTGATCTTATACTTCTTGTTTATGTTGTGCAATGATTATGTGAGAAATGAATTTTGATATATTATCTTTTATTTATACTTGATTTATGTGTAATTATATTGAATACACATAATTGATCTATTTTATTTACAAAATGATCTTTGTAAGTGTAGTGCCCATATCAGTGTGAATCACTTAGAGGGGGAGGGGGTGAAATAGTGATCTGCTTAATCTATTTACTAATTGATTATTTTCAATTAATCATCTATGTATAGTTAAAACCAATATCCACTCTACTTGTGTATCTCATCCTTACCTCAAATGATGATGTAAATATAAAGGCACTAAACACACGGATTTACAAGGTTTTATTCGAAGACCTACTCCTTATTTTGTTGGTTATTCTCCCACACCAAGATTCTCCACTATAATTAGATGAGTAATTACAATGATTGATATAGAGTCACATTGTATCTCTCTAGAGTCCTACAAGAGGTTCTTTCTACTTCTTCCCACAGTGTTACCAGAGTCCCACTGGCCTGCTTCAGAGTCCCAATGAAGACTTCTTGTCCTCCCTGAATCTCACAGGGTTCTTCTAGCTCTCGAGTCATATGAGTAGATTTATTATTTAAGTTCTTTCTTAATTCACTATAGATGATATTATATTTCTCCACAAAGGATTTCTGAATCACACTATCCTATGTATATCTTCAAGAATCTTCAACAACCTTTTGTAAGGTATGTTGGCCTTTCTCAATAACTCTGATCACTTTTCTGATCAATCCTCAGTCTCAACAATTATGAGGCAATTTTTTCTGCTTCTAATGGAGAACTGGACTCACTAATATGTGTCCAAGTGGTTCACACAACCTCTTCAAGAATGTAAGAGTCTTTCTTCAAAACATCTTCTCATTCTTTCTTCTTGGATTCTCAATTACTGAAAACTCAGTTAGAATAACTTCTTTAATTATTTATGGTTGCAGTCTAAAACTCACTTACTTCATGCATGTATTTCTTGGGATCTAATACCTCAGGTATCTGGATATCTCAATGATTTTTACATGTGGGTGTGTTCATGCATGATTGCATGTATAGGTTTATTTCTTTTAAACATGAACTATCTTCTCTTCTTTTTTGAATATGTGCACACACTTTTTGATTCTTTCTTTACATGTACATATGAATGAATGCATGCAAGCACTCTTCCTTTTGTACTTCCTTGTGTGAAAACATATATGGGTAAAACACTTTGATCACACACACAATCTCTTTCCCGCTTTTCCCTTTTTTGTCTTCCCTTTTGGTTTTTTGCACACACGAACTTTTTCTTTTTAATTCATTCAATTTTATATGACATGTGGGTGTTTAAGCTCAAATATTCTTCAAACCCGAATGAGTGTGATCCTTTCTACCTCTTCTCTTCTTCTAACATGTGATTTTATGTATGCATTCAATGCTCCTTCTTCTGAGCCCTTATCTTTACACAATTATGCACAACATTGGGTTTCTTCAAATTAAGAACATGGGTGGGTGCATGTACTCACTGTCCTTTGGTCATAAGGTCCCTTGAGCCTCTTATTCCTTATTTATCATTTTCCTTTCACCTGGTTCGAATGTGTTTAATTCATAAGTGCATGATTTTTTCTTTTCAAAACCTGAATGGTTATGTTTTTACATTTTTCCTTCTTCTTTTGTCTATAGGTATATCATATTAACACAAAAACCCGAGAGGATTCATGCTTCTGTATGTGGTACTCAAACAAGGGAGGTGCATAGCACTATCCCTCTTTGGTTTTCACAAATCAGATTCTTCACAAGGCACGATGAGGGTTTGTTAAACTGATCATTTTTCTATTGGTTTCCTTCACATAGAGAGTGTGGAATCTTTCGCAAACCAAGGTGGTTCACTATTCTCCTTCAAAAAAGGGATGCACAAGACTCTGAATTCGCGAAACCCTTCCAGAGTGTGTATCACTTGTCGAAGGGCAGCAGGATCATCTTCTCCTTCATGTAGAAAATTTTCACAGAAACCTCTACTCTCCCTTTTAAAATGAAGAATGTAGATTCTCTATTTGTGAGAAAAATGGGATCTCTGTTATGTGAACGACATCATCTCTTAGTCTTAAAGCTTCTCTATTTATAGATGAAGATCAGCATTTCCCCGTGATCAAATCCTATGAGATATGCTAAGAGGGTTGATGATTTGAACGTACAAGATATTCAGTATTGAATATTTCAAACGCCGATGAGATATACCATATATCTCTCTATTCTATTCTCTTCAACGTAGACTCCTTATTTCATGGGAAAATATCACGTGCATGCATTTAAGAATGCATGAAAGGATTTTATTAGATGGCTTGAGTGGCATGGAGTCGCCTCACACCTTAGGTTTCTTTGGCCACGTGGAATCTTTGGTTTCATGCATGCATGAAAATGGAATTTCATGAATGCATGAAAATGGGATTTCATGCATGCGTGCAAATGGAACTGCATGCATAGACTTTGTTATGCTCATACGATCATCATGCACAATATTTCATTCATGAAAGTGGTCGAGAGCTTGATCAAGGTGGATCGAGAGTGGTGAAGAAGATCAGTGGTGTGAGTCTCTTTCTATTTGGTCGGAGGATGAAGAGGACTCAATATTCATTAGATCAACTTGGATTGATCATAGACAGCCTTGATTAGAAGGTGTAGCGTGAATGCGATGTGATTTGGAGATCTCGCACGCGATCCGATGGATGGTGGAGATTTCATCTGCTTTTTTAAATCTCATCCCACATCGAATTAGAGACACATGAAATGTTTCATTTATAATAAAATCTATTGCAACCTCAACTCATAGTTTTCATCCTTCCTCCGCATATACCACCTCGTACCATGTTCACCCTCTGGGTGCACTCTTAGCACCCACTCTACCTTCTCTGAGCATGCTCCTAGCACCCAGTATGAACTCTCAGCAAAGGTTCACCGCCATGGAATGAGTTGTGGGTTTATACACAGATTTATCTACTGCCTCATGTGGGGCAGGCCTTGACGACATCCCTCAGGTGCAGTTAACCCTCGGGTCCCGCATGTGCTTGAGTATTAGGACCTCGGCTGGCCTCCATGTTTGGCTCAATTATTTGGTATAAAGGCATATAAAAAATAAATAAATAGTGTGAAACTACGTATTCAAAAATTTAAAATTATAATCCATCATTCAACCTTTCTTATTCTTCTTATATTCTCTTTCGAATGAGAATTCCAAATATCTTATCCAAAACATCATTTTTCTTTTCTTCTTAGATCTTGAATCCAAAATATCTTTAATTTGATTTTTTTTATCCAATAACGGATGATTCATGGATCATTTCTTTATTCCTCGTGAATTAAGGCATAATTCAAAGATTGTCCTTGTTGTAAGGGATGTGTTCTCCATTAACACATATCTTGGACTTTGAGGACTAGCCAAAACAATCATATGATACCATTCACAACCTTCATCCAATTAGAATCCATTGATGGATCATCTTTCTCCTCATGAAATTGAGTATTGCATAATATTCTTTATAATGGTGTAGACATGTATCACTTTTATACCAGTCTTTGGAACTGTGGATCAGCTCAACAATCATTAGAATTTATCTGGAGAATGTCTAAGCATTACATTAAATGTCAAATAGAGATTTTCAAATATCAATGGCGTTTTCTTTGGAAAAACTTCCCTTATTCAATCATCATCACCACCAAGTTTCAATACACATATTGACACATTACCCCTTATTGAAATCTTATTGAAAAAAATGAAACATCGTGCTTAACAATCTCCCCCATTGTATTTTGTTTTCAATATCACTTAATCACACTTTGAATGGGTCAATATGTCTTTCAATCTCTTCTCCCCCTATTGGAAACCAAATGCAAAGGTGTAGTGGGGTTTGTTCAAAAACATGTCCCCCTCCCTTTAAAGAATATCTTCAATAATATTTATGAGAGAGGGAAGATGTCACATGTTTCACCTAATAAAGATACTTTGTAAATCAACTCTAAGTCTAATTAAGATAACATGATGTAGAAAACAAGATAGTTATGACCAAGGTATTCAATGTTTTCCATAAACAACCACACATGTGAAATCAGGCTCAGAATATATCAACTATTATCCCAGGGGTTGGAAATAGACAGATTTATCAATGAAATGCTAATCCATGCACATTCTTTATCAAAAATATTAATAAGTTTAAGTTAAAAGATAAATCTCTCTCATTCATGCCATATTGTCATCAATCATGAACCCCCACTTAATTGACATGATAAATACAATTAAGAACAAGGGATGAAAGCATGATTGGAATACCTCGAGTTTAATCTTCTTGAGATGATATGAATTTCAAGGTTTTTCAGAACATAATCCATGATATCATCTCTTTCATGTTTTCTCCCCCTTAAGGGGTGCACTCCCTTTGAATTACCATAGTGGAGAATATCATTAAATAAGCTTGAATATATGCATGTTGATAATATACCACTGTGGATCACTTTAAGTAATTATCAAATCATGAATAATGAGTCCAACTTGTAGTTATCCACTTTTCTCATCCAATTTTCTTCTTTAGAATGACCTTCACATTTAATTCCCTGAAATATAATCACATTCATATAATAGAAATATAAGGGAATATTATAGAACACTTGTGAGTTTCTTAATAGAAGTATTGGTGCTAAGAAATTTCTCTCAACCCAAGAACTCCTTTCCTTTCAGGTCTAATGTTTCTTGTACTCTTCATGCTGATGTATCACCTCAATTTGTCATTTTTATTTTTTATTTTCATCTTTAATTTGTTACTTCCATTCACCTTCAACTTGTTTGGATTGTTTATCTTCACTTTTCTTAGTAGCGAAGTAGCTTTCACTAGTGCATGTTGTTCAATTTTCTCCATTTGTCCTGGTAAAATAGGTAAAACATAGTTTTCATGATTTTAAACCTTCTTTCACCTTCCACATAGTAGTTCTGAGACACTTGGGTTGTCATTTATTGAAAATCTCTCAAGAAATTTGAATTATTCTTCATCTGGAATGATCTGTTTTCCTTTTTCTGTTGCTTTAGCTAGTAATTCATTTTCATATTTTTGTAGTTCTCTAGAAATTTGCAATTAATTAGTATATATTACTAAATACCCATTAATAGAATTTTCTAGCTTTGTGCTTACACATTTCTTATTCAATGCTTTCATGTTACCTTTGTTATGAAACATATCAAAATTATCTTCAGGAATGTTTTCAATCAATCCTTTCTTCTTCTGGATTGGTTCTCCTTTCAATTTTATATTGCTTCGATTCATTTTCATGGCATGTTTGTAGTAATCCATGGTATGGCATTTCTTTCCATAGTATAAGCATATTTTCTTTTTTGAGATGACATTCTTGGAATCGAGCTTAGACATCTTCTTGGGAATAGTATGTTTCACAGTTTTCTTGACATTAGTGTTATGCATATTCCCAATAGAATACTTTTTAACTCCTTTTACTTTTACCTACCTTTGTAGTGGTCTGTGATTCTTATCAATATATGCATGGTTCATGGTGGAAATAAACAAGGATTCTTGACAACTATTACAACATCTATTGCACACATCACAGAATTCTATAAGATATTCAAATTTGTTCTCAGTAGATAGATTCTTCTTCATCTGTGAATTCTTCCTTAGCATTGCAGGTTGCTTCATTTCATCGCATCTACTTTCCCTAAATGTAGGCCTTCAACAATTTTCATATGCTGACATATTGCGCCAGAAATCATTAGCCTGATGCCCAAACTTCCAACAACAACAACAATAGCCAAAAAATATATTTATTTTACATATGTTATCAGTATTGCTAGATTTAGTTCATTTTTGTTTCTGGAATTATCTTTCTTTCTTTAGAGCATCAGTTTTGAGAGTTTAACTTCTTAATAATTCCATAATTCACCCTTGAATATTTTATGGATGTATTGAAATTTTTATAAATCCACATCTTCCCAACTTTTGGCTTTGAACCTTCACTTTCATATGAAACTGCAATAGTATAAACAAAATTAATTGGGTTAGGGGATACCTTCTTCTTGGATGATGTATCCATTTAATTAGATCATGATCTAGTAATTATTTTGATATTATTTTCCTCAATGAAAAATTGAGTGGAAGAATCTCTTCTTTAATCAATTTTGGAATTTTCATCTTTTAGTGATGGCTAATTATTGAATTTCACCTCTAGCTCTAAACACTTCATGTTAAGGGAGTTGTCCTCATCCTTAAGTAATCTCAGCTTTCTTTCCCAATTCTCCTTTATATTTATCATTTGTTCTTCATGAATATTTTTTAATTGTTTCAAAGAGAGGTCAAACTCCTTTACCTTGTTGTCTATATCTTCTAGTTGAGAATCTTTGACAACCATAAGGACTTTTAGCACCCTTTCAAATGCATGTAAATATTCTACAAATACCATTTCAAAGAATTATTTCTCACAAATACTTTCCTACAATTCTTCAGTACCTGGATCATGTCATTCATTGAAAAGAGAAATTGTTTCTTTCTTTTCCTTCACTAGTTTTGTGAGAGTGTTTTTTATGAAAACCCTTTTAGCCAATTATTCTTCCATGTAATTAGCTTCATCTTCCAGCTATAATTTTTCATCTGGAAGAGAACTAATTCTTACAACAATGTGTCTTACCACTTCTCTATGGAAATTCTTCAGATGATATTTGTGTGATGTTTGAAGATCACTAATTGATCTATCATCATCATATCTTGAACAATCTTCATAAGAAGAATCATAATAATAAAAATAATTATCACATGTTGTACCTTTTAGATTACCATCAGTAGAAGGTGTCTCTCTATTAGTAGTAAGATTCTTCTTTATCTTCCTTGACTATTTCTTCTTTCTATTTTTCTGAGTCTTGTAAAAAATCACCATTTGAGGTTACTCACTCATCGCTTCAAATCTACACTTCATAAAGACTCCCTTAGATCTTTTAGAGGTGACCTTTTGCACTGATACCAATTAAAGTTCCCAGATCTGTGTGAATCACTAAGAGGGAGAGGGGTGAATTAGTGATACTTTTAATATTTTTTCTAATTGATTCTTTTCAATTAAACATTTATGGATGGTTAAAGGAATGATCCACTCTTCCTGTGTATCTCATCCTTACCTCAAATGATGTTGTAAATGTAAAGGAACTAAACACAAGGATTTACAAGGTTCAGTTCAAATGCATACTCCTTGTTGTGTTGGTTATTATCCCCAAAAAAGATTCTCCAATACAATCAGATGAGTAATTAAAATGGTTGATATAGAGTCACACTGTATCTCTCCTTATTCTGATAAGAGGTTCTTTATACTTCTCACCACATTGTTACCAAAGTCCCACTGGCCTTCTTCAGAGTCCCACTAAAGAGTTCTTCTCCTCCCTGAATCTCACCGGGTTCTTCTAGCTCTCAATTCACATGAGCAGCTTTCTTATTTAAGTTCATTCTTGATTCACTATAGATGATCTTATTCTCACTCCACATAGGCTTGCTAAATCAAACTTTCCTAGTTATCTATTCATGAATCTTTAATAGCCATTAGTAAGATCTATTGGCCTTGAATAACAACTCTAATCACTTTTCTAATCATTCCTCAGTCTCAATAATGCTTAGTCAATTCTCTCTTATTATGATGAAGACCTGGCCCCACTAATATATGTGCAAGTAGTGCACACAACCTCTTCAAGAATGAAAGAGTGATTCTTCACAATATCATCTCAATCTACCTACATAAATTCTCAATTACTGAAAAAACAGATCTAAGAACTTCTTTAATTATGTCTTGCTCCTGTCTCAAAACTCACTTACTTCATGCATGGATTCAATAGGATTCAATACCTATTTTATCTAGATTTCTCAATGATTTTCACATGTTCATGTGTTCATGCATGATTGCATGTGTGGGACTCTTTATTTTGAACATGCACTTTCATCTCTTCTTTTATCAATAATCACACACTTTTTTATTCCTTCTATAAATGTTCATGTGCATGAATGCATGCATGAACTCTTCCTTTTGTTCTTCATTATGTGAAAACCTCTATGGGTAAAACACTTTGAGCACACACACAATCTCTTCTCTCATTTTTCCTTTTTCTTCTTACCTTTTGGTTCTTGGCCAACACACACTTTCTCTTTTTAATTAATTCAATTTTATATGACATGTGGATTTTTAAGCTCAAATATTCTTCAAACCCTAATGGTTGTGATCTTTTGTGCATATGACTGCCACTTCTCCTCACCTCACATGTGAGTGCATGTATTCACGCACTACTCCTTCTTATGAGCCCTTCTCTTTACACAATTAGGAACAACCTTAGGTTGCCTCAAATTAAGCACATGAATCTGTGCATATACTCCATGCCCTTCGGTAATAAAGTCCCTTGAGCCTCGTATTCCCTATTTATTCTTTTATATTCAGTTGTTTCGAATGTGTTTAATTCATAAGTGTGTGAGTTCTTATTTTCAAAACCTGAATGGGTATGTTCTTCCATTGGGTTCATGTTCTTTTGTATTGAGGTATCTCATATAAACACACAAACTAGAGAGGCTTTGTGCTTCTGTATGTGTTACTCAAACAATGGAGGTGTAGAGCACTATACCTATTTAGTTTTCACTAAATAGATTCTTCACAAGGCATGATGAGGGTTTGTTAAACTGGTCGTGTGTTTGTGGGTTTCCATTGCACATAGGGTGCATAATCTTTCACAAGCCAAGGGGGTTCACACTTATCTTTCATGCAAGGGATGCGCTAGACTCCTTCTTCGCAAATTCTTTTGAGAGTGCATGTCACTTGTTGAAGGGAAATGGGATCTTCTTCTCATTTTTGTAACAAAGCAATGTGGAAACCTCTGCTCATCCTTCACAAATCAGGAATGGAGATACTCTATTTGTGAGAAACACAGGCTCTTGGGTATGTGAATAGCAGCCTCTCTCGGTCTTAAATATTCTCTATTTATATGTTAGGATCAGATTTTCCCTACATTAAAACCCCAAGAGATATTCCAAGAGGTCTATTCTTTGAAAATATGTGATATTCGGCATTGAATATTTCAAATGCGAATGAAATATCCCACATATCTCTCCTCTATTTTCTCTTCAACGCGGAATCCTTCTTTCACAAAAAAACATCACTTGCATGCATTTAAGAATGCATGCAAGGCTTTTCCTGGAGGGATCAAGTGGCATGATGTGGCCTTGTACCTTCGGTTTCTTTGGCCACATAGGATCTTTGGTTTCATGCATGTATGAAAATGGAATTGCATGAATGGACTTCATTATTCTCATATTATCATCATGCATAAGAATTAATTCTCGACAGTGGTCGGGAACTCGATCAAGGTGGATCGGCAGTGGTGATGGAGAGTAGTGGTGTCAGGTGGCTATCCATTCAGTCAGAGGTTTAAGACGATTCCACAACCATTGGATCAGCTCAGATTGATCACTGATGGCCTTGATTAGATGGCCTTGTATGGATATGACGTGCAGTTGGGATCTCGTGTGTGATCAGATGGATGGCGGATAATTTGTCTGCATTTTTAAATCATATCCCACATCGAAACAGAGACATGGTAAGCAGATTATTTATAACAATAGCCAATGTAACCTCAACTCAAAATTCTCCTCCTCCCTCCACGGAACATCCCTGTGTCATGTTTACCATACATGTGCGCACTTAGCGCCCACTCTGCCTCCTCTAGGCGCACTCCAAGCGCCCATTGTGCACTCACCGCATGGTTTCACCATCGTGCGCACATCTGCAGGATTATATATACCCATCTCTCCTACCTCATGCAGGGCTGGACTTGAGGGCTTACCTCAGGTGTAATTTACCCTCAGTCCCGCATGTGCTTTAGGATGAGCACCTCGATTGGCCTCCAGGGTTGGATAAATTTTTTGGTATGAAGGCATATAAAAAATAACTACTTAGTGTAAAACTAATTATTCCCAAATATAAAATGACAAGACACCATTCCACCTTTCTTCTTCTTCTATTCTCTATGGAATGCGAATTCCAAAGATCTTTTCTAAAATATCATCTGTCTTTTCTTCTTAGATCATGAATCCAAAAGATCTTCAATATGTTGTTCTGATCCAATCATGGACGATTCGTGGATCATTTCTTCATTCTTAATGCATTAAGGCATAATTCATGGCTTCTCCTTATTGTGAGGGATGTGTTATCCATTAACACAAATCTTAGACATTGAGGACTACCTCAAACAATCATATGATATCATTCCCAACCTTCATCGGATTAGAATCCATAGGATGGATCTTCTTTATCCTCACGCAATTGAGTATTTCATAGTCCTCTTTCTGATGGTGTAGACATATATCACTTTGATACAGGTATTGGGAACTTTGGATCCACTCAACAATCATCATAATTGATCTGTAGAATGTCCAAGCATGAAATTCAATGTCAAATAGTGATTTTCCAAATATCAGGAGCATTTTCTTTGGAACAACTTCCGCTCTTCAATCATCATAACCACCACATTTTCATACACATATTGACACATGAAACCTTATTGACATATTATTAACAACAAATGGAACATCATGATCAATATTAAGGGACTTCATCTCAATCTCTTTTCAACGAAGCATATTTCGATAATATATACCTCCTTCTTTTATACAGTGTAAAATAAAACCCTTTGACTTTTACTTGTATTCAATGAAATATTTTTCTATAAAGATTTTTACTAAATGAAAAAATGAATTTATTTAACGTATGTGGTTATAATGTCCTCTTCACCGCTATAATCATTATTTGGATTACTCTATAATACTTAATGTGTTTAAAATGGAGAGAAATCCCTTATTCCCTTTTTAGGTTTTTTGGTATTAAAAATGGTTTTTGGAATGGATTTGTTATTTCAAAATCCTAAAATGATTTATTGTGATTGAAAATGTAATTTTATTATCGAAATATTGATATTGGAAATATTTTATGTTTTATAATTATATAATGGTACTTGGACATTTGATGGGTGGTTACGTGATAAACCAATGATAGGTGGCTACGTGATAAACCAAATGATGGTTGTTTTTGTGTTAACCAAGGATGGGTGGTTAAGTTATAACCTCCAATGAATTTGGTATGGAATTCGGTCGTATGGCTATTCTATTTAGTGATATGTGTGGAAGTCGACCGTATGGTTATTCCATTTAGGTATTTTTATATCCGAAGTTACCTTTATATGTTGGTATTTGTAGTAATAATTTGGTTATAAAAAGGGTATGAAATGAGATTATATTCAATGAAGTGTTTTTGTTACTTCTTTGAGGTGAAAATTATTACATTATGATAAAGTATTCATAGTTTACATGTTGGTTTGAAAAACTGGCAGTTCCTCTTCTTTATTTGTCCCTTACTTGTATTTTTATGCTCATCCCAATTTTTGAAATGTTTTTCACTGGCTTAAAGATTAATAAGGGCAATGATGGGATCAAGGAAAAGTCATTTTGTCTAAAACATGGAACTAGACATGTTTCTTTTTTTAATAGTTTTTGTTTTATCAAAAGAATGGATATTGAGTAGAAGTGTCTACTTGTAATATTCAAGTTTTTATTTATAAGTTATGACCTAATTCTATAAATCTCTAAACTTTAAAATATCCTCAATTTGAATTATTAACTTAATTCAAGATTATGTAATGTTTAAGGTCGGGGAATTACAGTTGGTATCAGAGATTGGTTTAGATAACATTAGAGGTTGGGGTGTTATTTAACAATAAGTGACATAACTATAATGGTTAGCATATTAGAAAGGATCATGTGTATTTTAGATAAATTTAATGATTTTAAGATAACATGAATAAGTATATCTTATTATTTACCCTCCAAATAAGATTTTATATGATTATTTTTCTGATATACTCACACTGGCCTTTTTGGTTTTACTAAATGGTTGGATCTAGTAGGCACCAAAGTAACAATGGATGTGAAGAAAACCTTGACTGTTTTCTGAATAAGAAACTGAATTAAATGGGGGCTTCAATGAGAAATCTTGTGGTTATTCTCAACCAACTATCTGAAGTCGTGATTGACCACCTTAACCTTGGTGATTTTTATTAGGCATCGTATATACGAGACTCAAATCCCTACGGAAGTTCGGGTAATAATCATAAAGGAAAGTGTATTCAAAAACCTATGTGTCAAGGATATAGAAAGAAATTACTAGGAAAATGCTTCAAATGGATGGAAATATACTATAGATGTGGTAATGAAAGTCATAAAGAAAGAACCTTCCATGGAAAATGATGCATCCAGTTGACTCCAGGAAAGGGAAATAAGTTCTTTCAGAGGGATCAATTGAATGTTTTAAATGTGGTGTTCATGGTCATTACACAAATATATTTCCTTTGAACAAGGTTTGGGAATGGGATCTAAAGGACCGTAAAAATATATGTTTACCAATACCTAATGTCATTCCAATTAAGGATTAGAAACTCAAAATGACCAATGAAAGGTATAGATTATTTCCTAGCATATGTATTGATAATACTGAATCTTAGGATATGATTCATGATTTTGTTTGTAAGAAATAAGAATTACAAAATAAGTTGGAAAATAATGGTTAATGGATCATGAATAACATTGAATGAGTAAGAAGTGTACATATAAGGGATTCAAGAGTTATGGTAGATTTTAGGATGATGAAATACTTAAACATATTAAGGCTCTTTATATGATGGGATTACTTTGGAAGACTTTTTCTAGTATGTGTTACCCAAAAGTTTGATTTCTGGAAATTTATTTCAAGAAAGAATTATCTTTTCTTGTGTGTAGATAATATATAACCTTAGGGGTTAATATGATCTTTTGTTTTTGAGGTGTTAAATGGTTATTACATTTTGGGATGCAAAATGAAAGGTATTAGATAGCCTTTAAGGATAAAATAGTTTATGATTATTTTTTAAGAAATTATATTATTTTATAGAATGTTATAAGAATGATATGGTTTTAGAAAAAAGAAAACCCACATGATGAGTGATAACTCGTCTCTTCCAACAAAGCCATGGGAATCAAACCCACAACAGAATGGTGACAAGGGTGAATCTCCTACCACTGTCATACGTGAAGTCCCTAGTTAGTATGACTTCTTATTTTTAGTTAAATGATTTCATTGATCAAGAATAATTTGATTTGGGATATTATGTTTTATTAAATGTATATTGTTAGTATAGTAAAACGATTTGGTGATTAAGTGATAACGTTTATTTTGGAAGACATTTTTCTTTTGGGAATAGTATATGTTTAAGGAAAATAGAATACTTTGGGATTTTAGTTGAGGAGTAATGGTGGAATTTTATTTTGGAAGAACTTGTGTTTTATTGTGGGCATATAGAAATTTTTGTTATTTATGGACATGATAAACCTGTCATAGATAATATTTGATTAGGTAATTTACATTTTAGTATGAGACTTTAAGTGTAGCCAATGTTATTTGGAGAAAAATGTTAAGATTTTTGTGGAAGACTATGTGATCAAATCTTAATGATTTTTGGATTTCAAACTTAGTTTTGATTATTTTCAATAATTTTAATGACAATTGTGTATTTAATGGTCTTTTTTGATCTTTTTGTATGGTTTGTTCAATTTTGGAGATTAAGAGTACTATTTATTTTTATAAAAGATTATCATTTTTGGGGATTATCTGATCTTGAACTAAACATTTTGGTTTTGGTTAATATTTAATGATAGGGAAAATGTATTTTTCATCTTTTTTGGTTCATTTTATTATATAGAAGTAGATTCTAGCGCTTCTAGGGTGACCAAGTCATCTTGAATTCTCATCATTCGTAGAAAATAAGTGTTTTTGGTAGACACTCATTAAAGGATGATACTCTACTCTAAAATTAAGTATATTTCCTTATTTTAATATTAAATATCATAAATAAATTCTACAACTTTGTAAAAGGGAATATAAAAAAATTATTTTCCATTTAATTTTCTTACTGGGGAATCAAAGACCATTTAACCTATTACATGTTTGTGGTTTTCTAGTGGTTAACTTTCTCCTGATCATGTTTTATATCACTCTCCATCAGAACTTGATGGTTAGTTTTCTCCTCCATATCCATGTTTTCATTTAATAATAGTATGTGTTATCTTAGGTGATCTTTATACTTCTCTTTATTTCTTTTAATGTGATAGTTTTATTAACTCTATTTCTGAAGTTTAATGGGACTTTTAATGAAGTTTTCAAGCCCAATTTTAAAATTGCGAGGACACAATTTCCAAAATGGAGGAAGGATGTAACGACCCATGTATTTATAGAATAATACTTTTTGATTTATATTAATACTTATGAATAAGATATTAATTTTAAGTTAAATGGGACGCTTTTTCTGATTACGTGCTCAACACACAACAACAGGCTTCTCCGAAATCTTATTTTGCACACAACATTGAGTTATACTAAAAAATAATATAATATTATTATTATTATTTTAAATGGTAGTTAATGCCTAGCTATTAGAATGGAGGGAATGAATAGTATAAACTAAATTTTTAAATTTGTTTTACAAATGTTTAAATGATGATTCATTAGTTACCAAATTTATTAGAAATGGAAATAAAAACTAATTGAATATAATGGATGTGTTTTTATGAAAACCTATTTAAAAGAGAATAATTGTGTTTTTATATCACACTTTGTGGATTTTTTTTTAATGAAAAATTTATTATATATATTCAATGTAATTTTTTAAATTCTTTTTATATGTTTTCAAGATATGATAAAGAATAAATTCAATTTTTTTAGATAAAAATGTATTTTTCTAAAAAAGTTGTTTTACCTCCTTTTGATGGAGAACCCCTTTTAAATATAGTTGTTGACACATTTTTATATTTTATTTGACAAAATAAACTTCTTATTTATAATATGAACATAAAAATTTAATTTGAATGAATTTTTGGTATTAATCTGTGAATGTTCTTTTTTTAATAAATAGTGAAAACTAGTATATTTTAATTCAAAATTGCTTGTTAATATAATAAATTTATATATTTATATAGTATTTTATTTGGTTTTAAATTTTAATTGGATTATAATTTTATCATTTAATTCAATTTTTGTCATTGGAAGTAATTTCACCTTGAAATTGGACATAAATGCAAGCCAATATTTTGGTAGTTTTCACTTATTAAAAACAAGCTTTTTGGTTTTGACAACAAGATTTAATTTTAAATTAATATCTAAAACATATGTGTTTTGTATTTGGAAAAAATGATTCCATATTTGGAATCATGAGTTCCAGATTGTGTAAATTGGTAACTTTTATTTTTAGATATTATGAATAGTAACTTTAGTAAATATTTTATTTACCATGGTTAAAGGGTAAATCCGGTAAATACGAGGAAACAATAATATTATTATATTATTATATTACCCTAAAACATCTTCTATCACTATTTTATGTGATATTTCCTACCATGGACATCCTTTGGTCTATTTTAGGACCCCAATTAACTACTTTTGTGTGAAAATGACATTTAATTACATTTATTTTAAAGTTAAGAAAAATATAACCTAAACGTGTATCATTTAGTAAAAAAAATTATATGGGGTTATATAATTTATCCTTTAGAATATAAATAGTTATTAAAAAGATAAAATGATTTCATATGTAATGGTAGTTTATTTATAATTTTTAGACATCAAATAAATAAATATATTTATGACACAATGATGATGTTGTGATTACATTATTAATGACATATTCAAATAAATGAGATTATAAATATTAAAATAAATTTATTTTGAAACTTTTCATGCTATCCAGGAATTATAGGGATGATTATTACTTTTTATATTTTAATTTCTGATGTTTTTGTAAAATAATCACGTTTTTATGGATTTTTAAAAAGTCGTGATGCGAATAGTATAAAAACTGAGATAAATGAGTTTTTAAAACAAATACTATTTTATTAAATGGTATAATATTCCTAAAAATCTATTATTTGTCCAAATGACTTAAATAATGTTTTAAATTAAATTAATGAGCCACTTTAGCTTCTAATTGAAATTTATGGCAACTATATTAACCATATAGTATGAATACGGAAGAATACATGGTAAGAGTTAAATTAGTTAACTAGGGGATAAATCTAAATGATAAGGTTAAATTTAGAACAAAACTGGTATAAAACCTATTGGTTGGGAGGATTTTAAACAATACTCACTATATATTTTAACTAAATTATTTGGGGTCATTTTGAAATTGAAATTAAATTTATAATAAAATAATCATTCAAGACATTCCTAAAGTGACCCTCCTCCCTCTTATAAAGGCCACCACCACTAACCACTTGCTCACACCTCTTAAGCCCCTTTTCTCATCCAAAATCCTTTCCAATAAGCTCCAAAAATCCCTATAATACTCCTATAATCCTTACCTTAGGCATAATGCAATTCAAGAAATCCTTTTGTCTCAAATAAATGGGAGTTACCCATTTTAAGAGGTATTATCTTTTCTAAAAGATACATTCCAATATTATACTTATTCACTCCCTTTTATATTATTATTTTTTTATTAAATAAAAACCCCAGTATCATAAATATACTATTATGTTTTTCTATATGTATTTGAACTACACTTACACAAACCTTCATCTAATGGATATGAACATATTGTTTCTGTGTACGGCGAACTACTGCCTCACGAAATGATGATAGTTCGATTTTCACCTAACACATCTCATGGTGGACATCATGATGGAACTAAAATTATATATTATATATGTGATATTTATTTTTTCTCTGTGATTATTTATTTCATTTAAAACATACCTTTATTCTTTTCATGTTGTATAAATATGATAATTTCATTTGAGCAAGTGCGGACTACTGCCCCCTAAAAGTTATATGACTCGTTCATTCCATACATGGAATGTATAAAGGGTAGAGTTAATGAACATATTTAACAAATATAAAATTTGATATTATAATATAATTATAATATACTTATTTATAATTAAGTTTACATTCCATTAAATATGAAATAGAAAAGAAATTAGTGTTTATGTGTACGTGCGGCTTATCGTCCTCATGAACGGTGAATTTCATTACTTATCTCCAAATGTTATGGAATATTATAAAAACATATATACTAGATATATATGTTATATATATGAATAATATTCTAGATATAATGTAATTTTTACCACATGGACAAATTTTAATTATAAAAAGATCATTTTCAACTCAAGTACCCAATATCGATAAAACAACCGATATTAACTTAAATAATTAATTAATTTATATAATGTGTTAATACATGATATAAAAGTAATATTAAAATTGAAAAAGGTTCTTAATCAAGTATAAATTAACATAATTTTATTATTTAGGAAACTAATGAATGAACGAGTCAAGTCGGACACGAGGTAAAGGAACTCCTTTACCAAATTTCCATTATTTGGGTTGATCTTATACAACTTTTTAATGTTGTGAAATGATTATGTGAGAAATGAATTTTGATATATTATATTTTATTTATACTTGATTTATGTGTACTTATAGTGAATACACATAATTGATAAATTTTATTTACAAAATGATCTTTTCAAGGGACTTTGTCTCAATCTCCTTTCATTGAGGCGTATTTCGATAATATAAACCTCCTTCTTTTATAAGATGTAGAATAAAACCCTTTGACTTTTACTTTCATTCAAAGGGAATCTTTTTTCTATGAAAGGTTTTACTAAACGAAAAAAAAAGAAATTTTTTAACATATGTAGAGATAATGACCTCTTTGTAAATGTAATCATTACTTGTCTTCCTCTAGAAGCATTAATGTTTTTATAAGGAAAAGAAATCCCTTATTCCATTTTTGGGTGTTTTTGTATTAAATATGGTTTTAAAAATGGATTGATTATTTCAATATCTTGAAAATATTTCTTGTGGTTGAAAATTAAATGTTATTAGTGAAATATTGATATTTGAAATATTTTATGTTTTATGATTATATAATGGTACTTAGTCCTTTGGCGGGTGGTTACGTGATAAACCAATGACGGGTGGTTACATGATAAACCAAATGACATGTGGTTCCATGATAAACCAAGGATGTGTGGTTACATTATAACCTATATTTCATTGGGTAGGTAAGTCAGCCATATGGCTATTCCATTTAGTGATATATGTGGAAGTCGGTCGTATGGTTATTTCATTTAAGTATGTTTATGTCGTAAGTTACCTTTACTTGTTATACGTTGTTTTTAATTGGATTTATGGTAATATTTCGGTTACAAAAAGGGTAATCAATGAGATTATATTTAGTGAAGTGTTTTTTCAACTTCTTTAAGGTGAAAGGTATTATTTTTTGATAAAGTATACTTGGTTTACATTTTTTTTGAAAAACTAATAGTTTTTATTCTTTATGTATCCCTTGGTGATTTTTTATGCTCATCCCATGATTTAAAATGTCTTTCACTTGACTTAAAGATGAATAATGTTAATTGTGGGATCAAGGAAAATTCATGCTATCTAAAATATAGAACAATGCAAGCTTCTTTTTTTAAGAGTTTTTGTTTTATGAAAAAATGGATAGTCAAAAAAAAGTGTCTACTTGTAATATTCAAGTTGTTATGTATTAGTTATAACCTAATTTTATGAATCTATAATCCTAAAAAAATCCTCAAAGTGAATTATTAACTTAATTAAAGATTATTTAATGTTTAAGGTTGGGGATTTATATGTGTACCTCCATGTACATAGTTATTCCCATGTACCATCCCATGGGACTGTCCATGTATCATCCCATGCACCTTGGGGTTAAATTATGAGCCATTTTTCATAGGTCTCATGATGTGTGTCACATGTCACATGGTGTTTAATCCTAAACTCCATGTGTAAAAATTGTACTAAAAAAATAGGGGGCTATATGGCATTTGTTTTTAGGAAGAACATTTCATGTAGACTGATTTTTCATATAACCCATGGTTCCTTCACATGATGTATCCTTTCATTACTACATTGGAAAATCGCACTCGTGTACTTTAGATTAGAGTTTTTTCATCCTTTCTTTCACTACTCACTGTATTCTTCCAATCTAATTTTCTCTGGAATCGGCTCTAATCAAACTATATCACATGTCTTGTGCCAAACTGCAATCAGGAATCACAAATCCAATGTCAATCCTCATTTTAAATCCCAACATCATCATCATTCCTTGATCATACCCTAGATATTGAGTAACAAATGTAGTATTTATCCATTTTTCTGTTGAATAGTCACATACCAATTGAATATCGGGTATTCATCAAACCGCTAAATAAAGAAATATCAACAACGAACTCTAATAATGATAGGGAATAAAAATTACAATAAAAAATGAGGAACAAACCTAGACCAATTTCTTGGGATGGAATCAATTCAATTTCACTATAAAAACAAATGAATAACAATAAAAAATAATCAAAAATGTCTACAAATCCAAGGTAAATAAACGTGAATCCATAACATGGTAAACCCGCGAATCAATCAATTGGTTGATTTAGTTAATGTTTTTAACGGGACAGAAAAATGGGTAAATAAACCATGGAAAACAAATTCCCAACCACAAATATTAAACAATCACTGATGGAGAGTAAATATAGATTGTCTTCATTAGTAATATCCACGAACCTAGTTTCACAATGATCATTGATCCATGATCTTGTCATTGTTCCTCCTAAAATGATCTCCAAATAGAACCTCTATTGATCTACATGGTTTTGTGTCTAACCTTGAGATTTACCTATAACCAATAATTTAATTACGATTGATTATTTCAGTGAAATTAAAATATATATATATATATATATCTTCCCATGACTATGCTCAACCCAAGAATCCAAAGTTCTCCAAGGTTATGTCACACCTATAGTAAAATTGATATTAGAAACTCAATGGTGGCCTCATATTTTCTATATGAGCCTCTTTTCATGAGTTATTCCCCATTTTTAAGGGGACTACATATGCAAGATATAATGTATTTTAATATATTTTTACACCAATAATGAGATCACCAAGCCTTGGAATCTCACATTGTCTTGTTCTTGTCTTAGGAAATATTTTTAGATATACTTTAAAGATTTTTATAGCAAAAACTAAGATGTTACATTCTAAAAGACATAGGTTTTTCATCCTAAAACTGAAAAATAATACACAAAATTAGGATGGTATCGGCCTCACATCTGGTTTTCCCACTCCCATGTTCTCTCTTAAATATTCTTGTGCTACCACCGAACATATGCTAAGGGAGTCCCTTGCCCGCATAAGATCTTCTCCAACTCATCATTCATGTCTAATGGGTAATAAAAAAATTACCCTCATCCCCAATTTCTATATCTTCCCATTCGATAACATGCAATGGGTCCTACACATACCTCTTCATCTATGATACAATGAAGACATTGTGTAATTGTTCTAACTATAGTGGTGAAGCTAATAAGTATTCCACCTCACAAACTCTATCCAGTATCTAGAATGGGCTGATGGAACTTATATATCACTTTACACCCCATCCAAATCTTTGGAATCCATGTAGAGTTGAGACCCTTAAAAACACATGGTATCAATACTTAATCTTCAAAGACCTCCATCGTCAGTTTGTATAATATTTTTTATGGATCTGTGTAGTCCTCATCCATTCTTGGATGATTTTTATCTTCTCTATTTTTTCTTGTACTAGCTCAAGGCCCATGATTATAGACTCTTATAGATAAGTACAACAAAGTGGTGACCTTCAAGGTCTCCCATACAAATACTTTAATGGTTCCATGTCAATAGTGCAATGGTAGTTTTCGTTTTAAGAAATCTCTACCAAGGGTAAGTGATCCTCAAAAATACTTCCAAATTCCAACATGAAATATCAAATTAATTTCCCAAAAACATGAATGGTTAACTCATTCTAGTCATCATTCAGGGTTTGAAATTCCTTACTCAACCGCAACTGAGTCCCAAAGACCTCCTTCAATCCTCTCTATAATCATGATGTAATGAAGTCATCACATCTTGAAATGATCACTGAGGAAAATCCATTAAGTTGGACTATACGATGAAAGTAAATATATCTCAATATCTCCATTAAACTCTACTCTCAGATAGCTAGGATGTGGGACAACTTAGTGAGTGGGTCAATGATCACCAAGATCATATGGTGTCCTCATGAAGTTTATGGAAGACTCATCACAAAGTTCATGGATAAACTATCCCACTTATACTTTGGAACCTCAAGGGATTGAGCTAAACCATCTATAACCTAGTCTTCAGCCTTACTTGCTAACAAGTGAGTCATCAAGAGGCAAACTCTCCAAAACATTTCATCATTATTGGATACTAAAACTGATAGAAAATGATATAATACATCTTCACCATAACTGGATATACCACTAAGGGGGTGTATAGAACTCCCTCGTAACCTTCTCATGCAGAATCATTGGTATAATCGTCCATCCTTTGAAAAGGATAACATGCTTCCCACTATTATAAAATCCTTTAGGATAAAATCTAGTGGATATCTGAATATATAGTGTCTCATAGTTGGTATCCAATGTTTTGGCCACCCTAACTCACTATATAATCGTATGGGTGAAAACTATAAGCTTCATTATCCTCATTTTTAAAGTTCAACAACAATTAAGAAAACTACTCTAACAACTCACTCAACAACAATGAACAATTTATCCATCTAGGATTATATGCCACAATTTTCCCCTTCCCATTAGTGTAAACAGTCATGGAGTTATAATCGTGAAGGAACTATAGCCATAACCTCCATATCAATTTAAGATCCTTATATAAAAATATATACTTGGAACTCTTTTGATAAGAGTAGAGGATAAACCTCTCACCCTTTAGAAAGTGTCACCACATATTTAGGGAGAAGACTATCACTACTAACTATATATCAGGGGTCCAATAGTTCTACTTATGTGGTGTCGACTATCGAGACTCATACACAATAATTTCTTGTATCTGAATCATAACACAAACATGATATGTCCCTGAGGAATCATGTACCACTACAACTCAAAACCCTCTTCTAGAAATACCAAGATGGGGGAACTTTTCATCCTCTACTGAAACTGTTGAATGGATTTCTAGCAACCATCTATTCACACAAAATGTTTTCACTTTATTGTCAAATAAATCAATGGTTATACACCTCAGGATAATTCTAGTAAAAATATTTTATATTATTCTTCCAACCTAATAAATCTATGTACATCGGTCACACTCTTGGGTGGATCCCATTATAGCACCACCTCAACCATCACAAGGTTCACTGTAAATCATGACTATGAGATGACATTTCCATGAAAGTAGACCTCTTGAATCTAGAACAACCACTTTGATATATTTTTTGTAAATTGGGTTCTATTAAATAATGTCCTAGAATGTACTCTAGTATCCCACATAACCCAATATAGAAGCTAAGTGGACTAATATATCATCGATGAAGACTACCATGAACTGGTTTAAGAAAGGATGAAAGATCCAGTTCATGAGTCCTAATTACACTATTGGAGAATTCATCACATGAAAATTCACCACCAAGTAATCATAGTAGTCATAGTGAACAAAAAATTATCTTTTTTATATCCATCTCATGAACTCATAGCGGGTGATAACCCGATCTAAGGTCTATCATTATGAAAAATATAGCCCCAATAAACTGATAAAAAAAGTTTTCAATCCTTAATGCAGTGGATGTTGTGATATCTATCACAACCTAATACAACTAGGGCAGCCATCAACAACACCTGCCTCTAATAGTATAGGCTATGGAGACCAGCACAGAGTAGGCATATCACACACATGGAAGGTGTTATCACAAGGTACTTGTACACATGAATAAATATCCAAGACTATAAAAAACTAAATTATAAAACAAAACTGATACCATGAATCATTCATATGTATATTATCCCACAATCATAGTAAAAAATCAGTACTAGAAAGCATAAAGATAAAAAATGCAAGCCCAAGAAAACTATAAAAAAGCTCAACCTGCTAAGTGGGGGGGGGGACTACTATCTATGAAACCACTCGTACACACCTCATTCCACATATATCACTATGCTTAGCCTAGTCCTAGCCCCTCTAGGAATCCTCCAAAAGATCTATCATCATCATAAGAGACAACATGTGTTGTTAGAGACCATACAGGGAATAGTATAACAATACCCATTAGGACACCGTAAAATCACCAAACAGAAACCATCAAGAGAGGTCTACTTTGAATAACATGATATTTCAATTAGATATAATACAAAAATATAATATAAAACCCTATATATACTCATAAAGGACACTCAGTCACTAAGTGGTTTAAACCACACATACATCCACAATATTTTTCAGGAGGATCTGAAGGCAATGCTCATTCTGGGAGAATAGACACCATGAGCCATGTTGTAAATGAGGGAATTGATACAACAAGAATTGGTCATTAGGTCTCACCAAATATTGAGTAACTTGGTATCCAAGACCCCAGCTCCCATATAAAGAATCAATCGTAGAACTGGTGGGGACATCAGAAACCCTAATGGAGTATCCTTCTAAATATGGGATCATAGCCCATGTAGTGTTGGTCATGACAATTCCAAAAAACCCAACTAGGGATGAAGAGGGAATGATGGAGGATTAAACCCAGGACTACTGTAGGATACAGCAAACTCCACCTGAAACACATCCTATATAGGGGATCATAATCCAATACTCAGTAAGTAATGTTGCAATGTACCCTCATAGGATTAGACCAAGAGAAATCACTCAATAGATATTGGTTTATACTAAAGGTAAAAATGCCCTAAACCTACCCAAAATATATTACATGGTGTGTAATAGGGGTATGCGGCATGTCTCTTCAATGTTCAACCAGCTCAATTCCTTCCTCGTGTGCAGAACCTTATTCACATGAACTTTTGGTCATGCTCATATACCTACCTATGTATGTGGTTGTTCCCATATACCATCCCATATATTTATCTATGTATCTTACCATGAACTCCAAGGGTATATCCCAAGATTTTGACCTTAGTACACATGGCATGTTATCCTTAACTTCAGACATAAACCCTAACCAGTATAAAACGGGGGATATATTCTATGTGTTATTCCAAAAATTACACTTTGTTGTCAATTTTTTCCTAGAACAAATGGTTCCTCAAAATCACATTCATTTTTTCCTCTACTACCACCAATAACACTCAGGAATCACAGATCTAGGGTTGACATGCCTTTTAATAAATGCTTGCTAGATTTCAATCATTGGATTCACTTGGAAATCAACTCTTGTCACATCTCATCATGCATAGCACACCAAACCATAACTGTGAATCACTAATATAGTCTCAAACCTACTATGATCTCCCACCACCATCATCGCTCCTCAATAGTACCCTCAATAATGAACCACACATGTGGTATCAATCCATTTTTCTAAATAGTGGTTCCACAATAATCAAATAATAGGTATTCATTGAACTATCACTCAAAGATATTACGGTGATGAATCATGTGAAAAAATGAGGAAGAAAATGCACAATGAAAAATTAGTAAATAGCCTTGGTCATAATATATATTGTCCCTAATTCAATGTCTTCATAATGATGAATGAAGACCAATAATTATAACCAACACTTTCCCCAAATACCCAGAAAATAAACTTACACCCATTATATGATCGACCTACGAATCAATATATTGGTTGATTTGATTTGTGTTCATCATGGGAAAAAATAAGTAAATAATCTATATAAAACACATGAACTAACTCATAAAATAATCCATAAATAATGAATCTATGTTGTATTTATTGAGGAGATCCTCAAACACCATTACACACTGATAATTGATCCTCGATAAGGTCATTGTTCTTCAAATAATAGTCATCCAATGTCTTCTCCATAGATCTCAAAGGTTATTATTCTAACCCTAAGATTTACCCATAATTTGGTATTTATTTATGATGTATTAGGTCATGGAAATTAAATTAATAGTTTAAATTTATTTATTTATTTATTTATCTTCCCAGGATTGTATTTAACCTAAGCTTATGATGTATCCCAAAGTTATGTCATGCCTAGTGTAAAACCCAAATTTTTAACTTAAAAAAAGCCTCAAATTTCCAAGAAAAGCCTAAATTCATGATTTATTCGACTTTAATGAAAAACTATAGACACGTGATATGATATAGTTTAATATTTTTGTTATATAAATACCAGACTCACTAGGTCTCAAAATCTCACACTATCTTAAAACCTGTATCCAAAAATACAATTATAAAAATTCCAAATATTTAAAAGGAAAATAATAGGATGTTACACTTACATTATATTTCTGTTCAACCTAAATTATTCTTGGTTCAATCTAGGTTTGTTTTGGATTAGTTCTCTCATTATCCTTAATATAATTACTCAAAATAATAAATCCTTTATAATTTCATGTAAAGTGAATTTTATTAACCAATTAAAATCCCCTAGAAGTATAAATCTAGGTGTTCTATTAGACCTCGTTTTCATGCATCAGTTGGTGATTGAATTAATACCATACATATGCTTTTATAGTAACTACCCTTAGAAAAATACATATTATATCTTGCATCTAGTAGTAATATCCAATCGGGGATATGATTTCCATGAAAACCATATAATATATACTTTACCAAACATTTCAAGATGTTATACAATATATAGACTAATCATTAGGGTTTTCACTGATGTTATCTAGTCCCATATGCAAATTAACTATAAAATATCTAAAAAATAAACTTCATCTAATAACAATTTAAGTGACCCAATCTAAACATAACATTAATAATACATTAATTTCATTATTTAAAAAATAATTCTCACAGATATTCACACGACCCAAGGATTGAAATTTTTAGTGTCTTATAGATTAGTTTTATAAACATCCTATTTTACAACACTAGTAAATATTTTTCATTAATATCACTCCTATATACCCTTATCTATACATATCATGTGTTATGATCTTTATCATAACCCAAGGAATGGAAGCATAATAATGGGGTGAGCATAAACATTCAGTAATGGAAAAACTTATCATAATGAATCTGATAAAAAATGTGAAATAGACAGTGATGAAAGGATAAAAATCTAAATAAAATATCATGAGGACCTATAATATAATAAAAAACATAATAAGGAGAAATATTATCATAAAAATGTATTAATGGAAGAATAAAAGATATGACATGGCACAAAACACATCTATATAATCATAAAAAAATGTGATCATGATATAATAGTGTAGAATAAATTAAAAATAAATCATAACATCAAAAAAAGAAATATCATGAAGATGAAATGCATCTTATAAATGTGGAATAACATGATAAAAACATATAAATGTGGGAAAACAATAATCATTTTAAACCATTAATGAAAAATCTCATTATTAACAATCCAATGTGAACAAACAGATTATGTCCACACCTGAAAATGTCAGAAAACTCATTATTCCCATGCATGTGTGAACAAAATAATTACATTTATGCTGAATTATCTCATGATATATAACATAAACCAATTAATTATTTAGTTATATAGGACCCGGCCCATAATCTTATGTACATATGTGGGCCACTTAATATCAATCCACAACATATCTTATAAAACCCATTGAAAAATAATGGGGTTATTAAAATTTAGAAAAACATAACATAACATGAACAGAAGAAATTATAGGATATAAAAAATATAAATTCAGAAAAGGAACCATATCATAATAAAATATAAAGGATGATCAAGACATAAATTTAAGAGAGATAAATTTAGGTGGAAAATTAGATATTAAAATATAAGAGTTTTCACAAACCCATTTAAATCATGTTATAAAAGATAACCTGAAAATTCAATCAAGAATAATTTTTATAAAGGAAATTGAACTATTTTGAAAAAATTATTATAAATAGTTCAAAATAACATATCCTTTAAAATAAAAAAATGAAGCCAAAAAATATATACAGGTAAATAATGAAAACAAATCCTTAATTAACATTTTTAGGTCGTTTTTAAAAAAAATAGAGAAAAATTAAAATGCTAAAAAATAATAAAATATTTAAAGGAATATATAAATAATATAAAATACAAAACATACTTGTATTTTATTGAAAAAAATTAAATTAAAACCATGGATATGGATAAAAAAATTCATTTGTATAGGAATTATTTTTACCAAAGTTATAAATTTATTTTGGAAAAAAATTCATCAAATAAGTGGTTATTAATGATGGAAAAAAATTTTACAAAAAATATATGAAATAAAATATAAAATATGTTAATTATAGGATCACCAGTTACTTAAATATTATATTCAATTAAGAAATATTATGTCCCAATGAATTGGAAATTGAGTCAATAAAACCCTTATTGTGGTCCTGATTCGTTCTACGAATGCATCTAAATTCATGAATAATAAAATTAAGTATATTGGTTGACATATTATAAAACATATTAATAAATATTTAATTTAATAAGTTTGATTTATTTTCATGTGATATTATTTTATAACATATTTTTTACTTATGTTTGTGTGAAAATGGAATTTGTGTAGGCTTATTTTGGTAATCTTAGAGATCAGGTATGATATTTTAATTTTAAATTACATACTTAATAAAAATTTTATAAAACCATAAATTAAGAATTATTATATTATTATATAATAATAATTTTTTAATATATGTTCCCATAGTAATCTATGATAGAGTTTTATAGCATTATTTATATAGTTGATTAAACTGGTCAAAACCTGAACATACCATAATTTGATGGATCGGAATGGTTAAGAATTTTTTTTGACATAATATCATTTTAAAATAATAAAAATGATATAATTTAGTTTTTATTATGGTTTTAAATAGTATTTTAAGTTAATTAGACAAATAGTGATCATTTTAATGAAAAATGAAAAAACATTAATTCATGGAGGTGTTAGTCTACAAAACACATGATCGATGCTCTACAGTTTTTATCAGTGTGTGGATATGAATAAATCACATATTTTCCAAGAATATAACAAAAATTAATTATAATAATGATACTGAGGTTATTAAATATTTATGGTTATGTTAAGTTTGGAAGGGAATTGAATGAAGAAAAAGAAAAGGATTAAGTAATACTCACTTTGGAACCTTGAATGTTATCTTAAAAAATTCTTTTGAAATAAAAGGATTAGGATAAATTATGGTTACCAAAGGCTAATTATATTAATATATGATACTAAGATGACCAATTTTTAATTGTTTTTGGAATAAATTATATGGAAAGGTTGTAAAATGAAGGGGCGGAAGTGTCACTTATTATAAGTGGAGAAAAGCGTAATTTTGGGAATACCCTTTACTTTTGAATGATGACATTAAACTATTCAATGGTTAGTGACTTTCTAATTGTGAAATAATAGTTATTTGGGTTATATTGGGTCAATAATGTCTAAAAACAGTATTTTTACACAAGTTTTAAAACTATTGGAAGTCATTGACACTTTCATTGTTACTTTTACATTTGTTTTACAAGGGTGAATAGTGTTTATCTAAGTAATATATATTTTACTAAAAATATGAAACAACACAATCTAAAAAAATTGTGTGATGAACCAAAATTTATCTTCTATTTAATCTATTTTTGTTTCCAATTAACATAAAATTAAATTTTAAATTAAATCATTTTATATATAGAGAATGGTTTTGTAAAAAACAATTTTTTTTGTCGTTAAGTGTTCATAATCTTTTTTAAAATATATTATCAACTGAATAAGTGATAATATATTTATATATTGTTTTTAACATTATATTAAATTAATTTTTTATAATATATTAAAAAAAATTAGATAAATTTTACACAATATTAATAAAACAATTCTTTGAAAATAGCAATTTTACAATTATCTTGGTCATTAACTTTAATCTTAGTAATAATAATATTATGACCAAAATTTAATTGATATTATTATATAATATAATATTTTTTATCTAAAATACTAAATAAATTTCCATATATTCGATTTCAACAAGTGATTAAAACTGATTTTTTTAATATAAGTGAACCAAAATAGTTTTCTGAGCAAAATATTACTTAAGTTTCCAAAACAATGGAGATAAGTTTTATAAATTCACCTAGTATTTTTAAATGATATATATCACTTATTAAATATGTGTGTGTGTGTGTTTTCTATAGAAAAATTTTGGATTAACATTTAATTCATTCTTGTGTTATGATAATGTCATAAATGTGGTGATATTAAAAAAATTGGTATTTTTTCACTATTCACCTATAAAACTATTTATTTTAGAAAATTATCAAAAAAAATAAAAAATTCATGAAATGATGAAAGAAATGAAATTAATTTCAAAATATTCAAATGATAAAATTTATAAATTTATCTTCTAGATGAAAATTAAATATATAATGAAAAAAATTATTTTATTAAACATTCCCTTTTTAAAAAATTAGGAGTATCTAATCCAATTCTGTAAAAATATATAATTCATCAAAAAAATCATTTTTTTATATTCTTAAATTTTATTTATCATATTTATCTAATACATTGTGATTCATCATATTTCAGAGTATTTTGTGGAAGATGTTATCGAACATATTATTAATTTAGATAATTATATTCGAAAATCTCATAGTATTACAACAAGTATTGGAGGCTAGTGATATAGTTATTATGGTTTTTTCATCACTTTCATGTGATTATCCTATTACATTAACTAAAAAATATTTAACAGAAATATGGCGGTGTTTTGAACTTTGGTAATGATTAGTCTTTGAATATCAAGGGAATTGGATTAGTTGAAGCTGATACACATATGATGAATTTATAGGATTATTTATTTCTTGACGGACTCAATAATAATTTAATGAGTGTGGGTAAACAATATCATAACGGAAACAATTTTATCTTCCTAAAAATAAATTAAATCTTTAAAATAATTACATAGAAAAGTATCATAAAAAATAGAAAGAACATATGGGAATATTTTTCATATTAGAGATCCAAGTTATTCTCATTATCTTAATGATAGAGAACTGAATAATTTATGATAGGAATTAAATGGGAAACTAAGAAAAAAGATTTTGATTAGTATTTTAGAGTAAATGGTGTAAGAGATCTATCACATCTATGTAGATATATTTATTTTATTTGTGCGTCCTATCAAAAGTGAAATATAGTTCATGGGATGCATAAAAGAGTATAGATACAAACAACTTGAAATTTTATATTTATCAACTAAGATTTATGTGGACCTATGAGACACTAATCTAGTAAAGGTAAATTTTATTTTATTATATTCATTCATAACAATACAATAAGTAAAATAGTGTTCTTCATGAAGCATAAGTGATAAGATATGGAGATGATTAAAATTTCTAGAAGATAAATTGAAAGATAACATAGAGTTCATATCAAGAACCTATGGAATGAAAATATAAAATAGTATTCTAGAAATAATTTTCATATTATATTTTAAACAAAGGATAAAGACCCAATGTAATACTCCCTATAATCTTCAGTTGAATAGACTTGTTAAAATGATGAACAAAGGAATTATAGAAATGGGAACGACAATTCCCGCTAAGTTTGAATGGTCAAAATTTTTCTCGTGAGAATATTTATGCACATTTATAAAAATTAAAAAAATATTTTTACTAATAAAATACTAAAATATTACCTCATATTATATTAAGTATAAAAATAATCCAACAGTGGGTTATTTCATAGTCTTTATCATCACTTATATCATGAAAATTAAAGGCTCAAATATGGGTAACTTTTATGAGAATGTTGAATAAGGTATCTTTTTTTGATATATATTAAATATAAAAGTTTATAGATTTAATATAAATATATTTAAAAATATTATTTAATGTTGTGATGTAAAAATAGTTAAAGACAAATACAATGTTGTTCTAGTAGAAGCAGAATTATTTGATTCTCAAAATAGTGATCAATTTTTGAATAACAAAACATCCAACATATTTATAGTAAATATGAAAATAGAAATAAAATAAATGGATATCAAAATAATGAAACTAATTTGAAATATAATAGTTATGAATAGGATGATTCTGGTTATGGAAATTTTAAGCATCAAAGGCTAATAAAACACGTGCAATCAAATAATATAATTTAAGATCAATGTGAGCCAGTTCATCCATGAAATAAACTAGGATACCATAATACACCAAAAGAACTAACTAGAAAAAGTTTTATATTTGATAATAAAATCCAACTCATCTATCAAGATTAATCTAAATCAGTTTTTGATGATATTGAACATAAATAATAAATTGTATTTATAAATAATTATTTGAATAAAATTAAATAGAATTCCACTTGGGGAATTATTTCATGACAAAAATAGAAAAATATTATTTGGTCCAAGTGGATTTTTAAGAGTAAGATGAATTGAAAGGGAAAAATTACATGTCATACTTTTTTAATGGTTAGTCATATTTAGATGGATTTGATTTTGAAGAATCATTTTTTCTTGTGGAATGAATGGAGACCATTAAAATGCTTCAATATATGGTAAAAAAAATTGGTATAGAAAATATCAAATAGATATAAAATCTACCTTCCAGGGTTGTCATATTATCGAATAATTATAAATTGTATATCTTGATGGTTTTGTCCTTGAAAATTATGGTTTTATGGTATATAAACTTAATAATGAATTATATGGATTAAAAATCTTCTAGGGACAAGAAATATAAGTTTTATAGCTTCTTAAAAGAGATTTAATTCTTTAAGGGGAATGTTGAAAGAAACTATTACATTAAAGATGATGTTACATGTACTCTCATAGTGATTATTTTTGTTTTTTAATTAGTTTTAGAAGGTGATCAAGAGAGTGATTATAAGGACTTCTCAAAACTAATTAAAAATCCCTTTAATATTTTAATGGATTGTGATCTAATATATTTTGTTATATTTCATGTGATGCAATAAGAGTATTTTATTTTTCTTTCCTATGATAATTATGAATTTTTATTCCTAAAGTAATTCAGCATAGAATATTCAATGCTAGTATCCACACTATAAAAGTTAGGATGGAAATATCTAATTTTTTTGAATGTTATTATGTAAACTATAATTATTTTATAATATTTATTTGAAGATTTATTTATCTCATAACATATATTCCAAATATTGAATATATTGTGAATTTTTGTGAATGTTATCATAGTGTCACTAAAGAGACCAACATAATGGTTTCTAAATGATTCCTTAAATTCATTAAAGTTATATTAAGATTAATAATTATCTATAGTGGTGTATAAAACCTTAAACTCTCCAGTTATACTGATGTAGACTGGTCAAGGGATTGTGATGATGGTAATTCCACCTTATGAGTACTGTTTATTCTAAGAAGAAGCTATATGAGTTGGAAATTTATGAAACAATACATGATAACAATAATTACAAAAGATTCCAAATATATTTTTTAAATAAATTCTCAAACTCATATGATTTGTATAAAAGTGAATATTTAATATTTAATCATGAATACTAAAAACCCCTCAAAGATTTCATCTAAAAATCATTGTTTTATTAATCCTTATAAAAATATTGTGAAACTATCAATTATAATTATATTGACATTATGTTTAACTTTATCATTGATAAGATTTAGAATAGTGATATAAAACTCAATTTTGTACCCACAAGAGATCAATGGGATGATTTTTTTACCAAATAAATGCCTAGAACCTAAGGTTGAACATGAATGTCTAGCCCTTTAATCTCTCTTAAGATATTATTGGAAGGAAACCCCACATAACACTGGTATCTTTTTACTAATTATAAGTAAAGGTACCCAACTATCAATGATTAAATTAATAGTTTTTATTATTCCACTTGATTCAATGAGTTGTTTTTATAGAGTAATGAGTGATAAATTTTGAAAAATATGAAAAGAGATTTCCCTTAGTGGAGGGGAAACTTATCACTTGAACAAAATTGTAATTGTCACTGAGTGATAAAATTAATTTAAAAATACTACTCTAACATACTATCTGGTGTTACTATATTTATAACATGAAACAATTTATGCTTTAGTGTCTTTGGAATAAGAAATTGAGTTTTTAAGATAGATTTTCATGATGTTGAAACCACACCAAATGCGGATATTTAAGATACCTTATAATTATTGAAGAAGTTGATGTTATTGACAACCATTTATTATAGGATGAAGAAAATGTTGGATAATATGGTTGATCTATTTTTGAGATAATTAGAAATGTCCATGGATGAATTACAAAGGGTTTTATTATTATATAGAGTAATCTATAATTATATATTAAAGTTAAAATGGATAAGTATTTTTCTAAATTTGTAATTTAGAGACACACCTTCAATTGAATATGAGTGATTGATAGTCCATGTATGGGTCATTTAAAGTAGTGTATGAGTCATCTGAAACACTATATTTGATTCATCAATATATAATTTCTTTAGTGTGATGGATGAATGAAACTATGTCAGGAGTTTTAATGTGTCATTACTGAAATATGTATAGGTCATTAAGACTTCTTATGAGTCATTTAAAATAAGCATATGACTGATTTATAAGTTGTGTATATATCATATACATTTTTTATAAGTCATAAAGATCTTCCTATTTCTATTTTAAAGATGGTGTATGAGTTATTATACTCTATATACAAGAATTCTGTAAACTCTGTATGATTCATTTAGAGGCCAACACTTAGATATTTTTCTAATAAAATGTGACTACAATTAGATGATGATTTTCTATGAATCAATTCAAAATATCACCATACTAGTCAAATGAAGTGATTCAAGGCTTAAATTATGAAGATTTATATAGTGATTGATTCATAAGAATATTGGGTGAAATTTTTTTATGAATTTGGATTCAAATCTAAATTTATTGTGGCTAATAAAACTGGAATATTTAAAATAATAATTCTTTTTCAATCTTTTTTTTTCTCAAGGGGGTTTATCTATGGAAAAACTTCTATAGAATTTAAAAAATATTGAATTTTTTTCACATAATTTGAGAAAGTATGAAATAATAAATTGAAAAAGATAAATTTTAGAATTATAGAGAAATCATGATGCTAAGACTCTGCTACACTAATGATTATATGTATCGTGGAGATACAATAACAAAATTAGATCTATATGTGTTGAATATTAATTTTTTAAAGAGTTTAAGGAAATATTATAATGTTTCTATTGAACTAGCCACATTGTAATAAGGAGAATAGAGATCATTCACATGCATGTATTCTCTAATGCATAACAAAATCACCATGATGTATAATGAGAAAGGATGACATGCATGTTTTAGTATTAAAATTATTTTACAATAAAATTTTTCCTAAAAGAAGATCTATTCTTTGACACTGAGGCATCCATTAATGGATTGAATATTTTTTCCATACTCAAGAGAAATGGAGGAATCCTAAAAAAAATTGTTCCTAGTCTATAAAGTTCCATACACTATTTATGGAAGTGCATATCACTTATCCCCACTGACAAGTGGATGATACTTATCATTCTTGATAAGTGGACGATACATTCACAAGAAAAATTGTTCAAATTTTACTAAACATTTTATTATTATAATATTATGGTGGTCATTTATATTTTTTGTCTCAATAGAAGTGGAACGCGGTAGAGATTGGGATCTCAAAATAAGGTTGTACCTCATAAAAAGTAGATGTTTGTTTTTTGATTCTTCTTATTTCCTTATATGGGTGAGGAAGAGTTTCAATAGACTGTATCATGACTTCAAATTTTCATATTTTTTTAATTCAAAAGAATGAATTTTTGGATTTGTGTTGTAAAAAGTGGTGTTTTTACTTGGTTTTCAAATTAAAACCAATTCTTTCCCAATTTAGTGTTTATAAAAACTTTCATATGGTATTTTGATTCAAAATTAATTTTTTTTTTTGAAACCTCAGAGTGAAATATCATTTGAATGATATTCCCTTGATTTTTAATATTTTGATTTATGTAAAAAGTTATTGATTATGTTATTATTGATATTTTCTTTGTTATGAGACTTGAATTGTATGTGTTCCACATAGTAAACCATGGGTATGGGTTAGGGTAAATAGAACAAATGCTTTTATAGCTTAGTTTTTTTTATGGATGGGGGTTAATGGTGATGAAACTGATATAGCCATCGGGATTGGTTTGTCTGTTCAAATTCACTAAGGATAGTAAGGGTTTCTCCAATGATTTTTTATACCCTGAGATTATAGTATTTATTTTTCTTTAAATAACTACTATTTTTACTACATTATATTATAAGAAACATATAACTAAAATGAATCGTGAAATATTTTACTGTGAAATATGAACATTTATACATCAGGAGAATAAAATGTGAAATATCATTAAGAAAATTTCACGAGTATGACCTGATGTAAATAAAAATAGTTAAAAAATATATTCCTTAAATATTAATATTTTATTTAATAATTTTGTCTTTCATAATACCAAATTAATAAATAAATTAAATTTTTATAAGATGAATAATTAAAATTAATAGGTTTTAATTAAAATCAATTAGTGTCAAAAATGTATATTTTTTGTGAATTGTATATTTTATATATTACATATTTTTGTTCAAATAAATTAAATTGAACACGTTAAAATAATTAATATAAAAAATAAATAAAAAATATGTTAACACTTATTAAAATTACTAGTTTATATGAAATAATATTAAAAACTCTTAAATAGTTAAAATCCATTTTTAATAAAAATAGTTTTACAATATATTTTATGATTTACTTGAACGTTAAATTCTAAATTTTTTGAATATTATTTATATAAAATTAATTTCATTTATGAATTCATCATGTTGTAATTGTCTTAGGGTGAATTTTTTAGATTTTTCTAAAAAGGTTGGTTCTTTGGTGAATTGAAAAAATGCAGTTTTAGAAATACCTTAACTTTTATGACATCATTATGATATAAAAAAGAAACGAAATTTTATTGAAAAAATTTATAGAAAAAATGTTTATTTAATTACTAAAATAATTCAGTTAAAATTATTATTTTGAATTTAAAAACCTAGTATTAACTTAGTGGAACCATGCATTATATTTTTCAAATTAAAAAACTATTTTGAACCTTTTCCTTCAACTAAGTATTCACTAGGATTCTTTTAGTTTTGGATTAATTGGATAAAAAAATAAAAATAATATATTTAATCATAAACTAGTAATTATAATTTTTAGTAATGGTAATAATATTATTTGGCCTTAATAATTGTTTGTATGCATAAAAATATACTTTTTAAAAAAAATATTATTCTGTTATGTGCACTTATATTGAAGATAATTTTTATCGCTTTAGGAATTGAATAAATAAAAATTTATTCAATATTTGGGATAATAATTTAAATGTTAGGTAACAAGTTAAATTCCATTTTAGGGAATAAAAATAATATACCAAGGTAAAAATTAGTCACCATGGTAACTATTAACATGAGGTAAAAATTCCAATTCATGAGTTAATCTCTAATAATATGAAAAAACATCACCTCAAAATGGTTTGGTAAAAGATTTAAATTCATTATCCAATATTTTAATCTCTAACATTAAATTTTGGATCGGCATTCGTTGAATAACGCATCTCTTTCTAAATATATATATTAATATTTAAAAAAGTGCAACCCATGTTACCTATAAAAGGACCCCTTCACCACCCCAGTTCTCCTACAACATAAAGCTCCAAATTCTAAGAAAACTATTCCAAAACCCATCCCTATCCTTGTTTACTAATTTTTACAGTTTTTTGTCTCTCCAAAAGATGAATGTAATAAGGGTTAAATAATGTTCTGAAGGAGTATATCAAGGGAAGATGTAGTTATTTTAACCAAATTTATCCAAGTTTCCCTCTTCTTCCACCTCCTCCAAAATTATTATAACAATCCTAATATAATGAAATTATTATAATTATTATAATGAAATGTTATTATCTTGATTTAATAATCATAATATTCCTTCCTTCCTTCCATTAGAAAATTAAATCGTTGCTACTATTATTGTTGTATTACCACCTCTATGATCGTAATTTTCCATTTTTCTTAACCACAGTATATGGATATCTCAAGAAATGTATTTAATGAGTTAATATGATATTTTTTGTAAAATTAATATTATGGAAAGATAAATTAGTCATTCCATTAATAATATTAACAATAAAATTCCATTATAAATTTAACCTCCTAAAACAAGCATACTAATACAATTGTATTAATTGGAATCTATTTTTGAATAATAATTGAGTGGCCAAAATTATGTGTCACTATAAGGGTAAATAAAATATATCTAAAAAATTATGTAGATTATGAAACTATTTTATAACTCCTTTGACCATGGGCAACATACTAAAGTGGTTTTGAAAGAATCAACCAAATAAACTCAAGTTGTTGATGGGATAAAAAAGTATACAATTAATTAATGACAAATGATAACAAATGGACCTTAAAATGGAATATACATGTAAAAGTTCCTCAAAAAAGTATTTAATAAACTTAATTTTGTAATTCATATTATCAGATCTATATATCAATCCCATTGGAAAACAATGTAGGAGGTCGTTATCTCAATATCAATTACTTGATCCATATTTATTAATATGTTGAAATATACATTTATTTAGTGTAAATATTTTCCTACTAGCTTGTTATATCTTAAATATTTTGGTAGTATTTGGGGTTTCACCTTCATTAAATCTCTTTCAATTTTTTTTCCCTGATTCATACGTTTCTTGATATGTAAGGGTTGTTTTAACATGATTTACTTTCCTCATGTTAGGACATTAACTTTGGAGAAAACATGTATTTCTGACGGGTTGGAATCCTGTTGAAAATATCCTACTTTGGAAAACTATTTGCGATGGGTAATAGTTCCTATCATAAAAAACATTTTTATTTTCGGTTATTTGCGATGGGAATGTTTATCCCGTCATAAATATTTTGGTTTGAATGATCTCTATCTAGAAGAAAGAATATTTGTGATGGGTTATACATTCTCATCACAAATACTCTAAACAATTGTGACCAAACCCATCAGTATAGTTTTGTCTCAAATTTTGTTACCCCACCACCACTATTTATGATGAGACCCATTACAAATACTATATAAATAGAGAAACTAGTTGCAATGGGTTCCATCACAAATAGTTTCATATTACCACCATAATTATTTATGGTGGAAACTATTTACGATGGAGCTCGTAACAAATAATGGATATTTCTCAAAGAATTATATCATCAATAATCCTATCGCAACTAATAAAACCTATAAATACATCCCTTGTATAATTTTTATGCACATAATTCTTTCTTCCTTCCTCCATCTATTTGGTTTTTCTTGGTAGAATTTTTTTATTTTGTCACAGATTAGACACTTTGACCATCCAAACAATGTTTTTATTTTGTTGAACCATCAATTTTTATGTATATATTTTCATATTTTTAATTATTGTTTTATTTATTTTATTTTATATTATATGTTATTAGAAATAATTAGTTGAAAATAAAAAAAAATTTAATTGATACTAATTATAGATATTTTTTATATAATTAGTAATAATAACAATAATTAGGAAATAACTATCGGTAACTCGTTATAATTTATGTTAATTTGTGAAAATTAATTATAATTTGTAAAAGATAGTGATAATTGTTAAAAGGTAATTATAATTAGTAAAAGGTAATTATAATTTTGAAAATGAAATATTAATTAGTAAAAGGTAATGAAAATTAGCATTAATTAGATAACATTAGCGGTAATTAGTAAAACAACTAGCGGTAATTACCCAAAAATGTCAGTAATCAGTAAAAATTATTGGAAATTGTTAAAAGTTATATATAATTATGAAATATTTGTAGTAAATATTAAAATTAGGGGTAATTATATAAAATAGCGGTAATTAGAAAAAAAAAATTAGTAAAAATCACTGCCAATTAGCAGTAACTGGTAAAAATTAGCAGCAACTAGTGATAATTAGTAAAAATTATTGGATCTTAATGGTAATTAGTAATAATTTGAAAAAAAATAAAATTAATTAGAAATAATTGGAAAAATATAGTAGTAATTAATTAAAATAAGTAAATAATAATAAAAAATAGTTGTAAATAGTAAAATTTATCAGTAATTAATGGTAATTAGTAATAATTGTTAAAAACAATGGTTGTAATTAGTAATACATTTTTGAAAATAGCTATAATTAGTACAAAATAGATCCATTTAGTGGTAATTAGTAATAATTTACTACAATTAGTGGTAATTAGAAGAAAAAAATAGTGGCAACTAGCGATAATTAGTAAAAATTAGCGATAATTAACAATTATATGTAATAATTATGAACAATTAGTAATAGTTAAAAATAATTGGTAATAATTAAAAATAAGTAATAATAATTTGGAATAACTACTAATAATTAGAAATAATTATTAGCAATAACCATAAATTAATGTTAATTTCTAACAATTGGTAAATAATAGTGGTAATTAATAATAATTTTCAGTAATTATGGGTAATTAGTAAAAATTAATAAGTGAAAAATAGTGGCCATCAGTAATAATTAACAATTATCTCTAATAATTAAAAATTATCAGTAACAATTACAAAATGTTAGTAATAATTTACAATTATTAGTAATAATTAGGAATAATCAGAAATAATTAGGAAGAATTATTAATAATTTGAAATAACTGGTAATAATTAGGAATAGATAGTAATAATTAAGAATTACTAGAAATGTTTGGAATAATTAGTAATAATAATCATAAAATAATGGTAATTATTAATTTTTGGTAAAAATAGTTGTAATTAGTAAATCCATAGCGGCAATTAGGAGTAATTAATAAAAATTAGTAGAAATTAACGATAATTAGTAAAAATTACCAGTAATATATTGTATTAGTAAAAATTAGGGGCAATTAGCTGTAACTAGTAATAATTATTAGCAATTATCAATAATTAGTAAAAATTAGTAACAATTTGTGGTGATTAGTAATAAATTTGGTAATTAGTAAAAACAATAGTAATTAATTAAAAAATCTCAATAATTAACAGTAATAAGTAATCATTAACAATATTTAGTAATAATTAAAAATCATTAATAATAAATAGTAATAACTAGTAATAACTAAGAATAACTGGTAATATTTATGAATAACTATTAATAATTAAGAATAAATTGTAATAATTTCCCTAATAAGAATTAATTGTTGTAATTAGAATTAATTACAATAATTATCATTAATTACCATAATTAGAATTAATTTCCATAATTAAGATTAAAATACCTAATTATAAATAATTATAAGAAATTATCATTAATTATATATAATTACTAATAATTACTAATAATTAACCGACCAAGGGGTGTGAGTAAAGTAGGGAGCGAAGGGGATAAAGGTGATGAAATATTGAATTAAGTACAGTTCCCCAGATTTTAAACCATTTGGAAGAGAAAAAAACATGGGTAAACCAACAGGTGATGGAAGATAGAGTAGATGTGATAGATAACAATAACATGTTTAATTGGTTTTTCATTTTTTAATTCAATCTCCCATCATGAAAAAATAATGTTTTACCAAGAATCATGTATTTACATTATCTTTCTTGGTAAAACATTATTTTCCCGTGAAGAGAGATTGAACCAAAAAAAAGGGAAATCCTCTAAGCAAGTCATTGTTATCTCTTGCATCTCACTCCTCCTCCATCACTAAGACTTTTATCCATGAATTACTCTCCTCTAATCAATCCCAACCGTGGGGATCTAGAATTATTTCCTCTTATTGCCACCCCCATCCCCTCCACTCCCTATTTCCCTCACACCCCTTAGTCAGTCTTATATTTCCTTTAGTGGTAACAAGAGGTAATTAAGAGTAATTAGAAATAATTAGTGGAAAGTAGATACAATTAGTGGTAATTAGATAGAATTTGAATTTATTATATAGAATTGGTTGTAATTATTTTGAATTAGAAGTAATTTTATATCAATAATAGTAATTAGACCAAAATAGTGGTAATTATTAAAACTTGCGGTAATTATTTAAATGTAGTGGAATTTGGTGGAATTTAACTGTAGTTAATAAAAAATAGCAGTAGTTAGAGACGGATAGTAATAAACAGATTTAATTTTTAGTAATTAGAAAAAAAATGATTATCAGTAAAAATTGGAAATAACTGTAAAAAATTAATATGTATAGACTTTATTCACTATTATTTTTTAGTTTCTAATAGTTTATAATATTCAGTTTTATATGTTGATAATTATCAATATTTAGTAACATTAACAGGTAATTTTTAATTTTTTATTTTCTGATTAGTTTTTGAATCATATCTTCTTTATATCAGATTAAACATTATCAATATTTTTATATTCTATTTTTCAGAAAAATATGGAATATGTATAAAATTGATTTTTTTACAAGATCGCAGTTGGTTAAATCATCAGAAGAAGTCAAACAGTTCTGGGATAAAATTTGAACATATTTAGGTGTTGAATATTTTTTTCATTTTCATCATAAAAAAATAAAATATATTTCATAGGGTAAAATTAATTATCCATGTACAAAATGAGATATTAGTAAATTTAAAACATTTCATGACATTGGGTTTCATATTTTTCATTTTGGTTTTCATAAAGATTATGTTTTTTCGTTTCATCATGGTGAACAAATTTCCAAATAAGACTAAAATAATTTTTCTCCAAATGCAAAACGATTTCGAAATTTATTACATGATGTTTTCAATCCATATTTTCAACAAAGAGAAACTCTGAATGATGATTTAAATCTTGAGTTAGAATAGATATGATTTTTAGATTTTTTGAAGTCTATTGGGGATGCCTTATATCCTTGTTGAAAGATTTTAAAATTTGAAGCGGTTAAAAAAATTATTTTTATTAAATCAGATAATAGAATGTAAAATACTTATTTTTATCAGATATTCTCTTTTTTTAAATCAATGTTTCCTAATGGAAATGTGTTGACTACAAATTTCTATGATTTCAAGAGGTTTCTTTATAATTTGGGTCATAATTATTCAAATATTCATTCATATTCAATAGATTTATTCCAATATTATGGTGAAAATGATTCATTATTTAGTTGGACTACATGTGTACAATTGAAGTACAAAGAGGCTCAAAAAGGGAAGTCTTGATTGTTTCCTATTAAATGGTTGATTTATTTCCAACTTACACCAAAATTATAGGATTTAATTATGTCTCATAAAACAACATCATTGATTTCATGGAAAAAATCCAATATTTAAACTGGTAAAAGATTAAATCATCCCTACGATGGTGATTTATGGAATAATTTTGACTATTTTTGTCTGTATTTTACTTTAGAAGACCAAAACTTTCAACTGGTTTTTTCTACTGATGGTTTCTTTCCATTTGGTTTATATAGTCCTTAATACTCTTATTGGGCAATCTTTATAACTCCATATAATATAGATCCCTAGAAGTTGATAAATCAACCATGTATATTTTTGGTATTATTAATTATAGGACATCACAAAAGAATATTTATATTTATTTGAATCCAATGATTGATGAAGTAAATTTATTATATAGAAATGGTGTTAGTAAATATGATATTATTGAAAAACATAATTTCCTAACGAAATATACATTAATGTGCATAATTAGTGACTTCACATCATATGACATGTTATTTGGTTGGAGTATTCATGGTATAAAATCATTTCAGTACTATATGAGTGAAAAAAAATAATTTATGCTCATCAATGGAAGAAACCCATTTTTTTAATTTCATTTAATATTTCTTCCAAATGACCATCCTTTTCAAAGTACAAAAAAATCATTTCATAAAAAGTATAGTTGAAATTTATGGACAACCAACATTGATATCAAGTATTTATTTAAAATCTATTTTGTATTAATTACTTTCCATTACCTTTTTACAAACTATAAAAAATATATGGATTTGGAAATGATCATAATTAAATAAAACAGATTATTTTTTTGGGATCTTTTATATTGGTCTGATTTTTTGGCATGTCACATGTTGGATGTCATGCATATTGAGAATAAATGTTTTGATAATATATTTAATTTAGTTTTTGAAACACATGAAAATACTAGAGGTAATGTAAAAATACAATTAGATCTTGGATAAATATATAGGTGGTAAGAAATTGAGATTTTTTAAAATGAAAAATCACATGATTTAAGGAAGTGAAACGTTTTTTATGTATTTTCTAAATAAAATTAATTATTATTTTGTCAGTGGATTGTGGATTGGATGCTATTTATTTTTTATGTTTCTAATTTGAGTAGATGTGCTAGAAATGGTTATATTTTTCATTAAAAATTTAGTATTGTCATGTTATAAGGTAAGGAAATATGCCGATTGTATTTAGAGGTTTGTTTAATTCTTCAATTTGGGATGATCTAATAAAAATATAAAATTTTCTAACACATTTTTTTCATGAAAGTAGAAAATGATGCACTGATTATATATCAAGAATATTTTTTTAAATTTTATGTATCATGGAAGAAAATCTCAGATATCTTTATTTTATTCAATAGAATATTTGATATTAATTTTTCCTTATAGATAAAAAATTAGAGTGTTGGGTGAATTTTGATGGAAGTAACTATATAAGGGATTCATATAGAAATATAATACAAAATTATGTAACAAAGCCTCAGTCGAAATTTCAATTGTAAAATCTTATTTTCCGAAGGAAATTTATTTTTTTTCTAATCACATTATTTCCAACAAGAATAAACTTCAAAACATAAATGAATGAGTCATAGTGAAAAAAATGTTGATGATTAAATGAAAAATCAATTATTAGTTTTCAATCATCTTGAACATGGCTTTAGTGGAGTTTAGGAACGATGGATTTAAGATGATGAACATCAAAGTGCTCATGCATATGTTCTTCTAAATTATTAATAAATGGAATAATATATATAATGGGTTATGATTTCACCTATTCTTTATTTTTTAAAATTAATATTATTTTAATTATAGATTCTATGATCATCATATAATTAAATAATTTCCACAAATTAAACCATCTACTCTTGAAGAACGTCGACAATATAATTTTCCCTATTTGTTTCAAAGAACATTATAGTAAATTATCTATGGCTTAACATATGAAATAAATTTATTATTATTTATATTGCTAATTATTTTTCAATTTTTTCAGTTATCCTGATATTCTGATAAAATTGATAATTGATTGTGGTTACTGAGTAACTGACCATCCAAAATGATTAAATATAATAATGCATAGGTGGTGAATGGTTTTTTATTACATACATATTAATGTGGTGAACAAAAAATAATAATTTATAGTTGTGTTTTCTTTAGATGATATCCTCATAGAGAAAGTGAAGTTGACTTCTATAGAATATTAGATAAAATAATTGAACTTTTTTATCTAGATAATGATTATGTAATGATGTTTAAATGTCATTGTTTTGGTACTGAAATAGAATTTCAGGTGATATATTCAATGAAATCATTGGCATTAAATATAAAATCCTTCTTATAGTGAATGATCCATTTATGTTGGATAATAAAGCACGTAAAATTTATTTTTCGAAATTATTGTGACAATTCAAAACAGTAAATTGACTATTAGTGTATTATAAAAATAAAATCACATGAAAATCAATTTATGTAAAGTGAATTTGGTTCTGGTGAAGTAAAAGCAATTGAAATTTTTAAATATATGTCTATAAATACATATTTTCCATGAAGATGCACTATTATTGATAATGTCACTTCACAGTTATGGGTCGATGGTGATGATGATGTTGAGGGTGTACAAAATGAATTTGATATAATAAGAGATGGGAAAGGTGAATCCCCTAATAAAATTGACAATAGTGAGAAGGTAGATATATATATTGATGTTTTTGTATAAGAATATGAGGAAAAATAAGAAGAATGATTCAATTACATGATGGTTATAGTCATAATTAATATATATATATATATATATTACTAATTTTCAACTTTTTTCTGATAAAATTAATTTCATGTTTCAAAAGGATGGAGAAAATTTAGCTGAGATGTTTCATAGCTTCAATGAGGATTTTCATCCTAGTGAAGATCTTGATGCTTCATCATCTGACCCTCAGGTCTTTATAAGTTCATCGTAGACTCGTAGGGGTCATGGTCTTACAAGATTGATGATTTTGGACCCTATTTCTATGAAAATTATATATCTTGATTTTGATCCATGCATGTAGAGGTTTGTTTAGTCATGTATTTTAATTAATTTTCATTAATTTATTTATATACTAACTGTTTGACTATTTTTTATTTTCCCCATATTCTTTCACATATAGTTTTTGGATAGGGGAGTGATATTCTGTGGAATTGTATTTATGGAGCATGGATGATGTGGGATCAGATTCCCATTGATGTTGGGAACTTCATGATTGATCATTGGATATTTTGTAAATAAATGTTATTTATCATTAAATTTATTTAATAATTAACATTTTATTATTAATTATTTGTTGTTTTTATATTATCCCGTCGAAGTTAGGATGATAGAATCTATCTAATAGGCCTTGGAGATCTATATGCATGAATTTTTTGGTCAATTTTATCACTATATGAGGAAGAGATCTATGAAGAAAGATAGGGGCATATTTTTTATCATTTTTCGTACATCGATCAACTTGATTACATATCATTCTATGTCTTTGGTGTATTTTTATCATATTGTATGAGGGATAGTTTTCAAAGGATATCATCATCATGTCAATAAAACCTGGGGAGGTAGGATGTCGCACATAGATCTGGTATTCATATATTCTGTACTAATCAATGAAATATGGTAAGTAATTTTATTTAATAATTTATAAATACATTAAATGTAAAATTTTTATTTTATATTCATATGTTCATTGGAGCATCCTTATGTTACAGAATATTATGTTTAAAAGAGGATGTATATTGATTCTACCACTGAAGAGATTACTGGTGGTCGATAGTGTCTGATTATGGTCACTATATTTCTATAAGTTTTAATAATAACTAAAAACAATATTTTAACAATTTTATTTTCAAATTTCATTTTAATGAGTCATTTGAGGTTATTACTTATGATGCACATGATGATATTTAGGCCAAGATGGAGGGTCATGCCACCAGTGTGCTAGGATTTAATGATGCATCATGAATATATGTGACTCATTGTACAGTTATGAATGGTCGAATGGTTGGTATCACTTCTCAATTGATTCCTGAAAGTTATTATGGTTTGACTATGTGGTCATCATCCTTCCCAAGGGGAATTGATGGAGTGTCTTCCTCATCGTCTGTAGAGTATGAGGAGAAGTTGAGAGCTCATAATGAGGTTAGAGAGACCCAATGTAGGGAGAAGGAAGCGCTTCATCGACACCACCAACACTAGTAGGAGGATCAGTGTCAATGGAAAAATAATCAGTGTGAGTAGATGATGGAGTACATGTGACGACTTTCATAGGTTATAGGGATGGATTTCCCTCCACTGCCTCATCTAGATGACCCACCACTTCCACAATGATTTATGTATTTATTTAAAAAATATTATGAAAAGCTTTGAATGAAAATATTATATATAATATTGTTATCAGTTAAAATTTCTATAGTTTTATATGGTTTTTTTAATTATGTTGAATTTGATTAATAATTAGATTTTTTACATGTTTTATTTTTAAAATTGTTTGTGATGTGTTTTATTTCCAGCCACATATACATATTTGCGATTAGATTTGTATTCCCTCACAAAGAATTATTGTAATGGAATTCCCAATCTGAAAAATCATAAAACACTATTTGTGATGGATTCATCACCAATCACAAATTTTTTTGTGATGTCCCATCACCAAAAATAGTTTTTTTGATGCCTTTATCATCCATGAGCAATTTTTAATGGGTTCCCATCACAAATAATTGACTTTATAGTTGTTATTTATTCTTTAATATCATCTTCATAATACTAGTTTCTTACACACTATAATTTTATTGTATCATATTCCCTATTTATTTTATTGGGTTTACAAGTCTATATAGAATTTCACCTCCCTTTGGTTCACAATTCAAAAAATCAACTTCTTGTAGGTGGACTCAGCCATATCTCTTATTTATGGTCAAGAATCATTCTCTACCATTTCTATATTCTTTACATTGTATCAGAATATTCATATTCTAGAACCCAAATATTTCATAAGGCCATCTTCTACCATCTTTTACATTCATTAAAAAATATTTAATATAATTTTTTTTGAATTTCATACAAATTTTATTTTTGACTTTCCATAAAGAAGTGGGAAAATAATATCATTTTTAACATTTATTTCATGAGGTCTTTTCTAACTTTTAAAACTATTTTTCTTATGAAATAATAACTTTTATGTTTTTATGGTTTTACAAAGATAATGTTAAATCCATTTTTCTATTAACTTTTAATTTAAAAATAATGGTCAATGTTTTAGGAGAATTAATAATGTGATTTCATGCCACTTATGTATATTTTTATCTTCTACTCCACATTTAATATTGTTAATAACATTTATTTTAAAGGCTTTGATATTTGGAATTATTTTAAAATTGTATTAATGAACACCCTCTTTTCTCTGATTCAAAGGGTTTTTAGAAGGTTACTTAGACAATTGCTTTCACATCCATATTAAAAAAGATTTATGAAAATTATATTTATAATTACTCTTTCATTTTTCCTTTCAAAATCTAAAAAACATATCTAGTTGGCAGTTACGTATCATGTATTACCTTATAAATTATCTTTTTAATTTATAGTTCATACCTCACCTTGTTTGTAAGGGTTATTTTCTTTATCACTCTTCATCTCTCTCTTGGATTTATTTTTCTCCATCATATATATATTATCTAATTTCATCGACTTATTATATATCACATCCACTATATCAATATTTTTTCTATTATTTTTAATAACCCAAGATTTTACGACATAATTTTTCCTTTTAATAAACATTAAGTTTGATATAATGTTTTAAATACACCAGTGAACTAAAATGAGTCACAAACTAACATGTAAACACTTTCAAGAAAACTATAAGTAAAATAGAAAATCTACTTTAAATAGTAAGATGTCATTTAAGTAAAAATATATACATTTGGAGGATAAATAATAAATGGGATTTAATTGTTCTCTCTCAAATAATTTTTAAAAATTTCATTTATTTTATTGAGATTAATTAAATTGATCATTTTTAAATAATAATATATAAGATTTTAATTTATTAACTAACATAACAGAATTATCTAAAATTGAAATTATTATCAAATAATACTAAGGACACCTGATTTTTACAAAGGTTATTTTTCAATAAAAATGATATATAGTTATATTTTGTATTTTCTTTCAAAAAACTAATAAATATTTATTTAGAATTATAATTAGATAAAATAAATTCATTTTTGAATTTTTAATTTTAAAATTATTTTATTTTTACTTTTCTATATTTTTCTAAGAAAACTAATTTTCAGGTTTATGGTAAAAAATGTGTCTTTTACCAATACTGTGAATTTTATAAAATTTTCATTAGGTAAGATTGAAGTATAAATATATAAAATATTTTTTATAAAATAATTATTTTTGGGGATAACATTATTATTAATTTTAAAATGTTAGGAGAAACATAAAAATCATATTCATACCATTTTAGATCATAAGTAATATTTTTGGTTAATAAAAAACTATTTTTTGTATTTTCTTTTAATTAAACTTTATTTTGAAAAAATTAAGTTTGGGATTTATTTTAAATACACATAAACCTTATTTTTTATTATAAACCAACTTATTTCCTAGAAATCAAAAAGACTAAATATTTTTTCCTACACAAAAAAAATTAAGCTTAATAACACACTTTTCCAAAAAAAAAATTACATGTTATGTGTGTTTATTTCAAAATTAACATTTAACACTATTATATATATTATTTGATAAAATTATTTTCAAATTTGAAATCATATGTATCAAATTAAGTAAAACATTCAATTTTCTTTTTTTTCATTAAAATTAATTACTAACATCGAATAATGAATACCATGATAAAAGTAAAAATTTTAAAAAAATATTTTTATAAATGGAAAGAACAAAAAAACATTAAAAACATATTTCCAAATGTGTGGATGAGGTTTTTATCAAATAAAAATCACACCCCTTCCACTTTTTTCCCTTTTAGATCATTTTACCAAGGAATAGTAATTTAACATTATTGAGAATATAATATGGGATTTAAAAATTACCCTCATCTTCACTTGTAAAATGCGATCCTTAAACCACTAAATGTTACACCATTCCCTCAGGATTTATTTCTAAAAAATTGCCATAATTTCCCTCATATAACCCTATCCTATTTCCTTAATCCTTTGGTCGTTATTATATATCATAAAAACTCCATTACCATGGGTATTTCTAAGAGAAATCTTATGCTCTTGACATAAGTATTACTACCTTCTTAAATCATTATTCTTAATATTCATCTTCCAAAAATATTACAACCATGTTAATATGTGGAAATAAATATAATTAATATAAAAATATGTTATTATATTAATGGAAACCCCCGTATTTATTCTTTTCCACCCATATAGAAAAAATAAAAGAACATTGATCGTGAATTGTGCGGACTACCACCTCCATGAAGATACATCTCTCATTTTTCTAAATGCCTCTCATGGTTGGTTTTAATGATGGTAATGATGAATAAATATGATATATATATTCAATTATGATTCTTAAAATGAAATTTATTATCTACCATATCCCCATTGAATCACTAAAAAATGATATAGATAATTGGGTGTTGTGTGGACTACCACCCCCACTATATAAATTTTTTACTTTTCATATTTATTTAATTATTTATAAAAAATGATTACAATATGATTCAAAATCATAAAAAACTATATAATATAATTTTTCTTATGTTATAAATATATTATGTCAAAATAATGATTTTATTTACTATACAAACTCATTAAATTATTGTCTATTCCTATTTCGGTAGGTATAACCACCTACTTGAGGAATTTTATAAAGATATATCATAAAATACTATGGGAAATCATATAATAACACTATTATAATTTAAAAATAAAATTATTATTTTTTATGGTTCTGTAAAGGTTTTATAAAGTATTTAACATAGTATTAAATATAATTTTTGATCACTAAAACTACAAAAAAAATAACAGTGATCCAATTTTCCTACAAACATAAGAAAATAAGTATGATAAAAAAATGATCCATATTAAATGAAATATTGAATAATAATATTTCTAATAAGGTATCTAATAATATTCATTTGAGTATCTAGGAAGATAATCACATGTGTATAATTAATTATGAACAATTTAAGTGTTTCTGGTTTAAAATTTTTACCCCATGAGACATATTTCATATTATACACCATTGTTTCATTATAATGGTGTATCTATAACCCCTTAAATATTTTGAATCATGATTATATTATATTTCTTGATATTCAATGTTATATTCAATGTCCATTCTCTCATATGGTTTTGAAATTAATGCTTCTAAGGATGTAAGGGGTTCTTTCTCTCAAATTAAATATCATGAGACATGTTTTATATTTCAAACCATTGCTTCATTGATGTGGTGTAATAAAACCCCCTATTAATGGGGTGTTTTAAAAGCTAACCATTTCCCATTAAGGGTATAGTAGTAGTAAAGACCTAATCTGTATCCCAAGAGTTATGTTTTAAATCAAAATGTCCCAAAATTAAAAAATAAATTTAACAACCAGGAATTTAGTGACTAGGATTTCCCATATGCGATTTTCTTTTAAGGTATTATTATTATTATTATAGAATATATGTATATCCTTTAGTTTCTTGGAGAGTTATGGTTAAAATTTTGGTATTTGGGTTAATAGTAGATGGAACATGGTTGGCACGTGGTTTGAAAAACTATTCACCCTTGCTTAAAGAAACATATGGCCAAGTGTCATTTTCAGAAAAAGGTGAACTACTAGGTTGGAACACAGTTTGTAGGCCATGTGGGAAAACCATGTGGATTTTCCCTCTTAGAAAGTGGGGTCCTACGCTTGTCTCACATTTTGGAGAACAGTGCGGGTGAATCATGCACCAGGTCTAGGTAATTAAAAACTTGGAAATGCCTTTTATTTCCTCTTATTATTTAATGCCAAATCACCCATTTTCTTCCCCCACTAAATATTTTTAGCCTCAGGCCCCTCCACCATCTTCCTAGCTCCCTTGGACCTCCATTTTGGTGGTGGATTTGTGGGAAATCTCCAAGAAAATCCAAGTAATTCTCTCATTTCTTGATTTCTTCCTCTTTTATGGGGTTTCACTTTTTCTTTATTAGTGATTCATATCTTTAGTGAGTTATATGACCTATTTTGGGTTATATCATGATTCTTAGGGTTCAATATTTCCTTTATAGGGTTTCTTGGTGGTACATTTGTTGTTTAGCACTGATTTCTAGATGTTTCTACACTTGAGGTAGGTGGTTCTATGCTTAAACATTATTTTGTGATTTTTATATGCTTTCTTTTCTTCTTGGTTGTGATCTATTCATTGTGTATGAGGTTCCAAATGTGTTTCTTAGAAGTTTTAATACATTTATGGTTTGAAAATGGGTTTCTAATGGAAATTGGTTATTTTCAAGTGGGTTCCTTTATTTTTCTTGTTGAATGTGTTTTATATATTTTGAAATTGGTTTAATTAATTGTTCAAATGGTTTAAAAAATTATAAAAGTGGTGTGAAACATGTTTTAAATTCTAATTAGTGTGTGTATGAATTTGATAGAGATTTTTCTTATGATAAATGGTGGTTTTATTAATGTTTTCACATTTCTTGTGTGCTTATGTGAATGTGGTGATATATATATGGAATGAGAAATGGAAATTATGCACAAATGGAATCCTAGATGACTAGGTTGGTGGACTAGGACTAGAATACTAGTTGGATTGGTGGGGTTGAGGCCCAATTCATTCTAATAGGAATGATGATATGCCACTAAATAAACTATGATTATTGGATACCACTAGAATTATTGATATATTCCTCTCTAGTGGCTCATTCATGATGATGATGACTATTGTGGTTGTTATACCACCTTTCATCATGATATTGGGTACCTATTATTCCACTATATCTAGTTTATATAGGGTTTTCTCATGACTTAGTACTATTTTCTGATATCTTACTAACTGTCAGTATATGGTGCACCTTGTTGGTTATTTCAAAAGAAAAGAATGTTTCCCTTTAAAAATTCTATAAAAATGTTTCCAACTATTATTTTTACAAAACATCCATGTTAATTTATATTATAATTCTTCATCACGGATCTATTTTATTGGGTGCAATCCTATTAGGCGTTAGTTCACACCCTACATACATCTTTAAGAATATGGATACCTTGTAATGTTTGACCCAGTTAAAGGATTGATGTATGGATATGGTAGTTTGAGTTTCTATTGGTCTTCCTTGTTTAGGTGTTAGTGGTAGTGGTGGCTTGAGGGTGACTTCCCTCTTGTCATATGGTGTTTTTGGGATTGTTATTTCCATTTTATAGTAGATATTTTGGTATTTGTCTAAATTTGTAAAACCATGAACCAAAAAATTGTTATTCCTTATTTTAATTTGGTCATTAATCATTGTGTTGTTTATTTCTGTTGGTTATTAATGATTATTTAAATGGTTGAAACTGTTCCCAAAGCATATTATGATACATATGAACTAGTTTCCATCCTGTGGGGATCGGTAATTCCCTTTTATCCATTTAATGAACTTTTTTGGGTGTCGATTTAGATGTCACTCTGGCTTGGTTCATGAAAAAATGGTATCAAATCCAAGTTACTCTCTTATCGAGTCAAGTTATTTGGGATTATTCTGGATAGATAGGTGATAGTACTATTGAGACTTGATGTTCTAGTTGTGAGTTGGGTAAATTCTATTACACCTCGTAATAGGACTCAAGTCACCATGGGATGTTGGGGTTTTATTTGACTTCTCATACAGGTGAAACGTATAGGCTGCACACTGTATAAGAACACTTGGTGGAGGTGGAGTTCCTTTATTGGTTTTTCTTGTTATTTTAGATGATTTGGTTATGTTTTTATTCATGCAAGTTATTGATATTTGTTGTTGTTACTTATAATTTTTAAAAAATTTGTATTAATGGTTTTATCTTTGTGGTTGTTTTTTATTGTAGTAAAATGACTCTCTAGAAACTTATAGTACAACAACGGGAAGAGGACGAAGAGAGTTCTCCCACACTAATTGATCAAAGACTAGTTGAAGTTGTGGTTCAGTCTATTTATGCTTTGGTACAGGGATTAGGCTCTGGTCCTGCCCAGGTTAAATAAGTTGAACTAGGTTTGGGAATGGACAAAGCTCAGGAGTTCCTCAAGAAACAACCTCCTTCTTTTCGAGGAAACATGGAACCTTATAAATTGAATGAATTTATTGAAAATACATATAGTATTTTTTTTAATTTCTTGACACTTCTGAGGTAATCCGGGTGAAGTTCACTATATTATTTCTAAAAGGTCTTAGTGGGAGGTGGTGGGAATTAGTGGTTCAAACTGGAAAGAACAAGAAGATGTGTTGGAAATATTTTAATATCGTTTTCAATGAGAATTATTGTTCTGAGGTATTGGCCTACACCATGCCTTAGGAATTCGTGGACCTTACCCAAGGAGACAGGATAGTGATGGATTATTCCAATCTCTTTACATATCTGGTGTGGTACAGACCAGAGATTATATCTGATGAGTATCTAAAGGATCGTAGATTTGAAAGGGGATTTTGACCAAAGATTTATTCTCAGGTATTTTTTTTATAAGTAGGGGAACTACATTGAGATTTTCTATCAATACATCATGGTATAAATTTATCATAAAGGAAATAATGGTTCCCTTAAATCAATGTCAGTAGAGGTTAGTGTATATTCATCTAAGATAAAGAGGAAGAAGGATGATAAAGAGAGGAAGGGATACTATAACACAAGAAATCCCTCCCAACTATCATCATCATTAGTTTTATATACTATATTGGTTATATTCCATTAGTGTGGGAATTTGGGCCTTGTGTGGTAAAAATTTCTAGCTCCACCCAGATATTTCTATCAGTGCAGACATATGGGACACATGGAGCAGTTTTGTACGGCCACACATTAATATCAAAGTGGTGCAAGATACTTAGCTTCCATAGGAATGTTATCTCAGTCAGAGCCACCCAGGATAGCAGGTTCTTAGTATTGCAGTCATGGAGGTAGGACTGGATCATCTTCTGGGTAGAGCCAATTTAGGGAAGAACTGTAGGCTAGTGGTAGTTCCTATATACAAGAATATATGAAATATATTCATGTTATAGAACATGAGCCACTAAGAATAAATGCGGGACCTTCGACAGTTCAAGGTACTGTTTTTATTGCATCATCCTAATTTTTTGTTTTATTTGATACTGGTACTTTAATTTTAATCATTTCTTCCCACCTTGTTTATGTTTTAAAGTTACCAACTAAACTTATGTTGAATGTGATAGAGTTGGTAATGCTTCTTTCTAATAATTGAGAGAATCATCTTAGGTTTCCGTAATATGCACTTACTATGTTAGGGGTCGATATGGAATGTGATTTTTTGATTTTAGAAATGGACCTCTTCAACATAATCCTTAGTATGGACTGGATGGTGAATTTTTTGGTACACATTGATTGTTATAGGTAGTTAGTGAGTTTCATGGAACCTAATGGTAGAAACCTAGTTTTTCATGGTGAATGTAATCCTTATTCAATTTGTTTTAGACCTCCACTTCCAAAATGGGGAAATCGTTTTTTTTTACTTATTGTCACTCTCATTGGAGGAAAATGGTGGTTATTCTAATGGTAGATTACCTCATGTGTTGGATGAGTTATGAAAGTTTTTTCCATTGTATTTATAAGGTTTGACTCTAGAGTGGGATGTGGAGTTCACTATTGATTTGGTATTGGGAACATAGCTTATATATCTTCCCTTATTATGTATATCCCCCACCGAGTTGGTGTAATTAAATATAAAGATAGACAATTTAGAATCTAAATGATTCATTCACCCAAGCATCTCTCCTTGGGCTGCCCTAGTTTTTTTTGTAAAGAAGGCCAATTTAACTCTCTGGTTATACACTTATTACCAAAATTTGAATAAGGTGACCGTCATGAACAAGTATTCCTTAATTAAAGTTGATGACTTGTCTGATTAGCTTAAAGTGGAAAGGTGGTTCTTAAAAATTGACTTTCATTATAGTTATCACCAAGCCAGAGTTTGGGAGGAATATGTTTTAAAAATATATATATGAAGTAGGTATGACCATTTTGAGTATTTTTTCATGCTTGTCGTCTTGGAGAATGCTCAACCGGTCTTCATGTATATTATGAGTATGGTGTTCCATCAGCGTCTCAACTCATTTGTCGTGGTATTCTTGAGTGACATCCTAGTTTATTCTATATATATGGAGGGCCATAAGCTGCGTTTGAGGATCATTCTAGAAACTATTCTGCTCCATCTTCTCTATAAGATGTTTTCAAAGTGAACCGTATAGATTTGGGATGTGAAATTTATAGGCCTTGTGATCTTTGAACAACGGGTTTTGGTGGACCCTAAGAAGATTGGTGCAGTGATGTCATGGGAGAAACTAAAGAATGTTTTTAAAATCATGAGATTTTTGGGCCTGGTAGCATATTACTGGAAGTTCATTCATGATTTCTCTTCATTTCCATCACCCAAGACTATTGTTACTGAAAGGGGTAAATTTTGAATGAATCCCATAGTATTAAGAGTCCTTTAAGGAGATTAATTGGTGATTGAACATCGCTTTTATTTTGATCATTCTAGAGGTTTATGTGGTTTACTGTGATGCCTCAGGTATAGGTCTTAGTTGTGTGGTGTTGTATAGTGACTATATAGTGGCTAATAGTTCTCTCCAACTCAGGACACATGATAATAATTACCCCACACATGACATATAGTTAGAAGTAATTATTCATCCCTGAAGACATGTCTCCACTATCTTTTGGGGGATAAATTTATTTTACTCTAATAATAAGATCATAGCCTACATTTTCTTCCAAAATGATCTGAATTTAGTTAACTTCATTAGGTTGAGTACCTTCATGGGCTCAACATTGATATACTTTATACCCCATGAAAAGGTAATGTAGTGGAATATTCTCTGAGTTAAAAAGTTCTAGTAAATGAATTGAAATAATCTAGTGATAACTGGACCTTAATGGGGCACTTTACTTAGATGCACTTGGAGACCAAGGAGAACAGTGGAGGCATGTTCTTTACTAGTGTTCAACTGATGCCTTCTCTCCTAGATTTCATTCAGTGATATCCTTTTAGTTATGAGTTGTGCTTGCAGTCTATTCATTTTTTTAAGTGGTGGGTAGATGCCTTGTGGTTGTTCGTTATCTCCTGATAGTGTTTTGTGCTTCATGGGTTTCTCTATGGTTCCTTTTTCTTTAATAAAGGTGGTGATACAGGATATCCATCAGTCATAGGGGGGTCATTCATCTTGGTTCTACCAATATTTATTTTGATGTGTGTCAGCAGTTTTGGTGGCCAGGTATGCGGCAAGATATAGCTTGACTTTGTATCACGGTGTTATACTTGTAAGAAAGAAATATAATATCACCAAAGTCCCTTGGGTTTTCTTCAGCCACTACCTATTCCTACCTATATCTAAGATGAGATCTCCATGGACATTATTTTTTTATTTACTCATACACACTGGGGAAGGAATGACATTTGGGTAGTGATCGGTCATCTGACAAAATATTATCAATTCATTCTGATTAGAGATTAGGCTAAGGTGGATGAGTTGGTCCAGTTGTATGTTCAAAAGGATGTGAGGATTAATGGTGTACCATCCACTATTTTACTAAAAGGTACCCTCATTTTACCTCATGGTTTTGGGAAGTCCTTCAAAAGGAAATGATTTTTTAGGTAAATATGAGTATGACATACCATCCTCAAACGGATGGTCATATAGGGTGAGGGAATCAGATTTTGGAAGACATGCTTCGGGAATGTGTCTTGTATTTCAACGGTTCTTGGGATAAACATTTGGTATTTCATTAGTTTAAATAAAACAATTGTTTCCAATGCCCTATTTTAAAGTCACCTAGTTATGATCTTTATGGTTGGTCATTTTGGTCCCCTTTGTGTTGGGCTGAGGTGGGAGAGACCTTGTTGTTGGGTCTGAGCCACATGTAAGAAATATTTGAGAAAGTGATGATGATCAAGAAGTGTTTTTTGACATCCTATAGTCATTATTAGTCTTATTATAATCAAATTCACTAAGCTCTGTTGTTTTCTATGGGTGACTAGGTGTTCCTGAAAGTGGCACCTTGCTTGGGTCGTTGTCGTTTGGCTAAGAAAGGGGATCTAACACTGAGGTATTTCATACCTTTTGATATTAATGAGCGAGTTGGTAATGTGAAATATATGTTATATTTTCCTTCGTAGTGTACATCAATTCATTTCTTATTCCATTCCACCCATATTTGTATCATGTGCTTAATTGGGATGAGTTACAGTTGGTTCTGGGTTTTTCAGTCTTTGAACGAACAGTGTAGATTGTAGATTCCCTAGAGAAGGTGCTTCATGGGTAGTATATTTTATTATTCCATGTTCTTTATCAACATTTAAATGATGAGCGTAAGACTCGGGATAACAATTATTGTAATCAATAATATTATTATTTTTTGTTCTATGATTACACTTTGGTTTGACTTTATGAGGATGAAAAGTTGTCTTGGTGGGGATAATTGTCACTTCTGTGATTTTATTCTGAGGTATTATTCTACTTATTAATAATCCTATGTTTATCCTTGATATTTCCTAGTATTTGCGGTGAAAAAAGGGAGTCTTGGGTTTAACATAAGGTGACACATGGTTGGTGCATAGTTTGGAAAATTGTGCACCCTTGCCCAGTAATCCGTGCATCCAAGTGTTATTTTTTAGACATAGGCTAACCACATGGTTGGTGCATAGTTTAAAGGCCACGTGAGAAAACCATTCGGCTTATCCGTCTAGGATAGTGAGGGGTTCATGGTTTTTATAAAATTAGGAAAATTGTGTGGGTTAACCATGTGCCATGTCCTGGTCATTAAAAATTTAAAAATGACCATTGTTTCCTCTCTGTATTAAACCACAAATCACCCATTTTCTTCCCCACTCTAGTTTTTCATCACTAGGAACCTCCATCCCTCATCCTTTCTCCCTTGGACCTTCATTTTGGTTTTGTATTTGGTGGTAAATCACCAAGAAACTCTATATAAATCCCTCATTTATTGATTTCATTATCTTTTTTAGGGTTTCTCTAATTCTTTCTTGGTGTTTAATATATATAGTGAGTTGGCTGGCCAATTTAAGGTTGGATATTGATTCTTTGGGTTCAATATTTTTTATCAATATTTTATTTATAGGGTTCCTTAGTGGTGTTTCTGTGGTTTATCACCAATTTCTGGAAGTTTCTATACTTAAGGTAGGTAGTTCTATGCTTAAACATTATTTAGTGATTTTCATATGCTTTCTAGGATTCTTGGTTGTATTCTATGTATTTTTTATGAGTCACGAAATGTTTTTTTTTGAAAGGATTTAAGTTTTGTATGGTTTGAAAATGGGTTTTATAAGTAAAATTGGTTGTTTTCAAGTGTGTTCCTTTATTTTTATTATTTAAGGTGTTTTATAAATTGTGCAAGTGGTTTAATAAATTTTGTTAGTGGTGAAATAAATTTTAAAATTTGTGTGAATCCTGATATAAATTTTAATTGGTGTGTGTGTGTGAATTTAAAAGATATTTATCTTATGATAAATGGTGGTTTTATTGGTGTGTTCACATTACTTATGTTTGTATGTGAATGTGGTGATACATATCTGGCATGAGAAATAGAAATTGAACACAAAGGGAATTCAAGGTGACTAGGTGGGCGGACAAAAAATATTATCCTGATTGGATTGGTAGGGCCAAATATAAGTTCTTTATAGTGGTATATATGATACAACACTAACTAAACTATAATGATTGGATATAACTATAATTTTGGATAGATTCTACTCTAGTGGCTCGTGCACAAGGATGATGACCAGTGTGGTTGTTATACCATGTTTCACTGATATATGAGGTACCTAGTGTTCCGCTATAGATAGATATTCTTGGGATTTTATGTTAATTAGTTCTCTTTTTGTGATGTATTACATATATTTGGAATATGGTGCACCTTTTTTGTTATTTCAAAATCCAAGCATGTTTTTATTTAAAGAGTTTTCTACAAAAAAGTTCCAACTTGTATTTTAATAAAACTTTATTGTTAATTTTTCTTATAATGTTTTGGGATATAATATATTTTATTTGGTGTAATCTTACTATGATTAAGATCACACTCTATGTACACCATTATGAATATGTGGACCTAGTTATGTTTGACTCAGGTAAGGGAAAGATATATGGAGATGGTGGTTCAGGTTTCTATTTGCCTTCCTCATCTACATGTTGGTGGTAGTGGTTGATTGAGGGAGACATCCCTCTTATCATATTATTTTTTTGGGATGGTTTATTATTCCAATTTTTTGTTATCTCTTTTGATTTTATCTAATGTTTTAATACATTGAACCTAAAAAATTTTATCCCTTGTTTGGATTTTGTTATTTTTCATTGGGTTATTTATTTCTGTTGGTTATTTATGCTTATATAAATGGTTGAAACCATTCCCAAAGCATATTGTGATACCCAGACACTAGTTACCATCTTGTGGGTGTTGCGAACACCCTTAGGGACATGACCTGATCCAATTATGGTGTTGGTATTGATGGAACTATGGCTTGGTTCGTGAAATAAGCAGAAATAGACTCAGTTTGTGTAGATCAGTTTGGATAAAAGTTATTAGGTTTTAGGTTTGGCTTCCCATTTTGTAAAACTATCATTGTAATTTTTAAATCGATTCTATTTTATTAATAAGTTTAATTAATGGATTAACAATCATTTATCCTTGTTTACACTAGATTTAGGCTGATTGAAAGTGAAGATAATATTTCCAATTTCTTTGGTTGAGATACTATCCTTACAATTGTGAAAGGCATAGTGATCTCTTATGGATCACCTAGGCAATTTCCAAATCAATAATTTATCACCCTATGTGCTCAAATTATACTATTCTATCTTCCCTAAGTTCTTATTAATCACTAAGAACTTTTCTCTCAAATACTGGATCACCCACCTTGTTTAATCAAATCACAAGAAGTGGGAGATTAAATTTCATAATCAAAATAATTTTAGAATGCTCAGGTTTAAAAAATTAGAATTTCATCCCCTTGAAACTATAAATTCATAAATTTGAAACTATTTAACAAACCAAAAGGTACATAATAATTTTATAAAACTAAGAATTCATCATTAAAATAGGTCACCTCCCCTTCACCTAATCATAGAAAGGATCTACCACTCCATTAAAAAGGAAATAATATAAGCGGAAGAGGAAGAATTCATATTTAAAGTAGAAAAATAAATTAGTAAAAAACAAAGTCTCTAGAAATAATGGGTGTCCTCTCCTTTGGGTGTTTGACTCCCTCCTTTTGGGTAGAAACTTACACTATTTATATAGGAGGGTTTTTATCATTCTCCTTTGGTGAAAATCTATTCCAATCATTCTTAAAAGATACATGAGATACATTTGGTGTATACTAAAAGATAAAAATGAGAGTATCAGGTATTTCTTTATTTGTTGAGGATATATGGAATTGGTGATACTTTTATTTTGTGCACAACTTGTTCATTGTTCAAGGAGACGTGGATAGATTCTAGTAGGTTTCATGGGATGAATGATTGCATTTTGTTTATAGATTTCAATGGGTGAATGGAGGAAAACATAGTCACTATAAACCATCATCCATCATTCATAGTTGATGGATGAGTCAAAAACTTCATCATGGTGAAATGGAAGTGGGATCTTGGTGTCTTGGAAATGGAGACTAGTTATGGATTCCATCATACCTCATTCATCCTTCATAGTGGCCAAATGATTCAAGCATCTCAAGAAGGGCTGAAGAAAATTAGAGAGGACCATACCATGTTTAGTAGTAGTGGAAGGAGATGGCCCTCTAGTAGTGTAATGTGATCCAGAACCAAGATCCTATAGTGTATCACATGGTGGTTGAATGGTAGTTTTTAGGCAGAGGAGCTAGATTGTGTGGTTGGTAATGGAAAATACTCAACGATGGCTTAAGATTCACTATTGTATCAATAGGGTCTCACGAGTCACTCAGGGATCCAATATTTGATCATGATTCACTAGTAACTCCAACAATGGATTAAGAGTTATCGGTGTATCCAATGCTGGATCACAATTCATCATTGTCTCTAATGATAGCTCATGATTCATCATTGTCTTGGTCGATGTTGGTGGATCTGGTGGACTAAGTAGATTCGAGTTGTGGCGTTCTAAATTTTTGTGTGGTGGTTGAAGTGAAGTAAAAGGGTAGTAGAGACTCCTCCTACTTAATCATCCATAATAGTGGCTATATGATCCTTGAAATGGATCATGGAGGTCCCAGAGGGTGTAGGAGATGATCCATGTAATCTAGGTGCTTCGACAGTGGTAGAGAGCTTGACCCAAAGCTTCGGGGTGGTCTTCTATGGTGGTTCATGGGAGTTGAAGTGGTGTTCAGTGAGAGCAGTGTGGCAGAGGGTAATGGAGATGGGGGCTCAAGTGGTCGCTTCTAACCAAGTGTTGATGTATTAGTACTGGAGAAGGATGAATATATTCACAAAATTTATAAATAGTAACTATAATAATTCACGTCTCAAATTGAAATGATGTTGTGGGGAGAGAGTGCTTAAATAACAAATCAAAACTCTCCCACTATGATGAATTTTTGTGGGTGTTGGAGGACCTCCACACTCTAATATGCACTGCCCTATGCCGATGAGGTCTTCCTCCCATATCTCTATGGGTTTCACTTCAATGGTTTGGTGCTATCAAGCTTCATCCCAACAATGATTTCTCGTGGATTTCATCCCTCTTATCCGCCCATGTGATCAATGTCTCTATGCAGCCTCTTCTAGTCCATGAGGGCTCTCCCTATAGCCTTTTTGTCTGGTCTAACCCTTCATGAGGTGGGATATGTGGTTGTGGGTCAATGGTTGACAGTGTCCTAAGATCGGGAAAAAAATTACCTAAAAAACACAAACACTTATATAAGATTTGAACATAATGTAGAAAATAAATTCCCAATTTCAAATCCTAAGTAATTTTATAATTGTATACAACCTTAATTCCATATTTAAAATTATCAATCATTAAATTAAAACATTTAAATCATGAGTTTATTAATTGAAAAACATTGAAAATCAATTGATTGGCCATCCAAATATGCATAAAAATATTTGTGTGTCAAATATCCCCACACTTGAACCATTATTTTCATCAATAATTAAATTTAAACATTAAGAATAAAAGGGATACAATTTTAACATTATTCAAATTTCAATGTAATAAAATTAAGAAGTTATTAATGTCACATAAAATTTTCAAATTTCACATAAAACATTAGTTCATTTTCTCAATTTTCCAGGAAATAATCAAATCACACATTTTACTTTTCTCCTTTTGAAATTGATGTAACTTCTCCTTTCATTAATTAAATATCTTTAATTCAATATTATTAAACATTTCAAATCATGAATTACCTTACATGAATCTTTTCTATCATCACACGTGATAAAATAAAAGTGGATTTATGATCATATCATGATAACATAGTCCTTATCCATAGACATGTAAATATAATACTTTCTAAAATTTTTAAAGACAAAGGACTCATTAAATCCTGAGGGATTTAAATCAAGGTTCTAATGTCTCTGAGGTTTAAGGTTTGTAGTTGTTTTTTTTTAATTTGAGGCTTAATGAGTAGGTTTCATTCTATAGTAGAAAGTATGATATAAAAAGGTGAAAGTGTAATAATATTGTCACCTTCAATTTGTAAAACAACCCATTTTTCACAAACTCAAAGTAAGAACATTGGTAAAAATAAAGCATAATGAATCATTTTTGCACCTTCTTGAAATTATCACTATTTTTATACTATTTTTTAAGTATTTTTTTCTCTCTTTTTCTTTTTCTAAATTTATGAATAGAATATATATCACATCTATAACTTAACCACATCTGATAAAAACCATTAGTCTTGTAATAGTTATTTTTAATTGTTCTAATTCAGAACACACATTTATTATTGTTATTATTATTGTTGTTGTTGTTGTTGTTTTTTAGGAAGGGAACACAATTAAGTATTATGAATTAATCAACAACCTTTCTTAATACCAAGAAATGTAACCCTCACACTTTTACCTTATAGTTAATTTCATCCCAACCACCATGGATCCCTTCACCCCCAAAATTCAATTTTAAGATATCATGAAAATACTAAGAGGGGGGTAGGAATAAATAAAAATTATTTGAAACATGGCTCGTTCTTAATAATGATATTCATAGTCACTATGGGTTAAACAAGGATTTATGGATATGTGGTTTTCAAGGATAAGAGCATTTTAAAATATTGTTAAAACATTTATAATTTGTTTTAGTGCAGTAATATATTTGAAAAGGTCAAATTCATAATCTAGATGGTGGTATTTCCAAAGATTAGTTAAGGAATATGATCAAGATAAAATAGGAATTACATGGTCCAGAAATCATATTGGGGATATTACATATGATTTGGCACAATCACCCAATAAATGTATAATAATAAAAAATATTTTCACATAAATTTTATAAATTTAAAGAATGAAAAATGTTAGGAAAATTTCATTTACAATAATCAATTAATCCCCTTAAATATTGAGTCCTCATTTCAATATCCATGTTTCACTTTAATAATTACATTCTCCATTTTATTCATTCACTATTATTAAAATTGAAAATCTAAATCATGTAATCATATGACTCCTAAGAAACTCATGTCACCTAGATATTTCAAGAAATGAATAAATTTAAGTGTGGGAATGCAACATCCAGTTTAGCGTAGCTGTTAGAATTTACTTTTCATATCAGATTTTTAGAAACATGTTGGAATTTGTAAACATAAATAAAGACATAATAAACTCTATGTAACCATTCATCTTTTTCTCTTATTCATTATCAGTTAGTGGGTTTTCATATTTACTTATTTCATGGGGGTCCTACAAAAAAACTCATACCAGTGTAAGAACTATTCCATTAATATTGGGGTAATAAGGGAAGAATTTAACAAATACTAAATCCTTGTAAAGTAGTAAAACATGGGTTTCCTCTTAGAAGATCCTTTGGTTAATGTCATTGACTCGACCTATCCTCATTGGAAGAAATAAGTGTATGGGTTTGAAAATTTAAATCTCCTCCTTCGGTTATTGAGGTATATTCCTATGGAACATTTTCATCCTCTGCCTATTGATAGTGAATGGTTTTCCTTCTTCTTTCACTTAATATAAAATTCTCCAAAGGGATAGACATCAGAAACTATAAAATGTCCTTCATTACTAGAATAAATCATACATAGAAATAATTTCATTCTTGAAATATATAGTAGGACTTGTTTTCAAGGTTGGAAAGACTTTTTATGGATCAGTTGGTCATGTACTATAGCAACACTAATTTTTCATACAAAGTTATCACATAATTTTAAAGATAAAAGACATAATAGTGTTACACAACCTGAATCCAAAGGTTTTGTGTGTCTTGGAAAAATTAGAACCATACATAACTTTTTCATAATAAACCATAAACAATTATTTGATACCTTCTTCTCTATCTTCTTATTGGCCCTTGTGTTCTTCTTAGTACATTTATTCACATAAGGATGTACATCAAAAGAAGGGGAGAGCTAAAATCCCAGTAAAAGGGAGAATAAGACACATAAAACCTGTGTGATAATGTTAATCGTAGTCATAATATAAGAAAAGTAAAATAATTATAATCATGTAAGGAAATAATAGATAAGTCATAGAATGTGGAAATGCATAAAAATGAAACATCATGTCTTAGTGGTTAACTACCTTCCATAGTTATGAAAAAATATATTATCATGTTCATTCATATTTCACATTATCTCATGAGGTTAATGAAATTATCCAATTCATTGTAGTTCTATATAATTATGGGACCACTCATCACATCATAACATTTATATGCGTTATATAATTCTGGGCTCGCCCATCACATCATAACATTTACATTATCATGCAATATACATAGAATGTATATCAATCATGGACATAATGTAACCCATGGATAGGAATGGGTTTAATTTCATAAATCATATATTCATAAAAAATTTAGGCCCCAAAAAAATGTGTAATATTCTTCGTATCAATCTTGATTTAATAACAAACAATCTCATGAGAAGTAAAAGATATGTTTTTTAGAAAGAGGAGTTTTTTTGGAAAAATGTTTTATTTGTCACAAAACCATATTGGAAACATGTATACCCTTGAAAATAAAAGGAAAGGAAAATAAATTATATTTTTTGAAAATTAATTAGGTATCCATATGGAAAGGAGATAAAATCCAAATAAAGAGAGTTGGGTTTGAGAATCCCCTAACCTTATATTTAGATTGTTTCTTCACATAAATATCTCATATAACCAAATTAAATTCATGAATTTACAACTAAATAACCTATTATACATATATTTTATTTATTATATTTTTATTATGTTCATTTATTTCTTTTTAGTTGAGTTATAGAGTTTAATTCCATCATTCTAGGGTGTTTATTTTCTTTGCTTTCATGATCGGTTCTAGTGAATATGAGTATTGAAGGTTATGTAGAATGGGTAAAATTATACAGAATAGAAATTATATCTTTTTAAGGAACATATAGACAATTAAATGGTTATATATATTATTTTTATAAATGGTATGGTGATGAATCATTAGATAAAATTTTTGTGATAATCAGTTAAATTTTGGTGGTTTTTTTGAACATCACAAACTAGTTCCATTTCAATATTTATTATTGTGTATATAAGTTAGTTCCAAAACATTAGAAGGGTTATTAAATAAATATTATAGTATTTTCTAACCATTATAGTTATTTTTTTAATATAATTGAAGGAATTAAAGGAAAATGAAAATGCATCATCCATGATGTCGGTAAATTGGCACATCAGGTGATGATTTCATCTATAGAATAAGAGAGAGAGAGAGAGAGAGAGTAGTTTGACAATGAATCTTCCATTAACAAGATATAAATACAACATATAATAGATAATAGTGGTATCATGCACATTTTTATTGAGTATTTTATGAGAGAATAAGAAAACAAAAAGAAATTTAAAGAAATTAAAAGGAAAAGAAAGGTATTTTTACCTCTTGAATTTCTCACCCTTTAGAACCTCCATAGGGAAATGGTTTTGGTATTTTGATGAAACCAAGGGATCCTGAATGTGGGTAGGGACTTGGTAAGATATTTGGGTAGAATTTGGACAATTCTCAAAGCTCGTAAGGTGTGAGGATAAAAGGTTGTGACGGGTGGTTCTTATAGGGGAGGAAATGGGTGTTTTCTCATTGTTTTTTTCATTAGTTTATTAGTTTGTCTCAAGACTATGAATAGTTTGAGAATTATCACTAAATATATTAAAATAATGCATCATAGTTCTATATTTTGGTCTTAAATCATCCTTACATCTTATATTACTTGATAATTCATGTATTTGGCATTTATCAAAAATTATCATATTTTATTATTCACCAAAAATTCATGTAATTTATGAAAAATACAAAAAATTCACCATAACCATTTTTTTACTTTAAGAATTAAAAAAATAATTCCATTTTATGAAAATAATTTTCAAAATATGAGAAACTTAATTTTTTATTAAAATCATCATTTACTTTAAAAATAACAATTTTAAAATTATAACTCATTTTATAACACTTTGAAAAATTGAGCAAGGTATCATAAAATTATCTTACAATAATAAGTAAAAAATGTAAATTTATGATTCTATTTCGTGAAAATAAATTTCCTTTTAATTATTTATATTAATTATAAAATTGTATGTAAAAATTTATGTCGTGTAAAAATTCAAACACATAATCAATAATTTATACATTATTTATTTACTTATATTATGATATAGTTATATAATATTACCATTTATAATATTTATAAATTTTATTTATACAATCATAGATGAGGTTACTATTCTATTGGTCATTTTACTATTCCTAATGTTCAAAATACTATTCCAAAAGTCGTGTTACTATTCTATGAGGATAGGTTCTTTAATTTCAATAGATACCTCTTATTTCATTCATTATTCATTTAAAAAGTTTTTATTGTGTTCAATATGTGATTTTATGTGATTTATACTATACTACATAATTATAAGAACCTAATTTACGTTGATAAAATTTTGGGCCATTACATTCTTCCCCCCTTAGGAAATTTTACCCTCAAAATTTTGTTTTATATTCTATGGTGAAACCAAATGAAGGTAATTATCCTTCATCGCTTCCTCCAGTTCCCATGTTGCCTCTTCATACTAATAATTTTGCCCTAGTACATTGACCAGGTTAGTAGTCTTGTTCTATATAACTTTATCTCTATGAACCTATATCTTCAGTAACTTCACACCATAAGATAGATCATTTTCCAATTGTACCATATATGGATTCAGTACATGTGAGGATCTGGTATGTACATTATTAATAAGGACACATGGAATACATCATGCATGTAATACAAAGTTGGTGGAAGTTCCAATCGATAGGCTAGATCTCCAACTTGATCAAGAATCCCAAAGGGGTCGATTTACCTAGAAATCATCTTTATTTTCTACCCAAATCTCATGATCATATTCCATGGAGATATTTAGAGTAATAAAATGTCTCCAAACATAAACTCGAGGTCTCTTCGATGATTTTTTTCATAGTTATTTTCTTGACTTTGGGCTACCTTGATATGCTGCTGAATGTTTTTCAACTTTCCCACCATTTCTTTGACCATTTCAACTCTTAGAATCTTATGTTCACTGACTTCATCCATAATTCTAGTGTTCTAAATCTTTTCCCATAAATGGATTCATATTGATTCATTTGGATGCTCTAGTGGAAACTATTTTTGTACATAACTAATATAGAGGCATATGTTGGTCTCATCCTCTTTTAAATTCCATATAATATTCCCTCAACATTTATTCAAGAGTCTAAATAGTTCATTCATATTATCCCTCAGTTTGAGTATGATAATTCGAACTAAAGTTCATATCATTGTTCAGAGCATGTTTTATAATTTTCTAGAACATATATGTGAATCTCAAATATCAATCGGATATAATCAATTGTGTTACCCCATACATCTTAACCACTTCTCTGATGAGTATTCGTGTATGTTGATTCAATGGTAATTACTCTCTAATTTTGATAAATTAAGTTATATTTGTAAGATGATCCACAACAACTCATATATAATTGTTGCCTTTGGATGTCTTTAGAAGTCCGATGAAAAACTCTAGGGCTATGTTTTCCCATTTTCAATTCAGTATGAGTAATGGTTGCATCAACCCCTTAGACTTTTGTATTTCATCCTTCACTTTCTGACTCACCAGGCACATTGATATATAATCAGAAATCTCCTTCTTTATATTTTCCCACCAATATTTCTTTCATTGTTCACGGTACATCTTTGTGCTCTTAGATGAATAGATAATATTGAGATATGTGCGTCATTCTGAAGCTTCTTTATTATCTATGGATCGGATGGTACACATAATTGTGACCCAAATATTGTAACTCCTTCCTCATCAATTTTAAACATTTAGGATTTCTTCTAACTCATAGCTTCCAAATTCTTCTGAATTTCCACATCATTACTTTGATAATCCTTTAGTTTTTTCATGAGGGATGGTTGAGAAATAATTTGAGAAAGGATTGACGATGTTCCTTCCTTAATGATTCCCATTTATATCTTTTGAAAATCTATAATGATTTTATTTTTCCCAATTACCATCATTATAATATTTCAGGATCATTTTTACTTAGTTTATCTACCAATTTATTCACTTTGTAAGGATGGTAGTGGATTGAGCAGTCATAATCCTTCATAAGATATAACCATATTCATTGGTGCATATTAATCACCATATTTTTTCATATATTTTAGGCTCTTATAATCAGTATATATTTCATACTTCACCCCATTGAGATAATTCTAGCATGTTTTTAATGAAAATATCACAACTTCTAACTCCAGATCTTGCATAGGATCGTTTTTCTCATGAATTCTCAATATCTTTGAGGTGTAGGATATCACTTTATTATTTTTCATCAGTACATAGCCTAATACCTTATTCAAAACATTTTTGTATACTAAAATGAGTTCCCAATTTGTTTGAAAGATGAGTATTGAAGTAGTGATAAGACTTTTTTTACTCTATGATGTAGTCTTCACATTCACCAATCTAGACAAACATTTCTCCCTTCCAAGTCATCTTGGTTATTGCGTTTGACAATCATGATAAGTTCATTACAAATAATCTATAATATCAATAGGCCAAGGAAACTTTTGATCTCCATGTCAGATGTTAGTCGAGGCCACTATGAAATTCTGTTTGTATTAAAATGGTCTATATATATTCTTTTTCTAGTGATAACATTACCCAAGAATGATACTTTATTTATACAGAACTCACATTTTTTGTACTTTTCATAAAGTTTCTACCTTCTCAATGTCTTTAGCACAGTATTCAAATGCCCCTCATGTTCCTCCTTGATCTTGGATTATATCAAAATATTATCAATATAGACTACCATAAATTTTTCAAGGTAATATATAAACACTCTATTAATTATTTATATGAATATTTCTTGATCATTAGTGAGTCTAAGAGGCATTACTATGAACTTGTAGTATTTGTGCCTCATTTGAAAGGCAGACTTGGAAATATCTTCCTTACTCGCCTTTAATTGGTGATATCCTGACTGAAGGTCTACCTTAGTGAAATAATTGTCCCTATGTAGTAGATCAAAACAGTCATCTATATATGGAAGGGGATGCTTTTTCTTTATCATGAATTTTTTGAGCTCATGATAATCAATAAAAATGTGAATTGATCCATCCTTCTTCTTGTCAAAGAGGACTGGTGCACCCCATGGTGAGGCACTCTATGTTATAAAACCCTTGTCCAAATTCTCTTGTAACTACTTCTTTAGTTCCCCCAACCCAATAGTGTCCATTATATAAAGTTTCCTGTATATAGGCGAATATTCATGAAAAATTTCAACTTAGAACTCAACCTATCAGTTGGGAGGATAACCAGACTATTCTTCGGGGAACATTTCAATGTAGTTCTTCACAGCGTGAATGTCTTTGATCAAGATTCAATCCTTCATCTTAATCATTTGATCAAGATATTATTTCTCAAAAGGCAATAATATCCACACTTGATATGAGAAGATTCATCCTCCTCCTTATACTTTTATATAATCGGAGGATGATTCGGGGTGTGAAGAGTGATCTCGCTTTCCAGAAAGTTGATGTTGTCTTTATCTAAAGAAATCCAATTCATGCCTAAAATAGCATAAAACTCCCCCAAAAGAAGTAAGAAAATATTTTTTAGGAGGTTCAGTCAACAAACATTAACCTCAGTGGAGTTATATAACATGGATGCAATAATTTCCCCAATTACTATTCTCGAGGATAAATTAACCTCCAAATTTTGTGGTGGTGTTTGAATAGTTCTACTAAACTTCAAAGATATGAAATAATTCATAGAAACAGAATAAAATTGTTCCTTCACTATTAATTAATGAATAACCAACATACCAATCACCACATCATTTTCAAGAACCACCTCAGTAGTAGTGATGGCATAATCCTTCACTTCCTCATTTGGCCTTGTTGGATGATGATTCTGATTACCCTCAAGGACTTGGGGTTTAGTGTACTAGCATGCATAGTTATCTTTACCCCTATAATTGAAGTATTGAACCATAGCCGGGGGTCTCCTATCATCTACCACATTTTCCTACTTCATATGTCTGTTTGACATTCATGATATCAGTGTCTTTTTCACCCACACTTATAGAATTTACTCATTCCTTTTAGGTAATAACCATGATGCTTCTTACCACATTTTTGACATGTGGATGGTCAAGTTTTCATTCAAATTTTTTCATTATATCTATTGGCAAGAAACTCCATATTTTTTTTCTTATCTCTATAGTCATGGGTCCATTCACTAAACTCCATATCCACTTTAAGAGTACATAGAAAAAATTATACATAATTAAAAAAGTATCAAATTTCTAGATCCTTTAGAAGGATTGTTTTTAAATCACTAAAGAAACTATCTATCTTTCTATCATTATTGAAAAAAAACCCAAATCATACCTTGAAATCCTTGTGAAATTTCATTCATAGGCCAATATATATTCTCTTTACTTTTTTTTAAACTCTTTCTATTCTCTCTATCACTTTGTATGAAGTGTTCAAGGGAAATATTTTTAAGAAACATTATCTAAAATTATTCTCATCCCATATCTTCAATTTTTTTCTTTGTATTGGTGTTATTAATCATCTCCCATCATTGGTTAGCCTCTTCATTTAAATTATTAATGGATAGCTTCACATTCTCCATCTCAAAATAGTGAAGAACAGAAAATATATTCTCCATAGTGTTGACCCACTATTCCGTAATGAGTGGATCATAAGATCCACTAAATGGATATGGTTGTTTCCACATAAAAGACTTGAAATCCAGTTTCTCCCCCTTTTATGAAGGAAGATGTTCCACATTATTCAGGTTATCATTCATAGCCTAAGATAGTTGGGTAAGCATCTCTATGAAATTTCAAACTCCACCTCCCAAGGCATTGGGGATGTCATTCGGCCAATAACTATATTGTCACTCACATGGGTTATTGGCCTAGTTTCTCCTCGTTCCTACCATTTTCTAAAATATAAAAGGTTAGAACAAAACAAAAGTCAAAAATTCGTGAATAAATAATTTATTCCTTTGTGAAATTAAGTCTAAAGGCATATTTAGTGAGATAATTATGTTTAGAATTTTCTAAAAAACACTTCTCAGTTGCTTACATATACTTAGACTCAAACTAAGGGTTTTCACTAAGGTTCTCTAGTCCCAATTACCAAATTAACTAAACCATTCTATGATACCAATAATAGTGACCCTACTTTTTCTTACATAGTTATTACATCATTTTAAAAGTAAACAACATAAAATCATTACACAACCAGGATCCAAAGGTTTAGTATATTTGGAAAATTAGGACCATATAAAAAATTTACATAATTAAACATAAATATTTATTTAATTCCTTCCTATCTAGAATCTTATTGGCCCTTTTTTCTCTTTAGTTCAAGTATTCACCTGAGGATATTCATCAAAATAAGGGGTGAGCTAAAATCCCAGTAATAGAATGAATAAGAGACATGAAACATGGGTGATCATAATCATAATCATCATAATATAATCAAAGTATCACAATCAAGATCATGATAGAAAACATTAGATTAAGGCATGGAATGTGTTAATTCATAAAAATGAAACATCGTGTCTTAGTGGTCAACTACCACATATAGTTATGAAAATTTATAGCATTTTATCGCATATGTTTCACTATATCACATGAGATTCATTACATTAAATGATGTATTACAACACTATATAATTTTGGGTTTACCCCTCACATCAAAATATTTTCATGCGCTATATAATTCCTAGCACACTCGTCACATCTTAACATTTACATTATCATGCATGCCACCTAGAATGTGTATCAATCATATAAATAATGTAACCCATGTAAGGTAATGGGTTTTATTTCATAAATAACACATTCATAAACTTTGGATCTCTTAAAAATGAATTTCATGCTTGGTATCAATCTTGATTTATGAAGAAACAATCTCATGAGAAGTAAAAGATGTGTTTTTTTAAAGAAGATTTATTTTTGAAAAATATTTTCTTTTTTTATAAAACTAGATTTAAAACAATTATATCCCATATAATAAAAGAGAAGTTAAAAATAAATGATATTTATATAAAAAAGTATCACCTATACTAAAAATATAGAAAATCCAAAGAAAGAGAGTTGGGTTCGAGAATCCCCTTACCTTTTGTCGGAATGCTTTATTCACTTTAATATCAGGGCTAACCAAATTGAATTCATTAATTTAAAAATAAAAAACCCTATTATAAATTTATTATATTTATTATAATTTTATTAAGTTCATATTTATCCTTTTATATGAGTTATAGAATTCAATTTCATTATTAGGAAGTGTTTATTTTCATGGTTTTCATGATTGGTTCACTTGAATAAGAGTATGAAAGTGTATATAGAGTGGGTATAATTATCTAGAATTCAAATTATATCTTATTAATGAACATAAATAGGTTCAAACAGTTATTTATATCATTTGGTTAAATTTTATGTGGATGAATCATTATATAAAATGTTAGTCATAGCCATTTAGATTTTTTGGTGGTTTTTCAAACATCCCAAACTAGATTTGTTACATTATTTATTATAGTGTATATAAATTATTTACAAAACAAAAAAAGGTTTATTAAATAAATTATAAAATATGTACCAATTGTTATATTGGTTTTATGAATATCATTGAAGGTGTTAAATCAAAATGAAAATGTGTCGTCCACAATGTTGGTAAATTGATACCTTACGGGCGATGATTTCATTTTTAGAATAAAAGAGAGCGAGAAAAAGGAGTATGATGATGGATATTCAATTAACATGATATAAATCCAGTATATAATATATACTAGAGATTTCATCCATATTTCTATATAGTAGGTAAGGATATAATGGGAAAATAAAAATAAATAAAAAGAAATTAAAATGAAAAGATTGAGTATTTTACCTCTTAAACTTCTCCTCCTTGAGAACATACTTACGGAAAATGTTTTGGTATTAGTATGAGACCAAGGGATCTTAGATTTGGGGTAGGGGATTGGGAATATATTTAGTTATAATTTTTAAAATTATCAAATCTTGTAAGGTTTTAGTAGAATAGGTGGTGAGGGTGGTATTTATAGGGGAGGAGTGGGGTGTTTTCTCATTATTTTATTCATTAGTTTATTATTTTGAGACAATATTATAAATAGATTTAGAATTATCATTGAATATATAAAAATAATGATATATTGTTTGATATTTTAATCTTACCTTGGCCTTACATCATCTATGACTCAATAAATCATGTATCTAGTTTTTATCATAAATTATCATATTTTACTATTCACCAAAAATTCAAGTATTTAAGAAAAAAATTCCAAAAATTCACCCTAACCATTTTTTCAAAATTTGAATTCTGAAATAGACTCAATTTTAGGAAAATTGTTTTATAAATATGATAAATTTTATTTTTTATTAAAATCATCATTTATTTGGAAAATATTGGTTTTAAAATTATAATAAATTTTATAACACTTTGAAATATTAAGAAATACCTCATAAAATTATCTTATAATAATAAGAGACAAAATAGAAATTTAAGATTATATTTTATGAAGAAAAAAATCATTTAAATAATTATATTAATTATTAAACTACAAGTAAACATTTATTTTGTATAAAAATAACAACACTTTATAAATAATTTTTAAAATATTTATTTATATATACTATGATATATTTATATCACATTATCGTTTATAAGATGCCTAAATTTTATTTATACTTCTATAGATTAGGTTACTATTCTATTGGATGGTTTACTATTTCTAGTGGTCACAATACTATTACAAATATCATGTTAATATTCCATGAGGATAGGTTATTAATTTCTAGAAATACCTCTTATTTCATTCATTTTTCATTTAAAAAGTTTTTATTTTGTTCTATAACTAATTTTATTCGATTTATACTATATTAAATAATTATAAAAATGTAATTTTCATTGATAAAATTTTGGGTCATTACATCTTCCACTTTTTTTCTTTCCTTGTAAATCTTTGAGTTTTCAAAATCCTCTCTTCTAATTTCCTCCAAAACATGATGCTAGATATTTTAATCTTTCCCAGCACTCACCAAATCTAAATTCATCCATTTTATTTCCCACTAGGCTTGGTTCTCCAATTCAAAATTCATATGACAACATTTTCTATATACCATCCTATATGGTCTGATACCTATAGGTGTTTTCCAAGTTATATGGCTTCCCATAGGGTATATTCTATTCTATGGATTCGATCCTTCAAGAACAATTTAACTATTTTTTCAAAAATTCCTTTGATATCCCAGTTGGACACCTCAACTTAGCCATTTTTTGTGGATGATTAGGTGTATATGTCTTGGCATCCACCCCATAATTTTTAAGCAAATCCTTTAATATTCTGTTGAAAAAATGAGTCGCTTGGTCAATGATAAAGGCCCTTGGTACTCCAAACATACAAAATATGTTAGTCTTAACAAAATCACAAAAAAAACTTGGAATCATCAGTCTTATTTTCCTTAGCATAAACACATTTACAGACATAATCTATAACATCTATAATGTAAGAATTCCCAAAAGACATGGGAATGGGTCCCATAAAATCAATTTTCCATATATCAAGGATTTAACAAAAAAGAATGTGTTTTTGATGCATATCCTGTCTTTATAAAATATTTCCCAAATATTGAAACTTCTCACATTTTTTTTAAATAAATCTAAGAATCTTTAAATAATTTTAGCCAATAAATTTTAGATTCCAACACTTTTATGGTCGTTCTATAACGTCCAAAGTGGCATCTATAAGAAACTTTATAAAAAAATGGATCAAAGATCCTATATCACTTGTTTTTAAGAAACGCCTTATGACTTGATCAATATAGATATTCCATAGGAATGGTTCTTCCTAAATATATAATCTAGATTCGACATTAAGTTCATTTTTTTATGATAGTTAAGGTGAGAAGGTACCTAAGAGCTGGCCAAATACTTCAATAAATAAGAATATCATGGTACTTCTCCTTCCACTGTGTATATTTTCTCCCAAGGTATGTGATTATTGAGTGGGATCAGTTCTGGAATATCTTTTTAAAAAGTATTTGGGAGTCTACAGTGGTGATCTGCTACTTGGTTTTTAGACCCCTTCTAGTCCTTGATCTCTAGGTTGAATTATTTCAATATTATTATCCATATCACTAGAATTGGTTTGGAATTATCCTTCTTTAGTGAGTACCAAAGTTCTACATGATCATAAAATACAATCACTTTAGTTCTCAATAATTAAGATCTAGATTCGGATAATGAAAATAGAATAGTAGGGAATTGCTTTTCAGTATTTTTGTGATTGATCTATCTTTTATCCAAGTTTCTTGAGGCATATGTTATTACTTTTGGTCTTCCTTAAATTATTTGGGAGAGGACTTCTCCTACATATTGGACTAAGTCATTACACAACAACTCAAATGGGTCCTCCCAATCTTGGGGTTTCATAATATATTGAGCAACCAACTTTTCCGTAATATAATAAAATACCACCCTAAAAAAATCATTAAAAACTTATTCATATTTTTTAAAAATTAACCTTGAATGGGGTAGAGAAATATTACTAAATTTCTTGATGAATCTTCTGTAAAACTTCACATGGGAAAAAATAATATAATATTTCAAAAATAGGTGGGATATGCAAAATAATTGATTACTTAAAAATTATACTTATCCACCTTAATTCCTTTTTTGTGAAATTATTTGACCCAAATATATCCCTTTTTCAACCATAAAGTGACACTTCTATAAGTTCAAAACAATGTTTTTCTCTATACATTTTCTCAAAAACAAATACCTCGTTTCTCTAAGAAATGATTGAAATAGTTTCCAAAAATAGTAAAGTCATCGAAAAAATACCTCTAGTAATTCATCCATGTGGTCTGATAAAATATGTACCATACATCACTATAGTATACCTAGAAGATTAAACAATTGGAAAGGTATCCAATAGAAAGAAAATGTTCTGAAAGGGTAGGTGAATGTTGTCTTATCATGGTATTCTATGGAAAAGGGTACCTAACAATAACTAGATAATCCATATAAGAAATAGTAATGTGTCATGCCTTGCATCCTTTGAACCATTTATTCAATAAAGCAGATAGGGAACTTATTTTTTTAGGTGACTTGATTCAATTTTTGATAGTCAATGCATACCCTCCAACTATTTTTGAATCTCATAAAAATAAATTCATTATTCTCATTGGTATCTATTTTGAAACCCGTTATATTGGGAATAACTTGAATGGGTTTGATCCATTATGGGTCATATATTGGGTATATTATTCCTGCTACAAGTAGTTTTTCAATATTTTTTAACAACTTCTATAATGGTCAAGTTAAGCCTCCTCGGGGGTTCCCTGAGTGGCCTATAGTCTCACTATAGTAAAATAATATTGGAAAATTCATTAGGGTTAATTACATGGATTTATAAAAGGCTCCACTCAATGACATGAATGTTTCTTTTAAAAATGTCAATCAAAATTTACTCTTGGTCTTAGAACTTGTTGTTGGAAATTCATACAAGAAATTTATATCCTTCTTTAAGATATGAATTTTTTAAGTCACAATGGAGAGGTTTAAGTTACAGAAATGATGTGTATACCAAATATAATATTCAATTAAAATTTCCTTCTTCAAAGATTTAATTTCCTTATCAAAGGGTCGTATATGAGGTTCCTCTAGAAAATTATCAAAAAATAAAATCTTATTTCTTCTTGAAAATAACATACAAATTTATGACCATTCAATTGTACCATGTTGTTTTCAGTAGAAATGTTAGCTATAATAGAAAAAAATTATTTAAACATACATGAGTCTTCCATAGTCTTAATACCTTCTTTGTGTCTTATTTTCAAGGGTGACTGATTGTTTGATGGGTTTCTCTTAGAGTCAATAACATTGAAGTACACCTTACTGTCTCATAGATCCATTATGAGGGTTCATTTGTGTACATTAATTATATTCATGTCTATATTTAGGAATGGTCTACCCAAGAGGATGGGTGAATTCCACATTACTTTATCTTACACCATTATTAGCACATAGAAATCTTCTAGAAAAATCATCCCTTCCACTACCACTAGCACATCCTCTAAAACTCCAACTTGGAAGATAGTGGATATATTTTCTAGTTTTACAAACACTCTTGTGGGATTTATTTTACCTAATTTCATGGATAAAAAGATATATTTAAAAATGGAATCAAAATGCTAAAATAAGGAATCACTAAATTTTAAAGAACCAATGGTATAGATAATATAGAATCTCCCTCGAACGTGAAGTTTCCTGGGTAATAGTGGTATCATCAAAGATGAAACACTTCTCTAATGGTTTATTCTTTCATTATTATCTAACCTATTTCTCTTGGTGAAAATATATTTGAGTAATTTATCATATTTGGGAATTTTCCTTATAGCTTCTAGGATGGGTATATTAATTTCAACCTTTTAAAATGTGTCCCATATATATTTTTTAATTTTCTCTTCCTCAATCTTCTTGGATTATGTATATATGGAATGGAATGGAAGGGAAATGTATATATTATCTCCTTTTTGTCTTTGAAAATTATTTTTTTATCTTTTCTTACTAAATCATGACTTGGGTTATTCTTCTTCCTTTATGTCCTCTTATGTAGGTTGAGTGGTTTTCTCTTCTAGACTCTATCCAACAAATTGAAGAATTTCTAGACTCACCTTCATATGGCTAATCTTGGGTTTCCTTATGTTCGGGTGGCTGGATATCCATGAAACTCACTGTGATGATCATTATCACACTTTATTTGGGTTTAGGATTGTCTAATATAGGAGTTTTTCTATATTTTTTGCCAAAATTTTCTTAATATTCTCAAAATTTATTTGAAAAATCATTTACTATATTTTTCAACTCCTTAATTTTTGTTCCTTCCCTTTATTCCACTAGTGGTTCACTAGATGAGGAATGTTGGTAATATTTCTTTTTAAAAGGTGGTGGTTGGTATCCATGTTATTGGTACTACTACTTGAATGGTTTTTTAAAGGGTTGGATTTTGGAATTGTTGTTAGAAATGGGGTGTAGTTTGACTTTTCTATCCTCTATATCCCTTAAGGTCTTTCCCTTCCCTCAATGGTTAGTTTTTTTGGAAATTGCATGGTTGGAATATAGTTGTACATATCTCCATACCTTGTATCTCTGCACGCAAATAAGTGAATTGATGGGGTGAAGAACACAATCTACATACCTAAGGTGGGGGAGGTTTTTTATTCACTTGTTTTACTACCACTAACCTTAAAAGTCTTCTTATTTATTATTGTTTGGTTTCAGAAAATGGTAATGAGTCATTAGATTTTACCTAATAGATTCATATAGTGTTTATACCACTTGTTTCAAACTATTTGGAATTCTAGTCAATCTTCTCAATTAGGATCGTAGCTTCCACATGGTATTTATTAGTCAAGGATCCTCTATTTGATGCATCCAAGAGATTTCTCTCATTATCCAGCAGACCTTGGGGGAATATTTCTAGGAATTTATGATCCTCAATAGCTTAGTGAGGACATATTTCACCCATCTTTTTTAATATTTCACAATATTTCTATTAGTTCTCTCAAGTATCTTGCCTGATAGAATAGATCTCCTTCCTTATTATAGTGCTTCAAGTGGTTGCGAAGAATCTGTTCATGAAACTTCAATAGATATCATCCCAGCCATGGATCTATCTAGGTTATAGACTACATAACATTTCTTTAGAATCTCCCTCTAGTGAAAATGGGAATTCTCTCCACTTTAATTGTCCTTCCACCAATCCTCTTAGCTTAAATCTTGAACAGATGTTGCATAACTCTTATATGTGATGGTTCTAGTCTTCTCTTATATGTCCATGAAACTTGGGTAATATCATAATCATATTGAATCCTAATTCAAAAATAATTTGGTTATATATACATGGTCAATTTTTTATTTTTATTGGAAAATTGTGGAAACAAAGGTCCCTTTGGGTCTGTTTTGGGATAATTTCCCTGGGTGTTGGCTCATAATGATAACATGATGATTCACTTGAGAATTATATTGTTATTTTTTCAAAGTGGTTCTGAAGGTTAATATTCTAAAGCCTTACTAGTAATTTCATCCCTATATTAGGGTCAATATCTATGATTTCATCATTGGATGCCCTATTCATGAAAGTTATGGGTTTTATTAAGATGTTACTCCCCATCAACGGTGCCATGTTTTGACACCAACTAGTCATGAGGTGTGGAAAAATCTAATTTTTTACTCTAAGGATGTAGTAGTTGTAGTAAAGTCCTAAGTCATCTCCCAAGAGATTTGTTTTGAATCAATATGTCACCAAATGAAAATTAGATTTAAGAAAGCTAATTTTAATTAAAAGGTAGAAAGGCACTTGGTTTGTGAAGATCAGTTTCTAGAAAAGGGACTATGTTTTATGTTTGGATTCCCTTTTTTAATTCTATCATGGTACTTTTGATATTGGGTATTTTTTTATCAATTAATTTTTAAAATTAATTAACAGTCTACTATCTTTCTCCAACCTTGATTGAGATTGATTGATAGTGAGAATAATCCTCCTTATTTTCTTGGATGAACTATTCCCCTTCTAATTGTGAAAGGAATAGTGATCTCCCCGGGATCCCATAGGTAAATTTGAAATCATTAATTGAGTACCCTAAGTTCTTGTATAATCCCACATTGTCATTCCCATGTTTTTAGTAATCACTAAGAAATTCTCTCCCCGATACTATATAACAAAATTTGTGTGATCAAATACCAAGAAGAGGGAGAATAAATTTCTCAATCAAGGAAATTTTAGAATGTTCATGCCTAAAACAAAACACACTATCATCCCATTAAAACTATGAATTCATAAATTAAAAATCGTTTAACAAAACAAAATGTATTGAAGTATTTAATAAAACTAAGACTCCGGCATTAGAATGGGTCACCTCCCCATCACCCAATCACATAAAGGGTCTACCCCACCAATAAAAAGGAAAAAATAGAGACAGATAAGGTAGAAGACTTAATGAAATATATAATAAAGAATCTAGAATTAGCGGGTGTCCTCTCCTTCGGGTGTTAAACTACCTTCTTTTTTTAAGAAACTCCATCTATTTATAGAGGATATTTTTTTTCTTTGGAAAACTTCAGTGAAAATCTTGTCTAATCATTTTTAAAATATACCTGAGATAATTTTGATGTATCTTAAAAGATAAAGTTGATTTTATTGGTTGTTTTCTTATTTAGTGATGATAGATAACACTATAGATCCTTTTATGTGTGAAAAACTTGTTCATGGTTCAAGGATATGTGGATAGATCTTGTAGGGAAGAACATACTGAATAACATCAATAGCTTTATAGAGTTAAATTTGTGAGTAGAGGACGTGGAAGTGGCCATCAAAACTCATCCAAATTTTCCATTGGCTAGATGATTAGATAAGTTATTCATGGTGAAATGGAAGTGTGATATTAGTGGCATGGAAATAGAGAGCATCCACAACTTTCATTATACATCATACAACCTACATAGTGGCCGAATGAGTTGAGTAGCTCAAGTAGGGATGAAGGTCATTGGAGAAATCATATCAAGTTCAGTATTAGTAGAAGTATATGGTTCTCCAACAGTGGTTGGTGATCTTGAACCATCCTCCTCTAGGGGATACAACGGTGTTTTTTGGTAGTTTGTAGACAATTAAGGTAGGTGGTGTGGTCAGTGTTGGTAACTCCCCTCAGGAGTTGTCATCTGTTCAATGGAAGATCCTGAGTCATTTTTGGCTCTAGTAGTGGCTCATGATTCACTATTGTATAAATGGTGTCTCATGATGCACTACTAGATCCAATGGTGGATCATGAGTAACTATTGTCTTGGCTAATGGTGGTGGATCTGGTGGACACAGTGGAGTCGAGTGGTGGAATGCTACATTCGTTGGCAGTGGTTAAAGTGTGGTAGCAGGGCAATGGAAACTCCCCCTGTACACCCAGCCTTAAAAATGGTAGGATGACCCTTAAAATGGATCATAGAGGTTTTTGAGGGTTCATGAGATGATCCATGGAATTTGGGTGCCTCAGTAGTGGTGAATATCTTGACCCCGTGCTTATGGGTGGTTTGCCATGGTGGTTATTGGGAGTTGCAATGGTGGTCGGTGAGAGTAGTGTGGAGGATGTCAGTGGGGATGATAAGGCTCGCGTGGATTTTTTTATCTGAGCATGATCATGAATAAATTGGATGTAATAATTATTTTTTTGGAAGTGATGAGCAGTAACCATAATAATTCACATACCAAGTCTAAATGGTGGTGCAGGGAGTGAGTCTTTAAATAAAAAATCATAGATCCCCCATAATAATGTAGTCATGTGGGGTCTGTAGTACCCCCTACCACTACTATTCACCCCCCCTCCCCCCCATTCTAGTTAGTCCTTCCTCTCATCACTCTATGGCTTTCAGCACCACAGGTTGGTGCTCTTAGGCTTCATCCTAACTATGGTTCATCATGGATTCCATCCTCACAGGACACCCATGGTAATGATGTCACCTTGTATTATCTTCTATCCCATTAGGTCTCTCGCAATGTAATTTTTGGTTATTCTGCCACTTCATGGGGTGGGATAAGTTGTTTTAGGCCAATGGTTTTAGTCCTTCTAGGCTTCGGCCACATTTGTTTACCTAAGAATTTTAAACACTTAGATAATTTTTGAAAAAAATGTAGAAAATAAATTCCCTATTTCGACTCCAAAGAAATATATTCTTTTTATAAAAATTTAATCCCATATTTTGAATTACCATTAATTAAACTAGAACATTGAAAATAATAATTTTATTCATTGAAAAACATTAAAAATTAAGATTTTGGCCAACCAAATATGCATAAAAATATTAGTGTGTCCTATAATCAAAACCATATTTATTTAAAGTATGAAATATCTTCCATTTCATTATATTTTAATGTTCAGTTCAATTTCTTCTACTCATCATCCTTTTAATATTATGTTACCCATACTGTGATGGTTTCATTAGCAGTCCCATTTTAAAATAGAAATTTCCTTTAAAAGAAAATAAATTTGGTGAATTTTTATACTTTTATCTCAAAAACCCATTTAATTTGATTCTAATATGGTAATTCTTCTATTTTTACTTTTCTTCTTACTATTTTATTTCCCCTTGGTAATTATTTACCTGTTGGAAAGAAACTAACACTACCATTTTCATTTTATTCAGAAACCTCCCATTTTCAATTTCCATATTCATTGGAGGATTTTTTGAATTTCTTTATTTATCCCTAAATAATTTATTAATGTAATTTTATGATACTTTACTTTATTTAAAGGGTTTCAAGATATTTTTAACTTTTTTCATGTGGGTCATTTTTCATTAATGTGTGAGAAGAATCTCGGTTTAATGATCTCTATATAAAAATATGTTTCCACAACATTTATCATTTTATGTGAAAGTTTCTCTATTATTTTTCATGTTTTATAAAATAAATTATTTTTCTACTATTTTTAAAAAATATTTCCTTAAAATTATTCCAAAATATTACATATATTATTTATTTCTATAATGATTATACTAAAACACCTAAAAATTTTTATTCATATAATCCACTACCTTTTTACATTTCTAAAGCTTTATGAAGGCATTACTCAAATTTTACCATCCACATTCACTATATGGAAGAATTATGTAATTAAATTTTATATCAAATATATGACTCTTCACAACCTTTTTCATGCCAAACCATCAACCGTTAATAGGAATAACATTTATTTTAATTAATTTTCCTTGTAAACATACTATATTTTATTTCTTTGATTGAACAATGTTCACCTTAATGTCATATATCAATTGATTGGGGAAATTTTTCACTTAACTGTATACCCTCTATATATGTAGAGTAAATATCATATTCAATATATTAATTGAATTATATTTACCTAGAATGTTATTGAATATAATTGTGTACCCATTTTTCTTTCCATGGATTTATCTTGTTGATGATTTCCTTAATCGAATCCATTAGAAAAGGATAATAAAACCATTTTCTTCAATGTGTTATTTTTTTATGATTAATGAAATCCAATTTCATTCCATCAGTTATTTATGATGTGTTGAATAAAATAAAATTTATTTACATGGGTTCTTTAGGATATGATGAATTCTTTAGTTCTTATAGAACATATAATAATAGTTTAATGGTGTATAGAGACCAATATTTCTTTCTGATTCATTAGTTAAGGTTTTATACCTCATGATAGAGTTATGGAAATTGAGTATGGAATTCTCTCTCCACTATGGTAATTTGTTTGTGAAGCCTGGTCAACTATGTTATGGGAGTATAGTAGTAAATCCACCTTCACTATGATATATTTATCAATGGTTATGCCCCAATTATATGGTTCAAATCATTTTAGGATGAAATTTTTTTTCTTTTTTGTGTCTTAGTTTATCATTATTTTCATGACTATATTATGATCTCAGGGATCAGGTTTTTTGACTCATTTTTACATAGATATTTTATTCATGTATTACATTATGAAATGCCTTATACCATGATTTATGATCTATGCCTTTTTTGGCATAACTTTCTTATATATCCTGATTATACCCATTTTATCCTCTTATGTTAACTTGTGATGTTTGATTTTTATCTCTTATCATTACACATATAGACTATATGAGATTATTCATTTCTTTTCTTTATATTTCCTCAAGTTATGAAGAAAAGTAATATGTAAGATTTATCTAGAAGGTTATCTCGTATGGAGGATTTCTATGAGATATTCAATGCAGGTTGTGGATTGGGTAGTTTCTTATATAATGGTGAAATTTTATTTTTATACAAAGAACATGGGTTCATCTAGTTATATATTTTTCCTAATTCTATAAAACTATAAACCTAAAAATATCCTTCAGTTGTAAATGTTGAATTATCTTCTAATTATGGATGTATATTAAAGGCATTGTGTAAATTATGTTACTTTTAGCACTGGATCTTGGATTAACGGGCTGGGGAGCCTCAGTATTAGCTTAACTATATACATATTACTCTATACCAAGTCAATTTAAATATTTATTAACAATTATTCCTTTTATTCACTCGGGAAATATTAAAAATCTCAATATTTTTTATTTCAATATAGATTTTTATTGATTAAGATGGCATGTTGGTTATATATTTTATTTTTTATTCATTCCTTCATATGATGAATGCACTTGACATAATTAGTGATGGGTGGAGATCATAGTTATATATCCCCTCAATGCATAGGTAGATTTTATGAGATAAATTATCTTGGGTATTTGGTGTAAAGCTAACCTATTTAAGTATAATGTCTGAGAACAAGGCCCCAGTGATGTGCTTATGATGTGAAGAGTTATTTATTCTACTCTATGAAATCAATTATTATTCACCACATGATTATTTACATTTTTATATTATTCATGGATATGTCTTGTGCTAATTTTATCAGTTATATTAAATTATTTTATTAATATTTATTCCTGCCACATTATTCATGTCATATTAATTCTATTATAACTTTTGTTGTACACTACCCCTTATTATGCATTTAACATCACCCTTATATTGTTTTCTTTTACCAAGGTATTAAATAAGTTTATTAAGTATGATATTTATATATGGGTATATTTTGTGGATAATTTGATATGAGATGTTGAAAAGTTAATATAGGATAAAAAATCCTTCTTTTAGTGGGAAAATGCCAATTAGATGGAAAATATATGGTTTTTATAATAAGGGGTTTTCATAAATCTCTAAAAACATAACATATAATTCATTGGAAGTGTAAGTGACTCAATATTTATTTTCTATATTATAATTATGGAAGGTTATGTTTGGAATACTTTGGTTGGCTTCAAATCCAGTATCTAATGGATATATGTTTAGCAGGAGATCTGGGAGTGAGGGTCCAAGGTGTCATAGTTGGTATCAAAACCAGATTTGGATAACTTTAGAGGTTATGATGTTATTAGTTGAGGATAATTTAATAATTTTAGATACCATCATGGATTAATGAATTTAATTTTTATCATAATTTCAAAGGTATAAATACCCTCTTGATGTATCATTGTTAGGTTGGAATAGTTGATGATAGTAAATCAGAGGGGTGAATTTCATTTTATAAAAAAAATTATTAAAATTATATATGTAAATTTTTGGGTTAAAAAGATCAAATAATCATTTCTTAAAAGATTAATAATAGTGGAAGTGTGAAGAGTTTATGAAAAAAAATTATAGATAAGAACAAAATGAATTTTTAATGTATTTCAGATATAAACAATCATAATCTAATCTTAACACCAAAAACAATTGAGTATGGAACCCAATAATATATTTATTTATTTATTTATTTATTTATTTATTTAGTTATTTAGTTATTTAATGGAACAATAAAAAACTAAAATTTTATAATGGATGAATCTCAATTTATGAATTTTCCAAGGGAGAAGCCCCGAAACTAACCAGCCTTCTTTGGGAGAAGACTAAACCCAAAATTTTCTACATGGAGAATCCTTAAACAACATTTTCTATGATTTGGTTAGGTGAGAATAAGAAAATATTACTTTTTATATGTGGTATAACATTTTTTGGGAAAATATTTAAGAACAGAATACTCTACCCATCCCAAAAGAACTAAATAAAATAGTCAAAGAACCATGTTTCAGTTGTATATTGAAACGAGGGTGTAGAATGATTCTTCTTGTCCCTTAAAATGTTATTTTAATGATAATCTTTGGGAATTATAGTAATTTAATTAAATAAATGATGAAGATATGAAGAGATTAAGGTTTTCTCTATTTAATGTTGTTTATAGAACTTCACTTAAATGTACAATTCATAGGGTGTGACTTCTATTATTTTATCGAATTATAGTGCAAGTTTACAAATGTATTTTTCCACTATCATTCTTCCATAGATACCTCAACCCCTTTAAATAATAGTTGCTCAAAACATCCAAGTAACTTCTTAGAAAATTAAAATTTATGATAAGAATAAAAATAATCTGTAATTATGAAGGATATATAGATATATATAATCATTCAGATTTAAAACAATTTGAAAAATTCATACAAATTTTAAATCACTCAATAAATAGTGAAAAATACTTCCATAATAATATAACAACTATATATCAAATATATCACAAGGAATCAAAATATAATATAAAAAAATTAATTTTTTATTTACTTCCATATTAAATATGATATAATGTTAAAAATTAAAATATACTACATTAAAAACCATAAAAATATTTATCAAAACTTTTAGTATTATTAATAAATTAAAATAAAACAAATTAAGTCATAGTAAATACCTTCATCATATTTGAGTTCCACGTTGTAAATATATGCATGAACAAGGAATATAATTAATCTTCACATAAATTTGTTTAAAAAAATGTAAAAACACTCCTCAAAGGTTTTGTATCATTAATAAGAATTTATAGAATGCTTAAGATAATTTAAAATTTTAAAATAATAATGTAGAAAATTAAAATATTAGAAATATCCTAAAATAGAGTAAACAGGAATTTTAGGTTTTCAAATCTATGTGTAGATAATTTTTCATACATGTCTAAGGTTAAAACAAATTTTTATTAGGTTTATTAAAGGTTAAATTCATTTTAAACAAGGTTTGTGAAGGTAAATTATTACACCATTTAAAGGTAATAATAATTTTGTATACCTTTCGTAAGAGTAACGTGAATTTTTAATAACTTGTGTAATAGTAATATGCATCCATGTGAAAGATAACATTGACATTTAATGTTCTATATAAGGGAAACTTATATTGTATATACATTTTTTATGGGTATGATAATGATTTTCTTAAATCTAACTTTTGTTTTCAATATATTAGGTTAAGGTAAACAAAAGTTATGTAAAGGTAAAAAAGATAAGTTTAACCATTATATATTTTCAACATGTATTAGAATGGTAAATTTAAGATTATATAAAGGTAAATAGTCAATCATAATATATATGTAAGGGTTATTAAAAAAATTTAGAAATTTAATTTAAAAAATATATATATATAGAATAATAATAATAATAATAAAAATAACTGATGAATAACTGAACGATTATATTCAAAAAATTAATATTATAAATAAAATAAATAATAATTGTAATTATCAAAATAATAATATAAATAATTTGTTTCAAAGAGCTACTTCAATAACATCCCCTTTTATAATTAAAAAAATATGAATTTTAAAATTTCTCTCCATTTTTTTAATTGATCAAAAAGATTAAAAATTTTAAAGAATCATTTTATCCCCATTCTTGAAACAAATAAGGAAAAATTATCAAATTTAAAACATATTATTTCCCCAAAATAAATTATTGCATCATAAAAAAATCCCCATAAATTAAACAAATATATAAAAAAATAGATACAACCCTCTGAACTAATGCTTCTGAAAAAATTTCTAAATGGACCCATGAAAGAAAATAATAGTATAGTCAAGAATTTTTAAACACATGAAAAGAATTTAAAAAATAATAATTAATAGTTAACAAAAAAATAAAGACTAGATGGTTACTAAAAAATGAAATATATTTCAAATCACATACCAACATGCTATATGATATACTAATACGAATACGAAACTAACTATTTATTGAATGGAACAAATGAAACTCTCATGGGGATTCTATATTGAATCCAATTCCAACTAGTTTTGGAGTGGTCTTTAGAGATAACCATGGTGATTCCCTAGGATGTATCTATACACCCTATGGAATTAAATCATATCTTGAGGCTGAAATTCATATATTGATTATTATTGTTATTGATATTGAAAGATAGTGAGGTTGTAATCATGAAGGCTATTAGAACCGATAATTTTTATCTCTCCTAGAATATGGCTACTTGGTGGATCAAATTCTTAAATCTTCTTTCATTCATGAGTTATATTATCATACATTCATATGATGAATCAAATTACCTGGTTGATGGTATTGTAAAAAAGGAGTGAGTTTTGATGATATCAGTATGTTCAATGTTTCACCAGAGGATTTTTTTTCCTCTTTTTCAAACGAATAGTTGTAAAATTTCATACTTTAGAATTCTATAATTTTGTTTTTTGATTAATAAAATAGAATTTACCACTTATATAATCTCTCATATTCACTAAAAATTTACTTAATTGGGAATCTAAATCATTTTTGGCCAATATGATTTAAAATGATACCTTTAGGTACCCAAAATATTTGAATTATTAGAATATTAGAACTCACATGAGAGGATAAAAATTTAAATTTTTATTCCCAAATATAAGCCTAATATGTACACTATAATTATTAGAATAATTTCTATGAAAACCATATCTATAAAAAAAATAACCAAAGTATGACTAATCTTCCCTTAAAAATCATGATTCTAAAAATGAAGAGGGTGATCCTGGTGAGATTTTGAAACTATTTTAATAAACATGATATTTATCAAGAAGTTTCCTCTATTCATAACTCTATCTAAGTTATATTATATTATAATATAATTAAACCAATAATTACTACAATAAGAATAATTTATCAACTTGTCATTTGTTTTCTTAATATTCCTATATTTTTCGTCAACTTACGACAAATCATTTAGCAATAAATTAAATTTCCTTTCTTCCTTGTAATTTTTTTTAGAAATGAAAAACATAAATCTTTCATTCTCTTATTTAAGATTTAATACTTCAAGATCGAGCTTTCTTAACCTTTCAACTATAACAGATAACATTTTATTTCCTTCAAAAACTTTATTATAATCTAACTCGAGAGATAAATGTAAATACAACATTTTTTGAATATATTCTTTATATTTTTCAATAATGTCATATAAAATTATTTTATTAAAAATATAACATATATAATTACTAACCTCAACTAATTCAAACATATTAAAAACTTTACAAAAATAATTCTTTACTTTGGAATATTTTTTATCAAACCCCCGATTGAACTTATTCTTCATAAAAAAAAATTCTATCTATTAATCACTAAAATAGAACAATATATACTCTTTTTAAGGATAATGATATATGTTTATTTAGAAATAAATTGTCACAAATCTTCATGGATACTCTTGTACACTGATATTAGAGCAGATCCTAACATAGATAGAAGTGTGTCCCCAATCCTCATGGGTTGGTGACTAGCACTTGGCAATGAAAATTAACCAAGAGGGAGTGATTTTTTTACATGTCCGAGGAAGATAAAAAATATATATGTTTTATCAACACTCAATAATGAGAAATTACCAAAACAAAATAGGTAGAACAAAACCCACTGCAGTACATCAACAAGAGACACAACATCAACCAAATAAAAGTTCAGAAAACCCATGAAACTGGTGGATCAAATCTCCATCGGTCACCTCTATCACTCCAAGTCCCATAAATCAAGAACATCTTCCTATTTTAAATGTTTATTTACATTTACTAGAACCTATAATACAATAATCTAAAAACTCCCAAAGGAAAAGGTAGTGTGTGCGCTAAATAGACAAGTAGGGTCTCACCAAGTGTTCCATATAAAATTTTATAATAAAACACCATTTATTCTTTCAATTTAAATAAAAAAAGGTGTGTCATGTAATTTTAATATTTTTAACAAGACATAATTACAAATAAAAAAGATGTAAGATACATTAAAATAGACTTAAATGAACATTTTATATAGATACATTTATATAAATCGTATATCTTGAATAAAAAAGTTCTATAATCAATGGAAGGTACAATCAAATCAAATAAAACAAAGCACCATACCAATGATATTTATCGTACATTAGTTTCAAGCTATTGGATCCTCACCCTACTCATCTATGATCATGAATCAACATATATTGGTGTTCTCACTCAATATACACGCCAATATGGGACCCAGTATAGGAAGTTAATCAAGACCCTATTAGGGGGCCCTTTATGGGAGAATAATACGGAACATGGGTAAATTGTGTTCTCAAAATCGTTTCATTCCTAGGGTTTTAGAGTCCTAGTGTGATTATCCTAGTAACCCACTAACTACCCAGGATCACATTTTATTTGATCAATTAATCAATCAACATGGGAAATTAATTCATTTCAAATTATTTCACCATTCACAATTCAATTTCACAGTTTCGAAGTTCATCATTGCTTTTCATTTCAAAACCAAATCCCAGGTCTTCATCAAATTCCTACCTTTTAAAATCCACTTTAATTTAAAGAAAATTTTCTCATAAATCATTATTCAATAATTTATCATTTCAAAATACAAATCAATCCATCATTTTATGATAACCCATCATACAATTTCAATTCATTGGAAATTTAGGTTTTTAAAATTTAAAATCATTTTTCAACTTGAAATATAAAACATATCAACTCTAGGACTAAAAATCAATTGAAAACACATTTCAAATCAACCTGTAAATTCATGATTTCCATTATAAGGTGAAGACTTATGGAACCAAATACCATAAATCATGAGATCATATCAAAAAAACACCCACAACTGGATATGCTAATTAAGAATGAAGGTGATGGATATCAATGATTCAAGCCTAGAATAAATATCTATAAAAATAAAAGATGATATCCATCAATAACGTGGTGATATGTCACTCTCAAATAATAGTTGTATAGGATATCAAAATAAAATATATGAAAGGATATTCACTTTCCAAAAGTAGATCAAATGTGATCACTAGTGATTCTATCCTCCAAGATAAGTGGTTAGCGGAGTCAAAATCACCGATTGAGAGACTCTAATGACCAAGGAATCTTGTTATCTTTGAATGGGAGTTTTTGCAATCATAAATAAGGGTCCAACTATTTTTAATAAAAAGTTCTATGATATTAAAAACTGTATGCATGGTTTGATGTACAGGACACAGAGTTAGTACTAATTGTGTTCCTTAATAGTGTGCCCCTACTAGAATTCTATACATGGTGAATGGTTTACCAATATGGTTGTTTTAACCATGTACCAACCATTCAACTCCCTTAATCCATGTTTGTATAGTTTTTTGGGGATATCCATGAAGTTTAGAGAAACTGTGCACCCCCTTATAGTGACCCAACATATGGAACATAGTTTACTGGGCAAAATCACATGGTTTTCCCAAACCATACGCCAACATTTCATAGCCCCATAGGATTCCAGAAACATCAAAATTTCAGGCAAAACAACCTATAAAAATTCCCAAACAATGTATCATCAAAACCAGCATAAATAAGTACTAGAAAGAAGGTAAAAAAATGTTACAATCTAACCGCCTTAAATAGTTTCTATCCCCAAAACCCTTTCAAAAAGATTCGATGTCAAAACGATGAGGACACTACTATCTCATCACTACCTCATGCTCATAAGTCTCATGCGAATCAGATTCATGATTCCATATAATGTAGCCAAAAGGTCTCGTCTTCTCAGGAAGAACCTTTATCACCAAATCAACAATCCTCACTAGATTCTCAGTCGTAGATAAATTTGGTTCAATATCAAGATATTTCTAGCTTATGACATGATAAGGGGTAGAAATATACATTCTGATTTGTGGTCCATGAAAAAAAATGGATAAAAGTAAAATATAGGGGATGTTCCCGATGGTAATCCACATTCTACACCTACTCAGCATTCTAAAAAGGACTCACGGATCTCAGTACCATAATTTCATGCTTCCCATGGATTAGGTGACCCATCTGAGGTGAAACAATCCAGAAAAATTTTTCACCAAATAAAAACTCTAAATTTCATTAATGATGATCACCATAAGATTTATACCATCTCTATGCCATCACAATTATTTTCTGAATCAACTGAATATTCATCATATTCTCCTGAACCAAACATGATCTAACCATATAAGCTTCACCAATATCTAACCAACAAAATGAATATTTACATGAACAGTCATACAAGGCCTAAAAAGTATCCATTCTGATAGTGGACTAGTAACTGTTGTTCTAGGAAAATAAACTAGTCCCAAATGGTCATCCCAAGATCCTCCAAAGTTGATAATGAAAGCACAAAATATATCCTCAAGAATTTGTATAACTATTTTTTTCTATCTATCCATCTACAGATGATATGTCAAAATAAAACGTATTTGTGACTTTAGTACCTCTAGGAGGCCACTCCAAAAATAATAATTAAAATATTGAACCCTATCAGAGACTATAGTAGAAAAAAATCCATGAAAATAGATAATATCATTCATATTGATACTTACCAAATCCTTGACATTGGTTGTATCTCAAATGGGTATGAAGTGAGACAATTTTTTCAACCTATAAATCGCAACCCATATCATAGTATTATTTCAAGGGGTTTGTGGAAACCCAACAAAAAAAGTACATGGATATCTCGTCCCACTTCCAAGTTAGAATGGGATCTGGATAAAGTAAACCTAAAGGTTTTTGGTACTTGGCTTTGACCTACTGAAAAGTATAACAATGGGAAAAAAATTATTAATGTCACATCTTATACCTAGAAACTAGAATGATCTCTTCATATCATAGAACACCTCCATGGTTCCAAGATTCACCACCAACTGGGAATATTGTAAATCCCCCATTATGGAATTTATCACAAGAAAATATACAAAATCCCAATTTTGGGAACATTGGATATCCTCTTAAGAGAACAACCATCTCCCCATTATAAGGAGAGTCCCTAATGCCACATAATTCATCATAAAGTCACTTCTTCTAAAGAATAGACTTAAGAAGAGCATAGGTCCACTGAACACTGCCCAATAAAACCTTAACCTCTTCATCCTAAATACCCAAATGCAACTAAGAAAATAGAGTAATCAAATTCCACTCTTCTGATGATTCTTTCATATAAAGGTTCAGAAGTTTCCACCTCAAATCATTTGCAATGGCATTCCCCTTACCAGGGGTGTAGGAAATGTTGAAATTGAAATATTATAGGTACACTACCAAATTATTATCTTATTGATTCAAATATTTTTGAGAAAATATATAAATCATACTTTTTATTAGAATAAATTGTAAGCCTTTCTTCAATAAGGTAATTTTGACAAATCATAATAGCATGCATCACAGTTCTGAGTTCAAAATCATGAGTCTGATAGTTTTACTCATGCGACCTAAGCTATCCAGAACCCTAGGTTACCATATGGTCACCCTATATAATAACCCAAAACAAACTTAAACTTTATCCATCAGAAAATACCATATATCACTACCAACCTCTGGAAGATTTAATACTGGCACATAATTCAAAAGACGCTTCAACTCATCAAAATAATTCTGACATTTCTCATCCCATGTGAACATAACTTCCTTCTAGGTGAGAGAAGTCACTAGATAATCCATCATAGAGAAATATTTTACATAATAGTAGTGATACCCAACCAAACCCAAGAATCTCCATATCTCAAAAACATTCTAAGGTTTATCTCATGTCATAACAAATTTCACCTTCTCAAAATCAATAGAAATACCATGCTTTAAAACCAAGAATCCCAAGAACATAAACTCCTAAATAAATTAACTACATTTTGAAATATTCACATAAAGTGGAAAATTTATAAATATTTATAAAAAAATCCTAAAATAACACACATAATCCTCCTCTATTTAGAGTAAAACAATATGTCATCCAAAAAAACACCATGGATATATCAAGGAAGTTATGGAATATCGTATTCATTAGTGCCATAAAAACTGAAATAATATTAGTTTGACCAAATGGAATAATAAGATACTCATAATAGTTTTACCACCTCTTAAAGGAATTCTTATAAATGTTATATTTTTTTATTCTCAACTGGTGGTATCCAAATCGAGAATCAAACTTCAAGAACCACTTTTTCTTTTTAAACTACTCAAACAGATCATCAATATGTGGTAATGGATATTTTTTCATTACAATAACTTGGTTGAGTTTTTTATAATGAATACATCGTGAAAGTTTTCCGTAATCTTTGTTTTCAAATAGAATAGGTGTCACCCAATGTTTCACACTCAGGAGAATAAATCCTTTCTCTAGTAGATTTCCCAATTAAGCCTTTAACTATTTCAACTCCATCAGTTCCATAAGGTAAGAAGGAATAAATACCGGAGTGGAACTAGGTATTAAATCAAAAAAGAACTAAATATCTCTATCTAGGGACAGGCCAAATAAATTATGTGGTAACATGTTGGGTAACTTGATGATGGCCGAAGGGATATCACTACTCAGGGATTCCACCTCCATGTTTAAAAAAACACAGACATTATCCTACCCAACTCTAGAAAATAAATTCTAACTCTACCGGACCTCATGTCCCATTCTCCCTGAAAAACAAAGCACACCCCCATCGAGTGTAGTAAAGGAGACCTACCAAATATAACAGTCATTTTAGGCCTTTTAAGAAATCATAAAATCCATCCTGAAAATTATGTCAATAGGTTTAATGTTAAGATCCAGAAAACTACAAGTAATATTAATCTCTTATAGAGAAAAAACACATGATTAAAAATAAATACTGATCTCTATTTTTATTCTGAGGGGTGAAGTAATATCTATCACATAATAAAATAGCACTGCAGGATTGTTTATAAGGTTCACAATACGAGTTAGTATAAATGAGTGATATGCACGGGTATCAAATAAAATAGTCACAAAAATGAATCTATAGGGATGTTAACTCTCACAGTCACTATACAAGCATCATCTTCCTCTGGAGACTCTTTTTCTGAATGAAGAAGCTTCATTCTAGATGCACATGTTTAGAACCCTTATGTTCTTGAAGCATTTGAGTGTACTCAATTAATTTTTCTACTGATGATATTTTTCTATTACATGGTGTAGAAAAGTTATGGAATAACTTATATAGGTTTTCTAAGCAACCGTATAAACAATAGATCTTGAGTCCTCAATACAAACATTTTTTAAATTACCAACCTTTCCACACTAAAATAAATTCATAGGGCCTATATCAAGAACTACAAGGGATTTGGATGATGACTACTATCAAGATCCACTATAAGTCTCAACACACTTTTTCTTCCCATTAAAGAAACACACAGAACTACTGCTGAACTCTTTTCAAATCTGAATTACCATCCACCTCAAGCTAAATCATCAATGCACTATTTAATCTGTCAATATAAGTAGTGAAATTCAATGTGAATACTTGATATCGGATGTCAAAAACAAATATATAGCTCAAACCTATGATACATAAATTTTCCATTTCTCGTCGCCTTAAGAGAATACTATACAAGCTCAGAAAAATGATTCACATAATGTTTCATGTTCATACTACACTATTGGAGTTTGAGAAACTCCAAAGATTTCACTAAGACTATATATTCTAGATAGAACTGTTTTTTGAAAAAAAACACCAAATTACTTCCACCCAAATCCCTCATATTTCTTCATGGTTTCCATAAAATCCCACCACCGCCTACTAGGTCCCCCAAGCTTAAAGGTAGCATATTTCACTTTAATTGAATTAGGTGCTTCTAAGAACTCAAAAGAAACTCTATCTTTTTCAACCAATCCTTTAACTCATGATGATCATTTGAGACTTGTAATTATAGTGGTTTTATAGAGAAGAAACTCTTTATAAGGACATCTAGATTCATCCCTTAAAGGTTCCACAACTAGATCCAAAATATGAATGAGTTTAGGTGTATATCCTAGAACTTGGACAACATACATCACTACCTAAACAAGATTCCTATCTACAAGAGGATTTTCTTACTGTGGTCCACCAATAACTTTCTCTTAGGGCCTATTCAAACATCTTTTTAGAGACATGATGTTACACAACATCAACAAACAACATTAAAAACATCATAAAATATACTCATATCATCAACTCAAACAAGAGATACATAAATTTAAATTCCTTCAGATAAAATTCATTTTTTATATTTTAGAAAACCCAAATCGAGTTTAGGGAAAAGAATAAAATTAGATAAAATAATTCCTAAAGTATGAATTTTTTGAAAACCTTAGTAACATAAGGCTCATTATGAGGAGATATTGTGAGAAACTCACTCATAACTACCTCTTAAGTAATGAAATTCCGACCTCCTGACTACCGGGACAAACGAAACTACATATCAACAACAAGGAAAATTGAATAACCTACATTTGGTACCAATTTATCATGAATCATCCAACATAACCTATTATACCAATAACTAATCTATTCTTAACGTATCCTAAATCATGTTTATAATCCCTACAGGTTCCTAAATAACACCATAAATTGAACAAGAAACAAGTGGGGACAATTTTTTCACAAGTCAGAAAAAGATATAAAAATTTAATATGATTAAAAATCCTCAAGGGTAAATAAATAGAATTAAATAGTTAAAAAAAATCAAATCATAACATAAGAAAGAGACATAGAATATATAAAATAAAATTTGAAAAACCCATGCAACATGAGGATCTCATCTCCACCAGTAACCTCCATCACTCCAAATCCCATGAATCAAGTACATACACATACTCTTTGAGGTACTTTACCTTTTAATTCAACCTTAAATAAGATAATCTACAATCACCCAAAGGAAAATTTAGGTTGAGATATAAACCACCTAGTAGGGTATCACCAAGTTGTCTTTATGAAATTCAATAATAATAAACCATTTATGATTTCAATTTAAATAAAAAATTCATGTCATGGAATTTCAATATTTTCAAGAAGACATGATTTCAAATCAAAATGATAGAAGATTCATAAAAATAGTATTAAATGAAAATTTTAAATAAAAACATTTACATAAATTAGTGGGAATGAATAAAATATGTCTATAATCAATATCATGTATAATATAATCAAATAAAACCAATTTCAATGCTAATAAGGTATGTTGTAGATTATTTTTGGGATATAGGATCCTCACAATACTCATCAGTGATTACATATCAATATATATGTGTTCACACTCAATATATACACCAATAGGGGACCCATTATAGGAAATAAATCAACACCCCATTAGGGGACCCTTTAGTGGATAACCATGCCAAACATGGTTTAGTTAGTGTTGGAATCATAATTTAATTGTTAGGGAGTCAAAGTCCTAGTGTGTTGGTCCTAATAACCCATTAACTACTTGATATCACATGTGCATTAATTAATAAATCAATTTACATGGGAAAATAATTCATTTCAAATCATTTCTCCATTCAAAATTCAACTACACAATTCTCAATTTCAATATGCCATTTCATTTCAAAACCAAATCATAGTTTTTCATCAAATTCATGCATTTTAAAATCATATTGAGTTTAAATAAAATTTCATCATAAGTAATTATTCATACATTTCATCAAATATACTTTCAAATAAAGAAATCATTTTTCTCAAATCCACCCCCTAATTTCAATTCCATAAAAAATGGGGGTTTTCCCAATTTCCAATTCTTTTATAATTAAAACATGTAATCATCTCAAATATATGTTTTCAAATCAATTAAAAACTAATTTTAAATAAATAAATAAAAAATTACTGTTTCAATTATTTGATAATGCCTTTTGGAACCACAAACCTTTAATCATGAGATCAAATCAATACAACACCCGTAAGGATGGTCACACCAAATAGGTTTTCTTGGAATCTCCAAAGACCAACCAGTAGTATGGGAGTGTGGGTCATCTATATTAATTTTTTTTAATCCTCCTAAAATTAGTAAGGTTGGATATTTTCATAATAGAGGATATTAGGTTAAATTGTATGTGTTCAATGGTGTAGGATATCATCCTCACACGGAAGGAGATTCTAATACTACTAGTAAATCTCAAAGTGAGCCTAAATTTTGAATTTATATGTGGTAGTGTAGGTGCGTAAGTAATTTGAATATGGCCAGGTGACCATTATAGGTATGATGTTTACTATTTTATATATTGATTTATTTTTTTTGATATAGGTTCACCTTATAGTTTTATTTCATTTAAATTTATTGATACTTTGGATTTGTGACCCAAATTGATTTCATATACGTTATATGTCTCCATTTCTTCAGGGAAGATGATAGATCTTGGTTTTAAGTGTTATGAGTTCCAAGAAATAGTTGCATATGTCAATATTTTTTTATATTTCATAGTTATAGACATGGATTTTTTAATTATAATTTATTGTATGTATTGGATGGTGAGAACTGTTTATTATATAAAATTCTACCAATGAATAGTTTTTTCTCTTTCTTCTAATGAAATAACTCGTATCTTATAGGGATAGAAATTTCATATGAGATATCTATTTTTATCTTGGTTATCCTCAAAAGAAGTTTATATGGACAACTTCCTTTAGTATTGGAGAATAATCTCAAGGTTTTCCCTAATGAATTTTCAATATTTTTCCCCAATTATAGGTAGACTAATTTATTAATCTAATGTCTAGGAAAGGTCATATATATTTTATATCATATTTAATGGGTCATATTGAGATGAAAAGATTAAATATATGTATATAGGATCTAGAGATAAAGGGTTGCATTTTCCCATCTATGTCACGGTGGGAATCATTTGTTCTCTCTCCAATGAAGTAAGATAGAAGTCTCTAACGAATGTTCCATGTCTAATGAAACTAAGTCTTTATTTGATTTTTAAAATGAATTTACTAGGTTTTTAGGTTTTTTAGGATCCCTTACTTCAATTTAACTTCGTATTCTATAATTTTGGTGAGGTTACATAAAATTTAAGGTTGGTGTCCCTACATAAGGAACTTTTCCTTTGTCTTACTTTAGTTATTGATTTTTCCATTATCTTATTAATTATATTATCATTAGAATAAATTTTTGGGGATTTTATTATGTTTATCCTTTGTTATTTTTTATTTTAATTGGAAAAAAGTGGTATATTTACTTGTTTTTCACTTTAAGACCAGTTTTATACCCATATGGTGTTTGATAAAATGTCCCAAAAGTGATACCATATGAATTTTTAAATAATTTTTTCTAATGGAACTATGTTTTAAATGAAATTTCATTGATTTATAATCCTTTGGTTTATATAAAGTATTATTGATTGTGTTATTATTAATATTTTATTTCTTATGACACTTGGCATATGTGTGTTGAACATTATAAACCTTGGGTATGTGTTTGGGTGACTTGGATAAGTGATTCTATATATTAGTTGGTGTACTAGCTAGGGGTTATTGTTAGTGAGACTAATAGAGCCCCTTAGATTGGTTTGTTTTTTCATGTACACCTAGGTAAGCTAGTTTTTAGTGAGTGACACCTAGTTATCATTTCCCTTATTTTTGATAGCTGATGTATAGCATTTTGTGTACATTGTTCCCTATTAATATAGGAAAACACTCTATTCCTTGTTCCTTTATATAAAAATTATGATGTTGGTTATATAAAATCTCTCTCGGTTAAATTTTTATTCTTTCCTTATTCATTTTTATTTCTGAATGTGTATATAAAACCAAATGATTTTCTAAATTTTTTCCACTTATTGATTTTAAAAAAGTAAATTTATAAAATGATATTTATCTTTAAAATTGGAACAAATAGTTTACATTGATAAATTTATTTTTTTTCGTAGTGGTATCCTAATATTCTTTTCCTCAAACCATGCATATGTATTTGGGAAAATGAAAAATTATTATGTTTGATATAGTAAAAGGTAAATTTATCACATCTTATGGGGGTTCCTCTTGATGACTTAATCATCCATCATGGTTGGGGATTGGTGCTGACTACAGGTCACTTGGAGATGGTTCATGTGGAGTATTTTAGGGATCCCTCAGTGTTTGTTTTGTATTGTTTATGAATCATCCATGTGATCCTTGACTTTCTTTTGATTATTATGTGTTTTTTGTCTTGATCACTACACTTTAGGTTTATAAAGTTACCATTACTATATATTCTATTATATTAAATGGTTTTCCTTTATCTTTACTGAAGTGAATTACTGATAAAAGGAAAAACTTTATCAGTTCTAAAAAAAGTGATGATAAATTATAATTTCATTGATGATAAAAGAGTGTTGATAAAAGGTCAACATTTATCTGATATTTTTTTAGTTCTTATAAAGGATGACATTTATGAATTTTTTTGCACTCATAAAAGGTATCCTTTTATCTATGATAAAAAAAATCTAGCAAAGGTTACACACAAAAATATATTTTTATATTATTATTTATTTATTATTAAATATATTTTAAATAAAATTAAATATATCTTAATATAAACTAAATATATATATAATATTTCTAACTTATTTAGAATTATATGTATAATTCTAATTACAAACATATTATAAAATATCATGTAGACTATATAAATAAATTTAGAACTACATTAAATATAATTCATATTTAAATTTATTTTATATTTATTTTCAAATTGTATAATTTATAATTAATATATATTTATAATATACATATATTTATAATTATGTGTGTGTTTGTGTTTTCATATATATATATATATATGATTATATATAAATAATAAATAAATACATTAAAATATATATATAAATATAAAATATATATTTAAAAATATGGTTCATCTTAAAATATAAATTATTATGAATATTATTTTCATAATTTACATATAAAAATATAAAATTTATATTTATTGATAAAAAAATTAATAATTTTTTAAAATATATTAGAAAACTATAAATGTAAATGTAATATATTAAAATTTTATGTAAACAATTATACAAATATATAAATGAATATATATTTATTTAAGTGTATTTATATATAATATATGTAAATAAATATAAATTTATATTAATATAATCATTGGTGTTGTGATGTAAATCTTTGATATGTCTTGAAAAGATCATGGTGTGAGAAAAGAAAAAAAGTGAAATATAAATGGGGGTTAATACATGTGTGTGTATAAAATAGGTATATATGTAATATATATGAATGAATTAATGAATATATTTGTGCATGTTTGTGTGTTTTTTTTGTTTATATGTATATTTCTATATTTGTGTGTGTGTGTAATGACCCATAATTTACATACATGGTTATTACTTCAAAATTAAAGCATACTTATTACCACATATAACAAAACCATGAAAGGACTATATAGGTATAGTGTCTTTAGAAACGGGGAAACATAAACAACTGGTTCACAAATCATCTATATTGTCTCCCATTTATTTCATCATATATAGAGTCCCTTTTTGGCATATCCTACTTAATATCCTTCTTCTTGTCCTGGGGAAAAGAAAACACGCAAAAGGGTGAGCTCAAATGCTTAGTTAGGGTAAACAAAAGAAATATTAATCATATCATATTCATAAGAACGTAACATTTTGAAAATCTTATCCTGCAAAAGAGATCATAACATGGGATAAATCATAGAAGTGAAATTTAATCCCAATAATCATAACTTAAAACACGAATCTTTGTGGAATACACACATAATCATATAAAATCATTTCATATTAGTCAAGACATATTGCCAAGACTATCTTATCGGACAAAGTCCATTACTGAACCAAGTCCACTCCTCGTTCCAGCCCTGTATTACTGAACCGGATTAACTTGTCGTTCCAGCCATGTCTATCTCATGAGATATAAATATTCACCCAATGCATTGGAGGGAGATATATTTCCCACCCATCTCATAATGATACCATTCTTATGTGTGCCACGAGATCATAAATCATACATCATAGCATAACCCATGTAATAAAAATGGGATTCTTAAACGTCATGCCATCATAACATAATCCATATAAGATAAAAGGACATCATAAAAATAATTCCATCATAACATAATGAAATCAATGTAAAAAAATAGGTATAGAAACAAAACTCTATATTTTCTTATATGGAAAATAATTTTGATAAAATGCATGAACTCCATTCTTCAGGAAAATATCCTTTCTACTTCAAAAAACATTTTTCCTTTCTTAAAATGTCATAAAATTTTAAACTAAAAGAAGTTGATTAAAAATAAACTTGAAAACTTGTAAAGGAAGCTTCATGAAAATAATGTTCTAAAAGTCCATTCAGACTGTATATGTTCAAAAAATATTCTTCTCATACTTTGGCTGGAAAAGTCAAAAAGTACATCATACTAAAAACGACAAAAGATTCCTTTCATATCTTTTATAAATAAAACTCACCGATGGGTAAAATTGAATTTAAAATATTTCAGTTGGATGGAAATAATATTACATATTTAAGAAACATGGATGTGGATGATAAATATTCCCCCGTAAATTCTAAAGTATAAACAATCTCGGATAAAAATGAGATTGTGAGATTTTCCCTAACCTTAGGTCTGATATGCTTCGTATGAATCCGAAACTCCAGTAATATGGTTTAAATAATGTAATTGACTTATTAAAAAATCATATTCATTGTTATTATATCATATATGGTCATATTTGTATCTTCTTAGTAGTAATATTTCATTGATACTTGTTATTCGGGTGTTTATTGTTTTATGTTCTTATGCATGTTTTGTCGAATAAATTCTTATTCCTCTTTATAGGGTATAGATACATCATTTACAGAATGGTATAAGTGTAACATATATCATATTCATTCATTAAATTCATTTATATAATTATTATTCAGTTAAGATCATATAGAAAGAGTCGCATCACATCGTGGAGACAGTAGGTCGTACGCATGCACGAGCGATGATATCATTCCCATGATCATGGAATTTTATTGAAGTGTATGTATAATATTTCAGAATAAATACCACTTTATGAAAATCATATATAGTTATTTATTTACACCATTATACCCATTCAAGTAAGGTTGTGGTGGAAAACATATTACACCACGGCGTGGAGACGGTATTTCGTACGTACGCACGCACGGTGATTTTGTTTACTGTAGGATGGATAAGAGGTGAAATAGGGTTTTTTTTCATATTTATAATAACATATCAGTATATTGGGATAATGATTTTATTACTTCATAACAAAACAACTAAATAATATGGAGTAGAAGAAGAATGGAACTTGAAGAAAATGGTAGAAGGTATTACCTCTTTCTCGAAGTGTCTCCTTTAAACATTCTCTTAGGGCACTAGAGTTGGTCTTTTGAGAAGACCAATACCTCTAGTAGGTTTCTAAGGAAGTGGGTAAGTAAAATGGGTAGGGTTTGGCCAAGATTGAAGCCTCAAATTTGTGTGAGGAGGAGAGGGAGGAGGTGCCCTTTTATAAGGGAGGAGAGGGGCACCTTTGGAAATATAAGAAATATTAGTTTATATTAAATCCCAACCACACTTAAAAAAATCCAAAATGACTCATATCAAAATATTAAATAAGATATCTCTGTAATCTCGTCAACAAATAAAATTTATACATGTTAGGAATTTATTTTAAACATTATCAACTTGATTTATCCTTATTTATCAATTTAATTTTATTTGTGGTAATAATATTCTAAATTTTAAATTATTATAAATAATTAATTATGTGTTGTGAATTTTCCATAATTTGAATTTATGACATTTTCGACCATATAAATATTAATTTATAATTTTTAAATATTTTTGTGATTTTTAAACAATTTTATAATATGTTATTTTTTAAAAATAACAATAGTGTCAATTTTGACACTATTCGTTTATTTGAATTTAAATAAAATATATATAGAAGATATGTTCGAAATAAATGCTTTAATAGATTCATACAATGTCATATGTATCTAGAAAATTATTGTATCACATTAAATAGTTCATATAATATTTATTTTAATATTTATAAAACCATTTATTTGATATTTTAATTAATAAAATAATTTCAACATCATAATTGTGTCATAATTATTGATAATTATTTAATCCCTAGAAATTCTAAATAAATTCATATTATGTAGATACTTTTATTATCTTTCTGGAGACTATTTATATCCTAAGTTTCATGAAGTTTATCACTAAATTAAAATTATTATACTTATAACATTTAAGAGAGTGACATATTGTCACTTTCCCTGGTTTTAATAATAATTATATTATTTTAATGGTCAAAAGTCCATGAAATAAATATAGTCAGTCCCTTAGGTGATATGTGTCGACTTTTATTCATCAAATAGGATTTTGGAAGGTGTTAGGGTAATTTTATAATCTTATATTTACCCTTAATTACCTGATTTACCTTTAACTATGATAAATAAAATTTCCCGTAGTTACTATTCATAATGCCCAAAAATAAAAAGTATCTTATTAACATAATTTGGACCCACTGATTCCAAATATGGAATCCATTTTTCAAAATTCAAAACACATAAGTTGCAGTAATTAATTTAAAATTTATCCCGTTGTTTAGAAAACAGATTTTAGAAGTTAAAACATTGCCAAAGATTGAAATGTTTTTTCCTATGAATTCAATGTGAAATTACTGATAATGACATACATTATATTAAATGGTAAAATTATTTTCTATTTATACTTTAAAACCATTCAATAAAATTATTTAACTATATAAATTATCTCAATGAAAAAAGTTGTTTTTAATTAAAAATTAGCGTATTTTTACTATTCATCAAAATATGAAAGTTATCAGAAAAGTATCAAAAATTTATCGAATGTAAATTTTTATATCCTGATTCTAAAGAAGAATTCTATTTTGTCAAATTGTCCTTATAAACATGTCAAAAACTAGATTTAATGTGGGTGCGCCATCAAAAGGCGGCAAAACTACATTTTTTGAAAAATACTTATTTTACTCGAAAAAATTATTTTGTTCTCTTAACATGTTCTAGAAAATGTGTAAGATGAATAATAATGTTATAAAACTCAAAATTTAGTTAATACTATTCATAACATCTAGTCCATAATAATATATCGTTGTTTAGTGAAACCCGGTATTGCGTACTACACACGCTATCGAGGAAGGTCGTGATTGCGTGTATTGCAAGCCAAGTCAGTATTGTGTGTTGTGAAAGATTCCTTTGGTGTTGCGTATAACATAAGACATAAAAAAATATTTCTCATAAAATCTCAAGGTGTTACATTCTACCCCCCTTAAAATGAATTTCGCCCTCGAAATTCGTCACTTCATTACAAACAGATGAGGATACCTCTCCCTCATCATATACTCAAGTTCCCATGTAGCTTCTTCTAATTGGTGGTTCCTCCATAAAACTTTAACCAAGCGAGTGGTCTTGTTTCGCAGAACTTTTTTGCTACGATCCAGAATCTCTATCGGTTATTCTTCATACGAAAGATCTTGCTCCAATGGTATAACTTCTGAGCTTAGTACATGTGAAGGATCAGGTATGTACTTCCTTAGGAGAGATACATGGAACACATCATGAACTTGAGAGAGATTTGGTGGAAGCGCCAATCGGTAACCTACCTTCCCAACACGATCCATAATTTCAAAAGGACAGATATATCTAGGGCTCAACTTTCCCTTCTTTCCAAATCTCATTACTCTCTTCCAAGGAGATATTCATAAGAACACTTTATCACCCACGTCAAACTCTAAGTATTTTCTTCAGTTGTCGGCATAACTTTTTTGTCGACTCTGAGTTCCTCTTATGTGTTGTTGAATAGGTCTGACCTTTTCTGCCATCTCATCAACAAGATATGGTCCTAATAGCTTTCTTTACCCAACTTCATCCCAGCAAGTTTGAGTCCTGCATTTCTTTCCATAGAGGGCTTCATAAGGAGCCATCTGAATACTGGAGTGAAAGCTATTATTATAAGAAAATTCCACCAAAGATAGGTGTTGATCCCAAACACCTTTGAAATCCATAGAGAAATCTCTCAACATGTCTTCTAGAGTTTGAATTTTCCTCTCGGGCTGATCGTCTGTCTGAGGATGGTAAGCAGTGCTGAAACTCAACTCTGTATCTAGAGCATACTGAAGACTTTGCTAGAATTTTTCGGTAAACCTCAGTTCCTGGTCAGATATAATGGAAGGTGGTACTCCATGCAATCTTACCACTTCCTTTAAATATATCCTAGCAATCTGATCAAGAGAAAAATCTTCTCTAATAGCAATGAAGTGTGCCTACTTCGTAAGACGATCAACTATAACCCATATAGCATTATTGCCTTTGAATGTTTTAGGAAGTCTGGTGACAAAGTCCATAGTGATGTTTTCTCATTTCCATTCTGGTATGGGTAATGGTTGTAACATTCCCTTAGACTTTTGTCTCTCAGCTTAAACTTGCTGACAAACCAAGCATCGAGAGACATATTCTGTAACATCTCTTTTCATGTCATCCCACCAGAAGTACTCTTTCAGGTCTATGTACATCTTTGTACTTCCAAGATGAATAGAGAATAAAGAACTATGAGCCTCATCCAGTAGCTCCTTCTTTAATTCTGGGATGGGAGGAACACAACCTGATTCCTAAACCTTATTATCCCATCACAATCAAAGGTGAATTCAGGAACATTTCTCACCTTCTTTTGTAACTCAACATCTTCTTTTTGTGCCTCTTTAATCTTCACATGTATAGATGGTTGAACATTCATTTGAGGAAGATAAGATTTTCCTCTTCCATTATAATTCCAAGATCCATCCTTTGTAAATCCATAAATATTGGATCTTTTGTGATCCTCATCATGGATAAGCTATCATGGTCTTGTCGACATAATGCATCAGCCACATTGTTTTCTTTCCCAGGGTGATAATGAATTGAGTAGTCATAATCCTTAATCAGATCCAACCATCTTCTTTGGCGCATATTCAGCTCCTTTTGTGTGAAAATATACTTTAAACTTTTATGAACAGTATAAATATCACACTTTTCACCATAAGTATAATGCCTCCAAATCTTTAATGCAAAGATTACTACAGCTAACTCAAAATCATGAGTTGGGTAATTTTGCTCATGTATTTTCAACTGTCATGAGGCATAAGCTATCACCATATCATTTTGCATGAGAACACACACCATTCCCTTCTTGGATGCATCACTGTAGATCACAAACCTTTCTCCACTGCAAGGTAGTGTGAGCATAGGTGCACTGTCTAACCTTCTTTTTAGCTCTTTGAAATTCTCTTCAAATTCCTCCATCCAAACAAACTTAACTCCTTTCTAAGTCAACTTGGTCAGTGGGTTAGATAACCTTGAAAAATATTTCACAAAACGTCGGTAATATCCAGCCAATCCAAGAAAACTTTAGATCTCAATTACTGTTGTTGGTCTCGACCATCTTTCGATAACCTCTGTTTTTGTTGGATCCACAGATATCCCCTCTTTTGAGATTATGTGACCCAAAAATGCAACTTTTTTAACCCAAAATTCACACTTGGTAAATTTGGCATAAAGCTTCTCCTTTCTTAGGGTTTTTAATACAATTATCAAGTGATATTCATGTTCTTCCTTTCTATTTGAATATACAAGAATATCGTCTATAAAGACTACCACAAACTGATCAAGATAGTCTCTAAAGACTCTATTCATTAGATCCATGAAGATAGCAGGGGCATTAGTAAGACCAAATGGAATCACTCTAAATTCATAGTGTCTATACCTTGTACGGAAAGTCGTCTTTGGTATATCCTCTTTCTTGACCCTTAATTGATGATACCCTGAACGAAGATCAATCATGGAAAAGTATTTAGCTCTGCGTAGTTAGTCAAATAAGTCATCAATGTGTGGGAAAGGATATTTGTTCTTGATAGTGATCTTGTTAAGTTCTTGATAATCAATGCAGAGTCTCATTGATCCATCTTTCTTCTTAACAAATAGAACAGGTGCTCCCCAAGGAGATGAACTAGGGCGTATGGAACCTTTATCAGGATTCTCTTGGACTTGCTTCTTCAATTCTTTCAACTCAATTGGGACCATTCTATAAGCTGTCTTTGAAATTGGTATAGCACCCTGTATGAGTTCTATTGAAAACTCAACTTCAAGATTTGGTGGAAGACCTGGAAATTCCTCTAGAAATGCATCATAAAACTCCCATAAAATGGGTGTATTCTTAATCATGATTTTCTCCCCAACCATTTGAGATAAATAACCTTCATTTAGTGGAATCAAGACCCATAAGATGGAAGAAATTTCTACTGGAAGGTTATTTTCATCCTTGCATCGATAGATAATTGTAGATTGATCGGGAATATTAAATGTGACTTCCCTTATTTGGAAATTGATATGAGATCCGTATAAATAAAGCCAATACATGCCAAGAATCACATCAAATTCCACTATATGAAGGATCACAAGATTTACAGGAAGCACTTTCCCACAAACTTCAATCGGAGATGAATTGTAAGCTTTTGTTGCAACTGTTGTGCCATTAAGAGTTGTCACAGCCAACTCAACATCTAATTTTTGAGGTAATATGGCAATACCCTTAGAAAATTCTTCAAAAATAAAAGAGTGGGTGGATCCAAAATAAAATAAAACATTTTCTACTTTAGAGTGGATGGTAAGTGTACCTCTCACCACTTCGTTGTCGTACTCCGCATCGCTGATATTAATTGCCAGTGACTTTCCTTTATCTTTGTCCTTAAGATTTTATTGACGTTGATCATCATCATCAACCCTTGGATTTGGGCATTGATTGGCATAATGCCCCATCTCCTAGCACTTGAAACATTGAAGTGTTGGAGGTGCATTCTGTGTATCCCTTCCTTTGTTAACATCATTAGACATCTTCTTCCCATTATTTCTACATTAAATTGCCTGATGACCTTCTATTCCCCACTTATAACATTTTCTTTTCCCTTTAAGACAATTCCCTCCATGTTTCTTTCCACAATTTGAGCATAAAGGAAAACTGATCTTCTTTTCAGTGTGGTCTTTAGATTTTCCTTTGAATTCAATTTTCCTCTTCTTATCAAACCCTGATGACTGATGGGTTACTCCCATCTCCATATTAACCTTGAGAGCACATCAAACAATTTCCTCATAGCTATTGAAGTCCCTTATGGCTAACTCCCTTTGAAGACTTGGTTTTAAGCCACTAAAGAATTGACCGATTTTACTCTCAGGTTGGATAATAATTCTAGAAGCGTACCTTGCTAGTCTTGTAAAATTTTCTTCGTAGGTACCAACTAATTAATCATCCTTTTATTTCAGTTCAAGAAACTCCTTCTCCATCTTTGTTCGAAGAATACGAGGGAAGTACTTATTGAAAAATAAGTTCTTGAAGTCATCCCATTCCATGGACTCAATTTCATCTCTTTGCCTCGTATTCTTGATAATATTTCACCATTGATCAGCTTCACCTTCCAAACGATATACTGCTCAGATTACTTTATCATGCTTAGAACATTGAAGGACTGGAAATATCTTTTCAGTGGTATTAATCCATTGTTCAGTCACTAATGGATCAAAATACCCGCTGAATGAAGGTGGATGCTGCCTCATGAAGGATTCAACAGAATGTTGCTCCTTCCTTTTCTCATTTGTAAGACCTACGTGATTCATAAATTGAGAAAGTTGTGTGCTCATTGCTACAAGATTTTTCATTCCAACTCCAATAACGTTTGGTTTCTCAGGGGGAAAATCATTTCATTTCCCGTCACATTCAGCATTAACACGGTTCCTTCGGGTTCCAGCCATTGACTAAAACCAATAATCATAGTGTGAGAAACATTAATAATTATAGGAAAACCACATAATCAAAAATGAACTTTCATACTTTAGGTCATATCATAGGTTATTCATGGCCATTCCTAAAACATTAAGATTTTGACATATGCTTAGACATTACCTTAGGGTTCTTACTAAGGCTTTCACATCCTAGTTTCCAAAGGATTACTATACCTTTCCTCTAATACCAACTATAACGAGTCATACTTTACATATATGGTTATTACTTCAAAATTGAAGAATACTTATTACAACATATAAAAAACCCATGAAAGGACCGTATAGGTATAGTGTCTTTAGAAACAGGGAAACATAAATAACTCGTTCATAAATCATATACGTTGTCTCCCATTTATTTCATCATATCTAGAGTCCCATTTTGGCATATCCTACTTAATATCCTTCTTCCTGACCTGTGGAAAAGAAAACATACAAAATGGTGAGCTCAAATGCTCAGTAAGGGTAAACAAAAGAAATATCATTCATATCATATTCATAAGAACATAACATTTTGAAAATCTTATACTGTAAAAGAAATCATAACATTGGATAAATCATTGAACTGAAACGTAATCCCAATAATCATAACGTATAACATGAAGCTTTGGGTAATACACACATAATCATAGAAAATCATTTCATATTAGTCAAGACTCATTTCCAAGACTATCTAAGCGGACAAAGTCCATTACTGAACTGAGTTCACTCCTTGTTCTAGGCATGTATTACTGAACCAGATTAACTTTTCGTTCCATCCATGTCTATCTCATGAGATATAAATCTTTACCCAATGTATTGGAGGGAGATATAGGTCCCACACATCTCATAATGATTCCATTCTTATGTGTGCCACAAGATCATAAATCATACATCATAGCATAACCCATGTAATAAAAATGGGATTCTTAAACATCATGCCATCATAACATAACCCATATAAGATAAAAGGACATTATAAAAATAATTCCGTCATAACATAATCCAATCTATGTAAAAAATAGGGATAGAAATAGAACCATATATTGTCTTAGATGGAAATTAATTTTGATAAAATGCTTGAACTCTATTCTTGAGGAAAATATTCCTTCTACTTTAAAAACATTTTTCCTTTCTCAAAATGTCATACAATTTTAAACTAAATAAAGTTTATTAAAAATAAACTTGAAAACTTGTAAATTAAGCTTCATGAGAATAATGTTCAAAAATTCCATTCAGAACGTATAAGTTAAAAAGACATTCTTCTCATACTTTGGCTGGAAAAGTCAAAAAGTACCTCATACTAAAAACGACAAAAGATTCCTTTCATATCTTTTACAAAAAAACTCACCGATGGGTAAAATTAGATTTAAACTATTGTAGGTGTATGTAAATAATATTACATATTGAAGAAACATGGATGTGTATGATAAATATTCCCCAGTCAATTATGAAGTTTAAAAAATATCAGATAAAAATTAGATTGTGAGATTTTCCCTTACCTTAGGTCCGATATGATTTGTATGAATTTAAAACTCCTTTAATATGGTTTAAATAATGTCATTTACTTATTATAGAATCACATTATTTGGTATGATATCATATATGGTCATATTTGTATCTTCTTAGTAGTAATATTTCATTTCTACTTGTTATTCAGGTGTTTATTGCTTTATGTTCATATGTGTGTTTTGTCGAATAAATTCTTATTCCTCTTTATAGGATATAGATACATAATTTAAAGAATATTATTAGTGTAATATATATCATATTCATTCATTAAATTCATTTATATAATCATTATTCAATTAAGATCATATTGAACGAGTCGCATCACATCGTGGAGACGGTATGTCGTACGTACGCACGAGCGATGATATCATTCCCATGATCGTGGAATTGTATTTAAGTGTATGTATAATATTTCAGAATAAATACCAATTTACAATAATAATATATAGTTATTTATTTACACCATTATACCCATCTAAGTAAGGTGGTGGTGGAAAACATATTACACCACGGCGTGGAGACGGTATTCCGTACGTACGCACGGGCGGTGATTTTGTTTACCATAGGATGGATAAGAAGTGAAATAGGGTTGTTTAATATTTATAATAACATATCAGTATATAAGTGATACTGATGTTATTACTTCATAATGAAACAACTAAAGAGGGAGTAGAAGAAGAATGTAACTTGAAGAAAATGGTAGAAGGTATTACCTCTTTCTCAAAGTGCCTCCTTTAAACTTTCTCTTAGGGCACTAGAGTTGTCTTTTGAGAAGACTAGTACCTCTAGTAGGTTTCTATGGAAGTGGGGAAGTGAAATGGGCAGGTTTTTTCTGAGCTTGAAGGTTCAAATTGGTGTGAGGAGAAGAGGGAGGAGGTTCCCTTTTATAAGGGAGGAGAGGGGCACCTTTGAAAATATAAGAGATATTAGTTTATATTAAATTACAACCCCACTTAAAAACTTCCAAAATGACTCATATCAAAATATTAGACGCGATAGGGTTGTAATATCATCAACCAATAAAATTTCGACATGTTAGGAATTTATTTTAAACATTATCAACTTGATTTATCCTAATTTATCAATTTAATTTTATTTGTGATAATAATATTCTAAATTTTAAATTATTATAAATAATTACATATGTGTTGTTAATTTTACATAATTTGGAACTTTATGACATTTTAGACCATATAAAGTTTAATTTATAATTTTTAAATATTTTTTTGATTTTTAAACAATTTTATAATATTTTATTTTTATAAAATAACAATAGTGTCAATTTTGACACTATTCATTTATTTGAATTTAAATAAAATATATAAAGAATATATATTCGAACTAAAAGCTTTAATAGATTCATAAAATTTCATATGTATCTAGAAAATTAGGGTATCACATTAAATTGTTCATATAATATTTATTTTAATATTTTTAATACCAATTATTTGATATTTTAATTAATAAAATAATTTCAACATCACTATCGTGTCATAATTAATAATAATTATTTAATACCTAAAAATTATAAATAAATTCATATGATGTAGATCATTTTATTATATTTATGGAGACTATTTATATCTGAAGTTTCATGATGGTTATCACAAAATTAAAATTATTATACTTATAAGATTTAAGAGAGTGACATATTGTCACTTTCCTTGGTATTAATAATAATTATATTATTTCATGGTCAAAAGTCCTTGAAATAAATATAGTCCAGCACTTAGGTGATATGGGTCGACTTTTATTCATCCAATAGGATTTTGGCAGGTGTTAGGGTAATTTTATAATCTTATATTTACCCTTAATTACCCGATTTACCTTTAACTATACTTCCCAAAAATAAAAAGTAGCATATTAACATAATTTGGACCCACTAATTCCAAATATGGAATCCATTTTTCAAAATTCAAAACATATAAGTTGCAGTAATTAATTTAAAATTAATCTTGTTGTTAAGAAAACGGGTTTTATAAGTTAAAATATTGCCAAAGATTGAAATGTTTTTACCTATGAATTCAATATGAAATTAATGCTAATGACATAAATTATATTAAATGGTAAAAATATATTCTATTTATAATTTAAAACCATTCAATATTATAATTTAACCATATAAATTATCTCAATTAAAAAAGTTGTTTTTATTAAAAAAAATAGCGTATTTTTACTATTCATCAAAATATGAAGGTTATCAAAAATGTATAAAAAATTTATCCAAAGTAAATCTTTATATCCTGATTCCAAATAAGAATTTTATTTTGTCAAATTGAACTTATAAACATGTCAAAAACTAGATTTAATGTGGGTGCGCCATTAAAAGGTGGCAAAAATGCATTTTTTGAAAAATACTTATTTTACTCGGAAAACAAATTTCTCTTACTGTGTCCTAGAAAATGTGTAAGATGAATAATAATGTTATAAAATTTAAATTTTAGTTAATACTATTCATAACGGCTAGTCCATAATAATATATCTTTGTTTAGTGAAACTTGGTATTGCGTACTACACACGCTATCGAGGAAAGTCATGATTGTGTGTAATGAAATCCAAGTCAGTATTGTTTGTTTTGAATGATTACTTTGGTGTTGCGTATAACAAAAGACATAAAAAAATATTTCTCATAAAATCTCAGGGTGTTACAGTGTGTGTGTGTGTGTGTGCATGTGTTTGTGTGTGTGTGTGTGTATTCATGTGTGTGTATGTGTATGTATGTGTGTGTATAAATATGTATGTATTTTCATTTTTGTATCTATGTATATGTGTATGTATGTGTATATATGTGCATGTATGTGTATGAATGTGTCTGAATGTGTATGTATGTGTATGTATGTGTATGTAGGTTTATATAGGTGTATGTGTATGTATGTGTATGTATGTGTATGTGTATGTGTATGTGTATGTGTATGTGTACGTGTATGTGTATGTGTATGTGTATGTGTATGTGTATGTGTATGTGTATGTGTATGTGTATGTGTATGTGTATGTGTATGTGTATGTGTATGTGTATGTGTATGTGTATGTGTATGTGTATGTGTATGTGTATGTGTATGTGTATGTGTATGTGTATGTGTATGTGTATGTGTATGAGTATGTGTATGTGTATGTGTATGTGTATGTGTATGTGTATGTGTATGTGTATGTGTATGTGTATGTATATATGTATGTGTATGTGTATGTGTATGTGTATGTGTATGTGTATGTGTATGCGTATGTGTATGTGTATGTGTATGTATCTGTGTATGTGTATGTGTGTGGGTATTTGTTTGTGTATGTGTTTATGTTTGTGTGTGTGTGTGTTTGTGTATGTGTATGTGTGTGTGTAGGTGTTTGTGTATGTGTGTGTGTCTATGTATGTGTATGTGTATGTGTACGTGTATGTGTCTGTGTATGTGTATGTGTACGTGTATGTGTATGTGTATGTGTATGTGTATTTGTATCTGTATGTTTATGTGTCTGTGTGTGTGTGTGTGTGTGTGTTTGTATGTGTTTGTGTCTGTGTGTGTGTGTGTGTGTGTCTGTGTGTGTGTATGTGTATGTGTATGTGTCTGTGTATGTGTCTGTGTATGTGTATGTGTATGTGTATGTGTATGTGTATGTGTATGTGTATGTGTATGTGTATGTGTATGTGTATGTGTATGTGTATGTGTATGTGTGTATGTGTCTGTGTATGTGTATGTGTATGTGTATGTGTATGTGTATGTGTCTGTGTCTATGTATGTGTATGTGTATGTGTATGTGTATGTGTATGTTTATGTGTATGTGTATGTGAATGTGTTTGGATGTGTATGTATGTGTATGTGTGTGTATGTGTATGTGTGTGTATGTGTGTGTGTGTGTATGTGTATGTGTGTCTATATATGTGTGTATTCTTATACGTGTATTTGTGTGTATGTTTATATGTGTGTGTGAGTATGTGTATGTGCATATATGTGTATGTAAGTATGTATATATGTATGCACATGTATGTGTATGTTTGTGTACATGTATCCATGTGAACGCATATGTATGTATGTTTATGTATGTGTAGGGATGTGTAGGGATGTGCATGTTTGTGTGGATGTCTGTGTGTGTGTGTGTGTGTGTGTGTGTGTGTGTTTGTGTATGTGTTTGTGCATGTGTGTGTGTGTGTGTTCTTGTGTATGTCTATGTCTATGTCTATATATTTTTATGTATGTGTGTGTTTATGTGTATAGTTGGATACACATGGGAATGTATTGTTTCACCTATATATCACACATAGACACACATAAATAAATATGTATACATTTAAATAAATAATAATATTTTTACTTATAATTTAAAAAATTTAAATATATCTATTAATTAATTATATTTGTTATATGCAACAAATACATTATATACATCTGTATAATTAATTAGTAAAAAAATATATCAATGTATTATAAACAATAAATCCTTATAAATATTAATATTAAAATTATTACTTTTAATTTTATAGTTTCATAATTAGTAATATATTTTAATAACCATTTATCCATAATATTACTATTTTTACATTTATTAATACATTTATCATAATATTAACACATTTAGTAATAAATTTGTTAATAAAACATCTATTATAAAATTAAAATATTTATTATCATATTAATACATTTATTATAATATGAAAATATTAATACATTTATATATAAATTTATTATAATATTAATAATACATTTATCATAACATTAATACATTTCTTAGAGTTTGTTTACTATAATATAAATACATTTTTCCTTATACGAATACATTCAATTTTATTTTTTTATTTTTTATTTTATTCAATTTTTCAAATTTATTTTTTTTATTATAGTGTTATTTTTTTAAAAATTTATTAAAATATTAATACATTTATTCATAAAATTTATTATAATATTAATACATTTTTTAGTAAAATATTTATTATAATATTTATAATAAATTTATCATAATGTTAACATAATTATTAACAATTGTAATTTTGAATATTCATTCTTTAAATAATTATCAATTTATTGTAATATTTAAATGTGATTTTTAATTTTTAATAGCCACTACTATTTATCATTGCTTATATTAGGACAGATAAATATAACTTTTATCATTGTTATCAGTTGGCGCTAATAAATATAGGGTTTTAACATAAATAAGGTCAAGCCTTTATTAGTACAAACTTTAAATTTGATAAAAGTATTATATATTAAATATTTTTATTTTAGCATTGATAAAGAGTATTATTATCAACCCTTTCGTAGAAGAGTTAATAAAACCCTTTCCCACTTTTTAAAAGAACACTAATTATCATGTCGCTCCTTCTCATCGATCAAGTTCTCACATAACTCAAATCTTATTGTAGACATTTGTTGAATGTTTTGGAAGAATGGACGTCTAAAACTGAAGGTATGTTATTTGGAATTTATTTTTAAGTATTTCTCATTTGATCTAGCATGAGGTTTTCATGATTTTTGGTTGTTCTTCCCCTATCGGTAACGCGGACCCATTTTGGTTATTCTTTACTTGTTGGTCTTTCATGGTTCTCATGGTTCTTTGGGGTTTCCTTCTTCTCTATATATATAAATTTATATATAGACAATAGGATTCATTTTATCTGTATTTTGGTTATTCTTCACATAATTGTTTCAGTCTACATACATACATAAAAACATAAGTGTGTGTGTGTGTGTTTCATATATTTTTATGTGTATAAATATATTTGTATATAAGTTTTTGTTTATGTGTATGTGTATTTATATCACTGTGTGCTTTTGTGTACATATCGGTGTGTATGGGTAAAAATTTATGTATTAGAATATCCATTTTTGAACAAGATGAAATATTACAATGGGTTTTTATAGCATTGTGAAACCAATAGTTTTTTAAAAGTTAATTGTAATGTTATAAATCCTTAGATTATTTAACAATGCAATTTTTACTACTATATACTTGGATATCTTACATATCCATCCATTTTTGTTTGAATGTGATATTCTTGAGCCTATGAAACAAATTAATCAAAAAAATAAAAAACTTATAAAGAAGTAACCACATTTTATTACAAGAATTGAACTTTTTATAAGTCATATTTAAGTGAAAAACACAATATGCATTAATAAGTTTTTTTATTTTCTATATCTTTAATGGTTTAACCTTTATACTCAACTTGGAGAATGTGTAATAAGAAAATTCATAGATGTAGTAATATGAATTTATTTCGTGAATGAATTGGAATATGCCCATAATTTTACTACATTTCTAACTATGTTGGAGTCAATTTTATCTTTATTCATTAAATAATTATTCATTGAAGGTAAAATAATTACATTTTGATGTTTTTGATAGGAAATGTTGTTTTTTATTTAATAGCATTAATGTAAAATATCCACTTTAATAGATCACTAGACTTGGAAATAGACTTATTTATTGAGTCTACATAGGGGAGTTTCCTTTCGAATAGTTTTTTGATAATTTTTCATAATTGTTTAAGAAAAAATCATGCTTGTGACTTTTCAATTAAATATTCTAGTGAATCAAAAATATTTAATTAACCTAAAACAATATTTAAATATTCATAATTAGAGAGTTATGTTATAGAAAACCCAGAACATAAAGGTTATTTTGATAGAATATGTCAGGGGGATAATTCATCATGAATCGGGGATTCATCAACAAAATATGTATGATTTTTCGATTCAATGTCTATTTTTCAATATTATTATTAACCTTATTATCCAATATTAAATCCTCTCTTATATGGATTAAATCTTTAAAATGACTTTATATATTATGTTTGTCTATGTTTTATTTGTGTGTGTGTGTGAATAAATATATTTATTTATTTATTTATTTATATTTTTATTTATTTATCATTTTCTTTATTATACTAGTACATTGTTCATAATGCTACCTAATTCACATTAGGTTAAATTTCCACACCAAGAGAGAAGACTTAAATCTTTCCTAAACATAGGATTTATTATATGTATATATTTTTCTTGGAATTATAATCATAAGATTTATATCTAGTATTTTATATAATTTATATATGTATGTATTATAATTTATGACTATTTTTTAAGATTTTATACCTTATATAATTTACATATGTAAAAAATGATACACTATTTGCATACCTTCTATGTATTTTTTCATAAAATATTAAAAATGCTATACTAGAAAGCATGCATATAAATCGAAAATGTATGTATGTCAATCTCATGAAAAAATATTAGGAGGATAGAATTAAGAAGTTATTCAATTTTTCAACTGATCATGCATATAACCCTTCCCAAATCAGTTGTTTTTGTTTACAATGTTCTTGTTTAAGTCAAATTAGTCTAGAGGAGTTGGAAGAACACTTGATTTTTCATAGAATAGATCAAAGTTATATATCTGAGAATAAACATATGGAAGAGAAGAATGTTTCTAGATATTGGTATAACACTATGGTTTATGAATCAACAAATATAATTATATGTGTAAACGATGATTGAGAAAACACTATGGTTTATGGATCATCTGATATGATTACAAGTGTAAACAATGATGGACATCATATTGATGAAATGAAAATTCCAGTTGAAGATGACCTTCATGATTATATAAAGATATTTGAGAAGTTAAAAGATGTTCTAAGATACCATTATATATCATTTGTAATAAATATATAAAATTTTCATCCATACTAAAGATATATTATTTTAATGTTTACAACAGGTGCAGAAACGCCAATTTATAGAATTACTTGTTATCTTGAAAGATATAAAACCAGAATATAATGAGCTTCCTTGTCGAACATATGACACTAAATGAATTTTGGGTTTAATGGGTATAAACATTGAAATAATGAATTCATGTCTAAATGACTATGTTTTTAAGGACCATGAATCACTTAAAAAATTCCCTCAATATGGTGTAGCTCTATATAAGAAATATGGATGAAGTCCTTTGAAAATAGCATGGTACTTTCCAATCATTCCAATGTTTAGTCACTAATTGAAAGTGAGTATATGAAAAGACAAATAATATGGAATGTAGTTACAAAAATTCAATATGGGAAATGTCATCATCCAACGGACTCTCTTTAAAGGAAAAAAATTGATCATGACTATCCAAAATTGGGAATCGATCAATGAAACCTCTGTATATTGTTATCCATAGATGGAATGAATCCTTATGGTTTAAAAATAAGCACTCACATTACATGACTAGTTATATTGGTAAATTGTAACTTTTCATTATGGTTAGGCATGAATCACCAATACATTATTTTTTATCTTCTTATATTAGGATCAAAACAACCGGGTAATGATATTGATGTTTTTTAGATCCATTGATCGAAGATCTGAAATTAATATGAGATTTACGTGTTACATTGTATGATGCTTAAGGAAATTAAGATTTAACATCGAGATACATCTACTATGAGATGATAAATAAATTTCCTACTAATAAAAGTTTCTAGTATATGGAATTAAAGGAATGTTAGGGTTTCTTATTTTTTATGAAAGCACGCACTCAGTTAGGTTTTAACATTTATTAAACACTGAGTTTCAAGGAAAATGAATAGTTTTATCATTATGATATAAATATAGATCATGGGAGACATAATTTTATGGGAATTAAGAAGAATGTACAACACTATATCCTCACATATGTGATTAATATTTTCATAAATTAGAAGATATTTTAAATTTTTTTAAAACATTTTTCTAAAAATTGTATAAAAACTGGTTGGAAAAAGTGATCAACTTTCTTTAATTGTCATACTAGAATTTTTAAAAATTCCTAATATTTCTTGCAGTCATATGCATAGAAAAATATGTTTGACCTATTTTCATTGAAATGTTTCTAAATGAACCATGGAAAATAAAGGATGAAATTATGGATATTCTTGACATGATAGATATGGGGATTAGGGTGGAGTTAGTTTCAGTGTTGGGTGAAATGTGGACTTTTCTTTCTCCAGCAGATTAGACTCTTTATCAATAATAGAGATATCATTTTTCAAATTTCTAAATAGTTTAAAGGTTCTGGAGGAGTATTCAAAAAATATAAATAATATCATATCAATGACTGATTTGAAGTTAAGGGAAATAAATTAAAATTACTACCATGTTTTTATGTAAGATTTCATTCTTGTATAATTAAATCATATTCTACCTAAAAATTTATAATAGACATTAACCATGATTTGATTAATTTTTCAAAGATATATGAAAATATGTTATAGATCTGATAAAGTTTTAGCTATGGAAAAAATAACTTTTAGTCATATTAACTGAATTAGAGATATTCTCCCCACTGTTATTCTTTGATATGATGGGTCACTTGATAATTCGCATGGTTAGAGAGATATGAATTTGTGTTTTTAAACCACAAATATGGATGAATGAAATTATATGATGTATGAGTATTTTAAAAGGGTATATCAAAAATTAAATTAAACCCAAAGGTTTTATTGTAGATAAATATTTTCTTAAGGAATCTATTAAATTTCGTAATGACTTCATATCATATATAGATAACATTAGTCTTGTAAAGTATTTTCCTAGCGGAAACCATGTGGAAAAAAGAATTTTTGGAATAGATGTTGCCATAATTACCCTTATGTAGAAATAGTAGAATCACCTTTACATTTTAAATTATAGTATACAGGTTTATCCGTATGTTGAAACTATATGGCCCCAGCCTTAAACATTACTTAATATTGAATAAAATGAATAATTGACATTGAGGATCTTTTCAGGTTTAGAGTTTTAGAGAATTAGGACATAACTATTACATCTCAAAAGATTACAAAGTAGACACTATTAAATAGTTTCCTTTTTTTCTTTTTACAAAACATGAACTCTGGAAAAAAATGAGACATGTCTAGTTCCATGTTTAAGAAAGCATGAATTTTTTTTGATCCCATCCTTGACCCTATTCCACATTATGTCCTCTGAAAAACATTTCAAAAAAACTTGGGATGAGCATAAAAAGCTCAGTAAGGGATACAAAAAGAAGGAAAATTGTTAGTTTTTCAAAACAACAAGTAAACCAAGAATACTTTATAAAAGTAATAATTTTTACCTTTATGAAGTATTAAATACTCTCAACTGAATAAAAGATCATTACATACCCTTTTTTAACCAAAATATTACCATAAAACTCATATAAATAACACATAACATATAAAGGTAACTTTGGACATAAACATACTTAAATGGAATAACTATATGGTCAACTTCCACACAAGTCACTAAATGGAATAGCAATATGGCCGACTTCCATACCCAATGCATTGGAGGTTATAACGTAACCACCCATCCTGGTATTCACGGCACCACCCGTCATATGGTTTATCACGTAACCACCTGTCAAATGTCCAAGTACCATTATAAAATCATAATACATAAAACAAATATAATGTAAAGAAAACATTTACAAATTTCAAGCACAATATATCCCTTAAATATATTTATATAAAAAATCAATTATCAAACCCATTTTAAATACCAAAATACATAAAAGAGTATATGGTATTTATTTACTTTTAAAAAATATTACGGCTTGTTGATGAAGCCAAAGATCAAATAATACTCACGGTGGCGGAAAGGTCGTTGTCATCGTGTATGTTAAAAAGAAACATAATTTTTGTCATTTAGTAAAATGCTTCGTATAGAAAATATTCCTTTTGAATAAAAGTAGAAGTCAAAGTGGTTTATACAGCGTATAAAATAAAGTCTTGTATTAGAACAAAATATGCCTCAATGAAAGGAGATTGAGACGAAGTCCCATACCTCGTGTCCGACTTGACTCGACCACTCGTTAATCTCCTGAATAATAAACTCGTATTAATTATTACTTGCTTAAGAACCTCTTTCAAGTTCATTATTCCTTTTATATCACTTATTACCATGTTATGAACACTATTTAATTATTTAAGTTAATAACTGTCGTTTTGTCGATCATTGGTACTTGAGTCAAAAATAAACTCCTTATAACTACAAGTTGTTCATGTGGAAAAATTTCCATTATATCCAGAATTATATTCATGATGTAGATATCATATATATCATATATATCCAGTATATACATGCATTTATAATATTACATAACATTTAGAGGTAATAAATGAAATGCATCGTTCATGGAGACGGTAATCCGTACGTACGCATGAACGCTACTTTCATTTCTATTTCGTATTTAATGGAATGAAATCATAATGATATAAAGTTATATTATAATTCAAGTATAATATCATATATAACATCATAAACTCCATCCTTTATACATCCCACATATGGCATTAACAAATCAAATCACTTTGAGGGGGCGGTAGTCCGCACTTCCTAAAATGAAATTATCGCGTTTACCCATAATGGAAAACATAAAGGTATGCCATACATGAAAAAGACAAAAGAATAAGTAAAACATAATGATAATATATATAATATATAAATATAGTTACATCTTAATGGCCACCATGAAAGGTGTTAAAAGAATATTGAACAATCATCGTTTCGTGAGGCAGTAATTCGCCACCCATAGAAATAGTATGTTCTTTAACCATTAGACGGTGGTGTGTGTAGGTTTAAATCAAATAATTCTCATAAAAACATCCTATTATATTTAAGATACTGGTTTTCTTACAAAATAAATTAATAAAAATAGTTTAAGGGGTTGGAGAAGCAAAATAAAACAAAAGAACATAAGGGAAAACATTACCTTAAAATCGGGTAACACTTTTTTATTTGAGCCAAAGGCTTCGTTGGGAAGACTTATGCCCAAAGTGAGGCCTTTTGGATTAAGGGAGGAAATTTGATAGGATATTTGGGTAGAGTTTTTCTGAACGAAAAGTCTTTGAATGTGTGAATAAGGTGGTAGAGGTGGGGGCCTTTTATAAGAGGAGAGGAGGGGCTCTTTTGGAAAGATTGAAAATATTACTTTATTATGAAATTATTTTCGGATTTTAAAGGTCCCGCAAAGATATATTTCGAGGATAAGGTGATAAGGATTCTAAATCCACCCATACAATAGGTTTTTGACAAGTGTAAGTCTTATATTTTTCCTTATCTTTTCATTTTATTTAAATCGTTCATTAATGAGGTAATCACTGCATCATCATGGTGTCATAAATAAATTTATTTTTTTAATGTATAAAAATTATTAAAAAAATACCATGTTGTAGGAAAACTTTTTAGATTTATAATTAATATTTATTATAAAAAATACGACTTGTATATCCCCATGTAATAATTGTTTTAGTAAAACAATTCATGTTTGTGACATTTTTATTTTTACTTTAAATAAAAGTTATAAATGTCATTATCTTACCCAAGTGGCTCCATGGTGTCCCACAAATTGACCCATGGGTTTTGATGGTCTTCCATGACTCATCCAATAGGGCTAGGACAAGTGTCAAGATATTTTAATATTTTTATAATTTCATTTTAACCTTAAATTTCACTAATAACCTTTAATCGCGATTAATAAAACTTAAAAGTTACTATTCACCAAAAATTATTTTCATCACATTGAACAACATTTTACTTACTAATGAAAAACATGTATATCAGATTTTTGAAATTCAATTCACAGAAGTGGTAATGTTTCATTTACATGAAAAAATTAGTTTTTTAACTACCACTTAGTGGTTTCACTATTCATCAAAAATTGATGTTTTTCAAAAAAATACCAAAAATTCCCCCTAAGATATATTAGATATTCCAAATTCAAAAATTATGTCTATTTTAAAAAATTCAAAACATATAAGTTGAATTAATTAATTTTATAATTAATTCCCACTGTCACAACAAATAGCGTGTTTTTAAAAAACAATATATATCAAAATATTGACAATTGTTTATGTCCAATTTCAAAGTGAAATTAATTATAATGACCACCATTGGATTAAATGGTAAAAATATATTCTAATTTAACTTTAAAACCAATTCAAATAATAATCTAATCATATAAATAAATTAGATTAAAAAGAGGTTTTGAATTAAAATACAAAATTTTTCACTTATTCATTAAAAATGAACTTTGTCGGAAAAATAACAAAAACATACACAAAGTAAATTTTTATGTCCCTATTCTAAATAAGGATTTTATTTGGTCCAATATAATTTATATGAGTGACCAAAGCTATTTTTAAATAGGGTTCTCCATCAAAAGGTGATAAATCAACCATTTAGTGAATATTAGAGTATTTATGCTTAAAATTGAATTCTTTTCTTATTGTAAGCCTTTATCTTTTGTTGGATAAATGTAAAAACATTTAACAAACATATATAATCATATTATAGTTATTTCTATTCATTCCTTCCAATACAACGGCTATGTTTTTACTACTAGTGTGCAACGTAAGATTTCAAAGAAACTCGTTGTTGCGTATCGGGTACGCTATCGAACATAGCAACCCCTTTAATGTAAAATTAATATTTAATTCACAAATATTAATAAATCTGAAAATGTATTATTCTTTTATTTACCTGGGATGTTACATCCTTCCCCCCTTTTGGAAATTGTGTCCCTGCAATTTTATTCACATGTCAAAATAAGTGGGGGTATTTATCCCTCATAGAATTTTCAGATTCCCACATTACCTCTTCAACCATATGGTTTTTTCACAAAACCTTTACCTGGTGAATTACCTTATTCTGCAACACGTTCTCTCTACGGTCAAGAATCTGGACTGGTTGTTCTTCATAAGAGAGATTCTCTTCCAACTGAACTACTTCTGGGCTCAAAACATGAGATGGATCTGGCATATACTTTCTCAACATCGAAACATGAAAAACATTGTATACCTGAGATAAAATCGGAGGTAAAGCCACTCGGTAAGCAACTGATCCAACTCTCTCCATAATTTCATATGGTCCAATGAACCTTGAACTCAGCTTTCCTTTCTTACCAAATCGCATCACACTTTTCCATGGTGAAACTTTGAGAAAAACATGATCATATACCTAGAAAGATAGATCCTTCCTCCAGTTATCTGCATAACTTTTCTACCTGCTCTGAGCAGTTCGCAGGTGTTTCTGAATCAACTAAAATTTTTCTGCCATCACTTCTACCAATTCTGGTCCCATCAGCTTCCTTTCCCCTACTTCATCCCAAAAAGTTGGATTTCGACACCGTTTACCATATAATGCTTCAAACGGAGCCATCTGTATGCTGGAATGAAAACTATTATTATATGAAAATTCAACAAAAGAATGATGTTGTTCCCAACTTCCATAATAATCCATCGAGCAAGCACGTAGCATATCCTCCAAGGTCTGAATTTTTTGTTCTGACTGCCCATCTGATTGTGGATGAAAAGCTATACTAAAATTTAATTTAGTACCCAAAGACTTCTGAAGGCATTTCTAAAAGTTAGAAGTAAACATGAGATCACAATCAGATACAAAGGAGAACGGAATTCCATGCAACCTGACTATCTCTTTAACATACAATCGAGAAAGTTGATCTAGAGACAAATTATCTCGAATAGGAAGGAAATGAGCATATTTAGTCAATCGATCAACAATAACCCATATTGCATTATTACCTCGAGATGTCTTTGGTAATCCCACAACAAAGTCCATGGAAATATTTTCCCATTTCCACTCCGGCACCGGTAATGACTGAAGCATACCTTTCGATAACTGTCGCTCTTCTTTAACCAGCTGACAAGTCAAACACATCACAGTAAAATCGACAATATCTCTTTTCATTTCATCCCACCAGTAATACTCCCGTAGATCTCCGTACATCTTAGTACTTCTAGGATGAACTAAAAACGAGGAACTATGAGCCTCACATAACAACTCATTATTCAACTGTGAATCACAAGGTACACATAATCTCTTCCCAAACCTCAAAACAAAATCATTATCAATGTTAAATTTAGGTAACATACCCTTCTGAACCAGATCTACCTTTTTCTGCAACTCAGTGTCTTGCTTCTATGCTTGCATAATTCTGTCTGATAGAGATGAACTCACTGACACCTGAAACAAAATAGAAGAACTTCCTATACAAACAAATTCTATGAAAAGGTTCATCAAATCCTTAACCAAATGATCACATTCCAAACGTAACATGGTTAATGAAGCATTACTTTTTCGACTCAAAGCATCAGCCACTTTATTTTCTTTTCTGAGATGGTAATGAATTGTACAATCATAATCCTTGATTAATTCTAGCCATCTCCTCTATCTCATTTTAAATTATTTCTGAGTGAAAATATACTTTAAACTTTTGTGATCAGTATATATTTCACACTTTACTCTATACAAATTATGCCTCAAAATTTTTAAATCGAAAACCACAGAAGCTAACTCCAAATCATGTGTAGGGTAATCTACCTCATGAGTCTTCAAATGATGTGAAACATAAGCAATTACCTGATCATTCTGCATAAGGACACAACCAAGTCCCTTCAAAGAAGCATCACTGCAGATAACAAACTCACCATTCCTGGAAGGAAGTTCCAAAACTGGAGCATTCACTAATATTCTTTTCAACTCCTGGAAACAATCATCACAATATTTTTTCCAGATAAAATTAACACCCTTCCGAGTTATCTTTGTCATTGGACTAGATAATCATGAAAAAAAATTAACAAACCTTCGGTAATATCCTACCAAACCAAGAAAACTATGAATATCGGTTATATTTTTAGGTCTTGGAAATTCTTAAACAACTTTTGTTTTAGCAGGATCAACAGTTATGCCATTTTTTGAAACAATGTGACCAAGGAAAGAAATTTGTTGTAACGAAAACTCCCACTTGCTGAATTTTCCATATAGTTTCTTTTCTTTTAAGGTTTGCAAGATAAACCTTAAATGACTTTCATGCCCTTTTTTACTTTTAGAAAACACCAAAATATCATCAATGAAAACAACCACAAACTTATCCAAGAACTCATAGAAAATTATATTCACAAGGTCCATGAATATAGCAGGTGTATTGGTTAACCCAAAAGGCATAACTACGAATTCATAATGTCCATATCTAGTATGAAACACAGTATTCAGAACGTCTGCTTCTTTTACTTTCAACTGATGGTACCCCGACCTCAAGTCAATCTTCGAAAAATAATGAGCTCCCTATAGCTGATCAAACAAATCATCGATATGAGGAAAAGGATACTTGTTCTTAATAGTGATGTTATTCAATGCTCTATAATCAATGAAAAGTCTCATTGAACCATCTTTCTTTTTAACAAACAAGATAGAACCACCCCATGGTGATGTGCTAGGTCAAATGAAACCTTTATCTAATAACTCCTACAATTGCTTCTTTAACTCTAGAAGTTCAACTTGAGCCATTCGATAAGGGGGTTTTGAAATTGTCTTAGAATCAGGAACTAAGTCAACAGTAAATTCAACTTCCCGATCACGAATAAAACCAGAAAACTCATCAGGAAAAACATCAATGTGACATAAAAGACATATTTTAAAGGTATTTTTCATTTCATTTACATCCTTGCTTTGTTTTGGGGGTTTACCTAGGTTTTATGGAGGAATAGATGAGTATTCATGAATTGGGCCAAACCGTGAGCCCAATTCCAGATTAAACAATAAATATTGTATCTTTTATAACTTTTTCATTTTTCAAAATTTTCATCCATTAAAATTCCTACTTGACCTCCCCTAACCTATTAACACCACCAAGGTAATTTGGAGCTTTTAGAAATCCATAACCAGGGTTTATTTGGGTTTTTATCTAAGGGGTTGGGCCTGCCCGAAAGCCCAATTCAAGTTTTAAAAATAAATTATGATTCTGTTATAACTAATTCAATTTTTAGGATTTTTCGGTGATTTCAAGTCTCACCCAAGACCAATTAACCCATCCGCGCATATGAGCTCTCTCCACCCTCTTTGGAGCTCTGGTTAATCGCGATTTGGTGTCGAACTCTATAAGCTTCCTCAAATCGCCCAGATTTGAAGAGGTAAAGTCTTTATTTCATAACTCTCTCAATTCTAAATATTTTTCCTCCATTCCAGTTCCTAATTGACCTAATATATCTTGTTCGAACGAAACCTAAATTTTGTCTCTTTTAAATTTCAGATACTGGTGTTTTGGAGTGATTACTTCAAGGTACTTCAAGTAAATGAGTCCTTTTCTTTCCTCTTCCAAACTACTTTGGGGTTCATTCATTGTTATTAGGATTCCTTTGGTTATAATTGAGTTTCATAATGTACATAAAATATGTTTTCAAACCTAGGGTTTAACATTGGGCTTTCTTGGCCAATTTTTGTGGTTTTAGGTTTGATCTAGGTCTCTCTTGGTGCGGTGGGGGTACGATTTGATTTTCGCATGGAGATTCAAGGGTTTTTGTTACTTTGGTAGGTGATTCCATTGTGTGTGAAATTTTTGTGAATTATCTTGTTGTTTTGATGGTACCTTAATGTTTATTTCACTTCAATGTTTCTGTAAAAATTGGTTTTAGTTTTATATATAATGCAAATGAATTTTAAGTTCCAATTTTTGGTGAAATTGGGGTTTTTTCATTCAAATATTTTATTGGTTCATTTTGGGTTGACCTATAATTACTTAGTTGATTTTATTGAACTGTATTAAGACTAAAAATAATGTTTTTAATGTTTATTCTTTTTTTTTGTGAACGTTTTTTTAAATGGTGTTTGGGAAGCAAATGGGCTTTAAGTAAATGTTTGTGTGAAAATGGTGGTTTTTAAAAGATATAACTTATTGGTTCACATTGGGCTTCCCCATAACTGAATTGTTAGTTTCATTAAATGTTATTGAACTGAAATTTTGTTTTAATGACTTACAAGTGTTCACATAGTGTGAAAAGTGGATATCTTAAAGAGCTTTGGGTGCAAAACAATGTGTTGTTTTGAGAGGTTGTTTTATTGAAAATAAAATTATTTTATTGTGTGTTTTAAATGGTATAAAATGTGTGTAGCTACTGTACTGTTTTTTTGTGACCAGTAGTAATATTGTATATGAAAAAGGATGTGTGTTTTTTTTTAAAATTTTTTGAGCACAAAAGGGGAAGCCCAGGTACCAAGGTGGGGCAGATTTGTACTAGTACGGTTAGTGGATCGGATGGGTTTTGTCCCTATTCCACTTAGCATTTGGATAACGACAACTCTAACTAAACTATGTGGATGATGATTGGGGACCAATAGGTTATGGGTATGTTCCCTACTAGTGGCTCGTGCACGAGAATGGATTTTTCTATGGTTACTCTACACTGAGATATGAGGTAGATAGGGCCCGAGACAACCTAGTGCTTTGGGGTGTTCCCGATTTTGATGCTCATTGGATTTTTGGTATTTAACCTTGTTTTGGGGTGTTTTTGGAAGTAATTTACAGTACCTCACATGTATATTTAATGTTCTAACATTCTGAAATTCTCGTATTGAAAACTCTCTTCATTTTAAAGTTGCATTTCTTTTCATTTTAACATTGTTTCACGTTTTGTATTAAAATTGCTTGTTTTGTTCACATTGTATTGCATGCTCTTTTGAATCAACTGGTGGTATCCTATTGGGCTTAGGCTCACACCCTACTTACACCCCTTGGGTGTAATTATACCTGCTTATGCTTGACTCAGGTAAAGGGAAGGCTAAGGGTGACGGCGGTTCAGGGTGTTAGTCCCCATCGTTGGGGCGGAGTTGCGGAGAAGACTTGAGTGTGATGACCCCCTTGTCATGTGGAGTCCATGGGGATGTATTTATGTTTTCATTATTTATTTTTAGACAACTTTTAGTGTCTTTAAACACATTTATTCAGATCTGGTTTTGTTAAGAATTGTTTAGCATGAAAATTTCAGATTCTAATAATTGATTGTTTTTTTATGATTTATGATTTCATACTTGGGTAAATAATTCCCAAACCAGATTTGTTTGATACCCAGGAACTTGTGCCAGCCCGTGGGGATAGGGAACGCCCTTCGGGTCATGTCACGGGCTGGGTTTGGTGCCAGTTTTGGCGGCGACCAGATTCTGTTCATGACAAAATGGTATCAGAGCAGGTTCGCTCTTTGGGTCATGTTATTTGGTGAAGAGTTAGCATAGTCTGGAGTTTGGATTTTCGGGACTTGAAATTTCAGTCATGGGTAGTGTGTCTGGCCAGAACACCTCATGATGGGATTCAAGTCACCATGGGAAGTATGGATTTATCTGAGTCCTTTGGTTTTCTTGGTTTAATGATGACTATGGGAAATGAAAAAAAGTGTTGGGAGAATATTCTCTGTGATCTCACAGGGCCTGGAAATCCATGTGGAGCCGTGGATATTTCCCTAGAATACTCTTTGTGATGGTTAAGTGATTTTCATATGGCTTCCAACCATATTTCCAAGTCACCCACCGAAACTATATTCCTCTCACATTGTCTTGTGTCTCTTTGTTTTGGAATCTTGGAAACTTGGTTTTTTTAAGAAAAAAAATGACTTCACTTTAAGGAGTGTGAATTTTTGTGATGTTATTTTCTAGTAAAGTGAAAATTGTTTTTTTTAAATTATATAAATTAAATTTAAGAATTATTTCAAAATGGTAAATTCTGTTTTTACACCTCTTTTGAAAGTATGAACTATGTTAATTGGGGTTTTGAAAATTTGTTTCTAGTGGAATTTTTTTTACCATGGAAAAGTGTTTGAGATTTAATTAAGTGTTATAGAATTTTTGTGTGGGGGTTTAAGATGGATTTTGGGTTTGGTGACTACTGAACATTTGAAAAAAAAATTATGAACTTTTAGAACCTTGTCTTGAAATGAGAAGAGTTGAGTTCTTAATTAAATGGAGATTTATGAAATGGTGTTTTTCATGAAATTATAAGTGTTTCGAAATGGGTTAAAATGTTTTGAAATAATTATGAAAGGCATGAATATGTGCTATTATTGAATTATGTATTCTTTTATAAATTGGTTTGTGAGATGAAAATTTGGGTTTTGATATTATGGTTAGTGTTTTTGAGAAAGGAAAATTGTGGTTAAAAGTTTGATTTTAAAAAGAGGAAAGGTTTGATTTTGGGTATTTGGTATTATCAAGGGTGACCACATTCATAGTTTTATTTGGGAATATGGATGGATATGAGGTGGGTTCCAAGTGTGGCATGTTAACATGCATGTGTGAGGCTCATGAGATACCATCGGTAAATGCGCAACCGATCAACACTATTTTTTTTAATAATGTTTTTGAAGGAAAGTGTTGTGTTTTAAAAATGTATGGTTGGGAGGTATGGATTATGTGTTTTTAGGATTATTATTGTGGGATGTTTCGAGTTCAATAACCCCTCTTGTTTGAACGATGTTTTGGATTTGTTTTTCATTGATAAGTTGGAATGAAGTGTTGGTCAGTGGTCTCTTTTGAGGAAAAGTTTGGGAGGCCAATGTGGTGGCACCCCTCTTGTGTTCGGTTCAGGTTTGTGGTCTGTTGTGACCAAATGACCAGATTGGTTGGGTCCTTGGGTTTTCCTATAGGCTAGGGTATGCCCCCATAAAGTGTTAATGTATGATTAATGTTTGGCCTATGGTGATTCATCGTTGGATGATCCTCCAGTTGATCAACATAAAGACTTTATTCTTGAGGTTTGGAGATTGAGTTTACCCCTATTCTTTTTCAATTATGTGGATCCCCCTATAGTGGGAGAGTTTTTGTGGGAGGTTGAAATAGACCTTAGTTTCTTATGTTTCTTAAGTTGTCGAAGGTCAATGAAGTTCAGGTTTGTAAATGTAGAATAATGTCTTAAAGGGACTCTGGGTCATTCATTTGTCTCATTGAAGAAAGAGTTCATGTTAGGCCACCAGTGTGCAAGATTAGTCCAAGAGTGTCTATTATGGACACTTTATAGAATCATGTGTTGTTTGAGACTCAGTACAAGGTCCCTCTCCTTGTGTTTTCTTTTATCCACAATGGTCATGTTCGGTGACGCCATTCGTTGTCATGTGTTCATTTGACTATAAGGGTGAAGATTGTGCAATCTTATGAGAGTAACTATTTTGTTGGATGTGTGTCTCCCTATATGAAATTCTAAATCCTATGATCTAGAGGAATGTTTTTCTATATGACCTTTCATTCTGTTGTTTAGTATCCGAAGAAAAAAAGGGGCGATGTGTGTGCATCCTCTAAGTTCTTGTTTTGGTAAAATGATGGGTTGGGGAAAAGCCGGTTTGAAGTGTGTCATGTCTCAATGAGACCATCTGAGATTACAGTATAATTGTTTTTGGAACTGGAAGAAGATTTTCATTTTAGGGGTTTCCAAATCCTAACTGTGAGGCCGAAGATGCTTCAATCCATTGAGCTCCAGCCATAGGCCCCCGAGAGAAGCTGGTTCGTAGTTAGGGGAAATCCTAGAGCCGTTCACACTTTTGGTCAAGGTCGTATCCTCAATATGAAAGATAAGAATAGTTTAAACCTCTGGTGTCATCGTCTTGTTCCAATTTCTTACATTTGGTGGAAAGAGGTGTGAGTACCTTCTTCCCATGTCATACCCTGAGTTGATTTTTTCCCCTTTGGGTTCCCTTGTGTTTTTGGAGAAAAGTTTAAAATTTGGGTTAAGCAGGTTGAAGTGCCTAGTTTGTGTGCGGTTATCAGTAACCGTGTTCCAACCCAGGGGACCGTGTGATAAGAGACAGTAGCTATCGCATGGTCTCCGCACGTCCATGATCATTGGCCAAGGAAATTGTGTGAAGTTTCCTCTTTGGACAGAATGATCCGCATAGTTAACTCACGGTTTCCCAAACCGTGTGAACCACCCGTGCGGCCATGCCAGCTCCTTAAAATTCTATTGTTTTTTTGTTGTTATCCCATAATAGTTAGTTAATATTGTTGGGTTTTGTTTTGGGTATACCCATAATGGGTCTTAGGTATGTTTCATTGGATGAATTCTGATATTAATCTACCCCTAATGCGGGGAAGTCCATTCGAGGCCCCCTGTTAGTGTCTTGATTTTGTCTTAAAGAAAGTTGTGTTAGTTATTATGGTGGGGAGACCCATCATGGGTATCATGTATGTTATCTTAGAAAAGTAATAGTGTTAGTTTTACACTTATGATTGGGATATCATTTGTTCCTTCCCCAATTGTTATCTGTATTCTGTCTTAGAAATTGAGTTGTCCCTAGTGGTGGGATGTCCAGATTGGGTCACCCCGTACTAGTGACTCAGTTTTCTCCTTGGTGTAATCTAGGTAGGAGGTAGTATCGTTCAAGTCTATCTATCCACAAATTTGTTACTTGGGTAAATTTTGGGTTGGAGAACACCCAATTGTTTTGTTTATGTAATGTTGTGGTAGCATTATTCGAGTTCGTTGTTCGTTTCAAGTGGATTGCTTGAGCATCGTCTTGTAGTGTTTGAAGTGTTTTGTTTTGGGATGTGTTTTGAATGTGTTTCTTAATTTTAAGTAAGTGTGGTTATTTTTGGTTGGTGAGAGTATTATCTTCCTTTTTTAGATCAACTGGAGATGTTCGCCCTTTTATAAGCGGGTGAAAACGTGGCAAGGAAGTCTGTCTTGGTCTATTGTTTTGGCTTTGCTTTTTCATCTGGTCTTATTGTGGCATTCCGGGGGAGGAATGCTTTATTGTGGGGAGAATTGTCACATACAAGACATATTTTAAAGGTATTTTTCATTTCATTTACATCATTACTTTGTTTTGGGGGTTTCCCTAGGTTTTAGGGAGGAATGGATGAGTATTCATGAATTGGGCCAAACCGTGAGCCCAATTCGAGATTAAAAAATAAATTTTGTATCTTTTATAACTTTTTCATTTTTCAACATTTTTCATCCATTAAAATTCATACTTGACCTACCCTAACCTATTAACACCACCAAGGTAATTTGGAGCTTTTAGAAATCCATAACCAGGGTTTATTTGGGTTTTTATCTAAGGGGTTGGGTCTGCCCGAAAGCCCAATTCCTGTTTTACAAATTAATTTTTATTATGTTATAAATAATTAAATTTTTGGGATTTTTCGGTGATTCCAAGTCTCCCACAAGAACAATTAACCCATCCGCGCTTTGGAGCTCTCTCCACCGTCTTTAGAGCTCTGGTTAATTGTGATTGTGTGCCGAACTCCATAGGCTTCCTCAAATCTTCCAGATTTGAAGAGGTAAAGTATTTCTTTCATAACTCTCTCAATTATAAACATTTTTCTTCCATTACAGTTCCTAATTGACCTAATATGTCTTTTTCAAACTAACCCTAAATTTTGGCTCTTTTAAATGTCATCTACTGGTGTTTTGGAGTGATTACTTCAAGGTACTTCAAGTAAATGAGCACTTTTCTTTCCTCTTCCAAACTACTTTGGGGTTCATTCATTTTTCTTAGAATTTATTTGGTTTTAATTGAGTTTCATAATGTCTAGAAACTAGGTTTTCGATTTAGGGTTTAACAATGGGCTTTCGTGGCCAATGTTTGTGGTTTTAGGTTTGATCTAGGTCTCTCTTGGTGCGGCGGGGGTGCGATTTGATTTTCGCATGGAGATTCAAGTGTTTTTGTTACTTTGGTAGGTGATTCCATTGTATGTGAAATTTTTGTGAACTATATTGCTGTTTTCATGGTACCTTAATGTTTATTTCACTTGAATTTTTCTGTAAAAATTTTTTTTAGTTTCATTTATAATGCAAATGAATTTTAAGTTCCAATTTTTGGTGAAATTGGGGGTTTTTCATTCAAATATTTTATTGGTTCATTTTGGGCTGACCTATAATTACTTAGTTGATTTTATTAAACTGTATTAGGACTAAAAAACATGTTTTGAATGTTTATTCTTTTTTTTGCTGTGAAATTTTGTTTAAATGGTGTTTGGGAAGCAAATGGGCTTTAAGTGCCATGTTTGTGTGAAAATGGTGGTTTTTAAAAGATATAACTTATTGGTTCACATTGGGCTTCCCAATAACTGAATTATTGGTTTAATTAAATGTTATTGAACTGAAATTTTGTTTTAATGACTTACAAGTGTTCACATAGTGTGAAAAGTTTATATCTTAAAGAACTTTGGTTGCAAAACAATGTGTTGTTTTGAGAGGTTGTTTTATTGAAAATAAAATTATTTTATTGTGTGTTTTAAATGGTATAAAATGTGTGTAGCTACTATAATATTTGTTTGTGACTAGTAGTGATATTTTATATTCAAAATGATGTGTGTTGTTTTCTGAAATTGTTTGAGCACAAAAGGGGAAGCCCGGGTACCTAGGTGGGGCGGATTTGTACTATTATGGCTAGTGGATCAGATGGGTTTTTTACCTGTTCCACTAAGCATTTGGATAACGACAACTCTAACTAAACTATGTGGATGATGATTGGGTGCCACTAGTTTATGGTTATGTTCCCTACTAATGGCTCGTGCACGAGAATGGATTTTTCTATGGTTACTCTACACTGAGGTACGAGTTACATTGGGCCCGAGACAACCAAGTGCTTAGGGGTGTTCCCGATTTTGATGCTCATTGGATTTGTTGTATTTAACCTTGTTGTGGGGTGTTTTTGGAAGTACTTTACAGTATCTAACATGTCTATTTAATGTTCTAACATTCTGAAATTCTCGGATTGAAAACTGTTTTTATTTGAAAGTTGCATTTCTTTGAATTTTAACATTGTTTCACGTTGTGTATTAAAATTTCTTGTTTTGTTCACATTGTATTGCATGCTCTTTGGAATCAGCTAGTGGTATCCTATTGGGCTTATGCTCACACCCTACTTACACCACTTGGGTGTAAGTATACCTGCTTATGCTTGACTCAGGTAAAGGGAAGGCTAAAGGTGATGGCGGTTCAGGGTGTTAGTCCCCATTGTTGGGGCGGAGTTGCGGAGAAGGCTTGCAGGTGATGACCCCCTTGTCGTGTGGAGTCCATGGGGATGTCTTTATGTTGTCATTATTTTTTTAGACCACTTTTTGTGTCTTTAAACAGATGTATTTAGATCTAGTTTTGTTAAGAATTGTTTAGCCTGAAAATTTCAGATTCTAATAATTGATTGTTTTTTTATGATTTATGATTTCATACTCGGGTAAATCATTCCCAAACCAGATTTGTTTGATACTCGGGCACTTGTTCCAGCCCGCGGGGATAGGGAATGCCATTCGGGTCATGTCACGGGCTGGGTTTGGTGCCGGTTTTTACGCCGACCAGATTCGGTTCGTGACAATCACGATACTCATTTACCGATGGAACATCATTAATCTGAACAGTTCTTTTATTTTCAAGGTAACCTTCATTTCCATCTTTTACTGGTTTCTCAACTTCCTGATATGTTATCAAAAGCAAGGGTTAATTTTTGTACACAAACTGAAAATATTTCTGAAAATAAACCTCTTTAACTCTGCAGTCAATCTTAGCATGATAAACAGAAAGCCAATACATGCCCAAAATAACATCAAACTCTACTAGAGGAAAAACAATAAAGTTTGCAGGTAGATTCTTTCCGCACACAAGGATATGAAGGTTCTTATAATTTCTTTTTGTCTCAACATTTCCTCGGGGTGTTTTTACCATAAGTTCAGGATTCATATCTTGAGTTGGAATTCCCAATTTACTAGAAAAATTCTTAGAAGTGAAAGAATGTGTAGACCATGAATCAAACAACACATTGGCATAATCTGAACAAACAAACAGTGTACATGATACTACTTCATTCGATGTCCCTACATCTGCTGAAGTAATTGCAAAGGATTTCACCACCCCTTTCTGCTTGTATTCTAGATACTTTCCCCCAGTTGAGTTCTTTGTTAGAAACTCATTTGCATAATGACCCATTTCAATACACTTAAAACATCTTACCGCTGGCTTTTCATTGCCTTCTTGATCATCTTCCTTACAGTTACGAGCAATATGACCAGACTTGCCACACCAAAATCACTTTCCAGACTTGGATAAAAATTCTTCAGGTTGCATTTTACCACACTTCTCACAGGATAGATTTCTGGTTTTCTTACCTCCAGGATTATTTGATGAATTCTTTCCATTTTCTTACCAACTGTACCTCTTACTCTGTTGTTTGTCAAAGAACACATGATCATCGGCAAACTCCATTTCCACCTTCTCTGTACATCGAAAACGTTTTTCATAACTTTTGAACTCACGAGAAGCTAATGCCCTTCGATACTTTGGCTTTAACCCTGAGTAAAAATGGTTGATTTTACTATCAAGATCTCATATGAAATTTGGAGCATACCTTGCTAGTCGAGTGAACTTTGCTTTATAAGTAGCCATTGAGTCATCCTCCTGCCTCAATTCTAGGAATTGTTTTTCCATCGTAAGATGAACCACCTTAGGAAAATATTTCCCAAGAAACATACCTTTGAATTCATCCCAATGAATATCATCAATCTCATCACTATCCTTGATATTTTTCACCATAGACCACCGCTGATTAGCATCACCTTCAAAACGGTAAATAGTAAGACTAACCTTTTGATGTTATGAACACCCCATGACATCAAAAATCTTCTCGGGTTCTTTAATCCACCCTTCTGATAGAATAGGGTCAGATGATCCTCTGAATGATGGGGGATGTTGTCTCATGAAATGTTCCACCACTAATATGTTCATCTGGGTTGATCTGGCTGATCTCGTGCATGGATACCACCACCATTTATAGCCTAAGTCAATTGTGCCATGACTGCAACAAACTCTTCAGTTCCGATTCTGACCATCTCAGGTTGCTGATTTGGAAGGTTGTCTTCCTCCTGATGTCGTCCCAATATAGATGCCATGTTTCCTCTGTGGAAAACCATTCTGAACACAGAAATATCTTAGGCGAAGCAACATGGTAATCTTTAAATGTTATATCATTTCAATCATACCATAAATTAATTTATAATTTTAACAATTTTCTGACTCCTAAAGTTTTCTAAACCGACCTTTGATACCAACTATAAGGCCCCGACCTTAAACATTACTTAATATTGAATTAAATGAATAATTCTCATCGAGGATCTTTTCAGGTTTAGAGTTTTAGATAATTAGAACATAACTATTACATCTCAAAAGATTACAAAGTAGACACTACTACATAGTTTCCTTTTTTTTCTTTTTACAAAACATGAACTCTTGAAAAAAAAGAGACATGTCTAGTTCCATGTTTAAGACAGCATGAATTTTCATTGATCCCATCCTTGACCCTATTCCACATTATGTCCTATAAAAAACAATTCAAAAAAACATGGGATGAGCATAAAAAGCTCAGTAAGGGATACACAAAGAAGGAAAACTGTTAGTTTTTCAAAACAACAAGTAAACCAAGAATACTTTATCAAAGTAATACTTTTCACCTTTATGAGGTAGTAAATACTCTCCACTGAATAAAAGATCATTACATACCCTTTTGTAACCAAAATATTATCATAAAACCCATATAAAGAACACATAACAAATAAAGGTAACTTGGGACATAAACATACTTTAATGGAATAACCATACGGTAGACTTCCACACAAGTCACTAAATGGAATAGCCATATGGCCGACTTCCATACCTAATGCATTGGAGGTTATAACATAACCACCCATCCTGGTATTCACGGCACCACCCTTCATATGGTTTATCATGTAACCACCCGTCAAATGTCCAAGTACCATTATAAAATCATAAGATATAAAACAAATATAATGGAAAGAAAACATTTACACATTCCAATCACAATATATAACTTAAATATATTGATATAAAAAATCCATTATCAAAACAATTTTCAATACCGAAATACATAAAAGAGTATATGGTATTTATTTACTTTTAAAAAATATTACGGCTTGTTGAGGAAGCCAAAGATCAAATAATACTCACGGCGGCAGAAAGGTCGTTATCACCACGTACGTTAAAAAGAAATATACTTTTTGTTGTTTAGTAAAACCCTTTGTATAGAAAAGATTCCTTTTGAATAAAAGTAGAAGTCAAAGGGGTTTATACAGCGTATAAAAGAAAGTCATGTATTAGAACAAAATATGCCTCCATGAAAGGAGATTCAGATGAAGTCCCATACCTCGTGTCCGACTTGACTCGACCACTCTTTAATCTCCGGAATAATAAACTAGTGTTAATTTTTTCTTGCTTAAGAACCTTTTTCAATTTCATTATTCATTTTATATCACTTATTACCATGTTATTAACTCTATGTAATTATTTAAGTTAATAACGGTCATTTTGTCGATCATTGGTACTTGAGTCAAAAATAAACTCTTTATAGTTACTAGTTGTTCATGTGGAAAAATATCCATTATATCCAGAATTATATTCATGATGTAGATATCATATATATCATATATATCCAGAATATACATGCATTTATAATATTACATAACATTTAGAGGTAAGAAATGAAATTCACCGTTCAGGGAGACGGTAAGCCGTACGTACGCATGAACGCTACTTTCATTTCTATTTCGTATTTAATGGAATGAAATCATAATGATATAAAGGTATATTATAATTCAAGTATAATATCATATATAACATCATAAACGCCGTCCTTTATACGTCCCACATATGGTATTAACGAATCAAATCACTTTGAGGGGGCGGTAGTCCACACTTTCTAAAATGAAATTATCACGTTTACCCATAATAGAAATCATAAATGTATGCCATAAATGAAAAATACAGAATCATAAGTAAAACATAAACATAATATATATCATATATAAATATAGTGATATCTTAATGGCCACCATGAAAGGTGTTAAAATAATATTGAACAATCATCGTTTTGTGAGGCAGTAATTTGCATGCCACAGAAACAGTATGTTCTTTAACCACACTACTAAAAATTTAGGCTATAGCCACAGTTTGAAACTGTGGCTATAGGTTATAGCCATGGTTCAATGAATAGTTGCTAGTATTGGCGTGGCTATAGGCCAACTCCTACATCCAAGATTTTAAACCGTGGCTACAGCTTATAGCCACGGTTCAAACTATGGCTACATCCCTATAGCAACGGTTTCAAACTGTGGATAAAGCCTTATAGACACGGTTTGAAACTTTGGTAGAATGTAAAGCACAAACAAGCCTTATATACATGGTTAGAAACTATGGCTATAGATCAATGTTCAATAAAAAAACACAGCAGGCCTGCATGCCTTCCTTCCACCCCCTGCCCCCTGCTAGTCCCTTGCCACCCCCTACCAGTCCCCCCTGCCCCCTGCTAGTCCCCTGCCACCCCCATGCCAGTCCTCCTACCCCCTGCCACCCCCTACCAGTCCCCCCTGCCCCCTTCTAGTCCCCCTGCCCCCTGCTATTCCCCCCTGCCACCCCCTGCCAGTCCCCCCCCCCCCTTGCCCCCTGCCAGTCCCCTGCTAGTCCCCATGCCCCCTGCTAGTCCCCTTGCCAGACCCCCTACCCCCTGCCATCCCCCTGCCAGTCCCCCCTGCCCCCTTACACCCCCTGCAAGTCCCCCCTGCCCCTGCTAGTCCCCCTACCTTCCACCCACCTGATAGTCCCCCTGCCACCCCCCCCCCCCCCCCACCCTGCATGTCTCCCCCTATTTTCTATCTCGCTCTGCCCCCTGCCAGTCCCCCTACCTATTTTCCCCTGGTTCCCCATCCCCTACCAGTCCCCCCCCCCCCCTATCTGTCACCCCCCTGGACACACCCCCACCCCCCCCTGCACAGACACCCCCCACCCACGACAGACACCCCCCTGGACAGATAGACAACCCTGGACACCCCCCTCCCCTGGACAGACCCCCCACCCCCCGGACAGAAACCCCCTGGATAAACAACCCTGGACAGACCCCCCCCCCCCCCCCGAACAGACACCCCCCACCCTGGACAGACACCCCCTGGACAGACAACCTTGGACACCCCCCACCTTGCATGTCTCCCCCACTATCTGCCCCCTGCCAGTCCCCCTATCTGTCCCTGCTAGTCCCCCTACCTAAATGAATGAAGCATGAAAAGAATATTGTATCATTATAAATAATTGGAAAATATTAAATAGATTCCTTTATGAATGGATGAGTCCAGACTTAAGTGTCAAACATGGCATATGAATACTACTAGTCCCTATAATACTGAAATATAAAAGCCTAAAGGTAATTGTTGTCATAATTAAAAGGCATAGATGATTATTGATCATTAAATTTCCTATTTATATTAGTCGAAATGAATAAAACCTAATTCATTATAATTTTCAATTCATAATAATAAATATACAAATGAAACCGAACATTCAGTATGCATGAAAACCTGAACTGAGCCTTCGAAGCAGCTCAATAGTGTTGCGTTGGTTTTAAAGCTCGCCAGAATAGAGACATGTAATGGGGAAGTAGATGGTCTGCCAGATTTGTTCTAAATAATTGTAGACATTCACTCATGACAAGAACCTTCAACATAGTGCTTTCAACCACTTCAGAAGACCTGGGAACATGAAATTTAATCAAAAAATATATTTGAAGAGTGTTGTTGTTGCGTGATAATCAACATCACCATTCAATTCAACTTTGAAGACATATAAATAATAAGTGGTAGCAATCCTGCAGGGTCATAAATACATGTGCATTAATTAAATGTAGCAGTTTAATTAATGTAGCAGTCCAGTACCAGCTCTTATCACCCGAATAAAAATAGAAAAGGCACATACATACTGATTTAGGTCATATAAGTAAGAATAAAAAAATACAATTGACAGTGTATGGTAATTAGGGAAATTCTGGATCTATGCTATGTTTAAAAAAACATTGAAAACGGATTACCCTATGAGCATGAACTGTATGAAACATTGGTGCAGGATTCAGTACCTTATACTATAAAAAATATAAAGTATAAGCTATATGGATATAAACTTGAGCAATATATCAATCCAAAATACAATCCCATAAACTATAGAGAAAGAGGACCAAAACTCATTAGGTCATAACTGAATTATAAAATCAAACACATTTCCAAATCATCCTATTGTATTCACATGCACTAAGGAAATAAATAAGATAGTAATAGTTTAAACAGTAGTGGAGTTCACAAACCAAATATATATTTACCTCAATAGTCTCAGAAATATCCATTACAGAGATAACTAAATCACATATTGGATATCATTGACCTGAAGCCTGCACATAGAATGTCTTCTAGAGAAACCTGCAAATTAAATGAGAAATGTCTCACAAACACTTTAAAGTGTACGGTGGAAAACATCAAAAAAAATTGAATAAAATGTAGAAACACAAACTTGGATGTATGTTTATGCTTCCAACGACAGTATGATTTGATCTTCAACAGGCGTGTGAGGTGTTGTCCAGTTGTTTTCCTGCATGGAAAACAAAAAAATAAATATTATTAAATAGTAAAATAACACCTTATACATGTCATTAATAATCTAGGTGATCACGTCATTCAAGTAATTGTCTTCACTAAGACTTTTAGTGTTAAAAAAAGATTCAAATTGATGGACTAAAGCATTAGATATTCTCCCCTCAACATTAAAAGTTTTTTCATTCACCTTAATGTTGGAGATATTTTTTTGGATCATTTTCTCCTTCTTCATGACGTGGAAAAATAGAGTACTTAAAAATATATGTGTTAACATAAATAATATAGAAACATGGTTGAGAAAATATTCTCATCATTTATGTTTACATTTATGAACAAGAAGATTAACTATATTCTTTATCATCTATGTTTTATTTTTGTGTTAACCATGTGGGGAGTTTTAAGATGAGGTTGGTTATTGGGGGGAAACTATATAATATATGTTTTCAAAACTAGGCAACATAAGTGGAGTGAAGAAAACTTTCAAATATGTATAGTAGTTTGAAAGATCCATTTTAGTGAATTCTATACTTAAGACATTTTAAAATCAATATATAAAATATATGAACCTTAATGATAACAATATGGATTATCTTCTTAAAGGGAAACTAGAAGAGAATACTTTGAGAATATTCCAAAAATTATCAATATCATATAAATCAATATATTCCATAAATTTAATGGAGAATATATAATTTATATGGTTTGATTTATTATTCTCTCGTCCTTGGTTACAAAATTCCCAACCTAACATTAAGGGGGATAAATTATTCTTAATTAGGGAAAATAAATTGAAATTTTGAACAGGATTCTAGGATATTTTCCAATGTGTAAATTTAGATAATTTTATACTTTAATGTTTTTATATTTCTTATTAACATGAGTGTAGAAACTAGGGTTGAAATATTCCAAGATAATAATTATTACAATTTTTATTATATAATTATCTTAGATTGAATACATTTTCACATCTTATAAGAAATTATGTGAGTATTTTTATTTTAGATTGGTATCATGTTCCTTTATAAATAGACATATTTATTATATAAATAAAACCCTCTACCTTTTTGTATGAATATCATATCAAAAATACTTATATTAGTACATTTCTTGAGTATGAATTCGTACCATTTTTTCTCTCATGTACTCAATAATTATTATCATAAAGGAGGAGAGAACAAATTAGAATGAAAGGACTTATGAGAATTGGGAAGAGAATAAAAATATGATTCATAAATGAAGAGTATATATTGATATATCATTTTATTGGGTATTATAAATAAATAAAAAGGTGGTTTGTTGAGACCACCTTGTGTGTGATTTATTTTATTCAATGATATTGAATTGTTGATAAATTTTTATGTCAACATTTTGATGAATAAGATATAGATTGGATTTTTTTGGAAATCCTAATCTTGTTATTGAAGAATAAATTTTCCCAATAAGTTTTATGATTATATTAATTGACAAACGATTAAATAAATTATTCAATTTAGTTTTTGGAGTTTCTTATCATTGTATTAATGAAAAGGGGTGACATTTCATTTGGTGTTTTTTTATATCCATTCATATTAGAAAAATAATTTTGAAGGTATTTGAATTTTCTATCCTTTTGGTTTATAAGAAGTATGAAAGAATAATTGGTGTTTTTTAAAGTTATAATAGAATAAGAATAGTGGTTATATGGTTGGGAGTTTGGTTCCTAAGTAATTAGGTATTGAGGATATAACTATATTATCTATTTTGACTAATCATACAGGAGTTAGAAAACAATAAGGCCTACTAAAGGTTGTCTTAGAACCTGAAAAGCCAATACATATCATAAATATATTTGAACAATTTTAAAGGTAATATAATCAATATTGGAATGGTGGATGAATAGTTCTTTTTTAGTTCCGCACAGGCATAGAGAGTGTGGGTTTGTGCTTAGAGGAAGATCTATTATGTTGGGTTTCATGATAGACTGGCCACCCTAAGGGATCTAAATGACAAGCTACCTCTCAACTTCTATGGTATAAAAGTTTAAACCAAATCAATTTCTAATATGGGGTCATGAAATGTGTTGTATTATTCACATTTAAAATCCAAGAAATTATTGGGAAAATATGACGTCATGTACATTGTCATATTCCTTTCTTGATAGTTTGCACTCTATTCTAGTAATTCTCAGGTTGTGTACTACCATCAAAGCTAGAGGTAAGCTCAAGTTGAAATTTCATGATGCATGTGGGTGTTTTGAAAGATAATATAAATATCATGGATAAAAATGTATATAATAACAAAGGATTGTGGAAATTATTTTAGGATAATATCATCATAAGAAGTGGACTCTAGGAAGAATATGGTGATAATATGATACACTCTACATAAGATATTGTGATTGTGTAAGACATCGATATAAATATGGTATTCCACTCTCATAAGATGTAATCCTATGTATGATACTAATATAACATTTGATAATAGACTTCATAAGAAACAACCATTTCAAAAGATATTATTTGATTATATAAGGTACATAAAATTCATATAAAGCAATGAGAAGCTCGGACTTCATGATGTACCTCCATGGGGTATATATAGATCATCATATGGTATAGATATATCATGAGGTTCAAGAAGATCATGAGGTATATGTGAATTTCATAGAGTACATTGTAAGGTGTTATAGAATATTGTAGGTTTTATGAACCCTATGCTAGAACATCATAAGGTAAAGATAATTATCAAATTTTGTTAAATTGAAACATATTAAAGAATAATTGGATTAGGTAATGCTACAAATACAGGGGATTACCTCTGGTGTTGAAGGTTGTGGGGGAGAACCATCGGGAATGGAGGAGGAGGGGAGGCAGCTCAGAGCAGCTTCACTAGAGGAGGGTCGTGGTGAGGAGGTTCACCGCGAGGAGGGGTCGATGGTTTTGAGGGTTGCTGGTGAAAAGGTGTCGGGGAGGGCGATGGGGGTGTCGACATCGGCTTCGGAAGAGAGGCGTCAGGGAGAAGGGTCGCGGAAAGGAGGCGTCGAAAGAGTGGGGTCAAGGAGGAGGGTCGCGGTGAGGATGCTTCGGGGAGGAGGGTCGTGGCGATGAGGAGGTCATGACGAGGAGGCATCGAGAAGGAGGATCGCGGTGATGAGGAGGGCGTAGCGAGGAGGCGTCGGGGAGGAGGAGGGTGCGGCAAGGAGGAGGTCGTGGAGAGGAGGAGGGCGCAGTGATGAGGATATCACGGGGAGGAGGAATCGCGAGGGTGGAGGGTTTGAGGATCGGGTTTTCAACAAATAGCCACGGTCATTTTATTAAATTGTGGCTATAAACAAGCAATAGCCACAGACCGATAAAACTATGGCTATAGGTCCGTGGCTATAGCCTGCATTTCTAGTAGTGCCATTAGATGGTGGTGTGTGTAAGTGTAAATCAAATCCTTCTCATAAAAATATCCTAGTATATTGAAGATACTGGTGTTGTTACAAAATAAAGGAATAAAAATAGTTTAAGGGGTTGGAGAAGCAAAATAAAACAAAAGAACATAAGAGAAAATATTACCTTAAAATCGGGTAACTCTTTTTGATTTGTGCCAAAGGCTTCCTTGGGAAGACTTCTACCCAAAGTGAGGCCTTTAGGATGAAGAGATGAAAGTTGAGAGGGTATTTGGGTAGAGTTTGGATGAACCAAAAGGCTTTGAATGTGTGAATAAGGTGGTAGAGGTGGGGGCCTTTTATAAGAGGAGAGGAGGGGCTCTTTTGGAAAGATTGAAAATATTACTTTATTATGAAATGATTTTCAGATTTTAAAGGTCCCAAAAAGATATGTTTCGATGATAAGGTGATAAGGGTTCGAAATATACCCATCCAATAGGTTTTCGACAAGTGTAAGTCTTATATTTTACCTTATCTTTTCATTTTATTTAAATCGTTCATTAATGAGGCAATCACTACATCATCATGGTGTCATAAATAAATTTAGGTTTTTAATGTCTAAAAATTATAAAAAAAATACCATTTTGTCAGAAAACATTTTATCTTTATAATGAATATTTATGGTAAAAAAATTACTTTTATAACCCCATGTAATAATTGTTTTAGTAAAACAATACATGTTTGTGACATTTTTATTTTTACTTTAAATAAAAGGTATAAATGTCATTATCTTACCCAAGTGGCTCCATGGGGTCCCACAAATTGACCCAAGGGTTGTAATGGTCGGCCATGACTCATCCAATAGGGGTAGGACAAGTGTCAAGATATTTTCATATTTTTATAATATCATTTTTACATTAAATTTCACTAATTACCTTTAATTGCGATTAATAAAACTTAAAAGTTACTATTCACCAAAAATTATTTTAATCCCATTGAACCAAATTTTACTTACTAATGAAAACCATGTATGTTGGATTTTTGAAATTCAATTTAAAGAAGTGTTAATGTTTCATTTACATGAAAAAATTAATTTTTTAACTACCACTTAGTGATTTCACTATTCATCAAAATTGAAGTTTTTCATAAAAATACCAAAAATTCACCCTAAGCTATATTTGATATTCCAAATTCAAAAATGATATCTATTTTAAAAAATTAAAAACTTATAAGTTTCATTAATTAATTTTATAATTAATTCCCGCTGTCACAACAAATAGCTTGTTTTTAAGAAACAATATATATCCAAAGACTGACAATGGTTTATGTCCAATTTCAAAGTGAAATTAATTCTAATGACCACCATTGGATTAAATGGTAAAAATATATTCTAATTTAACTTTAAAACCAATTCAAAAGATAATATAATCATATAAATAAATTAGATTAAAAAGAGGTTTTGAATTAAAATACAACATTTTTCACTTATTCATTAAAAATGAACTTTATCGGAAAAATGACAAAAACATACACAAAGTAAATTTTGATGTACCGATTCTAAATAAAGATTTTATTTGGTCCAATATAATGTATAAGAGTGATCAAAACTATTTTTAAATAGGGTTCTCTATCAAAAGGCGATAAATCAACCTTTTAGTGAATATTAGAGTATTTATGCTTAAAATTGAATTCTTTTCTTATTTTAAGCCTTTATATTTTGTTGGATAAATGTAAAAACATTTAAAAAACATATATAATCATATTTTAGTTATTTCTATTCATTCCCGCTAATAAAACGGCTATGTGTTAACTACTAGTGTGCAACGTAAGATTTCAAAGAAACTCGTTGTTGCGTATCGGGTACGCTATCGAACATAGCAACCCCTTTAATGTAAAATTAATATTTAATTCTCAAATATTAATAAATATGAAAATGTCTTATTATTTATTTACCTGGGATGTTACAGAAACCCATAGAGTAATTATTAATAATTTTATTCCATTAAATACTGATAACAATATATTAAATACATATAATCAAAGGTTTATATGATGGTTTCAAAACCATATTTTTTAAGAGTTATCTATAAATAAGAATTTAATTAAAAAAGATTTTTATAGCTATATAGGAGACCAATTTTACATGTATTATCCTATAATATATTTTTAATTAACAATTATATGCTCTATATAAAGGAACCAGATGAATGAAATTAAATAAAAAATATCGAATTTTCTCTTATTGTTGAAGTGATTGTTTTATCTAGTAACAAGGATATAAATCCAATTTATATGAATATTTAATACTTTTAAATCATTGAAAATAATATGGGAGTAGGGTTATAAAACATTCCAAGTGTAATTTTTTCTATGAAAATCATTGGATAATAAAAGTCCAGTTAAAATTGATGAATTGGGGTTCATGAAACTAAATTTCATTAAGGATGGTTATATTAAGGAACCAATCATACTGGAACATGGGTGGTACACATATTTCATGTCTTGGGTCCTATAAATTTAAAATGGCCAACGATTTAATTTTCAACTAAAACAACAACATGGTGAAATGAAAATTTTATTGAGAATGACCCTTTAGTTAGGACATCATCATAATTTCACGATGGTCATAATGTAAACAATGCCTTATATGTTATACGATACCACATGTAGGGTATTTTGATTCTTAACAGAGGGGAAAATCCATTCAACATTTAATGAAAAAATATATTTCAATGAAAATGTTATTTTTTTTATATTTAACGTGTTTTCTCATAAGATTGTGTTTTCAATACTTTATTAAAGTAATCTAAATTTAATTTTTAACTACTTCAACATATAATGGATTCTATAAATACTGATGATACTTTTTTTGATGAAAAAACATATTGATAATGTTTAAACTGAGTAATATTTATAAGTTGAACAAAATATGGTTGAAAAAATATGTGTGTTTCATGGTGTGATAGTCTTAAAACCCATTTAGGGGAAAAATAAATAGCCTAAAATATATTATTGGATTGAATGTATGTGGAAAAACAATTGACCCAAAAAATTCAATTTTCATTAGATATATTTGGTTCACTACTTGAATGTGAATGAATATTGATTTGGATATGTTCCGCAGTGTTATGCCTTCATTAAAGATTATAATTTGGGAATATATTAGGGTAACAATATGATATAATTTCTATATTTACCTATTTTGAGTGATGTTAATGAGTTGTATTTAACAGTGCTCGAAAGAAGAGATGTTAAAGGAACCCTTTAATAGTGCTAAAAATCAATAATAAAGGGGGAATTTATTAGAAATTTTTTAGCACTGGTGAAGGGGGCCTTTATCTGTGTTTTTTTAGCATTGTTAAAGGCCTCATTTATCAGCACTAAAAAACATTGGCAAAACCCCCATTTACCATCACATTTTTAAGCACTGAAAAAGGGGGAAATGATTTTTTTATCTCTTCTCTCCCTAACTTTTATTATCTCTACCCCCCCCCCCCCTTATCAGTTATTATTACCCACTTGCTCAGGTGATCCCCCCCCCCACCTTTATCAGTGCTTTGTATAATTCTAGTCTCCTCCATGTGCTTGGATTTGATCCATATACATCTTCTTTGTAACTTGAATGTTTGTACCATTACGCCATGATGTTTTGCTTTCTATTTTATGATATTTTTGTTTTTATATATATACATATATATTTATTATTCATATATTTATATAATTATTTTTAAATACATCTATAAAATATATTTGTGTTTTTTTGTGGGATATATATATATATAATTATATTTATTTAAATATATTATATATTAATATTAATTTACATAAACTAAAATATAATATAAATATATATCTATTTGTTAATACACACATATATGTATATATAAAAATTACATATATATATATATATATATATATTTGTATAATTATATATATATATATTCATTTATTTTTATAAAGTAAAAAATGGTTAGATATTGTTTCAAATAAATTTTTAGAATTTTTCTACATATATTGTGTATTTAGATATAATTTTTAAAAATTAATACATATATATTTATATGTCAATATATTTAAGTATTAACATATAATCGTATATTTACATGTAAATTTATGATAATGTATTTATAAATATTTCTTATAAAATATGTTTATATGCTATATTTAATGATAATGATAATGATTTATTTATAAAAAATACATTTATATATGATATATAATCATAATACACCTACACATATTAGCAACCACAAGTATACATTTATATTTCTCACATACACATACAAATATTTACATAATATATATTTATTTACATATATTATAATATACATATAAATATGTTTTTTTTATTGACACACACATCTTTATATTTAAACATTACTTGTATACTTATATATTAACTTATTAATGGATTTTTATAACGTAAATAAATAGATAATTCTTAATTTTAAATAAAAAAAATAATAAATAATTATATTATATATTTAAAAATACTTTTTTGTTGAAATATTTTTAATTATGTATTTATACAATTGATTTATTATAAGTAAATATAAGAAAATAATCATACATTTAACATTAAATAGAACTACATTGTGGAAATTGAAAAAAGATCAAACTATAATATAAATATGAATGTAATCCTTGGGAATAAATTCAGTCTCAACTGAAAACAGATAATAAAACCCCTTTAAATGGGGTTGAAATTACATCAAGTTCTAAAACATTTGGATACCCCGACTAAAAACTCAGTTTTAGAGGACTTCTATGCCTTTTTGTCCATTAAAAATGTTAGGAGGGTTTTCTTGGTCACTAGGGGGTAGATCTATTCAAGATATTTTATATGATAATTGGTAGATCTTAAAAGGATACCCGGATCAAAAGTTATGGCATTTTAAACTTTGAATCATGTTTTCAAATTATTTTAGATCAATTATTATTATTTTCATATTTTTTATATCTTTAAATTGTTGTTAAATGACTATTACTTGATAATAATTAGAAAATAATTAATTAATAGTATTTTTTATAATATTATTTAAACCATTTTTCACTAAATATCTTATATATTAAGTGTAAATGCATCCTTAGCCTTATCTAATTCATATTTAATAAAATATTATATATAAATATATATATATATATATCAATATAAAGTTATTTTTATGTTAATATATTATTTTGAATGATTTATAATTTTTTTATGAAATTTACCTTTTATTAGTTCTAGTAAAAAAACATTGATAAAGACCCACCCTTTATCAGTGATTTTTTACTAGTGCTGACAAAGACCCCCTTTTATCAATGCATTTTTAATAAAGTTGGTAAATGCCCCCCTTTATCAATGAATTTTTATTAGCATTGATAAAGGGACCCCTTTATTAGTGTCTTTTTATTAGCACTAATTAAGGGGACCCCTTTTTCAGTGCTTTTTTAGCGCTGATAATAGTCTGCCTTAATCAGTGCATTTTTATTAGCACTAATAAAGGGCCCCCTTTGTCAGTGTTTTTTTAGAGATGATAAAGACCACCCTTTATCAGTGATTTTTTAGCACTGATAAAGTGGGGCTTTATCAGTGCTTTTTCAAACATAGATAAAGGGTTCTGTTATAAATTATTTTATTTAGCACTGATAAAACCAAGAGCGGTTAAATTCCTATTTTCTATTAGTTCCAACTACCTTTAAGATTTTAAAATTCTATTTGAGGATTTTCATTCCCTTAAAAATAACATTTTAATTCACAACATGCATTATATACACAAAACTAATCAATCATAATTAGATTATCTTGATACATTATGACAATGGTTTATGATTAATTTGTTACGTGTTGGAATTCACCACACATCAATCTGATACTTGGTGTCACTAATATGATGGAAAGTGTGTGTTTTAAATTAATATTTAAATTTTAGTTCAAAATACATTTTTCATACTCAAAACCAAGAAAATATTCTATAATTATCTTGTTAGTTTTAAAAATGATTCATGATTCAATTTTGACATAAAATAATTGACCACATTACAATCAAACACATGATGTGGATGGTATGAATCAAAGTGTGTGTTTTTAGTATAAAAGTAAATTGTTATCACAAAACATGTGTCACATAGTCAAAGTTAAGAAAATGAACTTGGATTGTATTATATTTTAGGATAAATATCCATCATTAATTTATGATGTGTAAAACTCAGGCTTACTTAAATATGATGCATTGTGTGTTCGGTATAACTCAATGTAAAAGTTTTTAGTAAAAAAGTAACATTTTTTCTAATAACATGCATCACATAGTTAAAACTAATAAAACATACCAAGATTTTAATAATATATTAGTATAGTGATTTTTGATTTATTTTATATGTGTAGGAATAAACCTCACATCAATCCAATAAACTTTTTGGATGGATTGGATGAAAGTTCATGTTTTTAGTTTAAAACAATCATTTTAGTCTAAAATGGGTGTTATTTCATGACCCAACCCTAGTGGATATGAGTGTGACCTCCGAGTCCAACCTCTAATAGACCTCTGGTCAGCAACTAGTACCGAGGGTATTTTTTCTCAAATGGGAGACATTTCCCACATAAAATAGCTGGAAAATAACACAAAACCAATAATAAACTCCTTAGATAAAACAAAAAACTTTACAATTACCATACACAAATAATATATACATGATAATAAATAAAATAAAATAATAATGAAATAAAAAATATTATGTTCCACACTTATTTCCCAAACAATATTATCCTTAAATCTCCACTGGTCAGTTCTACAAAACAACTTGGAAAACTATAAAGTGGTGAGTACTTAGGAGTACCCAGTAGGATCATCTTTCTAAGAAATTCTATATCCCTGATAAAAATAGTGTTGGAATGTATATTTTTGAAAAATTTAACAAATAATGTTGTGTTGGTAAATCTAATGAGGTTTTAATAATCCTGATACACATCACTATAATTGAGTCATCTATAATAATAACTTAGATAAATAATTCACTATCATAATAAGAGTGGTAAAAGATTTCTGGAATCATATAATAATAAAGTATGCATTACAAATCACCACATTAAAACTGTATTAATCAATTCATCACATCAAAAATAAAATATTTTATATCATTGATAAATCATACCATAGTAAGTAGGAAAAACATGCAATCACTGCTCTCAACCAATACCAATCATCCAATAATCATCACCATAATGTGCATCATGTGCAGCTATATCATCCCCAAAACCTACACCACATTCATATATATCATCACCATAATCAAAACCCTATGAATCCATATCATCATGATAACCAACACCCCATATAGTCATATCATCACCACAACATGCACCCAATGTAGCCATATCATTGTTACAACCTTTTCCTCATCAAACCATTTCATATACACATCATCATCACATATTCCACATAACCATATTACAACCCCACCTTTTCCTGTAACCTCAATCCATCAAATCCCAAACATAACATAACCTTTCATCCATCAGAGCCTAAGGAAATTTATAAATGTCAACCATAAGCAATTATAGACCATATTATTTTCAAGGTTCGTAACCTTAAGCCATTATATATCAAATAAACACACACACAGTAAACCTCAATCTATTAAATCACATGTATTTATATATGTGTTCACATCATAATCATGATCCATTACAACTCATAAGTATACATTCATAAAAACAAAGATAAGAAAGCATACAATAAATAATTAAACAAGAAACCAATCAACAATAACATGCATATAATAATATAATTTAAAAAAATCATGAGACATCATAAGGAATACTAAAGGGATACTATAAAAGCATAGTTAATGGGTTAAACATGTCAAATTGGGTTCAAACCAAAACATCAGTAACATCCCGACTTGGGTGCCACACGAAGATTCCCCAATTCAGTTCACTGAATGACGTCAAGTGTGCCTCCACGTACACTAGAGGCTCCCAACTAGAAGTGAGGGTCTGCTAAGTTAGTCATGGGGAGACTATATTCTCTTTTATTAGAGTAAAACACCGGTGGAAATAGATAAACAAATGTATAAGCATATATAACCAAAACAATTCCAAATTCATAAGAAAACCAAAACAAAAAATACAATATTCAATTGAAAGGGAAAACATGTTATACAGATATAAGTGTCAAAGTGACTAAAATTCAACTGAAAAAAAGACACTATCAACTCCCAAATGGGTCCCAATCCACGTTGGGTTCCAACATCCAAGCTCTAACCCCAATCAGCAATCCAACACAGTTCCCTTTCTCATAATCTATCCTGTAATAGTAAAGTCTATTTAGGTACCAATTAATCATCCCAAGTAGGGTGTGAGTACAACTCAGTAGGCCACCACCAAAGGTGTCAAACAAATCCAATCAAAATATTGTGTAAGCAGATCCATAAAGGAAAGAAGACAATGCATAAATAAATATTTATCAAATTGTTATTTATTATTTATTTAATCGTTTTAACTTTATGGTTCCTAGGTATTCCCATACCTCTATACTAGCTTTGGCTCGTGCCATATCCTGAAGTTTTCCCTAGGTAATATCATACCTTAAGACCTGTTTTTACTCATGTCAGAGCTCGAAGTATTAAAAGTTGATAATATATCTCATTACCTGATTCGAATCATGATAGAGTTTGAAGTATTTTCATGTGAGGCCATTTATTGTAGTTCCTCCATTACCATTCGTTAAATTCACACATAATTTCCAAAGTTACCAATAAAAAATTCATAAGTAAGATGACCATGTTACCATTCTTACTTCTCAATAGAATGACCATGTTCCCATTCATTTACTCAAAAGTACAATGACCATGTTACCAATTATACTTCTCAGTTGAATGACCATGTCCCCATTCTTTACCCATAATTACAATGACCATGTTACCATTTATACTTCTCATTTGAATGACCAGGTTCCCATTCCTTCACACATAATTAATTCCCAATTAATTATCTGCCCCAATTCCATTAATAATTCAACAATTAGATAAATACATCAATATCCTCAATTAACTCCCCAATTAATTAAGTACACCAATCCAATTAATTAATTCATCATTTAATTAATCAATAACACAATTCATAACCCATTATTAATTTTTAAAATTAATTATCTCATTTTAAATCTCAACCTTTTAAAATTAATTCCATAATTAATTATCTAGATCATAATTTCAAGGCACATAATTAATTCATGATTCATTATCTCAATATAGAAAATTCAATATCTCATTAGTAAAATCTTGATTAATTGTCTAGAATAAAACCCCTAACTCTCATAATTAATTCCACAAAATCAATTATCCAATACTTCATCCCCCTGGTCTCATGATTAGTTCCTCAATTAATCATTTAATTCAATAATGATTCAATATTTCAATTGGTTAACCTATATAACCTAATTTAGGAATTAAATTTCTAAATAATGATAAAAAATATATAATCTTGCATACATGCATCAAATCCATTACAATGGGAATTATATATTAGATCACCTACCTCAATTCATTGATGAATGTTCATTCAATAGAAATCCCCAAAATCCGAGCAGCACAACGACGTAGATCTGAATTCTATATCTAAATCCCAAAATCAAGATCAATTATATCAAGATATAATCAATTTAGATCTATATCTATAATCCTAGATCTATATCTCACCAAAAGGGTTGAGATAAAAACAAACAGAGGATATAAAAACTCTACCAAAAGATCAAGGAAGAGAGAAGAATGAATGGGATACACATCGGGATGAGATCTACTGACCAGGAGAAGAGAGGGTATTTAATTTGATCTTTGACTCTTGAAGAATAGAGGTCATACGGCCTTGGAACCCGTCTGTAAATATTTATGATTTCCCAAAAACGTTTGGTCCTGTGTCTAGGCCGTATAAGAGGTGTTTCGGGGGTTTGGGGATTTTAAAATAATTTTTCAGGGGATTAATAACCGCGCACACGGTTTTCATGGAATGGGCACATGGTTAAGTAAATTGTGCACCAACCATACAGACCTCACTACCCAAGGTTTCCTGCTTTTCTTGGTTTTAGAACATAATTTGTCAAACTCTACACTAGCCATGAAAACCTCTCTGCCTGGGTTCACACGGTTAGCTGGGGTGGGTGCATGGTTTACCCTAACTGTGCGAGAACCATTCACAGACCATTTTTTTCATAATTTCTTAAAAACTCCACCCAAACATAACCCAAGTCATAACTTCAAACAAAGGTACTTAAATAGGCATGAAAATTAGTTGAATTCAAGCCCAAGATAACTTCAGGAAAGGCCAAGATCTTACAATCTCCCCACCTTATAACAGATTATCCTCGAGCTGCACTTACAATCTTTTATAAGATTATAAGCCAAAAAGATTGGGTCATTGATGCCTCATATCTTCCTCTCGCACCCATGTTTCCTCTTTCACACGTCCATTATTTCCCCCACAACACCTTTTCATTGTGATCTAGCACACGTATCGGATACTCCTTAATAGATGCAACTATCTCAAGTTCAACCTCATCCACATCAATCACATGAGAAGGTTTGTGTTGATACCACCATAGTTTTGAAACATGGAAGATATCATGCATAAAACTTTATTTTTGTGGAAGGGCTAATCGGTACGCCGCTAGCCGAATTCTCTCCACTACCTCAAATGGTCAAACAAATATGGGATCCAACTTTCCCTACCTCCATATCTTGTGGTGACCCAACCTAGGTGATACTCGAAAGAACACATGATCACGCTCTGTAAACTATAGGGCTCATCTTCATCTATCATCATATGACTTCAGTCTACTCATATCCATATACATACATTTCTGAATCATTTTTACCTTCTTTGATGTCTCCTAAATGAGACTCGGTTCCAAAAACTCTCTCTCACCAGCCTCCAACCAACATAGCAGTGATATATATGGTCTACCATAAATTTCCTCACATGGTTCCATCTATATTGTTTCCGAATAACTATTTCTATAGGAAAACTCTACTAAATCCAAGTGCTTCTCCCAAGACCCACTGAAGTCAAGCACACAATCCCGCATCATATCTTTAATAACATGTATAGTACACTCTGACTACCCATATGCCTACGAGTTGAAATATGTACTCAATAAAACCTATACACCAAGAACTTTCTACAATCCCTTCCAGAAGCATAAAGTAAAGAGTGAATCGTGATCTGAAACTATAGTCCATAGAACCCCATGCAGATGAAATATCTCTTAAACATACAGTTCTCTAAATTACTCGATTGTAAATGTTTCCCTTATAGGGATGAAATACACTACCATTGTAAATCATTCCACAATGACCAAAATAGATTCATTCATCCTTATCTTATTTGGAATACATACCAAAAAATCCATTATCACATCATCCCACTTCCATTCCGGAATAGGAAATGGCTGTAGTAAACCTCAAGGTCATTTATTATCTACCTTCACCTGTTGACAGGTGAAGAATCTTGTCATAAACAATGTTATCTCCTTTTTCATGCTCAGCCACCAGAACTATCGTCGTTGATCATGGTACATATTGGATACACCTGGATGCACTGCCCACTTCGAGGCATTAAATTCTCGCATGACCTCCTCTAGTATTCATGTAGGTAAAAAAACTTTATTCTTCAAATAGATGATCTCATACTCATGTATCAAATAGTCCAAATGTTTCTCCCCACCTTCAAATATTTCCATCAAGGCTAAGCACTCTAGATCCTCAAACCATCTATACCTAATCTATCCCAAAAGTATAGACTCCACTACAACTAAAAACATAGTCATCTGCTCCGGAATCTCCTGAACCACCACATGAATTTCAACTAGAAAAGTCACCATCTTCCACTCTGCACTTGACTATTGAACCATATGAGTCTGAGTTTTTATTCTCAAGGAATAAACCACACTATTTCCCTTCCAGGGGGTGTATTATAGTTCAAAATCAAAGGAACACGTATACTCTACTCATATCTGATGCCAATGATTCAAATCACTTTGTGAAAAGATATACATCAAGCTCTTTTTATATATATAAACTGTAAACTTTTCTACCAAAAGGTAGTGTCTCCAACACATGAGATCATAAACCAGTGCTTCCAATTAAAGGTTGTACATAGGTTTGTTCGATTCATGGGGTCTTAACTACCAAGATCCATATGCCATGACTCGATCCCCTTGCATCAACATAGCTCTGAGTCCCATCCCAGATGGGTCACAAAAAACTATGTACTCCTCACCTGGATCAGGTAGGATCACTATCGGTGTAATTTTCAAACACTTCTTCAACTTATGAAAAGCATTATCTCATGCTTAATTCCACCCAAACTTAATCCCCTTTTTGGTCAATCCCAAAAGCAATACTTCAAAACAGGTTAAGTATTGGATGAATCTATTATAATATACAACTAATCCCAAAAGCTTCAGATACCGAAAATATGTTTGGGCTACTCCCAAGAAACCACTTCTCAAACCTTTCTGGGTCCACCGACACACCTTCCTCCAAGATGATGTGTCTTAATAACTTTACCTGATCAATCCAAAATTGAAACTTAGATAGATTGGAATATATCATATTATCTCTATGTGTACTCAAAATGATGTCAATATGTTGGGAATAATTTATATGAGTCTTGGATTACACCAAGATTTCATCCACAAATACCACCAAAAATTGATCTAGATACTGATGAAATATCATGTTTATAAAATTTAGAAACACTACTGGTTCATTTTTTAACCCAAACGACATTAAAAAAACTCATAAAGGACATACCTTCTCCTAAAAGCAGTCCTCAGTATATCATAAGTTCATACCCTCAACTGATTATACCCCGATCTCAAATCAATCTTTGAGAACACATCAGCTCCCTTCAACTGGTGAAATAGATCATCAATATGTGGGAGTGGATATTGGTTCTTCATAGTCATTTTGTTCAAATTCTGGTAATCGATAGATAAATGTAAACTGCCATCGGCCTTCTTTGTGAACAATACATGTGATCCCTAAGGTGATGTACATGGACAAATAAATCATTTATCCTTCAGTTCCTACAACTGAGTCTTGATCTCTTGAAGATCAGTCAATGCCATTCTATACGATAAAATATACACTAGCTCAGCCCCCGGTATGAGCTCAATAGTGAATTGCACATCTCTCTCAGGTGGTATCCTTGAGAATTTTTTGGGAAATACATCCCAAAAAAGTTACACTACTGGTGGAAGGACATCGTTTCTAACACCCCCATTATCCAAAAATATACTAGGAACTTGGGTTGTGATATCTCTTATCTGCTGAGTAATTTTACCTGCTTAGCTCTCTTGGATATCCCACTCTCCATGGTGAATATAAAGATCACCCTTAAGATATGTAAACGTAACTCTCCTATGATAACAGTCTATGTGGTCTCGGTATGCGACTAGCCAATCCATACCCAAAATTAGGTTGAAGCATGTCATATCAAGAATATATATATCTCATAGAAAATGATACTCCCTAATCTCTAGTGAATATACCTTGCATAGATAGATGTTTCTAGACCATGTTCCTATCGATGTATCAATATTCATTGCTCTGCTCATGAATTCCAACTCCAAGCTCAAACCATTAACATGTTTTTAGATATAAAAGAATGAGAGGCATCAGTATCAAATAAGGCACTAGCTAAATTAGAATCTACTAGAATAGTACCTCTCACTATCGATGTCCCAACCTCGCTCTCTACAAGTATAGGATGCATCATAGGTAAATGTCATTCCCCCCTTCTATGTGATGATGTCTAACTCCCCAAAGTATCACAACTCTACTGATGTGGGTGCTCTATCCCTGAAGCACTACATCCACTATCACTACCTCCTTGGAAAATAGAACTCTATATTCCTAATAGATATTGTGTAGAAGACCCCCTTCTCACACTTTGACTTTTCCTAGTGGCTACCACAATACCAGTATGTCACTACAATCTAAAGAACTTATGTAGATGTCTCATATTTATACAATACTGACACTCTAATAGTGTTCAGGGACAGTGTCGATGATAGTGTCTCATCCTACCACACTAATGGAAGATCACTCCAGTAAGGTCCTGTGCAACTGAATTTTCCCCCTGGCTACTCTGTTTCCCACTTCCCTGGATAAATTTGTCATAACAGCGCTTCATACTCTCGAAAGTCACACCTGATGACCATCTAATAGAAACCACCTGTGCACCACTAGAATCCTACTTTATATTTTCCTTATTTATGAGATCCTGATCCACTAATTCATAAAAATTATTTAATCGAAATAGGTTAACTTGGGACTTAATTTTTCAATTAAGTCTGTCGTAAAAATGTCTCATTGTAGTTGTCTCATCTCCTTCTAAAATTTGAGAAAAATGTTGTATATCTATGAAGTGTCTCTCATTGTCCATCACGGACATGCTCCCTTGAGTCAACCTTATGAACTCCCCTACTTACTCTTGCATCAGAGTCTTTGGATAATAGTTCTCCAAAAACCTCTCCATGAAGTCCTTCCATAACATATCATCTGTCTATCTGGTTCACACCTGAATGTCTCACCAGTGATTCGCTGATCCTCATAGAATATAAGTAGCTAACATGACCATATTTTCAGTTGGAGTTTCTAGATGGTCAAGTGTCGTCATGATGGACTCAACACATAATTCATCTCCCTCAGGTCTACCCTCTCTAGTAAAAGTTATAGGGTGCTAAAATTGAAACTCCTTTGTCAACTCAGATAAAATTTTCACAACCCTCCCTAAGTCAATTTCCATGAATTACATGAAACAAGAAATGTTCTCCCAAAACCTCTCCCCTTCATATTCATGGAACTTAAATGAAAATAACCCCTACCTTTGTTCAATGTTTGTCGTCGTTGGTGTGGGGAAGAAGACGGATCGTTGGGAAAAGACGGATGTCAGTGTCGTCGGCGTTTTCCTTGATCGTCGGTTTGTGCTCTGGCTCGTCGTAGTCGAAGATGTTCTACATTGGAGTAGGTTCCGAGGAAGTAATTCGAAGTCGCTCCTCACTGGTGTTCTTCATTGTAAGAATGCGTTCCTTGGGGAGGAAGTGTAATTTTCCAAGTGTTGGGTGTCGCGTCCCTTTACCAGCGCTTCGTCACTTGGTGAAGCCGTCACAAAACCTCCTCCCAAGCTTCTTATATATAGAAGAGGGAGGGAGGGAGCTAACGATCATTGGAATTTAGGACGGTTCATTTATTAAGATACCTCCTAAATTCCAATGACGCAGTTATTTAAATTTATATGGAGCAAAAAAAAATATGTTTGCACAATTTAAGAGATGTGTTGGCTATAATTATTGATAGGATACCAAGAGGTTCCCCCCACATTTAATAGGGACTTGAGAGGTTTCTCCCAATTAATGGGAGGTTTCAAGGAGGTTTAAAAACCCGGGTTGTCCCCACCACCATAACCTCTCATGGGGGATTATGGTTCAGGTGGTCCCCACTTCCAACTTCCATGTTGAGGTTTAGCTCCGATGGACCCCACTTGAAATATCCACATGGAAGCTCAAAATAAAATATAGTGGAGATCATTTTATTTTATTATTTTCCATGAAAAAACCAAAAACTAACTTTTATTCTTGACCCACTTCCATCAAGGTGAAAGTCTCCTTAAGTGAATAATGGCGCTGCGAGTTCAACGATGCCCTCAGATTTTAATTCCGAGCACCGGTTCAAAAGTTATAAAATGTTGATCGCGTGTTTACTGAACGTACCCGAAAAAAGTTCATAAAATTATTATCAGACACCCTCAACCCATTCCAGTTGAGGTTAGGCTCTACCTAGGTGAAAAACATCCCAAAGAACCCAACTGTACTCTTGGATTTTTAAACTGAGTTACCATTTAGAAGTTATGAGTTTTACAATAAAAGAAATTGTAAATTAATTATTTTATTTGTGGCCTAAAACTAACTTTGTCTGGTGGCCCACTCCAGCCAAAGTTAGTGTCTACTTAATGAAAGAATACCCTCATGATTTTAGCGATGGTCTTGAATTTTTAATCTAATATACCATTTGGGAGTTATAAGCATTTGAAAAATAAAATAATTTATTTAATTATTTTATTTACAATTATTCCATTTATGGGTTTTCTCACAGGAGGCCCGCGCTGACTAATCTTATGTTGCTCCTAGGGTAAACCCTCCATTCTGAGTGCAATGGTGCCCTCGGATTTCTGATCCTAGTTATTGTTTAATATTTATTTCACTTTTTTAGGAAAAATGCTTTTGTGCGTTAACTTAAGCTCAACAAAACTTCAACAGATCATTTTGGGCACTCCGGGCCTCAGAATCGTGCACTATCAGATTCCACGGACTCGTAAAATTTCCATATATTTAAAAAAAATACATGGAAATTTTTAGTCTTTACATTCTCCCAACCTCAGGGCTCTACGTCCTCATAATCCACATCTCATAACTAAGGGAACAAGTGGGGGGTACTGAGCATGCATATGAGCCACCCGCTCCTATTTCTCTCCTAGAGGTTCTCGTGCTGCCAGCGAACGTGCACCAGAGGTATCAACTATACATGAAGGACCCGATCCTATTGATCCTCAATCTCTAATGGAACCTCCATAAAATTCTCCCCATCATCGACGTCCAGCTCGCCATGGACGATGATGTGAGAAGGGTCATGCAAGTATCTCCTCAGATAGGATATATGGAAGACGTCGTGCACCCAGTGCAACTGAGGGAGAATAGCTTAGCGATAAGCCACCACACCAAATCTAATGAGTAATGTAAAAGGTCTGATGAACCATGGAGATAACTAGCTTCCTCAGCCAAATCATCGCAAACCTTGTCGAGGTGAGACCCATAGAAAGATGTGGTTGCCATCCTCGAATTCTAGAGGTCTCTGTCTCTTGCCAACATATGAATTCTGCCTGATCTGTGTAGTCTTCATCTGATCCTGTATGATCTGCATCTTCTTTGTGGTAGCACGTACCATCTTTGGTCCCATTAGTGCTGACTCCCTTGGGTCAGTCTAGCACAGAGATGATCTGCAAGGTCACCCGTATAACGCCTCAAAAGGTGGCATCCCAGTGGTGGAGTGATAGCTGTTATTGTATGAAAACTCCACCAAAGGTAAGTGATCCTCCTAGATGTGACCGAAGTCAAGGACACAAGCACACAGCATGTCCTTGAGGGTCTGAATGGTCCGCTCAGTATGGCCATCTGTCTGAGGATGGAAGGCGGTGCTCAAACGAAGTTGCATCCCAAATGCTTCCTGCAACCCCTTCCATAGCCGGGAAGTAAAACTTGCATCACGATCAGAGACAATCGTCGAAGGTACTCCATGTAACCACACAATCTCCTACACATAGAGGAATCCCAAGCTATCCATTGAACCCTTCTCTATTATCAGTAGGAAGTGGGCCGACTTGGTGAGTCGGTCAACGATCACCCAAATAAAGTCTTAACCCCTAGAAGTACGTGGAATTTCTGTCATGAATTCCATGGATATCCCATCCCACTTTCATTCTAGGGCCTCTAAAGGCTGAACCAAGCATGCTAGTACCTGGTGTTTTGCCTTCACTTGCTGACAAGTGAGGAATCGAGAGATGAACCCTACAACTGCTTTCTTCATTCCCAACTACAAGTGTTGTCGCTGGAGGTCCTGGTACATATCTTCCACTCTTGGATGTACCGCTAGAGGGGATGTGTGAAACTCCCTCAACACTTCCTCCTAAAGTGACTCTAGTACCGTAGTATGTCCTCTGAAGAGGATGACATGCTCCCAACCTTCAAAAAATCCATCAGGTGCCTATCCTGTGGATATCTGAGCACGTCGTGTCTCACAGTCAAAATCTCTACATTGTGCCTCCCTAAGTCATTGAAGAAGTGGAGGAGTGATTGTAAGAGACTAAAGAAAGGTTTCTCCTTCTCAGTCCTCAAAGGATATCTGTAAAATAGCCAGCTGCTCTGTCGCCTCTCCTAGAAAATGTATACCAGATCTTTTACTGAGTTCATCTACTACAACGTTCCCCTTCCCGTGAGTATTGACTATCTCGAAGTCATAGTCCTAGAGGAACTCAAGCCAACGTCGATGTTTCAAGTTCAAGTCCTTCTGAGAGAAGATATACTTGAGACTCTAGTGATCAGATTAGACTGTGAAATGCTTGCCCATTAGATAGTGTCACCACATCTTCAAGGCGAAGATCACTGTTGCTAACTCCAGGTCATGGGTAGCGTAGTTCTGCTCATGTTGTCTTAGATTCCAAGAACCATACGTGATCACTGCTCACTCCTTCATCAGGACACACCCGAGTCTGGTCTCAGATGCGTCATAGTAGACTACAAACCCTATACCCTCATACAGAAGCCTCAAGATGGGGGCACTAGTCAGCCTCTGCCTCAGCACCTGAAAGATCTACTGGCATCTCTCTGACCACATGAAGGGTTGCCCTTCTTCGTCAAGGCTGATATGGTGCTGCAACTCTGGAGAAGTCTGGTACAAACCTCCAGTAATATCCAGCCAAACCCAGGAAACAGCATACCTCTGTCACACTCCTGGGTGGCTCCCAAGCAAGTACCACCTCAATCTTCACTGGATCAACTGCAACTCCAGCCTCCGAGATGACATGTTTGAGAAAGTGAACCTATCGGATCCAGAACTATAACTTCGAGAGCTTACCTTAAAGCTGGTGTTCTCAGAGTGTGTATAGTACTACCCACAAATGGTAGGCATGCTCCTCCTCAGTAGTTGAGTAGATCAGAATGTCGTCAATGAAGACTATGACAAAGCGATCGAGGTATGGCTGGAAAATCCTGTTCATGAGACCCATGAACACTGCTGGAGTGTTGGTTACGCTGAAAGTCATAACCAAGAACTCTTAGTGGTCGTACCGACACCTGAAGGTCGTCTTCTGCACATCCTAATCTCAAAATCTGAGCTGGTTATAGTCTATTCTGAGGTCTATATTCGAGATCCATTGTGCCCCCTTCATCTGATCAAAGAGTTCATCAATCCTCGGGAGTGGGTACTTGTTCTTCATAGTCACCTGGTTTAGGCAACAGTAGTCGACACAAATCCTCAAGCTTCCATCCTTCTTCTTGGCGAACAGAATCAGGGATGCCCAGGAAGAAACCCTGGGCCGGATGAATCCCTTCCCCTACAAGTCCTCCAGCTATACCTGCAGCTCGTGAAGCTTTGTGGGAGCCATCTAATATGCTGGTGTAGATATCGGTGTCGTCTCAGGGTACAGGTCAATGTAGAAGTCCACCTCTCTGTGAGGAGGTAGACCTATGACATCGTTAGGGAAAACATCCGCGTACTGGTCCACCACTTCAGGATAACTCAGACTCTCCACATCTACCACTCCAAGGCCTCGGTGCAGGGCCCTATTACAGCGGAGGCTCCAGCGATACCACTACATGTTGAGCCACTTATGCCACCATCACTAGAAGTAGAGAGTGCACGCCGCTTGAGCACGTTGTAAGAGTTCCAGTGCCAGAGACCGCCCAGGTACAGGGGCGAGACGGACCCGCAGGCAGCTGAGCACTGGTTGGAGGCTGTGGTGAGAGTCTTTAGACTGGTAGGGACACCAACAGACCTTATGGTGATCCTTGCTGCGAGTCTCTTTCAGGCAGAAGTAGGCAGATGGCGACGAAATGATGAGGCGACGAAGGTGACAGGCAATGATCGTGCTCCCCACGGTCTCCGCAACTCATGCCACCCTCAAGGTGCTTCAGTTGAACCGGCTCTCGGCCACCACCGGCCTCCCGTACGCCCACCCACCACCCTAGAGCCTGCCGACCTCCCGACTCACAGCCACCACTGGCCTACCGTGTGTCGGTCGGCCACTCAGCCTCTCGTGTGCCCACCGTCCACCCGGTCGCCTGCCAGCCTCTCGGATTCTAGTCGTCGCTGGCCTCCCATGAGCCCGCCAACCGACCGGCTACCCACCGACTTCTCGGGCCGAGCCGCCCGAGCCACTCCCCTCATGGTGTTGGCCGAACCAGCCTCGACCATCTAGGTTGTGCCACCGATACGCACCTCACGTGCGCCTGGCCGAGTTGATCTCCTGTGCCCCCTGCTGCACCTCCAGGCTGAACCACCCTTACACCAACGTGCGGCTGATCCGTGCCCTCACGACCAGTCTGCACTCTCGCGCTACTCGCGGCCTTCTAGGCTGGGCCAGACCCAATGGCTTAGGCTGGGGTGACCTAGACCGGGTTAGCCCAGACGAGGTCAGACCGAACCCGGGCCCACTTTGACCCATTTACGGTCCTTCGTCCATATCTTTGGCACCGGACATCTATTTGACGAACCATCAACGGCGCTGGAAATATTGGAGCATGATGGTCCCTTTGAGTATACCCCACTAGATTTGGGGTATAGTTGAGAAATGGTCAGGTTTGATCATGCATGAATCCAACCAGGCCCCTGGGACAAAAAGGCTAATAACTCTCAGACCGGGTGTCCGATTGACGCGTTGTTTGTTGTGTTGAGACCCCTATGACGAGGCAGACCTTTGCGAGGGACTTAGTGGAAGTTGATGTATCGACACTTGGATTGACGAGTGGAACCTCATGGAATCAAGTGTGTATGTGCGTAAACTCTGTGGATGGATACTCTCTGAATACTGTTTCTGGATCCTGTGTGGGTTCAACAGTTCTAACTACTATTCCTGGATTGTGTGTGGGTTTGATGGTTTTAGCGGTTGTTTCTTGATCTAGTGTGGGTTCAACAGCTCTGACTACTGTTCTTGGATCCTGTGTGGGTTTGACAGTTCTGACTATTGTTCCGGGATCCTGTATGGGTTTGACAACTCTGACTAATGTTCCCATATCCTCTATTGGTTCGACAGTTCTAATTGTTGTTCCTAAATCATGTGTGGGTTCAATAGGTCTAACTAATGTTCCTGGATCCTATGTGGGTTCGACGGCTCTACCTCATGTTCCTGGATCCTGTGTGGGTACGACAACTCTGACTACTGTTCCTCGATCCTGTGTGGGTTCAACAGCTCTGACTACTGTTCCTGGATCCTGTTTGGGTTCGACAGTTCTGAATATTGTTGCTAGATCATGTATTGGTTCGAAAGTTCGGACTACTGTTCCTGGATCCTGTGTGGGTTTGACAGCTCTGACTATTGTTCCTGGATCCTGTGTGGGTTCGACTGCTCTGATTCCTGTACCATGATCCTACGTTCGTTCGAAAGAATAGATGATTTAGTGGCTACATCTTATCATCTCTAACTCTCTACAAAAGTTGAATACCTGTGTGAGATGAATCAGTAACTTTTGTGTTTACCTCATGATTGAGATGGATTACTTGATAACTTAGGTATATTTATGGGAATATACCTAAGTTGGGTTAACTATTGATTTCATACCTTGTGGTTTATCCTTGTTGGATTTTGTGAGACCTTGAGGGTCTCAAGGTCCCTACTAAGTATCATTATTCTCACCCCTGCATGGGTTATTCCCGCACCTCATTGTGTTGGATGCAGATAACGGACAACGCTAACTGAGGTTGAGAGCACCAGGACTGGACGGTACCCGGAGGTGGACCATACAGCGTGACGATACACAGAGGAGACGGATGGACCTGGAGTGTTGAGGAGGTGATATGTATCTACCCTTCAGGTAGGAACCTTGGAAGATGACCCAGCGGCAGCTTTTCTTTTCTTCAGTTGTACTTTCCATTTCCTTGTACTTTACAGTTGGGCTTGTATTTTCATCCCCCTTTTACTTTTGGTACACTTTGTTATATATATTTATTTAGTGTTTTTCTTCCATCTTATACTCTATTGTGTGTGTATTCAGGGTATAAAGGCAATTCCTTCCCATTTTTAGGGATTTATGCCTTTTTTACTAGTCGCCAACCCCTGGCCTATGGAAGGCGGTCTTGGGGTAGTCGCAGCACGGGCCCCGGGGGACGGGTCATGACACATGAAAATTCAACTCTCAGACCATTCTGGGTCATGAATAAATACTAAAAAATTCTCACAAAAAATAATCACATCACACCACATGTGCATCACCAAAGGTGAAATAATATTAAACTTTAATAGAAAAATAATAACAACAACCCCATCCTAAGTACTCATGTTTTCCCCCGTACATGGGTTTTCAAATCCAATGCATGAGCTCGTTACCAATGCCAAACTTTTCCAAGTCTCATATCTACCTTTCCACGAATAGTATGACAAGAGATTAAAAAAACTCATCTGATACTACATTGTAACATCCTGACAGGGGGTTCCACACAACGGTTCCCCAAGCTGATTTTCCACATGACCTCAAGCACACCTCCATGTATGCTAGAGGCTTCTGACTAGTATCAAGGTTCTGGTAAGTCGATCATAAGGATACTATAACCTCTTTTATCAGAGTAAACCACCATAAAAATAGATAAAAAATGCAAAATAATATTTAACTAGAACAATTTAAAATTCCTAAGATAACCAAAATAGCAAATACAATATTCAACATAAAGGTAAAACATTCTATGACGATATATGTGTCAAAGTTCCTAAAATTCAATTAAAAAAATAAAGAAACTATCGACTCCCAATCAGGTCCCAAACCACGTCTAGTTTCCTCATTCAAGATCCAACCCCAATTAGCAATCCAACACAAGGCCCTTTCCTGTAACCTATCCTACAATAGTAAATTCTATTCAGTTACTAATTATGAATCTCAAGTATGGTGTGAGTACAACATAGTAGGCCACCACCAACGCTGTCTAAAACAAGTCCAGTCAAAAGATAGTGTAAGCATCTCTATAAATAAAAGAAGACAATGAATAAATAAATAGTTATCACATTAGTATTTATTATTTATTTAATTGTATTTACTTTAGGGTTCTTGCGGGTACCCGTACCTTTATACTAGATTCATCTTGTGCTGGAGCCTGAAGTGTTCCCTGGGTAATATCATATCTTAAGACCTATTTTTTCTCACTCTAGATCTCGGAGTAGTAAAAGGTTATATGATATTTCAATACCCGATTCGACTCATGCCAGAGTTTGAAGTATTATCATGTGAGGCCATTTCTCGGAGTGCCTTTATTACCATTTTTTAAATTCACACATAAATCCCAAAGTTACCAATAACAAATTCATAAGTAAGATGAACATTTTTCATTTCTTACTTCTCAATAGAATGACTATGTTCACATTCTTTTACTCATTAGTATAATGACCATGTTACCATTTATACATATCAATTGGATAACCATGTTCCCATTCCATTACTCGTAAGTATAATGACCATGTTACCATTTATACTTCTCATTTGAATAACCATGTTCCCATTCTTTCACACATAATTAATTCCCAATTAATTATCAACCCTAATTCCATTACTAATTCAACAGTTAGATAGATACGTCAATATCATCAATTAACTCCACAACTAATTAAGTATGTTAATACCATTAATTAATTCATTATTTAATTAATAAATGACACAATTCATAACCCATAATTAATTTTTCAGAATTAATTTCCTTGTTTAAAATCTCAACTCTTTATAATTAATTCCACAATTAGTTATCTAGATCATAATATCAAGGCTCATAACTAATTCGTGATTAATTATCTCAATCTAGACAATTAAATATCTCATAATTAATCCCCTAATTAATTATCTAGATTAAAACCCCTAACACTCATAATTAATTCCACTAAATTAAAAAATCAATAGTTCATCCCCTTAGTCTCATGATTAACTCCCCAATCAATCATTTAATTCAACAATTATTTAATAAGTCAATTGGTCGATCTAAATAACACAATCTAGGAATTCAGTTGCTAAAGAATGCAAGTAATTCTATAATATTGCATACATGCATCAAATCCATGAATTTGGGAATTATATTTTGGACCACCTAACCCAATTCATTGACGGGCGTTTTTTCTATGGAAATCCCTAAAATCTGAGCAACACAACGACATAGATCATTGTTTCAGATCTAAATCCCTAAATCAAGATCAATGGTATCAAGATCTAATCAATCTTGATCTAGATCTATAATAATAGATCTAGATCTCACCAAAAATGTTTAGATCTAAAGAAAAAAAGGATAAACTCTACCAAAAGATCGAGGAAGAGATAATAATGAAGGGGATACACATCAGGATGAGAGCCACATACCGGGAGATGATTGGATCTTCGATTCGGGATTTGAATCTTGAAGAACATAGGTCGTACAACATTGGAACCCCTTTGGAAAGCTCTAGAATTTCCCAAAAACATTTGGTCCTGATTCTAGGTTGAATAGGAGGTTTTTTAGCTGTTTAGGGGATTTTATAATAATTTTTAGGGTGATTAATAACAACATGCATGGTTCTCTGGGTAGGGGTGCATGGTTAGGTAAACTGTATGCCAACCGTGCAAACCTCACTACCCAAGGTTGCATGCTTTCTTAGGTTTTGGTGCATGGTCTTTCAAACCATGCACCATCAATGTGAACCTCTCTACCTGGTCTCACATAGTTAGTTGGGATGGTCACACGGTTTACCCTAACCGTGCACCAACCATCCACAGACCCTTTTTCTCAAAATTTATTAAAAAATTCACCCAAACACACCCCTAGTCATAACTCCAAAAAGGTACTTAAATAAGCATGAAAATTACCTAAATTCAAGCCGGAGATAACTCCATAAAATGTTTCAATCTTACAACATCGTACCAAATACTGCCACCAATTATCAATTCAAATATTATACAAGCACTTGGATTATCAATATTTTAGAAGTTAGTGAATCCCATTTATTCATTAATATCCTTCATGGAATATTCCTAAAATGTGTCATTATTAATTAAGTTTGATTAATTTTTAATTTTTACTTTACATTATAATTTTATTAGTTAATATAGACCTTTATAACACACCCTAATCTCACAAATTCTAATGAAATGTTCCAAAGAAAAATAAAATAATACCTATATCATTTTACATTCATCATTAATTTCATTAATGATAGATAATTTCATATTATTCTATATTCAAACATTATCTGGGGAACATCATAGAACTTAATTAAAATTCCATATTACATTCTTATTTATCACCACCCCCTTATAGTTTCAATTCTTAAACCATACACCATTACTATTTTCATCATTTTCCAATTTAATCTTAAGGTTTGAAATTAATTTTCCATCATTAGTGGTAGCACATGAAATTATATTTCCTCATCTTGTTATCAATTCAATGAAGCGGCCATTAAGGGATGGTTTGGCTAGTTATATGAATTCTTTCCCATTTCTTATTACCACTCTAGCTTCAGGAGTTTCGTTCTACTATTATCACATTAACATTTTTTATTCATTACCCATTATACATATCATTCAACATAGTGATATAAACATAGGATAGCTACAAACACTCATATGGTTTAGCATAATAAAAATTAGTATTAAATTAGTTTGTGAATAATCAATAGAAATAACACATAAAGGATGCTTACCTCATTCTTCCATATCAACATTCATATTCTAGTTTCCCTTAATCTTTGTCGTTCTAAATGTATCCTAAATCCCATGGAAAATAAAATAAAATAGATTGTACATGATCAAAATATAATCATCACATAGAAATAAAGGAATTTATATTCAACATTCATTTTACTTATCCTTCTGGTTATTCTCTTTCCAATCATTTCAAAACATTTCCATTTCACATGGGTAATTATATATTTTACTAGAAGAAAAATAAATTCCACACAATTCATATAACAAAAAGACAGACTAGTAATAATTATTAGAAACAAATTAAGTAAAAAATAATAACTATAACAACAAGACATAAATTAAACATACCTCCTAAAAATAAAATTAGTATACATAATTTAAATTCCTCTTCCTCCGGACTAAACAATGTCCCAAGAGAGGAGTACGATAAAGAAATGCATCATGTAAATTGAAACCCCTTCCCCCAAACAAACGCATCCCCACTAATCTCAAGGATATCATATAAACTTACTGTTAACTTTGAGTTTTGGGTCAAGGTATATAATCTAATTGGAAAACCATTCAAGAAATCACGGATTAGAGGTATAGTTTGTGAGTTTCAATCAAGATAATGTGGTGGTATACCTTCACTCATTTTAAATGGATAGAAATAGATAATAAATGATTCTATTTCTAGTCATTTAATTATAGTGGATGAAAATAAAGGGTTTTCCAAGGGTTCAATGGGATTTCTAAAGGATTTCATAGCAATCGAGGAACACTTATTCCTAGAGATAAAATAAATACATTGAAATAACCTACCTCAATAAAGATGAATGAACTCAAACAAGACAACCGATTTAATACCCCAATATTCCACCAATGACCTCCACTAGCCCTTCTAAATCACATTCATTATCCACCATAAATAAAAATACACTACTAACACCATCAACATTACAAATATTCTATGAAAAGAAGAAATAAAAATAAATTAAAAGAATGGGATATGAACTTTGAATTTAAGAATAATAAATTCCATGAATTGATAAGTTCAAGGTACTTAATGGGATGAATAAAGATTATAGAAAATACATTAATGTTGACTAAGGTTTTCAGGTAAGTGAGAAGAAGAATAAAATAAAGATAGAATAGTGGAATATCTTAATATTGAAATTTCAACAAGATAGTATGGGAAAAAATTAATTTAAGACTCACTAACTCCCACATAATATCAAAATAATCAAAGGAAATGGTTGTGGTGGTCCCATGCACCACATCACACACTATTGGAAAATAATCTTATACCAATGGTTTGGAACCATTGGTATAGGTACCAAAACTGTTGGTATAGGCTATACCAAAATTTTGGTGGGTCATTGGCTTGTCTGGCATCAATATAGACTTATACCAATGGTTTTAGGAAACCGTTGGTATAAGTGGGATATAAAATAGGTTTACAAACAATAGGTATAGTTAATATGAAATATAAATACCAATAGTTTATAAAACCATTGGTATAGGAAATTCAAAATAAAACCTCAGCTGGTTTTGATCCCTAGACCTCTGATTTATATCTCAACAACCTAACCACTAAGATATAATGTTTTTTTGAAAAATAATAAGATAAATCTATATGAATATTTATATTTAAATTAATTATTTATTTATTCAATGTTATTTGATTAAATAATTCATTAAGAATTAAAATACATATACTAATTGTTTGGAAAACTGTTGGTTAAGGTATATTGATTTTTAGGACCTATACAAATGGTTTGGAAAAAAACTGTTGGTATAGAGTCATTAAATAGATTTTATACCACAGGTTTTAACCAAATTGTTGGTTTACCCACCACCTATACCAATAATATTGGAAAAACAGTAGGCATAGGGTTATTTTATTGAAGTTATACTAACGGTTTTTCTAAAACCATTGGTATAAGGTCATTTTATGGTACCTATACCAACAGTTTGGATAAAACCATTAGTATAGGCCTAAGTTCTAGTAATGATAGCTCCACGTCCTCATTTATAGAGGAAAAGAAAACCATGGGTAGTGGGAATAAAATAATCAATGAAAAACCATATCTTATAGAATTTAATATCAAGTCGAGACATTACCAAGTCATAATGACACCAAAAAATCCATTGTGGCCTTTAGTCTTGGCTAGTATAGGGAGCTCTATGGTGTGGAGTAATTCCCTTATCTATTTTTAACTCACCATAGTATAGTTTATGGCTCACCAAGGGTAGTGAACATGGTTCAGGGTACATTCTTTCATCATTTTTGAACTAATCATGGTTCCAACCAAGGATTTGTATATTAATGATCACTATTTACCTCACACATTTTACAAAACTTTCACACATCAAATGAGAGCCACCACAGCCATCAAAATAGGTTGATAGTTTCATAATTTTACATAGCCACCACCAAGGGTGCCATTATCATAGAAATAATTAACACCATGAGTGTGGTACTCTCCATAGTGTATCTCTAAACACCACTCTTGGAACCACACTCACCCAAACTGACCATGTTAGACTTATAATTTCCTATAAAGAAAACTCATAAGAACCATTCCCACCACTTGGGCATTTTTACATAACATACTAAACCATCCCAAATATCATCCATGAAATATAAAAGGAATTAAATATAAGATACAACCATAGGGAACAAAAAATGTGTAGATCCATTCCCTATGGATCATAGGTGCTCTACCCAGAACTCTCTAGGAGACACAACATTCGAAATGCCAAACAATACACCATATACGCATGAACCAAAACCAAAACAAGATTAACCACTCAATAAGGACACTCCCAATATGACCTTCACTAATTATCATGGTTATTGAGGACTCCCTTGAGATCTTCCCAGTGACAAAAACTACTAAAACACTAATCTCCACAAGTGTTTCATCCATAAGCATTTCTATAACCAAAAAACCAATGATCCACACTCACCGTGCTAAAATTTCATGCACTTCATCCATAAATATGGGCACCACTATGGAAATATGACCCTCCATGTGACCAAAAACCATCACCAATCCATTAGTACACACCGATCACTCTCCTAACACCTCTAAAAATAATAAAAATCATAGAAAAGGCCTCTGAAAAATTGGTCCCATGTATCATAAACATTTTAAATGATTCTAGTCATTTATAATAAAACAAAACACAAATAATCCAAGAGGTTGTTATAATTAATAAGAGTAAAAAAACAGTGGATACCACTCCAAAAGAGTGTACACATTACTTACACTATTGGGATAGGAGTCAAGATATGACTCTAACACACATCCGTAAGACAAATATAAGAACGTTCACAACCAATTACCCCTCTAAATACTCCTTTAACTTAACTAAGTTAAATCATAGATGAATTTTTAAAATCGTCAATAAATATTTTAAAACCTTCTTCTTATTGAAAAAAAAATCTCGCCAAACTTTTTAATGTAAAGGAAATAAATTTTAGCAAGAATTAAATTTATTTCCTTAATATAAACCAGCACACACCAATTTATTTTTAAATCAAAAATTTTAGATTAGTTTCAAAATAAAAATTCATTTCAAATATGATTTAACTATATTAAAACCCATCAAGATTGAAGATAAAAACTCATTAGTTCTTTTAAAAGCTCTTCAATCAATTATAGTGGGAAGGAAATTTAGATTTAGTGCACACACATTTTTTATCACAACCAATGTTTTATATTTAGCTTAAAAATCACCTCAACATTACATAAAATATGATGTTCACAAACCAATAACATACCTCACACCACATTCCATAACTGACTGACCAAAAAAGTATAAGAGACTCACTGAACCCCAAATATCATTACCAATGACACCCCAAGAAAAGAAAAAGTGAAAAATATCTTACTTGATTCAAGACTTTTTATATCTTCCATATCCAATTAACCATTTTTCTTTATACATCACCTATATACCATTTCTAGGGAATAAAAAAGTCTGTCATATATCTTACAAATCGTATCTACTAACCCAAATTTTGTTTTTAACCTTGATTCACATCAAGGGTTCAATATCTCAGAATATTAGGTTGCCAAATATTAATGAAAATAGTAATGAATATCAATAATAAAATACATAATTTCCATAAAATAATACATTATTTAAACAATCATAGGCCAAACTCGGTTAGTCACCATAATTAATTCTAGTAACATCGCCCTTTTATTTCCATTTTAATTCATTTGAATATTTTATGAGGTGGTATTGGCAAGAATTTAACCAGTATAATAATAGTTATAACTACAATTAACATGAAATATACTTCATTATATCAATAAATATATAAAAATGGTTTGAAAATAAATAAACATCAACTAGAAAATAATCAAATAGTGTCTATAAAGTAAGAGAGATAGAGGTTATCAAATATTCCATCATTGACTAACCACCAAAACTTTCAACCACCTTAATCCAAAAATACCTTTATCCACGCATATATCTAATCCAACCATGCCTTTACACATGATATCATTCCATATCCTCTCAAGGATATCAACAAAATTTTATAATAATTGGTTCTGTGAAGATTTATCTAAATATAATAAATCAATAATCATAAAACCAAGATAATAGAATTAAGAAAAGTTTTCAAAAACATAGAATATCCCTTATCAATGATAGTATAATTATCACAAATATTTAATAAAATAAATCTTTTAAAAAATTGATTAATTCATCAAAATTTATCATTCATTTTATTTATCTCATATTTTTCACACACCATTCTTACACGCCTAAAATTTAATTCAAACATATCACAATAAATCATATAGAAATTAAAATCAAGTGAAATAAAATCTTGTAGTGAATTTAAATCATGATATAAATTTTGAAATATATCATGCTCAGTATTACATAATAATAATAAACAATTCATATAGTATATCATGCTTTCATATAAATATGCTTATAACATTTAACACTCTAGTCATGTTTCCTAAATTATATAGTTTATACTTATTAGAATAACTTTCAATCTAAATCATTCTTAATTCATTTTATTTTTATGAAAAACATATATTAATAATGATTCAACACATTTCATTTATTCTAAGTAATAAAAATTTAAAAATTATAACATGATCATTGATTACATAATTCCAATATTATAGCTTTCATTCAATTCTAAAAAAATAAAATAATTATATTATATTATCACAGAAAATAGCCTTTATTTTCAATAAATAGTATAATTTTCAGCAAGCTACTAAATATTTAATCCCCAAGAAATATTAAATTAATAAATATCCTATCAATAAATAACTATATAATTAATATTTTTTAAAATTTCCTTTTAAAAAAATCCTTTTGACATGATTTTTTATTCATGAAAACGTATAAGAATTTAATTTTAAAATGACACTTTTAAATTTCAACATGATTGTGTGTTTTCTAGTTAAAATTTATAAATACTTCAACCATAAATTGTAACAATGAAAATTAATAGCTTTAGACATGAATTAAAAATAATAAAAGTATATTAGAAAACCAAAATCTAGTTTTAAAATAGAACTCTTTAATTTTAGACTTTCTCTTGTCTGTTTATTAATTGACATGAATCAATTATTAAGCATAAATTCATCATGTAATTTTAAGAAAGAAAAATAAACTTCAATTCACTTTATGTGTTCTAAGATATAATGTCCAACTAGCATGAATCAATTTATTATAATTAAATATAACGTAGTTATTAAAGGTGAATCATATCAATGTAAGGTATATTAAATAAACATAGAAATCATAATCATGAATTGAGATTCATCCTACAGCAATGATGCATGCATCCCCCCTAAATTTTCTACCATAAAATCAATGAATTCTCACTTAAACATGTTTAGTTGGTTTTCATGGTCTATCCATTAGATCATAGAGGGATATAAGACATAAATCTTATTTGATCTTTGTGGATTAATCATTTTTGATGTATTTCATAATGGGCACTAGATACATGTGTACTTGCTAGTTCCCCACCTTCAACACAATTTAGGTTAAATAAAATTTTCATCCTACCAAACTCATACAAGCTTCACTTGTTTTTAACTAAAAACTCCATATTATCTCTCTCTCTCATCCAAAATCATTGATACCACTTTTTCATGACTCATCCTCAATATATATAATAATGAATCAGGAGGTCCACCTCCAGTAGGCCTTGAGTTGGCAACTAGCACCTTGGGTATACCTGTCACAAATGGGACATTTCTCTCATAAAATTTCAGTAACATAAAAAACCGCCAATTAACTCCTTAAATAAAAATGAAGAGTTTAAAATTCATATACATGGACTATATGAACACATTAATGAATATAATTATCCAATAATGAAATATGAACTCTTAAACTCTACTTCAACTATTAGAATAGTATTATCCCTAAATCACCATAGATCAATCATACAAAAAAACAAGGAAGACTATGGTGGGTGAGCACATGGGTGTATGTAGTAGGATCATCTCTATATGAAATTATATATACTTATAAAATAAAAATGTTGAGATATACATGTGTGAATCATTTAAGAAAAATAGGGTAGTGGGTAAAGATAATGAGAAAGTAACACTCCACATACCCATAACAATAATTAAGTCACTTATAATCATAATTTATATAAAAAAACATTAGAGTAACAAATCATAGAGATAAAAGAGTTCATAAATCATATAATAATATATGATACATAAAAAATAAACTATTTATGACCATATCAATCAATTTATCACATTAAAAATAAAATATTCCATGTCATCAAAAGATCATTTATAGAAAATTGGTGAAATAGGCATGACCCACTCCCAATCAATGCCAATCATCTGATAATCATCACCACAACCTACACACTATTAATCCATATCATATTCACATAGTCAACACATCCTTTAAATCACCAGTTCACCTCCATGACTCATGTTACAACCTCAATCCATCATATCCCTAATATTACATAAACTTTGTGAATAAATCCTGAGGAAATATTGATCCATTCAAGCATACACGTGTATATATATATGTAAACACACATACTACCCATAAAAAAATTATAGATTTTGTATATATATATATATAAGTTCACATCATAATTGTGAGCCATTATATTTTATAAGCATCGAATCAGAAAATCACAGGAAAAAAAGCACACAATCAACAATTAAATAAGAAAAAATCAACAACATACATTCATATAAGAAAAACATTAACAAAAATCCTGCAACATAAAAGAGGAAAAATTAATGGGTACTATCAATGAATATTTAGTGGATTAACCATGTAAAATTGGGATCTAAAAACAACATAATACCAGATACCACAATTAATTATCATTTCAAACATCTTATTAAGCTCTCAACTTATCCATATTTTATAAGTTACCTAATATTATTAATTATTTATTATTTATTATGGAATATTACTACAAGGTAACATTATTAATTACCCACCATTAATTATTACAATTACATTATATAATTATCTTTTCATTTAATAGTTTCCTTTAAGACACACCCAAATAACAAAACTTCTCATTCAATATTCTCAATACAGCTCCAATAATGCTTATACAATTTTGCACTAACCATTACTTTCATTGATTACTAATACTTACATATTATTCCATGTTCAAAATCTCTTCAGGGAACTTTCTAATACTTAATTATAATTCCATATTACATTTATATTTAACCCTACATTACAGTTTTGATTACTAAACCATACAACATTACTCTTTTATCATTATTCCAAATTAAACTTGAGTCCCAATATTTCTTTTATATCTTATGTGGAAAAAATATAAAAATATTAGATCATATTTTTATCAATTCAAGGAATTGGACTGTAAGGGAATGATAATCCTATTATATTCATTATTTCACATGGTTCATTACCACTCCATCTTTAGGATTTACTCTCTACTATTATCACACTAACATATTTATTTAGTTTACATTATACTTATCATATAATACAGTGATATCAAGATAAGATATTTACAAACACTCATATGTTTTAGCATAATATTAATAATTACTACAGTAGTTCATTCATATTAAACATAAATACTACATTAAGAAATCATACCTCACTCATCCATATTATCATTCATATTATAGATTCCCTTTGCCTTTCCCATTATATAATATCTCTTGATTCCCATGGAAAATCATATAAAACATGTGGCACCGGCTTAATATTTAATAATCATCTATAAATAATGGAAGTAATATTTAACTTCCATTCTTCCTTCCCTTATTTGTTTTTCTTTTCCATTCATTTCAATACATTTCCAAATCACGTGGATAATTAAAAATTTCAATATTAGAAAAATAAATTCCACTCAAAATGTATAACTGAAGGATAGAATATAAATTATTCCAAGAAAAAATTTAAGAGAGAAATAATAAATCGAAAAATATTATATAAATTAAACAGAAATTATAGAAATAATACTAAATAATTTAATTTAAATATCCCTTCTCATGAAATAAAACAAGGACCTAGGAGAAAAGTAGATAGAGAAATGCATCATGTGATTTGAAACTCCTACCCCCACACTAAATCATTACCATCAAGAATGAAGAGAGAGTATAAACATAAATTGACCTCCGAGGTTTTGGTCAAGGTAGATAAAAAATTACTAGAGCAATCAAACAATATTGGATTGATGGTATAGTGGGTTATTTTCAATCACAATAACCAGGAGTTCTCCCTTTACTCGTTTTGAAAGTTTATAAATTAATAGTGAATAATGATATTTCTATTTAATAAATTCTAGTGGATAACAGTTAGACTATTTTTCAAGGGTTCAATAGGATTTATGGAAAAAATAAATGCATACCAAAAAAATTTATTTGATAAGATAAATAAAAATATTAGAAATACCCTACTTCAATAGAGCTGAATAGACTAGGACAATAAAACTGAGTCAAGTTCCCAAGATTCCACTAATATCCTCCACTATTCCTACCACATCACATCCATTATCAACAAAAAATAAAAATCTTCCCTTAACATGAAACAACATTGTAACCATTTCTAGAAAATAAGAAATAAAAAAAGTAAAATATTGGAAGAGGTAACTTGAATATAAAAAAGAAGCAATGCCAAAAATTGAGAAGGTCAAAGTCTATCATGAGATGAAAAAGCACTATATAAAATCAATTAGATCTTACCAAGGTTAATTATTAGGGAATAATAAGTCTAAAATATTATCAGAATATGGTACATGATTAATATTAAAAAATTTACAGGAGAGTATGGGTGTATATTATGATAAGACTCACTAACTAACACCTAATTTCAAAATAAACAAAGTAAATAGTTATGGTGGTTTAATGCACCACATAAAAACATTAAATACTATTTTGGTGAGGTAACAAAAAAAGTATGAGTAGAGGGAATAAAATAATTGAAGAAAAATCCTTACTTTTAGAGGGTAAGATTGATCCCAGACTATAACGATGGCATGGTGACAACCAAAACGATCGTAGTGGCTTTTGAATAGGGAAACTGTAGGAATCTCCATGGTGTGGAGTAATTACCATTGATATTTTAAACTCACCCTTTATGAGACCATGGATCTCTATGGGGATCCACTATAGTGAATTGGAATCCCATCACAATTTTTTAATTAACCATATCTCTCACCATGGAATGGTGGAGTCGTACTTCTTATTTACCGTGCACCTGCACAGTGCTCTCTCACCTTGATCAAGCACCATCACATGCATCAACTTGATATGGTGGTATCAACATTTCACACAGGCTCCACCAATATTTATAAACACTTCTAAATTCTCAACATACACGTGTGGATGTCTCCATGGTACATCCCAAAAAACCAAACTTTCCACCACACTCACCCTAACTAGCCGTGTTTGTGTTCCTTTTTTCCCATTGGGGAAACTCCCAAGAACCATTCCCATCTCTTGGTAATTTTACCATGGAGTGGTGAACCCTATAACATCCTATCCATAAAATAGATAAGTAATTATATATAATAGACTGACATAGGGACCAAAACAAGCACATATCCCATCTATGTGGTTCGCAGGTGTTCCACCCAACTCCCTCTAGGAACCATGACCAACAAAACATCGATCACCCTGATACAGATCCATGAACTAGACCTAAAACAACCTCAACTATTCAAAATGAACACCCCACAATAACTTCAACTAATCCTTATGGTTAATTAAGACTCCTTTGAGATCATCCTAGTGAGAACAAATATGGAAATGTTACGCTCCATGGATGTTTCAACCATGAAACGTTCTAAAAAAATAATTTCAAATCTCCATACTCACTATTCCCAATCATAATGAACCATGACAATTTCTATTAGAACCACCATACTTTTTTGACCATATAGGTGGCCAAAAAACCAAAAAAACTATAAAACACCTCTAATAACTCTCCATATACCTCTAATTCCCTTTAAAAGCAATGGAAAGGCCTCATAAAATCTAAACCCTTACACATCACATACCTAAAATCTATAAAATTCATTTGTACTGACATGATACATTATGCATAAAAGATCCATGATTCATTTATGATGTGTATAATTTAGTTGGTCATCAATCCATCTCACAGTGTAATTAATATGACTAAAAGTTCGTGTTTTCATTTGAAATGAAAATTATTTCAAAACATGCATCACAAACTCAAAATTAAAAAAAATAACTCATATTGTCTTTATATTTAATAAAAAATATTTATAATTCATTTTTTATATGTAATAATTAATCACACTTTAATCTAACACATAGTGTGTCAGGTATGACATAATGTACCTATTTTCATTTAAGAGTGACATTTTAGTATAAATTGATTGTCACATACTAAAAACTAATAAAATGGGATTAAATTATCCATATACTTTATAAAAATTATCCATAATTAATTTTTGACATATTGGAATCAGCCTCATGTCAATATGAAAATAGTTTGTCTAGTATGACTGAAAGTGTGTGTTTTCATTTAAAAATGAAATTTATGGTCGAAATGTGTTTAAATATCTAAAAATAAATAACATGAAATTGTATTGTCTTGATATTTGAGGTAAAATATTGATAATTCATTTGTGATGTGTAATAATTAACTAACTCAATCTGACACAGAGTGTGGCTGGCATGCCTGAAAGTGTGTGTTTTCATTTAAAATTAATGTTGATAAAAAAAGTTTTTTACATAATCAAAACCAATAAAACATGATATTATTTTCCTAATACTTCAAAATAGTGATCCTTGCTTCATTTTTTACATTTATGTATCAACCAAACATAAATATGACACACAATTTATCAAGTGTGACTAAAAGTGTTTGTTTTCATTTAAAAGTTAAATTTATATTCATAACATGCTTCACATACTCAAAATTGAAAAAACACAATTATATCATCTTTTTATTTAATTACAAATATTTATAATACATTTTTTATTTGTATGAATTAACCATACATCAATCTAACACATAGTGTTTTCAGTATGACTAAAATTTAATGTTTTAATTTAAAAGTGAAATTTGTGTTCTATACTTGTGTCACATATTAAAAAATGATAAAAAAACACTCATACTATCTTAATACATTATAAAAAATATCCGCAATTAATTTTTGATATCTATGAATTAACTTCATGTTAACCTAACACACGGTGTGGCCAGTATGATTGAAAGTGAATGTTTTAATTTAAATCAGTGGTTTAAACAAGCATCATATATTCAAACTCAAGATAAAAATATTGAATTTAAAAAATACTAAAAATATCATTCATTCATTTTTTAAGTATATTCATTAGCCTCACTTCAATCTGACACATAATGTAATAGGTATGGATGAAATTATGTGTTTTTAAAATTGATAATTTAGTTTATGGTGCATCTTGGTTAATAAAAACCAAGAAAACACACTTTGGTTATATTGATACTTTAGTAAAACGATATCTTATTACTTTTTGACATGTAGGAACCAACATCACATCAATCATACACACATTTTGGTTAGTATTCCTCATAGTGTGTGTTTTTTGTATAAAATAAATAGTTTATATCCCAACGAATATCAAATAGTCAAAACTAGAAAAAAACAATCTAATTTTCTTGATACTATATGACAATTATTTTTTTTCACATTTTACATGTAGAAATAAAAATCTGTTAAGACAACACATATTGTGGTTGTATTGACTGATAGTGTATGTTTTTGGTTTAAAAGGGACATTTCATTCTAAAATATACATTGTATACTCAAAAGAAAAGAGATGTGATCATATGTTCTCAAAACATTATAATAGTTAATAGTGATTTAGTTTTAGTGTTTGTGAATTAGCCTTAAGTCAATCCTATACACATTGTGGCAGGAATGACCTAAATTTCATGTTGTTATTTAAAATGATTTTTTTGTTCAAACATACATCACGTAATCAAAACTAAGAAAATACAAACATATTGTCTTCATATTAAATAAAAAATTATCTTTAATTCATTTTTGAATTTTAATAGTTAACTCTACAAAAATATGACACATTGTATGATGGGTATGACAGAAAGTGTTTGTTTTCATTCAAAAGTTAGATTTTAGTTACAAATGTGTGTCACATAATGAAAAATATAAAAACACACTATTATTGTCTTAACAAATTTAATAATGATTCATAATTCCTTTTTTAAATTTTTAAATAAACCACACATACATTTGATATACAGTGTTGACAATATGAATGAATGTTTGTGTTTTTATATAAAAATGAAATTTTAGTTTAAAAAGATTTTCACATACTCATAACTAAGAAGACACACTCATATTGACATGATATTTAAGTAAAATATATATAATTAATTTTTAATGTGAAATAGTAAACAATATATTAATCAAACACATAGTGTGGCTAGTTTGATTAAAAGTGTGAATTTTCATTTAAAAGTGACATTTTATTTCAAAACATGTGTCGCAATCTCAAATAATGAGAAAATACACTCATTTTGTCTCTATAATTTATAATAACGATCTATAATTCAATTTTGACATGTAGGAATCAACTCCAGGTCAATCATACACATGGTGTGGCCAGTATTATTAAAAGTGTGTGTTTCCATTTAAAACTAAGAAAACGTACATGGAATGCCTTTATATTTAAAAAAATACTTAAAATTAAATTATATCTTGTAGGAATTAACCACACATCTATCTGAAATACAGTGTAGACGATATGACTGAAAGCATGTGTTTTCATTTAAAAGATACATTTTAGTTAAAAACATGTTTCACATGCTCAAAATTGATAAAAACCCTAATATTTTCTTGATACATTATCAAAATGATTCAAAATTCATTTTTTATATGTAGAAATCAATCTAACATCAATACGACACATGGTGTGTCTGGTATGACCTAAAGTGCTTATTTTCTTTTAAAAATGACATTTTATTACAAAACATGTATCGCATACTCAAAACTAATAAAAATAACTAGAATTATGTTGATATTTAATTAAAAAAATAAATAATTCTTATTTTAGGTATATGAATTAACCACACGTCAATATGATACACATTCTGACAGTTATGACTAAAAGTCCATGTTTTCATTTAAAAGTGCCATTTTAGTTCATAATAAGGCTTACGTACTCAAAACTAATAAAATATTATTTTATTTTCCTAAAACATTATAACATTGAAACATAATTAATTTGTGAAGTGTTGGAATAAACCTCACATCAATCCAATATACAATGTGGATGGTATGACTGAAAGTTCTTGCTTTCATTTAAAAATGTCATTTTATTTCAAAACTCTGGAAAATTTATCAAAACTAAGAAAAAGTGATCATATTGTATTTATTATTTTGGGGAAAAATTATATTTATTTCATTTTTCAAGAGTAGGAATTAACCAAACATCAATCTGACACACAGTGTGGCCAGTAAGACTAAAAGTGTGTGTATTTATATAAAAGTGACATTTTAGTTCAAAACATGTGTCACATACTGTAAACCAAGAAAATATGCTCTAATTATCAGGATACTTTAGTAAAAATATCCATGATTCATTTTTTATGTGTATGAAAATGGATAACATAATTTTTATTACATAAATATTTCATTAGATGATTAAACATCTAACAATACGGAGGATCTTTTCGGGTTTGGTGTCTTCGAAATATAAACCTAAAACATGAAAATATTTAAAAATAAACATTCTTATAATCCACTTTAAATATATCTTTATTGGTTTTTCTTAAGTTACATTTACTACATCTCATATCCTGGGGACATACATCAAAGAAAGGGGTGAGCATAAAGACTAATAAGAAAATGATCAGAGAAGATACATAACATGTGATTGAGAGGGATATAAATAAGTCATGACCCTAGAAATATGATTCGTATCATAATATAAAGAACATGAATTATAATATGTAAATTTTTAAACAACATAAAAGGATAAATTCATAAGAATATCACCAAGGTTTTTCACTACGGTGTCATAATTCATAATTACCAGGGTTATTCACCATGGTATCATAAAACATGTCATATCTAGAGATTAGTTATTTACCCAATATATTGTAGGGATATATGTCTTAATTTATGTGAGCCACTTTGATCATAACAAACCATCTCATCAATGACCTGTTGAAAATTTGGACACAACATAAAATGATACATTCATAAGCATATCACCAAGGTTTATCACTAGGGTTTCATAAATCATAATTACCAAGGTTATTCACCAAGGTATAATAAAACATGTCATATATTGAGATTAGTTATTTACACAATATATTGTTGGTATATATTTTTTATTTACTTAATATGGGGCTCACTACTCCGCTCTTGTACTGCTGGTCAGAGTCTGGTGCCTCACCTCAGAGTCAGTCGGCCTCCTCCCCCATCAGGAGGAAGCACCTTCCCTATGATGCTTCCCCTTTAGGTCTGCTCCTTCGGGTTGTACCAGCCTAAGACAGAGGGGGTGATGGGTTCACTAGATTCCCCATATCTTGTGCCTGAAGCTCAACATCGATGGAGCCTTCAGTTCCAGCATCATGTGCGGCGGTGGTATGGTATGTGAGACAACTGGATCAGTGATTTTGGATTTTAGTGCCTTCTATAGACCAGGTAATTCTCTTAAGGCGGAGGCGATGGCGTTTCTCAGTACCCTCTCTATTTGTGGATCCAAAAAAATTACCTTGACCACTGTTGAGATGGATTATATACTTGTGTGGATCTCTCTCATTGGTACCTCTTCCTCCCCTTGTAAAATCACTTACTTGATCTGGAAGTGCAAGGCCCTCCTCTCCGGCGACATGGAGATCCTCCATATGTGGCGTGAGGGCAATAAGGTAGCTAATTTCTTTCCCCTTTTGCTACCCCAGAATACCCCATTTTGGAGTTTTGTACCCTTGGTTCCCTTCCCCCATGTGGGGCGGCCCATGTTATCAGTGACACTCGTGATCATAATTTCTTCAGGACACCCTCATCTGTACTTCTCTTGCACCACTTAATGAAATAAATATTTATTTGTGGAAAGAAATGGATTCGCCAGCATGATGGTATACATTATGGCTTATTAAAATGGAATAATGGGATGGAATTAAGGTCTCCCATTGATAAAAAATGTTTTTTTTTATTAATTTTAATATAATAATTATAATAAAATAATATTTATTAACATTTATATGGTATACACAAAAGGGGTACTTTTATGAAAAAGGGGAAGACGGGAATTCCCTTACTTTGGATATTTTCTTCATAAAACATGAAGGTGGAACCTTGAAACCATGATGTCACCTTTTAGGGACTCTTTGGGATGTAAAAAATCATAAATTTGTGGCGTAAGATTTTTTAGTGGAGATAAGGTGTTATAATGGGGTATTTAAACTTGAGTAGGGGTGGATTTAAGTGAATATATAATGATATTTTTTCATTTAAGGCTAACAACAATTAGGTTGAATTAATTTATGTGATTTTAGTTGAAAATGAATGTTATAAAAGATGTTTAAGTTAATTTAATACATCAAACACCCATTTAAAGTTTTATTTTTTAGGTAATTTAAGCTTTTACCATTTTGCATTAACCCACTATAATATTTTACTTATACTATGGTAACTCTATTTTTACCATGGTACCTTTTTTATGTTTAAAAATGAAATTAACCTTATCAGATACTTTGGACGTTCTAACATCAAATATCAAGTTAATTTAACTTGATTAAAATTATTAAATTGATAAAAATAAATTCTAAATATGTTACGCATATAACACATAAAAACTATTTTTTTTTAGGTTAAAACCATCGTTTACAAAAAAGCTATGAATATGTTTCTAAATTGAAAAAATTATATAATAGTTTATTACATAAATAATTTTTTATTATTAATAAGGATTAAAAAAATTATATATTTATCATATTCTAATTATATCATAAGATTTATCATATTTCATAAAAACTGTATTTTCACTTTTTAACCCAAAAATCAACTTTTTGAAAAAAATTATAATTAATTCACCCAATGAAAATTTAAATTTGTTGAGTCCAAAAAATAATTTTATTTCATAAAAATAATTCTCTATGTATGATAATTTTTACATTTAAATAAACCTTTCTCCTAATAAAAATAAACCATTTGACAGAAAAATATCCATTCTAACCATTAAAAAATTACTTAGGGATTCATTAAAATATATTATCCATTAAAAATTATTTTTTAATATTATTTCATGAAAAAAAAATTATTTAATACATACATATAAAACATATTTTAATATAATATGTTTAGAGTCTCTAAAAATGATAAAAATTTTATTATATCATTAAATAATCCCGATGATCATTTAAATGAATCTATGTAACCAATAAAAATAAGGACTAGCTATTTTGTTGACTGATGGTAATAATTCTGATCAACTCTATTCGTTGATAGAAATAAATCATGATTATCTTATTTCCCTATTAATATACCGCCATTCTTACTCTTCATCATTCACTTTGATTTGAATCAAAGTTCAATATCATTTCAAAAATGAATTTTGTATTACTAACTATTTGTTTCTCTATTATGTGATCCTTGTGGGTGTAATGATTCTACGGGATTAGAGCACATTGTATTTTTATATTTCACTTTATTTATCCACTATTTTTCTTCCCAATTTAATATTTGGTATTATATTGGGTGTTGTTTTACACTGAATGTAGCGTTCTTAGTTAATGAAATAAAGTGTTTATTGTTCTAGTATGTGTTTACATTTACTATTCCTGGATTTAAAAGTTCATATCACAACATGATATTCAATGTTCATTGTAAATTTATATTTTTTCTATGTGATTCTATTTTAAAATATAATAATAAGTTATTATAAGTAAATAGATCATTAAAAAAGAAAAAAATTCAAGTTGTTGCATTCTTCCCCCCTTAATGAAATTTCACCCTCAAAATTTCATTTTTCATACTAATGTGAAAAAAGGTGAGGCTATTTCTATTTCATGTATTCCTCTGGTTCCCAAGTATCCTCTTCAGACTTGCGATTTCCCCATAGGACCTTCAAAAGTCATCTTTTCATGACCCGACCCAATGGGGCTCAAGTCGTGACTCCCCAAGCCCACCGCCAATAGGCCAAGGGCTGGCGACTAGCACCGAGTAGGCTATCACACACATGGGAAGCATTAGCCTAAGGTACCTGAACACACTCACCCACATACACCTTCATGCAACAGTGCAAAGATATATATAAAAACTGAAAAGAAATTCATGCATACATCTAACCCACAACCTGAGTATAACAAAAGTACAAAAAGGAAAATACAAGGCCCACCAAAAGTAAACTACAAAAGCGTCTAACCTGCTCTGAAAGAGGGTATCACAGTCAAAAGTAACCATCAGTAAGCTCTTAGGCACAACTCTGGTAAACACTCTGGTCAGTCTTGCTCACAAATCTCTTCATGCTCTGAGTCCTCCTAGGACTCCGTCGAAAGTCGTGTGGTCTGCACAAGACAAAAACATGTTTGGGAAAATCCCATGCATGGGTGAGTATAAAATTACTTAGTAGGCACCCCAAAAAACCCCAAAAATAAAAGGGAGAAACTGAAATGCAACAGTCAGCTCATCCCAGCTAGAGGTATCCCAAACGAGAGAGAAAAACCATCTTGAGACCATCCTCGACTAAACACAACTAGTCAACTCAACTCAGATGTATGCCCATACATACATCATGAACATCCGCTTAGGTATATTCCCATACATATACCATGAACAACCAGATATACTCATTCATTCCCTAAGCTTCATGAGGTTCTGTCCCATATCCTGCGACTGGTACACAATCCACGAGCTCTATCATCTCATATGACACTCTTCCGAGAGATACACTCCATCGGGTCTCACACCGACATCCCAGAAGCCCATCTGAGAGATCACGCTCGTCGGATATCGTCAATGAGAACATTACGCTGAAATAGCATAAACACTAAACTTCTCAGATAGGGGATCACTCCTAGATTCTGCTATGGGATACAAGAACCCACTTTGATATCTCGAAGATCTCACAGATAGGGGATCACTCCCAAGATCTGTTGGGGGATACCAGAACCCGATTTGACATTCTACAGTTCACATTACTCAGATAGTGGATCGTTTCCCATGTAAAGATGGTCACGACGATGCTGTAAACCCCATATAGAATAACTTGTGATATAGGGAATCAAACCAACGATGTACCAACCCTACTGAAAACCATGCACTGAGTAGGGGATCATATAACCAATATTTCTGAAACCCTATAGAAACCATGCACTGAGTAGGGGATCGTATACCAGATGATACCACAACCCTACTATAAACAACATGTTGAGTAGGGGATCATATAACTGAAGATGCCACAACCCTACTATGCACGGCCCACTATATAGGGGATCATATTCTTGATGATGCCTCAAACCCTACGGGATTAACCTTATAGATGGGGGAGCGACGCCCGTGGATAAGTGGAAATAGTGATACCAAGAACCCAATCCAGGGAAGGTAAGCTGGAGGATCCCACTTTGGACCCACTAGAGGGATGCCGCGACTCTATCATAAAAACATCATATTAAGGGGATCAAAAACTTATACTAAGGTATTAATGCCTCATGAACACTTATAGGAACCAACTAAGGGAGTAAACTCAACCACTGCTGGTCCAAACATTGCTAACTTGAGAGACCCGCAACATTGCCACACTGCGCACCTCCTAGGACTATACCGAGGCAACCACTGTGATCTACGCTAAAAAACACGCAGGATAGGCTACTTACTCGCCCAAAATTAAAAACTAGTAAAAAAGGTACTATTCACCATTGCAAGCCTGAGTGGGGTGCACAGCTCGATCCCAAAACTCATCAAGAAGATTGCACCATTGCTATCCCCATGAAAAAAATGCTCGAGATCGACTACTCATTCGCCCAAAACGGACACCCGATGAAAAGGTCGTGTTTCCCCGTAAACGCCCAAAAACAGCCCTGTGGGGCCCACATCTTGACCTCCATCTAAGTGCCTAGAAACTATCCTAAAATTTCCTTCTTACTATCAAGATCACAATTTCACTGACGGCATGTCAATCAGACGCTCCGTGCAGAAATTATGGCGGGTCGAAGTTGAATAATAATAAAATATTATTATTATTTCAACGTTCCGTAGACCTGGTCCATGAAGCAGAATCATAAAATTATCAAAGTGTGTCTAAAAGGTCTTTCATGATGCAAGAAATGCATCGCCCCAAACGGATCGTAAATTGGAGTTACGGTTTGCGATTTACGGAGGTTTAAAGAACCCCAGAAAAAGTCCTGACCGGAACAACGTCTGTCGTGCCGGAAACCACCGCGTCACCACCAGAAACCGCTGTGCCGGAAATCAGAATCCGCTATGCCGACACTACACCGATAGAAGCCTCTCCGGAATCCTCTATAGCCACTACCAGAAACCGGGTTTTCGGCCGGAAAACTTCCAGGAGACACCGGGAGCACCCTAGTGCTCCAAATTCCGATCTGAAACATGTTTTGAAAAGCTCGGGACCTAAACTACACAACCCTTATGATTATTTGAAGAAGAAAAATTCATAAATGGGATACTGAATTTTAAAACTCAACCACATACCATTTGGCGGATCGCTGATGCTTTTCACGCTCTGCTGCTGTTGTTGCGCGATCTGGAAGCGTCCTCATCAGATTCTGAGCTCGTGGGCGCTTCGTATGCTCGATTTGGCGTATCACTGGAAAAGAATAGAGGAAGGAGGGGGGGTTCATCGGTGCATATAGGAAGTAGGATAGGGTAAATTTATATTTACTTAGTATTTTTTTTAACCAATTAGATCAACCCACACCCCAGCCCAGACCAAACCTCCCATCGTAGAAATGATTAGGTCGCTCATAGGGTAAACGCAGTGTTCTGAATGCAAAGGCGCACTCAGAATTGGGATCTAAGACTCTGTTCAGGAGTTATTTGATCCAATTCTCATAAAGATACTTTTGCACTTATTTAGAAAAATTCCCCTGATGGCTTTTTCTATAGCAGGACCGTGCCCGCAAAGCTTACACCCCGCCTAGGGTAAACGACACGCTATGAACACAATCGTGCCCTCTGATTTCTGATCTGAGCTACAATTTAGGAGAAAACACAACCCCACCATGTGAATAGAATAAAAATACTTAATATTTTTATAAAATTAATTCTAGGCACACTGGGCCTCAGAATCGCACACCGTCTTTCTGCCTAGCTTTGGAAATATTCGTAGAAATATTCCAAAGTATTAAAAGGACAAAACCTGAGTCGCTACAACCTCCCCACCTTAGAAATTTTCATCCTTGAAAATCCATAAGCATAAGGAAAGAAAATAAACTCTCAAATAGGTCTCTCATGCCAGCAAGTTCGCTAATACACACCCATGTCTGAACACATCAGTTAGTGGGACTTGTCCACAACACCTCGACACTATATTCTTTGGGTGGCATTGACTTGCCCACATGGTTTTAATTGCGTCACAAAAATGCATCTTAGTGGGGGAAGATCTCTCTTCCTTGTGCATTCGTAACATGTCAAACAACACCCACACAAGGTTTTACCAACGCCCTGAACAAACCTCGAGCAAGCAATGGAAAGGAAAGAGTACCACTAAATAGTGTCTATCCAAACTACTACAGAAGTAGAAAGAACACAAATTTTACCTCCATCCACCCATGGAGCCTTTGGGTTAACAACCTCCAAGTCATGCAGTTGTCGTCTCCCTCATCCTCCAGCTCCCAGACCTCAGTGTGGACCACCTGGGGGTGGTGGTGGTGGTGGAATTTGATACCACCTACCACCTCCTGCTGCTGTACTAGCTCTGTCGCCATGTCTACTACCCTACGGACCTCCATACTCAAGATGTTGTCACTGCCATGGTGGCCTATCAACCGGATCCCTCTCAGCTACACGACGGGTTTGGAAATCTCTTTCCAGATGTCCCCGGTCATTGCAAGCATAACACTGCCTCTCCAGCAGCTGATAAAAACTAGCCTAAGAGCCCTGAGCCTTAAATCCACCATCCTGGGGTCACCTCCTGAAACATCAGGCACATCCAGACCCTTGTGCTTGTCGTCGACTGCCAGCTGCTGAGGTATCAGCTGCCACGTGCCCAACACTGACGGGCTAAATCTGCTCGTCCAGAAAGCTCTCCACCACCAAGGCTTGGTCCAACACTCCAGCATAGGTGGGCAGACACAAGAAAACCACACCTGTCCAGATGTCTCTGTGTAGGCCCTTCTTGAAGGTATGATCCCTAAATAATGCATCTCGAACCATATAGAGGGGGTAGTGATATAGGTCTATAAACCTCGCTGAGTACTCTGACAGAGTCATGCCCTACTGCCGAAGCTATAGAAGCTCCTGGATCTATACTGACCTCAGCGTCACCAGTTAGAAATATTTCCTAAAGATCCGCTCAAACTCTGCCTGCATGAGCCTCTCCTCGTCATGGGACTACGTCACCAAACTCCACCATCACCTGGTCGAACAATGTAGAAGGCTTGTCACTAGGACCACCATTTGATCTGGAGGTGTCCTTACTAGGAGGAAAACTTAGGTGACTACTTCGAGCCATCAATCAACTGCCTGAGGGTCTGTATCACCCCGGAACCTCAGAGGTCACTGCCTATGAAACTTGTGCAGTGCACTCAACCTGCAGGCATCCTCATCCAGCACTACCGGCACATCCAACTGCTCGACAAGTGGTGGCTCAACTGACAGACCACCTGGAGGTCCAGCCTTAGAACCTGTGCCCAGGTCCATAGCCTCTACATGAGGCAGATCATCACCAAAATCCCATTGCGGAACCCTCGCTGGATTTCACCATGGAGGCATCCAGAAATATAATCAAGACACACCACAGTCAAAGAGTATATCTTGGGAGCTGACTCAAGAAGTACAAGGAGAATCCAAGACCCAGTCCTATATGATGCATGTACCATTATGTCCCTACAACTAGTTTCCTAATGTCCCGAGTCGAAAGATAAGTTATCAGAGTCTTAGTGAATGGATATATCGGCCGCTGCACCAACACTAGAGTCCCTAACTTAAAATTTGAACTCCAAACATCCTAAAACTACCGCGATGAAACACAAACCAAACTCATAGTGAGAACACCTACACTTAGAGATCTCAAAGGTGGAACCTCCTCTGATACCACTCTATCATGTCCCAACCCAACGGGGCTCAAGTCGTGACTCCCCAATCCCGCCACCAATAGGTCAGCGGCTTCCGAATAGTGTTGAGTAGGCTATCACACACATGGGAGGCATTAGCCTAAGGTATGTGAACACACGCACCCACATACACCTCCATGCAACAGTGCTGATATATTTATAAAAACTAAAAATAAATGCATGCATACATCTAACCTACAACTAGAGTACAAAAAACGTACAAAATGGAAAATACAAGGCCCACCAAAATTAAACTACAAAAGTGTCCAACCTGCTCTAAATGAGGGGATCACTTTCAAAAGTACCCACTGGTAAGCTCCTCGGCACAACTCTGGTAAACACCCTGGTCAGTCTTGCTCACAAATCTATGCCTGCTTCGAGTCCTCCTAGGACTCTGTCAAAAGGCTAGTGGTCTGCACAAGACACAAAAATGTGTGGGAAAATCCCATGTAGGGGTGAGTATAAAAATACTCAGTAGGCACCCCAAAAACCCCAAAAATAAAAGGGAGAAACATAAAGGCAACAGTGAAGGCATGAACATTATCCCCTGTAATTTTTTAGGTTTATGGTGGTTTACCTCCATTATCTTCTTATTTAGACATTAGTTAATGAAATTTTTAAGTTCCCCTCACTTGAAGCATTACACTTCAGGTTATTCTTGTACCGTATTCCCTTTATAATTAGAAATTATATATTGATTATTTATATCTTCATAAAAAATTAGGAATATTTATAACTCTTCCACATAGATGAAACTTTATTATTCCTTGAAAAAATCCCAAAATGTATCTTCTCACATTTTTTAACATGATGGGTTCTACTTTCTTCTCATTCGTTTTCCTTAGAAAATTTTGTTCAATGTTTTTCTTCTTGTCATTCTATCAATGAGTACATTGAGAAACTCAAAACTTCATTTCAAATTTGAGAGAAATCCAGACTATATCTTTATAACCCCAAAATTATCATATTTTTATATCTTTCCATAAATGGGGTCTTACTCCTCCAAATAATTTATCTTTCTTCTCATAAAAATTGATTAAAAAACATGAATCATAACATACTATTCTAGTAAAGTTCAATCCATAATTCACCAATGATTCATTTTCTCTTTGTTTTAATTAATTTAATTCCCTCTCCATTTTTTTAGAGGTTATGAGTAAAATACATGATGGAAAATATATTTTTTAATTCTTCCCATGCCATGGAGTCTACCCCATCCCTTGGCTTTTTGTTCTGGATCAGTTTTTACCACTTATCTTCTTCCCCCTCTATGAGATATACTACCAATGTAACATTCTCTTATTCAAAACAATGGAGTATATAAAATATCTTTTCTATAGTATTGATCCATTATTCCATGATTAGTGGGTCATTTTTTCCACTAAAAACAGGTGTTCATTAATGAATGAATGATTCAACTACTAGTTATTCCTTACTTGGTGAAGGATGATGCTCCACATTGTTTTACTTATTATTCAAGGCATGTTCTAACAGATTTATCATCATCATGATTTTTTTAACTAAAGATCCCCCGATATTGGTAAGTTCATCATCACCTTGTCCATTTCATCTATTGTTTGCATGATTCCTTCTGTTTCATGCAATTTTTTCTTGAAAGAGAAACCCAAAGTGAGAAATTTGTTACTATTGGGAATATTATAATAAATTTTATAAAGGAAATATTAATCTTAAAATTTTCTTATACTATTCTTCTAGGGTGATATAATTCAATCTTAATAAAAGTTTTACATTGTATATATATCCTTCATAATGATTTGTACAAGAATGTAATTAACCAAATCATATCTTCCAGGAGTTTCAAATCAGGTGTGCGGAATGGTCCATTATCCTTCACTAGTTATTGATTGATTCTAGATGAATATGGTATTTTCAGGGATGTTACCCCTAAGTACATAAATTCCAAAGACACGTCCACTTGTAGTATCTACATAGGGATTTATTTTCTTAGAAACCACTTACTTAATACTTCACCAAAATACTAGGATGTTTTCATGTTTTTAAACTTTTCTCTAGGGTTCATATATTGTTTTTTAATCTTAATTTCCAAAAAATAAATAATCCATCCATTGATTATAACTATAGAGACCTTCTTTTTTATTACATAAATCTTTCAATACATGATACAACATTTAACATTATTGGGGATCTTTTAGGGATTAGTGTCTTGGAAATTAGAACATAATACATGAAAAATAAATAAAAATAAATATTCTTCTAATATACTTGAAAGTCATCATCATAGGTTTATCCTAAGTTACTTTTACTAAATATCATATCATGGGGGCCTACATCAAAGAAAGGGGTGAGAATAAATTACAGTATGGAAACAATCAAAGGAGATACATAACATGTGAAAAAAATTCATTTCAATAAGTAATGATCTAATAATAATGAGGCATACCATAAAATAAATAACATGAATTGTAACATGGAAATTTGGATAAAACATGAAATGAGTCGTCCATAATCATATCACTAAGGTTTATCACTAGGGTATCATAGATCATAATTACTAGGTCTATTCACTAAGGTATCATAAAACATGTAATCTCTAGATATTATCTCTTTACCTAATAAATTAGAGTGGTATCATGGAACAAAATTCAGATGTATTAATTTATGTGAGCCAAGTTATTCATAATAAATAATTTCATCTATAACCCATGGAAAATAAAGAACAGGTTTTATATCAAAATCATTACATATAAATTGTATAAAGACTTGAATATAACAACATTTTTAACCCATGAAAATGGAAAATGGGTTTTGGATTTGTAAATCCAAAAATCAATAAGGAATGTTTACATCTAGGTGAATACCCAAATAAAGAGGTTTGGGAATTCATAGTATGACAATTTCTCATGTAAAAAAGTGAAATTCAGGAAATTGATTTGGCAGCATGATGATATACATTTTGTCTTATGAAAATGAAATAATGAGAAGGAAATAAAGTCCCCCATTAATAAAAATTATTTTTGGTAGTAATGGTAATATAGAAATTAGATGATAATAAATTTTATTAACATTTATATGGTTTAAAAAATGGGTACTTGGACGAAAAGGGAGATGATGAGAATTACCGTACTAAAGAAATTTTCTTCATAAATCATGATGGTGGAACCATGACACCGAGAGGCTACCTTATAGGGACTCTTTTATAGGGTAAAAGACCAAAACTTCTTGGATTATAAATTTAGATTGGATATTGGGGATGGGAGTGGAGTATTTATACTTGAGGACGGTGGATTTAGGTAAATAAATAAAGTTTATTTTGTATTTAAGGCTAACCACTATTAGGAGGCATTAATTTCAAAGATTTTGGTTGAAAAATAATGTTATAAGGGCTAGTTTAGTTCATAAAATACATAAAATCCAAATTTAAATTTGTGTATTTTATATATTTTAAGATTTAACTATTTGACATTAACCCTATAAATTATTTTACTTATACTATGATAACTCTTTTTTTACCATAATGACTTGTTTTATGTCAAAAAAATGAAATTGATCTTATTAGATATTTTGGAAATTATAATTAAAAAATTTCAATTAATTTTTATTTATTACATTAATAAAATTAATAAAAACCAATTTTAAATATGTTACGTGTTTAACTCATAAAAATAGTTTTTTGAAAGGTTAAAATCATGGTTTGAAAAAATGTTAAGCATATTTTCTAAATATAAAACATTTCATACTATGTTATTCTATAAATATTTTTTTATTATTAATAAGTATTAAGAAATTTAAAATATTTATCATAAACTAATTATATAAAAATATTTATTTGATTTTATAAGAACATTATTTTCACATTTTAACCCAAAAAACAACTTTTTTAGAAAATTACCATCAATTTACACTAAGATAATGCTGATGTGCAAAGTCCAAAGAAGAAAATTTCTACATAAAACCCATTATATTAGTTTGAAAAGTATAACTTTTAAATAAATCATTATTTTAATTAAACATAACCATTTAATAGAGAAATAAACATTCTAACCATTATAAAAATAACTTATTGATTCATTAAAAAATATTTTCATTTAAAGAGAATTTTATAATACTTTTGAATGAAATGAATTTTTCCTTAATACTTACATATAAAACATATTTTAATATAATGTGTTTATATATTCTAAAAATAATACAATTTTGATTGTATCATTAAATAATTTCTATGATCATTTAAATTGATCTACATAACCCATAATAATAATGACCAATTGTTTTATTTACAAATATTCATAAAGCTGATCAACTATATCTTTTGAACAACATAAAGACTAATTATTATATTTCCAAATAAATACACCACTATTTTTACTCTTCATAATTCACTTTGATTCTAATCAAGGCTTGATATCATTTCCAAAATGTATATTTTATTACTAACTCTATGTTTCTTTATTATAATGATGTTTTTGGGTGAAATGATTCTAGGGGATCAAAGAAGCCAAAAAATTTATATTTAACTTTATTTTTACATTATTTTTATTCCAATATTAATTTTTGGTATGATATTGGAAGTTCTTTTTAATTGAATACAACATTATTAATTATTGAAATAAAATTTTGGTGGTTTATCGTATGTTTTTTTACTATTCCTAGAATTACTAGTCTATATCAACACATGATGTTTAAAGTCCTTATGAAATTTAAGTATTTCTATGTGATTTTATTTTAGAAAATTATAAAAATTTCTTGGGAATAATGAGATCCACTAATAAAATTTGAACATTTTTTGGTTTATTAAAATTAATCAATCGCATATCAATCTAACATGATGTGGCCGAAATGACTCAAAGTCAAAAAATTTAGTATAAAAGTAACATTTTATCTCAAAATGTGTGTTATATAGTTAAAATTAAGAAAACAATATCAATTTTTCTTTTTTACTTCAGGGAATTGATCTATAATTCATTTATGACATATAGGAATCAATTGTATATCAATCTAACACACAGTCTGGTCTGGTTGACAGAAAGTGCATGTTTACTAGTTAAAAGTGGAATTTTAGTATAAAATGAACATCACATAATAAAAACTAGAAAAATAATCCATAATTGTATTGATTCTATATTATAATGATATTTTTTTCATTTTTGATGTGTAGGAGTTAACCTCAAGTTAATCTAACATATGGTGTGTCTATTATGACAAAAAGAGCATGTTTTCAATTAAAAATGTAATTTTAGTTCAAACCTTTTGTCACATACTCAAAAACTGAGTATATAAATTCAAAATTTATTTATATTTAATGAAATAATAATTAATTTAAGCTATAAATTAATTAACCACAAATTAATCTAACACCTAGTGTGACAGGTAAGCTGAATGTTCATATTTTATTTTAAAGGTGCTATTTTAGTTTAAAAAATGAGTCACATAATCAAATATAATTAAATGTGGTCTAATTATTTTGATACATCCTAAAAATTATTCATAATTTATTTTTAATGTGTATAGATTAACCACACTAAATCCAACACACATTGTGGCCAATATGACTAAAAGTGTTTATTTTCATTTAAAAATGAAATTTTTGTTCAAAACATTTGTCACATACTCAAAAAAAATAAAACATGATTATATTACCCTATTACTTATTAAAAATGGTTTAAAATTCATTTTTCATGTCTAAGAAGTCACTACACATTAATCAAACACACAATATGGCTAATATGACTAAAAGTGTGTGTTTTCATTTAAAAGCGACATTTTAGTTCAAAAAATATATCACATACTCAAAGATAAGAAAACATGCTTGGATTATCTTTATAATTTACAAAAAAAAATTGTACATTATTTCTGATCTGTTGGAATAAATTTCATGTTAATCTAACACACAATGTGTTTGGTATGACTGAAAGTGTGTGTTTTCATTTAAAATTGACATTTTAAATCAAAACATGCATCACATACTCAATACGAATAAAATGTTATTTTATTGACTTTATGCCTTTGGAAAAACATCATTAATTCATTTTTCAAGTGTTCAAATTACCCTCAAATCAATCTGACATGCGACGTGTATGGTATATATAATGTGATAATTTTCATTTAAATGTGACTTTTTAGTTCAAAATGTTCATCATATACTCAAGACTGATAAAATTTCCTTGGATTGTATCAATAATTTAGGCAACTAATCTGTGATTCATTTATGACCTATAGTAATAAACCATAGGTTAATCTCATACATGTTGTGTCCATTATGACTCAAAGTGTGTGTGATTTGTATAAAAGAAACGTTTTTGTTCAAAATGCATGTCAAATAGTTAAAATAGATAAAACATACTTTAAATTTCATTATTCATTAGGAAAAAAATTGTAATTCATTTGGGATATGTATAAATCAACTGCATGTCAATCTGACACATAGTGTGGCAGAATTGACTAAAAGTGAATTTTTTAATGTGAAAGTGACATTTTAGTCTAAAATACCCATCACATGTTGAAAAATAAAAAATGATCTTGCATTTTATTGAAACATTAGTAAAATGATATGTGATTCATTTTTTATTTGTATGAATTAACAACATTTCAATCTGAAAAATTGTGTGCTTGTTGGAATAGGAATCCTGTTTCAATTCACTGGTTCAAGTCCTCAGAATTTCGATCATCATAAACTGGTGAGCGGAAGATGGTTTGGCTTAGTTCCCATTCAATGTCAACAAGATCCCTCATATAGTAAATGTTAACCATTAGAAATTTTTAACTTTCAATAGAGTTATTATGTGAAGATAAAGGTTCAAAAGATCAGTGATAGAGAGGGGTTTCTGATTTGGTATACCAACTATGGTAGTTAAGTTTTGTTGACCCAGATTTCAAGGGAGTAGGTTAACTTGTAAACCAAGAGACATGAACTATATAAGTCAGTGGGACCTTGAGTACATGATATATATGATTTATTAATGAAAAATATATTAAGGTTTGAATATTAAGAGGCGCATTTATTACATGTAGTTGAAAGTTTTTTTAGTTACTTGTACTCAATAATCCATTTTTGTAATGTCTTGTATCTTCCTATGAATAAAAAATAAATCATTAGTGTTTCTATTTTGAATATAAGACTATTTTCATGAATCATATTAATCAATAGTGTTCTTTCCAATGAAATTTACATATTTTTAATGCATTTTTGTTCCCTTTAATGATAGTTAGTTTTTTTGAATGTTCTAAGGATGAATTTTTTCAGTGAGTAGGGTGAGAAGTCTACTTACTTTCAGTAAACTTAGTTGAAGAGAAGTTCTAAGAGTTTATTTTCTACTCCATATTACACTAATATTTTGGTGTGTCGAATCCTTAGTTTCAATGATTGTACGGTTACCCCCTATCTGGTCTTAATAGTTGCAGGTATGAGTCAATGTGTATGTTTTCATTTAAAAATGAAGTTTTAGTTCAAAAAAAGTATCACATACTCAAAACTAAACAAACACACTAAAATTTTCCTCATATTTTTATACAAATATCAAAAATTAATTTGTTATATAAAATAATCAATCGCACGTCAAACTGAAACACGGTTTAGCCAATATGATCAAAAGTACGTGTTTTCATTTAAAAATAACATTATATTTAAAAACATGTATTGCATATTCAAAATCAATAAAACCCACTTGAATTTTCATGGTATTTATATAAAATATTTCAATAATTATTTTATGATATATAGGAACTAACTACACATCAATCTGACACATAGTGTGATGGATATGGCTTAAAAGTATTTTGTTCATTTCAAAGTGAAATTTTAGTAAAAACATGTGTCACATATCCAAAAACCAAGAAAACACACTCAAATATCTTGAGCTATAGTGATTTTTTTATTTAAAATTTAATTTTAGTATTAAAAAATTGTCACAAAAATAATAACAAAATTCACTCAATTTGTATTAATATATCAGTAAAAAAATTGATGATACATTTTTGTTGTATAAAAAATAACTACCCAACAATAAAATTCACAATTTTTCTGATATAATTAAACATGTGTGTTTTAACTTAAAAGATACATTTTAATTCAAAACATGTGTCAAAAACTCAAAACCAAGAAAAAAACACCCAAATTGTCTTAATACTTTATAAAACTCATCTTTAATTCATTTGTGACATACAAAAAAAACCACACTTCAATCCGACATATGGTGTGACTAGAATGGCTGAAATCATATCTTTTCTTTTAAAATTGAAATTTTAGTTTACAACATGAATCACATACCCAAAACTAGTAAAACACACTTTTATTTTGTTGAAAAATTAGTAAAATGATCAGTAATTTGTTTTTGAAGTGTAGGAATTAATCACACGTCTAAATGGGACACAATGTGGTCGATATAACTGAAAGTTCTTGTTTTCATTTAAATGTTATATTTTAGTTTGAAACATGGGTCACGTATTAAAAAATCAATAAATCACACTCGATTTTTTGGTAATTTATTTTTAAAGGTTTGGAATTAACTACAAATTAATCTGACACACAGTGTGGCAGGTATGAATCGAAGTGTATGTTTTCATTTAAAAAATACATTTTAGTACAAAATAAGTGTCACATTATCAAAATATAAAAAAAATATTTGAATTATCTTTATATTTAAGTAAAAAATCTATAATTAATTTTTTATATGTAAAAATTAACTACACATCAATATCAAAAGAGTGTTGATGTTATTAATAAATGTGTGTGTTTTCATTTAGAAGTTACATTTTAGTTAAAAACATGTGTCATGTACTCACAATCAGTAAACACATTCATATTTTTTTGATACTTTATAAAAAATCATAATTCATTTTTGATGTGTTTGAATCATCTGTACATTAATTTGACACATTGTGTGTCCGATGTGACAAATAGTGCATGTTTTCATTTAAAATCAACATTTTACTTCAAAACATTGGTTACATAATTAAAACTGATAAAGAACACTTTAATTATCTTAAAACTTTAGGATATATACCATTAATTCATTTCTTAATTTTATGAATTTATCACACATCAATCTATCACACAGTGTGACCAGAATGACTCATAGTGCATTTTTTCAATTAAAAATTACATTTTTGTTCAAAATAAATTCCATATTATAAAAACCAAGTAATAATTACTTTATTTTCTTGATACACTGATAAAATTATCCATTGTTCATTTATAATGTTTATTAATCAATTGTACGCCAATCTAATACACTTTGTGATTGGTATGACTCAAAGTGTGTGTTTTTAGTATAAAAGTAACATTTTAGCCCACAACACTTATCAAATAGTAAAAATAGAGAAAATGTGATCAAATGGACTTGATTATTTATGAAAATGTTATATGATTCATTTATTACATGTAGGAATCAGTAATACAGTCATTTAACACATGGTGTGTCCAGATTGACTAAATGTCCATGCTTTCATTTTCAAAGTTACATTCTAGTCTACAATGCACGTCACACACAAAAAACTAAACAAACGTTCTCTAATTATCCTGATACTTTTGTGCACCAATATTTGGTTCATTTTTTATGTGTGGTAATTAACTTCAAGTCATTCAGATACACGGTCTGGATGGTATGACTAAAAGTGTGTGATTTCATTTAAAATGCCATTTTAGTTCAAAATGTGCATTAAATACACAAAACCAAGAAAACAAAATCAAATTCAATAAATATTTTAATAGAGATATTGATAATTAATTAGTTATATATAGGAATTAATCACACATCAATCTGACACACAATTAGTCGGTATAACTGAATATCTATATTTTTATTTAAAGGTGACATTTTTATTTAAAAAATGAATCGCATACACAATACCAAGGAAACATACTCTGATCATCATGATACTTTATAAATACAAATAAATTTCCATTTCTTTATTATAGTAAGTGAAAAGATATCATTTAAATTAAATAAATAAATTATTATATAAAATTTCAATTACAATTTTTTTATGCACTACCTCAGATCACATGATATATAGTACTATATTTTCTTAGTGTTAAACATAAAATTCTAATAAAAGTGTACCCTTTGTCAGCACATTTTTTAGCACTGATAAAGGAGCTAATTTATCAGTACTTTTCCTAGGGCTGATAAAATATAATATATAACTCTTAATAAAAAAAATATTATCAATATATAAAAAATTATCATATTTATATTAAAAAATTAATGTTTAATTATATAAATTAATTAAAAAATATATTTAATTAATATAAATATGATAAATTAATATATATTTTAATAATTTTAAATAATTATATAAATATAAATGATTTTTATTATTTATATGTCATATTTGAATTTATATATTTATATCTATCTCTATGGGAATATATGTGTATGTATTATGTTTGGTGTTTATTTTGTGTGTGTGTGTGAATGTTGTATGTGTGTATGTATTTATGTGCATGTAGATATGCATGTATATATTTAGGTGCACGTTTTTATGTAATGACTTGAATTTTCTAAATTTATTTTTTAGAAAATTTCTGGGAAAATTATGAGACCAAGCGCTAAGACAGCATGCGATTTTGAGGCCCGGTGTGTCCTGAATGGTCCGTCGAAAAATGTTAAGTTTTTAAATAGCTCGCATGAGAAATTTTCTTAGAAAAGTGTAATAACTCTTAAATAGGTGCTCCGATCAGAAATCTAAAGGCACTATTTCATTCTAGATAGTGGGTTTACCCAAGGCGCGACTTAACTTTAGTCGGCGCGGGCCTCCAGTGAGAAAACCTGAAAATGGAATAACTGTAAATAAAATTATTTTATTTTTTTCAAATCCTTATAACTCACAAAAAGTGACTCATATTGAAAATCTAAGACCATATTTGAGCTCATGAGGGTGTTCTTTCCTTAGGAAAAGCCTAACATTGGTCAGCACGGGCCAACTGTGGAAAGTAGTTTTTTGGATGTGACCGTAAATTAAATAATTAAATAAATATTATTTTATTTTATTCAAATTCTAAAACACAGAAATGGTAACTCAGATTAAAAATTTGAGAGTACCGTTGAACTCGTGAAGGTTTACTTTCCTTAGGCATTGCCTGACCACGACCTGATCGGGTCGAGGGTAAAAGTAAATTTTTGGGTGTTTTAAAGAAAAAATAAAATGAACTTAAGAAAGTTTATATTATTCAAAAATATTTTTCTGTAACACAATGTCAATTCAGTTGTTTAATTTCATAAATGAAATGGCATAATGATGCTATAACTTAAGTGTAATAGAAATGTTGTTTCATTTTCTAAATGAAACAGTGTAATGATGCTACAACTCAAGCGTAAAATAATCATTGTTTCAATTCATAAATGAAATAGCATAATGACTCAGTAACTCAGCATAATATAAACACTGAAATGAATTTCCTCAATTGAGTTGATTTATAGAGATACAGGATTAGGGAAAGATTTTGGAGTTTTCTCTAAAGCCTAGGAGGAAATTCATTGGAGAAGGACGAGCGGTGACGAACAACGAACTATTACTGATCAATGAATAGATTCGGATCAAACATTAGTGGATTGACGAACGATGAACGCAAGATTCACCCTTCGTTATCGATCGATCCAAACCCAGGTTGGGGGTTATTTTTAAGTGTTTACCTTATCCTCATTCTTCCTTTTATACAAAGAACGTGTTCCAATTCACTAATAAATTGACCCACAGTTCAATCATCAATCTGGGAATGGGATTTTTCATGTGCAGAGTTATGGGAAGTTGGGTTCACATTTATTTATCCTTCATTAAACTCATAACAAGGAAGAATCACACCAATACGAAAAAAGTTTGTGGTCCATCCTTCATGTTTTCTTTGTGCATCCTTATACTCTGGCCTTTTCTTCCATTCTTCGTGACGTGACTACAATCGCAGTCCAAGAAGGACCACAGCAGTGGACCAACTCTGGAATGAGGCTACAGGAGATAGCAGTGCCAGTTGAACGACTGCTAGTGGTGGCAGAGGAAGCGGCATGGTCAGGTGGGTCATGGTGGTGACGTAAGGTCGTGGCGACGACAAGGTTCATTGGCTCGAAGGCTAACGGTGGTGGAACCAGTGGCAACCGCCAAGGGCAATAGACCAGAGCCACCGGCAGGTGGCCTGCGATGGTGGCATGCGGTGGCGGCTATGTGTGGGAGGTGGCATGCACCAGCGGTGCGCCGTCGCCAGGACGGGCCGTAGTGGGGTAATGGCATGTGGTCAGTGAAACGCATGTGGGGAGGTGGTTGGCCAACCCGGCTGCATGACATAGAGTGGACATAGTGATTTCCATTTCCAAGATGGATAAAACTAACCCGCCAATGTGGGTCGGGACATAGGGGGAATTGGGCCGTTGGGCATCCCAGATGAACAGAAACTAGCCCACAGGTGCAGGTCGGGCTGGAGGAAGGGGAATGGGCTGCTAGGAGGCCCAGCGGGAAAAACCCTTGGCCCAATGGGCCTGGACCTTAGGCCAGGCCAGACCGGGTGGGTTCGGTTCGGCCACACCGAGTCAGGTTGGGTTGGACTGAGCCCGGAATCACCCGACTCTTTTCACTAAAAGACTCATAAATTTCAAACTGTGCATCTATTTGATGATTCATTAGAAGAATTGGGACCCTTGTGATGATAAGGTCCTTTTGACATACTCCAAGTGATATTTCGTGAAATTTAAAATACATCCAATGGCTTGAGGTGTAGATTCTACTAGAATCAAGAATGCTACAAGTGGACCTCACTGGCCTAGCAGACATCAGTGATGTGCAGACCTTTGTGGCCTATAAGACCTCAATGATGTGAGAACCTCAGTGGAATAGAAGACCTCAGTGACAAGTGGACTTGATTAGCCAAGAAGACCTCAATGACGTGAAGACCTTAGTGGCCCAATAGTCCTCAGTGATGAGCGGGCCTTAGTGGCCCTATAGACCTCAGGGACGTGCGTACCTCAGTGGCCTAGTAGACCTCAGTGACGAGTGAACCTCAGTGTCCTAGAAGAACTCAGTGATGAGCGGACCTTAGTGGCCCAGTAGACCTTAGTGACTCCTTAGGATGAGTACCTCAGAAGTACAATATTTTCAGCATTAAGAATGATAATATTTCTTTCTATAGTTTAGATTATACATGTGTGAGTTCTCCACTACATTGTGTGTACTTTTCTTTGTGGTCTTTTCTTTGTGGTTTGGGGTCTCAAATTAGTATTATGTTACTCAACCATGCACGAGCTTCACCCGCATGTGTCGTTTCTTGTGCAGATGACCAACATCTTAACTGAGACCTAGGTGGTCCAAGACCAGGTAGTTCCTAGTGAGATTAGATATGTGAGTCATACTCCTACACCTTTAGTAATCTACTCTTCACTTACCCTTATGATAGGGTTTTCTAAATATGGGTTTTCAGATACTTCTGTACCATATTTTTTATATCTTATCTTTTGTGGGGCTTTTATTTTGGACCTTTTACATTTAACTTGTATTGTTTACTCTCAGTGTTCATCTTAGTAGTATTCATGTCTTCCTTTTCATCATTGTAGGCTGGGGTTTTGAGTGTGTGTGTGTGTGTGTAAAGGTACTCAGAAAATGCCTCCCACTTGTTGGATAATTCCTTCATCGCTTGTTGCCAGACCCTAGTCTTTAGGAGGAAGGCTTGGGGTGGTCAGTACATGAGGCCCGGGGTATTGGTCATGATAGAGTGATATCAAAAGAGTTCGGTTCTACCTTAAAAACCCAGAGTCTATGTGTTGGGTTTGGGGAAATAGTGTTGATCGTTTTGAGTTCATCATTTTAGCCAGGGAATCCAATGTTGGTGCAGTGGCTGACCTATCCATACACCAGGACCTTGAATTCTGATTTTTGACTCGGTACATTATAACACTAGTTTTAGGGAGAAAAATGATGGTACATGCATCGTATAAAAATGGGTTGATTTTTCCATGTCCATCTTGAGTCAACTCACCAGGTATACTCTATTGTGCATGGAACATCTTGTTTTGATTCAAGATTATTCCATGTAGATAGCCAACTAGGATTCCATCGCATGATCATGAGGATGATCTTCGGGGTGACAATATGGGTATAGGGGTTCGTTCTAGAGACAGCATCGCCGGGTGGTGTACCAGCTATACCACCCCCTGTGGAGCAGCACATGGTACTCATTGTACCAGCGGATGAGATGTGCAGCCTAAGCACACTTCACGAGTTTCAATGATAGAGACCCCTCAGGTTTCAAGGTGATCCTGACTCATAGGAGACTAAGGAATGGCTTGACGTGGTGACTGGGTTTTTCTCCTAGTCAGGACACCATTTGATCAGATGGAGGTTCTAGTAGTGAGTCTTCTATGTGGCTCAGTAGGGTGATGGCAGGGTTCATATTACCTGATCTTAGGATGAGGTGACTCTTCCATGGACAGGTCTTGAGAACCTTTCTCAGAGAAGGGGCTCTCGCCATAAAATCAGAGGGTTATGTGATCCCAATAGCTTATATAGTTTTGGTAGGACGACATGATGGTAGTTGAGTATTCATCGAGTTGTACCAACCTTTATAGGTACTCGATGAATATGATACAACCAATGCTTCAGGGCTCGAACCTCTGTGGGAGTTGTGTTTAGGGACATCCAGTCTAACACTATTCTTCTTTTCATTCCTACTTATTCTAGGGTTAAGCATTTTCATGTTCCCTCTTAAATATATTTATAATTAAGTGCAGCACAATGGCTAACCAAGGTCGATCTCTTGAGGAGTTGTTGCAATCAATCACTCACTACTTCAAATTAACTATATCTATATATATATATGAAATAAAGTGACCATAAATGTATATTTGATAAAAAATAATGAAATACTAAAATTAAATATGTAGATATAATACAAACACAATGAATGCAAATAGAATGATATTAGACAGAAAGGATATTCTCCTAGGAGATTATCCAGAGTGAACCTTCATCGTCTCTTTGTTAGCTTCAAATATACTTAATTATCATGCTCCATTGTATGAATGAACATCCTATTATGCCTATGGTTTTGAATATACAGTACACTCAATGATCTCTAAGAGACTGCACATCCACCTCCTCGATGTAGGGAGAATATGACAGAAGTGAAAGCTAAGCCTTTGGTGGCAAGTGGAGGTACAAAGGATTCTTTCCCACTAAGATCTCCATCATACTAAATATAATTAAATAATAAAAAGTATGAATGAATGTGAAGTTACTTGGTTTCACCACCGAATTACTCCCCCGGGAACTTCCTCAGTTTAGCTACTTGTGATCGTGAGCATAAGAGTTCACGATGAAGAAGAAAGCAGGGGAAGAAAACAAAATAGATAAAGGATAACACTTAAATTAAAACATATATTTAATTAAATAATGAAAGGGAAATAAAATACATCACTAAAATATATAAATTTTTTAATAAATGCTACCCCTATGTTTCCAACACTTTGAGAAGAATAAATCACACTCTTTTATAGGGAGAGGTGGTAAAAATTTGGCTCCAAAAATATCATTCTAAATTATTCATGTGGTATACATCTTTAATGGAATAATTTTGGAATGTGACTTATTTAAAGTTGTTCCTATACATCCTCTCTATTGAATCATGTAATTTCAGCATTATTTACCAAGAAATGAATGATTTATGACTGATTTACTCTAGATATTTAATCTGTCCATTCTAATTGTTCGTATTCCAATGTAGTGAGTTCCAATGAATTTATGACCATTATAATGAAAGATTAATGTGTGAAAATATTAATTAAAATTTTTCCTCCTTAATTTTTCTTTAACCATGTTTAATTTCAACTCATTTGGTTTTTCCATTTATGTGATATGGTCCCATCCATAAAATTCTCTAGATCTATCCACAATTTTTGAGGCACACCATGTGATATGGATTTTGGCCTTTAACTGGTGGATTGTGCTTTGGGTAATGAAGGGTAAAATGAATCCCAAATAACATAGGAACCTATAAAAGAATAATTTTTCAATTTTTATTGGCAAAGAAAAAGTTATTTCTGAAACATTGAAATAAATTAAAACTATTAAAATTCCAAAAATAAGCCATTTTTTCAATTAAGCTAAAAATGCTTAAAAACATAAAATGTGACAATTTCCCTCAAAATAACACATTGGTGGGATTAAAAATTTAAAATTAAGAATAATATATTTTAAAATATTTGTTCTATCAGAATCCTACGTCGTTCTCAAAAACTTGGACCTGTGAGACATTCCGAGAAGATATCTCAAGATAGTGGATATACAGCTAAAGGCTCATTGGGTGAGTCTAGTTAGCCTAGGAAGAGGTAATTGTTTTCAAAATATGATAGGGGAAATATCACTAGATATTTTTCATCCTATAATTCTAACATTGAAATGGTGGATGGTCCACTGGGGTAGATACAATGACAGAAACAGATGAATCTCTAGGGTGACAGACATGGTAGAGGAGCTTAGAGAGTGGTAGGAGGGGGTATACATTTCAATAAGTTACAACCACTAACCCAATGTAGTCCAAACAAGACTCATAGATCGGGAGGATATGGTAAGGGAGTAACTACATGCGGTCAAGTAATATTACCCACGATCTTCAGGAATGATTCTAGGTATGGTCCGTGTCTACTCTTAATTGACATATTAATAGACACAGGTGCTAATCATTCCTTCTTATCACGAATCTTGTTCAAGACCTAGAGTTTCCAGTTAAACCATTGAAATGAGCCATATTTTTGAAGATACCTATGGGATGAGACTTGATAATAACACTTATGCTGATGGTGTGATCTAACCCTTGAGGTGAGAGTTTCGGTTAGAACCTCTTGGTGACAGTGTTAGGGGCTTATGACATTAGTTTGGGTATAGAATGGTCATCCACAGTTCATGCTTAGAATAAATGTTATAGGAAACGGATATGGGATTTCTGCTGTGTTGGAAGGGGGTTTTCCTTGGTCAGTGAAAAAAGGAAACCTAGGCAACCTGGGATAAACTCATGCATAGGATAGTACAACAGATCACTATTGAGTCGGCCATCCTTACCCTTGTGGCAGTGGATGTTTTGATATTTCAGTTCCTAGCTATAATGGCAGAGTACAAGGACTTATTTCCAAGAATAAATTTCCAGGTTTACCTCCCCATAGGAAGACAGGGTTCTATATCATTCTACACCCTGAGATGGCACTGATATCAGCATCAGTATATCAAATGGAATTTGAAAAGCTTCTTGAAATGAGGGTGTAGGTCGAGGAATTGTAGAGGAAGAGATTAGTAAGACCCAGTGTTCGAGGATATGTGTGGATTACCAACACTTTAACAAATTTGATGTAGAGTATGGGTATCCACAACGAAAGGGGTGTTGAACACATCAACCAGTTGAAAGGGGAAACCCTTTGTGGGGATAGAATGGTGCATGCAGGCTTTTTAGAAGTTAAGGAAGAGTTTGACGAGCACACCAATCTTGAGTTTTCTAGAGGAGGGAGTCGAGTATGTAGTGTTTTGTGATTCATCAAGGAATGGATTTTGTTGTTTCCTGATGCAAAGTAAAGCGGTAATTGACTATAGTTTGCGTCAGTTGAGACCACATGAGAAGAACTACCTGACCCATGATCTTGAGTTTCTAGTGGAAATATTTTCATTGAAGATGTGGTGACACTTCCTTATGGGCCAAAATATTACCATCTACTCTAACCACAATAGTCTCAAGTATATCTTCTCTCGGAAGGATTTGAACTTGAGATAGAGATGATGTCTAGAGTTCCACTAAGACTATGACTTCAAAGTAGTGTATACTTCTGGTAAGGAAAACGTGGTAGCGGATGCCCTCAACAGAAGATCTAGTTCTTAGTTGTTTAATGATGAAATGGAGTAGTTGGCCTCATTACAGTTATCCTTCATGGATAGAGACGATTCATCTTACCTCCAATCAGTGGTTGTTAACCCTCTACTCTTAATGTGACTCAGGAAGGAATAGCTCGAGGATACTGACTGTGAGTATTTAAGTGCTTAGTTTCCCACAGGGAATACCACTGATGGATATTCGAAAGGTGGGGAGCACATCGTTCCTTTCAAAGGATGCACAGTAGTAGTCGTGGATTCCTAGAGTGACGAGATGCATCCGGATATGCATATGGGTGTCAAGGAAGACACTGGGGATGATGGAATAGGTTGAAGCTAGTCTTACCAATTGATATAAAAGTTGAGTGCTGGTTTCATTAGTTTCATGGTTTGTCAACACACCATTTCGATCCCCTATGCTTGGAAAGGGTTTATCTTTTCTTCCTTGGGGATCTAAGAAGGGAGTGAGGATGGATATGGATGGGACTTGTGACAGGTTTATCACATACATCTAGGGTACATGGTACCATTTGGGTGATCGTTGACCAACTCACCATGTTGGTCACTTTTTAGATTTTTGGGAACAGAGTCCCATAGAGAGATTGGGACACCTCTACATAGAGGAGATAGTTTGACTCCACGGATTCCAATCAATGATAGTCTTGGATCGAGGTGCACACTTTTCATCCCAGTTGTGAAAGAGATTATAGGAGGCATTTGGGACTCAACTATGCTTGAGAACAACTTCCCACCCACAAACAGACATCCAGATGGAGCAAACTATTTAGTTCTTAGAAGACATATTATGTGCTTACATCCTCAATTTTGGCCATAGTTGGGAGGATCGCCTACCCCTAGTGTAGTTTTCATAAAACAACAACTACCACTCCACTATCAGTATGTAACCATTTGAGGCCTTTTATGAGCGACCTTGAAGGTCTACACTTTGATAGAATTACCCCATAGAGTTGGCTCTCATGGTCCCAGAGTTGGTGTCATCTACTACAGAGAATGTGCATGTTATCTAGGAGAAGATGAAGACTACACAGAGCCTTTAGAAGTCCTATGTTGGTAGGAGATAGAGAACCTTGGTGTTCATGGAGGGTGACAATGTGTTTCTTAGGGTATCTCATTGATGTGGGGTATAGATATTTGGCTGGGGTGGCAAGTTATCTCCAAGGTTCATCAAACATTTTAAGATACTGTGTAGAGTGGGAAAGGTGGCGTACCTCTTGGATCTACTTCCACGGTTAGGGCAGGTGCATGATGCCTTCCATGTATCCTAACTGAGGAGATATGTACATGACCCATCACACATTTTTGAATGGGGAAAGATGGACATTGATGATGGGGTTACTTTTGTGTATTTTCCAATAGAAATCAAGGATCGAAAGGAGAGAACCCTCTGTGGGCGATCAATTCCTCTGGTTTACATTCGGTGGAAGCACAAGAATCTACAAGAGAGCATGTGGGAGTGGGAGGCTCAGGTTTTTTCTCATGCCCTCAGTGATGATCAAACCTCAGTGGACCATAAGACCTTTGTGACTCATTGGGGATGAGTCCCTTAGCAGTACAAGATGTACAGTATTACAACTGAACAATATCTTCCATCACCATCTTAAGATCATGGATTTGGTTGATGTTAGTGGGAAGCTTCTTAGGGGTGGAAGGTCAGCATGCACCAAGGTCAAATAAATGGTGTTCAATGCTAGGATTTAGGTGTCCATAGAGATAATTAGTAGAATGTTTCCAATGTTGAACACCCTCATCTGCATAAAAGAGTCTGAGTAGAATTCCTCTATGAAAAACTTCAATAAATCCTCATAGTCTTGGTAGTTTGATTTCTCTCTAATCCAACCCCAAGAAATAAGAAGAAGAAAAAGAAGAAACCCCAAAACCTAATTTTTAATTTCATCATTATATAGATTTGGGAGGCTGATATGGGTACTCAGGGAATAGGGGTTGGATATATAGATACTCTTCATTGGATTACATGATAAAAACAATATAAGAGAGTATGAGAAGGCTAAGATCATGATCACAAGACTATCACCATTGATCATCATGATATTCTTTTTAAAACCATCCATGAAATCCCCTATTTTATGTATATATATGTCAAAATTTTAGGGCATTATAATTTCATACTTAATAATAATAATAATGTAATCACTAAAAAGAATGACTTATAAAATAGTTAAAAATCGGTATCAAAGATAGAGAAAAGTTATCAAGGAGAAAAAAAATTATCATTTAAATGTGAATGTTCTAGTGATTAATTCCACCAATTCTGACTCATGAGCATTGGATAATGGGTGTGCATCACATATTTGGGTTGACAAACATTGAATCAAAGATATGAAGGAATTTATGAAGGGAAAAATATATATATGTTTTAATAAGGGAGAAAAATTTTCTAAATTAAAAGTTTGAACTTATGATCTTAGTTTACCCAATGGATTAGTCATAGAAATGAAAAAATGGTATTATTTTCCTTCAATAAAATAGAAATTGATTTCTATATATCATTTGGATATGATGGGATGTTCAATAATTATTTAGAAACAGATTTTTTCTATATATAGGATTGAAATATTTTATGGAATTGGAATATAATGAATGGTTTTTACATTCTTGATATGGATAATATTATTTATAGCATTCAGAATAAGAAGGACAGGGTTGACTCTAATCCCACCTACCATTTTCATTATCACCTTAGACCTATAAATGAGAAATGAATTCAAAGACTCCATAGAGATATATTGTTGGAGTCATTTGATTATGAGTCATTTGATACATGAGAATCTTGTTTATTTGGAAAAAATGACCAAATAACCTTTTTGGGACAAAAGATGAAAGGATTACTGGACTATTTGATCTTATATATAGTGATGTATATGAACTAATGAGTACTCAAGAAAGTGATGTTTTTAGTTACTTAGTTATTTTTTACCAATGGTTTTAGTTGATATGGTTATGTGTTTATAATGAAATGCAAGTATGAAAATTTTTACAAGTTCAAGGAGTTTCAACATAGAGTATAGAATCAATATAGAAAAGTTCTTAGGTTCCTTAGATTATATCAAGGTGGTGAATGCATTATAAATAAATTTAATGATCATATAAGGAATGGTGTAATTTTTCCACAACTCACTCCTTCTGGAACACCAAAGTAAAATAGTGCATCTGAGATATATAATAATACCTTTTTTGACATGGTTGGATTGACGATGATTCAATGTGACCTTCTTATTTCATTATGGGGTTATTCTCTATAGGATGATATATTCTTACTAAATAATATTCCATATAAATAAATCATGAAGACACCCTAAGATATATGGACTAATAAATGTCCCATTATGTATTTTATGAAGAATTGGGGTTGTGAAGAAATCATACAATGAATGGATCCTAACAAGCTAGGTCATAGGTAAAAAAAATGATTATTCGTTAGTTATACCAAATAAACTAAGTGATATTATTTCTGTTATCCCACTAAACATATAGGGTATATGGCTAGAGTTGGTGTTTTCCCTATGAGAAAACACATGGATCGAGCAGTTAGTGGTAAGAAACTTAAACATGATGGCTTTTAAGACAAAAAAAATATGATTTTTTCTTGAAATATATATTAATCTGGTTCCACAATGAATTGTGGAAGAAGAGCACACTCATGTCACAAAAGAAACTAGAAGGTCTAGTATGATTCATTAGGAACCTGATAGATATGTATTTTTTGTGGTTAATTATGATGAACTAATGTTCATAAGAGATGAAAGTACTACCTACCAAAAGGACAATGAGAGTTCTTATTCTGAGAAATCGTTAAAATACATTGAATCTAAGATGGACTTTGTGTACAATAACTGTGTTTGGAACTTGGTAGATGCACCTAAAGGGGTAATACCCATGGGGTGAAAGTGGATTTCCTAAAATAAAATTCACATGGATGGTAGATTTTATACCAAAAAAACATGTATGGTGGAAAAGGGCTACAAAAAAAGCGTGGTATTGACTATAAAGATACCTTTTTACCTATTATGATGATAAAGTCCATTCAGATTTTGATAGCCACAAAATCTCATTATGATTAGGTGATATATCAAATGGATTTCAAATTGTATTTCCCTAATGGAAATTTTTTTCAGGTACATGTATATGATATCACCTGAAGTTTTTAAAGTTCCAAATGAGATTATTATGGTTTTCAAGTTGTTATAATCTATTTATGGATTAAATAAAGTTTCTTCAAGTTGGAATATCTAGTTTGATGATGAAATCGAAGAGTTTGGTTTCATTAAAAAAATATATGATTCCTCTATATATATAAGCAGGTTAGTGGGAGTATAGTTGTATTTATGGTCACTACTACAGATTCAGGAAAGGTATGCACAGGTTTTTATCCTTGCTAAGTAGAAAGCATTGATCAAAGGGGGGCCTTTATTAGTGCTAGCTAAAAGCACGGATAAATATACCCTTTATTAGCACTAGAAAAAGCATTGATAAAGGTGTACCCCATATCAGTGCTTTCTTTAGCGTTGATAATGGGGGACCTTTATCAACACTATTATTAGCGCTGATAAAAGTTTTTAATAAAAAATATTATTAATTTATATAAAATTAATATATTTATATTCAAAAGTAATTTTTATATGTATACATTAACTAAAAAATGTGTGTTTATAATTAATATATTTTTTTAATAATTTAAATATATATATAATGTTCAAAAAAGGTATTTATAATATTATAATTAAATAAATATATATTTAAATAATTATAAGATAATTATAAATTTTTAAATAATAAATATATTTATTATTTTTATTATTTTTATTATTTTTATAAATATATATAAATTCTTTATATATATATATATATATATCATTATAAAGAAACAAATATATATTTAGATAAATATATGTTTTTAATGAATTTGGTCGATAAATATATTGATGTGTTAGCATAATTGATGTACGTATATGTTATCTATTCACCATGAATGTTCATTTATACATTACACCCTTATTATTATTCATGTTTCCCATATGTGATGACTTGTTTTTTATTATCTATACTTTACTAGGTATATGATTTATTCATGGTATACCCATGAATCTATCATGTTCTCAAAAGTACTTATAAAATTCAATTAATAGATTAATTATATATATTTATATACAAATATTTATAAATAAATACAAATAGTTATAATTATAATTGTAAGTAAATATAGATATATTTAAATAATTATAAAATTATAATTAATATATGAATTATATATATTTATAAAATTATAAATATATTTGTTATAATTTTATAATTATTTAAATATATATATATATTTATAATTATAACTATAAATATATATATCTTTATTATAATTTTTAATTACAAATAAATATATATTTACTTATAGTTATAATATTAAATAAATATTTATTTACTTAAATAATTACAAAATTATAAAAATATATTTATTATTCTTATAGTTTTATAAATATATATAATTAAATAAATATGTTTATAAATATAAAAAAATATTGATAAATAAATATAAATATTTATAATTATAATTATAAATAAATACATATATATTTAAATAATTATAAAATTATAAGAAATATATTAATTATATATATTTATAAAATTATTAATATAATAAATATATTTCTCATAATTTTATAATTATTTAAATAAATAAAATTATTTATTTATTTATTTATAGTTATAATTATAAATAATTATATATTAATTTAAATAATTATAAACTTATAAGAAATATATTTATTATATGTATAATCTTATAAATATATATAATTAATATATTAATTATATATATTTGTAACATTACAAATATAATAACTATATTTGTTATAATTTTTTAATTATTTAAATAAATTAATAAATATATTTATTTATATTTATAATTATAAATAAATATTTATTTATTTAAATAATTTTAAAATTATGAAAAATAAATTTATAATATGTGTAATCTTATAAATATATATAATCAATATATTAATTAAGTTGAGGCATGTTGGCCATCCTGATGTGCAGATGAAAGGTAAAGCTTCACTGCTTTTGCGTGGATCTAAACCTAGTTAGGGACCTTCTGGGGGAGAAATTCCGCACGCAGTCCTGTCCGTGAGTGATATTGGGGTGGTTGTGCAGCATGTTATTGTTATGCAACTTGGCTCTGGAAGATTGGATTGAGGAAAAAAATGATTGCTTGAATAAGTCTACAAAATCTCATGTTGTTGATGTTCTGGATTCCCCTATTTATAGGTTGTCTTCTATTGATGTCAAGAATGGTCAAATAGATTTTTCAGCTCATGGTGGTACTTCTTCTCCTAAATGGTCCTGGTTTGAAATAGCAGTAGAAGGGCAGGTGGGATTATTTTCTGAAGATGATGAATTAAATGATTCTAAGATCCAAAGGTAGGTGGATGAGGAGTTATCTACAAAAATATATATCCTAACTGCCAACAAAAAGGGAAAATTCATGTTGGTGGTTGCCTCTCTGAAGCCGAGTAACAAATCAAAGAGTACTATAGTGGATACGGAGGGATTCCAAATGGTTCTTCCTCAGAAATCCAAAGCTTTTGATGTGGTGTAGATTCGAGATACTACCCCAGTCATGATTGTGGATGATCGCAATCATCTAGATTGGAATTACCCTTCCAAATTTTATGATCTCATAAAGAATGCCTTTGAAAACTCTTTCAAGGCCTTGAATGAGGAATGTCTTAGTTCATGAAGGAAGAATATGAATGTTACCTTCTCAGGGGACCAGGAAGGGGAATGACAAATTGAAGTCTTTAATAAGTGGCGAAGTTGTTTTTCTACAATTGGAGGTGATCTTTTCTATAATAGATCTAGATGTGTTTGTCTGTAGTAACTATTTAGTTGTCTACAAACTGCTTTCTATAAACATTGAGGATGGATTCAGCTCGAACTCGAAAATGAATTTCTGAGACCTCTCTTGAAGATTTAGAATATTGGAGGATGCTTCTGAGTCATCATTTTAGTAGGGAAATGACGCCCTGCAGACCAAGACATGGTGGAGAGGAAGACATCCAAATGGAAGGGGCAGATATCCTTGAAATATGGGTTCTAGGGGAGCCTAGAAGAATTGATTTGTGTTTCATTATTGGTATGTGGTGTTCTTCTTATACCTCTATCTAAGTTGCACTTTTTCTTTTTCAAAATAAATTTTGTGTCATGGGTTTGGGATCTCAACCCATGACTAAAACTTTTGATTATATAATTAATATATCAATTATATATATTTATAATATTATATTTATAATATATATGTTTTTTATAATTTTATAATTATTTCAATTAATATATATTTATTTATAATTATAACTATAAATAAATTTATTTATTTATTTATAATTATAACTATAAATAAATTTATTTATTTATTTATTTATTTATTTATTTAAATAATTATAAAATTATAAAAATATATTTATTATATTTATAATTTTATAAATATATATATTTATTATATTAATTATATATATTTATAACATTATACATATAATAAATATATTTTATAAAATTTTATGATTAGTTAAAGAAATCTATATATTTATAGGTGGGTTATCCCTTTGGGAGGCTATGGTCTACCTTTTCAGCTTGTGTGTGTGGAATGTGTGTGTTTTGTATAATTATACCCCCAAGCACCTAATATATATATAATAATATAAAAAAGTTTAATATTATATCTTTATCATCAGTTTCTATTTTAGAGATGATAAAACATACCTTAATCCACACTTTTTAACAAGAAATTATAAAAGATTCACACAATTTTATAAATGAACCCTAATAGTCCCATCCTTCCATCACACACCTCAAGCTCTCATAGAATTCAAACATTTTGCCGTCGACCCATCCTCTACCCTGACCTCATCTCTTCCACTGCCAAACCCTCATTTACGGCAAACCCTCCTCTGCTATGAATGCTTCTCTATCGTAAACCCTCCTCTGCCATGAACCCACCTTTGTCGTGACCCCTCCTCACCACGAACACACCTTCACCATGAACCATCCTCTATCGTGAACCTCCTCCATCATTCACCCACCTCCAATGCAGACCCTCCTCCCCCACAGAACCACCTCCTCCGCAAACCCATTTTACCAAAAACCCACCTCCACTGCGCATCAAATCCCACCTCTGTTTCGAACCTTCCTCCACCGTGAATCCACCTTCACTATAAAGCCCTCCATGGCCTCTACTACCATTTTCACCACCACCTACCCCAACTCTACCACTATCAGTCCCTACTTCTTCTAAGGGTATTCCATTTTTTCCACATTATTATGCATTCATAATATATAAATAGATTTTGGTTCAACTAATTTCATAGAATCATTGGATTATAATTCAATAGATGGATCCCCATCCCTAATATATAGATAGATTTTGGAATTTAATGGATCTTTGGATATGGTGTTTGGTTTTTTTTTTGAGTGAGTTGATGGAGATTACACTCATATTGTGGGGAGTTATGTGTTGGTTGTAGGGGTGATACCCTCATGCTAAAAGAGTTGTAGGTGTTTGGAACTATCTATTGAGTTACATGTCTAAATTTTATAGTTAGTTCCCATGGTAAATCGGTTTCGGTGGATGATCAAGCTGATTTTCATCTTCGGGATTATGGTGACTATGTCAGAGGTGCTTTGGTGGTGTGGTAGGGTACGACTACAGTCTTGAGTCATTAGAGGATTTGATGGTGGAATCTTTTCAGGGTTTTTGTATAGACTCTATTGGAAATATTTTAGTTTTTATGGAATGCCTCTAGTTTGAAGACATTGTGATCCGATGATATGATGAGGGACTGATAGTTGGAGCCTAGATTTTTTGGGATGAGTTAGCCAAGTATAGTCTTACTGAGGTTACCACATAATGTTGGTGCAGAAGGTTGTAAGCTTTGTCTGGTCTGTCGTTTTTGGAATGAAAGTTGTGTTTTGGGTTTGAGTGGGATTTCAAGGAAAAGATGGTATGTTATTTTTTCATGGAAGTATGGTGGGTATGCATCCACTTTGGTGGGTTTTTCATAATGAGGATAGGTTCCAATGGTAACTGGAATTCTTAGGAATGTTATGGAATGGTTAGTTGGAAACCATGCCTTGTTAATTTCAAGACCACAAGTTCAAGGTTATTATTTTATTTTTAACGGGTGGAGGTGTTAATAATGGGAAGTTATTAGTGATAAGTTGAGCCTTATTTTGGGGAGAAAAATAACTATGATTGGCGATCAAGTAATAAAAATATTCGATGTTTTGTTTAGATGGAACTAGGAAGGCACCATCTTGGTATTTCAATTCTGATAATAGGAAATGTCTTGGGTTTTGTTTGGTTGAGTTCCTTGAGTTCTATGTTCTACCTTGGATGTGTTTTAGACATTAAGAAATGGAACAGTGTCATTTTTTGATAACTGGTGATCATAGTAGGTTGGGTGATGTGTATGTATGACCACTAATAATTCATGGGGATGAGAAGTATTATGGTAGGGAGGTTGAAAGACCCCATGTTAACTTGAACTAAACATTTATGAAGGATGTTGAATTTTCATTTACTAGATGGGTCAAATTTTTAATTGAGACTCTGAAGGACAATTAGAGATTTTTAATTTCTCTAGGTGTTTTTTTGAGATGAGGAATGACCATCAAGAGGTTGATCAGGTGTTTGGATAAAGATTGGAGGCTTCAAGTTATGTTTTAATAATTTTGATTTTTTCTTTAAATGGGGAATGGTTTGGTGTGAATGGTTTATGAGGAACCATGTGAAACCTTGATTATTATGAGGTTTTTAACTAATTTTGAACTAATAATGGTTGTTTTTTGGTTATCACATGCTTAAGGACATACTTTATGGGGTTCAATGGGATATCACATGGGGATGAAGAGGGTGTGGGACCAGGCATACAGCCTATAAATAGTTTTAAAAAAAGTGTGCAGTCAATTGAATCACCCAACACATTATCCTTCATGAATCTATTCTAGAAAACCTCCCTTAACTTCTCAATAAATGAAATAAGAAGAAAAAAACTAAATCTTATTCCCATAATCTATGATGTATGATCACTCGATCAATGAATAATTACAAAAAATATCGATAACCAACATAATTTTATTTCAAGCACCCAAGACTCTACTATGTCATCTTGATGGCCTCTGCATTGATATGGAATTCCAAAATATGTATTTATATTTATATCACATAGTGATTATTATTCCTTTTAAAAATAATTTTTTAATTTAATTGAAATATAATTCACATTAATAGGTTATAATAGTTTCCCAATATAATGAGAACATAGATATTCCATAAATATATTCTTAAATCAATATATCATATAATATTAATACATATATCTTACCTGACATAGATTATGGTAGACTATCAAGTGATGGAGTCTCGTATTAAATTGTTATATCTTCTCATAATTATTACACTTGATAATCTCTAAGAAGAATGGTCCCATGGAAAGGCCTAATAATAGGAATTCCACATGTTTTATGTGTCATTTAATATTACTATATGCAAAAATGTTTATTTTCCCAAAAATAAGAATTTTTTTGGTTTGTATTATAGCTTTATATTTTATAAAATGATGGTTACTTTTTATTAATATATCTTTTAAAAAGTGTCTCTATTGGGATTTATTTCTTTGTGAAAATGCATAAGTTCCTCTTTTAAAATGATTCAAGTGTTTTAAAATGTTTATTAAAAAATTATATGTGTTGAACATATTCTTTTTTGGTTTTAAATATCTTTAAAATGATTTAAACACTTGACATGGACTTAGGTTGCATTCCAACTATTTTTCAACTCGCCCAATCGGATTTCATAAAAGGATTTGAATGTTTTTAAAGTGTATTTAATACTATTTTCATTTTAACATGGGTGTGTGAAGTTTTAAATGAAAATTTGTAAAATATAGAGGGTTTTAGTTTATTTTTAAATATTAATACAATTGGTTCCTGAAGTTGTCTTGAATTATTTAAAAACTTAATTGTGGTTTTGTTAAAGAGTTCTTGGAATTGAATGATTTATTTTAAAAATGGTGTGTTATTTTAAAGAGGAATTTGTGTAAATGGTTCTTTTTTTAATGGGATTTCAAATGTGATTTTATAAATAGTTTTAAAAGGACATTTGAAATGTATTTTTCCATAATCTTTTATGTTAATATTTTTATAGAATTAGGAAAAAAAATAAATTATATAGGGAATACAAGTATATTGATAATAACACCATGGAAAGGGCATGTCACTAACTCTATCCAACCCATATGATATCTATCATGACCTCACTCATACAACAGGTGAATCAATGTTTAACCCTATTGAAACTCTTAAACCTACTTTTCATCCAACATCACCTACATGGTTTAGATTAGGGGGCCCTTGTTTGATATTCCTATTTAATACTTTTCCCTCAGAGGGATGCGATTTATTATTAATATGTAATGCTTGATGTTTATTCATGGATGTGAAAATGGTCTATTTCTTGTAAGGGTGTTAGAGTTGACATGTGATTTTCTACTTATATTATATTTATTCATGTGATAATAATTGACTAGTTGTTTCTCAGTTACTCTTGTTTGTATTCATGGTAACCTTGTGAATTAATAAATAAGACTATACGTATATTCTACTAGTTAGCTCATGCACTAGCTAGTTTATTCTAGTTGTATGGTTTTCTTAGTCTATTTGAGTGTCCCAAATAAGTAATGTGTGGGTAATTCAGGTGGATTTCTTATTTTTTTTATGATTCAACGTAGGCTGAATATTGTCCTTATTGTACTATAAGTAAAAAATAAAGTAAAGGTATCTCTAGTCGTAAATATATTTCAACAATTAGAATGATTACATTTTAGTTAAATTTTCTCTCCTACTGTGAAGCATATAATAATTCAGAAGGTTCTCATCTTGGTTTCCATTAATGGTTTATTTCTAGAACAAATGGATGTCATGATTATATTCCTTTATAGTGATTCATAGGAATATATACACATAGATAACTTTAATTTTTTATGCTAAATAGAATAAAAGTTTTGGTTTCAGTCTCAAATTTATTTTTTGTGGGCTTAAGTAGGCACCAAGATAGTGTAACTAGAATTTCAATAATTTCATGGTAAAATTAATATTTATGCAGTGTAATGTATATAATTTATACTATATGAAGGTGTATTATTATGGGATTTTTTTCATTTTATTTTTTTATGTGGTTAAATTTATATTAGTTGGACCAATGAAGGAAAGGCTGGAAGAGCTGAAGATTGATTTATCTAGAAGATCCCAAATGAAGGACCTTTGTTTTGGAAAATAAATATTATGAATGAATATTGAAAGAGACTTAAAGTATATAACTTTTTTTAGAATTGGTTAATTTTAATATCAATGTTTTTGTATTTATTTTGTTAAATATTAACATTACCAAATCAAATAGGATGGATAAGAATGAAGAATGGATGGATGCCAATTGTTTGACAAAAGAGTTTGAAGATGGGGTGAAAGAGTTCAACAAGTTTACAAATTATCATGCACATGTCCCTTATCAAATCATTTTACCATGTTTTAATTATAGTTATTCAAGAAAAATTAGTCTATAGGAGTTGCAATAACACTTGATCTGTCATAGAATAGATTATTTTTATAAATGTTGGAATAAACACGGGGAAAATAGAATATAGCTAATGGATGGGATAGCACTATGTTTATGGATCATCTAATTCGATTTCAAGTGTGGAAAATGAAGAATACCATATCAAGGATGTGATTACAGATTTGAATGATAATTATGATCATATTGAGGAAATGATAAGGATAGTTGAAGATGAACTTTGTGATTGCCCAAAATTGTTTGACAAGTTAAGGAGTTTTGCAAACACGCCATTGTATGATGGTTACACTAAATATAAAAAAATTCATCCATACTGAAGCTATATAATTTGAAATCATACAATGGATGGATTGAATCTAGTTTTATGAAACTACTTTATCTCCTTAATGATATGATCCTAGAAGATAATGCGCTCCCAAGCTAAACATACGATGGAAAATGAATACTACGCTCAATGGGTATGATCTCTAAAATAATAAATGTCTTCTTGAATGATTGTACACTATTTCAAAAGGAACAAAATCACTTACATAATTCCCAAAGTGTGGTCCTTCTCAATACAAGAAAGTTGAATTTGGTTCTATGAAAGTTGTATGGTATTTTCTAATCATTACATGGTTTAGGCACCTATATATAAGTGAGGAGACTATAGGGCTATTGATGTGGCATGAAGATACAATAACTAAAGATGGAAAACTATGTCACCTAGTAGAATCTCTTCAGTGTAACTGAATTGATCATTATTATCCAAAATTTGGAAATAGTCCAAGAAACCTTTTTCTCGCATTATCTGTAGATAGAGTGAATACTTTTGGTTTTAAAAGAAGCACACATAGTACATGGCTGGTTATGTAGGTAAATTGTAACTTTCTACAATTTTTATGCATGAAACAAAAATGAATCATGTTATCTATGCTTATATTAGGACCAAAACAATAGGGTAATGATATTGAAATTTATTTGGATCCATTGATCAAATATTTTAAATTATTATGCATGTAGAGAGCCATATTGTAGGGATGATAAATGAATTTCCTACTTATAGAAATTTTCTAGATATAAAATTAAAGGACTCAATGGTATACCATTTTCAAAAAAAGGTACACAATAAATTAGGTTAAAACATTAATCGAAAACCATGTTTCTATGACATCACAGATTTCTACCCGGACGACATAAGTACCGATCTTGGATGACATCATTCGATGGAAGATCAGAATAAAGTATAGTTATGTCTCCACTAACATGTCATCAACTGTTTGAGAAAGTAAATGATGTGGATACCGCATTTGGTAAATCATTTTTTTTAAAAGTTACAAAAACTAGTTGGAAGAATAGTTATGTTTTTTTTTCAATTACCATACTAGAATTGTCTGTATGTCGGACATTTTCTTGATGTTATGAATGTTGAAAATAAGGTATTTGATAGTTTTATCGGAACATTGCTAAATGCACCTAGAAAAACAAAGTATAGAATTAAGGCTAGGATGGACATGGTTGACATGGGAATATGAGAAGAGTTGGCACCATTGAAGGGTGAAAATGAACTTTTATTCCTCTAATTGATTACAATATTTCTAGTAAGGAGATGTATTATTTTTTAAACTTCTTTAATGATATAAAGGTTCCAAATGGGTATTCATAGAATATCAATAACATCGTTTCAATGACTGATTTAAAGTTAAAGGGTCTGAAATCACATGACAGTCATGTTTTGAAGTAAGATCTAATGCCTATAGATTTATATTTCATTTTACCCAAGAAATTTTTTCATACATTAACCAATATTTTTTTCCTCTTTAAAGATATATACAGCAAAGTTATAGACTCAAGGATATTTTTGAATATTGAAAGAGAAATTGTCATCATATTATCTAAATTGCAAATGTTCATCCCACCAACATTCTCTGATATGATGGTTCATTTGATAGTCGACTCAGTGAGAGATATTTGACTATGTGGTCCTACACACTATAGATGGATGTACCCCATTGAATGGTATATGGTGATTTTGAAAGGGTATGTAAAAAATATAAATCAGCTAAAGTGTTGTATTGTATAGTGATATATTGTTGAGGAAGACATTGAATTATGTATAGATTACCTATTCAGGGTGGAAAGCATTAGTATACTGAAATCTCGTCACACTAGGAGGCTTTCAGGTGAATGAATTTTTGGAAGAAATGTTGTCACAATCAATACTACAGATCGGGAGCAGTCCCACATTCACATTTTTCATAACAGTTTGAAGTTTTTCCCATATGTTGAAACCCACAAAGAAATTCTTAGGAATTTTAAATCATTAAGGGATGAAATATGGATATCAAATACACATAATAAATAGTTTGAGGGTTGGTTTCGGGAAAATATTTTTATGGATTGAGAGGAAAATTTGGATTCAATTTCAGAATGAATTTAATGGATATCTAAAGGACCAAGTGTGTATGTATTATCTTACAATGGTTATGTGATTAATGGTTATGTGTTCTATAAAAATGAGCATGATGACGACATTACCATGAAAAATAGTGGAGTTACACTTGTGGCTGAAGTGATTCATGTTTTTCGTAAGGAGGAAAGAAATCCAATTTATTCATATATTTCATACTTTGGCATCATCAAACACATATGGGAGTTGGATTATACAACATTTCAAGTACTAATTTTTCAATTCAAGTGGGTTGATAATACGGGTATTGTAAAAATATATGAATTAGGATTTTTAAAAGTTGATTTTAGTAAGTAAGGGTACAAGGATGAACCATTTATAATGGCATCATAGGTAGTACAAGTATTTTATGTTCCGGATCATGAAAACTGAAATTTTTCAATTATTTTGTTATCGACCAAAACCACTGAATGTTTAGATGAAAATTCAAATGATGTTGACCCATTTATTGGGACATTGTAATCATTTAATAGTGGTCCCAATGTAGATGGTGTTTTTTACATCAGAGAAGATAATAATAAAGGGATTCGGATAGTCGATATAGAGTTGAAATCCCTTTAGCCTTTAAAAAAAGTGATTTCAATAATCTGGTTATATTTTTTGTAATATATATAATGTCACCTCATTTTATTATTAATTTGATGCATCATTTATCTAATATAAATTAAATTTTAACCCACATTTATAGATAATGACTTCCACATGTGTTGGTGTTCCAAGTCCCAAGGAACAACAGGTCTCTCAACTTGTTGCGGCTCACAGTGCAGAGGAAAAACAACCTTATGCTTGTGTTGGAACTCCCAATCCCAAGGAACAATAGGTCTCTCAACCTACTACTACTCATAGTGTATAGTAACAACCATCTGCATATGTTGTTGCTCCCATTCTTGAGGAACAGTAGGTTTCTCGACCAATTGTTTCTTTTAGGAAATTGGTCCAATTTATGATATCATTTCTTTGTTTTATTCAAAATAAAATAATGAAACATTGAATTAATCTTAATCATCCATTAAAAATAGCATGTTCCCCCACACCCACCATTTATCTATGCACACCTGATTACCCATGAAGAATGGTATGAATTTACTGGTTATTGTGATGATGTTTCTTTTTGAGTAAATTTTGGCTAGTAATACGTTGTTTGAGGATACAAGTATTCGTCATTTTAATTGAAAATTTTTTATTTATGAAGTAGCAGTTGAGTGATGGAAATATAGAATGAGTAGCAAGATCAGCACACCCCTATCGTAAAGTAAGGATTGAGTTTGTTTCACTTGAAAAAAAATTGGTATGTATTTTAAATCTACCGTAATACTTTTATGTGACATGAAACAACACCATAATTATGTTCCACTATTTATATGCAAATTGATGACTCCAAATCCAAAGAAACTTCTATCTCATTCCATGTTCTATGGAAGGAGTCATGTCTAAAGAAAGATGAGATATTAATAGATGAAAACACAAAAAAAATGTGTGGTAAACATGTGTAAGTGTTACATAATAAAAAAAATCTTCAAATTTCTATTACTGGACAATGATAAATTATTTTCATATATTCTCTATCTGACATAGTCAGGGAATCAGAAACACCTGTACCAGATGAACACAAACTATTGGTGGCCTTGAAGCGGCCAGAATAGTATGGCCGCATTATAGGTGTGGGTTTTAGGGTGACACCCCCAAACATATTTTTAGAAAAAAAACAATAGGAGGATCAAATTGAATTAATAAAATAAATGAGATAAAGAATATATACCCTTGAAGAATAATTACAATGGCATAGAGAGATTATGGAAACTTTTATGGGGGGAGGCAAAGATAATAAGCGGCTCAAGAACAACTACCATGTGGAGATCCCACCCCACCCCCCATCATCTATGATGCAATCAATTCCCCTCAAAGAGATATCTTAATTGAGGTAATCAATGTTATAATAAATTTTTCTTTAAAATGTGAATCAGATAGATGACTAATACCTTTCCTTTATTTATATTATATAGGGTGATAATGACTATGATTTATATTTATCAACACTAACCCATCACCTTGTAGTAAGGGCTATGGTGTTCAATATCCAAAACAACATACTACACAGTAGGACACTTCCAACAGGTCATGTGAGAGTGTCAATTATCATAGCCTATGAGCTGAGCGTTGAGCTACCTATTCTAATTCATGAGTAATATATTCATACAGTTGAAAAAGATATTGGAATAATCATTGTACGGTTGTCACGTCTTGTAAAAAACATGTCAACATGGACATATTCAATTCCAATTTATTTTTCATGCTCAACCTTTAACAATTAATGAAAAAAAATTTGTACTGATGAATGTTATTACGGATGGACAAAGGGGGTGTGATGAAATGAAACAAAAACTAAAAACCATCTAAAGGATCGATAAACCGATCAAAATTATCTACCAAAAGCACTATTACCCCACCTGGTATATATCTGCATTTACTGTCATTGAGGGTTCATATGGATAAAAAGTTAAAATATGGTCGTAATCATATATTTGATTTTGAAGAAAATATGTATGTAGATAAATATCAAAACTTCATCAGTGTTGAGAGTGGAACTAAAATCCTCGACTATGATTGGCTAGATGGCTCAGTTGTAAATGTATTCATGTGGTGTGTTTTCATTATTTGATTTTTCAAAAGCTGATATAATGTGTCAATTATCACTAAATACATTTCATATTTCTTGGAATTGGTATATATAAATAACAATTGAAGTTATGTTCCCTTGAAAAAAATTTGGACTCATTAGTCCTCACATCACCTCTACAGAACAACCAAAAATAGATACCAAAAAAATGATGAAATAGTGGCAGGTCTGATCAAATTGTTTGAAAGAAAAATTTTGGATGACAGACTATATTTAATACCAATTATGTAGGGGTAAAACTTTAAAATTTAATCATATCAAATATATATTAATTTATTTCATTACATATTACTTTTTTTGTGTTTAGGTAGCATTGTATGCTCATTTCTGTAAATTTGGATACTCCAAATATTTCCTTCCTATATTCAATGCATGGATATCCAACAAACCATCAACAAATAATAGTGTTTTCCAATATGTAATACACTAAATCCAACATTTTATAACTAAACATCAAGTTATATAATTTATATTATGTGTTAATGAGGATTCTGTAATGATAGGGTGGTGCATTAATGTCATGAAAAACAAGGAATAAGGCCAGGGGATAAGGAAAATAAAAATACAAGTTCTACAACTAGAAAAGTATCGTGGTATAAATAATAATATTTTACTATCCAAATAAGTATTAAAAAAATTACTTATCCTCCTCAATGGTTCTACAGTTTCAGAAACAAACCAATAGAAAAGATTATGGTTATTATGATTGTAAATTTATGAGATAGACCAAATTCTATGAACAAACTAGCATCCCTGAATAGGTATTTTGGAAGATAATTACTATTTAATTTAAAATATTTATTAATCCTTTGTGTATTTATATTTTTTATAGTACTACTATAACTACCAAAAATACTCATATTCATAAGATGATATAGATGTTCTCAGAAACAAATTGGAATCATACCTAATGAAATAATGTATAAAAATATCATGAAGATGTGACTTCCATAGAATTAGTGTATTATTTAATATTTATGTTTAATTTACTTCTTTTTAGTGTTACTCATATAATAATTGTTTTCTTTTATAGGTGGTTTCCTTTGTTTGAGTCGGGGTAGTTTGTTTGAAACTGATTATGCTCATGAGATATTGGACTTCGAGGATGCAACTAAGAATTCAATGAGAATGTAAATTTTTTTTAATATACTATTTTTTTCTCATAATATTCTATTTTCTATACTATATTAACATAATCTAAATTAATTTTTTTACTAATCATATAGACAATGTCTTCCATAGACTTATTCTCCCTCAAAACCTTATCACCCATGCATTGTTGGAATTTATCACTTTCCTTCAAAGGAAGTGGAGGTAACATTATGTAAAGTGATAAATTTTGACAATACAGTGTTTCCATTTCAACAAATAAAGCAAATGGAAAGAATAGTAACACGCAATGTGGTTGGTATGAATCAAAGTGTTTCTTTTTATATAATTAAATAATTTTTTCATCATTTTTTCTACTATTTTTAAGTTAATTTCTTTATAAATTTTATCTAGTACTTATTTAATTTTTTATACATATCTTTTGGGAAGTCATATTTTCCTTTCAATTACCTGCAACAAGCCAGAAAAGAGAGAACATGTTTCTTTGGGGTGGAAGAGGCAACCCCATATCGCTTGAAATGTGTAGTGAATAGTAGGAATGTATCTACTAATGGATTACTTAGTAGTTGAATGAAAAGTATGATTTCCTAAAAGATCTTCCATGAACATTTTCCGGAATAGTGTATTAATCTACCGCAAATAAATTAACCACAAATCAATATACTGGAGATCAATCAACCACACCTCAATTTGATACATAGTGTGTTCAGTATGACTCAAAGTATATGTTTTTAGTTTATAATATTTTTTGATCCTTTAATATTCATGTATTCTAAAATAACATTCTTTGATCCATGACTCGATATTATGATCTTTGATATGCTGGGTATGAATTTTTAATGTTAATATCACCTTATAACATCTTTATTCTCATGTTATCCTTATATGATCATTGATATCTCCCTTGTTTACACTTATTAAGAATCTAAGATCAACCTTTATTATGTTTCATATCCTTTTTTATTAATAATTTTTTATAAATGATATGTATAAGACGGTTTCTTGTAAATAATAACTTAATGTGAGACTCTTATGAACTATTTATTTATGTTTATGTGTTTCCAAAAGTACTAGGCCTAAACTATTCTAGCATGGATCATTATGTTATATAAGGAATATTACACTACTATGATGTGATATCTATGTATGAAATATTTGGGCCAATATAGTTGGTATCATAGAAACTGACCTACTCAAAACCAATCAAAAAGAACAAGTGACCAATATCACTTAGAGTGTCTCTTTTTATTTAAAATTGACATTACTTTTATTAAAAAGAAAAAGTGACATAATAAAAATTGATAAATTTCGTTTATATTGTTTCAATTCATTAGTAAAATGATCCATAAGTCATTTTTTATGTGTAGTAATCGACCGTACCTCAATATAATTCACGGTGTCGTCGGTATGACTTTAAGTGTGTATTTTTATATTAAATTGACGTTAAATTAAGAAAAAAGAACTGGTGACATACTGAAAATTATGAAAAACCATTATGATTATTTTTATACTTTAGTAAAATCATCCATGAGTCATTTTTGAGATGTAGGAATCAACCAAACCTCAATCTAACACACAGTGTGACTAGTATGACTAAAACTGTCAGTTATAAGATTAAAATTTACATTTTAGTTCAAAATGTGTCACTCCCTAAAAACCAATAAAATGTGTTATGATTGTATTTATATTTTATTAAAGAGATTCGTAAGTCATTTTTTATATGTATGAAGCAATTTCACATCAAAATGACGCGCGATGCGATCGGTGTGACTCAAAATTCATTTTTTAGTTTGAAATGACATTTTAGTAAAAAAACACTATTGGAATACTAAAAACCATGAAAACACATTCATATTTTTTTCATAACATATGAAAATGGTATATAAGTCATCTTTTACATGTAGTAATCAACTGAACCTCAATATAATGCACGATGTTGCAGATATAACTCATTGTTTCTATTTTTATTTAAAATTGACATTGATTTAAGTAAAAACAACAAGTGACATACTAAAAACTAAGAAAATGAATTCATAATATTTTGATATTTTAGAAAAAATGATCCATTATTCATTTGTGATGTGTAAGATCCAACCTTGCCTCAATAATGTGCATAGTGTGACCGGTACAACTCCAAGTGTGTATTTTTATTTAAAATTAACATTAATTTAAGTAAAAAAGAACAAGTGATATGATGAAAAACAAGAAAACGCATTCTTATTGTTTTGATATTTTAGGAAAATGATACATGAGTCATTTTTGACATGAAGGAGTCAAAAAAACCTCAATACAATTCATGGTGTGACTAATATGACTCCAAGTGTGTCTTCTTATTTAAAATTGACATTAATTTAAGTAAAAAAAGAACAAGTGACATACTGAAAACGAAGAAAACGAATTTATATTGTTTTAAAACTTTATAAAAATGATACATTATTCGTTTTTGACATTTAGGAATCAACCAAACCTCAATCTGACACATGGTGTGACAGGTATGACTAAAAGTGTTTGTTTTCAGTTTAAAATTAACATTTGAGTTCAAAATGTCTCACCCACTGAAAACCAAGAAAACACACTTGGATTGTCTTTATAATTTATTAAAGTGATTCATAAGTCATTTTTTATGTTTATAGAGTATTTTCATGTCTAACAGACGCACGATGTGATCATTAAGACTCATAATGCGTGTTTCTAGTTTGAAATGACATTTTAGTAAAAAAACAACTGGCATACTGAAAAATGATAAAATATATTTATATTGTTTTGATACACTAAGAAATTTATCTATAAGTAATTTTTTACATGTATTAATCATTCACACCTCAATACGACACACGGTGTGCCCGGTATAACTCAAAGTGTCTCTTTTTATTTAAAATTGACATCAATTTAAATAAAAACAACAAGTGACATGCTGAAAACAAACCAAACACATTCATATTGTTTTTCTATTTTAGTTAAATGATCAATGATTCATTTTTTATGTTTCGTAGTAAACCGTTCCTCACTAAGATGCATGGTGTGACTAATATAACTCCAAGTGTTTCTTTTTATTTAAAATTGACATTAATTTAAGGAAAAAGAACAAGTGAAATACTAAAAACTGAGAAAATGCACTCATATTTTCTTTTGATGCTTTAGGAAAATGATCCACTAGTAATTTTTGACCTATAGGAGTCAACCAAACCTCAATCTGATGCACAATGTGACCAGTCTGAATAAAAGTGGTTGTTATCAGTTTAAAATTGATATTTTATTTCAAAACGTGTCACTAACTAGAAAAAAATAAAACATGATATGATTGTCTTGAGAATTTTGTAAAATGATTCATAAGTAATTTTTGATGTGTATGAAGAATTATCATGTCAAATTAATGCATCATGCAACCATTATAAATCATAATGTGTGTTTCTAGTTTGAAATGACAATTTAATAAAAAAAACAACCTTATGAAAGTTTCAAATACTTGGAGAGGCATCTATCCCAATCCTGCGGTGCCTAGGGTTTCTCCGCGACTCAAATTCCCTTCCCCCTTCAGCCAGATATGTTTGTGGAGGATGCTTCTGGTTCCAGCTTGGAGAGGGAGACGTCGCGCTTCTGGTTTCCAAGCACGGCATCTCGGCAGGGCTCGGCGGCTACGGTTTCTTCCAGTCGAAGAGGCTCGCATCTCCTGCTTCATGGCTTGGTGGCAGTGGATCAGAGTTCACCTGTGCTTTCGGCTTCTGACGATGTAGCTCAACCCTTCAGGGTCTCTTGGCTCGGCCGGCGTGACCCGGTGGTCTTCAGCGGTTCAAGTGCGGCTCGCACAGATCTGTGTTTCCGGGAGTGGGAGGCATTGTGCTCTTGTTTCAGTTTGTGGTTTTCCATGTAAAGACCTGTAAATTTCAAGGAAAATTTTTTCTTAAATTCTTTGTGATTTTACGAGTACGCAGTTTCTAACGGTGCTTGATTCCGAGGCCTGGTGTGCCCGGAATCAATTTCTGAATCTTAGCTCGGGTACTTTCAGTGAATGAACGAGCGGGTTTTTCTAACTTTTGAACCAGTGGTCGGAATCGAAATCTGAGGGCACTGATGAAACCGCAGCACCGGTAATTGCTTAAGAAGACTTTTACTGGAGTTGTGTTTTCTCGAGAGGTGTTGTTAAAAAAATGTGGTTTAATTGAAGAGTGAAATAAAATATGTGTCACAATTTTATTTCACTTCTAAGTGGTTTAATACCATGTGTGGGAGTTGGGGTGGAACCCACTTAATCCTAACTCCACTTGTTAGGATATTAGTGAGGTGGGGCCCACACGAGCCCCACCCCTTTCAAATTCCCTAACTTTTCTAAACCCCCACATGAGTTATGCAACTCTTCCACATTAATTCATGCCAACTAAACACCTAATTAATTAGACAACTTAAGTTTAATTAATGATATGTGTTTGTTTTTGAATTAGGTATTTTTGAAATACATGCCATGCTTTAATAAAATAAGGAAAGTCTTATTTTATTTGGTTTGGCTCATTGTGTGGAGACTTTGGGGAAGAGTGTTCTAAATCTTGAAAAACTTCATCTTCTTCGTTGAAGAATGCCAAGACTTCGATGAAGAACGTTGTCACCACAAGGAGAGATCGACGTGCCATTCCTTCTCCTCTCCGCAGTTGGTGTGAGATGTCATCCCCTCCTTGGACGTACGCTGATGCCGTCAACCGCAACGCTGACTTTTTTCATCGTTTTTGAGGTAGGGGTTTTTCTTCGATCAAGTTTGGTTTATCGTCTTCGTGAATTAATATTAAGACCGCTTGTTATCGTTATAACGGAAGGAGTTCGGCCCGCACAAACACGGCCGATCCTCCTCCCCTTATTTTCTTGGTCTTCGTGGATCGTTGTGGGGAAGATGGAGCGGTGTTGTTGCACCATGCGGGAACGAGAGAACTGTGGTCGGAGCGGGCCGCGATGGAGGTGGGCAGTGTCGTCGTGCCATGCCAGTGAAGCCGAAGGAACCACGGCCGAAGAGGGTCGCGGCGGGGGTGCATGGCGTCGTCGCGCTGCGCCAGTCGGGGAAGAGCCGCGGCCTTTGGCGGTGGTAGAGCTGTGAGAGGCCGCCGGCCAAGCCGGCCGCCGGCACTCAAGGAGGCGGGACCCCCTACGGGTCCCGCATGGCACAACTGGCCGGCCATAATGGTTGGCCGTTTCCAAGAAGACCGGGGGTTTGAAGCCCCCGGAATCCAATTAGGGCAGACCCCACGAGTCTTTCGTTTTAGGAAAACAGGGCCCCCCCCCCCTCCCGCATCCGCTTGGCACTCGGGCACCCGTGTCGGGTCGGGCCGCCCGCGCCGGGTCGGTCCACGCCGATTGAGCCAAGCCACGCCCAACTGGGCTGGACCCGGACTCGGGTCAGGTCGAACCGGTTCGGGCCGACCTAGGGGGTATTGGGCCGGGTCGGACCGGGCCCAAACCCCCTAATTTCAAACAGATTCATTCAAACGACCACAATATGGGCTACGCACCTCCGATTGATACACCATCAGTTCTGTTGGGATCCTTGGATCGAGACGGTCATTTTGGTATATTACACTCAAGGTTTTTCAGAACTTTGGGTACAGTCGGGATGGTTTGAACACGAAACCAACCGGGCCCTCGGAGTGGAAACGCTTATAAATTGAGCACTGAATGTCTGACTGTCATGTCGTCGACTTTGTTGGATTCCTATTAGTGAGACGGTTCTTTTGGATTACTCTGCTCGAGGTTTGGATGCAGCTGGAGTACGGTTGGGTTCGTTCTATCTTAAAAACTAATCGGGCCCCTAGGACGAAAAGGCCAATAACTCTCTGACCGGGCGTCCGATTGACGCACCATCTGTCGCGTTGAGTTCCTATTGACAAGACAGAACTTTGGGATACATAAACTCCAGACTTCGTGTCAGTTTATGTATCGACCCCCTTGGCTCATGGAGCGGACCCTCCCGGAATCGAGCATGCTGTGTGCGGGAACCCTAGAACTGGTTGCGACTGCGACGACGATGACGACTGTACTTGGATCCTCCATGGGTTCGGCAGCGATGACGACTGTACTTGGATCCTCCATGGGTTCGGCAGTGATGACGACTATTCTTGGATCCTACGTGGGTTTGGCAGCGAGGATGACTGTACTTGGATCCTTCATGGGTTCGGCAATGTTGGTTACTGTACTTGGATCCTATGTGAGTCCGGCAACGACAACATTTGTACTTAGATCCTACATGGGTTCGGCAGAGGAGATGATTCAAAGGCTACATCAATCATATCCACCCCTCTTCGTGAATAGTATACATGTGTGAGCTGAGTCTTGACGTTCAATCTTTATCTTCAACATGATTTACTTGCTTTCCTGTGTGGATTGGGATGTACTTTCCTGTGTGGATTGAGTTATACTTTCCTGTGTGGACTGGGTTGTACTTGAGCTCGTGAGTCAGAGTAGAATTAGAATTGATGACTTAGGTATATGTATGGGCATATACCTAAGTAGTTTTGGTTGATACCTGTATTCATATCTTTCCTTTGTGGTTTATCCTTTGTGGATTCTGGGAGACCATCGGGAGTCTCGGGGTCCCTACTGAGTATCGTATACTCACCCCTGCATGGGCTACGCCCGCTCTATGTTGTGTTGGTTACAGTTGACAGATAGTGTTGATCGTGGTGGAGGATTGAGGAGCGGGACGGTACCCATAGGTGGTCTATCAGGTGGGACGTACACGGAGATGACGGCCAGACTCGAGGAGCCGACGAGACTGTCTATACTCACCCTTCAGGTGGGAGTTCTGGAGGACGACTTCTTGGTTTTTGCTTTACTTTTCAATTGTTATACTTTCTTTTGAGTTGTAATGAACTTTCAGTTGGGTTTGTATATTGTTCCATTTACTTTCCATCACTTACTTGTGTATTCAGTTTACTTAGTGTTTACTTCAGTTTGCATACTCTGTGGTGTTTGTTTTCTTTTTTAAAGGCAATGCCTTCCCTAATATCAGGATGGTGCTAGTCGCCAGCCCCTGGCCTATGGGAGGCGGGCTTGGGGTAGTCACGGCATGGGCCCTGAGGGCGGGTCGTGACATTCCAGGTCTAGTTTTGGGATGTTGTGATTTCGCATTTGGTTGAACTGGTTTTTTGGTTTGGTTCATCACTCGCGGTTCTTCTCTGCCCTTCCACTGTTTCCTCGTCATTTTGAGGCTAGTTTCAGAACCTGATGAGGTGTATCTTCGGTACTGATTGAAGCAGATCCATGCCCAGAGAGGCATTTCTATTTCAGGATGTCCAAGATTACTTCATTGGGGGCATTCTATCAGCGTGGGGTTGGGCCATACAGTCCTAGGTGACTATGGATTGATCTCGCGCCTTTGAATTGTCTTCCAGGCTTGTGAAGTTGTGGCGGAGGGGGTGTCTAGTGGAGGGCGGAGAGGTTTGGTGCTTTGGTTCTTGTTTGTGGAATGGTGGAATGGTTTTGAATTGTGCGTTTTGTTGGTTTGGTGATGCACCCGAAATCCACTTGGATCAGGACCCAAAGGGGGTTCTTGAGCTTGCTTTTCACCGCTGCTGTGCTTTTCGTATTTGGATGTTTGAGAGGGTATTGCGTAGCCATCGGATCGGGCCTGTGCTTTGACACAGGATACTTGTTTTCTGGTCATCCATGCTTTGGTGGAGAGCTCTATCGTGGTTATATGCTGGGTGGGGGTTGCTCCATGTTGTTGTTTTGGTTTGTCTGACTTGACCTTTGGATCATGATTGTCTTATGTCGATGATGTCTTTTTGGGGTTTTCCCCTTCATCCCTTAAAATGAGGTTTTATAATAATAATAATAAAAATTAAAGGTCTTTGGTCCGTTGGATGGACAATTTAATAAAAAACACAATTGGCATACTGAAAATCAATAAAATGCATTAAGATTATTTTGATACTTTAGGAAAATGATCTGTAAGTCATTTTTGATGCATAAGAATCATCTTCATCTCAATATGATGCACGGTGTGGCCGGTATAACTCAAAGTATCTATTTTAATTTAAAATTGACATTAATTTAAGTAAAAACAACAACTAACATACTGAAAACAAGGAAAACACATTCGGGTTATTTTGATATTTTAGGAAAATGATTTATAATTCATTTTTGACATGTAAGAATCATTCTCACATAAATACAACGCATGGTGTAGCCTGTATCACTCAAATTGTCACTTTTTATTTAAAACTAACATTATTTTAAGTAAAAAAAACAAGTAGCATACTGAAAACTGAGAAAATGCATTTTTATTATTTCGATAATTTAGTAAAATGATCCATGAGTCATTCTTGACATGTAGGAATCAAATCCACTTCAATACTATGCACGGTGTGTCCATTATGACTAAAAGTGTCTGTTATCAGTTTAAAATTGACATTTAGTGTTCAAATTGTGTCACTCACTGAAAACCAAGAAAACTCACTTTGATTATCTTGATAATTTAGGAAATTGATCCATAAGTCATTTTTTAAGTGTATGGAGTAGTATCGTATAAAATTAATGCACGATGCGACCAGTATGACTCATAAAGCTTGTTTCCAATTTTAAATGACATTTTAGTAAAAAACAACAGGCATACGGAAAACTGAGAAAACATATTCAGAATTATTTTATATTCTAAGACAATGAACTATAATTAATTTTGGACACGTATGAATCATCATCACATCAATATGATTCGTGGTGTGGCTGGTATAACTCCAAATGTGTCATTATTTAAAATTTAAAATAATTTTAGTAAAAAAATAACAAACATACTCGAAACTAAGTGAACACTTTCATATTGATTTTATATTTTAGGACAATGATCCATAATTTATTTTTGACATGTAGGAATCAACCTCGCCACAATAGGATGAATGGTGTGACCAGTATAACTCCAAATGCATCATTTTTATTAAATATTGATATTTTATTAATGTATCCTTTAATTTTAATGTTTAATTTATTTATTTATAATATTACTAACATAATATTTGTTTTCTTATATAGGCATAATCTTTTTCATGGGTTGAGATGATTTTTTTAGAAAATGATACCATGGGCAGACATTTTTGCGAGGGGATCACAAGTGTCAAAAGATGAAACATTGTTATTTTGAAATGTTTGTTGGATAATTTTATATGTAATTATTTAAAATATTGTTTTAAATGTATATAATAGTGTTTTTTTGTATATTCTATGGGAACAAATTTTTTTATTCCTAGTGTCACATTAAATATATATAGTGTTGTTTAAAATTATAGGTTTTTGCAGGTTTTTGTTGGGTGTGCTTTTATATTAATAACACATTACAGCCAACAAGGCCTTTATCTGTGCTATTTCAAGGGCCTGTGTTATCTGCACTATTTAAAGCACTTATATAGAGGGTCCTTTATCAGAGTTGATAAAGGGGACCCCCCCCCCCCCCCTTATCATTTATGTTATTAACAGTGCATTTTTAGGGCTGTTAAAATCCATTTTGTGCACTATTAAAGAGAATATTTCTAGTATTGGGTATTCTATATAGATTAGATACTACTTATTAGAAATAAAATATGGAAACTTTATTATATGAAATTGTAATGGGGTAAATGTTTCTCAGTGAAAGACATAGGTAAAGAATCTCTCATACTAGGAATGAAGATCTATAGATAAATATTTCAGAGGTTTCTTGGACTGAGTCATAACATTTATATTGTTAAATTGAAAAGGTAAATTATCATAGAAAACTCTAAGAATGAGAATTTACCAATGTTTCATGGAATAAATGTTGGGAAGATTTGGGATCCTTTTAATTAATTAAAAAGGATAGATATAATTAATTATGTGTCCACTATATGATCTGTCATGTATGTCATGTTGTGTACTCAACCTGATGTCTCTTATGCTTTGAGCATAATTAGTAGGTGAAAATACAATCTTAGTGAGAGTATTGGATTTTTTTAATGAACATTCGTAAGTAATTGATAAGTACTATGTACAATATAAGAAATATAAAATTTAGTAATGTTTTATTTTTTATTTATCTATTTTTCTAAACGTAACTAATTTTCTTACATCTCTTTTCTAATAATGTAGGGAGATGTGATGTTTCTAATTAGTGACATTTATAAACAAGGCCAATTAACTACATTTATAAATGTATCTTGCATCCTTTACCTATTTTTAAAATTATAAATAAATGGTTATTGAATTTTGAAAAAAAATTATCATAATTTATGTAAATTATTTTCTTAATAAACTAAACATTGCCATTATCTACCTAAATGTTGGTAAATAGGTGTTTAATATTAAAAAAATATGTGAATTTAAGCTAATTTTGTTAATGATCTCTTTCATACCTTTAGACCATCTTGTAATTCTCTCTCCACCCACATCCAATCATCCTGGTCATCATCTATTAAATTTCTGTCCATCTTCATCTATTGTGTCTCATCATTTGATCATTTCTAGTCACACTACCATAATAATAGTTTTTCATAGAGCCATCCTTTAGTAGCACAAAAAAATAACTGATAAAGGGAGGTCCTTTATCAGTGTTGAAATAAAGTGTTGATAAAGGGGTACATTTAATAGAAATTTTTTTAACACTTTTAAAAGTACCCTTTATTATGCTTTTTAGCACTGATAAAACTACCCCTTTATCAGTGCTTTTTTAGTGATGTTAAAGGGACACACTTTATCAGTACTTTTTTACTAGCACTAATAAAGGTTATATTTAAAAAAACATTAAAAAAAATATATTAATATATAAATATATTGATATTGATTTAAATATAATATATATTTTTAAACATGTTTTAGATAAGGCTAAATAGACATTTACACTTCATATATAAGATAATTAGTATAAATGGATTATAAAAAAAATTAAAAATATTTTTTTAATTAATAATTTTCTAATTATATTCGATTAATAGTCACTTAATGAAAATTTGAATATAAACAAATCAAAAAATTAATAAAATATTGAAAATAAGTTGAAAACCTAACTCAAACATCAAACAGTCATAACTTTTGATCTGGGTGTCTGTTTGGACTTGACCACATATGAAATCAAAGAATGTGATGAGCTCTATGCCTTGGAGACATAAGGGTACCCTCTATCACATTTTTTGAGGCCAAAAAGTCACATAAGGCCTCCAAAACTGATTTTTTAGTCTGTGTATCACATTTTTTAACATTCGGTGGATTTTCTATCTCGTTTAAGGGGGTCTTTTTCCCTTTTTCAATGGGGGGTAAATTTATTTTTGAGGATTACATTCATATTGATATTATGGATTTAAAATTTTATTGTTTCTTTCTTTTATTTATAATCAAATATATAACAATATATATATATTTTATATATTCACACATAAAATTTTCATTTTATAAATAAATAATTAATCATATTTACATATGAAATATATTTCTCAATATATAAACCTTATAAAAATAAAAAAATAGTATTCATTTTATTTGAAATAAAATTGTTTGAATATTTATATACATATACAATTAATGTATATATAATTTATATATATATATATATATTTGTGCATGTGTATTGAAAAACATATATATATATATATTATAATATATGTATATAAATACTGACATATAATATATGTAAAAAAATATAATTATATATAATTATATTTAAAGACTCACACACACACACACACACATATATATATATGTGTATGTGTATTTATGTATAATCTTAAATACACACACACACCAAACATATTTTATATATGTATTTAAATATATATGTGTGTCTGTGTGTGTGTGGATAGAAAATTGTAACAAAATATATATATATATATATATATATATATATTATAAAATATAGAACAAAACAGTATAGTGGAGTGGAAAATGTGATGGAGTATGAGGGGGGATCTTTGGTTCAAAACCCAGTAATGAAAGGCGTGTGCGCAGAAAATTGAAGCATATTCATAGCGTTTTCAAATGGAGAGGTGCTACCTAAAACTGTTAAAGTGGGTAGGGGAGGTTGTATGAGTGTTATTAAAAGGGGATTGATTATTGATAAAAAGTGGTTGTTATACCCTCTGATTTTTAGCGAAAAGATAAAAAAAATTGACTTTCATCAGCGTTAAAAAAGAGTGGATAAAAGGGGTCTTTTATCAGTGCTAAAAAGTGTTGATAAAAGGACCCTTTTATGAGTTCTTTTTTTAGCACTGATAAAAGGGATCCCCTTTTAATAACACCTCAATTATCATTTCTTTTTTAACATTGGTAAAGGATTTTTAGTAAGGATAAAACCTTGTTTTTTATTTGTTTCATAGGTGATCATCATTATCTGGTCTGTGTACCGATGTTATATGGTGTTCATCGCCATTTAAGGTTGATCCAATATCCAGTCATCATGGTATTCTATATCTCATCATATGTTCATCCATTATCTTCCATCACCCTCCCTCTCCAGTAGTCGTCTGGTCATCCCTGCATCCTCTTTGATCCCATTTTCTCACAAGTCCCTCTCTACCCGCATCTAGTCATCCCAGTCATCAAGGTCCGGCCCACGTCTAGTCATCCATGGTCATAGGTGTTCATCATTGTCTATATCATATCCTCATGTCTGATGGAGGTAATCACCATCTGAGGTCTATCCCAAGTCTAGTTATAATTGTCATCTCCTACAACCTAGTGTTTGATCATCCATGGCCATGTTGTTCATCATCATTCAGCCTTTTCCCCATGTCTTGTGGTTGTCACCATCCATCAGATGTCTAACCAATGCCCAATCATTATAGTGGTTGTCATCCATCTGAGGTCCATCCATCATTCAGACATCGTAGTCCCGCTATGTCCACATCCACTGAGATAGTAGTCTATTTTATGCATTATATAAGAAATGTTTCTTACAGGAATTGATCCCACAACCACTATTTTTATGACCAACAATTGTACCAACCTACACAACCCATTAACCAATTTAATAAATGTATTTAATTATATATAATAGTAAATAGATGAGTTTTTATATTAATAAACATATATATATTTATAAATATGTGTGTATATATATATAATGTATTACATTATATTTATAAATTAGCTTATAAATATGTTTATATATTAATATGCATACATACATATTTCAATATATATGAAAAATTGTTTCAATGCCCACCACTGCACACATCCCAAGAAAAAAACCACATCTGGAGGCTCGACCCCATAGTGTGCGCCCCAAACCACCCAACTCTCACCACCCTATCCACCTGCAGGGGACTATATATATATATATATATATATATATATATATATATATATATTTATTTATTTATATATTTTAATATAAATAAAAAATAACATGTTATAGGTATAATTATATAATTGTATATATTAATATACATATATATATATATATTTACATATATATAAATTATTGTGATTATATATATATATATATTATTTTTTATATGTGATAAAATATTGTGTGTATACTTCCAAATTTATACATTTATTTTTATATAATTTAATATATAGATTAATATATGTTATATATTTGTATAAAAATTAACAAATATGTTATGTGTTAATATATAAATTAATGCATTTTTATTATATATTAACATATTTGTTATTATATGTTTGAGAATAAATTATCTAATTAGGGGGTGGTTGGGTATGTTGTTTATCATGTCATTTCTTAGAGAACAACCAAGATGGGATTTGTCTACTTATGTGAAAAGTTAAAGACACCTAGACCTAGATTGAATTAGATAGATGAAATTCACGGGCATGCTTAGTTGTGTTATATATGATGTTATGAACTAATGGTATGGGTAACAAGTGATGTACTCATGAAATAGATGAATGACATTTGATTTATTCATCAACTTGGCCAGTATTTTTTGAAGAATCAAGAAAATATGAGTGGCTCTAGTAGATTACATGTTCCATGAAAATTTGTCATTGTTTTTCATGCATAAAGTAAAAATAAAATTGTAAATATGATTTATATAATACATATTATGGTGAACATGTTTTTATATAGATATGAGTATGTTTTATAGAGATCACACGAGGCCCCTTGGTAGCTTCATTATCATTGATTCTTTGCTAGAGGTCACTCTTTTATTACATATATGAAATAGGGATTTCATATTTATTTCTATTATTTCTAAGGCCCGTTGGGTCACATAGATAGGCCCTTTGATGAGGATTATGTTTTGGATATATTTTTTGTTCCAAAAATTAATAGAGTTTGATGAAAACTATATCTAAAGGAGTTTGGGTGGATTCACAAAGAGTTTTGAATTTTTGCATAAATTCCATTTAAGATATTATTTAATGTAGAAGACTATTGGATTTGTACTAAAATGGACACCACTACACCATGATGATGTATATTATGTCATGGTTTACAACAACACTTGTTTCATTATGCATGTGATGAATGTGGTTTCTACATATTTCTCCATCATGGTTTCTGATCTATTATAAAAAAAAGGTTAGTTCATTCATGGCCATCTCACCTCATTCATTTATGTGTTCAATGAATAAACACTCCAATGGATGTAATTCTTGAGATTCATCTGATGATACTTGAAACTATTTCACATGGTTGATTCTCTTAATTGAATAAAGAGTGTTGATGATGCCTATAAAATGATGTGATCCTATCATGTTGGTGTGTAGGTGGTTCATGTGATGATTTCATACTAGTCGAGGATCTCTTCCATTCCTGAAACTCTTTCATCACTCAATGAAGGCACTAGAAACCATTTTTTCATTTAAGTGTCCTCGCAAATATTTTTTTGTATCCATTGTTCCACATTCCCTCCACGAAAGTAGGAGACCTTTTTCTACTACTCCTCGTGATCATCATCAGGATAACACCATCAAATAACAAGGGTAGAATCTATTTATGTTAGGGAATTTTAGGTGCATTGATTTATGGTATGTTTTTTTAATATCCTTACATGTTTTAATCCTTATAGATAAATATGTTTATGTTTGGGTTCTCTTCTATTTCCAAGTGTTATAAGATGACCCAATGAAACACATCACTAGGGAGAGATTTTATCAGTAATAGCATTATCATTGATAATGTGCCTCTTTATCATCACCGATAAAGTCTTCCTTTATCAAGTCTAAGTATTCTCAAAAATTCCTCTTATATATGTGGATTTTTTAGAATATATAATGGTTCTTACTTTTTAAATTTTCTCACAACATTAATGATTGTTAACACTGATAAAAGTAATTTCAAGCATAGGTAAAAAATGTGTTATGTAGTACTGGTGTGAGCATCTTTCATGAATTATTTATAAAAAAATTAAAAATACTTGAAATCCCCTCACTAATTTCACAAAAAACAATTGTTTATGGATTCAACACCTTTATGACCCATTTTCAGAAAAATAGCCTAAACTGATTCTTATATTTTTTCCCCTCACAATCCCTTTAAAAACACTCTGATGCTACAAGGAGGTGGAATAGGATTTCTGTTTTTTTAATGCAACAGTATTTAAATATTCATCACTATTAAATATATAATTTAGCATTAGTTTCATTAAATGGATATAAATGATATGATAAAATTTAAAACCCAAATATATTTCCATGGATCCAAAAAATTGACACCAAAGATATGTTATGATTCCAAAAAAAATAGTGTATTTGTGGTTTGTTTCTCATGGTTCTATTATTATCTTGTTCAAATTTCTAAGAAAATAATAAATACAAACTTAGTTATAAAAACTTTATATAAAAAGAGGAAAATATATTATTGAAATGATAATTTTTTTATATATGGGGCTAAAATTTGGGATTATCTCTTACCTTTGAGTAAGAATTTGATAGATCATTGAATTGGATGGAATACTATTTCAAGATTCAATAGCTAAAACAAGATTGGAACTTAGTTAAATTGATCAAATTTTGAATATCCTAGGGTGCTAATACACCACTGAGAAGGAGGTGTTGAATCAATGGTGTTTTTTTACTATTTGTGTTCCCTTAAAATTAACCTCTATCGAACTATTAGGTCAAATGCAATATTAGGATTAATCAACCTTTCCTAAATAAAGTAAAAATAATTAGCATAGTAACACAATATTATTACAAGGTTTTGTCTCAGTGTGAGCCTAATCCTTTTTGTGATTGGTTACACACCCCAGTCATAGATTCTCCACTATAATCTCAAGTAGTTACAATGTGTAGTTCTTCAATGGTATAGAGCCACACTATGATTTCTAGAGTCCTAATAGAAAAATTGTTTCACACTGTATGATATAAACTGATTACAAACAACACAATAATGGTCACTTATAAATGTTTTCTACTTATAAAACTATTGATAAAGATATTTCATTTGAGCCTTCTAGAAAAATAAAACAGTATATGCTCACTTCTTCAAGAATTCTAACAAGAGATTATGTCGTCCACACTAACATTCGGAATAACATCATTGAACTGGTAATTACTTAAATTTAATTCTTTGTGATCTAATAAAAAACCATCATAGAATTCCATACTTCTCAAACTCTTATTCTTAATATAGGATAGTGCTTTACAGAGGGAATGATGATTCTCAAAATAAATACTTTATAAAGTGTTCATCTATTTTGTGTGACTAAAATATATAAATAAATAATATTTCTCATGGTTATTTATTATTTATAAAATTTCACAATAAATCTAGGATTTACCTGTTTATTTACAGGCCTCAAAAAATGGTTAACACATGATAATCTTACAAATTAAGCTACACAATTCATCTATATGTGACATTTAAAAATACATCACCTCTTTACGCAAACAATATGATCGTCTTATATACCTAAAAATTTCATTATCTTCAGGTATTAATCTCTGAAAAATAAAATCACTACATATAAAACCCTTTATGAAAACAACATACACCGAAAATCATACTACATGCATAAAAACTATCAACACAAACTGAACTTTACAAACTATGATCGTATAGAAGCCTCATTCAAAAAACATGTGCACCCAAAAACTAACCTTCACAGTTTGTAGTATTTTTTAATTTTTTTTTCAAAAACTCCACTTCATTAAAAATTGGTACTCTTTTTTTCATAGTTCACAACAACCAAAAACTCATCATCTACAAACTATCCCCCATTGCAAACTATGCTAACACTTTTTGGAAAAGAAATCTTAGTTAATTTCAATAATTCCATCAAACATAGTTTTTTCCATCATGGGGTTTATGATTGTAGATGGTTTCTACAAGTAAAACCTCATTCATAGAGGGATTTTTACATTGTATGATGATGATGATCGCATGGAGTGATTGGATGGCACAAATCAATGCTATTAGATTGCCCGTGTTATTTACTAATCATTAAAGGGTGTAGGAATAGTAATGTGTTATGCCACATCCCATATCAAACTCATGGTATGTATTTCCTTCAAAATATCATAAAATCTGAGATGATGTTGATTCAAGCTAGAAACGATGGATCAATACCAATACACACATTTCACTACACGCCTCACAGGATACACTGAGCCACCAACACCCCGGCTAAAGCTATGAATGCTCACCCTTTTTTGTTCTTCTTTGAGCCTTATACATGGGCATATATGCTCCTTAGGGGATCCATGATCCCCCTCCATGCCTCCTGAGGTGGACAAGTCGTCCTACTCCCACATGGTTGACCCATTGGTTCTCACATGGGTGATTGAGGGGGTCCTTTTTTGTTAAAGGCTGTCCAATTTTTTTAAAATAAATCCCATTTGAAATTGTCAAGAAGGATAGGGTCAAAGACCCTTTTTTAAAAAATTAAAAAAAGAGTGAGACAAGAGTGGAAGGGGTTAGACAAGGAATGACCACTTGTTGAAACATTTTTCACTCCTTAAAACAAGTCTTCAAAATGAATAATAGTTCAATTAATCATCACATTTATAAAGAGAATATTCCAAAAATGAAATTCAAGGCCATAAAGTTAATCCATAAAAATTCTCCAAGAATCGACAACTTTGTCACGAAACGTCCCCTGGGGCCCGTATCGTGACTACCCCCAAGCCCACCTTCCACAGGCCAGGGGATGGCGACTAGCACTAAAAGCGTAATTCCCTAAAAAACAGAAAGACATTCCCTTTATAAAACGTGTCACACACTACCAGAGTACAAGCAGAAGCAAACATTAAGTAAGGAGTAAAACAAGTGTGCTGAAAGTACAAAGGGGCCGGAAATACAAGCCCAACAAAAAGGTACATCTATAACTGAAGAAAGTACAACTGAAAATGAAAAACAGCTAAAAGGTGAAAGCAGCTCCTGGATCGTCTACATCCAACACAACGAGGTGCGGGCATAGCCCGTGCAGGGGTGAGTATAACAATACTCAGTAGGAACCCCGAGACCCTCAAGGTCTCAAAAAATCCAACAAGGATAAACCAAAAAGTATGATTTCAATAGATAACCATTACTTAAGTATATTCTCATACATATACCTAAGTTATCAAGTAACTCATCTCAATCATGAGGAAAACACAAAGGTCATTGACTCAGCTCAAACCAGGATTTTTATTCACGATGTCGAAACCACGGCTATTGGAGAACTCCTCCTCTGTCGAGTACAGTGGGCCTACCACTACAACCAAGCACTTCCCACTAAGCTTGGACTACTGAAGTACTCCACCTGTCGAGTACTGTGGGACAACTGCTACAACCAAGCGCTTCCCACCATGGGTTTTCCGCTACAACCAAGCACTCCCCCTCATAGCCTATAGAGGTACTCCTTCTATCGAGTACTGTGGGTCTGCTACTACAACCAAGCGCTCCTCCACCATGGGTCTGCTGCTACAACCAAGCGCTCCCCACTGGGCCATCCGACTCACTCTGAGTCGGTCGATCAGCAGTCGTCAAGTCTCAGCCAGCTACTAGGTCTCTACAATCTTCCCGCTCGTAACCGGGAGGGTCGTCTCCACGAGCCTCAATCCGATACTCCAAGTGTCACGAAGTCTCACATAGAAGTATCACAAAGGACCGCCTCATCATAGGGGTCTCAACGCAACAGACGGCGCGCCAATCGGACGCCTGGTCTGTGAGTTATTGGCTTTTCCATTCCAGGGGCCCGGTTGGTTTTTAAGTTAAAACCAACCTGACCATACTCCAATATCATCCGAATCCCACGTGGAGTATGCCAAAAGAACCATCTCAACAAAAGGAAACCAACGTAGTTGACTACACATCAATTGGACGTCCGGTCCTTAAGTTATAAGCGTTTCTGCTCCGAGGGCCCGGTTGGTTTTGGTTTCGAAACAACCCGGCCATACCCAAACTTCCTCAAAACCTTGATTGTCATATACTGAAAAGACTGTCTCGATCCGAGTAATCCTACGCAACTTACGGTGCGTTGATCAGAGGTTCGTAGCTCAAGTTATGGGCAATTAACCGAAAACGGTCTGAAGAGGGGGGTCTGGGCCCGGTCTGACCCGGCCCAGCCCGCGGCCCGCCACGGCTCGGCCAGGCTGGCCAAGCAGGGGGGGCACGGCCCCCCGGTTCCATGTAACGGCGGCGCCAGGCTGGCACCACCCATCTTCCCCGGAACCCACGTGGTGCGGGTTTTGCTCCCCCGCCCCCGCGACTAGTGCTGCGGTGGTCTTCCGCCAGCGGCGCGCTAGGCTGCTGCCGCCGCCTCTAGTTGTCGGCATCGCCACAACCTTCTGCGGTCCAGCGGAGTCATTCTGGTGGTCCGTGTTAGCTCACATCAGCGCCTGCGGCCTCCTCAGGTCCTGCTCTTCACTACGAGGGTCTCAAATCAATGTTTCCCTTCTGTTCATCTATCTCCAAACATTCTGTGCATCAAGAACGATATGGTGATGGGTCCGGACTTGTTCGTTAGCCTGTACCCACCGCGTTAGAGGCTCAAACAATTATTCAACAAATAAATTCCCATTTTCGAGGGTATAGATCACATATATGAAATTATACAATATCCCCTTACCTCGAAATTGACGTCGCATGTCGTCGAGCCTCGGAAGACGAGCGTCGCAGTAGTCGGGCGTCGTGGAAGAATGATGTCATCCTGCCAATGTTGGATGAGGAGTTGTTGTCGTAGGTGATGCCTCTCGCGAGCGGTGTCTTCTCCCTTGACGCGGAGGAAGAAGGAGGTTGGAGAATTCGTGGAGCGTTCTTCACCGAGAGAGTATGGCATTCTTCGACGGAGGTGTTCTTAGTCAGGAGAAGAACACTTTTCTTTTCTAATTCTCTAGAGCTTTCCCAAGTTTTCCCCAACACAAAAAATGCCTCCCAAAATAATAGCTAATGCTATTATTTTATTCACACACCAATTACAAAAATTCAAACACTCTAATTAATTAATTGGAGAATCCCATTTAATTAATTAAAATGTGTTGGCAATCTTAATGGGAGGAAGGTGGAGAGGCTCCTCTTATTAAATGAGGGGGATTTGTCAAAGAAATAAATGAAGGGGAGTGTTAATGGGGGGGTTCAAGGGAGTTGAAGGGTTAGGGGCCCGTATGGGCCCCACCACACTAAAACCTAACATGGAAGGTTATGTGAGATGTGGTATCCACCCCTAACTTCCTCGTGGAGGAAATAACTAACATCCATAAATAAAATTGTGTACTACAAATTTAATTTATTTTATTCTAAATCCCCAAATATTAACTCTCAACCCGCATAAAACGCAACTGCGGTAAAGGTCCCCTTAAGCGAATATCGGAGCTGTGAGTTCATCGGTGTCCTCAGATTTCAATTCCGAGCACTGGTTCAAAAGATAGAAAAACTCGCACGTACTTTCACTGAATGTACCCGAACAAAACTTCAGAAATTGATTCCGAGCACACCGGGCCTCGGAATCAGGTGCCGTCAAAAACCGCAGACTCGTAAAATTCCAAATAATTAAGAAAAAAAATTCCTTGAAATTTCTAGGTCTTTACAAACTTCACATTTAATTATTCCACATATATTGACTTTATTATATATTGACAATAATGTTGACATCCATTCTTCAATCATGCACTTTTTCTCTCCATAATTAATTTGAGATATCTTAACCACTAGAAATTCCTAAATAAATAAAATTTTACATTATTCATAATGATTAAAATATATTCATTTAGTCAATAAAAAAATATTCATATAATAAATAAATAATTTCAAAAAATTATTATTTTATTCAACCCAATCAATGATTAATTTATAAGTAAATGATATATAAAAAATAAAAATATAATGTATTTATTATTTAGAGGGGTGAGGGGAGGGGAGTCATTTATATTTATGGATATATATATTTGACCTCATATATAACCACCTCATAAGTTAATTATATATAAATAGTCATATCCTCGATATGATCTTCATCATAAGATACAATAATATTCCTCATGAAATAGTTGGTAAACTCTTCACATAGGTATTCACCCCCTCAATTTTTATAAAAAAAATTAATAACATTTACTAGATTGTTTTTTTACAAAGTTATTTGATATTTTTGAACATTTCAAAGATTAAATATTTTTTCTTTTTGTATAAATACATATTTATATATACGAAAATCATCTATGAAGGTAACAAAGTACCATACACCACCACTTGGTTATGTATTTGTTAATTTATACACATATGTATGTTCAAGGGATAATTACTCATTATATTCATTTTACTTTTCCCAAAGTAATTTAATTTATTATTTCTAATTAAAAATATGTAAACATTTCAAATGATTCATAATCAAATATTTATAAAAATGTATATTTATCAGGCCATTGGACATGTTTTTTATTTTTTCATTCTAGGTGGTAATGATAAAATTGGTATTTAATTATTAACTTTGACTATATTATTCCATACATTATTGAAATATCTTAAATTAAAGTACATGTAAAACTTTAGCATCAAGTATACCACCATGAAACATTTCATTTATGAAAATTGAAACTTTATTATTAATCCTTAAAAACCTTTATTTTTCCAAAAATGAAACGCAAATCAAATTCATTATGCTATGAAAGTAGTATAAATGTATAATCCTAGTATCAATCCAGAAGGAAAAGGTAGATTGTAGGTTCATGTGGTGAAAAAAAATCTTACTCCATTTTTCCATTGAAGATGATTTTTTACTTTAACCAATTCCATTTATCTTCTCAAATATTAAACATCAAAAAAAATATGTGATATACCTTTGATATCCAACATATATGAAATATAATTAAAATTATTAATATCCCTAACATATACACCTTACTACCCATGTTTTTTGGTTCCTAATTAATTCCTTTGATCTTATTGAATGCCTTTATGCTTTCATATTGATTTGGAATTTATAAGACATGGAGTTTAATATATACTATAAAAAATTTGAATTTAGAAATGTTTTTTAGTCACATTCTTTCAAAAAAGTGGCTAATTATCAACAAGTTTTAGCAACATTTATAAATATGGATAATTTTAAATTTAGCCATGTTTTTAAGAAAATGTCACTAAATTAGCTATGTTTTCTTAAAAACATGGGTAATTTAGTAATTTTATTTATCCATGTTTAAAAACATGGTTATTTTTAAATTTAACTATGTTTTCCAGAAAGAATGGTTAATTTAGTGATGTTTTCCAAAAAATATTTTCTAATTGAGAAACATTCTCCAAAAAACTTTGTTAATTTAGTGATGATTTTAAGAAAATGTGGTTAGTTCGGTGAGATTATTTACGACTTTTTTAAGGAATAGATATTTATATATAATTATAATTCTATTAATTTATGTGTATATATATAAATACATTAACATATATTTAAATATAATAATATATCTATATATAAACACACACACATATATATATATATTTAAATGGCCCTTAGTGTGCAACTCAATGATAGATTCCCACATGGGTCTCGGTAAAGTCTCAAGTTTGAGCTCCTCCAAGTTCTTCCATGTATTTGTGTGTTGCATTCTTTTATTCGTAATGTAGTCCCTTCCCCTACATCAATATAGATATATGTTTAGATATATATATATATATATAAACACACTCATATATATAAACATGTAATATATATATAAACATATAATATATATATAAACATATAATATATATATAAACATGTATATAAATATATATATATATCACATATGCAATTTAAATTGATCCATGCTTTATGTTTTTAAGAAAACATGGCTATTTTATTATCATTTTTATTAATTAATTGTCATTTCACAAATAAAATTATATTTTTTATCAAATAGTTTCATTTTAAATTTAAAAAACAATTTATGGATTTTATAACAAACCCCATTAAGAATTTAATTCAAAATTGACTCAACAAATTTAAAATTCATAGCTTAAAATAAAAATCTATTTCAATTTCAATTTTATTCAAATGTAATGATTTTTATTATCTCTAAAAAATGAAAAAACCACTAAAAAAATAATTGAGTCATTTATTAATTAATTGTAGATTTCACATAGTCAAAAAAATAAACCTGGTTTTTAGTTGAATTAGGGTGTTTTTTCAATGAATAGTAGACAATTTTTTTGATATTTTAAGATCTCATAATGAATTTAAAAATACAGGGGAAGGTTTTGGGGTTTTTATAAAAAAATGTAATAGTTTTTAAATAGTAATCACCATTTAAAATATCATTTATCATCAGTATGATAAAATTTAAAAACAAAATATTTGTCTGTGGTCCTAGAAATCAACACCAAAAAGGTGTCACAATTTGGAAAACAAATTTTAGTGAATGTGTGGTTTGTTACTCCTGGTCTAATATCCAATTTATCAAATTTATAAGAAAATAATATATACATACTTATTTATAAAAAAACTAAAAGAGAAATAGGAAACTTTATTAGCGAAATAATAATTTTTGGATATAAGAGTCTAAAATTTTGGATTATCCCTTACCTTTATGCTAGAATTTGATAAATCATTGAACCGTAAAATACATTAGTTCTAGAATAAATGGGTAACCAATGATTGTAACATAGCTGAACTGGATGTAATTAATTCGAGAGGGGTTAACAATTAGAAATTCATAAATATAAAAAATTATACAGTATTCATAACGATCAAAATTGGGTCATTTGGTTGATAAAAAAATCTTCATATAAAAAAAGAATTATTTCAAAACATCATTAATATATTCAACCAAATAAATTATTAATTTATAAGTTAATGGTATATAAATAATAATAATATTGGGTATTGGGGAGGGGAGGGGTGTTTTTATTGGGTTTTCTTAAAGGGATAGTGTTGTGGGTATTTAAAAAAAGGTCTGAGAATCATGAACAAGATTCATTTTTATTGTTCATACCCCAAAGAAGTGTAAACCCCATTCATTCTTTCATAGCATGGATAAGGAAGTGTGAACCCCATTAATTCTTCTAATGAAATTTTTACAAAGAGGCATGAATACGGTTTGAACCTCTTGGCCAGATAAAACTATAAATTGAGGTGCCTCCCCCCACCATTTGCAATTGTTATACTCTGTATTTTGTTTTAAAGCTCTAATGGATCTATTTCTCAACATATATTTCCAGCTTTTAAGAAGGTAAAATTTATATTTAAAAATTTTAAATGTTTAGTTTTTTTATTTATTTTGTTTGTATGATTTATTTATTTAATATGTATTGATGTATGGATATATGCATGTATGGATATATGGATGTATGGATGTATGAATGTATAAATTATTTTCTTTTGTATGACTTAATTTCAAAATGAGTTATTTTTTTGGATGATTTAATTTAAATTGAATGATAATGAAAATTCAAATATATTGTTTACTTAATTTAAATTTTATGTATAAAATGTAATTTTTATTTAGGGAAATATTAATGTTTAAAAAATGTCTATATTTGTAATTTAAGTGGTGAATAATTGGATTTGAATATATTTATATGTATATATTATATTATATTTCAAGTATCATAAATTTAAATTATAATATTCTACACACATAGGTAAATTAAGTAAATATAGCTAAATATTTTATAAAAAATATATTCTGAATAATTATTTATAAAAAATATTTATTATATTATGTATATTCATTAAATTTATTTAAATATATATATAATATTATTTTTGGTAATGGTATAAAATTTGTCTACCATAAATAATAATTTTAAATTATATTAAGTATAAATAATTATTATTCTAGGTAATAATGTATAAAATATAATAACATAAATTTTGGAAAGAATAATTACTATAGAAATTTTATCACAACTAAAAAACACACAATATACACTATAATAATTTACTAGCACTATAGAAAAATGTGGATAAAGGCTACTTTTATAATCCCTACAAAAACGCTAATAAAGGGTACCATTATTAGTGCTTTATTTATAGTGTTGATAAAGGGTAACCTTTATCAGCACGTTTTCTAGCCTCGATAAAGTTAACCTTTATCATCATGATTTCTAGCAATGATAAAAGGTATCCTTTATCGTTGTGTTTTATAGCGTTGAAAAGGTCCCGATCATGCATGTGAGTCCTACATCGAAATAGAGGATGTTCTACCGATTTTGTATATACAATTCTATTGCATCCCAAGCTAAAAAAATTTATATGGGGATGGGCTCCCACATACACTCTCCACACACACCCATATGGGCCCGCGCGGGTGTTGGCCTACCCTATTCTTCATGCGGGCTTACCCAACCTCAAACATATGGGTCGGTTCCTACATGACCCTACCCCACTGGCACCCCACCTCCTCATCTGGACCTATACACGACTTGGCCCACATACCCATGCGGGCCATGTCCCAATTTTTTATATATACTAATAAAAATCACAAAACAAGTATTAAAAATATTTAAAAAATTGAAATAATTAAACAAATAAAAATTTAAAAAGAATAAATTAGAAAAATATTTAAAAAGATATTAATTAAATAATTATTAATAAATTTAATATAGTTATATATATATATATTATAAATATTAATAAATAGAATATTTTAAATACAGATATAAAGAATGAATAGATGGAAATAATTAATCAAATAAAAACAAAAAATGAGTAAATTAAAAAACAGTATTAAAAAATATTGATTAAATAATTATTAACAAGAATGAATAAATTTAATTTAAAAATATATAAATTATAAATATTAATAAATAGTATATATTAAATATAGATATATAAAATGAATTAATTGTAATAATTAAACAGAAAAATTATAAATGAATAAATTACAAAATTATTAAAAAAAATATTAATGAAACAATTATTAAAAATGAATAAATTTATAATATATATATATATATTAATTATAAATAGTAATAAATAATATATATTAAATATAAATACAAGAAATGAATAAAATTTAATAATCAAAAACATATTAATTTCTTATTCATTTTTAATGGTTTTTATACATAATTATTTATTATTATTAATAATATTTTTAATATAGGAATATATTCATATATATTTCTCTCTATATATATATATATATCAATATATATAATATTTCCTAAAATATGATTTATATAATACAAAATATTTATGCTTACATGGAGTAAGTAAAACATTTAATGAAAGATGGTTTCTAATTAAAAATAAGTATTCATTAAAAATATTGACTAATTGTATCATGTAATGGACATTTAATTGAATTTCATTTAATTTTTTTATTTTAACATATATCAAATGTGTGTTACATTGATTTCATACATACATTTAAGTAACTAAGGCATTTATATATACAATGAACACACACATAATATTTTTGGTAATTTATTCAATTTTTAATATTCATTTTAGAATTATATTTATTAGAATAATATATTTAATATATATTATGTTTTAAAATAGTAAATTTTATCATTTTTTATATTTTTATTATTAATTTATAATATTTTTTTAAATTTATTCAATTTTATTATTCTTTATTCGTAAATAATATTAATTGTTTTTTCATATTTTTTTAGTTTATTCATTTTCAATATTTCATTATTCAATATGTTTGTAATTTTATCCATTTTTAATATTTATTTATACTTATTTATTCATTGACATTTAATGTTTTTAAAAAGGTTTTAATTTATATAATTAATATGCATTCATTCCCATTTTAATATATATAAATAATAATTTTTAATTTCTAAAAATTATATATATAATTAATAATAGTTGTTCATTTTTTAAATTTATTAATTTTTATTATTATTTATTTCATGAATAGACACTACATATTATAAAAATCCATTTTTTAATTTAACAGATATCAAACTTGTATATGTATATATATACAGATATTAATTTCAAACACACAAATATTTACATAATTAATGAGATCTTATATAGAAACACATACATCTAATATTTATGTAATTTATTTAAATTTTAATAATAATTTTATTATTTCATTTAGAAACATAATATATTTTATATGTTATGTTTTCAATTGGTAGATTTTATTTATTTATTTTTAATATTATTACGATTGGTATTATTTATTCATATTTAATATGTTTATATTTTTTATTTTTTTTGGAATTTAATAATTTTATAAAAATTATTTATACATATTTATTTACTATATTTTAATATTTTCAATATTTATTCATCTTCATTTCAAAATATATACACTTTTTATTTTTATAGAAAATTGTGTAATTAATAAAACTTATCCATTTTTCAATATTTTTAAAGCCTCTACTTATTTTTAATTATTCATTTTCACTTATTTTTAACATTCATGAATTTAAAATTATATATTCATTAATAAGGATACAAAATATATTTGTAAATAAATATTTATAAATAATAGTATATTTACTATATTTATAAAATTATATTTTTATAATTATAAACATATATATATATATATATATATATATATATATATATTTTATAAAAATATATATATATATAATTATAAATAAAATTATATATTTAAATAAATATTTTAGTTATAATAAATACATTTAAAAAAATTATATATTAACTATATTTATATTTATATTTGTTTATACTTATTATATATATATTATTATATAAATATATATAATGATATAAATATATTTATAATTATAAAATTATAATAAATATATTTTAAAAATGAATTTATTTACTATATTTATATTTATATTTATATAAATTTATTAAACCTATATTTAATTATATAAATATATTTATAATTATAAATAATTAATTATAAATATTTTTTAAAAATATATTTATTTATATATATATTTATAAATTTATATTTACTATATTTATAAAATTATATATTTGTAATCATAAATAAATATATATAGTTTTTAAAAAAATTATTTATATAATTATAAATAATTAATATATTTAATATATTTATATTTAAAATTATATATATTTATTAAATATATATAATTAAATAAATATATATAATGATATAAATATATTTATAATTAAATACAATTATTAATAAATATATTTACAGATATATTTATTTATAATTATAATTATAAATCATTATCAGTGTTAAAACAGTAGCGCTGATAAGCATGGATTTTATCAGTGCTTGTTTGGCACTGATAAAGAGGTCTTTTATCGGTGCTTATTATTTTAGCGTTGATAAAATTCATCTTTATCATCACTTTTTTGAAAGCACTAATAAAACCCTCCCTAATCTTTTCAAAATAACCATAACCATACTGGTTTTAGTAATGTTGTTCAAACTCTAATGGAATTCTAGTGTCATCGTCACTCCCACTCGACCTTCCCTTTGACTAATCAAGCCTCAAATCTAAGGTTTGTTATTTTTTTCTCCTTCTCTCCCATTCCTTGCTTGTTTAGGTTCAGTATTGTACGATAGTGTAGTGTTATCTTAGATTGGTGGTCTCATGGTTCTATATTTAGGAGCATTGTCAATGATGTCCCCACCATCGTTCATCCCCCTTTGGTTGTTCCTTTTTGTGGGTCTTTGCCTTCCTGATTTTACCCTATAATGGTCTCGCATAGGTTCAGCTCGGTTCATAGTGTTGTGTTTTGGTTTATGTGTCGCCAACCCACTCAACGACCATTAGTTTCCTTCTGGTCTTAGTGTCACCCCATTACAAGAGCTCACTGGCACTACCCTGTATTGGTTCTCATCCCCTTCTCCATTGCCTAGGCTTGTTACGGTAGAGAATGGCCACTACCACATGGTAGAAGATCGTATCTTCTATTTATTTATTATGTTTTTAATATATTTTAATAAATATTTCATATATTCTATCTTATAACACATTTCACTATAGTTTTTATTTTTATCTACTAATACTCAAAGAATAGAACATATATTTTCATGCTTTAATCATTTATTATTTTTTTCTTTTTCACCAAATATCAACTCAAATGTAGAATATGTTCAACACAACTAAATGAATCATCAATCAAGTCAATTATTTCTTATTTATGTTCATACTCATATCAAATATTTCATATAGTATCCAATATAGTGTCAGGGGGGTTCCTTCACCAATCTACACAAAAAAAAATCAATCTTTTTCAAGCCTTTAAAATAACCTCAACGTTTATTGATAACAAATCGAATGAAAAAAACACTCTTGTTTTCAATAATAGGTTAACATTAAATTTTTTAGATATTTAAGGAAACATTTATAAGAGGACATCATATAGCAAAAATGATAATGAATAAAAGAATATTTATTCATTAAATATGTTAGCTAATTAGAAAAAATATCAAGGGTTATATAGTAAACTTCTAATGAATTATCCTTTTAATAAGATACAGATTCATGGATAGTAAATTTTTATAGGTATATTCAAATTAAAATAGATATTGTTCAACCTTCTAAGTAATTATATCCCTTTAATGGGATGTATGAACATATTGTTATTTACTATATGATGTTTAGAAAGTCATCTACAAAAATAAACACAAGAAAATCATAGGTGTTTATAGAGAAATTATACTAGTTAGGATATGTAAATTTTTAAATTGTTATAGGTTTTGTCAAAAAATTAAAAAAAAAGTACAGTTTATGATGTTTTAAGATATATATTACCACCCCAGTTCTAACATATTAATATAATAGTTTTAGAATGGTATGGAACATCTATGCATAGAAAAAGGTTCATAATTTTGGTGTTATATATATATGGAATAAAATCAAACAAAAATAGATGAACAAGATAAATGAAAAGATAGAACAAATTAATTATGATATGTAGATCATTGTGCATAAAAAATGACCAATTTAATTATGACTAAAAAAATATTTATGTAAATATCAACATTATAAATTTATAAAATTGTTGACTAATGTGTGAATGGAATGGAAAATGTTATCTTCCTAAAAAATTTATGGTTAATGAAAAAGGAAATATCAATGATATTACTACATGAATAATTAATATGATATAGGTCAATAATTCCAAAGGAGATTAATAGAAACAAAAAAAATGTGTTAAATCATTATATGAATTTACAAACTGTGATAAATAAACTAGAAGCCAACGAGCCTGTACCCAAGTGGTACAGGCTCCTGTTTGGCATCCAAAAGACCCGGGTTCAAATCCGGGCAGGGATGAATTTTTGGGTACTGTAGCAGGGTACTGTTGCAGGGCACTGTAGCGGGGGCATTGTAGCAGGCACTGTAGCAGCAGTGGAACTGTTGCGGCGGCAGCACTATAGCGGCGGAGGAACTATTGCAGGGTACTGTAGCGGCAGCGGTACTGTAGCAGGTACTGTAGCTGCCCAGGGTACTGTAGAAGTACTATTCACAGAGGGTCCTTTGGGCCAAAAAAATGGGCTTTCAAGCCTTGTATTCAGGCCACTTGGCCTTGAGCCTTCGGGATATGTATTGGGTCTCCCTCTACCCTCTAAAAAGAGGTCTCTGCTTTAAATAATAAATTGAGGCTTCGGCCCCAACCTTTAAAAAAACTAGAAGTTCCCACAAATATGAGTATATTTTTATAACATAAATAGTTAGTATAAATAAACATTATGCCTCTAATTTAATTTCCATAGTGAACGATGTTAATATGTAATTATCACTACATTCAGTTGTTTTAGTAAACCTCTAAAAAATTAAAATTAAAATTCATTTCATTAAAGATTTATTGGACTCTCATTTCAAAACTAAAATTTTATTTATATAAAATTTTTATTTTAAAATATTCATTTTATGAAATTGGAATTTTTTTTCAAGATTATCCTTCTAAATTTCCAAAACCCTCTTGTATGGGGATCTAGTTTTAAAGATATCCTGATTTTCAAATTGATTTCGATAAGTTTAAATTATATCATTTTATGTGTAAAATGGAAAAATATATCATGTTATCCTTTCATGTGATGTTTTTAAATTAATGTATTTAAAATATAATTCCCATTTAGTGGATTTTATTTTTAGAATATTCTATGTTCAAAGGGATTCAAGAAAATTTAAGTGATTCTCATTTTTTTCTTTTATATGTTTTTAAGTGTTTTATTAATGTATATTTATATTTTTCATGTATATAACTAAATTTTAGGATTTTCATGTATAGTTATTTTAAAAACTATTAATTTTTAGAATAAAGGGAACTTAAATTATTTATTAAATTATTCTTATTATGTAGTGGAATGTTTTAAAAAATAAGTTTAAGTTGGTTGTTTCTTGAGTTAAATTATTAATTGGATTTTTAAAGTGAGGAAAAGTAATTCTTATTGAACAAGGTCTCATTTTCATATCTTTAATTGATTATTATGTTCAAATACACATAAATTTTATATAATGGTATATTTTTAAGAGTTTTTAAGTATTTATTAATTAAATTTATGGATTTATTTCTTGTTTAGGAAGTTTTATTCAGAATAAAAAGGTTTTAAGGATTTTGAAGTTTAAAATTTCATTGTTTCTTTGGTTTCAAATTTTTCTTGGAAATAAATGAGTTTCCTTATATTTTACTTAGTTTTAATATTGTCTATTTTTTTCTTGAAATTATAATGATATATTAAAATCAAGGTATGTGATCACTTGTGATCCATTTCTCCCCATCAAACATCTTTTTTTATTTTTCCCAAATGGTGTGAATAGAATGTTCACAAGTGATCTTATTTGTCCTCAATCTACCTTGTTGATTATCCTCCCAATCTATCTTTTCTTGAGTCATTGTTGGTTTACCCTCTCCCTCTCCTTCACATTCACTTTCACTCATTCATCATTATTTCCCACTCTAATTTCATGGAGCTTCTAGTTGTGCACCTCAAAAACACAACCCACTTATCATGTAAGGTGGTGACTGAAAATGATAAGTAGGTAGTCTTTTTGTGGTGTACAGATTGTAATCGGCTCCAAGTTTCAATTATCCCTCCTTCTCCCATAGATTAAAATCAAACAATTATTCCCATTTACTTCCCAATGTCCCTCCTACTCTCATGTATTAAAACCATAATTTATTTTTAAAACATGTCATTACCTTGTTCATTTTATTTTTATTGGCCCTTAGAGTTCATATTTTTGGTGTTTTGAGGAAATTGAAAAGAGGTTTTGGATATTGTAGGATATGTGAAATATACCTAATATTGATAACTATACTATTTTTAAAATAGGGGTTTGTCAGTGGGTTATAATATAAATATATTTTTTAGTATTCCTTTAATACATGGTATAGAATAATCTGTAGAAAAATAGAGTATCGTGGAATCCAACATCAATTTTGTTATTAATAATAGTTTCATCCAATAATTTCATGAAATTTCAAGCTACTTGATCTGGTGTCAAAATCTAGTTATTACATGACCTTGTATGTTTTGAGGAAATGTTTTTTTACAAAAATTTATAAAGTTAGGTCATAGTTAAATAATAATAAGGAATAATAATTCCCAAGGGAAGTCTATCATCCATTAATAAATAAATTTTTTCACCAATATATTTATTACCAAATTTTTGTCCCATGAAACATAAAATAGAGAACCTAGAACATGCAACACAAATATTTCATCATTCTTACAATAGAGTATGTATGCAACTCTTCTCAAATCATTTTTCCATGTTTATATTTTTGTTATTAAAGATAAATTAGTCCAGAAAAGTAGGAAGGATATTTTATTTTTTAGAGAATGGATTAGAGTTATAAATTTTGTACTAAATATGGGGAAAAATTGAACATGCACACCAATTTGGATAGCACTATGATTTATAAATCATTTTATATGAATGCTAGTGTGAATAATGATAGAGATCATATGGAATAAATGATAATGAAAATTGAATATGAACTTTGTTATTGTACAAAGTTGTTTGAGTAGTTAAATAGTTGTGCTAATAGACCATTATATACTAGTTGTACTAAATACACATCATTATCAGTTGTATTGAGGTTATATAATCTGAAATCTATCAGTGGGTGGAACAACACCAGCTTTATAGAACTATTTGGTCTATTTACTGATATGATACTAGAAGAAAATGAACTTCCTTGTCAAACATATGACACTAAATGAATATTACATTCAATGTGAATGATATCAAAAAAATACATGCTTGTACAAATGATTTCATATTGTTTTTCAAGGATTGTGAATCACTCATAAAATTCCCTAAGTGTGGTGAGATTTAATATAATAAAGATTAATTAAGTACGTTGAAAGTTGTATGGTACTTTCCTATCATTATATAGTTTATAAGACAATATAGATTTCAGGAAACCGCATGAATATTTACATGGAATACAGATGAAATAATTCAAGATAGTAAACTACATCATCCAATAGACTCTCCTTAGTGGAATAAATTTGATTATGAGTGTCTGAAATTTGAAAATGATCTAAGAAAATTCTACCACACATTATCTAGAGATGGAATAAATCATTTTGGTGTAAATAGTAGTACTCATGGTACATGGCCAGTTATGTTGGTAAATTATAACTTATCACCATGGTTATCCATGAAAATAAAATAAATTATGTTGTGTGTACTTATATCTGGATCAAAATAATCATGTAATGATATTGATGTATATTTGGCTCCATTGATCGAATATCTAAAATTGATGTGGGATATAGTTGTTACAATGTATGATGCTAATAGAAGTCAAGAATACACATTAAGGGGTATGTTTTATGAGATGATAGATGACCTTCTTGCATATGTAAATTCTTCTGTATATAGAATAAAAGGAATATTAGGGAATATCATTGGTGAAGAATACACACACAATTTAGTTGAAACATTCCTTTAAGAATTTTTTTATAGAAAATCATAAATTTTTACCTTGATGACATAAATATTGATCTAGGATGAAATCATTCGATGGGAATACCAAAAAATGTACAAAATTGTATCCAATAATTGGTGAAATAAATTAAAATATATTGACAGTGTTTTCAATAAACCATTTTTTAAAAACCTTATGAAATCAAGTTGGAAAATAGATTAATTTTATTTGAATTGTTATACTAGAATTTTTTGTGAATCATACATTTTCTTGAAGTCATGCATATAGAAAAAAATGTATTTGATAGTTTTATTGACATGTTACTAAATTTTCCTGGAAAAAATATGGAATCAAGGCTAGGTTGGACATGATTGACATGGGTATAAGAGAAAAATTGGCACTGGTGAAGATTAAAAGTCATACTTTTCTTCCTTTAATAGCTTACACTATATCGAGACAAGAAAAATTTCACTTTTTCATTTTCCTTAATGGTGTAAAAGTTACATATATGTATTCATAAAATATCAATAATATCATTTCAATGACTAATTTGAAGTTACATAGACTAAAATCACATGAATACCATGTTTTGATTCTAGATTTTATGTTTGTCTCTTTATGTTGCATTCTACCTAATAATGTATGACATACATTAACCAGAATATGATTCTTTTGAGAAGAAAAATTTAGTAAATTTATAGACATGTTGAATTTTTTTATCATGAATAATAAGGTTGTGGTCATATTATATGAATTAGATATGCTCTTCCCACATTAATTTTTTAATATAATGGTCCACCTGATGGTTCACTTGTTTATAGAGGTTTAATTATGTGGTCTTTCCCATTACATATAGATGTATCCCATTGAATGGTATATTAAGATTTTGAAAGGTTTCGTCATGAATCAAAGTTTTCTAGAAGGTTTTATTAAAAATATATCTTGTGGAAGAATATATTTAATTATATACTAATTACCTATCAAATGTTGATAGCATCGATCTCCCAAATTTTCATCACAGTGGATGCCTGATGGGTAAAGGGATTTCTCGAAGATATATTGTTACAATTACCATCACAGAGTGGGGCAAAGCTCACCTTTATATTTTAAATAATAGTGAATATGTTAATCCATACATTAAATCCCACAAATAAATTCTTATTCATTTGAATCCATTAAATTTTGAATGATGGATATCAAATAAACATCATCAAACGTTTATAGCAGGGTTCTAGGATCATATTTATAAGGAGTTATCTGAAAATAAAAAATAAATTGTTGAATGAATTTAATGGATAGACATGGGAAAAATGAAAATGTTATATATTACACTGGTTTTGTAATTAATGGTTATAAATTATATACAAAATAACATGGTGACTGTAGTATGATGAAAAATAATGGATTTACGCTTATGGCATAAAAAATGAACATATCTGGTTCCATGGATAGAAATCTAATTTATCTGAATATTTTATATTTTGACATCATCGAACAGAAATATGAGTTAGATTATACAATATTTCAAGTTCTTCTTTTCCATTGCAAATGGGTAGAGAACATGACTGGATTAAAAGTTAATGAAATTGGCTTCAAGAAGGTGATTTTTAGTGTGGAAGGGTAAAAGGATGAGCCATTCATAATGGAATCACATTAAGGATAAGTATTTTATCTCTCAGGTCCAGCAAAAAATAATTGGTCAATTCTTCTACTGGTGACTAAAATAAATGTGAGTTCAGATGAAAATTCAATCGAGGATGACCCTTTCATTAGGATATCGCAATTATTTCATTGTGGTCACAATGTATAAAATGTCATACACATTATAGGGGACAAAAAGAGGGGATTTTGATTCTTTATAGAGTAGAAAAATACCTTCAACCTTTAATGAAAATAAGGAGATTTCAATGAGTAGGTTAAAATGTTTTTTAATATAATATTTGTTTTCTCATATTATTATGTTTTCTCTACTATATTTACATAATCTAAATTAAATGTTTGACTAATCATGAAGATAGTGACCTCTACACATGATGATTTTACTAGTTTCAAAGAAGAATAGGTGGTTGATACTAAACCTACATAATTATTTGGGGATCAACACCATGTTGATTGAAAAACAAATAACATCACAAAATCATAGTTTTGACTAAAATTATCAAGGTAAGAATTAAGGGTATTCAATTTGGGGATGGTTGAAATCAATGCGGAAAACCTATTTATCCCAACAAGTCAATGTTTATTAGTAATATTAGGGTCACAGTGAGAATGAATGTGTCTGTTGATATAGATTTTTGGTTCCATGTAAAATCTCTAATGAAGGAAACCCTTTTGGGAAAATATAAAGGTAATGTTACGATATTCTTTCTCTATTTTAATGGAAAATTAAATAATTAAATCTTGATTTAATTTTAATTATTCCTTGTAGAGATCATTTATTTTTTATGATTACCATAATTAATGTGTCTTAATAGATGTTTTAAAGTCCCATATAGTCTTCCAGACTCTTCTTACTATGTTTCATCTTAGGGATACTGAGGGGAAAGTAATTACCCACCAACCAATTACTTATAAACACATTATAAAGAAATAAAAATGGAATTATTTCTTTAGGAATCATGACAATAAATCATTTCAGTTGAATTGTATTCAATGATATATTATTTGACATTTTTTTTATCCAATTTGATTCGAAATTTTTAATTTATAAAACAAAACAAGAGTGATGAAAATAAACAATTTGCATCAAAACCAATGTACCCCTATCACAAAGGATGTGGTATGTTACACTAGAGAATAAAATTTAATGTATTTTAAATAAACAATAAAATTTTTATGTGATATGAAACAACATATGTTCCTTTTTTCATCAAGATTGATGAATCAAAATCTGAAGTCGCTTTCATCCCATGTCATGTTCTATGGAAGGAGGCACGTGTAAATAAGGTGGGTAAACTAGTTGATGATAACAAAAAAATGGGAAACATGTGTAATTATTTCATAATAGTAATTTTTTGTTCTTTATAATAGTATTACATAAAAATATCTATTTATGTTCATATTTTATTTATATAGTTTAGAAACAAGAATCATCAGTGACCGTACCCAAATAAAATCTTCTTTTAGTAGATTTAGAGTTGCTAAAACAATATGGTCACATTAGAGGTGTTGGTTTTGGAGTTCCTACTCAAAAATATTTAGAGAATAGAAAACCACAAGAATATACATATCATATGATGAAAGTTTTTTTGTTGAAAATAGATTCTTTGTAAGATATTGTTGTCTGGTCTAGTTTGGTAGACCAATATATGTGAAAAGATCAAAGTGAACCGGTAGTGGTATAAATATCAGTACATGAACAACCAAATGAACCCACTAGAGTTGAGGTTATTCATTACCCTTAACCACATACCTTACCTAAGGTAATCAATTTTTTCATTAATCTTTCTCCTAAATAAAAATCAAACAACTTCTCATAACTTTATCTTAATAAAATTATACCAGGTAAAGTTGTATGTGATTTGTCTCTATCAACACCCATGCACCACCTTATTGTGAGGGGTATGGTGTATAACATCCTAGGAGATAAGGTACAAAAAAATAAATAGCCAAAACATCACATGATAATGGTAATTAAAGTAGCTCAATATTAGAGCATTGAGTTTCCTATTCCACTTGATGATCCGGATATTATAATGGTCAGAGATATTATTGGAACATTCTTAGAAAGGTCGTACAATCTTATAAAGATACATTATGTATGTCCTTAACAATTTTTTTCAAATTAAAACCTTGTAATAGTTAATGAAAAAAAATTGAAGTGAGGTATGGTATTATAGAAGTATAAAATGATAGAAAAACATAAGCTCGGATTAATAAAATCTCCTGAATTGACCAAGAAAACAAAATTAACTTCTAGGAGTACCTTCTCCCAGCCACTTACACTACAACATATATTATCATTAAAACTTCACAAAGACACCACATTCAAATATGTAGATATGTCCAAAATTCTATATGAAAAATAAATTTTTGGAGCTTTCATAATAGACATGGTTGGTCTCAAGAGTATAAATGAGAATATCAAGTTTGAATGGTTAGGATTCTCAGTTTTGAATAAATATATAAGGTACATTTTCATAATATGTATGTCCAAAAAATGATCTAATATGTTCATTAAAGTTAATAACTATTAATATTTTCTTCAGGGAATTATATTACTATTATATAAAGGGAAAACCCTATAAAACATGGTTTGGATTCATTAATCCTAGTATCATTTCTACAAAAAAAATATTTTGAATTTAGAGAAATTGATAAGGAAAAATATGAGCAAAGTGAGGCATTTGAGAAGAAAATAATATATGTTAGGCTCTTTTGTATTCCTATAATACAGGGTTAAAACTCTATAATCTAATCATATAAAATATATTGTTATTTTTTTCATTAATTATTTGTCTGTTTTCTTAGGAATTGAAAGATGTTGATCATAATCTATCTAGAAATACTCAATATTTATTTTTTGGATTCAATGCAATGATTTCCAGAAAACTGAAAACACACGATGTGTCTTGAGAATTTGTAATGCACTCCAATCGATATTTTATAGATAAAATTAAAACTTTTTTATTAGGGTTTTATCACGAATTTTTTTATGATAGGGTGATCTGAAAATATATAATTAATCATGTTATGAGGTCAATTAATTAAAATAAGAAGCCTAAATATTACTTCAACTAGAAATATATTAAGGTAAAAATAGAAATATGTAACTATCAAAAAATATTTCAAATCAATTTAATTATTTTGGTAAATATTTCAAAAGTTTCCAAAAAAAATATAATAACAATTATTGTGGATATTATGAATTAAAATTTATGAAAGATATAGGCCATCAAAATACTAGCATCCCCAAACAACTAATTTCCAAAATTAATTTCAATTTCATTAAAAATATTTATTAATCATTTTTCCAATATTTTCTCAGTACTATAAAGATTTCCTACAATTTAAATAATAATAAAAGAAGTGAATTTATTTAGAGATGAGTGGGAAGTATTTATTGTGTCAGAATGTTTTCCAATATCAAATTTTTTTTTATTACCTACTATGTTTGTGATCAAGTACGATCTATGACCTTAGAGATAAACTTTAGATGTGAATCATTGGTATTATAATTCTTATATATTATTTTTTGATCTATTTCTCAAGTAGAAGTATAATGGAGGAAATTGATGTGTTTAGAAATGAATGGACAGAATACATAGTGTCAGAATGTTTACATAAATCATGACCAAATGACTTCCTACTACTTATTTATTAAATTTTATAATCATTTTGTCTTATTTTTTAGTCAACTTCCATATCCTTTTTATCTGATACATATTTTTTTAAATTTACACATTAGTTCAAAACACAAATCACAATATCAAAATCAATAGAAAATTCATATTATTTTGATACTTTAGAAAAATGGTCCATAATTAATTTCTTGACATGTAGGAATCGACCCCACATGAATCCAACACCTAATATGGTTATAATGACTTTAAGTTTATATTTTTAATATAAAAATTCTATTTTACTCAAATTATGTGGTTTTAATTTAAAATTGACATTTTAGTTTAAAATTAACATCACATACTGAAAACCATGAAAATTCATTCGAAATGTTTTGATACTTTAGAAAATTTATTCATAAGTAATTTTTTGACGTGTAGGAATCATCCAAACCTCAATCCGATATATTTTGTGCCTGGTATGACGTAAAGTGTATGTTATCAGTTTAAAATTTTAATTTTAGTTAAAAACGTGTGTCACTCACTAAAAATCAAGAAAATGTGCTTGGATTTTATTTTTAATTTATTAAAATGATTCATAACTCATTTTTGATATATAGGAATCATACTCACATCAAATTGATACACGGTGTAATTAGTATGAATCAAAGTTCATATTTTCACTTTAAAATAGAATTTTAGTAAAAAAAGTGACAACTAAAAACCAAGAAAAAACATTTTATTTGTTTCGATACTTTAGGAGGATGATCTATAAGTCATTTTTTATGTGTAGGATTTAGTCGCATGTCAATATAATTCATAAGGTGACTGATATGACTCAAAGTACATGTTTTCAATTAAAAATAGAATTTTAGTAAATATCACAAGTTACATACTCAAAACCAATAAAATTCAATCATATAGTATTAATACTTCAAAAAAAATATCCATAAGTCATTTCTAATGTGTAGGGATCAGCCTCACCTCAATATGACACATGGTGTGACTGTTATGACTCAACATGTGTCTTTTTAATTAGAATTAAAACTTTAGTAAAAAATACAAGTGACATTATCAAAACTAAGAAAACACATTCAGATTTTTTCTATAATTTAGTAAAAGGATACATAATTAATTTTTTATTAGTAGTAATTAGTATCACCTTAATCTGATACACAGTGTTCCTAATATGACTCAAAGTGTCTGTTATTAGTTTAAAATTGATATTTTCAGTTCAAAAAGTGTACCCCTCACTAAAAAATAAGAAAAAACACTTGAATTGTTTGATAATTTACTAAAATGATTCATAAGTCATAAATGATGTCTATTAATTAGTCTCACATTAAACCAACATATGATGTGATAGTTATTACTTAAAGTGTGGGGTTTTAGTTTCAAATTACATTTTTCTGGAAAAAAATGTGACATAATACGAACCAATAAAAACTATTGGATTATTTTGATACTTTAGGACAATGATCCATAAGTAATTTTTGATGTGTATTAATTATCCATACCTCAATATGACACATAGTGTGATCATTATTACTCAAATTGTTTGGTTTTAATTTAAAATTGACGTTTTAGTTTAAAACACATATCATATACTCAAAACCGATTAGATACATTTGGATTATTTCAATACTTTAAAAAATTATCCATTATTCAATTTTGATGTGTATTATACATCCTCACCTAAATATGATACACTGTGTTCCTGATATGAATCAAATTCTCTATTATTAGTTTAAAATTGACATTTTAGCTCAAAATAGGTGTCACTCACTAGAAACTAAGTAAACACTTTCATGTTATATTTAAACTTTAGTAAAATGATTCATAAGTAATTTTTAATTTTTAGTAATAAATCTCACATCAAACTGACACATTATGTGACCTATATGACTCAAAATGCGTGTTTTCAATTTAAAATGACATTTTAGTAAAAAAATAAGTGACACACTCAAAACTAGGAAAAAATATATTTGATTATTTTGATAATTTAGAAAAAATATCCATAAATAATTTTTAATTTGTAGGAATCATCCTCATATCAATTTGATGTATAGTGCGAACGATATGACTCAAAGTTCATGTTTTCTATTTAAAATGACATTTTAGTAAAAACCACAAGTGACATACTCAAAACCAATAAAACGAATTCATATTGTTTTTGATATTTTATAAAACTATCCATAATTAATTTTTGACATGTAGAATTCATCCACACCTCAATATGATGCATGGTGTGACTAGTATTACTCTAAGTGTGTCTTTTTATCTAAAATTGACATTTTAGTAAAAAAGACATATGATATAATCGAAACTGAGAAAATGCATTTATATTATTTTGATACTTTTAGAAAACAATCCATAAGTCATTTTTGACATATAGGAATCATCCAAAACTCAATTTGATACATGGTGTGCCTAATGTGACTCAAAGTGTCCATTATGAGTTTAAAATTAACATTTTAGTTCAAAACATGTGTTACCCACTAAAAAACAATAAAACATGCTCATATTATCTTGATAATTTAGGAAAACTATTCATAAGTCATTTTTGATGTGTTGGAATCAGTCTCACATTGAACCAATGCATGATGTGACCGATATGAATCAAAGTAAATGTTTTCGGTTTAAAATCCCATTTTAGTAAAAAAACAAGTGACATAATCAAAAACAATAAAATGAATTCATATTATTTAGATACATTAGGATAGTGATCCATAATTAATTTTTGATGTGTAAGAATCTTCTGTACCTCAATCTAAAATGTGGTGATATCAATATTACTCAAATTGTGTGGTTTTAATTTAAAAATGACATTTCAAATGAAAATTCACATCACATACCTAAAACTGAGAAAACAAAATCTAATTGTTTTGATAGTTCAGTACAATAATCCATAAAAAAAATTTGATGTGTAGGAATCATCAGCACATCAATATGAGACATGGTGTTCCTGGTATGACTCAAATTTCCTGTTATCAGTTTAAAATTGACAATTTAGTCAAAAATGTGTGTTAGAGAGTGTGTGTGATATTTGATCCCCATCAAGTGATTATAGAGGATATTAATAGTTATGGATTTTCATAGTGAGAATCTATTTCTTATCATTTATATTGAATTATACATAGTAATGTGCATAATCATTTTAGGGATGAGTCAATAAATAAGGAGAACATAAAGTTGGGTTTGTTTTTTTTTTACTTGTATTTTTTGAAAAAAAATTAATATCCTTTTAAATACATTATTATATTATGGTTTTAGCATACGAGCCCCAATAAAAAAAAGTTTGATCGATGAGTTGATAAAATTAAATGGGGTAATAAATATGTGTATGATTATATGGTACATATTTCAAAGGAAAACTGGTTATTATAATATGGTGGTGGTGGGAGAAATAGCCATATAACCACTAATATTATGGAGTGCATGAATAGGGTATTCAAGGGTGTGTACAAATTTCTGATCGCATGGTTATTACAGGAGACATTTTATAGATTCATAAAGTACTTTGTTGAATGGTTCTAATAGGCTTATCAAAGGGTGGAATATGTAATTTGTTTTTTTCAAAATCTCTAAATTGGAATTAATCAAATATTTCATGACACATCATCATTGCATGTTCGAACCTTTGACCATGTGCAGAGCCACTTTCAAGTAACAGAGTGTCACAACCAGATCATAAGCAATAGTGGTCGAGTAATGGTGGTCATATTGGAAAATAGGTACTATGATTATGGTTATTTACAAGCATTTAGATATCCTTGTGTGCATGTTTTTACATCTTATGAATCAGTGAACATATCATAGGAGCCATATGTGGACCCATTGTATCATGTGACCACTTTAGTTTACTAATATTATGAACATTGGATGCTTGTTGGAGACTTTTTTTCTTTTACCTTGCCTTTTGATTAGTCGACTATAGTCCCTGATATTTCTAGGTTTCATATTATGGCATTTCCATTTTTGAATTATTTCATTTATATGTTTTTCTCATTAATTGATTATTACATTTATAGTTTTAATACGAAAAAATGTTGTGATATTTTATACTTTTACCTTTCCCACTCATCAACTGACTATAGTGCCATATAATACTAGGTTTTCCCCTCAGGGAACACCAATGTCTACTCGTATCAGAAATGAGATGGATTGGCCTCAAAAATGGGGAGTGGCTATGATACAGCATTTATTACACAGAAGGGCATACTCAAAAGATATTTCCCTAAGTAGTAGGAAAGAGATCAAATTACCATAATCCATTATCAAGTTTATATATTTTATCATGAATGTGTATATTTTTTTCAAATGTAGAATTTTTCATTAATAGATCCTTTTATTCTTGACTTGATTCATTTCTGGCATGTTTCATCTCTAGTTTGTTTCATTTATGGATTTAAGTCATAGGTATGAATTGAAGTGCATGTCTTCAATATATAAGTGTCATTTTAGTTTAAAACATGCATAACATCTCCAAAACTGAGAAAAAATCTCATATTTTTTTCTCATTATTTTATCTACTATTAATTAATTAATTTCTTTGTAATTTTTATCTTATACTTATTCAGTTAATTTTTATAAAGATAATGCTTGAAGAAAAATAAAAAAAATAGTGTGATAGTTTAAGGCTTTTTCTCAAAAAGCAAGTCCTCTTGAATTGTCTCCCATCAGTAGTGAGTTTTTATCACCATAGATAAGATCCAATTCAATATCACCTTCTTTTGAGAACAATAATAAATGGTGTGTTGTGTAAGAATTAACTACAACTCAATCTAGTACGCAGTGTGTCTGGGATGACTCAAAGTATATGTTTTTACTTTAAAATTGACACTTTGGGTTTAATTTAATTATTTATAGTATTACTAACATAAGAATTGTTTTCTTATACAGGTGCATTCTATTTCTTGATATGGGTTTTTTTGGAAATAACATGATTGTGGGTTGGGGTATAAAGATAAAGGATGTTTTTGAATGTTTATGGTGATTTTTACTTAATCATTTAATTATAAAAACCAATATTTAAAATGCCTATAATATAGTGTTTTTTTCTAGTATTTGTGTTGTAAATTTTATTTTAATTAAATTATATATTTGAAACCTATGTTTTTTGTTTTTTTTCTGTTTTTTCTTCTATTTTTTCTGTAGTAGTGTGTTGTAATTTTAACAGCACATTGTACTAGTATACCCCTTAATCAACCCTAGTTATATCACTAATAAAGGGACCTTTTATCATCACTATTAAAATCATTGATAAAGGGACCATTAATCTGTATAATTAAAAGTCCTCAAAACGGGTTCCTTTATCAGTACTATTAAAAGTGCTAATAAAGTCATTTTTGTGTCAATGAGCAAATAAGCACTGATTAAGGTCTTCTTTATCATTGCTTTTTATAGCACTGATAAATTTTCCCTTTATCATCACTTTTCTAGAAATAATAAAAGCTTGGGGCTATTAATCATGTTCCAATTATTGGTGCTTTTTTCACTAATAATGGCCTATTTTAGCATTCTTAAAGACCTTATTTTTAGTTGTTTAAACATACATATGTAATTTTATAAATTTGAAAATAACATAAGATTTTAATATTTTAATGGTTATTATATAAGTGAAAATTATATTACTTTTTTTAATTAAATTTAATAAAAATTATTATTATTAATATTTTAAGTATTTATATATAAATTAATAATACTTATATTTAGAAAACTATAGTTTTTTATAGTTTTATATGTAATTATATTTTAACTTGTCAATAAATTAAGTTGAATACATTTAAATTTGTATGTATTTATGATATATTATTAAAATATATTTATATGTATGTATTATTATATATTATAACTAAATTAAAATAAATTTAAATTGTAATATTCGATACACATAGGTAAATAAAGTGAATATACCTAAATATGTATATATACAGACAATAAAAAGTTTAAATTTTAGAAAGAATGTAATATAAATATATGGATAAATATGTAGATATTTATTATATATTAGATATAGTTATAGGTAAAGTTATAATATGTAGAACATAACAAGTATCCCAAAACACATGTTAAGAGTTTCGTGTGATGACTGATCTTGATATGACCGACCAATACATAATTTAAATTGAATGTCTTTTTCAATATATGGTTAGCGTGTTATCCTTTTTTCTAAGTATTTAAGGACCTATGTGTCTATGTAAAAAAAATTATGTATCTTAAACCCATAGACCCCATCACTTGCATGTGAGTAACATTGTAATAAAAATTCATTCGATAAGAGGCATTCAAAAGGAGGTGTTTATGTTTGAAAGGAGACTGATGGTTGTGGAAATCTATGATAATAGAGCCTCTAGGAATTCCCTCCAAGGTTTTTATTGGTTTATCAAATAATTATAAACTAATCCATATAAAAAGACTCAAGATCAAGTCATAGTTATTTATTCATAACTAATTAAAACATGTAAAATATTTTATGATGTGGTATAAATATATATAATGTTTTATTAAATTTTTTATAGGTAATCATATCACCATTAAAATGATTCAACAGTGAGGTTATTTATATTGAGAAAGGTTTTAGATATATCTTTCCACCTGAAATAGTGAAAAATATTCGTGAAATTATAAATATAAATAGATTTGTGTGTGTGTGTGTGTATTATTTATTAAATATAATTATAAGTAAATTTAAAAAAATGTAGAACAAAATAACTATATCAAAAAAACATGTTAGCAATATTATATGATGAATAATCATGAGATTACTGTCTAATGTATGATTGAAATTTCATGTTGTATTTTTTTGTATCTGATTATTTAATTTGTAATAATTGAATAATATTGAGATGACTGGACAATGTATGATTGAAATTCAATGTCATTTTTTTTGCACATATATAATTTTTAATCATTTCATTTTATTTTCCTCATTGATAACCTATGTGTAATCCCCCTCTCTAAGTATTTAAGTACCTACATATCCTTATAAAAAATTTTATGTATCTCAAACCCCTAGACCCCCTCACTTTCATGTGTGTGACATTTTAATAAAAGGGAATTCAATGAGAAGTGTTGTTTTTTAAGATGGATTTTTACACCATGTATGAAAGGAGGATGATGGTTTCTGAAATCTAAGATAATAAAGTTTATAGGATACCCACTAGGTTTTTTTGGGTTTATCAAATAATGATAAACCTATCCACAGAAAAAGTCTCAATATCAAGTCATAATTATTTAATCATAACCAATTAAAAAAATTTAAACATTTCATGATGTGGTATATAATATTTTAATAATTATTTTTTTCTAAGTAATCATGTATGCACAAATATACCACAACGATGAGGTAATTTATACTGATCAGGGTTTTAGATATAGTTTAACACCTAGAAGAGAATAATATCTTCACAAATGTGTGAGATTGGGTGAATTTTTCTGGAAGATTCGTAGTCAGTTAAAACTAAGGAATGATCAATCAATTACTTTAATTACATATTGACATCTTCAATGTCCTAGAAATATATGAAAAAATGATTATCCTCTGGTCGATGATGAGGATTAGATGGATTAATCATTTTTGTTTATAAAATAGTATAGTAACTATCCAATGGGATTTTTTTGGTTATTTCTGAAATTCATGAGGTGCAAGCTACTACCAAAAAAACCATGTTATGTGAGATCTGTAAAATTTGTTCCTTAAAAACACTCTCATTAATTGCATGCTCATTTGACTCTAGTAATATAGACAATTTATGAAGAAGATGATTATGATTTTTAAGGAATGGTAGGGGACATCTCTATGTATACTCCTTATTTACTGAATGACACTTTATCTAATGATGAAGTATTTAGTGATGCATTAGAAGATGATTTGGATAAGGATGATGTGGGAAATAAAGCTTTTGAGGTTCCTTTTATAGATAGGTATCCACTAGTTAGTGGTAATCATCCTATATTATTTACTTCCTTATTTGAAGGAATATCACATGCATGGAATTTCGATTGGGATTTCATTACACCTACTACTAAATTTCTTAGAATTGTAGGTAATAGATCTCCATCGACTGATAAAATGATATATGTTATCAAGGAGTTTGAAATTAAAAATTCCATGGAAATGTGATAGAAAAATAACACATAGAGTGACATTTTTTATTTTTATTTTTTGTTGATTATTCAAAGAAGAAAAAATATCTCATTTGATGTGACAAATATAGTCCAAAATGTAAATTATAAATGAGGGAAATATATGATAAAATGTTTTCATGTTGGAAGATAACCAAATTGGAATTTCCACACACTTGTGTATATCAAATTTTCCACAGGATCACTCTTCACATGATGTTGAGTTTATATCAACTATTATTATAGATATGAAGTGAAAATGTCAGGACATTCATGTTCCCCTTATTTAGGAACAAATAAAATAATTTTTTAAATATAAGATATCCTAAGGAAAATTATGGAATGTAAAAAAAAGGAAATTATAAAATTTTATGGTGATTGGGATGAATCATATGAAATTTTGACACAGATTATGGGATTTTGGTCTCTCAAAAATCAGGTTATTTATCATTTTGACACTTTGAGTATGTATCTCTAGATCACCAAATTGATCAAACAAAGGTGATGTTCTATAAGTTTTTTTGGGTATTCAGGCCATGTATTGTTGCATTCTCCTATTATAAAAAAATAATTCAAGTGGATGGAACTTTTCTTTAGGGAAATTAAATAGGAGTTCTTATTATTTATATCACATAGTATGGAAATTTTGATCCTCTACCACTTTTATTTTACATTTTTGAAAAGGAGAATTTTTAATAATGGAGTTGTTTTTTGGTATGTATACATATTCATGTCAAATAATGTTATGGAGTGTGTCTGATATTTGATCCCCATCAAGTGATTATAGAGGATATTAATATTTATGGATTCTCATGGTGAGAATTGAATTCTTATCATTGATATTGAATTAGACACAGTAATGTGCATAATCATTTTAGATATGAGTCAATAAATAAGGAGAACATAAAGTTGGGTATGTTTTTTTACATGTATTTTTTGAAAAAAAATAATATCCTTTTAAATACATTATTATATTATGGTTTTATCATACGAGCCCCAATAAAAAAAATTTTGATCGATGAGTTGATAAAATTAAAAGGGGTAAGAAAGATGTGTATGATTATATGGTGCATATTTCAAAGGAAAATTGGTTATTATAATATGATGGTGGCAGGAGAAATGTCCATATAACCACTAATATTATGGAGTGCATGAATAGGGTATTCAAGGGTGTTTCAAATTGCTGATCACGTGGTTATTACAGGAGACATTTTATAGATTCATAAAGTACTTTGTTGAATGGTTCTAATAGGCTTATAAAATTGTGGAATATGGAATTTGTTTTTTTCAAAATCTATAAATTGGAATTAATCAAAAATTTCATGACACATCATCATTGCATGTTCGAACCTTTGACCATGTTCAGAGCCACTTTCAAGTAACCGAGTGTCGCGACTAGCTCATAAGCAATAGTGGTCAAGTAATGGTGGTCATATTGGAAAATAGGTACTATGATTATGGTTATTTACAAGAATTGATATATCCTTGTGCGCATATTTTTTCATCTTTTGAATCAGTGAGAATATCATAGGATCCATATGTTGACCCATTGTATCATGTGACCACTTTAGTTTACTAATATTATGAACATTGGATGCTTGTTGGAGACTTTTTTTCTATTACCTTGCCTAATGATTAGTCGATTATAGTCCCTGATATTTTTAGGTTTCATATTATGGAATTTCCATTTTTGAATTATTTCATTTATATGTTTTTCTCATTAATTGATTATTACATTTATAGTTTTAATGAGAAAAAATTTTGTGATATTTTATACTTTTACCTTTCCCACTCATCAACTAACTATAGTGCCATATAATACCAGGTTTTCACCTCTGGGAACACCAATGTCTACTCGTATTAGAAATGAGATGGATTAGCCTCAAAAATGGGGAGGGGCTATGATACATCATTTATTACACAGAAGGGCATACTTGTAAGAGATTTCCCTAAGAGGCCGGAAAGGGATCCAATTACCATAATCCATGACCAAGTTTATATATTTTATCATGAATGTGTATATTTTTTTTAAATGTAGACTTTTTCATTGATAGATCCTTTTATTCTTGACTTGATTCATTTCTGGCATGTTTCATCTCTATTTTATTTCATTTATGGATTCAATCACAAATAATTTTTTGAAACTTAAACTATTAAAAAAATAAACACACAATGGAAATGAATAATAATAATTTCATCCTATAAATGAATTGTCTTCAAATTTTTCCTTCAAATCATATGGTCGATTAAATATATCATGCATCCAAACGTACTATGAAGAATTTTCATCAAGGTAGATATACAAAGATTTATTTAAAAATAAATTAAACATGATTAGAGATCATTAATAAAATAAATTGATAGACTAAGACAAGAACATCAATCACATCTATTTTTTTACCACATTTTTCATTATAATTCTTAATTATGAATAATAATTGTCTACCCATTTGTCTTCTTGAAGTTTTTTTTTAAATATTTTATAAATTTTATTAAATTGACTATAAAATTTAATGATGATATGAAATGTAGAGATAGTGGGTCCCCTATTTCTCACATTCTAGAACATACATGTTTCACAATAGGTCATAGGGGGATTTCTAGTTCTTACATTGAGTGTATGGATATATCATCATTTCCATCATGTTTCACCACCTCCTATCATCATCCCTCATCTTCTTCATTCTAGTTTCTATAGCATATTAATGTGTGACTTTTCATTTTTCGATCATCAGCTCCTTACTATGATCATAGAGAGATGAATTCCATAGAAACATACCAACCATTTTTCCTTCCTTCTTATGTCAAAATAAAATGTACAAATTTATATTATGAAATATAAGTATAATTTTTTTCATAAAGGTGGGTTCATGAACATTTATATTCAGATACTTCTATAAATGATGTTCACGGTTATAGAATTATTATGGATAATATTTAATCAAATGATGTATGTGGTTATTAACTATATAGTTAAATTGTTATTTTATATTGTATATGTCTTCATTTATTAATTTACTATCCATTTTTAATTTTTTAGGTTTCATGGATTCCATATAGTGAGGCTATCATCCAAAGTCTCCCACCATACCATACAATGATACATTATTCTAGATCATGCGTCATTCTTCTGATTCATTTTCATATTGTTAAGTGGTATCATACTGATGGAGCTATGAGGAAGTTTATCTTCTATTATCTCATTCCTACACTACCTATTCAATTAATTTCACTTTATTCCTTGATGATATCATGGAAGTGAGACTTTGACAAGAGGATATATGATGAATGATGTATTAATATGTGGGATAGACGACATGAGCCCTAATTATGGGCGGTCCGTACAAAATATATGCATTTATCAGATCATCTAGATTATGGTACCTGGTACTTCATATCCCCGGTGAGATAACTTATGCGACACAGACGGGGCTATCATGACTTGGTAATAATTCTTCCTTCTTTTGTTGAATGTTTTTTTATTAACATTATTTAACAACATAATTTTTTTTCACAAGATGCTCATATCACCCATCTTCTTCACGTCTTTGATACCATAGAAGGAGGCACCATTGACTAGACTTATTTTCAGAGAGTAGTGACATATCTTTTTCTTCCTATGTATGAGTTTTATCATGGTATTTTTTTATGTTCCAGGTGATACTGAGGGTGCAGAGCCTGGTATAGATATGATAAGGTTGATGACTGAGTTATAGATGCAGATGTGGCACTGGAGGAGGGTGTTCATCATAATCATCTTGATGATCCTCCAGTTGATATTACATATGATCCATAGAAACATCTAGAGGCATATGCATGGACACAATTTATTAGTATGAAACATTTTTATATAGAGATAGATGTTCGTTAGCCTACATTATAGACTTTATTTACCTCTGATCTGCATATATCTATTGCACAGATTACGTCTTCATCACATGTTGGGGAGAGTTCCAACCTAAAACCACTATCCTTATAGGTAGAACAGAGGATAGGTGGGGAGACTGTAGATCCACTACCTATTACACAGGATGATTTTGAGGTAGGTGTTATGAATGATACATAGGATCAATATACTCCATAGTGTAGACATTGACAGACAAAGTGTGGATGCGTTATATATACACCTAGTTGTGGCATGAAAGAGAATCTAGGACACTAAAGTAGATTAGATTGATACATGTTATATTTTTTAAAAATAATTAATTATAAATTATTTAAAAACATAATAATTTATTATTTTTTCATAAAACAATAAATTGATATAATTTGAAATTCATACAAATATTTTTGAACAATTAAGAAACGTTAATATTAATAACTACATTAGAAATAATAACTGAACATGCATTCTATTTAATCAATAAAATGAGAATGAAATGCACCCACAGATAATATCATTGCAAAAATATCATGGATAATAAGATAATTTATAATCAATATGATGAGGTAAATAAGTGAAAAAATGTGTCATTTAATCAATAAAATGAGAGTGAAATACATCCAGATATAATATCATTTCAAATATCACATGGATATTAAAAACTGAATTCTTAATGAAGTAAATATTTAATCATTTTATGCCATGTTCTCAGGCACAAGATATCTCAAATTTCATGACCCTTCATGGGGTAGTTTGAAACTACAAGTAGAAACCCATTTAATTTTAGCTTACTGATTCTCCTCATAGGACTATCGATGCATCGAGGAGAAATATCATTCTGGGATCCACCCGTCACTACTAGTCCAAATCATTCCTCATATATAAAATTATCGATTTTATTTATGAGTCAATATTCCATATCAAAAAATATTTTTATTGAGTATAGAATAAAAAAAATCAATATATCCCAGTTAATCAAATAAATTTCAATGTAAACACCATATGTAAAAAATTTATATAGTTTAGGAAATAATATTATCCATTATACAATGAATATAGATATTTAAGAGAAACTCCATATGTAAAAATGATATGTGGTTTAGGAAATAACCATATCCATGATAAAAAAAATATGGATATTTAGGGGAAATTTAATGTCTAATGATCAAAGGAAACTGAATATTTCAATGGAAAGTTAATGAATAAAAAAATAAATAAATAAAGTAAATTTAAATAATTTCCTTGATCAAAATTATCATAAACCATCCATGAAATGAATAATTATGGTATCAATACAACATATCCCTAGTGTAGAATATGTACAATAATTTTTGTTTTCATTGATGAATATAAATTCCATGAAAATATCCTTTAAAATTTTCTTCCAGAAAATAACCTTTTCACTTTGAAAAATATCCTTTTAAAAATAAAATTTAACAGAACATTTTAAAAATAAATTTATTTGAAAATATCCTTTGAATATTATAAAAGAATATTTTTAACATTTGAGTGGTCATGGAGTTTGTAAATTTTCTCATTCCGTACACATTAAAACAAATATTATTTTAACTTTTTTAATAAAATCCAAATGGGCCTTGTCTTGAAAAAGAACATAAAGATTCCATTCAAAAAAAATTATAAAAATTCAAATTGGGTAAAAATATATTTAATAAATCATTTGTATAAGGTAAAAATCATTCTTGAAAATATTATTAGAAAACATGGTTCTGGAAAAAAAATGATTTTTGACCTAAGAAAGAAATGATGTCAAATTTTCTTAAAAATGTTTTCTCAATTATTTTAAGTACCAATAAGTGAAAAAAATGTACTGTTAGTTGAAAAATGTAACATCACGGATCTGGGTACTGCCCATGGGTGCCCCGAACCCAGTTGGTCACATATCCTCAAGTGTATTTTCCCAAACGCTAGAGGCTACCGACTAGAAACAAGGGCCGAGGTGTGAAATTGGGGAATCTATTCCCTCATTGGAAGAGTATAAACAATGGGAGACAAATAGTAAACAATAGAGAAAGTTGTAATATCAAAAAAAGTAAATAGTGGTAGACTAAAGGAAATCCAATAGAAGGTGTAATAAATATATGATGCATGGCATACGTATCTAAGAAAACAACCCAAAAAGTCATAATGTTGGAAAGAAATACAGAAACCAAACTAAAAAAGAAAAGAGTAAACTCTGTCAGTATTGCAAGCCTCATCTTGTTCCCATGCTCTCCAGATCCAACAATAATCAAGTACCTAATGAAGAAGGGTGTTTCCCTTATCTATACCTACAACTATATAATCTATTTGGGTCCAAAACATGACCCAAACTGGGTGTGAGACGAATCCCAAAAGGAAACCACCAAAATATCTATGTCTAACTATTAGTGAATATATATATATATATATAAAGAAATATGAATAAATGAAGCAACAAACTAGAAAGTTCTCAAATGTAACAGTACTTTAGTTTTCAATTACATTCATTTACTTTTATCTCATCCTTTAAATCATGAAATCTCGGTATCTAGCCTAAGATCTATATCCCCTTATGTAACAGTAAAAAAATAGATGTCTTAGAAGACCATTGAAATAATCAAGTAAGACTGAGTCCAAGCTTTATCATTGTCTTGGCAGACTCATCATAATCTTTCAATCATTCGTAAACAACCCTCTGGGAAAGCTCTCACGGTCTAACACCTTTCTAGTTCCACATAGTATAGATCAATTACAAATGAACTCCTAGGTATAACTCATGGTCAATAACCCTGGGTAAACATGACATCAATAAATTATAACTAACCTCTTGGGTAGCTCTCATGTTCAATACCCCTAGGTCAACATAGCATAAGGTAATTATAAACAACCACTTGGGTAGCTCTCATGGTCAATACCCCTGGGAAAACATAGCATAAAAATTATAAATGACCACCTGGGTAGCTCTCACAGTCAATACCCCTAGGTCAATATCTACACCAAGGCTCTCATGGTCTTGTGTAAACAAACATGGAAACCCCCACAGTTTTCCTAGTCCAAGGCTCTCATGGTCCATTGTAAAAATGGCTCACATATCATATCAAAGAAGCACATGTAATATATAACTAATACATGGAAAAAAATTCACAAATCATACCACATGAATTTCATATAATCAATCAACACCATCTTAATCAACCAAGATATGGAAAACATGGTAAACCTAACAGGAATTCTAGACCAAATGGCCCTAAACAATAAATAAAGGGAAAACGCACCCATGGGGTGTTCCATAAACAAGTTATCTAACCTTACGCCTAAGCAACAACCCCTTAATAATCATTCAAACCATTGCAGACAAGAAGATGGGTTAAATTCCAAATCAAGAAATACCCCAAACATGGATATGCGGAACTTTTAGCATATATAATCCAAATATGAACAAAAAAAATGTACAAAACACATACCTTGATGTCTCACAATCTATATCCTTGAACATCAGACCTTGAATCGGACTAAATTGTCATAGATCTACAAAAATGTGAAGGACAACCAACCTTGAATAACCCATGAGAGAAGAATAATCAGTAATAAAGGCTCTATAGGATTTAAGAAATCACTGGTGGGATCCCGATGCACCCGATGATGTCTCAATCAAAGCTCGGACGGGGAAACGGTAGGAGTTCAGAGCTCATCAGTCATTTCGTCACTCTCCTATACGAACCACGAGAAGAAGAATATACATTAAAAAATAAGACATGACCCCTCTTTGATATATAAAATAAAAATAAAAATACAAGGTGTTTTCATTAAAACTACAAGAACTGTATTAGCCTCAACTGGCCCCCGACTCATGTGGTCTACTAGGTCATCACACAGCCATGTACTCAGCCGTTACATGGACAAAACACGGCTATACATTGTTTTATAGGTACACAGTGTGTACTCTAAAGTACAAGGCGTGTACTTAGAAAAACCTCATTTATTCCTTTTTCCTAAAAACCTCAAAATCAAGATCCATACCTGAAATGAGGATTTGAGTTCTTACAAACTTCCCCCCTTAATAAAATTTTTCCCTGAATTTTCCCTTCTAAGGGTGGTGAAGAAGAATTTGTGAACAACTCTGGCCACTGTGATTGCACATCGGCTTCCCTCTCCCAAGACTTGTTTTGTAATCGTCTGTACTGTTATAGCACCCGTACTAAAGGAACAAACCATCCATAGAGAACCTTTGTGTTGTGATCCACAATACAAATAGGTTCTCCTATAAGAATTCATCCACCTCCAACTCAACCTCCTTGGGTTGAAAAACATGAGACAGGTTTGAAAAGTAACGTTGTAGCTGAGAAACATGAAATATGTCATGCATAGCCTGGTACCTCTAAGGTAACTGAAATCTAAAGGCAACCAGATCAACTCTCTTCAAAACCTAAAATGGCCTGACATAACTCAGTGAAAGTTTCCCCTAACTCCTAATTTTCCTGTGTCCCAACCTCAGTATGACATGTAAGAAAACCTGATCTCCAACCTCAAACTCCAGTGGTTATATCTATCAATCAGCATAAGATTTATGATGAGACTGTGCAGTATCCATCCCCTTCTGAATCAACTGCACCTACTCAGTGGTCTCCTGGACAAGATGAGGTCCCATAATAGTTATCTCTCCTACCTCCAGCCAATATAGGGGTGATCAACATGGCCTACCGTACAAATCCTTATAAGGTTCCATCTGAATCGTTGATTGAAAATTGTTATTTTAGGCAAATTTAACCAGGGGTATGTGTCTCTCCCAAGAGCCCCCAAAATCCAGGATGCTTGCTCGAAGCATGTCCTTCAAAACCTGAATCGTACACTCAGACTAGCCATCTGTTTGGGGATGGTAAGTTGTATTAAGAATTACCTGTGTGCCCAAATACCTCTATAGTCCCTTCCAGACATGAGAAGTAATCTGAGTGTCCTTATTTGAAACTATATAGTGTGGGACCCCATGAAAATTAAATATCTATCAGATGTAAAACCTTCCAAACATATCAACACTAAAGGTTTCCTTGATCAGCAGGAAGTATGCAACCTTCGTGAGCCTGATGATAACAACCCAAACCACATCAGTATCTCACTGCGATCCCGATAACCCTATCATGAAATCCATTGTGGCATCATTCCACTTCTACTCAGGAATGGGCAACTGCTCTAATATCCCTACCTATCGTTGATTTTGTGCCTTCACCTATTGACAGATGGAACATCTCTTAACAAAACCAGCTACATCCCTCTTCATACCTGGCCACCAATATTAACGATGTAAATCTCAATACATCTTGGTGACACCAGGATGAACTTATCATATTATGGTCTGAAAATGTCAAAATCACTCCTCACTCATGTCTATTGATACCCATACGTACCCATGAAAATGAAAACCCTCATCCTTGTCTATGGTCTACCTAGGAGTAGGGTCCTCACTTGACACACTCACCCGTAGGACTAGGTCTTCGGAATCTGATAGCTGCCTCATTCACACCCGGTCCAGTAGAGTAGAGGTAATAGTTATAGAAGAAAGAAACATATTCCCCTGTCTATCATGCACCTTAAAATGCATCTTAGAAAACATATCCATAAGATTCAACTCACTCCTGGCCTCCTGAACTTCATGTATCTAAATCCATCTACTCAACGCATCAACCACTACGTTGCCATTCCCAGGCATGTAGGAAAGCTCAAAGTCAAAAGGCTGAAGGTACCCAACCCAAATTTGCTATCTCAAATTCATAGTACGCTGAGTAAAGATATGATTGAGGATTTTGTGGTCATTGTATACTACAAAATGTTCTCCCAAAAGATAATGTCTTCAATAGCGAAAATCATGCACAACTACAGCCAACTCTAGATCGTGTGTCGGGTAATTCCTTTCATGTGGCCTCAACTACCAAGACTTGTATGAAACGACTCCTTCCCCCTACATAGGCATGGATCCCATCTCAATACCTAATGAGTCATACTAAATGGTGTAATTCTTTCCCATATCTTGAAAAATCAAGATCAATGTTGAATTCAACATCCCCTTAATCTCCTGAAAGGCTGAATCGTAAGAATCTATCCATAAATACTTCTCACCCTTCTTAGTCAAGACCATCAGTGGCAATGCTAAGCATGAAAAGTCTTATATATAGCCTCTATAGTAACCAACTAGCCCCAAAAAACTTTTTACCTCAAAGAAATTCTATATATTCTCATAGAAAACTACCGCTCTCACTTTCTATGGGTCTACTGATACTCTTGTCTCTTAGATGACATGACCCAAGAAGTGAATCTGGTCCATCCAAAAGTGGCATTTTGAGAGCTTAGAATAAAATTGATGCTCTCTCAGTGTACTCAATACGATCTCAAGATGGATGGAATGGTTGTGTCGAGTATGAGAGTACACCAATATATCATCCATGAATACTACCACAAAAGAATCCAAGTAAGGATGGAACACTCGGTTCATCAATTCCATGAAAACTGTTGGCGTGTTTGTGAGACCGAACGGCATAACCAAATAATCATATAGACCATACCTACTTCAAAAAGTTGTAAGTGGTATATCTGAGGGTCTAACGCATAAATGATGATAACCATATATCAATTCAATCTTCGAGAACAATCAGGCTCCTCAAAGTTGATAAAAAAGATCATCAATCCTCAGCAAGGGATATCGGTTCCTGAGCAACAACTAGTTCATCTTCTGATAATCCACACAAAGTCTAAGGGTATCATATACCTTCTTCGCAAAAAGGACAAAAGAACCCCAAGGAGAAGTACTGGGTCAGATGAAACCCTTTTCCTATAACCCCTCTAACTGCTTCTTGAGCTCCTTTAACTCTAGTGTAACGACCCAATATTTTTTTTAAAGGAAATTCATTTCTTATAAATATTACATAATCACATGAAATCACAACATAATTAACTACTAAGTGATATGTGACCCTTAAAACATAATTTTGTCACTTCTGTGATGTGAATTTCAAAAATCCTACATACACAGTTGGGATTAGTAAGTTATTTAGAGTCCAATAAGAAAAACATAATTTTTTGTGAATAGTAACCTACCCTTATGAATAGTAACATACCCTTATGAATAGTGATATACCATAATAAATATTAAACTTACTTATGATAGTATATAAATAATATTCAAGTGTAAGCACGATATATCTATGCTTTAAAATAAGTAAACAAATGTTTTAAAACTCTTGTTTTTTGAATAAATTATGATTTTAATTAAATAATAAATTAATAATAATTAGAATATTTTTTTGAAAAATGGACTTCATTTTTGGATTCTACACATCAAAAAATGGTTGGGGTAAATTTTTTGTATTTTTCTGAAATACTTGAATTTTTGATGAATAGTGAAATACGTTAAAATACCGTATATGCAAATTATCAGTTAAATACACTATTCATGACATCACAAGTGATGTAAGACCACTTGTTTAGAACTCACATGATAAAATTACTATTCTTGGTCATGTAATACTCATCATTCCTTTTCTTGAGGAGATATAATATATTAATGAATTTTATATTAAGAAATCTCGTCTCTCCTCCACTATAAAAACCCCCTCTCGCTCCCCCTTCCATTCACTCCTATCAAGCCTTTTTCCTTCTCCAAACTCTGTCCAAATACCTTCCCAATCTCCTCCCCAACTTCCAACAATCCTTGGTCTCATAAAAATACCAAAACCTCTTCTTAAGGAGGTTCTCAAGGAAGTTTGGTTCAAGAGGTAAATTCCACTTTTCAATTCTTTGTCTTTCCTTTCAAGTTCATTTGTTTTCTTTTTCTATTACCTCTCCTTATCCAAATTTTTTGGTGACTCCAGTACCTTATATGTACTGTAATTGTTTCATGATAGTGGAATAATTTATCATCATCTCCCCCTTTTTACCTTCTTTTATAATAGTAGCAAGAACACCATTCGAGATGTGTCAATTTTCCACATTCAAGGACGATGGACTTTCAATTTCTATTATCATTCTCAATTATTGTAATGAAACCATTATTGTTATGGTTGAACCAGATTATTATATATAATATAACTTATTTAAGATTCTGTAATCCATTTGTACAAATGGTATTAATTTAAAATGAAAAATGAGTTCGTTGTAATCAAAACCCAAAAATTAACTGAAACAATTATCATTAAAGTTATATATAATAATTCATACTCTTTCCATGTAAACAAGTTATATAAATGACCAAAAACACCTATTTATGTTCATAAATAATATATAATTTCAATTCTGGATATTTACATCCATTCCACATACTTAAAAACAAGTGAACCGAAGATGAGAATAAAGGAAATGAACACTCCGAAGCAACAGAATTCAGTACAATAAATTATCAATAAGAACATAAATGAACTAACAAGAATTATGATAAATTAAATACATTTCTAATAGGTTCTTAAATAAGTTATTAATAAGTATAATTTCATATTCTAGGATCTTAATTTTGAGAGAGGAACACGTTCGGAGTTAAGGTAAGGGTTTTTTCACCCGAACTTCCATTTTCATTCAAGTTATTTTCATTATCTAATTACCTCAATGAAATTATTAAGTATTCTTATGTACTGCCAGTAAATTATGTTTGGGTATTATATATATGTACACCAACCAGAATCTGTCCTTATTTTATGGATAGTTACATGTTTTAAAAGGAACTTCTAAAATTGATTTCAAAATACAAACCTGATTCAAGGGAATATCTCAACTTTTTACTTATATTCAAGGGTAATCTCTAATCTGTTTTTGGAAACCATTATATTTATAAAATCACTAATTTTATTATGAAAATAATATCTTACTTCACTTATAGTTTTATAAAAATATTTTTCCAAAAGAACTCTTCTTTTCAAATAAAAGAGTATTTATCTCAAGATTGCTAAATGATTTCATAAGAGTATTTTCATTTGATTCAACACGCTTGATGTTTCATATGTATTATTGGGTTTAATCATTTATGAAGTCATCTACCATATTTTATTTAATGATTTATTACTAACTCTATTTTTGATGAACTATCCTAAAACCATTCTCCATATTACTCGGAATGGTTAGTGTTTTATGTTTAATGATTGGGGTAAGTTAGATACATTTCATAAGATAGTTTCAATATGAATGTATATGTTGTTTACGTTTATCCCCACTCATATGAGGATTGCATTGGACTTATTATGTGATTGGTGGGGCCTGTAATAGCCCCTCGATGCATCGGTAGGTTATGGTCTTGGCACTAGGCCTTGACAAAATGATTATTTATGGTCCTAGCACAAGGCCGAGACGGTATGGTTATGATGTCTGGCATATGAACTTCCCATATTTTGATGCTAGTATTTGAAGTTCATGTGGTTATTCGACTTGTAGAATACTCATGACTAGGTTTTATTATGGTGTTATTTACTCTTCTCATATTTCTGCCAAAATGTGCTCAAGTTCATAATTAAAGGCATGTGTTTTAAATTATTCACCATGTCTTATATATATACTATATTCTGTTGTATTGATTACTCTTACTGAGCATTTGAGCTCACCCCTTTCTTATGTTTCATTTTTCTCAGGACATGAAGAATTAAATTATGAATGACATGAAAGCATAATCTGAGAGACATGATGTTGCTAGTGGAATAATTTAGTGTCGTTTTTACTTTCCATATGTAAAGTTGAACTTATGTATGTATATTGTTTCCAATAATACTAAACTACTTGGTCCTTAGGGATTCGTATTCCTTGTATGTATGCCAATGTAATCAAATAAGGCACTGACTCTGGGAAACCGGGTTCAGGTCCTTACATCTAGTGTATCCATTCTATAAGGAGGAATGGACACCAGTGCCACTCCTTGAACAAGATCAATAGAGAAATCCACCTCTCACTCTGAAGTTAAACCTAAAAATTCATAAGGGAATACATCTATGAAATGATAAACTGCTAGAGGAAAGTATATCTATTAAGTCCCGGTAAGGGTTGGTGTCCTGAGAACCAACTGTTTTGTACTTTGATTACATGAATGTTCACTTATTATATATTGTTCATTGTTCTGCATGACTATAATATAATAATGTACTGGAATATTTGTTGCATTAATAAGGTCATGGAAGATCCCCACTATGATGAGAACCTTGAAATTCTATAATAATATTCTTAAATAAAGTTCTGCGGTTGGATGACATACTATGATAGGACACATAGTATACAGACCTTCATGTGCGATTACTCGTAAGAAGATGAGACTCTCTCTCATGGAGTTTGCACTTGGTAATCTCTAATATGGGAGATTATGAGAACAGACCCACCAATAGTAATTCCTCATGTCTTGGTGTCATCGGATATTACTATTTGCGAATGTGTGTAATGGTCCTTAGACTGGAATATTATCATTAACTCATGTCATGACTCGCGCACTTAGATTTACTGACAAAAATCGTCACACAGACAGTTGGCGGGAAGTAGGGTACGTTGGGTACGTCATGAGTGACATGTTGTTAATGGATAAGTCGAGGAAGGATTTGTCCCTTCCATTTATGGAAGTTGATATCTTGGCCCTTTGATTGAAATAGAACTGTCACATTAAATTCCATGGCCATGGTGTAAACGACGAGTTTATTTCAGGTAGTCAAAGAATGATCGATCAAGCATATAGGTTTATGACACTGTCATGAAACCTGCTTGATGAGATATTGAGACAAAGGGATTAAATTACACAGTAAGCATTCGTATGAGGTGATACGTCAATTCGGCGTCAACTTCTTTCTCTTAGGTTCCTTGACCCATTTCTAGAAAGTAATCTTGGACTTTAGGCAAGCTCGCCTAATGCCAATGAGAAAGAGGCCTAGAGGGTCACACACTAAGTGTATTCAAGTATCTCAAGTAGAATAAATATTATTCAAGTACGTGGTTTAATAATTATTCAAGGAAGCCTAAATCGTTTTAATGTTGGAGGAAGAATAAAATAAAACAAGTACACGACGTGTATCATTGATTACACGCCGTGTAGTTTTATTTTGAAAAAGTACACGCCGTGTATTATTAAATATACATGCCGTGTAGTTTTTCATTTTGGAAAGGAAATGAATAAATGAAAACAAGATATACACGCCGTGTACATTGAATGTACACGCCGTGTAGTTTTCAATGAAAAACAAGTACACGCCATGTATTTATTAATACACGCCGTGTAGTTTTTCCAGTTGGGATTTTAAGGATATAATATTGTTTTATTAAATGATATTTATTATAATCAGTCTGAGCGCATGTCAAGGAATTAATTATTCGACAATGGGGTTTTTGAAATAAATGAAACGCATAACACGTTTATTTATTTTCATAACTCTACAACCTCAAACTCGATTATAAATATCCTCACAACCCCAACTCTTTTCCTACATAAGAGAATAATTGTGCACAACAATTTTGGAGAATTATTTCAAGCTCGAAAGAACCTCTTCCTCCAAGAACGCACTCAAGACTGAGAGAGATCCTCTTCCATCAGATCAAGATGATCTAAGGCGGACAACGCAAGCAAAGGTTTCTCCATGCTAAACCCATGTAATGGAGTATCTCCCAAGCTGGAGGAGACGGTTTAAAATCCGAAGCCGGGGCGAAACCGATGCAAGAAGATACAAAGGTGGACAGGTGGGAGCTGCAAAACACGAACCATCAGGTTCAAGGTGTTTTTCCTAGGTCAGGGTTAGCTTATCAAAACCTCTAGATAAGATAACCAATAGAAGCTCATGATCATGCCATCTTATTTTATTTCTCTCTGATTGCATGGTTTATTTATTATGTATGTGTTGTCGCGATCACATAATTAATAAAATGAACAAGCATGCAAAGATGGAATAAAATAAAAACTGGACTATGCATAAACATTATCAGAACATGGTTAATCACTTAAGCAAGCATCACTTAATATTAATAAGCATGTGATAATGTGAAACTACGCATAAAGGACTAAAATCCCTCAATACCATATTAAGTCATACCAATCATTCCATTACCTGATTAAGGGAAAGACTCAAAAAAACTATGTGTTTGATCAATCCTTGTTGGGACACTTAATTTTATAAAGGAAGTCCTTACGAAAGGTTTTGGGTTGACTTAACCATATTACATCAATAGAATTAGCCCTTGCTACACTTGGTGTAATATTGGAGACAAGAGTTGAGGAAATCCAAGTCTAGATTTCAGGATTGGGGAGTCCACTCAACAGATCAAGGAACTGTAAGCTCACAGTTGGCAAAGACCTGCCTACCTAAATACCTTCAAATAGCTTGACCAACCCTTGTTGGGGTTATGCGAAGGGAAATATGGATCCTTGCCACTAGAATGTCAAAGTAAGTGGACATTTTGAGTTCAATGGTGAGGTCCATTGGGACTTAATAAAATAGTGGGAGAATTAATTAATTCATTTATTATTTCTCATAAAAATTTAATCAAACAAAATACTGATAAATCTGCTCTTTTAATTTGTAGAATCGAAATGAAAAACTCATCAACCACATTTTCTCTACGATCAATACTGGATAAAGACAATATCCTCACCGGCAGTAACTTTCAGGAATGGTTTAGGTGCCTTCGGGTTATCCTATGCCATGAACGGAAGTTTTACGTACTGGAGTCCTCACTTCCTGATTCTCCTGCCCCAGGGGTGAGTGATGAAGATTTCCTGGTCTATGATCAACATTTGAATGACGCTCTCGATGTTCAATGTTTGATGCTATCATCGATGTCAAGTGATCTCATAAAGTCTCTTGAAGACATGGATTCCTATAGCATGCTTGAGCACCTCTGTGATCTATACTAGGAGAGAACAAGACAGTAAAGGTTTGAGATCTCCAAGGCTCTTTTTTAGAGAAAACTTAGAGAGGGTGCCCCAGCCGGGCCTCATGTAGTCAAGATCATTGGCTACATTGAGCGTTTGGAGGTTCTAGGGTTTAAACTCCCTGAATAACTGGGTACCGATATCATTCTTGCATCACTCCCCCAGAGCTTCTCAAACATTGTTGTGAACTTCAATATGAACAACATTGAGAAATCTCTGGGTGATCTTCTTATCCTCATTCTCCAAGTGGACAATGACATGAAGCGTGAAAATACTTCAGTCCTCATGGTGAATAAAAGGAAAGGGAAGGCGAAGATTTTTATGCCCAAATATTCTTCAAGACCTTCCAAGAAAAGGAAGATCAAAGGGGAGGAAAGGGAACATGATGTTCTTTGTTTCGTATGTGTCAATAAGGGCCGCTGGAAGAAAAACTGCACCTAGACAAGGAAGCAAGGGGAAGCTTCAGTTGCATTTGTTATCGAATGCAATCTATCTGTTTCTACTAATTGGGTATTAGATACTGCTTGGGGTGCTCACATCTGTATCCAAATATAGGAACCAAGTAGATTCAAGAAGATTGATTGAGGGGAGGAAGATTTATGAGCAGCCAACGGAGCCAGACTTGCTATTGTAGCTGTCGGAGACTACCACCTCACATTACCAACTGGAATGATCTTGGTGTTAAAGGGTTGTTATTATGTGCCTTCTGTTACTAAAAACATTATTTCAGTATCCATATTAGATACTAATGGATTCATGTTCAAGTTTGGAAATTAATGTTGATACTTTTATAAAGATAACATTTGTTTTGGTAGGGCACATTTATATAACGGCCTTTATGTGTTAGACTACACAAACCAAGTAATGGAAATCGATGACAAAGTTAATTCACATGACTCATACCACACCCAACTTTGGCATCATCGGCTAGGTCATGTCAATGAGAAATGTTTGATAAAATTACATCAAGATGGGTATTTAGATTCTTTCGAACTAAAACCACTTCGTGTATGTCATGCGTGTCTACAAGGAAAAATGACCAAATCCCCATTTAGTGGGAAAGGTGAAAGAGCTAAATAGATTCTAGAATTAGTTCACACATATGTGTGTGGGCCATTTCTAGTTGAGGCAAGGGGTGGGTTCTCATACTTCATAACTTTTACTGATGATTTTAGTAGATATGGATATATCTACTTAATGAGGTATAAGTCAGATTATTTTGATCGGTTCAAAGAATAGAAGAATGAAGTTGAGAACCAGCTTGGTAAGAAGATTAAGAAACTTTGCTCAAAAATAGGAGGATAATATCTTAATCAGGACTTTATTGATTCTTACGGGAGTTTGGGATTCTATCTCAACTCACTCCTCCTTGCACGCCACAGTGGAATGGTGTAAGCGAAAGGAGGAACCACACCCTGTTGAACATGGTGAGATCAATGATGAGTCATGTGAGTCTTCCATTATCCTTTTGGGAATATTCATTACAAACAACAGCACACATACTAAACCAAGTACCAACTAAATCAATAAATAGTATTCCATACGAGTTATGGAGTGGACACAAAGCCATGTTATTGAATTTACATGTGTGGGGTAGAGAAGAATTTGTTAAGGCCTCTTCAGGTAACAAACTTTCACCCAGAGGCACAAAGTGTATCTTTATAGGATATCCCAAGGAAGCAAGGGGATATTACCTATACAACCCCTCAGACAAAAATGTTACAGTGGCAAGACCTTCCATATTCCTTGAGAGGGAGCACATCCCCAAAAGAGATAGTGGAAGCGAGATAGACTTCGATGAAGTCGAGGCTCAAGATACACAGAAGTTGGTACAAGAACAGATTCCACAAAGCCCCGTGGAAGAAAAATCTATTCCAGAGACACAAGAACTGCGTAGGATCACGAGAAAGGTGAGAGAACCAGAATGATATGGTTTTCTTGTCACCGAGGATGGTGACTCATTATTAGTTGACAATGATGATCCTCTTACCTACAAGGAAGTAGTTGAAGTCACAGACATTGCCAAGTGGCAAGAATCCATGAATTCTGAGATCGATTCCATGTACCAAAACCAAGTCTGGATTTTGGTAGATCCTCCAGTTGATTAAAAGACTATTGGTAATAAATGGGTATTCAATAAGAAACTAGACATGGAGGGGCAATTCAGCACCTACAAGGCACGGCTGGTTGCAAAAGGTTTTAGACAGCATCAAGGAATTGACTATGATGAAACCTTTTCACCGGTTGCGATGATAAAATCCATCAAAATCCTATTAGCCATTGTTGCTTACCATGACTATTAAATTTGGAAAATGGATGTCAAAACATCATTCCTTAATGGAAACCTCCAGGAAGATGTCTATATGACACAACCTGAAGGGTTTGTGACTCCAAAGGATGCCAACAAGGTATGCAAGTTGCAGAAATCCATTTATGGATTAATGAAAGCATCAAGGACATGGAACATTCGTTTTGATGACGCTGTAATGGAATTTGTCTTTGTTAAGAATGAATGTGAGCCTTGTGTCTACAAAAGGTTTAGTGGAAGTGCAGTCGTTTTCCTAATAGTATATATAAGGCCCCAGCCTTAAACCTTACTTAATCTTGAGTTATTACAAGATTACACATTGAGGATCTTTTCAGGTTTAGAGTTTTAGAGAATTAGATCATGAAACTTGCATTACATTCCAAATTTAAACAAAGTGGTTACATAAAAGACAGTATTCATTCTTCCCATCAACGGAGACATATTTAAAATAAAACATGGATTCTTTCTTGACACATCCTTGACATTATCATCACATCATGTACCCTTCCCTTGACCTGTGAAAAACATTTCAAAAACTTGGGATGAGCATAAAAAGCTCAGTAAGGGATATAAAAAATATGGAAAGGAAACATGAGTACATGTATACATAAGAATGAAATCATACTTTACTCATAAAACATAAGCACTTTAACATACCTCATAAAATCATGAATAAATCATAGAAATCATAAGACATAAAAGGTAACTTGAGGCATTCATAACATTCTTACGTAGGTAGTAACCCTCTTGGTTACGTTTGGAATACCCACCACATTATATTCCCTAAATCTCTTCAGAGAAACCATAACGTTTCACTCCTTCGCGTTACCCAATGCATTGGAGAGCTATATCGGGCTCACCCGCCCTTAGTTTATAACGGAACCACCCGTCTTCATAACAATTCCCAAGAACCATAACATAATATTATCACATAAAACATGCATAAAGGAAACATAACATTTCCACCTTTCAATAACAAGATATAAATACAACACATTGATATAAATACATTATGAAAACCATTTTCAATACCAAAATAAAAGAAATGTAAAACATGGAATTTATTTTTCTTTTAAAAAGATGGTATGACTTGTAGAGGAAGCCAAAACTCAAATAATGGTCACGGCGGTGGAGAAGTCGTTGTCGCCGCATATGTACGACAAAAACATTCCCTTTTTTCGTTTATTAAACGCTTCGTATAAAAAAGATTCCTTTTGAATAAACGTAAAAGTAAAAGGGGTTTATACACCGTATAAAAGAAGGTTGTGTATAAAATAAAATATGCCTCAATGAAAGGAGATTGAGACGAAGTCCCATACAAAGATGGTATCCTTGGTTTAAGGATAAATCAATTACATAATTATGTGTGACAAACTAATACACCAAATATAAGTGGATATTAAGTGTAAAATAATCAAAGGTCATTCACACATATTCAAAGGCTGACATATTCAATAACTACATGTTGAACCCAAAGAAATCAAAATGGGGCTAAGAAGTTCCCTTGACAGCCTGACGGCGTCACATGAGAGATAAAAAGTGTATCTCATCACTTGGACATAAAATTTACATCAATAAGGATATATGATAACATATCCCAACATAACAATATGTAAATTAAAAGACCCAACAAACGAAGTCTTTTAAAAAGAGGGGGGTGAAAGGTTCCCTTACTGACTTGGGTATCTTTCAAAATATACACCCCATGAAAGAAGGACAATACATCATTGATGTAAATACTCATAAACGAAATTATATTACACAAAGAGTATAATAATGGTCAGTACATACACCACTCAAAGGAAATTGTGGCAAATGTAGCATAAATCTCACGGGAATAAAAGTGAGATGAAAAATCCCTTACGAAAACTCGGCAGCCTAACAGTGCCACATAAAACTTACAAAAATGGATTTATGAGATCAAATAGGGTATCTCATCATATTAACATGAAGTTTATAGAAAGAGGAATATAAAAGAACATCCCCCAACATAACAAATAGGAGCTTAAAAGAAGTGACATAAAGGAGAGTACTTAAAAAGAAAGAGAGAGGTTAGATCTCTTACGAAAATTCGGCAGCCTAACGGCGCCACTCAAAACTCCCAAAATGGATTGATGAGAGAGAATAGGGTCTCTAATAATATTAACATAAAAATTACAGTAAGATTAATATAAAATAACATCCCAATAACAATAAAGATGAGCTTTAGAAGGATTGGCATAAAAGAGTGTACTTAAAAAGAAAGAGAGGAGTAAGATCTCTTACCTCAAGTCCAACTTGTCTTGTTCGTTTCTTTATATTCCTGAATAATAAACTTTGGTCAATTAATAATTGCCTAAGTACCTCCTTTAGAGATTATTATTCATTTCATATCACATATTATAATGTTATAATGATTGTTTAATAATTTTAGTTCATATCAGACGTTTTTGCCGATGTTTGGTACATGAGTCAAGAATGAACTTGTTTGAAAAAAGATTGCCCATGTAGTTATAAGTAAATAATTTCCAGAATATTATTAATGATTAAAATATCATATATATCCAGTAAATATTCATTTTATACTATTCCATATCATTTGGAGATAAAAAAACGAAAATCACCGTTCATGGAGACGGTAGGCCGTACGTACGCATGAACGCAACTTTCATTTTTATTTCATATTTAATGGAATTAAAAAATAATGATACATAATAGTATTTTAATTCCAGTATGGTATCATAAATAATATCATTAAATATATCCTTTATACGTACCACATATGGTATTAACGAATCAAATCACTTTGAGGGGGCGGTAGTCCGCACTTCCTTAAATGAAGATATCGCGTTTACCCATAATGGAAACCATAAAGGTATGCCATAAATGAAAAATACATAAGCTTAAGTAAAACATAAAAATATTAGATATCATATATAAATATAGTGTCATCTTAATGGCCACCTTTGAAGGTGTTAAAAGAATGTTGAACAATCATCGTTTCGGGAGGCAGAAATTCGCCATCCACGGAAACAGTATGTTCTTTAACCATTAGATATAGGTGTGTGTAAGTGTAGCTCGAATACTTCTTATAAAAACATCCTAGTATATTGAAGATACTGTATTTGTTACAAAATAAATGAATAAAAAGATTTTAGGGGGTTGGAGAAGCAAAATAAAACAAAAGGACACAAGTGAAGACATTACCTTAAAATTGGGTAACTCCCTTTGGTTTGAGCTCAAAGGCTTCCTTGGGAAGACTTCTGCCAAAAGTGAGGCTTTAAGGAGTAAGAGAGGGAAGTTGAGAGACAAAATGGTCAGGGGTTGGCAGAGACAAAGGCTTTGGGAGTGTGGGTAAGGAGGTAGAGGTGGGGGCCTTTTATAAGAGGAGAGGAGGGGCACTCTTGTAAAGTTACAAAATGTTACTTTATTTTCAAAAGAGTTTCGGATTTTAAAGGTCCCACATTAATGTATTTCTAGGATAAGGTGATAATAATTCGAAATCCACTCATCCAATTGGTTTTGGACATGTTTAGGTCTTAGATATTACATTATCTTTCCATTTTATTTACATCGTAAAATAACGAGGTCATCGCTGCATCATTATAATGTCATAAATAATTTAATTTATTTAATGTCTAAAAATTATAAAAAAAATATTATGATGTAGTAAATCTTTTTAGATTTCAAATGACTATTTATAGTCAAAAATATGACTTGTATAACCCCATGTAAAAATTGTTTTAGTAAAACATCTCATGTTTGTGTCATTTTTACTTTAACATTAAATAAAAAGATATTTATGTCATTTCCCAACCAAAGTGGCTCCATGGGGTCCCCAAGTTGACCCATGGATTGTCTTGGTCGGCCATGACACATCCAATGAGGGTTGGAGATGTGTCTAGGTCATTTCATTTTATTAAAATATTATTCTTACCATAAACTACATTAATTACCTCTAATCGCGATTAAAAACTTAATAAGTTACTATTCACCAAAAAATTATTTTTACCCCATTGAACCATATTTTACTTCTTAATTACAACCATGTATGTCTTATTTTTGAAATTAAAAACACAAATATGGCAAAATTTCATTTAAACGGAAAAATTAGTTTTTATAAGTACCACTTAGTGGTTTCACTATTCATCAAAAATTGATGTTTTTCAGAAAAATCCCAACAATTCACCCTAAGCTATATTTAATATTCCGAATTCAAAAATGAAGTCTATTTTACAAAATTCAAAACATATAAGTCACATAAATTAATTTAATAATTAATTCCCGCTGTCAGAGCAAATAGCGTGTTTTTATGAAACAATAAGTATCAAAAGATTGACACTAGTTTAAGTCTGATTTCAAAGTGAAATTAATTCCAACGACCACTATTGGATTTAATGGTAAAAATATATTCTAATTTCACTTTAAAACCAATTCAAAAGATAATCTAATCATATAAATAAATTATATTAAAAATAGGTTTTGAATTAAAATACAACATTTTACACTATTCATTAAAAATGAACTTTATCGGAAAGATACCAAAAATTTACACAAAGTAAATTTTGATGTCCCAATTCTTAAGAATAGTTTTATTTGGTCCAATGGAATGTATAAGAGTGAACAAAACTATATTTAATGGCGGTTCTCTATCAAAAGGCGATAAGTGAACCTTTAGTGAAAACTAGGGCATATACGCCTAAAATTGAATTCTTTCCATATTTTAAGCCTTTATCTTTTATTGGATAAATGTAAAAACATTTAAGAACATATATAATAATATTTTAGTTATTTCTATCCATTCCCTCCAATACAACAGCTACATGTTAACTACCATTTAAAATAATATTATTTTATTATTAGAGTGCAACGTAAGATTCCCAAGAAACTCGTTGTTGCGTATTGGGTACGCCATCGAGCATAGCGTCCCCTTTAAAGTAATATTAATATTTTATTCACAAATATGGATAAATATAAATATTTCATATTCTTTATTTACCTGGGGTGTTACATCCTTCCCCCCTTTTGGGAATTGCGTCCTCGCAATTTTAAAATTGGGCTCAAAAACATCCTTGAAAGTCCCACATCGGAACAAGAGTCGGTAAAACAATCACTTTAAAAGAATGGGAGAGAAGTACAAATGTCACCCGAGTTAACCCATACTAGGATTCCATGTATCAAAATATGGATATGGAGGAGAAAACAAAGGGTCATGTTCTGATGGAGAGTGATAGTAAACATGTCTAGGATAAAGTTAACCATAAGAAAATCACAAACTTGTGATGGGTTAAACGGTATTCGATTCCCCAGTAGGAAAAGTTAATAGACAACATTTTTGTTTTAAGTTACTTTTTATTGAGGAATTTATTCATAAGGAAACATAATCACTTTTCATGTTGACTTTCAACTTTTACTAGATTCCTTAATCAAACTCATATTTTTTTCCAAAAGACGAATATTTAGGGAGACTTGTTCGCATTAAGAGTACTATAATCAACTTCTAGAGAGTCACCTAATCCACAAAAGAGAACTATATACTTCCCATGTCTTTATACTTTAACCAAAACCAAAACCAAAAAGGTTATTACAAGATCAAATAATCCATAAAAGGATAACCCTTTATAAAAAGAAAATCTATTCTTAATCTCCAAAATTTGTCCAACAAAACCCAAAGTTCAATGAGGACCATTCTATAATCAATTTGTCCATATAATTCTTCAAAGTAAACCAAACTAAGATTGAAACCCAAATATTTTAAGGATTTAGTCACATAGTCTTCCAAGTTAAATCGTAACATTTATCTCCAAACAACATCAGTTGCTCCTAAAGTCTCGTATTGAAAAGTAATTAACCTAATCACATATCCTCCATGATAGGTTAATCATTTTCATAAATAACCCAAAATAAACTTACTCTTAATTCATAAAATCATATAACTAAAAATAATCGGTCAAACTAACCAGGGACTTCACGTAGTCCAATGGTAGGTGATAAATACCAGTCGCACTTTGGTTGTGGGTTCGATTCCCGCAGCTTTGTCCGACGTGACGGGTTGTCACACGGTCTGCGTGTTGTACTTTTTCCAAAACTATATAACTCTTAAAACACTCCCCAAAATGAGATAAAATCTTCAAAAAAAATCATAACATATTTCAACCTCAAGTTTATCTCATGCCTTTCATTTTCCATTATATCATAGAGTAACCCATAATTACCTCAAAAAGTAAGGATCATATAAACTCTAATGGTTACCTTTATAATTATTACCTGAACTTCCACATCGATTGGTCATCTCGTACATGATGCATTACTGAACATACCAAGGTTCAAGTGGTTGATCATGACTCCTTGATAGTTTGTTTAGAACAACCATGAGTTTCCTCATTGAATCCTCCATTTTATCTAGTATCTTAATCAGAGAACCACCACAGTTTCCTTCAAACTTGTTGTCTCTTTGGTGCCTTCTAGATCCATCCATTCACTAAAAATAGGAATGTCAATGTGAGTATATCAATAGAACCATCATGTACTAATGAGGAAGATATACTTACTCATTCACTTTATCTAAAAACTATGACTCTTTCTGAAATCCTAACCATTATGGTAATGTCACTTATGCTTAAAGAATACCCTAACCTCTAAAGTTATCTAAACCGACCTTTGATACCAACTATAAGGCCCCAGCCTTAAACCTTACTTAATCTTGAGTTATTACAAGATTACACATTGAAGATCTTTTCAGGTTTAGAGTTTTAGAGAATTAGATCATGAAACTTGCATTACATTCCACATTTAAACAAAGTGGTTACATAAAAGATAGTATTCATTCTTCCCATCAACAGAAACATATTTAAAATAAAACATGGATTCTTTCTTGACACATCCTTGACACTATCATCACATCATGTACCCTTCCCTTGACCTGTGAAAAACATTTCAAAAACTTGGTATGAGCATAAAAAGCTCAGTAAGGGATATAAAAAATATGGAAAGGAAACATGAGTACATATATAAATAAGAATGAAATCATACTTTACCCATAAAACATAAGCACTTTAACATACCTCATAAAATCATGAATAAATCATAGAAATCATAAGACATAAAAGGTAACTTGAGGCATTCATAACATTCTTACGTAGGGAGTAACCCTCTTGGTTACGTTTGGAATACCCACCACAGTATATTCCCTAAATCTCTTCAGAGAAACCTTAACGTTTCACTCCTTCACGTTACCCAATGCATTGGAGAGCTATATCGGGCTCACCCGCCCTTAGTTTATCACGGAACCACCCGTCTTCATAACAATTCCCAAGAACCATAACATAATCTTATCACATAAAACATGCATAAAGGAAACATAACATTTCCAACTTTCAATAACAAGATATCAATACAACACATTGATATAAATACATTATGAAAACCATTTTCAATACCAAAATAAAAGCACAGTAAAACATGGTATTTATTTTTCTTTTAAAAAGATGGTATGGCTTGTAGAGGAAGTCGAAACTCAAATAATGGTCACGGCGGCGGAGAAGTCGTTGTCGCCGCATACGTACAACAAAAACATTCCCTTTTGTCGTTTAGTAAACGCTTCGTAAAAAAAAATATTTTTTTTGAATAAACGTAAAAGTCAAAGGGGTTTATACACCGTATAAAAGAAGGTTGTGTATAAAATAAAATATGCCTCAATGAAAGGAGATTGAGACGAAGTCCCATACAAAGACGGTATCCTTGGTTTAAGGATAAATCAATTACATAATTATGTGTGACAAACGAATACACCAAATATAAGTGGATATTAAGTGTAAAATAATCAAAGGTCATTCACACATATTCAAAGGCTGACATATTCAATAACTACATGTTGAACCCAAAGAAATCGAAATCGGGTTAAGAAGTTCCCTTGACAGCCTGACGGCGTCACATGAGAGATAAAAAGTGTATCTCATAACTTGGACATAAAATTTACATCAATAAGGATATATGAGAACATATCCCAACATAACAATATGTAAATTAAAAGACCCAACAAAATAAGTCTTTTAAAAAGAGGAGGGTGAAAGGTTCCCTTACCGACTTGGGTATCTTTCAAAACATACACCCCATGAAAGAAGGAAAATACATCATTGATGTAAATACTCATAAACGAAAGTATATTACACAAAGAGTAGAATAATGGGCAGTACATACACCACTCAAAGGAAATTGTGGCAAATGTAGCATAAATCTCACGGGAATAAAAGTGAGATGAAAAATCCCTTACGAAAACTCGGCAGCCTAACAGTGCCACATAAAACTTAAAAAAATGGATTGATGAGATCAAATAGGGTATCTCATCATATTAACATGAAGTTTATATAAAGAGTAATATAAAAGAACATCCCCCAACATAACAAAGAGGAGATTAAAAGAAGTGACATAAAGGAGAGTACTTAAAAAGAAAGAGAGAGGTTAGATCTCTTACGAAAATTCGGTAGCCTAATGGCACCACTCAAAACTCCCAAAATGGATTGATGAGAGAGAATAGGGTCTCTCATCATATGAACATAAAAATTACAGTAATATTAATATAAAATAACATCCCAAAAACAATAAAAATGAGCTTTAGAAGGAATGGCATAAAAGAGTGTACTTAAAAAGAAAGAGAAGAGTAAGATCCCTTACCTCAAGTCCAACTTGTCTTGTTCGTTTCTTTATATTCCTGAATAATAAACTTTGGTCAATTAATAATTGCCTAAGTACCTCCTTTAGAGATTATTATTCATTTCATATCACATATTATAATGTTATAATGATTGTTTAATAATATTAGTTCAGATCAGGCGTTTTTGCCGATGTTTGGTACATGAGTCAAGAATGAACTTGTTTGAAAAAAGATTGCCCATGTAGTTATAAATAAATAATTTCCAGAATAGTATTAATGATTAAAATATCATATATATCCAGTAAATATTCATTTTATACTATTCCATATCATTTGGAGATGAAAAAAACGAAAAGCACCGTTCATGGAGACGGTAGGCCGTACGTACGCATGAACGCTACTTTCATTTTTATTTCATATTTAATGGAATTAAAACATAATGATACATAATAGTTTTTTAATTCCAGTATGGTATCATATATAATATCATTAAATATATCCTTTATACGTACCACATATGGTATTAACGAATCAAATCACTTTGAGGGGGCGGTAGTCTACACTTTCTTAAATGAAGATATCACGTTTACCCATAATGGAAACCATAAAGGTACGCCATAAATGAAAAATACAGAAGCTTAAGTAAAACATAAACATATTAGATATCATATATAAATATAGTTTCATCTTAATGGCCACCTTTTAAGGTGTTAGAATAATGTTGAACAATCATCGTTTCGGGAGGCAGAAATTCGCCATCCACGAAAACAGTATGTTCTTTAACCATTAGATGTAGGTGTGTGTAAGTGTAGCTTGAATACTTCTTATAAAAACATCCTAGTATATTGAAGATACTGTATTCGTTACAAAATAAATGAATAAAAATAGTTTAGGGGGTTGGAGAAGCAAAATAAAACAAAAGGACACAAGTGAAGACATTACCTTAAAATCGGTAACTCCCTTTGGTTTGAGCTCAAAGGCTTCCTTGGGAAGACTTCTGCCCAAAGTGAGGCTTCAAGGAGTAAGATAGGGAAGTCGAGAGACAAAATGGGCAGGGTTTGTCCGAGCCAAAGGCTTTGGGAGTGTGGGTAAGGAGGTAGAGGTGGAGGCCTTTTATAAGAGGAGAGGAGGGGCACTCTTGTAAAGTTACAAAATGTTACTTTATTTTCAAAAGAGTTTCGGATTTTAAAGGTCCCACATTGATGTATTTCGAGGGTAAGGTGATAAGGGTTCGAAATACACTCATCCAATAGGTTTTGGACATGTGTAGGTCTTAGATATTACATTATCTTTCCATTTTATTTAAATCATTAAATAATGAGGTCATCACTGCATCATTATGATGTCATAAATAATTTAATTTATTTAATGTCTAAAAATTATAAAAAAATATTATGATGTAGTAAATCTTTTTATCTTTCTAATTACTATTTATAGTCAAAAATATGACTTGTATGACCCCATGTAAAAATTATTTTAGTAAAACATCTCATGTTTGTGTCATTTTTACTTTAACATTAAATAAAAAGATATTTATGTCATTTCCCAACCAAAGTGTCTCCATGGGGTCCCCAAGTTGACCCATGGATTTTCTTTGTCGGCCATGACACATCCAATGAGGGTAGGACATGTGTCTAGGTCATTTCATTTTATTAAAACATTATTTTTACCATAAACTACACTAATTACCTCTAATCGCGATTAAAAACTTAATAAGTTACTATTCACCAAAAAATTATTTTTACCCCATTGAACCACATTTTACTACCTAATGACAACCATGTATGTCGGATTTTTTAAATTCAAAACACAAAGATGGAAAAATTTCATTTAAACGGAAAAATAAGTTTTTATAAGTACCACTTAGTGGTTTCACTATTCATCAAAAATTGAAGTTTTTCAGAAAAATCCCAAAAATTCACCCTAAGATATATTTGATATTCTGAATTCAAAAATGAAGTCTATTTTACAAAATTCAAAACATATAAGTCACATTAATTAATTTAATAATTAATTCTTGTTGTCAGAGCAAATAGCGTGTTTTTATGAAACAATAAGTATCAAAAGATTGACACTAGTTTAAGTCTGATTTCAAAGTGAAATTAATTCCAACGACCACTATTGGATTTAATGGTAAAAATATATTCTAATTTCACTTTAAAACCAATTAAAAAGATAATCTAATCATATAAATAAATTAGATTAAAAAGAGGTTTTGAATTAAAATACAACATTTTACACTATTCATTAAAAAATTGAACTTTATCGGAAAGATACCAAAAATTTACACAAAGTAAATTTTGATGTCCCAATTCTTAAGAAGAGTTTTATTTGGTCCAATAGAATGTATAATAGTGAACAAAACTATATTTAATGATGGTTCGCCATCAAAAGGCAATAAGTGAACCTTTAGTGAAAACTAGGGCATATGCGCCTAAAATTGAATTCTTTCCATATTTTATGCCTTTATCTTTTATTGTATAAATGTAAAAACATTTAAAAACATATATAATCATATTTTAGTTATTTCTATCCATTCCCTCCAATAAAACGGCTACATGTTAACTACCATTTAAAATAATATTATTTTATTATTAGAGTGCAACGTAAGATTCCCAAGAAACTCGTTGTTGCGTATTGGGTACGCCATCGAGCATAGCATCCCCTTTAAAGTAATATTAATATTTTATTCACAAATATGGATAAATATAAAAATGTCATATTCTTTATTTACCTGGGGTGTTACAGTATATGTTGATGACATATTACTAATTAGAAACGAAGTACCTGTCATACAGTCAGTTAAGGCATGGTTGCATAAATTCTTCTCCATGAAAGACTTAGGTGAGGCAGCATATATTCTTGGGATCAAGATCCATCGTGATAGATCCCAGAGAATGTTGGGCATGAGTTAAAGTACATACATTGACAAGATACTGAAGAGATTTAGTATGGAACATTCCAAGAGGGGATTGTTTCCAGTGTCACATGGAATTCATATTTCCAAGAAAATGTGTCCTCAGACACATGAGGAAAGAAAGATAATGGAAAGGATACATTACGCATCCGCGATTGGGTCAGTCATGTATGTTATGCTATGTACGAGGCTATATGTTGCTTACACATTAAGTGTGGTATGCAGATATCAAGCTGATCCAGGAGACCGCCATTGGATGTTAGTCAAGACTATCCTTAAGTATCTGAGGCGTACTAAGGATATGTTCCTTGTTTATGTAGGAGATGAGGAACTAGTCATCAGAGGACATGTAGATGCTAGTTTCCAGACTGATCAAGATGACTTGAAGTCACAGAATGGATACATCTTTAGTTTTAATGGAGGTGCAGTGAGCTGGAAGAGCACAAAGCAAAGTGTGGTGACAGATTCTACAGTAGAGTCCGAGTATATCACATCGTCTGAGGCAGCTAAAGAAGCAGTATGGATGTGATGCTTCGTTCAATAGATGGATGTTGTACCAAGTAGTAAAGATCCTATCACACTCTATTGTGATAATACTAAAGCGGTGGCACTTGCAAAATAGCCAAGGTCACATCAGCGGACAAAGCACATACTTCGGAAGTATCATCTCTTGAGGGATTTTTCTCAGAGAGTTGAAGTTGCAATGAATAGTATTTCCACGGAAGACGATGTGGCGGACCCCTTGACTAAAGCCTTGACTCAGTTGAAACATGATCATCATGTGAGGTCTAGTGGACTAAAAGTCGTAGGCAGTTGGCTCTAGTCCAAGTGGGAGTTTGTAAGGGTTGGTGTCCTGAGAGCCAACTATTTTGTACTTTGATTACCTGAATGTTCACTTATTATATATTGTTCATTGTTCTGCATGACTATAATATAATAATGTCCTGGAATATTTGTTGCATTAATAAGGTCATGGAAGATCCACACTATAATGAGAACCTTGAAATGCTATAACAATATTCTTAAATAAAGTTCTATGGTTGGATGACATACTATGATAGGACACATAGTATACAGACCGTCATGTGCGAGTACTCATAAGAAGATGAGACTCTCTCTCATGGAGTTCACACTTGGTAATCTCTAACATGGGAGATTATGAGAACAGACCCGCCAGTAGTAATTCTTCATGTCTTGGTGTCATCAGATATTACTATCTGCAAACGTGTGTAATGGTCCTTAGACTGGAAGATTATCATTAACTCATGTCATGACTCGCGTACTTAGATTTACTGACAAAAACTGTCACGCAGACAGTTGGCGGGAAGTAGGGTATGTTGGGTGCGTCATGAGTGACATGTTGTTAATGGATAAGTCGAGGAAGGATTTGTCCCTTCCATTTATGGAAGTTGATATCTTGGCCCTTTGATTGAAATAGAACTGTCGCATTAAATTCAATGGCCATGGTGTAAACGATGAGTTTATTTCAGGTAGTCAAAGAACAACGGATCAAGCATATAGGTTTATGACACTACCATGAAACCTGTTTGATGATATATTAAGACAAAGGTATTAAATTACACAGTAATCATTCGTATGAGGTGATATGTCAATGCAGAGTCAACTTCTTTCTCTTGGGTGCCTTGACCCGTTGCTAGAAAGTAATCTTGGACTTTAGGCAAGCCCGCCTAATGCCAACGAGAAAGAGGCCTAGAGGGTCACACACTAAGTGTATTCAAGTATCTCAAGTAGAATAAATATTATTCTTGTACGTGGTTGAATAATTATTCAAGGAAGCCTAAATCGTTTTAATGTTGGAGGAATAATAAAATAAAACAAGTACACGTCATGTATCATTGATTACACGTCGTGTAGTTTTATTTTGAAAAAGTACACGTCGTGTATTATTAAATATACACGCCGTGTAGTTTTTCATTTTGGAAAGGAATTGAATAAATGAAAACAAGATATACACACCATGTACATTGAATGTACACGCCGTGTAGTTTTCAATGAAAAACAAGTACACACCATGTATTTATTAATACACGCCATGTTGTTTTTTCAGTCGGGATTTTGAGGATATAATATTGTTTTATTAAATGATATTTATTATAATCAGCGTGAGCACATGTTAAGGAATTAATTATTCGACATGGGGGTTTTTTAAATAAATGAAACGTGTAACGCGTTTATTTATTGTCATAACTCTACAACCTCAAACTCGATTATAAATATCCTCATAACCCCAACTCTTTTCCTACATAAGAGAATCGTTGTGCACAACAATTTTGGAGAATTCTTTCAAGCCCGAAAGAACCTCTTCCTCCAAGAACGCTCTCAAGACTGAGAGAGATCCTCTTCCATCGGATCAAGATGATCTAAGGCGGACAATGCAAGCAAAGGTTTCTCCATTCTAGCACCCATAGACTCCTTTGGCGACGTCCCGAGATACGAGGTTCACGTGTGGATCACCACTAGAGGAAGTCTACACTTGGCTTCTGCGACGCAACGACGAATCACATCGGATCGTGATCAAGAACATCAACAAAGAAAGAACACCCAAAAGGTATTTCTTTTCAATTGATTAAATTAATTATAATCAACCTGTAACGATTCTACTTTGTTGTTCTAGGAATTTCTTTTTCTTTGTCCATTTCTGTGATTCAATCCGTGGAGACTGGCATTTAACGTCGTATTGATCCCAGATTGATCATTATTAATGACAAAAATCCAAGTGGGCACATCCACCCACGTGCTTCTGCTACACCCAGAACCTTCAGTCCCCTAGTCATCTAGATATAAACTAGAAATCTGGACTGTAATTCCTCCTTACCCATGATGCTCGGGTCCAGCTCTGCTCACCTGGACATCATATTCACCCTTGTGTAGAAAAGATCCTCCATATGGTGACATGAAGCTCACCCTACAGTAATAGAAGTCCACAAAGGACTAAAATGAGACCAAATAGTCCATTCTAAGAATGATTTCAAATCCTGACACCTCTAAGATATATAGGTCCCATAAGAAGTGACACCCTTCAACCTCAAGAGGGCACTCCTTGCACTAGCGTACACTAGCCATCCTAATCCCTAATGGAGTGTCTAGCATCATAACATCAACATAAGTAAAGATACAAATACCAAGGCTCTCTATAATGGAAACATATATAAAATTATGGGAAGCCCTTGTATCAAAAAGGGAAGAAGCTAAAACTAAGACAACTAGAATCGTACCTCTAACAGTAGAGGGTATGGGATCTTTCTCCTACTGCGTCTTCTCCATCATAAAATTCTGACTTGTACCACAGCCCTATGACCCTGTCTGGTTACCCTAAGATGATCCACCCTATTTTCACTGAAAACCAGACATCTGGATGTCACGGCCATGACCACCTTTTCGTCCTGAACAGCCTGACAAACTCTAGTTCTCTGACTGATGAGAAACTGGTGGTCCTGCTCCTAAATGTGGAGTCATAATAGAACCCCTCTCACTCACTACTATTGAGAACATAAGGAAAAAATGACAAAGATGACCCATCTTTATGCAAGATCGGCACTCAACTGGGTCTCTCGTGCACTGAGGTATCGTTTTCCTACTCTTCCCGCACTTTTAGCACCTCACCTGGCTACCTAAAGATACATCCCTGGTACTAGAATCACTCCATGAAAGCTTCCTATGGTGTTTCCTGTAATCAAATGAAGGAGTACCAACCATGGGTGTTGAACTACCCTAGCTCGCAGCTCCCAACTCCCTCAAATTTCACTTGGTAATCAGTTTCTGATTTACTATATCATTCACCGAAGTCATCCTAAAAACATTCACCTGTGATCAGATGTCATACCTGAGGCCATCCTCAAATCACCTAGCCAGTGATAACTTGTCACCTCCCAAAATAGGTGCGAAGTGTTGAAGCTCTATAAATTGAGAAGAGTAATCCATCACTGAAATAGTGCCTTGCTCAAAATGCATGGCCTCTTAGGGTCGTTCATTCCTCAGTGTCTCTAGGTAGAAGTAATCATAGATGGTCCTCTAAAACTCTTCTTAATCCATATCCCAATGACGTTCCACCTGTGAGATAATATCCCACCATCTCTCAGCAGAATCATGCAGCATATATGTTGCGAGCTTCACCATTCTCTTAGGAGTCCTATCCAAATGCTCGAAGATAGAAAGCATGTCCTACAACCATGACTCTGCAGCCTGTGTTCCTCCATCCCCTAAACAATTGGGGGGATGCTACTACTGGAAAACCCTCATCAACTCTTCAATAAACAGGTCAGGATATGGTGCTCCCTGAAAATTTTTCATCATCCTCAAAAATCATTCATAGAACTGTGCATCATCACTTGTATCATGTATAATAGTTGGTGCTAAGATGGGCATGATGATAGGATCTTCTAGTACTCCCTAATCTACCATTTTTGGTGTTTGATCATCACCCTATACCTAGTGTACAACCAGAGTACATCTTGGTGGAAAGACTCTCCATGGTCAAGCACACACCTCAGTTCAATATTATCAAGGACTGTAACTTAGAAGTGAGATAAATTAATAGGAGAATGAAAACATTCAAGTTTTAGGAAAAAAGGTCGACACGGTGTGTAGAAACACTACACGGATTGTTCCCTTTAAACCTTAACATGGGCGTGTACCTATACCAACCTAGTCATGTAACACTCCATACACACAGTGTGTTCCTCCTGAGACATGGCATGTGCTTGAATGTTCCCTATTTCCCAAGTACTTATACATGGACCGATCTACGTAGTTCTCACCTAGTGTAACACTACATGGTGTGTTCACCCTAGACATGACATGTACAATCAAAGTTTCATCCACCCATTTCATTAGTCATACAACCAAATACATGGTCTTTTACAGCATGGTGTGTACTCACGGTACACAGCGTGCTTTACCAAACATTTATCAAACCCATGTCTCTGCTCACACAGTTAGTTACATGGTCAACAACTACAGGGCATGTACATATGGTACATAGTGTGTAATTAAGAAAAGTCATTTCTTAAAGAATAAAATAGCACATGGCGTGAGTTCATAACATCCCACACCATGTTGTATGGGTTTTAATATATTAAGCCTCTGAAACTTCTATGTAACCCCCAAAATCTTAAAGTTTTGGCCAAGGCATGCCAAATTCTGATCTGTGAGAGCCCATACTTCCCTCGAATAAAATTTTGGCATCCTTATTTATATCATTACTTAATATAAATCATTTAAAGTTCAAACATGATCGACCAAACTCTGATCCAAGAGGGCCCATAACACCTCATGGACTAAAGCTTGGCATCCATCCAAATGAAAATTTATATTTACCAATAACTTATCAAAAAAGTATGTATTTATATCATGAAATCTATCACAACAGCATGCATATCTATCACAACATCTATCACAATGGCATGCGATCAGTAATGCACCCTAAATGGCATGAAAAGAATGCATGACATGTGATCTCTAGCAAGTTCATATATGATGCATGAGATGGAATACCCTCATCTCATCGGGTTTCAATGAAATAGAAACACAATGATATCAATAATAATAGCCCAAAACAAGTGTGTCACCCAACTGTGAAATCAAATCAACTATAACAAATGAAAAACCATAAAAATTGAAATATTAGAGGTAACTTGGATTTTACCTTTAAATGGGTTAGCTACTCCTGGGCACATTTTATTACCAACTACAAATTCCTTCCTACCCCAATATATTGGATCCAACTAGTAAGGTAAAGTAGAAAAGAAACTACCTCTGGTACCACTTTGTCATGTCCCAGATCCGAGTGTTGCCTAAGGGTTCCCCAAATCCGGTTGGTCACATAGCCTCAAGTGCATTTCCCCAAAATCCAAAGGATGTTGACTATCAGTGAGGGACAAGTTGTGATATTGGGGAAACTATGGCCTCATTGGTAGAGTATACACAACAGAAGACAAATAGTAAACAATATCAAAAGTAGTAATACCACAAAAGTAAATAGTGAAAAAAATGATGTAAATCCAACAGAAGCCACAAAAAATATATGATGCATAGAATATGTATCTATAAAAATAGCCAAAAAATTCACAATGTTTTAAAGAAATATAGAAACCAAAGTACAAAATAAACAAGTAAAATCCAGCAACATATCAAGCCTCAGCTTGGTCTCATGCTCTCCAACTCCAATAGTAATCAAGTACCTGATGAAGAAGGGCACTTTCCCTTATCTCTACCTGCAACCATATAATCTATTTGGGTCCAAAACATGACCCAAACAGGGTGTGAGACGAATCCCAATAGGAAACCACCAAAAGATTTTTGTTTAACTGTCAATTAATATATATAGCAAGTAATATATAGAAATTAAGAAATAAACTAGGAATTACTCAAAAGTAACAGTCATACAATTTTCAATTACATTCATTTGATTTTATTCTATCCTTTAAATCATGAAATCTAGGTATCTAACCTAATCTCTATTTCCCCTTGTGTAATAGTAACAAAACAAATGTATTATAAGACTATCTAAACAACCAAGTAATACTGAGTCTGAGCTTGTGATTTGGCTTGGCAGACTCTTCACAATCATTCAATCATTCATAAACAACCCTCTGGGAAATATCTCATGGTATAACCCCTTTTTGGTTCCACATAATATAGATCAATTACAAACAACCTCCTCGGTAGCTCTCAAGTTCAATACCCTTGAGTCAACATGATATCAATAAATTATAAATGACCTCCTAGGTAGTTCTCACAATCAATACCCCTAGGTCAACATAGCATAAGGTAATTATAAATAACCTCTTGGTTATCTCTCACGGTTAATATCATTGGGGAAACATAGAATAAACAAATCATAAATGACCACCTGGGTAGCTCTCATGATCAATACCCCTGGTTTAATATCTACACCAAGGCTCTCATGGTCTTGTGTAAATAAATAATAAAACCCCCACCGTTTTCCAGGTCCAAGGCTCTCAAGGTCCATTGGAAAAATGGAATGCATACCATATCAAAGAATAACATGTAATATATAACTACTACATGGCTAAATATTCACAAAGAATACCACATACATTTCATATAATCAATAAACTCTATCCTAATCAACCAAGGCATGGAAAATAAGGTACACCTAATAGACATTCTAGACCAAATGACCACAAATAGTCGATCAAGGGAAAACTCACCCATGGGGTGTCCCGTAAGGAAGGTATCTAACCTTACTCCTAAGAAACAACCCCTTCGCAATCAGTAAAACCATTTCAAGCAAGAATCGGGGTTAAATTCCAAATCTATAAATACCCCAAACATGGATATGCATCACTTTTAGTATATATAATACAAAAAAACAATAAAATGCACAAACCACCTACCTCAATGTCTCACGATCAATATCCTTAAACGTCGACTCTTGAATTTTCCTAAATCGGCATAGATCTATAAAAAGGTGAATAATTCCTAACATTTAATAACCCATGAGAGAGGAATAATCAGAAATAAAGGCTCTAGGGGTTTTGAGAACTCACCTATGGGATTCTAACGCATCTGATAGTGTCTCAATCAGACCTTGGATGGAGAAATGGTAAGGGTTTGGAGTTTATTGTATATTTCATCACTCTCCTATATGAACCACATGAAGAAGAAGACACATATAGAAATAATACATGAACCCACTTTGATATATAAAATAAAAAGAAAAGTATATGGTGTGTTCATTAACAGTACACGTCGTGTATTAGCCTCAACTGGCCCCCGACATAAGAATTTTTTCTAGTCATCACATGGTCATGTACTCGGACATCATAACACGGTTGTATGCCACATTCTAGGTACACAGTATGTACTCTCAAGTACATGGTGTGTACTTAGAAAAACCCCATTTCATCCTTTTTCCTCAAAAACAACCCGAAATCAAGATCTATACATGGAATTAAGATCTGGGTTCTTAAAAAAAGTTCATGAATAACCATTGGAGAAGAAAACTAATGTAGTTTTTTATCCAATAATCAAATAATTCCCTTTAAAGAAAATTAAAGAATAAACAATCCCGATTAAAATGTGATTGTGAAACAAACCCCCAAAAAGATTGTAACATTAAAGTGAGAATTAATCAATGAATAAATTATGTGTATCAAATATAAATTCATATAAAACAAGTGGAAATATAACATAATATATTCAAAAGTCATTACATATATAATCTTAGAATATCAAATACAATGAAGATGTAATATAACCCAATGAAAAGAAATTGAGTTGTGGTATTATTTACCACTCAGTAACATTTAAGTCAAATAACCATAGATTAAATAGTTCAAATTGTAACATAAAATGCCATTAATTGTTAATTAATCATTATATTACATGTAAAATGGTGAGTATATAAACGTTATAAAATAAATTATGTGTGAAACATTACAATATGCCTCAATGAAGGGAAATTGATATGAAGTCCCTTACCCCATGCTTCCTTTTGGTTGAACGTGATTTTACCTTTGGAATATTGGTTCTAATCATGTTATTAATTTATAAAAAAACTATATTCATCTTTATAATATCATATATTATCCCATTTTAACATTTTACCACCCATTTTATAAAAATATATCACTATTTTCATTGTTTTGGGTGTTAATTGCCTTGTTTTCTCTTGCATGATTTGTCATGAAAGTTCTATTTCTTATGTATATTATCTATTTCCATCATCTAAAAATTTATATTAATGTTTTTAATATAATTTTTTATTATTAGATACATTTTTAGAATCATCATTGAAATTTGATTGTGGAGAATGGATCACATCTCTTCATGGAGACGGTTAGTCGTACGTACGCATGAGTGATGTTATCATTTCCTAAATAGGTGAAAGGATAAGGAATTAAGTGGTATATTAATTCTATATAATCAATATCATGTAATATATATCACATATATTCATTAATTTTTTATTTATTTCATTCCATGTAAATCATATGTGAAAAATTAATCACATTGCATTGTGAGTTGGTAATTTGACATACACACGAGTGACGTTATCATATTTTAAAAATAATGGAATGTAATAATTTATTTGTGATATTAAAATTACATAAGTATAATAATTTCATAAATTTCATAAAAAAATTTAAATCCATCATTATATCCATCATTGAAAGGTGGTGATGGAAAATGAATTAAATCGGTTTGCAAGGCGGCAGTCCTCTATACATATGATCAACAGTTTCATTTTAGATTTGATGGAAGAGGAGATGGATAAATATTATTACGTTAAAAAAATAACATCGAAGTATGTGAAATATAATTATGTAAATATATTGGAAGTGTTAAGACATAATTGAAGAGTAAAAAGAAGAATGAAAAAAATAGATTTGTTAAGATAATTACATTCTCTAAGAGAAACCTTTTTTGGATCTCCTCTTAAGGACCTTAGGGATGGTCTTTTAGGAGGACTAGTGGATATAGAATATGACTAAGGATTTTTGGGAGTTAATTTTTTAGGTTTTGGTCAATATAAATGTATTGGTAGGTGTTGAAATAGTGGGTTCCCTAGACCCAACTATTCAGTGATTTTGATTACCATATCGTGTATATAGTTAGCTATACATGATATCATCAAACCATTATAGTGTATAATTTTCTGCATCCACTATTGAAATGGTAATTTCCAAAGATTAATTTTTGTATCGAAAGGTTATAGTAGATCCCATACTATAATTAGAACCTCTAGATACTATGACATTAATCTTAAATATATGTTTTATGGTCTAGATACATCTTACTGATCGGACATAGTAGATGTTTGACTCTCAGGTGTTGGGGGCTCATAATCATTGATACTTATTCTCATGAAGTTTTCACTTGATGATCTCTAGTAATGAGATCATGAGAACAGACCTGCCAATAGGAACACCACATGTTTCAGGTGTCAATGGATTTTCTTATCTACGATCATGTGTAATAGTCTCCTAACTTGAGATCATGTCCATTGTATGTCATTTGATAGCATACTTTTATGCAAGACAAAAACCATGATGTTGAAATCATGGAGAGGTAGTTTGTGTTGGGTGCGTCACTGATGGAATGACATTGGTTGAATGGTCAAGAAAGGATTTGTCACTTCTGAGTTATGGAAGTAATATATCTTAGGCCATGTTGATAAGTATGGTAGTACCTTCATAAGATTATGTCCATGGAAGTCAATGATAAATCCATACAGTTAGATCTACAAACAATAAAGTAAGAAAAGGATGATGACACATGTGTGCATCCTACTTTATGAGATATTAATGACAAAGAGATTATATTACACAGTGTGTGTTCATAGGTTGGTTGTTGCTGCTCTGAAAATCCTTATCTCTTTAGGGACCATGGTGGGTTGCTACTCTTGGTCTATGAATAGTATTCACTACTTTTGAGATTAGGGACTAGAGGGTCACACACAATAGGGTATCCTAGAATCTTCCATATTCAGTTGAATACGAGTTTGGGACATGGTGTGACCCACCACAGGTTTGGGATTTGTCTAAGGAGATATGATTACCAAGGAATAAAAAAATCATATTATTCAGGTAAAGAATAATGGGCATTGAATTTATTTATTAAATGTATTTACCAATTTTATGTAAATACGTGAAAAATATTATTTGAACGAATATTAAAATATTCAAGGTTCATTAATATTTGTGGTAGTAAGAGCCGAGTTAATGGATTGATTTTTATCAAGTAATATATTTAATATATTGTAATAAAGTGATAATGATAATGAATAATATTTATGACTCAGTATAGTAGTCGAAATATTATTTATATAGTGTAATTAATTGTTCGGGGTCCGGTCCGGAATTTCCAAGTTATTTCATTTCACTCTATAAATAGAGGAGAATAGTTTGTCATACACTATTCACTGCCTCTCTCTCTCTCTACTCTCTCTCCCAAATCCTAGAGAAAGAGGCTTTGGATCCAAGGATCTCGGATGGATATCTCTCTCAAGCATCGCAAGCAAAGCGATCCGGTGATCGTCGGAGCATCGAAGGAGTCGTTTTAGCTCCACACTAGCACCCGAATTATGATGATCAGGGGTCCCGCGGATTCCTTGAAGTGCGTGTGGGTGATCTAGAAGAATTCAAATTTGGATTCTTTGAGTAGTGATCACCAATGAAGAGTAGACATTGTGCGTAGCTACAGATCTAAACCTGGTATTTTACAGTTTTATTTTGTGCTTAAAACTCATCACATGGGACCCTTGGCTTAAACCTGGAAGCTATTCGCCGATGTCGACAAGTTCATGTTGAAAGTCGGTGAAAAAATTTAAAATCCCACCTATTTGGGGATTCCGTTGCATGTTCGGTTCCTACAAGTGGTATCAAAGCGACGCGTGAAGATTTTAATCCAAACAATAATTGAATTTTTATTAAACATCGTAGAGGACATTGTAACATTCCCAACGCCGTAGACCATGTATTAATCCGACACCGGATGACCATTCTACGGTCATCTGAAGTTTTAAGTTCAGATTTAACACCGGTAAATATATGTGTTTTAAATCTATGAACATCCTTTTAATCATCCAAATCCCTTGTTTATACTGAAATAGTGTTTTTTTGGTGAGTTTTGATAATTATTATTATAATAATAATTTCATTATAATAAAAATAGTTCTATTATAATAATAATTTAATTATAATAATATTTTTATTATAACAATATTTTAATATTATAATAGTATTGATATTTTCTAAGCCTAATATATAGGCTTTAGAAAATTGTAATGCATGGAGGAATATTTTAAAAAAACAGTGGGGTTGGCTTTTATAAAAGCCAAATGAAAAAAATTAAAAAAAAAGGAATTGACTTTAGGGGGTCGGGCAGTGCATCACGGGTCAACAAAAAAAGGAGGGAGACTTGAAAAGCGGGTCTTCTTCACACTGCTTGGTGACCCCACCAAGGGGGCTGCCTCCTCCCTCCTGTAAGCACAACAGTCATGCCACCCGCACCAGGTCTCTGGACCATCCGCGCCACCTCCTGTCGGTCTTCCTCGTGAGCCACCTCCACCGTGCACTAGGCGTAGGCACCATCCACCTCGGCCAGACCCGACCCTCCCTTCCAGTGAGCGAAACCACCCTGCGGCGCACCGTCCCTCCAGCATCCACCCCACCGTAGTGCACCACAATGCTCTAGGCCACCACACCAACGCCTCCAGCCGCTCATAGTGGCCACCACATAGTGCACCGGGCTACCCTCTAGTGGAGGCCCAACTCCTCCAGTCATCGCATCGACCAGTGCCCTGCACCAGTGATTGAATATCCATAACCTCATCCTAGTCCAGATCAGACCAAGATCCCCCCACCGGACCACCCCTTGTCAGACCATGCACCCACTAGCCAGCCCACATCACCTCGGACCTAGCCTTATTCTATCCAATTCCTGATCATTCCAGTGGATCGGTAACCACTGCATGGTTTGATTTGTCCTGAAAATGGCCTTGGGTGAGTCTGTCCAGCCCAGAACTGGAATGGGCGGACCTTCTTGACTCAGATATCCCTTGCATGGGGTCGGTACATTCTGGGATGGGATAGTTCAAGTTCTCCGTGACCTGCACAGGCCCTGCTTGGGATTTTGGGGCCTAGTTATTTTTATTTAATCAAAAAAAATAATTAAAAAATTAATTTAATTATAGTTGATAATTATATTAATTAAGTATTGGTTTTTTTTTAATAATTTTTGCAGCATAAATTAATTTAATTTGGTGATTAAATAAATTTATTTATAAATTTATTTTTTAGTTTTAATACTAAATTAATTAATCGAGACTAAACAGTGTTAAAATATTGAATTAAAAATTAGAGTAAAGTTATTAATTCAATTAAGTGCCCTCTAATTTATTTAATACACGTTTAATTTTTATTTTGCATTTATTTATTATATGAAAGTTTAATGCATATATGACTAATCATGAGCCTAAGACCGTCCAATGTATGTATGGTGATTTTTTTATTTATTTAATTTATTTATTTAATTTTTTCATGGTATTTTAATAATTAGTTTAATTAATAAAAGTCAATCTATGTATCGTCTCTAAGTCATTATATGTATAAGGGTCTGTGCGCCCATTCTCAGAGTTGTATTTTTATACCCCGAGACTCATTTCCCGTGTGCGAGTACAGTTGTATAATGAAAAGACAAGGTGTGATATCATTCATGAAGGGTCATGATGAAACACCAGACAAGGGATATGATGCATTGGAGGGGCATACGCTGCATTTCAAGTCGCAGGCGATGTAATACAAGGTATTACCCCTAGGTTCTAGGTCGGTACATTATTCACTCAGCAGATCAACCATTAGTATTTCCTCATGATTAGGTCTTCATTTTTTTTATGGTTTATTATTATTTTTGAATGTGTAGTTAATGCGCAATCACATAGAATAATAATAAACAAGCATGAAAGATAAAATGAACATGTGACGCGACAGAGTTTTATATTTCTTGCATGGTCAATTGTGAGTGTGATCACATAGTACATGCTTATAAAATAGAAAATGATTTCTTTCATCACATTAAAAATAATAAAACCCTCAAATATATATTAAGTCATTACCACCTTCCATCAATCAAATTTGAATAAAACTGGCTGTTTGAGGTGCAAGTCATGCCATAGCTGAGGGTGCCTCTTACTACTGGGGAGTCCTTATAAGAGTGATGGGTCGACTTAACTAAAGTGCAGGTAAGGATTGGTCATAACTAACTTGATATCATTTTAGAGAAAAGTGTTGAGTAAATAAAGTTCTGATTTTAGAATATGGGACTTCATTCAGCAGATCAAGGAATCACAAGTTAAAGCGGTCGGCCAGCCAAAAGCCCACCTTTGACCCTCCAAGTAGTGGAATAGCCATAGCTTGCAGATTATGAGGGGAGGTTCTAGGATCCTTTCCAGTAGAATACTCATGTGACAGATTATTTCGAATCTAGTATAGAGGGTTCCTAAAATCTGATAAAATAATAAGAGAAATTAAATGATTTAATTAATCAAAATGTCTTAATTAGTAATCATGATAAAAGAACTAATTTTCTAAAATTAATTTTTTTATAAAAATGGAAAGTTATACCACAAGTTTAAAAACTCTGATATTATAATGGAAAAAGTAAATGTCCACACTGGCAGTATCCAAGAATAATACGGGAACTTGTGCATATTGTTATGATATAAGAAACTCAAGGTGCTAGTGTCCCCAACACTGTTAAACTACCTCATGAAGCAAGGGTAAAATTGCTTATAGGAGACTAATGTAGAAATCATATGATAGTTATATAATTATGCTTTCATCAACGTCTAGTGTCAGTTGTGGTCACTACACCAGGACATGGATGATATAACATGAAGTCTCATCTCCGAGAAGTTTTCAAGGAGAAAGAGAAGCAATGATATAAATAAGGAGATGGCTACACTGTCATATGTATATTGAAATGTGGATCATGATATTTAAAAGGTTCCCTTTCTCATATCATTTTTACCCCTTTACTCGAGTTTTGTTTTAAGTTATAAAATGAACATGTATTCAATAAATGCTTCATTACATATCCAGGTAAGGTTCTCCAAGTGAATAAGAATTCAAAGACAGTTTTATCTTTAATTCTTATGGAGAATAAATTGAAAGACAAGATGAAAAGGCTAAAAGGCAAGTAATTCCAATGTCACATTCATGATGTCCTTCAATTAATGGGGTATTAACAAAGGTTATTTTCATTGAATATTATAAAATAACACAATGGTAGTTTAAAAGCAATAAACTGAATTCAAGAAGCAAGTTACCCACTTCTTCTTCAAAAATATTCATCAATTTTAATATTTTAGTTTTACTACTTGGGTATTAAATATAATATGATGATGAAATATGTGTATTCTAATACGGTAACCAAGTAAGTATATAAACCTTACTGGAAGTCTGATGTATTCTCTAAGTGGATAAGAAAGGGTGATACCTAGACCATGGTGAGAAGTACATGACTTCCTAATTTCCAAGTGAAAGATTTATGTAGAACTATTGTTGAGTATAAATTAAACATTAATCTCGTGTTTCCTTGGACATAATGAGACATTATTCCAGGTTTAGGAATTAATGTTGTTTAATACTCAACTTATAGTTCAGTGATACATGAATCATAGGCAATGAGTGATGAATATAAAATGTAATACTTATACCCAGTTGTGGGAAAATATTTATTTTTCAAGAAAAACTAAAATTAGACATTAAGAATATACCAAGTATGGTATTTAGGATCAAAACAGCTAAATACTTTTGGTATCATCGATGTATTTAGTTTGGACAAAGAAACCTTTAGAAATAAAGGTATTCCACAAATCCTATGGAATTAGAGGTATATATACTTCATATGATTCCTTTAAGTAATTAAGGAATGGTAAAATAAAGTAAGTGTATGGTCAGAATATATGAGCTAATTTGAGCCAGCATATCAAAAAATATCTTGACTGTGCAATCATCGATCATGATAATGTAGCATGGAGTAATTACTAAATGCACATTACCTTATTCACATCATGAAATTTATTTTAATGGGGAGTATCAATGGTGAAGTCTTACATGTTAACATTGGTCAAAAAATATAGCGTGGAGTAATTCCTAAACTCACATTTTATACATCAAAGTATTGATGTAAGTAGTATCAATGTTGCAACTTGCAGAAACTTTTATTATATTTCATGACGTGCTTCGCAAATAACAGTGTAATTCCATTCTCATATGCCAACTAAAATGAAAAATGGACATCATACGAGTCATAATATGATGATAAACCCATTATTTCATATGGACATGTGTTTGGATACAAAGAGTTTGTTAGGAAATAAAAAAACATACATCAAGTTAAACACAACGTTCATCTATGTAACTATCCTAAGGTTCTCTTAGGATATTACATAAATCTGTAAGATAGAAAATTAGTAGTCAAGTGATCGACTTTATTTCTATAAGGGTGCACATCTATTTTGAGACAGTGGGAGCTAAATTGAATTGGATTTAGTCGATGCTTCAGATTCACAAATAGTTGGCATAGGAACTAGTTCCACAAGTACATGTGGAACAGAGTATGTTCCAGTGACACATACTACATAAGAAGGATAAAACCATGGTGATGGTTTTTATATTCACCGTGGTCGGTGATCTATTATTCAATGTGAATAAATTTTTCTACAAGTAAGTAGTGTATGGAAATTAGATAAGATTGACAAGACAAATAATAATTCAGTAATGGATTCCATGTATCAAATTACAAAGGGGATTATAAATCAAATATTGTGGTTGGTATTCAAGAGAGTTGATTCATAGATGGTACAAGTGTGTTACCAATAAGGCTCGATTGGTTTCACCAAGTCATTATGCATAAATCTGTTAGAATTTTACTTATAATAACTAATTTTTATGATCATATTATTGATCATTTGATGTCATGACCACCAATCTTGGATGGTTTCTATGGGACACAACCAGAAAGGGATGTTCACGTCACAAAATGCTAATAAAGGTTGCAAGTTACTGAAATCTAGTTTGAGATTAAAGTAAAAAATAAGATCATAGAATATAAATTTGGAACAAATTTTTTCCATGTGTCTACTAGAGGTTTTTGGGAGCGCTAAGGTTTTCCAAGAAAAAAATATGTTTGACAACATATGGAAAACAAATATTGGACTTACAGTTGGTTAAGACTATGACAGATTCAATTCTCCAATGATTGACTTAATGTAGCAACCTATGTTCTTGGAAACAAGATCTAATGAGTATATAAAGGTTTTTTGGACCTAGTCAATCATCTATATAGTGACATGGTATTAAAAAATACAAGTTGGAACAATTTAAGATAAGAATTGTTGCCAATGTCACATGACACAATCTCTCCAGGTTTCCAAGTTCAGAACATGGGAGGAGATTAAAGTTGCGAGTTGAGTTCCATACATTTCAGCGATGGATCAATCACATATGTCATGATATGTACAAGAACTGATATTTCTATCACATAATTTATAATATCCAAATAACAGTAATATTCATGAGCACTGCAAGGGATGTAGTTAGAACTATCTAATTGTACTTCGGAAAGTACAAAAGATATGTACCTGGTAAGTGGAGAATAAAGGATACTAGTTTTAAGGGGACACAAACTATTATTCCTTAGATTCATGTGATATAATATTGTAGTTAGGCTAAGGTGATGAGAAAGAAAATCTCATATAAGACAGTGGTAGCATGCCTACAAAGACCGAGTACGTTGCATCTTCTAAGGTAGCTAAGTAGCAGTTATTAAATGAAATGAATTTTTCCAGTTCTTGTAATCGCACTTGGTAAAAAAAGTATTATCATAATGTAAATTATGATAATTTTACTAGCCAATATGTCAAATTATGATAGTGGGAAAAAATGATATACTCAGGGATACCATCTCCTGAGAAGTTTTACTCAATAAGATGAGGTCACTATAGCAGAATTGCCATGCAGCGAAACTATGGCGGGCCTAGTAGCTAAAGTCGCTACTAAGCAGAAACATGACATTAATCATGTGAGTAGCAAACAATTTTGGTTAGCATGCTGGATCTAGTGCAAGTGGGAGGGTTGAAATAGTGGGCGCCTTAGACCTAACTATTTAGTGCTTTTGATTAATATATCATGTATATATTTAGCTATACATGAATTCATCTTACCATTGTAGTGTAGACTTTTCTACATCTGCTATTGAAAAGGTAATGTCCAAATATTAATTTTCGTATCGAAAGGTTATAGCAGATCCCAGGCTATAATGAGAACCTCTAGATACTATGACATTAATCTTAAATATATGTTCTATAGTCTAGATACATCTTACTGATCAGACATAGTAGATGTTTGGATATTAGGTGTTGGGGGATCATAATCATTGCGACTTCTTCTTATGAAGTTCGCACTTGATAATATCTAGTAGTGAGATCATGAGGACAATCCCGCCAATAGAAACACCACATGTTTTGGGTGTCATTGGATGTTCTTATCTATGATCATGTGTAATGGTCTCCTAACTTGATATCATTGCCAATGTATGTCATTTGATCGCTTACTTTTATGCAAGATGAAAACCATGATGTTGAAATTATATCAAGGTAGTTTGTGTTGGGTATTTCATTGATGGTATGACATTGGTTGAATAATCAAGAAATTATTTGTCACTTTCAGGTTATGGAAGTAATATATCTCAGGCCATGTTGATAAGGATGGTATTAACTTTATAAGACCATGGCCATGGCAGTCGAGGGTAAATCCATCTAGTTGGATCAACAATAAATAAATTAAGAAAAAGAAAATGACACACATGTGCATCCTACTTTATGAGATATTAATGACAAAGTGATTATATTACATAGTGTGTGTTTGTAAGTTGGTTGTCGCTTCTGTGACAATCCTTATCTCTTTAGGGGGCATGATGGGTTTCTAGATCCCACTCTTGGTCTATGAATAGTATTCACTATTGTTGAGATAAGGTCCTATAGGGTCACACACAATAGTGTATTCGATAATCTATTTGAATCTGTTGAATATGAATTTTGGACATGGTGAGCCCCACCACGGGTCTAGGATTTGTCCAAGGAGATAAGATTTCCAAGGAATAAATAAATTCATATTATTCAAGTTATGAATAATGGGAATTGAATTTATTTATTAAATGTATTTACTAGTTTTAAGTAAATACATTAAAAATATTATTTGAATGAATATTAAAATATTCAAGGTTCATTAATATTTATGGGAGTAAGAGATAAGTTAATGGATTAATTATTATCACATAATATATTTAATATATTATAATAAAGTTATAATAAAAATGAATAATATTTATGACTCAATATAGTAGTCAAAATATTATTTATATAGTGTGATTAATTGTTTGGGGGTCGGTCTGACATTTCCAGGTAATTTCATTTCACTCTATAAATAGAGGAGGAGAGGAGTTTTCCATACACTATTAACTACCACTCTCCCCATCCTCCTCTATCTCCCACATCCTAAAGAGAGAGGCTCTAGATAAAAGGAGCTCGGAAGGAGCTCTCTCTCAATCATCGCAAGTGAAGCAATGTGGTGATCATTGGAGTGTCGAAGCAGTCGTTGTAGCTCTACGCTAGCACCCAGATTACAACGATATGTGCTCCCATGGATTCCTTGAAGTGTGTGTGGAAGGTCTAGATGAATTCAACTTTGGATTATTCGATAGGTGATTTCCAATGATGAGAAGATTTTGTACGTGGCTTCAGATCTAAACCAAGTATTTTACGGTTTTATTTTGTTCTTAAAACTCTTCACATGTGATCCTCGGCTTAAACCAAGAAGCTATTCACCGACGTTGACAAGTTCATGTTGAACATCGGTGAATTTTTTTAAAATCCCACATATTTGGGGCTTCTAATACATGCTCATTTACTACCATAGATGTGAATAATTATAGGTATGGAGTTCTCTTTTATATGTAGGGAAAGGGAACACTCTTGGAAATTAATTGAAATTTTCCCAAAAGAATCCAAAATGATAAAGTAATTCACATGCTAAAATCTTCCAAATAACCTTAGGTTAGAATTTTTTATAGGATAAGGTGGAAATATATCCATAAAATAATATTTTTACAATTTTTTAGGCCACTTTAACCCTTTTCTTCTTAGTTTAACCCTAATTTAACCCATTTTTACCTTAACCGCGGTTAATAATTTTTATTATTTTTAATATTAATTATGGTCAAAAATTATTTTTAAATTATTACACAATAAAAATTATACTAATTCTAAAAATGAAATATATATTTTTAATTCCATTCACATAATAGGACCAATTTAATTTAAAATTAATCTCACAGACAAGATGAGAAAGCGGGTTTCCAAAGAGAAAATGTTCAAAAAATTATAAAATTTTTATATCAAAATTCAATATGAAAATGATTCCAATAAAATAAATTGGATTAATATATATATAATTTTACTAATTTTACTTTTTAACCAATTTAAAATGTAATTTTACCTTGTGAATTATTTAAATGAAAAGGTAGTTTTCAATAAAAAGCATCATTTTTCATTATTCATCAAAAAATGAATGTTTTCATAAAAATACCAAAAATTCAACCTAAGATAATTTTGATATTATGATTTAAAAAATTAATTTTATTTTATAAAGTAAATTTTAAGAAATAGTATAAATTAATTTTAAATTATATGCATAAAGCACGATTAAACCACCTTTTACAAAAATACTATTTTTTAGAAAACATGTCTTTTTCTTTAAAATAATTATTATCTTATTTCTAATAAATAGATATCCATAATTTTCATAATTTAGTTATTAATATTCATACATGAAAATTTATTGCCTTGTTTATAATGGTATACTATATTATAGTTTATTTAGACTTGAGGTTGCGTATTCTGCAAGCTATTGAAAAGGTTAAATTTAAATAAATATATTTCATGGGATGTTTAATCTAGATGTTGTGTGTCGCATATGTGATTGAATAATATATTCTTATTTTATAATTTTAGGGTTTTACATTCATACTTTGCTATAATTTCCTCTTACTTTTGTCTCAAACTTAATAATTATCCCTCCATATCAACTTATTGTTCATGAATGAAATATTTTTCCAAGAAAATATCCATAAAATCATTCCATTACATGGTTGATATTTCCTCCTCATCCTTAAAGTTTTGAATCAATGACCACTATTTATTCAAATCCTCTGATAGATGATAAACTTCCATGAAAACCTTCTCCCTTTCATTAATTCTCAAAGAGAAAAATATAATCTCTAAAGAACTTATCCATTTCTAAGATACAAATGGATTTGTAGTCCCATTAAATAATGGAGGTTAAGGATGCATGAAGTGGTCTAAAATTGTTACACTGTATTGTGGATCAGTAGGCTACTCCAGATAGGTAAGGTTATTTCTCACAACCTGAGTCAGATGTCCCAATAAAGTTATAATTTTTTCATCTCTTATTGTAGCTCCATCTCCAACTACATTATCATTTCTAAGAGGAAAATACCTATATGGATTACATGCATTGATACACTTTCCATTCCTTCGGTGATGCACCATTTCAAAATAATGGAATATACTAAATCAGATCATAAAATTATGAAACATAATATGTAACTTTAAAACTACTGAAACACTAACATAAATTGATAATTTATGTATAACCAATCTCAAAATCATAATCTTGGTTTATTTGAGAATATTCTCAATGTCCATTATGGGGTTACGTTTCCCTAATCTATGTTTTCATAAATATAGTTCCCCAAAGTTTTTACTAGAGTTCTTTTGATACCAAATATAAATACCCCAAATCCAGTATCCTATAATCAGTGGTTCCATTATTATATTGGTATAAGATACAAGCAATTTCATCCCAAAGGACCTAATAGTTTAGTAGTATTGGAAAACTAGATACATACTATAATTACACATTAAATTTGAAAACATAAAATAAAAAATAGAATTTTCTTCTATAAAACCAATCTTATCTTTAGAATATCCCTATATATCAATCATAAAACACTTCCTAGCATCTTGTGGAAAAGAAACATAAGAAATAGGTGAACTCAAATGATCGGTAAGGGTTTGCCTACAACAGAAGCTAACAAGAAATGGATAATATGGAAATAATGAATGATAATAAAGTAATTCCATATAAATAATCACATGATCTAGAAACTCATCCATGTATAGTAAATCAAATAATCACATAAACATCAATAATTGAATTCATAATGATGGAATCCATAATGTTAGACATCTAAAACTTACCATTGAGGCCTTAGCCAAGATATCTGAAAATAAATGGGTAAGGCCTCATCCAAAACCCAATCTAGTTTGTATAATGATACCTACTTATGCATAAAGGGGCTATATTGGTCCCTCTCCGTCACTTACTAAGTCTAATTCATTTCTCATATGAATAAATAATATAACTGAATCAATATTCCTTAACAATTAATACTTATCCATATTATAAGAACTATTATACTGAATGTTAATACTTTTTCTAGTCAAAATGATCATAAACCATATAAAGAAATATGGTGGATGGTATCATTAGATTATATCCTCAACTTAAGATTCAACAAAAGATGTCGACATAGATGAAAATATTTTGAAAATATCACAGGAAATTTTCTTCAGAAAAATATTCTTTGCACATTGAAAATCAGTTTTTAAAATCTAAAAATTGTGTACATAATAAAATAACCATTTTCTATGAAAATAAACTTATAAAATTGTAAAATAATCTTAAAATAATTGAGGTGAAATTATGGTAGGAAATTATATTCATTCCATATGTGTTGAAAAATATTCATATTTCACTTTTGTTAAAAGTAAAACAAGTACCTCATTCAGAAAATGACAAGAATATTTCATTGAAACCATTTTTTTAAACATAAAAAATTGGTAAGAATTTATTTAAATTATCATAGGTGAATAGTAAAAAAATTGAAACTGTTCTTATAAAACATGGATATGGAAGAGAAATGTTCCCCATCAGATACGTAAACAAAAACAATCCCGAATAATGATGAGATTGTGACTAAAAACCTGACCTCGGGTTCAAATTCCTTAAAATGTGTTTGAACCTCCTGTATAATAAGTATAAATTTATTATACATATCTTAAAAAAAACATAATCATAATTATTAAACCATATGTAATATTTTATTATCTATTTATTAATAACTCTTTGTTTAAATCATTGTTTCAAGTGATAATCGCATCGTTTTTCATGTATGTTTTGGTTTATGAGTTTTTACCCTTATACTTTGATTATAGTTCCATAATATCAAAAATGGTAATAAATATGTAAATATAATATATATTCATTATATTTTCCTTTATATTAATCCATAAAATTTATAGAAATAAAATTAATTACATCATTCATGGAGACGGTTGGACGTACATATGCATGAGCATTGTTTTCATTATTCTAAGGATGAAATAAAAGAAAGATAAATAATAATTCACCTTTACAGAATAATTATTATATCATATAAATCATATATATATTCATAAAATCCATCTATATTACCATCCAAGTAAAATATAAATGAAAAACAAATCGCATCGCTTCGTAGAGGTGGTCATCCACATGTACGCATGAGCAACATTATCATTTCCCAATGGGTCGAAAGGTAAAAAGGTGGATGTTATATTATCGTTAAAAAGGTATAATTATTTAATAATTATCATATATATTCATTATTTCCATATTTATAACCATCCAAGTGAAGTGGTTATGAAAAATGATTTACACTATTATGTGGATACGGTAAGTCGCACTTACACACGAACGATGTTTTCACTTTTCATAGGATAAAAAAGAGATGTAATATTTATGTACCATAATTATTATAAAATCTAAATATATTTATAATACTGTATTTATTATTTTTTTATGGGTGAAACACATGAAGAATAAGTATAAGAAGAAATAATTTTGAAATAGTCGGTAAAGTTGATTACCTCTTCTTTAGTGAACTCCCTTTATATCTCTTCTTAGGGACATAGGTTTGCAATTTTGGAACTTCCATAACCTCAAAAACGTGGAAAATTATTTTTAGAATATTAATTTTTAGGTTTTCGTCTAGCTAGATTGCTCAAAGTGTTGTAAATAAGGGAGGATGTTTCCTTTTATAATTGAGGGGAGGGGCACTTTTTGTATTTCTTAAAATATTAAATTAATATAAATTATTTATCATGTTTAAATGGATCTAAATTTATATAATTAGACTATATTGTGAATGGGAGTCTAAATAATTTCATCCAATAAATTTTTTACAAGTTTTTAATATTTTTTCACCCTTATCTTTTAGTTTTAACCCTTGTTAACCCTTTTGACAATTACTATACTATTTAAAATTTCTACCCTATAAGGGTTAATAATGTTACTATAAAATGAAAAAAAACTCATAACTGGAACATGGTAGATTTAATTTAAAATATCACATTAATTTGGATGAATCTAATATTTTTATAAATTTTAAATCACTTAATAAAATATTATTTTCAAAAAATATCAGTAATGTCAAATTTTGAACTATTCATTTAATTTTACTTTAATAGCATCAAGAAGATAGTGGAATTTAAATAAAATGAATAAAAACCTCTATAATATGTCATTTTTATCTATAAAATTCTTATTTCACATTAATTCTATCAAATTATACCACTTTTAATTATTTTAATATAATTTATTTTATTTTTTCATTAACTAAATAATTATTGTGCTAGCGTTGTGAAAGCATTCAAGGTAATTATATCTTCACCAAAAATTAAAAATAAATTACCATGATGAAAAAATAATTCATATTTAAAAATATTTTTTATAACCAAACATATCCTCCGGTCATCCCTATGTTAAAAATATTTGAGTGACTAAAAACAAGAGTGTGACTTTTTTTACTTTTCTTTACATAAAATATTATAATGGTCATAATCTCATCCAAATTGTAAAAAAACATATAACCAAATATTGGATGATTATGGATTAGCTTAACTCATCTTATAAAATTAATTCAAGAGTTAGGGTCATTTTATAATCCTTATCATACTATTTTAACCATTAATTACCCAGTTTACCCTTTATTGTGGTAATAAAAATAAATAAAGTTGCTAATCATATTGACCATAAATAAATGGGACTTATTTACTAAATTTAAAACTCCCGATTCAAAATATGGTATTTATTCATTAATATTTAATTTCAATAATTGGAATAAATTAATTTAATATTTAAATGAAAAATGCGAAGAAAAATAATTTTTTAGAAAAATGCCTTTTTAAGTATAAAAATGTTTTTATACCAAATTAATCCATAAATTTGATTCCAATGAAATTAATTGGCTTATTAATAATATAATAGAAATAATTTTACATTTAAACTATTTAAAAAAATAATTTTAAAGTGATTGAAATAAAAATATAGTTTTCAATAAAAAGCAATATTTTTCTTTATTCATTAGAAAATCAATATTTTTAGAAAAATCAAAAAAGTATCACAATAAGAAAATTTTTATATGAATATTTAAAAAATTAATTTAATTTTATCAAATAAATTTTATAAACATTGAAAATTTAATTATATTATTTTCTCATAAAAAGTAATAAAAATCATTTTTGAAGAAAACGTATAAAATGACTTTAATAAAATTTGAGTGTTTATTTCATAAGAAATAATAAATAAATTTTTATTGATTAATACCATTATATATATTTCATACTATGGTTAATCCTATATAGACCCGCCAATTTAATGGCTTGGTTATAAAGATCGTGTTAAAATAATGATATTATAAGAGTGTATCACTGTTCGTTTAAGCTTGGTGTTGTGTGTTGTATACTCTATCAAAAATAGAATTATTTAAAAATATCAGGGTTCTTTTCACCACAATCTATCAAATAAATTTTATTAAAAATGAAACATATCATAAAATCTTGGGGTGTTACACTACTATCCCATTATTCAAAATTCTATAAAAATAAGAAATACATGATTATTTATAAAAAATATGAGAAAGTGGAAAATGTGTTAGTGAAATGAGAATGTTTTGAATGTAAGAGTTGGATTATTCATTACCTTTATGCTAGAATATGATATATCATTGGATAATCTAACACATTAGTCTAAGATTCAATGGTTGTACAAGGATTAAAACACTGTTGAATCAGTCATAATTAATTTGACAAATCTTAACAACTATAAATTAAAAATATAAAAAATTCATATTATTCATAATGATCAAAATAGGATCATTTGCTCGATAAAAAAATATACATATAATAAATAAATAATTTCAAAAAATAGTTAATTTATCCATCCTAATCAATGATTAATTTATAAGTTAATGATATATAAATAATAATAATAATATCAATGATTTATTATTTTGAGGGTGGAGGGGGTCATTTATAAATATGGTTGTATATATTCAGCCTTATATATTACAGACTCAAGCAAAACAATCCATGCCATAAGTTAATGATATATAAATAATCATATCCTCAATACAATCTTCATCATTTTTCACACTTGTAATCAAGTCATATGATTCATAAAACACGGTGTTATCTTAGCCACTGTCTATATTTAGTTCTTCCTCATGTTTAGTACATCATTTATAACTTTGATCTATTTTCTAATAGATCATGTGAACTTCCAACTCCTCTAGACTAATTATTATTGAATTAAAACAATGTAAATATGGACAAATGATTTGAGAAGGGTCATATGCATGATATTTTTAAAACATGATGAACTCTTTAGCCCCATACTCATACTATTTTGTAGTATTATTGAAATCCATCCATTTTTTACTCATATCCATCCTATTTGATTAAGTAATACTCATATTTTACAAAATAAATAAATACACAAAAGATATGGTCATAGAATCCAAGACAGCTATTCTTTTTATATACACACAAATAGTCATCATATTTGATATAAATTTTGATTGCATGAATGAATTATTAGAATATATAAATTCTAAGAATTAAATGAATGTAAATTATTATAACACTTATTTTTTATTACAAGAAGTCACATATCATAAATCATTTCAACTTTAGGAAGATGGTTCTGATGTAGAGATTAAGGATTGTCAGTTCTGAGAAGGATGATTGTGGCCATAATAAATCTAGGAGGGATCTTTGATGGATGAGGATAAACCCTAGAAAGGGGGTTTCAAACTAGTTTTTCCTTCTCATTCCTATCAATTTTCCTTAGTTATTTTGTTTCTTCATGCTTCCTTTTGTTTATGATTATTTTTAGGTATTCATTTAGTTTGGTCTAGTTTCTTATGGTTTTTAATTTTCTTGTATCTCTTTTTGTAAGTTGTCATCGTTTATTTTATTAATAATAATACAGGGGTGTGGGTGGTGTTCTTGAAGTAGAGTATAGCCAAAATTTATGAACTACATAAATTCATGTGTTCTAATTTCTTTCCATCATTTTATTATTCTCACTATGTTATTTTTTAGGCTACTATACCCATCAATTTTATCTTCTGTGTTGTTGAAAATCTCTTTCATATTGAAGCATATATTTACTTAAATCCTATTAGTTTTTTGGGGGGTTCATGTGATATTACCTCCAATTTTTGAGGTATATGTGTCTTCAAGCTACCCTCCCATAATAAGTGGTAACAGAGATAGTCTTTCAAGTCTAACATGTCTTTAAATAGATTAGAGGTTGAGAAGTTTGATGGAGAGAATGATTTCAATTTATAGAGAGTTAAGATGTATTTAATTCTTATACAAAATGGACTTGATGAATATAACAACCTTGATTTTTCATACATTACTATTACATCATTTTAAAGATAAAAAATATAATAGTGTTATAAGACTAGGATCCAAACATTTAGTGTATTGGGGAAATTAGGAACAAACATAACATTTACATAATAAAAAATAAAAAATTATTTAATTCCTTCTTCTCTAACTTCTTAGTGGTCCTTGTGTACTCCTTAGTATAAGTTTTCATGACTCGTACTAGTGAAGCCCATGTCATGACTTCCCAAGACAGCCTCTAATTAGCCAGGGGCTAGTGACTAGCATTGATTAGGCATATCAATAACATGGGAGAAATTTTCTATGTACCTATACGCATGCACACATCTCCAAGCCCACAAAATGCTGAAATGTAAAAACCACTAAGTAAAAAATGCATGCATACCACTATATCCCACAAACAGAGTATGATGAAAAGTAAAGTAAAAAAGGGATAGAATAAAAGCCCACCAATAAGAGTCTATAACCACAAGTACAACCTATAAGAAAAAGGTACTAGGACTGAAATCTAAAAGTCACATGAATACACATTGGTCTGCCTAGTCTCACAAAGTACCATTTGGTCCTGGTCCGCCTATGACTCCATCAAATATTGATCATCTGGACAAGACACGACATGTGTGGGAAAATATAGTTTAGGGTTGAGTATAATAATACTCAGTAGGACACCTCAAAACCACAAAATAATATAACAAAGGAAAGTATAGTAATCTCTATACAAATATGTGTCTACAGAACATATAACAAGAATATCCAGATATACTCAACCAAGATTCATAGTATAGAGGTAAGTCACAACCCCTACACACAAACCCTAGGAATTTAGCTCAAATATTCCATGAATCACTCATCTAGGAGAACAAACTCATGAGATCGATAAAACTGATGATGTCTATCCGAGAGGTACTACTCTTCGGGTCTTTCCATGAGAAAGGTATGTTGATAGTCCAAGGAGAGAGATGTGATATAAGAGATGAGGATCACAGTTGGGGACATGAGGAGATACTAAAAAATCAATCTAGATTAACCCTCTAATTATAGGATCAGCACCCATGAAGTGTTTATCATGTCAATACCAAGAACTTTACCTAGGGTATGAAGAATGAATAAAGGATCCTACTCTGGGCCTCTCGGGGGATTCCATTAACTCTATCCAGGAAGTCTCACTTAAGGGATCATAGTTCTGTGAGTAATAAATGATTCGCACCTACCTTCAGGGAAATGATAATAACAAACCCTAACGAAACTTGTCCATGATATAGAGGACAATATAATCAAGCCATGTAAAAAGGGGTACACGGCATGTAGTAGGGTCACACGTTGTATCCCTTGACCCTGGGTACTGCCCATGTACAATGGACCGTGTCTTTAGAAAAAGTCATGTAGAAGAGGGGTACACGGTGTGTAGAAGTATTCACATGTTGTGTTCATCCATTCGGGGTCTGCCCATGTACTCTGGTCGTGTGCCAGTACATAGCATCATCTTGTGTATGCCTTCCCGTGTACCAGTACACAAGATAGTCTGTGTAACTAGTTTAGTCCATTCCATGTGGGGTAGTACACTCCATGTAGGTAGCTCGTATAATCAACCCTGTGTCTGTGTAATTCCCATGTACACATCGATTTTTCCAACAATTAACACATGTCATATAGTAGAGACTACATGCCGTGTGTATCGGGTTTTCTAGAAACTCGTCTTCTTCCTCCGCACACCTCGACTGATCATCCAAATCTCATTCGAGTGGTATTTTCACCTCAAAACACCATATATAAGATCATTTCACCACCCTAATACTAAATCGATGGATTTCGGGCTTTCAATCAGCACATAAACTCAATTTAATCCATCCCGACGCAACTCACCCGAAGAACGGGTTCTTCCGAATAACTTTGATTCATTTTTCACCATCATCATTGAACCTCCATCAAGTTGTTCCGATGTCGGATCTCTAGTTTTAGATATTTATTCTAAGAATCAAATGTTCAATGATCAATTGTTCAATGTTTGGGGGAAGAACAAATAATGTGCATCAAGAACACAAGAAATCTGGGGAGAAAATTACAAGGAACAATCTTGAGGAATGAACCTCAACCATTTTTTTTCCAACCTTGATTCATTTCTGTAAGAATGATGAAAGAATAAAAAAACAAATCTATAGAACCAAATTCTGATAAACCGCACAAATATCATCCCATATCGCAAGTACAATCGATTTGTGGGGTAATCTATTCATGGATTGGTCCACATTCCATGTAGGAATCAAGAATAGGGAAGAATAATTAAAATAGAACATCCTACCTAGATTTTGGATCACTCACTAATGAATATCGGTCACCACATCATTTTTTTGGTGAGATCTACCAAGAACAATGTTCGTTGATCTATGATATGATGTTCAATCATTAACTGCTGAGAAAATTCTCCAAATCTCTCTATTGAGGGCCTCCAAAGGATTCCAAGGTTATGAGCCTAACCCTGGATCTTTGAAAAAGGGTTTATTTAATATAAACATTTTGTTGCATCAACAAAATAAAAATAAAATATTTTATTATCAATTTATTTTATTCATTTAAAATGCATGTGATGACTTTCCACAACTGATCTGCACTGACCAATGTTAGGTCATGCCTAGGGTAAAGTCGTTATTCTAAACAAAATTATGTCCTCAGATTTCTGACCTGGGTACCCTTTTATAATTTATTCCACTTTTTTAGGAAAACTATGTACGTGTTTTATTTAATATTTTAATATTTTTAAAACATTTATTATGGGCCCACTGGGCCTCAAAATCGTATGTCGTATCAGCTTATGTTCTTGAATTTAATGAATATAATATTTAAAAATAATACATAGAAAATCCTAGAAATTAAATTATCCTCGTCTTGGGGATTTACATCCCTAAAAATCCAAAACAAAGGCTACTCAAAAAGATGTGGGTACTAAGCACGAATCTGAGACTCCCACTCCCAAGTGCTCTCCTAGAGATTCTTGTGCTGCCACTGAAGACACAATAAATTAATTTATCACCCATGAAGGATCCTCTCCCACCGATCCTTGATCTCTAATGGGTACTCATCAAAAGATGCTTCATCCTCAATGTCCATATCACCCTAGTCAATGGCATGGGATGGGTTATACATGTACCTCCTCAGGTGAAACACGTGGAAGATGTCATGTACCCAATCTAACTACAGGGGTATAAATAAGAAGTATTTCACCTCTCCAACTCTATCTAGTATCTAAAAAGGGCCAATGAACCTTGAAGATGGCTTGCCACCCCAGCCAAATCTATACAATACACGTCGAGGTGAAACTCATTGGAACACATGGTCTCCTTCCTCAAACTCCAAAGGCCTATGTCTCCTATCATCATAAGACTTATCATGGATTTGTGTAGCCTTCATCTACTCCTGGATGATCTACACCTTCTTTATATTAGCTCACACCAACTCTGCACCCATGAGTGATGACTCTCCTAGGTCAGTTTAGCAAAGTGGTGACCTACATGGTCTCCCGTATAAAGCCTCGAATGGTTTCATACCAATGGTGGAATGATAGTTTTTGTTGTATAAAAATTCCACCATTGGTAGGTGATCCACTAGTGGTAAGTGATCCTCCCAGTGGTAGGTGATCCTCTAATACTACTCTGTCATGACCTGTCCTAGTGGGGCCCATGTTGTGACTCCCCAAGCCCGTAGCATGTCCTCCAAAACCTAAATGGTCTACTTCATCTAGTCATCCATTTGTGGGTGAAACGTTGTGATCAAGTATAATTGGGTCCCAAATGCCTCAAATAAACCCTTCCGCAACTAAGATGTAAAGAAATCATTATGATCTGAAACTATCATTGATAGAACTCCATGGATTCGAACTATCTCCTGCACATAGAAATGTATTAATCTCTCTATATTGAACTCTACTCTTGGATATCTATGAAGTGGGATGACATAGTGATTTGGTCAATGATCACACAAATGGCATTGTGTCCCCAAGACATACGTGGTAAACCCATCTAGAAGTCTATTGATATCCCATCCCAGTTCCATTTTTTCACCTCAAGAGGTTGATCTAAACCCACTAGAACTTGGTTATAAGCCTTCACTTGATGACAAGTAAGGTATAGAGAAATAAACTTTTCCACTCTCTTCTTTATCCCTATCCACCAAAACTAACATCGGGGTTCCCATTACATTTTCTCCAAACCTGGATGTACCGCCAAAGTGGATGTATGAAACTCCCTTAGAACCTCATCCTTAAACAACACTGGTACTATTGTACATCCTCTAAAAATAATAATGTTCTCCTCTCCTTTTGAATATCCATCAGAAGCATGCCTTATAGACATCTGAGCACCTGGGATATCGTATATGGTATCCCCATGTTATGTCTCCTTGACTCACTATAAGAGTGGAGGGGTAACAACCATCTACTTGAGGTAAGATTCTCCATCTCCATCCACAAAGTATAACTACAACGAGGCCAACTCCTCTGATTCCTTGTTCAGCAACTGAGAACTAGATAACTAGATGAGAGAATATGCCACCACATTCCCATTCCCAGGAGTATAGAAAATCTCAAATTCATAGTCCTAGAGGAACTCTAGACATCGCCTATATCTCATGTTCATATCCTTCTGAGAGAAGATATACTTGGGACTCTTGTGATTGAAGTAGATGATAAACCGTTCGCCCATCAGGCAGTGTTGCCACATCTTCAACATGAAGAATACCTCTTCTAACTTAAGATCATGGGTTGCAGAGTTCTACTCATGTGGTATCAACTGGTACGAACCATAGGAAATCACTGCTTCCCTCTACATTTGGATACAACCATGTTCAATTCCTAATTCATCACAAAACACTACGTACTCAACACCCTCCTTTGGAAATCTCAAGATCAAAGCACTCATAAAACTTAGCCTCAGCTGCTAAAAACCCTACTAGCACTTCTCTATCCATAAGAAAGGATTCCCCTCTCAAGTCAAATTTGTAATAGGTGCTAATATCATTGAAAATCCGGTATAAATCTCTGATAATAGTCGGCTAGCCTGAGGAAGCTCCGAAACTCCAACACATTATTAGGTGGATCTCATGCTAACACTGCCTCATCCTTGGTGGGGTCCACTACCACTCTATCCACTGAGATAACGTGTCCCAGAATGTGGACCACCTGAATCTAGAACTAGCACTTTGAGAGTTTCCCATAAATTTGGTTCTCTCAAAGTATGTCCAGAACCATCCTTAACTGTCTTGTGTTCTTATCCTCAGATGCTAAGTACACAAGGTTATCGTCAATGAAGACTCCTATGAATCAGTATAAGTAAGGCTGAAAGATCTAGTTCATGAGTCCCATGAACACTTTTTGGGCATTCATCACCCCAAAGGGTATCACTAAGTACTCATAGTGACTGTAACAATGCCCGAATTCCATCTTTAGTATATCCTCATCTTGTACTCATAGCTCGTGATATCCTAAACTATGGAAATATTTAAAGAACCATCGTACCCCTTTCAACTAATCAAAGAGGTCATTGATCCTTGGTAGTGGATACGTTTTATTCATCATCACCTAGTTCAAGCACTGATAGTCCACATACTACCTTAATATCCCATATTCCTTCTTGGAAAACAAAATTGGGGTTGTCCAGGGTGAAACATTGGGTCTCATGAAGCCCTTCCTCTATAATTTCTCTAACAATACCCTCAGCCCTCAAAGCTCTGCCAGATCCATCTGATATGATGGTGCAGATATCAGTTTCATCCCAGGGTGTAAATCAATGAAAAATTCTAACTCTCGGTGGGGAGGTAAACCTGGAACATCGTCGGGAAATATGTCGTCATACTCCACCACCACTATAGTAAACTAGAAAATCCTAACATCTTCTGCACCAAGGGTCAGGCTATCCAAATGATGATTAATCAATTGAACCCTCCTATACATGAGTCCATCCTATGCTACCTAGGTTTTATTTTCACCAACAAAGGTAAAACTCATTCTATCACTACAGACACAATGCATCATTTTCCTAAAACAATCAATATGGGCATGGACTTTAGATAACCAATTCATACCAAGAATGACATTGTAAGGCCTCAATGCTACCACCAAGAGGTTCCAACCAAAACTCTTTCCTCCAAGGGTCAGGTCACACTGTCTGCACAAGTTTTTCATCCCTGATTCTTCTCTAGTAGGTGTATCCAAATGTAAGGGTTGAGTCAATAGTTCAACTGGAATCTTTAGGTCTCAAACAATATATGTGGTAAGAAAGGAATGATTAGAACTTATGTCTATCAGTATTGAAGATAAAGTAGAAAAGACATTGATCATACCTAAAATCATTCCTGGATCATCTAGGTCATATGCCTTAACTGCATGTAGCTTTCCCCTCCCATGTCCTCCAACTCCCTAAGCCTGGCTTGGACCACCAGGGGGTGGTGGTGGTAGCAAGTCGACAAGTCGACCACCTCTTGTTTCTCTCCCATATCCTCTACCACATCCTTAATCCTATGAATCTATCTGGTCCTATCACTATATTTTCCTTGGTGGTCTATCCACAGTATCCCTATCATCATTACAGTAGGTTGGACAATCTTGAGCAAGATATCCCATGTCTTCACATGAATAGAACTATCTCTCTCTAGGATGAATGGACCCACCCTGTGAGCCCTGAACTATTTATTATCTATCCCGAGACCTCCTCTTGAAATTCCTCCCATGTCTAGGTCCCTGGGACTAATGTCGGATCCTTTCTACAGAGGTCTCTGCTCTTGCTTTCCCACTGCTAACTTTCACAAACTATATCTGCTCAGCCAAGAATCTTTCAACCATTAAAGTCTACCCAAGCACCCCCAAAATATGTATGAATGCATAGAGGGATAATGTTGGATCGGATATCTCTACACAAACCATGCTCAAAGGTATGAGCCTTGAATTAATAATATTTAACCATATCCATCAAGTACATAGAAATGTTAGTGAACCTCAATGAATAATCAGATGATGTCATGCTGCCTTGCTAGGGCTGAAGAATCTCTTGAATACACACATCTCTTAGTGAAACTAGTGAGAAATAATCTATGAATAGGCACTCAAACTTTATCCATGAAATATTCTTCTCAACATGAGTCTGGATATCCAAACACCACCATCATCTAGCTAACCCGTGTAGAAGGCTCGCCACCATGACCACTATCTGATTCGATGGTGTCCTGACTGGATGAAAAACTTGGGTCACCACCTCCAGTAAGTCCTCAGCTACCTATGGGTTGGGATAACCTTAGAACCTATGGGGTATCTATCACTGAAACTCATGAAGTGTTCTTGGCCTATGCTTATTGTCCACTGCTATGATGGGTACCGCCTGCTTCTCTATAGGTGGTGGTATGACTAGTGCACCACCTAGAGGTGATATCTGGGGAACTGGTCCCTGTATCGAAGTCTCATCACTGAGAGGGTAATCCTTGTGATCAAGATACTGAATCATAGCTAGTATATATCACAGAAGAATCCTATAAGAAAACAAGATGTACCACAATCAATGAGTATATCTGAAGAGATGACTCAAGAAGAACATGGAAACCACAACCCATTCCTATATGATGTGTGTACCATTATTTTCTCTATAACCATTGTTTTCATGTAACAAGTTGAAAATCAGGTTATTAGAGTCTTTTTGTATGGATACATCAGCCACCGCACCAATACTAGAGTCCTTGGCTTGAAATCCGAACTCAAAACACTTAACATTGTCACCCCAAACCAATATCATAGACTCTCGGTCCAAAAGTATAACTGACTAGCTCTGATACCACTCTTTCATGACCTATCCTAGTGGGGGCCATGTTGTGACTCCCCAAGCCTCCTTCTAATAGGCCATGGGCTGGTTATTAGCACTGAGTAGACATATCACTAACTTGTGAGGCATTTACTATGTACCTGTACTCATGCAGACATCTCCAAGCCCACAAAATACTAAAATGTAAAAACCACTAAGTAAAAATTACATATATACCACTACATCTCACAATCAATGTATGACAAAAATTAAAATAAAGTAAACAGGTCCATAATATAATACCACCAAAAGGATTCTATAACTACAAGTCCAACCTGCATGAAAAAATTATTGGGACTACTGTCTAAAAGTCATAGGAACACACCTTGGTTTGTTCGGTCTCACAAAGCACTGTCTGGTCCTAGTTCGCCTAGGACTCCTTTAAAGGATCAATCATCTACATAAGACATGACACGTGTGGAAAAAGACCATGAAGGGGTGAGTATAACAATACTCAGTAGGACACCCTGAAACCATAAAGCAATATAAAAAAGGATATTACAATCATCTCTACACAAGTATATTTCTATAGAGCATATAATAAGAATATCCATATATACTCAACCAAGACACATAGTCTAGTGGTAAGTCACAACCACTGCATATTAACCCTATGAATCCCACTCAAATATTCCCCAAAGCAATCATCCAAGAGAATATAGTCCAGAGTTCTATAGCACTGATGATGTCTATATGAGTGGTCTTGGTCGTCAGGTCTCTCCATGAGAAGGATATGTTGATAGTCCGAAGAGAGAGATATGATACAACAGATGAGAATCAAAGCTAGGGCCATGGGGTGATACCAAAAAATCAATCTGAATTAACCTTTTGTGAATAGGATTGGTTCCCATGTAGTGTTGGACATTTCGATACTAAGAACTCCACCTAAGGAATGAAGAATGAATAGAGGATATAGCTCCAGGCCTCTTGGGGATTCCAAAAACTCTATCTAGGAATTCCCACTAAACGGATCGTAGTCCTATGGGTAAAAAATGAGTCAAACCTACCTTTAGGGAAATGATAAAGGGAATTAACCCTAAAAAAACTATTCCAAGATACAAAGGAAAAGAGAATCAATCCATATAGAAAGGGTTACACAATGTGTAGTAGGGTCACACATCTTGTCCCTTGACCCCGGGTACTGCCTATGTACAACGACCTATGTATTTAGAACATTCTGTGTAGAAGAAGGGTACACAATATATAGAAGGATTCACACATTGTGTCCATCCATCCAGGGTCCACCTGTGTACTCTAACCGTGTTCCAATACATGACATCATCCCATGTATGTTTTCTCATGTACCAATACATGGGGTAGTCCATGTAACCAGTTCAGGCCATGTTGTGTGGGGTAGTATATTTCATGTAGGAAACTCGTGTACTCCACCCCATGTTCGTGTAATTTCCATGTACACATCGAATTTCCCAATTATGAACACACACCATGTAGTCAGGACTACATGTCGTGTGTATTGGTTTTCCCCGAAACCCGTATTATTCCTCCGTACGCCTCGGTCAATCTTTTAGATCTCATCCTAGTAATCAGTTTGTCTTGAAACTCCAGATCTAAGGCCATTTCACCATTGTAACGCCAAATTAAGGGGTTTTATTTATTCAATCATCTTGGAAATCCGATTTAATTCATCACAATGCAACTCACCTGAAGAATGGGTTCTTCTGAATCGCTTCAATCCATCTATTGATGTCATCATCACACCTCCTTCGAGTTGTTCCAATGTTAGATTTTTAGTTTCAGATTTTTTCACTATGAATCAAAGGCACAATTATCAATCTTTCATATTTAGGGGGAATAATGAAGAATTCACATTAAGAATGCAATAAATTGAGGGAGAAAAAGAACAAGGAACAATCCCGAGGAACAAACCTCGATTGTTGTTCATTCCGACCTCGATACGTTTCCATAAGAACGATGAATGAATCAAAAAAATATCCAAAACCAAACCTTGATAAACCCAAAAAAATATCATCCCATCCCATAAGTATGATTGATCTGTGGGTTAATATATTCGCAGATTAGTCTTTATTCATCGTACGAATCAAGAATGGGAAATATGAATCAAAATAACACATCCTACCTAGATTTTGGATCGCTCACTAATGAAGATCAGTCACCATGTTATCATTGTTGGAGAGATCTACCAAGAACTACATTCGTCGATCTCTGATCCGAAGTTCTTTCATCGCCTACCGAGAGGATTCTCTATATATCACTCTCTAGGGCCTCCATAGGATTCTAGGGTTATGATCCTAACCTTGGATCTCTTCCAAACTATTTATTTAAAATAAACCTATTGTTTCATTTTTGCATCGACGAAATGAAAATAAAGTAAATTTTTATCAATTTATTTTATTCATTTAAAACACTAGTGACGAATTTCCATAACTGACCTGTGATGGCCAATTTTAGGTCGTTCATAGGGTAAATCCATTATTATGAATGCAATGGTGTTCTCATATTTCTGATTTGGGCACCTTTTTAGAAGTTATTCCACTTTTTTAGTAAAATTTCATGCATGTGCTATTAAATATTTTAATATTTTTCAAAAATTTATTTCGGGCACACCAGGCCTTGGAATTGCATGTTTTCTCAGCTCCTGGTCTCTAATTTAATCCATATAATATTTAAAAATAATACATGTAAAATTAAGTACATTACATGAGTATTCACCTGAGGATATACATCAAAGAAAGTGGTGAACTAAAATTCCAGTAAGACGATAGATAAAGAACATGAATCAATATAACATGGGTGAGTATAATCTTTATCATAATAACTTAAGCTTGTTATAATAATCATAATCATGATAGGAAGCATTAGATAAAGGCATGAAATGTGGAAATTTATAAAAATGAAACATCATCTCTTAGTGTTCAACTACCACACATAGTTGTGAACAAAGCTGGCATCATGTTGATGTATAATATATGTGCATAATTATAAAATCATCATTGTGAAAAATGATAGCATCATGTTTATGCATATGAGAAATTATATCATGAGGTACATCACATTACCCAATTCATTAGAGTGCTATATAATTACGGTCACACCCATCACATCATAACATTTACATAATCATGCATACCACATATAATGTATAACAATCCTTGACATAAAATAACCCATGGAATGGAAATGGGTTTCACAAGAACTTCATAAAGAATAATTTCATGAATAAAAATTTGGGTTCCCAAAATAAAAATGTAATAAAATACTTGGTATAAGAATCATAAGTCTTGAGTGAAGGAGAAACAATCCCAAGAGAAGTCAAACATGTGTTTTTAGAAAGAAGAGTTCTTTTGGAAGAATATTTTCATTTTTCATAAAATCAGATTAGAAGCATGAATTTGTTATAAATGAAAAGGGAAGGAAAGTGAAACTATATTTGAGGAATATTAAAATAACATATGTACTAATATTTTCATGAAATATTAATAACCCAAAGAAAGGAAATTATGTTTGAGGATCCCCTTACCTTATGTATGAATGGATTATTTACTTTAATATCCTAGATAATCAAATTATATTAATTAATTTATAAAAAAAGAAACTATTAAACTTTTATTTGATTCATTATAATTTTATTAAGTTAATTTATAGCCATTTTTATGAGTTATAGTGTTCAATTTCATCGTTCGGGAGTGTTTTGTTTTCTTGGTTTTCATGATCGGTTCACTTGTATACATGTATGGAAGTTCATGTAAAATGAGGATAACTTTATATAATTGAGTTTATATGTTATTAATGAACTTATATATGATGAAATTATCATATATATTATATGTATATATGGTATTAGGATGAATCATTAGAGAAAATGTTAATGATAATCATTTTGATTAATTTGGCGGTTTTTTCAATCATCACGAACTTGAATTTTTATTATTTAATATTAAATATATATGTTAGTTACATAACATAAAAAAAGTTATAAAATTCAATTTACAATTTTTTTCAACCATTACAATAGTTTTATGACATCCTTTAAGGAGTTATAGGAAAATTAACGCACATCGCCCATGATGGCAGTAAATCAACACATCACAAATGATGTTTTCTTTTTTAGAATAAAAGGGAGAGGAGAAGAGGTTTGATGATATATTATTCCATTAACATAATAAAATTATAGTATATATAATATAATGGAGTTATCATAACACGTGGATAAGGGTATATGAGTAGAAAATAAGAAATTAAAAGAAAATGAAAATAAAGTAAAAGAAAAGAAAGAGGATTTTACCGCTTGAATTCTTATCCTTGAGAACCTCCTTAGGGAGATTGGTTTTGGTATTTTGTTGAAAAAAAGGCTCCTATAAGTTTCATGAGGTTTTGGGAAGAGTATTGGGTAGAAATTGTACAATATTTAAGGATTTGGAGGTGTAAGGAGAAGTGGTGGTGAGGGGTGGTATTTATAGTAGAGGAGGGGATGTTTTTTATTATTTTATTCATTAGTTTATTATTTTGGATCAAAACTAGGAATAGTTTGAACTTTATCACTAATTATATTAAAATAATGAGGTATAATTTGATATTTTAGGCTTACATCAACCATACATCATCAATAAATCAATAATTCATGAATTTTTTAAATACTATAAATTACTGTATTTCACTATTCAAAAAAAATTCAACTATTTTAGAAAAATCACAACAATTAAAACTAAACATTTTTCAATGTGTAGAATTAAAAAATTGAATTCCATTTTTATAAAATATTTTTATATATATGAGAAATTTAATTTTTAATTAAAATTATCATTTATTCAAAAAATACTGATTTTAATATTATAATCAATTTTACAACATATTTAAAAATTAATTAAGACCTCATAAAATTATATTATGATCATAATACAAAAAAATATTAATTTAAGAATCTATTTTATGAAAGTAAATTTTCTTTTAAATCATTATATTAATTATAAAATTATAAATAAACATTTATGTTTTATAAAAATACAAACACTTAATTAATAATTTATAAAAAAATTATTTACTTATACTATGATATAATTATATCATATTATCATTTATAAGATGCCTAAATTTTATTTATACTTTCTTATATGAGGTTATAATTTGGTTGTCCAAATTACTATTCTTAATGGTCACATTACTATTCCAAACATCAAGTTACTATTCCATTGGTATAGGATCCTTAAATTCAAGAAATATCTATTATTTCATTCATTATTCATTTATAAAGGTTGTATTGTGTTCTATATGTGATTTTATGTTATTTATACTATATAGTATAATTATAAGAAGGGATATTCCATTGATAAAATTCTGGGTTATTACATTCTTTCCCCATATGAAATTTATCTCTTGAAATTTCATTTTACAAAAACAGGTGGGGGTACTTCGCTTTCATTACTTCCTATAGTTCTCATGTTCCCTCCTTGTACTTATGGTTCTGTCATTGTACTTTGACTGTGTGAGTAGTCTTGTTGTCTAAAACTTTATCTCTATGATTCAAGATCTTCATCAGATGCTCCTCGTAAGATTGATCAATTTCCAACTATACCATCTCTGTATACAGTACATGTGAGGGATCTGGTATGTATTTCCTCAAGAGGAATACAAGTAATATATCATGTACTTGAGACATGGTATGTGGAATTGTTATTAAATAGGCCACAACTCTGACACAGTCAAAAATATCAATGGGGTCGGTGTTCCTAGGACTCAACTTTCCTTTTTCCCAAATCCCATGATCCTCTTCTATGAAGATATGTGGAAGAATACCATGTATCCAACCTTAATCTCGAGGTCCCATCGATGATTGTCTGCACAGATCTTATTTCAAATTTGGGTTACCTTGATGTGTTTTTGAATGGTTTTCACCTTTTATACTATTTCTTCAACCATTTAAGTTCCTAGTAGAATATGTTCACTAACTTCATCCCAGCATGTTAGTGTTTTGCATCTTTTCCCATAAATGGATTCATATGGAGCTATTTGGATGCTCGAGTGGAAACTGTTGTTATAAGAGAACCCGTCCAAAGGTATATATTGGTATCATCCTCCTTCTAAGTCCATAGAACATTCTCTCAATATGTTTTCCAATGTCTGAATAGTCTACTCAGATTGTCCATTAGTTTGAGGATGATAATCCATACTGAAGTTCATCTCAATTTTTAGAGCATGTTGGAGAATTTTCCAAAACCTGGAGGTAAATCTCATATCTCTATCGGATACAATTGATAGTGGTACTCCATATAGACTTACTAATTCTCTGATGTATATCCCTAAAAGTTGATCTAGTGAGAAGTCCTATCAAATTATGATAAAGTGAGCTGTCTTTGTAAGATGATCCACAACAACCCATATAGCCTTGTTTCCTCTGGATTTCTTTGGAAGTCTGGTGACAAATTCCATGGTGATTTTCTCCCATTTCCATGTTGGTATAGGTAATGGTTTCATCGTCCCCTTGGAATTTTTTCTTTCAGATTTCACTTTCTGAAATATCAAGAAGTTTGATGTATATTTAGTGATCTCCTTCTTCATATTGTCCCACCAATAATTCTCTCACAGATCTCGATACATCTTTATGCTCCTTGGGTAAATAGAGAAGGTTGATCTATGTGAGTCACCCATAATAACTTTCTTTATCACTGGATTGGATGGTACACATAGTCATGACCCAAATATTACAACTCCTTATTCATCAATTTTGAACTCTAAGGATTTACCCTTTCTCATGGCTTCCACCTTCTTCTAAATTTCTACATCATTTCTTTGAGAATCCATCATTTTATACATAAAGGATGGTTGAGAAATAATTTAAGAAAGGATTGATTATGTTTCTTCCTTAATGATTCAAATGTACATCCTTCGAAATTATAAGAAAATTGGATCCTTCTCAATTCTCATCATTGATAAAGATGCATGATCCTTTCTACTTAGAGCACTCTCCACCTTATTTAATTTACTATGATGGAAGTGGATTGAGCAGTCATAATCCTTGATGAGTTGTAACCATATTTTTCAGAACATATTAAGATCCATCTTTGTGAATATATATCTAAGGATATTATGATCAGTATATATCTCACAATTCTCCCTATAGAGATAATTCCACCATATTTTCATTGTGAAGATCATATCCACAAAATCCAGATCATGCATAGGATATTTTTTCTCAATAATCTTCAACTTCATTGAGTTTTAGGCTATCACTTTATAATTTTTCATCAGCATACATCCTAATACCTTCTTGGAAGAATCTCTATATACCACAAAGAGTTCTTTACTTGTCAGAAGTGTGAGAACTAGCATGGTGATAAGCCTCCTTTTTAACTCTTTAAAACAGTTATCATATTCACTAGTCCAGAAAAAAATTTCTCCCCTCCGATTCATCTTGGTTAGTGGGTTTGAAAATCATGATAAGTTCTTCAAAAATTGCCAGTAACACCCAACAAGACCAAGGAAGGTATAGAACTCCATTATAGATGTTTTTCTAGGCCACTCTTTGATTGCCTTTATCTAATAAGGGTCCACATATATTCTTTTTCTAGTAATAACATGCCCCAATAAAGACACTCCCTCCATCTAGAACTCACATTTATTATACTTTTCATGGAGTTTCTCCCTTCACAAAGTCTCTAGAATAGTATTCAAATGCTCCTCATGTTCCCCCTTTCTCTTGGAGTATATCAGAATATCATCAATAAAGACTATCACAATTTATTTAGGTAATATATAAAAATTTTATTTATTAAGTCTATGAATATTATTGGATCATTAGTGGGTCTGAAAGGTATCGCTATGAACTCATCATGTCCATACCTCATTTGAAAGGGAGTATTGGGAATATATTCCTTCCTCACTATTAATTTGTGATATCCTGACCAAAGATCCACCTTATAGAAATACTTGGCCCCATGCAGTTGATCAAATAAGTCATCTATCCATGGAAGAGGATACTTGGTATTTATCGTGATTTTTTTTAACTCATGATAATCAATGAAGAGGTGCATTGATCCATATTTATTATTAATGAAGAGGACTGGTGAAACCCATGGTGAAACACTTAGGAATATAAAACCCTTTTTACTCATCCACTCAATCAGGAGGAAGACCAAAAAATTCTTCAAGGAATGCATCACTATAGTCCCTCACAAAGGGAATCTCTCCTTTGTATCAATCATTTGAGCTACATATTCTTGATCATAAGTAAATAACATCCAAACTTGAGACAATGACTCTAAAGTAGATTCATCCTCCTCCTTACACTTGTACAAAATTGGAGGATTCCTTGGGATGTTAAGAGTGATCTCCCTTTCCCGATAGTTGATGTTGTATTTTTATAAAGGTGGATATTCTGTGCACAATATAGCATCAAAATCCACCAAATGAAGTAAGACAATATTTTCTAGGAGGTTCGGTCCACAAAAATTAACCGAGGAGGATTTATATACTTTGGATACAATAATTTTCTCATTTTCTATTCTCATAGATAAATTAGACTCCATATTTTGAAGTGGTGTTTGAATTGTTCTACAAAACTTACAAGTTATGAAATAATGTGTAGAACTAGAATCAAATAGTATGTTCACTAATCTTGAATGAATTATCAGTGTACATGTCACCATATCATTATCGGGATCCACCTCATCAATAGTGATGAAATAATATTTCCCTATCTCCTTTGGATTTTGTGGATGATGACACTGATTACCCTCGAGGACTCTAGGTTTAGTTCACTAGCTTGTATAGTTACATTTCTCCCTATAATTTAAGTATTGAACCATAGGTGGTTCCCTCCTTTCCTCCACCACATTGTCCAGCATCCTCATGTCTCTTCGATATTCATGAGCTTAGTGGCCTTTTCTCCCACACTTGAAGCATTTCATAGTCCCTTTGAGGAAATTATCATGATGATTCTTTCCACATTTTTGACATGTGAGTGGTTGAGTCTTCTTTCCACATTTGTCATTACATACCCCAGATTGAAAATCCATATTTCATTTCTTATCTCCATAGCCATGGGACCATTCTCCAAACTCCATCTCCACATTGAGAGCACATCGAACAACTTCTTCATAACTCCCAAAGTATTAAATTTCTAGAGCCTTTAAAAGGTGTGGTTTTAAACCACTAAATAATTTATCTATTTTTTATCATTATTGATAACAAAACCTAAGGCACATATTGCAAGACTTGTGAAATTTTCTTCATAATCCATGATAGATTCACCTTCATTTTGCTCTAGCTCTAAAAATTCTCGCTCTAACTTTGTATAAAGAGTTCAAGGGAAATACTTGTTAAGAAATATTTTCTTAAATTCTTCCAACTCCATATCTTCATTTTCATCTTTTTTTTGGTGTTATTAATCAATTATTATCATTGATCGACCTCTCTATCTAAAAAATAAATGGCCAGGGTCACCTTCTCTATCTCAGAATAGTGAAGCATAGAAAAGATCTTCTCCATTGAGTTGAACTACTCTTCTGCGACTAGTGGATTTGAAGATCCACTAAACATTGATGGTCATTTCCACATAAATGATTCAATATCCAGTTGCTCCCTATTAGGTGAAGGAGAAAATTCCACATTATTTAGGTTATTGTTTATAGCATGAGACAGCGGGTTAAGCATCACCCTGAAATTTTGAACTCCACCTCCCAAAGCACTGGGGATGTTATTCAGGAAATTACTTCATTTTCCTTAGCATGTGTTGTTGGATTAGTTTCTCCCGATTCCCTCCATTTTCTAAAATAGAAAAGGTTTAAACAAAACATAATTCAACAAGTCATGAATAAATAATTTATTTCACTGTGAAATTAACTCTAAAGGAATATCTTGTGGGATCTCTATGTTTATAATTTTTCTAAAACCAAGCTTCTTGGGTGCTTACATATACTTAGTCTCATACTAAGGGTTTTCACTAATTTCCTATAATCCTAATACCCAGATTAACTAAACTGTAATCTGATACCAACTATAGCTACCCTACTTTTTCTTACATTACTATTACATCATTTTAAAGATAAACAATATAATAGTGTTACAAAACCAGGATCCAAAGGTTTGGTGTCTTGGGAAAATTAGGACCAAATATAAATTTACATAATAAAACATAAACATTATTTAATTTCTTTTTCTATAGATTCTTATTGGTCCTCTTACATTCCTTAGTATAAGTAGTCACCTGAGGATATAAATCAAATAAAGGGGTAAGCTAAAAGCTCGGTAAGAAGATAGATAAGAACATGAATCGATATAACATGGGTGAGTATAATAATTATCAACATTATATAATCATGATAACATCATTATAGTCATGATAGGAATAATTAGATAAAGTCATGGAATGTGGAAATACATAAAAATGAAACATCATGTCTTAGTGGTCAACTACCACACATAGTTATGAACAAAGCTAGCATTATGTTCATGCATAACATATGTGTATAATCATAACATCATCGTTGTGAAAAAAGATAGAATCATGTTAACACATATTACACATTATCTCATGAGACACATTATATTACCCAATTCATTAGAGTGCTATATAATTTTGAGCACACCCATCACATCATAACATTTACGTAATCATGTATGCCACATAAAACGTATAACAATCTTTTCCATAAAATAACCCATGAAAAATAAATGGGTTTCATAAGAATTTCATAAATCCTAATTTCATGAATAAACATTTGGGTTCCCAAAATAAAAAGGTAATAACATACTTGGTGTAAGAATCATCAATCTTGAGTGAAGGAGAAACAATCTCAAGAGAAGTAAAACATGTGTTTTTATAAAGAAGAGTTCATTTGGAAAAACCATTGCATTTTTCATAAAATCATATTGGAAGAATTTATATCATAGAAATGAAAAGGTAAGAAAAATAAAATTATATTTTAGGAATATTAAAATAACATACATACTGAAATTTGGCACGAAAGATTAATAACCCATATAAAGGAAATTAGGTGTGGGGATCCCCTTACTTATGTCTGAATGCTTTCTTCACTTTAATATCATGTATAATCAAGTTTGATTCGTTAATTAATAAATATAGAACCTATTATACATGTATTTTATTCATTATATTTTTGTTAATTTTGTTTATGGACATTTTTATGAGTTATAGTATTCAATTTCATCGTTCGGGAGTGTTTATTTTCTTGGTTTTCATAATCAGTTTACTTGTATACATGTATAGAAGTTCATGTAAAATGCGGATAATTTTACAAAATTGAGATTATATAGTATTCATGAACTTATAGAATATTTAATTATCTTATATATAATTTGGTTATATGGTATGAGGATGAATCATTAGATAAAACATTAATTAAAATCATTTAGATTAATTTGACAGTTTTTTCAATCATCGCAAACTAGTTTTGTTTTATTATTAAATATTATATATATTTTTTTTGTTCTAGAACATAAAAAAATTATAACATTCATTTTAAAGTCTATTTCAATCATTATAATAGTTTTATGACCAGCTAGAAGGTGTTATAGTAAAATTAATATGCATTGTCCATGATGGCGGTTAATCGATACATTGCGAACGATGTTTTAATTTTTAGAATAAAGGGAGAGGAGAAGAGGTTTGATGACAGATTATTCCATTAACATAATAAAATTACATTATATATAAGATAATATATTTATCATTCCACTTGTATAAGTAGATATTGAGAGAGAATAAGAAAATAAAATGAAAAGAAATTAAAAAAAAAGAAAGAGGATTTTACCTCTTGAATTCTTCTCCTTGTGAACCTCATTAGAGAGATTGGTTTTAGTATTTTATTGAGACAAAAGGCTCCTGGATATGATTTAGGTCCTTGGTAAGAGTATTGGGCATAAATTGGACAAGATTCAATGCTTTGGAGGTGTGAGGAGAAGGGGTGGGAGTAGTATTCATAGTAGAGGATGGGAGTGTTTTTTTATTATTTTATTCATTAGTTAATTATTTTGGCTCAAGACAGTGAATAGTTTGAACCTTGTCACTAAATAAATTAAAATAATGAAGTATATTTCTATATTTTGGGCTTACATCTTCCATACATGATCTATGACTCAATAATTCATGAATTTGTTAAATGTCGTAAATTACCATAATTCACTATTCACCAAAAAATCTGTTATTTTATAAAAATACCAAAAATTCACCCTTACCAATTTTAAATGTATAGAATTCAAAAATGAATTCCATTTTATTAAAATAATTTTCTAGATATGAGAAGTTTAATTTTTAATTAAAAATATAATTTATTCAAAAAATACCGATTTTATTATTATAATTGATTTTACAACATTTTGAAAAATTAATTAAGGTCTCATAAAATTATATTATAATAATAAGAAAAAAAAAGATTGATTTAAGAATCTATTTTATGAAAATAAATTTTCTTTTAAATCGTTATATTAATTATCAAATTCTAAGTAAACATTTATGTTTTATAAAAACACCAACACTTAATTAATAACTTCTAAAACATTTATTTATTTATACTATGATATAATTATATCATATTATCATTTATAAGATGCCTAAATTTTATTTAAACTTTCTTATATGAGGTTACTATTCTATTGGCTGAATTATATTCCTAATGGTCACATTATTATTCCAAATGTCAAGTTACTATTCAATTGGTATAGGTTCCTTAACTTTTATAAATACCTTTTATATCATTCATTATTAATTTATAAAGTTTTTATTGTGTTCTATATGTGATTTTATATGAATTATAATATATGAAATAATTATAAGAAGGAATTTTCAATTGATAAAATTCTGGGTTGTTACAATGAAGCTTTAATAAGATCTAAGAAGACAATTACCACCATCTTTTCCATTGTACAGACTTATTTTTCTTATGAGAATATTGACCCTGATGTTTTAAAGAAATCTCATTCACTATTGTTGTTGACCCTATGTGATAAGGTTTTTTTAGAAGTGTTCAATGAGTCTTCTGCCAATAAAATTTGGTTGAAGTTAGACTATCTTTACCTGACTAGACCCCTTTTTGAAGGTTATAAAATAAATTACATTTTATAATTTCAAAATGGACTCTGGAGCCCTGTGTAGACTCATTTAGATATTTTTAATAAGACAATGTTAGATTTAGCCAATGTAGATGCTAAAATTGTGGATGAGAATCGGGATTGTTTATTGTTGAATTCCTTGGATAAATCATTTAATTATATTATAGATTCTATGATGTATGTTAGGGATTCCACCACTTTAGGGGAAGTGTAGTGAGTTATCTTTTCTAGGGATCTTTAGATTCATGGTTTGAAGATGGGGGTGGTGGTGGCATGAGGTTTAGGCCTGATTTGCTTAATGTTAAGGGTCAACCTAAAGGTAAAATCAAATAAAGTAGGGTTGGTAGTCAGTTTAGGAAATTAAAGTTCTATTAATGTGGAAAAATAGGCCACATTAAGAGATATTTTCCTAAGAGTTTCTCTCTGGGTAATATGGCCCAAAACAATGTGGTATACCCCAGTTTTGATAGTGTTAAGGTTTTCTATGTCTGTTGAGAAGCCCTTAGTATAGAGTAGGTGTAGCTTTAGGTTTTCTTTCTTATGTGATCATAGGACTAGCTCTTCATGTGATTTATAGGAGCCCTCAGTTAGAAGAGAGGGTGAGGATAGGGCTAGTTTTTTAGAGCTATTTGGGCTTTTAGGTGCAAACTTACACTACTACAAAAACGGGCAAGGGAAGCGCCCCCTTATATCAGCTCTAAGCAAAAGAGCTGATAAAGGTTACCTTGTATCAGCGCTAAAATTTTAGCATAGATACAGGGTAACCTTTATCAGTGCTAAAGAAGCGCTGATAAAACGACACTTTATCAGCGCTTTTCTAGCGCTCCTAGAGTACCATTATCAGCGCTAAAAAAGCGCTGATAAAACCTTGGTCCATTTTTTTATAAAGTCGGTCGCACAGTGCCCTCGTTTTATCGCAACCTAAAGATCTTGTAGTACTGGAACCCTACGACTCCCCTCTGCCGCCCGCTGAGTTCATGTTGTCGGACCTCCACCACCCTCGCTTCTCATTTCCGGACCTCCGCCGCCCTCAGTTCTTGTTGCCGGACCTCCATCGCCCGCAACGCCCTCTTCAGTTTTCCGGACCTCCACCACCCTCGCTTCTCGTTGCTGGACCTCCGCTCCTGCAACGCCCTCTTCGGTTTTCCGGACCTCCGCTGCCCGCAACGCCCTCTTCGGTTTTCCAGACCTCCCTTTAAGGCATGTTTTCCAAATATTTTTTTAATATTGTTCTTGTTGTTGGTTGAATCATTGATGGATATTTATTGTGTTATTTCATTTGGATTAATTGGTATATTTTGGGTGTACATTTCCTTAGGTTTTGAATTATGCTCGTTGTGGTTCTTCATGGTTAGTGGTTGTAGTCTCTTATTTGGGTGAAGGGATGTGTAGGTTGTTCCATTATTTGACATTATTTTAGGTGTTTAATATGATTTATTTGGTTCTAAAATGGTTTTATAAATTTTATGGGTTGTGGGAAACATGTTTTCCAATTTTTTTGTTGTGCGTAAGGGTTTGATAATGATTTGACTATTGTAAATGGTTGTTTGTCATGTGTGTTTCTATTATTGGAAGTGTGATTGTATAAAATAGATATAATTTTATATAGGGGTGGAATTGAGCACAATGGAATCCTAGTTATCTAGGTGGGTAGACTGGGTCTAGTATATTGGGTGAATTAGTCAGGCCGATGATTGGTCTCCTTAATAAGGATATACATAACAACACTAACTAAACATTCATGTGATAGGGATTGGAGGCTCAAATAGGACCTTCATGTCTAAGAGATGTGATCACCAAAAGTACGAGTATCCTAGGACCCTTGTAACCCTAATACCTTAGAGATTTTCTATAGTGCTCTTACTATTCTTACCATTATCTTGTCACATTAACTTTCTCTTTTATTTCAAATAATGTTTTATTTAAATTGTATCTTCCTTTTTCTTAAAAAATAACATGTTAATGTTTATCATAATGTCATTACATGGAATCTATTTTTGTTGTGTCCTACTAGGTATTTTGGCTCACACCTTATATACACCCTCAGGTTTATGTAGACCTTATTATGTTTTACCCAGTTAAAGGCAAGATTGCCTTGGTGGTGATGGTGGATATATGTGCTAGTAGTTCCCCTTTTGGTGACTGTTATTGGTTGTGGAATGGGGATGTTGACCCTCATGTTTCATGGAGGCTTGGTTGTATTGTTGGTTCCCTTACCTTTTTTTTTTTTGTTATTTTGGTTTTGGTTGAAATTGTTAAATGTTTATCCCCTATTGCAGTGTTATCTTTTGGTCTATTATATTGTGAAATTTGGTTATGATATGGTGTTTGATTATTATGTAATATTTATGGTTTTTTACATGAAAAAACCATTCCCAAAGGTGTTACTCGATTCCTAGGAACTAGTTACAACCCATGGGGATTGGTAATTCCCTTTGGACCTTCCCACGAGTTAGGTCAGGTGTCAAGTGGGATGGAAACCTGGCCTAGTTCATGATAAGAAGTCTACACCATAGTATGGTTGTCTAAATCCATTTTGTACTGTGTCTATGGGAGGTTGCAACGTGGTATCTTTTTTTATAGTCTTAAATTCCATGAGCCCAATTTTATATTCTTTTTTCTCCTACATAGCTCTCATTTGAAATCTTGATTCTTTAAGGCTTAAAAGAGTCATTTTAACTCCTTCAAACTCCCTTCTTCTTAGATAGAAGCTCCAGTGGATGCGTTTGGTTTCTCTCTGATAAGGGGATCTCTCATCGATTGGAAATCCTCTATATCATCTTATATCCTCCTTATAGAGTGATATATCATCATATTTTTAGTGAATCTAATATTCTTTTTTATGAATCTTTATTATAGGTTAGACTACTTGATCTTCTACACCTTTATTATTCATTGACAGATCCCATTATGGGTGTTAAGTTGGGTTGATCACTAATTAAAGGCAGGTGGTTCCACAATGTTTCTGACACACAATTGAAACTTTTTTCTTGATTTATTCAATATGAATTATAAAAATAATTTAATATGATTTTAATTAAAGTTGATTTTATTTGTGATTTTAGAGGCATGTATTTTTGAAATAAATCCCCTTATTAGTTGTTTTTTGTGTCATGGAATGATTTGAGAAACTATATATTTTAGTGGGAATATTTTATAAAATAATTAGCCTTGATATCAAAAAAAATGATTAGAATATAATATGATTTGAAAAGGGAATAGATTTTATGAAAACCTATGATTTGGTTTTAAAATAAAAAATCATGTTGAAAACTAAAATTGGGTATTTGAATGTAATAAATGAAATTATTTGTAATGATTTATTTTCCCATGTTTGGTTGATTATTTGATTTTAAGTATATGAATACAGGGTATTTAGTGGTAATTTGGATAAGAATGTTAGGATATAATCTCCTAGCACTAGATTTATGATGAAAATACTAACTTAAACATACTATGACATGAATTTTTCCCCAATGGGAATTTGAGTCCTGATGACCTGAGTCATGGGATGTGTTCACACATTGAGCCAAGATCACTGATTGAGTTGTGTGAGGATCATATTACTATAAACTAACATACCATAGGGTTTGATACATGTTACTATGATATAATTGTTTTTATTATTACATGACATTGATTATAGAACAATTTTGTTCATGCCAACTAATTTATATAAGAGTTTTATATACATTGTTCATTTAAGTCAGTTTTTATATATCTTCCATCTTTTTTATTATGAAATTATGTCATGTTGGAAATATGTAAATAATAAGATACCATATTGTTACATGTTACTAAGATTTATGTGTGACTATATACTTATTATATTTTCTTATTATTTCTTACACACCACCACTTGAGTCGAGTAACCTGATTGAAATCCATATTGGTACTTTGGTTCTGATGTGGATATGGTTTTTTATGTGTTTGTGACGTGTGTATGTGTGGATATATGGGTACTTAGGCATGATGATATTGAATGTAGGGAAGAGACCTAGGAGTGGTAGATGTATCATTCTTGATTATTCTTGTGTTTGGTCTGGGGTGATTTGAGGAAACTATAATGAATCTAAAGTAATTATATTTAATGAAGATGAATAAATACTAATGGTTAGGCTCTATTAATCACTATTTTTATAAGGAAGTGGTTCTCTTATACTGTATTTGGAAGTCTTGTTTTGTGTACTTGAACCATAAATACTAATATTTGAGATTCAAATAGGATGAAGATGAATAAAGATTGGATGGATGCTAATCATTTAACAATAGAGTACGAGAACGGAGTGAAAGAGTTCATCAAGTTTGCAAAGGATCATGCAAATGATCCTTCTCAAATCCTTTGTCCATGTTTATGTTGTTGTTATTCTAGACTACTTACTCCAAAGGAGTTGGAAGAACATTTGATATGTCACGGAATAGATCGGAGTTATAAATGTTGGAATAAACGCGGAGAAAAAGCGAATGTAGCTACTGGCTGGGATAAAACTGTGTTTTATGGATCGTCAAATATGAATACAAATATGGCTAATTAAGAATACTATATGGAGGATGTGATTACAGATGTCAATGATGATGAAGATCGTATTGAGGAAATGACAAAGACAATTCAAGATGAACTCCATGATTGCCCAAAATTGTTTGAGAAGTTAAAGAGTTGTGCAAAGACGCCATTGTATGCTGCTTGCACTAAGTATACAACATTTCTAGCTATACTGAAGTTGTATAAATTGAAATCAGGCAACGGATGGAGTGATGTTAGTTTTACGGAACTACTTTCTCTCTTGAATGACATGCTCTCAGAAGATAATGAGCTCCCAATCCGGACATATGAAGCTAGACGAATGCTATGCTCGATGGGAATGATTTCTGAAAGAATACATGTCTGCCCGAAAGATTGTATATTGTTTCGCAAGGAGAACAAATCGCTTAAAGAATGCCCAAAGTGTGGTGCTTCTCGATACAAGAAAGATAAATCCAATCCTATGAAAGTTTTATGGTACTTTCCAATCATTCCAAGGTTTAGGCGTCTATATAGAAGTGAAGAAACTGCAAGACAATTGTCGTGGCATGCAGATAAAAGAAATAAAGATGGGTTATTACATCATCTGTCCGACTCTCCTCAATGGAAGAAAATTGATCATGAGTATCCTGAATTTGGAAAAGAGTCGAGAAACATTTGTCTTGTGTTATCTACAGATGGAGTGAATCCTTTTGGTTTTCAAACCAGCACTCATAGTACATGGCTTGTTATGTTAGTAAATTATAACTTGTCACCCTGGTTATACATGAAGCAGAAATTCATCATGTTATCTATGCTTATATCAGTACCAAAACAACCAGGTAACAATATTGATGTTTATCTGGCTCCTTTGATCAAGGATTTGAAGTTATTGTGGGACTCAGGTGTAATGTTGTATGATGCTTATAAAAGTGAATACTTCACATTGAGAGCGATGTTGTATGGGACAATAAATGATTTCCCTGTTTATAGAAATTTATCAGGCTATAGCATTAAAGGAACTCAAGGGTGTCCCATGTGCGAAGAAGATACAGAATCAATAAGGTTGAAACATTCATCGAAATCTGTGTTTCTAGGACATCGTAGATTTCTACCTCATCGGCATAAGTACCAATCTTGGACGACATCATTCAATGGAAGTTTAGAAAAAAGCACAACACCATATCCACTAACAGGTGATCAGCTGTTTGAGAAAGTAAAATATCTGAACACTGTTTTTGGTAAACCATTTTCAAAAAACCATACGAAAATCGGTTGGAAAAAGAGATCAGTTTTTTTTTGAATTACCATACTGGAATTGTTTGTACGTCTGACATTTTCTTGATGTGATGCATGTGGAAAAAAATGTATGTGACAGTGTTATCAGAACGTTGCTAAATTCCCCTGGAAAAACAAAAGATGGAATTAAGGTAAGGTTGGACATGGTTGACATGGGAATACGAGAAGAGTTGGCTCTCGTGAAGGGTGAAAATCGAATGTTTCTTCCTCCAGCTGCTTATACTCTTTCTAGGGCAGAGAGATATCAGTTTTGAAACTTCTTCAATGATGTAAAGGTTCCAGAGGGGTACTCATCAAATATCAAGAACATTGTGTCAATGAATGATTTGAAGTTAAAAGGTTTGAAATCACATGATTTCCATGTTTTGATGCAAGATCTAATTCCTACAGCTTTACGTTACATTTTTTCCAAGAATGTTCGTCATACGTTAACCAAACTTTGTTTCTTTTTCAAAGCTATATATATCAAAGTTTTAGACCCGGGAAAATTTCCAGCAATGGAAAAAGAAATTTTCATCATATTATGTGAATTAGAAATGTTTTTCCCACCAACATTCTTTGATATGATGGTTTATTTGATGATTCACTTGGTGAGAGAGATTTGAATTTGTGGTCCTATGCACTATAGATGGATGTATCCTATTGAACGGTATATGAAGATTTTGAAAGGGTATGTCAAAAATAGAAGTCGGACAGAGGGTTGTATAGTGGAGCGATATATTGTTGAGGAAGCCATTGAATTTTGTACTGAATACCTATCTGATGTGGAAAGCATTAGTCTCTTGAAATCTCGTCACACTGGATGCATTGAGGGTGAGGGAATTTCTGGAAGAGAAGTTGTGACAATCAGTATTACAGATCCGGAGCAGGCTCATCTTTATGTTTTGCATAACATTTGGGAGGTTTCTATATATATTGAAACTCACAAAGAAATTCTTAGGCAGTTGAATCCATCAAGGGATGAAAATGGTTATCAGATACACATAATCACCAGTTTATTGGATGGTTTCAGGACCATATTTTTAAGCAGTTGGATGAAAATCCGAATTCAATTTTAGAATGACTTCGATGGCTAGCCGCTGGACCAAGTGTGTATGTATTATCTTACAGTGGTTATGTAATTAATGGTTACACATTCTATACAGATGAACATGATGAAGACAGTACCATGAAAAATAGTGGAGTTACACTAGTGGCTGAAGCGATACATGTTTCTGGTAGTAAGGACAAAAATCCAATTTATGCAAATATGTCATACTTTGGCATTATCAAACTAATATGGGAGTTGGATTATACGACATTACAATTGCCGATTTTTCAATGCAAATGGATTGATAACAACAGTGGTGTTAAAATAGATGAATAGGGATTTGTGAAAGTATATTTTAGTAAAGAAGGGTACAAAGACGAACAGTTTATAATAGCATCACAAGAGGTACAAGTTTTTTATGTTCCAGATCCCGCAAACTGAAAGTGGTCGATTGTTCTGTTATCGTCCAAAACTACTAAAGGTTTCGATGAAAATTCAGTTGAGGACGATACTTTTAGTGGTACGTCACAATCATTTTAGAGAGGTCCTAATGCAGATGATGTTTTTTATGTTAGAGGAGACCACAATGAAGGGATTTGGATAGTTGATATAGGTGTCAAATCCCTTTAACCTTTGAAAAAAATAAATAGAGTTCAGTAAATAGGTTATATTTTATTTGTAATATAGATCTTGTTATCTCATGTTATTATCTTATCATTACTAAATTTATGTAATCTGAATTAACTGTTCAACCACTTTTGAAGATAATGACTTCTGCACATTCCGGTGCTCCTAACCTTGAGGCTGAACAAGTCTCTCAAGCTGCTGCTGTTGTGGCTGCTGCTGCTCCTACTGCTCCTGCAGCTCATGCTGCTTCTGCTGTTTCTCCTACTACGGCTCCTGTTGCTCCTGCTCCTACTCCTGCAGCTCATGCTGCTGCTACTATTGCTCCTGTTGTGGCTCCTGTTTCTCCTGCTGCTCCTCCTGTTGCGGCTCCTGCTGCGGCTGCTGCTGCTCCTGCTGCTGCGGCTCCTGCTGCTCCTAGTGTTGAGGTCCAACAACCATCATCACATGATATTGATACCATTCTAGATGAACATATAGATGATGTTGATATAGATGAAATGGTTGGGAATGAAGGACCGATGTCGTACAAAACACAGGTGCGTCGTAGTTTGACGGTGTTAGCAAAAATTCTTATGGCGAAAAGCAAAGGCATCAAATTTGAAGTCAGATGGAATGCACGGGGCCAACATGTGAATCCCAACAAGGCTATGTTTAGTAGCTACATTGGAGTTGTCACTCAGCAATGCGTGCCGATTGATATAGATTCATGGCACCATGTTGTGTCTGGGCTGAAGGTTGTGATCTGGGAATAAATTATGGTAACATTATGAATTTATTTCTTTAATTTACTAGCAAATAAAATAATGAAACAATGTCTTAATTTTCTCAATCTATTGTAGAGTACATTTATAGTAGATGACTCACACAAGGATTATGTACTAAGGATTGCAGGAAAGATTCAGCGAGGTTTTTGCACTATTTTAACAAGATGTCACCTGAAATATTCTAAAGGTAAAATAAACCCACACCCACCCATTGTCTACACTCACCTGATATCCCAAGAAGCATGGGATTCATTTATTGGCCGTCGTGGGGATGAGAAGTTTCAGGTACATTGTGGGTGATAATACGTTGTTTGAGGATACCTATATTCATCACTTTGATTTTCAATGTTTCATTTATGAAACAGAAACTCTGTACTGAAAATAAGGAATGTGCATCAAAACCAACATACCCCTATCGTAAAGCAAGGATGGGGTACGCTTCATTAGAAAAGAAAATGGTACGTATTTTAAATTTACAGTAATATTGTTAGGTGCCAATAAACAACATCATAATTATCTTTATATGTTTATATGTAGATTGATGAGTCTAAAACCAAATTCACTTCCATCCCAAGTCATGTGCTATGGAAATAGGCACGTGTTAACAAAGAAGGAAAGTTAGTAGATGAGAACACACAGAAAGTGTGGGAAATATGTGTAAGTATGACACGACGATCAAAAGATTTGTTTAAAATTGTTATTACATAAAAATAAGTAGTTATTTTCCTATATCCGACAGTCACAGGAATCATCTACTCCTGTAGCGGATACAGACCTATTATCGACGGCTTTGAAGCAGCCAGAAAAATACGGTCATGTTAGAGGTGCAGGGTTTGGGGTGACACCCTGAGTATATTTTGAGAAGAAGAAAAAAATGGATGATACAGATGAAAAATTGGAACAAATGAGTGAAAAGATAGCAGCCCTTGAAGAACAATTTCAATGGCAGGGAGAGTTGCTAGAAACTTTCATGGGTGGGAAGCAAAGGGAAGACACAACTCAGGAACAACCAGCGCGTGAACATCCCGCCCCACCCCCCACCATCTTTGAGGCGATCCATTTGACTCAAAGAACTTTCTTAGTCGTGGTAATCAATATTCTAATAATTGTTCCCATAAAATTTGAATCAGACAATCACTGATAATTTTTCTGTACTGATCTTATACAGGGTGATAATGAATGTGATTTATATCTGTCAACACCCACCTATCACCTTGTAGCGAGGGCTACAGTGTTCAATATCTCATATGTCACACTACATAATAGACCACTTCCGAAAGATCATCTGAAAGTGACGATTACTTTAGATCATGAGCTAAATGCAGAGCTACCTATTCCACTTGATGACGATGATATTCATACAGTCCAAAAGCTATTGGGACATTCATTGCATGGCCGTCACAACTTGTAAGAGTACATGTAGACAAAGAGGTATTTATTTCCTTTTTTTTCAAGATAAACCCTTAACAATTAATGAAAAAATGGTCTGAACCAATGATTGTTGTTATAGACGGAGAAAGGTAAGGGGTGACAAACGTCGGCTCAAAACCATCTAAAGGATCGACCAATCAATCCCAAAGAGCTACTAAAAGCACAATAACACCACATGTTCTCTATCCACATTTAATAGCATTGAAGACTCATGTGGATACGAAGCTAAAAGATGGTATAGTCATCTAGTGGTTTTCGAAGAGAATATATACAAAGAGGAAATTCAAGATTTCTTTGCTGCTGAAAATGTAAATGAAATCCTTGAAAACGGTTGGCTAGAAATCACAGTTGTAAATGTATATATGAGGTATGTTTCCATGAATTGATTTTCTAAAAGCTGGTCTACTGTGAAAATTATGACTAAATGCATTTTATATTGTTGACAGATGCATTTATGAAAAACTGTTGAAGGAATTTTCCCATGAGCCAAGATTTGGACTCGTTAGTCCTCATATCACATCAACACACCTAACAAAAATAGAGCCATCAAAAAGGGATGCAATAGTGAACGTCTTGCTAAAAACATTTGAAAGCAAAATTACAGATGACAGACTTTTCCTAATACCAACCATGCAGGGTTAATACTCTACGATTAAAGAATGTCAATTATATTTTAACTTCTTTTATTACATATTCTTTTTTGTGTTTTTAGGAAACATTGGTTGCTAATTGTGGTGAACTTTGATACTCCGTAGATTTATTTTTTGGATTCAAAGAAAGGATATCCATCAAACCGATCCCACGTGATGGAGTTTGTGAATCTGTAATACACTACATCTTACGTTTTAGGTCTAAACATCAAGTAATATAATTTATATTATCTTTTAATGAGGATTCTGTTATGATAGGTCGGTGTATCATTATCGTCTAAAAAAAGGAATGAGGACAGGGGCTAAGCATAAGGAGGCGATCAAGTACTACGTCTGGACAAATATCAGGGTATATATAATAAAATTTCACTATCCAAACACATCTCAACACAAGTTACTTATTCTCTTAATGATCAATTTTTTTGCAGTGTCCAAAACAAACAAACGATAATGATTGCGGTTATTATGTTTGTAAATTTATGAAAGAGATCATTTTTCATCAGCAAACTAGCATCCCTAAAGAGGTATTTTTAAAAACAACTACTAGTTCGTTTAAGTTATTTATTAATTCTTTATTTTTATATTTTTCAGTACTACTCTGACTACAAAAAATCCTCACACTCACAAGACGATATAGATGTGTTCAAAAATGAGTGGGCCGCATACCTGATGGAAGATTTTACATAAATACAATGAATATCTGACTTGGGGATATGTACAATTGGTGGTCATTTTTGAGAGGGGTCAAGGGGGTCAAAAGATGAAACATTGTTGTATTTAAATGTTCGTAGAAAAATTGTAAATGTTATTAAATAAAGCATCCTTTCTCTAATACGTCATTTTCCTATTTTAATAGATGATATGCACCAACAACATACAAGAATGTTGAACCACTCAAAGGGTCTCTATTTTGTTTAAAATGGACACGATTTTAACTGAAAACAACAACTGACCTACGAAAATCTGACTAAATGCATTCAGATTGTGTTTATCCTTTAGGAGAATGATCCACGGGTCCTTTGTGACATGTACGAGTCAACCCCGCCTCAATCTGAGTCACGGTGTGGCCGGTACCACTCAAAGGGTCTTTATTTTGTTTAAAATGAACACGATTTTAAGTGAAAACAACAACTGACCTACAGAAATCTGAACAAACGCATTAGGATTGTGTTGATACTTTAAGAGAATGATCCATGGGTCCTTTTTGACGCGTACGAGTCAACTCCACATCAATCCGAGGCACGGTGTGTCCGGTACCACTCAAAGTGTCTCTATTTTGTTTAAAATGGACATGATTTTAAGTGAAAACAACAACTGACCTACGGAAATCTGACCAAATGCATTCAGATTGTGTTGATCCTTTAGGAGAACAATACAAGAGTACTTTTAGGCGTGTATGTGTAAACCCTACCTCAATCCAAGGAATTGTGTGGCTGGTACCACTCAAAGGGTCTCTATTTTGTTTAAAATGAACACGATTTTAAGTGAAAACAACAACTGACCTATGGAAATCTGACAAAACGCATTTTTATTGTGTTAATACTTTAGTAGAATGATCTACGGGTCCTTTGTGATGTGTAAGAGTCAACCCTGCCTCAATCTGAGGTGCGGTGTGGCTGGTACCACTCAAAGGGTCTCTATTTTGTTTAAAATGAACACGATTTTAAGTGAAAACAACAACTGACCTATGGAAATTCGAACAAATGCATTCGTATTATGTTGATTATTTAAGATAACGATACACGGGTCCTTTGTGAAGTGTATGAGTCAACCCCTCCTCAATCCGAGGCACGGTGTGACCGCTATCACTCAAAGGGTCTCTCTTTTGTTTAAAATGGACACGATTTTAAGTGAAAACAACAAATGACCTATGAAAATCTGACCAAATGCATTCATATTGCCTTGATCCTTTAGGATATTTATCCAAGGGTCCTTGGTGACATGAAAGATCCATACCCCCTCAATTTGAGGCACGGTGTGGCCGCTACCACTCAAAGGGTCTCTCTTTTGTTTAAAATGGACACGATTTTAAGTGAAAACAACACTTGACCTACAGAAATCCGACCAAACAAATTTGGATTTTTTTGATCCTTTAGTAGAATGATCCACGGGTTTTTTGTGACGTGTATGAGTCAACCCCTCCCCAATCTGAGGCACGGTGTGGCCGGTACCACTCAAAGGGTCTCTATTTTGTTTAAAATGAACACGATTTTAAGTGAAAACAAAAACTGACCTACAGAAATTCAACCAAACACATTTGGATTGAATTGATATTTTAGGATAACTATCCAAGGGTCCTTGGTGACGTGTATGAGCCATCCCCTCCTCAATACGAGGCACGGTGTGGCTGGTACCACTCAAAGGGTCTCTCTTTTGTTTAAAATGGACATGATTATAAGTGAAAACAACACCTGACCTACAGAAATCCGACCAAACGCATTCAGATTGTGTTGATCCTTTAGGATAACGATCCACGGGTACTTTGTGATGTGTACGAGTCAACTCCACCTCAATCTGAGGCACGGTGTGGCCGGTACCACTCAAAGGGTCTCTATTATGTTTAAAATGAACACGATTTTAAGTGAAAACAACAACTGACCTACGGAAATTCGACCAAACGCATTCGGATTGTGTTGATCCTTTAGGAGAATGATATACGGGTCCTTTGTGATGTGTACGAGTCAACCCCGCCTCAATATGAGGCACAATGTGTCCGGTACCACTCAAATGGTCTCTATTTTGTTTAAAATGAACATGATTTTAAGTGAAAACAACAACTGACCTACGGAAATTCGATCAAACGCATTCGGATTGTGTTAATCCTTTAGGAGAATGATACACGGGTCCTTTTTTATGTGTACAAGTCAACCCTGCCTCAATCCTAGGCACGGTGTGGCCAATACCACTCAAAGGGTCTCTATTTTGTTTAAAATGAACACGATTTTAAGTGAAAACAACAACTGACCTATTGAAATTTGACCAAACACATTCAAATTGTGTTGATCCTTTAGAATAACGATCCAAGGGTCCTTTGTGACATGTATGAGTAAACCCCACCTCAATATGAGGCACGGTGTGACCGCTATCACTCAAAGGGTCTCTCTTGCTTAAAATGGACACAATTTTAATTGAAAACAACAACTGACCTAAGGAAATCTGACCAAACGCATTCAAATTTACTTGATCTTTTATAAGAACGATCCATGGGTCATTGGTGACATTTATGAGTCACCCCCGCCTTAATATGAGGCACGGTGTGTCTGATACCACTCAAAGGGTCTCTATTTTTTTTAAAATGGACACGATTTTAAGTGAAAACAACAACTGACCTACGGAAATCCGACCAAACACATTCGGATTGTGTTGATCCTTTAGGAGAACGATCCACGGGTCCTTTGTGACATGTATGAGTCAACCCCGCCTCAATCTGAGGCACGGTGTGACCACTATTACTCAAAGGGTCTCTTTTTTTAAAATGGACACGATTTTAAGTGAAAACAACAACTGACCTACAAAAATCTAACCAAATGCATTTGGATTTCCTTGATATTTTATAAGAACGATCCAAGGGTCCTTGGTAACGTGTAAGAGTCAACTCTGCCTCAATCCAAGGCACAGTGTGGCCGGTACCACTCAAAGGGTCTCTATTTTGTTTAAAATGAACACGATTTTAAGTGAAAAAAACAACTAACCTATGGAAATTCGACCAAATGCATTCGGATTGTGTTAATAATTTAGGAGAACGATCCAAAGGAACTTTTTTATGTGTACGAGTAAACCTCGCCTCAATCTGAGGCATAGTGTTACCGCTATCACTCAAAGGGTCTCTTTTTTGTTTAAAATGGACACGATTTTAAGTGAAAACAACAACTAACATACGAAAATCCGACCAAACACATTTGGATTGCCTTGATCTTTTATAATAATGATCCAAGGGTCATTTTTGAAATGTATGAGTTAACCCTGCCTCAATCCGAAGCACGGTGTGGCCATTACCACTCAAAGGGTCTCTATTTTGTTTAAAATGAACACGATTTTAAGTGAAAACAACAACAGACCTACGAAAATTCTACCAAATGCATTCGTATTATGTTGATCTTTTAGGAGAACTATACACGAGTCCTTTTTGACATGTATGAGTCAACCCCGCCTCAATCTGAGGCATGTTGTGACTGCTATCACTCAAAGGGTTTCTCTTGTTTAAAATGGACAAAATTTTAATTGAAAACAACAACTGACCTACGAAAATCTGACCAAACACTTTAGGATTGCCTTGATCTTTTATAAGAAATATCCAAGGGTCCTTGGTGAAGTGTATGAGTCAACCCAGTCTCAATCCGAGGCACGGTGTGGCCGATACTACTCAAAGGGTCTCTATTTTGTTTAAAATGAACACGATTTTAAGTGAAAACAACAACTGACCTACGGAAATTCGACCAAACGTATTCGGATTGTGTTGATCCTTTAGGAGAATGATCAAAGGGTCCTTTGTGACGTTTATGAGTCAACACTGCCTCAATCCAAGGCACGGTGTGATCGCTATCACTCAAAGGGTCTCTCTTGTTTAAAATGGACACAATTTTAATTGAAAACAACAATTGAACTATGAAAATATGACCAAACGCATTCGGATTTCCTTGATATTTTATAAGAATGATCCAAGGGTCCTTGGTGATGTTTAAAAGTCATCACCGCCTCAATCCGAGGCATGGTGTGGCCGGCACCACTCAAAGGGTCTCTATTTTGTTTAAAATGGACACGATTTTAAGTGAAAACAACAACTGACCTACGGAAATCCGACAAAACACATTTTTATTGTATTGATCCTTTAGGAGAATGATCCATGGGTCCTTTTTGATGTGTATGAGTCAACACCGCCTCAATCTGAGGCACGGTGTGACCGCTATTACTCAAAGGGTCTCTCTTTTGTTTAAAATGGACACGATTTTAAGTGAAAACAACAACTGACCTATGGAAATCCGACCAAATGCATTCGGATTGTGTTGATCCTTTAGGAGAATGATCCACGGGTCCTTTGTGATGTGTAAGAGTCAACCCAGCCTCAATCCTAGGCACGGTGTGAGCGCTATCACTCAAAGAGACTCTCTTTTGTTTAAAATGGACACAATTTTAATTGAAAACAACAACTGACCAACGAAAATCTGACCAAACACATTCGGATTGCCTTGATCTTTTAGAAGAACATTCCAAGGGTCCTTGGTGACGTGTACGAGTTAACCCCACCTCAATATGAGGCATGGTGTGGTTGGTACCACTCAAAGGGTCTCTATTTTGTTTAAAATAGACATGATTTCAAGTGAAAACAACAACTGACCTATGAAAATCCGACCAATGCATTCAGATTGTCTTGATACTTTAGGAGAATGATCCATGGTTCTTTTGTGACGTGTATGAGTCAACTTCGCCTTAATTCGAGGCACAGTGTGGCCGCTAGCACTCAAAGGGTCTCTCTTTTGTTTAAAATGGACACAATTTTAATTAAAAACAACTGACCTATGAAAATCCGACCAAACACAGTCGGATTGCCTTGATCTTTTATAAGAACGATCCAAGGGTCCTTGGTGACGTTTACGAGTCAACCCCACCAACCCTTTGGACCGCCCCCACCCCCCCTGGACACCAATCCACCCCCCGGACACCCCCACCCCTCTGGACACCCCCAACCCCCTGTAAAGCCCCCCGACACCTTGGACACCAGCCCACCCCCTGGAAAGCCCCCCAAGACACCAATCCACCCCCTGGACTGCCCCCACCCCCCCCTGGACACCAATCCACCCCCCACTCCTCTGGACACCCCCCACCCCCTGTAAATCCCCCCCCCCCCGACACCTTGGACACTAGCCCACCCCGCTGGAAAGCCCCCCGGACACCAACCCACCCCCTGGACCGCCCCCCACCCCCTGGACACCAATCCACCCCCTGGACACCTCCACCCCTCTGGACACCCCCCACCCCCACCCCCTGTAAAGCCCCCCCCCCCCCCCCGACACCTTGGACACCAACCCACCCCCCTGGAAAGCCCCTTCGGACACCAATCCACCCCCTGGACCGCCCCCACCCCCCTGGACACCAATCCACCCCCTGGACACCCCCACCCCCTGTAAACCCCCCCCCCAACACCTTGGACACTAGCCCACCCCTTGTAAAGCCCCTTGGAAAGCCCCTCGGACACCCCCTACCCCCCCCCCTGGACAGCCACCCCAAACCCTTGAACCGCCCCCCAACCCCCTGAATTTTGAATTGAATTCTTTATGTATTTAATTAACTTATGAATTATGTGTTAATGGTGTACATGTATACTTGTTGTATGGGTATACTTAGTCTAATTAGCTTATGATTTTTGAGTTAATTTTTGTATGGGTATATTTTCTTTAATTAGCATATTAAGATGTTAATTTTTTTTTGCAGGTGTTCGGGTGTGCTGCTGCAGATTTTTTCGCAGCAGCAGAGAGTGCATTTATCACCACTAAAAAAGCGCTGATAAATCGTGCTTTTATCATCGCTAAAAAAGCACTGATAAACTACACCTTTATGAGTGCTAAAAAGGAGCTGATAAAGGATAAGTTTATCAGCGCTAAAGGAGCGCTGATAAAGAACTGATTTATCAGCGCTCTTTTAGCGCTGATAAAGGGTTGTTTTATCAGTGCTATTTTAGCGCTGATAAAGTCTACCTTTATCAGTGTGTGTTTAGCACTAATAAAGGTTTTATTTATAAGCGCTGATAAAGGGTACCCCCCTTTATCAGCATCGAGCTTTACAGCGCTTTTTTAGCGCTGATAAAGCCCGTTTTTAGCGCTGTTAATTCCCGTTTTTGTAGTAGTGTTATCTCTTGTCAGCTTGCTTTGTGTTTGGTGTGTTCTACTGCTTTTACTGCTTGCATTAGAACTGTTTCACTTTTCCACCAGTTTATAGTATGAATTAATGTGTTTCCATCACTGCCACAAAAATGGGTTTCCGTATCAGCACACTTTAACAGCTCTAAAAAAAGCACTGATAAATGGGATACCTTTATCAGCGCTAAAAAAAAAGCGTTGATAAAGGGTACTTTTAATAGCGCTAAAAGGCACTGTTAAAAGTACTCATTTATTAGCGCTAAGAAAACCACTGTTAAAAGTACCCCTTTATTGTCACTTTTTTAGCGCTGATAAAGGTACCTCTTTATCAATGCTTTTTTTAGCGTTGTTAAAGGGACCCCCTTATTAAAGTTTTTTTAGTAGCGCTGATAAAAGGGGGTCTTTATCAGCGCTTTTTTTACTAGTGCTGATAAAGGGTGTATTTAAAAAAAATCATTATAAATAATATATTTATATATTTATATATTTATATTGATATAAATATAAAATATATTTTTTAAATATGTCTTAGATAAGTATAAATATACATTTACACTTAACATCTAAGATATTTAGTGAAAATGTATTATAAAATAGTTAAAAAATCTTATTAATTAATAATTTTCTAATTATTATCGAGTAATATTCATTTAATAACAATTTGAAGACACAAAAAAATCAAAAAAATAATAAAAGATCTAAAATAAGTTGAAAACATAACTCGAACTTCAAACGATCATAACTTTTGATATGAGTATCTGTTTGAACTCTACCACATATCAAATTAAATCTTGTGATGAGCTTTATGCAAGTGATTGAGAGTAAACCCCTTTTCACATTTTTCGAGGTGAAAAAAGACCCAAAAGGCCTCTAAAACCGAGTTTTTAGTCGGGGTATCCTGATTTTTTATCATTCGATGGATTTTCAGCCTCGTTTAAGGGGTTTTTTTCTCTTTATCAGTGGGGAATGAATTTATTCCTAATGATTACATTAATATTGATATTATGAATTTTAAATTTTATTGTCTTTTACAATGTACTGTTATTTATAATCAAATATATAACAATATATACATATTTTTTATATATTCACACATAAAAAATTGATTTTATAAATAAATAATTTAAGATATTTACATATAAAATATATTTCTCAATCTATAAGTTTTATCTAAATAAATACTAATATCCATTTTATTTAAAATACAAATATATGAGTATTTATATACCTATATAATGTGTGCGTGTGTGTTTGTGTGTATCTATATTAACAAACTAATATATACTATCTATATATTCTCACATAAGTATATACATTTTAATATATAATATATGTAAATATGTATAAATATGTACAATTATACTTACAAATACACATATAATATATATGTGTGTGTGAGAATGTATGTTGTATATATGTATTTATTTATAAACACGCGCACAAAAAAAGGGACCCCTTTTAATAAGGTATCGATTATCACTACGGATAAAGTCCTTTTTTAGCGCTGATAAAATCATATTTTGTAGTAGTGTATGTTTCCCTTTTTGTTTGAGAAATTGGTTATTGTTCTGGTTTTTGGGGTATCCTACATCGAGAGGAGAGCCGACCAAGATCCATGATGGAATGTGTTCAGCAGCAGGTTGCAAGTATGTGACGTGGAAGCTCAAGTAAGTGAAAGTATGAGTTTTGTTTGATGTTTTTGCTTAGATTGTTCAGTTTTTTTAGAATGTTTTAGCCGTTGTTAATTAGCAGTAGATGTGTGATGTTCCATTGTGTTACATACAAGGCAGTTGATCGTACAGGGGTGATCATGTTTAGTCATAGGATTTTCCTGTTAGTGAAAGCTATCTGAAGGTTTAGACCGGGTCTGCAAGAAGATCAACCATGTGTGTTTACATTTTATTTTGTAAGGTAGCGATTTGTAAATTTTGGCTTGAACGTTATGGTTTTTATTTGTTGATGCCATGAATAATCAGCTGCTGTATGTTATTTCATCCTTGTTTAAGTGTCATATGCTTAGAATTGGTATGGTAGTTTATCTTACCCAAAGGTCTATGTTACCCTTATGTAAGGAGGTTTTACCCTTGTTGACAATGGTGGTCTCTATCCACCCCGGGAAGCTGGTTTGGAGGTAGAGATCGAGAACCACGTAAATTCCCTTGTTTTCCGTACTTTCTACCATTTTATTATTCTCATTCGTGTTTTGTATGCAACTTTGCCGATCAATTTTAATGTGTTTCATTTTGCCTCATAAACGATTAATTTGTAAGTTAATGATATATAAATAATAATAATAATATAATGGGTTTATTATTTAGAGAGGGGAAGGAGGAGGGGGAGTGGTTTATATTAATGGCTGTATATATTCAGCCTCATATATTATAGATATAAGTTTGGATTACAGCCTCATGCATAAGATTTAGCACTAGAGATCTGGGTGTGCGTCTATTAAAACTGGGCTTGAATTTTCTGGATGGTGCCATCGTCCACCTTGAAGGTCTTGGCGAGCAGATCCGTGGGCAGATTGGGCTTGCCGGAGAAGACGTCGGTGACGAAAACGGGTTTGATGTTGGCACCGGTGAGGGCCGCAATGCCGATGGCGGGGGTTTGGCCCTCGTTGACCTGGTAGTGGACCACCCCCGCCGGGATGGCCCATGGACATCCAGGGACCCAGGGTCACCTTAAAGTGCTTGTAGTCGGGATATCCCGTCACCAGTCCCATGGTGACGTTGCCCGAGATGACCGTCACAACCTCAGTGACGTGGTTGATGTGGGGCGGGAAGATGGCTCCGAGTGGGAAGTCGGCGCGGACCAGGGCCACATCGATGGAGTTCAGCGACGGGATTTCGGTGGCCGTCACGAAACCCACTTGCGTGCCGCCGAAGTGGTACATCCCCGGCTGCGTCAGAGCGTCCGTGTAGAAGTCCTTCGCCGTAAGCTTCGACACCTCCTCGCAGTCTTGCCCGTTCACTTGCGCTGCGATCCAACCCCCAACAAAGAAGAATAATAAGAATAAGAAACCCCAAAACCCATTTTTGAATTGCATCATTATATAGATTTGGGAGGCTGATACACGTACTGGGGGGAACCCGATTTGGCTGCGCAGATACTCTGCACTGGATTCGAAGCCAACGCCCAATGGAAGAGAAGAAGAGAGAGCTAAGAGCAGGAGCACAACACTGTCACCACCCGCCATCCTTGTCTTCCTCAACCTCTTGTCAAAAACCCTCCATGCATGCCCCTCTTATATATATACTGGGGGACTGCCATTTTAAATCTCTTTATTTATTTTTTTCTGAGACCCGGGAAAAAACTTTATCCAAATTAAGTGTACTTTACGTTGGCTTGATTCAATGTATTTCACTAAAATTTGTTTTCAAAAATAGAATGACTTTTTGAAATTAATAAGCCCAAAAAAAGTTGGATTACATTTCATGTCAACCTCGTGGAATATATTGGTGTGCTTTTATTACTGCATAGCGTGTGGAATCGGCGACCCAGCAAAAGCATGACTTCAAAATAAAAAACCCCAATAAATCTCCGTCCGATCGAGACCCGGCTGGCATTAGCGGGGCATGTGCCGGGTCGGGTTACCGGATTTACATGTATCCGACAGCAATCCGGGTCTACGGGGGGACCATTTTTCAGGACTTCTGACATTTTAAATCCATTTAAGCTTAAAATTCGTCTCTAATGAATTCGGTGACTTTTTAATTGTTTTTTCCCGTTATGAGGTGGAATTTGAGTCATTTTTAAATTCATTTTTATATGTGTGTATGTGTGCACATATTGAGTTAAAATTTAAAGTGAAAACTGAAATTGAAAAGAATAAAATTATGTTGAAATTGAAATTTGAATTCTGTAATTATTTAAAATGAAACTGAAATTAAGTTTAGGAGTTATTTTTAATTGAAATTTAATTTGGAAACTTGAAACTGAAATCATCATTGAATTGGATTTGGAATTCAAAATTGTAGTTCAAGATTAGGTTTAATTTCAAATTGATATATATAAAAAGGTGAATATAATTTATTTAAATATATATTCATATAGCGTGTAGGTCATTTTCTCCACAACACCCATATTGCATATATTGTCTCCTATGATATGCATCCAATTCAATCGTGAACTCTACTCACTAGTGTACATAAGGGTCTTCTCAACGTTAGAAATTATCTTTATCAACACTAAAAAAGCACCAATGTTGTATCTTTAATAGCCAACGTTTTTTATCGATGCTAAAAAAAGGACCAATAAAGTGGACCCTTTATCGGCGTTTTCTTTAGCACTAGTAAAGGGGGGTCTTCATAACATGTCACTCCTCCCCATTGGATTGACAGTACCACAAAACTGGGTTTCCCGCGGCACCATCTTTTAATAGCGCTGATAAGGGTACCCTTTATCATTGTTTTTTTAGCGCTGTTAAAGGAGTCATCTTTATCAACGTTTTTTTATTAGCACTGATAAAGAGGGTTCTTTATCATTGCTTTTTATACTAGAGAAGTTAAAGAGTATATTTCAAAAAAAAATCATTAAAAATAATAAATTAATATATAAAATATATTTATATTGATATAAATATAATATATATATTTTAAATATGTTTTAGGTAAGTATAAATAGACATTTACATTTAATATCTAAGAAATTTAGTGAAAATGGCTTAAATTTTTTTAAAAAATATTATTAATTAATAATTGCTAATTATCATCGACTAATAATCATTTAATAATAATTTGAAGATACAAAAAATAAAAAATTAATAAAGATTAAAAAATAAGTTGAAAACGCAACTCAAACTTCAAACATCCATAACTTTTTGATCTGGATGTCTGTTTGAGCTCTACAACATATCAAATCGAAGCCCGTGACGAGTTCTACATGTTGGTTACACAAGAGAACCTTCTATCTCATTTTTGAGGGCAAAAAAGGCCCAAAAGGCCTCCAAAACTGAATTTTTAGTCGAGATACTCAATTTTTTTTAACATTTGATGGAATTTCAACCTCATTTCAAGGGGACTTTTTACCCTTTTTTAGTGAGGGCTGAATTTATTCCGAGAGGATTACATTCATATTGGTATTATGGCTTTGAAATTTTATCGTTTTCACAATGTAATGTTATTTATAATCAAATATATAACAATATATACATATTTTTTTTATATATTCACACATAAAATTTTAATTTTATAAATAAGTAATTAAACATATTTACATATAAAGTATATTTTCTCAATATACAAGCCTTATAATATCCATTTTATTTAAAATAAAAATATACGTATATTTATATACCTATGTAATGTGTGTGTGTGTTTATATATATATATTAGCATGTGTCTGTATTAATAAACTGATATATATTATCTATATATTCTAAAATATGAATATACATATGAATATACAAATAAATATACCTATGAATATACATATGAATATATAATATATGTAAATATATATAAATATGTATAATTATACTTATAGAAACACACATATGTATAAAATATATAGAAGTGTATGTATGTTGTATATATGTATGTATGTATTTATTTATAAACATGCACAAAAAAATATATTTTATAAATGTATTTAAAACTAATCTTATAAATATATATTAATATACGAATAAATATACAGATAAAAAAATAAAAATATATATATATATATATTAAGATACGAATATATATATATATATATAACTAAATATACACACATATATATTAATATAAATCTATATTAATATACGAATAAACATAAGTAAATATATATATATATATAAATAAATAGATATATCATTAAATTGAGAACAAAGTAACATGAGGGAGTGGTAAATGGTCCAGGCATGCAGGGGAGAGGTATCGAGTTTGAATTCTGGGGGAGGCAAAGGTGGGTGTAGGGTGGGGGGCTAGTGCTGTTAAAAGGGGGGGAGGGGAGTCCAGCACTGTTAAAACTTGGCTTTGATTCAAAGATTTTTTTAATTTTTTTGACTTTTATTAGCACTAAAAAAAGCACTGATAAATGACCCTTTTATCAGCGTTTTTTTTAGCACTGATAAAAGTCAACAAAAAAATTGAAAAAATCTTTGAATCAAAGCCACCTTTTAACAGCGCTTGACCCCCCTTTTAACAGTACTAGCCCCCACCTGCGCGCCTTTTCTTATCAGCGCTGATAGAAGGGACCTCATTTATCTTCACTGAGATTAATAGTGATTTTTTAATGCTGTAGATGCCCTTTCCTAGCACTTTTAAAGACCATATTTGCAGTAATGTGAGAAGATTAGAAGATGTTATTGACCTTAAGTGACATCCCCAAGACATCAAACGTTGAGACTAAATGTCATAGACATAAGAGAACATTGGAGGATGATTTTTTCTAAAGTAAAACCACCTTCCTATACAAAATAAACAATCCAAAGTGACTACATGATGCATGAGTTTAAAGCAATACAACTCAAAAGTAAAACCAACGATCCAACAAAATCATAGAGACAACAGAAACGAAAGACAACAAGCAGAAAAGACTAAAACGTCAGACCCAATGACACCTAAACGACATCATTCCAAGCAATACTCCTACTAGCTCCAAACTTCAACTCCATATTTTACACCATGGTATCAAGATGCATCACTATAAAAATAAGATAACTTTCCCTTCCCTATGTCCCGGTAGACAATATCTACAAACACACCAAAGGGTCCAAGAAAAGGGTAAGTATAAACTTAGTAGGAAATCCCCAAAGACTTCCCAACACATGCCACTAGGACAAGAATCGGTTAACACATTTTATATAAAGCAATTGAAAAGCATATAAAATAGTTTATACAAGGCCGTAAAGGAAATCCATGTGAGATAAACCATAACCAAACATAAAACCATTCCTTTATGTTTTAGCATAATCATTTCTCTTTCCACGCGCACCCAACCACACACACACACACACATGCTTGGTGTTTTCACATTGATGGTGGTACTTCAGGACCATACTCCGTCCCACTTTTGATGGTGGTACTTCACGACCATAATCCGTCCCACTTGAACACATGCCAACCCAATTATGTCAAATTCCATGCCAAAACATTTCACATAAAAACAATTCTCCCTTTGAATGCATTTTATCAAACACTTTTCATGCATCAAAACCAATCCATAATTTTAAAATTATCATTTTAAAATTATAATCAAATGGGGGTTTTCCAAAAGCCATCCAATTTTCCATATTTCCAAAACACAAACCTAAAAGGGGTTCCTTTACAAAATCAAACAATGTTTCAATAGTACATCCAAGAAAAACCTTTAAATTAAACTAAGCCTTCAAGTTCCAGGTCAAGTGGAGATGAGAGAGAAGCCACCTGCCTCTCAATGGACAATGGAAACAAAGAAAGACACTAAAAATATCTAAATCTGTACTTGGATCTTCTTCCCCTCACTATATCCAACAAGATATCACCGTGATCCACTATAAGGAACATATATATATCCATGGAGGAATAGATCTAACAATAAGGGTGAGAGAAAACAAGAGGTTCTAGAGAGAGAGAGAGAGAGATTGAGAGAGAGTGGATATGACAACCCTGCTTTTTATTACAACTTAAACATGCTTTATTACATAAAACATCACTTGATACAACAAAGAAGATCGAGAGGTGTAGTGTCTTTGGGGCTTAGGATCATTACATAAAAACATAAAACATGAAATACAACATATTTATTGAAAACTTCCTTTACATGACCACTACATTCCCTCGTACTTAGCATTGCATGGGATAACCTGAGGACATGCATAAGAAAAGGGTGAGCTATAAAGCCTAGTAAGGGAGTACACATGGAATAACATGAGGAGTGCAATACATGTTAGGAAATAGGCATGTCAATAGATAATAAGAGAAACATGAACATAAAGGCATGATAAAACATGATAATCATAACATGGAAATGTGGCAACAATACTAAACATTGAATTAGTATGAGCCAAGGCTCATTGCACATGGAGCATGAGTAAAAACTCATTGCACATGAAGCATGAGTAAACCCTCTTTGCACTTGAATTAGCATGAGTCAACACTCATTTCACATGACGTATCATGATACTATACTTTACCCAATGCATTGGAGCGCTATAAGGGCGCACCCTTCTTAAACATTTCATTTCATGCATAAGTGTGCCACATGGATCATAAAACATGGATTCATAAAACATAATCATTTATTCCACGATGAAGGAATGTGGAATTCATACATGAAACTTTAAAATCAATAAGTAAATGTGCACAAAGGTGAATACCCTTGATGGAGAAATGGGCATGGTATTCACTACACAGTGACATTGCCTTAGAAAATCGGTGCGATTTCGACAGCGTAACGGCGTGACATAAGAATTCATAAAAAGGTTGATGAGAGAGAAAGGGGTTACTCATAATATTTACATGTAATGGACAGTAATGAGGTCATATAGATACATGTCCCAACAATTGAAATGGAATTTAGATTCATGATGCAAAATTATTGCTTGAATGTAAAAGAAGAGAGAGAAGTTCCTTTCGGAATTTCGGCATAGTAACAAGTGTATATGGGAGGCATTTAATGAGAGAGAAAGGGGTCTCCCATAATTCAAATAATAAGAGGGAAGTATGAGGGAGGTGCGAAACCATACCCCAACATTCATAATTGAAATTAAAAGGACAATACAACTTAAAGAAAATTGACAAAAATGAGAAAGGAAGAAAAAACCCTTACTTGGAAGTGTGCTTCCAAAGGCTAGAGAGAGGCTTGTGAGAGGCTTCTTGGGAGCTTGGGGAACCTTGGGAGGATTCTAGAGAGAGTAGGGCAGAGGTTGGATGAACTCCAAAGGATTTTAGTGAGGAAGTGGGAGCTTGGGTGGGTTTATATAGGAAAGGTGAGAGAATTTATTATTATTTAGGTTTGGGACCCCTTATATTAAAATAATCCAAACCACAAACCATCCCATGTTATTTGCCCATGGTTTCTGGAAAAGGAAAGAGGAAAAAAATATTTTACAAGGCCAAGGTCCGAAATTATTAAAAAATTATGGTTGCTTATGTGGAGATGAGTCACACTCCCATGGAAATTAATTTAAAAAGGCAAAGTGTTGAATAAGTCTTGAGGGGTTCATTAATGCTTTGAAAAGTAAGTCAAACAAACCTAAAATCACATTATTTTAATGATAAAACATATATTGGCCGAACATAAGGATTATGTTATTTTATTACATCACCATTGGGTCATTATGATGTCATAAAACATATTATATAATTAAATGGTATTTAATTTTTACCCAAAAATTCGACAGTCTCAGAAAATTATGAAAAATTCACCGTTGGATAATTTCGACGTCCTGATTCCAGAAATGACATTTATTTTATCTAAAAATAATTCTAAATATGTTAATTTTCACTTTTAAAATAAAAACCAATATTTATCGAAAATTCACGGGTTTTGACAGAAATGGCTTTCAAACCTTAATAAAAATTTTAATTGCATTCATAAATTTATAAGATCATTTATATTTAATAAAAATTAATTTAATATTAATAATAATATTTTATTAAAATATTATTTAATTCAAAAATTCCTTAATTTAATAAAATAGATTTCTTAATTAAATAATAATTAAAAACACCATTTGTACTTTAAAAACTATTTACAATGTATCAAAAATGACTAGAAATTATATTCATTATTATATACAAAAATAATGTACATGAACATAGTACTACTTATTTTTTACATAACCCCTTAAAATAGCCGCATAAAATCTAAGGGTAAGGTGTGCGATGGTGACAGACTCTTGGGGCGGCTCGGATAACATCGCTCGAGTGGTAATCTCCATCAACTTCTACTTTTCCCGTAGACGATCATGTTCGAGCTTGAAATAATGAAGCTCAACTTGGGCTTGGTCAAGGGCAAAGCCCAAAGACGCCACCTCTTTTTCGAGCTCCGACAAATGGGCTTCGTATGGGGAAATTCTACTGGATGAGACCATCGCTTCCTTTGTCTGAGTAAAAATTAGGTTCGTTAAAGCCTTACATTTATACTAATCATATGATCACTGTTCAACGACTATATTAACAATGGTCAAAATTCTTAACATGAAACCAAAGAAGTTGACATCTTATAAAAACATTTTTCATAAAGAGACATTTAACGGGATCAATAGGGATTTTCCATTAATGAAACTTTGGGTCGTTACAATATTCCCCCCTTAAGACATTTCACCCTCGAAATTTTCCTTTTCACACACTAAAACAAATGTGGGTAACTCAGCTTCATCATATCCTCCGACTCCCAAGTCGCTTTTTCAAACTTGTGGTTTCTCCACAACACCTTGACGAGGGGCATTGTCTTATTTCGTAGAACTTTTTCTCTACGATCTAAGATCTTCACTGGTTGATCCTCATAAGAAAGATCATCTTCCAATTGTACCACCTCGGAAGAGAGTACATGTGAAGGGTCCGGTATGTACTTCCTTAAGAGGGATACATGAAAGACATCATGCACCTTGACCATAGTAGGTGGAAGTGCTAGTCGATAGGCCACAGCCCCAATAAAATCAAGACTATCGAAGGGGCCGATGTACCTTGGACTTAACTTCTCTTTCTTTCCAAACCTCATGACCTTCTTCCATGGAGATATGCGTAAAAACACCATGTCTCCAACTTTAAACTCAAGGTCTCGTCGACGATTATCTGCATAACTCTTCTGTCGACTCTAGGCTACCTTGATATGCTGCTGAATGGTTTTCACCTTCTCCACCATTTCTTCGACCATTTCTGGTCCAAGATGCTTACGTTCACCGACCTCATCCCAACATGTCGGTGTTCTGCACCTTTTCCCATAAAGGGTTTCATATGGTGCCATTTGGATGCTCGAGTGGAAACTGTTATTATAAGAGAACTCAACCAGAGGAATATGTTGATCCCGTCCTCCTTTAAAGTCCATTGAGCATGCTCTCAACATATCCTCAAGTGTTTGGATAGTCCTCTCTGATTGGCCATCAGTTTGAGGATGATAGGCCGTACTAAAGTTCAGTTCAGTATTCAGAGCATGCTGAAGACTCTTCCAAAACTTAGAGGTGAATCTTGGATCTCGGTCGGACACAATAGATAGTGGTACTCCATGCAACCTTACCACTTCCCTAATATATATCCGTGCTAGTTGATCCAATGAGAAATCCTCTCGAATAACAATGAGGTGTGTAGTCTTTGTAAGACGATCCACAACAACCCAGATTGCATTGTTGCCTTTGGATGTCCTCAGAAGTCCGGTGACAAAGTCCATGGTGATGTTCTCCCATTTCCATTCTGGTATGGGTAATGGTTGCATCATCCCCTTAGACTTCTGCCTCTCTGCCTTCACTTGCTGACACACCAGACACTTTGATGTATATTCGGCAATCTCCTTCTTCATATTATCCCACAAAAAGTTTTCTCGGAGATCTCGATACATCTTTGTGCTCCCTGGGTGAATAGAGAAATTTGAACTATATGCTTCATCCAAAAGTTCCTTATTCAGCTCCGGACATGATGGAACACATAGTCTTTTCCCAAACCGCACAATTCCTTCTTCATTAACATTAAACTCCGAGGATTTCCCCCTTTTTATAGCTTCCACTTTTTCTTGAATTCCCACATCATCCTTTTGAGCATCCTTTAACCTTTCCAAAAGAGATGGTTGAGCAATCATTTGTGAAAGGATTGATGATGTTTCCTTCTTTATGATTCCCACGTCCATCTTCATCAAATCTAAGAATATTGGATCCTTCTCAATTCTCATCATTGATAGAATCGTTGGATCCTTTCTACTTAGGGCATCCGCCACCTTGTTCGCTTTCCCAGGGTGGTAATATATTGAACAGTCATAATCCTTGATGAGCTCTACCCATATTCTCTGGCGCATATTAAGCTCTTTCTGTGTGAATATATATTTAAGACTCTTGTGTTCAGTATATATCTCACATTTCTCTCCATAGAGATAATGCCGCCATATTTTCAAGGCAAAGATCACCGCTGCCAACTCCAGATCATGTGTTGGATAGTTTCGCTCATGGATTTTCAACTGCCTTGAGGCATAGGATATCACTTTATCATTCTGCATCAGCACACAACCTAAGCCCTTCTTTGAGGCATCACTGAATACCACAAAAAGTTCCCCACTTGTGGGTAAAGTGAGCACGGGCGCAGTGATAAGCCTCCTTTTCAACTCCTTGAAGATTTCTTCGCATTCATCACTCCAAGAAAACTTTACTCCCTTTCGAGTTAGCTTGGTAAGAGGGTTGGACAATCATGAGAAATTTCTCACAAATCGTCGATAATATCCAGCTAACCCTAAGAAGCTACGGATATCCGTTACCGATGTTGGCCTCGGCCATCCCTTAATTGCATCTATTTTGGAGGGATCCACAGATATCTCATTGCTTGTGATGATATGACCCAAGAATGAGACTTACTTCAAACAGAACTCACACTTGCTATACTTTGCATAGAGATTATCCTTGCGCAAAGTCTCTAGTACAGTTCTTAAATGCTCCTCATGGTCCTCCTTGGTTTTGGAGTATATTAGAATATCATCTATAAAGACTACCACAAATTTGTCATGGTAATCTCTAAAGACTCTATTCATCATGTCCATGAATATTTTTGGAGCATTGGTGAGTCTGAAAGGCATTACTATGAATTCATAGTGCCCATATCTTGTACGAAAAGCAGTCTTGGGGATATCTTCCTTCTTCACTCTTACTTGATAATACCCTGACCGTAAGTCCACCTTGGAGAAGTATTGTGCTCCACACAACTGATCGAACAAGTCATCAATTCGTGGGAGTGGATACTTGTTCTTTATCGTGATTTTGTTAAGTTCACGATAATCGATGCAAAGCCGCATTGACCCATCCTTCTTCTTGACGAAGAGGACTGGTGCACCCCATGGTGAAGCACTTGGGCGTATAAACCCTTTATCCAGATTCTCCTGTAGTTGTTTCTTCAGCTCTTCAAGTTCAACAACAACCATTCTATATGGAGTCTTGGATATTGGTAATTCCCCAGGTATAAGTTCAATTGAGAACTCAACATCTCTTCTAGGAGGAAAACCAGGCAGTTCCTCGGGAAACACTTCCGCGAATTCCCTCACAATAGGCATTTCTTTAAGGATGGTTTCTTCTTTGGACTCAATCATCTAAGCCAGATACGCATTCTCATAGGGCAGTAATATCCATGCTTGAGATGATGGAACTAAAGGAGATTCATATTCCTCCTGACACTTGTAAAGAATCGAGGGTCGATTCTCCATATGGAGTGTGATTTCCCTCTCCCGACAATTTATGTTGGCTCTATATAAGGAAAGTCAATCTATGCCAAGAATTGCATCAAATTCCACCAAAGGGAGTATGAAGAGGTTCGCCAGGAAATTCAATCCACAAATTATAACAGGGGAGGACTTATATTCATGGGATGAAATGATTGCCCCATTTTCCGTACTCACTGACATCTTTACTTCCATGATTTGTGGTGGTGCTGGGATTGTTCTACTAAACTTTCAAGATATAAAAGAATGTGTATAACCTGAATCAAAAAGTACGTTCACTATTCTTGAATGAATAACTAGCGTACCTGTCACCACTTCGTTGTCGAGGTTCACTTCAGCAGAAGTGATGGCAAAAGCTCTTCCTTGATGTCTTGGAGGTTGTTGGTTGCCTCCGATAACCCTTGGATTAGGGTACTGATTTGAAAAATGACCCGGTTCTTTGCATTTATAGAATTGAACAATGCGTTGAGGTTTGAACGGAGCATTCCTCTCCTCTATCGCAGCCGCGGGTCCTTCTTGCCGACAGTTAATAGCTAGGTGCCCTTCTCTTCCACACTTGAAACATTTTCTCATCCCCTTAAGGCAATTTCCAGGGTGCTTCTTTCCACACTTTTGGAAAGTGGGGTGCTGGAACTTCTTAGCGCCGTTGGATTTATCCATCGGACCACCAGTATTGAAGTCCACCTTACGCTTCTTGTCCCCATGATACCCCTGTGATTCTCCGATCTCTATTTCGACCTTGAGGGCACATCGGACAATTTCCTCATAGGTGTCGAAGTCACGTATCGCTAATGCTTTCCGCAAGCTAGGCTTCAACCCACCAAAGAAGCGGTCAACCTTGCATTCGGGGGTAACAACAAAGCCGGAAGCATATCGTGCAAGCCTTTTGAATTTTTCCTCATACGCTCCCACAGATTCTTCATCTTTTTTATTGAGGTAAAGGAAGACCCTTTCCATCTTAAGACGGAGGGTGCGCAAAAAATATTTATTGAAAAACATCTTCCGGAATTCCTTCCATTCCAAAGCCTCGATCTCCTCCTCAGGCTTCGTATTTTTGATCAATGTCCACCATTGATCAGCTTCACCCTCCATACAATAAGCCTCCAGGAGAACCTTCTCTTGTTCAGAACATTGGAGGATGGAGAATATCTTTTCAATAGAGTTGATCCATTGTTCAGTGATCGTGGCATCGGATGATCCACTAAAAGTTGGAGGCCTTTGCCTCATGAAGCTCTTGATAATGACTTGTTCATTCTTAGGGGGGTTTGGACGTTCCTCTTGACCCGTGTTTCTATTCAAAACTTGAGTTATCTGAGATAGAAGCGTGAAAAAGTTCGCGATTCCCGCTCCCATTGGATTGGGCATCTCATTAGTACAATCATCACACTGATCTTCACAATGGTTGTTAGCTCGAGTCCTCCTATTACCGGCAATTGGTTGGAATAAAAGGAAAGTTAGGGGTAACACATAAAGGGTAATCCAAAGACAAAAGTTGATGACTTATAAATAAACTTTTATTTCCTTAACTCATGAGTTTATAGGATTAAATCTAGGCTTTTCATGATCTACTTTCTAACATATATTCTTAGGGGCATTTTTCCATTAATAAGGGTTCTGATTAGTCACTAAAAGTGGCTAATATTAATTGTTAATATCTTTATATTCATTGTTCCAAAGTCCATAAACAATGTTTTTAGTGCATTACATAAATAGAACTTCATTTCTCATCTAAAATGCAATTCATGTATAAAATGAAAATTTGGGCCCAATCATTCATTTGTTTTTGGACAACATTATATTCATTTTATGAATTTGAAATTTTGGTATATTATTGATCACTTTGTTTGGAACATTTTATCTTTTAGGTCCGATGGATGAATCCTAAAGGAAGATGGAGAATTTTTCACCTGAAGGCAGATACTTGATGGAAAAAGCATAATGGGCCTAAGGCCAATCAAACAAATGTGGGCCCCAGAAACCAAGACCAATAAAGCTCAAATTTATAAATTATAAATATATAAATATGAGGATCATTTTATTCAACTGTGGCCGGAGCTAATTCCAATGTTTTTATGATGATAAAGGGATATGAAGTTGAGATTTAAATGGTGGACCCGACATTAATGCACAGAAATCCGTCCCACCATTTCGACTATAACATCCAAACGGCTGATCCAGATCACCTGAAATTTTGAGAGATTCTAGAAGACAAATGGTAGAAGATATTTTCTATTTATTACACCTTCAGTTTCTGCCGTATTAAATGTCAAACGCACATGTCAAAATGGAGGATGAATCTGGCTGGTTTTGTGGTCAACTTTGTAACGTTAATTTCTTTTTGATTCTTCACCCTCCTTTTGACTCTCTTAATTGTTGGGGTGAATTTATTGTTGGTGGTGGACCTAAGGCTCATAATATGCCTATATAAGTACCTGTTGGTGAAGGGAATAAGCATCTAACATTTTTTTTGAATCCATGCTTTTCTTTCATCCATTGTATTTCTTTCAATTGTAATTTCCTGCTTTCAATTTGTAATCGCATCGTCAAGTTTTCCCATGTAAGTTTTTTCTTTCATGTTTATTATATTAATAAAATTTATTATTATTCTTCACTTATTCTTTTTCTTTTCTTCACACATTGATATCGTTGAATCAATGTGTGAATTTATTTACACCATCACTTGTGAATTCAATCACACAACGGTGGGGTGTTCATTCTTTTAATAATTTTCTTCTTCTTCAATTCTGCCCCCATAAGTCTACATACCACTTCCATTGGTAGAATAGAATCAATGGAGGGATAAACTATTAAGGGTTGATCCAAGGGAGTAGCAAGGTCAGGGATTGAATGTTATTTCATTTACTTAATATTTAAATCTATTCGTTATTTTAGGATTTCCATTTGATGAGTTACATTCTTTCTCATCTTTTCCAACTTTAACGATGACACATTTTGAGTGCTAGTACGATCTATTTACTTTGAGTGCTCATTAAAGTGATCCTCAATGTGAATTGGTGATTGGCCTTGGAATTGTGTAGGGATTAAATTGGTGAATGATTTGGAAGAATTGTCTTATTGTTTGGATATGTCTTGAATTAATGACATGAAATTTTCTAATAAAAGAAATTCATCCAATCCACCCCAAGAAAAACCTAAGATCAACCCACCATCAATAATTGTTTATTTCACGTCATTTTTTTATTATATGTTATTTAAATTATATATTTAGTTCTCCAATTAAAATCTACCTCAAAGTTGGACACTTCATAGCCAATCCATCAACAAATCATAGTGTCTCAAGGTTTCTTCTTCGGTCCCTGTGGATTCGATCTCTACTTGTACTTCAACGACCGCTTTTACCAGTAGGGTAAATTTGGGCGCAACCAAATTTTGGCGCCATTGCCGGGGACCAAAGTAAGTTTTCTTAGACACCCACCTTCTATTCGCACCTAACTTCTCTTTTCTCACCTATATTTCTCTTTTCTTTTCCCCTTTCTGTTTTCGTATGTCCAAAAAAAAACCCAAATCCAAATTTCATTCAACTCCAATGGAGTATCATCAACAATTTCCTTTCATAAACACAGGCTGGAATCAAATAGAAAATCATCAATGGGAATCCCCTTAGATAGAAAATTACTTTGATAAACACTTGAATGATTACCACACACCCGATAACATGAACAATCAATGGGATGCTGAATGTTTAAAAGATCAATTTCCATACCTATCAAGAATGATTGAAAAGATAAATAATGAGGAAGTCCATGATGTACAAACATATATCAAACCTAATCCTGAAAAAATTCTTGATCATTTGTGTGAAAAAATGGTTAAAATGAATTCAGAAGTTTTATCCATGAGAGTAGAACTACAAAGCATTGAATCATTTTTGGATCCCACCCTAACTCAGGTTTGTCACTTCCACATCACTTATAGAAGAATCTTGTTTCCCACATAACTTATTTGAATTTAGTGAATAACCCACTTTAAAATATGGGAAAACAAAGTTTGATAATGAAGACAATTGGTCAGGTAATGTTGAAAGTCAAGCCAAAGAACATGAGGGAATTGTTAATGAGTGTTTAAATCATGAAGAAATTGATTTCATGAATTCACAAGAGGGAAATTTTTCTTCATGGATTGAATGCCCGGAATACTTCTCCAATGATAATTTTTTAGAAACACCAATCACTGAACCATTAGAAGAAATTACAAACATCAAATCCATGCCCATTCATGAAACTCATCTAGAAAACTTTGGGGTTGAATCTTCAATTCAAATGGAACCAATTGTGTTGGGAAATGATGAAAATGAAATTGATTTTGATTCTAATTCCTTATCTGTGCTTGAATGTCCTATCCAACCTGAACTCAAAATCAATGTCCTTACTTCCCCACCGAGGCATCCCATCATAGGTGATAAATATGAAATTTCAGTTGTCATTCATCCATATCATGAAATCAATAATGTAGGAATGATCCTTGGTGTCTTAGGAAAGACTATAGAAACAACTCGATCAACCATTTTAGATATTCCTTGGATTTTACCAATCATTGTAGAAAATATGATTTCATATGAAACAAATTTCAAAAAAACAATCAATCTCAATATTGTTGAAGTGGAGAAAGATGGTTTCATTAAAATTTTGAAATTTGGAATTGGATAAGTTGGGGGGTTCAAGTAGAGATAACGACGTTAAACAAAAGCGCTGAATGGGAGGCAACCCATGGTTTTCATGTTTCTAATAATTTTGAAGCATTTTCTTTTTCATATAATAAATTACCATAGACTGTTGACCTTTTCTTCTTTTATGAGTAAGGATGGGTATGAAAGTGGAGCGCCATATTCATCCGTGTCACGTGGTGTGATCTCTGAGTAATACCTAACCCATAAATCTAAAAAGAAGACAATGTATCATTAGTTTATTTTGTCTTGTTTATTTTTATGTTTTTATAGGACATGTCATAAGTCATAAGGAAAATCCATTCACCACCATCCAAGCCACTGAGACTCAAATCCAGGATTGAAGGTAGACTATGGCATGCACTATCATCATCAACCACCAGGTGACTTCATTCCATGATTATCATTTTAAATTTATTCTTTGAACTCCTATCCTATCCCCCTTCTAACTTTTCTTTTTTTTAAACACTGGGGACAGTGTTATTCTATGTTGGGGGGAGCTGAAATAAAAAAATGATTTTTTTTTGCAATAAGAAAATGCATGAAAAGAAAAATTCCATTAAACTTGAACATGATAACACACATTTCAAACTCTAAAATTGGATATCAAATTATTTTGTATTCCTTGATTTTTATTTTAATGCAAGTTTAAGTTCATGAGCATAGTTTTTGGAAAGTGCGGTTGTCTAATGTGATTTTTCAAAGTTTACATTTTCATCCTCTTAATAAAAATGCCACAATGCACGTCTACTGGATCGTGGGTGTAAATTTGAGTTCTTGGGTTCCTTTCATTATAGCATAGGGTTCTGGGGTCACTTTTAGTTTAATTTGAGTATCCACTAAAAAACAAAAATCAAAAAAACAAAAAACAAAAAAAAAACAAAAATTGACCACATAGAGCAATGTTTTGTCCAATATGTGTGGCGTCCGACACTTGGGGATCGTGACTCTATAGTTGTCTTTCCCAGAGTTATCCTTTATATCTATATTGTAGAGAATGGAATTGACAATATGTGTGGAGTCCGACACTTGGGGATCGCGACTCCATAATTGTCTTGCCCAGAGTTAGTCTTTTCATATCTATTGTGGTTAAAAAAATAAAATAAAAAAAATAAAAAAAATGGATACTCATCTTAATATTTAATGTGATTCCCACCTAGAGCTTCCATTTTTTCCCCTTGAATAATAAAATGGGCCTCATATCTTTTATGATGCACAACACTTTATCATGCTTAATTGGAATTGGATAAAATGTGGTGATGAATTTGAACAATGGAATGGGCTTGGGCTTGGGATATGCTTATGAACCTAACTTGTTTTTAATGATTTTTATGGGTTTCATAATTTTTTTGGTATTATATATTTGGGTGAGCAATGTGTATTAAAATGTTTTTGGAAAAGGGGATTTGAATTTCATATTTGTAATTTATTTTGCTCGGGACTAGAAAAACTCAAGTTGGGGGGTGTGATTAGTCACTAAAAGTGGCTAATATTAAATGTTAATATATTTATATTCATTGTTCCAAAGTCCATAAACATTGTTTTTAGCGCATTACATAAATAGATCTTCATTTCTCATCTAAATGCAATTCATGTATAAAATGAAAATTTGGGCCCAATCATTCATTTGTTTTTGGACAACATTATATTCATTTTCTGAATTTGAAATTTTGGGATATAATTTATCACTTTGTTTGGAACATTTTATCTTTTAGGTCTGATGGATGAATCCCAAAGGAAAATGGAGAATTTTTCACCTGAAGGCAGAGACTTGATGGAAAAAGCATAATGGGCCTAAGGCCAATCAAACAAATGTGGGGCCCAGAAACCAAGCCCAATGAAGCTCAAATTTATACAGTATAAAGATAAAAATATAGGGATCATTTTATTCAACTGTGGCCAGAGCTAATTCCGAATTTTTTATGATGATAAAGGGATCTGAAGTTGAGATTTAAATGGTGGACCAGACATTAATGCACATAAATCCGTCCCACCATTTCGGCCATAACATCCAAAAGGATGATCCAAATCACCTGAAATTTTGGGAGATTCTAGAAGACACATGGAAGAAGATATTTTCTATTTATGACACCTTTATGTTCTGACGTATGAAATGTCAAACGCACATGTCAAAATGGAGGATGAATCTGGCTGGTTTTGTGGTCAACTTTGTAACGTTAATTTCCTTTTGATTCTTCACCCTCCTTTTGACTCTCTTAATTGTTGGGGGTGAATTTATTGTTTGGGTGGACCTAAGGCTCCTAATATGACTATATAAGGAGCTGGTGGTGAAGGAAATAAGCATCTAACATTTTTTTTGAATCCATGTTTTTCTTTCATCCATTGTATTTCTTTCAATTGTAATTTCTTGCTTTCAATTTGTAATCGCATCGTCAAGTTTTCCCATGTAAGTTTTTTATTTCACGTTTATTATATTAATAAATTTTTTTATTCTTATTCACTTATTCTTTTTCTTTTATTCACACGTTGATACCGTTGAATCAAGGTGTGAATTTATTTACACCATCACTTGTGAATTCAATCACACAACGGTGAAGTGTTCGTTCTTTTAATAATTTTCTTCTTCATCAATTCCGCCCCCATAAGTCTACATCCTGCTTCCATTGGTAGAATAGCATAAATGGAGGTCTAACCTCTTAAGAGTTGATCCAAGGGAGTAGAAAGGCCAGGGATTGAATGTTATTTCATTTACTTAATATTTAAATCTATTCGTTATTTTAGGATTTCTATTTGATGAGTTACATTCTTTCTCATGTTTTCCAAATTTAACGATGACACATTTTGAGTGCTAGTACGATCTATTTCCTTTGAGTGCTCATTAAAGTGATCCTCAAAGTGAATTGGTGACTGGACTTGGAATTGTGTAGGGATTAAATTAGTGAATGATTTGGAAGAATTATCTCATTGTTTGGATATGTCTTGAATTAATGACATGAAATTTTCTAATAAAAGAAATTCATCCAATCCACCCCAAGCAAAACCCTAAGATCAACCCACCATCAATAATTGTTTAGTTCACATCATTTTTTTATTATATGTTATTTAAATTATATCTTTAGTTCTCCAATTAAAATCTACCTCAAAGTTGGCCACTTCATAGCCAATCCATTAACAAATCATAGTGTCTCAAGGTTTCTTCTTCGATCCCTGTGGATTCGATCCCTACTTGTACTTCAACGACTGCTTTTACCAGTAGGGTAAATTTGGGCACAACCAGGTTCATACCAAGATTGTGAATTTATCAAAACATATCCCCCGAGAGTGTTGTAATCAAGAGTGCAGCAAGGCCCGTTGTCGTGCACCAGTTCCTGTTCGAGTCTAGCTCAAAGCGGTGTTTTTGGGTTTTACCCCTAGGATACATATGTGCCAGAGCTGCCTCTACCTGCTCGTATCCAGACATGGATGTATTTGTTTGATAAAATACTTACTTAGTATTTACCATAACTTAGGGATGTTTTTATTATACTTATTCTTGTATCCAAGTCTTTACTAGTGTTTCCTAATCCCAAAAATAACTAAACCTATCCTCTGATACCAACTATGACAACCCTGCTTTTTATTACAACTTAAACATGCTTTATTACATAAAACTTCACTTGATACAACAAAGAAGATCGAGAGGTTTAGTGTCTTTGGGGCTTAGGATCATTACATAAAAACATAAAACATGAAATACAACATCTTTATTGAAAACTTCTTTTACATGACCACTACATTCCCTCGTACTTAGCATTGCATGGGATAACCTGAGGACATGCATAAGAAAAGGGTGAGATATAAAGCCCAGTAAGGGAGTACACAAGGAATAACATGAGGAGTACAATACATGTTAGGCAATAGTCATGTCAATAGAGCATAAGAGAAACATGAACATAAAGGCATGACAAAGCATGATAATCATAACATGGAAATGTGGCAACAACACTTAACATTGAATTAGCATGAGACAAGGCTCATTTCACATGGAGCATGAGTAAACCCTCATTGCACATGAAACATGAGTAAACCCTCGTTGCACTTGAATTAGCATGAGTCAACACTCATTGCACATGATGTACCATGATACTATACTTTACCCAATGCATTGGAGCACTATAAGGGTGCACCCTTCTTAAACATTTCATTTCATGCCTAAGTGTGTCACATGGATCATAAAACATGGATTCATAAAACATAATCATTTATTCCACGATGAAGGAATGTGGAATTCATACATGAAACTTTACAATCAATAAGTAAATGCGCACAAAGGTGAATACCCTTGATGGAGAAATGGGCATGGTATTCACTATACAATGACATTACCTTAGAAAATCGGTACGATTTCGGCAGCGTAACAGCATGACATAAGAATTCATAAAAAGGTTGATGAGAGAGAAAGGGGTTCCTCATCATATTTACATGTAATGGAAATTAAGGAGGTCATATAGATACATTTCCCGACAATTGAAATGGAATTTAGATTCATGATGCAAAATTATTGCTTGAATGTAAAAGAAGAGAGAGAAGTTCCTTTCAGAATTTTGGCATAGTAACAGGTGTACACAGGAGGCATTTAATGAGAGAGAAAGGGGTATCCCATAATTCAAAAAATAATAGGGAAGTATGGGGGAGGTGCGAAACCATACCCCAACATTCATAATTGAAATTAAAAGGACAATACAACTTAAAGAAAATTGACAAAAATGAGAAAGAAAGAAAAAACCTTACTCGGAAGTGTGCTTCCAAAAGCTAGAGAGAGGCTTGTGAGAGGATTCTTGGGAGCTTGGGGCACCTTGGGAGGATTATAAAGAGAGTAGGGCAGAGGTTGGACGAACTCCAAGGGATTTTAGTGAGGAGGAAGTGGGATCTTGGGTGGGTTTATATAGGAAGGGTGAGAGAATTCTTTATTATTTAGGTTTGGGACCCCTTATATTAAAATAATCTAAACCAAAAACCATCCCATGGTATTTGCCCATGGTTTCTGGAAAAGGAAAGAGGAAAAAAATATTTTATAAGGCCAAGGTCCGAACTTATTAAAAAATTAGGGTTGCTTATGTGGAGGTGAGTCACACTCCCATGGAAATTAATTTAAAAGGGCAAAGTGTTGAATAAGTCTTGAGGGGTTCATTAATGCTTTGAAAAGTAAGTCAAACAAACCCAAAATCACATTATTTTAATGATAAAAATATATTGGCCAAACATAAGGATTATGGTATTTTATTACATCACCATTGGGTCATTATGATGTCATAAAACACATTATATAATTAAATGGTATTTAATTTTTACCCAAAAATTCGACTGTCTCAGAAAATTATGAAAAATTCACCGTTGGATAATTTCAACGTCCTGATTCCAGAAATGACATTTATTTTATTTAAAAATAATTCTAAATATGTTAATTTTCACTTTTAAAATAAAAACCAACATTTATCGAAAATTCACTGGTTTTGACAGAAATGGATTTCAAACCTTAATAAAAATTTTAATTACATTCATAAATTTATAAGATCATATATATTTAATAAAAATTAATTTAATATTAATAATAATATTTTATTAAAATATTATTTAATTCAAAAATCCCTTAATTTAATAAAATAGATTTCTTAATTAAATAATAATTAAAAACACCATTTGTACTTTAAAAACTATTTACAATGTATCAAAAATGACTTGAAATTATATTCATTATTATATACAAAAATAATGTACACGAACATAGTACTACTTATTTGTTACATAACCCCTTAAAATAGACGCATAAGACCTAAGGGTAAGATGTGCGATGGTGACAGACTCTTGGGGCGGCCCGGATAACATCGCTCGAGTGGTAATCTCTATCAACTTCCAATTTTCCCATAGATGATCACGTTCGAGCTTGACATAATGAAGCTCAGCTTGGGCTTTGTCAAGGGCAAAGCCCAAAGACGCCACCTCTTTTCCGAGCTCTGACAAATGGGATTCGTATGGGGAAATTCTACTAGATGAGGTCATCGCTTCCTTTGTCTGAGTAAAAATTAGGTTTGTTAAATCCTTACATTTATACTAATCACGTGATCACTGTTCAACGGATATATTAACAACGGTCAAAATTATTTACATGAAACCAAAGAAGTTGACATCTTATAAAAACATTTTTCATAAAGATACATTTAACTGGATCAAGAGGGATTTTCCATTAATGAATCTTTGGGTCGTTACAGTGGAGACAATGACTTACCGATGAATCTGGATCTCCAACACACTTTGATTTGTCAAAAGATGCCTCCAGATCAAATGGAATTTCCAAGGGAGCCTAGGGAGGAATGGGGAGTTCAAGACCCTAGAAGAATAGGGAAAAAGGTGGGTTTGGGGTCTTAATCAGGGCTAAAATATAAATTTCTCATCATTAAATGAACATTACATGTTTGGGTTGCACGATTTAACAAAGTTTTCTCCAACCATGCTCATGCTACAATCCCCCAAACAGAGAGCTGCATATTTGTGCATGTGGTTTGGAATGATATGCGCCAATCATGCAGTGGTACTGTCTTAAGGACAAAATCTCGCATGGTGGGTTCACACAGTTTGAAAAACCGTCTGTCGACCATGATTTTCCCTCTGTTCCCACATATCATGAACTAGATCTGGTCGCCATCAAAATCGGCACCCGACCTAGTCCACGACAAGTTCTGAAGGGCATTCTCGATCCCCACGGGCTAGCACAAGTGCCTGGGTATGATAATGTAAAAGTTGGGAATGATTTTCCGACATTTATAAACATAAAATAAAAACTGCAATAAATAAACTGAATCTGAAAATTTAATCAAAACAAGCCTTTACAAAAAATTCAGAATTGAAATACATGGTTTTAAAAAAATCCCAAGAGGGACACAACTCAAAAGTAGCAGCAAACACAACCCAATAACCACCACAAGGAAAGGGGTCATCATCCCTAAGCCTTCTCCACAACACCTATCACATACATAGCTTATTTTAAATTTAAATTTATTTTAATTTCCATTAATGCTTTTTTGGGGGTTTCCAAAGGTTTTATGGAGAATAGGCGAGTTTTCATGAATTGGGCCAAATCGTGAGCCCAATTCCAGATTTAAAAATATTTTTTTTTATTTTATAACTTTTTCATATTTTAATATTTTTTACTCATTCCAACTCCTAAATGTCCTCCCCTGATATATTAACACCACAATTAAAATTTTGAGCCTTTGGAAATCCATAACCAAGGGTTATTTTGGTTTTTATTTAAGGGATTGGGCCTGCCTGGAAGCCCATATCCAGTTTTAAAAATTAATTTTATTTATTTAATAACTTATTCAATTTTAAGTATTTTTCGGTGATTCCAAGCCTCAAATTCTCCCCTTACACCCAGTCGCTCCCCCAGCCTCTTTACCCCCTCTTTGAAGCTCTTAGAAATCTCAATTTAGGGACGAACATCTTAGGGTTTCTAAAATTGGCCAGATTTGATAAGGAAAGTTCATTCAATCATAACTCTCTCAATTCATACTCTTTTATCTCCATTCCAATTCCCAAATGACATAATAATTCTTATGCGAACATCCCCTTAGTTTTTGCCGTTTTCAATTTCAGATACTGGTGTTTTGGGGATATTCATTAAAGATTTCTCAAGTAAGTTAGTCCATTTCATTTCCCCTTTCAAATTGCTTAGGGTTTCATTCTATTTGTTTAGGGTTTCCTCCCTTTTCATTGAAGTGAAAAATGACCAAGGGGTAGGGGTTAAAACCTATGGTTTAACCTTGGGTTTTCTTGGTCCAATTTTCTATTTTTAGGTTTGATCTACCCTTCTTGAGGTGCGGCGGTGGTGCATTTGTGTTTTCGCACAAAGGGTTCAATGGTTTCATTTGATTTGGTAGGTGATTCCAATGTTGATGCGATATTTGTGTATTATCATGCTGTATTTATCATATTTTCAGGTTTATATCATTTTATTATTGCTTCAAAAAATGGTTCTAATGATGTTTCTATTGCAATTGAATTTTAAATGCCAATTTGGTGTGAAATTAGGGGTTTTCCAAAGAGATGTTTTATTGGTTTATTTGGGGATGCCTTATAAATACTTAGTTGTTTTTATTTACCTGTAATAAGTATTAAAATACTCTTTATAATTTTTTATCCCCTTTGGTTATTGCTGCAAAAATGGGTTTTAATTGTGTTTGTAAAGAAAGTGAAGTTTTGGTTCCACTTTTGTGTGAAAATGAAGGTTTTACAATGTTATCACTTCTTGTTTAACATGGGGATTCCCAAAAATTGATTTGTTGTTTTAATTGAAATTTATTGGGCTTACTTTATTGTTTTGGTAACTTACAAGTGTGAACATAGTGTACAAGTGGGTTTCTTAAGGGGTTTTGTGTGAAAAGCAACACGGGAGTTTGAGAAATTGATTTATTCAAATTCAAAGTGTTTGTTGTGTGTTTTAAGTGGTATAAAATGTGATAGCTGATGTATTTGGTGTATGTGACCAGTAGTGGTGTTTTACATTAAAATGGATATTTGTTAAATCCTAAAATTTCTTGAGCACAAAGGGGGAAGCCCGGGTACCTAGGTTGGGCGGATTTGTACTAGTACGACTAGTGGACCGGATGGGTTTTGTCCCTGTTTCACTTAGCATTTGGATAACGAAAACTCTAACTAAACTATGTGGATGATTATTGGGGACCAATAGGTTATGGGTATGTTCCCTACTAGTGGTTCTTGCACGAGAATGGATTTTACTATGGTTACATTACACCGAGGTACGAGGTACATGAGGCCCGAGACTATCTAGTGCCTAGGGGTGTTCCCGATTTTGTTGCTCATTGGATTTTTGGTATTTTCCAATGTATTAGGATATATTTGGAATTATATTTTAGTATCTAACATTCCTATTTAAATGTGTTAACATTCTGAAAGTTTTATCTTGAAAAATGTTTTCAATTTAAAGTTGCATTTCTTGGAATTTGTCACCGCTTTTCATTGCATATTAAAACTGCTTACTTTTTTACCTTGTATTGCATGCACCTTGGAATCATAGGGTGGTATCCTATTGGGCTTAGTCTCACACCCTAATTACACCCCTTGGGTGTAAGTAGACTTTTTTTTGACCCAGGTAAAGAAAAGGCTAAGGGTGATGGCGGTTCAGGGTGTTAGTCCTCATCCTTAGGGCGGAGTAGTGGAGACGGCTTGTGGGTAATGACCCCTTGTCATGTGGAGTCCATGGGGCTACTTTGTTTCTGTTCCATTGTGTATTTGGACCTTTGGTATTTCATTTGAACTTATGTATTCAGTTCTGGATTTTTTTTATAAACCTTGTTGGTATGAATTTTTCAGATTCATTTTATCAAATCTTTTTGGAGTTTTATCTATACATAATCGGGTAAATCGTTCCCAAACCAAGATAAATGATACCCGGGCACTTGTTCCAGCCCATGGGGATAGGGAATGCCCTTCGGGCCTTGTCACGGGCTGGGTATGGTGCCGGTTTTGGCGGTGACCAGATTCGGTTCGTGACAAAATGGTATCAGAGCAGGTTCAGGTTAACTCTTTGTGTCATGTTATTTGGGGAAGAGTCAGGATAGTATGGATTTAGGATTGTAGAGAATTGGTATTTTAGTTATGGGTAGTGTGTCTGATCACCACACCTTATGAAAGGATTCATGTTTCCAGGGGAAGTCAGGTTTTATCTAAGTCCTTTGATTTTCTTGGTTTGATGATGGTTAGGGGAAATGAAAAGAGAGTTGGGTTAATGGTCTCAGTGAGCTCGCAGGGCTTGGAAATCCATGTGGAGCCAGGGATCTTCCCTAGTACACTCTTTGTGACTATGAAGTGATTGGATTATGGTCACTAACCATATGTCTAAGTCACCCACTGAAACTAGTTTCATCTTGCATTGTCTTGTGTTCTTTAGTTTTGAAATCTTGGACTTTGGTTTTAAAGTGACTTGGTTTTAAGAAGTGTAAAGTTTTTGTGAAATAATTTTCAAATAAAGATGGAATGGTTTGATTTATTAAATGGTGGAACTGAATTTTCAGAATTATATTCAAATGGAAAATGGTGTGCTTACACCTCTTTTTAAAAGTAGAAACTATACTGAAGTTGGTTTTGAAAAAGTGTTTCCAATAGAGTTTTCTAAACAATCAAAGGGTGTTTTAATTGGATGAGAGGTTTTGAAATTGATGTGTATGAGTTGAAAGTGAGTTTTCATTTAAATGATTGTTCCTTTCTGAAAATCTTGGTAAGATGTAATTTGGGTTTGATTTCGTGGTTAGAGGTTTTGAGAAAAAAGAGGTATTGGTTGACTGTTTTGGTTTTGAAAAGTGGAAAGATATTTTTTTTTATTTTAACCTTTGGTATTTCCATGAGCGTCCACGTGCATGGGGTTATATGGGATGATGGATGGTTAATGGCATGGCTGGATGAGTTCTGGCATGTATATGATATAACACCCCAAGCTTCTACGGTACGCTTCTCTTTGAATAATGCGATAGCGTGTGTTGTACGCAACATTGAGTTCTAACACACCACAACCAATCAAACTAGCCATTATGAATATTAATACCTACTTTTTGAAATTATATATATATTATATTTCAAAACGGACTTCATTTTTGGATTCAGAATATCAAAATTATCCTAAGTTGAATTTTTGGTATTTTTCTAAGAACTTCCAATTTTTATGAATAGTGAAAAATACATAAAAACAACTTTTTTAATCAAAATAATTTATAGTGATAAATTATATTATTGAGTGGTTTTAAAGTATAATTAGAATATATTTTTACCATTTTATCCAATGGTGTTCATTATAATTAATTTTACTTTGAAATTGGACATAAACAATTGTCAATCTTTTGATATATATTGTTTCTTAAAAACACGCTATTTATTGTGACAACGAGAATTAATTATAAAATTAATTAATTAAACTTATATGTTTGGAATTTTGTAAAATAGAAATCATTTTTGAATTTGGGATATCAATTATTGCTTAGGGTAAAATTTTGGCATTGTTCTGAAAAACTTCAATTTTTGAGGAATAGTGAAACCACTAGGTGGTAGTTAAAAAAACCGAATTTTTCATAAAACTTAATTTTACCACTTCTATGAATGGAATTTCGAAAATCCGAGAGACACGGTTAATATCAAGTAGTAAAATGTGGTTCAATAAGATGAAAATAATTTTTGGTGAATAATAACTTTTTACTTTTATTTACCACGGTTAAAAGTAAATAGAGTAATTAAGGGTAAAAATGATATTAATATTACACTAACACATGTCCTAATTATATTGGACAAGTGTATCTCGACCACAAACAACCTTAGAAATAAAATATTATCATTTAGGTCCACTTGGATTAGATTAGGACATTTATTATTATTTAATTCAAAGAAGAGTTAAAAGAGTTAAAATCAATGTTTATTTACTAAAACATTTTTAATATGGGGTTATACATAAGATAAATTCGATTATAAATATTCATTAGAAAGATAAAAATATTTACTACATAATTATATTTTATTTATAATTTTTAGACATTAAATAATTTAATTTATTTATGACACAATGATGATGCAGTAATTACCATAATAGTGAAAAATTAAAATAATTGATATTATAAATACTCAAATAAATATAATTGGAGACTTTTATTGAATTAAACTAATTTTCTAGGTTAATATGACATATTAGAATTGATTTAATTAACTTTTTTTGAAGTAATAATTCTGTTATGATTTTCACAAAAATCAATTATTGAATAGTGTCAAAATTGACATAAAAGAGTTTTTAAAACAAATATTATATTATTAATTGATATTAAATTCCTAAAAATCTAATGTTCGTCCAAGAGACTTATATAATGATAGGTTTATCATTAATGGACCACTTGGGGGTCGCTTGGTTGTATATAGTAATTTTATTAACTATATAATATAAAAATACAAAGTGGCATGATAAGTGTCAAACTAATTAACTAAGAGTTAAAACTAAAATATAAGGTTAATATAATGACCCAAACCTGTCTAAATTCTATTGCTTGAGTGGTTTTCGACCCATCCCTACCTTAAACTTTAAATAATCAACTTCGGATCCATTAGAAACCGAATATGAATTTATTATAAATTAATATTTCTATCTTTTCCAGAGGTGCCCCTCACCCCTCTTATAAAAGGACACTCCCCCTTCTCACTAATTCACAATTAAAATCCTTTTGGTTCGGCCAAAACCTACCCAAATACTCTCTCAACTTCCCTCACTACAACCTAGAGGCCTTAGTTTGATTAGAAAGCCAACCTAAGGAGCCCTTTTGATCAAATCAAAAGGAAGAACCCGAAGAAGAGGTAATGTTTTCACCACACTTTTTCAAATTCGTTTCTTCTTCAACTTCTTCTTTATTTGTTTTTCCTATTATAAAATAATGAATCCAATATCTCCTATATACTGTAATATTATTATAAATATGGTACAACCATATTCATTATTCTATCCATCCTTTGAATGACATGTCACCATACGTGTGTACGTACGACTTACCGTCTCCATGTTGTGGTGTAATTTTTGTTCAATATACTATTATTTGGATGGGTATTATAATTATTTATAATTAATGTAAATAATAAATATAACATGATAATTATTCTTTATATATGATATACCATCCAATTATATATTATTTTAATATCAAAAGAATGATATTATTGCTCGTGCGTACGTACGGACTACCGTCTCCACGAACGCGATGAGATTCATTCTCCATCGTATCCATTCAAGTATAATTATCAATTGATGATTTAAAAATAATGTTTAAGGACTTGATATCATTCTGGATATGAATAAGATACAACCTATCCATGACAAACATGTCTTACGTAACAAAACATATAAAAGAAAACGAGTAAGTTAACACCCGAAACAACGACAATACTAAGATATTATTAACAAATCAATGTTAAAAGATCATATATTATATCATATTGATGTATATGATTCATGTATAATTTAATAACAATCATTTCACCATTATACAGGAGGCTAACCTACCCCCAACCAAGGAAAAGTACAAGGTAAGGGTTTATTTCGCAATCTCTTCATTATTTGAGATTGTTTATACGTAATAATCTACTGGGACTTCTTTATCATCCACATCCATGTTTCTTAAAAACGTATTTCAAAACATTTTTACTATTTACAAGAATATGGGTTAAAGTCATTTATACCCTTGGTTGACTTTTTATAAGAGGTTTATAAAGGAATCTTTCTGTCGTTTTCCAAACAAGGTGCTTTTTAACCTTTTCAACATAATTAAGGTAAGAATGTTTTTTAACTTATACGACGGGTATGACTATTTTCTGCCGTTATAAAATCGTCAAAGTTTCCCTTACAAGCTTATAAGAATATTTTCAAAGAAAATTTTTTATTTTATAAATATATGACTCATAAATGATTTCAAAATAGAAAGATATATTTCTCTAAAAAGAGTTTTGATTTCATCTATGTCAACGTCCTTTGATGGATTTTACGCTTATTTGAAGTTGATTTATTATGATACAAAACTTCAATATTGTATTGAAGGTTTTGTGATATGTTTGACTATGGATATGTTATTTTTATACCCTTCATGGGTTATGATTAAAGTATTGACATTTCGTATACTAGTTTTAATACGAATGTTTATGTTATGTTTAAACCTTTTCATATGAGAATGCATTGGACTTAATATGTGACGGGTGGATCCCGCTATAGCTCCTTGATGCATCAGTAGGTCTCATGAGACAAAATAGTGTCTTGGTACAAGGCCTTGACAAAATCTTATTTGTAGTCTTGGCACGAGGCCTTGGCTATGTGGTTATGATAGTCTGGAATTATGCATTCCATCATTATGAAAGTGGTTATTGATATTGCATGTGATTATTCGATTAGTAGAATATCCATGTGAATAAGTAAATGGAATTATTTCATTTTATTTTTGCCATACTATGTTGAAGGTCAAGTTTAAAAGGATTTTGTTTTAGTTATACATTGCCTTAAATGTTTATTCTTATTTATGGAAGTTTCCGCTATATTGTTATCCTTACTGGGCATTTGAGCTCACCCCTTTTCTATGTTTTATTTTTCCCAGGATGTGAAGAAGTAAATTATGAATGACCTGCAGGGATAGTGTGAGGGGATAAGAGTGTGGACTATGGAGACTATGTTGTTTTAGTTTTCATTTTATGATGTAATGTAAACCTTATGAATATATCTAGTGTTTCCAAGGTTACTAAACCAATCGGTATTTCGAGATTTGATCTTTCTTGTGATCATTCCAATGTTATGTAATAATGCACCAACTCTGGGTAACTGGGGTCGGGGCGTTAAAGTTGGTATCAGAGGGAGGTTTAGTACAAACCTTGGAAGCTAAATTTAGATAAAATCTGATTAGAGCACATAGATTTAAGATAGACTTTGAGGATTGGTATAGAAGAACTTCCTAGAATTTTTGTATTGTAGAGATTTTGTGTGTTTTCCGAGCAATACATCCCTGTCTGGATATGAGCAGGTAGAGGCGGCTTTGGCACAGATGTACCTAGGGGTAAAAGCCGAAAACACCGCTTTGAGCTAGACTCGAACGGGAACTGGTGCACGACAACGGGCCTTGCTGCACTCTTGGTTACGACACGCCCGGGGGATATGCTTAGGATAACTCTCATTTTCATTAAAAATCATTATGAAAGGTTTATGAGTATATAATTCCTCAAAGAAAACATTTTTATGATTATGGATTATATCCATAAATAGTTCAATTTATGTTAAGTGTTTTATAAGTATGGAATTATGTATTTTGATTCATAAACTGATCTAGTTTATGCCATTGTTTAGAAATGGCACCTAGTGGAAGAAATGGAAACTTTATCAATGCACAAACTCCATGTAGGGATTTCCCTCCTGCTCAAGATAATTATAGTGGAGCTAGTGATGCAACTGGTGCCAATCAGCTAATCACCATATTGGGACAACTCACTCAGGTTATGAATAATAACCTTACCCGTATGGAGCACCCTGATCCGCAGTGTGGAGGATCAATGTTAGATCGCTTCATGAGGCAACAACCACCAACGTTCAATGGGAGTACAAATCCCTTAGTAGCTGAGCAATGAATAAATTCCCTAGAGAAAATATTTCAGGCTTTGGGGAGTAGTGAAAGAGAAAAAGTTATCATGGAAGTTTACCTCCTCACTGGAGATGCTGATCAATGGTGGTCATTGATTTAAAACCTGAAGGAAGATGATGAAGTATCAAATATGGAATGGAGGGAGTTTAAAGATCAATTTTTAGAAAAATACTTTCCTCGTGACCATCGAGCAGATATGGAAAGGCAATTTCTGAGTCTGAGACCAAAAGAGGATGAGAATGTCACAAAGTATGAGGCTAACTTTACAAGGTTAGCAAGGTATGCTGGAGATGATATACGTAACCCAAGAAGTAAGATTGATCATTTCTTTGATGGGTTAAAACTATTTCCCCATCGAGCATTAGTCTCACAATCCTTCTCGTCGTACGAAGACATTGTCTCATGTGCTATCAAGACCGAAAAGGAATTCTCTAAGTCTTATGACTTTGAGGAAAAGCAAGAGAAGAAGAGATCTGCTGATCAATATGGGAATGGAAATAAGGGGAATAAGGGAAAGGTTGAATATCCATCATGTGGTAAATGTGGGAAGAAACACCCCGGTACTTACATGAAGGGAATGGGTGTCTGTTACAAATGTGGTGAAAAAGGACACCAAGCTCGTGATTGCAAAGGGAAGAAGGAAGCTACCAATGTTCAGTTCTACAATTGCAGGGAGATGAGACATTATGCAAATGAATGTCCTAAGAGTCAAGAGAACTTACCTCAGAAAAGGACAAGGGATCAAGGCCAAGCTTATGCTATCACTACTACTGAGGTAGAATCTCCGAAAGACGTGGTGGCAGATTTATTGTAAGAAGAAGGAGGTTATGATTTTTGATGATGATGATAAGGAACACCTTATCTTTAGAGCAGATTCATCACCACCTAATTCTTATCTAGATCCACCCCCAGTAGCTCAACTAAATTCAATTATTGGGGAGGAAGAGAATGAAATGACTATGGGTGAGGAAAGGAATGTTCAAATAGAGGATGTACCTGTTGTGAAAGAATATGTAGATGTGTTTCTGGAAGATCTACCTGGACATCCTCCAGAATGATAAGTTGAGTTTTCCATTGATTTAATTCCTGGATCAAGGCCTATATCGAAGAACCCTTATAGAATGGCCACTGTAGAATTAGTTGAACTAAAGAAACAAATAAAGGAATTGAGTAATAAGGGATTTATTCGCCCTAGTTTTTCTCCATGGGGAGCCCCTGTTCTTTTTGTTAAAAAGAAAGATGGATCTATGAGGTTATGTATCGACTACCGGGAGATCAATGTTATAACAATAAAGAACAAGTATCCCCTACCTCGCATTGATGATTTATTTGACCAATTGCATGGAGCTCAATACTTTTCAAAGATTGACCTTTGATCTGAATACCATCAGTTGTGTGTAAAGAAGGAAGACATTCCGAAGACAGAATTTTGAACTAGGTACGAGCATTACGAGTTTACAGTAATGCCTTTTGGATTGACTAATGCACCCTCTGTATTCATGGATCTGATGAATATAGTTTTCAAGAAATATCTCGATGAATTTGTGGTGGTAGTTATTGATGATATCTTGGTATAATCCAAAAGCTATGAAGATCATGAAAATCACTTGCGCATTATCCTGAAGACTTTGAGAAGACATGAATTATATGAGAAGTTTAGCAAGTGTGAATTCTGGCTTCAGGAGATTTCTTTTCTTGGCCATATTGTCTCTAAAGATGGAATCTCTGTTGATCCTTCTAAGACCAAGGCAATCCAAGATTGGCCAACACCTACGAGTATAACTGAGGTACATAGTTTTATTGGTTTAGCAGGTTATTATCGACGTTTCGTCCAGAATTTTTCCCGATTGGCTAACCCATTAACAAAGGTCACACGTAAAGGGGTTAAATTTGTTTGGACAAAAGAGTGTGAAGAATGTTTTGAAGAACTGAAGAGAAGATTAGTCAATGCTCCTATATTGACTCTACCATCGGGGAATGATGGGTTCGTTATTTATAGTGATGCATCGAAGAAAGGACTTGGTTGTGTCCTTATGCAGAATGATAGGGTTATTGCCTATGCATCATGACAGTTGAAAATTCATGACCAAAACTATCCTACTCATGATCTCAAGTTAGCAGCTGTGATCTTTGCTTTGAAGATATAGAGGCACTACCTCTATGGTGAAAAATGTGAGATTTATACTGATCATAAGAGTTTGAAGTATATTTTCTCACAAAAAGAACTCAGCATGAGGCAAAGGAGATGACTTGAATTACTCAAGGATTGTGATTGTACAATACACTACCACCCGGGGAAAGCAAACAAGGTGGCAGATGATTTGAGCAGAAAAGGCCACGGAGTTTTGAACGTGATGAGAATTGAAAGGGATCCAATTTTCATGGATCTAGTGAAGATGGACATGGGAATAACCAGGGAAGGTGAAACATCAATTCTTTTTCAAATGGTTTCCAAACCATATTTACTAGAAAGGATTAAGAGATCTCAGATTGCTGATAAAGAATTTCAAAAGAAGATTAAAGCTGTGAATGATGGGAGATTGAGAGACTTTGTGTATGAAGATGGAATTTTGAAATTTGGGAAGAGACTTTGTGTTCCCGATATACCTGATCTGAAAAGGGAATTGCTGGATGATGATCCTAGTTCCAATTTCTCTATACACCCTGGGAGCACCAAAATGTATAGAGATTTGAAGGAACATTTTTGGTGGGACAACATGAAGAGGGAGATTGATGATTTTGTGTCAAGATGTATGGTTTTTCAACAAGTGAAAGCTGGAAGGCAATAGCCTGGTGGAGTATTGCAACCTCTTCCCATACCTGAGTGGAAATGGGACAATATTACGATGGACTTTGTCATGGGACTACCAAAGACTCCTAGAAGGAACGATGCAATATGGGTTATTGTTGATCGTCTTACCAAGTCAGCACATTTTCTTGCTATAAGAGAAGATCTACCACTGGAACGTCTAGCAAGACTATATATTAATGATGTTGTGAGACTTCATGGAGTACCCCTATCGATTGTTTCTGATCGTGATCCCCATTTTACTTCAAGATTCTGGAAGAGTCTTCAGAAATCCATGGATACTGAACTTCATTTGAGCACTGCCTACCACCCTCAGATAGACAGAAAATCAGAACAGACTATTCAAACCTTATAAGACATGTTGAGATCCTGCTCACTTGACTTTCAAGGTATGTGGGATCAATATTTACCTTTGGTAGAATTTTCCTATAACAATAGTTTCTATTCAAGTATTCAGATGGCACCATATGAAGCATTATACGGAAAGAGATGTCGCACACCAACCTGTTGGGATGACGTTGGTGAAAGAAAACTTGTAGGTCCAGAACTGGTGGAGAAAACAATGGAAAAGGTGAAGATAATCCAAAATCACATCAAAGCAGCTCAAAGTAGGTAGAAGAGCTATGCCGATAATCGAAGGAAGGATTTGGAATTTTAAGTCGGTGATTATTTTTCCTGAAGGTATCTCCATGGAAGGGAGTCATACGTTTTGGTAAGAAAGGTAAATTGAGTCCCAGGTACATCAGACCTTTCGAAATTCTATAACGAATTGGGGTTGTAGCCTACCGATTGGAAATGCCGCCAAGTCTCTCCAAAGTTCACGATGTGTTCCACGTATCTCTATTGAGGAAATTCATTCCTGACCCAACGCATGTACTCACCTATGAGGAATTAGAACTGGAACACGATCTGTCTTATTGTGAAGAGCCCATCAAGATTCTTGATACGAGATAACAAGTGCTGAGAAATTGGACGATGCGTCTGGTAAAAGTTTTGTGGAGAAACCATAAGATGGAAGAGGCAACGTGGGAACCCGAGGAACTTAGGATGAAGAACCACCCGAGTACTTTCATGCGGTGGTATTCTAGAAATTTCGATGACGAAATTATTTGAAATAGGGGAGAATAAAACACCCCAAGCTTCTACGGTACGCTTCTCTTTGAATAATGCGATAGCGTGTGTTGTACGCAACATCGAGTTCTAACACACCACAACCAATCAAACTAGCCATTATGAATAGTAATGCCTACTTTTTGAAATTATATATATTTTATATTTCAAAATGGACTTCATTTTTGGATTCATAATATCAAAATTATCCTAAGTTAAATTTTTGGTATTTTTCTGAGAACTTCCAATTTTTATGAATAGTGAAAAATACTTAAAAACAACTTTTTTAATCAAAATAATTTATAGTGATAAATTATATTATTGAGTGGTTTTAAAGTATAATTAGAATATATTTTTACCATTTTATCCAATGGTGTTCTTTAGAATTAATTTCAATTTGAAATTGGACATAAACAATTGTCAATCTTTTGATATATATTGTTTCTTAAAAACACACTATTTGTTGTGACAAAAGGAATTAATTATAAAATTAATTAATGCAACTTATATGTTTGTAATTTTGTAAAATAGACATCATTTTTGAATTCGGAATATCAATTATAGCTTAGGGTAAAATTTTGACATTGTTCTGAAAAACTTCAATTTTTGATGAATAGTGAAACCACTAGGTGGTTGTTAAAAAAAACTGAATTTTTCATAAAACTTAATTTTACCGCTTCTGTGAATGAAATTTCGAAAATCCGAGAGACACAGTTAATATCAAGTAGTAAAATGTGGTTCAATGAGATGAAAATAATTTTTGGTGAATAGTAACTTTTTACTTTTATTTACCACGGTTAAAATTAAATAGGGTAATTAAGGGTAAAAATGATATTAATATTACCCTAACACATGTCCTAATTCTATTGGACATGTGTATCTCTACCACAAACAACTTTAGGAATAAAATATTATCATTTAGGTCCACTTGGATTAGATTCGGAAATTTATTATTATTTAATTCAAAGAAGAGTTAAAAGAGTTAAAATCAAAGTTTATTTACTAAAACATATTTAATATGTGGTTACACATAAGATAAATTCAATTATAAATATTCATTAGAAATATAAAAATATTTCCTACATAATGATATTTTATTTATAATTTTTAGACATTAAATAATTTAATTTATTTATGACACAATGATGATGCAGTAATTACCATAATAGTGAAAAATTAAAATAATTGATATTATAAATACCCAAATAAATAAAATTGGAGACTTTTATTGAATTAAACTAATTTTCTAGGTTAATATGACATATTATTATTGATTTAATTAACTTTTCTTGAAGTAATAATTCATTTATTATTTTTACAAAAATCAATAATTGAATAGTGTCAAAATTGACATAAAAGAGTTTTTAAAACAAATATTATAATATTAATTGATATTAAATTCCTAAGAATCTAAGGTTCGTCCAAGAGACTTATATCATGATATTTGTATCATTAATGGACCACTTGGGGGTCTCTTGGATGTATATAGTATGTTTATTAACTATATAATATAAAAATACAAAGTGGCATGGTAAGTGTCAAACTAATTAACTAAGAGTTAAAACTAAAAGATAAGGTTAATATAATGACCCAAACCTATCTACATTCTATTGGTTGAGTGGTTTTCGACCCATCCCCACATTAACCTTTAAATAATCAACTTTGGAGCCATTAGAAACCGAATATGAATTTATTATAAATTAATATTTCTAGCTTTTCCAAAGGTGCCCCTCACCCCTCTTATAAAAAAGCACTCCCCCTTCTCACTAATTCACACATTAAAATCATTTTGAATCGGCCAAACCCTACCCAAATACTCTCCCAACTTCCCTCACTAAAACCTAGAGGCCTTAGTTTGATCAGAAATCCAACCTAAGGAGCCCTTTTGATCAAATCAAAAGGAAGAACCCGAAGAAGAGGTAATGTTTTCACCACCCTTTTTCAAATTCGTTTCTTCTTCAACTTCTTCTTTCTTTGTTTTTACCATTATAAAATAATGAATCCAATATATCCTTTATAATGTAATATTATTATAAATATGGTACAACCATATTCAGTATTCTATCCATCCTTTGAATGACATGTCACCATACGTGCGTACGTACGACTTACCGTCTCCAAGTCGTGGTGTAATTGTTGTTCAATATACTATTATTTGGATGGGTATTATAATGATTTATAATTCATGTAAATAATAAATATAACATGATAATGATTATGTATATATGATATACCATCGAATTATATATTATTTTAATATCAAAAGAATGATATTGTCGCTCGTGCATATGTACGGACTACCGTCTCCACGAACGCGATGAGATCCATTCTCCATCATATCCATTCAAGTATAATTATCATTTGATGATTTAAAAATAATGTTTAAGGACTTGATATCATTCTGGATATGAATAAGATACAACCTATCCATGACAAACATGGCTTACGTAATAAAACATATAAAAGAAAACGAGTAAGTTAACACCCGAAACAACGACAATACTAATATATTATTAACAAATCAATGTTAAAAGATCATATATTATATAATATTGATGTATATGAATCATGTATAATTTAATAACAATTATTTCACCATTATACAGGAGGTTAACCTACCCCCAACCAAGGAAAAGTACAAGGTAAGGGTTTATTTCGCAATCTCTTCATTATCCGAGGTTGTTTATATGTAATAATCTACTGGGACTTCTTTATCATCCACATCCATATTTCTTAAAAATGTATTTCAAAATATTTTTACTATTTACAAGAATATGGGTTAAAGTAATTTATACCCTTGGTTGAATTTTTATAATAGGTTTATAAAGGAATCTTTCTGTCGTTTTCCAAACAAGGTGCTTTTTAGCCTTTTCAACAGAATTAAGGTAAGAATGTTTTTTTAAATTATACAGTGGGTACGACTATTTTCCACCATTATAAAATCGTCGAAGTTTCCCTTACAAGATTATAAGAATATTTTCAAATAAAATGTTTTATTTTATAAATATATGACTCATAAATGATTTCAAAATAGAAAGATATATTTCTCTAAAAAGAGTTTTGATTTCATCTATGTCAACATCCTTTGATGGATTTTACGCTTATTCGAAGTTGATTTATTATGATACAAAACTTCTATATTGTATTGAAGGTTTTGTGATATGTTTGACTATGGATATGTTATTTTTATACCCTTCATGGTTTATGATGAAAGTATTGACATTTCAGATGCTAGTTTTAATACGAATGTTTATGTTATGTTTAAAACTTTTCATATGGGAATGCATTGGAGTTAATATGTGATGGGTGGATCCTGCTATAGCTCCTTGATGCATCAGTAGGTCTCATGAGACAAAATAGTGTCTTGGTACAAGGCCTTGACAAAATCTTATTTGTATTCTTGGCACGAGGCCTTGGCTATGTGGTTATGATAGTCTGACATTATGCATTCCATCATTATGAAAGTGGTTATTGATATTACATGTGATTATTATATTAGTAGAATATCCATGTGAATAAGTAAATGGAATTATTTCATTTTATTTTTTCCATACTATGTTGAATTTCAAGTTTAAAAGGCTTTTGTTTTAGTTATACATTGCCTTAAATGTTTATTCTTATTTATGAAAGTTTCCGCTATATTGTTATCCTTAATGGGCATTTGAGCTCACCCCTTTTCTATGTTTTATTTTTCCCAGGATGTGAAGAAGTAAATTATGAATGACCTGCAGGGATAGTGTGAGGGGATAAGAGTGTCGACTATGGAGACTATATTGTTGTAGTTTTCATTTTATGATGTAATGTAAACCTTATGAATATATCTAGTGTTTTCAAGGACACTAAACCAATCGATCTTTCGGGATTTGATCTTTCTTGTGGTCATGCCAATGTTATGTAATAATGCACCGAATCTGGGTAACTGGGGTCGGGGCGTTACATATGAAGAGGGTGCCCATTATGGCACAGAAGCATGCATGTGTAAGGCCCATGGGGTACCATTGGTGGATACGCTAACCGCTGAATCGTTTATTTTCAAAGAGATGATTTTAAATGAGAAACTTGATGTATTTATGACTAGTTTGGGATGGTGTGTATTATGTGTATTCTTTTTAAATGTTGATGTTGTGGGATGTTTTGAGTCCAAGAACCCCTCCTGTTTTTATTGTGTTTTGGGATTGTGTTTAGTCGGTAAGCAGTGTTGAAGGGCCGGTTAGTGGTCTCTTCTGAGAAATGTTTTGTGATGCTTTTACGATGTTTTCCTTTATGTGTTTGGATCTGTATTGTGGTATATAGTGACCAATGGACCATCTTGTTTGGGTCCTTTGGTTCAATTGTTGGATAAGGTACGCCCCATTAAGGGTTAGCGCACAACTGAAGTGCAACCCAGATTGTTTTTCCTTTTAAAGACCCTCCAGTTGATCAATAAAAGGAATCTTTTTCTTGAGATTTTTAGATTGATTCTACACCCTTTCCTTTCTTTGATTTTTAGATCCTCTTGTAACGGGAGTGTGCTCATGGAAGGTTGAAAGAGACCTTAGTTTTTTAAGTTTCCTGATACATCGATGGTGGATGTGGTCTAGGGTTGTTAGTGTGGATGAGTTTCTCGATGGTGCCTAAGAGGACCTTTGGGTTATTCAAAATTTCTTTGATGCATGAATTCATATTAAACCACCGGTGTGGGAAATATGGTCATGATAGGATATTGTGGACACTTTCTATAATTGTGTGTTGTTTGGGGATATTGTATAAGGTCCCTCTCCATGCATTGTTTATATCAGTCGCAATGGTCATGTTCGGTGATGCCTTATGATGTCATGGGATCGATTGATCATAAAGGTGAAAGTTGGGCAATCATATGAGAGTCTCTGTTATGTTGGGAGAATGTATCCCTTGGAAAAAAGATTAAAAATATTCCATTTTAGAGGAAGGTGAGTATAGGTTTTCTTTACTTAAATTGTTTCTCACCCGAACAAACAAGGTATGATGTGTGTGCATATTTTAAGGCCTTGTTTCAGTGAAATATCTAGTTAGGGTAAAGTGAGTTTGGAATGTGTTATGTCTTGGAAAACTTATCGGGGATTGTGTTGTAGTTTTTGGTTGCACAGAAAGAAGAATTATCGTTCATGGGGTTTCCAAAGCCTAACTGCGAGGCCGAAGATGCTTCAATCATTTGAGATCCAGCCATAGGTCTCGGAGAGAAGCTGACTCGTAGTCAGGGGAAATCATAGGGTTGTTTAAACCCTTGTACAAAGTCAAATCCTTAGTATGAAAGTTAGGAAGAGTTTAAACCTATGGTGTCATAATATTTCTTCTGTTGTCCATGTTCGGTGGAAATAGGTGGAGGGTCGTGTACTCATGTCATCTCCCAATGTTATTCCCTCCCCCTTTGGTATCCACTGAGTCTTTGGAGAAAGTTTTGAGGTTTATCTAGACTGTTTGAGAACATGGTTTTCACTTGGTTAATAGTGACCATGCACCAGAAAACCATGTGGATAGAAGGATCCCCACTGTTAGTGTATGGTTTCCCAAACCATGCAAACTAACCATGTGGTCTCCCCAACTCTTTAAATTTTGGGGTATTTCTTTACCGGCCAGTGCTGGTTGGTTCTTATGGTGGGGAGAACCACTATGAGTATTATATAAGTTCTTTTGTAAATTTCTGATGGAAGTATATCCTTTGTACTAGTGAGTCCATTTAGGCCTCCCCTTGTTAGTCTCCTGATTCTGTCTCAGAAAAAAAATTATTGGTTGTCTCTTATGGTGGGGAGGGTATTTGTTTCCCCCCGTACTAGTAACTTAGATTTTTCCATGGTATTGGATTGGAGTAGATAGTCTCGTTCGGAGATATCTAGCTACCAAAATCTTTCTTGAGTAAACTTTGGGACTGGAGAGGGCCCAATAGTTTAGTTGATGTAAGGTAAATGTAACATTGTTCGAAGTTGTTGTTCGTTTGGGTGAATTGCTTGAGTTTTGTTCGGATTGTGTTTGAGGGGTTTTATTTTGGGATAAAGTATGAATGTAATTTATTGTTTCAGGAAAGTGGTGTAATTTAGGTTTGTGAGAGTATTCCTTCCTTCATTGATCACTGGAGGTGTTTTGGCCTTTGGGGGAGGAACCTGGAAAGGGAGTACCTCTTGGTTTCTCAATTGGGTTTGGTTGTTGCTTTGGCCTTGCTGTGACTTTTCGGGGCGGAAAGTTTTCATGGTGGGGAGAATTATCACATACATAGATTATTTTAAATGTATTTTTATTTTAATTTCCATTAATGCTTTTTTGGGGGTTTCCAAAGGTTTTATGGAGAATAGGTGAGTTTTCATGAATTGGGCCAAACCGTGAGCCCAATTCCAGATTTAAAAATAAATTTTGTTTATTTTATAACTTCTTCATGTTTTAATATTTTTTACTCATTCCAACTCCTAAATGTCCTCCTCTGATATATTAACACCACAATTAAAATTTGGAGCCTTTGGAAATCCATAACAAAGGTTTATTTCGGTTTTTATTTAAGGGATTGGGCCTGCCCGGAAGCTCATATCCAGTTTTAAAAATTAATTTTATTTATTTAATAACTTCTTAAATTTTAAGTATTTTTCGGTGATTCCAAGCCTCAATTTCGCCCCTTACACCCATAAGCTCCCCCAGAATCTTTACCCCCTCTTTGGAGCTCTTATAAATATCTATTTAGGGACGAACATATTAGGGTTTCTAAAATCGTCCAGATTTGATGAGGTAAGTTTATTCAATCATAACTCTCTAAATTCATACTATTTTCCCACCATTACAGTTCCTAAATTACCTACTAATTCTTGTACGAACATCCCCTTAGTTTTAGCCGTTTTCAATTTCAGATACTGGTGTTTTGGGGAGATTCATTCAAGATTTCTCAAGTAAGTTAGTCCATTTCATTTCCCCTTTCAAATTGCTTAGGGTTTCATTCTATTTTTTAGGGTTTCCTCCCTTTTCATTGAAGTGAAAAATGACCAAGGGGTAGGGGTTCGAACCTAAGGTTTAACCTTGGGTTTTCTTGGTCCAATTTTATATTTTTAGGTTTGATCTACCCTTCTTGAGGTGCGGCGGTGGTGCGTTTGTGTTTTCGCACAAAGGATTCAATGGTTTCATTTGATTTGGTAGGTGATTCCAATGTTGATGCAATATTTGTGTATTATAATGCTGTATTTATCATATATGCAGGTTTATATCATTTTATTATTGCTTCAAAAAATGGTTCTAATGATGGTTCTATTGCAATTGAAATTTAAATGCCAATTTGGTGTGAAATTGAGGGTTTTCCAAAGAGATGTTTTATTGGTTTATTTGGGGATGCCTTATAAATACTTAGTTGTTATTATTGACATGTAATAAGGCTTAAAATACTCTTTATAATTTTTTATCCTCTTTGTTTATTGCTGCAAAAATGGGTTTTAATTGTGTTTGTAAAGAAGTGAAGTTTTAGTTCCACTTTTGTGTGAAAATGAAGGTTTTACAAAGTTATCACTTCTTGTTTAACATGGGGATTCCCGAAAATTGATTTGTTGTTTTAATTGAAATGCATTGGGATGACTTTATTGTTTTGGTAACTTACAAGTGTGAACATAGTGTACAAGTGGGTTTCTTAAGGGGTTTTGTGTGCAAAACAACACGGGATTTTGAGAAATTGATTTATTCAAATTCAAAGTGTTTGTTGTGTGTTTTAAGTAGTATAAAATGTGATAGTTACTGTATTTGGTGTATGTTACCAGTAGTGGTGTTTTACATTAAAATGGATATGTGTTAAATCCTGAAATTTCTTGAGCACAAAGGGGGAAGCCTGGGTACCTAGGTGGGGTGGATTTGTACTAGTACGGCTAGTGGACCGGATGGGTTTTGTCCTTATTTCACTTAGCATTTGGATAACAACAACTCTAACTAAACTATGTGGATGATGATTGGGGACCACTAGGTTATGGGTATGTTCCCTACTAGTGGCTCGTGCACGAGAATGGATTTTACTATGGTTACATTACACCGAGGTACGAGGTACATGGGGCCCGAGACTATCTAGTGCCTAAGGGTGTTCTCGATATTGTTGCTCATTGGATTTTTGGTATTTTCCCATGTTTTTTGGTGTCTTTGGAATTATATTGCAATATCTAACATTCCTATTTAAATGTGTTAACATTCTGAAAGTTTTATCTTGAAAAATGTTTTCAATTTAAAGTTGCATTTCTTGGAATTTGTCACCGTTTTTCATTGCATATTAAAACTGCTTGCTTTTTCACCTTATATTGCATGAACCTTGGATTCATAGGGTGGTATCCTATTGGTCTTAGGCTCACACCATACTTACACCCCTTGAGTTTAAGTAGACTTTTTTTTACCCAGGTAAAGGAAATGTTAAGGGTGATGACGGTTCAGGGTGTTAGTCCTCATCCTTGGGGCGGAGTAGTGGAGACGACTTGGGGGTAATGACCCCTTGTCATGTGGAGTCCATGGGGATATTTTGTTTCTGTTCCATTGTGTCTTTGGACCTTTGGTATTTTATTTGAACTTATGTATTCAGTTCTGAATTTTTTTTATAAACATTGTTGGTATGAATTTTTCAGATTCATTTTATCAAATCTTTTTGGTGTTTTATCTATACATATTCGGGTAAATCGTTCCCAAACCAAGATAAATGATACCCGGGCACTTGTGCCAGCCTATGGGGATAGGGAACGTCATTCGGGCATTGTCATGGGCTGGGTCTGGTGCCGGTTTTGGCGGTGACCAAATTCGGTTCGTGTCAACACCGCACTGAGGATGGAAGCTAACAACCCGAACCACTAATTCTGAAAGCTTTAACCAAACTTGCGACAAAGATTACCGAGTCTCCTTACACCCAAAGGTGTAATTAGGGTGTGAACCTAAGACCAATAGGATTCCAGCCAAAAGAGATTCGTTGTTATAAACATTATAATACAAAAATCGTGCAAGTTTTTATAAACAGGAAATTCCATAAACAATTTCTTAAAGATGTAACTTTCTATGAAAACAATTTTCAAGTGGGGAACTTTAAAGAATGAACAATTTCAAAGAAAATGAACATGCTATTGAATTTTATAGCTTAAAAACACTGCATTCCAACAATAAGTACAAAATATCCAATGATAACTAGTCATAGGAACACTCCTAGGCACTAGTTAGTTGTGAGCCCCAGGTACCTCGTATCTTAGTGAAAAGTAACCATAACAAATATATGTTCTCGTGCATGAGCCAATAGTAGGAGAATCAACCATAATATAATGGTCCTCAACAACAACATCATCATATTTTAGTTATTATTTTCAATGTCAAACTTTCCATGTGAAACAGGGACAAAACCACTCCAAATCACTAGCATACTAGTACATGCCTAGATACCCGAGTTTTCCCTTTTTGTGCTCAAACAAGTTACACATCTTATAAAATACAATTTCACATGAAAATTCCATTTAAAAATCATACACACATCAAACATCCCACACACAAGACACAAAATACCCCTTTTCACATTAAAATTCATTTTAACATAATACTCACACCAAAACAGCCAATAAACATTTTATACACCTTTCTCACAATTTAATAAATCATTCCACAATTTATAAAATATTCTCAAAACACTGGAAATCACAAATCATCACTTTATATTTTAAAATTCCATTTTAAGAACATACACACTCCAAAATAGTACCTCAACATCTTTTTCACACTTTATGTAACTCAATAAACCATTTGAGATTTTTATAAAACAACTTCAAGGATTATAACAAGTTTTTTCACATAAAAACCTTTCAAAAACCCTCTTTAAAGGCCAAAAGCACACCAAAACCCTACCAAACCATATTTTTCAGCCTAATACACATTAAACAAACCAGTTTCATAGTTTATAAAATGACCCCAAATGATACCACAAGAGTTACACAAGAAAAGCACACCATTTCAAGCAAAAATGCAACTTTAAAATTAAATGCTTAACCAATTCACTCAAAAACAGATTTTCATCACAAAAAACATATAAGGAACATGATAAATAAGTAAATCAAGTAAGCTAACTCATCAAGAAATAATTAAACAAGGAATCATCTACCATTTTTGTCAAAAAATGGTGCAGGTTGGTTATAGAGGTGATCTTCACAGTGTGAGCATGAATTTTCTAACCATGCGCAAACCGTGTGAGGTGGTGTGACCCTTTGATAGTGGTGGTGCATAGTTTTCAAACCATGAAGCCAAACCATACACCCTTTAATAATGGGTGAAATTACATTTCTTCCCCTCTTTCTTTTAAATATTCCTATCTTTTTCTTCCCTCAAACGCACAACTACTTATCCCTCCATTTGAGAGATTTTCCTCTCCATCTAGGCTTGGATATAACTCCCTCATATGACAACTGAATCACTTGTTGTTCAGCCCATTGGATTTTCCTCTGTATGACTTTGAGTTCGCTTATTTTTTTCGTTTAACTCACTGTATGGAATGCTAAATCTCCACAAGCTAATATTCCCTAGTTTTAGGGTATTCATATTTTTCTATTATTTTTCTCATTCTAGAATGTGTTAAAGGATGATAATGGATGAGGATTTGACTACCCTTCTAGTTTATGTAGTATTTCACTTTTCCCTAAAAGTTTCGATGTTTATATCATGAGCCATCATGTTGTGCATTTAGATTTCCATGAAATGCCCTTTAAATTTCAAAATAAATTATTAAATTATTATCATCTTGTTTAGATTTTCCTTGGGACCTAACTTACATCTTCAGAGGTTTTCTACCTTGATGTGAGCCACCCCTTTGGGTGTGTCACTTTGAAGGCCCATGAATGTTATTCTTTGAAATGAAATTAAACCACCTTTTGATGTGGTTGAATTGGATTTGAGAAATGAAATGGTTTAATGGAATTAAAAGAAAGTGAATGATACCTTGGTAGGGATCCTAATCCTATGCTATGTAATTGAGCCATCTTTTTTAGGTTAGTTGAATTGCTCATATAAATAAAATGGCTAATTTATATAAATGAAAGGTGAATGGAATGGTCATGTCACTAACCCATGTTTCATTATAAAATGTGGTAATATATATTATATTAGGTATTTGGAAGTAAAATTATAATAAAAAACACATACATCACACACACACAGGCCAAAAAGGTCAGTTATAGCCCCTCAAAGGGATAACCCACCCAACCAACCACTTTATTGCTTATATTATTTTTAGCCTAAAGGTCCATTGGGCATGAAACCCATTACATGGCCTGTAGGCCCACCATTAGATGGCCTGAAGACCCCTTATTGCATCATGCCTGCATCACCGCCTTTGCATCATGTATGTGTCATCATCCCCTTTGATGGACCAAAGGTCTATGTGGCCCATAAGCCCAAATCGATGGCCCGAAGGCCCAAACAGATGAATAGTTCTCGCTATTACAGTACCGCTACAGTACTGCTACAACACTGCTACAGTAACTGAAAATCATCATCCACGAGGATTTGATCATGGGTTTCATGAAGGCTTACAGGATGTGTTTACCACTCGACTACCACCCCAAATGCAATAAAATACGACAATATATATTATTATCAGTATGGATTCTTGATGAGGAATTATATCATGCTTGATTACGATCACGAATAGTGAATTATCTTAAAGGTGTTGGAAACCCTGAATGATACTTAGAATCCTATTACTATTTGCTTTGGATGGGTTGATGGGACGTCAACCGATTCATTGATGTGTCTTCCAAGTGAATGGCCACACAAGGATTTAGTCTTTGTCTTATGGATTTGAATACCCTGGCTCGGCATCGAGGGTTCACCTATATTTCTAAAAATTGAATTGAATTGAATTCCTTGGATTTGGATTGATATTACGGACTACCATGGTTACTACATTTGGCTCCATTCAAGTATAACATTGAGGATACCTAGGACATGATCCTAAGGCTCACGTAGCACCAATCCCTTAGGGTGAACTGCTAAGGGTACAAACCTATGGACTTCGCCCAGTTTATGAAACTTAATTTCCATGGAAACTTATAAAAACTCATATGATTATCACTTGATATGGATGCCTTGGTGGTATGCCTTGTGTCTCAGCTTTTAAAATTATAACTTATAAATGTAACTGTTCAGAGACATTCCATCTTAGGCCAAAGTAGGTAGTGTCAGATGGGTGTCCCACTAGGAACCAAGACTGATGTGGTTTATTTTTTTACTACTTTACATTGATTATTATATGAACATTACTCATTGTATATTCACAGACTGGATAGTGTTAGATAATGTTGGTGGTGGCCTACTAAGTTTTACTCACACCCTGTTCGGGCCGCCGATTGGTACCCCGATAGACCTCATGGGTGCAGGTATGGACAAACGGAAGCGCCGTGTTTTGGGTTGTTGGGATCTTAGTAGCAGATGAATGAGCTAATGCTTGATATTCCCATGGGATAGTTTTTAGCCTTCTTGTTCCTTTTGTTGTTCATGTATTAGATTGTATGTTTGCTACCATGTATGGCTGATATCCTTTTTATATAGCATCATTACATCATTTTGTATACGATAGTAGACGTGGTTATGGTTATTGGTTATACCTATTTGATCATTATCTCTGGATGAATTTTGCTTCCGTTGTATTATTTTGCTTACAATGATTTATCTATTATTACATTTGCATACCACTCTGATTTTGAGGATATAGTCTCCCTATTGTACCATCATATACCATCACTCCTAGTTGACAGCCTCTGGCATACGGGGTGGTGCACTTAAGCCCAAGTGGTCAACCGGGTTCATTTACTTATGAGTGAACTGAGACCTAGATGATACATTTATAAATGCATATTTAACCATCTTCATGGAAGGGATGCATCACCCAACACACCTATAACATATGGGACTACATATTGGGATTTCCTTGCCTAAGTAACTTGCAATGGAGGCACGCCCTTTGTATTGGCACCGCTTCCATCATCTCAGCTTCCTTGTTTAAAATGTTTGTTCTTCTTAAAACAAATGCTTTCATCATGCCCATGAAGATGACATATAGGGACAATAATAACCCTTTTTCAATTTGATTTATCTTTCCCAATGGTTTTACAATCCAAATAAAACCAGGGGACTTTTTTTATACTCAATGCACAATTCAAACTCATCAATATGTGTTCACAAGAATGTTTTATTAACTAATTTATAACCCAAATAATCTTCAAACAGAAGTCTAGCAAAGTGAACAAACATATCAATTTCAGTCCCTTTATCTATTTTGATAGGAACCCTTATGGAAAATCCACATCACACAATACTATACGATGTGAGAGAATCCAATTAAGTCCATAGACCCTTACCCATAATTAGACTACTGTTTTCCTTGCCTGTGAGGGATTAAAATTACAGCCCCACTCCTTTATGTGCAAGAAGCTTGGCTTGAAGGACACAAAATTGAATCCCCAAGTCCCCATCTTGAACTCCTCTAAGGAAAAAAGAAGGTGAAAAAATCCCCAACCCATTAAAACACATTTCAACTTAACAAAGCCCCATATGAAAGAGAGATGATCAACTACATCTTCAGGTCTCCAAGGCTTTGAACCCTTTGGAAGAATCAGGCAAGCAATGATAAAATGTTTTCCCAATTTGATTCATTCAACAATGACATGATTTGCAATAACATCAGTTGTGTTACTCTTCATATCAATTTTTCCAGTGGTTCAATCATTGAAACCATTAATTACCAAATATGTTCTATTTTTAATAATTATATTTAATATATATATATATATATATTATACATATAAATGAATAAATATTTTTAAGGATATATGTATATATAATTAATTGTTTCATTTTATAGTTAAATATAATAATATTAATAATTGTATACAATAAAAAGATTCATGATAATAACTAATTATATATATAATATATATATATTATCAATTGTATATACAAAATAAAAAAATTGCTACATTTGAAAATTCTAAATTATATTGAAAAATATTAATATTTATATAAATTAATTAATGTTTTTTAAAATATATTATTATTTACAAAAATGCATAATTATATTAAAAACTAGTTATGTTTACAGAAAAATGTTTAAAATATATCTCACTAATTACTTAAATATAATTATTAATTAACATTATTATTAATTCTATTCAATATATATATATATATATACTATTCATCATTATTATATATATATATATAATATGAAAGTTGGTAAATATATTATTTTATAAAATCGTTTAATCAAATCAATTGGTGATTTAATTTATATATATGATTGTAGATCTATATCTATACATATGTATGTGTGTGAAGGGCATGTATGTGTGTAGGAGAAACCACAACACACACTGTTTGAATATAATATTAATTTATTATAATTTTTATGTAAGATAATATTAATTACGTCGGAGTAAAAAAAAATTGTTTATATATAAACAAAATATGACAGATTTATATAATAATATCTATATTATATAAAAATCATATGAAAATTTCTAAAATTTTAAAAATTTAATTAAGTCGTATTAAATATTAAGTTCCTTATCTTAGATTTCAATCAAAATATAATTATTATAAATAAGTAGAGAAATATTTTATTAGTTCTAAACAAAACATTGATAAAAATGTTCTTTTATCGAAGCTAAAATAAACCCTCGTAAAATAAGCCCTAAGGGTTGATTTTTTAGTAAAACCTTCAGCAAACTCGGATAGCTATAGGATATGTATGTAAAACCCTGGACCCGGCCCCAGGCACCCCAGATTTTATACTCACTTTTTTATTTTTATGACATGATTATGTTGGGCTACCGTTTCCACACGTTATGTAATAGTAAAAGCAAATTATATTCCCCACGGGAAAAAAAAAATTTATATTCCACATGGTTAGTGATCAGCATGCATGTGATCTATTTTTTTTGCGTTATTAATTTTAGAAAGTTACAATTTTTAAAAAGGCATATTTTAATAAAATACATTGAAATTTGATAATGTAAATTTTTCTTAATTTTGAAAAAGACATTCGGCTCTCGAAAAAAAAACAAAAAACGAAATTTAAAATGGCCCGCCCCCACCATATGTGAGGGGAATATATATGCATCGATGGGTTTTCATAACAGGTTGGTGTGTGAAGGTTGAAGACGACAAGGATGCAAGGCGGTGATAGTGTTGTGCTCCTCCTCTTAGCCCTCTATTCCTTTCTTCTATCGCTGCCAGTGGAGACTATCTGGGCAGCCAACCTCAGTTCCCTAAGCACGTATATATCAGTTGGAGACTGCCTTAAGTGGTTGCTAATGCCAATTTTTGTGACCGCCAAAAGCTGTCATCGCCGAGCAGATGTGAAGCACCCCCGTCGGGATGGCCATATCCAGGGTCCCAGGGTCAGCTGCGCAGATAATCTCCACTGGATTCCATGGTAACAGCAAGGAAGAGAGGGCTAAGAGAGAGCAGGACCACAACACTGTCACCGCTGCCCATCGCCATCTTCTTCAACCTGTGGAATATATTTGTGTGCTTTTATTATTGCGTATACCGTGTGGAACGAGTGTTTTTATGTGATTCTTATTTTTTTAAGTGGAACCATCTCGTTTTATGAAATCCCTAATAAAAGGTGATTTTTTTGGAGCTGCATAAATGCCATGATATATGTATTTTTTATCGCCGATCATAAAAGCACTGATATTTATCCAAATGTCATGATATATGTATTTTTTATCGCCGCTCATAAAAGCACTGATATTTATCCAAATGCCATGATATATGTATTTTTTATCGCCGCTCATAAAAGCACTGATATTTATCCAATGCTGATAAATGATTCATTTATCAACGTTATATTTAGTGTTGAAAAAAGTTTTTAATAATTTATATTAAAAAATAATGTTTATTTGTATACATTATAAAAAAACCCATGTTTATAATTAATATATATATTTTTTAATAATTGATATATATATATATATAATGTTTTAAAAAAAGTATTTCTAAGATTATATATATATATATAAATAATTATTAGATTTATTAGATTTTTTATTTATTATATTTATTATATTTAATATATTTATTTTATTTATAATTAATACATATAAATACCTTTTTAAATATATATATTTATATTAATCATTATATATATATGTTCAAATGAATTTGGTCAATAAATATATTGATCATGTGTGCATATGTATCATAATATCCTTTTATACATTACACCATTTCTTATTATTTATATTGTCCATTAATGGCTTGTTTTTTATTATGTATATTTACTAAGTATATGATTAATTCATGTTACCCATATATACTACTATGTTCTAAAAAATAGTTATAAAATTACATTAAATATATTTAAATAATAAATATACTTATTATATTTATAATTATTAAATTTTAATTACATATAAATACTTTTTAAATATATTTATTTGTAATTATAATTATATACAAATATTTTTAAATATATTTATTTATACTTATAATTATGACTATAAATAACTATATATATGTAAATAATTATATAATTATAATAAATATATTTATTATACTACTTATAAAGTTATAATATAATTAAATAAATATATTTATAAATATATATAAATATTTATAAATAAATAAATATATTTATAATTATAATTCCCAAATGAATATACATATATTTAAATAATTAAAAAAGTATAATAAATATATTAATTATACATATTTATATACGAATATTTATAAATAAACAAAAATAGTTATAAATATAATTCTAAATAAATGTAGATATATTTAAATAATTTAAAAATTATAATAAATATATTTATATATATTTATAAAATTATAAATATATTTTTTATAATTTTATAATTAATATATATATATATATATATATTAATTACAACTACAAATAAATAAATGTTTATTATAAATTTTAATTACAAATAAATATATATTTATTTATTAGTTATAAATAAATATATTTATTTATTTATTTTAATAATTATTAATTTATAAAAAATATATTTATTATTTTCATATATAATTTTATATATAATTAAATAAATATATATAAATATTGATAAAGAAATATAAATATTTATATTTATAGTTATAAATAAATACAAATATATTTAAATAATTATAAAATTATAATAAATATATATAAATAAAATTATAAAAATTAGATATATTAATGTTATAATTTTATAATTATTTAAATAAATAAATAAATATTTATTTGTAATTATAATTATAAATAAATATATTTATATAACAAATATATATATATATATATTCATATGATAAATAAATATATATTCATATAAATAATTATAAAATTAGAAGAAATATAATTGTATATATTTACAATCTTATAAATATATAGAATTTATATATTTATTATATATATTCAAAGATTATAAATATAATAAGAATATTTCTTATAATTTTATAATTATTTAAATTATAATTTTATAAATATAAATAAATAAATATTTATTTATTTATAGTCATAATTATAAATAAATAAATATATATTTATCATATATATAATTTTATAAATATATATATTACTATAAATAAATTATTAACATAATAAATTTATCAACGTTTTTTAGCGCTGATAAAAATGGGCCTTTATCAGTGCTAAACAAATGATGATAAAATGTGTCTTTATCAGTGCTATAAATTCAGCACTCATAAAGACACCTTTTATCAGTACTGACACTGATAAAAGATCCACCAGGTTTTATAAAAAAACCATAACAGTCTTCTTCATTCTCGCACCCCTTAAGCTCTCGTGGAATATAGCGCTGATAAAGACACCTTAACTCTCATGGTGGATTAAGATGTTTTCAAAAGGATATTGAAGTTTAATAAAAGAGTTCTTAACACATATTTCCTTCAAAAATAAAAGGGTTTATTATTTTAAAAATTTATGTAAAGAAAATGATTGGGTTTCCAAATGGGATGTCTAGTGCATTTTGATAAATGGATTTTGGATGAAAATTGAAATTTTGTTCTCAAATGGGGTGAAAATGGATTGGCTTCTCGAGCACATTTGTAAAATCCTAGTTGGTAATTTAAAGGAATTTATTTTATAAATATGGGAGACCCTCAATTGACCTCCATGCATTTTATTGTTCCTATTGTGGCTCTTGACCTCATGGGGGATTCTTTATATTCTTATGCTTATTCAGAAGCTTATAAAAGGATGTGAAAGGGGTTGTTTCTTGTGAGGTTGTAGGAGGTGGGGTGAGGTTAAATTTTAAATTATTGAAATTATATTTATGTGATGATCTATTATTTTTCATCGTTTGCGCACTTTCACTATTGAAATGCCATGGGTGTCCTAGGAGACTCATAGGGATTTAGATAAGTGAAATCCCTAGTGCGGAGTGCGCTGCCTAGTGTAAGGACCCAGTTAGATTGAGTGAGTTTCTCAAATGTTTCAGTGTCCCTAGAATGTACTAGAAGGGACCAGGGTTCTTTTTGATCCCCTGATCATGATAGATCCTAGTGATTTCTATACGACTACTTGGATATGACAGGTTAAATAACATCGACCTAGGTTCCTTATCTCTAGTTCAGGAACCAAATACATGAGTCCTAGGATGTTTCACATGATGGTTACATCATTCTTAGGAAAATTTAGAGGATTTATTTTCTTGGATAGATTTAATTCCCCTAGTTTTTTGATTATATGGCACCATCGTTTGGTTGTTTTTTTTGGATTATGTTTCCTTGTTTACTTAGTGCCTATATATGATCATTGTTTCACTTTGAGTGTGTATTTTCTTACTTTCAAATAGGTTGATTTAAATGGTTAAAAATTTTTATTTAAGAAGGAAAAAATGGTAATTTGTTAAATGAGTTTTAAGAAAATGGATTTTCATTGTGGTAATTTATGAAAAAGAGTTTTAGAAAATGTTCTAAACGAGGGATAAACTGTGATTTGACATGTCTTATATGGTTTTAAAGGCCCTCTTTCCATTTTTTGATATTTTTATTTCAAATTTTTAGTCATACTTATTTTTATATTATAAAAAGGGTGGTTGTTTGAAAATATGTAAGTTTATTGTTTTTACACTTGTTTTATAATTCATGTGAAAATATATTTTATACCTTATGTTCAAACTAGCACTTTATGAACTATATTATGAAGGGATTCAAAGATAATTCTTTGTGAGATCATGCAAAGAATTTTCAGCTCACACCCTACATATGAACTGGTGGACGGGAGTGTATGATGCTCTTATATCTCATTTTTCAGTGCCCTATTTTATTTTTTTCCTGATGCTCATATTGGTCCATGGTTGGACGATAGGATGTGACGAGTTACTGGGGTCACTAGTGTTGATGTTGGAGTTATTTGGGTTCTGATTCCCATTTAATATTCCTTTTAGGATGTTTTAGTAAGAATGAGTTGTGATTTTTTTTATGAATCATGTGATTGGTCTGGAGTGGGTTCTTAATCACTACCCTTCATAACGATGCTTAAGTTTCCATAGGCTAGTTATACTCCCTACATTTATGATCATGATATGGTATGGTAGTAGATAAGACTCTATGTGAGATGGTGGAGGATTCTAAGATGAGATTTGAATTATATGAGATACATACGAACTACTAACTTCAAATTTCCATCTATGATAATACCATTGAAATAGGCATGTCATTAAGATCATTTTAATACTTTTGGAAAACGATCCATAAGTCGTTTGTGACGTGTAGGAATCAACCACACCTAAATCCGACACATGGTGTGACCGTTATGACTTTAACTTTATATTTTTATAATAAATTAACAATAAATTTCGCAAAACAAACAAGTGACATACAGAAAACTGATAGAGCATATTTATATTGTTTTTATACTTTAGGAAAATGATCCATCAGTTATTTGTGATGTGTAGGAATCAACCACACCTCAATCCGACGAATGGTGTGTCTGATATGAGTAAAAGTGCCCGTTATCAGTTTAAAATTGACATTTTAGTTCAAAACACATCACTCACTGAAAACCAAGAAAAATATTTCCGATTGTCTTCATAACTTAGGAAAATAATTCATAAGTTCTTTGTGACGTGTATTAAGCAGCCTCATGCCAAACTGATGCACGATGCGACCGATATGACTCAAAATGCGTGTTTTCAGTTTGAAATGATATTTTAGTAAAAAAACAAAACTGACATACTAAAAACATATAAAAAACATTAGGATTGTTTTTATACTTTAGGGTAATGATATATAAGTCATTTGTGACATGTAGGAATCAGCCGCACCTTAATCCGACGCATGGTGCGATCGGTATGACTCAAAGTGTCTCTTTTTATTTAAAATTGACATTAATTTTAGTAAAAAACACAATTGGCATACTGAAAACCAAGAAAACACATTCAATTTTTTTTGATATTTTAATAAAATTATCCATGAGTCATTTGCGATGTGTAGGAATTAACCTCACCTTAATAAAATGCATGATGTGACCAGTATAAATCTAAAAGTGTCTTTTTATTTAAAATTGACATTAATTTAAGTAAAAAGAACAAATTCCATTCTAAAAACCAAGAAAACACATTCAGATTGTTTTTATACTTTATGAAAATGATACATGAGTCATTTGTGACGTGTAAGAATCAACTACACCTCAATCCTATGCACGGTATGATTAGTATGACTAAAAGTGTTTGTTATAAGTTTAAAATTTACATTTTAGCTCAAAACATGTCACTCACTAAAAGCCAAGAAAACACTTTCTAATTGTCTTCATAATTTAGGACATTGATTCTTAAGTCCTTTCTGATGTTTATGAAGGAGTATCACATCAAATCAATGCACAATGTGACCGGTATGACTCAAAAAGAGTGTTTCCGATTTGAAATGATATTTTAGTAAAAAACAAAACTAACATAATGAAAATCAATCAAACACATTTGAATTGTTTTGATACCTTAGAACAATGATCCACGAGTCATCTGTAAAGTATAAGAATCAACCACACCTCAATCCGATGAATGATGTGACCGGTATAAATCAAAATGTATTTTTATTTAAAATTGACATTAATTTATGTAAAAAGAACAAGTGACATACTGAAAACTGAGAAAACACATTTGTATTGTTTTGATACATTATGACAATGATCCATGTGTCATTTGTGATGTGTAGGAATAAACTGCACCTCAATCTGATGCTTGGTGTGACTAGTATATCTAAAAGTGTCTGTTATCAGTTTAAAATTGACATTTTAGCTGAAAACGTTTCACTCATTGAAATCCAAGAAAACACCCTCTGATTGTCTTCATAATTTAGAAGAGTGATTTTTAAGTCCTTTTTGATGTGTATAAAGTAGTATCACCTCAAACTGACGCACGATGCGATTGGTATGACTCAAAATGGGTGTTTTTGGTTTGAAATGATATTTCAGTGAAAAAACAACTATCATAATTAAAGCTGAGCAAACTCATTAGAATTGTTTTAATACTTTAGAACAATGATACATGAGTCATTTATGACGTGTAGGAATCAACGACACCTTAATCAAAAGAACGATTTGACCGGTATAAATCTAAGTATGTCATTTAAATTTGATATTGGTTTTAGTAAAAAAACAAGGGACATACTCAAAACTAAGAAAACCCATTCAGATTGTTTTTATATTTTAGGACAACGATCCATAACTAATTTGTGACGTGTAGGAATCAACCCCACCTCAATAAGATGCATAGTGTGACTTGTATAACTCAAAATGTGTATTTTTTATTAAAAATTGATATTTTATTAATGTATTCTTTCATATTAATGTTTAATTTATTTCTTTATAGTATTACTAACATTATATTTGTTTTCTTATATATGTGGAACATTTTTCTTGAGTTGGGATGATTTGTTCGACAACTAATACCATGGATGAATATTTTTGAGTGGGAATCACGAATGTCAAAGGATTAAACATTAATTTTTTTAAATAGTTGTTAGATAATTGTAAATGTAATTATATAAAACATTTTTTGAAATGTATATAGAATTGTTTGTCAAACCCTTGTGTGCACTGCTTTGTTCTTGTATACACTGTACAAGTGTTATTTTGTGTAGGTGTGTGTGTGCTGTGTAGGTGACGGTGTTGCTGGTGGGTGTGCTATTATATAAATAGCACACCACAGGTAGGTAGGCTTTTATCAGTGCTATTTTGAGTGCTGATAAAGTCCCCCTTTATCAGTGCTACTTGGAGCGCTGATAAAGGTACCCTTTATCAGTGCTATTTTGAGCGCTGATAAAAGCACCATTTATCAGCGCTCAAAATAGCATGGATAAATAGGGGCCTTTATTAGTGTTTTTTAGTGCCAATAAAGGACACCCTTTATCAACACTTTTTAAACATTATTAAAGGGGACCCCCTTTATCTTCACTAATATTAAGAGTGCTTTTCTAGAGTTGTTAAAAGCATTTTCTAGCACTGATAAAAGCATTATCTATAGTAGAGGAGGTTAATTTTTTTTAAAGTATGCATGAAAGGCTTCTAGGGGTGCATTTCCTTCCCCGGTCCACCTTACCCAGATTAGTGACGCAGTAAAGACGGTCGGGGGGAGCACATATTTCGCCTAAAGAAAGAGTGGAAGGAGGTGAGGGGTGCCTTTTTCATAATGCCCTACAAAAGGGAAACCCCCACATCCTCCTCACTTCAAAACTCACCCTTCTCTCTACATTCCAAGGTCCCTCTTTCTAGAATAAGTTTTCTTTGTACACGGTGGATTCAGTGGCCAAAAAGAAGCATTGATTTGTTGCGAAGCATTATTTAGAGGTATTTTTTCTTATTTAATTTAATGTTTTTGATTTATTTAATTAAACTCTTTTTAGTTAGTTTAAAATATGTTATTTATTAAGCGGTTTAGTTATTTATATATAGTTTAGAAATAATAGTTATTACTAGTAATGATTATTTAATGATTAAAGATTGATTAAGTATTGATTAAATTATGATTATGTAATGATTAAAGATTGATTAAGGAATGTATAAAGAATCAATGATTAACTATTATTTAAGTAATGATTATTTATTATTTAATTAATGATTAACTATTTATTAATTAATGATTAAAGAATAATTAAGTAATTATTAAATAATGATTAAGGGATTGTCTCGAACTGACCCTACCGCTCTTGAGCCGCAACTATCCCAAGCCCGCCTCCATAGGCCAGGGGCTGGCGACAAGCGCTGAAGGCGTAACAATCTCAGGGAGGCCTTTACATAAGTACTTGTACACACACACACATCCCACTCAATTCAGAAGTGTAGAGTAAAAAAGGAACCCAAAGGAAAAACAATAATAACCCAACCATAGTCATGCATCAACCTCTAAATAGGAAAAGTAAAGTGCTGAAAAGTACTGACAGTTAATGAACAAAAAAAGGGGTAAAACACATAGCCAACCAGAAAGGTGACACAACCCGACAACAGGTAAATTAAAGTAAACAGCCGGTGAGTCTCTCACCTGAAAGACCTACTATGACCACTGAACTCAGCCCAAGCTCCTGTGTCCTCTACGCTCTTCTGTAGTCTCGATCGACCTATCCGTCATCTGCAAGGGCACACCAAGTGCATGCAAAGCCCAAGCAAGGGTTAGTATAAGGATACTCAGTAGGATGCCTCGAAAGATCGAGGGAGAAACAAAAGAGGTGCTAAATGGTAAACGATAGACATAAAAAATTAAGAGTACAATAGAGAGAGTGTATCTCAACCTAAAAAAATAAAGGAAGTAGACTCGTCCCAACCAAGAGAAGCTAGACACGGAAAGCACGTGGCACACCCCACGTGTCTTCACCCCTCCAAAAAGGAGAGTAACTGGACCCAAGGAGTGGGAACATAAGTAGGGTGTATATATATATATTCTCAACAAGAAACCTGAATGAGTGTGTAAGGGGATATCCATCTCCAAGATCAGCCCAGGATAAGTCGCCAATAGTTCTAAGGGTAGCCATCACTGATGCCCAACAGTCCCACACGTCAAAGCTTCCTCATCGCTAAACCGTACCACCAAAAAGTCCCGCTCTGATAACCATGGAGAAAAATAGCTGACTAGCCTCATCGAAAGGGGCAGAGTCTAAAAGAAGTCACCGGGTAACCCACTGCCCAGCCCAACTAGAGGGTAAACCCCAAAAGGTCATCGGGTGACCCACTGCCCAACCCTGCTGGAGGGTAAACCCTAAAAGATCATCGGGTAACCCACTGCCCAGCCCAACTGGAGGGTAAACCCTAAAGTCAATGGGTAACCCACTGCCTAGCCCTGCTGAAGGGTAAAACCTAAGGTCAACAGGTAACCCACTGCCCAGCCTTTCTGGAGGGTAAACCTGGAACTGGTCTGATAACTCTGCGCTGCTCGCACCATCACTGGGTGTCGCTAACATCGCGACCGTACGTTGGGTCGGAGTGCGTCAAAGAAACCTCAGACCAACATCCTTTCATGTTTCCACATTTAATGAGATCTTGAAAGAGGTTCCGCATGCCCGAACATATTACACCGTTGTAATCCTCACGGAAAAACATGCGAGATAGACTACTTACTCACTGAAAATGGACTCCCAACGAAAAAGTACTCAACACCACTTTACGCCCATACGACGTCTTGTGGGGCCCAGAACTCAGTCTTGAAAGAGGTTGGGCGAACTGCACCATCACGATGCTCTCGGAAAAACATGCCAAAACGACTACTCATTTGCCCCGAACGGACGTTTGATGAAAAAGTCGCAAAACGCTACTCACAGCTTAAAAGATGGCCCATGAGGCCCACACCTCAACTCCGAATTGAATGCCTGAAACCACCCTAGACCACTTCGTCTCGATTCCAGGGTCACAACGCCGCTGACAACCCCTTAAACGGACTCTGGATGTGTTCGCACCATCTGAAGGAAGAATCCCGGTGTGGTACTTAATGAGCGTGACGAGCCACCGAGCCCCCGTATTAGGAATTAAAACTTCCCAAGACCATCTCAAAAGCTTCATCTCGACCTGAGGATTTCACTTCCACAGAAGAAACACAAAACGGACACCTGTAGTGGAAGTTACGGGTGTTCAAAATAAGGGGGAGAACCCCCTTGGGCGGGACTGGCCCGCGGCTCTGCCACGTGGCCCGACCACAGACCCGCGGTCCACTGCACCGACCGACCCTCATGGCCAGTCGCTGGTCCACGTGAAGACCTGCCGAAGGCAGGCCTCGGTTCCCTCACGGGGTCGCGCGCCGTGACCCCAGGTCCACCCTCGCTGTCGACCTCGCCCGCCGCGTCGCGAGAAGCCACCGCCGCTGAGGAGCCTGTCGACGCGTTGAGGAGCTCTCCGTTGCGCTGCTGTCCCGGAAACCGCTGCCACCGATGGAAGCCCAACAGACCGCCGCACCGACCACAGAACTGCCCCTGGAACCACTGAAAAAAGGAGAAAACGGCTGGAAAACTTCCTGGGGTCACCCTAGACACCCCGAGACTCAAAAATTCTATCCAAAAGGATCGTTGGGAAGATAAAATTGATCCCTACGCAACTATGGGCTTCAATCAAAGATCATACATCATTTTGATGTAATGAATTTCATTTGAAGGGGTTGCGGGAATTAAAATTGAAAATGCATGAGCCTACCTCGCTGGGCGTAGCCCGACGATTCACCAACAATCCCCTGGAGCCGCCACCCACCTTGGAGAGGGAGAGGGAGGCTTGAAGAAGGCTCTCCCTTGTTGGGAAGAACTTGCGCCAAGGGGAAGAACAAGGGGGAGAAGAAGGTGGGGGGGTGTGTTTAAATAGAAAACACTTAAACCCCCCGCTCGTAGGCCCCGTACTCAAACTTTCAGCGGGGTCGGGGTTAAGCCGCCCCTAAGGTAAAATCCACATTCTAAGCACAACGGAAGTCTTGGAATTTTAATATGAGCCTCCGTTCAGAAGTTACAAAGTACGCGCCCGGTTCCGCCAAATTATGAAAACGCCCCTGGGGGAATTTTCCATAGAAGGGCCACGTCCGCGAAAGTTACACCCCTCCTAGGGTAAATGGCACGTTCCAGACTCAATGGTGCCCTCGTTTTTTTCCATCCAAGCAACCATTTAGGAGTTATTTTGTTTATTTGGCGTGTCCAGTGTGAACACACATAAAATTTAATTCTGGCCGCATCGGGGATTAGAATCACACGTCGTCTGAATGCCCTGCTCTAGAATAACATCAAGAAAATTTCAAAGTCTCACAGGCTCAAAACCCTGGTTCTTACATCATTCCCTCCTTCAAGTTTTTCTCCCCTGAAAAACAAAACTACAAAAACAACTCGGGATTCTGAGCCCGCATCTAGCTCTCCCGTTTTTTGGTGCTCTCCTGTACCCTCCCGTGTTTCCACACCACATGAACCAAAGGAATGGTCCATCCACGTAGTGTCCGCTCCTACCGGTCCTCAATCACTACTGGGTGCTCCAAAAATGTGGCTCCATCCTCAATGTCCATCTCTCCCCAGTCGATAACGTGCATGGTGTCTTGCACGTATTTCCTTAGCTGCGACACGTGGAAGACGTCATGCACCCTCTCCAGCTGTGGGTGTAGAGAAAGATGGTAGGCCACCTCATCGACCCTGCGCACGATCTCAAAGGGCCCGATGAACCTTGGGGACAACTTGCCTCCCCGACCGAACCTTCATGTCCCACGCCATGGAGAGACTCTAAAAAAGACATGGTCCCCCTGCTCTAACTCCAAAGGCCTGAAACGACAATCTGTGTAGGACTTTTGTCTGCTTTGAGCTGTTCTCATCTGCTCACGAATGACCTACACCTTCTCTGTTGTCGCCTGCACCAACTCTGGGCCCACGAGGGAGGTCTCCCCAACCTCTTTCCAGCACAATGGTGACCTGTAGGGTCTCCCATAGAGGGCCTCAAAAGGTGTCATATTGATAGTAGAGTGGTAATTGTTGTTGTACATGAACTCCACCAAGGGTAGGTGATCCTCCCAACTTAGGAAAAAGTCTAACACACACGCCCTGAGCATATACTCCAACACCTGGATAGTGTGCTCAGTCTTCCCATCCGTATAGGGGTGAAAAGCTGTACTCATCTGCAGCTGGGTCCCGAATGCCCCCTGCAGACCTCTCCACAATCGCGACGTAAACCATGCGTCACGGTCGGAGACGATCGTCGAGTGTACTTTATGAAGGTGGATGATCTCTTGAGTGTACAACCGCCCTAGACTCTCCACCGAACTCTTCTCCCTAATGGAAAGAAAGTGCATTGACTTTGTGAGTCGGTCCACTATCACCCAAATTTTATCATGGCCCTTCGCTGTGCGCAGGAGCCCTGTGACGAAGTCCATAGATATGCCATCCCACTTCCACTCTGGGATCTCAAGGGGCTGCAACAACCCTACCAGAACCTGATGTTATGCCTTCACCTGCTGACAGGTAAGACACCGAGAAACGAACTCAGCTACGCTCCGCTTCATGACAGACCACCAAAACTGCCGCTGAAGGTCTCTATACATCTTCCCCACACCAGGATGTACAACCAAGGGAGAAGTGTGGAACTCCCGCATCACCTCCTCCCGCATCTCCACTGGTACTACAGCTCTCCCCTGGAATAGGATATCATGATTCTCTCCTTCAGAAGACCCATCAGGTGCATCGCCCATGGATATCTGATCACGCAGTACCTCACTGTCGACATCCCCCAGTTGCGACTCTCTCACACGCTCAAGGAGCAAAGGAGTCAACACCATCGACTACAGAAAATCCATACCCTCCTACTCCACCAAGGCCAACCATAGGGAAGCCAACTACTCTGAAGCTTCCCGCACTAGCCGAGCCTGGGAATTTCTGCTAAGATCATCTGCTAAAACGTTTCCCTTCCCTGGAGTGTAGACTATCTCGAAATCATAGTTCTGTAGAAACTCTAGCCATCGCCTCTACCTCAGATTCAAATCCCTTTGAGTGAAGATGTTCTTGAGGCTCTGGTGGTCTAAGTATACCACAAAACGCTCACCCAGAAGGTAGTGTCTCCATAACCTCTAGGTGAAGACCACTGTTGCCAGCTCCAAATCATGAGTCGCATAATTCTGCTCATGGGGCCTCAACTGCCTCGACCCATATGCAATCACTGCCTGCTGCTACATAAAAACGCACCTGAGACCAGCTCCTGAAGTGTCGCAGTACACTACGAACTCAACGCCCTCCTATGGCAGCCTCAATACTAGATCACTAGTCAGCCTCTATCTCAACTCCTCAAAGGCCTTCTGGCACTGATCAGTCCAGGTGAACGGTCATCCCTTCCATGTCAATGCGGTCAAAGGGCAGAAATCCTAGAGAAATCTTCCACAAAACTCTTGTATTACCCATCCAAACTAAGGAATATCCGCACCTTTGATGCATTCTTGGGTGGCTCCCAAGCAAGCACTGCCTCTACCTTTGTGGGATCTACGGCCAATCCCTGCTTCGTAATGACATGCTCCAGAAAGTGAACCTCATGAATCCAGAACTGACACTTCAAGAGCTTATCATTCAGCTGGTTCTCTTAAAGTAAGTTTAGGACCATCCTCAAATGCCCTACGTTCTCCTCTTCTATCGCAGAGTAAATGAGTATGTCGTCAATAAAGACAACCACAAATTGGTCCAAGTATGGCTGGAAGATCTGGTTCATCAAAGCCATGAAAAAGGCGGGAGAATTCATAACGCCAAAGGGCATCACTAGAAACTCGTAATGCCTATATCGACAACAAAAAGCCAACTTCGGGATGTCATCCTCATGAACCCACAACTGGTGGTAGCCGGATCGAAGATCAATCTTGGAGAACCACTTCGCACCTATTAACTGGTCGAAGAGGTTGTCGATCCTCGAAAAAAGGTACTTTTTCTTTATCGTGGCCTGATTCAGGTGACGATAATCCACACAAAGCCGTAGACTACCATCTGCCTTTTTCACAAACAATACCGGAGCTTCTTAGGGGGAAACACTGGGCCTGATGAATCCCTTCTCATGAAGGTTGTCTAGCTGAAGTCGTAGCTCCCGAAGCTCTGTGGGTTCCATCCGATAAGCCACACATGATATCGGGGCAGTCCCCAGCTGCAAGTCAATACAGAACTCCATCTCTCGCCTCAGAGGTATTCCCGAAACATCCTTGGGAAAGACTTACATGTAGTCTTCTACAACAGTAGGGATCCAGGTGCCTGTAGTGTTTGCTTCTCCGAGAACCATGCTCACCAACTGGTGTGAAAAAGGTCGGGGTCTCCTACTCAGAGTACCCATCTATTCTGCCACGAGGTCTCGTTCACCAAGGATGGTGAACCTCGTCCCATCAGAAAACACACCTCTGACTCATCTGTGATGACAATCGATCTGGGTGTGAACCATAGAAAGACAGTCCATGCTCAGGATGACGTCGTAAGGTTCCATCGTGATGATGAGCAGGTCCCACGTGAAACTCTCTCCTTCGAATGATAGTTCTCACTGTCTACAGATAAAGGTCACTAATGAGGCACTTCCCGTAGGAACCTCAAGGCTTAGTGCAGGTGTCAGCACCTCTAATGGAAGCTCTAACTCCCGTACCAACAACAGTTATATAAAGGAGTGGCTGGTGCCTGTGTCTACTAGTACCGAAGAAAGTGTTGAGTAAACACAAAGTGTACCTAGAACCATCTTGTGTGCTGGGGGGTAACGAACACCCATAGCCTAAAGCTACCCGCAGCCCCTACCGCCTGCTCCTTGATCTTGGTGTGGGTCGCCTGGTGGTGGTGGTGGAAGGACCTCAAAACGTCGTCCCAGACCTCCAGGTCCTGCCGTTCAACCTGTGCCGCCTCCCTGAGAACCACCCTATCCTCTCCTAGGGGATCCCTGGTCACGGCGCTGCCTCTGCCACTGCGGTGCGCCCCCTGCCTGCCACGACTGCTCTGTATGCCTGGTCAGGAAGTCCTGTGCTAGGTGGACCCGTACGTCACAGGCATAACACCGACTCTCTCCTGCCTGCCCCAGTGCTCCACAACACCACTATAGTGTACGACCCTTCCCCTGCGTCTACTCACAGAAGGGCCTCCTCAACCGAGGTTCTGCTCTATGCCTTCTGCCTGTCACCGAGGACTCTCCTCTGAAGCAGCCACTGCTAGGCCCTGTCAGCTGGCATCCTTTATCCAAGAAGTTTTCCATTACAAGCACTCTCTCTAGCACCCCGACATAATTAGGGATGCACATGGGCACTATACTAGCACGAATATCCCTGCGAAGACCCTGCTCAAACTCCCGTGCCCAAAAGTAACAGTTTTGGATCATATCCTGCGAGTAGCGTGTTAGATCGGTAAACCGAGCCGAGTAATGCTCCATGGTCATCCCCCCTACTTTAGCTCCAGAAGCTCCTAAATCCAAATGGAGTGTAAGAAAGAGGGGGAGTACTCCTCCCGGAAGATCTAAAGGAAGCTATCCCACATGAGAGACGACTTGTCGTGGGTCTGCGTAACCAACCCCCACCAACGCCCGGCCATCCCATGGAAAATAATGGAAGCTAGGGATACCATTTGGTATGCTGGTGCCTGTAACAGCCTAAAAAGTCTGTCCATAGACTCTAGCAAGTCTTCCGCTTCCTGGGGATCCGGATCTCCGTGGAACTTCTGCGGTCGCTGACACTGAAAGTCTCGGAGCGCACTTAGCCTGCGCTCAACCTCGGCCTGTGCTGCCGGTACTAAATGTTGCTCCTCAGGTGGAGGGGCTACTGCTGAAGCACTGGGTGGAAGGGGATCACGTGAGGGTCCCTGAACTAATGCCTCGTCGCCCCCTAGGTCGTCGTCACGAACTGGAGAGGGTAACCTAGCTGGCTACTATCATGGGGGCATCCTGAAAATTATCAAGGATTACCGTGATCAGATGAGCATATATATATATATCAGTAATAACAAAGGGAAGCTAACTTAAAAAGGATATTCAAAGACTCAATCTTACTGGATGCATGTTCCAAAGTTCCCTGCAACAAGTGTCTCAGCATGTCGAGTCAACAAGTGGGTTATCAGGGTCCTGGTGAATGGATACCTCAGTCGCCCATACCATCACTGGAAACCCTGTCCAGAGAGCCACTCTTGAGACATGTCGACACTATTGCCCTAAATCCCAACCAATTACTTTTTAGGGACGTCCGAACAACGCCCTTAGGAACAAACCACCTATGATACCACTTTGTCATGACCCGACCCTATTGGTCTCAAGCCGCAACTACCCCAAGCCTGCCTCCATAGGCCAGGGGCTAGCGACAAGCACCGAAGACGTAATAATCTTGGGGAGGGCTTTTCCTAAGTACCTGTACACACACACAACCCACTCAATGCAGAAGTACAGAGTAAAAAGGAAACCAAAGTACAAACAACTATAGCCCAACCACAGTCATGCATCAACCTATAAATAAGAAAAGTAAAGTGCCGAAAAGTACTGACAATTACTGAATAGAAAAAAGGGAAAAAACACGCGCCCAACCAGAAAGGTGCCACAAACGGACAATAGGTAAACGAAATTAAACAGCTGGTGAGTCTCTCACCTGAAAGACCTACTATGACCACTGAATGCAGCCCAAGCTCCTGTGTCCTCTATGCTACACCGTAGTATCGGTTGACCTATCCGTCGTCTGCAAGGGCACACCAAGTGCGGGCAAAGCCCAAGCAGGGGTGAGTATAAGGATACTCAGTAGGATGCCTTGAGATCTCGAGGGAGAAACAAAGGAGGTACTAAATGGTAAATGGTAGACATAACAAAGTAAGAGTACAATAGATCGAGTGCATCTCAACCTAACAAAAGAAAGAAAGTAGACTCATTCCAACCAAGAGGAGCTAGACACGGAAAGAACGTGGCATACCCCACGTGTCTTCGCCCCTCCTAGAAGGAGAGTAACTGGACCCAAGGAGTGGGAACATAAGTAGGGTGTATATATATATGCTCAACAAGAATCCCGAACAAGTGCGTAAGAGGATATCCATCTCCAAGCTCAGCCAAGGATAAGTTGCCAACATTTCTAAGGGTAGCCATCACTGATTCCCATTAGTCCCGCACATCAAAGCTTCCTCATCGCTAAACCGTACCACCAAAAAGTCCTGATCTGATAACCACGAAGAAAAACTGCTGACTAGCCTCGTCAAACGGGGAAAATTCTGAAAGAAGTCATCGGGTAACCCACTGCCCAGCCCAAATGGAGGGTAAACCCCAAAAGGTCATCAGGTGACCCACTGCCCAACCCTACTGGAGGGTAAACCCTAAAAGATCATCGGGTAACCCACTACCAAGCCCAACTGGAGGGTAAACCCTAAAGTCAATGGGTAAACCACTGCCCAGCCCCGTTGGAGGGTAAACCCTAAGGTCAATGGGTAAACCACTACCCAACCCTACTAGAGGGTAAACCCGGAACTTGTCTGATAACTCTACTTTGCTCGCGCCATTGCTGGGTGTCGCTAACATCATGACCGTGTGTTGGGTCAGAGTGCATCAAAGAAACCTCCGACCAACGTCCTTTCATGTTTCCACATTTAATGAGATCTCTAAATAGGCTCTGCTCGCCCGAATAGGTTACACTGTTGTAATCCTCACAGAAAAAAATGCGAGATAGACTACTTACTCGTTGAAAATGGACTCCCAACGAAAAAGTTACTCAACACCACTTTACGCCCATATGACGTCTCGTAGGGCCCACACCTTGGTCCCAAAAGTGGTTGAGAGAACTGCGCCATCATGATGCTCTCGTAAAAACACACCAAAACGACTAGTCATTCGCCCCGAACGAACGTCTGATGAAAAAGTCGCAAAACGCTGCTCACAGCTTAAAAGACGGCCCGTGGGGCCCATGCCTCAACTCTGACTTCAATGACTGAAACCACCATGGATCACTTCATCTCGATTCTAGGGTCACAATGCCGCTGAAGGCACCTTAAATGGACTCCGGATGTGTTCGGTCCATCCGAAGGAAGAATCCCGGCGTGGTACTTAACGAGCGTGACGCGCCACCAAGCCCCGGTCTCGGGAATTAAAATTTTCTGTGACCATCTCAAAATCTTCATCCCGATCCTAGGATTGCACTTCCGAAGACAGCATGCAAAATGGACACTCGTAGTGGAAGTTACGGGTGTCCAAAATCAGGGGACGAATCCCCTTGGGCTGGACCGGCCTGGGCCGGCCCGCGGCTCTGCCGCATGGCCTAACCGAAGACCCGCGGTCCACTGTGCCAACCGGCCCTCGTGGTCAGTCACTAGTCCACACAGAGACCCACTGAAGGTGGGTCTCGGTTCCCTCACGGGGTCGTGCACCGCGACCTCCGGTCCACCCTCTTCGTCGACCTCCACCCTCATCGTTTCTCTCGAGTAGAGGCCAATCTTGTTGTCGATCATCATTTATTCCCTCCAAAATTATGGATGAATATCAGCTAGGTCATTGGGAAATGTTCTTGATTTTAAATCCCAAAAATTTGACACCGAAAGTATGTATCACAGAGGACATTAATCTTTAGAACCATATGTATTGTATTTTGGTGGGAATGTTTACATCTAACAGATCTTAGAAATTTAATTAATTCCCTTAAAAACATGATACATTCAATATATAAATTGGAAAAAGTAGATACTATTAGGGAAATAGAATCCAGGATGATTATTTTAAAATTCTCTAGGGATTCTGACAAGATCTGAGTATTGAATGGATGTCCATGGTCCTTTGATAATCACCTAATTATGATCAATGACTTTGTGAATGAATTTAATATTAGCAGGATGGTTTTGTATCACTCCTTTTTCTCGATATGGGTGAAAGGCATTCCATTTACTGGTAGAAATGATCAAGTCACACATGAGATTGAGAATCCTATAAGGGAGTTCATGGATTGGGATGATTTAGATCTGTTCTAGTGGGGTCCCTCAGTGAAGATTAGAGTTATGGTAGACATATCTCAACCCATTATATGGGGCTTGTTTTTAAAATTCTTAGAATCCATGATCTGGGTGTCTTTTGAATTCGAAAAACTACTTTCAGTTTCTTATATGGAATCATTGTTCATAGGGTTAAAGATTGTAGAATGAAGAAATATGATCTCGAGGGTTAGTTGACATTGCAATACATTCTATGGCTGTGGGTTAAACCCTTAGATCAAAGTCCCACTTCAGAGGTTGAAAAATAGAAGTCCAGGGCTATTCTCAATAGATGGGTGGTCCAAGGCCCCTTGGATGCTAAGGAAGTGATAATTCCATTGGGTCTGCCATCTTTCACCTTTCCCTAGATATCTTTTCCTACGTTCATCCGATGGTCCCGTGCCCCTCAGCTTTAGGCCTTTAGTTACAAAGGATAGTAAATAATTGGCCTCGATATAATGACTTTTTTCATAGGGAATAAAAACATGAAGAAGTATTTCCAACTCTATACCATGTAGAATGTTCTTGATGCTAAAATGATCCAGTGTATAGGTCTTGTTTTTCATTAGTCCTCTATTTCTTCATGGTTGTTCAAGAGGAAATGGAGGTTCTCTCTCATGAAAACATGTTGTCACCTGTGGGTGGGGGGGATCGTTTTCATCTATGCTGGGGGTGGTGACATTGTCATATCCCCATATCTTAAGGACTGATGCTCCATACCATGAAGGGACTCCTCCTTATTACACTACTAGAAAATAAGGTTTTATCAGCACAAAAAAATCCTTTATCAGCGCTAAAAAAACACTGACAATCATGGAAACATTAAAAGTCAGTCCCTTTTATCAGCACTAAAGAAAGCACTAACAAAGACCCCTTTTATCATCCCTAAAAATGCACTAATAAAAGGGGTCTTTTATTAGTGCTAAAAAAAAGCACTGATAAAATGGTCCTTTATCAGCGCAGTTAAAAGACCCCTTTTATCAGTGCTAAAAAAAACACTGTAAAGGTCAAAAAAATAAAACTCTTAAAAAAAAATTTCCTGCAAATCAGAGGGTGGACCACCCAAATTTTATTAGTGCTCAATCCCCCATATAATTTTTCTACCCCCTTTCCCCATTTAACAGTGCTAACCTCTCCCTTTTAACACCTATAGAAACCTTTTCACTTGCCCGTGCACCCATTTTATTTGCTTGGTTTCAAACTTGAGACTTCCTCCTCATGTGCCCATGACTCTTCCACTCACCTATATTGTTTTTATTTTCATTTTATGATATATATATATATATATATATATTTCATTACATGTTTTATCAATATATTTATATATATTGTGTTTCATTTTTTATCCATATATATAAATATATATTTAATTACATATATAATTTTTGTGTGTGTGTGTGTATGTGTGTATGTGTGTTTACAAATAAATAAATATATATTTATATATATGTGTAAATCTATAAAAATAACTATACATATTTATATTTATTTACAAATATTATATATTAATATTTATATACTTATATTAGAATATATTGACAAACATATATATGTTTTTCAACAAACAGAAAAGTATATTTATATATATATAAACACTATATATACATTAATTTTATATGTATATGTATATAAATATTCATACATTTGTATTTTAAATAAAATGGATATTATTTTTTTATTTAGATAAGGTTTATATATTGAGAAATATATTTTATATGTAAATATTTATGATTATTTATTTATGAAATTAAAATTTTATGGGTGAATATATAAAAAATATGTATATATTATAATATATATGATTATAAATAATAGTGCATTATGAAACAAATAAAATTTCAATACCATAATTTCAATATGAATGTAAGAACTGAGAATAAATTCTGTCCCCACTGAAAAAGAGAAAAGAGACCCCCTTAAAGGAGGCTAAAAATCCCATAAATGTCAAAAAATTAGGGTACCCCGAATAAAATCTTTGTTTTGGAGGCCTTATGGGCCTCAAAAATTGTGACAAGGTTTACCGCTATCACCATGAGCATAGAACTCATTACCAGATTCAATTTGATAGTGGTATAGCCTAAACGAACACCTGAATCAAAAGTTATGGCTGTTTGAAGTTCAAGTAATGTTTTCAACTTATTTTCGATCTTTTATTGATTTATTGATTTTTTATATTCAAATTGTTATTAAATTAATATTACCAAATAATAATTAGACAATTATTAATTAAAAAAATATTTTTAATTATTTTATAAGTCATTTTCACTAATTATCGTATATATTGAGTGTAAATGCCTATTTAGATTTATCTAAAATATATTTTAAAATTATATATTATATTTTTATCAATATAAATATATTTAAATATTTAAATATTATTTTTAATGATTTTTTTAAATATACCCTTTATTAGAACGAGTAAAAAAGTGATGATAAAGGGGGTCTTTATGAGTGCTTATAAAGAAGTGCTGATAAAGGGGGTCCCTTTAACAGTGCTAAAAAAGTGCTAATAAAGGAACCTCCTTTAAAGGGTGGTGCTGTGAAAACCCATATTTGTAGTAGTGTGTGTTTCCTACCGATCACCTTGGTCCGACGTCAGAATCGTTTAAGATAACACCCTTGTATGATTCCAATGCCTTTGTTATCATTCCCAATAGAGAAGATAATTATCGTACAGAGATGGTTGTTCCACCTGTATGAACATGGTTAGGGTCTAAGGATAGGTCTGAGCACCCCCACATGCTGAATCAGATTTGTTCTGACCCTCCAGACCAAAGTCTTTCCCATACTAAGGATCCTTCTATGCCTTTACCTGAGGAAGGCGCCAATATTCATGGTGGGATGAGGCCGGGTACTAAATATCACTATATGTGGAAGAGGTTATCCAGAGGGGAACTGGGCTCTATTAGCACTACTACAGATCCGGACAAGGGATGCACTGAATTTTATCAGCGCTAAGCAGAAAGCGCTGATAAAAGACACACCTTTATCAACAGTACCTAAAAGTGCTGATAAATTTCACTTTTATCAGCGCTAAAACAAGCACTTATCGATGCTAATTTTAGGGTTGATATAATTTTTTAATAAAAAATATTATTAATTTATATAAAATTGTTGTATTTATATTAAAAAATAATGTTTATTTATATACATTAATTAAAAAACATATGTTTATAATTAATATAAATTTGATATATTATAATATATATTTTATAATAAGTCAAATATATATATAATGTTGTAAAAAAGTATTTATAAGTTTAAAAATAAATAGATATATATTTAAATAATTATAAAATTATAATAATTTTTTTAAATGATAAATATATTTATTATATTTATAATTATATTTAAATATTTTAAATATATTTATTTATAATTATAATTATAAATAAATAAATATATATTTAAATAAATATGTCTTTAATGAATATATATATATATATATCATGAGATAATAATGATATTGATTGTCATTATTTATGTTTATATATTGATTTGTGAGTATAATTGATACCATATAATCATAAAGTTTATTTTTGGATGTGATTGTGAGTTATATTCTAAATGTTAAGATTGCCTATATTATGATGACACACACATGCATATGTTATGTATTCATCACTATGAATGTTCATTTATAAATTGACACTCGTATGATTCATTCATGTTATACCCATGAACTTATAATGTTCTCATACATACTTATAAAATTACACAAAATATATTTAAATAATAAATATATTTATTAATTTTTTAATTATATAGAAATAATTTTTAAATTTATTTATTTATAATTATTATTATAACTATATATATACATATATATATATCTATCTATTTAAATAATTATAAAATTACAATAAATACATTTATTATAATTATATATATATATATATTTACAATTATATACAAATATTTATAAATATATTTATTTACAATTATAATTATAAATAAATAAATAATTATTTATAGTTATAAGTATAAATAAATATATATTTATTTAAATAATTATTAAATTATAATAAATATATATAATTAAATTTATAATTTCATAATTATTTAAATAAATAAATATTTATTTATCGTTATAATTATACATCCATTATAATTTTATAAATATATATTTATATTTATATATATTAATTAATGAATATATATATATATATATATTACTGAATATATATATATATTTATTTATAATTATATCTATACTTAGGTATATGATTCATGTTATACCCACAAACCTATTATATTCTCATAAATACTTATAAAATTATAATAAATATATTTAAATGATAAATATATTTATTATATTTATAAATATAAAATTTTAATTATATATAAATACCTTTTAAATATAATTATTTGTAATTACAACTATATATATATATATTTAAATAATTATAAAATTACAATAATTACATCTATTATATTATATTAGGTGCTTGGGGGTACAATTACATTCAAACACAGACAAAGCGCGCACACACAGGCTTGAAAGGTAGGCCATTACCCCCTAAGAGATAATCCACTCAACCAACCACTTTATTACATTATATATTAATGGTCTGAATACCCAGTGGGCTTGAATTCCATTATATGACTTGTAGGCCCACCATTGGATGGCCCGAAGGCCTTTCTTGCATCACGCCTACGACACCACCTGCACGTCGTACCTGCTTTATCGCCCCATTAATGGCCCAAAGGCCCAATGGCCAGAAAGCCCATTCTGGATGAATAGTACTACTACTATAGTACCCCACTACATTACCTGGTATAGTACCCGTACTTCTATAGTGCTACAATACCACTATAGTATTGCTAAAATACTTGCAAAAATTCACTTCCACCCGGATTTGAACACACACACACCACACACACATGCCTGAAAGGCAGGTCATAGCCCCCTTAAGGGATAATTTACCCATCAAGCCATATTTATTCATCACATGGCCCGGAGACCTATTGGTTATAAAGCCCATAACATATCCCAAAGGCCCAAAAATTGGCGCCAAGGCCCAATGCAGCGACATGCCTGCATCATACTATATGCGTCACCACGCTTACATTATTTAAATAATTATAAAATTACAATAATCACATCTTTTATAATTATAATTATATATATTTATTTATATATATTAATGAATATATAAATATATTTGTGTATTCTTATAATTATAAATAAATATATATATATTAGGTGCTTAGGATTACAATTATATTAAACACACACACACCCCACACACAAAAAGGCAGGTCATAGCCCCCCTAACCAATAACCCTTGTTTAAATAATCATAATATTACAATAATTACATCTATTATAATTGTATATATATATATATTAATGAATATATAAATATATATAAATATATTTATAACTACATTAAAATATTTATAAATATATTTATTTAAACTTATAATTATAAATAAATAAATATATATTAGATGCTTAGGGGAACAGTTATATTAAACACACACACCACACACACAGGTCAGAAACATAGGAAATAACCCCCCTAAGCGATAACCCACCCATAAATCCTTATTTATTCATTACATGGGCCAGATGCCCAGTGGGAAATGAAGCCCATAACATAGTCCAAAGGCCCACAAATTATCATGAAAGCCTAGTGCAGTGTCATGCCTGCATCATACTGCCTACGTCACTGGCTGCCTATGGAAATTCACTCCCACCCAGATTTGAATTTGGGTCTGATGCAGGATTACGGGGAGTGTTTACCACTCGGGTAAGCCCCCAACTACATTATTAATAAATATAAATAAATAATTATTTATAATTATAACTATAAATTTATATATTTATATTTACTATAAATTTCTAAATTATATTTAGAATTATATAAATATATATAGTTACTAAATTTACTATATATAATTAAAAATATAATATGTATATTTATTATAATTTTAAAATTATTTAAATAAATATATATTTATTAACATTAGTTCTTTATCATCACTTTTTTGATGATGATAAATTGTGTATTTATCAGTGCTTTCTATTTTAGTGATGATAAAACATACATTTATCAGTTCTTTTCAACAAGTGTTGATAACAACCTTTCGTTTTCTCATAAAAGAAACACTATCAGTACCATATTGCCACTTTTGCTCAAGATCTCGGAGAATCGAACCTCTGTCACCACTTCCTCCTACCACTGCTGCCTCTTGCCTCCACTACTTACAGTGCAACTACCTCTGCCACTAAAGCGTACGCCACTGATCCAACTCTATTGCTGCCCTCTGTGGGCTCCACTGCCATTGCCACCTCCCCCGACCCCGACTCCACCACCACCAAACCCTACTACTACCATCAAACCTCTAAATCTAAGGTATGTTCATATTTGTGACTTCTTCTTTCCCCTTTCTTGTTTTCTATTTCTCTAAATGTCCATAAAATTTAAATAAATCTTTAATTATATTCTTTAACATGGAGTTTTTGGTGTCTAGGGTGTATGGAGTCCCTATCTATCTTTATCTACCTTCATTCGAAGGAAGTGTTTCAATTAAACCTATCCAATATTGGTGATTCTATACTCTTTCATCTATTTTACAAAATCCTAGGGTGTTTAATTGTTTTAAATTCATTGGGAAATAATTAGACTTATATCAATGGTATGATTTATTATTGATTTTAAAAAAAGGAAGACTTAATTTCTATTTTTAGAACATAATGACTTGTTTTGATTGAATTAAAAATGTCATATTTTATTTACATGTTCTTTTTCATTCACTTATTTATTTATAATACATATTTTAAATTTTAGCATGTTTAATTATGGGTGTTGATGTGTAAGTGGATGATTTAATGGATGTTATACCACGTTGACATTATAGTTTTATAAATGTGTTTCATTTATTATTAGTGTTGGGATTTTAGAAAAATATCATGCAAATATTTGGGTAGTGATGTGGGAATTCTAGATACATGAGTAATAATATTATGGTCACACATTTATAGTACCCCTATATTAGGTCTCACACCATCTAATAGAATTGAATTATCAATGCGTCCATTAATGGTGAGTTGATTGTTTTTCATTTTTATTGCAATAATATTCTAGTATGACAATTCCCTTAATTTTTGAACTTAAATCATCTCATTTGGAGTTTGGTAGGTAGCCCTTAATGGTTAACTCTTGATAGTTTATTATTATTTTATATTATGGCTATATCTTGGTAAATTATATTTTATTTAAAAGAAAAATATATGTTTTGTTAATTTTATTTACTCAACCATATGTAATAAAATTATTTTCATTATTGATTCATGCTCAAATTTACCCAAAAGAAGAAGGCAGGACGGTCCTTGTTTTCTAGCTTGGGTTGTCGAATCCTCAGAGACCTAAGAAGTACCTACATGCACGTTCATTCTATGGATTGTTTTTGGATATTAAGTGGCCAACTTGTTTTGATTTAAGATGGTTTAAAATTAACTCGAAGAGACTTAAGTGAATTCAATTTAAAAGAGTGAGTTGATCCTAGGCTATCACTTGGGGTCTATTGGACGTATTTCCTTTTCAATGATTTCAATTTCATATATTTGAGATGGATTCATTTAAGAAAATAAAACAACATCATAACTTACAAGTTTAATTCCTACACCCTTTAATACTAATCACCTATACACTTGAAGGATCAATGTTTTGAGCACCTCAAGGTAAAGGTTCGTATTAGCACATGAAGTGTGTGGCCTTAAATTTAACAAGGACGATGGAGTTTAAAATTCATCAAATAAAAATATCAATTGAAGAAGTGATTATACATTAATGGGGTGATAAATAAAATCCAATCCATCTCCTTTATACTCCCTTGGATCAACCCATAAGTGGGTTATCCCTCCATTGATTCTATGGTTTCAATGGAAGTGGAAAGTAGACTCATGAGGGAGGAAATGGAGAAGTAAAGAAAACAATAAAAAAATGATCACTCCACCGTTGTGTGAAAAATTTCACAAGATTTGGTGTGAATAAATTCACACCTTGAGTCAACGGTATCAAAGTGAGATGGAGATCAACAAAATAAGAAGCTAAGAATAACTTTTATTAAGAAACTTGGATGAATTAAAACAACTTACATGTGAATGAAGAACGTTACAAAGACAAATTGGCAGCATAACATTAAGATGAAAACAAAGCTCAAAGATGAAGAACTCCTCCACCAACAATGCCTTAAATTGGAATTTTGGAAGCCTTGGGTCGATCCTCCAATAGTAGAAATCATCACACTTTATTATGGTAGGCCTAGGGTGGTAGAAATCTTGTGGAACTTGGACTTTTCCACACTTGACCCGAGGTGGCAGTTAGATTTCTTCCATAGAACAAACGCACTTGGAATACCTTCTATATTGCCAAATCAGAGTGGTACATAGAAGAAGAAAATGGATCCCCGGATGTATCCTAACCTCGTATAAAATTTGGTCCCATTTGGAATTTTATATTCGGAGATATGATCATATTGGTAAGATTTTTCTCTGGGATATAGAATCTGTCCTAGAATTTTATCTTCAAATTGGGCTGCCTTAATTACCACCATAGAGGCCGAATTAGCACTGGATCCTGTATAATTATTTGTTACTATACATGTATTCTATCATCACATGATATTTGGGCTTCATTGGGTTTGTAATGTGGGTCCCACATTCTCATTAGTGGGCTGGTGTCCAATCTGCCTTTTCTAGAATTGCTTTCATTCATCTCCAAATATCTCCATCATCCTTTATGAATCCTCCATTGATCCCTGAATGAAAAATGTTCATATTTAAGTGAAGATATAGTTTCCAAAATATCAAATTAAAATATGGATAATTACATTCCTTAAAATCAGATAAATCATTGGGTACTTTAAATGATGTTAAAAAATGTACCACATAATAGTGCATTTTTAGAAGGTATTACGATCATAATGTGAAATGATGTTCAAAGTGTAAAATGCACTAAAATGGTGTTTATGAATAATAAATAACATGAATATTATATATATTAACAATGAATATTAGCCTCATTTAGTGGCTAATCACACCCCCCAACTTGAGTTTTGCTAGTCCCGAGCAAAATATATCTCAACAATATGAAATTCAAATTCCCTTTTCCAAAAACATTTTAATACACTATGATCACCAAAAACCCTTATACAAAAAAATCATGAAACCCATCAAAATATTTTAATACGTGATAGTTTCATAAGTAGATCCCAATCCCAAGCCCATTCCTTTGTTCAAATTCATTTTCATATTTCATCCAATATCAATTAAATATGAGGATGTGTTGTGCATCACAATAGACATGGGGGTTCATCTTTATTCAAGGGGGAAATGACAGAAGAGCTAGGTGGAATAACATTTCAATATTAAGATGAGTATTCAATTTTTTATTGTATTTTTTATTGTTTATTGTTTTTTTTCAATTTTTCCATGGTAATTGAAATTGCACTCAAAAGAATGAACCTCTATAGCGAGACTTTGCCGATGACTCCCAGGCTCAAATACCTTAGGGAACCAAGTGAATCCCACATACTAGAGCATCATCTCAAGTTAATTCAGTCAAAAAAAATTCAAATTACCAAAAATAGAGATAAAATTACTAACTATGGGCCAGACAACTATGGAGTCACGATCCCCAAGTGTCGAAAGCCATGCATTAGGTCATTTCATTGCTCTACGCGCATTTTTTATTTTTATTTTTTTTTGAATACTCATATTAAACTAAAATTATCACCAAACCTATGATATTTATTTGGGGGACCCCATGAACTCAAACTAATACCCCACTATCCAAAGGACATGCACTGTGATTCTTTTTTTATTTGGATGAAAATATAAATGATGAAATATCACATTAGATAGCCACACTTTCCAAATCTATGCTCATGAAATTATACAAGGATTAAAATGAGAATCGAGGCATGATAAATTATTCGATATTTAGTTTCAAAGTGTGCAACTTGTAATATCATGTTCAAAGTTAAAGGAATTTTTCCTTCCATTTACACACATTTTTTTTCTTCAAATCATTCATTTTTTTGACACAAAATAATTTTTTATTTTATCTTCCCCCCCAACTTAAAATAACATTTTCCCCAATGTTTAAAGAAAAGAAAATTTAGAAGGGGGTAGAGGTAGATAATGAAAGTTCAAAAAGGAAATTGAAAATGAGGATCATGGAATGAAGTCACCTAGTGGTTGAAGTTGAAATTATTGCTGCTCCCTTTTAATCCTTTGATATCCATGTCACTTGTAGAGTTACCTAGTAGAAAAAGGAAAAACAAAACAAAATAACAAAACAAAACAATATATATATTTATATTTATATAATAAAGAAAGTAAAATATAAGTACATATATAAAAATTATAGAATAAGGAAGCACAAAAGCCATAGTTCAGTGGTAAGCATGCGCCCCTATCTCCCTTCAGTCTTGGGTTCGAATCCCCATGGCTTCGCCGGTTGCGACGAGGTTTGACCCACGACCCACGATGTGTACCTTATTATTATTATTATTATTATATTTTTATTTATTTTTTTTGTATTTTTATTTTAACCTACAAAAAAATTAAAATAAAATAAACTGATGATACATTGTCTTCTTTTTATATTTCTGGGTAAGGCATTACTCAAGGATCACACCACGTGACATAGATGAATATGGTGCTCCCCTTTCATACCCATCCATACTCATAATAGAAGAACATATCAACAATCTTTTTTTTTATTTTTAAATATAAAAATGATTAATTAATCCTATTTGAAGAAAAAAAATGATTCGCAGAGATGAGAACCATGGGTTGCCTCCCGTGCAGTGCTTTGGTTTAATGTCGCTAGCTCTAGTTGAACCCCACAACTTACCCAATACCAAATTTCAACATTTTAAGGACCACATGTTTCACCAATTCTACTAGGTTGATATTTATTCTATGTTTATAATTTGTTTCATGAACAAACCTATGTTCTAAAATGAATGGTAAAATCAAAGGAATATCAGAAATGGTTGATCCGGTTTCCTCTGTAGTCTTTCTTAAGACATCAATGATCATTCTAACTTTTTTGGTTTCAAGAGAAGAATGAATTCCAATTGAAAGTTCATGATTATAACTTATGAAGGGATTCTTTAGAGGGGAGGAAAGGACAATAATTTTGAGCTCATGTTGGATAGGACATTTAGACACAAGTTGATATTTTGAATCCAACACAGTTTCATTTTCCAAATTTCTCAACAAAATTGGTTCCTTTTGAATAGAATATTCAACCACCAAATTAGAAAGATCAGTTTTAGGAATGGGTATGGACTCAAAGTTTGTGATTTATCTTAATGGTTCAGTGATTTGTGTTTTTGAGAAATCATCAATGGATTTATATTCATGAGACTCAATCCATGATGTCAAATTTCCCTCTTGTGAATACAAACAATTAGTTTCCTCTTGATTTAAAAACCCATCAACAATTCCTTGATCCTCTTCATCTTCCCCAAATCCAAAGGTTTTCTCTTCAGTAAATTCATGAGAGGTTTGTGGGAAACTAGACACTTCACATAAGGTTATGGAAGGGACAGTTTGTGTAGGGATGGTTTCCTCACAATTTTTAATGCTTTGTAGTTCTAACCTCAATTATGAAACCTCAAAATTCATTATCTCCATTTTTTGATACAATTTTTAAAGTAATGGATGTGTATTTGGATGGATAAGGGGTTGAGACAGATGGTCTATTCTAGGAGGATAACTATGTTGTTGGAATTCTAAAGGAGGATGTTCAAATTGGCTTTGTGGGGATTAAAACTCATTATATTTTGGAATTTTTTGTGGAGAATAAGAGTTAAAACATTGTGTCTCAATTGGTTGTTGGTTATCCCACCATTAGAAACTAGGATGGTTATTGTACATCACACTTGGTGTGGAGTGATCAAAGTAAGGAGAGGTTCCCCATGTTTGGATTTGTTCAAAAGGGTTTTCCATAGGAATGAAATTGGGGATGAGATAAGAGAAGTGGGATGAAAAAAAGGATGATAGTTGCTAAGATAAATTACTTAGGTCCTCGGCAATGGTACCAAAATTTGATTCACGCTCAAATTTACCCAAAAGAAGAAGGCAGGACGGTCCTTGTAGTCTATCTTGGGTTGTCGAATCCTTAGAGACCTAAGAAATACCTACAGACACGTTAATTATATGGATTGTTTTTGGATATTAAGTGGCCAACTTGGTTTGATTTAATATGGTTTAAAATTAACTCTAAGAGACTTAAGTTAATTCAATTTAAAAGAGTGAGTTGATCCTAGGTTATCACTTGGGGTGGATTGGACGTATTTCCTTTTCAATGATTTCAATTTCTTATATTTGAGATGGGTTCATTTAAGAAAATAAAACAACATCATAAATTACTGCTTTAATGCCTACACCCTTTAATACTAATCACCTATAAGATTTAAGGATCAAAGTTTTGAGCACTTCAAGGTAAAGGTTCATATTAGCACATGAAGTGTGTGGCCTTAAATTCAACAAGGACGATGGAGTTTAAAAATTATCAAATAAAAATCTCAATTGAAGAAGTGATTATACATTAATGGGGTGATAAATAACATCCAATACAGCCCCTTTATACTCCCTTGGATCAACCCATAATTGGGTTAGCCCTACATTAATTCTAGGATTTCAATGGAAGCAGAAAGTAGACTCATGAGGGAGGAAATGGAGAAGTAAAGAAAACAATAAAAATAAAATGATCACTCCACCGTTGTGTGAAACATTTCACAAGATTTGGTGTGAATAAATTCACACCTTGAGGCAACGATATCAAAGTGAGACAGATAACAATATAATAAGAGGAGAAGAAGAACTTTTATTAAGAAACTTGGATGAATTAAAACAACTTACATGTGAATGAAGAACGTTACGAAGACAAATTGGCAGCATAACATTAAAATGAAAACAAAGCTCAAAGATGAAAAACTCCTACACCACATCTACCTTAAATAGGAATTTTGGAAGCCTTGGGTCGATCCTCCAATAGTACAAATCATCCCACTTGATTATGGTAGGCCTAGGGTGGTGGAAAGCTTGTGGAACTTGGACTTTTCCACACTTGACCTGAGGTGGCATCCGGCTTTCATCTACCGAACATAAGCGCTTGGAAGAACTTCTAGATGGCCGAATCAGAGTGGGAAATAGATGAAGAAAATGGAGACACGGATGTATCCTAACCTCCTGTAAAATTTGGGCCCATTTGGAGTTGTATATTAGGAGATACAATCATATTGGTAAGATTTTTTCTGGGCCAAAGAATCTGGCCCATAATTTTATCTTCAAATTGGGCCACCTTAATGACCAACATGGATACTGAATTCGAACTGAATCCTGAATAATTATTTGTTCCTATACATGTCTTCTAGTATCCCAAGAAATTTGGGATTCATTGGTTTTGTAATGTGGGTCCCACATTCTCATCAGTGGGCTGGTGTCCAATCTGGCTTCTCTAGAATTGCTTCCATTCATCTCCAAATATCTCAATCATCCTTTATGAATCCTCCATTGATCCCTGAATGAAAAATGTTTATATTTAAGTGTAGATTTAGTTTCCAAAATATAAAATTAAAATATGAATAATTAAATTCATTAAAATCATATAAACCATTGGGTACTTTAAATGATGTTAAAAATGTACCACATAATAGTGCATTTTTAGAAGGTATTACAATCATAATGTGAAATGATGTTAAAAGTGTAAAATGAACTAAAATGGTGTTTATGAATAATAAAGAACATGAATATTATATATATTAACAATGAATATTATCCTCATTTAGTGGATAATCAATTATCTTCCTTTAAACTAGAATTTTTTGGTTTGTCTTAAGAAGTGAATGGTATAAAATCTTTGATGATATCCTACTAGGCTCTTTTATCACAGCATACATATACAAATTTGTGTATATATATACTTAATTGTCTATAATATAGGTAAAATGAAAGGGTCACACTTTTATAGTGGTTTTCCATAGTCACTTGTTAAAGATATAATGATAACGGGATGTAGAGGTCACCATAGGGCATAAAGAGACAATATTCATTTTTTTATTTTAAGATATTTAATATAAAGTTCATCTCTTGAAAATAAATTTATTTTTGGTTTACCTTTATATTTTGGATCATGTGTAAAACTTTAATAGATTCATATTTTATAAAATGTTGGTTATTTTTGATTCATGTATCTTTTATAAAGTGTTTCTCAGGGTATTTATATCTTTGTGAAAATGTCTAAGTGTCTCTTTTAAAACGATTCCATTATTTTGAAATGTTTCTTAAAAAATTATACGTGTTCAATATATATTTTTGTTTGGTTTTGAAAATCACTAAAATGATTTAATCACTTAGCTTGGACTTAGGTTGCATGCCAAGTGTTGGTCAACTCAACTAATTGTCTTTCATAAAGGGATGTGAATGTTTTGAAAGCGTCTTTAATGATGGATTCATTTTAAAAAGGGGTGAGAAATGTTTTAAAATAAAAAATTTTAAAATATAGAGTGTTTCTGCTCATTTTAAATTATTAAGATTTATGGGTTATAAAGTTTCCTGGAATGATTTTAAAAAAAGAATTTTGGTTTTGTGAAAGAGTGAATGGAACTAATTGGTTTATTTTAAAAAGGGTGTGTTATTTTACAAAGGAATTTGTGTAAATGGTTGGTTTTTTAATGGGATTTCAAGGGTGATTTTATTATTAGTTTTCAAAGGATATCTGAAATGTAGTTATTTTATAATCTATTATGTTTATATTTTTATAGAATTATGGAAACTATTACATTATATAGGGAAGAAAGGTAGATTGATAATAACACCATGAAAAGGGAATGTCACTAACTCTATCCAACCTATAAGATATCCAGCACGACCTCACTCCCAAAAAAGGTGAATTAATTTTCAACCCCATTAAAACTCTTAAACCTACTTTTCATCTAACATCACCAGCATGGTTTAAATTAGGGGAGTCCTCTACAATTACACATTATTTCTTGTTTGGTGTTAGCTTCTAAGGGGACGAGTCTCAGGAAACAAAATGCAATAATAACTATCATTAAAATTTTGAGTTCCCCTTATTTGAAAGTACCCTTTTGTGTATTTATTTTGTTAAATATTAATATTAACAAATAAAATAGGATGGATATGAATAAAGTGTGGATGGACGCCAATTGTATAAAAAATAGTATTAATATGAAGTGAAAGAGCTCATCAAGTTTGCAAAAGATAATGTATATAAACCTTATCAAATCCTTTGTCCATGTTTAAGCTATTGTTATTCAAGACTAATTAGTCCATAGGAGTTGGAAGAACACTTGATATGTCATGGAATACATCAAAGTTATAAATGTTGGAATAAACATGGGAAAAAGGGAATGTAGTTAGTGGCTGGGATAATACTACATTTTATGGATCATCTGATATGATTAAAAGTGTGGACAATGAAGAAGACCATATCAAGGATGTGACTAAAGATGTGAATGATTATGAAGATCATATTGAAGAAATGATAAGAAAATTTGAAGACAAACTTCGCAATTTCCAAAAATTATTTGAAAAGTTAAAGAGTTGTAAAAATAAGACATTATATGTTGGTTGCACTAATTATACATCAATGTCAGTCGTTTTGGAGCTATATAATTTGAAAGAAGAAAATGGATGGAGTGATTCCAGTTTCACAAAACTATTTTCTCACTTGAATGACATGATCCCATAAGATAATGAGATCCTTATCCAAACATATATACGACACCTAAATGTTATGCTTGATGGGTGTGATCTTTGAAAGAATACACACTTACCCAAATGATTGTACACTATTTCTCGAGGACCAAAAATCACTTACAAAATTCCCAAAGTGTGGTGCTTCTCGATATAATAAATATGAATATGGTCCTATGAAAGTTTTATGATAATTTAAAATCACTCAAAGGTTTAGGAATATATATAGAAGTGAGGAGACTATAGGAAAATTGACATGACATGTAGATACAAGATATAAAGATGGGAAACTATATCACCCAGTAGACTCTCTTTAGTGTAAGAGAATTGATCACGAGTATCCTAAATTTGGAAACAACTCACGAATCCTTCGTCTTGTGTTATCTACAGATTGAGTGAATGCTTTTAGTTTTCAAAGAAACAGATACAGTACATGGCCAATTATGGTGGTAAACTATAAATTTCCACTGTGGTTATGCATGAAACAAAAATACATCATGTTATTTATGCTTATATTAGGACCAAAACAATTGGGTATTGATATTGATGTTTATTTGTCTCTATTGATCGAGGATTTGCAATTGTTGTGGGATTCGGGTGTTACATTGTATTATACTTAGAGAAATAAAGATTTAATGTTGAGATCCATGTTTTATGGGATGATAAATGACTTTCCTGCTTATGGAAATTTGTCAAAATATTACATTAAAGAAGATAAAGGGTGTCCTGTTTGTGAACACGGTACAGAGTCAATTATATTGAAACATTCATCAAAGATTGTGTTTCTAGAACATCACATATTTCTACCCTGATGGAATAAGTGCATATCTTGGACAACATCATTTGATGGAAGGTCATAAGAACACACAACACTGTCTCCACTAATAGGTGATCAACTATTTGAGAAAGTAAAATATGTGTACATTGCTTTTGGTAAGATGTTTTCAAAAAACCTTAAGAAAACCAATTGAAGAAAGAGATTATTTTTTTTACGAATTACCATACTAGAATTGTATGTATTTTATACATTTTATTGATGTTATGCATGTTGAAAAAATGTGTTTGCTAGTGACATCAACATGTCGCTAAATGTACCTGACAAAAAAAGGATGGAATTAAGGCTAGGTTGGACATGGTTGACATGATAATATGAGAAGAGTTGGTGCTAATGAAGGATGAAAAATGAACTTCTCTTCCTCCAGCTGTTTACACTCTTTACAAGAAGGAGATATATAAGTTTTACTACTTCTTGAATGACTTAATGGTTCTAGAGGGGTATTCATTGAATATCAAGAATATCATGTCAATGATCGATTTAAATTTAAAGGGCCTAAAATAACATGAATTACATGTTTTAATACAAGATCTAATTCCTATAGCTGTAAGTTTCATTTCCCAATAATGTCCATCATATATTAACCAAGCCCAATTTCTCCATCAAAGATATATACCAAAAAGTTATAGACCTAGAGAAATTTCTGACTATATAATGAGGAATTTCCATCATATTATGTGAATTGGAAATGTGATTCCCACCATAATTCTTTGATATTATGGTTCATTTGATGGTTCTATTTGTGAGAGATATTTGACTATGTGGTTCTCTACAGTATTGATGGATGTACCTGATTGAATGATATATGAATATTTTGAAAGGGTATGTCAAAAATTGAAGTTAGACAGAGGGTTGTACTGCATAGCGATATATTTTTGAAGAAGCAATTGAATTTGGTACTAAATAATTGTTTGGTGTGGAAAGAATTGGTCTACTGAAATATCATCACACTTGGTGGACTGTAGGTGAAGGAATTATTGGAAGAGATATTGTCACAATCATTATTACAGATCAGAAGTAGACCAACCTTTACATTTTACATAACAGCTTTAAGGTTTCCAAATATGTTGAAACCCACAAATAAATTATTAGGCATTTGAATCCATCAAGGGATGAAATATGGATATCAAATATATATAATCAATAGTTTATAATATGGGTTTAGGACCAGATTTTTATAGAGTCAGATGAAAATCCAGATTCAATTTTAGAATGACTTCGACGGATAGTTGGAGGACTATGTTTGTATGTATTATATTATAATGGATATGTAATTAATGGTCATATGTTCTATAAAAATGAACATTATGAAAATATTACCATGAAAAATAGTGGAGTTACACTTGTTTCTAAAGTGATGCATGTTTCTGGTACTAAGGAAAGAAATCCAATTTACATTAATATGTCATACTTTGACATCATCAAACAAATATGGGAGTTGGATTATACAAGATTAAAAGTGCCTATTTTTTAATGCAAGTGGGTTGATAATAGGAGTGATATTAAAATAGATGAATTGGGATTTATGATATTTGATTTCAATAAGAAAGGGTACAAAGATAAAATATTTATAATGGAATCAAAGGAAATACAAGTATTTTATGTTCTAGATCCTACAAACCAAAAGTGGTCAATTGTTCTATTATTGACCAATACCACTGAAGGGTAAGATGAAAATTTAGTTGAGGATAACCTTTTCATTGGGACGTAGCAATCATTTCACAGTGGTCTTAATATAGACACAATTTTGTATGTTATAGGAGACCATAATGAAGGGATTTGGGCAGTCGATAGAGGGGTCAAATATTTTCAGCCTTAAAAAAAAGAGAGTTCAATAAATAGGATATATATATTTTTGTAATATACATTGTGTTACCTCATGTTAATTTCTTTTCATAGATGCACTTATGTAATCTAAATTAAATGTTAGACAAATTTTGAAGATAATGACTTCTGCATGTGCTGGTGCGCTCAATCCGGTGGAACAATAGGTCTCTCAACCAGTTGTTGTTCGCAGTGTAGAGGAACAAAAAACTTCTACACATACTGGTGCTCCCAATACTAAGGAATAACATGTTTCTCAACTTGTTGCTGCTCCCAGTGCAAAGTTACAATGACCATATGAACATGCTGATGCTACTACTATAGAGGAACATCATATTAATGATATTGAATATAAGGAAATGGTAGGTTATGAAGGGCTGACGAAGAAGAAAAAATAGGATCTCTATAGTTTTACAGTATTAGAAAAAATCATTAAGGTGAAAATAAAAGTCATAAAATATGAGGTCATATGAAATGCGGGGGGACAACATGTTAACACCAACAAGTCCATGCTTAGTAGTAAAATTGGAATCATCACTTGACAACGGGCGCTGATTGATGTAGATTTTTGGAACCATGTTGTTCCCATGCTTAAGACACTAATGTGGGAAGAGATTGCGATAAAATTATGATATCATTTCTTTATTTTGATAAAAAATAAAATAATGAAACATTAAATTACTCTTTATCATCCCCTGTAGAGTATATTTATAGTATATGAATCCCATAATAAATATGTATTAATGCTTGTTGGAAGGATTCATAGAGGCTTTCACACAATTATAATGAGACATCATCTTAAAGATGCTGAAGGGAAAATAAACCAGCACCCACCGCTTTTATATGCACACTTGATAACCCAAGAAGTATGGAACTTGTTTACCAGTTGTCGTGAAACTATGTATTTTTAGGTACATTGTGTCTAGTAATACGTTGTTTGGAAATATGTGTATTCATCAATTTTATTGACATTTTTTTTATTTATGAAATTGAAACTAAGTGCTGAAAATAAGGGTCAGGAAACAAAACCAACATACCACTACCATAAAGCATGGATGAGGTATGCTTCACTTGAGAAAAAATTGGGTTGTATTATAAATCTATAGTAATACTTTTATCAGACATGAAACAATATCATAATTATATTCCTCTATTTATATGTAGATTTATGCCTCCAAATACAAATCCACTTCCATCCCATGCCATGTTCTATGAAAGGAGGCATGTGTAAATAAAGATGGGTTACTAATAGATGAAAACACACAAAAAGTGTGGGAAACATGTGTAAGTATGAAAGAATAAAAATTTGATTTTCTTTAAATCACTATTAAATAATAATGATTACTTATTTTTCTATATTTTCTATATGACATACTCACAAGAATAAAAAACACCTATACTAGATGAACACTTACTATCAGTGGCCTTGAAGTGACCAGAATAGTATGGCCATGTCAGAGATGTGGGTTTTGGCGTGACACCCTAAACATATTTTGAGAAAAAATAAGAGGATAAATATAATAAAATGAAATTGATAAAATAAAGAATATATACCCTTGAAGAACAATTCCAATAGTATATAGATATGCTACCATCTTATATGGGGTAGAAGCAAATAGAAGAAAAAACTCAATAACAACCATTGTGTGAAGATCCCCCACCCCCGCCAGCTTTGAGGTGAACCATTCCCCTCAAAGAGATGTCTTAGTCATAGTAATCAATATTATAATAATTTTTTCTATGAAATGTGAATCATAAAGACACTGATAGCTTTCCCATACTAATATTCTATTGGGTGAACATGACTATGATTTATATCTATCAACACCCACCCATCACCATGTATCGATGGCTACAATGTTCAATATTCAAGAAGACAGTCTATAAAACAAACCACTTCCAACAAGTTATGTGAGAGTGGTGATTAGCATAGCTCATGAGCCAAGCACTGAGAAACCTATTCCACTTGATGAATAATATATTCTCACAATTGACCGAGGTGTTGGAATATTCATCGCATGGCCATCACATCTTGTAAAAAAACATGTCTAAAAGGAGGTATTCATTTCCAATTTATTTTTTAAGCTAAAACGGTAACAATTAATGAAAAAATGCCTAAATAATTTTATTACAGACAAACAAAGGGAAGGGGTGAAATGAAAGACTGACTCAAAACCATCTAAAGAATCAACCAACCGATCGAAAAGATCTTCCAAAGGAACCTTTAACCTATTAGTTCCATATCCTCATTTACTAACATTGAAGGTTCAAGTGGAAACAAAGTTATTAAAATGGAAGTAGTCACATAGTTTATTTTGAAGAAAATATGCACTGAGAAGAAGTTGAAGACTATATTTACGCTGATAATGTAAATTTTACCCTCAACTCTAATTGGCTAGGTGCCTCAGTTGTAAATGTATACATGAGGTATTTTTTCATGATTTTATTTTCCAAAAGATGATATACTATGTCAATTATGACTAAATACATTTCATATTTTTGGATGGGATATATATCAACACCAATTGAAGGGCTTTCACCATGAAAAAATCTGGACTCCTTAGTACTCATGAAACCTCAACATAAAAAAAATATTATCCAACAAAATGGATGAAATAGTGTCAGACCTGGTCAAATAATTTGAAAGAAAACTTTTAGATGAAATACTATTCTTAATACCAATTATGCAGGTTTAAAACTCTACAATTTAATCATATCACATATATTTTTAATTTTTTTCATTACTTATTTCTTTTTGGGTTTTAGAAAACATTGTATTCTCATTACAGTCAATTTAGATACTCCAAAAATTTATTTTCTGGATTTACTACATGGATACCCAACAAACTGACCACACAAGATAGAATTTTTCAAAAAGTAATATAGTACATCCCATGTTTTAGAACTAAAATTTCAAGTTATATAATTTACATTATTTTTTATGATGATCTTGTTATGATAGGTAAGTGTATCAATATCATGAAAAATAAGAAATGAGGTCAAGGGCTAAGCACAAAGATATTGAAAAGTTCTACAACTAGACAAGTATGAGGGTATGTATAATAATATTTCACTATCCAAACAAATATCAAAACAAGTTACTTATTTTTCTCAATGATTACATAGTGTTTGAAAAAAATAAATGAAAAATATTGTGGTATGTAAATTTAAGATAGAGGTCATATTCCATGAATAAACTATCACCCCTAAAGAGGTATTTTTGAAGATAATTACTATTTCATTTAAAATATTTATTAATCCATTATGTATTTATATTTTTCTAGTACTACTATGATTGTAAAAAAGAAACATATTCACAAGAAGATATAGATTTTCTTAGAAATGAATAAGCAGCATACCTGATGACAAAATATAAACAAATAGAATGAATATGTGACATCCATAGAAGTAAGGAATTGTTTCATATTTATGTTTAATTTTTTTAGTATTACTCAGATAATAAATTTTTTTTCTTATATAACTGGATTCTTTTGTTCGAGTTGGGGTTCTTTGTTCTAAGTTTCTCATACTTGTGAGTGACTAGGCTTCAAGGCTACAAATAATACAATTACATCAAAGAAATGTGTCAATAATGTATACAACCACTGTGAAAAGGTGAATTCCTACTAATTATTTAATTAGTTTTTTGTCATTTTATCTACGTTTTGTAAGTTAATTTCCTTATCATTTTTATATAACACTTAGTTTTTTCACAGATCTTTACGCTTTCCATTTCTTCTCTTTGTTGAGCTGCCAACACTGAATAAAGTTGATGTTATTTAGTAGAAAAACCTTTCTCATTGAAAATAATAAGAGTAGAGGAAGCTCATGTTCTCATTTAGGTGACTTCTCGTGATATAATGGGCACATGAGCTTCCTCCACTCTCATGTATTTTAATAAAAAGAAAGGGTTTTCAGCTTAGAACATCGAGTCAATATGTAGTGTGGACAATTCAATAAATAAAGACAATGAAAATCATGATAGCGTTGGAATTTAAGGTTTTTTGAGACATTGGGATATGTAGGAATCAACCACACCTCAATCCAACACATGTTTTGACAGGTATAACTCTAAGTGCTTCTTTCTATTTAAAACTGACATAAATTTTAGTAAAAAACACAACTGACATACTCAAAATTGAGAAAAAAATATTCATATTATTTTGATACTTTATTAAAATGGTCCATAAGTCATTTGTGACATGTAAGAATCATCCACACCTTAATATGATACACGATGTTCCCATTATGATTCAAGGTGTCTCTTTTTATTTAAAATTGACATTAATTTTAGTAAAAAGAAAAAATGACATACGGAAAACCAAGGAAATAAATTTGGATTGTCTTGATACTTTAGAAAAATGATCCATAAGTCATTTTTGATGTGTAGGAGTCAACCACACCTCAATATGATGCATTGTGTGGCTGATATGACTAAAATTTTGTCTACTTATTCAAAATTGACATTAATTTTAGCAAAAAGAACAAGTAATATACTAAAAACCAAGAAAACTCATTTAGATTGTTTTTATACTTTTGTAAAATGATCCATAAGTCATTTGTGATGTGTATAAATCAATCGTACCTCAATTTGATTCATAATGTGACCACCATAACTCTATGTGTGTATATTTATTTAAAATTGACATAAATTTTAGAAAAAAGAACAAGTGATAGGATGAAAAATAAAAAAACACATTCATATTGTTTTGAAACTTTATGAAAATGATCTATAAGTCATTTGTGACATGTAGGAGTCAACCAAACCACAATATAATTCATGGTATGGACGATATGACTAAAAGTGTGTCTAATTATTTAAAACTGACATTAATTTTAGTAAAAATAACAAGTTACATACTGAAAATTGAGAAAACACATTCATATTATTTTTATAGTTTAGGAAAATGTTCCATAAGTAATTTTTGATGTGTAGGAATCAACCGTACCTTGATCAAATGCATAGTGTGACTGCTATAACTCTAAGTGTTTCTATTTATTTAAAATTGACATTATTTTTTGTAAAAAGAAAAAGTGACATAATAAAAATAAAAAAGAAGGCCTTCGGGCTATTCGGAGTTGAAATTATTTTTTTTGTAAAAATAAGAAGTGAAATACAGAAAACCAAGTAAAATAATTCAGATTGTTTTGATACATTAATAAAATGATCCATAAGTTATTTTTAAGGTGTTGGAATCAATTTCACCTCAATTGGATGTATGGTGTGACCATTATGACTCTAAGTGTGTCTTTTTATTTAAAATTGATAGTAATTTTAGTAAAAAAACAAGTGACATACTGAATGCTGAGAAAATAAATTCAGTTCTTTTGATACTTTAGTAAAATGATCCATAAATAATTTATGAAGTGTAAAAATCTACCACACCTAAATATGATGCATGTTGTGACCGTTATAATTAAAAGTTTGTTTATTTATTTAAAATTAACATTAATTTTAGTAAAAACAACTAGTTACATACTAAAAACCAAGAAAACACATTCATATTGTATTTATACTTTAGGAAAATGATCCATAAGTCATTTGTGATGTGTAGGAATCAAACACATCTCAATCAAATGCATGATTTGACCGCTATACCTCTAAGTGTGCCTTTTTATTTAAAATTGACATTAATTTTAGTAAAAAGAACAAGTTACATACTGCAATCTAAGTAAATAAATTTGTATTGTTTTGATAATTTATGAAAACAATCCATAAATAATTCATGATGTGTAGGAATCAACCGAACCTCAATATGATGCACAGTGTGACTGGCATAATTCTAAGTGCATCAATTTATTTAAAATTGACATTAATTTTAGTAAAAAGAACAAGTGACATACTGAAAACCAAGAAAAAACATTTGGAATGTTTTGATGATTTGTTGTAATGATCCATGAGTCTTTTTTGACACATAGGAATCTACCACACCTCAATCTGATGCACAGTGTGACCGATATTACTAAAAGTTTCTGTTATTAGTTTAAAATTGACAATTTAGTTCATAACATGTCAATCATTGAAAACCAAGAAAACATGCTCTTATTTCCTTGATAAATTATTACAATGATTCATATGTCATTTTGATGTGTATGAAGTAGTCTCATGTCAAACTAACGCACGATATGACTGGTATGACTCAAAATGCATGTTTTGAGTTTGTAATGACATTTTAGTAAAAAAACACAACCAACATACTAAAAACTGAGAAAACACATTCATATTGTTTTGATACTACATGAAAATGATCTATATGTAATTTGTGACATGTAGGAATAAAATTCACCTCAATATGATGCACGATGTAGCCGGTATAACTCAAAGTGTATCTTTTTATTTAGAATTGACATTATTTTTTGTTAAAAGAACAAGTGGCATACTGGAAACTAAGAAAACACATTCAAATTGTTTTGATAATTTATGAAAACAATTTATGTGTCGTTTTGGATGTGTAGGAGTCAATTTCACCTCAATCTGACACACGGTGTGACCGTTATGACTCCAAGTGTGTCTTTTTATTAAAAATTGACATCAATTTAAGTAAAAGGAACAAGTTACATATTGAAAACCAATAAAATGAATTCATATTGTTTTGATACTTTATAAAAATGATCCATGGGTTAGTTTTTTTAGAAATCAACCACATCTCAATCCTGTTCACGGTATAACCGGTATGACTAAAAGTGTACATTATGAGTTAAAAATTGACATTTTAGTTTAAAACATGTCACTCATTGAAAACCAAGAAAACACCCTCCAATTGTCCTGATAATTTTGGAAAATGATTAATATGTCATTTTTAACATTAATGAAGTATTATCACATAAAAAAAACACACAACGTGACCATTATGACTCAAAAAGTGTGTTTCCAATTTGAAATGACATTTTAGTAAAAAAAACTGGCATACTAAAAACTGAGAAAATACATTCATATTGTTTTGATAATTTAAGAAAATTAACCATCAGTAATTTATGATAGGTTGAAATTATCCTTACATCAATCTGATGCACAGTGTGATCAGTATAACTCAAAATGTGTCATTATTTAAAATTAAAATTAATTTTCGTAAAAGAAAAAGTGACATACTCCAAACCAAGAAAACACATTCGGATTATTTTGATACTTTATAAAAATGATCAATAACTCATTTGTGACATGTAGGAATCAACCCCACCTCAATACGACACATGGTATAGCCAGCATAACTCCAAATGCATCCTTTTTATTAAAAAATTTCATTTTATTAATGTATTCTTTCATATTAATGTTTAATTTATTTTTTTATAGAATTACTAACAAAATATTTGTTTTCTTATATAGGAGGAATATTTTTCTCAAGTTGAGAGGTTTTTTTGAAAACTGATACCATGGGTAGACATTTTTGAGAGGGGATCGTGGGTGTCAAAAGATAAAACATTAATGTTTTTCAATGTTTGTTGAATACTTGTAAATGTAATTATATAAAACAATGATTGAAATGTATATAGAAGTGTTTTTTTAAATACCACAGGCAATTTTTTTATTCATGATGTCAATTAAATGTATATAGAATTATTTGAAATTATAGGTTTTTACTCAGTTTACTGTTATATTAACAACACACTTGCAGTAAGCTAGGACTTTATCATCGCTATTTTGAGCTCTGATAAATTCCCCCCTTTATCAGTGCTATTTAAAGTGATGAAAAAGGAGGCCCTTTATCAGAACTTTTTTTAGAATAGATAAATGACCCCCTTTATCAGTACTGAGATTAACAATGCCTTTTTAGCAATATTAAATGCCTTTTGGAATGCTATAGAAGGGAATATATGTAGTAGTGTAGTCATGATCCGGTTATTTGTGGCTCTAAGTGGGTCTCTGAGGCCTTGCTGCCAGTGGTACAACTCCCAAAAAGATGTAGAGTGGAAATTGATGGTTCTCTTCTTGATGTTTTAGAGTCAGAGGGTAGAATGAACCAAACCCACATTCTGTAATGAAAACCTTATGTTGGAACTACCATGGGATTGACAACCCACAATCAGTTTGAATGCTCTCCCAATAGAGATTAAAATTTAGCCACAACATGGTCTTCTTATCCCATGATCATGTTGGAAAGTAAGGACATGAGAGGAATTACTTCAAATACCGGGTTTCAGAAATGTTTCTCGATGGGATGGTTAGGACATACAAGGGGCCTTTATATCATGTAGAAAGAGGACCTCAATGCTTCAATGGTTAACTTCTCCAACCACCACATCTCCTTCTCGATTGCCAACCTCAGGAACCTATGTGGCACTTCATGGGTTTTTATGGCTAGCCAGGACTAAGTGATAAGTGGAGATTCTAGGATTTGGTTAATTCAATCAGGAATCTACTTCAAGGACCCATTTTGTTTTGTGGGTATTTTATTGAGATATTGTACCACCATGAGAAGCTCAGTGGTTCTAGACCGAGTGATTCTTCTATGACCCTCTTTTGGGACTGTTTTCTCAAGGATAGTCTTTTGGGTCTCAGTTTCTTGGGGATCCCATTTACTTGGTTTCATGGGCACAACCATTCTTCTATAATTTTAGAAAGGTTGGATAGGTTTGTGGGGTCTTGTGACCAGATGCCGACATTCCTGAGGTATGAGGTATCTCAATTCCCTCCACACTAAAAATAACTAGGTAATTAGAAAGGATTTTTTTTTCATTTAGAGGGGGTTATAACCCCCTCTAAACACATTAGTGTTGGTTACCCATAACCACCCATAATTTCCCCACTTACTTAGATTAGAGGCGGTTTTGGGTAAGCCCTGGTAAAGTGGATGTGAATCTAGAGGTGTTTAGATTATAGGGGGTTTTAACCACTTCTAATTTCTCCCTAAATTTGCTACAAATGGTGGATTAGAGGTGGTTTTATCCACCCCTACATTTATGTTTGGATTAGGTGTGGTTATAACGACCCCTAATTGAGTCTCAAATTCCAATTTTTGGGGTAGTTATTACCAACCCTAATTGTTCCCTATTTTTTGTATAATTTTTTCCCATGACACCCACTAGACACCCAGCCCCATGACAACCCGACAACCCCATTCGATACCCATGACTGCCACCACCCTAGGACACATGATAAACCGAAAACCCCACTAGATAGGTTTATGGGGTATTTTGATTGGATGTAGAAATTCTCGAGGTACGAGGTCTCTCACTTCCCTCTACACTAAAAACAATTGGGTGATTAGAAGGGGGTTTTTTAGAGGGGGTTTTAACCCCCTCTAAACACATTATCGACAGCTACCCATAACCACTGCTAATGTTCCCAACTACTATAATTAGTGGCTATTTTGGGTAAGCACTGGTAAAGTGGACGTGAATCTAGATGCAATTAGATTAGAGGGGGTTTTAACCACTTCTAATTTCTCCCTAAATTCGCTGCAAACGGTGGATTAGAGGTGGTTTTAGCCGCCCCTACATTTATGTTTGGATTAGGGATGGTTATAACTACCCCTAATTGTGTCTCAAATTCCAATTTTAGGGGTGGTCATTAAATCCCCTAAATGGTCCCTTTCTTTTATATAATTTTTTCCCAAGAAACCCACTAGACACCCACCCCCATGAAAACCTGACAAGCCCACTAGACACCCACCACACCCACCACCCCAGGACCCCATTATAACTTGACAACCCTACTAGACACCCCTATGATAGTAGCTTGATTCCCACACCCCATACGTGCCACCCAGACAGCCCATGACAACCCACGCCCCCAGACTCCCCATGACAACCCGTGCCCCCCACAAACACCCCACAAACACCCCCAACCACCCAGACTTGTCTGCGTGGCCCAGTCAGTGTATACCCACCGCCGATCACCAAAGGGAGTATAAAATCACCCATAGGACCCCATGATAACCTGGAAACCTCACTAGAAACCCATGAAACCCACCCCCAGGACACCATGACAACCGGAAAACCCACTAGATAGCCATGACAACCATGACAATAGCTCGATGCCCCCACCCCAGAAACCCCATGAAAACCCTCGCCCCCCATAGGACACCCCATGAAAAACCCAATCCCACCTAGATTTGTTAGCATGGCCCATCCCATGTAGGCCCACCGCTTATAACCAAAGGAATTCTAAATAATACAACAAGATTTGGGATTCGAAGATAGGACCAGCTTCTGGAAATCAGTCGGTAGAACCACTAATCCAAAGCGCCTTTTGAGTAATGTATACAAAAATATATATTTATTTAGATAGAGTAAAATTAGAGAATATATATATATATATATATATATATATATAAATTTAAATATTATAATATATTTTTTATTTTTTTATAATATATATATATATATATATATTATATCTGTGTATATATAATATATATAAATAATTATATTTTCATATATAAATATACATTTATACATTTATATTTATGTGTGTATGTGTATTTATGTATTTATATAATATTTATAGATATAATATAATTATATTATATATTTATATAATTACAATATATATATATATATATATATATATATATATAAAATTATTTTTATATACTTATAGAGAAAAAATATGGGTTTCAGGGATGGCTTCTCCATGGAGATTCGGTGGCGATTCAGTGAGCGCTTTCCAGGGTTGGTCAGCGAGGTAAAACGGTGATGGAATCCATGCTGTTCTGGTTGTGGGGTCATTCTAGATCTAGGCATGGTGTGTCGTTTATATCTTTCCAGACTTATGGTGTTGTTGTCGCTTCGGTGTTGGCTTCAGTATGGGGACACAACTCCAACGCGACCTCAAATCTACAACGCCATACCTACGGTGTTGCTATCGCTCCACTGCCGACTTCAGTGTGGGGATGCAAGTGCTTTTTCTGATGCCCTCAGATCTGCAATGCCAGGTTTTTATTTTTCATTGGGATTCATTCTTTTGAAATGGAGGCTTCTGATCTTCCTTATGCTATGCCTAATCACCATTTCAAGAGGAGTTTCACCATTGCGAAGGTCCTTAGTAAGGGAGATGCTCTGACCACAACTATTCCAGATGTTCTGTAGATCTGTAGATCTGAATATGAGAGGTTCATTATCAAGGTGGATCATGGTGAGTTAAAGGTGTGGTTGGATTTTTGCCGGTTCTCCCTAATTGGCAGTATGATTTTGGAAAAATGTGATAAGCCTTTTAGTTGTGATGAACTCGAATCGATGCTCTCCAGATTATGGGGCTTTGTTGAATAGAAAAATATTCAAATAGGTAACGGATATTTTCATCTAGTCTTTCAGTTTGAATATTAGTGTTCAATTGCTTGGAATTTTAGTTTTTACAACCTCAATCCTAGTGTTTTCCAGGTGTCTAATTAGGATCTCAATTTCAATCCACATAATCAAAATCACACAAATTTCTAGATCTGGGTTAGGATGCATGGTCTTATTTGGTTTTTTTGGTACCCTCTCATTCTTGGATACATTTCCACCTGCATTGGAACTCTTATGAAATTAGATGAAAATACTATTGAATGTAATATGGGCTATTATGCAAGGGTGATGGTGGATACTGACTTGCTGAAACCTCACCCGCATAATGCTATCCTTGCTGTCAATGGGGAGAGGTTTGAGATTAATTTTGAGTATGAATCAGTTCCTCCTTTTGGTTAATTTTACAATGTGATTGTCCATATCATATCAGATTGCAGGCATGTGCAGAACTTGTAGGTGAAAAAAACATCACCCTCCAAGAAAAAGGAGCTGATGAGGGATAAACCCCTGGTGTCAGAACCTTCAATTGCTACACAAAAGACATTATTGGGGAAACTAGGGTGTCATGAACCAATAGGTTGTGAGAAAAATGCGGGTGAAAAGATAGGGAAAGAGTAGGGTGTGCATGATCCTTGCTTGCAGATTAATGAACTTTGATCAATTTTGTGTTAAACAAGACTGGTGATAAGGTTGACCTCCTCCAGGGATATAAGTATGGGAATGATGTTTCTTGGAAAACTTTGGTCTCCGATGATGGAAAATATGACCATGCCAAATTTGAAAATGAAATTGTAGTGCAGGGTGAGATTGATGACCAGCTGAGACATGAGAGAAATTGCGCTTCATCTTCTGACCATAAGTGTAAGAAAATATTTGAGATTGACTCTAGAATTCTAAGTGCACTAAAAGAACTATATCTGAATTGATATCGAGAAAAAGTGTTTCATTAACAACACTTGATTCTACCGGTGATCCAATTGGTGTCAACCAACTGAAGTAGATCTTTTCGTCCAAATCTTCTGACGAAGAGCAGGGGAAGAAGAAAGACAAAAGTAGCATGGATGACATGCCTGATGGTTCTCAGGTAAATTCACTTAGCTTTCTTGGCATCCGTAATAGGTCCAAAAGCAAGGAGGTATTTTCTAATGAATTCAGTAATACTCATCGAGGCGAAGGCATTGAGACGGACAAGTCAAAATTGGGCCTAGGTCCGGTGGATAATCCATCTCCATCAGATGATATCGATGATGGGAAATGGAAGCAGCCTAAAACACGGTGAAGGGGATGTCACCCAAGTGGTATAGGTGGTGGATGAATCCATAAATAAGTTTCTTATGTTGTGAAATGACGTATCACTTGATTGTATCCCACATTTTCTTTTGTACTTTGTCTTTCTTTTTTCAATAAATTTCGGAACCATGGGCCAGCCCATGGTTCACACCGGCTTGATTATTTTTATATACTTATATATATGTCTTTTTGTAATAATAATATTATTAATTATTAATTATTTTTATTATTATTACACCAATTTTTTAAACTATACAAATTATATGTTGGTTTTATAAATATTATACATTTATATATTTTATGATTTATATTATACATATATAATATTAAACACATTTATATTATATATTTATGTATGTAACTATATACATTTATATTATATCATGTACACACACACACATATATACACACACAAAATCAAATGGATTCATATAATTAGAAGTATATCATATGAATAAATGATATTTATATATATATTTACTAAATTAATTTATAATTAATATGGTATACTACAATATATATAAAATAATTATATAATGTATAAAAATTTATATATAATAAAATATTTTATAAAAATATATATATAATATATATAATATAAATATATAATATTTTTATTTTTATTTTTTTATAATATATATATTTCTATACATAATATATTATAAATGTATTTAAGCATAAAAATCCAATAAAAATGTATTTAATATAATATATGCATAATATAAATCATAATTATAAAACCATATATAAATATTCTATATTTAAATAAATATATTTATAATTACATTTATATTATGTATACCGATATTTATATTTTTATACCTTTTTATTTATAAGTATAAGTATTTATTTAAAGTATTTATATAATGTATTTATATATATATGTTTATAATGCATTTAAATACATTTATATAATGTGATTATGTAATATATATATACACACAAATGAACACACACACATATATATTATATAATTTGAATTTATATGAGATTTATTTTAAAATAAAAATAAAAATTTAGAGGGGGATAAAAAACCCTTTAATCAAAGGGATTCGTAGTGGTTCGTGAACCCCTCTAATTTCATGAATTAGAGTGGTTTGAAGATCCTATATAATGTAATAAATTTGGGGTGGTTCACAACCCCCTCTAATATATTAAATTAGAATGGGTTTAAAACCTCCGACTAATGTCATGTATTAGAGGGGGTTCAAAACCCCCTCTAATTACTTAAGTTAGAGGGGTTTCACAACCCCCATCTAAAATTTTAAATTATAAGGGGTTCAAACCCCCCTCTAATCTAAGGTATTAGTAGTGGTTCATGAACCCCCTCTAATTTAAGATAATAGAGGGGGTTCTAAACCCCCACTATTTCTATTTTTAAAAAAATTACAGTATATATATACCCTATAATATCCAAATGAATATTATATATATATACATGATGCCTCTAAAATCCAACCAAACATACAACGACACTAATTTCTAAATTTATAGTGGTTTTAACATAAACAACTCTAAAATCCAACCAAATATTCAAAAAATAATGCTAAAATTTTTAGAGGGGGTTGTGAATCCCCACTAAATTTGATGATTAGTGGGGGTTTTTCATAACCCCCTCAAAAATGAATTTAGATGGGGTTGTGTGAACCGATCATCATTAAACTATGTCAAAGTTTAAAAAATTATATTTACCAATAACTACAATATATTGGTTAGTAGGGTCAAACCCATAGGGAAGCCAAAAATGAGATTGAGTGACCAAGAGTTAAAAAAAACCCCACTATAAATAGTGGGTTAATTATAATTTTACTTTTTATAATATAAATCAGCAATGATACACAATGATTTTTTTATATTTTTTTGTTCAAAAGATATAATGAAATAGGAGAAAATACGAACAATTAGTGTGTAATAGATAAAAGAGATGATGAGAGATGAACAATCAAGACAAGATGTCCAGGGAAAATCTATCCTACCAGTCAAAAGAGGGTTCCTTTTCACATAAATGTAAATGAAAATGTAACCACTGGAAATTTAAGATTTATCTCACTTTCTATAAGATTAATCACACAGATTGAACAATCTTGGAGTTCGCCACTCCAAGAAAGATTCAACCACAAAAATACATGTGAAAAAGTAAATAGAAACCAACTTTTCTATTTTTTTGAAGTTTTATTGAATTTAAATATTAGAGAAATTGCATCCATGGTCAAACTCACTGATTGATCGTGGAGTTTGAAGTTGAGTACAAGCGGCACAAAGTAATTGAATGAATTCATAATTGATCTCACTAATCAATTATGAAAACATAGAACTGAAAAAGTGAAATAGTGAATTAATGATAAACAGTAGAAAAATAAATCCCCTCGAACTAAAATTATGTATCCTACGATCATGTTAATATTATGAATTTAAACCATTCAAATACAATTTTAGAAATTCAGAAAAAAAGAGGAAGAAAGAACTCCCCTTATGCTCTTTCTCTCTCAGATCTCCGGGTCTCTGTTCTTGAGAGGTCTCTTGGAAGTGTCATCGCTGCCCCTGATTGTAACACACCAAACTTCCACGATATGTTTCCCTTTGAATATTGCAATAGATTGCATTGTATGCAACTTCGAGATTCTAACACACCACGACAGATCAAACTAGCCGTTATGAATAGTAATACCCACTTTTTGAAATTTTATAAATTTTATCTTTCAAAATGGAATTCATTTTTGGATTCGGAATATCGAAATTAGCTTCGGGTGAATTTTTGGTATTTTTCTAAAAACTTTCAATTTTTGATGAATAGTGAAAAACACTCCATTATTGGTTAAAACCAAATTTTTTATTTAAATAATTTTTTATTTTATTAAAATTTATTTTAGGTCAAAATAGATACATAAAAGATATATAAGTTCAATGTAATTAATTGGAGTCATTTTACAACAAGTTTAGATATATAAAAAATTTATTGAACTTTTTATTATCTTTTACCCACCTCCTATGAGCATTTGAAAATTTGAATAAAACATAATTTTACCACATTTGTGAGTTGAATTTCAAAAATCCAAGAGATACAGTTAATATCAGTACGTAAAATTTGGTTCAATAAGATGAAAATAATTATTGGTGAATAGTAACTTTTGACTTTTATTTACCACGGTTAGAAGTAAATATGATAATTAAGGGTAAAAATGATATCATAATTACCCTAACACGTCCTAATTCTATTGGACAAGTATAATTCGACAACAAAAAATCTTATGAATAAAATATGATACTATTTGGTCCACTTGGATTAGATTAGGACATTTATTATTATTTTATTTAAAGAAGAGTTAAAAGAGTTAAATTCAAAGTTTAATAACTAAACCATTTTTAATATAGGGTTACACAGAATATAAATTCGACTATAAATATTAATTATAAATATAAAAATATTTCCTACATAATGGTATTTTATTTATAATTTTTAGACATTAAATAATTTAATTTATATATGACACAATGATGATGCAGTAATTACCTTATTAAAGAAAGATTAAAATGATTGATATTATAAATATCCTAATAAATGTAATTTGAGACTTTTGACGAATTACACTAATTTTATAGGTTAATATGACATGTTAGGGTTGATTAAATAATTTTTTTTCAAAGTAATCACGCTGTTATGATTTTCACAAAAATCAAATACTAAATAGTATCAAAATTGACATAATTGAGTTTTTAAAACAAAGACTATATTATTAATGGATATAATATTACTAAAAATATAAGGATCAGCCAAAGGACTTAGATAAAGATATATATATTAATAATTAACCACTTGGGGTTCTATTAGAAGTTTATAGTAAGTTTATTAACCATATAATATAAAAATACAAAGAGACATGGTAAATGACAAACTATTTAACTAAGAGTTAAATCTAAAAGATAAGGTTAATATGGTGACCTAAACCGGTCTAAAACCTATTGTTTGAGAGTTTTAGACACATACTCACCTTATAATCTAAATAAATCATTTTTTGAGCCATTAGAAACCGAAAATTATTTTATTATAAATTAATATTTCAAGATTTTCTTAAAGTGACCCTCACCTCTCTTATAAAAGGGCACTTCCCCTTCTCTTAATTTCACACCTCCAAAGCCTTTTGGATCGGTCAACCCCTGATAAAATATATTCCCAACTTTCATCTATTCATCCTAGAGGCCTTATTTTGGTCATAAATCCAACCTAAGGAGCCATTTTGATCAAATCAAAATAAGAACCCGAAGAAGAGGTAAATATTTCATCACCTCTTTCAAGTTCTTTTCTTCTTCCACTTCCTTGTTCTTTATTGTTTCCATTCTAAAATAATAAATCCAATATAATATATATACTTTGATGTTATTTTAAAAATGTTACAACCATATTCATTATTATATCCATCATATGAATGAAAAAGTCACCACACGTGCGTACGTACGACTTACCCTCTCCACGTAGTGGTGTAGTTTGTTATTTAAACACTTAATTATTTTGATGGGTATAATAATGACGTAAAATTGATTTAAATAATAAATATATAATGTTAATGATTCTGTATATATGATATAACATTCAATTATATACAATTTCACCTTCAATTGAATGATATTGTCGCTCATACGTACGTATGGATTACCGTCTCCACAAACGCAATGAGATTCATTCCCCATCGTAATAATTCAAGAATAATTTTCATTTGATGATTAAAAATAATTTTTAAGAACTTAATATCATTCTGGATATTAATCAAATACATCCTATCCATAACAAACATGACTTATGTAACAAAACATATAAAGGAAAATGAATTAGTTAACACCCGAAACGACGATAATACTACAATATTATTAACAAAGTATTATTAGAAGATCATACATGATATCATATTTACTTATATGGTTCTTGTATAATTTAATAACAATTATTTAACTATTATACAGGAGGTTAACATACTGTCGACCAAGGAAAAGTACAAGGTAAAGGTTAATTTCACAATCCAAGGTTGTTTTTATGTAAGTATCTACTGGGACCTCTTTATCATCCACATCCATGTTTTATTAAAAATGTAATTCAATTTTTTTTTACTATTTAATATACTATGGGTTAAAGTAATTTATACCCTTTTTTGACCATAGATTGTTTTGAAAGGAATCTTTCCTCATTTTCCAAACAAGATACTTTATGACCTTTTCGACAAAATTAAGGCAAGAATGTCTTTTTTTAACTTATACGACGGGTGTGGCTATTTTCCGCCATTATAACATCGTCAGAGCTTCCCATACAAGATTATAATAATATTTTCAAAATAAATGTTTTCTTTTATAATTATATTAATTTTAAATTATTTCAAAATTGAAAGATATATTTCTCTAATTTTTTTTTGATTTCATCTATGTCAACGTCCTTTGATAGATTTTTTAAGCTTGTTTGAAGTTGATTTATTATGATACAAAACTTCCATATTGTATTGAAGGTTATGTGATATGTTTGACTATGGATGTGTTATTTTTACACCATTCAAGGTTTATGGATAAAGTATTGACATTTCGTATGCTAGTTTTAATACGAATGTTTATGTTATGTTTAAACCTTTTCATATGAGGAATGCATTGGACTAATTAAGTGACAGGTGGAGACGCTATAGATCCTCAATGCATTGGTAGGTCTCATGAGACAAACTAGTTTCTTGGACCCAGGCTTGATAAAATCTTATTTGTAGTCTTGGCACAAGGCCTTGACTATGTGGTTATAAAGTCTGGTATTATGCTTTCCATCATTATGAAAGTGGCTATTGATACTGCATGTGATTATTCGACTAGTAGAATATCCATGTGAATAAGTAAATGAAATTATTTGATTTTATCTTTTCCATATTATTATGAAGTTTAAGTATAAAAGTATTTTTTTAGTCTTATACATTGCCTTAAATTTTTATGCTTATTTATGAAAGTTTCCGCTATATTGTTATCCTTACTGAGCATCTGAGCTCACCCCTTTCTATGTTTTATTTTTCCCAGGATGTGAAGAAGTATTTTAGGGTTGAATTGAAGGTATAGTCTAAGGATATAAGTGTGTTCTAAAGGGGAAAAACATTGTTGATGTTTTTATTTCATGATGTAATGTAAAACTTATGAATGTATCTAGTACTTTCAAGGCTACTAAACTGATCATTCTTTCGAGACACGATTCTTTGTATCATGCCAATGTTATGTAATAATGCACCAAATCTAGATAACTGGGGTCGGGGTGTAACAATTGGTATCAGAGGAAGTTTAGTACAAACCTAGGAATCTTGATTTAGAAAAACTCTAATTAGAGAACATTACCCTAAGATAGACTTTGAGGATTAGTACAGAAGAACTTCCTAGAATTTTGGTATTGTAGAGATTTTGTGAGTTTTTAAAGAAATACATCTCCGTTTGGATAGGAGTAGGTAGAGGCGGCTTTGGAACAAATGTGCCTAGGGGAAAAACCCGAAAACACAACTTTGAGCTAGATTCGAACAGGAACTGGTGCACGACAACGGGCCTTGCTGCACTCTTGGTTATGACACTCTTGGGGGATATGCTTAGGATAATTCTCATTTTATTTAAAAACCATTATCAAGGGTTTATGAGTATATACTTCCTCAAAGAAAACATTTTTATGATTATTGATTATATCCATAAACTGTTCAATTTATGTTAAGTGTTTTACAAGTTTAGAATTATGTATTGTGATTCAAAAACTAATATAGTGTATGCCATTGTTTAGAAATGATGCCTAGTTGAGAGAATGGAAACCATATCAATGCATGTAATACATGTAGGGATTACCCTCCTACTCAAGATAATTATAGTGGAGCTGGTGAAGCAACTGGTGCTGATTAGCTTTTCACCATACTGGGACAACTCACTCAGGTTATGAATAATAACCATACCCGTATGGAGCTCCCTGATCCACAACGTGGAGGATCAATGTAAGGCTACTTCACGAGGCAAAAACCACCAAAATTAAATGGGATTACCAATCCATTAGTATCTGAGCGATGGATAAATTCCTTAGAGAAAATATTTCATGCTTTGGGGAGTAGTGAAATGGAAAAAGTTGTCATGACATTTTATCACCTCACGGGAGATGCAGATTAATGGTGGTCATTAATCCAAAACCCAAAGGAAGATGAATACATATCGAACATGGAATGGAGGGAGTTTAAAGAGATTTTCTTGGAAAAATAATTTCCTCATAACCATCGAGCATATATGGAAAGACAATTTCTGAGTCTGAGGCAAAAGGAGGATGAAAATGTCGCAAAGTATGAGGCTAACTTTACAAGGTTTGCAAGGCATGCAGAAGATTACATACATTACCCAAGGAGTAATATTGATCGATTCTTTGATGGGTTAAAACCATTTCTCCATCGAGCATTAGTCTCACAATCCTTCTCATCGTATGAAGATATTGTCTCATGCGCTATCAAGATAGAAAAGGAATTCTCTAAGTCTAATGACTTTAAAGCAAAGCAAGAGAAAAAGTGATTTGTTGAACCCTATGGAAGTGGAAATAAGGGGAAGAAGGGAAAAATTGAATATCCATCCTCCTGTAAATGTGGGAAAAAACACCCTGGTACTTTCTTGAAGGGAATGAGAGTCTGTTATAAGTGTGGTAAAAAAGGCCACCAAGCTCGTGATTGCAAGGGGAAGAAAGAGGTTTTCAATGTTGAATGCTAAAATTATAGAGAAAATGGGAATTATGAAAATGAATTTTGTAACACCCCAACCCCAGTTACCCAAAGTCGGTGCATTATTACATAACATTGGCATGATACAAATAATCATGTCCTGAAAGACCGACCAGTTTAGTAGCCTTGGAAGTACTAGATACATTCATAAGTTTTATATTACATCATGAAATAAAAACATCAACAACATTTATCCCCTTTTGAACACACTTATATCCTTAGCCTATCCCTGCAGGTCAACCATAAAATAATTCTTCATATCCTGGGAAAAATAAAACATAGAAAGGCATGAGCTCAGATGCTCAATAAGGATAATAATATAGCAGAAACTTTCATAAATAAGCATAAACATTTAAGGAAATGTATAAGAATAAAAAAATCATTTTAAACTTAAAATTAGGCATAATATGGAAAAGATAAAATCAAATAATTCCATTTACTTATTCACATGGATATTCTACTAGTTGAATAATCACATGCAATATCAATCACAACTTTCATAATGATGGAATGCATAATGCTAGACTTCATAACCACATTGTCAAGGCCTGTGCCGAGACTACAAATAAGATTTTTCCAAGTCCTTATGCCAAGAAAATAGTTTGTCTCATGAGACCTACCGATGTATAGAGGAGCTATAGCGAGCTCCACTCGTCACCTACTAAGTCCAATGCATTCCTCATATGAAAAGGTTTAAACATAACATAAACATTCGTATTAAAACTAGCATACGAAATGTCAATACTTTATCCATAAACCATGAATGGTTTAAAAATAACACATCCATAGTAAAAAATATCACATAACTTTCAATACAATATGGAAGTTTTGTATCATAATAAATCAACTTAATACAAGCTTAAAATCCATCAAAGGATGTTGACATAGACGAAATCAACACTTTTTTAGAGAAATATCTCTTTCTATTTTGAAATAATTTAAAATTAATATAATTATAAAATAAAACATTTATTTTGAAAATATTTTTATAATCTTGTATGGGAAGCTTTGACGATGATATAATGACGGAAAATAGCCACTCCCACCGTATAAGTTAAAAAAGACATTCTTACCTTAATTTTGTCGAAAAGGTCATAAAGTACCTTGTTTGGAAGATGGCAGAAAGATTCCTTTCAAAAAATATATGGTCAAATAAGGGTATAAATGACTTTAACCCATAATATAGTAAATTTTAATTTTTTTTGAATTACATTTTTAAGAAAAGACGGATGTGGATGATAAAGAGGTCCCAGTAGATACTTACGTCAAAACAAACTCGGATAATAAAGAGATTGTGAAATTAACCCTTACCTTGTACTTTTCCTTGGTTGAGGGTATGTTAAACAATGGTATAATAGTTAAATAATTTTTATTAAATTACAAAATAACTATATAAGTAAACATGATATCATATATGATCTTCTAATATTACTTTGTTAATAATATTTTAGTATTATCGTCGTTTTGGGTGTTAACTGATTCATTTTTCTTTATATGTTTTGTTACGTAAGACATGTTTTTTATGGATAAGTTGTATTTGATTCATATCTAGAATGATTTTAAGTTCTTAAAAATTATTTTTAATCATCAAATGGAAATTATTCTTGAATGATTATGATGGGGAATGAATCTCATCGCGTTCGTGGAGATGGTAATCCGTATGCACGCACGAGCGAAAATATCATTCAATTGAAGGTGAAATCATATATAATTGAATGTTATATCATATATAAAGAATCATTAACATGTTATATTTATTATTGAAATCAATTATACAACATTATTATACCCATCCAAATAATTAAGTGTTTAAATAACAAACTACACCACAACGTGGACATGGTAAGCCGTATGTACGCACATTTGGTGACTTTGTCATTCATATGATGAATAGAATAATGAATATGGTTGTACCATTTTTATAATAACATCATAGTATATAGTAGATACTATAGTTATTATTTTAGAATGGAAACAACAAATAAAGAGGAAGTGGAAGAAGAAAAGAACTTGAAAGAGGTGGTAAAATATTTACCTCTTCTTCGGGTTCTTCCTTTTGATTTGATAAAAAGAGATCCTTAGGTTGGCTTTATGACCAAAGGAAGGCCTCTAGGATGAAGATACTAAAGTTGGGAGGATATTTGGGTAGGGTTTGGACGAGCCAAAAGGCTTTGTAGGTGTGAAATTAAGAGAAGAGGAAGTGCCCTTTTATAAGAGAGGTGAGGGTCACTTTAGGAAAAAGCTTGAAATATTATTTTATAATAAAATAATTTTCCGTTTTTAATGGCTCAAAAATTATTTATTTAGATGATAAGGTGGTTATGGGTCTAAAACCTCTAAACAAATTGGTTTTAGAGAGGTTTAGGTTACCAGATTGACCTTATCTTTTAGATTTAACTCTTAGTTAAATAGTTTGTCATTTACCATGCCTCTTTGTATTTTTATATTATGTGGTAAATAAACTTACTATAAACTTACAATAGAACCCGAAGTGGTTCATTATTAATATATATAACCTTATATAATTCATTTGACTGATCCTTATATTTTTAGGAATATTATATCCATTAATAATATAGCCTTTGTTTTAAAAACTCAATTATGTCAATTCTGACACTATTTAGTATTTGATTTTTTTTAAAATCATAACAACATTATTACTTCAAAAAAAATTATTTAATAAACCCTAAAATGTCATATTAACATAAAAAATTAGTGTAATTAATCAAAAGTCTCAAATTACATTTATTTGGATATTTAAAATATCAATTATTTTAATCATTCTTTAATAAGGTAATTAGTGAATCATCATTGTGTCATATATAAATTAAATTATTTAATGTCTAAAAATTATAAATAAAATACCATTATGTAGGAAATATTTTTATATTTCCAATTAATATTTATAGTCAAATTTATATTGTGTGTAACCCTATATTAAAAATGGTTTAGTTATTACACTTTGAATTTAACTCTTTTAACTCTTCTTTAAATAAAATAATAATAAATGTCCTAATCTAATCCAAGTGGACCAAAGAGGATCATATTTTATTCCTAAGGTTGTTTTTGGTAGAATTATACATATAAAATAGAATTAGGACATGTGTTAGGGTAATTATGATTTCATTTTTACCCATAATTACCCTATTTACTTTTAACCGTGGTAAATAAAAGTCAAAAGTTACTATTCACCAAAAATTATTTTTATCTTATTGAACCACATTTTATGTACTAGTATTAATCGTGTCTCTTGGATTTTTGAAATTCAACTCATAGAAGCGGTAAAATTATGTTTTATGCAAATTTGCAAATGCTCCTAGTAGGTGGGTAAAAGCTGGTAAAAAGTTCAATAAAATTTTTATATATCTAAACTTATTATAAAATGAATCCAATGAATTACATTGAACATATATAGGTATTATGTATCTATTTTTACCTAAAATTAATTTAAATAAAATAAATAATAATTTAAATAAAAAATATGGTTTTAACCAATAACGTAGTGTTTTTCACTATTCATCAAAAATTGAAAGTTTTTAGAAAAATACCAAAAATTCACCCTAAGCTAATTTCAATATTCAGTATCCGAAAATGAAGTCCATTTTGAAAGATAAAATTTATAAAATTTCAAAAATTTGGTATTACTATTCATAACGGGTAGTTTGATTGGTCACGGTGTGTTAGAATCTCGAAGTTGCATACAATGCAAGATATTGCATTATTCAAGGGGAAACATATCGTGGAAGCTTGGGGTGTTACATTCTCCCATCCTTAAAATAATTTCTTCCTCAAAATTTCTAGAATATTACTGAATAAAAAGATTTGGGTGATTCTTCATCATAAGTTCCTCGGGTTCTCACGTTTCCTCTTCCATCTTATGGTTTCCCCATAGAACTTTCACCAGACGAGTTATCCGGTTTCTCAATGCTTGTTCTCTGGTATCAAGAATTTTGACAGGCTCTACATAATAAGACATTTCAGGTTCCAATTCAATTTCCTCATAAGTGAGTACATGGGTTGGGTCAGACATGTATTTTCTCAATAATGATATGTGGAATACATCGTGAACTTTGGAGACATTTGGAGGCATTTCCAAATGATAAGCTACAACTCTAATTTGTTCTAGAATTTTGAAAGGTCTGATGTAACTGGGACTCAGTTTACCCGTCTTACCAAAATTTATAACACCCTTCCATAGAGATACCTTTCCATTGTTTCCTCAACAAGTTCTGGGCCTACGAGTTTTCTTTCACCAACATCATCCCAACAAGTTGGTGTGCAACATCTCTTTCCATATAATGCTTTATATGGTGCCATCTGAATACTTGAATGAAAGCTATTGTAATAGGAAAATTCTACCAGAGGTAAATCTTGATCCCACATACCTTGAAAATCAAGTGAGCAGGATATCAACATGTCTTATAAGGTTTGAATAGTCCGTTCTAATTTTCCATCGGTTTGAGGGTGGTAGGTAGTGCTCAAACGAAGTTTATTATCCTGGGATTTCTAAAGACTTTTCCAAAATTTTGATGTAAAATGGGGATCCTGATAAAAAACAATCGATAGGGGTACTTCATGAAGCCTCAAAACATCATTAATATATATAGTCTTTCCATATGTTTAAGTGGTACATCTTCTCTTATAGCAATAAAATGTGATGACTTGGTAAAATGATCAACAATGACCCATATTACATCATTACTTCTAGGAGTCTTTGGTAGCCCCATGAAAAAGTCCATCGTAATATTATCCCATTTCGAATGAGGTATAGGAAGAGGTTGCATGACTCCTCCAGGCCATTTCCTTCCAGCTTTCATTTGTTGACAAACCATACATCTTGACACAAAATCAGAAATCTCCCTCTTCATGTTGTCCCACCAAAAACATTCCTTCAAATCTCTATACATCTTAGTGCTACTAGGGTGTATTGAGAAATTGGAGCTATGAGCATCATCCAATAATTCCCTTTTTAGATCCGGTATATCAGAAACAAAAAGTCTCTTCCCAAATTTCAAAATCCCATCTTCATATATGAAGTCACTCAATCTCCCATCATTCATAGATTTAATTTTCTTTTGAAACTCCTCATCATCAGTCTGAGAACTCTTTATCCTTTCTAGTAAAGATGGGTTGGAAACTATTTGAAAAATTATTGATGTTTCACCTTCCATGGTTATTCCCATATCTATCTTTACTAGATCCATGTATATCAGATCCTTTTCAACTCTCATCTTGTTCAAAACTCCATGATCCTTTCTTCTCAAAGCATCTACCACCTTATTTGCCTTCCCCAGGTGGTAGTGTATAGTGCAATAATAATCATTGAGTAGTTCAAGCCATCGCCTTTTCCTCACATTGAGTTACTTTTGTGAGAAAATATACTTCAAACTCTTGCGATCAATATAAATCTCACATTTTTCACCATAGAGATAGTGTCTCCATATTTTCAGAGAAAATATTACAGCTGCTAAATCAAGATCATGAGTAGGATAGTTTTGTTCATGCATTTTTAGCCGCCATGATGCATAGGCAATAACTCTATCATTCTGCATAAGGACACAACAAAGTCATTTCTTTGAAGCATCACTATAAATAACAAACCCATCATTCCCTGATGGTGGAGTCAAGATAGGAGTGTTGACTAATCTTCTCTTCAGTTATTCAAAACATTCTTCACACTCTTTTTTCCATACAAATTTAACCCCTTTACATGTGAGCTTTATTAATGGGTTAGCCAACCAGGAAAAATTCTAGACAAAACGTCGATAATAACCTGCTAAACCAATAAAACTGCGTACCTCAATTATACACATCGGTGTTGGTCATTCTTGGATTTCCTTGGTCTTTTAAGGATCAATAATTATTCCATCCTTAGAGACAATATGTCCAAGAAAATAAATCTCTTGAAGCCAGAATTCACACATTCTAAACATCCCATATAATTAATTTTTTCTAAGAGTCTTTAGAATAATGTGCAAGTGATTTTAATGATCTTCTTAGCTTTTGGATTATACCAAGATATCATCAATAAATACAACTACAAAGTCATCAAAATATTCTTTGAAAACTCATTCATTAGATCCATGAAGACATAGGGTTCATTAGTTAATCCAAAAGGCATTACTGTAAACTCGTAATGCCTATACCTGGTTCGAAATGTTGTTTTCGGAATGTATTCCTTCTTCACACAAAATTAATGATATCCAGATCAAAGGTCAATCTTTGAAAAATATCAATCTCCATGAAGTTGGTCAAATAAATCATTAATTCAAGGTAGGTAATACTTGTTCTTTATTGTTATAATATTGATCTCCCTATAGTCAATGCACAACCTCATAGATCCATCTTTCTTCTTAACAAAAAGGATAGGGACTCCCCATGGAGAAAAACTTGGGAAAATAAATCCCTTATTTCTAAATTCCTCTAGTTGTTTCTTTAGTTCCACTAATTCCATAGTAGCCATTCTATAAGGGGTCTTTGATACAGGCGTTGAACCAGGAATTAAATCAATGGAAAACTCAATTTCTCGTTCCAGAGGACATCCAGGTAAATCTTATGGAAACACATCAACATATTCTTGCAAAATAGGTACTTCCTCTATTCAAATATTAGTTTCCTCACCCATGGTTATTTCATTATCTTCCTCCCCAAAAATTGAATTTAGTAGAGCTACTGGGGGTGGATCTAGATAAGAATCAGGTGGTGATGTTTCTGCTCAAAATATGGTACTCCTTATCATCATAAAAAATTGTAACCTCCTTCTTCTTACAATAAATTTTCACATCATGGTCCAAAATCCAATCCATACCAAGGATTATATCAAATTCAATCATGGGTATGATGATGAGATCAACATATAAAGAACATTTATATGCCCTAATGGGAACTGATTCCCAAAACATTGTTGCCATGATACTTCCCTTAGGTGTTTTGACTGAAACCTCCCTTGTTAATTAAAATTAAAAATATCTAATTTTATTAGAAAATTGGGAAGATATGAAACAATGTGATGATTTAGAATCAATTAAACCAATGGCTAAACTTGAGGAAACCATTAAATTACCTGCCACCACGTCTTTTAGAGCTTCAAACTCAGCCGTAGTGATCGCATAAGCTTGGCCTTACTCCTTTGGCCTTTTCTAAGGTAAGTCCCCTTGGAGCTTAGGACATTCACTTGAATAATGCCCGTTTAATCTACAATTGTAGCATTAAACATTGAAAACCCCTTTCTTCTCCTTGCAATCACGAGCTCAATGGCCTTTTTCACCACAGTTGTAACGGACTCCCATTCCCTTCAGGAAAGTACTGGGGTGTTTCTTCCCACATTTATCGTAGGATGGATATTTAACTTTTCCATTCTTCCCCTTATTTCCATTTCTAGAGTGTTCAACACATCTCCTTTTCTCTTTCTTTTCTTTAAAGTTGTAAGACTTGTAGAATTCCTTTTCTATCTTGATAGCGCATGAGACAATATCTTCGTACGATGAGAAAAATTGTGAGACTAATGCTCAACGGATAAATGGTCTTAACCCATCAAAGAATCGATCAATCTTACTCCTTGGGTTACATATATAATCTGATGCATGCCTTGCTAAACTTGTAAAGTTATCCTCATAATTTGCGACATTCTCATCCACCTTTTGCCTCAGACCCATAAATTGTCTTTCCATATTTGCTCAATGGTCATGAGGAAAGTATTTTTCGAATAAAATCTCTTTAAACTCCATTCATTCCATGTTCAATACTTCTTCATCTTTTTTTTTGTGTTTTGGATTAATGAACACCATTGATCTGCATCTCCCGTGAGGTGATAAACTGCCATGACAACTTTTTATCTTTCGCTACTCCCCAAAGCATGAAATATTTTCTCTAAGGAATTTATCCATTGCTCAGATACTAATGGATTTGTACTTCCATTGAATGTTGGTGGTTGTTTCCTCATGAAGGAGTCTAACATTGATCCTCCACGTTGTGGATTAGGGTGCTCCATATAGGTAGGGTTATTATTCATAACCTGAGTGAGTTGTCCTAGTATGGTGATAAGATGATCAACACCAGTTGCTTCACCAGCTCCACTATAATTATCTTGAATAGGAAGGAAATTACAACATGGATTACGTGCATTGATACGGTTTCCATTCCTTTCACTAGGTTCCATTTCTAAACAATGGCATACACTAGATTAGTTTGTGAATCACAATACATAATTCCAAACTTGTAAAGTACTTAACATAAATTGAACAGTTTATGGATATAATCCATAATAATAAAAATGTTTTCTTTAAGCAATTATATACTCATAAACCCTTTATAATGGTTGGTAAAGAAAATGATAATTATCCTAAGCATATCCCCTAGGAGTGTTGTAACCAAGAGTGCAGCATGGCCCGTTTTTGTGCACCAGTTCCCGTTCGAGTCTAGCTCAAAGTGGTTTTTTCAGGTTTTACCCCTAGGCACATTTGTGCCAGAGCTGCCTCTACCTTATCATATCCAGATAGGGATGTATTTCTTGGAAAACTCACAAAATCTCTATAATACCAAAATTCAAGGAAGTTCTTCTATACTAATCCTCAAAGTCTATCTTAGGGTAATGTTTTCTAATCAAATTTTTTCTAAATCTAGCTTCCAAGGTTTGTACTAAACTTCCTTTGATACAAACTGTAATGCCCTGACCCAAGTTACCAAGAGTCAGTGCATTATTACATAACATTGAATTGATACAAAGAATCATGTCCCAAAAGACCGATCGGTTTAGTATCCTTGGAAGTACTAGATACATTCATAAGTTTTACGTTACATCATGAAATAAAAACATCAACAACATTTTGTCCCCTTGTGAACACACTTATATCCTTATCCCATCCCTCTAATTCAATCATATAATACTTCTTCACATCCTAGGAAAAATAAAACATAGAAAGGGGTGAGCTCAGATGCTCAGTAAGGATAACAATATAGCAGAAACTTTCATAAATAAGCATAAAAATTTAAGGCAATGTATAAGACTAAAATAAAAGCCTTTTAAACTTAAACTTCAGAATAATATGGAAAAGATAAAATCAAAAAAATACCAATTAATTATTCACATGGATATTCTACTAGTTGAATAATCACATGCAATATCAATAGCCACTTTCATAATGATGGAATGCATAATTCCAGACTTCATAACCACATAGTCAAGGCCTTATGCCAAGACTACAAATAAGATTTTTTCAAGTCCTTGTGCCAAGACTCTAGTTTGTCTCATGAGACGTACCGATGCATCAAGGAGCTATAGCGGGCTCTACCCATCATTTACTAAGTCCAATGCATTCCTCATATAAAAAGGTTTAGACATTACATAAACATTCGTATTAAAACTAGCATACGAAATGTAAATACTTTATCCATAAACCATGAAAGGTTTAAAAATAATACATCCATAGTCAAACATATCACATAACCTTTAATACAATACATATGTTTTGTATCATAATAAATGAACTTCAAACAAGCTTAAAATAAATCAAATGAAGTTGACATAGATAAAACTTTTTTTAGAGAAATATCTCTTTCTATTTTGAAATCATCTAATAGTCATATAATTATAAAAGAAAACATTTATTTTGAAAATATTCTTGTAAGCTTGTATGGTAATATTTGATGATTATATATCAGAGGAAAATATCCACACCCACCGTATAAGTTAAAAAAAGACATTCTTACTATAATTTTGTTAAAAATGTCATAATGTACCGTGTTTGGAAAATGACGGAAAGATTAATTTCAAAACATATATAGTAAAAAAAGGGTATAAATTAATTTAACCTATAGTATAGTAAATATTAAAAATTATTTGAATTACATTTTTAAGAAAACACATATGTGGTTGATAAAGAGGTCCCAGTAGATATTTACGTAAAAACAACCTTGGATAATAAAGAGATTGTAAAATTAACCATTACCTTGTACTTTTACTTGGTAAAGGGTACGTTATCCTATTTTATAATAGTTAAATCATTGTTATTAAATTATAAAATAACCATATAAGTAAATATGATATCATATATGATCTTCTAATATTACTTTGTTAATAATATTTTAGTATTATCATCAATTCGGGTGTTAACTGATTCGTTTTCCTTTATAAGTTTTGTTACATAAGCAGTGTTTCTTTTGGATGGGATGTATTTGATTCATATCTAGAATTATATTAAGTTCTTAAACATTATTTTTAATCATCAAAAGAAAATTATTCTTGAATGATTACGATGGGGAATTAATCTCATCTCGTTCGTGGAGACGGTAATCCATACGTATGCATGAGCGACAATATCATTCAATTAAAGATGAAATCATATATAATTGAATGTTATATCTTATATAAATAATCATTAACATGTTATATTTATTATTTAAATCAATTATACACCATTATTGTACCCATCCAAATAATTAAGTGTTTAAATAACAAACTACACCACGACGTGGAGACGGTAAGCCGTACGTACGCACGTATGGTGACTTTGTCATTCATATGATGAATAGAATAATGAATACGGTTGTACCATTTTTATAATAACATCATAGTATATAGAATATACTGGAGTTATTATTTTATAATTGAAACAACAATGAAAGAGGAAGTGGAAAAAGAAAATAACTTGAAAGTGGTGATGAAATATTTACCTCTTCTTTGGGTTCTTCTTTTTGATTTGATCAAAAGGGCTCCATAGGTTGGCTTTTTGGCCAAAGGAAGGCCTCTAAGATGAAGAGAGGAAATTTGGGAGGATATTTGGGCAGGGGTTTTCTGAGCCAAAAGGCTTTGGAGGTGTGAAATTAGGAGAAGGGGAAGTGCCCTTTTATAAGAGAGGTGAGGGTCACTTTAGGAAAATCTTGAAATATTATTTTATAGTAAAATCCTTTTCGGTTTCTAATGGCTAAAAAATAATTTATTTAGAGGATAAGGTGGTTATGGGTCTAAAACCTCTCAACCAATAGGTTTTAGATAGGTTTAGGTTACCATATTAACCTTATCTTCTAGATTTAACTCTTAGTTAAATAGTTTGTCATTTACCATGCCTCTTTGTATTTTTTTATTTTAGGGTTAATAAACATACTATAAAATTAAAAACGAACCCAAAGTGGTTCATTATTAATATATAAAACCTTATCTAAGTCATTTTTCTGAACCTTAGATTTTTTGGAATATTATATACATTAATAAAATAGTATTTGTTTTAAAAACTCAATTATGTCAATTTTGACACTATTTAATATTTGATTTTTTTGAAAATCATAACAGCATAATTACTTTTAAAAAAAATTCTTTAATCAACTCTAACATGTCATATTATCAAATATAATTATTTTAATTCATAAAAAGTTTCAAATTACATTTATTTGGATATTTATAATATCAATTATTTTAATCTTTCTTTAATAAGGTAATTGCTGCATCATCATTGTGTCATATATAATTTAAATTATTTAATGTATAAAATTTATAAATAAAATACCATTATGTAGGAAATATTTTTTATATTTATAATGAATATTTATAGTCTAATTTATATTGTGTGTAACCATATATTAAAAATGGTTTAGTTATTAAACTTTGAATTTAACTCATTTAACCCTTCTTTAAATAAAATAATAATAAATGTCCTAATCTAATCCAAGTGGACCAAAGAGGATCATATTTTATTCCTAAGGTTGTTTTTTCTCTAGTTATACTTATCCAACAGAATTAGGACATGTGTTAGGGTAATTATTATATCATTTTTACCCTTAATTAACCTATTTATTTTTAACTATGGTAAATAAAATCAAAAGTTATTATTCACAAAAAATTATTTTCATCTTATTGAAGAAAATTTTACATACTGATATTAACCGTGTCTCTTGGATTTTTGAAATTCAACTCACAGAAGTAGTAAAATTATGTTTTATGCAAATTTGCAAATGCTCCTAGGAGGTGGGTAAAAGACGGTAAAAAGTTCAATAAAATTTTTATATATCTAAACTTATTGTAAAATGACTATAATAAATTACATTGAACTTATATAGGTATTATGTATCTATTTTGACATAAAATAAATTTAAATAAAATAAATAATTATTTAAATAAAAAATTTGTTTTTAACCAATAACACAATATTTTCACTATTCCTCAAAAATAGAAAGTATTCAGAAAAATACAAAAAATTCACCCTAAGCTAATTTTTATATCCCAAATCCAAAAATGAAGTCCATTTTGAAATATAAAATTTATAAAATTTCAAAAAGTTGGTATTACTATTCATAACGGCTAGTTTGATTGGTCACGGTGTGTTAGAATCTCGAAGTTGCGTACAATGAAAGCTATTGCATTATTCCAAGGGAAACGTACTGTGGAAGCTTATTGTGTTACAAATGTCCTAAGCGCCAAAGGAACTTACCTCAGAAAAGGCCAAGGGAGTAAGGCCAAGCTTATGCGATCACTACTGCTGGGGTTGAAGCTCCGAAAGACTTAGTGGCAGGTAATTTAATGGTTTCCTCAAGTTTAGCCAATGCTTTATTTGATTCTGGATCATCACATTGTTTTATATCTTCCTAGTTTGCTAAGAATATTAGATATTTTCAATTAGACTTAACAAGGGAGTTGTCAGTCAAAGCACCTAAGGGAAGTATCATCGCAACAATGTTTTTCGAATCAGTTCCCATTAGGGCATATAAATGTTCTTTATCTGCTGATATCATCATCATACCCATGATTGAATTTGATATAATCCCTAATATGGATTGGTTTTCAGACCTTGATGCGAAAATTTATTGTAAAAAGAAGGAGTTTACAATTTTCAATGATGATAAGAAGTACATTATCTTTAGAGTAGAAATGTCACCACCTGGTTCTTATCTAGATCCACCCCCAGTAGCTCTACTAAATTCAATTATTGGGGAGGAAGGGAATGAAATAACTATGGGTGAGGAAAAGAATTTTCAAATAGAGGATGTACCTATTGGGAAAGAATATGTTGACGTGTTTCCAGTATATTTACCTGGATATCCTCTGGAACGAGAAATTGAGTTTTCCATTGATTTAATTCTTGGTTCAAGTCCCATATCAAAGACCCCTTATAGAATGACCACTGTGGAATTAGTGGAACTAAATAAAAAACTAGAGGAATTGAGTAATAAGCGATTTATTCTCCCTAGTGTTTCTCCATGGGGAGCCCCTTTCATTTTTTTAATAAGAAAGACAGATCTATGAGGTTGTGCATTGACTATAGGGAGATCAATGTTATAACAATAAATAACAAGTATCCCCAACTTTGCATTAATGATGTATTCGAAAAACTTCATGGTGATCAATATTTTTCAAAGGTTTACCTTTGATCTGGATATCATCAATTGTGTGTGAAGAAGGAAGACATTCCTAAAACAACATTTCAAATCAGGTATGGGCATTACGAGTTTACAGTAATGCCTTTTGGATTGACTAATGCACCCTCTGTCTTCGTGGATCTAATGAATAGAGTTTTCATGGAATATCTTGATGACTTTGTAGTCGTATTTATTAATGATATCTTAGTATACTCCAAAAGCTAAGAAGATCATAAAAATCACTTGTGCATTATTCTAAAGACTCTTAAAAAAATGAATTATATGTGAATTTTAGCAAGTGTGAATTCTGGCTTCTAGAGATTTCTTTTCTTGGCTGTATTTTCTCTACGGATGGAATATCTATTGACCATCAAAGACCAAGGCAATCCAAGAATGGCCAGCACCGATGTGTATAACCGTGGTATGCAGTTTTATTGGTTTAGTAGGTTATTATCGACGTTTCATCCATAATTTTGCCCGGTTGGCTAACCCATTAGCCACACTCACACGTAAAGGGGTTAAATTTGTTTGGACAAAAGAGTGTGAAGAATATTTTTAAGAACTGAAGAGAATATTAGTCAATTCTCCTATCTTGACTCTACCATCAGGGAATTATGGGTTTTTTATTTATAGTGATGCTTTAAAGAAAGGACTTGGTTGTGTCCTTATAAGAATGATAGAGTTATTGCCTATACATCACGATAACTAAAAATTCATGAACAAAACTATCCCACTCACGATCTTGAGTTAGCAGCTGTGATATTTTCTCTGAAGATATGGAGACACTATCTCTATGGTGGAAATTTTGATATTTATACTAATCACAAGAGTTTGAAGTATATTTTCTTACAAAAAGACCTCAACATGAGGCAAAGACGATGTCTTGACCTACCCAAGGATTATGATTTCACTTTACACTACCACCAGGGAAGACAAATAAGGTGGCATATTCTTTCAGTAGATAGGATCATGGAGTTTTGAACAATATGAGAGTTGAAAAGGATCCGATCTACACGGATCTAGTAAAGATGGATATGGGAATAACCATGGAAGGTGAAACATCAATAATTTTTCAAATGGTTTCCAAACCATCTTTACTAAAAAGGATAAAGAGCTCTCAGACTGATGATGAGGAGTTTCAAAAGAAAATTAAAGCTTTGAATGATGGGAGATTGAGTGACTTCATATATGAATATGGGATTTTGAAATTTGGGAAGAGAATTTGTGTTCTCGAAATACCGGATCTAAAAAGGGAATTGCTGGATGATGCTCATAGCTCCAATTTCATTATACACCTTGGTAGCACTAAGATGTATAGAGATTTGAAGGAACATTTTTGATGGGACAACATGATGAGGGGGATTGTTGATTTTGTGTCAAGATGTATAGTTTGTCAACAAGTGAAAGCTGGAAGGAAACATCCTAGAGGAGTCATGCAACATCTTCATATACCTGAGTGGAAGTGGGATAATATTACAATGGACTTTTTCATGGGGCTACCAAAGACTCCTAGAAGGAATGATGCTATATGGATCATTGTTGATCGTCTTACCAAGTCATCAAATTTTCTTGCTATAAGAGAAGATTTACCACTTGAACGTATGAAAAGACAATATATTAATGATGTTATAAGACTTCATAGAGTACCCCTATTGATTGTTTCTGATCGTGATCCTCGTTTTATGTCAAGATTTTGGAAAAGTCTTTAGAAATCCCTAGATACTGAACTTCGTTTGAGCACAACCTACCACCCTCAAACCGATGGACAATCAGAATGGACTATTTAAACCTTAGAAGACATGTTGAGATCCTAATCACCTGACTTTCAAGGTATGTGGGATCAACATTTACCTCTGGTATAATTTTCCTATAATAATAGCTTCCATTCAAGTATTCAGATGGCACCATATAAAGCATTATATGGAATATATGTCATACAACAACTTGTTGGGATGATGTTGGTGAAAGAAAACTTGTAGGCACAGAAAATTTTGAGGAAACAATGGAAAATTTGAAGGTTATCCAAACCCACATCAAAGCAGCCCAAAGTAGGCAAAAGAGCTATGCCGATAACCGAAGGAAGGATTTGGAATTTCAAGTAGGAGACTACGTTTTCTTTAAGGTATCTCCATGGAAGGGTGTTATACGTTTCAGTAAGAAGGATAAACTAAGTCCCAGGTACATTAGACCTTTTGAAATTCTAGAATTAATTGGAGTTGTAGCTTATCGTTTGGCAATGTCTCCAAGTCTCTCCAAAGTTCACTATGTATTCCACGTATCACTGTTGAGAAAATACATGCCTGACCCAACGCATGTACTCACCTATGAAGAAATTGAACTGGAACCTCATCTTTCTTATTGTGAAGAGCCTGTAAAAATTCTTGATACCATAGAACAAGTGTTGAGAAATTGGATGACTCGTCTGGTGAAAGTTATATGGAGAAACCATAAGGTGGAAGAGGCAATGCGGGAACCCGAGGAACTTATGATGAAGAACCACCCAAATATTTTTATGCAGTAATATTTTATAAATTTTGAGTACAAAATTATTTTAAGGAGGGGAGAATGTAACAGCCCAATCTTCCACGGTACGTTTCCCTTTGAATAATTCAATATCTTGCATTGTACGCAACTTCGAGATTCTTACACACCGTGACCAATCAAACTAGCTGTTATGAATAGTAATAACCACTTTTTGAAATTTTATAAATTTTATCTTTCAAAATGGATTTAATTTTTGGATTTGGAATATCGAAATTAGCTTAGGGTGATTTTTTGGATTTTTTCTGAAAACATTCAATTTTTGATGAATAGTGAAAAATACTGCGTTATTGGTTAAAACCGAATTTTTTATTTAAATAATTTTTTATTTTATTTAAATTTATTTTAGGTCAAAATAGATACAAAATACCTATATAAGTTCAATATAATTCATTGGATTCATTTTATAATAAGCTTAGATATATAAAAATTTTATTGAACTTTTTACCGTCTTTTACCCACCTCCTAGGAGCATTTGCAAATTTGCATAAAACATAATTTTACCACTTATGTGAGTTGAATTTTAAAAATACAAGATAAATGGTTAATATAAGTAAGTAAAATTTGGTTCAATTAGATGAAAATAATTTTTGGTGAATTGTAACTTTTGACTTTTATTTACCACGATTAAAAGTAAATAGGGTAATTAAGGGTAAAAATGATATCATAATTACCCTAACACATGTCCTAATTCTATTGGATAAGTATAATTAGACCAAGAAAAACCTTAGGAATAAAATATGATCCTATTTGGTCCACTTGGATCAGATTAGGACATTTATTATTATTTTATTGAAAGAAGAGTTAAAAGAGTTAAATTCAAAGTTTAATAACTAAATGATTTTTAATATATGGTTACACACAATATAAATTCGACTATATATATTCATTATAAATATAAAATTATTTCCTACATAATGGTATTTTATTTATAATTTTTAGACATTAAATAATTTAATTTATATATGACACAATGATGATGCAATAATTACTTTATTAAAGAAAGATTAAAATAATTGACATTACAAATATCCAAATAAATTTTATTTGAGACTTTTGATGAATTAAACTAATTTTATAGGTTAATATGACATTTTAGTGTTGATTAAATAATTTTTGTTTTGGAGTAATCATGGTGTTATGATTTTCACAAAAATCAAATACTATATAGTGTCAAAATTGACATAATTGAGTTTTTACAACAAATACTATATTATTAACGGATATAATATTCCTAAAAATATATGGTTCATCCAAAGGACTTAGATAAGGTTATATATATTTATAATGAACCACTAGGGGTGTTCTTGGAATTTTATAATATGTTTATTATCCATATAATATATAAATACAAAGAGACATGGTAAATGACAAACTATTTAACTAAGAGTTAAATCTAAAAGATAAGGTTAATATGGTGACCTAAACCTATTTAAAACCTATTGGATGAGAAGGTTTCGACCAATACCTACCTTATACTCTAAATAAATAATTTTTGGAGCCATTAGAACCCAAAAATGATATTATTAAAAAATAATATTTCCAGATTTTCATAAAGTGACCCTCACCTCTCTTGTAAAAGGGAACTTCCCCTTCTCTTAATTTCACACCTCCAAACACTTTTGGCTCGGCCAAACCCTGACCAAATATACTCCCAAATTTTTTCTATTCATCCTAGAGGCCTTCTTTTGTTCATAAAGCTAACCTAAGGAGCCCTTTTGATCAAATCAAAAGGAAGAACACGAAGAAGAGGTAAATATTTCATCGCCTCTTTCAAGTACTTTTATTCTTCCACTTCCTCTTTCTTTGTTGTTTCCATTATAAAATAATAACTCCAGTATATTCTATATACTGTGATGTTATTATAAAAATGGTACAACCATATTCATTATTCTAACCATCATATGAATGACAATGTCACCATACATGCGTACGTACGGCTTACCGTGTCCACGTCGTGGTGTAGTTTGTTATTTAAACACTTCATTGTTTGGATGTGTATAATAATTCCATATAATTGATTTAAATAATAAATATAACATGTTAATGATTCTTTATATATGATATATCATCCAATTATATACGGTTTCACCATCAATTGAATGATATTGTCGCTCGTGCGTACGTACAGATTACCGTCTCCACGAATGCGATGAGATTTATCCCCATCGTATTCATTCAAGAATAATTTCCATTAGATGATTAAAAATATTGTTTTAGAACTTAATATAATTTTGGATATGAATCAAATACATCCTATCCTTTACAAACACGTCTTATGTAACAAAACATATAAAGGAAAACAGATCAGTTAACACCCGAAACGACGGCGATACTAAAATATTATTAACAAAGTAATATCAGTAGATCATATATGATATCATATTTACTTATATGGTTCTTGTATAATTTAATAACAATTATTTAAATATTATATAGGAGGTAAACTTACCCTTGACCAAGGAAGAGTACAAGTTAAGAGTTAATTTCACAATCTCTTTATTTTCCAAGGTTGTTTTTACGTAAGTATCTACTGGGACCTCTTTATCATCCACATCCGTGTTTTATTAAAAATGTATTTCAAAGAATTTTTAATATTTAATATAATATGGGTTAAATTCATTTATACCCTTATTTGACCATATATTTTTTGAAAGGAATCTTTCCATCATTTTCCAAACAAGGTACTTTATGACCCTTTCGAAAAAATTAAGGTAAGAATGTCTTTTTTTTAACTTATACGGCGGGTGGGGCTATTTTCCGCCGTTATATCATCATCAAAGTTTCCCATACAAGCTTATAAGAATATTTTCCAAATAAATGTTTTCTTTTATAATTATATGACTTTTTAATGATTTCAAAATAAAAAGAGATATTTCTCTAAAAAGGTTTTGATTTCATCTATGTCAACATCCTTTGATGGATTTTAAGCTTGTTTGAAGTTGATTTATTATGATACAAAACTTCCATATCGTATTGAAGGTTATATGATATGTTTTATTGTGGATGTGTTATTTTTACACCATTCATGGTTTATGGATAAAGTATTGACATTTCGTATGCTAGTTTTAATACGAATGTTTATGTTATGTTTAAACCTTTTCATATGAGGAATGAATTGGACTTAGTAAGTGACGGGTGGATCCCTCTATAGCTCCTCGATGCATCGGTAGGTCTCATGAGACAAACTAGTGTCTTGACACAAGGCCTTGACAAAATCTTATTTGTAGTCGTGGCACAAGGCCTTGACTATGTGTTTATGAAGTCTGGCATTATGCATTCCATCATTATAAAAGTTGCTATTGATATTGCATGTGATTATTTGACTAGTAGAATATCCATGTGAATAAGTAAATGGAATTATTTGATTTTATATTTTCTATATTATGCTGAAATTTAAGTTTAAAAGGCTTTTGTTTTAGTCTTATACATTGTCTTAAATGTTTATGCTTATTTATGAAAGTTTCCGCTATATTGTTATCCTTATTGAGCATCTGAGCTCACCCATTTCTAGGTTTTATTTTTCTCAGGATGTGAAGAAGTATTTTATGGTTGACCTATCGGGATTGGCTAAGGATACACTACTGGAAATACAGTCTTTCCCAACGGTTCTAAACTGTTGGGAATGGCTGCAGAACCGTTGGTATATGTTATACCAACGGTTCTACAAACCGTAGGGAAGTAAGACATTGGGAAATCTTTTCCCAAAGGTTTACAGTGAACCTTTGGGATAGGGTGGGGAAAAATTAAACTATCCCAATGGTTCTGCCAAATTGTTGGGAAAGTTTTTCCCAATGGTTTGGCCCGTTGGGAAAGCCCAAGCAGTATCCTCTTTCCCAACAGTTTCTAAACCGTTGGGAATTTTTTTTTACCAATGGTTCATAGAACCGTTGGTAAAAAAACCCAGAGATGCTATGCCAACGGTTTGAAACTATTGGCATAGCCTATGCTGTGCAAATTGCACAACAACTTGCAATTTGCACAGCAGCTCTGCAATTTTCCCACCAGGTCTCATTTTGTGGATTCCCTCTCATTTTCAATCCAATTATTGTACCTGCAATAAACTAACACATACATATACAATTATTGTACCTGCAATAACCAATTAACACATACATATAGAGAAAAAATTCATACACATTTAAAATTTAATGCATCTTGGAACTATACACATCCATAATTAAATTAGAATTCATAACGTAATTATAAACATACATAATTCATTTAAAATTCAATTTAAAATTCAGATGAAAATTATACGTGGAATCCCGAATTCAATTCATAATTTGATCGGTTTTTCATATACCATATATTTTTACCTAAAATGATGTCCATTTTAAACAAAATTCATACACCTGGAGTGATACCGGCCACACTGTGCCTTGGATTGAGGCGAGGTTAACTTGTACACATAACAAAGACCCATCAATCATTGTCCTACAGTATCAACATATTCCTAAAGCGTTTGATCGGTTTTCCATATGTCAGTTGATGTTTTTCATTTAAAATGACGTCCTTTTGAAATAAAAGATAGAAACTTTGAGTGGTTCCAGCCACACTGCATCTCATATTGAGGAGGGGTTGAGTCTTACACGTCACATATCACCCATGGATCCTTCTCCTAAAGTTTCAACGGAAACCGAATGCGTTGGTCGGTTTTCCGTATGTACTTAAAATGTTGTCCATTTTAAACAAAAGGGATACACTTAGAGTGATTCCGAGCACACCATGCCTCGTATTGAGCCCGAGTTGACTCATACACGTCACATATGACCCATGGATCGTTGTACTAAAGTATCAACACATTTCAAATGCGCTTGGTTGGTTTTTCATATGTCAGTTGTTCTTTTCACTTATAATCCTGTCCATTTTAAACAAAAGAGAGACACTGTGAATGGTGTCAGCCACACCGCGCCTCTGATTGAGGCGGGGTTTACTCGTACACGTCACATATGACCCATGGATCATTGTGCTAAATTATCGACACAATCCGAATGAGTTTGGTTGGTTTTCCGTATGCCAGTTGATGTTTTTCAATTAAAATGACATCCTTTTGAAACAAAAGATAGACACTTTGAGTGGTGTCAGCCACATCGTGTCTCAGATTGAGGCAAGGTTGATTCATACACGTCACATATGACCCAAGGATCGTTCTCCCAAAGTTTCAATGGAAACTGAAAGCGTTTGGTCAGTTTTCCGTATGTACTTAAAATGTTTTCCATTTTATGAGAATCTTAATGTGTCTATTAGTGGAATGTTATTTACTTAAAATCTTGTGGAAATTCATATAGAATATTTTTATATCATTCTCAGTATGGATTAGATTTTAGTTTATCATGTTATGAAACATTTTGGAGCTAACGATGTTATTCCCAATGAATACATCTCTTTTATAACATACCAAGAATTTATGATATTGATTAGATGTGTAAAAGTGATTTACATTGATTATCATGATGAAAATAAATAAAATATATATTATAGATTTTCTAGTAGTTAATGAAATCAAGGAGGGTGGGGGGCTGTCCGGCGGGGCTGTCTGGGGGGCTGTCTGGTGGGTGTCCAGGGGACTGTCCGTGGACCAAGGAGGAGGGTGGGGGGCTGTGCGGGGGGTGTTCGAGGGGTTTTCCGGGGTCCAAGGAGAAGGGTGGGGGGGGGGCTGTCCGGGGGGCTGTCTGGGGGGCTGTCTGGGGGGCTGTCTGGTGTCCAGGGAGGAGGGTGGGGGGGCTGTTCGGGGGGCTGTTCGGGGGGTGTCCGGGGGGGGGGGGTGTCCGGGGTCCAAGGAGGATGGTGGGGGGGTTGTCCAGGGTCCAGGAAGGAGGGGGTTCCCAAACACACAACCACTAAAAGACAACAACATCCATAAAAATAGATAATATATAAAAATAACTCAACTCCAATACTATACTACAAGTCTAGATAAAACCAACAACTAGAATAGATTAAATATCAAATCTCAGTAATATTAGTCAAAAATGTAATGGATAAATTTGTCCCACATCACCATCACCATCATTACCATCATCATCACCCTCGTCCTCATCCTCATCATTGTCCTCTCCCTCCTCAACGCCCTCCTCCTCGCCCTTGCCCTCCTCCTCTCCCTTGCCACCCGCCTCACCCTCCTCCTCTCCCTCCTCTTCCGCATCAGACTCCTCGCCATCATCATCGTCAAGCTGGATATCGTCCTGAACACCACTAGAACTGCCACCTGGTGCAAAATATATAGAACGTATCAACGACATATACTCATCAAAATCTGGGCTGGCCTCTACTGGAAGTGTTGGACGTAGAACTTCAATAAATTTCATAAACGCACTGTTTGCCCTAGTAGACTGTTCTATCATCTCTGTGGCCCTTTTCTCAGCCTGTTCTGCCAGTGCCCTAACTTGCTGCAGCTCAGTGGCACTACAGCTCGTACCTGAGGAGGGACAATACCTCGTTGGGGCTATCTTATGTCAACAACATACTCTGCCAGGATGCTCCTCTCCCAACACCTGATGTAAGTGATCTGTTGGCCCAAAATTGTCTGGTTCTTGGGCATCAAGGTCCTCTAAAGAAACCTATTACAAATATAAATATATTATTAAGTTACATAATAGATATTAAAATATAAAATAAATAGATAAAAACTTACAATCTGCTACTGAGTCGCTTCGTTGATGGCACTTCCATCCTTTTTCCGCCTATTATAGCAAAACAGTTTTGCTCGAGGCACACGTCCTTCAATATTCTGTATTTTCCTCTACAATGACATTAAAAACTAAATTTATATTAAAAAATTAGCAAACAATTAAATAATTTAGAAAAATAAAATAAAATGTAAGTCTTAAATAAAACTTATAAAAAATTGTCATACCTGCTTCCTCTCATGATCTAGCATCGTCATACGTCCTAGTGTGTAGAGGTATTTTTTTGCATCAATGTTTTTTTTATTTTTTCCAAATGATTCCTAAAGAAAATTCGATAATTAAAAGGATAATATTAATGAAAAACATGAAAGTTATTATTTAAATACCTCAAATGTAATTCATACCTTAAACTGGGTACTCATCCAATGAGTAATCATCTGACGATACTGCTCTATAGGACAATCATCCACGACTGGTACCGCCTCTAACTCAGTGCTAACTCTAGCATGCCAGACAATATACAACTCATGCTTGTAGGATCTCCAAATCTCGCCTAAATCCTTTAGACGTTCCACTCGAGCACCATCACCATCAGGAAAATTAAATCGAAGCTGACATCAAAATAGTAATTCATATAAATACAAAAATAATTAATGGCATTAAATACAATCGATTTTTTTACCCATATCTCTGCCCAAGATCTATCCTTGACCTCATGTGGCAAATATCTCTACGACAGCGGGCTGATGGGAATGATGTCGGAGTATTTGGAAAGTGTCGTAAAAAAACTCTGACATTGCTGCCCTGATTTCTCAACCATTTGGTTGTCTTCATTGTAATCCACCATAACCTGTGTGCGGCGGTTCCACACCGAACACATGCATGTACGCGTCCTCCCCCGCCTCCTGTCAGTAGATGTATCTGTCATCAAAGAAAAACAATTATTTTTTCAAAACATGTTATAATGAAAATAAATATTGCTATAAAAATTTGTTAGGGTTTTATAAATATACTTGCGCCAGTCTGATCGCTGAGCGCCGTCGGATCCACAGAAACTAATGGAACAACCTATGGTGGAACAGGAGTCAAAGACGATGGAATATAGAATCTCAGAGAGATAGAAGTAGAAGGAAAAGAAGATGAGACAACAGTATGACCAGATTCTGACTGGGGATTGGGAATCATCATGGGATGTGAAAATTATGGGGAAGAAGATGCAGAAGGTAGCGAAAAAATGGGAGGCCTAAATATCTCGTGTGTCCCTAACAACACACCAGGATCAGAATGTGGGAAGGATGACATGTCAGTGGGAGGGGCAGGGTCTAGTCGGGCACGCACAGCTGATCGTCCACCTCTGGTATGAACCCTCCTCATACCACCGACCTGAGTACTAGGACCGGTACTACGCTCCTCGTCGAATAACTGTCGACGTATAGGTGGATCCTACAAAAATGTTTACAAAAAAATTAATCACATGACATTATATATTCTTTAAATATATATATATATATATATATATATATATTTGAAATAATGTACCCACTGTAGGCACTAATGGTGGAACACCCATCTCTGCCATCTGACGATTGTTCTCCATCATATTTTTCCTTCATCTCTCCTCAATTGGCTGTATTTCCTTCTTTTGAAAAAAAATGTAATTAATTAGAAAAAGGAAACTAATATGTAAACCAAAAAACTAAATATATGAGGGAATATGGGGATTCATTGGTAATTTAGCTATAAATTGTTTTAGAAGAGCTTGAATGAATTTAATAAATCATACAAGTTGTAATGTTCACCAAGTTAGAAATATTGTTTGACTAGGTTTGAATACAGTTCAATTCCAAATTAGAAAATGCAATTCAAATAAAACACCAACCAATAAACATTGAAAATTCACATAACGGTCAATTTAGCTAAAACATATTTGTGGTCAATACTAAAACAATTTGAATATTACCAACCTTAACAACCCAACTCGAGGTAAACTAAAAGAATTGAGAACATGGATGAATGATTCTATATATTTTCAACCACAACTTCAGGTTCACAATCAACTCTGACAATTGAGCTATTGGAGTTATCAAAAGAAATAAATGGATTGGTTCTAATGGAAATAGGGACAGTGTCAATTCCATCATCACCATCATAAAAAATATGTCTTGGAATTACTTCAACTATGACACCAAATTTAGGTCGAAGTTGGTCTTTGACATAAAAAACTTGTTTAACCATTGATGCCAACACATATGGTTCTTCACTAGCAAGAGTGTGAGTCATATTAATTACTTGAAATCCACAATTATCAATAAATGTGTCATGTCTCGTCATCGAATCAAACCAATGACATTTCATCATTGTGACTCCTCCATGAGAGTAATAATACAATATTATTATTTTCTCAACGACTCCATAATAACCCACATTTTCAAATCGCAGTCTACTATCTGATGCACTGGCATAACAATCTGTTGTGGCAGTAACCATAACACCATCATGTTGTGTTATCATGTTCTTTTCTCGTTCAGTGACAATAAATTTGTACCCATTGATAATAATTGATTTACAGTCACGAACCACGGTATTAGGACCAAAAGCCAAAGCTCTTATTTCCTCAGAGACAGAGTCAGCAGACAAAATCAATACCTACAATATAAATGACTGTTAAACTTAATTAAATATTGAAATAATTAATTTAAATAGTAATATTTTTACCTTCAATTTTAACCAAACAGAAAACTCTTTTCTATGCAAAGTCTCTCTCCTTCTCAAAGATAAAGAACGATGCTTCCTATTTATCATTGTTTTATGTTCCCTGTAGATTAAAAATATGAATAGTTTAACATATATATATGTAAGATATACATAATCAATTTAGTTACCTGATATAGTCATCAAACAAATCACAGTTGAAAAAAACTGTGCGATGTGCCATCTCCCGCTCTTCATAGCTTAATGTCTTCAATGTATATGATCCAGGAATTCCTCCTGTTTGAGGAAGTGATGGAAAACTGGGTTCAATTTTCTCGTACTATTCTTCTTCATTTCTCATTGGTCTGTTCAATCTTGTAGTAATATTAGAAAAATACATCGAGTAGAAATCTATACATTCTTGAGCCAGGTAACTATTCACGATAGAACCTTCGAGATGATTCTGTTTCGGACATAAGACTTTAATGTGAACATATTTCTTTTAGTTGGATACATGAAACGAAAAGAAACAGGTCCTCCAAGAAGTATTTCAATGGGAATATGGATAGTCAGATGCAGCATGCATGTGAAAAATGATGGAGGAAATATTTTCTCCAACTCACACAAAATTAATGGGGCATCTGTCAAAATTTTTTGCAAGAAAGACTTGGACAACTTCTCAACACAAAGATCTCTAAAAAAATGGCACAACCGAATAATAGCCACCCTTAAATTATTTGAAAAAAGATGACGGATTGCTATTGGAAGCAACTCATGTAGTAGAACGTGATAATCATGAGTCTTCAAAGATTTTAGCTTCAAATATCTTCTGTTGACCCATTTAGATATGTTGCTTGAATAACCATCGGGAACTCTAATAGTCTATAATACTTCCATAATTTTTTTTCCGTAGGTGTCATCACATAAGAAGCACATGGAAGATTCCATTTATTTTCACTGATACACACAGGATGCAATTCTGGTTTGATGCCCCAATCCACCAAGTCACGCCGAGATCGTAAACAATCTTTTGTCTTCCCCTTGAAATTTAGAAGAACTGAAAGCAACATTTCACATATATTCTTTTCAATATGAATTACGTCTAAGAAATGACGTAACAAATTGGTTGACCAATAAGGCAAATCAAAAAAGATACTCCTCTTCCTCCAATTGTAACATGTTTCAGTGGAAACATTCTTTCTCTTTCCAGATTTCATTTGACCCTTCCCGAACGAGAAACTGAAATCTTTCAATTCATTAAGAACATCAGTTCCAGACATACGCTGAGGTGGATCATAGGTCTCTATGGTATTATCAAATCTTCGACGATTCATTCTATATAGATGATCCTTTGGCAAGAATCGTCGATGTCCTATAAAACTGAAACTACAATGGTGTTTCAGTCTTTTGGATCGTGTATTCTTCATACAAACTGGACATGACAGTTTTCCCTTCGTGCTCCATCCATACATCATTGCATAAGCTGGAAAATCATTGATTGTCCACATAAGCACAACACGCATCTGAAATATGTCTTTCGAACATGCATCGTATGTGCGCACACCCACATCCCAAATAAGTTTCAACTCTTTTATTAAAGGTTGAATGTATACATCAATATCAATGCCGGGATCAGAAGGACCAGATATGAGTATACTCATGAAAGTGAAAGGTTTTTTCATACACAACCATGGGGGAAGATTATAAATGTGTATAAAAACTGGAAATGTGTTGTGCGAAGTAAGCATCTGCCCAAACATATTAAAACCGTCGCATGAAAGACCCAGCCTCACATTACGCACGTCAGCTGCAAAATCAAGATGTCGAGCATCAAATCTCTACCATGCAAATCCATCTGCAGGATGAACCAACTCATCATTAGTCTTCTTTCTCTCGGTATCATGCCATCTTATTTTTATTGATATGCCATCAGACATAAAAATATTCTGGAGTTTGGGGATCAATGGAAAGTGCAATATTACTTTTTGTGGAATGCGGGATGGTGTTCCATTAGATTTTGACTTCCAGCGGGATGTGCCACATTTTATACAATCATTTCGTTCAGCGGTTTCCTCCCAGAATAAACTGTAATCTTTCAGGCAAACATGAATTTTGTTTCTTGAAAATCCAAGTTCCTCAACTAACTTCCATGCCTTATAGTGGTTTGAGGGAATATCTACATCATATGGAAGTAAATCCTTCAAGAGGGTAAGAATATAATCAATTTCTGTATTAGAAATCCCATACATAGTTTTCCCATGAAACAATCAGATTAAAAATTCCAGATTTTTCATTTTATCGCATTGTCGATATACTGGAGTCGTGACAACATCATTCAATTTTTTCACCCTATCAATATCATCATTTTCACTAGATGCATTAGCTGTCCTCATATCAAAGTCTTCTTGAGTCAAAATACTTTCTTTTTCATGATGAGGAATAAACGGAAACCGATCATCTAACAAATTCTACATTCCAGTCCTTTCATTTCAATCATCACCAATTTGAGATTTCATTTTCTCCCCATTGTGATACCACACAAAGTAGTTTGCTTGAAAACCATTTTTGGTTATATGGTAGCTGACTTCTTCATGGCTCAACTAAGGTCTACCAACACAATTGGAACATGGGCAGTGTATGAGACCACTATCTGAAGCATTGTGAAATGAAAAATCTATAAAGCTCTCCAAATTGTTTTGAAAATCGCTTGAGATTCGATCGTTTTCATGCATCCAACTTCTGTCCATTCTGTACAAAGAATTTATATAAGTCATTTTTTCATAAACAATTCAATAGGATTGAATTTAATAGAAAATACATTTAAGTAAACGATTAAGGAAGAAAATAATCAAGGTATCAACTACACATGTGAAAAAAATATACTAATATGTTATTGAAAAAATGTAAAACCAACAAGAACTTAATGTGTTATCACATCACAACATGCCTCATCCCATAACCATATTAGTAGTGTATCATGAACATAAATAACATCAACCTTGTGCCATCCTCCTACCCTACATGACCCCAACCACATGCCACATCTTATTATATCCTTATCACATCGCACCTCACCTGAAAACACTAGGGAAATCATTGTACATCTCACCTGAAGACACATGGACAATCACATCGCATCTTGCCTAAAAATACATGGTCAATCACTTATGAAGGAAGAGTAGGGAAGACATGGTAGCTATCCAACCATATAACCACCATCCTAGATATTAGAAAAAAATACCCATAACTCAAAACCTCTGATCGTTGGTAAGTTTATTCAACTCTGGTTGGGAATGTGTAGAAATAACATAAAATACATGATATATAGATAGCAAAAAATACCCAACCTATGGGTTCACATTAACTACATAATCACACACTTCACTACTACCATAAAACACATAAACCATCACAATCACTTTCACCACTATATGCAAGACACCACACCACCACCACACAAGACACAACATTTCCCACTTTCATTTATAAGCCACTTCATTCACACTTACATTGTCCATTCATTTAATGTTAAATTAATTAAATCCATTTACCACACATCCATTTCTATTCCATCTCATTTATTTACTATCTTGTTTTATTGTTTTAACAGCATAATTTATTCCATAGATAACCAAGAAACTAAGAAAACCACCACACAACAACTCACCATCTCACAATAACCATCGTCGCCATGTTACATCGACCAACCATCTCACCAAAACAACCACATATCACAACAAAACTATTGCACATCACAAACCACCGCACAACCAAAACCACCTCACCACATCATACACCACAACCTCATCACACAACACCTCCACACAACACAACACCACCACACATCATCACTATCACACAACTTCACATGTCACATCCATGCCCACTAACCATCACATTACAACCCCACATATCACAAAGCCCAACTGGTCACCTCAATCACCATACAACAGCCTACAACATACAATGAAACACAACAAAAAACCTCTCGTAGAAGCAACAAACCCCAACTTCCACAATTTATTCAAGGTCTTTTATTACATTACCCCTTTATTTAGCACGGACATTATAACACAAATGATATTCCATGGGAAACTAATTAATTAACAAAATATTCGTTCATTTCCCTATTTTTCACGGTGAAATCACATCAAAATCCAAACATAAAAAAAAATATTAGATCAATAACAATAAAAACAAGGTAGCATATGTGTATAAAGAATAAAATACCTGATTTTAGAAGATTCAGATGGTTTTTCACCTGTTCAGATGGGGGAGTTTGCGAGAGGAGCAGAGCGCCGGATTGATTTTAGGGTTCTGTCGCGAATTGGGGAGAGCAGCGGCCCGATTGTATTTGGGGAAAATATTTGCCAACGGTTTTTAAAAACCGTTGGCAAAGGGGTGTTGAGGGTACCCTTTCCCAACGGTTCATTAGAACTGTTGGGAAAGGGTTCCCTAAACCTTCTTTACCAACGGTTTAAACAAACCGTTGGTAAAGAACCGTGGGTAAAATCCACATTTCCAGTAGTGATATAAGTGTGTTCAGAAGGGGACAAAATATTGTTGATGTTTTTATTTCATGATGTAATGTAAAACTTATGAATGTATCTAGTACTTCCAAGGTTATTAAACCGGTCGGTCTTTCAAGACATGATTCTTTGTATCATGTCAATGTTATGTAATAATGCACAAACTCTGGATAACTGTGGTCATGGTGTTATACCGATAACGTGTTCAATGATCGTCAAATCCTCCCCCTTCTGTTGTAACCCTTTACTTTTAAAGTCCTCAGTTGTCTACTATTTGTCACCTATGACTTCCGCTGACTCAGTCGGTTCTCTTCTTTTGCATCGTCCATGTACTGCTCTTTCCTATAATGCATGTGACTTAAGAAAAACCCGTATAACAACCTACATTATTCTACTACTTCATGGACCTGGATGTCAATCCGAATCTGGTGTAAACCTGTATAGTTATAATAGAGAAAACTTAATAATTTATTTGGAGTTGTTAGAAAGTTTGAAGTTTTATAAATAAATAATTATTTATTTAGGTAATTTTAATATAATTTTAGATTAATTAAATTGTTATGTTATTTAATTTATTTTTAGTTATTATTATTATTTTACTTTACTCTTATATTTCTTATTTTATTTATTGTTTTTTTAATATTTATTTTCTATTTTGTTTTTTTCTTCCCCTTTCCTGTTGGGTCATGATAGCTTCTTGGAGAAGCTTTGTCTCCCTCCTCAGTCGGGCGATGACGCCCCCTCCACGGATCAACTCCACTGGTGGTAGGCTCCTCCTCAGCGCATCACGGTGGCTCCCTATTAAAATTAATGGCATGGATTATAGCGTTTCATGAATGTTCACTAGGTGCAGCTTTCCTCAATCCGCAGTGCACGTCTCCTCCATCAGCAGCGGAAAGCAGCGACAGCATTGCTCCACTGGTGCGGCCTTCATCCTCAAGCCTCGACAATGACTCTGATATTTAGATCTACTGTCGGAATATCCTACCTCCACGGTGGCCCAATGTTCAGATCTACAGCCCCATGTGGCTTGTGGTTTGTACAATTTTCAGATCTCAAAATCTGATGCAGCGAAGACCGATGGGGATTGCTTTGATTCAACAGCAGCGGTTCATTTATGGTAGTGTCTCGTCATAGGTCCGACGGTGTGACGAGTGGTCTACGATGCGTCAAAGGAGAAGTGTCTGGGAGACACTGTTGTCCTTGGCAGTGTGTCCAGACACCATTGTTGGATGGAGGCATGAAGATTGTCGGGTGACGGTGTCTCACTGGAGGTGTGTAAAATTGAAAATTGTGAAAATTAATTAACAAATAAAATTACGATAATTAATAATTAAATAGCTAAAGATATATTAACATAATTCAATTAATAAGTGACACTTAAATTAAAAATGAAAACTGATAAAAATTATTAAGCAGGGAAGAATAAAAATTTTATAAAAAAAAATTATATTGATTTAAGAAATTGAAGAATTTAATTTAAGAAAATAAATTAAATTTAATACTTAAATTGATAATTATAGTTAATTAATTTTATGAATACATAATTAAATGATTAAATAATAAGTTAAAGATATATTTAATTAAACGAACAAAGGAAAATTTCTTAGTTAAAAGAAAGAAAATAAGATAAATATTTTAAGTTGGAATAAAAACTAATGAATTAATTAGAAGAATGAATAAACATAAAATTAAGAAAGACAAAACTAATCACTTTAAGAGGAAAATATAAAACATTAAATATAAAATATGATTAAATAGTAAATTTAATTATAAAATTACAAGTGTAAACATAATAAAGTGAAAAATTAATTAATTAAATCGTTAAAAAATTATATAATAGATGCATAAAAATAATGAATTTTAAGGCCACATCATTGTGCATCACCCCTCTAAACAAATGCCGCTAATATTCTGTTTTTTTTTGTAGTGCCAGTCTTGTCTGACCATTCTCCAATTTTCCTCCAGCTCTAAGTTCTACCCATGGGAAATAAGACAGTGTAGTGATTTGGTTTTTATTGCATGTGGATCCATTATGATAGTTGTAGGGATTTTGTAAGAGTTTCTTTGTCCTCCTATCACGACCAAGTCTGGGATAAGAATAAGGAGGTGGATGCTCAATTGAAGTGCCGGAATGGACATCACTTCATGAATTTTGAGTAGAGAATTATTTAGTTTGTGAAAGATCTCACAAGATGCTATGAAAATTCCACTTCTGATTTCTCCCTGCATGAGGTTGTGACTTGGGAAAAGTAGCTATAAAAGACCCTAAGAGACAAAGAAATATATTGGTTTTCCAGGTCAAGGGAAGCCTTTATCAAACAAGGTGACCAAAATACTAGGCATTTTCATCAAAAGGCCTCCATCAGAAAAAAAAAGAACCTCATCTCTATGTTAGAGGAAGGGTATGGAAATGTTACTTATGATGAGGTTATGATTTAGGTGCTAATCGATGCCTTTTATAAAAATATGTTTTTTTATGAGAGTGTCACCGACCAGGGGGACCTTCTACGCTGTGTGGAGCCTAAGGTGATAGAGGCCATCTAACAAAATCTTAAGGTAGACATTTTAGTGGAGTAAATTGTGGCTTCATTGAAGAGTATTCATTTTTCAAAGGTGCCTTGTATGGATGGGTTCCATGCCCTTTTCTTCAAGTAGTTTTGGCATATTGTGAGTCTGAACATCATTTATTTGATACGAGGATTATACACTAGTTCTGTAAATTTGGACAAGGTTAATGAAACTCTTAGTATGCTAATCAAAAAAAAATATCTAGCCCGGTCAAAATTTATGATCTTAGGTATATCATCTTGTGTAATGTGGCCTATAATATTTTTTCAAAATTCACATTCCACCACCTGGGTAGGGTCCTCCCTTATATTATTTCTATGAACCAGAGTTATTTTGTTCCCAAGTGGCTTATTATAGATAACACTATCATGACCCACAAAATATTCCACTCTATGAAAACCCATTCAACCTTAAAGAGGGGGATTTTGAAAATGAAATTTGATATGAAAAAGGATTATGATAGGGCGGGATGAGACTTCCTAGAAGAGGTTATGATTAAACTTGGATTTGGCCCAAAAATGGATGAGAGTGATACCGAGTTGTGTTAAAAATGCTTCTTATAGCATCAAAGTTAATGGATTCCTCACAAAGAATTTCAAATCGTCCAGGGGCCTACAGTAGGGTGACCCTATTTCTAATTTCTTATTTATCCTTATTACTGATGTTTTCTCTCATATTTTATCTAAAGCATATCTGGATGGACTCATTCATGAGGCCTTGATTTTTCAACATAGTATTCCCATTACTCACTTTTTTTCACTGATGATTGTCCCCTCTTCTCAAGCTAAACTTCTCAGGAGTTCCAAAAGATTCTCAAGATTATTGATGTGTTTACCAATGCTGAGGGACAATGGGTCAATTTTGATAAATCTGAGATTTATTTTAGTCAAGGTGTGGAAAAAGTAATGAGAGACCCTATTTTTGGCTTGTGTGGTATCAAGGCGGTAGAGAAACGTAAAAAAAATCTGGGCCTCCCGATGGTCATTGGGCTCTCCAAAAGAGAGATATTATCTTTGATCCTTGATAAAGTCCATAGAAAAGGCTAGGGATGGTCCGATAATAATATTTATAAGGTCGGAGATGAGGTGTTTATTAATGATTTTTCCTAAGCTATTCTATATTATGTGATGTCCCTCTTCAAGCTCCAAGATTTATTTTTCCATTAACTTCATTTGGCCTTCTCTAATTTCTGGTGGGCCCATGCTAATGGAAAAAATCATTTACATTAGATCACTTGGGAGAATCTGTGGGATCATAAGGCTGGCGATGACATGGGATTTAGGGATTTTAATGTTTTTAGCAATTCCCTTCTGGCCAAGTAAGGCTGACACTTTCTTTAGGACCCAGATAACTTGTGTTCTAGAGTTTTCAAACAAAAGTATTTTCCCCATGACGATTTTCCCCCTCTATCTTGGGTTATTGAATAAGTAATTTTTGGGGGGTGTTTTTGGATCAAAGGTCTTCTTGAACCATGCAATTTATTAGATAATTTCCAATGGTGGTTCAACTAATATTTTGTGCGATCCTTAGCTTCATGGTTTTGAAACTATGATTCCCACATCTACGCATGCACCCAACCATGGTTATGCTATTGTGAGAGAGCTCCTAGTTGACGAAATTTCTAGTTGAGACCTTTATAATCTCAATTTTTGGGTTTCTAAGCTTGATCATAAGGCTATCTTGGCAGTTCCTGTTGTTCACAATGTAGGCCCATACAAGATGTGTTGGCCTCCTGATTCTTCTGGCTTCTACACAGTCTATTCGGGTTACAGGTCGTGCATCATGGGCAGGGAAGGTATTGGGAATCCTCTGTGGAAACATCTTAAGAATTTAAACACTCCACTGAATGCCATGATCTTCTATTGAAAATTATGTAGGGGTATTCTTCCCACATATGCTCTCTATGACAATATGAACCTCTCTGAAAATAGTATGTTCCCTCTTTGTGGGGTTACAATGGAAACATATTCCCAAGCCATTTTATACTTCCCCTAGGTTACTGAGTTATAGTTGACAGGTGCGACATAAGATCTCACACTTTGGAGAAATCATGGGGATATAATTCTTATTGTGAGGGAGTGGTTAAGATATTTTCTTGCTAAGTTTATTGTGGGTCTGTATATCCACACCTAGATTATATGGTTTCGTCAAAACACCTTCATTTTTGAGAGCATTGTTAAAGACATCAGGGTTTTCCTTGACATGATGCACAATTGGGGCTCTCAATGGAATGATGTATAGGAGGTTCCTCCTCCTATGCCTATTCAATCCCCTCTAATCAGATAGCTTCTCCCCCTCCAAAAATTTTCAAAATAAGTATTGATGCAGTGATTCCTAGTGATGGTTTTATTGTCCTCAGGGTAGTTCTCCAAGACCATACAGTCTCCATTATTGCATATCTTCATTCTTCAGTTGTTTCATGTTGGTATCCTCTTGTGTCCAAGGCTATGACTATTTTTAAGGGTATACAGTTCATTTCATCTATTGGTTGGAAGAATATAATGGTCGAATCTGATTATAAATTTATTATCAACACTTTGGATGAGGTCAAATTCAAAGACTAATCTTTCAGTTCAATTATCAACATTATCAGATCTATGGTACCTTTTATATATCCTTGTAGTTTTTCCTTTGTTGGGATAGAGGGAAATTGTGCATCTTATTTTATGGATACTTTTGAGAGTTATGAGGGGTTTAGAAGTTGGATTTTGTCTTTTCCCTCAAAGTTGTGTACTTTGGATTTGGGTGATATCTAAGCTGAGGTTTATCTTTTCAAAAAACAATATTGAGTTTAAAAATAAATTGAAAATTAAAATAAAGAAATTTATGTTCAAATTGAAATTTAAATTCATGAATGTAAATTTTATAATTAATTAATAATGAAATTGAAATTAAAACTAGAAGTTATTTGTAATTGAAATTCAAGTTGGGAATTTGAAACAAAAATCAACATTTGAATTAGAATTGGAATTCAAAATTTTAATTGAAGATTTGGTTTAAATTTAAATTCATATATAAAAAAGTAAATATAATTAATGTGTGTGTGTGTATAGCATGTGGATCATTTTCTTCACAACACCCACATTGCGTAAAGTGGTTTTACTATATTGTCTCTATGATATGAATACAACTCACTCACCAATGTAATGTAGTCACAACTATAGATACGAATTTTATAAATACTGGAAATTGGCTTAATTAGCGCTAGAAAATGCTAATGTTGTAAGTTCCTTTAAAAGTCGACATATTTTATCAGCATTAAAAAAAGAGCTAATAAAGTGATCCCTTTATCGGTGATTTTTTTAATAATGATAAAGTGAGATAATTATCATCATTTTTTTAGCACTAGTAAATCCCTTCTAGGAAAATGGTTTTTTGAGGCTCTCTACATGGGGAACCACATATGGCAGTCATTTCTCTTAAAAAAATTCTTCACTATTGCACTCCCACCCCGACTACGCACCCTCTCCTATAACTCCATCACCCTATATCCACCATCATCACTTTCTAGGTGGAGGAATCCTAGGGACCCACAAAGAATTATTGGGAGAGAGGTCATAAAACATCGACCCAATCACAACAGAAAACTCAACAAGAATTAAGAGAAATATGAACTTCCCAGAAAGAAGAGAAACAAAATAAATAGAAGATATTGAGGAACATAGAAAAAAACGTAACAATTTCAAAATAAATGTTGGAAAGATTAAAAAACAACAGAATTTGTGTGGTTCATACCACTTTGGTATGAATCTTTGGTAAGAACACTGCCTCAAACCTTTTATTAATCACAAAGGAAATGACAGATTACAAACATAAATTTGAAGAAATAACAAACAACACTAATAGACTAAAACCAAAGGTCAAACATGACACCCTTTCATACATGAACAAAAAATAGAAGATCAGGGCAAAAAAGTTCAACAAGAAAATAAAATAACTAGGATAAAACCCCCTTACTTTGGTTTAAACTCACCTTTTGAAGCCCTTCAAGATCGTTTTATTACTCTTCAAAACCCAAAATCCTTGAGCTAACCAACTAAACAATAATCCCATAATTAGTCATGAAATTTGTCACTAATAGATCTATAAATAGGCTTTCCCACCTCTGCATCATATCCTTCTCTCTCAATTTCTCCTATTTTTCTCAATCTCAGCTTCAATATATTTGTATTCTCATCGAAAGTAAGGACTTGAGTGTATAAAAATGAAGGAATAAATCCCATAAACAAACTATTAACAATCCAAATACACAAGTTCAATTTAGGATTGTGTTGAATAAACCATTGCAATAAAACCCAAGTGGCTGATGCTATGCAAGGGTCCTCATAAGTTTCTCTACATAAAAGTAACTTTGGTCATTGCATATAGTTACCTAAAACCACTTCTTAAGGGTCACTCAACCACTGTGTAAGGGTATCTTTCCCAAAACCTTAGCCACATAAGGGTAAAAACAGATTGCGTAAGGGAAAGTCACTCCATAATCAAGTTACATAAGGGAAACATAGCCCCAATGTAAAGGTACAATGATATATTACACTACCATGTAAAGGTCAACTTGAGCTCAGGTAAATGTAGCTCAGATAGAACCATGACTACATAATGGTATAATGATCCCTAAGTAATGATTAGCCCTGTAAACTCAAAAACACATAAGGGTAACATATCATTTACATAATGTTAAACAACCTAATGTAAGGGTAAAGTAACCCTCATATAAGGGTCAATGAATTATCACATAAGGGTAAAATAAAATAAGGTAGAATACCAACAAACCAATTATAAAAAAGTAAACTTAAACAAAACACGAATTAACATGAAAATAGGAGATTAAAATAAAATACATCAATAAAAAAAACACTATTATATTAATATGTAACATCAATCATACTAAATTTAACAAATATCCAATATTAAAAAAATGGAACACACAAGGATGATGTTCTTGAAGTCCTATAGTATCTTAACCTATCAGCTGTTTTGGAAACATTTCACTAACAAGAAAACCCTAAGAACTATCATGATCATCCCAATATGACCATCAATTCTTATGTACCACAGTAGCACATGTATTCCCATACCAACACATATACTACTATCAACTACTAAAACATGATTAGAAACAAAACCATCTAATAAAAAAATTAAACAGGACTTATATCTTCACTTACCTGATTTTCCATTATCATATACTCGCAATCAACTGAATTCATGCTAATAAAGGTCTCAGTCATCTCTCCTATGGCAGCATGACACCCAAAGAAAATATATCAGTACCTAAATCTTGAAACATACAAGAAAAAAATATAAATACATCATATAAAAAATATCAAAAGTGAAAAAAATATAAATTAAGGCAGTAAAGGTAGAAAAGAATACACAACAACCAAACATAGTAAAATGATAGGTGATAGGTCTCCACCTGAACCTAGACAATTCAGACAAGTGGCCCAACCCACCCCATCTCTTACAACTGAGCCTCCCTACAAATAAAATGCATATTCAGTCCTAGGAACATAGATAAAATAAAATATAGATCTACACCTACTCTATTTTAAGGTCTACTAGTCATTCTCAGAGAAAAGAGACACTATCATTACCGAGGTATACCACATTGTTTTGGGTCATACTATCCCAATACATATCCTTAGGGGAGTGTCTATTACTGTGGATAGTTTTTTGACACTGATAGTAGTTAAACTTCTTAAACAAATTACTACCCTTCATTTATTTTCTTTTACTTTTTTGTTTTCACTTCACATAGAAACAACTTTGGGCCATAATTTACCCCAAAACACTCCAACTTTAAACCCTGAATATGGAGATACTTAGAAAAAATAGATGACTTCACTTCCCCCAATGTGATGGAATACCTTCCATACATCATGGAATCTCTTACCAAATTGAATGATTAATCCATGGAATTCAAAAAAAAAGTTCTGGTCCTCATCTGCCATTTCAACACCTACATTGACTAAGTCTAACACCATATTATTAAAACTATATAAATTATTCCACACAGATGTTTCTAAGACACATTTTGAAATTATAAAGATGCATTTAATTTTTTAATATTTCTAAAAGAGACCTTGTCATGTAATTATTCTCTAACTTTAACTAAATTGAGTTTGCATAAGTCTTAAAGACCACTTATTGGAAAATCATGTCACCAAGGGTTAACAACAATAAGGAATGATTTTTTTAAAACAACAGAGTCAATATCCTCAAAAGAGGTCAAGGTATCTCAAGTAGTAGAGATATTGGTGGTTTGTCTCTTAGATCCTTCCAAAGAATCATTAAGTCCATTATGGAAAATTAGAGGACATATTTTATATCTCCAAAAATTAAAATTGTTATTTCAATCAAACTTCAAAATCACTTGATTATTCAAATAAATCCCTAAACCTAATAACTAGACCGAATAATAACTATTATAGGGAGGAGTCTCAGGGACCAAAAAGGAACTCCCATGGGAGAGATTATGAACTAATAACCCAACCACAATAGAAAACAAAATAAGAATAAATCCAAAAATGAACCTCATAGAAAGAATATGAACACAAAAAACCAAAGCTATTGATGAAGAAAAGAATAAATCCATTTGAGATTTTGGGAAACTAGTTTAGTACTCAAGTCCTTTAAGGCCTTTGGTCCACCCAAGGCCTTTGGGACAATAATGTTTTTGGGCCACCTCAAGGCCTTTGGGTCGCTTCAAGGCCTTAGGTCCACCTCAAGGCCTTCAGGCCACATGAAATTGTGCTTAATGGACTAAGGAGAATCTAAAAGGATTAGGCACCAAATAAGGATTTAGAGAAAGGTACATTCACCAGAATAGAGCTAATGGACTCGGAAGAATGAGAGGGTATGAAAATTACCACCAGGACCAGCCTGTGCATGCATGGGAATCCTAGATGAACAGTCATGTGAAGGTGGAAAACTTAAAAACATCATGATGAAGACATCGGGGAGGAACAGTTCCAAGTAGTTATAGTTTGGATGATTTTCTCTAATACCATCGTGTCATGTAGTGTCACAAAGACTACATTCCTTGAAAGGGTTCCCCTTCAACCATTAAAAGGGAGATTATAAAAAATGAATTAAAATAGAAGGCCTTCGAGCTATTTAGAGTATATAAAGAAAAAAAACAAGAATAAATGAAAACCATATGTCAAAAAGGACACTCATTCATATAGGAACAACAACTAGAAGACCATTGAAAAAATATTATACAAGGTAAAAAATAAACCAAGATGAAAAACCCTGACTAGGGTTCGACATCACCTTTCAAGCCCAATAATATCACCAAAATACTCTTTATAACCTAAAATACTCAAGGTCTCCATCAAAAAAGTACTCCATAAATCACCCACGAATCTTGTCACTAACAGAGAAATGAACAAGATCACCAATATCTAGATCATCTGCTTCTATCTTGATTTATCTCTATTCCCCCTCTTTACGATTCAACATGTCTATCTCTTTTAATAACTAGGGACTTGATCTCATAAAAAAAATGAACAAATCCCTTGAACAAAAATTAAATAACCTGAAGACATGTGTTCGTTCAAAGAGTGTGCTGAGGAATCCATTTCAATAAATCTAGAGAAACCGACACTATGTAAGGGTACTCATAAGCTACCCTACATAAAGGTAACTTTTGACACTATGTAAAGGTATCACAAACTACTATGTAAGTTTCCCTCGACCACTATGTAAGGGTATATTGGTGCTACGCAAGGGTAGCGCCACCCACTGCATAAGTATATCTCTCCCAAAACCTTATCCGTCTAAGGGTAACCCAAGCTTGTATAAGGGTAAGACACTACATAAATAGGTAAGATAAGGGTAACATGGCCACCACGTAAAGGTAACCTGATCCATTCCACTACCACATAAAGGTCAACTAGCACTACAAAATAAACAGTGTTTAGCGGCGGTTTACAAAACCGCCGCTAAACGTTTTCCGAAATACGTTTCGCGGCGGTTTTTAATAAACCGTCGCTAAACCGTTGTTTTTTTTAAAAACCCCGACCCTTCCCTACCCCGACCCCTTTCCCTGCAACCCTCGCCCGCAGCCCCCCGCGACCCTTCCCTGCAACCCTCGACCGCAGCCCCCCGCGACCCCCCGGCGATCCCGCGACCTCTTCCGGCAACCCCGCGACCTCCTCCGGCGACCCCGCGACCTCCTCCGGCGACCCCACGACCTCCTCCGGCGGTGCCTGCGACCGGCAACCCGCGACCCCCTTCTCCCGACGACCTTTCTCGCTTCGACCGCGGCCCCAAAGTGAGTTTTCTCTATGTCTACTGCTTGACATACTCGTGATTATTCATGAACCATATAAAATTTCATAATGAGAAAATTATTTGTGTGGATACAATGTTGATGCATTATTTTTATGATGATACGATAGTGTTTTTAAATGAAAATGAGAACAGTCTTGGATTAATTAAAAGTTATTGGTTAGTAATTAATTTGGAATTAAATGATTAATTGGTGTAAAGTTAATTAATAGACTAGGGTAAATTATAGATTAGGGTTATGTTAGTTGGATTAAACATCACCAATGATCACTTGATAATGAATTAAGAGGTTGATCATTGATATCTTAGTTGGCCAAGATCTAAGAGTTTTACTTCATAATATACTAGATATGCGATGTATATAAGTGTGACTATCCTTGTGGTATTATTTTATATTGATGGGGGTGACTGATTGTGATTTTTATATAAAAGTTAAATGTATTTCAAGTTGTATTACAGGTTTTACTAGATATAATGACCAAGTTTATGATCCATGAATCGTAGCCATAGACCCGACCATCTGGTGAAACCTATGGTGAGGGTGTTATTATCACTGAAGGTTAGTTCTATGATAGGGGTGAGGACTTGTGATATGTCTAGGATGATTTGTGTTTTTTATTTTTACAGGATTTTTAAGGGATTTGGTACTTGACTTGGGTTTGATTCAATATGTATTTATTCTCAGATGTTGAAAAATAGGGATATTGATTTGGGGTTGCAAGGTAATATCATATTCAGCCTAGTCTTGGGATGATTTGGATAATGTGGAAAAATGATTCATCCAGGTGAAATAATAATTGGATAGTTATCAATAATAATCCTTATAAAGGTTAGTTAATCTAGGAAAAAGTGACCTTTGATAAGATACTTATCATTCATTTGAGATAGGGATTTCATGTTAGCATAATTATTTTACTCATAAGGAAATTAGGATGATTGTAAGTTTTTAGAAGCATGGTTGGAATGCATGGAAGTCTTGATAACTAAATTATACACTAAGATATGAGTAAAAAATATAAATACATTCAATATTAATGGGGTTTTGGGAAAAGGAAACCTTTTCAAGGTGATTCACAGATGGGGTGTAAGGAAAGAATTCTAGGAAATGGATACACTCGTACTAATGATTTAAGGTGGTGATTTTGTAAATAGGTGATAAGGTTGGTTGATTTGGATCTTAATTCATATGTATATCATAATATAATGGGATAATAATAAAATATCAATGTGGTAAGAGTGTTCATCTGGGGTTGAAATCAAGGGAAATTTCATCTTGACCATGTAAAGTGGTCTATAAAAATCCACTAGGGTGAGATATTGTGGGAGATCTAGAAATTATGGAGAAACATGTAAGAGGGTGGGGGTAAATTCATCTAGTGATCAGCTCACACTTCATTTTGGTGGGTACAAGTACAGACATTGATGTGATAGAATTTCAGTAGTGTGGGGAAGCCTGGTGTGAACAAGTGGTGTTATGATTAATCAGTGATTATATAATGATTATATGATGATTTAATGGGGTATTTTTTATAGTTTTCATGGTTGGGATTTTATTCCATGACCATTCAAATGAATAGGGTGAGGTGTATTTCCCAAATAATTAATCTAAAAATAGAATAAAGTAAATAAATTGAGTCAACTTTCTATCATCGAATAGTGATTAAGATATTTAATGATGGGAAGCACCGACAACAACATATAGGTAATTTAACTCCCTATTTTAAGTGAATAAATGAAATTTTAATCATGGAAAATGGTGATTGATTTGTGTATTTTATTGTGAGGATGGTTCTGAAATCTCCCATTGTGGATTCTCCCACTCTTAGGGTTTCCTAATCTACATTGTAGTGTCGATCCCCTTGGTTTCGCCAATAGGAACTGACCACATTGTCATGACACGTCAAATTGATTATATCTTTAATGTTGGTTTATGGTCTAGTTAATACCCTAATTCATCTCTCAAGGATAATTGATAGGTTTATAGTGTGTATTTTTAATAAAAATGACTAAAGTTCATCTCTCAACTATTTATTATCAACATCAAATGAAAATTAAAGGTTTAGGTAATGTTACTATACCACCGCACAAGAGGATATCGATAAGGCACTACACTACCCTGTGGAGAGCCAATCAGAACACCTTTGTTCCAATCCTCTCCACAACTCATGGCCCAAAATTCTTAGCACCACCTCACCTAGTTACCAAAATTATAATGGTGACACAAACTCATTGTCACTAAAGGGATACATAGATTCCAACCAGACGCATCTGGATTGCCTTCATCCTTTAGGAGAACGATCCACAGGTCCTTGGTGACATGTACGAGTCAACTCCGCCTCAATCCGAGGCACGGTGTGACCGATACCACCCAAAGGGTCGCTCTCTTGTTTAAAATGGACACCACTTTAATTGGAAACAACAACTGACCTACGGAAATCCGACCGGACGCATCCGGATTGCCTTCATTCTTTAGGAGAACGATCCACAGGTCCTTGGTGACGTGTACGAGTCAACCCTGCCTCAATCCGAGGCACGGTGTGACCGCTACCACCCAAAGAGTCGCTCTCTTGTTTAAAATGGACACCACTTTAATTGGAAACAACAACTGACCTACGTAAATCTGACCAGACGCATCCGGATTGCCTTCATCCTTTAGGAGAAGGATCCACGGGTCCTTGGTGACGTGTATGAGTCAACCCCGCCTCAATCCGAGGCACGGTGTGACCACTACAACCCAAAGGGTCGCTCTCTTGTTTAAAATGGACACCACTTTAATTGGAAACAACAACTGACCTACGTAAATCTGACCAGACGCATCCGGATTGCCTTCATCCTTTAGGAGAAGGATCCACGGGTCCTTGGTGACATGTACGAGTAACATGCAAGAATGATGGACCACATTTCTTTGTCCTTTGGACAAAAAAACCAGTAAAATCTCCAAAATACCTTCATATCATGCATGAACCAGTAAAATCTCCAAAATACCTTCATATCACGCAGTTCTGAAAAGAGTCACTATTTAAAAGAAAGTCAGAAATTTAGATACATCTCGAGATGGTCAGTTTAAAGACATTTTGAGGGACACTACTAAAGACATGCTCAGATATGCACACATCCCCCACTTTTAGATCGTTGTCTACTACAATGATCTTCCAAACAAGATATGCATTAGAACGCTCATGATGCATAGAGCAATTCACTGGCCACCATCGAGAATGATCTGAAGCACAAACCATGACATCATTATGTTTTTAACTTCAGCACCTCAATTGAGAATGTGACACCTTTCAGGACTTGGTGCCATTGTATGTCGTTTCGTCCACTGAATGGGTCTATCCTTTTATTTAATTTTTTTAACTTCAGTCAAATATTCTAGAAAGATGTCGCGGCAGATCCTTCACCATTTTGTTTTTCTGAACATCTCATTACATTGTTAAAAAAAAGAAGGGTGTCTTGCATGTGCAATACATTCCTGTATTGAAGATGATGCACTCCCATTTATTCGAACCCACAAAACCACCCCACGACGCGGCGGTCATCGGCAGGTGCCTGGGTTCCTCCCCGCCTTCCAGAAAAATATGAGTCCCTGTTTTCTCATGCGGGGCGGTTTTGTGGGTTCGAATAAATGGGAGTGCATCATCTTCAATACAGGAACGTATTGCCCATGCAAGACACCCTGCTCTTTTTTAACAATGTAATGAGATGTTCAGCAAAACAAAATGGTGAAGGATCTGCCGCGACATCTTTCTAGAATATTTGACTGAAGTTAAAAAAATTAAATAAAAGGATAGACCCATTCAGTGGACGAAACGACATACAATGGCGCCAAGTCCTGAAAGGTGTCACATTCTCAATTGAGGTGCTGAAGTTAAAAACATAATGCTATCATGGTTTGTGCTTCAGATCATTCTCGAAGGTGGCCAGTGAATTTCTCTATATATCATGAGCGTTCTAATGCATATCTTGTTTGGAAGATCATTGTAGTAGACAACGATCTAAAAGTGGGGGATGTGTGCATATCTGAGCATGTCTTTAGTAGTGTCCCTCAAAATGTCTTTAAACTGACCATCTTGAGATGTATCTAAACTTGTGACTTTCTTTTAAATAGTGACTCTTTTCAGAACTGCGGGAGTTAACATTTCTCCAACATATTCACACACAAAATCACCCTTCGACATATCGTGTATGCATACTCACCTTCAAATGTGACATGTACGAGTCAACCCCACCTCAATCTGAGGCCTGTTGTGGCTGACACAACTCCAAGTGCCTCTGTTTTGTTCAAAATGGACTTATTTTTAAGTGAGAAATCAACAACTGACATACGTGAAACTGACCAAATGCCTTCGGATTGTGTTGACACTTTAGGACAACGATTCATGGGTTATATGTGACGTGTACGACTCAACCCCGCCTCAATCCGAGACGCGGTGTGACCGGTATCACTCCAAGTGTATGTATTTAGTTTAAAATGGACAATATTTTACGTACATATGCCAAACTGATCTAACGGCTTCTGATTGCATTGATAATTTTTCACAATGATCAATGACTCATGTGTGACGTGTACGATTCAACACCGCATCAATCCGAGGCCCGGTGTGGCCGACACCACTCAAGTGTCACTGTTTTGTTAAAAATGGACTTAATTTTAAGTGAAATCAACAACTGACATACGGCAAACCGACCAAACACATTGGGATTCTATTGAAACTTAAGGACAACTATCCATGGGTCAAATGTGACGTGTAAGATTCAACCCCGCCTCAATCAGAGGCGCGGTGTGACCGGTATCACTCCAAGTGTATGTATTTAGTTAAAAATGGACAATATTTTACGTACATACGCCAAACCGATCTAACGGCTTCTGATTGCGTTGATACTTTTTCACAACAATCAATGACTCATGTGTGACGTTTACGATTCAACACCGCATCAATCTGAGGCCCGGTGTGGCCGACACCACTCACAGTGTCACTGTTTTGTTAAAAATGGACTTAATTTTAAGTGAAATCAACAACTGACATACGAGATGTTATGGTCACTATTATGAGGATGTTGGTGACATGTACGAGTCAACTCCGCCTCAATCCGAGGCACGGTGTGACCGCTACCACCCAAAGGGTCGCTCTCTTGTTTAAAATGGACACCACTTTAATTGGAAACAACAACTGACCTACGGAAATCCGACCGGACGCATCCGGATTGCCTTCATTCTTTAGGAGAACGATCCACAGGTCCTTGGTGACATGTACGAGTCAACCCTGCCTCAATCTGAGGCACTGTGTGACCGCTACCACCCAAAGCGTCGCTCTCTTATTTAAAATGGACACCACTTTAATTGGAAACAACAACTGACCTAAGTAAATCTGACCAGACGCATCCGGATTGCCTTCATCATTTAGGAGAAGGATCCACGGGTCCTTGGTGACGTGTACGAGTCAACCCCGCCTCAATTCGAGGCATGGTGTGACCGCTACCACTCATGTGTGACCTGTGTCCATTTTTAATGTTGGTTTTTATTATGGTAAGAGATGTTATGGTCACTATTATGAGGATGTTGGTTTTTGTGTGTAGTGGTTTGTGGTAGTATTATTTTAGTGATGGAATATGAAATGGTAATGATGTAATAATGTTGTAAGCTGTTGTACATTACAAATATGTGTGGATGTGATATTATGTGGGGCTGATGGGTGAGATGTGGCTGTGGTTTTGGAAAATTTAGGGCAGTGGTGGAGCAGATCCAACATATTTTTTTTCCAGTTCAACATTGAGCGGCGGTTAAAACCGCCGCTAATTCCATACCTGTGAGCATTTAGCGGCGGTTTTAACCGCCGCTAAATAACCGGGAATCATTTAGCGGCGGTTAACACCGCCGCTAAATGATGAACTGGGCAAAATTTAGCGGCGGTTAAAACCGCCGCTAAATATATTATGTTGATATTTAGCGGCGGTATTCACCGCCGCAGAATAGGCGCATCAAACGCCTGAATTTCGCGGCATTTAAAACCGCCGCGAATAAGATACCTATATAACCGCCGCTAAATGAAGAGAAACCGCCGCTAAATGACGGACCTACGACACATTTCTAAAACCGCCGCGGAATCGAAAAAACCGCCGCTAAATGAAGAGAAACCGCCGCTAAATGACGGACCTACGACACATTTCTAAAACCGCCGCGGAATCGAAAAAACCGCCGCTAATAGATTGCCGACGCCAAACTTAGCGGCGGTTTTTGTAAACCACCGCCACACAATATAGCGGCGGTTTAAACTGCCGCTAAACCGGAAAAAAACCGCCGCTAGGACCGGCATTTGTTCTAGTGTAGAGCTCATATAAAGGTATCTTGCACAAAACTGTGGCTACATAAGTGTATAAAAACCCCCATGTAATGGTCAACCCTACAAATTGAGAGACATGTAACGGTAACATACCAATTATTTAAGGTTAAACAACCTCATATAATGGTAATGTATCCATTACATAAGGGTCAATGAATCATCGAGTAAGTGTAAAATAAAACAAGATAGAATACTATGAAACCAATTCCATGAAAAATAAAACATAAAAAAACACGAATTAAAATGGAAACAAGAGATGAAAATAACATGCATTAAAAATAAAAAAATTCAAACATTTTCATTTATAACATCAATAATTAAAAAATTAACACCACAACTCTAGACCCCACCTCCAATCGCCCCCTCTATTGGTTCTTCTCACTGTGTGCCTCAACTTCACATAAATCCCACCTATGACCAATCACCACCCTCCCCTAATCCTACTCTTTCTTTCCACTATCATTGATCTAGGTGATTCCCACTATTGTTGTCTCCCCCATTTTCTCTAGTCATTACTGCCCCTATTTTCTTCACACCCCTCCACCATATTCATGTGGTGACCCTATATTCAATATGTATTCTTTAATCATAGAAATAAATCTCTATTTTGGGGTTCTAATCTTGTCATCCATAAGTTCTATAGACAAATCATTTATTTCCCACCCCCTAAATTTAGTGTAATTTTGAACCATGGATTAAAAAATAAAACTTATCCCCATACACATTTTATCAATTAAAATGGTCTCAAGTAATTCTTTGAGGAAAATTGAAATTATTTTCACTTCTATCATCTGATTTTCTCACACTAATAGGAAATTCAAGTGGGTTCAAGATATTTTAGACACTATTGATTATTATAAACTCATGAATATTTTGAAATCATAATATATATTTACCAAATATTTATAGTGTGGTGATATTTTTTTTAAATATAGTTTTTACGATGGAATGTCTACATTAGAAGATTTCCCATGAAGAAAATTCAGCTTAGAGGTGTGAATCTGTAATTAATATTCATTTTTTATAGAAACTAAAAATAGATAAATAGGAACACCAGTTTTAGGAATGATAATGGGTTATCATCATATCAAAGTTTATTTGATGAAATTTAGGTAGCATAACAAACCAATCGGGGTTGACCCAACCCATCACCCGAGCTAGCCTACCACACTGCTTGAAGTGCGTTCCCAATCACCATGGGTTTGTGAAAAGCACTGGGAAAAAACAACTATCTCTTGGGAATGGTTTCACTACTGGTCAACTAGTATGACCAATCCATAAACAGGATAGAAAAACCAATATCATTAGATTCAATAGCATAAGATAAGTGGTCACCATAAACCACAATATACATTATAATACAAAGCATGTTATAATTGGACATAAACATACATGTTATCTCTAGTGAAAACCCAAAACTCAAAAGAGAGAGTAAAATAACAAAAAAGGACTACACAAAAAAACCAATAGATACAAAATCTTAAAATCAACACCACACAAATTCGTCCATGCGATACCACATCTCCTCTATAAAACCCGAATTGTGGAAACTAAGAAGAGACACCCTAAAACATGGTGTCCTTGACTTTAACTATGTCCTATAATATGGAATCAATAAACAACCAAAGGCCCAAGTAGGGTGTAAGGCATGAAGCCTAGTAGGATACCACTATAGATCTATTTAAGGCTTTTACCAATTTAGACCAATAAACAAGACTGATTTTTTTTTCAAAATAAAATCACTTTGAAAACATACTATTTGAAAATAAATCATTAAAATCCCATCAGTTTTCTATTTCAAACCAAATAGTCTTTCCAATTTTTTTTCCAAATAATGGATCGAATGAATAAACAAGTCACAAAATGATTATAAAACCTAATGAATCAATGTAAATAACATCATCATCATCATGTAATCACATTAGTAGAAAATTTTCATAATGCATCACATCACATAAAAATGGCACACATAAAATGAATAAATCATATAAACTAAACTGGCATGGGTAATTTTCACATATGTCTCTAAGTATTAGAACTACCATGAGTGAGTAAAAAAGTATAGTATCTAGCTAAGAAAATGGAAGTTCTCACGGTCTTCATTGGGCCCAACATGGAAGCTCTCATGGTCTTACTATCCACAGGCTCTAAGAGTCCCTTAGAAACCAAGTTGGAGGCTCACACGTTCCTCCATCTGATGGATCACATATCCACTCAAACAAACCAATGTGGAATCTCAAATGCTCTTCTCTATAAAGGCTCACATAGTCCCTTGAACAAACCCCTCACACATACCACTGTTAACCCATGTGCTACTTCATGACAATGTGATCATAAACAAGTTCCCATATCAAATAATCTATATCATACTCAATTTTAAAAAAATACCATTTCATTAAAAAAACTTCTCAATTAAAAATAATTTCTAATACCACTTTAGAAATCATTTTTAAACCCTGAAAACCTTTAAACTATTTTAATAAAAAATTAGTGTGCATACAAGCCACAACCATTTGGAAAATCCCTCTTTAAATCACCTAATTTCCAAACAAGTCATCAATAACATAAAATATGGGATAAAAATAAACCATAAACCATTAATTTCTAAATTCAAAAAAAACACAACCAAATGAGGTTATAAATTTAGAGGTATTCCATGGAAAACACCCGTAAATAGAGACACCTACCTCAGATTTAGTCGAAAACTCATTACCTCTAATGAAAACCACATGAAAGAGGTTGAAAAAAATCCCTACACACCTAATCCACAAAAAAAACTAAAACCCCCCATTAAACACCCTAGATTTATACAACTTTCTCACTAGGGTTACATATCTCCATGGAAATAGAGGAATAAGCAAAAATAATGGAGGAGATGAAGAAAACAAGAATATAGTGGGATTACCTCAATCCAAACTTCACGAATCTAAGGATAAATAACCACCCAATGAGGGGAAGATCCCCACCAACAAAGGCGAGGGGCTGAACAAAATGGGTGAGGAAAATTATCCCTTGAATCATAAAACCCCAATAGAGGTTAAATGATAAAAATCCACTTTTTATGTGAGCTATACAAGGCCACATGGTTTGGACACATGGTTAGGAAAACCGTATTCTAAGCATGCATGTGCCATTATACAACCAAAAATGGGTCACATAATTACTTCAAGGAGTTGAATAGTTTACAAAACCATTCTCAAATCATGAAAAACCCCACTTTCACAAATTGCATCACCCTCACTTGGTTTTGCACATAGAAAATTTGTGTGATAACTATGAACCTTGGTATATCTTCCCAAAAACTTTTGGTTTCGACCTATAACACTCAAAAACTTCAAGAGTGAATCAAAATATTTATAAAACTCAAAATGATACAAACTAGTGACCCATATGGTGTCACAAACTCCCCACTATTCCATTTTCTACCCCATGAATTTCCTCTAAAAACCTTGAAAAAAATAGGTGAGGCCACTACTCCCTCACCCAACCCTCCAGATCCCATGTCTTTGAGATATCACCACCATGTTTCTAGAGAACATGAGCCAACAAGATCATTTTCCTATGGAGAACCTTGTTCTAAACATCCATCATATGAACATGCAGTTGCACCATGGTTGAATCAGGTTCTAACTCCAAATCTTCCCACTCCAACACACGATATGGGTCCAAATGGTATCTCTTTAGTTGGGAAACATGAAAGACGTCATTGATCGAGGTTATCTATGGTGGTAGATAAAATATATAGTCTACCTTCCCAAGAAGCTTCACAAATGAAATGGATAGACATAACATGATTCCAATTTCCCATGATTTAAAAAATGATGGTGTTCAAGCCATACAAATACCTGTAAAAACACATAATCACTAACTTGAAACTCTAAAGGATGATAATGATGATTATAATATAACTTCTTCTAACTCTAAGTTTTCACTAACCATTTTTGAATCAGGCACACTGTCTCGGTCATCTCTAGGATAAGGTTTGGTCCAACCAAGGAATACTCTCCTACCTCAATTTTAATACCCCAATATTTTTGTGAAATAATTCTCTTTAAATAATTTAATTTCTTTGATATCTTATGTTGAATGCAACACCAAGTTTAAAAGAACAATGATATGATATTAAAATATTAAAATGACCATTATAACCTAACCACTGAATTTATGGCTATGGATAGGAATAAGCATATTAGTAAATATATTTATTAATAGTAAATAAACATTTAATTTTTAGTTAAGTCATTTTATTCTTTAAAAATATGTTTTCCTTAAAAAAATGATTCTTGTTTCCTTCTATGGAAAAATAAATATAGTTAATTTTGATACTTTTAGAAAATTTATTTGACAAAATAAACACATTTTTTTGAATTCATAATGTCAAAATTATCTTAGGATGGATTTTTGAGAAATTTTAAAAAATTATTAAATTTTATTGAATTGTGAAAAATGACGATTTACATTTGAAAGTATATTTTCTTTTAATGAATTTACAAATTAAAATCACATTTTGGATTAGTTTTAAATTTTATTAGTTCTTTTTTCTTATAAATAGTCTAATTTTGGTCTTTGAAATTAATTTTATACATGAATTTAGTTTAAAAAAAATATACATAAAAGGGATTTTTTTTCTTCAGAAAAGTTGTTTTTCATATCATTTTTCTGTTTAAATTAAAATTAAATTCTATAATTATTTTTTTTCAATTTAGAAAAATGTAATTCATATTTTGAATAAAATGGTCCAAATGTAGTAAATATAACCCTTTATTTTTTTTAAAATGAATAATAACCGTGAATTTTTTTTGTTACCATAATTAAGGCTAAATCTCGTAATTAAGGGTAAAAATAAAATAATAGAGGTTATAAAATTACCCTAACACTTGTCTCAATTCTATTGGATGAGTAAGTTTCAACTAAAATCATCCATGGGTTGAATTTAGGACCTTTTGGATCCACTTAGTTGACATTAAGACCCTTATTGTATTTTATTTAAAAGAAAGTAAAACTTGACACAATATTATTTATAATAAGGTTAATTTTTTTTAATATACTATTTTCTAGAAGATATATTTGACCATAAATAGTCTTTGGAAAGATAAAATATTTCTCTTCTTCATGGAATTTTATTTTTAATTTTTAGGTAGGAAATAAATACCTTCAATGATTACACAATGATGATGGATTGATTATTAAAATTATGGAAAAATAAAATAAATGATATTAAAAACATTTAAATAAATATAATTTGATATAATTAAGATAATCAATGAATTCTCTAGATGAATATGATATTTATAGGATATAATAAAATAGTTTTTTTTGAATTTGACTCTTTGTTTTGATATTTTTAAAGTCATAGTAATGAAACTACTAGAAACTAAACCTATACCAATGGACCCATACCAAAGGTTTGGCCAAAATATTTTGTATAGATTCTATATTAAGACCCTATAATAATGGGTTTAGACAAAAAATTGCTATAAATTCCATATTAAGACCCTATACCATCAATTTTGAAAAAAAAAACATTGGTCTAGGTCATAGCTATACCAAAAGATTGTCCCAAACCATTGGTACAACTTCTATAATAATCCCCTACACTAACAACAGTTTTAGAAAAACCATTAGTATAGGTATGTACCAATGATTTCCAAAACCGATGGTATGGGTATTTTTAGTTTTTACATATTATTTTATTAAATAACACTGAATATGTCAAAATTTAAATTAATTTTTAAAAAAAATATATATATATTTATCATATTGTGTTTATAAAAGTTATTATAGATTAGTGGTTAGGTCATTGAAATATATGTTGGAGGTTATGGGATCAAATCTGGCCACAGTTTTTTTAAATTACCTATACCAATAGTTTTGAAAGCTATTGGTATAACCCTATACCAATGGTTTTCAAAACCGTTAGTATAGCCCTATACCAATAGTTCCACAAAATCATTGTTATAGGTCTATACCAATGGAAGATAGTCTGACGATCCTCCAAACCGTTGGTATAGCTTATACCAACAGTTTGGGGGCCTATACCAATGGATCTAAACCATTTTATAGCATTTTTTCCATTAGTGTGAATAATATCAAATTTGACAATAATGATATTTCATGAATATAATGTTTTATTAAATTATTAAAAAATCATAAAAAAAGTAAATAAGACCAAATGGGTAAGATATGGTCTAAAATATAATCCCATGTACATTTATAGGCCCTTTGGAATAATTTTCCTCTATAATTGTCTTATTATATTTTAATATTTTTGTCACGACCCGTTCTCGGGGCCCGTGTCGTGACTACCCCAAGCCCGCCTTCCATAGGCCATGGGCTGGTGACTAGCACCAAAGGTGTAAATCCCGATTTTTATGAAGGTACTGCCTTTATAAAATATAAACACATCCAACCAGAGTAAAAGAGGAAGTAATACACTAAGTACAAAAGAAAGTGCTAAAATGTAAATGGGACAGAATACAAACCCAACTGAGAAGTACAACTACAACTGAATGAAATTACAACAGAAAAGACAAACAGTTGGAAGATAGAAGCAGTTCCAGGGTCGTCCACATCAGATCCTACCTAAAGGGTAGGTACAGATAGCCTTCTCAACGCTCTCGTCTTCCAACCTCCTCTGAGCACCGTCTCGTCGTGAATTCCACCTCTGGGTACTGACTCGTCGCTAGGTACACCTCCGGGTACTGACTCGTCGTGAGGTCTACCTCAGGGTACCATCTAGTCCTTGTACACTCGATCTCTATCAGCGCTGTCCGTCTTCTACATCCAACACAACAAGGTGCGGGCATAGCCCGTGCAGGGTTGAGTATAATGATAATCAATAGGGACCCCGAGACCCTCAAGGTCTTACTAAATTCAACAAGGATAACCACAAAAAAGGATCTCAACAGATAACCCTTAGGTATAATCCGATACTTATACCTAAGTTATCAAGTAACCCATCTCAATCATGAGGTAACTCAAAGGTTATGAAATCAACGGATAACCACTACTTAGGTATATGCCCATACATATACTTATGTTAACAAGTGACCCATCTCAATCAATAGGTCATCAAAAAGGTCATTGAATCAGCTCAAACCAGGATTTTATTCATGATGTCGAAACCATTGCTGCTGGAGAACTCCTCCTCTGTCGAGTACAATGGTCCTGTCATGACTCTGAGGTGCTACTCTCTAACCTAAGACTACCGAGGTGCTCCTCCTGTCGAGTACCATGGGTCCGCACCCAAACACAGTAGTGCACCTCGCCAGGGGTCTGCCGCCCAAACACTGTAGCGGTTCCCCAAATAGCCTAGAGAGGTACTCCTCTTGTCGAGTACCGTGGGTCTACTGCCAACTACCAGGCGCTCCATCCGCCGTGGGCCTGCCTCCAAATACCAGGAGCTCCGTCCACTGGGCTAGTCGACTCACTCCAAGTCAAATCGGTCAAGCAGTCGTCTGGTCCGCAGCTACTAGGTCTCTGAACTCCGTACGCTCGTCTCTGGGAGGATCCGTTCCACGGGCTACTGGTCGATACTCCAAGTATCACAAAGTCCCACAAATAAGTATCACAAAGGACCGCCTCGTCACAGGGGTCTCTACGCAACAGACGACGCGTCAATCGGACGCCCGGTCTATGAGTTATTAGCCTTTTTGTCCCGGGGGCCCGGTTGGTTTCGTGTACAAATCAACCCGACCGTATCTCAACTATACCCCAAACTCTCATAGGGTATACTCAAAGGGACCATTTCTCAATGAGATTACCAATTCTGCTGACGGTTCGTCAAACGGACGTCCGGTCTGAAAGTTATCGGCTTTTCCGTTCTTGGGGCCCGGTTGGTTTCTAAGCTAAAACCAACCCGACCGTACTCCAACTTTGTCCAAACATCAGGTGAAGTATTCCAAAAGATCCATCTCATCAAAAAGAAATCCAACAGGGTCGACGACACCTCAATCGTACATCCGATCCTTAAGTTATGAGCATTTCTGCTCGGAGGGCCCGGTTGGTTTCGTGTTCGAACCAACCCAGCTATACAAAAACTTCGCCAAAAACTTGATTGTAATATACCAAAACGACCATCTCGATCCAAGGATTCCTACGCAACTGACGGTGCATCTATTGGAGGTACGTACCCCAAGATATGAGCGTTTAACTGAATAGGGTCCGAAAATAGGGGGTCTGGGCCCGGTCTGACCCGACCCAACACCCCCTGGGTCGGCCCGAACCGGGTCGACCCGACCTGGGTCCGGGTCCGGCCCGATTGGGCACGGCCCGGCCCGACGGGCGCGGCTTGGCCCGACCCGGCACCAGCGGCCCGTCCCCGCGCTGGTGGCCCGGCGTTGGCGGCCCGGCCCGGCGCCGGCGGCCCGGCCCGGCGCTGGCGGCCTGGCCCGGAGCTGGCGGCCCGGCCTGGCCCTGGCGGCTCGGCCCGGTGCTGGCATCCCGGCCCGGCCGGCCCACGCGGTTGGCCACGTGGCTTGCCGACCGGCCAGAGTGGCGGCGCCCAGTGGGGCCCACCCTAGCTGCGGATTGGGGGGCGGGGGTGTTACACCTCCCGATTTCAAAGAAACGGCCGACCATAATTGTCGGCCCCCTGGGTGACTGTGGGACCCCCCTTGGGTCCCGCCTCTTAATGGCGCCGGTGGCCGGTCGTGCCGGCCGCCTTCCATGTCTGTCGCGGCCTTAGGCCATGACTTTCTTCCACCGGTGCGGTGCGACGGCGCCGTGCCCTGCTTTGGCCGTGGCCCCTGAAGCTCCGCCGCGGCGCGCCGACGCCGCGCCCCTCCGCCGTGGTCTGACTCTACTCCGCAGCGTTCCTCGGCCTCTCCGGCGCGGCGCGACGACACTACGCACCACCACCACTGCGGCCCGCTCCGGCCGCGGTCCCCTTCATCCCCGCACGATGCAATGACACTGCGCCACCTTTGCCGCGACCTTGCATGGCCGCGGTTCCCTGCCGATCACCGCACGGAGCAATGACACCGGGCTCCTCCACCTCCAACATCATAAAAAATTAACAAAGAAGAGGGGAGGAGAATCTATCGTGTTTGTGCGGTCCGATCTCCCTCCGTTATGATGATATCATGCGGCCAAACCTTAAGCAATGAAGAACGGTGATAAGAATTGAACAAAAATAACCCCTACCTCAATAAAAGATAACGAACTTCAGCTTCGCGGAAGACGACGTCGCAGGGTGAGGTTTCGTAGACGTCGATGGAGAGCATTCGAGGAGAAAGCGACCTCTCCCATTTTTGTCACAGAGAGAAGAAAATTAGGCAAGACGTCGTTGGAGAGTTTCCCATGTCGGTGTCTCCTCCCTTGTCATAGAGGAAGAAGAGGATAGAGAAACTAGGGTCATCGAGTCGATGTTCTTCATCGGAGAGTTGGCGTTCTTCAACAAACGAGATGAACCGTTCTTCGTCGGAGGAAGATCTTCAAAACTCTAGTGCTCTCTCTCCAAAATATTTTCCTAACACAAGTCCCAACCCAATTAAAATAAGCTTCCACCTTATTTTAATTGAACTTTCCAAGCCATTCAAATTTTGAAAATCAAATCCTCTTAATTAATTAAACGTAGAGTTGTATAATTAATTAAGAGGTAGGTTGGCAAATTTAATAAGGAAGTGGAAGAGTTACATAATTAAAGGGGGAAGTTAACAAGTTTAAAGGGGGGGGGGGGAGTTTATGAGAGTTAAAAATGAGTTATGGGAATGTGAAAGGTTGGGGATCGTGTGGGCCCCACCTCACATTTATCCTCACATGGGTAGTTAGGTGCTTGTGGGTCCCACCCCAACTTCCCCATATAGGATAAAACCACCTTAGATATAAAAATAAAATTGTTTACAATTTTATTCATTCCTCATTTAATCCACAATTTTAACTTCTCCACCCATGCAAATGCAACCGTGTTAAAGTTCCCCTTAAGCAATTACCAGTGTTGCGAGTTTATTACTGCCCTCAGATTTCAATTCCGAGCATTGGTTCAAAAGTTAGAAAAACCCACTCGTTTGTTCACTGAACGTACCCGAGCTAAACTTCAGAAAATTATTCTGGGCACACCGGGCCTCGGAATCAGGTACCATCAGAAACTACGCGCTTGTAAAATTACCAAGAAATTAAGAAAAAATTTCCTTGAAATTTTTGGGTCTTTACATTACTCCCACCTCAGGGATTTACGTCCCCGTAAAGCTACAACACAACTAGGGAAACTAAAGGACGTACCGAGCACGCATCTGAGCCTCCCGCTCCCATGTGCTCTCCTAGAGGTTCCCATGTTGCCAATGAAAGAACACAAGAGGAATCAACCGTCCCCATAGGACCTGATCATGTCGATCCTCAACCTCTACTAGAACCCTATGAAAGTCGCCCCGTCATCGATGTACACCTCTCCGTGGTTGATGATGTGTGATGGGTCATGAATGTATCTCCTCAGCTGAGATACGTGGAAGACGCCATGCACCTGATGCAACTGAGGTGGATGGGATAGACGGTAAGCCACCTCGCCTACCCTGCTGAGGACCTGGAAAGGTCCGATGAACCTCAGAGGTTACTTGTCACCTCAGCCAAATCTCCTTATACCTCTTCGAGGTGTGACCTGTAAGAAGACGTGGTCTCCATCCTCGAACTCCAGTGATCTCCATCTCATATCAGCATAGGACTATAGTCTACTCTATGCAGTCTTCATCCGCTTCTGGATGATCCACACCTTCTCCGTCGTAGCCTGAACCATCTCTGGTTCTACACATGCTGACTCCATCACTATCCTCAAAGGATATCTGAAACGCGGTCAGCTGTTGTCTCGCCACTCCTAACAACTGAATGCCTGATCTTCTACTAAGAGCATCTGCTACAACGTTCACCTTCCTAGGAGTATAAACTGTCTTGAAGTCATAGTCCTGGAGGAACTCAAGCCATCACCACTGTCCCAGGTTCATGTCCTTCTAGGAGAAGATACACCTGAGATTATTGAGATGGAGAGAACCGTAAACTGTTCGCTCAACGAACAATAGGCGAGACTAGCAAATTGTAAGAACTCATCTCCACCCTGCTTCATCTACTTTCCACCAAAGAGCTGCTTGGATTTCTCCTCTGCAAAAAAGAGAAATCTGGTCACATCCCCTGGATGAACCACGTTCTTTGGCTAATACAGTCAATCCTGACATGAACGGTACTATTTCATTCCATGGACGACGTCGTAAGGCCTCAACGCTACTACCAAGAGATCCAATCGTTACTCTCACCTCTAAGGGTCGAGTGACACTATCGGTAGTAGTGTGTGGTCACTGGGTCTTCTCCAGTAGGTATCTCTAAAGTGAGGATCAGGTCAACAGTTTTAAACCAGAACCTCTTAGTATCAACCATACATAGAGGATAGGAAAGTAAACGTCACAAAGAAAGGTGTCTTTTATTATTGCAGCTCAAAGTACAAAGACACATACAACCACAACAACAACAAAAAGGAAGCTAGAAGCACCAATAACAAAGGCCTCCATGCCTGAAACTAGTATCGCTCCATTCCACCTACTTCCAAATCTCTATTATCGTATGATTCAACTGCCTGAAGCTGTGCTCTCCCATATACACCTGTTCCCTGTGGTCAGGGTGGACCTCCTTGTGGTGGTGGTGGAAACTCCTCGATGTTTCATACACCACCGGCTGTACGGACAGCTCCTTTGTATCATCCTGGTAGGTTCCTCTACTACCTGCTGCTTATCTGCTGGACAGGTCGGGCAGTCTCGAGCCAAGTGACCCTGCCTGCCGCATGCATAGCACTTACTGCTCCTCATATGGATGGCCCTTCTTTGTGTTCCTCGCACAATCGAATCTATAACCCGAGGTCACCCACTTGTAGGTCCGGTCCTCTTGGACCCCTAAATCATCCATCTCCTTCCTACAGATGACTCGAATACTGACGAAAAACCCTACGGCAAGGGCAGCAGCTCTTGAGCATGCTCAGAGTGTAGAGTCGCTGGTATAAACTCCACCCTGAAGAAGGTCTCGAAGTCTCCCCAGGTGAAGGTCATCTCGTCGCAAAACTGAAGCATCTGGATCCACCACCTCTCAACTAATCCTTGAAAGAGGCTAACAGCTAGGTACACCATCAAGTCAGCGGGTGTCTAAGCTGTGTGGAAAGCTTGTGCAACAAACTCTAGCCAGTATCCAGCCATCTGAAAATCCGACTCGCCTCAAAACGTTGGAGGCCCCTGCCGCTGAAACTCATGCATCGTGCTCAAGTGGCGTGCACTCTCTGCTAGGGTCTCAACTGGTAGAGGGCCCTGTACTGAGGTCTCACTACTCGGTGAGCTATCATCGTGCTCTCCACTCGGTACCTGAACTTTCTGACTAGGTGAGGACATCCTGAAAAAAAAAACAGACGTGACAAAGTCAAAAGATTATACCTGGTGAGCTGACCTGGTTTGAGCTGATTTAAATGAAACTTTTGAAAACACACATGCAATCAGTGTTTTCATGCTCTGAGTTGGAAATTAGTAGTCAGGGTCCTAGTGTATAGATACGTTGGCCGTTCGCACCAACACTGGACTCCCTGAACTGAAGACCACACTTAGTACCCTTAACACTATTGATTTATAGAAAGAAAATATCAGATTCCTAAGTTCTGCGGTAGAACCGACTATTTAAAACCAATTTGTCATGACCTGCCCTCGGGGCCCGTGTCATGACTACCCTAAGCCCGCCTTCCATAGGCCAGGGGCTGGCGACTAGCACCAAAGGCATAGATCCCAATATTTGGGAAGGCATTGCCTTTATAAAATATAAACACATCCAACCAGAGCTCAAGAGGAAGTAATACACTAAGTACAAAAGAAAGTTCTAAAAAGTAAATGGGCTAGAATAAAAACCCAACTGAGAAGTACAACTATAGTTGAATGAAAGTGCAACAGAAAAGACAAATAGCTAGAAGATAAAAAAAGCTCATGGGTTGTCCACCTCGAATCCTACCCGAAGGGTAGGTACAGATAGCCTCCTCAGGGCTCTCGTCCGCCAACCTCCTCCGAGTACCATCTCATCCTGAAGTCCACCTTCAGGTACTGACTCGTCGTGAGGTCCACCTCTGGGTATTGACTCTTCCTGAGGTCCACCTCTAGGTACCATCCAGTCCTCGTACACTCGATCTCTGTCAGCGCTGTCTGTCGTTTGCATCCAACACAACGAGGTGTGGGCATATCTCGTGCAGGGGTGAGTATAATGATGCTCAGTAGGGACCCTGAGACCCTCAAGGTCTCACTAAATCCAACAAGGATAACCACAAAGAAGGATCTCAACAGATAACCCTTAATTAGGTATAAGCCCATACTTATACCTAAGTTATCAAGTAACCCATCTCAATCATGAGGTAACACAAAGGTTATGAAATCAATAGATAAACACTACTTAGGTATATTCCCATACATATACCTAAGTTATCAAGTGACCCATCTCAATCAAGAGGTAATCACAAAGGTCATTGACTCAGCTCAAACCAGAATTTTATTCATGATGTCGAAACCACGGCTGCTGGAGAACTCCTACTCTGTCGAGTACAGTGGTCCTATCACGACTCCGAGGTGCTACTCTCTAACATTAGACTATTGAGGTACTCCTCCTTTCGAGTACCGCAGGTCCGCACCCAAGCACAGTAGTGCTCTCCGCCAGGGGTCTGCCACCCAAACACAGTAGCGGTTCCCCTAATAGCCTACAGAGGCACTCATCCTATCGAGTACCACGAGTCTGATGCCAACTACCAGGCGCTCCATCCGTCGTGGGTCTGTCACCAAATACCCAGCACTCCGTCCACTAGGTTAGTCAACTCACTCCAAGTCGAATCGGTCAAGCAGTTGTCTTGTCCACAGCTACTAGGTCTCTGCACTCCGTACGCTCGTCTCCAGGAGGATCCACTCCATGAGCTACTGGTAGATACTCCAAGTATCACAAAGTCTCACAAAGAAGTATCACAAAGTTCCGCCTCATCATAGGGGTATCAACGCAATAGACGGAGTGTCAATCGGACGCCCGGTCTGTGAGTCATTAGCCTTTTTATCCCGGGGGCCTGATGGGTTTTGTGTACGAACCAACCCGACCGTATCTCAACTGTACCCCAAACTCTCATAGGGTATACTCAAAGGGACTGTTTCTCAACGATATTACCAACTCCACTGACGGTTCGTCAAACGGACGTATGGTCTAAAGGTTATTGGCTTTTTTGTTCTAGGGGCCCGATTGGTTTCTAAGCTAAAACCAACCCGCCCGTACTCCAACTGCATCCAAACCTTAGGTGAAGTATGCCAAAAGATCCGTCTCATCAAAAGGAATCTAAAATGGTTAACGACACATCAATTGGACGTCTGATCCTTAAGTTATGAGCGTTTCCGCTCCGAGGTCCCGGTTGGTTTCGTGTTCGAACCAACCTGGACATTACCAAACTTTGCCGAAATCTTGATTGTAATATACCGAAACGACCATCTCGATCCAAGGATTCCTATGCAACTGACGGTGCATCGATCAAGGGTCCGTATTCCAAGATATGACCATTTAATTGAAAAGGGTCCGAAAATAGGGGGTCTGGGCCCGGTCCGACCCGACCCAACACCCCTTGGGTCGTCCTGAACCGGGTCGACCTGACCCAGGTTCAGGCCCAGCGCCGGTGGCCCGGCCCGGCACCGGCAGCCCAACCTTGTGCTGGCGGCCCGGCCCGGCGGGGGCGGCCCGACCCGACGCTGGCGGCACGGCCCGATCGGCGCGGTCCAGCCTGGCTGACCCACATGGTTAGCCGCGTGGCTAGCCGACCAAGCGGAGTGGCGACACCCAGTGGGGCCCGACCTAGCTGCGGATTGGGGGGGGGGGTGTTACACCCCCTTGTTTCAAAGATACGGCCGACCCCTTGGGTGACCGCGGGACCCCCCTTAGGTCCTGCCTCTTGATGGAGCCGGCGGCCGGCATGACCGACCGCCCTTCCAATTCCGCCACAGCCTTAGACAACGACTTTCTTCCACTGACATGGCTGAACGGAACCGCGCCCCGTCGTCGCGGCCCGCTCCGGCTATGGCCCCTGAAGCTCCGGCGCGGCATGACGACACCACGCCCCTCTGTCGCGGCCCACCTCGGCCGCGACTCCTATCGCTCCGGTGCGACGCGACGGTGCCTCGCCCCTCCGCCGCGGTCTGACTCTACTCCGCATCCTTCCTCGGCCTCTCCGGCACGGTGCGACGGCGCCGCACACCCCCACCGCTGCGGCCCGCTCCGGCCGCAGTCCCGTTCGTCCCCATGGGGTGCAACGGCACCGCGCTGCCTTCGCTGTGGCCTTGCATGGCCGCGGTTCCCTGCCAATCACCACATAGAGCAACGACACCGTGCACCTCTGCCTCCAATATCATCGAAATTTAACAAAGAAGAGGGGAGGTTAATTGGTCATGTTTGTGCGGTATGATCTCCTCCCGTTATGACGATATCATGCGTCCAAAACTTAAGCAACGAAGAACGATGATAAGAATTGAATCAAAATAACCCCTACCTCAACAAAAGATAACGAACGTCGGCATCACGGAAGACGGCGTTGCGGGGTGAGGTTTTGTAGACGTCGATGGAGAGTGTCCAGGGAGGAAGTGGTGTCTCCCCTTTTTGTCACAGAGAGATGAAAATTAGGCGAGACGTCATTGGTGAGTTTCCCATGTCGGTGTCTCCTCCCTTATCACGGAGGAAGAAGAGGATGGAGAAACTGGGGTCGTCGAGTTGATGTTCTTCGTCGGAGAGATGGCGTTCTTCAACAAAGGAGATGAACTGTTCTTCATCAGAGGAAGAAGATATTCAAAACTCTAGAGCTCTCTCTCCAAAAGATTTTCCCAACTCAAGTGCCAACCCAATTAAAATAAGCTTCCACCTTATTTTAATTGAACTTTACAAGCCATTCAAATTTTGAAAATCAAATCCTCTTAATTAATTAAAAGTAGAGTTGTATAATTAATTAAGAGGTAGGTTGGAAAATTTAATAAGGAAGTGGAAGAGTTACATAATTAAAGGGGGAATTTAACAAGTTTAAAGTGGGGGGGGGGAGTTTATGAGAGTTAAAAGTGAGTTATGGGAATGTGAAAGGATGGGGCTTGTGTGGGCCCCACCTCACATTTATCCTCACATGGGTAGTTAGGTGCTTGTGGGTCCCACCCCAACTTCCCCATGTAGGAGAAAACCACCTTAGATATATAAATAAAATTGTTTCACAATTTTATTCATTCCTCATTTAATCCACAATTTTTAACTTCTCCACCCATACAAACACAACCGCGGTAAAGGTCCCCTTAAGCAATTACTAGTGTTGCGAGTTTATCAGTGCTCTCGGATTTCAATTCCGAGCACCAGTTCAAAAGTTAGAAAAACCCGCTCGTTCGTTCACTGAACGTACCCGAGATAAACTTCAAAAAATTATTCCGGGCACACCGGGCCTCAGAATCAGGTGTGTCAGAAACTGTGTGCTCGTAAAATTCCAAAGAAATTAAGAAAAAAATTTCCTTGAAATTTTCGAGTCTTTACAATTTTAAAGAATTCTAAATGCTCCCCTCACCTCAATTATAAAAGTCAACCCCTTCCTTCACTTCATTTCACCAACCTAAGCCTTGTAGCTCAAAAATAATCTACCAAGTTATATTATCCTCATACCTATCCACATTATAGAGTTTTTTCCCACCAAAAGAGTAATTCTAAGTTCCTTAAAGGATCTTTAAAAGATGATATATTCAAGAGGTAACCTTCTTAAACCACCTCTCTTAATTTCTTTTCTTCTTCTACCTTCCCCTAAAATAATTAATCCGTTAAAGCATAATAAGTAAAGTATCATGTATATACAAGAATTTTACATTTATAATGGTAAATTTTCTTTCCATTTTTTTTATCATTTTCTATTATTTAAATAAAGGAAACCATTTTCCAAAATTATACCGATTAACCGTCTCTATGGATAATGATTTTTTTATTTTATATCACCGCCTTCATGGATAGTCATAAACATGTTATTATGGTAAAAAATTATTTTAGTAAGTATATTATAACTTATTTAATATTTTTTAACTCATATATAGACATGATATTAAGTAAAAAAACTAGTTCATGATGGATGGAAAAACCGCCGAAATAAACTAAACATTTATCATTAATGTTTTATTAAATGAACCATGATAATATATAAAAAATGATATATAAAACCATTTAAACTTATATAATTGAATTAATACCGTTTAATTTAACTTATATAATTTTATTTACATTCTAAAATAACTTCTATATTTATACACAAGTTAATCAATCATGAAAATGTGAAACAAACGCTCCCAAAATGATGAAACTGTTCTTTATAACTCATTGAAATGGTCATAAATGAACTTAAAAAAATTATAATAAATAAAATACCTATGTAAGAGGTTCTTAATTGAGTAATTAATAAATCCAATTTTATTATCCAAGAAATTAATTTCAAGTGTAGAACACATTTAGACTTATGGTAAGGGATCTCTTCGAGCCTCCATATTTCCTTTGGGTAATACTTTATATTTATTTTTCTCAAGTTATCATTTCATTTTTTATTTAATTATACTATATTATGTATATATGTTACAATTTATATATATATATGTATATTAATTCAACTTTCTTTTATGGGGAAATGAATATTTTATAAGGTTCCCTTTTGAATTCCTCTCGACAAGAAAAGCTAATTTAAGTGAACTTCTCTTTTTCTAACCCATTTTCAAGTACTCTCCATAAACTATTTTAGGAATACAATATTTTTATAAAATCACTAAATTTATCATGAAAAACTATTTTAATTCATTTCCAGTTTAATGGTAATAATTATGCTTTTATCCTCTATAAAGACTCTTTATTATTTTCCTTAAAACCATGCTTAAGTGGCACATTTCTAAAGTTACATAACCACTATTTTTAATGTTTTAACTTTAGTTGGACTTAATTTTTCATGATATATTCTTATATTTATTTTATTAATGTAAAATAATTATTTAAATCCCTTCTTTCATGGATACTTTTGTTATAAACCCTTTGGTTATGCCTTATGACATTATTACAAGACCCATTTCTTTCCATGGGAAACCCTTATGTTTATTCCTTATGTTTGATTCCTTATGTGACATAAATATAAATGAACATGTTATGATGGGTGCATAAAAATAGTTCTATAATACATTGTGTAATTTCTTAGTCTCATGAGACTTTATGTATGGGATTAGGGGGTAAACCTAATCTATAATGTGACTTTGTACACCATGTGATATAGTCTTACCAGTTATCCTTAAATCATTTTTATGTCATGTTATATGTTTCTTACACTTTTTTAGGGTACCATTATCATAATATTACATTTTATATAGTTTATTCTTCATTATTTTTATTTTAGATCCATTCCTTTTATGTTATCATGTTATGCTTTCTAACTCACATGTTTTTATTTATTCCCATTTTTTCCCTTACTGGTCTTTTTAGCTCATCCCTTTTGTCTATGTATTCTCCAGGTTGTCCTATGAAATTTTAAGAGATCAAAGAGATTTATGAGCTCATTATAAAGATTTATAAATTATGTTTTATTTTAGTTTCATGTTTTTGAATTATGTACCTAGTATTCTAAAGACACTAGACTTTTCGATCCTTGGTTTTTATTTGATGGGTAATTATGATTAAAATCATATATGAAATTTATAAAAGACATAGGACACTATAGTTGGTGTCATATCATAGTCTAGTTATTTTTGAGTATTAGGATAAGAAAAATTTAGTAAGAATCCTAAGGATAATTATATCATAATGTATAGCCAATACTAAAACACAGGGAATCACACATTAGGATATACTTTTCATTTATAAATTTTCACTTATATGTTCATAGTTTCTTTTTTATATGATCATTAGATAAGTAGTCATTCCACCTAATTTTATATATTTCTTTTATAGACAATGGATGTAAATAAGAAAAAACATGCTTACAAACAATGTGAACGAAAATGTGAAGATTTCCCTAATGAGATGCAAAAACTGATGGTAACAGGAACTTAGAACTTCATGATAATACTGACTCAACTGGCTCAAGTAATTAATAATTACTTGAATCATGTGGAACATCCTTATTATCCTAATAAATACCATGTTGTTTTAAAATAATTTATATGAAAAAGATCATATCTTTCATGCATATTTTGATCCTCACATCATGGAAAAATGGATTAAATCTACTGAGAAAATATTATTTATTATCTAGTTTTTAGAATAAGAGAATGTTGTGATGGAAGTTTATTGTTTTTATGGGGAGATGATCAATGGTGGAAACTGATAAAAAACACTAAGTAACAAGTTGGAATTGATTCTATGTATTTGGAATATTTAAATAAATTATTTTTTAATAAATATTTTCCTTGAACTATCTATCTTAAGTCATAAAGGGAGTTCGTTAGGCTGAAGGATAAAATTGATGATTCCATTAGGGCGTGTGAGGAAAACTTCAAAATGATTACATGATATGCATCTAGATTTATCATGAAACCCAAAATCAAGGTGGATCACTTATTTAGTGGATGAAAGCTAATTATATGAAAATATTTGATGATTTGAGACTTTGAAAGATATGAGGAGATTGTCCATTGTGCCCTTATAGTGGAAATAGAGACTGGAGACTCTTAGTGGTCTTGTGGTCATGAAGATAAAAAGAGGAATATGGAGTTTAAAATGTGAGGTTCAAAATATAAATAAAATGGAGGAAATAAACCTCGATATCCCATATTCCAAAAGTATGTGAATAAGAATCCTAAGAACTATTTAAAAGGAACAAGGATATTATTCAAATGTGGAAGATAGAGGATTCAGGATAATAATTTCCAAAGGGATATCAAGAAGCCAAATAAAGTGGAGAAAGAAAGTAAGGTTCAGATCAACTCCCAACCTATACTTTAGTGTTTTAACTTCAAGGAACATAAGCATTATGCGAGCTAATTCCCTAAGCCAAGGGTTATTGGAGACGATCAACAAAAACAACCTCCAAGGCAGCAAAGAAAGGAATATGCTATCATTACTACTGAGGTGGAACACAAAAATGATGTGGTGAAAGGTACTCTAGTAATTTAGTGAAGAATAGTTAATATACTATTTTATTCAAATCATTCAGTCAAGAACATTGAATAAACTATTGCATCTAAAGTACATAAATCCCCCCTCATCAATTTTTGTGAACTGATCCTGCCAAAAAATCTCATATTACTTCCTTTGATGAAGTATGATTCTATTTTAGTAATGTATTTGTTATCTATATACAAATCCAATATCAATTGTTGGGATAGAGAGATCACTCTGCACATCTCGAGGCATACTCCAATTCTGTATAAGTGTAAGGTTGGGGATGAATCTTCTCTAGAATCATCAAATAAAGCATTGATATTATTACCTTATGAACATGAATATATAGCTCAAATTATTTATAAAAATAAGAGTATCATGCTTGAAGACGTACCCATTGTGATGGAATACACCAATGAATTCTTTGAGGATTTTTCCAGTCTTCTTCCTAACCAAGAGGTTGAGTTCTAAATTGAACTTATAGATGGATCTCTACCTATATCAAATACCCCTTATAGGATTATTTCCATTAAGTTGGAATAATTGAAGAAGCAGTTATAAGATAATCAGGACAAGGGTTTCATATTCCCGAGTACTTCACTATAGGAGGTGTCGGTCCTCTTTATCAAGAAGAATGATGGATCAATGCACCTATGGATTTATTATCATGATATTAAAAAAATTCATGAAAAAGAAAAATTATTCTATACCATAGATAGATTACTTCTTTGATCAACTATGTGGGGATAATTATTTCTATAAGGTGAACATTCGATTGGGATATCACCATGTAATGGTGAACAATGAATATATTTCCAAGACCGCCTTTCAAACAAGTTCTAGACACTATGAGTTCATTGTGATTCTCTTTAGATTCACTGATTCTCTTGATATATTTATGGAATTAATGAATAGAGTATTTATAGATTAATGTGATAATTTTTTTTAGTATTTATAGATGATATTTTGATATATTCCAAGAGAAAAGAGGATTATATGGAGTATTTGAATTCTGTGATAAAGACTTTGAGAAGGATGAAACTATAAGAAAATTCTAGTAAATGTGAGTTCTAGATGGATGAAGTATCATTGTTGCGTATGTTATCAACAAAAAGGGATATATGTAGACCCTTGTAAGAATAATTTGATTAAGGAGTGGCCCAGACCAATATCTGTAATGGATATCCATAGTTTCCTTAGACTAGATGGATATTACATACAATTTATTAGGAACTTATCATGATTTTAAAACCCACTAACCAAGATGACTTGGAATGGAGTAACGTTTTTTTGGACTAGTGAATGTAAATACTACTTTAAAGAGTTAAAGAATAGGCTTATCATTGTAATGGTAAGTATACTACCAACAAGAGGAGAAATATTTGTGGTATAAAACAATGAATCAAAGAATGGATTAGGATGTTCACTGATGAAAAAGGATAAAGTTTTTCTCTACACCTCAAAATAACTAAAATTTCATGATCAAAACTATCCCACAAATGATTGGGAGTTAGTAGCAATGATATTCACTTTCAAAATATGGTGCCATTATCTCTATGGGGAGAAGTAAGAGATATATACTAATCACAAGAGCCTAAAATATATATTCAAATATAAGGAGATTAATATGAACCTATGAATAAGGTTATAGTTCATTTAGTATTATGAATTATCAATCCACTACCATCCTAGTAAAGAAAATAAAGTTGAAAATGCTCTAAGTAGAAAGGATCCTATAACTGTATCAATGATGAGAATTGAGAAGGTTTTAATCTTCTTAGATGTACAAAGGATGGATATGGGAATTACAAAGGAAGAAAAATCATAATTCCTTTCTCAAATGATTTCTAAACCATCACTTATGGAGAAGATAAGGTATGATCAAAATAATGATGTGGAAATTCAGAAGAAGGTAGAATCTATCAGAAATGGGAAATCCTCAGAGTTCAAAAATGATGAGGAAAGAGTCATAATATTTTCACCATGACTATGTGTACCATCAAATACTAAGATAAAGAGGGAGATTTTGAATGATGCACATAGATTGACCTTATCCATCCTGTAAGAACCCAGTTATTGCTATAAAAGACTTTGGAATATTCTTGATGTTATTCTAGAGCAGTGCCTTCAGATGGCGTGCGATTCCAAGCCCCGGTGTGGTCGGAATTAAATTTTCAGTGTGTTCACACTGGGCACACAAAATAAATGTGATAAATCCTAAATGGTGATTCAGAACCTAAATCTAAGTGTATGGATGGGTCCGAAATGGGGTGTTTACCCTAGGAACGACACAAAACATGTCGGCGCAAGGCGTTTGGACCCCTCGCTCGCTTCCGGAGCATTAAACAGATAAATAAAATAATTAATTTATTCGTTTAATGGTTAAACTCAAGTATCTCTTAAATAGTAGCTCAGATTGGAAAACCGAGGGCTCCGTTGAGTCTGGAACATGCCATTTACCCTAGGAGGTGTGTAACTTTCATAGGCACGGGCCTTCTGTGAAAAATGCCGCCAGGGGCGTTTTTGTAATTTAGAATCCTCAAGCGTTAAGTTTTATAACTTTTGAACGAGGCCTCATATTTAAATTCTGAGACCGCCGTTATGCTCGGGAGGTGGTTTTTAACCTAGGGGAGGTTTAATCTTGACCCTGCTAAGAGTTTCAGATGTGAGTTAAATTGAGGGTTTAATTAATTAAATTTTCTTTATTTAAACCTTAACCTCTCCCCTATCCTCACTTTTCTTCTCCTGGTTGAAGAGATCTCAACCAAGGAGCTCCTCCAAAAACCCTCCTCCAACCTTCCTCTTCAAGGCAGAGGTAAATCTGGCACCGGCGGATCTCTCGAGAAGTTTCGGGCTATGCCCATGAGGTAGGGTTCTCGCTTCATTTTTCAATTCATATATCCCTCTTTGAATTGCTTTTTATGTGTCGAATTGCTGTTTGATCATTGAAAAAATACCATGTATGCGTAGTAATTTTTCCGATATTTCCATCGCCTATTTCGGTTTGTAAATATGAGTCCCGAGGCATTCTCGGTTGTCCGCCGAAGGTCAGCGGGTTTTTTGTGTTTTTCCGGCGGTTCTGGGTTGTCCGACGAGCTGGGACGGCGGTCCGGCAAGGGTCCAGGCAGAGGCGTGGGTGTTCGGTAGTAGGGAAGCAGCAGTCTTCAGGGTGAGGCAGCTTAGGCCGGTCAAGCAGAGTAGGCCGCGACGAGGTGGTGTTGGTGCGTTGCAGGGGGCAATGACCGCCGTGGTCGGGGGGGAGCCTGAGGCATGGCCTCGGGCGTGTGGAGGAAGCAGGACCAGCAGGTCCTACTGGTTTGTCAAGGAAGACTGACCAAAGCCGGTCTGTAAGGGGGAGCAAGGACCCACGAATCACGAGTCCTACTGGCGGCGTGCGGAAGAAGACCGGCCATCCTGGCCGGTCTAGGTTAAAAAAAAGAAAATAATATATATATATATATAAAAGGTTTATAATAATAATAATAATATTATTATTGTTATAGAAATGATTTATATATCATAAATCATCTGCAAGGCATCTGATTTGGGTACCGTCTATGGCGAAGCGTCCATTAAATCGAGACAAACGTTTTGAGATGGTTTCGGGGGTTTTTAACTCCCAAAATGGGGGCCTAGGTGGCGCGACATGCCTTTAAGTTGTTTGGTGTTTTTTCGGGGGTTTTTGTTTTGGGCAGCACGAACACATCCAATGTCCGATTTTAGTGCCGCCAATGGCGTTGGGACCCTGGTGCCGAGGAGGAGTTTAGTAGCGTGGTTTCGGGCATTGAAACCGGAGTTGAGACAAGGTCCCCACGGGCCGTCTTTCGAGCTGCACACAACTTTTTGTAACTTTTTCATCGGACATCCATCTGGGGCATGCGAGCAGTCATTTATGGGTGTTTTTATGAGGGCATTGCAACGGTGTAATCCGACCGCTTTAGTTCAGCACACTGGTGCGGGCCCCGTGAGGGCCATTTTGGGAGTTGGTGGTGATTTACAGCTTTATCACCAGGTGTCTGTTTTGGACAAGTGATTAGATGAACTTGTGTACTTTTTTGAGAGGATCGCAATGGTATGATTCGTTGGTAGTGCTTCAGGACTGGGATGTGAGTCCCATGCAGCACTGATCAGGATCGGTATGTCAGAACACATCCTTTTCTCCGGATATCCTTTGCACTCAAGTGAGTAGTCCTTTTGACATTTTTTCTTGAGGGGATCGCAATGGTGTGATGCGCCCAACTATTTTTGGGGCTGAGGCTCAGGATCATGGGATGCCGTTCGGGCGTAAAGCGATGTTGGACAACTTTTCCTTTGGATATCCGTTTGAGGTGAGTAAGTAGTCTATATCTCATGTTTTTCTGTGAGGATTACAATGGTGTAATCGGTTCAAGAGATTGGAGCCTCTTACGTGATCTTATTAAATGTGGAAGCATAAAAGGTGATCTGGTGGTATTTCTTCTTACTATGTTTGTAGAGGAATCTTGGCGTGCGATCACGTGCACTCTAGTGTGAGTGAAGTAATTCTTGAAGAGATGTGGTTGTCCATGCCTGAGCAGTTGAGGTGGCAAGTTGGAGTTGTTACGTTTACGCCCTTCGCGTTGACGTTGGGTTTCGTGTGCACGATAGACTTTGGGATTGAAACGTGGTATACTCTTGGAGTATAAGGGAACTCTTGGAGGTACATGTGGTTGTTTGTACCTGAGAACGCTTGTGCGCTTGGTTGGAGTTGACTTGGGGTCACACGTCGTGTGGGCCCCATGTGTGTTCCATGTTCTGCTTTACGTACCCTTGACCTCTCATGACATAGTGGGTCCCTCTGTTCTCATTTGTTTGACCAGCAGGGTTGTGTTTCCCCTGGTTCTATTCTTGTTTGTTTGACCAGCTGGGTTGAGTTTCCCCTGGTTCTCTTCTCGTTCATTTGACCAGTAGGTTGAGTTTCCCCTGGTTCTGTTCTTGTTTTTTTGACTAGCATGGTTGAGTGGGTTTTCCCCAGGTCCTGTTCACGATGGTTTTGACCAGCAGGGTTGAGTGGTATTCCCCTAGTTCTGTTCTTGTTGGTTTGGCTGGAAGTGTTGCTTCGTGTTCCCTAGTAGAGTTCTTGTGGATTTGGTGTGACCAACACATTACGTGGGCACCGATCCTCTACCTAGGAGGTTGTTTTTAGCAGGGCTGGCTAGGAGGTTGTTTCTAGTAGGGATGGCCAGTGCGGTACCATAAAGCAGGGATAGCCAGAGTGGTACCATCCAGCAGGGATAGCTAGTGGGTTACCATCCAGCAGGGATGGCCCATACAATGGTGTTCACCGAGCAGTACCGTCCAATAGGAATGGCCAGAGCGGTTCCGGGTTTACCTCCAGCGGGGCTGGGAAGTGGTCCCTGAGGCCAAGTTTACCTTCAGCTGGGATGGTAAGTGTTCCCCGATGATGGTTCCGAGCCTCCCTCCGATGGAGTACCCTTTTACGGGACAGGGAATTGGGACCTGTCGATGACTTTAGTCGGGTCTCCCTCCAGTGGATTACCCTTTAACGGGACTGGTTAGTATGGAACCCGTCGACTCTTGTTGGGTCTCCCTCTAGTGGGAACCCGTCGACTTCCAGTGATTACCCTCCTGCGGGGTTGGGCAAGGGGTCGCCTGTCGACTTTGAGGAGTCCACTCGACTGTGGGGTAGTGACGAGGTGTGGGTTGACGTTCCCCCAGAACTCTCAAGTATGAGGGCCACTTTCCCCACCGAGACGCGTCCTTGTGACGTGACCTAAAACCATGCGGGCGAGTCAGTGCCGCCCAAAGAGGATAGTGTCAAGGTGCAGTGATTTGACCCCCTTAACTTGCAGTTTGGGGCAGACGTGCGGGATGCTGGGCATCGATGGTGTTTACCTCTGGGATTGTTGGATACTCACTTTCTTGGGCTGAGCTATGGGATGGAGATCCCCTTACTATCTTGTTTGGGCTTCTTGACTGAGCATATGGATATGTATATACCTTGTTCCAGAACCCAATCCTTGGGTTTTGGCTACTCTCCTTCTAGGAGAGGCTAAGACGGACGGGGTATGCCACGTGATTTTCGTGTCTAGTTTCTCATGGTTGGACGAGTATAATCTCCTGTTATAGGTAGAAAAGACTCAATGAGAAGTTCATATTCTCACTGCTTCTAGCTCCTTGTGTTTGGATGAGTCTACTTCCTTCTTCTTGTTGGGCTGAGATGTTACTCTACTACACTCTCGGTTGTACTCCTTTACTTTTCCCTGTTCGATCTACTACTCACCTCTTCAGTACCTTCTTTTTTTCTCCCTCGAGCCTTCGGGGCATCCTACTGAGTATTTTTATACTCACCCCTGCTTGGGATTTTCCCGCACTTGGTGTGCCCTTGCAGATGATGGACAGGTTGGTCGTGACTTCAATGGAGCTTAGGAGTTCGAAATCTTGGACCGCGTGCAGTGGTCGTCGTCGAGTTCCAGGTGTGGGACCCTCCAAGCTATTTTACTTTTGTTTACCTGTTACCGGGTTGTGGCACATTTCTGGTTGGGTGCATGTTTTTCCCCTTTTCATTTCAGTTTACCTTCAACACTTGCCTTGTACTGTTTAGAGGTCGATGCACTTGTGGTTTATTTATAGCTGTTGGTACTTTACATTTTTTTACTCTACACTATTGCTTTGAGTGGGTTGCGCGTGTGTGTACAGGTACTTAGACAAAGGCCTCCTCGAGTTTTTTAGCCTTCGGTGCTGGTCGCCAGCCCCTGGCCTATGGAGGCGGGCTTGGGGTTGTTGTGGCTCGAGCCTGGGTTGGGTCGGGTCGTGAAAAAGTGGTATCAGAGATGGTTCATTCCTTGGGACGTTGTGCAGACGTCCCTAAAAAGGAATTGGTTGGGATTTAGGGCAACTGTGTTAACGAGTCTCAAGAGTGGCTCTCCGGACAGGGAGTCCAATGATGGTGTGGCGGCCGACGTATCCATTCACTAGGACCTTGACAACCCGCTTGTCGACTCAGCATGCTGAGACAGTTGTTTCAGGGAAAATTGGTTTGTGCATCACATAGGATTGAGTCTTTGACTTTCCTTCTTGAGTCAGCTCCCCATTTTTGTTTCTGTTATAAACATATATACTCATCTGATTGCGGCACTCCTTGATAATATTCAGGATGTCTCTGCAAAGACAGCCAGCCAGGATACCATCTTTGATTCTTGAGGACGACCCTGTGAGCTACGAGGCCTCATTCTAGGACCCATCATGCGATCCCCTTTCTCCGGGTGGGCTGGTAGCAGCACCCCCACCTGTTGAGAAGCAAATATCTTCAGTAGAGTAGACGGGGCTTGAGCGCAGGTTGAGCGTGCACCGTGAGTTCCAGCGGCAGAGACCATTGAGGTTCGGTGGTGAGACAGACCCTCAGGCAGTAGAGGTTTGGATGCAGATGGTGGTTCACCTTTTCAGGCTTGTGCAGATGCCAAAAAATCTTATAGTGGCTTTGCCCGCCAACCTTTTCCGCAGAGCATCTTGGAGTTGGTGGAGTCTGGTGACTCGGTTTCTTGACGAGTCGTTGCTTTCGTGGGGAAAATTTCAGTTGTTGTTTCATGAGGAGTTTCTCCCCTCCTGCTTATTCTTCGTTCGGATTCAGGAGCTCCTGCAGTTTCAGCAGGGAGGGATGATGGTGGCTTAGTATGCGGCTAGTTTCATAGACCATGAACGCTTTTACCCAGACTTGGTCCATGACGGAAACTTCTGAGCATGGGAGTTTGAGAAGGGTCTCCGCTGAGAGATTCATGCTATCATAATACCCTTGAGTATTCCCACTTATGCTGGGGTGATAGAGAAGGTGCTGGTGAAAAAAAGCTTCCTGTCACATTCTATAGTTGGTGGTAGCAGCAGGCTCGACAGAGCCGAGACGTCTGCCGCAGCTAGCGGGCATTGGCTGACAGAACCTCGACGCAGGTGGATTTATGATAACTGGACTCAAGGGCGTGGTCGTACACCACAGTGGTGCCGAAGGGCACCAGTGCTGCCCGGAGAGCGCCAGTGCTATGCTTGCGATGGGTGAGGTCACCTGGCACAAGACTGCCCGACCAGGCGCGCTGAGAACACCGGGCAGACAACAGGTGCACCACCGCGGCAGAGGCAGCATCGTGATCGGAGTAGCGCCCAGAGAGGTGGTTTTAGCAGAGGAGCAGGAGGAGATGGTAGTGGGGGATGGCTTACGAGGTCTTCCCATCACCACTAGGTGGTCCACGTCAGGCTCCAGGAGCTAACAATTGGGACCACAGACAGCCACGGGCCTTGGATGTCTACGATCCTGTAGATCATGAGGTGATAGGAGGTACACTCTATAGCTCTTCTACTTTTTGGAGTATAATTGTTAGACTGTGTGTGTGGAATTATTTTTCTCTCTGCTCCTTTCTTGGGTTGTTACCAGGGTGACGCGGGGCATCAGCTTGGCCCTGTGTTGGTAAGGTAAAAAGGCATAGGACCTTTTCTTTTGTCGATGGTGTTGACTCCTTCACTTCCGATTGTGTAGGAGGGTCTTGGTTGTGGGACACTGAAAATGAAATCTTGTGAGACCAGATATCCTTGGGTGTTTCACTATATGGATATTATGAAGGAGGGAATCACGAGGCTTTTTTCCCAGGTCCGAACAGTGATTCCAGTCACGACGTGCGACGTATGGGTTTGGTCAGGGAGGTGAGTTACCGCCGACAACCTTCGAGCTATTTGAGACCATGCGAAGGGATGGTGAGGTTCCCTACCGCCTTTTACTAACCCCAAAGTCTAGAGTGGGTGAAAGACGTCTCCCATGCAACTCACCCGAGAAGATGTGTGCGTGCTTCTATGCACACCATCAGCAAGGGCAGACCTCGCGTGAACAAATCAAATCCTTTGGTCTGTGTGCAGTGACGTGAGACTGTGCAAGAGTTCTTCGGGGTACGGGAGAGCCAGGTGTGGGCTTAGTACCCTGAGTTGTTCCCTAGTTTTTCTTTTTGGGGATGGAAATCTTGAATGAGGGAATGATGTAAGAACTCGGTTTTTGCTATAAAATACTTTTAAATATTCTTGATGTTATTCTAGAGCAGCGCCTTCAGACGGCGTGCGATTTTGAGCCCTGGTGTGGCCAGAATTAAATTTTCAGTGCGTTCACACTGGGCATGAGAAATAAATGGGATAACTCCTAAACGATGCTTCAGATCCTAAATATGAGTGCACAAATGGGTCCTAAATGAGGTATTTACCCTAGGAATGACATAAAACATGTCTGCGTGGGGAATTTGGACCCCTCACTGGCTTTCGGAACGTTAAACAGATAAATAAAATAATTAATTTATTCGTTTAATGGTTAAACTCATGTATATCTTAAATGATAGCTCAGATTGAAAAACTGAGGGCACCGTTGAGTCCGGAACGTGCCGTTTACCCTAGGAGGGGTGTAACTTTCACAGGCACGGGCCTTCTGTGAAAAATACAGCCAGGGGCATTTTCATAATTTAGTGGCCTCAGTGTTAAGTTTTATAACTTTTGAACGAGGCCTCAGATTAAATTTCTAAGACTTCTGTTGTGCCCGGGAGGTGTTTTTTACCCTTGGGGAGGTTTAATCTTGACCCCTCCAAGAGTTTCAGATGTGGGTTACATTGGGGGTTTAATTAATTAATTTTTTAATTAAATTTTCTTTATTTAAACCTTAACCTCTCCCCTCTCCCCACTTTGCTTCTCCTGGCGGAAGATCTATCAACCAAGGTGCTCCTCCAACAACCCTCCTCCAGCCTTCCTCTCCAAGACAGAGATAAATCCGGCACCGACGGATCTCTCGCGAAGCTTCGGGCTAGGCCCACGAGGTAGGGTTCTCGCTTTGTTTTTCAATTCATACATCCCTCTTAGAATTGCTTTTTATGTGTCAAATTCCCATGTTATTGTCGAAAGAAGCCCATGTATGCGTAGTACATTCTCTGAGCTTTCCATCACCTATTTCGGTTAGTAAATCTGAGTCTAGAGGTGTTCTCGGTTGTCTGCCGAAGTTCAGCGGGTTTTGTGTGTTTTTCCGGCGGTTCTGGGTTCTCCGACGAGCTGGGATGGCGGTCCGACGAGGGTCTAGGCGGAGGCGCGGGCAGCATGGGCGTTTGGTAGCAGGGCAGTGGCGGTCTTCAGGGTGAGGCGACTTTGGCCGGTTGAGCGGAGCGCGGCGCGACGAGGTGGTGTCGGTGCGCTGTAGGGGGCGCCGACCGCTGTGGGCGAGGGGGAGCCTGAGGCATGGCCTTAGGTGTGTGGAGGATTACCCGCAGGTCCTACTGGTTTGTCAAGGAAGACCGGCCAAAGCCGATCTGCAAGGGGGAGCAAGGACCCGCGGAGTGCGGGTCTTGCTGGCAGCGTGCGGAAGACGACCGGACATCCTGTCCGGTCTAGGTTTAAAATAAAATAAAATAATATATATATATATATAAAATGTTTATAATAATAATAATAATAATAATATTATTATTATTATTATGAAAATGATTTATATATCATAAATCATCTGTAGGGCGTCTGATTTGGCCACCGTGTACGGTGATGCATCTCTTAAATTGAGATGGACTTTTTGAGATGGTTTCAGGGGTTTTTAACACCCAAAACAGGGGCCTCGGTGACGCGACACACCTTTAAGTAGTTTGGCATTTTTCTGGGGGTTTTTGTTTTGGGCGGCACAAACAAATCCGACGTCTGATTTGAGTGCCATCAGTGGTGTTGGGACCCTGGTGTCGAGGCGGAGTCTACCAGTGTGGTTTCGGGCGTTGAAACCAGAGTTGAGATGTGGGCCCCATGGGCCATCTTTCGAGCTCCACACATCTTTTTGTAACTTTTTCATCGGACATCCGTTTGGGGCCTACGATTAGTCATTCCTGTGTGTTTTTCCGAGGGCATTGATACAGTGAAATCCGCCCACTTTAGTTCAACACACTGGTGCGGGCCCTGCAAGGGCCATTTTTGGAGTTGGGGGTGATGTCCAGCTTTATCACCGGGTGTCTATTTTGGACAAGTGATAAGTCGAACTTGTGTACTTTTTCGAGAGGATCACAATGGTATGATCCGTTGGCAGCGCTTCGGGACCGGGATGCAGGCCCCACGTAGCACTGCTCATGATCGGTATGTCGGAACACATCTTTGTCTCCGGATATCTGTTGCACTCAAGTGAGCAGTCCTTTTGATGTGTTTTCCCCATCGGATCACAATGGGGCGATGCACCCAACTATTTTCGAGGCCGTGGCTTGGGATCACGGGACGCCGTTCGGGCGTAAAGCGGTGTTGGACAACTTTTCCATCAGATATCCATTTGAGGCGAGTAAGTAGTCTATCTCTTATGTTTTTTTCGCAAGGATTAAAATGGTGAAATCTGTTCAGGTGAGCGCAGCCTCTTATGTGATCCTATTAAATATGGAAGCATGAAAGGTGCTCCGGTGGCAGTTCTTCTTACTGTGTTTGTAGCGGACCCTTGGCGTGTGATCAAGTGCATTCCTGTGTGAGTGAAGTAATGTTTGAAGAGATTTGGTTGTCGGTTCATGAGCCGTTGAGGTGGCAAGTTGGAGTTGTTATGTTTACGCCCTTCACGTTGATGCTGGGTGCCATGTGCACGATAGCCTTTGGGATGGAAATGCGGTATACTCTGGGAGTATACGGGAACACTTGGAGGTACATGTGGTTGTTTGTACCTGAAAAAGTTTGTGCGCTTGGTTGGAGTTGACTTGGGGTCACACGTCGTGTGGGTCCCATGTTCGTTCCATGTTCTGATCTACGTACCCTTGACCTCTCATGATGTAGAGGGTCCCTCTATTATCATTTGTTTGACCAGAAGGGTTGAGTTTACCACTGGTTCTGTTCTCGTTTGTTTGACCAGCAGGGTTGAGTTTCCCCCTGGTTCTGTTCTTGTTCGTTTAACCAGAAGGGTTGAGTTTCCCCTAGTTATGTTCTTGTTTGTTTAACCAGTAGGGTTGAGTGGGTTTTTCCCTAGTCCTGTTCACGATGGTTTCGACCAGCAGGGTTGAGTGGTTTTCCCCTGGTTCCGTTCTTGATGGTTTGGCCGGCAGAGTTGCTTCGTGTTCCCTGATAGAGTTCTTGTGGATTCAGTGTGACCAACACATTACGCGGGCACCGACTGTAGAGACCCGAAGCTTATCGTACATGGAAATTACATTACTTTTGCGGAATACTTAGTACATAACAAAAACACACACACAAGGATCGTAATAGTTTAGTGTCTTTGGAAACTCGGAACGTAATCTTCTAATCGTGGTGAAAGATCTTCAATATCTCCCATAAAGATCTTCCCTTTTTTTTACCTAAAAACCTTTCTTTATATCCTGGGGAAAAGAAAACATAAAAGGGTGAGCTCAAATGCTCAGTAAGGGTAAACAAAAGAAATATCAATCACATCATATACATAGGAACATAGCTTTTGGAAATCTTAACCTGCAAAAGAGCTCATAATATCATAACATGGGATAAATCATAGAAGTGAAAATGAGATCCCCATAATCATAACATAAAACTTGAAACTTTGTGGCATGCACACATAATCATGGAAAAACATTTCTTGTTAGTCATGACTCATTGCCAAGACTATCTTAGTGGACAAAGTCCCTTTCTGAATCGAGTAACCCTCATTTCAGTCCTGTTTCACTGAACCGGTATAACCTACCATTCCAGCCCTGTCTATCTCATGAGATATAAAATCTTTACCCAATGCATTGGAGGGAGATATAGGTCCCACCCATCTTATAATGAATCCTTTCTTATGTGTGCCACAAAATCTTAAATCATACATCATTGCATAACCCATGTAATAAAAATGGGAATCTTAAACATCGTGACATCATAAAACAATTCATATAAGATAAAGGAATTCATAAAAATGTTTCCATCACAACATAATAAAATCCATGTAATAATAGGGATAAAAACAGAACCCTTTTATTATCTTAGATGGAAAATAATTTTGATAAAATACTTGAACTTCATTCTTAAGGAAAATATCCTTTCTACTTCAAAAACATTTTTCCTTTCTTAACATGTCATACAACTTTAAACTAAAATAAGTTGATTAAAAATAAACTTGAAAACTTGTAAAGTATGCTTCTTAGAAATAATGTTTTAAAAATCCATTCATGCCGTATAAGTTAAAAAAACATTCTTTGTACTTTTGTCGGAAAAGTCAAAAAGTACCTCGTACGAAAAACGACAAAAGATTCCTTTCATATTCTTTACTAAAAACTCACCGAAGGGTAAAAATGGATTTAAAAAATTGTAGGTGGATGGAAATAATATTACATATTTATGAAACATGGATTTGGATGATAAAATACACCCCAGTAAATACTTACGAATAAACAATCTCGGATAAAAATGAGATTGTGATATTTCCCTTACCTTATGTCCGACTTGCTTTGTAAGTGTCCGAAACTCCTGTATAATGATTTAAATCATGTTATTGACTTATTCCAGAATCATATTCATTGTTATTATATCATATATGGTCCACTTATGACTTTATATTACCCGTTGTTTTGTAAATTCATGTTAATGTAGCGTTTTGGGTAAAATCGTCTCATTTGTCGTTCGTGTTTTTAACTTGTAATTATTCATATGATTACATAGATCATGATTACATAATTCCAGAATATAAAACATGATTTATATATATATATATTCAGAATATACATATATAATAAATCAGTAAATGGAAAGAAATACACCGTTCATGGAGACGGTAGTCCGTACGTACGCATGAACGCTGTTTTCGTTTCCTTATTGAATTGAATAGAATTAAGTAGATGACATAAATATAAATATTAATAATTCCAGTATCATTATTAGGTCATATATTTCATTAGTAATTATTATATATACTTTATAATCATTCATGAATGGTTAATTATTAAGAATGAATCTCATCGCGTCGTGGAGACGGTAGTCCGTACGTACGCACGAGTGATGATATCATTTCCATAATTATTGAATTGAATTGGAGTGGATTATACAATATATCAGAATCAATATGATGTTGTAATAACTATGTATAGTTATTCTTTACACCATTATACCCATCCATGTAAGGTGGTGGTGGAAAATAGATTACACCACGGCGTGGAGACGGTATTCCGTACGTACGCACGCGCGGTGATTTCATTTTTCCGTAGGATGGATAGAAGGTGAATTAGGGTTGTTTCATATTTATAATAACATATCAGTATGTAAGTAATACTGATGTTATTACTTTATCATGAAACAACTAAAGAAGAAGAAGTTTAAGAAGAAAGAAATTGAAAATATCGGTAATGGATATTACCTCTTCTTTGGAACGCTTCTTTGAATCCTCCACTTAGGGAACTAATATTGGTCTTTGAAGAAGACCAGGACCTCTAGGATTATTCTAGGGAAGTGGAGAGGAGAAAATGGCAGGGGCTGGCCGAGCTTGATTGCTCAATTTGGTGTGAGGAGGAGGGGGAGGAGGTACCCTTTTATAAGGGAGGAGAGGGGCACCTTAGGAATATCTCAAAATATTATTTTATATTAAAGTCAAAATCGGTTTATAATGGTTCCAAAGGGTCTTATTTCGAAGCTAAAGTGGGGATGGGTCGAAATCCTATCAACCAATAAGATTTAGACAAGTTTAGGATATTATTTTAACCTTATCAATTAGATTTAACTCTAAGTTAAATAATTTAACTTTTACCGTGTCTTTTTGTTTTCTTTCACTATATGGTTAATACACTTACTATAACATGCCAAACGAACCCCAAATTGTTTATTACTAATACATATATCCTTATATAAGTCATTTGGCCGAACATTAGATTTTTAGGAATAAAATAACAATTAATAATATAATATTTTATTTAAAAACTATTTTGTGTCAATTTTGACACTATTTGATATATGATTTTTGTGAAAGTCATAACAGAATTATATGTTCGAACCAAGTTTATTAAATCAACAATAATATATCATAGTAACCTAGAAAATTATTGGAATTCATAAAAAGTATCAAATTACATTTATTTTGGTGTTTATAACATCAATCATGTCAATATTTCATAAATAAGATAATTACTGAATCATAATTGTGTCATAAATAAATTAAATTATTTAATGTCTAAAAATTATAAATAAAATACCATCATGTAGGAAATCGTTTTAGATTTCTAATGAATCTTTACAATCGAATTTATCTTATGTATAACCCTATATTAAAAATGTTTTAGTAAATAAACTTTGATTTTAACTCTTTTAACTATTCTTTGAATTAAATAATAATAAATGTCCTAATCTAATCCAAGTGGGTCTAAATGATAATATTTTACACTTAAGGTTGTTTTTGGTCGAGATACACTTGTCCAATAGAATTAGGACATGTGTTAGGGTAATATCAATATCATTCTTACCCTTAATTACCCTATTTACTTTTAACCGTGGTAAATAAAAGTAAAAAGTTACTATTCACCAAAAATCATTTTCATCTCATTGAACCACATTTTACTTACTGACATCAACCGTGTCTCTCGGATTTTTGAAATTCCATTCACAAAAGCGGTAAAATTATGTTTTATGAAAAATTTAGTTTTTAACTACCACTTAGTAGTTTCACTATTCATCAAAAATTGATGTTTTTCAGAAAAATGCCAAAATTTCATCCTAAGCTATATTTCATATTCCGAATTCAAAAATGAAGTCTATTTTACCAAATTCATAACATAGAAGTTTCATTAATTAATTTTATAATTAAATCCCGCTGTTAAAACAAATAGCGTGTTTTTAAGAAACAATATCTATCAAAAGATTGACACTTGATTATGTCTGGTTTAAATGTGAAATTACAACCAATGACCAACATTGTATTAAATTGTAAAAATATATTCTAAATATACTTTAAAACCACTCAAATTAATAATTTATCACTATTAATTATTTTGATTAAAAAAGTTTTTAATTATAATTTAGAAATTTTCACTATTCATCAGAATATGAAAGTTATCCGAAAAGTACCAAAATTTCACCTTAGGCTAAATTCGACACTCCGAATCTAAAAATGAATTCCATTTTGAAAAATAAAATTTACAAAATTTCAAAAAGTGGTTATTACTATTCATAACGGCTAGTTTTAATAATATTTTAAAGCATATCGTTGTTTCGTGAAACTCAGTATTGAGTACCACACACGCTATCAAGGAAGGTTGCGATTGCGTGTAATGCAAGGCAAGTCAAGGATGCATGTTGTGCAAGCTCCTTTTGGTGTAGCGTACAACACAAGACATTAGTGAAATAAAAAAGAATATTTTTCATAAAATCTCGGGCTGTTACATTCTACCCCCCTTAAAATGAATTTCGCCCTCGAAATTCGTCGGGGTTATAAATGGTTTACTATTCGAAAGTTTCTTTAATAGAAACCCACATCGTAAAAAGGAATACCAAAACTTGGCTTTAAAAACTAAAGTATGAAATGTAACGATTACCCAAATAAACTAATCACTGGGTTTCCACATAGGTGAAAATATGGATATGGAAGAGAAATCTAACCATCATGTTCTGATGGAGAGTGGTAGAGAACATGGCTATGGAAAATCTAGTAATCACAAATCCATAAATTTGTGACGATCTAAGGTACCATCTAATTCATCAGGTATAAGAGAACTAGGACAACATTTTTGGTTTTCAAGATCATTTCCCTAAAGTTAAAGAATTTGAATTAGAATAAATACTTACTTTATTTTGGTACAATCTCACTGTTGTTCGTGCCTTTAACAATTTCCACTTCATCTATTAAATAAATGAAGTTGAATTTGTTATTCGTGAAGTGTTAGCAGATCATGTGATAGAATGACGGGTCATTCCATCTGTCTCAAAAGGTTAGCAAAATTTATATACATAAGTCAATCTATAGTGGGATTAATCATATATGGTTCCTAAAATGGGCTTATACTTCATATATCATACTGCTTAATATAATAACACTAGTTTCTACTAAACAGGGACTTCCTGTAGGCCAGTGGTAGGCGATAAAGGCCAGTCGCACTTCGGTTGTGGGTTCGATTCCCACAGCCTTGTCCGAAGCGATGGGCTGTTACCCGTCCTGTAGGTTGTCCTTTTTCTAAAACTATAACATCCCATCAATAATATCGAAAAAACTTCTATCCTTAAACAATACTAACTTATTTCCAACATAATCCATTTCAATCTTTAGGCTTATCCATAATACTGCAGTCCACTCTCATAACATAGTGAAAACGATTACCAGAGATTTAATACCATTGTTGATCCCCATATATCATAAGATATGTCTTGTTGGTCACATTACAGACATTCAAAGGCCTTAATCGTGTACTCTCTTGAATACTCATTGAACCTTAGTGAAAACATGAATATAGTTAAAAGTTAACACCTTCCACATACCAAAATCCTCAAAATTCTATATACTCAAACCATGATATCACTTAGTCCTTATATCAATCATGAGCTCATGAATACTATTAAACATTTCATTTTCTCGTCTTCATTATGCGCATATCATCTTATTTACAAAAAATATCTCAATCACTTTGAATACCACATCAATAATTATTGCAATACTCAATGATACAACATTATTTTGGAATCCCATTACATAAACACTTAATCATTCCACCACATCGTTGTCATATTAAACATTGCCAATAGTGATCGCATGTGATTTCCCTTTGTCCTTTGCCTTCAGTGGTTGCTCATGTTGATCATCACTAACCCTTGGATTAGGGCAATTATTAGCATAATGCCCCATTTCCTTGCACTTGAAGCATTGAAGTGTTGGCGGTGTGTTCTCTGCAGTGTTTGCTTTATTCACATCATTAGAAACCCTTTTTCCATTACTTCGACACTCAGCTGCTCGATGACCTTCTTTTCCACACTTAAAACATTTTCTAGTCCCTTTAAGACAATCTCCACCATGCTTCTTTCCACACTTTGTGCATAAGGAAACATTCATCTTCTTTTCACCATTATTCTGAGATTTCTCCTTGAACTCCATCTTTCGTTTCTTGTCAAAACCATGAGATGGATATGTAACACCAACTTCCATTTCTACCTTGATAGCACAACGCACAATTTCTTCATAGCTACTGAAGTCTCTTATAGCTAATGCCCTTCGAAGACTTGGTTTTAAGCCATTGAAAAATCGATCAACTTTACTTTCAGGTTGGATGATAATTCCAGAAGCATACCTTGCAAGTCTTGTAAAATTTGCTTCATAGGTACCAACAGATTCATCGTCCCTTTGCTTCAGTTCAAGAAACTCTTTCTCCATCTTTGTTCGAAGAATACGAGGGAAGTACTTACTGAAAAACAAGTTCTTGAACTCGTCCCATTCCATGGACTCAATTTCATCTCTTGGCCTCGTATTCTTGATAAGATTCCACCATTGATCAGCTTCACCTTCCAAACGATATACTGCTAAGATGACTTTATCATGTTCAGAACATTGAAGAACTGAAAATATCTTTTCAGTAGTACTGATCCATTGTTCAGCCACAAGTGGATCAGAAGACCCACTAAAAGAAGGTGGACGTTGCCTCATGGAGGACTCAATAGAATATTGTTCCCTTCTCTGCTCATTTGGAAGTCCAGAATGATTCATAACTTGTGTAAGTATAACAATAAGATTTTGCACTCTATCTCCCATAACATTTGTTTGTTCAGGAGGGAAATCATTACATTGTCCATTGCATTGATTAACACGGTTCCTTCGGGTTCCAGCCATCGTCTAAAACCCAAAAAGAATAGTGTGAGAGGCAAAAATCATGCTAGGGAAAACAACATAATAAAGGGGGAGTATCCTCAATATCTAACTTCTTAGGTTAAATTCTAAGATCGTTACCGTAGTTATAGGACTGTATCCTATACGTATACTTATCCTTAGGGACATCCCTAGACAAACCTTATAAATATCTCTAGGGATCTCACTAAAGTTCTCACATCCTAGTTTCCAAAGGTTGACTAAACCTTTCCTCTGATACCAACTGTAGAGACCCGAAGCTTATCGTACATGGACATTACATTACTTTTGCGGAATACTTAGTACATAACAAAAACACACACACAAGGATCGTAATAGTTTAGTGTCTTTGGAAACTCGGAACGCAATCTTCTAATCGTGGTGAAAGATCTTCAACATCTCCCATAAAGATCTTCCCTTTTTTTTTACCTAAAAACCTTTCTTTATATCCTGGGGAAAAGAAAACATAAAAGGGTGAGCTCAAATGCTCAGTAAGGGTAAACAAAAGAAATATCAATCACATCATATACATAGGAACATAGCTTTTGGAAATCTTAACCTGCAAAAGAGCTCATAATATCATAACATGGGATAAATCATAGAAGTGAAAATGAGATCCCCATAATCATAACATAAAACTTGAAACTTTGTGGCATGCACACATAATCATGGAAAATCATTTCTTGTTAGTCATGACTCATTGCCAAGACTATCTTAGTGGACAAAGTCCCTTTCTGAATCGAGTAACCCTCGTTTCAGTCCTGTTTCACTGAACCGGTATAACCTACCGTTCCAGCCCTGTCTATCTCATGAGATATAAAATCTTTACCCAATGCATTGGAGGGAGATATAGGTCCCACCCATCTTATAATGAATCCTTTCTTATGTGTGCCACAAAATCTTAAATCATACATCATTGCATAACCCATGTAATAAAAATGGGAATCTTAAACATCGTGACATCATAAAACAATTCATATAAGATAAAGGAATTCATAAAAATGTTTCCATCACAACATAATAAAATCCATGTAATAATAGGGATAAAAACAGAACCCTTTTATTATCTTAGATGGAAAATAATTTTGATAAAATACTTGAACTTCATTCTTGAGGAAAATATCCTTTCTACTTCAAAAACATTTTTCCTTTCTTAACATGTCATACAACTTTAAACTAAAATAAGTTGATTAAAAATAAACTTGAAAACTTGTAAAGGATGCTTCTTATAAATAATGTTTTAAAAATCCATTCATGCCGTATAAGTTAAAAAAACATTCTTTGTACTTTTGTCGGAAAAGTCAAAAAGTACCTCGTACGAAAAACGACAAAAGATTCCTTTCATATTCTTTACTAAAAACTCACCGAAGGGAAAAAATGGATTTAAAAAATTGTAGGTGGATGGAAATAATATTACATATTTATTAAACATGGATTTGGATGATAAAATACACCCCAGTAAATACTTACGAATAAACAATCTCGGATAAAAATGAGATGGTGATATTTCCCTTACCTTATGTCCGACTTGCTTTGTAAGTGTCCGAACCTCCTGTATAATGATTTAAATCATGTTATTGACTTATTCCAGAATCATATTCATTGTTATTATATCATATATGGTCCACTTATGACTTTATATTACCCGTTGTTTTGTAAATTCATGTTAATGTAGCGTTTTGGGTAAAATCGTCTCATTTGTCGTTCGTGTTTTTAACTTGTAATTATTCATATGATTACTTAGATCATGATTACTTAATTCCAGAATATAAAACATGATTTATATATATATATTCAGAATATACATATATAATAAATCAGTAAATGGAAAGAAATACACCGTTCATGGAGACGGTAGTCCGTACGTACGCATGAACACTGTTTTCGTTTCCTTATTGAATTGAATAGAATTAAGTAGATGACATAAATATAAATATAAATAATTCCAGTATCATTATTAGGTCATATATTTCATTAGTAATTATTATATATACTTTATAATCATTCATGAATGGTTAATTATTAAGAATGAATCTCATCGCGTCGTGGAGACGGTAGTCCGTACGTACGCACGAGCGATGATATCATTTCCATAATTATTGAATTGAATTGGAGTGGATTATACAATATATCAGAATCAATATGATGTTGTAATAACTATGTATAGTTATTCTTTACACCATTATACCCATCCATGTAAGGTGGTGGTGGAAAATAGATTACACCACGGCGTGGAGACGGTATTCCGTACGTACGCACGCGCGGTGATTTCATTTTTCCGTAGGATGGATAGAAGGTGAATTAGGGTTGTTTCATATTTATAATAACATATCAGTATGTAAGTAATACTGATGTTATTACTTTATCATGAAACAACTAAAGAAGAAGAAGTTTAAGAAGAAAGAAATTGAAAAGATCGGTAATGGATATTACCTCTTCTTTGGAACGCTTCTTTGAATCCTCCACTTAGGGAACTAATATTGGTCTTTGAAGAAGACCAGGACCTCTAGGATTATTCTAGGGAAGTGGAGAGGAGAAAATGGCAGGGGCTGGCCGAGCTTGAGTGATCAATTTGGTGTGAGGAGGAGGGGGAGGAGGTACCCTTTTATAAGGGAGGAGAGGGGCACCTTAGGAATATCTCAAAATATTATTTTATATTAAAGTCAAAATCGGTTTATAATGGTTCCAAAGGGTCTTATTTCGAAGCTAAAGTGGGGATGGGTCGAAATCCTATCAACCAATAAGATTTAGACAAGTTTAGGATATTATTTTAACCTTATCAATTAGATTTAACTCTAAGTTAAATAATTTAACTTTTACCGTGTCTTTTTGTTTTCTTTCACTATATGGTTAATACACTTACTATAACATGCCAAACGAACCCCAAATTGTTTATTACTAATACATATATCCTTATATAAGTCATTTGGCCGAACATTAGATTTTTAGGAATAAAATAACAATTAATAATATAATATTTTATTTAAAAACTATTTTGTGTCAATTTTGACACTATTTGATATATGATTTTTGTGAAAGTCATAACAGAATTATATGTTCGAACCAAGTTTATTAAATCAACAATAATATATCATAGTAACCTAGAAAATTATTGGAATTCATAAAAAGTATCAAATTACATTTATTTTGGTGTTTATAACATCAATCATGTCAATATTTCATAAATAAGATAATTACTGAATCATAATTGTGTCATAAATAAATTAAATTATTTAATGTCTAAAAATTATAAATAAAATACCATCATGTAGGAAATCGTTTTAGATTTCTAATGAATCTTTACAATCGAATTTATCTTATGTATAACCCTATATTAAAAATGTTTTAGTAAATAAACTTTGATTTTAACTCTTTTAACTATTCTTTGAATTAAATAATAATAAATGTCCTAATCTAATCCAAGTGGGTCTAAATGATAATATTTTACACTTAAGGTTGTTTTTGGTCGAGATACACTTGTCCAATAGAATTAGGACATGTGTTAGGGTAATATCAATATCATTCTTACCCTTAATTACCCTATTTACTTTTAACCGTGGTAAATAAAAGTAAAAAGTTACTATTCACCAAAAATTATTTTCATCTCATTGAACCACATTTTACTTACTAACATCAACCGTGTCTCTCGGATTTTTGAAATTCCATTCACAAAAGTGGTAAAATTATGTTTTATGAAAAATTTAGTTTTTAACTACCACTTAGTAGTTTCACTATTCATCAAAAATTGATGTTTTTCAGAAAAATGCCAAAATTTCATCCTAAGCTATATTTCATATTCCGAATTCAAAAATGAAGTCTATTTTACCAAATTCATAACATAGAAGTTTCATTAATTAATTTTGTAATTAAATCCCACTGTTAAAACAAATAGCGTGTTTTTAAGAAACAATATCTATCAAAAGATTGACACTTGATTATGTCTGGTTTAAATGTGAAATTACAACCAATGACCAACATTGTATTAAATTGTAAAAATATATTCTAAATATACTTTAAAACCACTCAAATTAATAATTTATCACTATTAATTATTTTGATTAAAAAAGTTTTTAATTATAATTTAGAAATTTTCACTATTCATCAGAATATGAAAGTTATCCGAAAAGTACCAAAATTTCACCTTAGGCTAAATTCGATACTCCGAATCTAAAAATGAATTCCATTTTGAAAAATAAAATTTACAAAATTTCAAAAAGTGGTTATTACTATTCATAACGGCTAGTTTTAATAATATTTTAAAGCATATCGTTGTTTCGTGAAACTCAGTATTGAGTACCACACACGCTATCAAGGAAGGTTGCGATTGCGTGTAATGCAAGGCAAGTCAAGGATGCGTGTTGTGCAAGCTCCTTTTGGTGTAGCGTACAACACAAGACATTAGTGAAATAAAAAAGAATATTTTTCATAAAATCTCGGGCTGTTACACCGATCCTCTACCCAGGAGGTTGTTTTCAGTAGGGCTGGCCAGGAGGTTGTTTCCAGCAGGGATAACCAGTGCGGTACCATCCAGTAGGGATGGCCAGAGCGGTACCATCCAGCAAGGATGGCCAGTGGGTTACCATCCAGCAGGGATGACCAGTACAACAGTGTTCACCGAGCAGTACCATCCAGCAGGGACGGCCAGATCAGTTCCGAGTTTACCTCCAAAGGTGCTAGGAAGTGGTCCCTGATGCCGGGTTTACCTCCAGTTGGACTAGGCAGTGGTCCCCAATGACAGTTCCAAGCCTCCCTCCAGTGGAGTACCCTTTTACGAGACTAGGCATTGGGACTCGTCGACGACTGTAGCCGGGTCTCCCTCCAGTAGATTACCCTTTTACGGGACTGGGTAGTGTGGCACCCATCGACTCTTGCAGGGTATCCCTCTAGTGGGAACCAGTCGACTTCCAGAGATTACCCTCCAGCAGGGCTGGACAAGGTGTCACTTGTCGACTTTGAGGAGACCTCTCGACTGCAGGGCAGTGAAGAGGTGTGGCTTGACGTTCCCCCAGAACTCTCAAGTACGAGGGGTGCTTTCCCCCCCGAGACACATCCTTGTAATGCGACCTAAAACCGTGCGGGCGAGTCAGTGCCGCCCAAAGCGAATTGTGTCAAGGTTCGGTGATTTGAGCCCCTTGACTTGCAGTTCGGGGATGACGTGCAGGATGGTGGGCATTGATGGTATTTACTTCTAGGATTATTGGCTACTCACTTTCTTGGGCTGAGCGACGGGATGGAGATCCCCTTACGATCTTGTTCGAGCTTCTTGATTGAGCATATGGATATGTATATACCTTGTTCCAGTACCCACTCTTTGTGTTTTGGCTACTCTCCTTCCAGGAGAGGCGAAGACGAGCGGGGTATTCCAGGTGCTTTCCGTGTCTAGCTTCTCATGGTTGGAGGAGTCTACTATCTTTTTATAGGTTGCGAAGACTCGACGAGAAGTTAATATTCTCACCGATTCTAGCTTCTTGTGTTTGGGCGAGTCTACTTCCTTCCTCTTTTAGGGTTGAGCTGTTACTCTACTACACTCTCGATTGTACTCCTTTAATTTTTTCAATTCGATCTACTACTCACCTCTTCAATACCTCCTTTGTTTCTCCCTTGATCCTTCGGGGCATTCTACTGAGTATTTGTATACTCACCCCTGCTTGGGTGTTGCCCACACTTGGTGTGCCCTTGTAGACGATGGACATGTTGGTCGTGACTTCAGTGGAGCTTAGAAGTTTGGGAGCTCTGACTGCGTGCGGTGGTCGTCGTTGGGTTCTAGGTGTGGGACCCTCCCTGCTATTTTACTTTTGTTTTCCTATTTCTGGGTTGTGGCACTTTTCTAGTTGGGCACGTGTTTTCCCCCTTTTCTTTTCAGTTTACCTTCAGCACTTACTTTGTACTGTTTAGAGGTCGATGCACATGGGGTTTATTTATAGCAGTTGGTACTTTACTTTTTTTTACTCTACACTATTTCATTGAGTGGGCTGCGTGTGTGTACAGGTACTTAGGCAAAGGCCTCCCCGAGTTGTTTGGCTTTCGGTGCTGGTCGCCAGCCCCTGGCCTAAGGAAGAGGGCTTGGGGTAGTTGCGACTCAAGCCTAGGTAGGGCCGGGTCGTGACACATCCACCCTAGGATCACAAAGATGTATCAAGATCTCCAGGAGCACTACTAGTGTGATAATATAAAGAAGATGATTGCTAAATATGACTCAAAGTGTCAGGTATGGAAAAAAGTGAAGGATGAAAGGAAAATTTCTAAAGGGATGATGAAATAATTACCTATATCTACATGGAAATTGGAATAAATTACCATGTACTTTGTCACTGGACTTATGAAGTCATCCAGAGGAAATAACGCCATATAGGTTGTTATAGAATATCTTAAAAATAAATCTCACATTATTTCTATTCAGGAGGACTTCTCACTCGATCAAAATTAATGGATATACATAAGATAATTGGTGAGGCTACATGGAATACCTTATCCATTGTATCTAATCAAGATATAAGATTTACCTCCAAGTTCTGGAAAAGTATCCAACATACTATAAAAACTGATCTAAACATCAGTATGACTAGTCACCCTAAAACTGATGGATAGTCTGAGTGGACCATTCAAAAACTTGAAGAAATATTGAGAGAATGCTTAATGGACTTCAATGGTGGATGAGATCAATATCTTCCACTGGTTGAGTTATCTTACAAAAATAGTTTCCATTCAAGCATCCAAATGTTTCCATATGAATCCCTTTATGGGAGGATATGTAGAACACCTCCATGCTAGGAAGAAGTTAGCGAAAAAAAGCTATTATGACTGAAAATGGTCTAGGAAATGGAAGAAAAGGTGTAGGCCATTCAATAACATATCATGGCTTCCCAAAGTTGATGGAAGAGATAAGTAGACAATTTTTTATGAGACTTAGAGTTTTAGGTTGGAGATAAGTTATTCCTCTACATATATCCATGGAAGAGATCCATGAGATTTAGGAAGAAGATAAATCTATGTTCTAGGTACATCTATTCCTTTTTATATTCTTGATCATATTATATCCATGACATATCTACTACGACTTCCACTAACCATGTCTCAAGTAAATGATGTATTCCATGTATCCCTCCTAAGGAAGTACATACTAGATCCCTCACATGTACTGAATTTAGAGGTGGTACAGATGGAAAATGATCTATCTTATGAGGGAAAACCAATGAAAATATTAGTCCACAGAGATAATGTTCTATGTAATAAAACCACTCACCTGTTTAAAGTATAACAGAGGAACCAAAAATATAAATATATGATATGGGAATTAGAGGAAGTGGTGAAGGAGAAGTACGCTAACCTGTTTTAAACTTATTATGTAAATTGAAATTTAAATGGAAAATTTTTATAAGGGGGTAAGAATGTAACACCCTTATATTTTGATGAAATATTTCTCTTTAAATAATTTTATTTCTTCGGTAGCTTGTGTTACACGCAACATTGAGTTTAAATGAACAATGGTATAATATTAAAATATTAACATGACCGTTATAGCCTAACCACTAAATTGGAGTGTATGAATAAGAATTAAAATATTTATTAAAATATTTATTAATAGTAAATACACACTAAACTTTTAGTAAATAAATTTTAATCTTTAAAAATTTATTTTCTTTAAAGAAATGATTCTTATTGTTTTCTATGAAAAAATAAATATAATTAATCTTGACACTTTTATAAAATTCATTTTAAAAAATAAACTTCATTTTTTTGAATTCATAATGTCAAAATTTTCTTATGATGATTTTTTTTGTGAATTTTCTAAAATATTTGGAATTTTATTTAATAGTAGAAAATACTGATTTACAATACATGAATTTATCATAAAAACATTTTATACTTAAAAGGGATTTTTTTAGAAAAAAAATGTTTTTTCATAGCTCTTTTCTAGTTCAAATTTAAAATAAATTCAACACATTCTAGTTTTGAATTTGGAAAAATGGATTCCATATATGGAATCATATGTTCAAAATTTATTAAATACACTCCTTTTATTTTTGGCATATTTGAATAGTAACCTTGGTAAATTTTTATTTCCACTATTATGGGTAAATCAGGTAATTAATGGTAAAAATTAAAAGATAATGGTTAGATAATGACCTAGAACTTAACCAAATTTTTTATGAGTAATTCTATACCAAAAGCATCAATGCAACTAATTTAGTACCTTTTCGACCCACTTAGTAGACATTAATTTTCTTTATTGTATTTTATTTAAAAGAAACTCAAACTTGTCACAATATTATTTTTAAGAAGTATATTTTTTAATATATTTTTTTATAGAAGAAATGTTCCACCATAAAAAGTATTCCTAAAGATGAAATATTTATCTTTTTCATGGAAATTTATTTGTTTGTTTTTAGTATGGAAATATATATCTTAAACACTTTCATAATGATTATGAAATAATTATTAAATTAATGGAAAAATCAAATAAATGATTTTAGAAATAATAAGATAAATATAATTTTAGATAATTAAAGAAGATCCATGAATTCTGTAGATGAACATGACATTTATAGGATATAATAAAATAGTTGGTTCTAATTTGACTCTTTATTTTTATGTTTTTAAATTCATAGTAATGAATAGAATCAAATTTGATAACAATGACATTTCATGAATATAAATTTTTATTAAATTATTTAAAAATCATAAAAAAATATTAAATAATCACAAATGGGTAATATATGGTCTAAAATATCATCCCATTTACATTTAGAGTCCATTTGGATTCATTTTCTTCTAAAATAATCTTATTATATTTTAAAATTTTAAGGAATTCCAAAAGTTACCTCACCTAAATTATTAAGGACACCCCTTAATTAACTCCATTTACCACTCTATTTCTTCTAGATCAACCATACTCTTCAAAATTCACTTATCCTCACACCATTCCACATTTTGGATTTTATAATCTCACCAGAAGACCAATTCCAAGTTTCTTAAGGGGTCCTTCAAGGAGGAGATATTCAAGAGGCAATTTTCTTAAACCACCTCTCTTAATTTATTTTCTTCTTATACCCTCTCATCAAATAATTAATCCTTAAAATAATAATAACTTTATTTTCTTGTATATACTGTAATGTTATATTGTTAATGTAATATTCTCTATCCATCCCTTTTTCTCATGCCCTCTCATTTAAAGAATGGAACCCATCATTCAAATTATAGTGATTAATCATTTCCATAGATAATGAGTATATAATAAGTATATAATAACTTATTTCAGGTTCTAAAACTAATATATAGACATAATATTAAGTAAAATAAAACTAGTTCATGATGGATGGAAAAACCACCAAAATAAACTAAACATTTATCATTAATGTTTTATAAAATGAATCAACATCATATCTAAAAACAAAATGATATATAGAAAAATTTAAATATATGTATTTTTATTAATATAATTTCATTTCACTTCAAGAGTTTTACTTCCATTTGATAAGAAATTCAATAATTATAAAAAATTTAATCAATAATGAAATCGTGAAACAAATGCTTCCAGAATGATGAAATTGATCTTTATTACTCATCAAAATAGTAATAAATGAATTTAATAAAATTATAATAAATAAAATAAATGTTTAATAGGTTATGAATTAAGTAATTATGGAATCTAATTTGATTATCTAGGACATTAAGTTCTAGTCTAGAACACATTTAGACATAAGGTATGGGATCTCTTTGAACCTCCATATTTCATTTGGGCAATGCTTTATCTCTCTTTGACTAAAGTTAACACTTCATTATTCTTATATAAATATTATATATTATTTATATATGTTCCAAATATAAATATATATATATTAATTCATATTTCTTTATCGGGGAAATATATATTTTATAATGTTCCCTTCTCAATTCCTCTAGATAAGAAAACCTGATTAAAGGGAATTTCCCTTTTTCTTACCCATTTTCGAGTACACTCCATAAACTATTTTATGCCTAAAATATTGTTTTAAAATCAATAAATTTATCATGAAAAAATATTTTAATTCATTTATGGTTTATGGTAATAATTACTCATTTATCCACTTTAAAGTCTCTTTATTTTTTTACTTAAAACCACTCTTAAGTGGCATATTTCTAAAGTAACCTAACCACTATTTTTAATGTTTTTACTTCAGTTATAATTAATTATTAATTATTAATTATTATATTTCCATTATTAATGTCCAAGAGTTATTAAATACCTTCTTTAATTGATAATATTATTATACACCTTTTTGTTATGCCTTATGGCATGATTACAATACCCATTTAATTCCATGAGTTACCCTTATGTTTTCTGATTATGTTTGATTCTTTATAATGGGTGTGCCCAGATAGCACTCCAATTAATTGGGTAATGTTTTGGTACCATGATACACCTTTCATGGGATTAGGGAGTAAAACAAATCCATTATGAGAGTCTGTCCACCGTGGGATATAGTCATGGTAGTTAGCCTTGAGTCAGTTTTATGTCATTTTATATGTTTTTTACACTTTTCTATGTTTCCATGATCATAAGATTCCATGTTATATATGTTATTATTCCTTATGTTTATTCATGATTAATTCCTTTTATGTTATCATGTTATGCCTTCAAAATCATGTACTATGCTCTATTCCCTTGGTTATTCCATTACTAGGATTTTTAGTTCATCCCTTTTGTCTATGTATTCCCCATATTATCCTATACAGTTGAAGTAGCCCAAAGGGAGTTAGGAACTCATTATAAATATTTATAAGAGATGTTTTATTCTATTTTCATGTTTTATAATTATATAACTATTCTTCAAAATACAATTTAATTTTAGATCCTTTGTTTGTATTTAATGTATAATTATGATTAAAATCTTGTATTAATATGTGTAAAATACTTGGGTCACTATATCATCTCAACACAACAGGGATTGACATAACCAACTACACAATTCCTCAAATGGTCCATCCTGATAAAATACTGATAACTATTATTATAAAAAATATTGGCCAATAATAGGTTCCTCTCCCACAAACATCTGAAATCACGCACACATGATCGCAACATATCCCTGAGAATTGGGATGGTCTGCTCAGACTGAACATTTGTCTTCTATTGATATGTGGCGACCAAAGTCAACGAGGTTCCCAAATTATCATTAAGTCCATTTAAAAATAAAGATGTAAAATGGGCATCCCGGTCTGACACTATCTCCGAGGGAACTCCATGAAGCTAAACAACATCTAGAAAATAAAAGCATCCAAGGTCCTCTACCTTTATCCACTCCCTGATGGGAATAAAGTAGACAAACTTTTTCAGATGATTGAAAGTCACCAATATGGAATCCTTAACACTTGGTGTACTCGGTAGCCTAATCATGAAATCCATGGAGATATTTTCCCACTTCCACAGAGGCATGGGAAGTGGATGAAATAACCCAGTTAGTCTCTTATTCTCCACCTTGACCCATTGGTAGGTCAAACACCTAAAAACAAAGTCCTCCACTACATGTCTCGTCCCAGGACACTAATAATAAATCCACAAGGTATATAAAATCTTGTTCAACTTGGGGTGAACAACTCAATTATAATGATTATACTCATTCATCATCTCCTGGATCAAGATCAAAGGAACAACCAACCACTTTATGAAGATAAGAGAACCATTGGGAGACCCAGACCAATCACCCGAGGTATCCCCACCATTTATATCACTACTAAACTGTTGGAAATCAGTGTCTTATGACTTCTCAATCCTAACATGATGAAGAATATAAGGTGTAACATTCACACAAGATAATAAAACCTTCCCTCTTTCCTCTTTCAAGTATAGCCTTAGATCAGAAAACAAACTCATCAGACCCTACTCATCCACTGATTCCTAAACTTCCAAAATTGGAAGCTTCCCACTCAATGCATCTGGAACCACATTTCACCTATCAAGCCTATATGAAATATTAAAATCAAAATTCTGAAGTTACTCCACCAAAAATATCTATAGAAGGTTCAAGTAACCGTAAGTTAAGATATAATTCAGACTCTTATGATTTGAATACACTGTAAAACATTCCTTGAAGAGTTAATATAAACATGTTTTTAGTGCATGCATCATAACTACACATTATACACCATGGATGGGATAATTGTACTCATGTGGGTGTAGAATCCATGATCTATTAGCCACTACATGGTTATACTTTATCATCACACATTTTAACCCCACACTAGAAGAATAAAAAGAACAACACAATCTCTCTCAGGCTCCATAATAATCAAAATGGGTTCAAATTCCATATGGGTCTGCAACCTCTCAAAATAACTTCAAAACATATCATCATTCTAAAACATCACCTATTTCCTTTTAAAAGATTTCAAGGGATAAGATATCCTAGAGAAGTTTTAAATAAAACATCTATAATACCTAGAAAATCCTAGAAAACTACGAATATCAAACACATTCTTGGGTTGGTCCTAAGAAATAACTACTAAAAATTCAATTGGATCCACTAAAACTCTTACCATAGAAATCATGTAGACTATAAAACTCACTTATTAGATCCAAAAATCACACTTTGAAAACTTGGTGTATATATTATTACCTCTCAAACCACTCAAAGAAACCTCAAAATGGTCAAAATGCTCCTCCATTTTCCTAAAGTACACCAAGATTTCATCCAAAAAATGACTACAAAGGAGTCTAAAAAGAAGTGGAATATTAAATTCATCAAATCCATAAAGACAAAAGGGGAATTAGTAAGCCCAAATTCCACACCAAAATACTTGAAATGTACATACTAGATTCAAAAGGAGTTATTTTGAACACCCTCTCCCTAAAATCTCAACTGGTTATACCCCAATCTCAGATTGATCTTTAAAAACCAATAGCCCCCTCTAAGAATATAAAATGGATCATCAATCCTAGAAAATGGGTATTTATTCTTCATGTACACTTGTTAAATAGTACAATAGTCTATGAAAAGTTGGTGTCTCCCTTCCCCCTTTTTTATAAATAGCACTGCTGAAGCACACAATGACATGATGGGATGGATAAAACCATTCTCCTCAAGATCCTATAGTTGAAATGTCAGATCTTTCAGCTCAGATAGACCCATATGGTAATACTAATATAAGATAGATATTATACTAGGGAGAATATAGATAGTAAACTCAACCTATTACTAATAGAAAAACAATCCTAAAATATCATCTAGAAACATTTCTGGGTGCCTATCCCTGACCACTATTAGTTCAACCACTGAACTCTTCTCAAAAACCTTAAGAAGAAACTTAGAAAACTAGCATGATATCTACCTCAAATCCAAATAAATTGGTCCTTACCTCCATAATTGTGGATCCCACTTACCCTGAAATACACGAGTGCTCCTATCTGGCATAAGGAACTAAAACTTTTGGTGAGAATAGTCAACCATTGTCTTAAATATGATCAAGAAATCCGTGTTGATAATGTGGTCACAAATTCCCTAGTCCAAAACAAGGAAGTCCCAAATTAATTCCACACTAGCTACCACAACACGACACTTAGAGAACATGAAACCTTTCTCTTTCTTCTACCCAAAGAGGATATGAAATCCATAATACATGACATCAACACTGTCCACATACCCAAATCATTAACCAATTGAAGTGTAATAAAATAACATGATGTTTGATTTTAAAATAAAAATTACACCATGGAAGATGCAACAAACACCATACCTATAACAATGGATGACCTAGAGTCTAAGTCCTTTGGAATAACCTCTATTGCATAAAGTTTCTTGGATTAGACACACCATGGGAATTCTTCCCCAAGTGAGAATCCACCTTTCTATGAGGATGATATCCTTAAACCTTTGAATCCTCTAAAAAACATGATATCCCTTCAAAAAGGTAGACCCCACACTTCCCCCACATATCTAATTAACAGAAGCACTAGACATGACATGACTACCCAAACTAGTGGAATGTTCTTGGAGTATCTGAGTAATTAGGCCTGGTGTGTCCTGCCTTCCCACACTGATAAAAAACAATGGAATTACTCCCTAAATAAGACATTGTAACTAATATTGAAGACTAATGGAAACTCTTTACACTACCTTTTGAGAATCATATTGCTTTTGCTTCTTCCCTGATGAAGAACTCTGGTTACTACCCATAGAAGGAACACCACTGAGTCCTGTCATTCTATTCAAATCTACCTGTTCTATATCTTCCTTATAAACATACTCATAACAGGTAGATGTCCATAGAACAGTGAGTATAGATATGATCTATGGCCTCAATCCCATATTGACATGTAAAACCTTGAGATAATCATTCCCAAGGAGATCTTGAGAGACATAAACCATCTTGGTAAATCTGGTGGCATACTTCTTTATCGAATGATAATCTTACACCATCTTCAAGAACTCCAGGTCCTTCACTTCTCTTAATGCCTCTGGGTATAACTATAGTTTAAAATATACCTTAAAGGTTTCCCTTGCAATATCCTCAGGGATCCTCAAGAGAACCATTGATTTCCACCACTTCCTACCCAATCTTTCCATCACATATGTGGTAGATACCACTTTAGGGGTCTCAGGTGTATTTAAGCACTCAAAGAACCAATCAATATGATCCAACCACTCCTAAACCTCATTATATCCCTTGTATCCATAGAACACCAATGATATTTTTTCAAGAACTCCCGAGCATGGTCCACCATCCATGTCTTCTCAAGACCACTCCATTGACCTAAGGTTTAAATCATATTTATCACCAAATCCACTAAATTCAGACCAATAGGTTGGTTTCCCTATGGGGTACTCTCTACTACACCCTCTTTATGACTGTATGAGTTACTTCTTAGATGAATTTTCTAAAAGACACAAAACATAATCTTCATTAAGAACAATTGAACCTCAAACATATCAAAAGAGATAAAATAAACTCTCAACATGGGTATCAACAAATAGAATAAACATCACAATAAACTCTAAACAAAAATGGAGGAAAACAACTAAAATACCAAGTATTTTTAATTATGCATGGTTTGAATTCATTGTTTGGAAAACTATGTGATGACTATGATGGTGTCACTAAATTTGGTAGGAAAGCTACACATGATATAGATTGTTTTTACTAACAATTCATACTAACTCTGCAGCTCCTCCAAACCTCCTTGTTTCACCCCTAAAGCACAAAATTACCCCTAATTTCCCTGATACTTTTCCCTAATTGGGAAATAATTCAAAATAACTTAAAAAGAACACATGAATGAGTTTATGAAATAACAACAACCTCATAACACCGATGGTAAATCATGGCTTGTCATGAAGAAGAGCAGGCCATGCACTTTTCCATTCCTACCTCTTGAGTTCTGGAGGTCCTAACTCTAATCTACCACTAATTCTTCAAATAATAACCTCTTATTATACCATTTGTAATGAACCAACCCCTGTAGACCGAACCCATCACATAATCTGTCTCACCACACCACCTGAAGCACATTCCCAATCACCAGGAGTTGATGACAAGCACCAGTCATAACCAACTGACTTTGGGGAATAGTTTTACCCCTGGTAAATCGACACGAAACATCAATAAATGGGATGGAAAAATCAATATCCTTGGAGTGAACAATATAAGACAATAAGATACCATAAAAAAACATAAATCCTAATACAAAGCATGGAATAATTGGACATATACATACATGGTAGCTCAACTTAAAACCCAAAAATCATAAGAGAGGTTACAAGACCAAACAAGGCCTATACATACACCAATGTATACAAAACCTCATAATTGACTCTACACGAATCAATACCTATAAGACCAAATATCCTCTACAAAACATGGATGATAATATCAAATAAGACCCACCTCAGAACATGGTTCACCTACCTTTACCTGTGTCCTGTAAGATGAAATATGAAAACACCAAAAGGCCCATGTCGGGTGTGAGGCATGAAACCTAATAGGATACCACCATGAATCTATTTAAGGATTTTACCTTTGTAAACCATTAAACTGTTTTGAAAACATTTTCAAATATAAACCACTTTGAAAAATTACTGTTTTCAAATAAATATTTAAAACCCCTTTGGGTTTCAATTTTAATTTTTTTCCCAAAATAATGGATCAAATGAATTACTAAGGCACAACATACTTAATAAACCCAGTGCAATAAGGGAAATCATAACATCATCATAATCATGTAATAAAATTAATAAAAAATGGTCTTGATGCATCTCATCACATCAAAGTGGAATACATAAAATGCATAAATCATATAAACCAAACCAAAAAGAGTAATGTGAACTTAGGGATATAACCTTGAATCCTATCATGAGTGAGTAAACAATTATACAAGCTAGATAATAAAAATAAAATCTCTCATAGTCATACCTGATCCCAACATAGAATATCTCATGATCATTCTACCCAAAGGCTCTCACAGTCCTTTGGAAACCAAGTTGGAGGCTCATACGATCCTCTCTCTCATGGATCACATGTAAACTAAGACAAAAAAATGTGGAAGTTCACACAGACTTCCCTCAAATGGCTCACATGGTCCCTTCAACAAATGCCTCCCTCGTACCCCGATTAAACCATGTGCTACTATATTACAACATGATAACAAGCAAGTTCCATATATTACAAGACATATAATAATGCATTTCATTAAAAAACTATCTCATTTCAAAAAAAGTAATCACAAGGAAAAATAATTTATAAAACCACTTTATAAATCCCTTTTAAACCATAAAAACCATTTGATCTATTTTAATAAACACATGGTGTGCATGAAAGGCACACCCATTTGAAAAAACCTTTTTAAATAAACCAATTTCTAAAAAATTCATCATGCACACCAAACATGGGATAAAAATCAACCATGAATCATTAATTTTAAAATTAAACAAACTCAACTAAATGACATTATAAATGTAAAGGCATTCCATGGAAAACATCCTTAAATAGAAACACCTACCTCTAATTTAGTTTTAAGCTCATCAACTATGATGAAAACCACCCATAATAGGTAGAAAGAAATCCTCACACACCCAATCCCAAAGAAAACAAAACAAAATCCCATTTACACACCCTAGATTCATCCAACACCACCACTTATTTTACAAAACTCCATGGAAATAGATAAATAAGCAAGAACAAGGGGAAAATAAGAAGAAACCAAGAATATAAGGGGATTCCCTATAATGACTAAAAGTTTTATTAATGGAAATTCCCTTCTTATAATTATGTCATATAGTATAAATCACACTACATCACATAAATAACACAATATAATATTTATAAATGATTAATGAATGAAATAATAATTATATCTAGAAGTTAAGGAACCAACACTGTAGAAATAATAATTTGTCCTTTGAAATAGTAATGTGACCCTTATGAATAGTAAAACAGACAATGTAATAGTAAACTCACCTATGAAAGTATAAATAAATTTTAATCATATTATAAATGGTAATATGATATAATTATATCATATTACAAGTAAATAAGGGTTTTATATATTATTAAATAAGTGTTGGTATTTATATAGGACTTAATTATTTAATTACAATTTTTTGATTAATTTAATAATTTAAAAGAAAATTTATTTTCATAAAATATTTTCATAAATTAATATTTTGATTTTTTATGATTATGAGATAATTTTATGACACATTAATTAATTTTTCCAAGTGTTATAAAAATAGTTATAATTTTAAAATCATTATTTTCCATGAAAATGTTGATTTTAATTAAAATTAAAATTTCTCATATTTATAAATTTATTTTCATAAAATGGAGTTAATTTTTTAATTTTACATGTTGAAAAATTCTTAGGGTGAATTTTTGGGATTTTTCTAAAATAGTTAAATTTTTGGTGAATAGTGAAATGCTGTAATTTATGATATATATACATTATAAGTTAAATATACTATTCCATGAGTCATGTATGATTTAAGAACCATTGGTTAAATTTCAAATGACCTAGTTACTCTATTTATTCTCTAGAATCAACACAATTTCTTATCTTGAGAAAAATAATAAACTAATAAATTAAATAATGAGAAAACACCCCTCTCCTCCACTAAATAACACCCCTCACCACATTTTTTACTCACAACTCTAAATCCCTTATCATTGCCCAAATTTTGATAAAATATCTTCCCAATACTCTCCCCCACATTCGAAAGCTCTTTTCCTCATAAAAAGACCAAAACCTTTTTCCTAAGGAGGCTCTAAAGGAGGATAAATTCAAGAGTTAAATTCCTCTTTCCATTTCTTTTATTTCCTTTTCAAGATCTTTCTTTTCTTTTTCTATCCTCACCTACCCTCATACAGATTACATGATAACTATAGTACCTTACCTATACTAAACTTTTATTATATTAACGTAATAATCGCTCATCAATACCTCTTCTCATATCCTTTTGTTCTAAAAATGAAATCATATCTCATGTTGTGTCAATTTACTGACATCATGAACGATGCACTTTAATTTTCTATTACCGTATTAGTGGATAGTTGCGAAACCATATTTATGGTTGAAAAAGATTATAATATATGAATTACATCCTCTTTAATATTCTACATCCATTTTATATACATAATAATAAATGATAAAACAAAATGAGTTCACTGTGATCGAAAAACCGCCAAATTAACCCAAATGATTATCATTAACTTTTTTCTATTGATTCATACTAACCCAAAATAACCAAATGATTTTTATTATAATTTAAAATTATTTATTTTAATTAATAAATTATAACTTCAATTTTAAATTTCTATATCCATTTTACATGAACTTCAATACTCTTATACAAGTGAACTGATAATGAAAACTAAGAAAATGAGCACTCCCAAACGATGAAATTGAACACTATAAATCATTAAAAGAACATAAATGAAATTAATAAAATTATATTAAATAAAATAAATGTATAAAATGTTCTTTAATTTTTAATTAATGAATTTAAATTTATTATTCATTACATTAAGATCATGTGCAAAACCGTTTCGAACTTAAGGTAAGGGATTCTACCCGAAACATCATTCTTCCTTCGGGTTACTCTTTATCCCTCTTTATTCCAATGAAATGATTCTTTATTTTATGTAATTATTCTAAATTCTATTTATCCATTCCAAACTCATATATCTATACCTTATAATCATTATTTTATGGGAAAAAACATGTTTTAACAAGGTTTCCTTCTCAAATATTCTCAATAAGAAAGCCCAATTAAAGGAATTTCCCATTTTCTTACACATTATCATGCACTATCCATAATATATTTTAATCCAACATTATTTTTAAAAAATCACTATTTTTATCATGAAAATATTCATGGTTACTTTCTAGTTTTATACAAATAATTACTCCTTTACCGTTTTAAAGAATCTTTAATATTTTCCTTAAACGTCACTAAAATGTTTTATTGCTAAAGCCTCTTAAACACTATTTTTACATGTATACACTTAATTTTGACATAAATTACCATGATATATGTCTATTTTACCTTATTAATGTCCATTTATGTTTTCAATCCATTTTTTCATGGACACATTTATAATATTCTCATTTATTATGCCTTATGACATGATTATGATACCTATTTCTATCTTTGGGTACCCTTATGTTTATTCTTCATGTGGAACACATATTCATGAACATGTTATTTTGGTTGAAACTAGATATAACTTTAATTAATTGGGTAATATTTAGTCTCATGAGATTCCATGTTGGGGTAGGGGTAAAACTAATTCCTTTATGGTGATTTTTCCACCATGTTATATAGTCTTTGAAGTTTTCCTTGACTCATGTTTATGTCATGTTATATGTTTTTAGAACATTCCTATAATACCATGATTATATGTTCCCATGTTATAAATGTTATTAATATTTATTTTTATTCATTTTACATTCCCTTATGTCATCATGTTATGCCACATAACCCATGTGATATGTTTAATTTATATACACATTCCCTTACTGGGCTTTTTAGCTCATCCATTTTGTTCATGTTTTCACCAAATATCCTATGATGATATAAGGGCTCAAAGGGTGTTTAGATATCATTATAAATATTAATAAAATATTCTCTTACATCATTATGTTTAATTGTGTACCTAATCCCCAAGACACTCGGATTTATAATCCTTGGCTTTTAATTTGATGCTTAATTATGCTTAAAATCATATAATAATACGTGTAAAGGATATGGTCACTATAGTCAGTATCAGAGGACGATGTAGTTATTTTTGGAGGCTAGGAATAGATAAATTTAGTAGGAACCCTAGGTATATGACTAAGTATAAGGAAACTTCTATATATTTTGTTAAGTATAGAGTAATTGGTTTATCAAGAAAATACATCCCTATCTAGATACTACAAGTAGACATGGTTCTTGCATAGATGTACCTAGTAGTAATAACTCCAAAAGGTGTTTTGGTCTTGACTTGCAGTAACCTGGTACAAGAAAATGAGCCTTAATGTGCACCTAGTTTCATACTCTCAGGGTATGTGCTTTGGTAAATTCATAAGATCATTATGAACCATTATTATGGGAACAATAAAATGTGCATAAGAATATATGTTAGGAAATAGATCGTGGATAAACTTGATAGAAACCTTGGAAATCACAAGTTAAGATATAATTTTCTTTTAAATGTTTATCATTTTATGTTTAATGTTTCTTTTTTATACATATTAGCCAAGTATCCAAGAACCCTAATTATACCTTATTTTTTTAATGGTGGGAAATAGAAGAACACATGAAAATAATCAATGTGATAGGAAATGTGACAATTTACCTAATGATATATTATATTTGATGGGAATAAGTGCTCAAAATTTTATGAAAATAATTTCTCATCCAGATCGAGTTATGAATAATAAATTGAATCATGTGGAACCACCTCCTTCTCCTATGAAAGAGAATATTACCATCAAATCCTTCATGTGGAAATGGCCTCCCATAATTAGTGGATCTTTTGATCCCATCCTTATAGAAAAGTGGATTAAATCCATTAAAAATACATTCTCTGTCATCCAATGATAAAAATGAGAGAAATTTGTATTTGAACATTATTGTTTTGATGAAAAAACTGATCATTGGTAGACACTGATAAAAAAATTGAAGTCTAACAAGGAAATTGACTCCATGGATTGAGAGGAATTAAAGAAAATGTTTTTCAATAAATACTTTCCCAAAACCCTCCATATCGATATGTAATGGGAATTCCTCAGACTAATGCAAAGGGAAGATGAGTTTATCATGGTGTACGAAGCAGACATCATAAGGCTTTCAAGATACACCTATGAGTTTTTCATGAACATTGAAATCAAGGTGGATGGCTTATCTAGTGGACTAAAGCCTATTATACAAAATACATTAGTGATTTGAGACTTTTATAGCTATGATGAGATTGTTTGTTATTCCCTTAAGGTTGAAATGGAGATCAGAGACTCTCAATGGTCTCATAGGCCTGGTGACAAGAATAAAAAAAATGGAGTTTAATATGGGTGATAAATCCTGTGATAGAAAGAAGTCCCAACATCCTATGTGTCAAAAGTGTAGGAAGAAGAATCTGGGAAATTTCTTAAAGGAAAATAATATATGCTTCAAATTTCGAAGTGAAGGTCACATAAATAATAACCACTGAAGGGATATAAAGAATTCCACTAACATGGAAGAATAAAGGAAGGTCCAAATCAATGCTCAACCTATAGTGTAGTGTTTCCACTGCATGGAACATGGGAATTTTTCATACCAATGCCCTAATATTAGGTTTTTCATAGGAAATCAAAAAGAAACTCCAAGGCAATAAGGAATATAATATGTTATCACTACTATAGAGGTGGAGCCTGATAATGATGTGGTGACATGTAGTTGGTTATTTATTCAATAATAGAGAATGTACAATTTGATTATGTTCCTATGTATTATTCCATATCTCACAATTTTATTAGAACTATTCAAACACCACCTCAAAATATAGATATTGAGTTATCTATGAGAATATAAAATGGGGCAATTATTTCATCCAAAGTACATACTTCCTCTCTGGTTAATGATTGTGGACTGAACCTACCAAAAAAATCTTTTCATACTCCCTTTGGTAGATTTTGATGCTATTTTGGCCATGGATTGACTATATTTATATAAATCCAACTTCAACTATTGGGAAAGTTATATCACTCTTCACATCCCAAAGCATCCTCTAATTCTATACAAGTGTAAGGAGGAAGATGAATCTCCTTCAGAATCATCATGTCAATTATGGATATTGTATCATTATGAGAAATCATATCTACCTCAAATGATTGAGGAAAATGAAAAAAATCATGATTGAATAGATGCCCATCATGAGGTATTACACTGATGTATTCCCTAAAGATTTACTTGGTCTTCCAAATGATTGAGAGGTTAAGTTATAAATTGATCTTATTCATGGATCTCTACGTATATCAAAGAAAACTTATAGAATGACCACCATTGAGCTGGAAGAACTAAAGAAGAAATTAAAAAAATATGGATAAGGGTTTTATATGACCGAGTGCTTCACCAAGGGGTGTTATAGTCCTATTCATAAAGAAAAAGGATGGATCAATGAACCTATGCATTGATTATCATGAGATCAATAAAATAATGATAAATTACAAGTATCCCCCAATACAAATAGAATATTTGTTCGATCTGTTACATGGGGCCAATTATTTCTCTATGGTGGACCTTCCGTTGGGATATCACCAATTAAAGGTGAGGAAGGAAGATATTCCCAAGAATGCATTTCGAATGAGTTATGAACACTATGAGTTCATAGTGATACCCTTTAGAATCACTAATGATCCAAAAATTCTTACGAAATTAATGAATTTATTCTTTAGAGATCACCTTTACCAATTTGTGGTAGTCTATATTGACGATATTCTATTATAATCCATGAGTAAGGTAGAACATGAGAAGCATTTGAATACTATTTACTTGAATTTAAAAAGGGATAAACTATATTCAACACACCATAAATGTGAGTTCTATATGAAGGAAGTATCATTCTTGGCGAATGTTATCACCAGTAAAGGAAAATATGTAGACCCTTCCCAGACAAAGGCAATTGAATAGTGGCCTGGGACAACATCTGTATTGGAGATCCATAGTTTCCTTGGTCATGCTAGGTATTAACAGCAATTTGTGAAGAACTTATCACAATTTTAAAACCCACTAATCAAGATGAATCAAATGGGAGAAAGGTTTTTTTGGACTAGTGAATTTGAAGACTACTTCAAGGAGTTGAAAAAGAAGCTTATCATTGCACTAGTGCTCACACTAACAAAAATTAGGGAACTCTTTGTGGTGTAAATCAATGATTCAAATAAGGTATTAGGATATTTAATAATGAAAATTGATAAATATATAGACTATCCCTCAAGGAAATTTAAAATCAATGTGAAAAACTATCCCACACATGATTTGGAGTTGGCAGCTATGATCTTTGTATTAAAAATATTGCAGCATTATCTCTATGGGGAGAAGTGTGAGATATATACTAATAACAAGAGTCTAAAATATGTATTCACATAGAAGGAGATTAATATGTATCAACAAATATGGTTAGAGATTATTATGTATTACGACTACTCAATCCACTACCATCATGGTAAATCAAACAAGGTAGCAGATGCTCTAAGTAGAAAAGATTCTACATATTTATCCAGGATGATAATTGAGAAGGATCCAATATTATTAGAATTTCAATGGATAGACATGGGAATCATTAAGGGAGTAACACCATCAATAATTTCTCAAATTATTTCTCAACCATCCATCATGGATAAAATAAAGTATGCTCAAAGATATGATGTTGAAATTCAGAAGAAGGTGGAAGCCACGAGAAAAGGAAAATCCTCAAAGTTCAAAATGGATGAGGGAGGAGTCATGATATTTGGGTCAAAACTATATGTACCATCCAATCCAGAGATAAATAAGGTTATTATAAATGATGAAGATAAATCAACCATATCTATTCACCTAGGGAGCACAAAGATGTATCAAGATCTTTGAGAGAACTATTGGTGGGACAATATGAATAAGGAGATCACGGAATATACGTCAAAGTGACTGGTATGTCAGTAAGTAATGGTTGAAAAAGAAAAGTATACAGGTAGGATTCAACCACTACCCATACCAATAAAGAAGTGGGAGAACATTACCATATACTTTTTCACTGGACTTGCAAGGACATATTTAGGAAACAATGTAATATGGGTTGTTCTGGATAGTCTTATAAAGATAGCTCACATTATCTTAATTCGAGGGGATTTCTCACTAGATCAAATTGAATGGATATATATCATAGAAGTGGTATGTCTAAATGAAGTACCACTATCGATTGTATCCAATCAAGATCTGAGATTCACCTCTAAGTTCTAGAAAAACCTCCAACATTATCTAAACACTGAGTTGAACTTCTATACAACCTATCATCCTAAAACTAATGGTCAATATAAGAGAAATATTCATACACTTGAGACATGCAGAGATCATGTTCTACGGAATTTAAAGGATTATGGGACCAACATATTCCACTAGATGAATTCTCCAACAAAAATATTTTTCACTCTAGCATCCAAATGGCTCCATATGAATTCCTTTATGGGAAAAGATGTAGAACACCAACATTCTCGGATGAAGTCAGTGAATGTAAGCTTCTTGGACCTAAAATGGTCAAAGAAATAGTGAAAAAGGTGGAAAACAATTATATACACATCAAGGAATCCCATATTCGATAGAAGAGTTATGCATACAATTGTCAACAGGACCTCAAGTTTAAGGTTAGAGATTTGGGAAGAAATGAAAGTTAAGTACTAGGTACATCGCCCCTTTTTGAGATCCTTGATCATATAGGATCCATGGACTATCAACTAGAACTTTCACAAAAAATGTATCAAGTACACGATTTATTCCATGTATCTCTATTAATTAAGTATATACTATATCACTCACATGTACTGAATTCATAGGTGTTATAGTTAGAAAATGATTTCTCATACGAAGAGCATCTAGTGAAGATTTTGGATCATAGAGATAAAATTCTATGAAATAAGACTAATAACCTAATCAAAGTTATATGGTAGAACCATAATTATGAATAGGTAACATGGAAACATGAGGATGTAATGAATGTGAATTACCCATTCCTGTTTTCAATATAGAACTTAAAAAAAAATTTGTGCGATAAATTTCATAAGGGTGGAAGAATGCAACAACCCAAAGTTTTATCAATAAAAATTCCCTTCTTATAATTATATAATATAGTATAAATAATATTACATAACATAAATAAAAAAAATATAAACTTGATAAATTAAGAATGAATGTAATAATATGTATTTCTAGAAGTTAAGAAACCTATACTAATGAAATAACAACTTGACCTTGGGAATAGTAATATGACCCGTATGAATAGTAAACCAGAAAATGGAATAGTAACCTCACCTATGAAATTATAAATAAAATTTAAGCATATTATAAATGGTAATATGATATAATTATATCATATTATAAGTAAATAAGTGTTTTAAAAATTAATATTTAAGTGTTGGTATTTTTATAGGCCATAAATATTTAACTACATTTTTTTGATTAATTTAATAATTTAAAATATTTTTTTTAATTTTTTTAATAAATTAATGTTTTTATGTATTATTATTTTGATATAATTTTATGACACCCTAATTAATTTTTGAAATTGTTATAAAAACAGTTATAATTTTAGAATCTCTATTTTCCCCGTAAAGAATTATTTTTATTAAAATTGAAATTTATCATATTTCGAAAATTATTTTCATAAAATGGAGTTTATTTTTTAATTATACACATTTACAAATTTTTAGGGTGATTTTTTGGTATTTTTATAAAATAGTGGAATTTTTAGTGAATAGTGAAATACAATAATTTACGGTATATATACACTCTAAGTTAAATAAATTATTCCTTGAGTCACGGATAATGTAAGAATCATTAGTTAGAATTAAAATGATCTATTTACTATATTTATTCTCAATAATTATCACTATTTCTTGTCTTGAGCAAAAAAATAAACTAATGAATTAAATAATGAGAAAACACCCATCTCCTCTACTATAAATACCACCCCTCACCAAATATTATCCTCACACCTCTCAAGACTTAATCCTTGTACAAATTATGATAAAATATTGATTTTAACCAATGTCTATGAGCTCATTTTCTCATCAAAATAACAAAACCTTTTCCCTAAGGAGGCTCTCAAGGAGGATAAATTCAAGAGGTAAATTTCTCTCTCTTTCTTTTATTTTCTTTTCAAGATCTTTCTTTTCTTATTCACTCCTCACCTACGCTCATCCAAATTACATTATAACTCAAGTACCTTAACTATACTAGAAATTTATTTTTTTAAGGGAATAATTCAACATTAATACCACTTCTCCTCTCCTTTTTTTCTAAAAATGAAATCATCTCCCGTGATGTGTCAATTTACCAACATCATGGATGATGCACTTTCATTTTCTATTAAAATCTTCAAGGATGGTCATGAAAATTTTTTTATGGTTGAACCTGATTATAATATATAAATTATATCCTATATAATGTTATTTAACCATTATATATAGATAATATTAAATGATAAAACAAAACAAGTTCATTATGATCGAAAAACCTCCAAATTAACCTAATGATTATAATTAATTTTTATCTAATGATTCATCCTAAAAAAACTTATGATTTATCTGATAATTAAAGTTATTTATGTTCATTAATAACTTATAACTTCAATTCTGTATTTTTATATCCATTTTACATGAACTTCTATCCTCTTATTCAAGTGAACTGATCATGAAAATTAAGAAAATTAGCACCCTCGAACGATGAAATTAGACATTATAACTCATTAAAAATTACATAAATGAATGTAATAAAATTATAATAAATAAATTTCTACTATAAATGGTTTTTGAATTATTAATTAATGAATATATGTTTACTATTCATGACATTAAGATCAAGTACCGAACCATTTCGAACATAAGGTAAGGTATTCTACCAAAAACTCCATTTTTCCTTTTGGTTACTTATTCTCACTCTTTATTCCTATAAAATGATTATTTATTTTATGTAATTATTCTAAATTATGTTCATGTTTTCAAAAATCAAATTTCCATCTCATATCATCATTATTTTATGGGAAGAAACATTTTTTAAAAAGCCCCCCTTCTCAAATATCCCCGATATGCAAGCCCGATTAAATGAATTTCCCATTTTCTTAACTATTCTCATATGCTATCCATAATATTTTTTAAGGAAAAAATATTTTTATCAAATTTTTTTTATAATGAAAAAATGTCATGGTTTATTTCTATTTTTATACTAATAATTATGCATTTATCGTTTTAACGAATCATAAATATTTTCCTTAAACTACACTAAAATATATTATTTCTAAAGTATCTTAAACACTTTTTTTACATATATCCACTTCAGTTTAACCTCAATTATCATGATCTGTGTCTATTTTCCCATATAAATGTCCACATATGTTTTTAATCCATTCTTTCATTGGCACATTTATGATATAATCATTTGTTATAACTTTTGACATGATAGTGATACCCATTTCTTTCCATGGGTAACCCTTATGTTTATTATTCATGTGGCACACATATTCATGAACATGTTATGATGGATTCACCAATATAGTTATCCAATTCCTTTGGTAATGTTTTATTCTCATGAGACTTCAGGTATGGGATTATAGATTAAACCTAATCATTATGGCTCTTTGTACAACATGTGATATAGTCTTGGTAGTTAGCCTTGACTCATGTTTATGTCATGTTATATGTTGTTTTCACATTCCTATGATACATGATTATAATTTCCCACATTAAACATGTTATTCTTCCATATGTTTATTCATGTTACATTCCCATATGTCATCATGTTATGCCTTCTAACCCATGTGCTTTGTTTAATTCCTGTGGTTATTCCCTTATTGGGATTTTTAGCTCATCCCTTTTGTTCATGCTTTCCCCAGGATATATTATGAATATAAAATAGATAAAAGTGAGTTAAGAGCTCATTATGAAGATTAAATAAAAGTTCTCTTATTTTATGATATTTAATTATGTTTTTAATCTCTAAGAAACTAGGCTTTACAATCCCTGGGCTATAATTTGATGCTTAATTAGGCTTAAAATCATGTAATAATATGTGTAAAGGCTAGGGTCATTCTATTACCTCAATCCCAACACCATAAATACAAGGATAACTCTCCACCCAAGGAGAAGACAAGAACCACCACCAACAGAGATGGTCTTTATATGATAGGGAAGAAAATGATCCCCCAAATAAGAAAAACATGATAGGGGTAAAATGGTAAAAAAACTTTCTAAGTGAGTTAGACAGGGCCACACAGTTAGATAAATCAGGCAATAACCATTTGGATTCCATAGTCCACTAAAAAATGGGATGCATGGTTACTCTTGGTTGTCACACAGTTTGAAAAACCATGAAAAACCCCACTATCACAAACCACAACACCCTCGTACGGTTAACCCCATGGTTAAACAAACCATGAACTATCTATGCACCTTGGTCTGACTCTCAAAAACTATTAGTTTCAAAACCTATTACCGAGGAACTCTAAGATCGCATCAAATAATAAATAAAACCAATAAGTAAACATACCAGTGAACCGATGCGTGTCATAGGTATAATCATTATCATGAATTCCATTAAATAATTTTTATCTATATGGTTCCAGTGTGTGTTTATATTCTTCAATGAGGGATTTTTTTGTTGAAAGGATTTCATGGAAAGTTATTGGACACCTTTGGATGCATACAGTAATTATAAAAACACTACTAGAAAAAGATCCAATAGCAACCACCCTTGAAATTTAAATTTTTCTAATGATATAAAATTATTTAGGAATCCTAAAAATGTATAAGTTAACTCCATTAGAAAAACTTGATTGTACATATTGATTTAGTGTATCTATCTAAATTACATTTTTATTAAATAATTTAAGAAAATTAACATTTTAACACACTAACAAACAAGATTATTTTAAAAATACATTATCAACAAGGATTATTCTTTATAGTTCAACCCTAATTTTTTATTATACTTTCATATACAAATGTTCAATATTATATAAATAAAAAACATTTTTCTCCATTTTTATACTCAAAATTGAATTCTATATTTATTAATATTTGGATTATTAGTTGTATATTCCACTAAAATAACCTTTACTTAATTAGTATATGGTGTTATTATGAATCTTATTGAAATAAAGATTATTATAAAGGATAGTTGGAACAAAATTTATACTAACATATTTATATAATTAAAGTGTCACTATGATAATTAGAGTATAAATAGTATGAGATATATAAGAATAAACTAAAATATTTAAAAATATAATTTAAAGGTAAATGAGAAGGTAGGGAGTATTTTTAATTGAATGAGATGAACATGAGAATATTACTTTTGTTAAAAATTATCTTTATCAACACATTATAGATAAGTGTGAATATGATATTAAATGGGTAATATATATCATTGAAGGATAAATGATCTATTTTCATGATTAATGAAAGGTATAATTTTTTTATGGTCTTCTACTTAAAACTTATTTTATACTATTTAACTATTAATGAAATATTTAATTTTTTCTTGTGTATTTATTATATATTTATTTGATATATAGTCTATGTGTGTTAAACTACTAATTCGTTTTTATGAATACAAACATGACAGGAAAATAGACACCAGATCCACATCATTATGGAGAGGTATCTACATCTAAAGGTCGAGGTATGTATGAATATAAATGTGTTTTTATTTTATTAATTAAGTGTTAAACACACACACAAATACATACATTGACACACACACACACAGATATATATATATATATATATATATATATATATATATATCCACATCTATCTAATTATGTATGAAGTTTTTTTCAATGGGATATGACTCGACCACTTCTTCTTTTAGTAGGAGAGGCCATAATCATGGGATTTCATCATGGAATTTCGATATTACCCTTGATATACCATTTGATGAGACATACCATCCTACGAGAGAGGGTAACCATAAATTTATTGGATATTTGGGTCATATGATACATGACCCACATAGATTTCCATTAAATACATATGACTGGTATTCATTCCCTTAAGATACATTAAATGAGCTGTGGTTGGATTATTAGGTAAGAGGATCATTTTGGTTTCATAGAAATGTTTGAAAAACACTTATATTTATGATATTTTTATAATAAAATAATATAATATGAGAGTGTGAACCAATGAGTTTTTTCAAGTGTGTATGGAAATTTTCTATAAAATGTGGGAAAATTTTAAAGGTATAGTGAAGATGGATCATTGGGTTCCAAATGTGGACACCCTCGACATTCTGGATAAAGTCCCAAGAGTCGTTCTTCTATGTAAGTGGAGTGACTTGGGGTAATATTGGTCCACTAAGTCTGTGATGGTGAGCGTATCTATTTTGTTTTAAATATATCTAAGAATGTGTATCATTTTACATATTTAATATTTTAATTAATTGGATGTAGGCGGTGGCGGTGCATTATTCTGAGGAACATTTGTTGCAGGGACCACCTCATAATCACGGAACTCATTATGTGCCATATATTAAATATTTTGAATTTATTATTTATGTTTTATAATTATTATTTACTATAATTTTGTGTTCAATAATTATATATTATTGGTATGTAGTTATGAGATTAAGGTGCACCAAATGATAAAATGTCTATGTGGATAACGAATGTTTGTCAATATGATCTCAAGGTTATAGATCTTATATTATGTTTTTATACTAATTATCAATAATTATATATATATATACACACACACAAAACAAACACACGCACACACACATATATATATTACAATTTCTCAATTTTTGGTTGATTTGGCACAACTTTTAGAGGACCAGTGAAAACTTACCACGTGGAGTGACGAAATATTTCATCGCATCATTGGTCATGATTGGAATATATATAGTTTGACATATGGAATAAGGATGTCTAATTATATATAGTTTCATGTGATTAAGATATGGATCCTTTTATTTTTTGGATGAAAAAATAGGTTATAGATTTGGAGGCATGAATGTATTCTTCTGCGGAGATAAATGTGTAGCTATTAGCAGAGGTTAGAGAACTACGAGAGTATATGCATATGGGTAATGGTGCAAGGAATCACACAATGTAGTTTTATAAAATATTATTTATTATTAAATTAATTATTATTATCATCATAATTTTTATTTTTTAGCCCAATACCACAACATACATAGTTACTGACCATGGTCTTATATATCACATCAGATGCATGTGGTGTGTATTGTGTTATCTTTCTAGTTTGTTATTCAAATTGACTATCTCATTTTGTTAACATATTTTTAGTAAAGTCACAAATCACATTTATATTTTAATAAAAATGATATTTTACCAATTATGGATTCAAAACCAACTAAATACATTTATATTGATGATAAAACATAGGAAAAAACCATCAATTTATTTTTATGTTTGTATTTGAAATAAATTTCAATTAGATGTTGGAATGTTTGGTATAATTTAAATTGAATTTTCACATTTATTATTTTCTTAAAATGACTTATTAGTGGTTTAGGTTTCAAAAATGAGTAAACACACTTAGATTAGTGTAAAAACATAAGAGAATGATCTGATTTAATTAAGTTAAGTGAAAAATCAAGTAAAAATTTTCAATACCAAGAGAAATCACTTGTATTGATATGAAATCATCGTAAAATGATCACCAAGTCAATTTTCATCTATAGGAATCAATGCTACATCAATAATATTCTCATGTAACATGGTATGATGAAAAAATGGGTAAAATTTTATAATTTTATTAAAAGGATATATCTCCCATCAGGGGGTCAAAAATGATCAAATGACCTCAGAATGACATGTAGTGATAGAAAAAAATTAATTGATTCATTTTTGATTTTTTGGAATCAACCGCATGTCATTATGATTCCCATATTTATCTGTATGGATTAAAATATGATTTTATATCAATAATTTATTTTAAATAATGGTAAAATCATGTGTGTAGGTGTCAAAACTGAATAAAAAAGCTCTGATATACATGAAATATTAGGTTAATGATCTTTATGTCATTTAAAATATATAAGAATCATCAGCACATTGATTAGATACTTAAATTTATTGGTATTATTGAATGTGGTTTTTCCCTTTGATTTGGATTTGAGTTAAAAATCATATGAAAGGGGTCAATACCATGAAAATTTTCTTAGATTGATATGAAATCAGGTGAGAATGATCACTATAAGATTTTTGACCATAAAGAATCAATGTCACATCAATATGATTCTCATATTTCTTAGTATGATGGAAAATAATTGTTAATGTTGTATAGTTTTATTGAAATGAAATATCTCCCTTCATGTGGTCAGAATGAGTAAATAAATAAATATTGACGTGAAAATATAGGAAAACATTCCTTGAATCATTTGCGTTCTATTGGAATAAATTGCACATCAATTTGATACCCATATTGATTGATTAGACACTAAATTAGGCTAATATTCATTGTTAATATATGTAAAATTCATGAGCTTTATTATTCATAAACACCATTTTAGTGCATTTTTCACTTTGAACATTAATTCACATTATGATTGTAATTCTCTCTTAAAATGCACTATTACATGGTACATTTTTGAACAACTCCTAAATAAAAAATGGTAGTGATTTTATTTTAATATTTTATTTTCAGTTCTCTCATTCTATAAGTAACAATTCATGATTTTGGAGTACTTTAAGATTCACATTAAAAGACCACCAAAATGGGATTTCATGCCAACACATTATGGGAAATGTAAACTAGACAGAATCCCAAAAAAGAGACTGTAGCAGCCAATATCCAGTACCAATGATTATAAAAATTGAACTGAAGATAGAGTACATCAAGTGTAACATTTTATTAAAAATTGTGCAAAGATAATTTGGATTTTTGAATGGAGTTCCAAGTGGCCCAAATTGAAGATTCAATATTGGGTAAGATTCTACGGCCCATAAAAACATCCCATAAATTTAATTATATATCGCAAACCATAAACAATTTTGGACTAATGTTTTATAGTATATTAGGGTACATTTTTATCCTCATTTTTTTATTCTACGGAATACAAAAATTAGGCCATCTAAATTCTCATTTGAACACATCTATCGAGTCATGAAAGTTGGCTCAGATTGTTTGTAAAGAGTGGAAAAAGCAACTCTCCCTCAAAATTCCACCCAGTTATGGCCTACAAAAATTAATTGAGGAGACTTAGAATATTGGAGGCTCGATCCAAGGCTTCAAAAATTCCTATTTGAAGTAGTTTTGTTGAAGGTATTGAAGTTATTTTGTGCTTTGTTTCATTGTAGTGTTATGCTGGCACTTTGTGTTTGTAATCACATTTATTTCTCATGTAAGTAGTTCAATTCACCTTAGTTTATAATTAAAATATCTAACTTCACTCTTATTATATTATTCTCTATATCACATTGATACCATTTACTCAAGATGTAAATTTATTCACACCATACCTTGTAAAATTTATCACACTATGGTGGAGTGATCAATATTTTTTTTGTTTTTTACTTCTTCAATTCTACCCTCGTAAATATACTCTCCGCTTCCGTTGAGAACATCTCATTAATGGAGGGATACACATTTTATGGGTTGATCCAAGGGAGTAGCAAGGGGCTGGATTGGATGTTATTTATCACTATATTAATTTCTAACCACTTCTTTAAATTGATATTTTTATTTGACAATTTTGAAACTTCTTCGTCCTTGTTGAATTTTAAGGCCACAAACTTCAAGTGCTAATACAAACCATTACCATAGAGTCCTCATAAATATGCCCTTCTAAGTGTATTGGTGATTAGTATTATGGCATGTCAATATTAAACTGGTAAGTGATGAAGTTTTTTGATCTTCTTATGAACCCATCTCAAATACAAGGAATTGAAATCGTTATAAAAGAATTCATCCAATCCACCTCATGCAATAACCTAGGATAAACTAATTATCTTAATTTGAATTAACTTATATCTATTAGTGATCCTTTAAACCCATCTAAAATCAACCCAAATCTGGAAAATTCATATCAAAAAAGAATCTATATAATGTACGTGTTTGTAGCTTACTTCTTAGGTATCTAAGGATTCAACAACCCAAGCTAAACAAAAAGCGACCACTTAACCCTAAAATCTTGGGTAAATTTGGGCGAGACCAAATTTTAGTGCCTTTTCCAAGGACCCAAGTAAGTCATCTCAACACCCATTCTATTATCCTCCATTTATCTTTTCTAACCTCAAATTCTCTTATCTTTTCCCCTTTCTTTTGTTTTTTACTTTTCTTGGTGCATGTCCGCTTATATCCATGACCAATCAAACCGTCTAGTCAGGGTGGATAGTCCTGGGGTTGGGGAGTAAAGTACACCAAGGGAACTCTTTCCATTTGATCCTAATCATCCTAATACTCCAATTTAAAAAATTAATCCCATTTCAATGGATGGTCTTCAAAGAAACCAACTCATAAACCCAGGTGAGAACCAAAATGGAAATCCAAATGAGGCAGCCCCAAACTTAGAGAATGCAGTTGATCAAACCATGAATGAATACCTCACACATACCTAGACCGATGAACCCTCTTGAATTAGTCATGATGACCTAGGAGAAGCCCACTCTGTCTTCAAACCTTATTTACTAAACCACCTTCCAACCTTCAATGGGATGGAGTCAGAAATGCCATACCTTCATGTCAAAGAGTTCAACAACATTGTTGAAACCATGTGCCCACCACATCAACTTGAGTCAGCTAAGATGAGGATATTTTCATTATCACTTAATGATCGAGCAAATAATTGATTAAACAATCTAATACCTACATCAATCCACTTCTGTAACCAATTTCAAAGAGAATTCTACAAAAGATAATGCCCCATCACAAAAAAATTGCACTTAAAAAGAGCTTCAAAAACATTTTGAAAAAAGAAGGGGAGTCATTTTATGAAACATGGGAAAGTTTCAATGACACACTCAACATGGTACCTTACCATGGATTTTCAATCCCAAAAAAGATCGAATTTTCTATGAAGGGTTGGGTCTGGGAAACAAACAATTCATTAAAATGATGTGTAATGGAACCTTAAAAAACAAAGCCCTAAATGATGCTTATGAGTATCTTGAAAGACTGGCCGAACAAAGCCAAACATGGGTAACATCACCTTACTATGAGAATCCACCCAAATCTGGTGGAATTAACACTCTTTTGTAGGAGAAAATCCTTAGAGTGAAAATTACTGCACTCACTAAGAAGGTTGAGGAGATCGATCTTAGGAAGGTCTATGAAATTCAAACTATTGACCTTGTTTGCACAATTTTTGAAAAACATGACCACAAGACTGAAAACTTCCCAACCATCCCTTACATTAAAAATGTTTTTCTAGGAGGAACACCAACAAAGGTCAATTATCTGAACTTTTAGAAGCCACGAAACCAAAACACTTTCAATCCAAGGTACAATGACCATCTAGGATTCATTTGGAAAGATAACCAACAACCCAACCAACAACTTAGTCAGACACAAGGACCAAACCCCTACCCTCCACAAAATTTTCAAAACCATAACCAGTTCCACCCAAAACCATTCCAATACCAACAAACTTATATCCAATAACAAAAACCCATCTAGCAACCCATTTAATAACCAATCCAACAACCAAAGTATCCTCCTGGGATAAACCAACCAGCACAATCCCCTACTCAATCTGTCCCTCTTCTAATCCTTGAGGGTTGTGTAAAAAAATAGAGAAAAGGAACTCAGAAGTATCATCCCTTAAACATGAAGTACAAACCATTAAAACCAGGAAGGATCCAATTTCTACTCAGGAAATACCATCCTCAAATTTAATAGGAGAATCCAGTTACACACAAACCTCTCATGAACAACTCAAAGCAGTGACTATTTTGAAAAGGGGGAAATCTATTGAGAAACCTGAACAAGCCATTCCAGAACCATTAAAAGCCTCAACAAGGAATGAAAATTATGAAGAACCACCCACAAATTCTGAAAAAACCCAATGAGAATGTGAAGAAACTACAACCACACCAAACAATCAAACAACCTACTCCTTTACCTGAATGCTTGAGAGTAAAAAATAAACCAGAACTGAATGAGACTTTGAGTGAAGTATTCTCTCAGGTTAAGTTGAACATCCCCCTTCTTGATGAAATCCAAACCATTCCTACCTGCTAAAAGTATCTTAATGACTTGTGCACTTTTAAAATGAAAATTTCACATAAAAACAATGTCCTTTTGGCTGCTAATGTGAGTACCACCATACAAGGGACTATTCCCCCAAAGTTGAAAGATCCAGGATGTCCATACATCAATGTTGAGTTAGGAGAGAACAATGTTTTCAAATCTATTTTTGATATGGGAGCTAGTGCGAAACTCATTCTTTATATCATGTATTGTTAGTTAGGGCTTGAAGAACTCCAACCCACATCTGTCACTCTTCAACATGTTGATCATAGTGTTTGATTTCTTAAAGGAATCTAAAAGGATGTTTTGTTGAAAGTTAATTTTTTACTTATTTTACTTCATTTTCCTTGACAATCACCCAAACTTAGGTACTAGGGAGAAAACCCCCATCATCCTTGGTTGTCACTTCTTAGCAATAATCAACTTAGTCATCTGAGTCCAAAATGGGAACATGACTATCAACTTTGGAAAACTGAGTCTATACTTTAACATTTATAATGAAAAGTCTCAAATTGAGGATTATGAAGAGATCCACGAGGTTAATTGGATTGGTAGTGTTGATAGTGAACTCAGGGAACATAAATATATTACTAAAGGATGTTTAATTATAGAATAGATTGATTTTCATTGATCACATGAGGGAAATTTGTCTCCTTATCTTGAATCTCTTTCATATATCTATATTGATGATTTTATAGAATCACCAATTAATGATACCATTGGTTAAATCAATAACATTGAGTCCATACCCATTCATGACACTGATCTGGCCAATTTTATGGATGAAAATTCTGTTCAGAAGAAACCAATTCTATTAAGAAATATAAACAAAGAAACTAAGTTCAATACAAAGTCCCATCTTTTCTTGGAAATTGAAAACCAATAAGATCTCAAATTTAAGGTCCTACCTTCATCACTCAAGTATCCATTATTAGGGTATAATCAAGCCTTTCTTATTGTCATTTCTTCCTCTCTTGAAGCCAATCATGAGTTGATGCTACTGGTTATCCTAATAAAGCATAATAAAACAATTGGATTGACCATTTTTGATATCCTTGGGATTATCACACTCATTGGAACTCATAAGATAGTTCTTGAATCTAAATCCAAACCATGTCATCGACCTTAGTAGAGACTCTCAATGCAAATTTTATGGATGTGGTAAGGAAAGAAATTCTTAATTTGTTGAAAGAAGGTATCATCTATCCCATAGCTGAGAGCGAGTGGGTAATCCCAATTCAAGTTATCCCAAAGAAAGATATAATCAATGTGATCACCAATAAGGATGGTGAACTTCTCCCCACAAGGGTCGGTAGTGTATGGATAGTCTGTATTGACTATAGGAAGCTCAACTCTTATACTAAGAAAGACCATTTCCCCTTGTCTTTTGTTGATCAAGTCCTCAAGTGAGTGGTAGGTCATCAATTCTATTTCTTCCTAGATGGATTTTGAGGGTATGATAAAATCGATGTATCCTTAGAAGATTAAGGAAAACCAACCTTTACTTGTCTATTCATCACCTTTTCATTCAAGTGCATGCATTTTGGGTTATGTAATTCCCCTGGTACCTTCCAATGATGCATGGTGGGAATCTTCTTAGACATGGTGGGGGATTGTTTAGAGGTATTCATGGATGAATTATCCATATTTAGGGATACTTTTGAGGGATTCCTTCTAAATGTTGAAAGGGTTTTTTCAAGATGTGGGGATAATAATCTCATCCTAAATTGGAAAAAAATTCCATTTCATTGTAAAGGAGGGACTTGTTGTAGGCCATTTGGTCTCTGGTAGAGGGATTGAAGTTGATAAAGCTAAGGTCGACATCATTCTTCACCTTCACTCTCCTAAAACTGTTAAGAAATTGAGGTCCTTAGGAGATACTAGTTTCTATAGAAGGTTCATTAAGAATTTCAACTCTATTTATCAACCACTTTGTGCACTATTAGTTAAAGATGCTCCATTTTTATGGACATAAATCTATGAGGAATCATTATCTACACTCAAGTCAGCTCTTATATCTCCACCTATCATGAAATATCTAAATTGGAAAATTCCTTTTGAGCTCATGTATGATGTGAGTGACTTTTATGTAGGAGCAGTCTTAGGAAAACAATGTGAGAAAACTCCCTGTGTCATTGCTTATGCAATCAAATATTTAAATGATGCACAAAACAATTACACCACCACTGTGAAATAGTTTCTTGTTGTTGTCTTTGCCTTATTGAAATTCAGGTTCTATCTATTAGGATCACCCATCATTTTCTTCTCCGACCATTTAACCCTGAAATACTTTTTCCATAAACAAGATGCCAAGTATTTACTGATTAAGTGGGTACTTATTCTTCAAGAGTTTGATTTAACCATTAAGGATAAAAAGGGTGTTGAAAATGTTGTAGCTAATCACCTCTCTAGGATGGAATTTAAATACAACTAACATCACCTTCCAGTGTCTAATTAATTTCCCAATGAGCACCTCTATTATGTGAGTGACTGCCTATGGTATGCTGAAACAATTAACTATTTGGTGACAAGTGACATTCCAAAATTCCTAGGGACCCAAGCTAAGAGAAAATTCCTTTCTAATTTCAAACACTATGTGTTTGACTATCCTTACCTAATCATGTTTTGTCCTGATCAAATCATTAAGAGATGTTTTCCTGAGTCTGATCAAGAGTCCATTCTAAAATTTTTTCATGGAGAGGAATGTGGAGGCCACTTTCCCACAAAGAAAACCACTGAAAAGGTCTTCCAATGTTTTTTCTATTGGCCTAACATCACTAAGGATTCCTTCCATTTCTGCAAAAGTTATCCTCAATGTCAAAAATTAGGATCCATTACCAAAAGGAATCAAATGCCCCTTACTCCCATTTTGGTCATTGAAATCTTTGATTGTTGGGGAATTGATTTCTTAGGACCCTTATAAAACTCTGGGGGATACCTCTACATCATCTTAGATGTTGATTTTGTATTGAAATGGATTGAGGCCATTCCCACCAAGTCCAATGACCATCTTGTTGTGATCTGATTTCTAAAATAGCACATATTCTCCCAACTTTGAATTCATAGTGCTATAATCAGTGATCAAGGAACCCATTTTTTCAACCTTACATTATCTTAACCCATGTATAAGTATTATATTTCTGATAAAGTTTCCACTGTGTACCATCCTCAAACCAATGTTCTAGCTGAGTTAGAAAATAGGGAGGTTAGGAATTTTTTTGAAAAAACAATCAATCCCTCTATGAATGATTGGTCCGAGAAACTCTTGGATTCCCTATGGGAATATCTTAATATATTCAAAACCATCCTAGGAATGTCACCATATAGGTTGGTTTATAGAAAATCAGTCCATTTACATGTTGAAATTGAGTATAAGGCATTTTGGGAAATCAAAAAAATGAATTTCGACATTTCTTTGGCCAAAACCAAGAGGAAATTAGATCTAAATGAACTTGTAGAACTTATGATGGAGGCTTATTAAAATTCAAGGATAAATAAAGTTATAATTCAAGCCTACCAATCTAGGAATCTCAAAGTTAACCACTTTGAACCTGAATTTTTTATGTTCTTGTATAGTTCAAAACTTCATTTACACCCAGGAAAGTTATGGTCTAGGTGGTCAGGTCCATTCATAGTGAATCATGTGTACCCCCATGGGGCAGTAGAGATTCAGAATCCCACAGGTGGTCACCTTTTCAAGTTCAATGGTCATATGTTAAAACAATTCATTGAATCATTAAATAAACAGGAAATATAGGTTGAGTTAACTGATCTAACATATGAACTAAAAAACAATTGATAGATTTAGGATCCATGTCGGGCTGACAACATTTGACAAAAGTGCTGCACAAGAGGAAACCCATGGTTTTTATGTTTCCAATCATTGTGAATCATCTTTATTTTTCAAATAAGATTAATGAATTATTTTTATATTTAATTTTTTAATCAATCAACTATGAATATGATAGTACCTTAGACTGTTGACCTATTCTTCTATTATGAGTATTGATGGGTATGAAAGGGGAGCACTATATTCATTTGTGTCATGTGGTTTGATCCTTTATTAATACCTTAACCAGAAATTTAAAAAGATTACAATGTATCATGAGTTTATTTTATTTTTATGTTTTTGTAGGTTAAAACAAAAAACAAAAAATAATAATAAAAAAATAAAAAAATAAAAATTAAAACGACATGTCGTAGGTTGGGCGGAAAACCCTGTCACAACTGGCGAAGCTACGGGGACTCAAACTCGGGATCAGAGGGAGACTGGGGAGTGAGCCCACTACTAAACTATTACTTATAGTGTTTCCTTCATTTATTTTATTTATATATACTCATATTTTAAAATTTATATATCCACACACACAGATATATATATATATATATATATATATATATAATTCTAATTTTTACTTGTTCCTAGTATCGGTCTTTGATATTCTTAAATAAATAGGTATGTTTTATCCATTTCTTTTTATTTATTTATTTATAGGGACCTCAAGGGGTTTTTGTTGTGTTCCAATTGTTTTGGTGTTTGAGATTCATAGGATGTTTAGTTGATGGATTTTTTTAAGACAAATCATGGATATATAAACACAACCTATCATCATTAATGGGGCTTCTCCGAGTGACATGGAGATCAAGAGATTAAAAGGGAGCAACAAGAACTTGAACTTCAACCGACAAGTGACTTCATTCCATGATCATCGTTTTCAATTTACTTTTTGAACTTCCCTTCTCTAACTCTACCCCTTTCTACATTTTATTTTCTTCAATCACTGGGGACAATGTTATTTTAAATTTGGGTGGATATGAAATAAAAAAATTGCTCTTGTGTGAAAAAAATGATTTGAAAAAAAGTGTGCCTTAATGGATGGAAAATTTTCTTTAACCTTGAACATGATAATACAAATTTCACACTTTGAAATTGAATATCAAATAATTTTCCATACCTTGATTCTTATTTTAATTCATTTTTAAGTTCATGTTCATAGATTTTGGAATGTGAGGTTGTCTAATGTGATTTTTAACCCTTTATATTTTCATCCATTTAATAACAAAAAAACACAATGCAAATTCTCTGGATTGTGAGGTATTTTTTTGAGTTCATGGGGTCCCCCAAATAAATAACCTAGGGTTGGTGATAATTTTAGTTTTTAATATGATTATTCAATAAAAAATAAATAAAAAACAATAAATTTTTATGTAGAGTATTGAAATGACCTAATGCGTGGCTTTCAGAACATGTAGATCATGACTCCATATTTTTCTGGCCTAGAGTTAGTAATTTTATCTTTATTTGTGGTAATTTGACTTTTTTTCAACTGAGTTAACTCAAGATGATGCCCGGGTATATGGGATTCACATGGTTCCCTATGGTCTTTGATCCTAGGAGTCATCGGAAAAGTCTCGCTATTTGGGTTGACTATATTGAGTACAATTTCAATTACCATGGAAAAAGTGATAAATAAAAATAAAAGTTGAATGATCATATTAATATTGTAATGTGATTCCACCTAGCACTCCCATCATTCCCCCCTTGAATAATGATGAACCCCCATGTCTATTGTGATGCACAACACATCATCACACTTAATTGATATCAGATGAAAATGGCGATGAATTTGAAAAAAGGAATGGGATTGGGATTGAGATATTCTTATTAAAATATATTGTATTAAAATATTTTTATAGGATTCATGATTGTTTGGTATGAGGGTTCTTGGTGATCATTGTGTATTAAAATGTTTTGAAAAATGGAATTCGAATTTCACAGTTTTTAGATATATTTTGCTCAGGACTAGAAAAAATCACGCTGGGGGAGGGGATGATTAGCCACTAAATTAGGCTAAAATTCATTGTTAATATATATAATATTCATGATATTTATTATTCATAAAAACTATTTTAGTGAATTTTATACTTTGAACATTAATTCACATTGTGATTTTAATTACCTCTTAAAATGCAGTATTACATGGTACATTTTTGAACACCTCCTAAGATACAAAATGGTTTTGATTTTATTTTCATATTTTATTTTCAGGTCTCTAATTCTATAAGTAACAATTAATGCTTTTGGAGTACTCAAATATTCACATTGGAAGACCACTAAAATGGGCTTTCCTCCCAACATATTCTAGGAAATGTAATCTGGACAGAATCCCAATAAAGATACTATAGTGGTCAATATCCAAGCCCAATGAATATAAAAATTGTAGTTAGGATACCAAAAATCAAGGGTAAAATTTAATTCATCAGTTTCCAAAGCTAATTCGTCTGTTTTAATGGAGTTATAAGTGGCCCATGTTGAAGATGCAATATTTGGCCAGATTTATGGCCCGAGAAAGCATCCCACAAATATAATAATATCTCGCAATCCATAAACTTTTTTGGACTTAAATGTTACAAGATATCATATAACATACTTATATTCATTTTTTTCTTCTATGGGACACCAAAATTCTTTCATCTAGATGCTTGTTTGAACACATCCGTCGAGCCATGAAAGTTGGCTCAAATTGTTCGTCAAGGGTGGAAAAATCAACTCTCCCTAAACTTTCCACCCACTTATGGCCTACCACAATTAATTGAAGAGACCTTGACTATTGGAGGGTAGAACCAAGCCTTCAAAAATTCCTATTTAAGGAAGTGTTTTTGAAGGAGTTGGAAATATTTTGGGCTTGGTTTCATTGTAGTGTTTTTCTGTTGCTTTGTGTTTGTAATTGCATTTCTTTCTCATGTAAGTAGTTCAATTAACCTTGGTTTCTTAATAAAAGGTCTTACTTTACTCTTATTGTGTTCTTATACATATCAAATTTATACCATTTTCTCAATATGTGAATTTATTCACACCATACTTTATGAAATTCATCACACAATGGTGGAGTAATCGTTATTTTTTTGTTTTTACTTCTTCAATTCCACCGCTGTAAGTCTACTTTCCACTTCCATTGAGAACATGTAATCAATGGAGGGATAACCATTTTATAGGTTGATCCATGGGAGTATCAAGGGGATGGATTGGATGTTATTTATCACTCCATTAATTTCTAATCACTTCTTTTAATTGAGATTTTTATTTAACAATTTTAAAACTTATTCTTCCTTGTTGAATTTTAAGGCCACAAACTTCAAGTGCTAATAAGAACCCTTACTATAGAGTGATCATAAATATGATCTTCTAAGTGTATAGGTGATTAGTATTATTGTGTGTCGGTATTAAATCACTAAGTGATGAAGTTGTTTGATCTTCTTATGAACCCATATCATATATAAGAAATTGAAATCGTTAAAGAGGAATTCATCCAATCCACCCCAAACGGTAACTTAGGATCAACTCATTATCTCAATTTTAATTAGCTTAGATATTTTAGTTATCCTTTAAACCCATCCAAAATCAACGCAATGTTGGCAACTTCATAGCCAAAAACTATCACGACCTTTCCCCTGGGGCCCGTGCTGTGACTACGCCAAGCCCGCCTTCCATAGGCTAGGGGTTGGAGACTAGAACCAGAAAGGAATATCCCTAAAAGTGGGAAGGAATTTCCTTAAAACTTTCAATCACACAAATAAAGAACACGACAAGATGAAAACCACATAGTAAAACTATAGTAGTAAAATTGTGCACTGAAAGTAAAGGGTCTAGAATACAAGCCCAATTGAAAAGATACAACTACAACAGAAAACACCTTAGGAGATTCTCCACTAGGGATCCTACCTAAAGGGTTGGTGCAACTCTTCTTCACGTATCTCCATGTCAAACAGTCACCTCTGTGTACTGCCTGGTCTTAGCTCCCTAAAGTCTCAACCAAGCTGCTCATCATCTACACAAGACACAATAAGGTGTGGGTGAAACCAATACAGGGGTGAGTATAACAATACTTAGTAGGGACCCGAAGACCCCTGATGGTCTTTTAGAATTCCCCAAAGGAAAAACCATAATATATGATCTCAATCAGAAAGCACAAAGAAAAAGACTCAACTCAAACCAGGTATACAACTCAGTGATTAAGAATAAAGAAGATTAGTCTTATTCTACATCATTTTATTCTATTAGGAAGTTTCCACAACTGAACCATGAAGAAGTTGTACCATTTTTGATCCACATAGGGTTGTATGTTGCTGATCCATGATGGGCCACTCTAAGGTGGGTCCTTGTCGGATCGTGCGCTGCTGATGTACACATGATCGCTAAGATGTTGATCCACATAGGGTATCTATAATGGTGATCCACACAAGGTTTCTATGATGCTGATCCACATAGGGTCGCTATGATTCTAATCCACCAAGGGTGTCTCTTTAATTGACAACTAGGCACAGGATTCCCCGCACTTGGTGCACTTGAGTTTCGTAGGATCTTGTCCTAAAGATATTGGACATGCCTCAAATTCCATGAATTTACAATAAAGAAAATAAACCAAGGTACCATGATTTCATAAGGGTTTTAAATCAACAGACTACGCATCAAACGAGCACCCGATCTGTGAGTTATAAGCGTTTTAGTAAGGAAGGTCTGGTTGGATTCGGGTTCGATCCAACCCGGCCATACTACAACATTCTCCAAAACATAGGTGGAGTATCTCAAAAGAACCTTCTCATTACCAGGATTCCGATGCTACAAATGGTTTGTCAAACAGACATCTAGATTGTGAGATATAGTTTTTTAAGCATATCTGGGCCAAAAAGGGGTCCGGGTCCCGTCCGACCCGGTTGGACCGACATGACCTGCCCTGACCTAGACCAACCCGAACCAGCTCCAGTCGACTCGAACTGGTCCGGGTTCAACCCAAATCCGACATGGTCTAGCCCGAACTGGATGGGGTGACCTGAGGGGGCTGGACTACAGACCAGCCCGGCCCACCTTAGCTGGGCGTGACCCACCGGGCGGCCCAGACCACTGGTTGGAACAACGCCTAGCTGGGTGGCCTGTGCGGGGGTTGCTCCCCATTCTCGAATAGCTAATATCCATTCGATTTTGTAACGGTGACTCCACGTGGTGCCACATCCCTGTCAGTGGGACCCATGTGGTGTGGGTCTACTCCACCATGGCTTGACTCCCATAGTGCATGGTGACGCGCCGCCCTGCTAGCGGCTGGCCCATGTCGGCCGCCCCGTCCGTCCACTACAGTGCCTCCAGGTGCTGCCACTCCTACGCAGTCAGTGACATCCGGCCGCCACCATCGCCCGCCACCAATACACTCCACCGTCGCCCGACAACGTCGGTTGTCGATGCCGCTGTGCCTACAGAACTTCCGCAAGCCACCAGGTGAGCTCCGGTGGTCTGGTTTCCCTTCCGTTTACACCTACGGGCCACCCAGGATGCTGCCATCGCTGTGTGGATCCTATATTCTAGATTCCATCGAGTTAAAAATACATACCCCGAAGAACGCGATAAAAACGAAGCAGCAGAGGGTCTGAGCCTTGTTCAGTTGTCCCACACACTCCGCATTAGCAATTAAACAGGGGTGTGGAAATCAAAGGATAAATTAAAACCCTATTCAAAATAATTCCCACATTAACCACTAGTAGTTTCTTATAAACTGTAGATTAACTCATTTTTTGTTTATCCACATTCATTATGTTTTTCCATAACGATAGTTTGAAATAAATTCTCTTGAATTTTATCAAAACCCCCTCCCTTGTATTCAGAGGAGATGTCATAATTGTGGAAGAAGAATTCCACGTTTGATGAAGCCATCAATGTTCATCATTTTTGGATTGATTCCTCCAACGACGTCATTCAGGCCCCCGTTCTAAGTTGATGAAAGACGTCGTGGCACTTCGTCAGAGGTTCCTATCTTCCTTGTCAAAAACCCAAGCCCGAGATTCATTTAAATAGAGGGGTAGGAATATTAACACATCAAAAGAATTAATGAGGTTCATTAATGAGTTTTTAATTAATGAACCTCTTAAATCTCAATGGTTTAGTTACACAATAGAAGAGTCATTCCATTAAATGGATTGAAAACCCAGTGGTCCAGCCACCATCGCTCAGTAGTTGGTATAATAATTAAAATAACATTTTTTATGTTGTTTCAAAATTCTCCAAAAAGTCCACAAAACTAACTTTTTCACCTAACCTACTGTGGTCAAAGTTTATCCTCCCTTAAGAGAAACTAGGAGATGTGAGTTAAACGGTGCCCTTAGATTCCAATTCCGAGCATCCGTTCAAAATATTGAAATTCCCACTCACACATTTACTGAACACACCTTAAAAAAGTTCAAAATTTCATTCCAGCTACACTGGGCCTCAGAATCAAGCACCATCAATTTTCACAGACTCGTAATAATCACAAATAATTTAAAAAAAATTTATATGGAATTTATGGGTCTTTACAAAATCAATCCATAGAATGTACATGTCTGTAGGTTACTGCTTAGATCTATGAGGATTTGATACCCCAAGCTAAAGAACAAGTGACCGCTTAACCCTAAAATCTTGGTTAAATTTGGGAGAGACCATTGATTATTATGGATTAAGGTATGATTTGAAATTATTAAAATTCCTATAATAATGGGAAAATCAGGTTTGTAGGGGTTAAAACTGACCAACTGACTTTGACTGACATGAAATATTTGGAAACTTATTTTTAATTCATTTAAAATATGTAGGAATCATCAGCATATTGATTGGTTATTTGAATTTATTAGTATGATTGAAAGTGGTGTTCATCACTTATATTTTGAGTTAAGTTAAAAATCACATAGAAGGGGTCAATACTAATAAAATGCTCATGTATTGACATGAAATCATTGTATAATTATCAAAGAGTCATTTTTGATTAGTAATAATCAATGATGTATCCATTTAAAGCTCATGTTACTTGGCATGATGAAAAAATAGGTAATAGTGTATGGTTTTATTAAGTGATATATCACCTAGTAAGTGGTCAAAAATGAGAAAAAGATTCATATTGACATGAAAACCATGGAGAACATTCCTCAGATCATTTTTGATATTTTGAAATAAAACACCCATTAAAATGATATCTGGATCAATTGGTATGACTTAAGGTATTATTTGAATTTTTTTTAAAATAGGTAAAGCATGCATGTAGGAGAAAAAACTAAATTAGCTCTAATTGATATGAAATATTAGGGATGGAAATTTTAGGTATAGTGAAACACCTTGGTGGGAGGATCACCAAATTTTTTTTGTCAGATTTAATGAATCATTTTTATATAGTGTATTAATGTAATGTTATAACCAATGAAAAATTTCCACTAAATATAGATATAGGGAGCCCATAACCTAGAGAGGATTTCTTCATATTTTGTTTATAATTAATTTATATTTTATTTGAAGAAATAATTACCCTATCTTAGGATCTTTATTCGATGTATATGTTGATATTCTAAAAAAAATCGGATTACCTTTCTTGTATTGTAAGAATCAAGTGTAGATTCCCTTCAGCAGTGATCCACATGTGCTCCAAAAACCTATGAACATCACTATAATATTCTTTAGGTTCTAGCATGGTGGATCCTAATGCTTGAATCATTTAACTTTGATCCTTCCAAGAATCACTTCAAGTAGTATTCTCTTAGATAACTCTAGAAATGAAAGTGGTGGTCGAGGAGGGCCAATCTCCATTCTTGAGATAATTCTAGGAGAAAAGATCGTTATAGGTCATTGAGAGAATTATCCATATATTGTTGTGCACAACCAATAGAAATGAAAACCACTAATATGAAATAATATATTTGGGTTTATATAATACTAGGGTTATAAAAGAATAATTGCACATGCTACCTTATTATTTTTCTTAATCCCTATGAAAACCCATGCCTATGATAATAATAATAATAATAATATTATTATTATTTCTTTATATTCTCAAAAATCATAAATTAATTAAATATTATTTATTGAAAAAATATTTAATATATATATATATATATTATTTCTTACCAAACCATTAAAATCAATCAAAAATTCCTTTACTATATTAACTAGACCTTGAATAATGACTATCTATTTAATAAATAAATATCACTACACCATTCACCAATAAATATATAAATACTTTATTTACTAAATATAAAATAAATATTTATTAAAAATTTTACTCACAAAATATTCTCTTGAATAACTAGTGATGAAATATATATGACCAAGAAAACATGAATAATTATTAAATCACATGATGGATTAATATTAATTCATCATGTTAAATAATAAATAATAATATTATTTAATCGAGGTTCTGGATACACTTAGTTCATAACCCTCTAGTCCCCTTTCTCTGTGGTCTTAGGTGAAGCAACCCAAAGTCCAAGGTTAGAATCTATCAATACACAAAGCCACCCATAGAGAATAAAGATAATTTGAAAATGACATAAAACCTCATACAAAAGATTACTGTGTGATATAATACCTTTATTTCAATATCTATAATCAAATAGGTTTCATGCTAGTGCCATCAACTTATATGTTCGATGTATCTTTATTTGAATTTATGGAAATTTAACTTTCCTACAAAACACTATAGTCATGGATTTATTTAGGATGAATAATTTATATTCAAGGTCCTAAGATATCAATTTTTTAAAGAACATAAGGAAAAAAATACTTTATTGCATTATTCATTAATGAAATATTACTAGTGACACACCCAACACATCCTACTTCACCACGAACATATGTTGTCACAATTTTCATAAATATATAAAAGTACATAACTAAAAACACCCATTAATAATAATCTTAAGGTATAAGTGTTAATATAAACATCTGTAGATTGGAACATCTATTAACACATAAAAATGTAGATTTCCTACCAGCATGCCTCATTTTCCTAGCCACCTACACTAGAAATGACCAAGGGCGTGCACCATGAGAATTCATATCAACATCCTATGATTCTCAACCACTAATATTATATATCATTTGTATCCCAAAAATGATTGAATCTAAATAAAGAATATATATTTAATAATTTAGTTCTCTCACTTCTACGTACATAGAAGTTGGTTATATGGAACCGAATCGAACAAACTCCCACTTAAACTTGACCCAACCGAAAACAACCTTCAATTATCTAGATCTTATATAATATTCATGCTTCTACCAAGATAATTTTTTTCAAGGGGTACAATAAATTTTCATCCATGGAAAATATAATTACTAAAACTTCACCCCTCTAAGAAAAAACCCTCATGAGGTGATACTTTTGGAGAATGTGCTTTTCCTATTGGCGTGACATTGTATATTTTGAAAGATCCACTACTAGATTATTATCACAATATAATCTGATAAAGACTTTACTTCTAGGCAGCACACCAAGATATTGGAAAAAATTATATATCCAAAAAATTATTCAGATGCATCAAAAGACATTATATACTCGAAATCAACTATAGAGTTAGTGATAATTGGTTGCTTTGAACTCTTCCAACTCAAAAATCCTCTATTGAGACTGAAAACATATTCCGACTATGACTTTAGATCATTATAATCTTTTTAAAAACTAACATCAGTATAACCCATGATGACTAGATACTTGTCTTCTCCATACACCAGTAATATATCCTCAATTATTTTAAAAATAATTATAGATAACCTTATATAAAGACCAATGTTATTCATCTCGATCAACATGATAAATACTTATTATACTCAAAGCGTGTGAAATATCTAGTTTACTATATAATATTCCATACATGATTGAACCTATTTCCAGTGTTTATGATATATTACTCATTCTGTCTTTCTCATATTGTGCCTGGGGACAAATTTTCATGGAAATTTGTATATTATGTGATAATGGAACCAATCCCCTCTTAGATTCTTCCATACTAAATCTATTTATGATCTATTTAATTTATATATCTTTTCGTAGTCCAACCAGTATCTTGGATCTATCTCAAATGATCTTGATCCCTATAATATAGGCTATTTCACCAAATTAATTTATAGAGAAACATTTGTTTAACTAGTCCTTAATAGATTATAAAAACGGTATGTCATTTCCAATATGTAATATGGCATCAACATATACTACTAGTAAAATTACCACATTACCACTAAAATTATTGAAAACACATGGATCAAATTTATTCTCAGTGAAAAATTGTTTTATAGCTTCATTGAATCAAATTTTCTATGATTAGGTTTCTTTATTTAATCCATAAATGGATATCTATATGTTGCATATCTTTTTGGTATCACCTAGAGTCATAAACCCTTATGGTTGTCTCATATAGGTATATTCCTAAAATTTTCCATTTAGGAAAGATTTTTTATGTCCATATTACAAATTTTATTGTCATAGTATGACACTATTCCAATTAGAATTTTCAGGAACCGGACAAGATAACTAGATTCCTTGATAACTAAGCTGGTCCGGACATAGCCCGGAGGGTGTTCCTGATCCACACAGGTTGGCGACTGGCACCTAGAATTATACACCATGTAAGTGGAATTTTTTTTCCAAAAAAACAACGAAAGAAAGTGATAAAAGTCAGTATATAAAAAAGAAAACATTATAGGGATAACTGCACTAGAAGTCAAACATTCATAAATAACCCAAAATACACCATCAAAGTACTAGAAAATAGGGGAAAAACCCAAGTCCCAATAGATTGAACTCTCCAAGCCCAAGGATCAAAAACCAAATCAACCTCCAAGTGGTTATTTAACCTTTCTCAAACCCATAAAAAGATGATCTACAAACACTCAAAGGCACATATAGGGCATGATATAAAATCCCAGTAGGGTCTCAACAAGTATTCTATAATAAGATGTCACAATTTGTTAACCAGATAAAGCTTAAAATTTTAAATAAAGAAAATTGTAATTTTAAGAGAATATTTTAGAAATATCATTCTTTACATTTTAATTGATTGAAATATTTCTAAACAATGGATTAATAAAAATTTTATATAAAAAAGTTTATATAAATTCACAAAATAATTTACAAACAATGGAATATATATAAAATAATAAACAATGAGAAACTTGGTAATATTTCAATAGGTATGATATTTTTAAGCTATGAGACTTCCTCAAACATGAATAGTTATCATGAAAATATGTGTACACACATCCCACAAACACTTTCCAAAGAGGAATCCATCACCATCCCATTAAGGATGTGACCTACTACATATGTGTTGTTATTATTGGAAAGAGTCAATAGAGTGTTATCCCAAATAAATCACTAACTACCTTGGATTTAATGTGATAAAACAACAATCATTAATGGTTAATTTAATTTAAAACTATTTAAATTCAATTGAACCAATTATTCCATTTCAATATTCCAATTTCCATTTAATAACCAAAATTGGGTTTTAAAAAAATAATGTCTTTTTCTAGGATAAAACCACTAGTTTTCTGCAAAAATAATTTAATCTGTTTTTCTCAAATACAAATTTGAAATAAATTTCACAATTTAATTTGAAAATTTAAATTCCAAAATTTAAATTCAATAATTCAATTTAATAATATTCCATCAAATTCCACAAACACACCCCAATTCAAGGGAATTAGGGGGGTTCCGAATTTCATACCAAATCCTATTAAAATCCCAATTTTCAAGAAATTAGGTTTTTAAAATATTATTGAAATAAATTTAATTTAAATCAAGAAATTCAGGGTTTAATAAATTGAAAAATATTAAATATAACCACCTGCTATAGATCATGAGATCAAAAAAAAAAAAAATCCATAAATGAGAAACTGTAATGGGGAATATCAGTAATAAAGATAAAAGAACCAAACCTAGATTCAAGATCTAAAACAACCTAGATTAGATCCTCTCATAGCATAGAGATCTAATAATCCCTAGGTAGGAGAGAGGAGAGAGTTGGAGAAAGAGAATGAGAACCGAAAACTTACTGGGAAAGGAATGAATGAATATTTTTTGGCTTTGATCTTCCTTTGAAAGGATTTGGAGGAGCCAAAATCAAATATATGGATCCTTAAAATAAAAATAATTCAATTGAGGGTCGAATGAGCCTGAGTGGGGGTCAAAAATGGGGGTTCAGGGATTTTTTTATATCAATTTTCAGATTAATTAAGAGATATGCACATAGTTTCCTAGGCATGACCACATAGTTAGAAAAACCATGTACCCTAGCCATGCGCCATTGCTGATAGGGTTGAACGATTTATACTTGGTTGGTACATGGTTATTTAAACTATGTAACAACCATGAAAACCCTAACTATCTGGGATTTCACGGTTTGAACTAGGAGGGTGGACTATTTGGGAAAACTTTGCCCCAACTGTGAATTAACCAAAGTTGTTTCAAAATTTACAAAAATTCACCAAAATCACCCCTAAATGAAACCCAACCATGGAAAGATAAAAAGAGGGGTTTAAGAGTACTTGAAAACATTAACAAGATGTTATAATCTATTCACCATAGAAACATTATGTCCTCAAAAAGACTATTAATAATCTTTCATGTCAAATAGACGAGGCCATTTCTCAATAATCAATGTATTTCTCCCCCACATCTCATGAGAATCAACAATGTGATTCCATAGCACCCGAACCAAAGGTATGTTCCTCCCATTAAGTATCTTTGTTTCAATATCAACTATCTTTATTGGATGCTTAGTCATAGATAAATCAGGCTCGGTGTCGAGATCACTCCAACTTAGAACATGATATGGATCAGAAAGATGCTTTCACATATATGATACATGAAACATGTTATGTATTGAAATCAATTTTGGTGGCAGATAAAAATGATACATACTAAAAAAACTCAAGAGGTCCCTCAAAACAAAGATCAAGCTTCCCTTTCCTCTAAAGCCGCCGATGAACCAATGTTGGTGAAACTTTAAAGGACACATGAACAACAAATGAAAATTCTAATAGTGTATGGTGATGATAAACATAATATTTATACTATATTTGTGCCATAAAAATTATCTGATGAATCAACTAAATCTTTACTATCATCTCTTGAACCAAGGTTGGTCCAACCAAGGAACTTTTCCCGATCTTCGACGAAAATAATAGCGATTTACAAGGCTAACCGTACACGTCATAAAAAGTAACCATCCTGATCACAGAATGGTAACTATTGTCATAATAAAACTCAACCATCCCCTAATGGTCATTCCAAGCCCCACTAAATTCAGGAATAGAGGCGCAAAGATTATACTCAAGAATATGTATAGATCTATTTTTCTGGACATCTGACCATAGATGGTATGCCATACTCAAACAAAATTGAGATCCCTATGCCTTCCAAAGGCCTATACAAAAATAGGAAATAAACCGAGGATCCCTGTTTGAGACCATAGTAGATGGAACTTTGTGAAAATGAACAATCTCTTTCATATAGAGATTTACGAACTTATCAACTTTAGTTGAATCGTTAATGGGTATAATGTTATCTAATTTAGTATGACTAATGACCATAACCCATATCGCATTATTATTTTTTTGGGTACATGAAAACCCAACCAAAAAGTTTATATAAATTTCATCCCACTTCTATGTCATCACTAAATGTGACTGCAACAAACCCGAAGGTCTCAAGTGCTCAACATTTATTTGATGGTACCTATAATAATGAGAGACAGAATTAGTAATCCCTTATCTGATACCTGGGAACCATAATATACACTATATTTCATAGAACATCTTGATGGTTCCTAGGTTAATTGCCCAATGAGAATTATGTTAATTATCCATTATAGATTTTTTGACCAACATCGGTACAACAAAACAATTATGATAACATATAATGTCCTCTATAGAGAATGACCACTCAGTGATGGTCTCCCCACCAAAAATAGAGTCTCTAATGCTATGAAATTCACCATAAAAATATTTTTATTGAATAATCAACCTGAGAAGAGAGAAATTTAGCTAAAAATTGGACAAGGAAATCTTAGACTCTAATTCCCACAATCTAATATGTAATTGTTCAAAATGAGGCATCATGTTTCACTCATCTAATTATTCTTTAATGGTTTGGGTTGGAAGATTCCTGCTTAGAGAATCTATAATGACATTCACTTTCACTGGGGTATAGGTGATGTCAAAATTGGAGGATTACAGGTATTCCACCCAATGAATTTGGTAGAGATTCAAATATTTTTGAGAGAAGATATCACTCAAGATCTTGTGGTCTAAACATACTATAAAACATTCTATGAAAAGGCACTACTACTAAATCTTAATCACATGCATCACAACTGCGAGTTCAAGGCCATGGGTTGGGTAATTCCTCTCATGCGTCCTACATTTACTTGAGCCATAAGTAACAACATGATCACCTTGTATAAGAATATAACCCAAAAAAAACCCGATTCATCAAAAAAGGTCACATAGCCCTACATGGTCTCAATGAGAGTCAACATTAGTTCAATAGTAAAAAGCAATTTTAGCTTAACAAAATAACTCTAAAATTATCATAACACATAAACTTCGCCCCCTTATAAGTTAGAGAAGTCATCATAACATCCAACTTCGAAAATTGCTTTTCTAACTAGTGATAATATCCAACTAAACCTAAGAAGCTATAAATCTCAAAGACATTTCATGGTTTCTCCCATGTCATAACAGCTTTCAACATTTTAGGATCAACTAAAATTACCTATTATAATATCACATATCCCAATAAATCCAATACTTAAATCTAAAAATCACATCTTGATAACTTGTCATAAAGTCGACGATTTCTCAATAATTCTAGAACTTCTCTTAGATGACACACATGGCCCCATTGGACATAGAGTAAAAATGTTTTTCATCCACAAGGAACACCATTAAATTATCAAGATAATCATGGAAAATTATTTTCATTAAATCCATAAAGACTGTAGGATCATTCAATAGACCAAATATAATGACAAGGTACTCATAATGTCCATAACTACTTTGAAGGGTAGTTTTCTAAATGTCATATTCTTTTATTCTATACTAATGATAAACATATCAAAGATCAATATTCAAGAACCACTTCACCCATTTTATTTTTTCAAACAGATCATCAATCCATGGAAATAGATACTTGTTCTTTACCGTGACTCTATTGAGTTTTTTGTAATCCTAAAAAAGGTGAAGTTAACCATAATCTTTATTTGTAAAGAGAACATGTGCTTCCTAAGGTGACACACTCAGGTGTATAAAGACTTTATATATAAGATCATACAAATGAGTTCTCAACTCCTTCATTTCATCTTGATCCATGTGGTAAGAAGGAATAGATACTAGTTGATTACATGGCACTATATTGATAGAAAACTCTATCTCACTTTCCAGGGGAAAACTAATGAAGTTAGAAGGGAAAAAATAGGGAAATTTGATGAAAATTGGAGGGGGATCACCACTCAAATATTCTCACTCCATATCAAAAGTTAACATAGATATTACTTTCCCCAACTCTAGATAATAATCTCTAGTTATGCTCAACCTCGGGTCCCTTGATCCATGAAAGATATGGCTTACCCCATCGGGTGAATTTAAGGAGACCCATCAAAGATATTTATCAATTTTAGATTTTTTATCTACGATCCAGTCCATCCAAAAAATAAAATCAAGTAGTTTAATATCAATAACTAGAAAACTACAAACAAGTTTGGTTTCTGATAACGCGAAAACACAGGCATGACTATAAATACAGTACTCCCTCATCATTCCGAGGGGTATAGTAATGTCCATAACATAAGATAAAAAATCCATAAAAAGATTAATCAGATTGAAAACATGGGTTGAAATAAATTAATGATATACAAAAGTATCAAATAAAATAGTCACTAATGATGAAGCTATAACGATGGTTCCTATCGCAGTTGTTGGACCCATATTCGCTTCCTCTGGAGACTCTTCCACTAGGCGAAGAAGCATTATTCTGGATGCTTGTGGTTAGAACCATTTTGTTCATGAAGTATATGATCGCACCCTATTTTTAGTAGACACTAATGATATCATGCCACTATGCATAGTAGAAAAGACATGGAATAACTTCCACAAGTGACCTGAGAATCCATAAGAACCACATATCTTGGGTGCCTCAGTGAAAACTCATTTCGAGTGCCTTGGTTATGCACACTGGTAAAATATAAAAGGTTATCTTATAAGAACTACAATAGGTATAGAAAAACCCTACTATTGAAAACCACCATTAGAATCATCATGCTTCATATTTCCTTTAAAGGAAATCATATTTCCACTGGGAAAGAAAGGGACTCCCATCAACCCTAACTTACCAACCGGGTCCATTTAAAACATGAATTTCCTATCCAATACATCAACATAAGAAGGTATATTTAACAAGAAAACCTAATAATAAACATCATATTGAAGTCCCATATCAAACCATTGAGTCTCCATCTTCTCATTCGATATGATCTTAAGTGAAAACCCCACAAACTTAGAAAAATGGTTGCATATTATATCACTATCTTGTTAGCTTGATCGAGTTTGAAAAACTCTAAAACCTTGGCCAAAAACATATACTCTAGATATAACTATCCAATGAAAATAACTTTTAATCCTTATAAAATAATCCCTTGTGTTTCTTTTCCATCACCATCTTGTACCACTATCTCCTTCTAGGTCCCTCTATCTTGGAGGTTGAACATTTCACATTGATTTCATTCAGTGTTTCCAAGAACTAAAATAGTAGCTAGATATCTCTCCACCAATCCTCATCCCATTGAGTATTATTAGATCCTTGGAATGATGGTGAATTTTGGAGAAGGAACTCTAGAGAACAATTCTGTAAAACATCCCTTAGAGGTTCCACAATTGGAGTATAAATGTGAATGAGTTTAGGTGCCTATCCAAGAGATTGGAAAAAACACATGATAACCTATTCTTGATTTTGGTCCATGAGAGTATTTTATTGATGATGTTCATCAGTAGCTTCCTCCTGGACCTGATTCACATGCCTTCTCATAGACATGTTTCCAAAATAACATTAGTATACAACATTGAAGACATCAGAATAACACCCAGATAGGGAAACAAGAGAGATTAATTTAAATAGATAGATAAAAAATATTGGTATTTCTATCTATCTAAACAAAAAGTAGGGAAAAGACTAGAACTAGTCCTCAAGATGTCTTTCCCAAACCACCCATGGTTAATTAAGGCTCATTGCAGGGAGAGCTGTCTAGGTACTCAATCACAAAGACCTCCTATGTCTTTAAATAATTACTCAACTGCACACTAACCTCTAGGAAATAATATTATCATGTTGCCTTTAATACAAATTTACCATGAACCAGCCCAGATACCCTGGTACCCAGATAACCGATCCAATCCTGACATAGACCAAATGGAATTCTTGATCCCCACGAGTTGGTGATTAGCACCTAACATTATACAATATGAAAGTGGGAGTGAATTTTACAAAAACATAGCAAAAAGAAAGTGATATAGGTCAATTTTCATAAAAGAAAATTCCAAAAGGAGAACTTTACCATAAGTAAAATAGGCCTAAAAAACTAGAAGTACATCATTAAAGTACCAAAAAATAGAAGAAAAACCTAAGTCACAATGTAAAAAACTCTCCAATCCCAAGAATCAACAACCAAAACCACCTCTAAGTGGAACATTACCCTTTCTCGAACCTGGGAGAAGATAATCTTAAAACACCTGAAGGCACTGATAGGGTGTGAGCTAAAATCCATGTCGGGTCTCACCAAGGATTCCAAAATAAGATGCCAAAATTTATTAACCAAATAAAGATTTCAATTTTAAATAAATATACATGGAATATCAAGAGAATATTTAAACAAAATATTGATTTACATTTCAATTGATGAAATATTTTTCTAAATAATGGATTAAGGAAAATTTTATATAAAATAGTTTATATAAATTGAAAAGGAATTTGTAAAATAGTATGCAAATAATGAAATATGTATATCTAAGCATAGACAAGGAGCAGGATGGTTATATACCAAGAGTTATGATAGTTACATGATATGGGACTCCCTCAAACATGAATAGTTATCACATAAATATGTGTACAAACATCCCTCAGACAGTGGTCAAATAGAAACCCATCACCATCCCATCAGGGATTTGACCTTACTCATATGTATTATTAGTTTTTTAAAGTATCAATATAGTGTCTTATTGAATAACTCACTAACCACCTAGGATTTCATTTTCTTTAAAAACAATTAGTATTAGTTAATTTAGTTTAAAACTGTTCAAAATATAATTCAACCCATTTTTCTATTTTAATATTATAATTTATATTTAAAAACCAAAATGGGGTTTTAATCAAATATTTCTTTTTTTTTTTGTGGGAAATTTTTTTTAGGTTTCTATCAAAACAATTTTAACCATTTTTCTAAAATAAAAATTTGAAATCAATTCCACAATTAAATTTCATAGTTTAATTTTACAATTTAAATTCCAAAATTTAAATTCAACAATCCAATTTCCCAATATTCCATGAAATTATACAAATGCACCCCAATTCAATGGAATTGGGTTTTTTCATTTTCATGAAAAATCCAATTTAAATACCAATTTATAACCAAATTTGTTTCTCAAAATATAATTGAAATAAATTTAATTTAAATTAAGAAAATTAGGGTTCAATAAATTGGAAAATCTTAAATCGAACCACCTACCATAGATCTCGAGATCACGAATCACAAATCCCTAAAGAATAAACTCTAACAGAGAATTTCAAAACTGAATATCCAAGAACAAAACCAAGATTCAAGATTTAAAATAACCTTGATTATGTATTCCAACAACATAGAGATCAAATAAATGTTAGGGATGAGAGAAGAGAGAGTGAGAGAAATAGAACAAGGAGAGGAAACTAATTGGGAAAGGACTGAATAAATATTTCCATTCTTTTTGTTCTTCCTTTGAATGGTTTTAGAGGATCCCGAATCACCTCTAGGTAGAATCTAATGAAGAATAATTTGAGTTAGGGTCAAATGAGAAATATTAGGGGTTAAAAACATGGGTTCCAGAACTTTTAATCTATTTTTGGACTAATTAAAATCCATGCGCATGGTTTCCTAGGAAGGGCCACACAGTTAGAAAAAACATTTTCTCTAGACATACACCCCTAATGACGGGGTTGCATAGTTTTTCAAACCATGCACCAACCATGAATTACTTTACTATCTAGGCTTACAAAGTTTACACTAGAAAGGTACATGGTTTGGGAAAATCTGGCACCAACTATGAACAACCCAAAAGCCCTTAAAAATTTCCAAAATTTCACCTAAAGTACCCTTAAAAAAACCCGAACAATGAATGATCAAAAGAGGGGTTTAAAATTAACTAAAAATAGTGTCAGAATGTTACAAGAATTATAACGGATTTATACATGGAAATCAGAGAAAAGGTTATATCTTAATCAATTCCTTAACACTGTTTAAACCCTTTATCCAATAGCCTTGATTTATAATCACTTAATTTAAATTACAACTATAGTTTTCTCTTTAATATCCATTTACACCCAATATGATTTACAAAAACTCGTGGATAAAAAAAACCCAATCATGTTTATAATACAAGGAATCTATTTCACAATTCATAGATTCCTTCCATCTTGCAACTTCTGAGTGCTCTAATACCTATTTATAGGAGTGAAGTTCATTATTGTAAACCAATAATGATTCACCATCTAAAATGAATAGAAAACCATATATTTCTTGTTCTATTACCTCTCTAGTGGTCCATTGTAATAATTGTGTTTTAGGAACTACTTCTTCTATGAGGACTTGTGAAATCTGTTCTTGTACCAACTCTTGTGTATCTTGAGCATCAAATTCATTAAAGTCAATATTTCTCCTAATATATTTCATAAATATATGATCCCTCCCAAGAAATATGGATTGTATTGTGATAATAACTTTCTTTTCTAAGAGGGTGTATTGGTAGTATCCCCTTACTTCTATTGGAAAGCCTATAAAGATACACTTTTTTCCTAGTGATGCTAATGTGTTGCTTGATATGGCCTTAACAAATTCCTCCCAACACCATACACATGAATGTGACAAAATAAGTTTTCTATCACTCTATAAATCAAAGTAAGTTTTATTTTCCACTTTAGTTGGTACTCAGTTTAGTGTGTATGATGTAGTTTTTAAGGCATATCCCCTAAAGGACAATGTAAGATACACACGACTCATCATCAACATTTTCATTTCTAGAAATGTACAATCCCTCATTTAACTAACAACATTCCCTTGCTTTTTGTAAGGTGAATTGAATTGAGAAATAATCTTAAACTCCAATAGAAATTCAATAAACTCTTGGTTAATATATTCATCACCTAGATCATATCAAAGCTTATTTATCTTATTTACAAATTTATTCTCTACTTTTTTCTTGAATTTTTTGAATTTCTCAAATGTCTTAAACTTATACCTCACCAAATAAACATTTCCATATTTAATCAAGTCATCAGTAAATGTTATGAAGTAAGAATACACACCTCTAGATTCAATTAGAAATGGTAAATACACATCAGTGTATACTAATACTAGAATCTCTTTATCCCTTTTACCATATCCACCAATAGTGGTTTGGTAATATTTCCATGTAAACAAGCTTGACACCATTCAAGTGATTTTATCTCAAAACTGTCTAAATAATCATCTTGATATAGCTTTTTCAAATCATTCTCATTTACGTGAATAATATAGTGATTCCATAACTTTGGGTTATATGAGTAATGATATCATGTTTTCTTATCAATTTCCAATACTGACTTTTCATAATTTAATACATAAAGACCATTATTTAAATGTTCTATAACATAAAGAAACATTTCTTTATAAAGTAATTTTTTTTATTTCAAAACATGAAAAAAAGTTTGTATCTATCTAGGTAGGACACATAAATTATGTTTTTGGAACTATTAGTACATAATGAAAATTTCTTAAAACCAATATCATTCCCTTTTTCAATGAAGGGTGATTGTATTCAATTGCTATGGAATCCAACCTCACACCATTAGAAGCCCTCAAATCCACCTCCCATCTAGAAATATTTCAAAATATACCTGGTTCCTACATTTGGAAACATATATGTATACCATAGGCTATACATAATACCCAATGTGTAGATATTGAAAGATTACACTCGATAGAAAACATTCACTTTTAGATTCCACTTTCTCTTGGGTGTAGTTACTCTTCCAGTAGACTTTCTTTCTGCATGTAAAATATACTACTTCCTTTTACTTTCCAAACCTATAGATATTTATCTTATTAGAAAACAGTGGTTGGAATATTTATACTTTTTCTAAGTCTTTGGTATCTTTTTCTTTTGGTTACTTTTCTTATTCACTTAATGAACTATGGGTTTTTCATGACCCATGTCCTTTTCAACTTGGAGAATTATATTAACAAGTTCTAAAGAGATTATCTAATTATTGATAAAGTTATAATTAAAAATAAAAATTGATAAGGATTTGGGAAGTGATGGAAGTATGAGATTAGTGCATAACTCATATGGGAATTTAATCCCCAAAATGTCTAAGCATTCAATGTCTCTAACAATATTGGATACATGATTCCCAAATGGTAGGAAATATCAAATATTACAAGTAAAAAAATATCATATCTCTCTTATACCACCTTCTCTTGATAGATATCTCAAAGGTGATACATGATTCTATACACATCCATGTCCTCATATTGGTTTATAAGATCATTGTTCATAGTTGATATCATGAAACATTGTACATATGGGGCATCATTCCATTTTTTCACATTGATTAATGAATCCTCCTCTCTATCCTCTTGGCCAGGTGCTTCAATAATAGGGTTTTATAGCACATACAATTTCATTTCATGGTGTAGGATAATGCATAAGCATGTTTTCCGCACTTAGAAATTAGTTCCTATAACCAGTTTATCCATAAAAAGTATGGATCATAGTTAATTTTTTTGAAGTCTTATTTATTTGTGTTTCCAAAAATAAAGAAGATAAAAATATTATTACTTTATTTGATAAACGTAAATAATAAATATTATATTATATTTATTAATATCCTACTATTTTATCAAAACCCAATAACTCTCACCATTATATTCCGAATGTCCCATTTCTTTAACATTATAGTTGAAAATACCCATATTCCCATTCCCATAACCAATACTCGGTCTTCAAAAGTTATTTTATGGGTTTCTAGTAGGAATTAAAAATGATAACTGTATTAACTCATAGTTCCTCATTCAATTGTGGGGTGTCCTCAATCTTGAAATCCTTAAGTTTTATTTCCTAAAACTTTTCGTCTTAGTTACATGAAGTCATACTTGGGAAGTAAAACCTTGGTGTGAACAAAGTTAAGTCAACCTAAAATTTCAACTTATAATTCTCCAATAATTGAAAGCACCTAAACTTAAGCTGGTCAAGTAATTTTAACCGTCATTCAATTTTACCTTAATTAGTGGAAAGCTATGTAGAATTAATATAAAATTGAGTGTTTATTTATTATGTGTAATGATTTATTATTTTATCCTTTATACTCCTTATTAATATTAAAAGAATTTTACTTAAGTGATTAACCATGTTTTGATAAAAAATTTTATGCATAATCCATTAATTTAAATTCTATTTTTTCAAAATTTTTAATTTATTTATGTTATCATGGTCCTGCATCCATAAACAAAATAATTGATAATAAATAAATAAATAAATAAATAAATGACCCGATCATGAGACTCTTTAATAGGTGATTTATTGGGCAGACAATAAACCATCATATAATATAGTGGAAAAACTCATTGAACCAATATTGGAATGAGTTGTAGTATTATTACTATTCACCTGTGTATCACTTGGGTTTCCAACATCTTGGTTCCATCTTGAACTGCCTCTATGTGCCATGGGGTACTACTTTTATTACATGTATTTGTAACTCTCATGTGGGTGAGGGGAAACAAATGATTAATTAGGGGAATTAGACAAATCACATTAGTCATGCATGCCCTACATAATAAAGGAGAGATGTATGACTCAAATAAAATTATATTTAATTTAATAATTAATAATTAAAAACCCATGAAATAAGTTAAATTAAATAAAACCAACTCATATATAGGTATTGGTGAACCTCATAAAAGGTCATAGAATTTCAATGAATATTCAAAAGTACATTAGATAACATTTATATTTATTTGTTCTTTATTATTAAGATAAACACACTTGCATTAATTAATTAATTAATTAATTTTTATCTTAATTACCATATTAATTCTCTTAGAGATACCCATCATTAATAAATTTGTGGAAAATAAATAGTGGAACCAATAATTTTAGATAATTATAATAAATTAAATGAGCATTTTTGCATTCTTTAAAACCCATTTTAAATTTTCAAACACATTTGGTTCCAATAAATATAATAAGGTTTTAATGATATAATTAATTATTTAATATAATTTAATTCAATATTTTATTGGGAGACCACTGAGTGTGTATTTATTAGATACACATAGTGTTCCTCGATTGTTGTGTACCTAGGGTAAGCATCTGGGGCTTCGGCCTGTACTACAATCAGACTACACAACATGTACAAGCTAACTAAATGTTGTGTATCATGAATGTTGTGTGTCCATTCCACCCGCTGAATTTATCATCATGTTAATTATACATGGAACTTCACTAAATTTACTAACCAGCTACACACCGTGTATCTTGCATGTTTTCTTTTGATGTAACCTACTGAATTATGTGGAATGTTCTTGAGTTTCCAGACCACACAAAATGTACTCCAGCTATCCGTCATGTTTTACACTGTTCTTGTGTCCTCATGAAACTCCCTAGAACATGGAATGTACTTAAAATGATGGAAATAATGAACTACAATCCATGTACACTAGATACATGTCATGAATTTTATTATTTCTCCAAGCTATTAGTCTTACATTATTTTGACCATGTATTTGACAACCTGGATTACATGATTTTTTCTAATAAATCATGTAGACAACATGGCATGTACATCATCTATCTTCCATGTAATCCAACAATTCATGTGATAGGTTAGCCTGATATACATGTGGTTTCCAATAAATGAATGACGTGTAGTTATTTATTGGCATGTTGTGTGTCGCATGATATGTCCTGGTGTAGTGCACTTGAGTACATAGAATGTAATCCTACTACATGCCATGTAACCAAATCTTGTCATCTAGAATCCTTCACACATTGCGATGGAATCTCTAATCATTATTTATATATTCTTATTCCATTATGAAAAGGAAATCCTGAATGATGATAATTAATATGTCTTACTCAGGTTAATTAAAATCAGATTAAAGAATGAATAATTCAAAAATGAAAGATCAAACAATTATTTCACATATAGATCTAGAATAAACTAAATAATTATAAAAAAATGTGATAGATCTAATACCAATTAAAGGTTCCAAGTGAAATAGAATAACCTTAGTGGGTGGTTAACAAAAAAGGTTTTTTAGATTGAAAAATAAATTTTTATTTCAAAATAAATTTTAAAGAAAAATTGGGAAACCACACATGTTCAATATCCAGAATCAATGAGAATAGTATAAAATCAAGAAATCATTAAAAATGAGGCTAATATTAATGGATTAAATTACCCATTATAGATCCCACTAAAGTGTATTAACCTTCGTATGTGGATCCTCCTTGAATAAATATTCATAATGGTCAACCAGATTATCCCAAGTCTAGATGTACTACTCCCCATTTATATTACCTTCATTGAAAACCCGATCTAAAGTTCAATCTTGTTGTTCAATCAAGATTTTTTTCCTTGTTAACATCGTTTCAGACCTCTCTTTATAATATTCTGTTCAAATCCTACTCCAGAGAATTGATCTAAAAAACCCCTTTTGGAACATCTACCTTAGAATGAAGAATTAGTTTAATGTATTTCTATTTATCCCCGCCATCCTTTCCTACCACATCGCATATCCCTTGGTCCTCAGAAGGTCCACACCAAGCCTTACCCTTTCCACTGTTTAAGTGTGATTCCTTCTTTTGATCCTGGTCATGAACTGTTGGCGCACTTTCCATCTTCTTTTCCCTTTTTGTTGACCTTGTTTCCATCAACTTAGGAAGCTGTGAGTACTCTTTCCAAACATTGAATTTATTCCCTTTAACCAAAATGAATCCCCCCACATCATGGTTCCCCTTTCATCCTTTATTCTTACTTGGACATAGAAGTCCTCTAACTCACATTCCCTTAATGCTATCCATAGAGAATTGACTAGAAATCTTATCATCATCCTCTTGTAATGGTAACTGCATGCCCAGTTCATCAGGTTGTTATATAAATAGGAATAGAACCTCCTGGTCTTCAAATATCTTAGAAAATGTAATGGAAAATGAGGAAATATTAGGAGACACCCTACCCAACACCTTTACCCAACCTTCATGTTACCCATTGTCCCTGCTAACCAAAAAACCCTCCTTTTACTGAGAATCCACATTAAATCCTTCTCCATTATCCATATGAACTTCCCCTTCACTCCTCTTAGGCTTAGACTATACCTACAAATTCAATCATTCCATCCTAGCCACTTTTTGAATGTTAGCCATCTGATCCACCACTTGCTCCACTAGCGTAATGGGGGAAGTCTGAACAACTGAAGACTCTTTCTCTCCATACCCCCCATTTGAAAAATATTTGAGAGAATAAAGGGATATCATGAGCCACCCCCTCCTTTGGAATTTATTTTTGGTCACCAATAAAATCCAAAAAATGGGGAACCACATCCATCAAAGTATGAAAAAATGACCCTGACCCCAACTAGGGTGGCTCATCATAGATTGGTTGAATCGGTAGAAACCTAGAACATATCTCATTCATGATTTAATTGGAAGATGTATAGAAATCCATATGCAGATGTCTATAATGATGAAAATACAAACAAAATTCGATCCATTTCTCAAAAACCACTGATTGATGGCAACACAATTCATCACTTACCTCAATACAAACAGTGTTAACCAAAGGTTTTGAGATTTATAATTCCACACATATATAGAGATAAATCAGATGACATAATGATCTCGAATGCTCTTCAAAGTCTAGGAATCCTTTGGTGAGATTACCTAACTTACATATAATATTAGGGTTTTGGAATGGAAGAGGAAGGGATAATAAACTAACCCAAATCACCTCCAATGGGAGATCACATTTCTAGTTAAACTCATAGATCCATCTTAGAAGAAAAAATGGAAACCATCGCATGATAAACTCCATTTGGACTATGCTGTAGAAATATCTTCATCATAATATAATATTAAGATAATTTGAAATGAATCTAGAAGACTGACTATGAATAATTATTATAGGGGACATATTCCATTAACCAATCTTCCAAATATGTTGAGTAAATGCCTTCAATGACCGAAACGGGAAACCAAGGATGACCCGTGAAGAGATGTTGCCTTTGTGAACTTATGTAGAGAAAGAATAAGAGAAGGATCCACTCAATAGATTGAAGGGACTTTATGGAAAAGTAAAATATGGGGAAAATCAGAGAGGGAAGCTGGATTTGTGAATGGAGGGAAGACTGGTTGTAAGGAGAAATAGGGGTTAGGAAGATCGTCCATCAATGCTGACCAGAAGGGACACCATCGATTATTGATATAGGGATCCCAGAACCTAGAGAGGAATTTTTTCTAAAAAATATTTAATTAATTTATATTTTATTTGAAGAAATAATTTCCTTATCTTAGGATCTTTCTTTGATATATATTTTGATCATCCTGAAAAAAACTATTCAGATTACCTTCATTGTGTTGTAGAAATAAAGTGTAGATTCCCTCCAATAGTGATCCACACATGCTCCATGAAACTCCAAACTTGACCATTGGAATGTCTGCGTGCTAGCATAGAAATCATAATGCCTATGTTGTTCTCCTTTTATATTCTCAAGTATTCCTTCAAGTATGATTCTCATAGACATCTCTAGAAATTAAAGTGGTGGTGGAAGAATATCACTCTCCATTCTTGACAGCATTCTTAGAGAAGGTATATCTCTACGTTCTTGAGACAATTCTCAAAATTATATTATTCACAAAAAATAATAATGGACACTGCTAATAAGAAATAATATAATTGGGTTTATATATTGCTAGAGTTAGAAAATAATAACTGCACTTGCACCCTTATTATATTTATTAATCCCTATAAAACACAATTTTTATAATAATAATAATCATAATAATATTTTTATTATTTATTGACTTGCGCAAAACTGAAAAATTAATTAAATATTATTTATTCAAATAATATTTAATATATATATTAATTCTTACAATACTATTAAATATGGTATGCCATTCTTCCAATGTATTTATCAGACTTTTTAATGACAATTTATTTAATAAATAAATATCACTACATTATTCACCAATAAATAAATAAATATGATATTTACTAAATAGAAAACAAATACTTGTTAAATATTTTTCTCAAAAAATATTCTCTTTAATAAATGATCATGGAATATATAAAATCATGAAAAAATGAATAATTATTAAATTATGCTAAAAAATATTATTTATTCAACATGTTAAATAAAAATTAATTATATTATTCTACTAAGGTTTATGATATAGTTACTGTGTGACCCTCTAGGCCTCTTTATTAGTGGAATTTGGAAAAACAACTCAATGTCAAAGGTTATCATCTAGAAACAAGCCAATTCACTCATATAGAATGAAGTTAATGTCACAAGAACATAAAACATTTTATAAACACTTAATGTTTAATATAATCCCTATATCTCGATATTTCTGATAAAATAGGTTTCATGCTAGTGTCATTAACCTATGCGTTTGATGTCTCTTTCCTTGAATTTACAGAAATTGAACTTTCCTATATAACACCATAGCCATGGATTTATTTTGGTTGTACCATTTCCATAAAGGGCCTAATATATGAAATTATATTAAAAAATGAAAGGTAAAAATACTTTTTTTTCATTATTCATTTATGAAATGTTACTCTTGACACACTCAATGCATCCTACTTCTCCATGAACATATGTCATCATGATTTTCATCAATACTTCTAAGTATGTGAGTCACAAAAAAAATTAATGATAGTCTTAATGGATAATGATCAATAAAATTTTCAATATATAGAAACATCCAATGACACATATAAATGTGGATTTCATTTTGGCGGGTCTTATTCTCATAAGATCTTACATAGGAAATTACCAAGGGTGTACACCATGAGAAGGTTACTCAATGTCCTCTAATTAATTATCCATGATATCCTATATCATTTGGGTCCTTAAAATGATTTTATATGTATATAGAATATATATTTAATAATATTTTCATGACACTTCTGGGTTCTCTTCATAAAAGGTAACTACTATGACCTTTTAGGGAAACGACTATTGTTAGGAATTTATCACATAATATGTTTCACAAAATAAGAATCCCGATGTGATAAGTGTTTTATTAATATTAAAAAATATGAATATAGGTAATCATAAATTACATATAATTTGGTTCTAGGGAACTAACTCAAATAAGGGAAATTATATTTAAGACATTTATAATCTGTAGGAATCATCAGCGTGTTGATCAGATACCCAAATAGAACGATATCATCAAAAGTGATGTTTGTCCATTGGATTTGTATTTCAGTGAAACATAAATTAAAAATGGTTAATAATTAGAAAGAAAATTTAATTGACATGAAATTATGGGAGAAAAATCATACAGTCATTTTTTATCTGTACGAATCAACGCCACATCAATTAGATTCTTGTGTCATTTGGTATGATGGAAAACAATATGAAACATTTTATCATTTTATTAAAAAGTAATATATCCCATCACATGGTAAAAAAATTTAATTGACATGAAAATATAGAAGAATATTTATTAGATAATTTGTGATTTACTGAAATCAACCACACATAAATTTGATGCATTGATTGATCAGTATGGATTAAGGTATGATTTGACATTGTTAACATTTTTGTAATAATGGTAAACTCATGTTTTTAGGGGTAAAATAAACCAAAATATATTTGTTTGACATCAAATCTTATGAAAATGATATTTAAATCATTTATAATCTTTATAAATCATAGAAATGTTGAGCAGATACATGAATTTCTCAGTATGATCAAAATTGGTGTTTATCACTTAGATTAAGAGTTAAGTGATAAGTCATGTAAAAGGTTTACATACCAAGAAAAATAACTTTTATTAATATGAAATCATGTTATAAATACCACTAAGTCTTTTTTGATCTATTGGAATCAAAGTCACATCAATTGGATGCTCATGTCAGTCGGTGTGATGGAAAATAATGGGTAACTGTAACACCCAATGATTTTAAAAGAGGAACATCATATTCAATAGAATATGCGACACACAACACCAATATTAGAAGAGAATATAACAACTATATAATTTAATATATATATATATATATTTAAATAAATTATATATATTTTATTTCTTGTGATGCATGTAACATCGAGTTTAAATGAAAACAATACTGTATTAAAATAATAATATTTAAACACGACCAATATAACCTTACAGGTAAGTTGTAAGAAATGAATATGAAATAATAATTTTTAAAAATAACTGTTTTACAAATTTTCATTGGTTATATATTGATTATAATGAAAAATAAAAACCACTTTAAGTAAAAAAGAAATGTTCTCTGAAAAACATCATTTTTTCTAGCAGGCGGTTCAGTCACACGTTGCCTACATAATTTAAAATCAATTTTTAACTCTTTTATAAAATTTATTTGAAAAATTGAACTTAATTTTAGAAATCTCAATTTCAAATCTATCTTAGGGTAATTTTTTTTGTACATAAACCCCACCCACACTATATCTTAGGGTTATTCTTTTGTTATTTTTTCTAAATAGTTTCATTTTTCGACAAATAGTAAAAAATACTATTTTTTTTATTAAAAACAGCTTTTTTGTTTAAAGAATTTACAAGCCTTATTTTGATAATTTTTTTTAAAAGAAATACCTGAAAATTTTAGTATAATTAATAAAATTTTGGTTGTTAGAATAAGTTATATAATCATTTTTGATGTAAAAACTTCTTATACTTTAGATATTTTTCTTGAGAAAAAGCATTTTTTGACGTATATGTGAGTTTAATTTTAAATTTTTTTCTACCACTTAATTTAATTGAATTTGGAAAAAATATATCCCATATTTTGAATCAATATAATTTATATTATCTAATAAGGTCAAATTAATTTTTGACCATAATGAATATTGACAACTGTAGAAATTAATTATCATGGTAATGGTGAAAATGAGTTTACCGAGGCTTTAAACTAAGAATATAGGGGTTTAAAATCACCTAAAACTTGTCTAGAACCCATTTTATGGACATATTTTTACTTTCTCACCTCAAATATTTGATAATGGTGAATTTTGGATCCTTATGGAATGTGAAAAATGTGGGTTTAATTTATTATTTTCAAAAAAAACATTATGTGTCCTCTCCCCCAATAATAAAAGGAACTCCCTTCATTTATTCACACCTATCAAGAACATTGAATCAACCAAATTTATATTCCTTAAAAGGATATCAAAATGAGGTTTCTCTAATATAAAGTAATTGTATTAAAACATTTCTCTCATATTCCTTCTTTGTTTTCCACCTCCAATTATGTCTTAACACTTCAAATATAATAACATCAATATATCCCATATATTGAGATTTTATTAAGTTTATGTATAATATTTATTTATATAATACTCCATGGAATGGGAAATTAAATCATATATCATGAATATAGTGGGTTACCACCTCACAAACTGATATAAATCATTTTCCCTCAACACTTCTCATGATTGAATATAATGATGTATTTAATGTATATATATATATATATAATGTTTATATGAAATTTTGATAATTTTTTAATTATAATATAAAATATATCTTCTTAATTTTCACACCTTTTAAAATATGATAACATCACTTTTGTGTACGGTGGATTACGACCTCATGAAGCGATTTCATTCATTTTTAACTAATTATTTTCATGAAAAGTAACAAGGATAAATTTAATAAATATATGTGATATATATGACGTGGTATTGATTATTGAAAACTAATATATCATCAAATTTCTAACCCTCTCACTCATTAATGTAATTATATCTTCACTCATGTGTATGTATGACCAACCGTATTCATGAACCGATGTGATTCATTTTTCCATACACAATCTTTAGGAATGATTCTAAAAATGTATTTTTTGTGTAAATATGATTTTTAAAACTTTTATATCATTATAGAGATGATGGATCTATAACTTATGTATAATAAACTCAACTTTCATATTAAAACATGGGTGAGAAAATAAGGCTGTTTACACCCGAAACAATAGTAATAATGAATGATTATTAAAAAGGAGTGATATGATGGTATAAAAGACCATATATTATATTATAAATATCAATATTATTATAGTATAAGTTAATAACATATTTGAAACTAATATACTTGGGGGAAAATATTGTTAAACCAAAACAAAGCGTGAGGTAACAGACTTCTTCCCAATTTCCGTTCATTAAGGCATATTTTATTATTGTGGACCTAATTTCTTTTATATGGTGTACATACTATCCCTTTTTCATATAATATCATATATAATTCATAATTCATGGTATTTTAATTTGGATTATTTCTTCTAATGTAATTTGACTTAAAAATTACCAAGCGGTAATGAATTTCATAATTGAATTTATTTTCATTGAGTTAAATTACTTATTCATTATATTTGATATTCTAAGATTATGTGTATAATTAATTTTGATTATCTTATATTTTATTTCCATTTTTTATATGGATTCAAATTATATATATATATATATAATATTAATTAATTAATTATCACTACAATATTATGATCATTTTAAGGGATTTCATCTAAATTTCCATTTCGTTGAGAAATATTTGTTTTATACAACAATTCCCTTTTTTTGGTGTATATACCACCCCATTTATGTATTTAAAATGAATAAATATTTATTCATGATGATTAACATTATGTTTAATGTTTATTATTTAAGGGGTTATAATTTAAACGTTACCCAAGAGGTAAAAATTATCGTACAATCACACTTTATTTTGTGATTGTCTACCTTCTTTTAAAAAAATCTCTTTACTATGATAATTTTTCATTTTAAATAAAATTTATATTAAATATTTATGTCCTTGTATGATGGATATGATTATTTACTAAACTTAATACCATTTTTACACATGTTTTTTACTTTGAAAGTTAATCAATTAACTCGGGAAATATTAAAAAATATGTATCATTACTCAATACAGATATTTTATGGTAAAGAATATTGATTCATGAATTAAATATATTATTAAATATATGAGGAATTATTTTTACATGATGTTATGGGTGGTTCATGGTAATAATTTCTCCTTGATGCATCAGTAGTCTAATGAGAGGAATCACTTGGCTAGTCTTAGTTAAATGGGGTTTTGGTGTATACCTACACATTATACTTAAACTATTTTGGAAAGGACTTGATAATAGAGGTATCATGATTCCTGACATAATGATATCCAATAATTTTGAATTTACTTCATTAATAATTTAATTATTATTATCCATGAAATTTTCATAATAATATTATCTCTCGATGCATTTCATTCTATGTTTATTGATTAAATGGAATGTGTTTTCAGTTATTTACCTTCCCAAAATAATTATGAATTATCTAATCATGATAGTCATGTTATTGATTAAATGGATTTTTTTTTGATATTTACCTTGTAATATTGATTACACCATATTAATTATGATTTATTTATTCATCATAGCATTCTCTTTATGTAACTCTTACTGAGCATTTGAGCTCACCTATAATTTGTTTCCTTTCCCAATAATCTAGGAAGAGTTTAATGAATAATATGTAAGGATATTCTATATGAAATAATGATTTTCATGAAAAAAATTATGTTGTTATTTTTGTATTCAAATGTAATATGGGAATCACACATTTATCTTTTTACTAAGACTATTAATCTATTCAATCCTTCGGGATGTGATCGCTTGTATCTTATTCTAATGTAGTAAAGTATACATTAGCTCTAGACTACCAGGGTTAGAGTTTTTATAGATGGTATTGAATAAATTTTAGTATAAACCTTCCTAACTAGATTTAGGAAAACATAGTTTAGATATCATAAACCTATGATAGACTTCCAGGACATGTATAAAAAACATTCTATAGTTTTAGTAACATATATATTGTTTTTTTTTTAGAAATAAATCCCTATCGAGATACTAAAAGTGTATTTAGTTCTAGAAAAACAAACCTTGTAGAAATAACTCTAAAAAAGGAATTTTAGGCTTGACTCGAGTGTTATCTAGTACATGAAAATGATCCTTACTATAAACCAGGTTTGACAATCCTAAAGGGATATGATTTGGATAATTTATATTTTGTTTACAAACCATTATGAAGAATTTGAATAGATGATTAAAATTAATGACTTAGGCTAAACTTAAGGTATACTAGATTGAAAATATTGCGTCATTATTTAGAAACCCAATAAAATATTACATTATTTTCTCACTATGATCATTGTTTCTCAAAATATTTTTTTGGGTTTTAGTCAATAGTTAGAACCTATTGTAATTGTGTTAACATTGAACACAAAGGAAAATGTGATGACAATGATCAATCAAATGGGATGATGATATGAGTTAAAGATATCATGATTATGCCTAATAAATTATATTGAAATATGATCAATAAAATATACCATATCAAACTCAAATCCTCACTAAAAAAGAGAAGGATGGAGTTCACTCAGAGATCGAGTGGTGGAGACCATGGAGGAAAGAAGGGTCTATTTTTTTCATGTAAAAAACGTGGTATGATACACCCTAGAAGGTGTCTAAAATGAACTAGAAAATGTTTTATGTGTGTAAAATAAGGGCATAAAGAAATTATTTTCAAAGGAAAAATGAAGAGCATGATAGAAGGTATTAAATTTCATCCTATGGATCCAATTTCAGTTCATTGTATTAAATATAAGAAACCTGAGCATTATCCGAGTCAATTCCCTCTTATAGTAGTTATCCCTTAGACCATTGAAGGACCTATGTTTAAATAAAATAGTTGAAGTATTTTTTTTTGTTATTCTAGAATTAAATTTTTGAAGTATTTTTACCAATGGTTTTTTGGGTATAAGAATCATGAAACATCTAATAATTGTCTTAAATATTATAAGAATATTTTTATTTATTAACATAAGAGTTTTGATACCATCATGGGTTTATTATTTTAAGGTTGATCATAAACTAAAAGTCTTAAAACACCCTTACAAATATGTTTGTAGTGGGAATATAACATGATTAATGATATTTTTTGGAAAACATTTATGGGAATACAATCCATTGGACTTGTATATGAAAGAGTTATTTGAGAAATAATTATTTTAATTTTTTTAGACATAAGATTAAATTTATTAGTTACCTTTATGTTTTATATTATCTTTTATGTTGTAGTAATTGTGGGTCATCACAATTTGGAAATGTTATAGGAATTATATTAATATAGTATTGGAAAAATGGCAACCTACATGATGGGTGAAAATCCATT